>OY728150.1:1504239634-1509039634 GCA_963277665.1 Viscum album | reverse complement strand
TGTAGAGAAGTTACGTTGTTAGTGATTGTTAAGAGAAAATCATATTAGTTAGTAGTAGTGACCTTAAAATTACAAATATAATCATGGATATAAAATTTAAAACCATTATATATTGATATCATGTTGTTTTCCCTGAATATTTCTTTGTGTTTCCACATAAAAGGTAAGTTGAATATTCTATTAGTCTCAAGAATGAACCAACAATATTCATTTAATGGATGAATTGCACCTTTAATAGGTTCCCTAGATACATTATTGTGGAATTTGTTAATGATATCATTATATATTCTCAGACTAAAAGTGACTATGAATAACCCTTTATGATAGTTATGATCACCCGGTGGGAACATAAAATTAATGCAAAATACGTTATGTGTGAGTTTTGGATACAAGAATTACAATTATATAGACTTTTTATTTCTATTAAAATATTATTAGTAGTTAATGAAACTAAATACGTGTTTATATCATAGAAACCATCCATGATTTACATTGAGATGCACAAATTTATTAGGTTATTTGGTTATTGTTATCACCTTGTTCATGAATTATCACTTTTTTCTATATGATAACATCTTTCAAAAAGAATTGTATTTATTTCCAATAAAGAATTGAGTGTTAGAAATAATTTTAGGATCATAAATTGGGAATCACATTGGTATATATACTTACCGTTACTGAACTATCAATGTATTATGTTGTGTATTTGGATTCTATTAGTTCTAGTTTGTGTTTTATTCCCATTTAATGATATCATGTCATAGCATAGTGATCTATATTGTTTTGTGTGTGTGAAAATAGTTACAGGACACATGATATTGAACTAGTTATAGTAGTCTATGATTTGAAAACATGACATTATTACAACATCATTGAAAACATCACTATTTTTTCCAATCATAAAATATAGAAAAATATATTTTTATCAAGATATTTAAACACCAAGAAATGATTATAGATTTAATATCACTACATGTTCTACCTTAACATATTGTAAAAAAAGTTTTATGTCAATTATATGGCTAATTATCTAAGTTCAAGGTCATATAATATATAGTATAACTTAGATTATTATTATTGGTTGTTAATGACAGTGATTAGTGATAATAATATTGATTGAATTGATGAGGATTGTGTGGTAGTCTCATAGTGCATCTTGTTCTTGATGGGGATGAGAAATTCGTGGATGCATAAAGTTCCAACCCTTATTGTCTAATTATGAGGTAAAAACTCAATAATGATGAGAATATTAATTAATGGATTGATGATGAAAACATGGTGTTGTGTTTTCAATATTGGATATAAGTCCCACTATATTATCAAGAACAACTTATTTTTACTTATATCTATTCAAAATTATCCATTTATATAAGAATACAATAGATATATAAAGATTTGAGGACCCATTTTTTGGTTCGAAATAAAATTAAGAGTGGTTAAATATTTATCATAATAAATCATTGGTTACAATGTAAAGGATGAACATTAAATATATGCTGTCATCTTTTAATATTTATCCATAACAATATATATGTAGTATAAAATCACTAAGGACTTCTTCGCAGGTTTAGAAAAATTAATTTAGAAGCATTATTCCTTATCGTTGATTATAGATTGACACAAAATGTTAATCAACTTCATTTCAATCATTGAATACAATACGGTAGATAAACTAAAGATTATTAAAATATAAGAAGTCGTGAATCTACATGATGTACTAGAATCAATCCTATCCAACCAAGACCCATGGTATACCTCCAAATTATGGATATTATTATATAAATCCTTCAAAAAACAATTAACAATGATCATGATATGTCATCCTCGAATTGTTGAGATGCCTTAATGTACAATCCTGACAATGGAATCCATACTCATAGATTGTTTTATGGAATTCATTATCTCCATGGATGTTAATTTACTATTATTTATGATCTAATATAATATTTTTCCCCAATACATATAGATTTGTTCATAGAATTTTATGGTCATCCTAGTCACTCTCTACGTTGTTCATTACATATAAAATCAACTTCCCTATTTAGATATATCATTGTTTTTTATATGATAGACAATGTTAAAATGATCATTTAAATAATATAAATGCACTAAAGTCATAAATAATATTTTTATGAACATTTTAAATGGTTGTTATTATTTAAAAAGTGATTTTCTATTGGTGTAGAAATGGTAACAGCTTGATTTTTTTTATTGTGGCTAGTTTTTTTGGGAACCCTATATTTTATAGATCTCAATATCCTCATTTGAGAATTTTTTTGATCACATTTGACCTTGTTCATGATTATGTGGATGGGTTCATTTTCATAATTCCTTTACCGGTGTGCATTTTGAATGTTCACTCTTTAATGTTTAACCTTCATTTTGGAATGACTTTAGTTCCTTGATGTTTTTAATGATCTTTGTGATAGAGTGGAATCTTTTATTGAGAAAGATTGAGATATTTGGAGAATAATGTTCTTTAAAATCACTTTTGTTTCCTCCCCTAGATGTCTTCTTATGATCGGTGTTATATACTATATCATTTTGAATATTTTCTCTTGGTATTATTTTATTTATTCCCAGACAGTTAGGGCATAATTATGATATGTTGGAAGATCTCCCTTATGAGAGTGTTGTTCCATACTGTTCATTGAACATGATTTTTAACTCTTTTTTGATGGATTTTTATATTACATGGTAATGTACTTGAGTAACTAGGATGATTTGATTCATTATGGACAAGACCCCCAGTGGTGCTGGAGTTTGATTTTATGTGCTCATAGAGCGGTGAGTCTCAATGTTAAAAATCCCAGGTTACCAACGAGTACATACCCAATTTAGAAATCCTTGTTAGTTATTTTACTTTAATTTGGATGTTTGGTCATATATGGACTATGAGAGTGTTTATTGTTATATAAATCATGATTTATTTAGATGTACCTTTCATTTGTGGTTTCTGATGGATCCCATTAGATTTTTTCTTTAGCGAGTGGTTGAAGACTCTTATTTTGGACTGAAGGGATGTGATTTTCCCATGTTACAAAATTTTGATGAATATTTAAATGGTGGTGATATTCCAATTGTCTATTTTTTCTAGTGTTTGAAATCAAGTGGTTATTTTCTTTTGTTCATGATGTTGTTTTGAGAAATTTCATCTTTTTGGTGAGTCTATATTTTGTACTATGAACCATATACCTCACAAGATTTGTGAGGGAGTTCTTCTTGTTTATAATTCATATATATTTTGGACTGGAATATTTATAAGTATCTATAGTGTTGGTTTTTGGGAAAATGTAATATCCAATTACCATATTTTTGGTGTTTTGGGACAATTTTCCCTTATTGAATGGATCCTATTCCGAGTTTTTGATAGATGATGATGGGGGTTTTTAATGTTTATATTCCTTTTCACGAGTGATGTGTTATGAGTGGAAACCATACATCCTTGGGCATGTAATCGTTTATCAATTTTTGGAGGTCTATAGAAAATAATATAGTTGGAACATGGTATTTCAAACCATGCATCCAAACCATGAATGTTTACCAGTGGTTCTGTTTGGGGTGAATGGTTAGGCACACTATTAGTAATAATTGGATAGAATACCCATAAAACCATGTGAATGAGATTTTAATTTCAAAAAAAATATTTTAAATCCTAATGCTTCCCCAAAAATTTTACCCCACACATATCCTAAATGAATTTAATTTGATTATTTAGGTTTTGGGAGACCTCAGGAGATATTTTTCTCCCACAACCTCATATATTAGAAGATCAAAGTGGTATTCCACTTCTAATGTGTTGTTCTCATATTTTCATTTTATATCCCTTATTTTTTATTATTTATTCCTAGTGGTTATGATGGCCTTATGTTACAATGGAAAATAGATGGTTGTTGTGGAATTTTGGATTTAGGATCTCTTATCACTTGTATCAATATTTCTCTTCCTAGATTCAATGAAAGACATTAGAGGTAACACGTCTCACATCTATTGTAGTTGGATTCCAAATTTTCCAAGTTGTTTTTTTTATGATTTTATTTTTATTTATTCATTGATTCTTGACAATGTATAAATATGTGCCTTGTTCCAACATTTTTTCTATAAATTTTTACAATGAGTTTCCTTGGGAAATCATCCCTGATTCTATTTTAAATAATTTGAACATGTAATAGATTATTTCTCATGGATTTATAAATTAATGGATTCTATATTTATTTTAATTGGATATAAAAGTTGTTTTTCTGGTTACATTGTGGAATGTTCATAATTAGGCTTAGTATTAGTTTCTAAAGTGAAATGATTTGACTTTTATTATATTGGTTAAAATATTTTATCATTACCATAGAGTTTTAAATGATTGAATTTGTGAAATGACCATAATCCCTCTTTGAATAATGTTATAGTTGTTCAGAAATGGTTTTCCTAGATTGATTGAACACAATTAATTTATTCACAAGGAATAAGTGTGTAAAACATTGATTTGAATTGATCTTAATAATTTTAAATTATAAAACATCCCCTAAAATCCATCAGGGTATTTCAAAAGAAATTATTGTTTTATAGACCTATTAGGAATTACCATTTTGGTTTGTGAATGGAAGTGGATACGAATAGCCTTCTTAAATGATAAAGTTATAACTTTAAATTTAATTTTTGATTTCTTTAATCTGATTGGTACTTCATAGAGATCCTATCCTATAATAATCCCTTAATGTAATTTAATTGATTCATGTACTTCCCATTGATGGGTGTTGAAAAAAGGATTATTTAGCTTAAAGAATATTAGGTGAGAGAGTGAGATGTTATTTTACAGCAAGATCCCCTAACTAAAATATTTTGGGAATGATCCCGTGATTGATATTGATAAGGATCCCCATTGTGATCCTCGCAACATGATTATATATTTCAACTCTTTTTATTATTCATGGGAACCTTATTAGTTAGATTATAATACTTATATATATTATTTTATTGTGGAGTCAACCTCTTTATAATGGTTTCGTAGAGAACATGAAAGGTATAGGATATGGATGTGTGACTATGGAAAAAGGTGTGTGTGGAGGTGGTTTTCTTGAGAGAAATGACACTAGGTGTATGCATGGTGATTATTCAAGATGTATTTTGATCAAATTGAATATGGTAGACTCAGTATCATAAATAGGTTGTAACCATGATGTACATATACTTGATATTCAATTAATTAAATTGTTCATTGTCTCTACATTGCATAGAAGTTTCCTTTATTGGTTGTTTCATACTCGTGATTGATCTATTTATTAAACTGATGCATCTTGACTATATTGAAATGAATCTTGTATAGATGCTGATATCTGTTGAATGTTCTCACTTTTTAGGTTTGATATGAATTTATCTTGTGAAATAGTTTTCATATATTTTTAAGAAATGGTTTGGTTCTCAATGATGAAATATAATGTTTCCAAATTTTTTTTGGTAAATGATTTTGAAATGTTTTATCATTTATTTTAAACCCAACTTGATTGTATAATAATTTAGATGGATTTATTTCTTCTTTATAAAATTTAAATACTTGTACTCACTTTTTTTAAATCTTCTTTTAGAATATTTTAAATTAAATTATGAAGTAACTATATAGACTATTTGGTGAAATCTAACTGGGTCATGTATCTCACACAATACTAACATAATTTATTTGTTTGTAGCAATTATTATTTTATAGCAGGTCACCACTCTCCCATATTCCATACCGGGTTTGTTAATTGGTGATCAAGGGTGGGTGAAGTGGGACATGGTAGGTGGTTGTGGACAACCCTTATATGACTTTTGGTTGTTAGTATTATCACATCATTTTTTAAAGTGACTATTTTGTACTTTAAGATGGACGTATTGATATGTTTATATGAAATTGTTTACACAATGTAATATGATTATCATTTTCACTTATGGTATAAATCAATCAAAAAATATAATTTTGGATTCCTAGGTGCTTATCACCAGCCCTTGGAGATAGGAGACTCTAATTGGGATAGGGGAAAATTGACCCAAATGTTAGTTTATATGTAATTTTGGGTTAGTTCCTTACACATAGTGTGTTAGATATATAAATGAATATAAGTCTATATATATTACTTATTTTTAATTATATTCTCATCATAAATTGGAAATAAATTTGATTTTATTCCTCATTTATGGATCTTGGGTAGGGGGAATGTTTTGAGTTGATTTCATTTAGTTGATTTGATAGATGGAAATAATGAACCCAACTCTACCAAGATTTTAGTGTCCCGTGTGGATACACTAAAGTGTATCTCGAACCATCCTATGGTGGATTGTTTTCTAGGTTATTGGGTATCGATTCTTCAGCATTTCGACATCATATTTTTCCATAAAAGGCCATTACGTGTCAGGTGCAAGAATATTTTTTTGGTTGTCAATCTAGTCCCCATGGAGCAATCTATAGATATTGATATTCTATAGAAGTTCATCCACTTAGTGGACCTGAATTTTCCATGTTAGTAGATTCAGTTGGATGGTGCCTCGCTGAGACCAATCGATAGGAGGCTATATTATCCAAGGCTCAAAAGAGTAGGAATATGGATTATCTTCATCACTCCCACATAGGTTTTTCATTATCATTTGTTCCTTATATCATAAGGCTATAGAAAATGGGGTAGAGTATCATGATATTATCACTAGTCTTATGTTGTCACACAATATCGATGTTCTCGGTCAACATGTGAAAATAGACTATGGGCTAGTCATCAAGCATATCAAGGGATATCGAGTCATCATGAAGCCAAAGATCATTCCCCTATTGAAGAAAAATCACCCACTAATGGCCCAGTTCCCTTCATGAATGGAGGTAAATCTTGCTCTATGATCACAGAATGTTGGAGAAAATGCCCCGGTTAGTTTAGTTTTATCCTTGGTAGAGCCCTTCCTGGGCAGTGTATTTATCCATGTGTAAAATTAAAGGGTCATTGCTCCTATCACTCAAGAAAATGATGAAAATTAGTAGATTAATGACATGGACATCGATGCATCCACATCAATATCCATAGATCCACCTAGGGTGGAAGAATCCTATAATAGAACAGACCGCTTCATAGAGTGTCTCCAACTTGGAAAAATCAAATTAGATCGAACCAAACATCAGTGAATCCATCATCATGCTTCACACTTCACCATCAATAATTGTCCCAAACTCATGAATAATCTCTACAAGCATGGGTTTGATGGAATTGTCCTTCACTTCATTAAAGGATATGATATTCCCTAGTATATACAAGAAGTTCTTGCTGGTTCTTTTGGATATCATCAGGATGGGCCGATTAACTCCCAACAAATTCAAATGTTGGGATAATTTTGGCCCACCATGGTCTATGAATTTATCATGTTCTCCAAAAGGTTTTATACTAGTAATATCAATGCCAAATTCTAGCATCAACCACGGGAGAATCTCCATACAACCATGTACTCTTAGCCATTGTAGTATAATAGTCATGGGTCTATCTACACTAGTGATAGCTCGCTAGTGAATGTTCATTATAATTAAAAATTATTTCATATATAATTGGGAAGAATAATTTACCATTAAGGAATTAAAAGCCTTACCATTTATTGAATTCTTGATCTCCCACATCATTTATTGATTCAGAGACCCTCAAGACATTCTCAATGAAAATAGAACCAATTTCTGAGTAACAGAGCTACTGATGATTTACTATAATTATATGATATAGTCTAACCATAATTCTCAATACAATGAGTAAAAAATAGATAGATCAAGGAATTCCAAAAAACCATCTCCAATTTTCTTGAGTTGATTTTTTCAAAATATGAAAAACTGTCTAGATATTCTCTTCATTGCCCAATGGGATTATGGGAAGCTGGCTTTTAATTCCACCCTAGGGACTTCATATTCCATGATGTACTAAATATAGGTAGTCCTGCCAACTGAGATTCTGCATTTATCCCTCTGAATAGAAATCAATGAATTGTAGAATTACATAGAAGGGTTGAATTATTTTTAGTGAAGCTAGAATATAAAAATTAGTATAGGATTCAGGGCCTGCATAATCAATAGAGGCACCAATGCATGATAACCATATCATTTAACAAGTAAGTTCATCATCACTCCTTTCTTTATGTTGGCATAGTACTAGATCTAAGGATGGTGAAGATACTTCGAATGAAGCCAATAAGGTTTGAACCCAAATTGGTGGGGTATTATAACATTTACAAGGTATATCCCAATGGTTCATATTATTGGGTCACCATGTATGGGGATGACATCACAAATCCAACCAATTCGAAGATCCTAAAATAGTACTGCCCTTGAATAAACTATAGACACTGTCTTCACATAATGATGTTAAACTGTTTAAAAACATACTATTTATATAAAAATAAATAGTGTAACACATTCCATCCTAGACATATGACACTAATCTAGGATCTAGAATCCAAATTTTTTTGCTTTAATCTATGTTTGGGTTCTCCTGGAAAATGTGTCATGTGGCGGCATGCCTCTTTAGTCCTAATTTCAATTTGATTTTGTAACTCATATAACATGCATACATCTCATTATTTAGGTTCCCCTATTAATGTCCAAACTCTATAACCTTAAACTATGATCCCATGTTCCATGAACTATGACATGAAACTAGTAGTCCATTCCATTCATATGACTTAAAATTGTGCTTAATTCTTCTTGAATATGTGCGGCATGTCCTTGATCTTCATTGGCCATTATTCAGGTTAGGATTTAATGTAGTACTAGACTGAAAATCCTCTTGAATCCCCCCTTATGGTCTAAAATCAGTGACCTTAAACTAAGGTCATATGGTATAGGCAATACGAACATTATCTATCTACAGCTGGTCCAAGTTTGATGACCTTAATATATTAATAACCTTTATAGTCCAAACAACCTGACTATAAACTATATTAATGTTTTTGTTGTGAATGTGGGGTGTACAAACCAGTCCTATATCACATCGGGTTACAGTTTCCACACCATACACACCGTATTAGAACACATCTCATTTTTTCGTCCCAACAACCTAACGTTGGGCTACATATCATACACATGTTAGTTTCATTTCATTAAGAAATGTAGAAATTACCATCATGAACACATGATTTGAAAAGAAATATCACTTTGATATTCTCTCCTAAGACAATATTACTTTCAGCACTAGTCATTTTCCATTCCATCCTTCATGAACTAAGTGGTGATTGATTCCCATCTTTACGGGAGTAGTTGTGACAACCATAATTTTTATTATTGGTGAATAACCCCATGTTTATCAAATATTCAATGTTTTGGCCACAACTAAGTCCATGTAACATGAGTTCAATTTGTTTGTTACTCCTCATATGAATGTATTTTTTGTGTGCGCCTCCTTGGTCATCATTCACATTAGGTCACCGTTTCCACATCATACACACCACCCTTAGAATGATTTATCCTTTTTCATCCCAAACACACAACATTAAATTTTATATCATCCTAATCCGAGTTTCTTGAATTTAAACTACAAAAAAATTACTATCCTGGACACATGAAAAATGGGAAAACAATCTAATATTGTTTTCTTAGAAAATAAAGCATATATCAATGGTCATTTTCCAGAAAATGTTTCTAGAACTACCTGTGGATTGATTCCCATCCTTATGGGATATATAGTGAGGCTGATACATTTTCTCATTGGGCCAAGTTCCATGTTTACCTAATATTCGGCCTTTTAGACAAACATTAGTCCAATAAACACTACATATAACTATATTAAATCTCTTTTAGGAATGTGTATATGGAGTGTAGTAATCTTTCTTCCTCTTTCACATCAAGTTTGTTGTGAACCCATATTACTCATATTACTCTTCATGTTCATACTCCATGATTCATGTTATATGAACTCAACATTTGAAATAGATGAAATTAAACTATGAGCCTAACCTAAACATGTTCAAGATGCCCCATGATAATTTTGGGATGCTTCATCTTCCTCGCCAGATTGGATATCCCTAACTAGTGTTGTTATCTGACCATGCTGTGTTGTAGAACTATATATGTTTTGATTCTCACAATTTTGGGATACATAAAGACACCCAATTTTTTTTTTCTTTAGGCCAATATATAGGTTCATTGCCCGTTTTTATCTATTTTACCTTAGTTATGGTCCCAGAATTGTGAACTTAAACATCATAAAGATAGTATTAGGGCGTGTGTGTCGCGCATGAGACTCCATGGACCTCATCCACAATTGGTTTTAACTTTTATTCCATAAGAAAAGAATGGACAAACTCAACTTATTCTGATTTAGAAGACATTGAACTGTTTCTACGATCTATTCGATATGACATTAAATTATTTGTACCCCTAGTTCTAAATCCAAATATATGATACTCTTGATCCACACATAGAGTCCTTTATGGTTGGGGTTTTTCACCAACATTATCCTCTAGATGAACCCCATAATAGTGATATGATCTTGTCTTTTATTCCCACGCCTCATCCTGATCCAATTCTCTAATGGATCTTTGGTAGTAAATACAAGATCCCATTTTTTTGAATTTGGTAAACAATTGATTTTTCATTTACTCTCTCTACTCTTATTTAGTATGGTTATGATCCCTGTGATTCAAACATGGTTAATAATCAATCCTTACTCACCAGTTTTCCTTTACAATAGAACTCAAAAGACTTAACATACCTTCCTTTCCATTCTCTACTTTCATGGTGAGATTACCATCTTGGTATCTCCAATAAGCTGGGTATCCACATGTCAGGTTACCCCTGTACCATTCCTTGTTTTCCACACTAATAATGACTCATCTTGGCTTAGGATTCTAGTGGGGGATGATCTACTTTGTTCTAGATATACATGTGTTCTTCCTAGTATGAACACTATGACCCTAAAATATAAGCCTCACTGGAGAAGTATAATGTGGCCATATGACCCTTCTGGCTTCATTCACATCAAGTTTTCCACTCCTAATCACTGCATATGAATGTTTTGGGAAACCTTCATCTCATATATATTTCCAGATTATTTTTTGGTATTAAATCTTCTTTTGGACCGTTCACATATGGTTTCTTTACTCCATGACACTCAATTACATTAAGAATAGACATTTTAGTCTAGAAAACATGACTTTGAACTGTTTCTAGGATATGGGAAGTATGACCTTAAACTATATGAAACATCCCAATCACAAGATGTTAAACTGAAGGACACACCCCGATAACCTGATGTTAAAATCTTCCATGCCTCATCCTCACTTGCGTGATATAAAAAACAAATCATCACAGGACTCACCGATGTTTTCTTCTCCCTCAATGCAAGTTATCTACCACTTTGTTTATATCATCATATAAGATGAAACTACATTGAAAGGATGTTCTAATGATTGTTTACACCAATAATCTCACACCAATATGTTATAATCCACATTAGAATGACTCTCATTGTTTTGGAATCCATTGAAACATTCCATCTTACCACATCCACTCTTTTCATGCCCTTTTATTCGGATCATATTCCTCTTTAATGACTTAAGGGACCCCCTTATAGAATGTGGTCTGGACAGCGAACACATACCTTCATGGTGAAACATTCCCAAGGGTTTGGGACAATAATTTTAGACAGTATCCATGTTTCAAACATGGTCAGTTGTCAACCATCATTTGTTTTCCCTATTTTAGGAAAAGTAATATGGATTTTGTGATTCAAACGATTTCAATAGTTGTCATATTTTATGATTTTTCTCCTATTGTATTATAAATTTTGGATATCATGACTCATACTACTTATTACCATTTGTTCATAACGATTCAAACTCCCCAAATGTTATCATGGTCATGCACTTGAACATGTTTAGAGAAGTAAGTTGGCTACTCTATCCATGACCTCTCTCAACATGAACACTCTGGGTGGAAATTCAACAATAGATGAACATGAGTCACAAAATTTTATCCAACACTCTTATACATAGTGAACAATCACATGGTCATCCCTTGTTTCTCACACCAAAAGGACCCTCATGTTCTCAAGGATTGATCATCATTTTTATCATCGAAATGATTGATGTATGAAAATTTATATAAGAAAAGAAATGTGATTGAGCACATAAAAAATCAAATTAATGAAAACAAGCAAGTAAATTTCATGAGTTTTTTAGAATAGACCCTATGGGATGGCCCCACTGATTGTGCACTTATGCTCAGCCATCCTTTGTTGTATGTCCTTAAGGATTTGATGTCTCCTCACAAGCTCAACTCCCGCCTCAATGCCCATTAGGTGAATTACATCATATCTTGGATGTTCTTTGATCCAATAATCCTAGAGGATTGAAACTTGATCAGTTTCATTTTTCACTTATTTTTTGACCTCCTCAAGTTGATCCCTCAGCTGACTAATGACGTTCATTTGAGTAATGAGGTATGTTGCATAAAATCCCTCCTACTCCACCAATTACTAGATATCCTTGTTACCCTATTGAAACTTGAGTATGCTATCATATTTCTCTTCTAAGCAGCTAGATTTCTGATTCTAGATCCCTTACCATATCTTTTTGGAGTTGTAATTTTATATAATCACATGCAGGCCATGAGAATCCACCCCTATGTCTCAAAGACAACACATCCAATGGAAAAGTGACCGTATATGGCTCACCCATTGAGATTATAGAATGTTGTTAAAGAAACACTGGATTAACATCCATGAAAAACACCAAATGATGTGATTTTATTCAATTTTCTCAAGGATGGTTTCCTTAGCTCCTTAGTATCCACATGTTCATATTCTGGGAATGCGGTAAAATTACATTAGAAGGATTTCATTTGGCCAATTCATTAAGGGGTTGGGATCTAGATCATGGGTATTCTCATCTACACTTTTTTCTTCACCATATTTTTCTGGCTCTTCCCTTCCAAGGGTCTCATATATTTGGGAAACCTCCCATTCATCTGCTTTCAAGGGAAAATCATCCTAGAAAACCATTTATTCAAGGACATGCAAGGTCTTCAGTGGAGATCCATTAGATTCAACAGACTTATCAATTTTTTAGTCCTATTGTATTCTAATAACTACATTTTATAGTCACATATAAAAACCCAAAACGAAAATGGTTGGTATAGATCTATAATAGAAAATATATATGAGATATGTGCACTTCCGGATCAGGTTCCTGAGTCACCGCATGAACTTCCACCACTAGAAACCCATTAGTGACTATCAGTTAAATTATTATAACTGAATCCCCTCAGTTTATTTGAGTAGAGACTGAATGAAATTAGAAGACACATTGATAAAATTATCTCTGTTACCCAATCGTGAATGGATGACTCATGATATATTCTTAACACGGGGAGTAGGGATTTTAATGGTGAGTCTTCTTGGGTACATTTCCTCAACAAAAATGGATAATAACATAGGGACATCGGGATGTGGATCCCCATGGACAGTGGGTATATGAAAGGATTCCATGGTTTTCACCCTAACACGATTTGTTGTCCCACCACAAGACACCTTAGCCATGATTGGCTCATCGCATGGCTCATCCTCAAGTATAGGCCTGGAGGAATGTCTCTCTCTATCTGTTGGAATGATTTCACCCCCAACATTGGAGGATCCATTCTCTGAACTAATGTGATCATATACAAGACATGTTTAAATTAGTGGATCTATGTTTTTAAAAGGAAAAGAACCAATAATATTTACTTTAACACTTACCATAATATAGTCAGTGGTCCCCACATGGTTTCCCACAATCATGCTGCTCTACCTGGGAACTCTCAGGGAATACCATAATGAGATATTTTCATCTAGGGTTCCCCACCACCTAGATATGATTACTCATATAATTCCTCTTCCTCTTCTTACTTATCATCTTCCTCTTCTTATATTTCTTCTCTTTTTTTTCTTCTATAACTTCTTCCTCTTCCTTTTCTTCTTCTTCATTTTCATTTACATTCTCGAGATTTATTTCTTAAGAATCATATTCTTGACTGAGAATCACTTCTACCATGACATTTGGTTCTTTATATTCAATATATTATAATGCATATATATCCATGTTTATTAGGAACACATACCGCCAATGAAATTACACCATGTATGCAATCTGGATGAACCCTATTTTGGACAGCACAATCCCATCCTGTATCTTTTTAGACCAAATTTGTTCTAGGGTTATTGATTATCATAGTATTCTTATAAATTAACAAACTGAATGGAAGATATAATCTTTAGTAGGTTGCATCGGAAATCTTAGTTTCTTCCCATGGGCCTACTTCACTGGCCAATGATGTTGCCTTTAGGACCACCTCCCTTCAGGAGAAAAAGGTACAACATCACCATGTGATGTCCCCACCATTGTGCTTGTAGATTTTGGTACCCTATATAACTAGATTTCCACTTAGGTTTAAACCAATCTTCCTCCCCACTAACATGATTCTAGAATCACCAGTTTGATAACTCAAATGTGATCATGAAATATTACTTTAAGAAATTCCACAAATTAGTTTTTGTTATAATCCATTTATAGGTTGGTATTGACATTAGAAGGTTCCAACATGATATTATCACCGAGGCCTACAGACACTAGAATACAACATAGATTGTGTGGGATGAAGGGGTTATTCTCTTCATTATGATTTGAATGCATTTTATTCAACACCTACAAAAGTAATCTGAATGTTCTAGTGATGATACATGGAACCTATAGCTCCCAAAGAAAATTTCCATCAATTACAGAAACTATCACTCCACTCCTGATGCTCTATATGTATTATATGTCTTCTAATGTACATCTAATGACATCAACATTAATAATAAATAGAGAACAAAGGGGAAAATGATAGAATTCACTTGGTTTCTGATTCATAGTTTGACCCCTTTGTCATTGAGGATCATCGGACAGACCCCAACTATGTTTTGTAGGGATTTATACGGACCCGTACCTGGGGGAAGATAGAATTTGGGAATTGATATCCCCAAAAATATTCAATGATCCAACCATATATCATTTGGAACACCCCATATATTATCTTGTGTGTGCTTCTCTTTAAGATTTATCCCATGATTCTTCAAGTCCTATCCAACCTAAGAAATACCATGTAATCCTTGTTATGATATACCTGAACCCCATACATCACCATGATTTCGAAATGAATCCTTATCCTAGTGTTTCTCATCACCAGAAACAACCCTCTTAGGAAAGTTCCATGAAATATAATGTATTGAATAATTGTGTCTTAGTCTACGACCAGGTTGTACCCCCATTGTTGATATTCTCTTACCTCCAAGATAATCCAATATGATTTGACCTTACCCTATGTGACAACATTTGGAACTACTTCCCTCATGTGGAAATCCTCAACAAATTTTCCTCCTTTGGGAATATATCGACCCATTTCTAGAATGGAATGTACTTCTTGATATATTCGATCTTCATCTTCTCTGTCTCTGCATCTAGAAGAAACCATGTTTGTATGGAGGTCCATACCTTAACCGTCCAATTATTCTTTGTTGTTAGAAACTCATCATAATGGAGTCCTTCAATAGAAAGGCCTCCTATATAATGAATATCCAACAGACTGAAGCCGACATCCCCATGGTGATGATGGAACATGTTTGTGTATAGATACCATCAAATGAAGTGCTTTTGGTCTATCTCCTTTTGATGTTAGATATGTATTTTGGATGACCATTCTACCTCATAAGCTCTGATTTGAAATATATCATCTCCGTGCTCTTTGCATCTGTAGCAGACCATGTACGCCCATTCCCATTCACTATTAATGTTTCCCCCAGACCATTGGTCCCAATATTTTTTCTAGCCCACATTTTCATTTCTCATGCTTCTCTATAAGTGTCTTTCATAGTGTGATTAGTACTCCTCATCCACCAGCTCATCTCCCATGATCATCCTGGTATATTCATTAAAGACTTAGGCTTCCATTTCTTGATGATCTCTAGTGGCATGTCCATTAACATTGATGTTATATCATTGGAGGTTGCCTTCACGCATTAACCATGACCATAGTGAATCAAAATTGAAGTCGCAGATGGTGAATACATATAAAAAGTAAAAAATTCCATAATGGATGACTACCATTGAAAAGGTAATATTTTTATAGATTCATTCTAACTCCCCGAACCTAGTTCTCTAATGTTGGTGCATTATCGTAATACATTGGCATGATTATATAGAATCATGTCTAGAAGGACAGATCAATTTAGTAGTCTTGTAAAATATATTACATACATAAACGTTACATTACACATTAAAAAATAATAAAACCTAAAAAATAATTTGTCATTTAAATTATTCCCATCTCTTGACCATTCATATCAATCGTATTACACTTCTTGGAATCCTGGGAAAACAAAACATACGAATGGGGTGAGCTCAGATGCTCTATAAGGGTTAATAATTTAGCAGAATCTATAAACTTTTAAGGGAATATGTGTAATAAAAACAAGAAACATTTATTCATAAACATGAACATTATATGGAAAATAAAAAACAAAAAACTACCATATAAACGTGAAAATATATATTCTACCAGCCGAAAAATGACATCTAAAAAACTATTTTTATAATGAGAGAATGCATAATGTTGGACATCATAACCACATAGTTAAGGACTCGTGCCATGACTACAAATAAAAATATTATCAACGCCTTGTGAAAAGATGGTAATTTGTCTTATTAGACCAACCGATGAATCTAGGGGCTATAATAGGCCCCACCTATCACATACTATGTCTAATGCATTCCTCATATGAGAATGATGAAACATTACATAAACTTTTGTTTAAGAACTAGCAAACGAATTGACAATACATTATAGATAAAACATGAATGGTATAAAAATAGAACATATATATTCAAGCATATCATTGATCATTCAATAAAATATAGAATATTGTATTATAATAAATCAACCCCAATAAATAATATTATCAAGTAAATGATATCGACATAGTTGAAAATGATCAGTAAAACTATTTGAGAGAAATATCTTTTTTTTTGTGAAATCATTTAATAGTCAACCATTTATAAATGAATTAATTTAAAATATATTTTTGATTCAAAGTGTCCCATACCACATTGAATCTTGTAAAAAATTAAATTTTTAAAACAATCATGTCCATATAATTAAATCATTAAAATCATTTTTAGAACATGGGTATTAATAAAAAAATTATTTACAAAAATAAATCATCAAAACATTTAAAATTTCGGTCTTTAAAAAGAGTCCCTACCACAAAATAATAAAATATTCATTTTCAATACATTTTTATGAAACATGGACATGGAAGATAAATATGTCTTAGTAAATATTTTCACATAAACAATCTCATGTAAATATATGAGATTGATGAATTAACCCTTACCATGTATTTTCTTTTAGTCGAGGGTACGTTTAACCTCAGGTATAATGACCATAATATGATATTAAATAATAATAGAACTGTATTAATATTTATAATATCATATATTATTCATTTAGGACTTTATACTACCCATTTAATAATAATTACCATGTTAATGTAACATTTCGGGTAATAATCACTTTCTTTATCATACGTGTTTTTACTTGTTATTTTTGACGGTATCATATAAATCATGATTTACAAACATAAAAAATATAAAACATGATTTATATATCATATATATTTAGAATATAAATATTTATAATCGATATATATATGAAATTGAAACATCGTTAATGAAGACCGAAGTCCGTACATATGCATGAATGATGTTTATGTTTTCTTATCGAATAGTATTAAAGTAAGTAAAATAAATATACTTATAAATATATATTATTCCAGTAGAAATATTATTTAATATATCTCAAACTTAATCAATATATATATATATATATATAAATTCTAGAATGGTGATTTGATGAAAGATGAATCTAATCACGTCGTGGAGATGGTAAGTCGTACGTACACATGAATGACATTATCATTCTGTCAGTGGTAAAACAATGTTAAGTTAGGTGGTATATAATATATAAAGAATCATTATCATGAAATATTAATTATTTAAATTAATTATAATCATTATTATTACCATCTAAATAATGTACTATTGAATAAAAAACTACAGCACGACGTGGAGACGTTATGTCGTACGTATGCATGTATGGTGACTTTGACACTAATTGGATGGATTGAACAATGAATTTGGTTTTAACATATTTATAATAAAATATAATTATGTATAATGTACAATATTTATTATTTTTTTATGGAAATAACAAAAAAAATATGATGTTGAAGAAGAAGAAAATAACATTGAAAGAGGAGAAGAAATAATTAACTCTTATTTGGGTGCTTCCTTTGGATTTGAACAAAAGGTGTCCGTAGGTTGGATTTATGATCAAATTAATTCCTCTAGGATAATTATAGGGTAGTTGGGAGGATATTTGATTAGGTTTTTAGGGATCCAAACGGATTTGGAGGTGTGAATATTAGAGAAGGGGATGTCCTCTTTTACAAGAGTGGTGAGGGGAACATTAGAGAAAGCATGAAATATTAATTTATTATATAATCATTTTCGGTTTCTAATAGTTCCAAATAAGTTTATTTCAATGATAAGGTTGTGATGGGTCTAAATACTTTCAACCAATAGGTTTTAGAGAAGTTTAGGTCACCATATTAAACTTATCATTTAGATTTAACTCATCATTAAATAGCTTATCTTTTTCCATGGCTTCTTGTATTTTAATATTACATGGTAAATAAACCTACTATAAAATTCAAAGAGAACCTATAGTGGTTAATTAATTAAATATATGTAATTATATAAGTCCTTTGGCAAGAAATTATATTTTTAGAAATTTTATATCATTAAATAAAATAGTTTTTTCCTTAAAAACTCATTTAGGTCTATTTTGACGCTAATTATTATTTGTTTTTTAAAGTCATCACAACGTAATTACATCAAATAAAACTACGTTGCATCAGAACTAAAATTTCATATTAACTTATAAAATTCAAGGATGTCATCTAAATCCAGAATTTAAATTTATTTTGATATTTATAAAATCGATTATTTTAATCTCTCATTAATAAGTTAATTACAACAACATCATTGTGTCATAAATAAATTGAATTATTTAATGTGTAATAATTTTAAATAAAATAACATTATGTATTGAATCATTTTATATTTCTAATGAATACTTATTGGTGAATTTATCGTATGTATAACTCTAAATTTAAAATGTTTCAGTTAATAAAATTTGAATTTAATACATTTATCATTTCTTAAAATAAAATATAATAAATATCCTACTCTAATACAAGTGGATCAAAAAGGATCATATTTTTTTACTAAGGTTTATTTTGGTCTATATAAATTTATCCAATTTAATTAGGACATGATTTTGGGTAATTATAATATAATTTTACCTTTAATTTCCCTATTTAATTTATACCGTGATAAATAAATAAAAAGTTACTATTCAAAAAAAATTCATCACATTGAATTAAATTTTACTTAGTGATGAAATCTATATCTATCAAATTGTTAAAATATAATTCACATAAGCGGTATGATTACATTTTATGAAAATTTGAAAATTTATCTAGAAGGTGGGTAAAAGATGTTTAAAAATTCAATAAAATTTTTAATATCTAATATTATTATAAAACTATTCAAATAAATTAAATTATACTAATATATAAATTATGTATCAATTTTTGAATTTATGTTAAATTTTTTTAATAAATATTTATTTAAATAAAAATGTCGGTTTTTAACTACAACAGAGTGTATTTCACTATTTATCACAATTTAAATTTTCCTAAAAAATACCTAAAATTAACATAAAGATAATTTTGATATTAAAATTTCAAAAATTATGTAAATTCTAAAAAATTCAAAACAAATAATTTCAACTAATTAAATTAAAATTAATTCTTATTGTCAAAACTATAAAGCAGGTATTTATGTAGTAAAAATAATCAAAATATTAACATGTGTTCTTGTAAATTTTAATGTGAAGTGACATACGATAAAATAAATTATATTAAAATATAAAAATTTAATCTAATGAAACTTTAACACTACTCAAATGAACAATTTAACAAAATAAATTATTTCGATTAAAAATGTATTTTTAAATAAAATTACTTATTTTCACAAATCATCAAAATATAAATGTTATCATAAAAGTACCAAAAAAATTTCCAAACATAATTTTTATGTACCTCATCTATAGAATAATTTAATTTCATTAAATTTTATAAATAAATTTGTTAAATATTCCTTTTAAGAATGGTTTTCCATTAAAAGGATGAAAAAATGCATTTTTTGAAAAATACATACATTATCTGGAAAATTAATTTTGTCATTATATTATACCTAAGAAAAACAATAAAATAATTTAAAAATATTATAGAATATATATATAATTCAAAATGTGGTTAACACTATTCATAAATTCTTTTTAAATAGATAGTTTGGTAGGCCACGATGAACTTGAACTTGGTGTTTCGTGTAGCAAAAACTATTGAATTGCATTAAAGAAATAACGTACTATGAAATATTTGTATGTTACGTTATCCTATCCTTCCATAAAGTTCATCCTCAAAATTTGAAATTGTACTTCCAAAATAAAAGTTGAAAATAGAAAATAACTTTGTGGAAAAACCTACATCGTATGTAGTGTTATGAATATTTAGTCTTAATTAGAGGAACATGGAAATGGAATAGTCACCACAAAATTATAATTTTCCTTAGGAGAGAATTGGTTGTAATTAGGGACACATAATTAGAGGAAAATATTAATATATATAAGGAGTTATTGAGGTCATCAATCACAAAAAAGTGAACATTAAATATCAAATTGAGTGCCTGAAAGACATAAATCTATGATGATGATTTAAAATATCATCTATTAAAAAATCATAAGGTATTCAGATAAAACATTTTTTGGTTTTAATATCCTTTCCCAAAAGTTTAATGAAAAAATAATTCTTTTCATATAGAGTTCAATCCTTTAACTAATTTATACCAAAAACTCATATTTCACTCCATTAGATAATAGAACTCAAAAATATTTTATTTATCCTAATCGAATAGGCTTCCAAAAAAAGAATTTATAATTAATTTGTCATTATATTTAAAAAATACACTATACAGACTAAAATATCACGTATGCTAGTGGTAGGTGATGAACCCTTGTCACCCTTTGGTTTCGGGTACTAGTCTTGCGGCCTAGTTGGACGCGACGAGTTGTCGCCTGACCACTATGTTATAATTTTTATAATAATTCAACAATAATCTAAAGAAATGTTTTATCCCTAAACAATTGTATATAATTTCCAACATAATTCATCACAACCTTTAGACTTATACAATATACTTCTGTCTAAACTCACAGTCTAATATTAATGAGGAAGTTAAACATATTTAAGGTGTCTTTATCCATGTAATAAAATGTCAATACCTTCATCATGTATTGTATTGAAACATGGTAACACCCATAATTACCATAAACCCTTATTGATTACATTTATGCTCCCTTATTCCTTATATAATACTTGATATACACTTTATATCCAAAAATGTTGTAAACACTAAAAATTATGGAATAAACTAGTAATTAATTAATTTCAATGTAGTCAAGAATATCCAATATAATTTGTCCAAATTAGTCATATATTATACCAAAATTGTTATCTATGTTTCAAAAAAATATTAAGGGTTATATTTAAACCAACCATATATTTTTCAAAAATTATAACATGAAACTGTGGTGCGTTACATGGTACTATAAAATCTCAAAACCTTACTAAAAATGTACTGCAGTACAATCCTCATATTCATTATAATTCTTATAACATGTAAATCATTAATAAAATACTCATATTTATGTATTTATTTAATAAGAATTTAAGATTACTAATCATTTATCTTCATCAATAGTAGTATCATAACTTGATTATAATCCAATAGAAACATTTGGGGTATACTCTGATGATTGAGACATGATTCGTGTGGTGTACCAACTACTGGAAGATGAAACATTTCACATTTGAAACCTTTTTCTTACCCTTGAAATCACAAACATGGTGTCATTTTTCTCCAGACTTATTAAAAAATCTCATTCTATTCAATCATTTCCTATGGTGATTCTTTCCATAGCTATCACAAATAGAAAAACCCTTATTTCACTTATTCGCTTAATTCATCATTCTCTCTACCATCCTCGTATCCTCTTTTTTACCATAAAAACCATAGGAATCATAGAATTTATTAGTAATCTTATTAACACATGATGCAATTTCATTATATGATGATAATTGTGGAAGAATATTTCCCTTATTAATGTTGGCATAATACCCTGCTAGATATGATCATTCTTACACTTTTGATCATGAATATTGCTAGAGTTCTCATTCCTTGCATTGGGCAGCATTTCTCAATGATGACATACATTAGGTTTGATCATATAATAATCTATAATCCGAAAACCAGAAAAATTATCAACATTAATTGAAGATAATCATAAATAATGAATCATAATCATAAAATTGGGTTCATTGCTCACATATTTACTCAAAAATCCTTTATAATGGGTTGCAATGAAAATGTGAATTATCCTAATCATATCCCCTAGGTGTGTCAACCCAGGTGCGAAGTAAGACCTGTGGTCATGTACTAGGATACCCCGGGTCAATCTCAAAACTCCTTGTAAGTGTTTTCACTCTTAGGTGTATTTTTTCCCGAACCAAATCCACTTGTAGTATCTAGACCGAGATGTATTTTTTCAAAACCCACATAATCCCTACTTTACAAATACCTTGTGGGGTTATTCTATACTTATCTATAAAGTCTATCGTATGATTATGATCCATTATCTAACTATTTAAAATATGTTTCCATTGTTGTTTCTAAAGTACCTCTAATCACAACTATAACAACCTGACCCAATTTTCCCAGAGTTAGTTAATAATTTTTATACATTGGCATGATTTCAAGAAATCATGTCCCAAACGATCGATCGATTTAGCAGTGTTGGAAAATAGCTTACATACATGAATGTTAAATTACACATTCAAACATAAAACAAAACAAAAAATCCATTTATAATTCAATTATTCCTGTATCTTAACTCTACATATCAATCATAATACACTTCTTGGATTCCTAGGAAAACAAAACAAAAGAAAGGGGGATGCTCAGATTCTTAGTAAGGGTAAATAAGTTAGTAAAAGCTATAAACTTTTAAGGAATGCTGTGTAATAAAAACCACATCCTTTTAATCATAAACATGTACATAATATGAAAAAATAAATCAAACATTACCATATAAATGTGCCCATTGAATTTTTACTAGTCAAATAATCACATTTAATAACTAGTTTCATAATTTGGGAATGCATAATCATTCGAGGGGTTATAGTGGGCCCCAACCATCACTTACTAAATCCAATGCAATCTCCATTTGAAAATGATGAAACATTACATAATCATTCGTATTAAAACTGGCATATGAAATTTCAAAACATCAATGAAAAAACATGAATGGTATAAAAATAGAAAATACATTTTCAAAAATATCATAGCTCATTCAATACAATATAATATATTTTATTATAAAAAATCAACCTCAATCATGAATAAATCTATTAAAGGATGTCAACATAGATGAAAATTATTAGTAAAATAATTTGAGAGAAATATCTCTTTTTTGTGAAATAATTTAAATGTCACACATTTATAAAGGTAATAATTTAAAATATATTTTTGAATCAAATTCTCCCATACCACTTTGAATATTTTAAAAGGAATTAACATCTTAAAACAATATTTTCCGTATAATTAAATCCATAAATCATTTTTTAAAAATGGTCATTAATTGAAACGATTTAGAAAAATAAATCATTAAAACATATAAAATTCTAATATTTTTAAAGGGTTACTTCAAAAAAAACCTTAAAATATTCCTTTTTATTTTTTTTAAAAACATGAAAATGGATGATAAATATTCCCTAGTGAATACTTATACATAAAAAATATCAGGTATTAATAATATTGAGTAATTAACCCTTACCATGTACTTTCCTTTAGTCCAGGGTACGTTTAACCTCATTTATAATGTCCATAGTATGTTATTAAATTATACAAGAACCATATTTTTATTTATTATATCATATATGATTCATTTATTCCGTTATACTACAGATTTAATAATAATTTTCTTGTTAAAGTAAAATTTTGGGTAATAATTATTTTTTTATTGTACATGTCTTAACTTGTTATTCTAAATAGTATCTCTTAGATAATGATTTAAATACTTCCATAAAATAACAAATTATATATATATATATAATATATTCAGAACTTAAATATTTATAATATATAGATATTTGAAAAGGAAACATCATTTATAGAGATGGTAGTATGTACGTACGCATGAATGTTGTTTATGTGTTCTTATCGTATAGAATTATTGTAAGTAAATGAAATATATTTATAAATAAATATTATTATAGTTGAAATATTATTCATATATCTAATACATAATATATATATATATATAATTTCTTTTATGGTGATCTTGGAAGATGAATCTTATCGTGTCGTGGAGACGGTAGGCCGTACGTACGAATGCGCGACAATATCATTCTATTGATGGTAAAAAAATGTTTAATTTGATGATATATTTTATATACAGAATAATTACCATGTTATATTCATTATTTAAATTAAATATACACATTATTATACCCATCCAAATAATGTAGTGTTGAATAACAAACTACACCACGACGTGGAGACAGTTAGCCGTACGTATTCATATATGGGGAATTTGTTATTCATAGGATGGATAGAATAATGAATATATTTTTACATATTTATAATAACATCAAAGTAATTATAAGTGACTAGAGTTATTATTTTATTATGTAAATAACAAATAAAGGGGATGTGGAAGAGGAAGAAAAGAACATTGAAAGGGATGTTGAAATAATTACCTCTTTTTGGTGCGTCCATTTGATCTGAACAAAATGGCACTATAGGATGGTTTTATGATATATGTAAGGCCACTAATATGATGTGATAGTAGTTTGGAGGATATTTTAGTATTTTTTGGATGAGTAATATTGCTTTGATGGTCTGAATGTAAGAGAAGGGGAGGTGCCCTTTTATAAGAGAGTTGAGGGGCAGTTTAGGAAAAGCTTGAAATATTAATCAATTATAAAATAATTTTCAGTTTCTAATAGTACCAAGTAGATTTATTTCAATTCTAATGCTTGTATGGCATTAAATCCTTTCAAAAAATAGGTTTTAGGAAAAAATGGTTCACCATATTAACCTTATATTTTAGATTTGACTCTTAGTAAAATATTTTATCATTCGCCATGTCTTCTAGTATTTTTATATTAAATGGTTAATAAACATACTATAAAATGGAAATAATACCTCAAGTGGTTCAGTAATTACATATAAATATTTATATAATTCCTTTGGATGGATATCATATTTTTATAAATATTCTATCATTTAATAATGTAGTATTTGTTTAAAAAACTCATTTATGTCAATATTGAAACTATTTAGTATTTTTTTTGGTAAAATTATCACAACATAATTACTTATAAAAAGTACATTGAATCAATCCTAACATGTAAAATTCACATATAGAATTCTTGGATGGCATCAAAAGTCCTAATTTATATTTATATTGATATTAATAAAATCAATTATTTTAATCTTTCATTAATAAGGTAATTATTGCATCATCATTGTGTCATAAATAAATTTAATTATTAAATGTCTATAAATTATAAAACAAATAATATGATTTAAAAATATTTTTATATTTCTAATGAATATTTATAGTCAAATTTATCTTCTGTATAACTCAATATTAAAAATAATTTAATTAAAAAATTTTGAATTTATCACTTTTATCATTTCTTAAAATAAAATATAATAAATATTCTACTATAATACAAGTGGAAAAAAATAATATTTTTTTTCAAAGGCTTATTTTGGTTGAAATAAACTTATCCTATATAATTAGGACTTCTGTTGGGCTAATTATAATGACATTTTTACCATTAATAACACTATTTAGTTTTAACCATGGTAAACAAAAATCAAAAGATACAATTTACAAAAAATTATTTTCATCCCATTGAATCATATTTTACTTAAAAATAAAAACAATGTCTATTTTATTTTTTAAAATAAATTCATAGATGTGGTAAAATTACGTTTTATGCCAATTTGAAAATATGTCTAGAAGGTGGGTAAAAGATATTAAAAAATACAATAAAATTTTAAATGTCTAATATTATTATAAAATGACTCCAATGAATTAAATTGGACTAATATATGTATTATGTATCTATTTTTACTTTAAGATAACTTTTTTATTAAATATAATTATTTAAATGAAATAGTTGGGTTTTATCTACAATGCATTGTTTTTCAATATTCATCAAAAATTTAAGGTTTTTAGTAAAAACCAAAAATTAACCAAAAGATAATTTTGATATTCCAAATTAAAATTAGATTAAAATTTTACAAAATTCATAACATAGAAGTTACATTAATTAAAAATAAATTAATTCTCATTGTCAAAACCAGAGTGGGTTTTTAAAAAAAACAATCAAAAGATTGACATGTATTTTTGTACAATTTAAGTGTGAAATTACATCCAGTGACCTAAATTATATTAAATAATATAATTATATTATAATGATACTTTAAACAACAAAATTGATATTTTAACACTATAAATTATTTGGATTAAAAATGTTGTTTTTTAATTAAAATTGATATTTTTCACGATTCATCAAAATATGAATGTTATAAAAATAGTAACAAAAATTAACGCACACTAAATATTTATGTCACGCTTCTAAAGAAGAAATTAATTTCATTAAATTGAATATATAAAATTTTCAAATGTTGGATTTAAAATGCTTATCCTTTATAAGGCTGAAAAACTGATTTTTTTTTTAAAACACATCTTTTATCTGAAAAATTGAATTTGTCCTTATATTATTCCTAAGAAACACATCTTTTTAAAACACATCTTTTTTAAATGGATAGTTTTATAGGTGGTGATGATCTTGAACTCGATGTCGTTCTTAGTGTAGTCTATTGAATTAATTTAAAGAAATAATGAACTCTGAAATATTGGTGTATTACATGCGTCTAAATGACTAAGATAATCTGATTAACTGATATGACTCATTTTTTGTGGAGTAATTGAGGGTTCTGAATAATCAATTACCTTCGAGAGGAAATGATATCTTTAATCTCTTTAGTGGTCCTTTGATCGACCATATCAAATGATTTTGAAAGTGTTTTTGAAGAAGTATGAATGATTAAAGGAAGAGTTTGAAAGATTTGAGGGGAAGAATCTAATATGAAAGGTTACAAACTAGAATGTTTAATTGATGTGCAAGGATGAATCTCAGTTTTTTGTGTATAATATCAGATTTTGTACACATGAGAGTACTTGTCGTATAACGCAGAGAAGTCAATAAATAATATGTAGGTACCCACCACCCACATATTTATAGGAATGGACGATGTTTTCTTCATGAAAAAAATATGCATTACGTGTTTGGGAGAAAATTTTGGATGCACCACCATGATTTCCTACCTCGGTTGGGTATTTCCCTTATAACATGAACATCTGTTCCTCTTTCATCATACATTCTCATGGTGGGAATTTCATGGAACTGAATTCCACACAAGACCACCAAGTTCATCCTTCATTGAATGGAATCCACCATCCTATTCATTGAAATGTGCAGGGAATCCCAAGGTAGGTGCACCAAATATCTAATGTGTTCATGAAACATTGAAATCATCTTCTAAGGAATTTGTGGGCCTAATGCGATGGATGCATATCATTTATCATGGTGGCCAAAATAATCATCTATGGACGGTGCAAAAAAGTGTTTTTCTTTTTGTGCAAGATCTTTTCTCACACATAAGGTAGTTTTGCACTCAATGAGATTCATAATATGACTTTACACACTCGTTGATTCACTTGTGTGTGGAACACCTCTTTCGAACTACAAATATTGTATGCTGACACAATAGATTATTCTTATATATTTAATTGAACCCTTAACCCCCCACCCTTATTGTGGTTGCTGATCCAATAGTTGATTTGAAGTTCTACTATGTGTTAGACTCCTCTTCCCTGATATCACAAAAACCATAAACCCTTAAAGGTATAACATTTTGTATGCTTGGTTCCCAAAGGGTATTCCTTCATGTGGGTCCACAATTGTTTAACTCCTTATATTTTCTCCTAATACTAAGTCATGTGTGCTTAAAATCCCTTCTTGTGAATACTTCTTACACATATATACTATCCAATCTTGTTCTCATCTGCTAATTTTTTTTGAAAAACACAAAACATTCATTCTCATATAAATTCATGATCCATGGGTTACCTTTACCGAAAAACATAATGGTCTAGCCCCTCATAGTGGAATCCCCCATGTATTGCACCAACCTCCTCTATGAAGAACTTCAAATTTTTCATAGTGTTTTCATGGTCCCTCATGGGGTGGCCCGTATTTTGGTGCACTACCTTGTATTTTTCAGCATTGGTGTGCTAATTGATTTTTGATTTTGATGTAGTTAAGAAAAAAAAGACCCCATGACTGACCGATCCTCCACATCCTCATCTCCTGGCATTATTGATTCCTTCACTTACTCAAGGCTTATGAAAATAAGTTATATAATCCAAAGGGCTAAGGACTAAGTCCCCTACATTCATGCTAGAGGACATAAAACTACCCAATGCCCTCATCCTCATCACATGACATTAAAAATTATACTCACTGATGATAATGTACATGGGGCTCTTGGACTCATGCATTTTCCACACCCACTTATCTCCAAGAGTGTGAGATCATCCTCACGTGGTATGAGATCCTCCTCACATGGCATAATATCCTTAATCTGTTTGGTCACATGCATATGCCCTACACCATCTCTCGTTGATTCATCTCTTAAAAAATTAGTGTTAGGTCTATTGTTTCTCACATTGAGAAAGACTCATGTGTTCATAGAGGTTTTTAGGGAGTATGACATGTATCCAACCCAAACGATCATCCCCATGGAGTAATCCCTGATTTTCTGCTTCATCTAGGATATTCCTACACATAATCCCCAACAACTCCCATCCACATGGCCTCATCCTTCTGTATAATCACCAATCATTCCCCATAGGAGTTCCTCAAACAATACATTACTATATTTCTCCACCACTATGGGCCTCTACTTTAGTAATGAGTCCCATTATCCTTATCTAACTATGTTGTTTTTTATCCCTACCCCCTTGGTAGGGTTCCTAGGGATCCTCCCTATGCTTAAATCCTATCCAATTGTCATTATAGGTGCTCCCTCCAAGGGATGTAACCTCATGATGTGATGCCTTCCCTTTCTAGGAAACATATCCATAATCCACCTTATAGGGTGCCCTAATCCCCTAACCCATCACCATTCCCGAAAATGTGAACTAGGATTCCAAACTAACTAGGATATTTTGGAAACCTCAATAGTGTAGAGTCCAACCACCATCAATAATCCATCCATTTCATCCCAACTCATCATCCACATCCATCCTGGTTTTTATCAAGGCTTTCATATCATAATAAAATCATGCCATCCATCGGGTTCATTCCTACACAGAAGCCCCATCCACACCATCACTTCTCCAAGCAGCACTCAGGCATCTATGATGCATAACCCCCTCACAATATCACACAATACAACCACGAGAAATCCGCTTGAAATTTTCATATCTCATGAAAAATCCCCACACCATCCATAAAACTATGTGGGTTCAATACCTTACTCATTGGAAGGGTATAAAGTACACATCATTGAGGCCAATTCCTTCTCAATGGTAAACCATGGACTCCCCCTTATAGGGGTTCACCTATATGATCCACCCTTAGTGGTGTCTATTTCATCCTTCATGGTATTACATCTTCCCTTTATGGGACACACCACATTGAGTTCACTCTCATTATAAATTCAAACCCATATATTAGGTAACCCATGGTACCACCCTCCAAGGGACATACCACTTCAAAGTTTTATATATTCCCTTGACACACCATGTTAGGTCCGCACTCATTGAGAATTATGATCCATAAATTTGAAAAACCTTCTAGGTACTCCCATATATTGATTCCCATATCAGATGTTACATTTTTAGGCATTCCCATCATTTAATCTCCATCTACAAAAGTCATTAAAGTTACATCTTACCTAATGTTAAAAATGGGATGCATGAAGATAAGCCAACAAGACGTGCCTCTAGAATAAGATACCTCAGGGTTGATATTGGATGCCTCAAGTTATGTTCCCATGAGAATCCATCTTATTAGGAAGAATACAGGTGACAAATGTTCTAGTGTTCGCACATGCTAGTGATGCCCAGTATGACTAATCTCTTTACCTAAGGTTGCAACCCTATAAAGATCCCTTGTAATATAGAGACATAAGGGACATAATTAACCAAAATCCACAAAAAGATTTCATTTAGAATGAGTTTCACTGACAACATCTTAATCTATGAGGGAGTCCCAGACTAGGTGTCAAATTCCGTCGTGGAATATATAGAAGGAGGAATCGACATCCCATCATCCTATTCTGATCAAGGAAAATATACCACTCAAAATAGATGAATTTTTCCTACCTTTGGAAAGAGGGGATGCATGGAAAAACGTTCTAGTGGATGATAACAAATGAGAAAATGACCCATGGTGATACTGTTGTAAATTGGAACAAATGGATTCACCATTATTCTATTTCATCTCTATGAATTCACTCTCTATTTTTGTGTAAATAGTTCTTGTAAAATATTTACATCATATTAAAATTTTAAACACTTCTCATTATATGGAGTATATTTCTACCTCATGCCTCATATTATTAATGAGGGTCTTCAATCAGTTATCTTCAACTTAAAATGATAAATAGTAAATAAAACCATTACATACTCAAATAAATACAAAAAATATAATTTCTATTGTATTAATACACTACTAATAAAAACGTTTCCTTGAAGATACACTAATGGAGGGTGGACATTAACACATGAAGGAATCCATGAAAATTTATTCATTCAATGGACTTCTAGGGACTTCTACACGATTCATGTTACTCTTCACAACTTTAGAGTGTTATGTGATCATGGACAACAAATTAATCATTGTAAATATCATCCTATTAATTGAGTAAATGGTAGAGTCATTTCATTTTCTATGGAACACTTTGTTAACTCAATTCCTATAGCTTCCTACAATAAAATAAATCCAAAATAGGTAGTGTGAGTATCAAGAAATAATGATTATAGTATTAAATAATATGATAAACAAAATCATTTCTAATACACTCAATATTATGAAATAATAATTTCAATATATTTCATTTTATTTTCATCCTATATAAATTTTGGTTCATCATAGGGTTTTTATGTTATATAATTTTATTATTTACCACATTATCATGACAAAAACTAAACAATGATTTGATGACTGTTAAGAATACCCAAGCATAACATACATGAATATTTCACCATTGTATTTGAATATTCATGACATATCATAATAAAACACACCAAAAAATCTAAGTATAAATTTATTTGGAGTCTAGATTCATAATATAAATATTTTAAAACCATTCTTCTACGTCTCCCAAGAATATTCAATTGACAGTAGACCCTTATAGACATATCATATGCAATAATAATCTTTATATGTTGGGTAAATGGAAACATAATAAAGTGTGAACTTACGTACTGAGTGAGGGTAAAAATGAGAAAAATAATTAGGGATAATAAGTGAGTATATGATAATTTTATATGAGAACATAACCAAGGTGCATGAACGTGGCATAAGAGAATATTACCAATAATGAAAATATCATAAATCATGGGTCATGGAACAATGATTTGGGTATAATATAATACATGAGTAATAGGATTTTAGAAACCTGACTCAGCAATCATGATCCATGAAATCACAATATATGTATAAAAATTTGGAATATAAAAAATCATAGAAAACTATTTCCTATGTCAAGACTCAATGATATGTCTATCATCGCATAATGCAAAAATTACAATAGTGGATTGGGTTCACTCCTCATTCACATAGACATAGTTGGATGACTCCCATTCTTGGTTATGTTTTCAACCCAATCCCATTCAAGTCATATCATGAGATAGGGACATCGACTTGATTCATATTTTGATAATTTATCTATAACAATGAGTAACATTATAATGATCATTCATTTTATCACACTTAAAACCCATATTAATGAAATATATTTTTAAATTGTATTATATTTTAATAATATTAATTTCCTGATTCTTATTTACGAAGACAATATTGATGTTGGTAAAGCATTGTTCTTGTGGGTGGTTGAACCAACCCAAACAACAACATGTTATACATGTGAATGAATAAGTGTTTAAAATTATATAATTGAGGTATACTTTTCAGAGATGAATAACGATGTTAATATAAAATTATTATAATAGAAGATGATATTTAGAATATTTTTATATTAGAAACTAAATGAAAAATATGGTTCATAACTAGGTATATACTTTGATGAATTCACTGATTCTCGATATGGGTTCCATTACAATGAAGGATTTAAGTATCCTAATAGGGTATAGAAGATACAAAACGTCTAAATGTATTTAGGAGATGAAAATTGTGTAGTTTTTTAAAACCTAATCATATTTTTTGATTTATTTTCATGGTTTGGATTAAGCATTCTTTTATTAGCCAGTTTTCAGTGACATTTCCAAAAATAACAATTTCCTAACGTGTAAGGATATTGTTTTCAAAGGAAAGTGTTTTAAGAGTGAATAATTAATGGATATAGGTCATGAATAAGCTCATAAAAAATTTATAGATACATTTTTATTGTTTTTTGTGTATTATCCACTTATTTAATCCCTTTTACATAATTTTACCTTTACGTGGTTAACTCAATTTTTACCTCAGTAACTTATTTATAATGCAAAAAATTAAATTAATGTTTTAACTCATTTATATATAGTGATTAAATTTTATTCTCCATTTAATCTAATTCAATTTATAAACATGATAAATTTAGATTTTTATTTGAAAGCATAATATATATAGAAAATATTATTTCTATATTTTTTTATAAATCAATTTTTCTTAACAGTATTTCCTGTTAATTGATTTTTTAAAAAGTGTTAATTTTTTTATAAATTTAAAAATTATATTATATTCATCATTTAAATGTTACCCAAAAATTTAATAGGATAAAAATACACAATACATAATAAATACTATACATTGAGAAATATCAATTTTTACATTATATAATGTTAAACTCATTATATATAAAGTATTAATTCATCTACTATATATTTTATTTTTTTAAAACATTATAAGGAAAATACATATCTTAATTTTAAAAATACATAAAATCATTCTGTAATAATAATAATATTTTTAATATATAATGCATAAAAATATATATTTGTCATAAAATATTTTAAATAAATATTTTCTTTTTATTTTCATCCAAAATAAATTATTATTTTTGAATAATATTTTATTCAATAAGTCAAAATTCCCATTAGATATACCCAACAACTATATATCAAAGGAACATACTTCCAATTACTATATATCCAACAACCATATTTTAAACTACCATATATATAATGGGCATGTTTCATTCTTATATATATATATAAATATATAAACCAACAAAATAATTCATTATATTCATTTACATATTCCTCAATGTGCCAATTATATTTTTAATTAATTACGTTTTTGTTGTTTTAATCATGGTTATGATCTTCATGGAAAACCATGAGGGTGAAAAATTTATTTTATTGGTATTTTTATTTTCTTTTGGTTTTATTCCTCTTGTAATTTTATTAACAATAATTAATGTTTTATTATTATAATGTGTTAATTTAATCTCAAATTTTAATATCTTCAGTCAACATATTATTTTGTGGATTGTTTTAGGTTGTAGTTTCATTGGAAACAATTTATTAAACTCAAAATTTATTTATTGAAAAAATACATGTTTTAATAATGGGGCGTTGAACACACAACACATGCCCCATAATGTTTAGTCAATTTCACACTCATTAGAGGTCAGGGGTACAATTCTAAGTGATCAAGGGTCCCTCATGGCCCTTTACATTCCCATTTTACTCATATAGGACAAATTTTGTCAATTAACTTTAATTTAGGGTAAGTCATAAACAAGTGGCGAGAGAAAATACCACATGTCACATGATTACTAGAAAACAGAATAGAGAGGTTGATAGACATATTATGTTCTATTCCCTGAGGGGGGTGAATCATGGTATAAAAGATTAAAACAACCACCCTGTTGGATCTAGTTTCATTGATAAAGAAAACATATTTCTCTTCAATCCCATAGAAAAGTATCAATATATATTAAATCACACACAAGACACAATGATTTTACATGGTCTACCCTCCCTGGGAAACGTCCAAGGTGCATACAAGGCCAATGTGCTGATGTTACATATCCATTAAAGCACACATTAAAATTACAAGTTTAATGAAAATCACTTCTATGCCCATGCTCAGTACCTTTACCATGTTTAGGGTTACCTCACTTCTTTCCAAAAGTTCACTCCCTGAGACTCTTTCTCTTCCTCAAAATCAGTGGAAAGCATACCCTTCTTTATATTTATTTTCTCATTGCACTCATAAGGATTACTAATAGAGTATTAACTTTTAGGTCAATTATTTTTCATGAATGCACTCATCATTAGTTATTGACTGATTCTCTATGGAAATGTCATTTTCACATGTAGATGTAATCCACATTTTCACCAACTTTTAGTCTCAGGAAATTTCATTCAGTAACAATTTTATTACCTTTAAAAACTATCCTGAGTCCTCCATAAATTACCTTGAATCCTTCATGAACAATATCTCACAACATGGAATGAGTGTTTCACATATTTATTTATTCTATGCATATTGTCCCTACTTTGTATATGGTTGATGCCTCAGAGATAGCCTCTACTATGTTGTTCCTTCCCCTTTTCAAGATATAGTTTCTACAAACCCCTTTCAGAAATTTTATTCTCGTGAACTACATCCTCCTACACATATCTCTCCCCCATGAACTCTTCTTCTTAATGGAATTCTCCATTCCAAACTACATCATTCCTCTAAAATTATTCCTATAGCGATCAACTATTTTAATGGAATTCATTCTACTTAATACTGTGATTAGGAATCTTTATATAGAAATTTAGATCTATAATACCCAGTTAAATGATTTTTTGAAAACATTAAGGAGGTATAAACTTCACCACAAACAATTATACAGTCCCCATAGAACCTTTTTAATTTTATTGGGCCTATGTCATATGATAACATAAAATGAATTTCGGTAAGCCTAAATCACCACCTCTAAACCAAAAACAATGAGCCTCCCATGAACTGTAAGACTCATGTGATTTTTTTCCCATGTAGTATGTGTAGCATGCTTCAAAATCCTCATTGGACTTATATGCAGAAAAAAATACTTTGATGATATTATTTTTCCATTCAACTTACCACCTTCATGGTCATCAAACTATACTTCATGGTCTGTGAATATATCATTGTAAACTCTTTTTATGAAAACCATTTGTTTCCTTAATACAAATTCCCAACCATACTGATTTGTGGTCATATAGATTTTTCAACATACACAGTCACCCCAAAACACTATGATTAATCCTTGATGTATTTTTCCCAACAGTATCCCCATTTTGGGTTTTCGACATCTCTTTCCAATTTTATACATCATTAAATCATCTTTTATATTCAACAAAATTTTCTTCTAGAAATTTAGATAGTGATAAAATATTTACTCAAGACACACTCTAAGACCACATGAGTCATTCTCAGAGTGAGATAAAAGAGTAAAATGAATATTTCCTCAATAAATAACTCTATTCCAAAACCACATTACTTATTTTATCTCAAACTCCATCTATCATAATATATTTCCTTTAACAGATCATCTATAGTATCACTATATTTAAAAAACCACCTACATCATTAATCCTCTTATAATCTTCTCCCCAATCATGATTAAGAAATTTTTTCTCTTTTATTAACCAAAATTTATCCCCCTAGGACAGCAAACCTGAAAGTGACTTAATTGCTGTCTAAAACAAGGTAATGAACACATCTCATCACATTAGTGAAAAAGACAACATACCTCAAGGAGACAGGTCCCACAGATACCCTTTTTCAAGTGTAGTTTGTATATTTAACTCTAAGAGTTAGTCAATGACACTAAAAATATTTTTTGGGTAAGAAAAATTTTAAAATCATTGACACCTCCTGTTCTGTAGCCATATACTCTAATTTCATAATCACTTACTCCTCCTTCTACTTGATAAAATGATATTTGATATCAATGTGATTTTCCACAAGTGATATAGTGATTTTTTTATCATATTTATAATACTTCAATTATCATAATATATTCCAATAAGATATTTCCATTCAAATCCGATGTCATCATGCATCTGCTTCATCAAAAATAATTGTGTATAGTTGTAAGTGTCCATAATCAATTCATCTTCAACATTGCTAAAAAAATATAATCATATTTCATTCTTATCAAATAAACACACTATCCTCCAATATAGAATGAACCAACAAATGTCTATTCTCTAGCATCTTTTAATCCTACCTAATTTTCATCTATATATCTTAATAAATCTTGATGTGATTTGTCATTTTATAAAAAACTGAAATCAACCATTAATTTGACATACCCATTAATTCATTTCACTAAAATAATGTATGTTTATTTGGGATTACCTTGATACTGTGCTAATAGGATTTTAGAAAAAACAATATCTGCTATTTTCATTTTTATGTACAATTTACTATTGATGATTTGCAAATATTCTATAAAATTAACAGCATTTACTTCATCATCATCTGATTGTTTCATCTAGGTATCCACAAGAGTCATCATCTATTTGAAATTACTTATCCCAATAATTACCAAGACCTCCTTGTCATATTAGATTATGAAATTAATATTCTATATTTACTTGAGTAACCTATTAGCTAAGGAAAAATATTAATTCACCAATAATTGACATTTCAAATTCACTATTCATGAATTTTGAGAAATTTTTGCATTGTTCTTCATCTGATCCACCAAATAATATATCATTGACATATATCATCACCATCATCATTTGATTACTATAATTGTCGAAATAGAGATTTAATCAACTCAACATTGCAAAAATCAAGATTCTTCAAAAATAATCTAGTCTTATATACCATGGTTTTAGTGCTTGTTTTACCCTTATAGCACATATTTTAGCCGAAAACCACTATTCTCATCTTTAGGAATGAGAAAATGATCTATATTCTCAATATTTGATTCGTTTTATAATTCTCCATTCAGAAATGATGACTTAACATCCCACATGAAGACTTTGAAACTTCTTTTCACTATTATGTCCATGACTAATATTGTTGTTTCAGGCCATGAAATATGTGAAAATGTTTCCTCCACATCAACAACATCTATCATGTAGTACCCTGTGCACACTATTAATGTTTGTTTCATATCATAGCACCATATTCATTCATATTGCTATGAAAGAACAATTTATTCCATAAGGAATTTTTATCTATTATCCTCAAAACAATCTCCCAGGTCCAATTCCGCCTAATTTGGTCAAGATCTTCATTCATAGACTGAAATTAGATTTCGTCTCAAGTTTATTATTCAAATCATTAATTCACTACGAATGATAAGAATGAGTCTTTTTCTAGGGCATTCATCCTCTTTGTCTATTTTAACACAGTTAGGTAACTGAATATGTTCTATATTTCAATTTCATATATTCTCTTCAATATTTGTGAAGATACTTGTTTTTCTACATTATTTTCATTATCTAAATCATCTTATGAATCTTCATCTAGAACTAGAACATCCCATTATCTTCTTATGTCTATATCAATATCCTCCTAAGACTGATCATGTATTTTCTAAAGATGTTGCACATTTTTTATCATAGTTAAATCATATCTTTAACATGCCTTTCTAAGATATATATCAAGGAATTTAAATTCTTTATTTCTCTTTGTGTATCCAATAAATCCATTTATTTCCATAGAATTCTAAATTCTTGTGTTTTTAATTTTTAATAATGAAACACTTACTTACGATGGATTAAAAGTAATTGAATTTTGGATTCATTCCATACCTTAACTCATATGGAGTCTTCTCTTCTTTTGAACATACTAACACTCTATTTTATGTTTATACTAATGGCATTACTACTTCTTTCCATAGCTTCTCTAGAAGGTATTCTTAAATGATAATTATTATATCCATTTATTTGATAAATCGATTTCTTCTATAAACTACTCAATTTCATTGTGTAGTTCATATTGTTGACACTTGGTGCCTTATCCCATGTTTCTAGATATAATCCTCCACTTGGATATTTGTGAACTCTTTTCCATTATTTATTCTGATATTCCAGATTTATTGGCCCGACAATTTTTCATCTTCCCCTCAATAAGTTGATATGAAATTGATCAACCCATTTTTTTGGGTGATGATTGAAACAGTTTCCACTATGTCAAAATCATCAATTATGAGAACATAATATATTCTCTAATGAATACATCTTTGTTGAGGAGGGTTTCACACATCTATATACCCCATCACAAGAAATTTTTTTGACCTTTTCTCTTTTTCATTATTTGGGTTTTGAATTACATTCCCTTTTTGAAAAGCATTGAACGTATGTGTATTGTAGCATCCCGGTTCTAGAAGTTACCCAGAGGCACCCCATACCCATTTGGTCACGTGGCCTCAAGTGCATTTCCCCGAATGCCAGAGGTTACTGACTAGCAGTGAGCGCCATGAGTGTGATAGTGTGGAAACTATGACATAATTGGCAGAGTAACACAATGTAAGGGAAATATATATACAATTGGGGAGGTAGTAATAATTTCAAACTACAAGAAACTATGGAAGACTAATGAAGAAACAACATGAACACACATCTAAAATTGATGCATGATATAAATTTCTAGGAAAGTAGCCAAACACATCACATTGTTGGAATACTGCACTAAACCAAAGTATAAAAGAAAACATGAAAACAAATCCTCAGCATCACAAGACTCAGCTTGGTCCCATGCTTTCCAGCTCACAAATCAGTCAAGAACATGAAATAGAAGGACACTTCCCCTTATCAATACCTGAAACAATATAATCTATTCGGGCCCAAAAGAATGACCCCAATAGGGTGTGGGACTAAATCCTAGTAGGATACCACCAAGAGATCTGTGTCTAATAGTTAGTGAATATATATGGAAGTTAATATGCAAAATAATAAGTAAACAAGGAAATACTCAACAATAAACATTCGTAAAGATTCAAAGCATTCAAACCCCACATGGAATGTAAGCTGATAATCACAAATAGGTAACCCTCTAGGATTTTCTCACAGCCTAATACCCTATGGACCTACCATTAAAACACAAGAAACCCTCTGGGATATACACACAGGCTAACCACTTTGGTTCAGCTTTAGTATTGACTCTCTAGGGAAGCAATCACTGTCAATTCCCCTAATAGTCTTGTATCGGTAACTAAATGGCACTATGGGGATGCATTTCCATCACATTCCCCCTTGTCACTGCGTCAATGAACTACAGACACTCCGAGTAATCACTTACACAAATTCTCTGTATGGCCTTGTATCGTAATAAATAATAACGGACACTCTGGAGAAGCCCTTACGTCAATCCTCCATATATTCAACTACACCAGGTTCTCATGTCCAATGTAAGTCAAAAAAGAATAGAAATAAAATAACACCAATGTAAGCCTTAGGAACTACATTGATAACATTCTAAAACATAAAAACATGTCAGATAATCATCACTCCATCCTACAATAGTATGCATGGGAAACAAACAAGGCAACCTAACAGTCTATGCAAGACAAAATAGTCAAAAACAAAACATGCATGGTAAAACACTTCCAAAGCTTATCAATTATCTCTATTAACATTAAATTAACCTCTAATCAATCATACAATCATGGTATGCAATAAATATTGCTGAAACATTAAATGTGAAATAACTCGTTCAAGGGTTTTGGGAAATTTGGCATATATAACTCAAATAACTTCAATAGAAAGGCATAAACCACCTACCTCAGTGTTGTAGGACCGTTGTAAGTGAGATGCATGCCTTGAATCACCCAAGAAACACCATAGATTTACCAAGACTCTAAAAAGGTTCAACCAACGATATCACTTGGTAGAGTAATAATCAGGAAATGAAGCTCAAGCAGAAGGAAGAGCTTACTGAGGTGATCCCAACACAATTGACGACAGTCCATTCAGAGATCAGACACTCGATCAGGAGAACAGGGAATGATCGCGGCAGCATGGTCTATCTCTGATGAACTAGGTCTCGAAGGAGGGATTTCTATAAATTAGATACGAACCCGTTCCGTTTAGTGAAATAAAAAGAAAGTACATGGCATGTACTTTAGAAGTACACAGTGTGTACTTTCCCTTACCAGCACCTACATTATGCGGTCTCAAGGTCACCACACACTGATGTGTACTTGGCCGTTACATGACTAGCACATAGGTACGGGTGGAAACAAGTACACGATATGTACTTATAAAGAACACGACCTATGCTTAAAAAATTTCCAGAATCATTTAATTTTTCAAAAACACCAAAAAAAGAAAAACTTACCCAAAAAGATGATTCAGGTTCTTACAAACTTCCCACATTAATTTAATTTGTCCCTGAATTTCCCTAGTAATGTGGCGTAGAAGAAGAATCCTCAAAAAGCTCAGGCCACTGTGATCATACATCGATCTCCCTCTCCCAGGTCACATCCTGTACTCGCCCGTGCTGCCATAGCACTCATACTAGTGGAACAGACCGACCATGGAGAACATTCATACTACGATCAAAAATCCAGATTGGATGCTCCTATAAAAATGAATTCACCACTAACTAAACATACTTGGGTTGAAAAGCATGAAATGGGTCTGAGAAATAATTTCAAATTTGAGAAAATGGGAAATGTCGTGCAAAGCCCGGTAGCACAGAGGTAACTACAACTAATAGGAATCCGTACCAACTCTCTCCAACACCTAAAACGGCCCAACGTACCTCGGAAAAAGCATACATTGTATTCTAATACTCCTGTGTCCCAACCTCGGGGTGACATGGAGGAAAACCTGATCCCCGACCTCAAACTCTGTAGTTCTTCTCTGTAGATGAGCATAAGACTTCATCCGAGACTGTGCAATAGCCATCCTCTTCTGAATAAACTCTATCTGCTCTATTCTCTCTTTGACAAGACGAGGTCCCAGCATAACAGCCTCTCCTACCACCAGCTAGCATAATGGTGATCGAAATGGCCTACCATACAAAGCCTCATAAGGATCCATCTGAATTGTATCTTGAAAATTATTATTGTAGGAAAACTCCAGAAGTGTTACGTACTTCGCCCAAGAGCCTTCAAAAAGTAGAATACATGCGCAAATCTTGTCCTCAAGCACCTGAATTATATGCTCGGACTGTCCATCTATTTGGGGGTGGTAAGCCATACTCAAAAGTACCTATATACCCAAATCCTTCTGATTCCCCTTCCGGACCTGAGAAGTAAAACATAATTCCCTTTCTAAAAAAATGGAGAATATAACTCCATTAAAACATACAATCTATCTAATGTACGACCTTCTAAGTTCATCAACACCAATGGTCTCATTGTTCGGCAAGAAGTGAGAAAACATCATGAGTCTGTCAATGGAAATCCATACAGCATCATTCCCTTGAGGAGACCTTGGAAAACCTGTCACAGAATCCATCGCGACATCATTCTACATCCACTCAGGAATGGGTAACTGATGCCGAAGACCTACTGGTCACTGATGCTCAGCCTCCACCTGTTGAAAGAGGGAACACCTAATAATGAAACCAGCAACATATCTCTTCATATAGGGACACCAATACTGACCGTGTGGATAACGATAAATCAGAGTTATTCTAGGATGAACTGCCCAAATTAAGGAGTGAAAGTGCCACATCAACTCTTGGTGTATGTCTGCTGATACCATACACACCCAAAGAAATTCATGATCTCATCATCACCTATAGTCTATTCAAGAATATGGTCCTCTCCTGAAACGCTTTCCTATAGGACTAACCCTTCAGAATCTAATAGCTACCACATTCACACTCAATCAAGAATAGTTGTGGTAACATCTACAGAAGAATGAAACGTCTTCCCCTTCCTGTCGTGTAATTCCAAATAAATCTTAGAGAACATATCCATAAGTTACCACTCACTGCTGGCCTCCTTAACTGCTTGTATTTGAGTCCTCCTACTCAGCGCATCAGCCACCTCATTTCCTTTCCCTAGCGTATAGGAAAGTTCAAATACATAATACTGAAGGCAATCAACCCACCATCTCTGTCTCAAATTATAGTCAAGATGGGTGATGATATACATGATACTTTTTTGGTCCATGAAAACGACAAAATAATCTCCCAATAGTCAATGTCTTTAACAGCATAAGGCATTAACAACTACAACGAACTCGAGATTTTGCATCGGGCAGTTCCTCTCATATGGCCTCAACTTCTAAGACCCATACACAATGACTTTTGCTTCCTGTATAAGAAAATCTTCCATCTTGATACCTGAAGAATCATAGTAAACAGTGTTACTGTAGCCTGGATCTGAAAAAACTAGTATCAGTGATGAATTCAACCTCCCTTATACCTATTAAAAGGTTGACTCACAAGAATATGACAACATGAACATTGAACCCTTCTTATTCAGGCCCATCAGTGGCGCTTCTAAGTGTGAAAAGTCATGTATGAAACATATTTAGTAACCAGTCATCCCAAAAAGACTCCTTACATCAAAAACAATCATCTGCTACTGCCAGGAAACTACTGCTCTCACTGTCTTCGGGTCTACTGATACTCCTGTCTCTGAGATAACATGACCCATTAAGTGAATCTGATCCATCAAAAAGTTTCATTTTGACAGTTTAGCATATAATTGATTCCCTCTCAGTTTACTAAGAATGATCTCAAGATGGGTATCATGGTCGTGTCGAGTGTGAGAGTACACCGAGATATCGTCCACTAAAACCACCATGAAAGAATCCAAGTATGGATGGAACACTTGGTTCATTAGTTCCATGAAAAATTTAGCCACATTCGTGAGATTGAAAGACATAACCCCATACTCGAATATAACATACCTACTCTAGAAGGCTATGAAATGTATATCAGATGGTATAACATACAACTGATGATAACCAGATCTCATGTCAATATTCAATAACACTCATGCTCCTCAATGTTGATCAAAGAGATCATCAAGTCATGGAAAGGGATATCGGTTATTTACCCTCAACTGGTTCATCTTCCAAAAATCCAGACAATGTATGAGGGTACCATTCACCATCTTTGCAAAGAGGACAGGCATACCCAAAGAAGAAGTACTGGGTTGGTTGAAATCCTTAGCCTACAACTCCTCAAACTACTTCTTGATCTTCTGTAACTCTGGTGTAGCCATCCTATTAGGATAAATGGACACTGGTGCCGCTCCTCGCATGATCTCAATAAATAAAGTCTACCTCTCGCTCCGGAGGCAATCCTAAAAAGTCCTCTAGATATATGTCCCTGAAATGATCCACCACCAGAGGAAAGTCCATCTATAAAGTCCCATGGTTATCCAGATATAGACTTGTAATATGGTCTGTATCTCTTATCAACCCATGATTCTCAGGTCCATCTCTTCTCACATGGACATCACATTCTCCCTTATGAACAATTGATTTTCCCTCTGGTGAAGTGAACCTCACCCTACGATGATCGAAATAGACAAATACCGGGAAGGGAACTAACTATTCCTTTAGGAGAATGACATCATAGAATGTCATATCTAATAAATAAAGGTCCCATAAGAAGTGACACCCAACAACCTAATGAGGGCACTCCATTCACTGACATACATTATTCGTTCTTGTCCCCAATGATTTGACCAACATCAAGACGTAAATAGAAGTAAAAAAATGAACCCAAGGCTCTCCAAAACCGCGAAAAATATAATGATATAGGAAGCCCTTGTATAGAATAGTTTAGAAGTTATAACTAAGGAAACTAGAATCATACCTCGTACTATAGAGGGTCTGAGATCCTACCCCTACTGGGTCTACTCCACTACAAAAGTCTGACCTGCATCGTGGCCCTATGACCCTGCCTGACCAACCTGAGCTGATCCACCCTATTTTCTCTAAATTATTGATGTTTTACTACCATGACTGCGACCTCCTCCTCGGCCTGAATGGCCGGAATAACTCCAATTCCTAGACTGATGAGAAACTAGTGGTTCTTCTCTTGAAAGAGGAGTCATAGTAGAACCCCTGTCACCATCTTTTTATGAGATGATCTGACAATAATGCTGCAGATGACCCTTGTTTCCACAAGATCAGCACTCCACTGGGTCTCTCAGGCAATGTGGCCTCATATGAATACAATTTCCACACTAGTAGAACACCTCCTAGCTACCATAATATGTCTCTTGCATCTTTGTATCATCACGCGAATACCCCCTTTGGAACTTCCCTCTGTTAGTATGAGGGATACTAACTCTTGATGTTGAGCCGCCCTGACTTACATCTCCATAATCCCGAAAATTTCTCTCTATGATCAACACCTGGTTGACTATAGAAGTGATGGAATTCAATCGATAGATATTCACTTGAGATCAGGTGTCGTTCCTAAGACCGTCCTCAAACTTCTTTGCAAGGAATAACTCATTACCTCCTTAAATAGATGTGATTTTCTATAGCATAGTGAAATGAGAAGAATAATCCATAACAGAAAGAGTACCATGCTCCAATCTCATTAACTCTTAGGCTCAATCAGACATCAAATTCTACGGATAAAAGTAGTCATATAAGGAAAACTAGAACTCATCCCAAGCCATGACTTGCTGGCATCCAGCCTGTGAGATCACATCCCACCATCTCATTGTGGAATCTCACAGCATATATGTTGTAAGCTTCACCCTCCTCTCTGGAGAATTCTCTAATTTCTCGAAGAAAGATAGCATTGCTTCTAACCATGACTCTGTAGCCTGAGGTCCTCCTTCCCCTATGAGGGTGGGAGGATTCTACTTCTGGAAAACCCGCATCAGCTCTTCCACACATGGGGTACGATGCAGTACTCCATGGAAAGTCTGGATAAACCTCATGAAGCCCTCTCATAATAGAGCATCAACACCTGTGTCAAGAATGATGGATGGTTCTAAGACTGGTACAACTGTTGGATCTGCTGTTATTCCATGATTAGCCATGTCTGGTGTGTGATCATTTCCTTTCAAATGGCGTACAGCCGGAAGACGTCTTGGTGGCATGACTCTCCAAGGTCAAGTTCACTACTTAGATGAAGATTTATTGGGATGAAACATAGCTGTATAAGAAGGGAACAAGAGAAATAAAGAATTCTAGTTTTTCAATACAGGGATACATGGCGTGTATAATGAATACACGGTGTGTTCCCTTACGCCTTCACATGGGAATGTACTTATGATAACACTAGTTATGTAACAACCCCATACACTGTGTGTTTTCTTTACCCACGACGTGTACTTGAATCGCTTCCCCTACCAGAGTTCCCTCACACGGCTAGGCCACAGGGTTCTCCTAGATCAAGACTACATGGCATGTAGTGCCAGAAACAACGTGTACTAGAAGAGCTTCACCGACCCATGTTGTTAGTGACACGACTGGATACACATATCACACTACACGTCATGTTCTAGATGGACACAACATGTACTATGAAGATTTCGCCGACCCGTGTTATTGTTGACATGGCCAAATTCTCGGGTTACACTATACGACAAGTTCTATATTGACATAACATGTATTATAAAAGACTCAACCGACCCATGTTGTTAGTGACACAGCCGGCTACATGGTTCTACAACACAGAATGTACATCTGGTACATGTCATGTGTTAGTATTTATTTCAAACCCCATGTCCCCACCCACAAACTCTACGACACAGTTAGAGACTACATGGCGTGTACAGATAGTTCACAATGTGTACTTAAGAAAAATAGTTTATTCCCGAATAAAAGAACACGTGAAGGGTATTCATCGTTACACGATGTGTATTTTAGGTTATTCTGTATAGTAAGCCATGGAAAATTACTCCAGATCCTAGAAGAAAACTGAAACAAACATTAGAGTGACAAATTCCAATCTGTGAGGGCCCATACTCCCCACTAATCCTAGAATGGCATCTTATACATGTAATAAATAAGAATAATAGATCATTGGTCCAGCAAATTCCGATACAAGAGGGTCCATAACACCTCAAGAACCAATTTTTTGCATTAATTCAAACAAAAAAATACACAACCAATACCATATCAAACAACATGTATTATTATCAAGGAATCTATCACAATATCATGCATATCTAGAAAATAACCTATCACAACAACATGAAATCGCTAATTCACCTTATATGAAATGGGAAGAATGCATGACATGTGATCACTTGCAATTTCCTATATGATGCATGAGATGGAATACCATCATCTCATCGGGTTGCAATAGATATAGAACCCCAATAACATCAACAATAATAGCACCAAACAAGTGAATCACCCAACGGTAAAAATAAAATCAACTGTAAAATTTAATGACAAGATTAATTGCGATAAACGAGGTAGATTGGCTTCTCACTATACACAGGTTAGCTACAATCGGGCACATCTTATTACCAAGTACTAATTCCTTTCTATTGATGTCTATAGGTTTCCTATAGCTAGTCAAGAGAAAAAGGATCCCTCTAGTACCACTTTGTAACGTCCCAGTTCCAGAAGCCACCTAGAGGTGCCCCATACCAGGTTGGCCACAGGGCCTCAATGAAATTTCTCCGAACCCCAGAGGCTGCCGACTAGCAACGAGGGCCTTTGATGTGATATTAGGGAAATTATTCCCTTCCTGGGAGAGTAATATAGTAGAAGAGATATAGATATACTATAGAAGAAGCATTTATAATGTCAAACAACAAGAAATAGAGGAAGACTAATGATGAAACAACTAGATTCCACATATATAAATTATGCGTAATACATATGTCTATGAATGTAGCCAAACACATCACAATGCTGGAATATAGTACTAAACCCAAGTAAAAAAGAAAACATGAAAACAAATCCTTAGCATCGCAAACTTCATCTTGGTCACATGCTCTCTGTCTCCCATAGTAGTCAAGAACCTGAAGTAGAAGGGTACATGCACTTATCTATACTTGAAACAATATAATCTGTTTGTGCCAAAAAGAATGAACCAAACAACGTGTGAGACTAAATCCCCGTAGGCAACCACCAAGAGATTTGTGCCTAACAGTCAGTGAATATATAGGGAAGTTAATAAGAAAAAGATGTAGTGAACAAGGAATTACTCAACAGTAAACATTCCTATATTTTCAAAGAATTCAAACCCCAGATGGAACGTAAGAACATAATCACAAATAGGTAACCCTCGAGGATGTTCTCACAGCCTAATTCACTCTGGTCCTACCTAGAATACACAAGCAACCCTTTGAGAAGTACACAAGATCTAACCCCTATGGTAAAGTTAAATTATAGACTCTCTAGGGAATCTCTCACTTTCAATTCCACCTATAGTCTCATATCAGTAACTAAAATGTGATATGGGGAAGAACATGTCACATTACACGTGGGTCCCATATCATGGAACAATATACACTCTAAGGTAGAACTTACATCAATTCCCCCCAATGGTCTCACATCTTATCAAATAATAATGAACACTCTGGAGAATCCCTTATTTCAATTCTACCAATGGTCCACTACACCAGGTTCTTACGATCCTGTGATGGTCAAACAAGCATAAAAATGCAATACGGCCAACGTACACCTCATGAACTACAAGGATAAAAGTCTTCAACATAAAAACATGTCAAATAAACGTCACTCTATCCTACAATACTAGGCATGTGATACAAACAAGGAAGCCTAACAGGATAAGAATGAACAAAAAATCACAAAATAAACATGCATGGGAAAACCCTTCCAAAGCATAGAAATTAACCTTATTCACATTCAATAAATCTCTACTCAAGAATACAAGAATGGAAGGCAATTAACAAAGAAAAAACACTAAACGCGCAATACCCCATTCAAGGGTATTGTAAAATGTTTCACATATAACTCAACGACATTCAACAGAAAGGCACCAACCACCTACATCAAAGGTGTAGGATTGTTATAAGTGAACCTCAAGCTTTTAACCACCCATGAACACAGTAGATCTACAAAAATTCTGAAAACTCTCAACCGAAGATAACTTATGAAAGAAGAATAATCCAAAAATGAAGCTCTAACATAAGCATGATCTTACGGAAGCAATCCCAACGCAATGGAAGGTGGTCGATTCGGGGAACAGATGATCGATTGGGAGCTCGAGGATTGATTGCGGCCATACCGTCTCTCTCGGATAAACCAGGTCATCAAGGAGGGCTTTCTGCCAATTAAACGCGACCCCGACCTGTTTAATGAAATAAAAATTATGTACATGGTGTGTACATTATAAGTACACTGCATGTACTTTCCCTTGCCGGCCCCCGCATTAGGCGGTCTCTAGGCTACCCCACACGGCTGTGCGCTTAGCTGATACACGACCAGCACACGTCTATGAGCTGCAACAGAGTACACTGTGTGTACTTATAAAGTACACTGTGTGTACTTATAAAGTACACTGTGTGTACTTATAAAGTACACAGAGGGTACTTCAAAAATATCCAGAAACTCCTGTTTTTATAAAAAACACCAGAAATAGATAAACATACATGAATAGATTATCTAGGTTCTTATATGTATGATCATGTGATAATATAGTGAGTTCTCATGAAACATCACATTTCACCAAATAATCTAAGTATGTTGGCTCAAGTGACCAAGACATTTATTCTATCACTTTTTTCTTACTTTGACAGAAAGTACATATCTTCTTATCCACTTACACAGTAGATATTAACTTTCGTACACATTCCATGCAAAAAAACTGCAACATGTTTCATTTGATGACTGATAATTTCCTATAAAAGATTATTGAGTGTCTTGAATAACATGAATGACTGACACTATGAAAGTTGTGGCTGAGAACATCTATAACCAAAACAACTACATGCCTGGTGTCTTTTACCATAAACCATTCTTCTCCTGAGCCAATATTTTTCAATTCTTCATCATTTCTAAATCTCACAATACCTTCATTGTCATATCTATTTATTGTCACTATTCCACATTTCCTATCATATGGGAGGTGTATGCACTATCAATGATCAGCATTTTAGTGCAATCTAATGCTTTGAATGAAATATTTATAACCACTTCCTGCACAGCTATTTTTTTTGTCTATGTTTTTTAATTCATACCTGGTAAATATTGAAAATAATGATATTTCACATAGTATAATTGACCGAATTTAGCATTCAATGATGTAAATTTATTTTTCATTTTTAGGACATTTTATAGAATATTAAATTGCTTCTTACTGACACATTCATTCTTTTTTGGAAAATTTGTCTATAATGTTGATGAGAAATTTCATTCCATGAGTCCAAATACTCCTCACATTAAAAAGTGACCATCAAATCATGTTTTAGATTATTGGGTTTTGTATGGATCCCTATGTTTCTTTTTTTCACTCTAGTACATCTTGTCTATGGAACATACCTTTTTTGATTGTCTCATATTTCCACAATAATAACGTCTCATGCGAGGTGCATTCCTATGTGCATATATTCCACTACTGATTCTCCTTTGGGATCACTAAATCTTCTGAACCTAATTCATACCCAAATCAATATGCAACATCAATGTGGTATTTTTTTGTCTAACCTCAACCATTACTACATTTAGTTTATGATAATGCCCCATACCTGTTGTATTATTTTGATCAATCATTTTCCTTTCATGAAAATCATTTTACTATTTCAATCAAACTATGAATTATTCATTTACTTTTTGTGTTCCCTATGTATCCTGCTTTTCTAGAATCAAAAGTTTCTCTAGATTATTCACTTTCCTTCAAATACTTAAAACTTTTTATTCCCTTTATTTGAGGCATTTCATTGGATCTTTTATGGTATTTTTCGAACAATTGATATATTTTTGTTGTTCTTTATTTTTTAGTTTCTACTTTATAGACTTTTTTAATTTTCCATAATTATTAATTTAATCATTTCAATTTCATCCTGAAGATCTGATTTTGCTTCTTCTTGTTGTTTCATTTGGATTTAATAATCATTAAACACCATTTTGGATTCCAATTTTTTTTCTCTCCAAATATCAATTTCATGAAGTGAAACTTCTAATTCTTCTTAATGATAAAAATCATACATCAATATCCCTTCCATAATTCTCAATATCTTCCCATGTTTGGGAATTTTTGAATGCTTCCACCATATCATTTGCTTTATGATCATTGTATTCCTTCGAATATTCTACCTCAAATACTTCTCAGATGTCGTCTTCTTTTGAAATCATTTTATTCTTTGAAATTAGATACCTCATGGTACTCCTCCAACCTTTCACATTGGATGAAAACTTCTTCCTAGAAATTTCAAATTTTTTTTATCTTCATCATAAAGCTTCTTGCATCACATTTTTGCAACATTTCGTTGTTTACACATAGAAATCATGAAATTGGATGTTTCCCTTTAAACATTCATCTAGTTTTTTGTAGATTTGATGAGAGAAATGACATGACATAATCCATATTTACTTCTTCCAAACTATCTTTAAAACTGGTCTTCTATGTATCCTTGAATGACACTTCTTTGAATATCCCAGTTTTTCATAGCATTATTATCATCATTTCTCATCTCGTATGCAAAAATATTACTATACAAGCTATCTGATTTCAGCCCCTTCATATCATTATCCTACAATAAACAAAATTCACTTTAAACTAAGGTAGTATGTCTCTCAGGATATGCTTAATGATCCTTATATCTTTAATAATTTATCCGATGCCAAACATGTATTCCATAATAATTATCACCAAGTCAAAATAATGTATCAATGGATTCATTATAGTACATTCTCATATCCTCATACTGGTTCGATATGAAATATTATTTTTCTTTTCTCACTTTTTAGTCTCCCTCATAAATATTTATAATCTTTTCTCATATATTATGTGTTGAATTACATGGAACCACCTTTGAATATATTTCATTGGATAGGGAGACATCTAAAACATTGATTCATTTGGCATCAATATCCAATTATTTGTGTTCTTCTTCTGATAAAACATTCTTATCCATACATTTAGAAATATAATGAATTGAATCTATAAATACATCAATAAAAAATGATCAAATGAAGTTATGCATTCAATTATTACATTTCTGAAAATTGATTCTATCAATGACTGTAATCCCTTTATGATTATGATCTTATTTTTCTCCAAGTAAGAGAAAACCAATGATGTTCAACATTTCATATTGATACCAATTATTAGTCTAATAAGGTTATATACCTTGAGAGTGGGGTGAATCATGCTATGATAGATTAAAAAAATTCCACATCATATCATGATTCATTGTTAAATAAAGCACTCTTCTCTATCATTCAAATCACAAAGTATGAAAAAAAGATAAATCATGTATCAGACACAATGATTTTACATGGTTCACCCTCATTAGGATACATCCAAGGTGCATATAATAGAAATGTGCCGATATACCATATCCAAAAAATCTCACATCCAAATTAAAATGTTTATCCTAGATCACTTATATTCTCATGCTCTCTGCCTTTATAAGGCATGGGGAAACTAATGACTTTCCAAAGGGTCAATACCTGAGTCACTTTCTTTGAATTGCTAACTATAGAAAGGAACACCTTCTTTCTCTTTATTTTCTCACTACAATGGAAATGATGAATTCATATTATATGAACATTTAGGTATCCTCATTTTATTGAAATCACACACCCCCAATTGTATATAGATGCTCTGTTGAATTCATTTTTTCACCAATAGATTAAATCCAATTTTTATCATACTGTTAGTTTGAGGAAATTAAATTTGTAAACTATTTTATTCACTTGGAAAACAATCATGAATCCTCCTTGAACTACTTTGAATCTTCCATTGAACTACATTAAACAACATGCAATAATTTCTTCACATTCAAATTTCTTCTACGCGTAATGTCCCTACTTTATGGATGGCTGATGCCTCACGGATCGCCTAATACATGGTTTCTTCCAATTTGTGGTATATAGATCCCCACAAACCCCTTTCCTAAAATTGATTCTCGTGATATACTTCCTCCTTGAAAGAATCCTCCATCGTGAACTCTTCTAATTCACTGAATAAACTCACACAAACTAATTTAGACATCATGAATTGTTTTTATAGTGATGATATTTTCTAATGAAATTCACACTACCTAATGATGTGATTAGTGTTATTTATATAGTAAAATAGATTCAAAAACCCGCTAATCTGAATTATGAAAAACATTACTGTAGGATAGCCTCCACAACTAACTGATATATAGTTCACATAGAGAATTTCTTGTTTATTATGTCTTTTTTAAACCCAAAAAATATATCTTTGTGGAATCCTGAATCAACATCTCTCAACTGAAAACATTGAGCCTCTCTTGAACCGAAAGCCTCCTGCAAACTCTTTTTTCCTATATGTTCGGTGTAGTCTTCATCACAGTCTACATAGTGTTTCTATGATGAAAACATCCATTTTGATTTTCTTTTTTATTTTCTCATACCTTCTTTCACAGTCTACAGAAAGCACTTCATATTCTAGGATATGTTATTTATGAACTCCTATGTAGAAAACCGTCATTTTCCACTAAAAAACTCCAAATTTTGAGGGATGAAAATTTGACAAACCAAGGGAATCTATGCCACCATAATCATATGATTTGAAAACACTAACCATACTAATTCAAGGAAATATAGATTTTTCCAAAAACATAATCACCCAAAAAACACCAAAATGACCCCTTGACGTATTTTTACCAAACAATCTCCCCCTTTGGGATTGTTGAAAATTCCTCATATTTTGATACATCATTAAAGATGCTAATATATTCTACGAAAATTTTCTTATATAAATTCATATATTGATCTTATATTAACATAACACAAACTCTAACCTATAATATACAGGATTGGTGTGAGAATTAAGAGTATAATTCAACTATCATCAACGAATTGCTTCATTCCCAAACAACTCATCTTTATTCATCAGAAACTCATTCTATCATGATATATTTCATTTGATTGATCAGCTTTATAATTTTTCCAATTTTAAAGTCCCCCTACTTCACTGGTCCCCCAATTATCTTCTCCATTCATATAGAATAAAAACATTTCTCCCATTTCATATCCAAAATTTATCCCCCTTTGTATAAGAAGCTAAGGTTACTTCATTTTTGTCAACTGTAGTGAAAATAACACATATCAACACATTATAAAAAACCAATCATACATCACGGGGAGGAGTTCCCACATCCACAATTTTTCAAGTGTGGGGAGCTGACTAAACTCCAAGAGCTAGTCAATGATATTAAAATTAATATTTTGGTAAAGCCTTTGTATGAATGTCTAGAAGTTGTGTTTTTTAATGTACATACACAAATTTCACAAGCCAATCCTCCATCATCTCATTGATAACATTATATTTCATTTCAATGTGATTTCTATATGATTGGTGGACTTGAATTTTACTTAGATTTATATAACATGATTTATTAAAATGGATTATAATAAGACATTTCACAACATATTTCATATCATCAAGATGATTCTTTTCCCAAAATAATTGTGTGCATTTTTTGAGTGGATAAAATATATTCATCTTATGTGGTTCTTAATGAAAAGAAATTTTTTTTTCTTTCTTATCTAATAAATATTCTATCGGTCATTATATAATGAACTACCTGATGTCTATTCTCTATCATCTTCTGAACTGGACCATTCTGCATCTGTATATCCCAATAACTCTTTACAATATTTTTCATTGTAAAAAAACAAAAATCTGGCATGCCTTTGATATACCAAAATATTCTTTCCACCACAAGAATGTGGGTTTCCTTGGGATATCATTGAGACAATTCTTAATGTCATGTTAAGAAAAATAATTTTAGTTCTTTTCATTGTAATGTAAAATTGATTGCAAATTATTTTCAGATATTTTGTGACATTAAGTGAATTTCCTTTATCATATTGTGGTAGTTTTATCCAAGGATCCACTATTGTAATTATATATTATGAATTATCCATTTAAAACCATCTAAACACCTTCATGGAATATTTATATTGAGAAATAGATATAATATACATTTCTTCAGTCACTATTAAGCCAAAGAAAAATAGCAGTTCACCCATAACTAACATTTCAAATTCATTTTTCCATAATTTTTCATAAAATTTGAATTACTACTCATATGACCCCCCAGATATTATTTCATCGATATACATCATTTCCATCATCCATTTATTACTATCATTTTTGAAAATTAGATTTTAATCAACTCCATAATAATGAAAACATAGATTCTTAAAAAACTAATCTAGTATTTAATACCATGCTCTAGGTGATTACTTCATCACATATAGTTCTTTATTTTGTTGAGAAATAGAGTTCACATCTTCATGAAGTAGAAAAGAATATAGATACTCAATGTAATCTTCTTAATAAAGAACAAAATTCAGAACTGCTTACTTGACATCAATTTGGTAAACATTGAAATTTCCATTCACAATTATGGCCAAGAATAATCTGACTATTTCTAGATATGAAATAGGTAAAAATGGTTCATCAATATCGATACCCCTTATATGGGCATTACCATTTCACACTAGTTATGCATTTTTTCAAATTACAACATTTCCTTCATTAATATTGTTGTGAAAGACCGATTTATTCTAAATGATATTCAATTTGTTGGACTCAAAATAATATCATGTTTTATTTTTCTCAATTTTATCAAACTCTCCATTAATAGGTTTTACATAGTTCTCATCTCCTAACACTTCCTCGAAACATTTATGCTCTACATGTGATAAGAACTATAAATTTTTATGCTTTTTTATCCTCCTTTTCTACATTGGGGATGTTTGATCACTAATTACATTTTTTCTATAAATTTCATCTCTAATAATTGAGCTTTGTGTAGATACTACATGGTGCTCATCATTTTAATTATCTGAATCTAAATAAAAATAAACCATTGGAATTGGAATTCCCACTGATCTTTTCATATATTCATCAATATCTTAATAATATAGATCATGTATTTTCGGAATATTCTTCCCATTTTATTGTATATTTATAACATTTATTTTAACTATCTTTCGTATCCACTTATTTAATAATTCATATTATTTTATTTTCTCTGAGTATCCCAGAAAAAATACCTTCATCACCACAGGAATCAAACTTCATATGTCTCTCTTTATTGATAATGAAACAACTCTTTCTTAAGACTCAAAAGTACATCAATGTTGGTTTCTTTCCATAAAATATCTCGTATGATGTTTTCAAATATTTGATACAATAACACTCTTGTTGATGTTTATAGTAATTCCATCACTACTTGTTTCCTAATTTACTTTGGAATGACATTCTCAATGAGAATTACCATATCTATGTTGTTTATAATTTTATTTCTTATCTAAACTACACAATTATGATGTGAAGAAAATAATTCTGACACATGGTTCCTTGTCCCATGTTCCTCAATATAATACACCACTTGAATATTTTTGGAACTATATTCCATAATCTTTTCAGATCTTATAGATTCATTGACACAATAATTTATCAATATCCACTTCATAAGATGTTAGGCAATTGAACACCTCAATTGTTTTTGTTCCCCATTTAAACCAATGACATTATACTAAAATCATCAGTGAGAAGAACATAATATCTTCTCCTATAAATATCTTCTGGTGAAATAATTCTTCACACATCCCTATGTAGAAATCCTTGGAATTTTTTTAATCATTTCTCTTTTCTTTATATGTATTTTGAAGGATTTCACCTCGTAAAAAACATTGGACATATGAGTATGATCATATGATAACATAAGGAGGTCTCAAGTAGTAACCCATTCCACCAGATCTGCTATGGATGTTGGACCTGGTGACAAAGGTGTATATTCCATAACATGGTTTCTTCTTCCTTAAACAGAAAGATAATATATTCTTCACCACATATAAGGTATAAATTTTAGAGGCCCTCACTTTACAAAAGAAAAAATTTACATTAAATTTTAGGAATACTTAAACATTATACATACATATTCCCAAACCCACTTGTTCATATATTTCTTTTGGAAACATGGAAACATAGACAATGGTACATAAGTGAGCTACATTATCTTTCACATAGTTTTTTATAACTAACTCACATATTAGAGACATCAAACATAATACATATATTCATAACATGGGGATGGAAACATAAAAATGGTTATTTAAAAATTCTCATTAAGGGTAAACAATGGAGACATGTATGCATAAACATGAGCATAAGGGTATGAGAACATGATGATGAAAATATATGATCATATAATGCATATCAAATATAATATACATGAATCATGGAATAAAGCTCGGAAGATCCTAATATGTGAATAAAAAATAAGTGAAGGATATAAGACATGATATCATAACATAGGAGTAAGACATGGAATTGTGGCAACCCATAGGCATATACATATTTCTGTAATAGACAATGAATTAATTTAAAGACCATAATAGTGGAAAAAGTCTGTTACTATATAGGGTAACCCATATTTCATCCTTATATTACTGAACATTGTGACACTCATTCTAGACCCATATTAATAAATTGAGTAACCCAAATTCCAATACTATATTATTGAACCAGGTATCCATTGTTCCATCCCTATATTATCTCCTGAGATATAAATATTTACCTAATTAATTGGAGGGAGTTATAGGTCCCAACCAACACATAACAAAATCACACATACACATGCCAGAAGATCATAAAAGAAAAAATCATAACCCATGAAATGAAATGGGCATTATAGTCACGTAATCATATTGTAACCTATGGAAAGTGATATGTTTCAAAATCATTTCATCATAAACATAAACCATGAGGTTAATTGAACTATATAACCCATGAATTTGAAACGAGGTTCATAAACCTCTTTCTAACAAAACATAATACATTCAAAGAATGAATATAAATGGAAACATTGAATAATTTCTCCATTAATCCATGGTCAAATAAAATGTATGATATCATGGATGTTAATTAATTTTTAAAGACCATTGAAAAACACATATTGTGGAAAATATTCTATCTTCTTTGAAAAATTCTTTTTATTACATAAAACGTAATGAAAACATTTTTTTAAATGAGATTTGAAAAATTATAAACAAAAATTAAAAAAAATTTAAAAAAATTAAATCCATTTTTCCTTGAGAATTATATTCAATGAACATTTGATAACATTTTTGAAAACCTTATTTTTTGCTGACAACACATTTCTGAACAAATAAAGAGGTGTTTGGATTATATGAAAAACAATATCCTATGTACCAATGAGTGGAAAAATGGTACTAAAAATGATTATATCTAGAATAAATATAGGATAATGAAACTTATTAATATTATTGAATTATGGGTCATAATATTTCATCAAATGAATTATGAACATAAAAAATATCCAAAACATTAGTAGATTGCCTCAATACAATCTCATAACTTGGATACATGGGATTATACTCTAAATGTAAGAAAAAGTGATTAAATGAAGCTTATTATATCATAAAAATAAGTATATTCATGATATAACATGTAAAATGGAGGTACATAAAACTCAATAAAAAAATTCGGTGCATAACCAAATAGGGGTAAAAAAGAAGTCCAATTGAAACAGAACTATTTCATCAATTTGTTAACCTTAGAATGTTAAATACCTTGAAAGAAGGATCATAAAATGGATATGTGAATAACCATAATGTCAATTAAAATATATATAGAATAAAATCAATGGTTAGTATGTACACCACACAAAAGGAAAGTGTTGTGAACATAGCTTGTATCTCACAAAAAATAATAGTTATATGAGAATCCCCTTACCGTGTGTCTTGACTCTCTCTGTACTCATATAATCATAATGTAAAAAAAAATATAAGTTTAATATAAATATTTTAAATAATACTATTTTTATATCTATTACCATATATTGTTTTATTACAACCTTATCAGACCTAGTTGTTAATGATCCTTTATTAATGTTTCACTTCAGGTAATATTCGCTTTGTTCATTAAATGTGTCTTAATTTGTTATATCATTGGTCCTTATACATATTTCATGATTCCAGAATTTATATCATGATAAAAATATCATATATATGTATTAATTTTATATTTTAATTATTTATATCATATATATGTACCAAATGGAATACATCGTTCATGGAGACAGTAAGTCATATGTACACAAGAACATTGTTTTCAGTTTTTATTGTAGTATTGTACAAAAATATATAAACATATATATATATATATATATTGGTATATATATTTTAGTAAATTATCATTAATATGTCATATTTATCATATAATTTCATTAAAGACGTCCTTAATACATTCTATGTTGTGAGTGAATGAATCACATCGCTTTGAGGGTACGATAGTCCACACATCCACAAAAGAGATTATCATATTAACAATAATGGAAGCTAACATTATGTTTATTGAAATCAAAATACTGAATATTAATGAAAGAATAAATATAATATATTACATATATAAATAAAATTTCCATCATAATGGCCACCCGGATTGGTGGTAGAGGTGTAATGAATAATCATTATTTCGTGTGGTAGAAGTTCTCTGTACACAAAAAAATTGTGTTTAATATCCATTAGATAGAGGTGTGTGTAAGTGTAGGTCATAAAAATTGCATAATAAATCCTAATATGTGTAATATAGTGGTTTTTTCTCTAATTAATTGAATCAATACATTGTAGTAGAGAAGAAGGGAAATAAAGGAAGGGATCTTGAATGAAGGTGTTACCTCAAAATAGGGTTACTCATTTTGGGTTGACCCAAAAGGATTCCTTGAGAGGGTTTATTCCCAAAGGGAGGCTTCAAAGTATATGGGTGGATTTATTTCAGGCTTATTTTTCATATCATGTATAAACATAAAAGGTTTTTGAGTTTTGAGGAATGGGTAGAGGTGGTGGACTTTTATAGGGTAGAAAAAGGACTCACATAGAATTTTTAGAAACAAATTAGTTGTGCACATGTTATAACCCAAAATAATTCTTACCAAACAAACAAAACTCATGAAATAAAGTTTTATGGTCCAAATTAATACTGAAAAGTGGTCTTGGAAAGGTTTATAGGTCATTTTATAGAATGATTTAATAGATTAGTCCCTAATTAATCTTAATTTTCCCATAACTGTTGAGATTATTTTTTATAAATTTTACTAATAATTATCATCAAAAATTAAAAAGGTATTATTATAATCTATGTAATAGAATGAAAAAAATAATTTTGTAAGATTTTTTTAATTTTAATAAGAGAAGCGGAAAAATTAAAATTATCTATAATCCCACCGAGTGGACGAAATAATGAGGTTTTAAAGTATGAAAAATTTCAAATATTTATTACGATTTCATATTCAGTGTTAAATAATATTTGATTCTAATGAATTTAATTGTAATATTAGATGTAATATTTATCTAATTGTGAGAACAAGTATTATTTATAATATCATATAACATTAATAATTAATTAGATAAAAAGATAGTTTTTAATTGAAAATATTTATTTTTCAATATTCATCAAAAAATGATGTTTCTCATAAAAATACAAAAACAACACTGTAAAAAAAATTTGACCTTCTCAATTAAAAATGATGTTTATTTTATCAAATTAAATTTCTTAATTTTTCTAAAATTTATTTAATTATCTGAATTAGTTCATTCATGAAACCAATGTTTTTAAACATAAAAAGGGCTTCACAAAAAATCATATCTTTTATTATCAAAATGTTTTATTTATATAAAAAAATTATAAAAAATATTATAAAAGTACTTATTAATATTACTACATTTAACCACTAGTTTATAATTACCTTATTCACATAATATTATAAATAAAAAGTTATATTTCATAGAAACACAGTTTTGTGTGCATTGTATGCCAAGATGATGTTTCACAGAACATATGATGATTCAGTTCCATGTAAAAGGAATATTTAAATTCTTTCATTGTAAGATATAAATGAAAATATAAATTTATTAAAAATTAAATGTTCACTAAAAACTAGGGTTGTTACATTATTACCCCATAATATGAATATGTACCTCAAAATTATTCAATCATATAAAAAAAGGTGAGGATACTTCTGCTTCATTATATCCCAATGTTCCCAAAAACATCTTATATCTAGGGATTTCTCCCCAAATCATTGACTAGGGTAGTGGTCTTATTGCATAGAAAATTCTCAAATTGGACCATAATTTCCATAGTTTTCTCCTCAAAATTATGATCCTCCCCCAGTGGTATGACCTCTGAGTTCAGTACATTAGAAGGGTTAGGCATGTACTTCTTTTGGAACAATACGTGGAATGCATCATGGAATTGAGAGTGATTTGGAAGAAGTTCCACATAATTGGATACTATCTCGTATTGATCAAGAATTTAAAAGAAGATGATATACCTAGGGATAGTTTCCCTTTCATCCAGAATCTAATAACATTATTCCATGGTGGGATTCATATATTCACCATTTTCCAACTTCAAATTCTTGATCTCATCAATAGTTATCAGCATAACGTTTCTTCTAGCTTTGAGTTTCCCTGGTATTCTTTTGAATGGATCTAATATTCTTGACAATTTTATCTATAATCCCAGTCCTAAATAGATTTCATTATCCAACCTCATCCCAACATGTTGTATCTTTACATTTCATTCCATATAGGGATTCACAAGGTTCCATATGAATGTTTGAGTGAAAGATATTGTTGTATGAAAACTCAACTAGAGGAAGATATTTATCCTAACCAACTATGAAATGTAGAGATCAAGATCTCAACATATCCTCTAGGGTTTGAATTCTTTTTTCAGACTGATGGTCTATTTGAGGATGATAAGCTATTCTGAAACTCAATTTTGTATCAAATGATTTCTAAAGAGTTCTCTATAACATTGAGATAACCCTTAGATCCCAAACAGTTACAATATAATCTGGAACTCCATGAATTTTTACCATTTCCTTATTCTATATTCTAGAAAGATGATCAAGAGATAAATATTCTCAAATATCAATGAAGTATTATGACTTAGTAATGTGATAAAATTCCACCCAAATGTCATTAAAACATTTGGAATTTTTGGGTAGTGAAATGACAAAATCCATAGTGATGTTCTCCCATTTCCATTTTGGTTTGGGTAATGGAGGAAACATCCCTTTAGACTTTATTCTTTCAGCCAGAACATTCTGGCATACCAAACACCAATATACAAACTCTTGATATCTCTCTTCATTCCAACCCCCCCTCACAAAAAAAATATTTTTTAAAGTACTTATACATCTTCATACTTCTATGGTGAGTAGAGAATGAATTACTATGAGCCTCCTCTAACAAATCCTTCTTCAAATCTGGAATTGAAGGAACACATTAATGGTTCCCAATCTTTATCATTTAATCTAGATATATAATAAACCCATGAACATTGATAACCATCTTTTTCAACACTAAATATTCCTTATATGTCCCTTAATCTTCAATTGGATATAGGATTGAACAATATTTTGATAAAGATAATATTTTCCCATTCCATTAAGATTTCGGGATCCATCCATCGAAAATACATAAATATTGGATCTTTTGTGATCCTTATCATGGATGAGTTAACATGACCTTTTCGACTCATAGCATCGACTAACATGTTTTCTTTCCTAGGGTCGTAAATTATTGTGCAGTCATAATGTTTTGTTAAATCTAACAATATTATCAAGTGAATTTTGTACTACTTATATGTGAATATATATTTCAAAACATTATGATTGGTATATATATCAGAAAAATTTCCATAAAGATAATTCCTTCATTTCATTATTTCATAGATTACAGCCACTAAATCCAAATAATGTGTTTTGTAATTTATTATCATGAATCTTCAACTGTCATGAGGAATATGTTATAACCATGTTATTTTTCATAAGAACACATCCAAATATTTTCTTGTATGCATCATTATAGATTACAAACAATTTGACAATATAGGGTAATGTAAAAATAGGTGCACTAACCGACCTTCTCTTCAGTTCCATGAAATATTCCTCTCATTCAACTATCAAGAGGAACATCACTCCCTTCCGAGTTAACTTGTTCAGATAATTATATAGTCCTCAGATATTGTCCCAAAACCATTGATAATATTCATCTAACCCAAGAAATCTATGGATAACAATCACTGTGGTTGGTCTAGGACATCATTCAATAGTCTCTGTCTTTGATGGATCTACTATTATACAATCTATTGAGATTATGTGACCCCAAAAAGAAACCTTTCTTATAAAAGAGTCTCACTTTTTGAAATTATTTATATAACTTATCATTCATTAGTGTCTTTAGTACAATTCTCAAGTAATCTTTATGCTCTTACTTTCTCTTTGAATAGATACAAATAACATTTATAAAGTCTACAAAACTAAAATCAAGGTTATATCTACAAATTCAATTCATTAAAACCATGAAGATAATAGGGGAATTAGTGAGGCCAAAAGGCATCACTAAATATTTATAGTTACCATACCATGTATGGAATTCCATATTAGGTATCTTCCCTTTATTGACACTCAATTGATGATATCTACAATACCAGTCAATCTTGGAAAAGTATTGAGCTCCACACAGTTGATCAAATAAGTCATTAATAATGGGAATGTGATACTTGTTCTTGATTTTGATATTGTTCAACACCTAATGATCAATGCCGATTCGTATTGAACCATCTTTCTTATTCACAAAAAGAACTATTGGAAACCAGGGTGAAACACTTGGCTAGATGAATCACTTATAAAGGTTTTATTACAGCAGTTTCATCAATTCCTGTAACCCAATCAGGGTCATTGTATAAGGAGTCTTTGAGATTGGTGTGGAAGCAAGTATAAGTTGTATTGTGAACATAACTTCACTTTTTGGTGTATGACTAGGATAATATTCTAAAAACACATCCACACAATCCCATACAATTTGAATATAATAGATGTTGGTCTACTCCAAAACCATTTACGATAAACAGACAATTTGAATAGGAATTAAGACCCTTATACTATATGTAATCTCCAAAGGATTTTCAAACATATCATTACATTGATTGATGATCATAGGAGGGTTTGATTTATCAAACGTAACTTCCCTTCCTTGACAATTGATTTAGACTTTATACAAGGAAATCCAATACATTCCTAGGATGAAATCAAATTCTTCCAAAGGAATAACGAAAATATTTGTAGAAATTAAATTCCCACAAACATCAACGTGAGAGGATTCATAAACATAGGATGAAATCATAATACAAATAGGGGTTTGCACTACTAATTCCATGTATAATTATTTTGGTGGAATCTTAACACCCATCGAAAATTTGATAAATATGAAATAATGGGTACATTCAGAATCAAATATGACATTAGAAGTTCTAGAGTGGATAGTAAGTGTATGTGTCAACACATTATTATCCCACACCCATAAAAGATAAAGTATTAATAAGATTTCACCTTATCCCTCAGCTTATGAAGTATCTGACATGCATCATCATCACTAATAACGGGGTTTGAGAAAGTTTTTTCATAATTCCCAATCACTATACACTTTATTCATAATATCATTGGAGGTGCATTGTGTGTGCCTTTTTCTCCGTTATCATTTTGTAGAATCTTTTTCCAATCAACATTGAAATAAATTTCCCGATGGACATCCCTTCTATGATTCAAAAATTTATTAGACCCCTTAAGGAAATGTCTTCCATGGTTCTTTAAACACATCAAGAATAAATGAAATTTCATCTTCTTTTACCCATAGTTATTAGATTTGTTTTCAAACATCATCTTCCTCTTCTTGTCGTATCCATGATGTTGATACGTGACTCTAACCTCTGTTTAAACCATGATTCCATAATGCACAATCTCTTAATACATACTAATGTTTCTTATGTACAACACCCTTATGAGACATGGATTTAAACCAATAAAGAACCTATCAACATTGCTTTCAAGTTTTATGATAATTCCTAAAGCACACATCGCATGTCTTTTAAAATTAGACTTGTTGGTACCAACAAACTCATCATCCCATCTCATCAAATAAATGATCGATTTCTCTATCATGGTATGAAAAATTTGAGGAATTTTCTTATTGAAAAATATGTTCTTGAGCTCATCCCAAATCATGGATTCAATCTCAGCATGATGCCTCGTTTTCTTGAATAGATTCCACCACTGATCTTCCACGCCTTCTAAGATATAATCCACCATAATGTCTTTATCATAATCTATACACTAATGAATTGATAATATACTTTCATTGAAACTTATCCATTATTTAGAAACAAGTGGATTAAGAGACCCTATGCATGTAGGTGGGAATTTCCTCATGATAGACTCAATAGAATGTTGATCCCTCCTTTTCTCATTAGGAAGTCCACCATGATTCATAGCTTGAGAAATTTTAATGATAATAGAATTGTGTTTTTCATTCCATCCCCTATATAATTTTTTTTCTCATGTCGACAATCATTGAATTTACTTTTGTAAATCTCAATTAACATGGTTCCTTTGTGTTCTAGCCATTGACTAAAACCAAAAGAATAGAGAATTAAATAGTTATCACAATGAGAAACTACATAATCATGAAGAAACACTAATATAATGTCTAACTTCTGACATGTTACATAATATATTAAACCTTCATTATATCATAGGCTATTCATATCAAACCTATAATGAAATCCTTAAAATTGGTTCATGTACAGGGTTTAAATTCCCAAAGAATGTCCCAGGGGATTCTCAAATTAAGTGTGAATGAAGGATAATTTTTTTTTCTACAATATTACCCTAAGTCATGCCTAGAACATCTTGTAAGACTTTTCACTCCTAGGTCTATTTGTGTCTATGCCACATCGGCTAATAGTATCCAGAGAGGGATTTATTTCAAGGAAACCACTAACTCGATCATTCACCAATATTCGAGGACATTTTCTTATTCTTTTCTAATTCCTCAATATTATACCTAGACATTATCCATAGAATTATCATTATGTTTTTCTCAATTTACTTTCCAAAGGTTAACTATGCCATTTCATTGAAACCAACCATTGATACCCTTTCATTAAAAAACATAAGAATTACATAATGTTTTATGAATAGTTAACATTATACCAATAGAAATCGAAAGAAAATAGTTTTTATAGGGACTTTGGAATCATAGAGATATAAAGAGCGGTACATAAGTGAGACACATTATTTACCACTAGGTTCATCGTGACTACAACCCTTCCAAGACACATCAATTATAATACATATCTTTATATCCTAGGGAAGGAAATATAGAGAGAGGTGAGCACAAATTCTTAGTAAGGTTAAGTTAGGATAAAATGTAATAATGAACAGATCATAAGGTTATGAGAATATGATCATTAAAATATAAGATCATACCCTACATATCAAAGGTCATATACATGACTCATTGAATAAAGATTAGTTGTTTATAAGAAATTAATCAAAATGAAGTGAAGGAAAGAATCCATGAAATCTTAACATAAGAGTAGACATGGAATTTTGGAAACAAGTTATCATATATTGAATTTCATATTAGCCAAGGAATAAATTCCAAGACCATTTTATTGTAAATGGTCATTTAAGGGATTCAGTAACCCTCATTCTAACCTTGTATTACTGAACTCAGTGACCCTTGTTCCATCCCTATATTATTGAACTGAGTAACCCACATTCCATACCTATATTACATAACTGAGTTACCCTCAGGCATGCCCTATATTATCTCATGATATGTTATTCTTTACCCCATGCATTGGAGGAATATATAGGTACCACCAATCTCATAAAAAATCACACATACATGTTCCACAAGATCATATGTGATCATATCATAACCCATGAAATGAAATGGGTATCATAGACATGTAAATATATCAATACTAGGTAAATATATAGGTTTCATAATCATTTTAATAAAAACCTAACCTGTGAAAAAAAGCAGGTTTCAAAAACATATAACACATGAATGTAAAATGGGATTCACATACATCATTCCTTCAAAACATAATCAATTCAAAGAAAAATTATGAATGGAAATGTTGATTAATTTCCCCACTAATTCATTAGAAACACCAATTGAATTTATCTTATAAGGGGAATATTTTTGAAGGATTTTTTATAAACCCTTCTTGATGAAAATATCTTGTCTTCTATGAAAAATGTTTTTTGCAACATAAAACCATTTGAAAAAGAATTTCATTGAAAATATATTTGCAAACATATACATAAAACATAAAAAACAATTAAAAAAAATTAATTTATTTTTACATGATAAATATCATCATTTATCTTTTGAAATAATTTTTTAAAACATGGTTTTTTAATATAATAGTTTTCAATCTAAAGAGATTGGAAAGATTTTACTAAAAACATTATCTTAAGTACCAAAGACTGGAACAATGGTAATATGATATGAGGTTATATTTAATATAAATAAGATAATGAAACTCACAAATATTCTATAATTATGTATGATAAGATTCCATAAAATGAAGTATCAACATAAACAACCTCAAAAATGAGGAAATTTTCTTAATCAACACTTATAACATGCTAAATTGGGATCATAGATTCCATTTAAGAAAAGGATGTTAAATAAAGATTATAATAACATAAAATTAAGTAGAATCATTTTATAACATGTAATATGCTGGTATATACACCTCGAAGAAGATTTTAGGTACCTAACAAAATAAGGTTCTCAAAGAAGGAAAATTGAGAAAAATTGTTTTACCAATTTGGTAACTTTTGAAAGTTAAACCCCATGAAAGAAGGATCATAGAATTGTTTTTTGAATAAAAATATATTAACAAAAATATAAATACGATAAAATCATTTTCAATATATAGAAGACCCAAATGTAAATCCATTGAGCATAGCATGTATCACACAAAAAATAACAGTGAGATGAATATCACCTTACTTTGTGTCTTGATTCTCTCTGTACTCATACAAGATACCTATATAGTGAATAAAATTTAATTATAAATCATTTACATAATCATATTATTATATTTATTACCATTAATGGTTTGATTATAAACATATATTACTTTCTTTTTAACTATATTATATAAATGTTTCACTTCAGGTAATATTCAGTTTGTTCTTCACATGTGTCTTAATTTGTTATATATTTGGTCTTTATAGTAATAAAATCATGATTCCAGAATATATATAATGATATAAATTTCATTAATAACAATTATATTAATATTATAATAATTTACAGTATATATATCTATGAAATGGAATACACCATTCATGGAGACGGTAAGCTGTATGTACACATGAACAATATTTTTTTATTGTCGTATTGAAAGAAATTATGTAAATAACCTATATATATATATGAGTGTGTGTGTTTGTGTATATGTATATATCATTATTATAGTAGTATTTATATGTCATATATATCATATAATATCATCAAAACCTTCCATAATACATTCTATGTATTGTTTGAACGAATCACATCGTTTTGAGGGGATTGTAGTCCACAATTCCTCAAATGAGAATATCTTAATAACACCAAATTGAAGGTAAAAATATATGTGTTGTAAAAGGAATTCATTATACTAAAAAATAATAAAAATAATATATTACATATTTAATGAAATTTTCCATCATAATGGTCCCCATGATTTGTTGTAGAGGAGAAATGAACAATCATCGTTTCGTGAGGTAGTAGTTCATCGTACACAGAAACGGTTAATTCAACATTAATTATATAGAGGTATGTGTAAATTTATTTCTTAAAAATTTCATTAAAAAATTTGATTATATATAATATACTAGTATTTTCACATATATGTTAATATAGAGAATGAAGTAGTGAATAAGGGAGATAAAGGAAGGGATCCTAAAAGAATCTATTACCTCGAAATCGAGTAACTCCTTTTGTTGATTTCCAAATAGAATCCATGACAAGGTTTCATATCAATGGGGGATTCAAGGTTTATGGGAGGATTTCTAAGAGGCTAATTGGGTAGATATTGGATGAACATAATCACTTTGAGAGGTGTGAGTAACAGGTAGTGGTGGTGGCATTTTATAGGGAAGGAAAATGACTCACATAGAATTTTTAGACACAAATTATTTTTAAACTTGTTATAACAAATAAAAGGTCCTAAAAACCAATAAAACTCAATAAATGAAAGAATATGTCTAAAATATTTATATAAAATTGGGGTTTCATAAGTGTATAGGTAATTTTGGACCTTAATTTTATGTTTTAGTCTCTAATTAACCATAATTTGGCCTTAACTACTGTAAATAATTTTATTCACTTTTACAAATATTAAAAAAAGTTAACATGGTATTATTATAATAAATATATTAGACTGATTAAAATGATTTATTTATGATTTATAAAATTCCAATCACATAAGAATAAAAATTAAAAATTGATTTTTTTCTCATAGACGGGGCGAAATAATGGGGTTTTGAATTAGGAAAATGTTCAACTGTTAGTAAATGTTTTATATTTATTATCAAAGATGAATTTATTATAATTTATTTCATTTTATAATTATATTTAATATTTTCTAATTTTACATGAACAATTATTTTTTATATCAATTATCATTAATAATTAATTAGGGGAAAATGATGATTTTTTATTAAAAAGTAATATTTTTCACAATTCATCAAAACAATGACGTTTTACAAAAAAATCCCACAAAATTCACCCTATGAAATTTTTTACCAATTCTATTCAAAAATGACATTTATATTATCAAATACTAATTCTAAATATTTCTAAAATTACATTCATTATTAGAAGCAGCTAATTCAAGAAAATGATGTTTTTAATAATAAATAGGACTTTACCAAAAATCAAATCATTTATTATCAATATGTTTTACATATATAAAAAATCATATAAAACATATTTGATAATTAGTTATTACTATTAATATTACTAGTTATAACCACTTTTTTATAATTAAATTATTTAAATAAATAAAATAATCTAAAGAGATATTTCATTGAAACTCAGTGTTGCATGCATCATCAGCCATGTCGGTGTTACATGGAATGTACACTGACTTAGTTCCAAGTGAAAAGAATACTTTAAATAGATCATTGTAATATCTAAATTTAAATTTAAAATTATTTTTAAAAATACATCCATAAAACCATTAGGGTGTTATAGATATTCTCTTTATACATTTTCCTGTGATGAAATGGCACAATGATTTAAATTAATGACACATAATTACTTAGAAAAGATTACGGAGTGTCCAGAATCACATGTCTAACTGACACATAGTAATTTTTTTCTAAGAGCGTCAACAACCAAGACATTGAAAAGTCGCATATCATTTCCCCTAAACCATTAAGTTCATGAGAAAATAGTTTCAGAGCCTTAATCATTACAAATTCAACCAATAACATTATTACCATATCTAATTTGTGTCACTAGTTCATTATTTTCCTATAATATTGAAGATTTATTCACTATCAATTATCCATATTCCAGTGTGATATGATTCATTGAATGCAATATCTACAACCATTATTCATTCAAGTATCATCATTTTTGTCCATGTTTTTGAATTCATAGACGGTGTAGATTGAAAGTCCTGATCTTCCCCAATGTATTATGTAATGGCTTCATCTTGGAATTATGAAAATTTATTTTCATTTTGAACTCATTTTAATAATCATTGAACTAAAACTTACAACCAAAATCATTATCCTTCAGAACATTTATCTACATTGTTGATGAGAAATATCTTTCGATGTACCCAATTAATCCAGTCATGGAACAATCAACATCAAATGATGTTCTAGAATATTGATTTTTTTATAGATTCCTCTATTGGTCTTGTTCACTCCAGAACCTCTTGGCAATGGAAAAAACCTTTTGTGAGTGTTTAATCATTCCACAATAATAACATCTCATGTGAGAGGTATTCTTGTGTGGAAATACATTACTAATAATTCATATTTGGGTTCTAAAAATATTCTAGTTATGAATTTTACTTAAATAAATATTCAACCTCATAGTGGGAGCACGAGGTTTTACTTAAACTATTACAAATTTATTTTTGTGATCAAGCCCTACACCATCTTAATCATTCTAATTAATCATTTTTTCTTACTGACACTCCTTTATCTATTTCACTCAAACTATAAAGTATTCATTTATTTTTTAAATTTAATTTGTACATTACCTTTCTTGAATAAGTGTTTCTCTTGACCATTAACTTTCCTTCACATACTAAAAACATCATCTTCATGTTATTTTATGCGTGTGATTTGATATTTCCAGTATTAATCAAACTATCGATCTCTCTTTTCTGCTCTTCAATTTTTATTTTTTTACTCAACAACATTTTTTGAGTTCTATTACATTAATGATTTAATCATTTAGGTTTATTCTTATAGATAATACTTTTCTTCTTGTGGTTTTTGTATATATTGTTTGGAATCATTAACCAACATATTTTAATTCACTATTTTGTCTCTCCAAATTTATATTTCGTTAATAGAAACTTCTTATTATACCTAAACATCAACACTTAATTAAACTTCTCCTTCATCATTGTCTTTATCTTCACTTCTTTAGTAATTTATGAAAACTACCTCCACAAAATTTACTTATTGATCATTTTAGTCCTCTAACTCTTCATCCTTATATTCTTTTGATCTATCAGCTTCTTCAGAAATCAAATTCTTTTTTTTGAGGAAATTTCTCATGGTACTAGTAGCACCTTTCACATTGGCGGAATATTTCCTCTCTGTATTTTCTTCATGGTTTTAATTGACATATTGAAACTTATTAGGACACTTTTCTATAAAATTTACTATCATTACACATTATAAGCATTAAAGTATAGGTTTACCTTTAAACATTCTTCTTTTTCATTGATGTTGTGAGGATTGAAATGAAATTACATCACCCATATTATCCACCACCTAAAAATCTTCAACAGTGAGTTATTGCTGGGAATTGAATGAAACTTCATTGAATATACCCTTTTCAACAACATTGTTATTATATATTATCATCTCACATGAAAAAGTTCATTATGCAAGATATCCAATGTCGTCTCCTTCAGATTTTTATCTTCTAATAAAAAAACATTGCATTAAATAGAGGTGGTTGTTTTTTCATTATTTCATTAAAAATCATTATAAATTCAATAATTTATTTTAGACAATTCTTGTCTTCCAAAATATTATTTACCCAGTCAAATAATTCATCAAAAAATTCATTAGAGTGCATTTTCATATTCTCATACATATTCCACAGGACTTGAAATTTTTCTTCCCACACTTTTGAGTCCCCCTCAAAAATATTTATCAATTTTTTCTGCATAGCATGTGGTAAATTACATGACATCACCTTTGTACAAATTTTATTGGATAGGGATCCCCATTAAACACTGATCCCTTTGGAATTAATATCCAATTATATATATTCTATTTCTAATAAAAAATTAATATCTAAACCAAAAAAAATACTTTAGATTGATGCTATAAATAAATCCACACTCAATGGTCAAAATTATTTCTGCATTCTATTCTTACATAGCTAAAAATTGTTTCCATCAAGAAATGGTATCCCATTGTGATTAATAGTTTCAATTTTTTTAACTGGGATAAAACCACTGAATTTAAAAAAATATCTGATGTCAATTGTAATCCAACAAGGTTATATACCTTGAGAGGTGGGTGATTATGGTTATTAGTGATTAAAAAACTACAATTTTATATCTTTTTTGGTTTCTAAATAATACACTCTTCTCTCCCTTTCCCTTATAAAAAACGAAGATAAATTTAATCATGCATGAGATGCATTTATTATACATGGTTCACCGTCACTAGGATACTTTAATAAGGAATAAAATAGTAATATTCCGATGTACCAAATCCACTAATTGTCCTTATTAAATTAAAAGCTTCAAAATACATCACTTCTATACACATGCTCACTACCTTTATAAGGATTAGGGCCAGCTCACTACTTTCCCAAGGGTCACTACCTGAGATTCTTTCTATGGATCACTATTACTGTAATAGATAACCTTTTTCCTCTTAATGTTTTTACTATATTGGGTTGTATTAACTCATATTTTATGCACTTTTAGGTCCCATAGTTTCCATGAGTGAACACATCCTCAATGGTATATAGTTTCTCTATTGAAGTCCCATTTTCACCTATATATTAAATACAATTTTTTATTGTTTTTTTTTTGAAATTACCTTATCAAATTATTTTATTCCCTTTTCAAACTATCATGAATCCTTCTCAAACTACCTTTAATCCTCCATGAACTATATTGCACCACATGGCATGAGTGCTTCACGATTGACCTTATTCTTCGTGATTCATCTATGCTTCACAGATGGTTGATGCCTCATAGACCACCTGTTCAATTTTGTTAATTCTCTTTTGAGGGATACAGATCCTTGAAATCCCCATTCATATAATTGAGTCTCACAAAATAATTCCTCCTTCATGAAATCATCCATTGTGAACTCTTCACATTCATAGAATTATCCATTGTGAACTACTTCATACTTCACGATATATTCCTAGAGTGATAGTGTTTTCTATTGAAATTAATTGTACCTAATGAATTTATTATGTGTATTTATATAATAAAATATATCCAAATAACATGGTAATTTTAATTACCAGGAACATTGAGGTGGTACATCCTTCACCACAAATTTCTAGGTGGTTTTCTTGCAAACATTATCCATTGTGGTGGCCTATGTAATCTGAAAAAAACCATTTCCCGAAGAATAAATCACTATAGCTCAACCTCAAATAATGATACTCCCATTAACGATGAGCCTCCCCATAACTGAAATCCTCATAGGAACTAATTTTCCTACACAATCCATGTAGCGTGCTTCGTAGTCCGCAAAGCCCTGCTATGTGGGAAACTTCATTTACCTATATTCCATGTATATTCCATAAAACTACTTCATATACATAAAACTACAGTTCACGGTAAGAAATATTTTCTTATAGAACTCCTTTTTATAAAACCATCCTTTTCCACAAAACGATCTCCATATTTTGAGGCCCAAAAATTTGGAAAACATTAGAAACTTGTGCCTCCTCAAAAATATACTTTTTCAACACCGACCATATTAATTTATGGTCATATAGATTTTTAAAAAACCCAATAAACCCAAAAAACTATGCTTATTCCTTGAGGAATTTTTTTCCAAATAGATGTGTTTGGAAACCACCTACCTTAATCCACAGATATTTTCCCTTCGAAAATCTTATACACAAACAATAACCATTATTTCTCATCTATCGTCAATAAATTTGAGGCCTTAAATCCATCAGTGAACAACATAATTAATTATAATATAATTATATTTAACTTATAATTTAAGCCAATATTTTTTGTATAATTAATTACATAGGTATAACTAAAGAAAAAATAACTCAGCAGCCTTCCAGTTCATAATTCTGCAAACAATGGGGGGTGGATTACTCTCAAATCACCCCTAATAGATCTTAAAACTAAACTAATTATGTTTGGAACTAATTGAATAATTAATTCTTTCCAAAATTTATAAAAATAAAATATTAGTCACGGTGATGATATACCAAAATAAAACCAAATAAGACCTAGTGTGTTTATCCTGATGATACTCCCTTTATCAATCCAATGAAAAGCCCTATCATCCTAGAATTATTCAACTATGTTCAAGTGGAATAAATATTATTAACCTAGACCCAATACAGAAAAATTAAATGAAGCTGGAATAATAAATAATTTTAATAATCAGAGGTTGAGAATCTACCTCAAATAATCAAAGGGAACCACCTGAATCATGATAAATCCAAGAGAATAAAGAGGGGAAGAGAGGAGGGAGAGAGGTTGTGGCTTACACTAATTTGATATAAAAAATAAGAGAAACATTGAGGGTATTATTAAAATGAACACCCTAAAATATTGATTCAACACCCTCCCCCAAAACACACACTTACAAAAACATGTTTTGAACCATCTGGTGCCTGGTGCACCTAAAAAAACCACCTGGTGGACCCAAATATGAAGACAATCCCCCTAGGTCCTCCACAATTTACCCAGTGTACCTTTACAAGGTATCCTATGGTCCTATGTATCCAATTTCATGCACTATTTCTCTCTATGATCATTAAAACACTATTTCTCTATTACATGGTTGACCACCAGAGAAACATCCATATAAACATTTAAAACATGTCTGTGGAAACCAATTCTTGATTAAAAACAAAAAAAATAGTCTGGTTTTGTATCCTCTATATTTTGATCATGGTCCATTTTCAAATCCATTAATATGAAATTGAGTGGTACATTCTATTATTCTCCAATGATTTGAGGGTGGTCAGTTTCTATTCAATATGATAATTGAACAAAATGTTTTTTCTTATTAATTTGTCTTAGTAATGGTTTCTCTATAGTTATTTTATTCATTTAGTTCGTAGTTATGATGATTAATTCCCATAGATTGGTTTATTAGTGGATTATATAATTTATTCATTCTTACCATTTCTAAATATGATGAACCAAAGAAACTAGTTATACAAGAGATTTCTTATTAGGTAATTGGTTCTAGTGGTCATGGAGTTGTTGCAGATGAGAAACATTATATTGATATGACATTGGGAGGCACACCCTCAGTTGACACATGAGGTACAAGGCTCGTGTATAGGAAAATCTTATTGTTCTAAATATTTAAACTTGGAAATTTGTGTTCTTCCACCTAAGTGTTTTATTGAAATTTGAAATTTGAAATTGAATTTGGAAACTTGGAACAAAGGTTTGTGTTTGTTAATATTTTGGAAAGTTCGTTTAATGATTCCCATTCTATCAAAAAATTCAGCTTATTATATAATATAAATATATATTAAATTAATTATTATGTTATGACAAATGTATAACCCCTCATGAAAGATTCCACTCATGATTTAGGAGTAGAATTGATGATGGTTGATATTTATGTAAAGAGTTCAGGTTGCAATTCACATGTGTTGTGATAGGTTCTGGATGTGGGATAATATTTTGTAGAGTGATCCCCTTGTAATATTTATTACCCTAGAAACTATTTTTATTGTTCGTGGTATTAATTTCTTTTAGTGATGTTTATGATAGTTCCATGAAACTATTTAGGAATTTATGGAGAAGTTAATACTTTTATGGAAAATATAAATCATGTTTTTATCCCATGATTGGAATTACAGAAAAATGATTTTTCACCTTATTTATTTGTGATAGAGATATATTACACAGCATATGATATCCAATAAGTGGGTATTATAGATAGTCAAAAAATTATATTCATTTATTTATGGATCACCTCTTCCGATAGTATACATTTACATCATAAATGATATTGGTGCCACTACATGCCTGATTGTGGGAAATGGTTACTTGTGATTGAAATCACCAGTTTGACATAATTGTGATATTGAAATTATATTTTATAATTTAAACACTAATCCATTTCTAAAATAATGTTGGAAGGTATATTTTTTATTGGTTTTTTTCATTTTAAATGTTTTTTGATCGGTTGAAAAAAAATATTGTGGGCATCAATTATGTTTGATATGATGTCTGTTGTAAATACCAATAAAAAATTAGTTATTATATTAAAAAATAACTATATTTTAATGTAAAATTCATTATATAATTTTTAGATTTAAATATCAGTCACCCCTTCCACCCCTCTAAAATTTTCTTCTCTAATTACCCCTCTTCACGCCTCTCAAAACATTCAATTTCAAGAGAATGCATTTTGTACTTTTAGATTATGTCATGGTGATTCAAGATTACATTATAATTTATTTTTTATGCATTCGTAGATATTTGTTTTATTTAATTTATAATTATTTTTAGTTAATGAAATTTATTATTTATTTTATTTATTATAATTAATTTTAAAAAATATTAATAATTTGCATTCATTAGTGTTAATTGGTAAGAAAGTAATATTTAGTACGATAAGAAATAATTACTATAAATTAGAAATGTCATGAACCGGCCTATCAGATCCCACATGGCCAGCTGAATGATAAGGGTGACAACCCATTTCCACACTCAATAGTCTTGGGTCTGGTGAAAAGCACTAATATTGAAAAAGTGAAATTAGTGGCATTATCCTCTGGTACTTATATACTCACACCTATCTATCTCCAACAAAAAGTGTAAAGGGGACATAAAAGACTATAAAATATATTTTATGACCATGAATATAATAACATCAAGGGAATACATCAGAGTATGATAAAATGAAATAAAATAATAAAGGGAAACATGCATTTCCTTCCATAAATGAGGTCCCAACCTGAAAACAACTCGTTAATGGGAAAACTAAAGTGGGTCTACCTCCAAATCTCACTGTCTAACCCCCAAACATGGTCAATGAACCCATGTACCGCTATGCTCCATCGATGTCACTGCATATATATCTATCATTATCATACGACACGACACATGTGGTAAAATCACAAGTAGGGTTAGAATATTCATACATAGTAGGATTCCCCAAAAACCAAAAAAGGGGAAATATAAATATACAATGTCCAGTTTAACATAATACACATATATACTTATAATGAAACCAAAATAGGATAGAAGAGAGACCTCTAGCTCTATGGCCCAGTCATGAATGATGAGTTAGCTTATATATCCAAAGGTTTATCTCATATTCCCAACAACACATTTAACCATAAATAATCTCTTTGGAGGACACACAAATCTCCATTGTGCTCTATAGTGGAGTAGGAACAATCTCTAGTTGAGGAGCAATACCCTGGTGCAATAGGGTGTTCCACTCACTGGATATAAGACCCATGACCTGGTGAATCACAGGGCTTCCACTCTGTAGATACGGGACCTGCACCTTGGTGTGTCAGGGGGAGACCCTCAGTAGATAAACGACCAATACCATGGTGTGTCACAGAGATTCAAAATGGTCGATAGAGGACTAGTTCCCTGTTGAATCATTTTTTCTCCTCTTAGTAGGTTGAGGACCCATACCCTCTGTATCATGAATTGGTACCACTCAACCTAGGTAAATAATATGGGGGTTTCCCCTACTACAAAAGGTATTTTAGAACCCCTTCATATTATTTTGTATCATTTATAATCACTTCCACTGGTGAAGCATCATTTGAAGAAGTTTCACACTAACAACACCCCATATCTTATATTGAAATCCACTATAAAGGATACCATCAAACCTCTCATGGAAAACCACTTAAGATAGGATTATCCAAGGACAATATATGATCCAAATATAATAAGATAAGGAATGTGGAATATATTGAGGGAAGTATATAACATGTACCTAGGTTTACACAAAGTGTGATAACTACTATAAACATAGTTGATCCACTTCCTACACATGGATTGTTTTTTCAGGTGGAGATACACGACTTATATAGGTGGTAAAAATAATATTTAGCCACCTATGACCTACCAATGTCTTTCCAACTTGTTCTTGTGTACACTGGCAGTGGTCGTGCCCATTTACTCTTGAAACAAACCTCATTCCACTAACACATGTTCACAAATCATGTGTGTGGTTGTAACACCCTGAGATTTTATGAGAAGTATTCTTTTTAATTTATTTTTGTCATGTGTTGTATGCTACATCAAGATTATCATGCGCTATACGCAACACTATATTAGCTTGCAGTATACACAACACTATCCTTGGATCGTGTTATATAGAATTTCAAGTTCGTTTGATAGAAGATATTCAACGCAACATTGAGTGTATATATATATATATATATATTAAATGTATAAATGAAATATGGTTTGATTCTGTTATACGTAACAACAAATAAATCTTGCACTACATGAAACCCTGACTTGTCTTTCATTACACGAAATCACGACCATCCTCGATAGCGTGGCGTGTACGCAATACCGAGTATCCCTAAAAAACGATATGTTATTAAAATATTATATTAAATGGCTAGTATGACTAGTAATACCCAATTTTTTAAATTTTACAAATTTTATCTTTCAAAATTAGCTTCAATTTTGGATTAGGAATATCAAATTTATCTTAGGGTGAATTTTTGGTATTTTTCTGAACACATTCATTTTTTGATGAATAGTGAAAACACTGAGTTATTGGTTAAAATCGACTTTTTATTTAAATAATCATTTATTTTTATTTATTTAAGTCAAAATAGATACATAAAACCTACATAGTCAATTTAATTAGTCGGAGTAATTTTATAATAATTTTGGATAACTAAAAATTTTAATGAACTTTTTACCATCTTTTACCCACCTCCTAGGAGCATTTGCAAATTTTCATAAAACATAATTTTACCCCTTCTATGTGTTGAATTTTAAATATATGAGAGATATTATTGATATCAGTATGTAAAATTTGGTTTAATGAGATGAAAATAATTTTTGGTGAAAAGTAAGTTTTATCTTTTATTTACCACATTTAAAAGTAAATATTTTAATTAAGGGTTAAAATGATATTATTATTACCCTAAAAAATTTCATAATTCTATTGGATAATTTTAATTAGACCAAAAAAACCTTAAGTATAAAATATAACCCTTTAGGTTCATCTAGATTAGATTAGGACATTTATTATTATTTTATTTAAAGAGTCATTAAAATAGTTAAAATCAATGTTTAATAACTAAAACATTTTTAATATAGGGTTATACCTAGGTTAAATTAAAATATAAATATTAATTAGAAAGATAAATATATTTCTTACATAATGGTATTTTATTTATATTTTGTAGACATTAGATAATTTAATTTATTTATGACACACTGATGATGCAGTAATTACCTTATTAATGAAATATTAACATAATTTATATTATAAATACCCAAATAAATGTAATTTGATACTTTTTATGAATTGAACTAATTTTATAGGTTAATATCATGTATTAGGATAGGTTAAATGAATTTATTTTCGATGTAATAATGTTGTTATGAATTTAGAGAAAACAAAATACCAAATAGTGTCAAATTTGACATAAAAGAGTTTTTAAAAAAAATATTATATTATTAATTGATATAATGGTTGTTAAAATCTAAGGATCTTCCAAAAGAGGTATATAATAATATATATTACATTAATGAACCAATTGGGGTTCTATTGGTAGTTTTATGTAAGTTTTTTAAACATATAGTGTAAGAATACAAGAAGACACAATAAAAGTTAAATTATTTAACTTAGAGTTAAATATAAATGATAAGGTGAAAATATTATGATAAACTTTAATAAAACCTATTGGTTGAGAGGATTTGGACCCATACCCACCATATCCCCGAAATAAGTCACTTTGGATCCATTATAATCCAAATATGAATTTATTGTAAAATAATATTTTAAGTCCTTCTTAATGTGCCCATCTCCTCCCTTATAAAAGGGCACCTCCTCCCTCTCCTCTTTACAAAATTTTGAGCCTTCATTCTCAGCCAACACCTTACAATTTCTCTTCTCAAGAACTGTAGTTATATCATAGTGATTCTGGTCTTCTCAAAAGACAAACTCTAGTTCCCTATGAGGAATTTTGAAAGAGGCGCGTCGATGAAGAGGTAATCTCTTCTACCGATTCTTTCAAGTTTCTTTATTCTTCTACTTCCTATTATTTAGTTGTTTAATTATAAATTAATAACATTTGTATAAATAATATACTGATATGATATTATTAATTTTAAACAACCCTATTTCACCTTCTATCCATCCTATGAAAAACAAAATCACCGCGAGTTCGTACGTACGGAATACCATCTCCACGCCGTGGTGTAATATGTTTTTCTACCACCACCGTAATGGATGGGTATAATGGTTTAAATAATAACTATATATGATTATTATAACATGATACCAATTGAGATATATTATATCATCCACTCCAATTACATTCAATAATTATGGGAACGATATCGTTGCTCGTGCGTACGCACGGATTATCGTCTCCACGACGCGATGAGATTCATTCTCAATGTTAACCATTTGAGAATGATTATAAAGTATATATAATGATTAATAATGAAATATATGACATGATAAATCTATTGTATTTATTTATATATATATGTGTGTGTGTCATCTAATTACTTCCATTGAAGTCAATAAGGAAAGGAAAACAGCATTGATGCGTACGTACGGCCTACCGTCTGCATGAACGGTGTATTTCATTCCGTTTGTCGATCTATCATATATATTTATATTCAGAATATATATTCTATATAAATAATGTTTTACATTCTGGAATTAATTATATCAGGATATTAGTAAGAAAAAAAAGTCGAAACATGTAGTATAAATGAAAGGATTTTACCCAAAACGATTCTTTAACATGGAATTTACAAAAGAAAGGGTAATATAAGGTCATAAGTGAACCATATATGATATCATAAAAAGGAATATAATTATGTAATAATTAAATGAAATTATTTAAATCATTATACATGAGGTTCAGATATGTAGGAAGCATATTGGATCTAAGGTAAGGGATAATTTTTCAAATCTCATTTTTATCCGAGATTGCTTATACGTAAGTATTTAATGGGGTTATATTTTTCATCCATGTACATAAAAATGTTTTTCATAAAGAGTTTAATATTATTACATGTATTTTTAAAGTCATATTTACCCTTCTTTAACTTTTACGTTGTGTAATGGAATGAATCTTTCTTTTGTTTACCATATGTGGACCTTTTTGACTTTTCTGTTAAATGTACACGGAGATTTTTTTTTAAAATTTTACAACATGAAATGATTTATACGATTTCATAACGATTTATTTTCATTAAGCATCTTCTACAAGATTTCATTACTATTTTCAACAAAATCATTTTCTTTTAAAATTGCATGGCATTTTCTGAAAATAAAATGATTTTGAAGAAGAAAGGATATTTTCCTCAAGAATTTATTTCAAGTGTTTTGTCAAAACTATTTTCCATATAAGATGACATTATTTAGTATGATTATGTTTCATGTATAATGTCACTATTATTAACATGGTTTCACTTTTATTATAATGAAATGATATCCATTTGTTTTATAGGGATTATGTTACGATGGGATGATGTTTATGAAACCCATTTTGTTCTTTGGGTTATGATGAATAATTTATGTTTATGTTGTGGAACACGTAAGAATGATTTCATTACGAGATGGGTGGGGCCTATATCTCTGTCCAATGAATTGGGTAATGATTTATATCTCATGAGATAGACATGGCTGGAACAACAAGTGAATTTGGTTCAGTAATATAGGGCTGGAACGGCAAGTAAACTCGATTCAATAATGGGATTTTTCCACTAGGATAGTATTGGCAGAAATGTCTTGGATACTATAGAAATAATATCATGTTATTAATGGTTTTCCACAATTATACATTTTATTCACAAGATATTTTACATTGAATAATGTTTCCTTATGATATATGCCTTACGTACTTCCATGATTTATGTCATTCCTCATGATTTTGATGTTCGTGTTTTTGCATTCAAATGTTTATGGATTGTTTTATGTTCTCTATAATTACCCTTACTGAGCATTTTATCTCACCCTTTTTATGTCTTCTTCTCACCAGGATATAAAGAAGGGTTTTAGTTAAGAAATAAAAATGGGATGATTTTTATGGTAGATGTTGAAGATCTTTCACTGTGATTAGAAGATTTTGTTTCATGTTTCCAAGTCACTAAACTATTACAGTCCTTGGGTGTCTGTTTTTATTATGTATTAAGTATTCCGCAAAAGTAATGTAATGTTCATGTAAGCCATGCTTTGGGTTTCTACAGTTGGTAATAGAGGAAAGGTTTAGTTAACCTTTGGAAACTAGGATTGGAAAATTTTAGTGAGATCCCTAGAGATATTTCTATGGTATGTCTATGGATGTCTCTAAGGTTAAGTATAAGTATAGGTTATAGTACTATAATTATGGCAACTATCAGAGAATGAATCCTAAGATTTTATATATTAAAGTTACTCCCCTTTATTATGTTTTTTTCCTAGAATGATTTTTTCCTCTCACACTATTCTTTTTGGTTTTTAGACGATGGCTGGAACCTGAAGGAACTGTGTTGATCAATGTAATGGAAAATGCAATGATTTTCCTCCTGAATAAATAGATGTTATGGTATATGGAGTAAAAAATATTATTTCTATACTTACGCAAGCTATGAATCATTCTAGACATCTAAATGAGTAGAGAAAGAAACAATATTCTATTTAGTCGTTCATGAGGCAACTTCCACCTTCTTTCAGTGGGTATTCTGATCCACTTATTACTGAACAATGGATTAGTACCATTGAAAAGATATTTTCGATACATCACTATTCAGAGCATGAAAAAGTCATTTTTTCTATTTATCGGTTAGAAGGTGAAGCATACCAGTGGTGGACAATAGTTAGAAATACAAGGACCCAAGATGAAATAGAATCTATGGAATGAGAAAAGTTCAAGAACTTGTTTTTCAATAAGTACTTTCCACGAATTCTTCAAAAAAAAGGATGGAAAATGAGTTCCACGAGCTTATGAAAAAGGATTATTAATATGTGAGTATGTACGAGGCAGATTTTACAAGGCTTGTAAGGCATGCATCTGGATTTATCATCCAAACTGAATTTAATATTGATCGATTCATTAGTGGCTTAAAAACAAGTCTTCAAAGGGAATTAGCTATAAGATAATTCAGTAGCTATGAAGAAATTATGCTTTGTGCTACCAAGGTAGAACTGGAAGTTGGTGTTACATACCCATCTCATGGTTTTGACAAGAAACAAAAGATGGAGTTCAAGGAAAAATCTCAAAACAATGGTGAAACAAAGAGGAATGTTTCTTTATGCTCAAAGTGTGGAAAGAAGCATGGTGGAGATTCTCTTAAAGGTACTAGAAAATGTTTTAATTGTGGAAAAGTAGGTCATCGAGTAGCAGAGTGCCAAAGTAATGGAAAAAAGGTAGCTAATGATGTGAATAGAGAAAAGACAATAGAGAACTCAACACCAACACTTCAATGCTTCAAGTGCAAGGTAATGGGGCATTATGGTAACCAATTCCCTAATCCAAGGGTTAATGATGATCAAAATCAACAACCTATTAACGAAAAAGACAAAGGGAAGTCACATGTGATCACTATTGTCAATGTTGAATATAACAACAAAGTGTTGGAATGATTAAGTTTTTATGTAATGGGATTCCAAAATTGTAGTGTGGAATGCCATTTTTGTGTCATGGAATATTAAAATATCAATGTATTGGTTTTAAATAATTTTATTGCACCAGTAACCAAGAAAAGTAATTGAAATATTTTCGGAAAGAAGATGATATGAACATAATGAAGGGATAAGGGAAAAATAAAATGTTTGATAGTATTCATGAGCTCATGACTGATATAAGGACAAAGAGATATCATGGTTTGAGTATATAGATATTTTGGGATTTTGGTATGCGGAAAGAGTTAACTTTTGACAGTATTCATGTTTTCACTAAAGTTAAATGGGTATTAATTTTCAACAGAATACATGATTAAGGAATTCACATGTTTGTAATGTGACCAACAAGATATATCGTATGATATTTGGGCAATAAATGAAGGTATTCACATGCTTGGTTGATGACATTTCTAGTAATCATTTTATTTTTAATATGAGCATGGATAAAAGTATTTTGGATAAGAATAAAGATTTGAAATGGATTATGTCATACATAAGATAATATTGACTGAGTATATAACCTTTTTTCGATATTATTTTTGGAATGTTATAATAGTGTAGTTTTAGAAAAATGAAAACCAGCAGGACGGGAGACAACCTGTCGTGTCGGACACGGTTGCGGGAATTGATCCAACAAACAAAGTGTGACATGCCTTTATCGCCGACCTCTTGCCTACAAGAAGCCCTTAGTTAGTAGAAACTAGGATTATTTTATTAAGAGGTATGATAGATGAAGTATATGTATATTTTTGGAATCATATATGATTAACCTCACCATAGATGGACTTATGTATATTTGATAACTTTTTCTAACCTTTTGTTTGAGACAGATGGAATGACCCAACATTCTATCACATGATTTGATAACATTTCATGAATGAAAAATTCAACTTGATTTCTTTAAGATATGAATTGGAAATTTCTCAAGGCACAAACAATGGTGAGATTGTACCAAAATCATGTAAGTATTTATTTTAATTCATCAACTTTAGGGAAATGATATTGAAAACCAAAAATGTTGTCCTTTTACCCTCGTATCCAATGAATCAGATGGTACCTTAGATCATCAAAAATTTATGGCTTTGTGATTGTTGGCTTTTTCATAGCCATGTTCTCTACCACTCATTATCAGAACATGACGGTTAGATTTCTCTTCTATTTCCATATTTTCACCTATCTTCTTTTATGTGGAAACCCAGCGATGAGTTACTTTGGGTATCCATTATGATTCTAATGTTCCATTTTAAATTGATGTTTTAGTATTCCTTTTTACGATGTGGGTTTCTATTAATGAAACTTTCAACTAGAACCCCATTTATAACCCCGGTGAATTTTGAGGGAAAAATTCATTTTAAGGGGGGTAGAATGTAACACCCTGATATTTTAGGAGAAGTATTATTTTTAATTTATTTGATGTCTTGTGTTGTATGACACACCAAGATTTTCTAGGGCTATGTGGAACACCGTATTATCTTGCAGTATACACAACACTATTGTTGAATCGTGTTACATAAAATTTCAAGTTCATTTGATAGAAGTTATTCTACGAAACATTTAATGTATATATATATATATTCAATGTATAAATGAAATATGGTTGGATTTTGTTATACTAAACAACAAAAGAATATTGCATTAAACACAACCCTAACTTGGCATGCATTATATGCAATCACGACCTTCCTCGATAGCGTGTGGTGTGAGCAATACCGAGTATTACTAATCAAAGATATGTTATTAAAATATTATATAAACTAGCCGTTATGAATAGTAATACCCAGTTTTTGAAATTTTATAAATTATATCTTTAAAATGGACTTTATTTTTGGATTTGGAATATCTAAATTATCCTCGGGTAAATTTTTGGTATTTTTCTGAAAACATTCAATTTTTGATGAATAGTGAAAACACTTAGTTATTGGTTAAAACTAACTTTTTTTTAAAATAATCATTTATTTGAATTTATTTTAGACAAAAATAGATACATAATACCTATATACGTTCAATTTAATTCATTTGTGTCATTTTATAATTATTTTAGATATATAAAAATTTTATTGAACTTTTACCGTTTTTTACCCACCTCCTATGAGCATTTGCAAATTTACATAAAACATAATTTTACAGCTTCTGTGAATTGAATTTTGAAAATCCGAGAGACATGGTTGATATCAGTAAGTAAAATGAGGTTCAGTGAGATTAAATAATATTTTTTGAATAGTAACATTTAACTTTTATTTACCACGATTAAAAGTAAATAGGGTAATCAAGGGTAAAAATGATATTATTATCACCCTAAAACATGTCCAAATTCTATTAGATAAGTGTAATTCGACCAAAAAAACATTATAAATAAAATATTACACATTAGGTCTACCTGGATTAGATTATGACATTTATTATTATTTTATTTAAATAAGAGTTACAACGGTTAAAATCAACAATTAATAACTAAAACATTTTTAATATTGGGTTATACAAAAGATAAATTAGACTATAAATATTCATTAGAAATATAAAATGATTTGTTACATAATGGGATTTATTTATATTTTTTATATGTTAAATAATTTAATTTATTTATGACACAATGATGATGCAGTAATTACCTTATTAATGAAATATTAACATAATTGATATTATAAATACCCAAATAAATGTATATTTGTGACTTTTTATGAATTAAACTAATTTTCTATGTTAATAAAAAATATTAGGATTGGTTATAAGATTTGTTTTCGATTTAATAATGCTGTTATGAATTAGAGAAAAACAAATACAAAATAGTGTCAAAATTGACATAAAAGAGTTTTTAAAACAAATATTATATTATTAATTGATATAATGGTCCTCAAAATATACAGTTCGACAAGAAGACTTATATAATAAAATATATGACATTAGTGAACCAATTGAAGTTCTATTGACAGTTTATAGTATGTTTGTTAACTATATAGTGTAAGAATACAAGAAGACACGGTAAAAGTTAAATTATTTAACTTAGAGTTAAATCCAAATGATAAGGTTAAAATGGTATCCTAAACTTGTCTAAAACCAATTATATGAGAGGATTTAGACCAATACCCACCCTTGACTCAAAATAAGCCACTTTTGATCCCTTATAAACCAAATATGAATTTATTATAATATAATATTTTATGTTTTTTCTAAGGTTCCCCTCTCCTCCCTTATAAAAGGGAACCTCATCCCTCTCCCATTTACACAATTTTGTGCATTCAAGATTGGCCAAACCCTGAAAATTTATCTTCTCAAACTCTATAGTTGTATCATAGAGGTTCTGGTCTTCTCAAAATACCATCTCTATTTCCCTAAGAGGATGTTTAAAAAAGGCGCATCGAAGAAGAGGTAATATCTTCTAGTGATTCTTTCAAGTTTCGTTATTATTATACATCATCTTATTTAGTTGATTTATTATAAAGTAATAACATAAGTATAAATAATATACTGATATGTTATTATAAATATTAAACAACCCTATTTCACCTTCTATCCATCCTATAAAAAATGAAATCACCGCGCGTTCGTACGTACAAAATACCATCTCTATGTCGTGGTGTAATATGTATTTCTACCACCACCATACTTGGATTTGTATAATGGTGTAAATAATAACTATATATGATTATTATAACATGATAATAATTATTATGTATTATATCATACACTCAGATTCCATTCAATAATTATGGAAATGATATCATCGCTCGTGCGTACGCACAGATTACCGTCTCCACGACGCGATGAGTTTCATTCTCCATGTTAACCATTGAAGAAAGATTATAAACTGTATGTAATGAATAATAATGAAACATATGACATTATAAAGATACTGGATTTAATTATATATAAATATTTCATCTACTTATTTCCATTCAAGTCAATAAGAGAAAGAAAACAGCGTTCATGCATACGTACGACCTACTATATCCATTAATGGTGTATTTCATTCTGCTTATCGATCTATCATATATAGTTAAATTCTGAATATATATTCTATATAAATAATTTTTTAAATTCATAAAATAAGTAAATTAGGATATAAGTAAGAACCACAAGCCGACACACCTATGGTAAATGAATTTTTTTTACCCAAAATGCTACTTTAACATGGAATTTACAAAATAACGGGTAATATAAGGTCATAAGTGAACCATATATGATATCATAACAATTAATATGATTCTTTAATAAGTAAATTACATTATTTAAATCATTATATAGGAGGTTCGTATACGTACAAATCATATTGGATCTAAGGTAAGGGATAATTTTTCAAATCTCATTTTTATCCGAGATTGCTTATACGTAAGTATTAATGGGGTTATATTATCATCCATGTACATAAAAATGCTTTTCATAAAGTGTTTCATATTATTACATGTATTCTTAGATTCATGTTTACCCCTCCTTGACTTTTACTTTGTGCTATGGAAGGAATCATTCTTCTGTTTACCATATGTGGTTCTTTTTTACTTTTTCGTTAAAAGTACGTGGAGATTTTTTTTAACTTATACGGCATTAAAGTATTTTTACGATTTCATAAAGCCTTATTTCATAAAGCCTTATTTTCATGACTATTTTCAAAAAAAAATCATTTTCTTTTAAAATTTCATGGCATTTTGTGAAATGAAAATGATTTTAATGAAGAAATGATATTTTTTTCATGAATTCATTTCAAGTGTTCTGTCAAAACTATTTTCAATCTAAGATAAAATTATTTAGTATGATTATGTATCAAGTATAATGCCTCTATTATTTACATGGTATCACTTTTCTTATGATGCAATTATATCCATTTTATTTATATGGATTATGCTATGATGGTATGATGTTTATGAAACCCATTTTATTCTTATGGTTGTGATGAATGATTAATGGTAATGTTGTGGCACACGTAAGAATGATTTCATTATGAGATGGGTTGAACCTATATCTCCCTCAAATTCATAGGTTAAAGATTTATGTCTCATGAGATAGACATGGATGGAATGGAAAGTTAATCCGGTTCAGTAATACAGGGCCGGAATGGCAAGTAAACTCGATTCAATAATGGACATTGTCCACTATGATGGTCTTGGAAGTGATGTCTTGGCTACTATGGAAATCATAACACATGCTTAATGGTTTGCCACAATTATATGTCTTATTAACATGGTATTTTACCTTGAATAATGTTTCTTTATGATATATGCCTTACGTACTTCCATGATAAATGCCATTGCTCAAGATTTTGATGTTTTGATTTTATGTTCACGTTTTTGCATTCAAATGTTTATGGATTGTTTTATGTTCTATATGATTACCCTTACTAAGAATTTGAGCTCACCCTTTTTATGATTTCTTTTACCCAGGATATAAATAATGGTTTTAGGTAATAAAACAATAGGGGAAGATCTTTATGGGAGATGTTGATGATCATTCACCACGATTAGAAGATTTTTTTTTCGAATTTCAAAAGACACTAAACTATTACGGTCCATGGGTGTCGGTTTTTGTTATGAATTAAGTATTCCTAAAAATTAATGTATTGTACATATACACCAATATTTGGGTCTTTATAGTGGACATAAATGAATTGGGATATTTATATCTACCCAAAACCCTAGACACTATGGCCAGGGGACTTCCCCATGTGTGTTATTTTGGGACACATGAATTTTATTCATTAATTTTTATTGAATAAATTTTTTAATTTATATTTTATATCCACAATTTTATCAAAAAATATCAGCATTTTACTAAATTAAATTGAAGGGGTAATCATTGATCATCGATTTCTAGCCTATGGTGGTCAAAAATCAGAAATTCAACCACCCGTGCGAAGCCATCACACCTCTTATTACCACTCAAGATCCCAAGTCCTAGAATCCATCACCTACATAATGCATAAATCATGATCCATCTATAAACAATTTATCTATAAATCATTCTTGAATTCATTATGTATTTGATGGTTTTATCGCACTCAAACCTTCCCTGGAAAGGTCAAACAGTGACGCCATGGGCCAGGGATGCGAAACACAATGAGAGATGAGGGAGAAATGATCATAATTGATTTGAGATAATAATTGTGTGATATGATCCGGACCAACAACCAATAATATGTGGATCAATTGGTGTATTCAATTAATAAAAAATATAAATTAGGTTGAAAAACACAATTTGTAACCATATCCATGCAAAGAACTGAAATTTTCATAAAAATGAAATAATAATATTAAATACATATTTCACCCTTAGTAAAACGGTGGAAACAAAAACTTATGGGATATACCAAGATATTGGGTCAATTTTTATTAAATAATGTCCTCTCTAGATATAGAGAATAATATTAGCAATGTTCAATGATTGTCTCTCGGTTTACCTAAATTTAGTCATTATAAATTCATAATCCAACAATGATAATGAGGAATTATATCCCCAAATAATTATCATATGGTTATGAGTATAAACCTAGTAAAACAAAATAATGACGTATTTAAATAGGAATTATAAGTCTAGGTCATTGGAAATAAAATAAATATATAAATTATTTATGTTACTAATCGCACTTCCAACGACCATCTTCCATGAAACATTTGACACTGGACAACCTCAAGTCATATCTAGGATAATCCCCACTTTCTATAAATAACCCTAGTATCAGATAATAAATTCATGTTCCAAAAAATAGGAAAACAATTTTTTTAAATAACATGTGTGCACTTGATATACCATATTTAATATTTTTAATTATTAAACCAATCCATTATTTTATAAAAAAACTCATGTTGAATTAGTTACTAGCTCTAAATATATTATTTGAAATGTTTCAATGTATTACAAGTATAAAATAAAACCATTAAATTATCTCTACCTTCATGTATTTTCTCCCTAAAATGTACAAGCTAAACAAAAGGTGCAGGTACTAAGCCTGCATCTAGATCTAACACTCCCATGAGACCGCATATAGGCTCCCATGCTTACTAAGAAAATGATCCATAGGGATGGTACATCCATATGTGATCCTCTCCTATCAATTTATGACATTCACCATTTAAATTGGGAATTTTGTTTCCATATATGATGTCCATATAGCCCCAGTCAATAAAATGTATTGAGTCATGCATATATCTCATCAGTTGCGACATAAGAAAGAAATCATGTAATCAGACCAATATTGGAGGAAAGCCCATGTGGTATGAGATACTACCAACCCTCATAAGGATTTGGAACATCCTAATAATCCACATGGATATATTTCTTCCCAAGAAAAAAATCCTCCATAATTTAGTGGGGAGACTCTAAAAAAACATGATCTTTTTTATGTAACTCCAAAGGACAATGATATCCATTTTTGTGTGATTTTTGTCTACTATGGGAGTTCCTCACACACTCGGGGATCACCTTCTCATTCTCCATCATCTCTTACACCATCTCTATCTTACTAAGAGATGTATTTCCAATATCAAACCAACATATGGGTAACCTATAGGGTATCCCATAGAGGTCCTAGAAATGTTCCATATCTATAGTTGAGTGATAATTATTATTATAAAAAAACAGCAGAACGAGTAATTTATCCTCCCATGTTTGGCCAAATTCCAATACATATAATTTTATAATATCATTCAACACCTAGATATTCTGTTCATTTTTTCCATCCATGTGGGGTTGAAATGCTATAATAATCCAAAAATTGGGCCCCTAAATCCTCATGAAAACCTATACAAAACTATTATGGGAACATCACGTCACAGTCAGAGATAATCGTTGAGGGTACACCATAAATCTAGGTGATCTACCACATGTATAACTCCATCAAACTCTCAACCAGACTCGACTCTCTAATAGAAAGAAAGTGTGACAACAGGTTAAGAAACTCAAAACGTAATGCTTAGTCTTTACCTGTAGTCATATAAGACACTATGATATGAACTGAGAAACACCCATCCTCATTCCAACCAATAAAAACCATCACTAATGTTACGTGTACATTTTTTACACACTGGGATGTACAACTAAGAGGTATGTGTGAAACTCCCTCATTACCTCCACACACAATGTGGATGGAACAACTGTTTATCCCTTGAAAAGAATGACGTTTTCCCTTACTATAAGAATTTCATCTATTGTATCTGATGAGGATATCATTTTATATAGAACGTCATAGTAGATGTTATCAAAATTATCTTCTATCCAAATTCAATGGAGTGGAAGAGTCACAATAATTAACTAAAGAAAAAATGCATCCCCAACCTCCACCATGGTCAGTATCAGCAATGCCAAATGCTATGATGTATCCTCTACCATGTCAGAATGGGACATCCCCATAATGGAATCTTCCACCAAATTACAATTCATATGAATATAGACTGTCTCGAAGTAATAGTACTATCTAAACTCCATCCAATGCATCTGTCTCTAGTAAAAATATATCTAATTGATAATATACATGACACTATAATTGTTTGAGTAAACAAAAAAATGATATACCGGAAGATAGTGTCAAAAAATATTCAACGAAAATACAATAGTTTCCAACTCAAACTCATGATTAATGTAGTTAGAGTCATGGGGTCCAAATAGCCTTGACCCATAAGTGATCAATTACTACCTCAACAATAGTACCCAACTAATCCTATATCAAGAGTCATTACAAAAATATATATACTCAATTACCTCCTCTGGTTGTCCCAACACATGAGAACTGGTCACCATCTAACCCTGGTTATCAAAGGATCCATAAATATTCTGGATCTATGTATATTAATACCCTATTCTAATGAATGTTCTCAGTAGGGATTATGTCCTAGAAAAGTCTCCAATAAATTTCCATTGTACCCTAACAAGAAAATAAAACAACAATCCTATGATATACTACTAGTTACCTCCCACGATAGTAAAAGTTCAATGTTTATTAGGTATACAACTAAGACATTATAAAAAATGATATTCATGAGTAATTGAAGATTGTAGATCCAGAACTAACACTTCGAGATATTTCCATAAAGATGGTTCTCCCTAATAATTTCTAGGGACAGACTAAAAATTTATTTAGGATTATCCAATGAAATAGAGTATATGAGAATTTATTCAATGAATCCACAAAAAATTGGTCCATGAATAGGCAGAAGATAAAGTTTATAATATCCATAAACTGGATGGGGGAATTCAATTCACCAAAAGGAATAACCCTGAACTCATTGTGTCTATTGAGGCCTTCTAATGTCATCATTGAAATATCATTCTTGAAAAATCTCAAATGGTTATAGCTAGACCTATGATCGATATTTGAGAATTTACCCAAACATTTCATATACTCGAAGGGGTTATTAATCCTCATAAACAAGTAATTACTCTTTATCATTATCTAATTCGAGATATGATAATCAATATATATCCTCAAAGTCTCCCATTCCTTTTTTCATGATTAAAAATCGGAACTACCCCTGGGGGAACAATGGGTTTTATAAAACCCTTATCTTGAATGTCCTATAGATAACCATTATCTCCTAGATCTTGGTAGGGCCCATGTGATACTCTAAAAAATATATCGGTATCATATCAGAGTGAAAGTTGATGTATAATTCTATCTCCCACCTCCGAGGTAGTCTCATGATATCCTTCGGTAATATGCCCATAAAATCCTACACTACCAATTGAATATTGATTCAATTTTATCCTATTGTACCAAGGGATAAGCTTTCCAACTGATGGGTGATGGGTTGCAGCTCCCTGTATTCAGGGCCCACTCACTCAGCCAAGAGATCCCTCACACGTACAAAGGAGAATCACATCCATTATATCTAATGGAATCCAACTCACATATGATAATATTCTATTTGGTCATGCACAATGCAAAATCATTCCATTATAATGATAAGATCATAAGTTTTCATCATCATGAACATGAGGTCCCACAAGAAATTCTATCCACTAAACACCAGATCGCAATTCTAGAAGATATGTGATATCATTGAAACACTCATAGTAAGAACCTTTAACAATGATTGATGTGATAAGGTATCAACAAAAAGTTCTAGATCTTGCACAATAGATATGGAGATGAAGGAAAGAATCAAAAATATTTCAACCAGTGATTGAGAAATATTATGAAAGTCAAATATCATACCATGAATCATCTCATGAGAATTATTGTCAAATACCTTCATTTCCCAAATCTACATGTGGCCTCGACCAGCATATATTGGAGTATACCATAGGCCGCCTAGTAATGGTGGTCAAAGTAGCTCATAACATCACCCTCCATCAATAGATCCTCTCTCTAGATATCCACATTCTCCTCTATTATCACTACCTAAATGAATTATACCCTGACCATTCATGGGAGATCCCTGATAAGGATGATTCTTTTTTTCTGTAAGTCTATAAAATGAATTGCTACCAACCACATGCATAGCATCACCCCTATCTTGGATGATCAGATCCTCTATGTGAACCCTACACTACAGATCCTTGTACATGAGTTTGGACATAACAAAATCTCATGTTCTGAGGCCATGATGATTGAAGCATGATATATATTGAAAACAACATAGCCCCATGATGCCCACTTCTAGCTCTAGCTGATAATGCCCCACTTCTAGAAATCTCTCAAAAACCAATGTCTAATTTAACACTAAAGTATATGTACAAATATATAAGGGTAATATAATAACATGGATGTCACCATGGAAGACCTACTCATACATCTACACAAAGAAGGGTATATTTCAAACCATATTATGGGTTTAATTAATGAGGTCAGGGAACCAAACGGTGTACTCAAAAATAGTTCTACCACCCTATTGCAGCTCAAGAAGCTCCCAAATCTATAAGTAGCACAAGAATTAAGAGTAATAATTTTCATGAAACAACTATTGTTAGTCTGAATATGTGAGAATTTTCTCTCTATGATTCAAAATAATCTAAATGAAGCATTTCCTAGGTAATATATGAATATTCCTGGATTCAAATGAATCAATCTCAATGGTTAGGGTCTATAAAATATCAAGGGCTCAAACCACCAATTTGATCCAATCCTTCACTTTCTCTGGGTTTGGATCACAATATAACCAAAGTGGTGACTATCATTGGAACTCACGTAGTGCGCAAAGGAAAATGTACATCGTCATCCTAAACTATTAGAACAATCCACTACTCAATAAGGAGTGTCATTTCCTTCTACCAACCAAGAAAAAACACCTCATGGGAAGGTCCCTGGTTTGAGGCCTCATCACTAAACTGATCATCATCATTATCCTATATCAGTAACCTGTACGACTCTATTCATAGAGGCATCCTGGAATTTTCATGTAACGACCTAGAATATTATCAATGAAATTAACCTTCTAATTTTTATTTCATATATTAAAAATCACATAAAATCAATTGTGAACACAATACAAATATTATAAATGTTGAGTGAATGAAATAAGAGGTATTTATAAATGTTAAGGAACCCATAGTGATGAAATAGTAACATAACCATAGGAATTTCAATACAACCCTTATGATTAGTAAATTAGCGAAATGAATATTATGCTTACACATGAAAGTGTTAATAAAATTTATTCATATCATAAATTAATGAATGATATATTTATATCACAATGTAATTAAAGAAGTATTTTAAAAATTATTAACTAAGTGATTGTATTTTAGTGAGTCATGAATATTTAATGAAAATTATATAATTAATAAAATTATTTTAAAAAATATAATTCTAATAATATTTATTCATAAATAAATATTGTTTTTGATTTATTTTTAGGACAATTTAATCATAACAATGTTATTATTTCATTGTTATAAAATAAGATTTAAATTTATAAACTGTCTTTTTTTAGTAAAGGATGATTTTAATTAAAAATTATAATTCTTATATTTAGAAAATTATTTCAATAAAATGGAGTTAATTTTTAAATTGAACATGTTGAAAATTTAATAGGGTGATTTTTTTGGATTTTTCTAAAATACATGATATTTTTTTGAATATTAAAAGTCAATAATTTACCATGAATGCAAAATACGTGAATTATTAAGTCATTGATGATGTATGGATTATGTAAACACATAATCTTGAAATACCACTCTTTATTTTAATATATTTTCTGATAATTCTGAAACTATTCATAGTCTGTGGCCCAAATATTAAATAAATGTTTATCAAACTCAAAAAAAAACATTTCTCTCCTTCACTCTAAATACCACCAATTATCCTCAAAAATTCCATGCTTTGAGATTTTTAATATTTCTGATCAATAATATTCCTATGTCCCTCCACCAGGTCTAGTATATCTTTGTCTCATCAAAATAACCAAACAATATCCCTTTGGAGGTTCTAAAGAAGGATAATTCAGCAGGTAAAATGTTCATCATTTTCCATTTTTTTCTTTGCACATTCTTTTATTTTATTATTCTCTCCTCACCTAAAATAATCAAAAAAGAATTATAAATCCAATAAAATTAATATAATATATTTTTTTACGATAATGGAATAATCCATCATTAATCCTCTTCTCCACTCTATTTTATTCTAAAAATTGAAATATTGTACTTGAGATGTTGTTTCATCTCCTTAAAAAAACGTTTTCATTTTCCTTCATAGTCTTCAATAATGATCATGAAAACATGTTAATTGTTAAAAAAATTAAAATGTATATTAAAATCTGTTTTTTGTTCTATAACTAACATATTTAAATAGCACTAAATGATAAAACAAAATGAGTTCGTTGTGGTCTAAAACCGCTTAAATTAATCTAAATAAATATCATTAACATATTATATAATGAATCATTCTCATATATGACAACAAAATAATATATAGGACCAATAAATTTTTTTTATTTTCATTAATAAAATATAATTATAATTCTAGATATTTATACACATTTTACATGATATTCATACATATAAAAAAATGAACAGATCATGAAAACTGAGAAAAATAACAACACTAAACAGTCAAATTAAACACTATAACTCATCATAAATAATATAAAAGAACTTATTAAAGATATAATAAATCAAATACATTTATATAATGTTCTAAATTAAATTATTAATTTATTTATGTTGATTATTCAAGAAATTAATGTGAATTGTAGATCATATTCAGACATAATGTTTGGATTTTCTTCCCAAACCTCTATTTTCATTTGTGTATGGTTTTCCCCCTATACACCACTGAAATTTTAAAATATTTTTATATAATTCTTCAAAATTATATGTATATGTTTCAAAAACATATATCCATATCCTTTTATCTTTTTTATATGGGATAATACATTGTTTAGAAGGTTCTTTTCTCAATTCTTCCTTATACACAAGCCCAATCGAAGGGAACATCCCGATTTCTTAACCATTTTCAAGTACCATACATAACATATTTGTAGACTCCATTAATTTTCATAATTAAATAACTTTTCCATAAAAATTCATAGTTTTTCATTTCTAGTTTTATACAAACAATTACAAAAAATAAAAATGATTTATCCAAAAGAACTCTTCTTTGCAATGTAAAAGGGGTATTTTTCTCAAGACTTTATTGCTGATTTTATTAGAGTATTTTCATTTATATAGAAACCCATTTTGTTTTATATAATTTAATGAGATTGATATTTTAATTTTAACTCCATCCATATTTTATTTACTATTTTAGGATCCTATTGACTATGGATGTTCTATCTTGATCCCATTCACTATACTACTAAAAATGGTTAGTGATTACCTTTTCAAATTGGGGAAATTAATTAAAATTTCACATGTATGTGGTGTTTATGTTTATCCCCATTGATAAGATCAATTAATTTGACTTAATAATTAACTGGTGAGTCCATTAATATCCCCTTGATGCATCAGTGGATCTTATGAAAAAAACTAGACTAGGTTATTAACCATTATGTAGGGTGTCATGGATCATTCCTTGATGTAAAGTGTATGATGTCTGTCATTATTCATTCCCTCATAATATAACAAGTAATTTATACTCAATGTGAATATTATACTACTATAATTTCAATGAATATATTTTTTATTGAATTCTTTAATCATATTTTATTCCAACCATTTTATGCTCAAGATTATGTTTTAATGAGATGTGTTTTTAGTTATTAACCTTGCCTTATTATTTATGTTAATTATTTATTGGTTGAATGGATTACACTTAAAGAGAACGTGAACTCACCCCATTATCATTTTTAATTTTCCACCAGGAAGTGAAGATGAATATTATGAATGACATGCAGGGATAATCTATGACTTGTGGGAGTTTCAAATGGATATTCAATGTTGTTTTTCCTTTCATTTTTAATGAAAAAATAATATATATACATATATATATATATTCTTGATTTCATAAATACTAATTAATTGTTCTTTTGAGATTTAACTATTGTTTATTATACCACTGTAGTGAAGTAAGGCATCGACTCTGGTAATGGTGGGTCATGGTTTTTGTAGTTGGTATCATAATAAATTTAGTAGAAATGTTTGAAATTATATTTTGAAAACATACATAAGAAAACATATCCCTATGATAGTCATTGAATATATTCATAGAAGAAACCCCTAATTTGTTTTATGTATATATTTTTTTGAGTCTTTCTATCAACACAATCGTGTCTGGATACTACTAGTGGATGTGGTTTTGGAATATATGTGCCTAGGGGTAACGACTCTGACAAGGTGTCTCATCCCTCACTCAAGGTGACTTTGTACAAGACAAGAGGACATAAGAAATATCAATTTTTACACTCCTTAGGTATATTAATAGGATAATTTTAATTTTCATTAAAAATCATTATGATGGATTTAAAATTAAATATAACACCATGATAATGAGATTAGCTATGTATAAATTTTCAATTTATATCAAGTGTTAAAAATTACTGCATAACCTACTTTAGTATGTTCCATTTCTTATAATTAGTGCCTGGTAGAAGGAATGTAAAATACATCAACACAAGTATCCCATGTAGGGATTGTCCCCTAAAAAAATAATGATTCTTGAACTTGAGCTACAGGAAGAGCTGAGAAAATTAAAACCACACCGGGATAGCTACATCTAGATATGAACAAAAACCTTACCCTTACTGATCCTCCTAATCCAAAATGTATAGGGAAATGTTAGAATAATTTATGCAGTAACATCTAGCATCAATCAATTGTAATATGAAACCATTCATAGTAGAGTGGTAGATAAGTTCTTTAGAAAATAAATTTCTCGCATTGGGATGTAAATAACAGGAGAATGTAATCATGGATTTCTATCATCTATAAATAGATGATGATAAATAGTGGTCATGGATTCAAAACATAAAAAAGGAGGATGAAATTTTAAATATGGAATTGAATGATTATAAAGGAAATATTTCAAGAAAAATATATCCCCAAAGAAGAATGGGAAAATATTGAGAGATAATTCTTGAATATGTGGAAAAATGAGGATGCAAATGTTTCCATGTATGAATCAAAATTTTAAAGGATGGAAATTCATTCTATAGACCACATATGTAATCCAATGATTAATACTAGTCGATACATTGATGGGTTAAAAAAATTCTATAAATGGTGCTCGTATCCCAAACATTATAGTTATACAAAGATATGTTATCTGGATCTATAAAGATAGAAAAAGAATTATCCATGTCTTATAAATTAAAAGTAAATAAAGAGAATAATATGGTAGATGAACACTTTCAAAAATAAAAAAAATAAAAATTTGAATAAGGGAAGAGTTTATATTCCATCCTCCAATAATTGTGGGAAGAAACACCCTAGTACTTTTTAAAGAGTATAGGTGTTTGTTACATGTGTGGATAGATAGGACACCAAGAAAATGATTTCAAGGGAAATATATAATCTACCAATGTTCAATTCTACATTACAATGAAATGGGATAATATGAATATGATTATTCTATTCTTCCAGTAAACATTTCCCAAAAAAAGAAAAGGGGGAGAGACCGAGCTTATCTGGTCACAACTACTGAGGTTGAAGTTCCTAATGTTGTGGTGGAAGAAACTTAATTCATTTTCTCTAACATAACAAATTATTTATTTGATTCTAAATCATTGAAATATATTATATATTTCTATTTTCCTATGAAATTATAAATTCCCATTTTGATTTAATAAATATGTTGTTAGGAAAATATTGTAAGGTAAGTATCATTGCAATAAAGATGAGTCAATTAGTCCCCTTTATGCAATATAAACATGATTTAGTTTCTGACCTCTTCATCGTACATATGATTTACATTTTCATAGTCATTGGTATGGATTGGATTTCATATTATGATTTGAAAATCTATTATAAGAATATGGAAGTTAAATTTTTTTAAAATGATTCAGAATCCCTTATTTTCAGAGAAAAAACCTCATCAGCTAACTCTTATCCATACACACCCCTAGTAGATCTATTGAATGAAATATTTGTGCAGGAAGAGAAAAAGTCAGATATGGATAAGAAAATAAATCATAAAATTGAAGATGTACCTATTGTGAAAGAACCTGTAGATGTATTTCCAAAAGGATTTACATGGAAATATACCAGATGAGGATGTTGAGTTCTCTGTTAATATAATTTATAGTATAAGACCTATATCAAAGACTTTTTATAGAATGGAAACTATGGAATTAGAATAACTGAAGTAAGAAAACTAGAATAATAGAGTGATAAATGATATATTCTCTATAGTGTTTCTCCATGGGGATCCCTTATTCTCTTTGTCAAGTTGAAAGATAGATCCATGAGGCTATACATTAACTATAGAGAAATCAATGCTTTTACAATAATGATCATATATCCACTTCATTTCATTGATGATTTATTCGTTCAACATCGTGGAGATAAATACATATTGATGATTAAAAATGGATCTGTATATCATCAATTTTTTGTTAGAAAGGAAGATTTTCTAGAGAATTCATTTTAAACGTGGTATGGACTATAGGAGTTTACAGTAATTCCATTTGGATTCACTAATTCACCCTCTATTTTCCTTGAGATAATGAATTGAGTTTTCCATGATTATCATAATGTTAATTTGTGTTATTTTTTAAAAAAGTATTTATATACTCTAAAAGATATGGAGACCATGATAATCACTCAAGGATTATTCTGAAGACTCATAGAATAAATGAGTTATATGGTATATTTTTCATGTATGAATTTTGGATTCAATAATTTTATTTTTTGGATATATTGTATATATGAATGGAATCTCAATTGATCCTGTGAAGACAATGGAGGTTCAAAAAAAGGATAAACAAATGAACATAACTGAGGTTTGTTGTTTTATTGGATTATTATGTCATTATTAGATTTTAATACAAAAAATCACTAGATTATCCGACTCATTAACCCAACAAACTCATAAAGGGTTGAACATTTCATGGATAAATAAATTTGAATAATGTATTGAAGATTTGAAGAGGATATTAGTAAATGATATGATCTTAACTCTAGCTTTGAAGAATTGTGGGATTCTAATTTATAGTGATGCACCAAATAAAGGACTTAGGTGTGTCATTATGAATAATGTTAGAGTTATTTAACATGCCTCAAGGAAGCTAAAATATTTATCAACGGGAATATATAACTCATGATATTGGGTTGGCAACTGTAATATTTTCCATGGATATATAGAGACACATTCTCGCTGGTTAAATATGTGTGATATATATAGATTCAGAGATCATGAAATATATCTTCTCACAGAAAGATCTCAACATGAGGGAAAAGAGATGGATTGAACTAATCAGGTTTATTATTCTTCAATACACTACCATCCATGAAATGAAAATAAGGTAGTATATTCATTAATGAGGAAGGATCGTAGAGTTCTAAAAAATAAAGATTTAAAATGATCATTTCTACATTGTACTAGAAAATATGGATATAGGAATTGTCAAGGAATGTGGAACATCATTAATTTTTCAATTGGTTGTCCACGAATCTTTATTGTAAAGGATTATAAGATCTCAGTCTTATGATGGTAATATTCAAAAGAAAATTGAATCATTTAATGATTGGAAGTTAGTAGAATTTATATATCCTGATGGATTTTTGATATTTGGTTAGAGGTAGGGTGTTCTATCTATACCCATTCTAAAATGGAGATATTTTATGATTATCATAGCTTTAATTTCTTTATAAAACCCCATTGAACTATTATGTATAGAGGCTTGAAGGAACATTTCTAGTGGGATAATATGAAGTGGAAATTGCTGATTACGTATGAAGAAGTTTAGTCTGTCAACAAGTGAATGCTGAAAGATGAAATCCTAGATGATTCATGGGACCTATACCCATTCCGAATTTGAAATAATATTACTTCACTATGGATTTTGTCACTATATTACCAGAAACCCAATGAACAAATAATGAAATATCGGTGATTGTTGATCAACATACCCAATATTCACATTTCCTCGAAAAAGGGAGAATTTTACACTAGAGAACATTTAAGAAATGTATATTAAATAAGTTTAAAGAATTAATATATTACCACTCTCAATTGTTTTTTATCATTCACCAATATTTATATAAAGATTTGGGAAAAGTCATCTAAAATATTTGGATACATATCTTTGTTTGAGAACTTATTATCACCCTTAAATAGATGGTAGTCTTAACGGACTGTTGAAACATTAAAACACTTGTTGAGATAATGAAAACAATACTTTTACAGTTTGTGGGATTATTTATTTCCTTTGGAATAATTTTCCTACAATAGTATTTTGCATTCTAGTATTCAAATGGCACCATGTGAAGCATTCTATGGAATGCGATTTCATGCACCAATATGATGGGATAAAGTTGGTGAAAGGAATCATATAGGCCCAGAGCATATAGAGGAAACACCATCAAAGGTAAATACTATTCAAACACATAACAAATCATCTCAACATACTAAAAGGATCAATACTAATAAAAATAGGATGCATTTGGAATTTAAAGGTGGAGATCATGTTTTTTTGTAACTATATCCTAGGAAGGGCGATATATGATTTGTAACGAAAGGGAAACTTAACCCCAGGTACATTGGTCCGTTTGAATTTATATATTGAAATGTAGGGGGGTATTATCGTATATAAGTGACACCTATAATTTCTATGGTACATAATATATTCCACATCTTTTAGTAAAGGCATTATATGTTAGGCCCAACATATATACTCACATCTAAATGAATAGAATTTCAACCTAATTTATTTTACTATGAAGAGCCTCTCTGGATTCTACTATGTAATGAAATGATATGGAGGAAACATATGAATTGGTCGGTAAGGGTACTTATGATAAATCCTTATATTGATGGGGTGTCGTGGGAACCTACGAATGTTATGATAATGAACTACCCAATTTCATTTATGAGGTGAAATTTTGGAAATTTTGAGGAGGAAATTTCTTTTAAGAGGGTAGAATGTAACAACAAAGAACCCTATTAATGGAATTTCCCATCTTATGTTTATTTGATATAGTATAAATCAAATTAAATTTCTTATATAACACAATAATAACATTATAAAAGAATAATGAATGAAATAAAAGGTATTTCTGAAAGATAATTAACCTATACCGATGAAATAATAACTTCATCATAGGAATACTAATATGACCCTTATGAATAGTAAATCAAAGAAATGAATAGAAACCTCTCCCATGAAAGTATAAACCGAAATTATCTATCTCATAAATACAATTATTATATAATTATATCATAGTATATGTTAATGAATATTTTAATAATTATTAATTTTGTGTTGGAATAAGTTTGATTGATAAATATTTAATTTAAATTATATAATTAATAAAATTATTTTAAAAAAAAATTCATTTTCAAAAAGTATATTCATAAATTAAAATTCTGTGTGCTATAATTTCATGATAATTTAATGGGACCTCAATTAATTTTTCAGAGTGTTATAAAATCAGTTATAATTTTAACCACTATATTATTTTGGTAAATGATGATTATAAATTAAAATATAATATATCTTATTTAGAAATTTTTTTTCATAAAATGGAGAACATTTTGATTTATAAAAATAAGATATGGGTACTGTAAATTGTGGGGATTTTTAAAAAACAATTGTATTTTTGTGAATAGTAAAAAATGATAATTTACTATTAATGCTAAATTTATGAATTATTGAGTCACAGATGTTGAATGTATAATTTAAAAACATAATATAGAACTCTCTCTATATCTAATTATTTTAATATATTTTTATATAATTCTAAATCTCATTATAGACATTAACCAATATATTAGACAAATGAATAAAATATTAGAAACACATTCTCTCTCGCACTATAAATACCACCCCTTATAAACACACCTTCCATGATTGGAAACATATAATTTTTTCCCAATGTTCTTCACATGTACCTCCCATGTGTTTAGGAGCTATTGTTCTCATCAAATTCCTCAAACCATTCCCCTATAGAGGTTCTCGAAGAGGTGAATTCAAGATGTAAAATCATCTTCCTTTTCCATTTAATTTTGTTTCATGTTTCTTTATTTTATTATTCTCTGTTCATCTACCCTCATTAAAATATCATGATAAATATAGTAACACAAATATATATTAATTTTTTATGATAATGTAATAATCCATAATTAATCCCTTTTACCTTTCCCTTTTATTCTAAAAATGGAAACATTGTACGTGAGGTGTAGTTTCATCACCTTCAGGGGTGAAAAGTTTCCATTTTCCATCACCAACTTCATGTATCTTCATGAATCTATTTTAATGGTTAAAATAGATTGTAAAATATATAATAAAACCCTTTTTATGTTTTGTATGTAACATATTTCCATAATACTAAATGATAAAAAAATGTGTTTGTGGTGATCTAAACCCACTTAAATTAATCTAAAATAATATCATTAACAAGTTATATAACAATTCTTCCTAATATATAGGAAAAAATATATAAGAATATTTACACATATATATGACCATTAATAACATTTAACACTAATTTTAGATAATTAATCACATTTTACATGAATATCATTACTTATAAACAAGTGAACTGACCATGAAAACAGAGAAAAATAAACGTTCCCGACTGATGAAATTAAACCATATAACTCAAAAAAAAGAAATAAATGAACTTTTCAAAACTATAATAAATCAAATAAATTTATATAATGTTATGAATTAGTTAATTAATGGATTGAAATTTATTATCTAGGACATTGTGGTCAAGTGAAAAACACATTCATATATATGGTAATGGTTTTCATCCCGAACCACCATTTTAATTAGGGTTTTTATTTCCCCCTCTATACACCAATATAATTATTCCATATATTATGATACATATTATATAATAATTTTATATTTTCCTAACAAATTTATCCATATCATTTACCATTTTTTATTGGATATTTTGTGCATTATAAGGTTTCTTTCATAATTATTTCTGACACGCAAGCCCGATTAAAGTGATCAACATGGTTTCTTACCCATTTTCATGTACTGTAAATAACATATTTTAAGACTCCATTTTTTTTTATAATTTAGTAATTTGGTCATGAAAATAAAAATTTGTTCATTTTTTTATAAAAAAATTATTACAAATAAATATTATTTTTACAAAAGAACTCTTCTTTGGAATGTAAAATGGGGTATTTTCATCAATAATTTCTTGATAATTTTATTAGGGTATTTTAATATCTTTCAACACCTATATTGATTTTTAATATTTATTAATATTGATTTATTATGTTTTTCATCAAACATATTTTATTAAATGGTTGATGATCATTGGGACTATGGATGTTCTATCTTGATACCATTTACCATACTACTTAAAATGGTTAGTGATTATGTTTAAATATTATGTAACGTAATTTACATTTCACTTGTATATGGTGTTTATGTTTATCCACATTGACCTGATGAATTAATTGGACATAGTACATGATGGTTGGGGCCCACTATTTCCCCTTTATGAATCAATATGTCTCATGAGACAATCTAGAATGGGTTTTTACCTATTATATATTGTGTCATGGTTGAGTCCTTGACAGTATAGTTATGATTTCATGAACTATGAATTCACCCATTATGAAAATATTAAATATTATTCCATGTGATTATTTGACAATAATAATATCCAAAGTTATTTTTTTATTAATTTAATAATTAATTAGATATTGTTCTTTCTATTTTATGCTCATGATTTTGTTTTAATGACATGTCTTTTTAGTTAATAGTCATGCCTCGTTAAAATGATTACTATAGATTCCTATATACCGTTTACCCTTAATAAGTGAATGACCTCACCCCTTTCTTAGGTTAAATTTTTCTCAGGATGAAAATATGTATATTTGGAATGAATTATGGGGATAATGTTGGAGTTATGGGATTTTCGGTTTGACTTTATATGTTGTTTATTTCAAGTTTTAATGTAAATATTATGTATGTATTCTAGCATTAAAAACTAGAAAATTGATCAGTCCTTTGGTATTCTAGCCTTATTTACTATACCAATGTAATCATGAAAAGAACTAGACTATGTATATTAGGGTTGGGGTCTACACATTATCAAGATGTACCATAGTTTGATAAGAATATGTGGGTAGCTATGTCAAGAAGAATAATAAAATGACTCAGCCATATATGATGTATGTACTATTTTCACCCTAACCAGTTTATTAGTATGGTGAGTCTACAAGTAGGATTCTACAGACTTTTTGAATGGATATGCCAGCCCAAAACTGGATTTCCTTCCCTAAAATCCATACTTAAGTCACTCTGACACTATTTCCCAATGTTCTTAATCCAATCCTCTCCATGGGTCTGATAATAAACATATAGTTTAGGATAAACCCTCTCTAAAACAACTCTATCATAACTAGATCATCCAAAGATGACCTAGCTGGAAACATGTTGAGGCTAAAACCCAAATACTTCCTATAATAGGCTTGGTACATGAAACATTAATTGAGAGAAAATAAACTAAAATTGGTGGCCATAGCCTAAGGTGCATATATACACAAACCCAATTACCTCTATAAAAAAGGGTATAATAATAATAAAAGAATGAAACATATAGATTATTACCATTCATTCAATAATCTCTATGAAATAAATCAATTAATTATAATATAAAACAAATAAATATAAGGGAAAAAGATATACCCATCAAAAAAATTTTCCCACGACGAGAAAAACTAGTTAAACATACAACTAAAGAGAACCCAAATCCATATCACGATGTCCAAAAACCAAATGTGATTAATGAAAGTATCATTATGATATATATATGACACTACTGATCTTTATTTCATATACATAAGCCATGAAACTTTTGGAACAAACCCATGTATGAGAGTGTGTATACATACCCGGCAAGACACGCATAAAAAAATAGAGAAATAGAAAAATAATTGGGATCTACACCAAATGATCATATATACAAATAAATAAAATAAATAGATATACAAAATGGATAAAAATATATATATACCTACCAATAATAATTATTTATCATGTAGCTCAAAAAATCATTCTATGATTCCCAACATCACATGCGACCGTACATGAATCCATGTAGTGAAACCACACCAAACCACTGTGCTCCATAGCCAATGGGGAATAATATATAGTAGAGGAACCACACCCTAGTGTGAAGGGAGGATTCACTAAGTGAATATAGGACTCATTACCTGGTGTTTTAGGTGGTTCCACTCTGTTGATAGAGAAATCATGCCCTAGTTTATCTAGGGGTGCCCCTTGGTAGAGAGGGATCCCGCAACCTGGTGCATTAGTGGATTTCACTTGGTAGATAAATGAACAATGAAATTATTAATTAGGGGTTTATTCTCAGTAGATAGAAAAACTACTCCCTCTATAGAATATTGAGGGTACAACTGGACCTATACAAAGAGATTCTGGAGAATACTCCCTAGTGAAGGGTGGGGGGGTTTCTAACACTAAAATCTCTGAATTGTTCTATCAACATATCTACTATCATTAAACCAATGACAGAAGAAGTTTAATTCACGAAGTACAAGATTTTATATCTCATAATCTAATATGAAGGATTCCATCATGTACCATATAGACAACCACTCAAAATAGGCTACTTATGGGACAAAATCTGAGTCTTGAAGAAAGATATACAAGTGGTGGAAGATCCTGAGGGAGGTATACAAAATCTACATAAGGTAACATGGCATGTGATCTCTCATAGAAACTGTTAATGTCTTTATTATCACATGGATTGAAATTCCATATATAACTACACAATGTGTACAGGTGGTATAACATATGTCTTGGAAACCTGAGGCCTTCCCATATCCTTTCCACCCATGATCATGTACATTGGTTGTTTTGGTGTACGATAGCTATGTTAATGAACCTTTCCATGCCTGTGTACTCTGGTTTTAACTATGTAATTATACATGGCTATTCCCATGTACTCCTATAATGGACACTAAGCCGTCACCACTAGCTCACATGTCGTTTAATTACCCCGACCCTATTAGGCTAATATCAGTTGTTACATTATTACATTGGCAGTAGATACAAAAATTCACATACTAATGGATTTAACAATTTATTAGTATTAGAGGAAAAGATAAATAATTTAACATCACATTACAAATTAACAATTAAAAACAACACATAGTATTTTGGTTGGTAACACCATTTTCACCTTTAATATATCCCTACATATCAATCATAAAACACTTCATGTAATTTTAGAGAAAGGAAAGATAAGAAATTGTTGAGCGTAAATACTCAGTAAGGGTATGTGTGCATCATAAGAAATGATGAATAAATAATGAAAAATAAATATAGGAACATAAATAATATAAAATAAATTCTATTTAAAATATCATTTGAGAATAAAGAAAAATATTGAAGAAAAAAATTTTAAAAAATAATGTCATATAGATAATCACATGATATTTAAGCTTATAAATGGATATCATAACTATAAAAATAATAACATAGACACCAATAAATATTTTCTTAGTGATGGAATTCTTAATGTCAAAAATATGAACATACCATCGTGGTGTTGTGATAATATATCTAAACACAACATTGAGTAATCATGTCAATACATATATATAAATGAGTAAGCACACAACCAAATACCCAATGAATATTGTAGCATGAGGCCTATTGATGCATCAAAGGGATATGTAATTCTAGGACCCACTCATCATCTAATTAGTCCAATGTATTCGTAATAAAAATTAACAATACATCAGGATAAACATTCCTAAAAAAATAAATAATTATCAATATTTTAAGAAATATCATACAAAAGATAAATTCTTTCCCCAAGTATATATGATCATAAAAATCCATTCAAATATGGATGATGATATAATAAGATTATATACCTAATAAATCATAAGAGTTAACAAATTGTGTTGAACTTTATGGAAATACATTATGATGTTCACTAGAATTTTATACGGAAATAACAATTTTTCAATTTTAAAAACAATATTTAAAAACTAAAAATCTTTCAAATATTAAGGTATACATTTTCATTGAAAATAAATCTATAAGAAATTAAAGAAATAATTAATGAAATTATTGGTCAGGATGGTGGGAAATTATATTCATTCCATATAATATAAAAAACACTCCTTTCATACTTTTTTTAAAAAGGAAAAAAAGTGCATCGTTTAGAAAATGACAAGAAGATTCCTTTAGAACATTTTTTTTTACAAATTCATTCATGGGAAAATTTTATGTTAAAAAATAACATGAAAATATGAAAAAATAAATCCTTAAAACACTTTTATGAAAAATTTATTTGGAAGAAAATGGTTTTTGGTCAAGGATATAAATAAATTAGACTCTACGTAAAACATTTTTTTAGTCTCTTGAGTACAAAATTAAGAAAACTTAAATAAAAACATATTATTTATAATAATAATCATCATAGAAGATAATATATTAGATTATAGATATAATGATAAAATAATTCCTCTAATATAAAATTAAACAAAAACAATATTGATTAATGATGTGATTTTGAAATATAGCATAACATCTGATTCGACTTCTGTTGTATGTGTCTGAACCTACTCTTATTCAAGAGACCTCCTTTATATTCATTATTATAGAAACTAAGATTTGAACTTTTAGTATACTAACACATCTATAACATGTATAAATATGTTGATAAGATAAATATGAATGTATTGGTTGACTTAGTATGCTCAAAGTGTTTTAAATATGAATGTACTGGATCCATGTATTACTTTGGGTACATAAGACTATTATCCATTAAGACCATCCACGGAATCCCATAACGGTGTCCATGATCACCCAAGGTATAAAAATATACCAACATTGTTCCCATTCATGGCATCCCTCAACTGGATTCATGATCACCCAAGCTATAATAATATACCACCATTGTTCCAATCCATGGTATCCCTAATCTGGATCCATGACTAACTCAAGGTTTAATTACATTCAACTTCCCACTGAGTCCCTCCATGTAATTCCTACAACAAGGATCCTTGTGTCACTCAAGGTACATAAATAAACAACCAAATGATTTCATGTAAGGAATTCCAACAACAATAATCTATGTATCACTCAGGGTACATAAATAACCATCCCAATGAGCTCATCCAAGGAATTCCTACTATGGGATTCCATGTATCACTCAGGGAATATAATTAAACACATAAAGATTAATAAATGAGTACTAGGTAATACCTATGTACCTGTAAAATATTATAAATTTCATAGATCAGAAGCGAGATCATAGGAGAGAATGTCTGGGCATCCCAACTAGCAAGAAAGATACCTCACGTTAGGATCAACAACCACTAACCAGGAAGCAACTCTGGTGAACATCACTCCCTCAGTAATATACTAGTGAAATATAAAAAAGAGTGAAGGTGACATGAATGCCCAACACAACACTACAGTCATAGACTCATCGGCATACTAGTTTGGCATGGGTTCTAGGTGACAACATAACACCATCCTCACCCAGACCTGATGTAACAGCTCAGGGTCATTCAAAAACAGGCACCCACTAGGTCCGTCATGTTAACAATGAGGAGGAATCCTACATAGGATACTTAAAATAATCATGATCATGGAAATCATACATGAAATCCATGACGAATATTAAGGAGGTAAATCTACATGAGAACCTCTAATGAAGTAACACAAAGGCAAACTATAAGAGGGATCCTCCCAAAGGAAAATAGGAAAGAGATCCCACAAGGAAATCCCTAGGTCAGAACCTAAGAAAAGGCATCCCTTAATGTATCCTTGGAAGCATCTGGTCTCAAAATATTTTAAGACAAAAGGGCATGTCTCACAAAGGGAACATCCTCAAAATCATAGGTAATGGGGGATAGGTCACAGCTCATCTCAGTTCAATGGTATCAATAGGGTTGGTTCGAACATCCAACCTATGATATTTTCCATGTCTCACTCCTAGGTGAAAACTGAAATCAATAACTCATGGAAGAGCCTCTTCATTTAGGAAGAACCCCAAAAAACTCATTTAAAATAACACTAAATTTCAAGAGGATTTCACCATTGTGATCTATGTAGAAAAAACACTCAGAATGGACTACTGACACTCCCAAAATGGTCAACTGGTGAAAAAGGTACAATTAACAATAATGATCCGGATGGAGGCCCACAATTGATTTCGATTTTTGCACCGAAAATCAATCTCTAAATGATCGCCTTTAATTCAGGGTTGCAACACCACTAAGGGTTATTCAAACTAACATCAGATGCATAAGATAAGTCTGATTCAATAATAATCAAACAATAATAATTAAAAAATAATATTATTGTTATGGACGTTTCATACCACATATCGACATCCCCGGCACAAAGTATCCCCCAAATGACTTCAAAAGTTCCACCTAAATGAAAGGGTCATGTGGCCATAGACAACATCTGTAATGGACCCCGGGATTGCATGATACGGGGGATTAAAGAACCCCTGAATGTAAATAGGCCAGAGAAAGTACATGGAATGTACATTGGAGTACATAGGGTATACCCATGTGAAATTACATGGGGTGTTTGTTACATTACATAGAATTTAATGTTTCCTAAATTCCATCCCATGCGTGTTTTCACCCGGACACATGCCCTTGTGCCACTACATAGTGTGTACTCCTAGTACATGGCGTGTTATGTTAAAAAAACTAACATTTTGTGTTCCTTTTGACACATCCGGACCCACATCCTACCACCACATGGTGTGTACTCAAGAAAACATCTTCTTCCCTAAAAAGGAATAACATGTGCAGTATTAAACGGGTTTTTCGATGGGAAATCCATCGAAATTCCTGAAACCCTTGTTTTCACCCCCCAAACGACCGATTTGGCCTTAAGAGGAAACAAGAAAGCATAAAAAGGTATTAAAAACCAAAAAAATAATCATATTTAATGAGGATATATGGTGAAAATATAAATTTCCCGACCTTTTGTCGGAAACCATCGAAGCATCAGTTTATTTCTCCATTCACAGATGTCACACACCGACTCTTCAAATTGAGGGCTTCCCAACGTTACCAATAATCCCTTCCTTCTCTCAATCTTTTTAAATATACATTTTCCCTATTAGGTAATGATTTTGGAGGATCACACAAGAGTTCTGTGCATCGAGGAGGTGGTGGAAAGAAGAAGAATGAAAGTAAATGAAAAAAATGAAAGAAAGAAAAAGGGGTCGAGGCTGGCCCTGATGCCCGACTCATGTTTATGCCTCACCTAGGCTATACTCCCTATTCCGGACTCAACAACATAGAAGGGATCTCAATCCGAAAATACATTTAAAATTTATTTCCAAACAAACATTCATGAATAATATATAATTTCATATAAAAATATTAAATATTAAAGATTCCTCTAAAATTCGAACATCTTAGATTTCCACCAAAATCTTATACTAGGGTAAACACCCTATTCCGGGACCAACAGAGTTTTCAAGAAAATACATCTATGATCATATACATGGGGAAAAGACCATTTTACCCCTCACTATCATTCATCATCGAAAATTCATATATCTTCTCAGAACCACAGTCTTGAAAAACACAGGTCCTTATAATCAAGAATCTCCTACAAGAAATTTTCAATTCAATATGTTCTATTTGATACATTCAATAAGGGGGTTATGGAATTTCCTTATCATCTAGAAATAAGTCAAATGTGAATTCAACTTCTTGAACTTATATAACAATAGGTAACACATCATAAAAAAGCATAAAAATATTCATTTACCAATGGAACATCATTAATCTGTATATTTCTTTTATTTAATACAATATAAGGAAGACAAAATTTGTTTCTATATTTCAACAGTTTCTTAGTTTCTAGATATGTTATCAATTTTATGAATTCATTCTTGTATTCAAACTAAATGTCTTTTTGGAAAAAACTTATTTATCTCTAAAATAATTTTTTTGTTTGATAAACAGTAATCCAATCCATACCCAGAGTGAAATTAAACACTACTAAGGAAAAACACCAAGGATTGTAGGTAAAGTCTTTCAAAATAAAAATAAAAAGATTCATATAACTCATCGTTTTTGTAATATTTTCCCCTGGTGTTTTAACAATAAATTACAGTCCCATTTGTTGAGGTTATATTTCCAATTTACCAAAAAATTTCCCAAAAAAATAAATGAATATGTAGACACCGTATAAAAAAATATTATCAAAATATGAGTTAACAAATATGGTACCTGATACAAATTCATTGGATGGCCCGATGTGGGATGACATCTTGATAAAGGATCTATCAACACTTTTCTTCATATATTTGGGATTTGTTACATCATTCAGATCTCTCTTTGGGAGGAAATTTTCATAATGACCCATCTCACCACATTTATAGCACATTACAGTTTTCTTATCTGGATTAGTCTCAGGATAATTTTCATTACTATCATGGGACATATATTCAATATTACCGCATCAAAAAAACATTCCTGTTTTGGTAAGGTATTCCCCCAAGGTGATTTTTCCCACACTTATCACAAACTCGAAACCAGAAATTCTTATCATCAGATTTATTTGATTCATTCTTACACATCACTTGGAATATGTAACGCTTCTTATCCTTATTGTCAACGTTCATGTGATCATCAGAAAACATCATTTATACCCACTCATCACATTGAACAAGTTTCTAACAACTTCTAAATTCGTGAGAGTTCAATGCCCTTTGATACCTAATATTTAATTCTAGGTAGAATCTTTTGACATTTCTATCAATATTGAGAATAATATTTCGAAAATACATCTCTTGTCATGTGAAGATCACTTCATACATCAACATGGAATATTTATACTTCAACTTCAATTCAAGCAATTAATTCTCCATCCTATATCGAACTACCTTTGTAAAATATTTTTCAAGAAAAATACTTTTAAATTCATCCCACTCTAATACATCAATTTCCTCTTTATAACTGATATTCATAAACCTTAACCTCTATTGATCAGATTCACATTAAACATTATAAATATTAAGACATAAATTTTGATTATCTAAACATCCCCTAATATTGAATATCATTTCACGGGATTTAATCCATCCTTCAGTCGCTACTAGGTCAAAATATCCATGGAAATAATGATAGTTTTTCCTCATAAAATGTTATACTATTGTCATGTTACTTCTTGGTACATATGGAGGTCCTCTAACATTGATGACACCACAATTTATTGCTAACTTCATCTAAACCATTACTATCAAAATAATCTTGGTTCTATTTCCCACCATTCCTAGTTGCATATTCATAAAGATGTCATCCTCTAAGTTTCTTCCAACATCAGATTCAACGTTTTTTCTCCAGAAAACCATTCTGAAGAGACATATCATCGAGGAAGAAACATGGTTTTCATAAAATTAGATACTATTTTAAATTAATCATAGATTAAAATTTATTTATGGTATTCTATATATAATCATAACCCCTAAAGTTATCTGAACCATCATCTGATACTATATATGAGTACCTAGCCTTATTACATTACATAATTGTGATTTTTAGTCAAGAACTCACTTCCATTCACATTGAGGATATTTTTATGGTTATAGTTTTATAGAATTATGAAATAACACATACATAAAATTACACATTTATAAAGAGTGATTACCATAATAACAGTATCCATTTCTTCTAAAATATAAAACTTTTCAAATAAAACATATTTTCTTTAACAACTCTTTATAACATTTAACATGTCTAATATTGTTGTCTTAGCCATTCGTATAACTTTTAAAATCATTTAAAAACATGGGATGAAAACCAAAAGATTAGAAAGAGATATATAAAGAAATAATGAAAACCATAGTCCATGAATACATGTAATGTATGGAATCATTTTCAAAAGGATATAATCGTCACCCATATCAACTTACTTTGTGAAAAATGAGATTTCCATGAGATTTCCACAAAATTAATAGAACCTAAATAGAACCCTAAAGGTATAATAGAGAATTAATTAAATATTCTTTTAACCCTATCAGCAACAATATAATTTTTGACCCTCATGACTACATTACAATATTACCCTCATGTCTACATTATTGTGTAACCATAGTAGTTAAACATGGAGTAATCATATGGATGACCTCCAAATTACACATACCCAATGAATTGGATTGGGATATAGGTCAAACCATTCATCATGAAAATTTACCAATAACTAGAACATAATCATACAATATGAATAATTTCATAGAAACATTACTTTAGAATTATGTAAAACTATAAGGTCAAAATAGAACTTTATAAAAAAAATACCATTACAAATAACATATAATTTATATGATAATCAATAAAACGAAATGAATATTTGTTTACACTATAAATAATCATAATTTAAAATAATATAAACAAATATTCATCACATAAATGATCATAAAACTGCACAATTAAAAATGTCAATGAATAACCCAAAGAATTTTCATTGGGGTTAAGAATTCCCTTACCTCATGTTTATCTTACATCAATCTTGTTTAAACCAACAATATAATGGATAAAAGAGTTTTGTTAATATACTATAGACAAATATTAATTATTAAAACTCCATATACACTATCATTTAATAAATTAATTTCAACCTCTTATTATTATTATTTTATCCCTTCAATTGTTTTGAGTGCGTTCTTTACATGATTTCAATGGCCAATTTGCATTTAATTTTCTTGTTGTATGGAATTGAAATTCCATAAGTGGAATGAAATGGTACTAATATGTTTCTAGAATATTTAATGATACCACAAATCATTATTAATCATATATTATGGTGAATAATTAGATAAATAATTAATGATATTTTTTAGATCATTTTTGGTGGTTCCTCGATAATCATGTACTTATTTCATTATATAATTAAATTTCATGCATAAAAGTTCATTTCAGAACGTAAAATAGGTTAAATAATAAAATTCTCCTTTGTTTACAAAAATTAAATGGGTTTTATGATCAAATTTTAATTATGTAATGGAACTTTAAGGCACATCGTCCATAATTTTGGAAAACAACACATCATGAATGATGTTTTTTTGAATAAGATGAAGATGAGGGGAAGAAAGATGATAATTTTTTTCCATGAACATTTTAAAACATAGAATATATTATATAATGGAGATTTTGTACCTCTATATTATGGGAGGAGAATTGAGTATGTTAAAATAAAGGAATCGAACCGAAAACATATGAAAATGAAAGAGGGTTCTTACCTTTTGATCTCTTCTCCTTTAGATTATCCATAAAGAATTTGGTTTTAGACTTTTTGTGAGACCAGAAGTTCATGGAAGTGGGGAAGATCCATAGAGTGAAAAATTTGTGTAAAATACACAATGAACAAGGCATGAGGGGTTTGAGAGGAATATGGGAATAATAGTTGTATTTAATGTGGTGGAGAGGATAGATTTTACAATATTTTAATATTTTTGTCCAAGACTATGAATAGTATTCACTCATGTGATCAAAATACTAAAGTCAACATGTGTTGTAAAAAAAAGTGGGATTACATCCGTCATGATTTTAAAAAATAAGGTATTTAACTGATAATTTGATATATACAGTATTTTACCAAATTTCACTACTCCTCAAAAAAAGAGCATTTTAGAAAAATACCAAAAATTCAACCTAACAATTTTTTGACTTTTAGAATAAAAAAATGAACTAAATTTTTTTAATTCAGTGTTCTAAACATGAATAATTTAATTTTTAAATAAAATCATATTTTTTCCCAAAAATAACATTTTTAAAACTGTAACTGATTTTATATCACCTTGGAAAATTAATCAAGATCTCATTATATTACAACCTTATGAAAACAAAATAATAATATGAATTAATATTCATAAAGGTCATATAACAATTGATATTACAATTTATAATGGGTGAGTTACTATTCACTAAAAAATAATTTGGTTCTATCAGACTCTAAATAACATTCTAATCACAATTTTATATGACCATGTTTTTAAATTAAAATCATAGAAGCGGAAAAATTATTTTTAAAGGATTATTATAATTATCTACATAAAATTAAGTTTCATGCATTAAAATTTATGTTTAAAACCTTATGGTGTTATAATAAATTCTTCCAAATAGATATATATTTGAATATATGGTAGGATATGGTTGAAACGTCATCAACCTATAAAATTTGGATATTTTTATGTAGTTTTTTTATACTTATCTTTTGGTTTAACCCCTTAGATAACCTATTTTATACGTAACTATGATAACATCTTTCTCAATCATATAGGGTTAAAATTTTACTTATATGTTGAAATATGGATTTTAAATTGGAAGTGGATATCATTTTTGACCATATATTATCCACCTATTTATATTTCACGATTCTTATGATTTTTAAATAATTTAATAAAATATTATTTTGAAAACATATCATTAATATCAATTTTGAAATTATTTATTTAATTTGTCTTACAATCATGATGAATGTGTGTGAATTATAATATAATAATTTTCACATAACTAATAAGTTATATTAATATAAAAATTTCATGGGTAACATTAACCCATTAAAACAATATCACTTTTATTATTTTTCAATTCATTTTTTTATTTTTCTAATAATTAAATAATCACTGTAGTAGCATTGCACAAGCATTTAAGGTAATTATTCAATAACTAAAAATTATAAATAAATATTAAAAATTTAAAAAATGAATTATTCACAAAATTACCATTAATATTCATTTTCTAATTGGCTTTTCCATTTCTGAATACATAAGAGATATTTATAACTATGAGAGTGGAATTTTGTAACATTCATTGATTTAAATATTATATAAGCCACATTTATAGAAAAGAATCCATTAAAGAAATATATTTCAAACCAAAGGTGATATGGGTATACATAAAATCCTCAAATAATAATATTTATGAATGATTATGACAATATCTCTTATTTTTAACCACAGTTTATTGTATTTACTCTTTACTAAGGTGATAAATTTTACCATGGTTACTAGTCACACAGACCAAAAATAAAAGGAGTCTATTAAAAAATTGGAATATTATAATTATAAATATTGAATAAATTATTTAATATTCATTAACTATCAATTTTTTTATATACTATATAAAATAAGGGTGGAAAACATGATGGAAACCACTTTTTAGAAAAATACATTTGTAAGTAAAAAAACATGGTTTATTCTTATCGCAAGCTCATAAAAAATTAATTGATTTTTAAAATGTTTTATCTAATATATAATATATATAATTAATTCAGATAATTCACCAATATTGATTTGTATATTAATTTTAATATAAAAGAATATAGCACGCAAAAAACAGTTTTTCCAGAAATTTCTTTTTGACGTATGAAAATGTTTTTATACCAAATTAAAACATAAAATTAATTAAATTTAACATAATTAAAAAATTTACATTATAATATAACTAATTTTAAATTAAAATCATTTAATAAAATAAATTTTTACATCCTTGAAATAAAAATACTATTTTCAACAAAAACTCAAATTTTATACTATTCATTGGAAAATCTAACTTTTCAATGAAATCCCAAAATATCACACCAAGATAATTATTATTTGATTATTTAAAAATTGATATAATCAATATAAAATTATTTTACTAATATAAGAATAAATTAAATATATTTTATGTTTAAAAAATCATTTTTGAAGATCACACATTTTTTTAAGGGTAAAATGAAATTACTAAAAAATTAAGCCATTGCATTATATGAATTAATAAATTATAATTTATTGAATGAGACATGTACATATATATATATATTATAATTATTTTGACCCTATTAATATCCTCTAATTTTACAGCTAGATAATAACATCACATTTAAATAATAATTTTCTTATAGTATATCCCAATTATTTTAATTATCGATGTTTCAGGTTAACTATGCTTTATAGGATAATATTATTTTAAAAAAATAATGTGTTACATCGCCACAATTAATAAATTTTATTCTATAAATTTTATCTTTTTATTGGTAATCAAGGGTCTGATGTTTGAAAATTCTATTTTGATAACAAAGATCACAAAAAGGCTTAATAAAACATCATCTTAAAAAGAGGGAAATAGACGTAGGAAGGTCCCTAAAAACTAGGTTTCCAAATTGGAATCATTAGTGTAATCTTAAAATAAGGACATCTAATATAAAACTAAACACTTAATGATTAATAGATAGTTCTATATAACATGTTCATGGGAATTTTAATAATCGTAGAAAAATAAATTTATCGTGTGTTAAAAGATCATTGATTCATCAAAATGGAAAGTAGATAGATAACATTTTTTTAACATTCATTTTCTTAATGTGAAGGTAATATTTTACTAACTAAATAAATCACGACTAAAAAATAAATTACTTGGTTTACTTCCATTTCATAAGATTAGTCTCATCCTTTCATTGTGCATCGATCAATTTACTCCTAATCTATTAAGGTATGAAATGGATATTCAAGAAACATTTTTCATGAATTAAGCACTTTTAATGAATCATAAGATCAATAATTTAGTCCTTTAGTCTATAAATATTTCCCAAGACCAAAATGGTTAACAAATGTTATACATCCTAATAAATAATTAATTATTTCAAAAATTAATATAACAAATTCCACTTAATCCATTCCATAAGCAATTAACTATAATAGCCTTCCAACACATGTCTACTCGAATTCAATGTCCAATCAAATTAAATGTATGTTGTAAAATTTCCAAAATAAACATATCATTTCATTCTTAAACAACATAAATCATCTATTAATTTCACATACAAAATATGTGAATACCATGATCACTATAAAACCTCAATGAAAACATGATTGCATCTAAAAATTATTTATATCTTTATTCCATTAATTAAATCTCATATTATTAAATATATTCTAGGAATTTAAATCCAGTAAACTCGATCATAAAATACATCGTATTCAAATCACTAATATTTTTCAAGGTAATCAATACTATTTGATTTACCTCAACATTTCAATATTCTCATTATCCAAATGAAACATTTCAAACTCATATAATAAATATATTATGTGTTATCTATCATTTATTCTTGTATTGTCCAAAAATATCACATTACCACTGAATTACATTTCTTTTTTTTCAATACCATTTCACATATACATTCAAATCCATAAATAAATAATATTTTATTTTAATCCTTATATGTTTCATGATTCTTATAACCCTGAAATCATTGATAAAATATACCTACAAAATAATTATTGAATCCAAAAACACAACCACTTTTATCATTCCACTTCAGTTTTAGTAATAGTACATGATTGATCTTGATCACATTACATTTTCAAAAATATATTCCCTTGATGGATTGAGAATTAATTTTCATAGTTTACAATCTGTATACAGTTTTATCACTACTTATTAGTGGTCTATGTCTTACAATATAAATATTATTCATTTTTTCCTTTTAATACATATTTCTGGTAGAATGTTTTATCATTCTTGATTGTACATGAAATTATATAATCATATGATAAAAATTATTAGGAGACAATTTCCCTATGAATTATTGTCATTAACCCATCAATGAAGTGTGCAATCATACCCTTATGATTAATTAAACAATCTATAACATGATTTTATATCCTTTAAATTTATTTGTATACTATGAATCATTTTCCTCTCTATTTTTTATACATTAGAATTTTCACTCTATATCTGATCATGGTTTGGGATGGAAATATTTTTATATGAAATTTTCTTTTAAATCCTTATAATCCATGATTGATTTTTTATCATCATCATGAGTGTTTTGAATAAATAACCAACATTGATATGAATCCCCATAGATATGATAAATTTCCGTAAAAACCTTCTCCCTTTCATTACATCACAATGTGAGAAATATCTTCTCTATGGAACTTATAAATTGCATAGATATGGGTGGATTTTTAGTACCATTGAACAATGGAAGTGTATGATTTGTGAAATGTTATAACAATATTACACCATTTTATGGATAAGTAGTATTCACCATAGAGTCCATGTTATTTGTTTTAACCAGAGTCAGTTTCCCTAGTATAGTTATAATTTGTTCATATACACATGTTTATCCATCTCTATCTTGATTATCATTTCCAGGAGGTTGATCCATATATGTCTTACGTGCATTGATAAAAAAATTTATTCCTTCCACTTTTTGAAACTTATAAATAAATACATTCACTATATTAGAACACAATATTTTGAATTGTAATATATAATTTCCAAACTAGTAAAATAAATAACATATATTGGAAATTTATGTATAACTGATCTCAAAACTATAATATTTGTTTATTTGAGAATATTATCAAAGTCCATAATAGGGATAAATATCATTATCTATATTCCAAAATATAGTTTCTATAGTCTCTATTATTCTTCATTTGATTCGAACATTATGGTCATTACCCTAGTACCTAGAGTTGGTTGTTATTCTTTACACTTGTAGTAGATATAAAGATTCACATAATAAAAGTATCAATAGTTTGTAGGTCTTGTAAAACTAAATACATATGTGAATTTCACATTAAAAATGAATGATTAAAAATACAATATTGTAAATTATTTGGTAAAAATATTTTCCCCTTCAGAATAACCTTTCATATCTGTTATAAAATAATTCATGAAATCCCAGGGAAATGAAGCATAAGAAGTGGTTATATCATATGCTCAATATGGGAATGAATATATTATAATATATTATTCATAAATAATACTTAATCAATGTGGAAGGGTAAATAATTAAATATATTTTTCATTTGAGCAATAATTTGGGTATGAATAATTCTATGGAACAAATAATTGAGGATGAAATAATTCCATATAAATAATCACATGATTTTGAAAGTTACCCATTGATATCATAACTACTAAAATAATCACATGGAAATTAATAAATGATTAAATAGGGATGAAATTAATAATGTCAAATATATGAACTTACCATTATTTCTATATGCTATAGAATATAAAAATACCATAAAGGACTCATGAAAACATATATATATAAATGAGTAAGGCCTTATCTGAAAACCCAATATAGTTTGTCATTGGAGACATGCCAATTTATATTGATCCTATGTAATTATATTCCCCACATTTCACTTAAAAATTCCACATGAATTAATTATATGAAAAAAAACCTAACATAATCAATATGCCTTAAAATCAATAACTTTTTGTATTGGAAGAACTGGTGTACAACATATCAATACTTTCTCTTATTCAAGTTAATAAAAAATAATAAAAAAAAACATGGTGGTTAGTATCATTAGATTATAACCTAAATAAACTAAAAGATTTTACAAATAATGTTGACATATATGAATATACTTTCTACAGTTCACCATAACATATCCTAAGAATACTAACTTTTTTCACTTTGTAGAATATTATTTAAAATCTAAAAATTTCCCAAATATATTGGAAAGCATATGAATTAAAGATAAACATGTAAACCTGTAATATAAGGTCAAAAATAATGATCATTTATGATGTAAGGAAAATCTTTTCATGTCATATAATCTAAAAAATAACCCTTTTACACATTTTTGAAAAGGTAACAAATAATATCTTTTGAAAAGTGATATGAATAATCGTTTTAATCCATTTTGTAAAAAATTAATATATGGGTAAACATGAAATTAAAATATCATCTTAAAATAGTAAAAAAACATTATTATAGAATTTTTTTAGAAAAATTGATATGAAATAAAAAGGTTTTTTGATCGAATATAGAAATAATATCGATTTTTTGTAAAAACCTATTTCTATCTCTTTGGAACGTAAGAGAGGAAAATGAAATAAAAACTTGTAACTTAAAAAAATAACCAAAGGAGAATAGAATATTTTGGTTAAACATATAAATATATAATAATTTCACTAGTGTATATTTAAACATAAAAAATCATGAATAATGATGAGGCATTGAAGTTAACCCCTTCTTCAGATCTCACTTCTTTCATATATGTTAAAACTACTCTTCTTCTGGAGACCACATTTAGATCCTTTATTAAACAAACTAGCGATATAATTTTGATTATATTAGCATATCTAAAAAATAAATAAATATGTTTAAAAGATAAATGGGTAGGGCCTGGTTGATGATGGTTTCTGAATGTGGTGTAATGAGGAAATGGTAGGATGTTCTCTTTTATAATTGTGGTGAGGGTAAATTTGTAATTTTTTAAAGAAAAAAGATAACTTATAAATTATCATCAAATATTCTTAAAAATTGGAAAATATTATAATATAAAGTAGGATAGAGTTTAAATATCATAAAAAATAAATTTTGGATAGGTTTAATTGATTTTTTGAACCTTATATTTTTGTTTAACCCCTTAGTTATCTTACATTGACCATAATTATAGAAACATATTTTTCAATATTTAGGGGTTATAATTTTAACTGTAATATGAAAATTGTCTTATAAATATACAATTGATAAAAATAAATACTATTTCTTATAAAAAAATTTCTCTTTCATTATTTTTATGATATTTAAATAATTTAATAACTATTTTTTTATAAAATATCTTAAGGATATATTAAAACTATTTATCTGTTTTGACTTAAAAATCATGAATAAAATATTAGAATCAAAATATAATCCTTTAAAACATAACTATTATGTTATATGTATCTAAAACATTCTTGGGAAACATTAAATAATTCAAAATATATTAATTTTATTATATTTAAAATCATTTATTTTATATTTCTCTTAGTTGAACAAATATTTTACAAGATTTATTCAATTATTTCATATAAAAATTCATTCACTAAAAATTATAGAAAAATTAACATAATTAACTTAAATTTTTTTTTCAAAAAATAACTATTATTTTTTCTTCAAAAATATATTTTTTCTTTATGTGTGCATATAAGAGGGAATTAAACAATTTGAGTGACATTTTATTAAATTATTTGACATAAATATTATATATTAAATTTTCAAGGATAATATGGAATTAAAAAAATAAAGATATAGAGCAATGTGATATGGGTTCAATTATTTTACTCTATTAAGAAATAGGTTGAAAATTATAACCTTATCACTTTGTTTTAACCTATATTTACTCAATTTAACCACTATTGAGGTGATAAATTTTACCATGAAAAATTTTCAAATTTAAAAATATAAAAGGGTGCTATAAATCAAATTATCACCACTTAATTTCAACTAAGTATTCCGTTTTTAAAAAATTTATATCAATTAGTTGAAGAAATTAATTTTAAAAATACAATTGAAAAATGCTGTAGATTTCTCTTTTAAAAAAATACATTTTAAGCATCAAATCTAGTTTATTTTTATCTCATGTGTAGGAAAATATAAAATTAATGTTAAAAAATTGATTCAATATGTAATATATATATTTATTTTAAATTATTCAACAATAATAATTACTTTATTTTCTTAAGGTAAAAAATAAATTGCGTGCACAAAAGAAACTTTTTATAAAAATAAATTTTATGTATAAAAATGTTTTTATACACAAATTAAAACAAAAAAAAATGATTACAATGAATTTAATTGGATTATTTATAATAAAATAGAACAAATTTTACTTTTAAATAATTTTGTAAAAAATGGATTTTTTTATATCCTTGAAAAAAATACAATTTTCAATAAAATAATAGTATTCTTCACTATTCATTGAAAAATAATTCTTTTTAGAAAAATCCCAAAATGTCCCCGTAAGTTAATTTTTATTTGATGGTGTAAAAAACTATATCCTTTATAAGAAATTCAATTAGTAAATTTTTGTGAAATTAAATATATTATAATTGTAAAAAATGAAATGAAATCAATTTTGAAGGAAACAAATTGTTTTAAAGATGAAATGAATTTACTAAAAATTGAGGCTTTATATCCCAATTATTAAACAATAAATTTTTATTCAGTAGGACCTTTATATATATGTATATTATTATTTGGTTAACCTAATTTTTAACCACTGATTTAACATCTAGGTTATAACATCACATTTAAATAAAAATATTTTTATAGTGTATCTAGATTATCTTAAAGCTCGATGGTAAGTGTTAAGTAAGCTATCAAGAAAAATATTATTTAGAAAACATGGGGCGTTACATGAAAATTATGGGGTCATAAAATTCATGTGATATTTGTCTTCACATGAAACCCTAGATGTTGCATGTAGGGGACTATACAATATGTGTTCTTCTCTGATACATGGTGTGTGTTTCACTTGGTGAAATAGTGTGTAATGAGGATTTTTTTTCAGAAACATTTTTTCTTCATATTGATTCTAGATCCATCATTTTCCTATAAATATCATGGTTTTAACACTTTAAATTAAAGGGTTTCATCCCCGATTATCGATCTCCAACCTTTGGTTGCTGGAAATTAGAAATCCAATCACCCATGTGAACCCGTCATACATCAAATTGCTGTTTCAAATCATAAACCCACAAATCCATCAAATGTATCCTCCATGAAGAACAATCCAACTTCAAGTCTGATATCCATATGTCTTGAAATAAAAAACCATAAATCTAGGGTCCAACATTCTTGAACCTTCCCTAGCAATGTCGAACTGTGACCCCATATGGAAACAATGAAGAAGATGATGAACAATGGGGGAGAAATGAACATAAACAATATAATATCATAATTTTCCAACACTATATTGACCAATAACCAAGAATATATGGAATTGTGGGAGGAATCATGTAATTATAAATATGAATTTTTTTCATCAACACAATTCGTAACCGATCACATGGGAAGAACGAAAATCAATGACAAAATTAAAGTAGAAAATTAAATCCATGGGTAACTGTTAATCAAATAGTCCAAAAAACGAATAAAGAATCATACCTCTATATTCGATCAATCGTTGGTTAAGAATGAAACCACTAGTGATGGAGAAGAAAAATTAATGTGTTCTTCGTCTATATATTGGTTCACCTCGATCAGTTTGGCATTGATTCTTGATCTTCCAACAAAAACATTGAACGTTCTCCTCATCCAATTCACTAGGGGTAATCCGACTAACCATGGAAAAAATCATAATGATTTATTTATAAATGAATTCTATGTTTATGTAATTTGAAATAAATAAATTAAATAAATTATTTATTTATTTTAATTAAAAGACTGCAAATGGTCATATTCCAAGAAACATTCAATGTTGACATACCTTATGTTGCATTCAGGGTAAACTCTACTTTTGAGTGACAACTATTGTCTCAGATTTCCCATATATGGTCCCAAACAATTGGAAAACTAATTATCCCAAAAGGATATGATCGCATGGTATAATATGTGTAATATATTTAATATATCAATATTACGAGCCTCTATGATCCAAAATCACATGTCGATTCTGTACATGAAATAAAAAATATTTATTAAAGTATTCCAATTCATGGAAGGAAAAAATGAGTCATTACAAGAAAAAATTAGATAAATATTATAAATAACTTATGAGAATTGACCATAATTAGTAAAAAATATAAATTATAGGTTCAAATTTTAAATAATAAGTAAATATATTAAAGAAATATTAAAAATTCCCAACAATTAGTAATAACCAACAAATAGTAATATTTTGTATAAATTGGTAATAACTGAAAATAATTATTAAAAAATACTAGTAATTAGTAATTATTCACATCAATTATGAATATTTTTTTATAAATTTGAAATAATTAATTGAAATTAGTAAAACTAGATATTATTAGAAATAATATATAATAATTAGAAAATATTAGTCATAAATTATAATAAATTTAATATATTATAAAAAATTAATATAATTAGTAAAAACTAGAAATAATTTGTGAAAAAATATTAAAAATTTGTAAAAATATTAAAAATTATTTAAAATTATTAATGATTATGAATAATTATTAATTACTTGTAAAAATTAGAAAAACATTATTAAATGGTAAAAATAATAAAAATAGTAATAATTTTATATAACTAGAAAAATTTCTAATTAACCAAAATTATCTTCTAAAAATTGTAAAAATTATGATTTATTAGTAAAAATTAGTTTAATTTGAAATTACTATAATAATTATTAAGAACCATTAATAGATCAAAATAATTTGTTATAGTTAGTAATATTTAGTAATTATTCTATTTAATTATAAATAATTAGTAAAAATTTTATTGATTAGGAGAAAATTATAAAAATTAGTAATAATTTGTAATGAGTATTAATAATTTGTATAATTTAGTAAATTATTCTAAAAACTGCTAAAAATTTGTAAAAAATATTTATAATTAAAAATAATTTGTAAAAAAAATTAATGCCTACGAATAATTTGTAATAATTATTTTTAATTATTATTAATTAGTAAATGTTATTAATAATTATGAATAATTAGTAAAAATTAGTAAACAGTAAATGAATTATAATTAATTAGTAATAATTTTTAATAAATATGAACAGTTGTTAATAATTATGAATAAATAGAATAAATAGGAAAAATTGGAGAAAATAGGAAAAATAAAGAAGAAATTAGAAACATTTAAATATATTTATAAATAATTATAAAAAATTTGGAATAATTATGAATTATTATTATTAAGTATGAATAATTTTAATGATTGTGAATAATATGTAATTATTCACCACAATAACAAATAATAATGATTAATTATAAATACTAATAAATAATTTTAAAAAGTTTTCTATATTTATTAATAATTTGTAATAGTTAGGAATAATTAACATTGACTAGTAATAAATATGAATATGTTGGAATAATAAGAAATAATTAGCAATAATTAAGAACCTCATATATTCCCTTATATCAGGATAATCATAAGAATTATTTCATATGAGTTGCTAAATATTTTTTTAACTTCATCCCATCATTCATATTAATCCTAACTAAAACATCAAAAGATTTTTTAGAATGAAATAGTTCTATATAGAAATAATAATAGAATATTAGAAATAATTTCTACTAATTGGTGTTAATTAGTAATTATTAGTCTTAATTAGTTTTAAATATTTTACATATTATTATAATTATATTATATTATAAAAAATAAAGTTTTTTATATTTGATAATTGTATGAATAATTAATTTTAGGAGACATTATTTTCTATTTCAGTTGGCTATATAAAATATGGATGATTTATATTGAGTTCTAATAGGTATGGAAAATCATAGTGATTATCCAGATCTCTCACTATCCAACCAAAGAATACCAACACAGCGTCATCGACTCTGTGGTATTGTGGTGTAGTAGGATATATGATTAATGACCCTATTATCAGGTGACAAACTTCTCTTGATTTCAATATATTCCTTGAATATTATTTTCTATTATGTTTTTTGATTATTTTTAATTTTTATTTATATAATAATTGCATGATATTCTATTCTTTTTTGAACAATTATTCATATAAAGTTGTTGGGTTGGTGAGTGAGATTCCACATAATTATTTTTCTGGGACATGGATTTTGTGGGACTGGGTTCCCATCAATGTTCATCATAACACGTTGAATCACAGGATGATAATGAAATAATTTTTTTAATTGTTTCCATTACTAACTTGATGTTATTATTTATTTGCAAGTTTTATGCTCTTCATAAGATTTTAGATTGATGACCTCTATATTTGAGGCATGGGTTATTGTATGTATGAGTGTTTCCCCATTTTTTACACAACATTATAAAGAGAGTCATAGATAAGGTTTTTGTTATATTTTTTTATCAATCTTTCCTCTATGATTGAATTAATGAAATACGACCACAATATTAGGATGGATTGTGATCTTACTATGTGAGAAACACTTTTTAGAAGAGGCCATCATCAATTAAACAAAAACCTCGGGAGGAAGGGGATCACATATAGTGGTGAGGATAATATGTTTAGTATTTATTGATGATATATGCTATGTAATTTTCTATTTACATTATAGAAAATTTAATATAAATTTTTATGTTATATTTATGTAATTCATTATTATTCATGGTGTTATATATTTTGTTGATTATAAGATAGCGTACATAGATTCTATTACAGTAGAGAATAAGGATGATAGAAAGTCCTATATTCGGGAAATTATTTTGTTTGGTCTTTCAAATTATACTGAATTAATTATTTTATTATTTTAATTTCTAATTTCATTTGAAAGAGATGTATGGGTTTGTATCATATAACAAATATGAGAGTCGGGATGAACATGCTATGTTTTAGGCCTCCTATGAGTTAAATTTTAATGAGTAATCTTAGAGATGGGTAACTATTCATGGTATCAGGAAATGGTGGGTTTTCAATATTGGTTCATGATCAATGCCTATTAATTATTTTATAGGTGTCACATGGTGACATGGTATCTCAAAGGGTATTTGTGTAAGGATTTCGTTAAAAATTGAAATGTATGAGGATATATTGTGATCTCGAGATGATATTTTAAAAAAATGTGTTGAGAGAAGGAAGATCAACATAGAAACGTGGAGTAGTGAAATGAGTAACAAATTGAGTAATATGAGAATATAATAGAGTACATGCAACGACATGAACATGGTTTATGGAATAAATTTCCTCCACTCAAACCATCATTAGATATCTCTATTACATAATGAATTTTTGATGTATTGTAGGTAAATATATTATCTATTAAATAATTATTATATATTTATTAAGAGTATTTATTTTATTTTTGTTTTAAATTTTGGGTTTTTATTTTATATGTTTTTATATTTTTATATTTCTTTATATATATTTGAAATTTTATAAATTTTATAAATTTTAATTTAAATGTTTTTTTATGTTGAATTTTAATTATATATATATATGTGTTTTTTGGGACATACATAATTTTATATTATAATATCTAGTATGTTATGAGCTTATATTTTCATCATGAAAAAATAGTTTTTACTGATAATCAATTCCATTACAAATTTTATTTTTGTTTTTATATTACGTCTTTAATGCATCAGTGATATGAAAAAAAATATCTATTATAACTGTTTTTTATGAAAGACCATGAAAAAAACTAGTTTCAATACAATTAACATCCATGGGTAATCTAAGACAAATCATTGTCTTGGATTCCTTTCTGCAATGGGAAAGAATCACAAATTACCCACCACAAAAAACAATTGTTTCTATTTTGTAAGTAACGTCACTGACCAACAACATGGAATGTATCTCATGGTGTTGGAAATTTGTTCTAACATACTATCAGGATGATTAGTATGATTCATTGATGGTTGTTCTAAATATTAATTCCTAGTATCATAAAGTGAGTATGACGTATATTTTATCAAGAGAATGTCCTGGATGTTTAGATGCTCATATTCAACCCACATAACCTAGGAATTCTAATTACACAAGATGTTTATGGTCTTATATTAGGTTCATTGTCAAGATTTTTTCTGAGTTCAGTTACTATAACATTGTGATTACTATTAAAAAAGTTTCTTATAAGGATTAGTTTCTAATAACCTATTATCTAAATTCATATATAATGCTATTATTTGATTATCTATTGGGGAAATATACCAAACTTTTCAACTAGTGGGATTGTGGAGATTGGATGTGTACATATCGGGTGCACTACTCAAGGGATATTATCAATATGATATTACAATCCATTTCTTGGTGTTCCCACATATACATAAGAGATTATATGTTTTGATTGGTAAACAAACCTTGTATATAGTATGTGATGAAACCATGGAAAAAATACAACCCATATCTTGACATCGTCCAAAGAAAGTTGGTTTGATAATCATGGAGACTTGTTTACCACTTAATGACCTGACTAAAATTATATTATATGTTACTATTATATCACAAATTTATTTACAAATGAAAGAATATATTTATAATTGATCATATAAGGTTCAAAATTAGTGATGGATTTCTATGTTTTGTACAATTGTCACATACACTATAGTGGGATGTTGAACCAGGTGTTGGGATGATGTTTATAGAATTTTCCCTAGCATAGGTGGATGAGTTAGAGTTATCACGTTGGAGGGTGACGTGACAGAACTGAGGTTATTATGAGGTTCATTGAATTTGTGATCAAATTTATATTTTTCTTATATATATATATATGATTGTCCCATCATATGATCATGTATTAGTAGTTCATCCTATATTACTATATATGGGTTTCTTATTGGGATATAGAATAGGATATATTTATTTATAGTTATAATTTTACAATAATGTTTATAATATGTTTTGTAAATTTATATGACATTTATTTATCATTTGAATTATATTATTGGTAAATTAATAGAGGGTATAGTTTCCCCATAAAATTAGTAGAACCTTCTAATCGAAAACCCATGGAATACAATGAGGGGTAATCAATGTTATATGGCATGCCAAATTAAGTCATGTAGGAAGTTAACTAGTTTAGGAAGATTAATGAATTGATAAATAATGTAATATTCTATATATAAACTCTTATGGACAATAATGAAAAAAATATAGAGGATTATGAGAAAGGAAACCATCCTCATTTCCAATAAGGAATGTGTGGATATAATTTCATCTAATCTAAGGATTATTGACACCCAATAAATGAGCATTCAAAAAATTATAATGGAGAAATACCTAAATATTGGTTTTATTTACCATACAAATAAAATGAATATGAATTCATCCATGATCACACATATCACTTTATCCCCCAAGAGGCACATTATAACATGGCCTAAAGAAGGTCATGCAGATTCCCATATGCAGCACCTAGTTTATGTAAGGTCCCATGATGTCCCATTAACATCTCCTTTTTTACTTTTGTGAATTCAATCCAAAAAAACTTTTGTCATGTTGCGGAGTCCAAATAAGCTCACCCAGGCCATGAATCTTTTCAACCAGTGGGATCCTAAATAACCATCCACAATTCCTTCAAAAATAGGATGACATTATCAAAAAGGTGGGAAAACGTTTTTGTAACAAAACTCACACAATGCAAAACCAATGAGGATAATGATTTTCCTCAAAAACATTAATGGAAACTCGTGAGATCTACAACTATTTAAAAATAATAAAAGGAAATCAATATGGATAAATTCAAGATCCTCTTATAGTAATAAAACATAAGTTATGTGCCCTAGGTGATTCCCAAGACAGTTTAAGACCTTAGTAACAAGTACACCTCCTATCACAAAAGAGCATTGGTATGTCATCCTCATCACTCAAAGGGCCTTGGTTATATCCAAGGTACCTCATGATTCCCCTTTGGATTCATAAGGTAAAGTAAATGGAATTATACATCAAATGTCTACGCATCTCCAAATAACCATTTTTGGTTTCACGATGCATCAGCAAGAGGAATTTTCATTGTCCTAGAAAACACCCAAAAAACATAATGAAATATATGACCTATATAGAATAAACAAATGATGAAAAAGTGGAAGAGGTGGGAGCCTATCATGCTCATAAATCTCATGAAGTTCACCCAGACTGTATGCATCATAGTCTCGCAATACCCCTTGGAAAGCTAGCCTAACATCATAACGGACCCTGGGAATGTCATCCCAGTCTCATGGAATATCCAAGATATGTCGCCTCATATCAGGAAAAGTTCATTCCACAAGACTCTTAATTCCATGATGACAACTGGATGAGTCAACATGACAATATGAAAGTACCTTGGCATATCTGTATATGAAAACAAGACCCCATAAATGGTAAATAATCAAAAAAATGGGATTTGGATGGGTTGTTCCAATGGTAAATGAAAGATATGAGATTCATCTAGATTGATCGACAATTGGACCTCATGAAGATGCATAACTTCGAGGGCCTCGACCAACTCCATCTTGGATTCATGTGATATCTGTCGTAAAAATAGGTAAACAATCGGGATGGATATTATTATAATTTCCCCACCCCAAAATCAAAATAAGCCATGAATCTTGGAAGGGGAATGGTATTTTTTAATGGAAGCTCACATAGACAACATATCAGATTTCATAGATTGGATGATCTTAGGATGTAGATTTTTTTCATTAGGTGATATTGGACGAAATATCAGAGCAATCACGCACCTTGAATAACATACCTCACGTGATCAGTCATAGATCAAGTGAAGGAATTCTATCAGGGCACACGAAGAACAATTTGTGTATATTCTATATCACATGATACATAAAATATAATAACAATTAAAAAATCAAAAGTCATTTGTTATAAAATTCTGGAATAAAAGATAGTGTATGGGAGAAAAGAGTAAAGGATATGTACACTGGTCCCCATTAACTTTGAAAAAACCACCTAGGTCATGTTATTTCACAAATACATGTTGCCGAGATCTCATATTTATCTTTATGTATAATATTTGGATCATGATATGTCCTCTGAACATGTCATAGAAAGTCACATGGTTCTCCCTTTAATGCAACCCTATTTTCATGAAGCCCTCTAGGATCTCTATCTAAAACATGTGGTGTCCATCAGACATGTCTTCTTTCCCATAGAAAAGCACTAGGACATGTCAGTTGTGTCTCATGGTAGCACCCATGTGTATCAAATGAATTTTGCGACACCATCCTAGAATGCCCCCTATGCCTCATGATGTCCAATGGACATGTCAGACTAGATAATTCTTCACCCCCAGACATAACACATTGACTCTGAAGACACTGTCCATAAGTGTAATCCATCAGTTATAATGATACCATGGCCTATCATCTGGGTCATAAAAATCCCTTTAATCATGACAACATGGATCAAGCGATAGATTCTATGATCAACTGGCCTTGTATTTTTATTTCCTCTATAAAATTCATCATTGATCATGCGAAAACATTCATACATCCCTTCAAGGTCATTAGAGGTCCCTTAGACTAGTAAAATGGATCATGTGATTGTATTTTGACATGTCAGGTTGAAATCCTCTAAATTTTCAATAATATAATCATGTAATTTCAAGAGGGAAATCAACCAATGATGGGTTGGTTAGCAGGCCCTTTCAATAAGGCTTTTTAGAACTCGATAACCATGTTTATCCTATGTTTGTTTCCCTGATTATAAATGAAACCATGGTGTGTGAGACCCGATAAAATTAACTAAAATTACTATTATTACTTCCATAAACATGATAATTAGGACTCCTTCCTATGGCCTATCATATACATCAAACCACTAAAGGGTTGTCCCAGTACATATGTATTTCATCCATAAGAAATGAGAATGAACATTTTCCTCTTATTATTTCACATAACAATAATAGATTAAATGAGATCAGTGAGTTTAAACAATACAAATCATTCTTCTTATAAACCTATATAATGATTAGGGAAACCACAATGTGTAATCCATGATCAGCAGCATAATATTATGTTTCATGCAAAAAACGGAAATATCTCTGTGTAATCCCTAACAAATTAAACTATAATGACTCTGATTCCTCCTATAAACATGTTATTTATTATTTCTACCATAGGCACAAGCCCCAACTCAAATAGGAATCCACCTTAGTTTATGTAACACCATGTCTCTAACTTTTCCACCATCAGGACCCAATCCCTCCCTTATGTGGATAATCTATCATAATACATCAGTTGAATGAGAAACTAGGTGAACTGTGATAAACATGATTCCTGCTACAACCAGGATTTGTTGGGTTACTTCTTAAGGACTAAGATCTACATTAAAAATTCCATGGGTAGTCCCAAAATATAATCTTCATATCATTTTGTAGTGAGACTGATTAAATTTCATTCCTTGTTTCTCACATTGACTATGGTTCAGGTGGGATTAGGTTGTTTGGATGGTCATATCATTCACATCATGAATCTCCACCAACCACAATAGTCTTAGTATGTATTCCACAATTAGAGACATGATATAAACATCCACCATATAAGGTATTATAAAAGGTGGTAGTCCAAAGGGCGTGATCAATCTATAATAACTCTCATTCCAGATATAACCAGGATTCATTGGATATAACGTTAAGACTCAAGCTCAAATACATCGTGCCCAATTTCCCACATGTATCTCATGTTTTCATGATGCTAAACATCACATGTTTAATGAATTACATGTGTTTGGGATTCCTACAACAAAAAGGATATGTAATATTACTTATAATGGATTAATACCCTCTTCAAAATATTAACATCCACCATAAGTGGTTGAGAATTTTGAAGCACATGGTTATACATCTTTAGAATATAAGAATATATCCATAATTAGTAAATTGATGAATAAACTTGGATACATACAGATAAATTTAGCTATAATATACCCCCTTTCAATCCATAAAGATATACTTAACCTATATTCATTTTGATAGGGTAATCTATCCCATATCGAGATTAGGAATAGATTATCGAACATATTATAAATATATAATACATTCTCTTAGTAGGTTAAGATACTCCCAAAAATGCTTTGATGAGCCTGACCTCCCATCATCTTGACCAATGTGAGTGCTTAAGAATCATTTGGTCTGAATCCCCAATTGACCACTAGCCTTAGGAAAGCATGTTTGTAACCAATTATGGATGAGTGAGCCATAGGATGTTTTTGTTAAGAAAAATGATGTTTAGTCGATATAAATGAATCTGATTCACAGTTTAACAACCCCTCACTCCAAATCAACCATCCAACCACACCAAATATACCTCACATTCATCTTTTCTCAATTTAAATATAAATGGTGAACCCGATGTTAATATATAAAATAAAAAATGATATTGTTATAATATATTAGGCTATTTTGTTTTTACAGTATAAAAACACAAAAACTGTGGTCCCAACATGAATCTTTTAAATAGAAGTATGGTTAGTTTTTTATATGTCACACCACATTATTGGAATTATAGAAAATCTTGATAATACTAGAATAAATATTTCAACTATTTATCAATAATTATGGTTCCCACAAAATAAGTCCATCATCTCATTGGAAAATCCACATGAGTGGAATAGCTAGATTAGCAATAAAAAGAAATTTTTTTAGCGATCCAAATATAATTTATAAAATGATTCCTATGATATTGTACAAATCGATGAATTTTTTCTTGATTAAATGAGTGATGGATAATGACACTCTCATCAACTACTTCCCAATCTAAGATAATGACTTCATCTATCGATCATAACATAAAATCGCCAATGGTTGTACCTATAAGGACCCATGATTTCGTGTGAGGTATACATACCTTATTTTCTTGTTTCAATTCATAAATATCACATTATGTGATTTTCCTCCATTATAATGAGTATTTTGGATATTTATGGGGATTTTTTGGAGCCATACACCATGTTTTGGGATTAAAATATCATGGCACATTATTAGTGAAAATAGTGTAGGGAAAGTTGCACAGTTTGAATTATGTGTGTGAGGATATACATAGGGGTTGTACAAGACACATAGATTGAGGAAACAATATGGGAATATGCACATGCCCAAGTGATAAGTTCTATTGCTTTTATCATAGTATGAAATAGGGTTACTGCATGATTAAATAAGATTTGTATACTATGTGGGTGCCCCTTCAGCCAAATGGAATCGTGCATGGGTTGTGCATGGTCTACCAAACTGTGCACCTAAATCATTCAACCCATTTGTTATGGGATATTTTCATTTTTAATTAAATTAATGTTATTTTAAATATAAAATCTTAATGAATTTCCACACACATAATAGATAAATTTTATATAATTATTGAGTGAGTAATATTTGATTTCAGATCCACTCTCTATATAAACTCTTATTTGAGGATGGTTTGTCTAATCAGATCCACAATGGTAAGATCTAAAATCATTTTTATCCATTCATGATTATTCTGTCTATCAATTAAACTATTTGGATTTAGTATCACATGTCTTAATTTCTCATTATTCAATCATTCATTGTATTTATCCTAATCATAGTAGATTTAGGTCTACATTATGGATGATCAGTCAACAAATGAGATTGGGTAGAGGTATAAACCTTTAATTTAGTTTTTGGAAATTATTAGAGATATTAGCCTTTATGCTGCTCTACAAACATTCTGAAGTGGCCCAAAAATTATTTGATTAATTGAAATGGATTTATTTTAGACTATTAGAAATTCCCATAGGTTCCTTGAGAAGTTTTATGATTTTTTACCCAGTCCAAGGCCACCCATGTTCAGTTCTAAGCCTTCTATTTGGTTTTAACCCTTGATGAACCACCCAAGGGTCATGTCTTTGTGTTTTCCCAGTTTAGGGTGGCACAATTATAATTAAATGGGTGTGAATTTCCTATTAGGAGATTCACTATATACTTTCTCTCGGTTAAATTTTTATTCAATGTTTGAGTTGTTCATAGATCTTAGGATGAATTAATTGAATATGTGGGTATACCCGTGTGATGTGTTTAATGGAAAATGATGATAAATGAGGGGTTATACGCATGTGACTTGATTAAATTGGAATTTTAATGGCTATAATCATGAGGTAAAATTGATTAAATGAGTGAGTATAATCATTGAATGGTATTCAATGAAATTTAATGTATTTGATCATATGAGTGTGTAGAATCATATAGTATTAAATTGATAAATTGTAGGAAATGGATGATTGGTGGTATAGATGCTATAACTGGCTCTCTCTATATATGGATTGTGGTTGTGGAGACCTATATTAGAGATGATTCTTTGGTTTTTATTATGTGGGATGCCATGGTCCATGCTACCACTTGGATCTATATTTCTTGGACTCGCATAAGACATATTAGCACACAGGTTCCTCAGACTCCAACATGTTCATATAATGAGTTTCCATCAAATTGATTTCGGGAAATGATGAGTATTACTTGGTCTTAGAAACCATCAATCTGATCCTTACGAGTATACACTTCACTCTACAATGTGTTCATGGGATATATGATTCATGGGATCTATGAAAAGGCCACGATGGTTGGATATTGGTTCATTATATGGAATGATTGTGGGAAAATTATTTATATGGGAGTATGTTGAGGTCACATTGTTATTCATATTTTATATCAATACCTTTTCAAGAGCTAACACATTAATCAGGGATATTTATGAGGATGTTTGGTATTACTTGTTTTTAATAGTTTTATTCCTTGGTCATTCACACATATTTTACTTATTACTTACAGTTGTAAACTTATTACAACATCTTGCTTATACCTGTATAGACTTGTATGTGGTTAGCTACTGGGCTGTTATCTCACACCCTATATGGGCCTCCTATAAGACCTAAAAATATTATATGGTTACAGGTAATTATAGGGGTAAGTTCCCTAACATAGGTTGTAGATTTTGGATTTGGAGTAGGAGAGTGTGGGGCCAAATTGAGGATTGTAAGGATGCTAAGACACATTTTGGCCTATCTGTATTTTGTATAGTTATACTGAACTATATTTCCATATACTCATTTTGGTTGTTTTCTAGATACATTTCTCATCTACATCATTTAATTTGTTACAGTTATGGATTTTTTATATATTCTTATCTTCTTTACTTTACCATTGTTTCTTGTTTATATTATTTCACTGCTGAACTTTTTTGAATAATATTGTGATATACTATATTAATGAGATAATAGTCTCCCTAATGACTCACTTAGGCCCTCACTACTAGTCTATAGCCTCTGCTGTTCGGTGAGATTCACTTGAGGACAAGTTTCCAACAATGATTGGGGCACGATTGAGTGGCATTCGAGTCTGAGAAGTTATAACGTGGTAGCAAAGGACTCCATTCTAATTTGATATACTATTTACAGACAATAGATATCGATAAGAAGGTAATGGAACATGGTAATAAATTATTCTTTGTAGTAGATACTCTACATTTAATGAAAATCCAAATTTCCCCAAATGGAATTATTATTACCTAGATTTTGACTATTAAATTTGATTTGATTTCATCATTGGGTGATACCCTCGTTTTATGTTGTTAATATTTATGAAATTGTGAGTTATATTTAAATTTAAATATGATGAGATGAGGGTTTTCTATCTAATGAATCATATATGAACATTTTTGAAATCATATTCCAAACATTATTCCATTCCATTTAGCAAGAATTATTTATTGCATAATTTTTTATAGGTGATTATATAGATATATCTAATACTATGATAGTTATTTTGCAATAGATGGAGGAGTAATTCCATCATTCAATTCTCATGTTTATGGGAACTTATGGACTGGGAAATGGATCACCAATGACATTAAATTTTAATAATGAATTTTAATTTTATGGATTGAATGAGAACCATTTTTTGGGGCAATGAGGTGTTATGGGCCAAAATGGATTTTGAATTGGTCAACCATCCGATTAAAATCATCAAGGTAATGAAATGTGATATTATTATGAGTCCAAGAGGAGAATAAATGGAAACATGAAATGATGAATATAGACATGACATAGACCTAGAATTTGAGTGGGAAATAGGTAGTGTTTCTAGTTGTCTTGTGATAGTTCCTTTTTCCAGTCCTAATTTTGGGATCCGGCCATGGCATGAATTTTTAGGAGTGTTTTAACCTATCCTATTATTTTTGATTTGAGATTCATGGTAATTTACTTTTATGATGTGTGTATTTGTTATATTAAAGAGATTATACCATGATGACCTATAGTTGTACAACATGAGGGATGTGACGATCACTCTCTGGAGGATTGTGACATGGGATACTGGTTGATACTACTTTTCTAACAACTACTATACTAGGATCTACTAAAAACATAGGTGTTGAGGCCCAGTTCTATGAGGGTTTCTTTCAATACATTTGTAACATTCAATGATAACCAAAACATTACTTGTCTATGGATGAGCTGATATATGTGTTCTAGTAGGAGCATCCTCCCATGTTATTTGGGGGTGGTTGTACATTGGTTATAGAGTTATTCCATGAGAACATGTTATCCATTATCAAGTATCTAGAGGTTTATATTTTGTGGGAGTCAAGCTTTCCACATATACGCTTCAAGTACAATCAATCCACTTGTGGGTTGTTTTTAACTTGGATAACCAGTTGCTATATATGGGATGTGATGATTTCCAACCCCTCTTCTATGAATAGTTTTTTCCCAAGAAACTATTGGCAGAGTGGGATAGTGTGTTAATGCATCTAGTATATAGTGAGATGACGGTTATGTAGCACTTGAGATGATTTACAGTTTTGTATCATTTTTCACTAATGACATTAAAGATGAGATATCTTGAGCAAGATGCTTCGAGAAATGTATGTGACATGTAACTGAATATCAGGTCAACTTGTTTAGATTGACATATATCACTGAGATAGTAAATCAAATGTATACTACATAGTGGAACTTGTGAGAGGATAGTGGAACAGATAAAGGACGTTTTGTTTCTCGACCTAGTATATCTACATCTTTTGATAGGAAGAAAATATATAAGGCTTCATTCAATATGAGTGCCAGTCTGGTTCTGAGTTCTGTAAGCTTCGTGATTTTCACCGTTGTAGAAGGCTATACCATATAAAGCATGAGTGTGTCTGCGAACTAGTAGTGGGATGACCTTGTGGAAGGATGGGTTAGGGGTTTTTCTAATGTAGGAATTTTCCTCCATCTATAAGTGGTAAGGGGTCACATCCAACACCACACTCTAGAGTAATTTCATTAGCTCAGTATAAGGTAAGAATATGGAGAGGAGCATTCCAATCAGGTTTAGGTAGTGGTGGTTATGTAATAAGTATCTAGACAATAGTTAAACCCAAATATCAGAGTGGGCCTACTCCGAGCAATGAGATTGTGTCAGAGGTCATGGTGCATTCGAGTTCCATTCTATATAGCCAACCTTTTAGGAGTAGGGTGATGGACCATATATGGTGATAGGTTAAATCCTAGTAGCCTCTACAATTTCATCTATTCATTTTGATATAGGTGCATCATATAGTTTTATATTTGCACCAATGATAAATAGACTTGTACCTATTGTTTTTTCTAATGGAATTATGATGCAAGGCACATAATTTTAAATTAGAATGGTCGATGGGCACTAGTGTAGGGTGTACAAAATTGTGGGTGGTGGGTGTCACGTCCTATGGAGTTTATATATCCTCCAGATGAGAGTGTTTGACTTCATACTTAGGATGGATTGGATAGTATGTTATTATTATTATGTTGAATGCACAACTTTTACATATCTAGAGGGTGAATTGTATACTAAAAAATTTCAATGGGATGTACAGGCTAGCCAAGATGGACTGAAGCATCGTGGGCTTGGCAGAATGATATCCCAAATTTCAAGTTTGTATTTGGATGATCAGGGAGTGAGTCTGGTGGACATTACTCTAGTGGTAGAGTGATTCAGTGACATATTTCTTATTGATTTTTATGGTATGTCTCCAGTTAGATTTTGGAGTTCTCCATAAATCTAGATCTTGGAGAAGCATCGGTATCTATTCCTCCTTATAGGATGTATATGATAGAGTTTCAAGAGATTAAGAATGAGATAGATATGAAGGGGTTTATTCGAACTAGTACTTCTGTATAGGTTTTTCTGGCCCATTTTTCAAAAAAGGTTGATCAAACTATTAGGATAAGAATTTATAATCTAGAATTGAAGTAGATCATAGTTAAAAACACTATACCTTTACATTGATAGATGGCATATTTGATCAGCTTAAAGGATCCCATGTGTTCTCAAAGGTTTATTTGAGGTCAGGATATCACCCACTATGTGTTCAACATGTATTCATATATCTTATAGCCTTACGTAGTAGTTATGGTCTATAAGTGTATCTGATTAGGTCGTTCAGTCACAAGAATGTGCCAACACTATTCATGGATTTTTGGAACCGACTGTTCCATCCTTACCTAGATTCTTTTGTCGTTGTTTTAAAGGATGATATTTTGTGGTATTCTCACAATCCACATGACCATTACCACCATCTTTATATCATTTTTAATACACCGAGAGCACATTGGATATATGTTATGCTCACAAAGTGACACTTTCCTATGGATCATATTCAATTCCTGGGTCACATCATCATGGAGAATGGAGTGTCAGTGGACCCAGAGACGGTAAGATCGATAGATTATTTCAAAAATCCAAAGAACATTGTTGATATTCGAAGTTTCATTGGTCTAGTAGGTTACTAAAGGAATTTCATATAGGACTTCTCATGCTTAGTTTCACTATTGAAGTTCTTGAATAATTTGCTTCTGATTTTTTATGGTCTTATTCTATCGATACAACCTTTTAGAAGCCAAAAGGATGGTTGATATATGCAGTAGTCCCGATACTACCAAAGAAGGATAAAAACTAAAATATGTATTATGACACATCTGGTATTGGGGTAGGAGAATTGATGATGCATTGGGTATAAGGTCATGGAATACGGGTATCTAAAACTAAGGCCACATGAGAGCAGTAACCTGACACATGATCTTGAGATAGCTATAACTGTTCACATATTGCAGTATAGAAGATATTACTTAATGGGAAATCATTTTTTGCTGACATGGAGCACAAAATACTCAAGTATATTTTTTCTCAGATTGATATGAATACATGGGTTTAGAAATGGATTGATTACCTTCAGTATTCAATCATTGAACATTCCTACATGCCTGGTAAAGGAAATGCAGTGGTAAAGCTCTAAGTAGGAGGACTCAAATATACCCAATGTAAAAGGATAGTAATGAGTGGTATCATATAGTTTAGTATCTTAGATGCATTTAATGGGTCATGAAAATAAGGTAGAGACATATTTATCATCCTTATATATGACCTTTTCCCATGAGACATTGTATGGAAGTGGAATCTAATGAATACATAGGGAACATTCCTATGGTCGAGCATGGTAGATGAGGACACACTTCTTAGATTGATGGTAGAAGAGGATGATATTATTCATATCCATGGATGTGTTTGGGTTCTAGTGGATATAAGAGAAGATATAATAAAGATGTTTCATTCTTCAAAATGGGTAGTTCACCCTAGGGTAACCAAGATGTACCGTGACTTACTCATTTAGTATTGGTGGCTGAGTATGAAGATACAAGTAGATGGTTTTGTTATGAGGATTTCACCTAGTATGTAGCTATAGGAGGAACCTAAAAGACCAGTTTGGATTTTAAATAAGTTACCTATTATAGAGTTGAAATGGGATGGTGTTGTTGATGATTTTATAACGAGTTTATCAATGTTCCCTTGAGGAAGTTATGTATTTCGGGTTGTCGTTGAGAGGCTCAAGAAGGTTGCTAATTTTATACTGATCAAGAATACATTAATTGTGTATTAGTTTGGAGGGATTCACATCTGTGAGATAGTATGACTTCACGGGGTCCTATGCACTATCATTTAGGTTAGGTAAACTAGCATTATGTCTAGTTTCATGCATATTTTTAGATTTTTTTGGGTACATAGGTTCTTTTGAGCATATCATTCCACCATCTGATGGATGGCTAGTTAGGGTGTAAGATAGAAGTGTTAGAGGATATGTTACATGCATGCATCCTAGATTTTGGGGGCTCTTGGAAGATGAAAACTCCCTTAGGTGTGTATTCATAAAAAATGGTTATCAAGGGACTATACAGAGGCCGCCTTATGATATTTGTATGGTATTCCTTACTGATCGCCCATGTTATTTTTATAGGTAGGTGAGGTAGCCTTACAAGGACCATGTCTCACGAAATATACTTATTACCATCTCCAGTTGATTCCAAATAGGGTTAATAATTCACAATCTCAATAGAAATCATATTCCAATTTATGTAGATGACCACTAGAGTTTGAGGTGTGGGATCATGTTTTCTTTCACATTTCACAGATGCTGGGACATAAGAGAATCATGATACTATGTAAGCATTCACCACGATATGTCGGGTTCTTTGAAATTTTGGAGCGAGTCTGGTCAGTAGATTATCAGTTGTAGTTAGATTATATGTAATGATCCATGCACGAAATAATCCTTGCATATCAGTGGAACCACTAATTTTTGGACCTATCCCACACTTTTCATCTCGAGGAGGTTGAGTTTATAAAAGATGTTTCCTTTATAGAGAATCAAATTATTATATTTGACTATAGCCGAAGGTTATTTGAAGCTGGTTAGTTACTCTAGTAACGTCACTATAGAAGAGCAGACATTTAGAGGATGATACATTGGGGTGAGAGGCTAACATACTTGCTCAGGGGCCAGATTTATTATCAGTATAATGTTGACCACCCTTCAAAGAGAAATATGGGGACGAATATCTATAATGGGGGGGGGAGATCATAAGAACCTAGGTATTAATATGAGGTATAGATGCCTTATTTTTTGGTTTGATTTATAAAATATAGCATTATGTGTGTGCCTAACTTGATCACTTTAATTTTGGAGGTTTCATGGTCTTTCTTGGAGCTCAGAACCTCGATTTTGGCTAAGAATGGTTTGGCATAAATTTTGTGAAAACCATGTAGGGCAGGCCACATCGTTTTACCAAATTGTGTGATGATGTATGTCAAGGGTGTACAAGCTGCATGGTTTGAGGAAATCATGTGGGAATAGGTGCACACCCATGCAACAAGTTCTACATTTTTTGTATAACCTAAAAGAGTCATAGCACCCAGTTTCCACATTGTTTGTAAACCCTATATGTAAACTATGCTGGTGAAACCTTGGACTTCAAGAACCTTTCATGGTTGGAACAGAGTTTACTATACCACACACCTAAATTTTTCATCCTCTATGTTTTTTGGTTTTTTATCAATTTTTAATTAAATTAAATTTCTTTTCATACATAAAATCCTAATCCATTTTAATGCAACACAAGGGGATATTTTTATATCATTATTTATATAAAAAATTATTTTTTTAGATCTACTATATATCTTATCTTAACACTGATTCAAGAATGGTTTGTCTCATCAAATCTGCACTGATAAAATTTATATTCCTTTTTAACCATTCAAAAATCTTTTGCAATAGATTGTGCAATATAGATTTAGGATCACATGCTCTAATTCTGTTTTCATCATCTTTTATTCATATTTTTTAAAATTGGAGTAGAATCAGTGATTGATACTAGATGAGAACTCCAATACCAAGCAGATGTAGGTGGTATATACATTTGTTTCATCTTTTGGTGCTTTTTATATCTATCGACCATTATACCTCCCACCAAACATACCAGTGTTGCCCCAAAAATTATTTTATTACTTAAAATTGATGTATTTTAGCCTATTAGGTATTCCTATATGTTTTTTGACCTTAATTGGTGGTTTTTCCCCAAACCATGTACTCCCGTGTGGTGCACCATGACTAATCTTTGGTTTTAACCCCTAATGGACCATCCATGGGGTGTGTCTTTGAGTTTATCAAGTTTACGTAGTCTCAATTATAATTAAAAGGGTTTTAATTACATTTTAGGATATTTACTACCTCTTAATCCTATTTTTATGGGTTAACCCTTTATTGAGTATATCAAATAGCATGATAGAAATTAATTAAATTTATGGGTATACCCATGTGATGTATTTAATGGAAAATGGGGATAAATGGGTGGTTATTCCCTTGTTACTTAATTAAATGGAAAAAAATATATGAGTGGGTATAAAAATGACATAAAATTGTTAAATGAGTTGTTATTATCATTTAATTGAATTGAATGTACTTGATCATATGAGTGGGTAGACACATATGATATTGAATAGTTAAATGGGATAAAATGGATGATTGGTGGTATAGATTCTACAGACGGCTTTCCATGGATCTAGAATATGGTAGTGGACACCTTGTATAAGGACCAAGCCTTAAAACCTTACATAATATTGAATTACATGAATAATTCACATTGGGGATCTTTTCTGGTTTAGATTTTTTGAGAATTAGGCCATAACTATTACATAACAACATGAATATTACAAGTACACACCTCTTCACAGTTTCTATTTTTTTTAAAAACATGAACTCTTGAAAAAAATAGTCATGTCTAGTTCAATGTTTATGATAGCATGTCTTTTCATTGATACCATCATTGAACCTATACCACATTATGTCCTATGAAAAACATTTCAAAAAACATGGGATGAGCATAAAAATATCAGTAAGGGATACACAAAGAAGTAAACTATTAGTTTTTCAAAACAACATGTAAACCATGAATACTTTAACATAGGTAATACTTTTCACCTTTATAAAGTATTTAATACACTTCACTGAATAAATGATCATTACATACCATTTTGTAACCAAAGTATTACCAAAAACCCCATATAAAGACCACATAACATATTAAGGTAACTCGGGAAAAACATACTTAAATGGAACAACCATATGGTAGACTTCCACACATTTCACTAAATGGAATATCCATACAACCGACTTCCATAACCAATAAAGTGGAGGTTATAACGTAACCAACCGTTCTGGTAGTCACGACACCACCCGTAATATGGTTTATCACGTAACCACCCGTCAAATGTCCAAGTACCATCATAACATATAATATATTGGAAACTTAAACATTTCACTAATCATATATCATTTACAATCAGAATAAGTAATTTCAAAATATTTAAATAATCAATCCTTTTTCAAAACCCATTTAAAAAGATATTTTTTTGAATCAAAGTGTATGATACCACTTTGATGCTTTTAATGGAATTATAATTTTAAAACATTAATGTCCAAATAAATAAATAATCAAAACCATTTTTAAAACATGTACATTAATGAGAATGATTTAGAAGATTAAATCTTTAAAACAGATAAAATGATATTTTAGTTAAAGAGTTTTTTAACAAAATAAAAAACGGTTGAATACAAATAATTGAGGGAAAATATTTAATCAGAAATTTATAATATCATGAGTATAAAGGGATTCATTATATAACAAGCCAAAGGACATTATATACACAATATAAGAGTTAATTGGTTCATAACAACAATTAAGTCTCAATCGAAAGTAAATTGAGACGAAATCCCTTACAAAGACGATATCATTATATTAAGGATAAATCAATTAGAAAATTATGGGTGAAAAATATAAATACACTAAATATGATTGGTTATTAAGTGTAATAAAATCAGAGTTAATTCACACATATTCATAGGATGACATATTCAAAAAGTACAAGTTTAACCCAATGAATCGAAATTGGGTTAAGATGATCCCTTGCAAAAATTCGACAACCTAACAACGTCACATTAAAAATCAGAAACTAAGTTGATGATAGAGAAATGGTTATGTCATCAATTGGACATAAAATATAAAGCATTAATGATATAGAATACCATATCCCAAAATAATAAGATGTGAATTAAAATACATAACAAAAAGAATCCTTTTAAAAGAGAGGAGGGTGAAAGGTTCCCTTACCGATTTGGTAACTTATGAAACATATACCACATGAATGAAGGATAATAAAATGAAGATTAAAATACCCATAAATTAAAGTATCTTACACAAAGAATATGATCATTAATAGTACATACACCACACAAAAAGAAGTAGTGGAAATATATCATGAATCTAACGGGGATAAAAAGTCATATGAAAACCCCTTACCACGTTGTAATCAATCGATTCATATGACCCAAAGTTAATAACCACCATATGAATCACATAATACCATGAATATATTGGGAATCATGATAATATATATCAAAAGGCAGTATACAATACACCACATGCAATAAATAAGTGGTCAGTAATGGAAATCTCAAGGAATTAAAAATGAGATAAGAAATCTCTTACCTCGTGTCAGATTTGACTCGATCGTTCATTAATATCTTGAATAATAAAAAAAGTTAATTTATACTTTCTCAAGAACCTTTTTAAAGTTTATTATTCATTTTATATCACTAATAACCATGTTAGAAACATTATGTAATCATTTATGTTAATAATTTTCATTTTGTCGATATTTGGTACTTTAGTAAAAAATGGACTTCTTATTATTACATGTTGTTCATGTGTTCAATGGTTCATTATATCCAGAATGATATTCATTATTTAGATATCATATATATCATATATATCTAGTATATACATGTATTTATAATTTTACATAATATTTAGAGGTAAGAAATGAAATGCACTGTTCATGGAGACGGTAAGCCGTACGTACGCATGAACGCTAATTTCATTTCTATTTATTATATTAATGGAATTGAAACATAATGATACATAGGTATATTATAATTCCAGTATAATATCATATCAAATATCATTAACGGTATCCTTTATACATCCCATATAAGGTATTAACGAGTCACTTCACTTTGATGGAGCGGTAGTCCGCGCTTCCTCAAATGAGATTATCGTATTTACCCACTATGGAAACCATATAGGCGTGCAATAAATGGAAAATATAGAAGAATAAATAAAAAATAAAAATAATATATATCATATATAAATACAGATCCATCATAATGTCCCCCATGAGAGGCGGTTGGAGATATTTGAACAATAATCGTTTCGTGAAGTGTTAGTTTTTCATCCACAGAAACATTATATTCTTCATCCATTAGATGAAGGTGTGTTTAAGTGTCATTAGAATCCTTCTTATAACAACATATTAGTATATTGAGTATACTGGTATTGTTTCAAAATAAGGGAATAAAAAATTTTAGGGGTTGGAGATCTAAAATAAAAGAAAACAAATTAAGAGAAACTCTTACCTTTAATTTGGGTAACTTCCCTTGGTTTGAACCAACAGACTTCTTAAAGTGCCGTCTACCTAAGGTAAGGATTCTAGGAGTAGTATAGGGATGTAGGGAGATTAATTGAGTAGTTTTTGGATGAGAAAAAAGGCTTTATAGGTGTATCAAATTGGTTAAAAGTGGTCTCCATTTATGAGGGAGAGGAGGGGCTCTTTAGGAAAGTGTGAAAACATTATTTTATTATATACTGATATTCGATTTCTAATGGTCCAAAAATAATTATAGATGAATATAAGGCGAAAAAAGGAAGAAATAGAATCACCCAATAAGAATTGGACATGTTTTGATAATAATTTAATCATTATAAATTTATTTAATTAAATGATTTATTAATGAGGTAAACACTGCATCATTATTGTGTCATAAATAATTTAAATTATTTGATGTCTAAAAATACTAAAAAACTACTATCATGTAAGAATTCATTTTATATTTTTAAAGAATATTTATAGTCTAATATATGACTTATATTACACCATATAAAAATTAATTTACAAAAAGATATTTGCTTTTGTCATTTTTGCCTTTACTTTAAGTAAATTAATCTAAATTGTCATTATCACTCTAAAGTGGCTTAATGGTGTCCCAAAATAAACCCAAAATTTCCATAGTCGTAAATGACTCAACCAATAAGGTTTGGACATGTTTTACAGCAATTTTGAATTATTATAATATTCTTTTTACCTTGAATTACCTTATTTTCCTTTAACCGTGAGAAATAAAAGAAAAAAGTTATTATTCACCAAAAATTATTTTCATCTTATTGAACAAAATTTTACTTTTTGATAAAAACCAACTATGTAGGATTTTTGAAATTCAATTCATAGAAGTGGTGAAATTTAATTTAAATGAAAAAGTCATTTTTTTAACTACCACTAAGTGGTTTCACTATTCATCAAAAAATGATGTTTTTCAGAAAAATACCAAAAATTCATCCTAAGCTATATTTGATATTCTGAATTCAAAAATGATGTATATTTTTCCATATTCAAAACATATAAGTAGTATTAATTAATTTTAAAATCAATTTCCATTATCAAAACAAATAGCATGTCTTTGATAAATAATAACTATCAAAAGATTGCTACTTATTTATGTCTAATTTCAAAGTGAAATTAATTCCAATGACCAAAATTGGATTAAATGGTAAAAATATATTTTAATTTCACTTTAAAAACAATTAATAAGGTAATCTAAACATATATATAAATTAGATTAAAAGGCACTTTTGAATTAAAATAAAATATTTTCACTATTCAATAAAAAATGAACATTATCGAAAAAATTCCAAAAATCTACACAAAGTAAATTTTGATGATCCCATTCTAAAGAAAGATTTTATTTGCTCATATATAATTTTTTAAAGTCACTAAAACTAGATTTAAAAAGGTTTCACTAGTAAAAGGTGATAAATCGGCCTTTTAATGTAAATAATGCTTTAAATTAGATTCATTAACATTTTAAGCCTCTAACATTAATTGTATAAATGTAAATACATTTAACAAACATCTGTTATCATATTGTAGTTAGATTCATTCATTCCTACTAATACGATATCTAGGATTTAACTATCGTTTAAAATAATTATATATTATTAGTGTGAAATGGTAGATTTCAAAGAAACCAGTTGTTATGTATCGGGTACCATATCGAACATAGCAACCCTTTTAAAGTAAAATTAATATTAAATTAAAAAATTAATAAATATGAAAATGTAATATTCTTTATTTACCTAGTATGTTACATCCTTCCCCCCTTTTGGAATTGTGTCCTCATAATTTTAAAATTGGGGCTCGGAAACTATATTGAAAGTCCCATATCGGAAAAAAGAGTCAGTAAAACTATCACTTTAAAAGAAAGAAAGATAAGTACAATGGTCACCCAAGTTAACCCATACAAAGATTGCACGAAAACATGGATATGGAAGGGAAAAAAATTGTCAAGTTTTGATGGAGAGTGATAGGAAACATGATTAGGAGAATGTTAGACATAACAAAAACACAAACTTATGATGTGTGTAAACGATCTTTGTTTACCAAGTAGGAAACGTAAAGGAACAATATTTTTGTTTTACATTCCTTTTAATAATTTTGAGGAATTCATATTCTACATAGAATAAAAACATAAGGAAATATACTTACCTTCAAGTAGAGTTTCATCTTTTAATAAGTATCTACCAAAACTAATCATTTCTCTAAACGACGAGAATTCAAAAAGACATAGTCACATCAAAAGCATAAGAATCATCTTCTAGAAAATCACATAATCAAAAAAAGGAGAACTATCTATTTCCCATGTATTTAGACATCAACTAAAATGAAAATTGTCAGTACAAGATCAGATAATCACTGAAAGGATAATCCTTTAGTAAAACAAATAATAATCTTAATTTCCAAAATTCAACAAAAATAACCCAAGGTTCAAGAAAGACCATTAAATAAACATGTATCCATAAAATTCTTCAAAATAATCCAATTGATGATTGAAACCCAAATCTCTGAAGGATTTAATCACATAGTCTTCCAAGGTAAATCTTAATATTTATCTCCAAATAACATCAGTTACTTTTAAAGTCTCATACTGAAAATTAATTAACCTAATCACATATCATCCATGATAGGTTAATCGTTTCCATAGATAACCCAAAATAAACCTATTCATGATTCAAATGATCATATAACTAAAAAGAATTAGTCATACTAACCAGGGACTTCACGTAGTCCAGTGGTAGGCAATAAATACTAGTTGCACATTGGTTGTGGGTCCGATTCAAACAGCTTTGTCTTATGTGATGGGTTGTCACACTGTTTGCATGTTTCCCCTTTTCAAAAACTACATAATTTTATAACATTCCCAAAAAGAGATAAATTCATAAAAAATAACCATAACATATTTTAACCACAATGTTTATCTAATAACTTTCGTTTTTCATCCCAAAATGTATTAACCGGTAATTGCCTCAAATTCAACGATCATATAAACCCAAATGGTTCTATATAACAATATCCAGAAAAGAGAAGATAATTATTCCTTGAATAAAATTTTCATATATCAAACATCATAGTTACACATACTATAAAATGTCTTCTAATGTAATCACGTCATCAGAAGAGCCTTAATACTTTTAAGAATATCACCATCATAAATTCTACCATAACTCTTGAATCCTTTATATGATGACTTCTTAACCATTCATCATTATTCATGATCCATTAACCATTCATTTCTTAAATATTCTGAAATAATTATTTCCTACAAACAATATCACGAATAATATCCTAAGATTTCAATAATAAGAAAACATATGTTAAGAAATAATCCATACCTTTCATTGGTCATTGTCAGTTTTTTCATCCTCAATAAGAATGGCATTAGGTATTGGTAAAATAATATTTGTATGATATAGGTGATCCCATTACCAAAACATCTTCGTAGGACATGCGTTTGCATAATGACCATGCAAACCACATTTAAAACATTCAATTGATCCCTCATAAAGGACTTATTTCCCTTTCCTAGAGTCAAATAGATTCTTCCTTTTTCCAAGGATGGTTCTTGCTTTATGACCATCATTTCCACATCTATAGAATCTTTCTGTCCCTTTTAAACATTTTCCTAGGTGTTTCTTTCCAAATCTATGACACATTGGTTTTTGAACACACTTACCATTATGATTATTAACCGAACTTCCGTAGGGATTTGTTTCTCGCATATATGATGCCTTATAAATATCACTAAGGTTCAGGTGGTCAATCATGACTCCAGATAGTTGGTTGAGAATAACTACATGTGTTCTCATTGTAGCTCCCATATCATTTAGTTGCTCGTTCTGAAAACTGTCACATTTTTCTTCACATCCACTGTTACTTTGGTGCCTGATATATCTAGACATTTACTAAAACCAAAAGGATCAGTGTAATTATATCAGTAAAATCATCATATAATATCTTATGAGGATGGTAAACACTAATATATACTTATTCACGTTATCTTAATCTCATTCACTTTATCTAAAAAAACTATGACTCTTTTTGAAATCCCAACCATTATGGTAATTTCACTTATGCTTAATGAATTCCTTAACCTCTAAAGTTATCTAAACCGACCTCTGATACCAACTATTAGGAACCAGCCTTAAAACCTTACATAATCTTGAATTAAATGAATAATACACATTGGGGACCATTTTAGGTTTAGAGTTTTAGATAATTATTCCATAATAATTACATAAAAACATGAATATTACAAGTAGACACTTCTACAAAGTTTCAATTTTTTTACAAAACATGAAATCTTACAAAAAATGTCATGTATAGTTCCTTGTTTATGATATCATGACTTCTCCTTGATCCTGTACTTGGACCTATTCCACATTATGTCCTGTGAAAAACATTTCAAAAACATGGGATGAGTATAAAAATCTCAGTAATGTATACCCAAAGAAGTAAAACTGTTATTTTTTCTAAACAACAAGTAAACCATGAATACTATTACATAAGTAATACTTTTCACCTTTATGAAGTAGTCAACACTATTCACTGAATTAAAGATCATTACTTTCCATTTTGTAACCAAAGGATTACCAAGAAAACCCCATATAAAGAACACATAACATATAAAGTTAACTTGGGACATAAACATACTTAAATAGAATAACCATATGGTTGACTTCCACACATTTCACTAAAGGTAATAGCCATACAACCAACTTCCATACCCAATTCATTGGAGGTTATAACGTAACGACCCATCCTGCTACTCACGACACCACCCATAATATAGTTTATCACGTAACCACCCGTGAAATTTCCATGTACCATCATAACACATAATATATTGGAAATATAAACATTTCACTAATCAAGTTTCATTTTCAATCACAATAAGTAATTTCAAGATATTTAAATAATCAATCCTTTTTTAAAAACCATTTAAAAAGATATTTTTTTGAAGCAAAGTGTCTCATACCACTTTGAAGCTTTTAATGGAATTATAATTTTAAAACATTAATGTCAAAATAAATAAATACTCAAAACCATTTTTAAAACAAGGTCATTAGTGAGAATGATTTATAATATTAAATCATTAAAATAAGTAAAATGATATTTTAGTTAATGAGTTTTTTTAGCAAAATGAAAAATTCTTGAATACAAATAATTGAGGAAAAAAGTTTAATCAGAAATTTATAAAATCATGAGAATAAAGGGATTCATGATATGACAAGCCAAAGGACAGTATATACACAATATAAGAGTTAATTGGTCCATAACAACAATTAAGTCTCAATGGAATGTAAATTGTGATGAAATCCCTTATAAAGACGATATCTTTGATTAAGGATAAATCAATTACAAAATTCTGTGTGAAAAATATAAATACACTAAATATGATTGGTTATTTAGTTTAAAAAATCCTATTTAATTCACAGATATTCATAGGATGACATATTCAATAAGTACAAGATTAACCCAATGAATCGAAATTGGGTTAAGAAGTTCCCCTACAAAAATTCGACAACCTAACGGCATCACATTAAAATTCAGAAACTAAGTTGATGAGAGAGAAAAGGTTATCTCATCAATTGGACATAAAATTTACATCAATAAGGATATAGAATAACATATCCCAACATAATAAGATGTGAATTAGATGTCATAACAAAAAGAATCCCTTTAAAAGAGAGGAGGGTGAAAGGTTCCCTTACTGATTTGGTAACTTACGAAACATATACCACATGAAAGAAGGATAATAAAATGAAGATGTAAATACCCATAAATTAAAGTATCTTACACAAATAATATGATCATGGGAAGTATATACACCACACAAAAGGAAGTAGTGGAAAATATAGCATGAATCTCACGGGGATAAAAAGTGAGATGAAAACCCCTTACCACGTAGTAATCAATCGATTCATATGAGCCAAAGTTAATAACCACTAAAATAATCACATAATACCATGAATATATTGATAATCATGATAATATATATCAAAAGGTAGTACACAATACACCACATTCAATAAATAAGTGGTGAACAATGGAAATCTCAATGAATTAAAAGTTTGATAAGAAATCCCTTACCTCCTGTCCGACTTGACTCAATCATTCTTTAATCGTATGAATAATAATAAAAATTAAATTTATACATTATTAAGAACCTTTTTCAGGTTTATTATTCATTTTTTCTCACTAATTAACATGTTAGAAACATTATGTAATCATTTAAGTTAATAATATTCATTTTGTTGATATTTGGTGCTTTAGACAAAAAGGGACTTCTTATTATTACATGTTGTTCATGTGGTCAATGGTTCATTATATCTAGAATGATATTCATGATTTAGATATCATATATATCATATATATCTAGTATATACATGTATTAATAATAGTACATAACATTTAGAGATATGAAATGAAATGCACTGTTCATGGAGATGGTAAGCCGTACGTACGCATAAACGCTACATTCATTTCTATTTATTATTTTAATGGAATTAAAACATAATTATACATAGGTATATTATAATTCCAGTATAATATCATATCTAATATCATTAAATCTATCCTTTATACATCCCATATAAGGCATTAACGAGTCACATCACTTTGAGGGGGCGGTAGTCCGCGCTTCCTCAAATGAGATTATCGTATTTACCCACTATGGAACCATAAAGGCGTGCTATAAATGGAAAATACAGAAGAATAAAGAAAACATAAACATAATATATATTATTTATAAATACAGCTCCATCATAATGGCCCCCATGAGAGGTGGTTGGAGATATTTTAACAATCATAGTTTCGTGAAGTGTAAGTTTTTCATCCACAGAAACATTATGTTCTTCATCCATTAGATAAAGGTGTGTGTATGTGTACTTAGAATCCTTTTTATAACAACATTCATTAGATTAAGGTGTGTGAAGTGTTATTTTGTCATCCACAAAGATGTTGTATTGTAATTAATATTTATTAAAAATGAATTTTTACCAGTTGAAACTTGTTATATGGATTCGTGAGAGGATTTTTAGTATTACATGTTTGTAGTAGTTATATGCCATGGGAATTCAGACATACATTGCGGCTTACTTATATTTATTAAGCTTCTTGCATCATGTTTCTTAGAGCTCGATGGACATTTGGGTGGTTTCCTTCAGGGATGTTATCTCCCACCCTGTATGAGCCTCCATGTGGTCACTAATAGATTATATGGTTGTATGTGTTGATATGGGTAAGAAGCCTAACACATGTTGTTGATTGTGGATTTGGAATAGTAAATAAATGGTCCATGAAGAGGCGTGTGTTGCAAATGTGACACTTTTTTGTTTTTAATGTTTTTAAAGACTTGTACTGCACTATATTTCCATGTACCCATTATGGATATTTCTAGATAGATTTATCATAAGGATAATTTTGTATGTGATAGTTCTATATTTGTTATGTATTTCATTATTGTTTGCATTCTAGTTGTCTACTTGTTTATCTGCTTTTTCTATTGAATCAACATGACTTCCACTACGATATACTCTAGAAATTAAGGAATAATATACCAATGTATCTCATACTCCCTCATTTATATTTAGAATCCTATGTAATTTGGGGATATGTGCTCGAACATATTTTTTCAATCATTCTCGCGGAACTATTGAGCATCATCTAGGACTGGGATGTTACAGTAACCACCACTGGTCTCAAAGTAATCATCTTTGTCAAAATATTCAATAACTGGTGGACAATATAATGGTTTTAAAATAAAACTGTTGTTGCACAATCCCAACCCTTTAAGCTACCATGTAGGGTATCCATGTATGAAAAATGATGATTTTACATCATCCTAGGAAAGATGCAGCTGAAATAGTGGCACTCATTTTTATAGACAATAGATTCAGTAGCTTATCCCCAACCTGAAATAATCATCAACTTTAGTATATGATTAAGGTAGACCTAGGATTAAAATTTGGATACCATCTTGTTCATGGACCACCTACTAGGGGTCCGGACAACATTCATCAATAGACTCATCCCACCATAACACACCACTCACCTTCGAAACAGAACGCCCGACACACAACCACTTATGAAGTCCATGCTCGGTCAGCAAGGAAGTCACATTGGGAGAGGAGGGTAATAGATAGCTATGAGTGGGTTCATATACAACCTTCTACAGATGATTTATTTGGGAGTATTCAATCAATTACTAGTAATAAGGCTCATATCCCTATTAAATCAAAACAAGTATGTGGAAATATTATTATAGAATCCATGTGGGAGGTGCATATCCCTGCCCCATGCATAAATTCCATTAGTATATATTGGTTCCACAAGAAGGATAAATCTGGGAACTTATCTCCACTTTAATTGAAGATATCTTATAATACACAGTGGATAAAAAAAATGTGCAAGAATATATCTCTACACATACTTTGATAAAATGTTAATAAATCTTTGCAATAGATGAATAACAATAGAGTATTCCACCATTATTATAGATATAGTTACAGGTGCATATTTATATCCCTACATCCACAAAAACTCAACAATCTGATCATCATGTATCGATGGTTACTCTTGATAAATGAAACATTCTTGATCGCATCCAAGATTATTTTCATCAATTTTAATCAAGGATGAGGTGTTGAACTGGGATCATATTTCTATTCCAACAGGGTATCACTAGGTGATAGATGAACATTCCTCAGTATAGGGGAACATGCACGTCAATAAAGTACATATTTATATTTTTAAGGCCCCAAATGTAGATTATTTCTCCATTATTGTAGGGGATCACCACATGAGTGTTGTACATACCTAAGGATGTGCTCATATTCTTATAGAAAAAGTACAAAAACATATTCATATGTCCCAGGATTGGGCCCATATTCCCACTCTAGCTGAGGCTAAACATGTGTGGTGGAATATGCCTGGGGATGTGCCCGTGTTCATTTTATTGGATATTCCTATAATATTCCTATAAATCCTAGAATATAGGATCGTTTTCATACTTCCAATGATGAAATATTGCACTATCATCATTTTCAGGAAATATAGGAGGATGCTCATATCACATCCCCCATTCCAAAGGATTGTTGGCATATTATGGTGGGGAATGCATTTATAGACTAGTATTATATACCTCATCCAACCAGAGCTCACTAAGTGAGGGAGGTAGATGCATTTGTGTGGGCCTATATTCCTACTAATAAAATCCAAGTGTATATTCTAAAGGATAGAGATTATGCTAATATTCTTATCCTGGAGGAGGCTCACCCAATGAGTATGCCTCAAGCATTGGGATATGATCATATTTCTTTCAATAATGAATAATATCATTATCCTATTAAATTTGATTCTCAATAGTGATCGCATACTCATGTATCACCAGATAGTTATAAATAGGGTCATAAAATTATCATTCATCATCTCGTATCCATGAACCATTCTAAAAGGTAGGTAGGAATATTCTATCCATGATGATGAATTAGACCCATATGGATAATACTCTCAATTACACTGTCCTTGAGGTTGTTTAAGGCACATTCTCAACACCCTAGGGGTCAGTAACCTTATCAACTAAAGAAGAGTATGATCATTACAACAATATCCCTCTTCGTGGTAGTGTAGATATGGATCGAAGTTACTTTACTCATAATATCCACCATGGTCAAACTCCCCAAGAAAATATCTCCCACAGATAAGGAAATCCACCATTTATTATAAACCAATGAATAATTAGGTGTTCAAAACTCAGAAACACATTTATAGAGAGGTGCTCGAAACATCGAGGTCAACAATATATAGTTCCCCAACAACTTCTAGCATCCCTCCAGTCTCATCTGCAGGAGGCCATATGAATTATATTTTATGGTTTGACCAGATGGAGGAATGTAAGTATGATGGATAGGAGATCAAAATTTAAATATGGATAGAGTTATCTATAAAAAACCTCTCCATTGTGTTCTAGATTCTCACAACATCTGACTATGTGGTCCTAGATGAGCATGAAAACAAGTTCATGCATTATATAAGTCAAAATATTTGGGAAAATAATCAGTGAAAGAATAATAGATACATAAAATATCTAGGTTATGAGGGTCAACTTCCAACCATTAGGATACTCTATTTTCAGTGAAACCAAGCTTTATGTCCACGGACTGGTATTTAAAACAAGGTAATCATAGTGAAAATTTGTAGCATGCTTTCCACCACTGCATCAAAACTCTTTGGTAGCTAATGTATGAAGCCATGCCATGATTATTTTTTCTTGTAAGGTGAATATATACATTGTTAAACTTTTTCAAAACAATGGTATCAATGAATCATTTAGACATAACGTCTTTTAAATTTAAAACCTTTGGCTTTACCTAGATACCAGGTAACACATGATCTATTTGGTCACTACAACTGAATTCCCCACTTCAATTATGCCTATAAATAACAACGAGAGGGATATAATATCCAAAAAAACCATATTATAAGCCAATAAATATATTAGGAATTCATTTCAGTCATGGAAGCCAAAATTTCATTCAGTAATACAACATACCATCAAGAATGATTCCCATCATGGGATTCCATCACTCTAAACTTCTACATGAGCATAGATGCACCACATCAAATAGGTCACAACAGTAGTAGCCATAAAATCTGTAAATTATTGGATCTACCTCACCTGATTTGGGGAATATATAACATCATCTATACCCCTTGAATCAACAATTGATATGAGGATTCTAGATATATAGTCAATAGAATAAAACAAACACATTCCCACAAGGTTGGGGGAATTTCTATCTTAATCCCCATCACCAGGTTCATCATCCCCTGATTGGGTCCATAGGAAATCAATAGTGATTCCAGATCAAATTCATCCCACTGTTTGTTGGGAATTTATATGTTAATGTTTGTGTTGTGATTCATTTAATCCCTAACAAGAATCATTGGATCCTTTACAACAGGATCAATTATTGCTCAGTGTGACACCAAATAACCCCTAATTAGCAGGGCTGGTGGAATTTTCATCATCAAAATATGGAGAATCATTATTCTCTAGGATGGGATGAAAAAATCAATGGTTGTCCTCACATATTTTCCTTGAACCTCTAGACAGTCCTCTTCTATTCAGGGCCCTTTTGGAAAAACTGATCGGAAACTCTCTTGAAGTCATTGTTCATAGACTAATACTTGAGTAATGTACAATAAAGTAAATCAGACCCCATTAGGTTCGCTATCCAAAATGAAAAAATATGGGTTGGGGTTCGAATAAAAAACCTAGTGAAGGTAGGGTAGAATAATCCTATTACATTTAAGTAATTTTACTTCCACCAATTCCTGAAAAGCCTTGATGAATGTCATCCATATTATAGATCGAGATGAAAATGTATAGGGCTGAAACATGGAAACATTACCCTATTCGGAGGGTAATTTTGATGCACCAATTAAGGCTGGATACACCCAGAACCAAATGAGTATATAAAACCTAGAACCTCTGAATATCGAGTTTCCACCTCTACAATTTAACAATTCAAAAATATAAAATGATAGGTGTGTCTATATCCCAATAACCACCTGAATAATTGAGGTTCCTTCTATAGAGGAACATTTATCAGAATAAGGGATTTATATACACACCCTCAGAAAACTCAACGAGGAGATACTAAGGGGAAATTTTACCATCAAACGTCATCTCCATAAGGAGAAGAATATTATACAAATAACAGTTGATCCTGTAGACAGAGATATATATGTGAGTCATACTAGACCTAGATCTTGAAAGATGATATAGAGAAATGAGGAATCCAAAAATGATCATCACTTCACTTTGTTTCTAAAACAACCTCTCCCTCTCTATGGTGATTATTCGGTTTTAAGTAGAATTGAGGATTATAAGGTGTTGAAGTTTGGGGAACTGCATTGATCCCCACCCCACTTTATATATAAGAAAGATAGATTATACAATATTTCCCCCAGATCATTTAAATGTCATCTAGTACTTGGATACATGAATGGGTGACATCGAATGGTGACTTGCACCTGTACAGCTAGACAGCTAGCCATATCCTGAGTGGGTGGATGAATATTTTCCTCCACCCAACATCAAAATTCCAAACTTATCTACCTTTTATGATGAAGGATGCCCCAAAAAACATCTCACACACATCCTATCCAAATGTGGGATGATTATGGGACATCAAGATAAATATGGGGTAGGAGATGATGTGTTTTATACAAACTCCGATAGGGCCACCCTTTGTTTGGTACAGTACTATGCAAGTAGGATCTGTTGTCAGATGTGATGTTATACATCGACATTTACTTTATCACTTCACCTCTAGAGTGAGGAAAATGACAATCACCGGCCTAACACACTGTAATTAATGATAACACATGAAGGATTATGAATTCAATGAAATGTTTATTGGATAAACCTATTCAATCAGTAATTATATCTCTCTAGAGAAAATAAAATAACTCAATGATTAATAAATCAGGGATGATTTTAAAAAAACCTCTAATCATGATAATGTTTCTTGGAGGGTTTTGTGTGTTTTCAAAAATGTAAAACCATCTCAAGGCCTCCATTTAGAAAATTCGATCCAAATATTCAATCATCCCTAAATAAAAGGGAAAATTCTAGGAAATGTAGAAGCAACACCTATCACTCTCATTTTAGAAGTAGTGTCCATCCAAGCACCTAGGAAATTCCGGATCTACTTATCACCTATTTTGAGTAATAAAAACCACATAATCTACCATGGCTAGATGCACAAAGAAATTAGTGTGACCTAGGATTTGAGAAACGAATGAATAAAAAATACTTCATTAAAAATTATCAAGTCCCTAGTTATATCTTAATGGCCATGGATGTTATTCCTCTTAAGCTACCATATCCAAGGTAAACAGATGAGGTCAACATTAATGACCCTCCCAAATACATCACTTTTTATAGAAGGTTGGGTAAAAATATCTAGAATTTCTTTATCTTCTATGAAATACTTCAAGGAATGATTGATTCAATAGAGGTGGTGCTAAAATACTCCTTAGAGCAGGTTTCCCAAGTAACCATTTCACATTAAGAAGAAGAGGGTGATGAGAGAATATTTCAGCTAGGCATGATTAGAAGTTTTATAATTGTATAACTCAATAAAATAGTTGACCGAGCTCATCCCACCGTAAGAGAATAGCTACCAAGACTAAAAATAACACCACTTTCAAAGGAGTTAACATCATATATGACTCCCAAATGTTGATGTGACTATTTGAATCATGAAGAAACAGAATAGGAAGGGTCATATTCTAGTCCAACACATGCTTTAACTCTTGCATACTTTTTCCCTACAACATCTGTTTGATGGGAAATTCCCCACTAAATAGAAAAATCGTTAGATGATGATAACATTTATGGTTTTGTTAACATAATACACTTGGATGACCCATTCTCGGATGATGAATATTCCTCATATTATTAGTTTCTTGTACATACATGTGGAGTAGGAGGCCTCTTGCATAAAAAATGGGGATATAGTGGATAACCAAGGCATGAACGGACCCAATATTTTAGTCACATACCCATTTAATACATATATAATGGTGAGAACCATTGTCAGACACTTCAGGAATCCCAAAAAAAATGGAGGTATCCTAGAACCCTCTACTATTCATCCATATACATTTGTATTTCATGACAACATAGAGAGGGTTCAATAATTTTACCGTCCCATGAAATGGGGAAGTAAAACACAACTAGTTCCACTCGTATTAGATGCTTCCTCAACCTGTACGCATGCACCAAGACCATTAATCTAAAATGACTTGCCTCCTAAAACTTATATTACAGAGAAACCCCACCTTGGGAAGTGCTGACCTCTAGCATAAAAGTATGACATTCTAAAATAGGTGGTTGTTGTCCCATACAAGATCTCATTCCAAGATGTGCTCCAATTTTTATATGAACATATGGTGGTAATCTTTGAATCCCTCTAGATCCCATAGAAGTTTGAGACATATGTAGTTTCATCTAAGGATTATAAAGTGGAGGCCATTCCATTATATTTTCAAGTCTCCATCTCATTCATTGACCATGAGTAGGAAGAGTTCATCCAATGCAACATCAAGACCTTATATTTTTCGGGAATACTCAATAATTTCAATTTACAAAGGGATATAATTGATAATGGATTTGGGTTAATCTCATAATGGTTTGAACCCTCCAAACATTCAGATATATTGAGGGGGACCTGTATCCCCCAAATAATACCATTCAATGGTATGATAAGTGGGAGAAAATACCTCTCATTAAGGTCATACATGAATCTCAGTTTGGGGATATCAAACTAGACACTGTGTTTATGGATATCTTGCATGACACCACATATTATGTTCGGCTTGGATGGCCCTATATCTATAGCCACTCATCGATAACTTCAACATTCAATCAGTGACTAAAATACCACATCAACGGAATGGTCGACATACTGCATTTTGATACCGCCCCCATAGGGACTTCCAAAGACACATATACTGAAAAATATTTCAACAAAAGGAAAGGAAAATAAAATATAGTGGATGATTATATAAATTTCAAAGAACATAGAATAATAGGGATGGCCCATAAAAATTCATGGAGTGTGATCAATAGTAACTATATGTTCCCCTTACATTTTTTGAGGTAATAGACCATGTACTAGATGAAGATGCCCCTTATGTACCAAGAGATACTACAAAATTCAATTAGCTCTAGAATCTCTCTACATTAACTCTAGCCATAGCGTGTGATAATGCCTTTTCTCATGGACTCTCTCACCTCTACAATAATACAGATCCCCCATATTATTGTATTTATCCAAGAATTCCTTATCAATATTAGATATGGAAAAGCAAGATGATGGACTTGGGAACAAGCCTCCTACATTCAAGGAACTTGTCTCCACTAACATCGATGAGATCAGGAAGATAAATATAGGGACATAAGAAGTCTCGTGAACTACATTAATTAGTTCATGCATGCCCCTAAAAAATCAATATATGCAAATTTTATTTCTAAAGTGACATAAATATGTGTTCTCCTTGAACTATACTAATATTCCCAGACTGAATCCATATGTGGCTATGCACCATTTCAGCCTACCCAATAAGCGTCAAGGCTTCAACTAGAAATCTAGGAGGATACACCCCTCTCATGCCACTAAATGTAGAGGTGGATGTTAAAAGGATAATTCAAACAAACTTTTTCCATTAATTGAAATACCAAATGTTTTTTTCCAACATCATCCTTGTCCTTAAAATGAATGGGAAAATTAGGGCCATCATCGATTTTGGAGACCTTAATCAGCACTTCTTAAAGGATGGTTTCCCCTTGCTAATCTCAAAAGCCATGATCAATTAAATGACTTGATTCCAAGCCCTCACCTTTATGAATTGTTATTTAGTGTAAAATCATTAAATATTTACCCGGAAGATAAAGAATTAACTTCCTTTTGAGTGCCCTAAGGTATCTTTTTTCTACCAAGTCATTCAATTGGGATTTATGAATGATGGAAAAAAATATAAATTCTACATGCATAAAATATTTAAGGCATTTATAGTAAGGATAGCAGAATATTTTGTTGAAGAACTAGTAGTCAAATATTGATAGCGATGTGATCACCATCTGGATCTTCAAACATTATTCAACAAGCAACAACATCACAACCTCTATAAAAATACACGAAAATTCACCTTCGAGGAAACATCAGTGATGTCCTTGGCTTTGTGGTATGGCACCATGGAATCAAGGTTAACCTAGAGAAAACTAGTTGTATTTTATCATGTGACCCCCATAAATCTCAATGATGTGATGGGTATCTAGGGGAACCTCACCTATATTGGTAATTTCAGAGCCTTCCTATATAGAAAATCTATCCCCATTACCATGATATTGAAGTAGGGAATTATATATCAATGGGACAACCACATCCATGAATCCATAAAACGTCTCAAGAATTATTTACTATAACCACTATTTTTATCACCCCAGTGGAAGGGATTACACTAATATTGTATGTGTCTTTAATGGAATAGTCACTAGGAACCAACCTCACACTAAAAAATGATGTTAGGAGTGAAAATAGTCTCTGATACCTCAGCTTAAAAATTCTATGTCATGAGACCCTTTACCCTAATGTTAATATGAACTTCCTTGAAATCATCTTCATAGTGAAAAAGAGGACGTATTACATTTAGCACCATGATGTCCATTTATTCTATCATATTGATTTTATCAAGTACATCCTTGGTCATCCTATATTGAATGGGAACTTATATAGATGAGTGGTCGTTATATAGTAATACGATATTCTGTTAAAATTATAGAAATTGGTGAAAGAGAAATTTGTGGATGATTTCGTCACATCATATCATTCCCTTAAGAATACACTGGTGGAAACTGATCTCCCAAATGTGGAGGTCTTATATTTCGAGGAATCTTGACAGACATTGGAGATGTATTGTGAGGGAACCTCTTGATGTCCTATAGAAAAAAGGATGGAAACCCGAGAATAAATCTGATTGGTTTAGGGATTCTATTTCTATATTAATAAAAAAGAGTTTTTTTACCCTTTCTCACTATATAAAGGCTTCATGAATAATGGAGAATAATACAATGTCCTAATAACTGTCATAGAATTAAATCTACAGCTATATAAGCCTACCTGAATATCAATGGGGACTCGAAACTAGTGATAAAGGAGTGAAATGGAGAATATTCCATGAAAAAGAAGGATTAGACCTTCTCACATGCAATGTGAGAGGAACGGTGGAGGATTAGTATATTAAACCCTCATTAAATCATTTTCCTCAATCACAAAAATGCTTGTGTCTTCTCATTGTCTAATGCAGCCATAGTCTTGGATGACCTTGATCAAAAGGAAGAAGTCTTACATTTCTCACACTGATGAATAGTTTTATCTATATTCATATATGATATGGAAGAAATCAACCAGTTCAAAACTACCCTAGATCATGATGAACCAGAATCCACCCAGGAATGGATTGAGTTGAAAATCAGTTATCTCCAAAAAAGATCTCTCTAGACAAACTGTGCCGGGAGGGAAACAATTTGGCTTCATGTAGTGATCTTCACCCTGCTGGATGACCTAAATGAGTGGAAGGCCCTCCATATGAATGGATTCAATGTAATCCTCATCATATGCATAAAAGAAAGAGATTATAAACATCAAAAAAGAAGTCCATATAGGCTCCTACGACACTCATCATTCGGGGACCAGGATATCCCACCCAACTAGGATATTGGGTTACTACTGGAAAACCATGCAACATAATTATGTAGATTTCATCATGAAATTTAATTCATTATAGATCCATTAAATCTCCATCCATAAACCCATGAAATTTCTACATATAATTAAATATTCTTGGTTATTTTTTGTTCGGTTAATGTTTGTTGTAGGGCATTATCCCCCATCCATGGAAAAGAAGTTCTTGTATATCCTTGAGTCTACCAACATGATTTGAATCTGGGATGAGGTAATACCCAACAAATATGTCAAAAAAAATATCTCAAACTCTGTATAGTCTATTATCATCAACATATTTGTGGTCCCTTACACTATATTGACATACAATAACACCAAATTCTATTCCACGACGATAGTGAAACCATACTAGTGGTACCATATTGGGCCCAACCACACATATCACTATCATACTGTGGAAAATGGAGAAATATAGGGATTTAATAAGAATATTTGAAATATAATGTAGAAGATGGTGAACAATTATTAGATGTCATGGACAAACAAACTCATCCATGCTTTATGGGCCCACCTCACCACCACACAAACTAGAACACAACCAAGACCATACTAATTATAACAATAGATGGAGGTAGTGTTACCTATAGAATCCTAGCTTCCACTGTTCTGAATATAAATTTTTGGATAGCTCACAGATGATTATCAATCACAAATGCTGATGGATGAATTACAGTGTCTCGATGTGAATAAGATTCATACTTTTCACAACATGATGTCCAATAGAAACAAACAACAAGATCCATTAATTAAAAGGTTCTCCTACATTCAATCCGCAATGGATAACTCGTGTTGTCTCTCATGACCCCCAACTATACTAAGGATGAAGCCTCCAATACTAGAACCGAACTGGGAGGGGGCTTTTCTCTTACATAAGTTCTATCTAAATCCATCTTATTTTTTGGACACAATGGATGGGGAGAATCTCAAACCGCCACCATGAGATATTTATAAAGAAATAATTTTCATAGATTTCATAAAGAATCTTTCATACCTACAAAAATATAATAAACATTTCATCCCCTAATGTCATCACATCATGACATTAAACTGCACGGTATCCAATGTATTGACCACATGACATTAAACTATACTAAGGTGTCTTGGTTGCATGATATTGAATAAAAAAAATCATCCTCAATATACGGTGTTAAAATAAACTAATATTCTTCCCCACCATATTACATTAAACCTCATGACTGGCTATCCTCACCGTAATATGTTAAACTATATAGCAGATCATCTTATCATTAAGATGTTAAACTGCATGTCATCTCCAATCCTTGTTTGAAGTCATTTAAAAGAATAATGACATATGTAATTATAATATGATGTTAAACTACATGGTTTATATACTCAAAACAAGACGTTAAAATACATGGTAAGTACAGTCTCACCAATTACTCCCCACACACTAGCTAGATCTGTGTAAAGACGAGATGAAATTCCCCCCCTCTCATGTCGGAGTTAACTCCACATAGGGAATCTCTTCAACAAAGAACTATGTGTGTATTGATTCCTTCCATCACAAGATATGTATTAAATCAGGAATCATTATTTGTGGATCAAGACACAATATTGATTTTATTTCCCCTTGGTTGATCTTCTTCCTTACCTCGTGATGTTATACTGCATGACAGATATCCTTAACGCATGACATTAAATTTCATTGCAGATTTTTTTACAAGACATTTAACTGCACAGGTTCTATAGAACTATGTATAGATTGAATATAATTTTCAATAAGATACAAAATGAATATTTGATCCTATAAATTGTTCTATCCACCACATGATACAAAATTCCCCTATTTTATCCTAAATTACCTTGGCTTTATAAGAAGAATCCTTGTCATTCCTTGTTTCCCACAGTGAGCATAGATCATCTGGGATTAGTAATTTCATTAAGGGTTACCTTTCATGAGAAAGGGACATCATCCCTTTATAGGTTTGTCACGATCTTGAATGAAATAACTTAAAAGGTATACCGTGAGTCCTCACAACATTCTATTAAATTGCATGATTGATGTCCCTTGTACAATATAAAAATGCACATTACTGTGAACCTATATAGAGACGAACACTATTGCTGGTGTCATAACCATACCCAAAATCCATCTAATGACAACATTTTGAATTGATTTATAATGTCACATGACATATTGTGATGCCAAATCTACAATATAGGGTCCAACCACAACAAATTTAAAATTCCCCCACACTACATGTAGGATAGACATATGTGGGAATGTCAATCCATAAGAATTATGTATGGATTGATTCCTATTATGGTAGGTTACATTTCGATGCCCATAATTCAATCATTTGGTGTGCCCATAACCCCCTCTTCATTTCAAGAATACAACTTCATTGTCACATAATGTCAATCTATATGTTATTTCAAGAACTACATGTGTCTTGATTGCTCTCATAAATGGATAAGTAGTGATGTCATTATTCCCAATCCTAGGTGCATCTACAATAATAAATGGATGAAATTCCAACATATATAAATATATGTAGGCCCTACCTACATAGATTGTTTCCAATTTAATAACTATGTGTGGAGGGATTTCTAACATAATAGGATATAGAGTGATTCTTAGATCTACAATACCGGACGCAACTACAACGACCAATTAAAAATACACACCAAAAACACAAGGAATGAACTCTGAAAGCCCATTTCAACTACATATGAGTTAGATCAATGTAAGACCTGCTTTTGAACATAATATATCATGCACAATTTTTTCACATCAACTCCCACATCTTTAATATATTAAATTAAATTTCTAGACAAACATCTTTATTTAAAGAAATTAATACTACCAAAAAACATCCTTACTTCATGACACTAAATTGAAAGGAAAATTTCTTAGTCTCATGAAATTAAAACAACACAAAAATAACTCCTTTACTGAAAGCTAATAAACATCATGATAAATGTCTTTACAACATCACGCTGAAATAAATGGAAAATTCTCTTTACCACATGATGTTAATGTGCATGGAATTGAGTTTGTCTCGATTAATTGATGTCAAACTGTACAGACCTTCATCCATCATTGTCCTTTGTAAAAATAACACCATATCTTTAACCTGGTCAGCCTGAGTATGTGGTGATTCTACCATTTTTAAAACCCTCAATCTATAAATCAGACTCCATTCCTAGAATTCCTCTGGTCACAAAAAAAATTCCCATGTACGTTTCAATATATACCTACTTCAAGGGAGTCGTTGTTGGAAAAATCAGGTGTTTCTATGGGTCCATCATATTCAACTATGGTCATCAACTAAATGTGTCACTCTGTAAAATGGGATTTCCAATCATTGTGAGCCCTAATATCATTGTGGTAGAACCCATCACCTTTGTGTGTGTTGGGTCATTCTTGGTATGATTTTCTCATACCATTACTCTGTACAAATGAATCTCTATCCAGGAATTGCTATTTATTAAACTCCCAATCTGAAGGATGATGGGGTAATCAGGACCATGGGTAGAAAAATGGGGATCTTATGTATCATCATCTATATTAGATTCACGTGCGTCATGAAAATGAATTTCCTTCCCTCTTCTCAAATTTGTATGACCTTAAACTCTATCCTATAATGGTCCTAATTTAATGACCTTAAACTACTAGGAAAATGACCACAAAACATGTTGGGTTGAAAACCTGAAAATGGAAACCTATGTTATATTCAATTATTTTCTCCCTAAACTCTTAATCACTAGAGTTTTGGAAAAATTAGGGATGAAACTAAACAATGCATAAAGCTCATAGGGCCAAATTCGTAGCCTTAGTGAAATCAAGGATATGCTAACTAGATGACATGGTTCTAGAAAAATATAATTTAATGATTTTTCCCAGCTCCTCATCGTGAAAATATGTTACCAAGGTGGTGACATAACATTTATGTTGAATGAACCCTACATGGATGTTAATATTTCCAAAAATATCACATAAGGACTTGAGAACCTCAGACCACTGAAATAAATCCATGGACATTGTAAAGAATACCCAGATTCAAGGGGTAATTTTTTTGAATATGAAGGTATACCTATTTATCTTTCATAAGAACCTATGGTTATCATCTGAATGCGTCACACTGAAAAAGTAATTTCCAATCCTTCTGAGCATTTATGTCACCGTTTCATCACTCGAAACCACCGTTGTTATTCTTGTTATGATTTCCCCATATCATTCTCCTAATCGTAGCACTTTCGACCATGGTTTACAATATCCCTTTGAAAATATCCAAGTGTATTCGACATCCCTGATGTTACATCTCTATATTTTGTTCCCTTTCTCAAATAATTAATACATAAATCCATTATAAAAAAATTGTTAACTGATACCTCATGATTCAAAACCACATGACATAGGGATCAAGCTACACAATCAAGAGTTGAGATACCCTTGGTTTCGAGAACCCTTTCTGAATAGCATTCTTTCCAAACCAACATCATCATCCATAAATTTTAGTATTTATAAAATATACATGGCCCTCAAAAGGGAGTGAATATAATCTTTTCTTGACCATAATATAGATGCATAAGTTTAATGACCTACCAACTAAAGTTATATCCTTCATTAAGAAAAGAGCTTAAATCCTTGTGATCCTAGGAAACACCATGGAATAACATGGAACCTCACTATGTTATGGGTAATCCACAACATGTCTCCACATCCCATATCCAAAGACTCAATCTTTTTTGTTTTGAATTATACCACCCATACTAAAAACATAAATATTGACATGGAATCCGTAGTATTTCTCCCACAACTAATATTCCCCCATAAACCTTTCAATACCCTTTGAAATTAGAGTAGAAACTAATTAATGTGAATTATATCAACACATAAGGGTTTTGAACTATCAGACTAAAGCATATCCTAATTTCAAAAAGGGAGCTTAGATCCCATAGAACCCTCAATACAATCACATCAACATGATAATTTTCAAGAAATTACAAAAGGACGATTATTTTATAGTTAGAGATGGTTCATGGGAAAAAAGTATTCTTTCAGAAGAGTTTTCTCAAAATGTGCTCTTGGTGAGGCCTTAGTATCAAATCTGTAAAGGAGGACTTGAGATAAGTTTAAAATATGGATGTAGGGTCAGATCTCTAGAGAAATGGGAATTAGATGAATTAGTACAACTCTATTTCAGTATTTTTAGGGCTTCATGTGGAATACCAAGTTTCTCCTTATAGATAATGAATTTCTCAATACACTGATTGGAAACGATGCAAAATAATCGTGTGGCCAATTACATTCTTGGAATTTGAGCTCTTATCCCCATAGTAATTTCTCATGAGGGGGTGGAGGTATTTGATGCTTGTCAAATGGGAATTGGTAAAATAAAAATTAATGAAATACCTAATCATGTGTTTTGTTTTCCCTCAAAAATAATAGGGGAAATAAGGAGACCATAATCATGAAGATCAGGTAAACCCCCAGGGGTCACATGATTTTATAACCACTAAAAGGTCTTATAGATGGGATTGTAAAATTCAAAGCCTATGTATGGTCCTATGATGTCCTTTTTAAAATTCAATTTTTTTTAAGTGGTGTCCCAAAAAAATTAATTTTTACTTGGTGGTGGTCCGATAAGTTCCCCCATGTTACACAGCTTGTCTACAGGTGGATTCTGGAAAAACTATAAAAAATTATTTTAAAAATAGGAGAAAAATTTACAATAGGTGGGACCCTATTGTTTTCTTAAAACTCACATTGTGAATCACTAATTGGTATAATATATTACCTTGATTAAAATCATTAAAAGTCATGATATACATATCATTTTTAAAGCTAAACAAAAAAGATAAATAGAGTGAAAGGTAGTATCCTCTTGATGTCATAAAACAAAATGCGACACCCCCAGGCTATTCACAAGACACCACAAGATGATGAAAACATGTTTTCTCATCTCGTGAAAGCTAGCTAGTATGTCATACACATCATGAAAATGGCCTTGGGTATGTCCATTCTACCTCATGTTTCTTCATTGGATCTACAATGGCAAATAGATGGAATTGTATATGAAATACTCAGGCATTTCCGTGGGAAATGTTTTTGATTGCATGACACATCAACAAGTGGTAATGTGATTGCCCTTGATAACTCAGAAAGAACTACATAAAATCCCCCTTTTCTATAATATAATCAATGGAAATAAAAGGATAGGTTGTAGGAGCCTATTGTTGTTGTAAAACTCATGTGGTGAACCCAAGCTATCTGCATAATGGTCTCACAAGAACCATTGACTAACCAGTATGGTTTCACAAAGTACCCTATGCAGGTCATCCATTTCACATAGAAGTTCCAAGAAAAGTTCCATGAGATCTTTCAATTTCCTTAGAAAAATCATGTTAATCTCATGAATGGAGTGAGACATGTCACCTAATAATATTAATGTCCCTTGGAATGTATATGTTAGAAAAAATGACCCCATTAATTATAAATAATCCAATAAATTGGAAATTGATGGTATGGACTCGAATCCTTCTAAATACAAGTAAAACCTATAGAGTGATCCATAACATGACCTCATGAAGATATGAAATTTCAGGGCCCTCTACCGACTCCATCCTGGATTTAGAGAATACATGTCGTGGAAAGTGATAAACAGCTATGGTAGAGATGACTTTAAATCACCCAACCTAGAATGAAAAATTCACCAAAAATCTTAGAAAATGTATATGATTTTTGATACGGAATCTCACATATGCATAATATTGGATTCCTCAGAGTGATTGGTCATGTGACAAAGAAGTTTTATTTTAGGATTGATCTAATGAACAACTAAAGAGATCATTCACTATTTGTAAATTACTTTTAATGATACCACATTGATAACACAAAGGACATATGTGAGGACACACAATGAACATCCCACATATCATGTAACACCCTGACCCTAGATACCCAGAGTTAGTTCATTAATACATAACATTGGCTTGAGCACTAGGAAATCATGTCTCGAAGGATATATCAGTTTAGTATTTTTGGAAATAAGATTCATAAATAAGTTCAATTTTAGATCTTAAAAAGAAATACAACAAAAATATATTTCATTAGAAATATCCAAGCTTCCTAGATTATGCATGCAGGTCACTGATAACTAACTTCTTCTTATCCTGGGAAAATGAAACATAAGAAAGGGGTGAGATCAAATGCTAATTAAGGGTAAGTAATCCAGCGGAAAATGACAAAAATAGTAAGCATGGTGAATAATTGAAACCACATGCCATTACCAATAATAAACTTGAATTCTTTTATAGAAAGAAAATGAGAAGAGTAAATAATTCCATAATAAAACATAATCATGGGTATTCTACTAATCTAATGACCACATGAACCATAAATATTATTTCGATAATGAGGGAATGAATAATGCTAGACATTCTGAAACATTTTGTCCAGGCCTCGGCCAAGATGTCTAAAAATGATTAAGGCCTCATCCAAAACCATATATCAAATTGGGAAAGGGCCTTGGCCAACTCCATGTCTAGTTGTCTCATGAGACCTACTGATGCATTGAGGAGCTATAGAAGGATACATCAGTAACTTACAGAGTCCAATACATTCCTCATATGAAAAGGATTAAACATATCATAAACATTCATATTTAATCTAGAATACAAAATGTCAATAATTTAACCATAAACCATGAATGTTATAAAAATATCACACCCACAGTAAAAAATATCACAAAACCTTCAATACAATATGGAATTTTAGTATCATAATAAATCAACTTCAAATAAACTTAAAATCCATCAAAAGATGTTGACATAGATGAAATCAAAACCCTTTTAAGAGAAATATATCATTTTATTTTGAAATAAAAAATATAAAGAAAGAATTTATTTTGAAAATTTTATTATAAGATTGTATGGGAATCCTCAGTGATTTTATAACAGCAGAAAATAGCCGCACCCGCTGTATAAGTTAAAAAAAGACATTCTTACCGTAATTCTGTCGAAAAGTTTAAAAAGGACCTTGTATGGAAAAAGTTGGAAAGATTCCTTTATAAACATCTTATAAAAAGTCAAACAAGGGTATAAATGACATTAACCCATATTCTATAAAATAGTAAGAATGTTTTGAAATACATTTGTAAGAAACATGGATGTGGATGATGAATAGGTCCTAGTAGATAATTACGTATAAACAACCTCGTATAATGAAGAGATTGTGAAATACACCCTTAAGTTTTAATTTTCTTTTGTAGAGGGTAGGTTAAAATCCTGTATAATAGTTAAATAATTGTTATTAAATTATACAGGAATCATATACATAAATACAATATCATATATGATGTTTTTATATAGCTCTTTTAATAATATTTTAGTATTATCGTCGTTTCAGGAGTTCGCTTACTCGTTTTATTTTATATGTTTTGTTACATAAGATGTGTTTGTTATCCATAGGCTGTATCATATTCATATCCAGAATTATATAAGTTCCTTGAACATATTTTTAATCATTAAATGAAAATTAGTCTTGAATGGATACGATGGGGAATGAATCTTATCGCATTTGTGGAGACGGTAGTCCATACGTACGCACGAGTGACAATATAAATATTTTTATATTAAAATAATAAATAATTTGATGGTGTATCATATATACAGAATCATTATCATGTTATATTTATTATTTATATGAATTAATAATCATTATTATCCCAATCCAAATAATAATGTATTGAATAACAATTACACCACAACGTGGAGACGGTAAACCGTACGTACGCACGTATGGTGACATTTCATACATGGTCTAGATAAAATAATGAATATGGTTGTACCATATTTATAATAATATAACAGAATAAATAAGATACTGGATTTATTATTTTAGAATGGAAATAACAGACAATGACAAAGTGGAAGAAGAAAGGAACTTGAAAGAGGGTGGTGAAAACAATATCTCTTGTTCGTGTTCTTCCATTTGATTTGATCAAAAGGGCTCCTTAAGTTTACTTTATGACGAATGTAAGGCCTCTAGGATAAATTGAGGGATGTTTAGAGGATATTTGGGTAGGATTTGGCCAATCCAAAAGTCTTTTAGGGTATTAATTAGAGAGATAGGAGAGTGCCCTTTTATAAGAGGGGTGAGGGGCACCTTAGGAACAACTTACAATATTATTTTATAATAAATTCATATTCGGTTTATAATGGCTCAAAAGAGACTTATTTCTAGTATAAGGTGGGTAAGTGTTCAAAAACACTCAAAAAATATGTTTTATATTGTTTTTAGTCACAATAATGTCTTTATCATTTTGATTGAACTCTTAGTTAAATAGTTTGACATTTACCATGTCTCTTTGTATTTTTATATTATATAGTTAATAAACATACTATATACTTACAAAGGAACCCCAAGTGGTACATTGATCATACAAATATCCTTATATAAGTCCTTTGGCTGATCCTTATATTTTTAGTAACTGAATATCAATTAATAATATAATATTTGTTTTAAAATCACTTTTATGTCAATTTTGACACTATTTGGTATTTTGTTTTTTATAAACTCATAACTACATTATTAATTAGAACCTAATTCATTTAATCAACACTAACATGTCATATTAACCTATATAATTCGTGAAATTTATTAAAAGTCTAAAATTATATTTATTTGTGTATTTATAATATCAATTATTTTAATATTTCAATACTATGGTAATTACTGCATCATCTTTGTGTCATAAAAAAATTAAATTATATAATATGTAAAATTTTTATTTAAAATACCATTATATAGGAAATTTTTTTATCTTTATAATGAATATGTATAATATAGTTTATCTTATGTATAACCCTATATGAAAAATGTTTTAGTTATTAAACATTGATTTTAACTCTTTTTAATCTTGTTGAAATAAATAATAATAAATGTGCTAATCTAATACAAGGGGATCTAAATGATAATATTTCATTCCTAAGGTTTTTTTTGTCTGAGATACAGTTGTCCTATAGAATTATGACATGTGTTAAGGTAATATTAATATCATTTTTACCCTTAAATATCATATTTATTGTTAACTGTGGTAAATAAAAGTAAAATATTACTATTCAACAAAAATTATTTTTATCTTATTGAACCAAATTTTACTCCTTTATATTAACCATGTTTCTCGGAAATTATAAATTTCACTCACATAAGCGGTAGAATTATGTTTTATTTTAATTTCTAAATTCTCCTAGGAGGTGGGTGAAAGACGGTGAAAAGTTCAATAAAATTTTTATTTATCTAAAATTATTCTATACTAACTCTAATGAATTACATTGAACTTATATAGGTATTATGTATCCATTTTTACCTTAATTAAATTTAAAAAAAATAAATATTTATTTATTTAAAAATTCAGTTTTAAACAATAACTCCGTGTTTTTTACTATTCATCAAAAATTGAATGTTTTCAGAAAAATTCCAAAACATCACCATAAGATAATTTCGATATTCCGAATCCAAAAATGAAGTCCATTTTGAAAGATAAAAATTATAAAATTTCGAAAAGTGGGTATTACTATTCATAACGGCTAATTTGATGTGATGTGGTGTGTGTTAGAACTCGAAGTTGCGTACAACACATGCTACTATATTATTCAAAGAGAAGCATACCGGGGAAGATTGGGGGTGTTAAATTCACCCCTCCTTAAAATATTTTCATCCTCAAAATTTCTAGAATATTACTACATAAAAATACTCATGTGGTTCTTCATCATAAGTTCCTCGGATTACCACATTGCCTCTTCAAACATATGGTTTCTCCATAGAACTTTTACCAGACAAGTCATCCGGTTTCTCAACACTTGTTCTCTGGTATCAAGATTCCTGATGGGCTCTTCACAATTAGATAGATCGGGTTCCAGTTCTGATTTTTCATATGTGAGTACATGCATTGGGTCAGACATGTATTTTCTCAACAGAGATACATGGAACACATAATGAAATTTGGAGAGATTTGGCGGCATTTCCAAATAGTAATCTACAACCCCAATTCTTTCTAGAATTTCGAAAGGTCCGATGTACCTGGGACTCAATTTACCTTTCTTACAGAAACGTATAACTATCTTCCATGGAGATAAATTCTATAAAACATGATCTCATACCTGAAATTCCAAATCATTCCTTCAGTTATCGTCATAGCTCTTCTGCCTACTTTGAGATGCTTTGATGTGGTTTTGGATTACCTTCACCCTTTCCATCGTTTCCTCCATTATTTCTGGGCCTACGAGTTTTCTCTCACCAACATCATCCCAACAGGTTGGAGTGCGACATCTCTTTCCGTATAACACTTCATATGGTGCCATCTGAATACTTGAATGAAAGATATTTTTATAGGAAAATTTCACGAGAGGTAAATATTAATAACACATACCGTGAAAGTCAAGTGAGAAAGATCTCAACATGTCTTCTAATATTTGAATAGTCTGTTCTGATTGTCCATCTGTTTGAGGGTGGTAGGTAGTGCTCAAATGAAGATCAGTATCCATGGCTTTCTAAAGACTTTTCCAGAATATTGAAGTAAAATAGGGATCGCGATCAGAAAGAATCGATAGGGGTACTCCATGAAGTCTCACAACTTCATTAATATATAGCCTTTCTAGACATTCGAGTGGTAGATCTACTCTTATAGTAAGAAAAATTTCTAATTTGGTAAGATGATCAACAATGACCCATATAACATCATTCCTTCTATAATACATTGGTAGTCCCATGACAAAGTCCATCGTGATATTATCCCATTTTCACTAAGGTATGCGAAGAGGTTGGAATACTCCACCAGGATGTTGCCTTCTAGATTTCACTGGTTGACAGACCATACATCATGACACAAAATCAAAAATCTCCCTCTTCGTGTTGTCCCACTAAAAATATTCCTTCAAATCACTAAATATTTAGGTTTTCCCATTGTGTATAGAGAAATTGGAACTATGAGCATCATCCAACAATTCCCTTTTTAGATCAGGTATATCGGGAAAACAAAGTCTCCTCCAAAATTTCAAAATTCCATCTTCATACACAAATTCACTCAATCTCCCATCATTTACAGCTTTAATCTTGTTTTGAAATTCATCATCATCGTTCTAGGAACTCTTTATCCTTTCCTATAAATATGGTTTGGAAACCATTTGAAAAAGTATCAATGTTTCACATTCCATGGTTATTCTCATATCTAACTTTACTAGATCCAGGAAAATTGGATCCCTTTCTACTCTCATTTTGTTCAAAACACAATGATATTTTCTTCTCAAAGCATCTGCCACCTTATTTTCCTTCCCTAGGTGGTAGTGTATCGTGCAATCATAATCCTTGAGTAGTTAAATCCATCGCCTTTTCCTCATGTTGAGTTCTTTCTATGAGAAAATATACTTCAAACTCTTGTGATCATTATATATCTCACATTTTTCACCATAGAGATAATTTTTGCATATCTTCAAAGCAATGATTAGGGCAGCTCACTCAAGATCATGAGTAGGATAGTTTTTCTCATAAATTTTCAGATATCGCGATGCATAGGCAATAACCCTATCATTCTGTATAAGGACACAACCACGTCCTTTCTTTTAAGCGTTATTATAAATAAAAAACCCATCAATCCCCAATAGTATAGTCAATATAGGAGCATTGAATAGTATTTTATTTAGTTCTTCAGAATATTCTTCACATTCTTTTGTCCAAAAAAATTCAACCCCTTTACGTGTGAGATTGGTTAATAGGTTTGCCAACCGGGAAAAATTTTGGGCGAAACGTCGATAATAACCTTCAAAACCAATAAAACTACGTACCTCGGTTATACTCGTTGGTGTTGGCCATTCATGGATTGCTCTTGTCGTAGAATCATCAACAGAGATTCCATCCTTTGAGACAATATGACCAAGAAAACAAATCTCTTGAAGCCAGAATTCACATTTTCTAAACTTCAAATATAAATCATGTCATCTCAGAGTCTTCAATATAATGCGCAAGTGATTTTCATGATCATTATCGCTTTTAGAGTATACCAAGATATCATCAATAAATACAACTACAAATTCATCAACATATTCATTGAAAACTATGTTCATTAGATCCATGAAAACAGAGGGTGCATTAGTCAGCGCAAAAGGCATTACTATAAACTCGTAATGCCCGTGCCTGGATTGAAATGCTGTGTTCAGAATGTCTTCTTCATTTACACACAACTGATGGTATCGAGATCGAAGGTCAATATTTGAAAAATATTTAGATCCATGCAGTTTGTCAAATAAATCATCAATGCGAGGTAGGGGATACTTGTTCTTTATTGTTATAGCATTGATATCCCTGTAGTCGATACATAACCTCATAGATCCATCTTTCTTCTTAACAAAAAGGACAGGGGCTCCCCATGGAGAAACACTAGGGATAATAAATCCCTTATTACTCAATTCCTCTAGTTGTTTCTTTAATTACACTAAATCCACATTGTCCATTCTATACGGGGTCTTTGATATGGGCCTTGAACCAGAAATTAAATAAATTGAAAACTCAATATCTAATTCTGGAGGATGTCCAGGAAAATATTCTGGAAACACATCAACATATTCTTTCACAAGAGGAACATCCTCTATTTGGTCAGTCCTTTCCTCACCCACTGTTATTTCATTATATTCCTCCCCGATAATTGAATTTAGTTGGTCTACTGGGGATAGATATAGATAAGAATCAAGTGGTAATGATTCTTCTCTAAAGATAAGGTGTTCCTTTTCATCATCATCAAAAATTGTAACATCCTTCTTCTTATAAAAAATCTTCATATCATTGTCTAAAATCCAATACATACCGAAGATTATATCGATTTTAGTCATGGGTATGACAATGAGATCAACATATAAAGAACATTTATTTTCTCTAATGGGAACGGATTCAAAAACCATTGTTCCAATGATACATCCCATAAGATTTTTGACGGAAAACTCCCTTGTTAAATCAAATTGGAAATATCTAATTTTATTTGCAAACTGGGAAGATATGAAACAATTTGATGATCCAGAATAAAATAATGCATTTGCTAAACATTAGGAAACCATTAAATTACCTGCCACCACGTCTTTAGGATATTCTAACTCAACAGTACTGATAGCATAAGCTTGGCCTTGATCCCTTGGCCTTTTCTAAGGTATGTTCCCCTAATGATTAGGAAATTCATTTGAATAATGTCCCATCTCCCTAAAATTGTAGCATTTAAAACTGGTAGTGTGTTTCGTTCCCTTACAATCACTAGCTATATGGCCTTTCTGTCCACATTTGTAGCATACTCCTTTTCCTTTTAGACATGAACCGAGGTGATTCCTTCCACAATTATCACAGGTTGGAAATTCTATTCTTCCCTTATTCCCTATTTCCTTAGTTCCTTTCCCAATGTGTTCATAATATCCCTTCTTCTCTTACTTTGATTTAAAGTCATAAGACATAGATAATTCTTTTTTCTGTCTTGATAGCACACGAGATAATATCTTCGTATGGTGAGAAGGATTATGATACTAATGCTCGATGGAGAAATGGTTTTAACCCATCAATGAAATGGTCAATCTTACTCCTTGGGTTACGTATATAATCTGCAGCATGCCTCGCTAACCTTGTAATGTTGGCCTCTTACTTTCCGAATTTCTCATCCTTATTTTGCCTCAGACTTGAAAATTGCCATTCCATATCTGCTCGATGGTCACGAAGAAAGTATTTTTACAAGAAAATATCTTTGAACTGCCTCCATTCCATATTTGATACTTCATCATCTTCCTTTGTGTTTTGAATCAATGACCACCATTATTCAGAATCTCCAGTTAGGCGGTAAAATGCCATGATAACATTTTACCTTTCACTACACCCAAAGTCATAGAATATTTTTTCTAAGGAATTTATCCATTTCTCATCCACTAATGGATTTTTACTCCCATTGAATATTGGTGGTTGTTGCCTCATGAATAAATATAACTTTAATCCTCCGTGTTGAGGATCAGGGTGCTCCATACGCGTAAGGTTATTATTCATAACCTGAGTGATTTGTCACAGTATAGTGAATAGCTAACCAACACCAGTTGCAATACCAACTCTACTATAATTATAATGAGAAGGTGGGAAATCCCTACAAGGAGTGCATGGATTGATATAGTTTCCATTTCTTCCACTAAGTTCCATTTATAACAATGGCATACACTAGATTATTTTTTGAATCACAATACATGAATCCAAACTTTTAAAACACTTAACAAAAATTTAACAGTTTATGGATATAATCCATTATCATAAAAATGTTTTCTTTAAGGAAATATATACTAATAAACCCTTCATAATGGTTTATAGAGAAAATGAGAATTATCTTATGAAGGTCCCACAGGAGTGTCATATCCAAGAGTGTAGCAAGGCCCGTTGATGTGCACCTGTTGCCGTTTGAGTCGAGCACAAAGTGGTGTTTTTGACTTTTATTCCTAGGTACATCTGTGCTAGAGCCGCCTCTACCTACTCTTATCAAGATAGGGAAGTTTTGCTCATAACACTCATAAAATCTCCACAATACCAAAATTCAAGGAAGTTCTTCTAAACTAATCCTCAATGTCCATCTTAGGTCTATGTGCTCTAATCAGAGTTTATCTAAATCTAGTTTCCAAGGATTTTATTAAACTACCTCTGATACCAACTGTAACGCCCCGACCCTAGTTACCCAGAGTCAGTGCATTAATAGATAATATTAGCATGATCACAAGTAAATCCTGTCTCAAAAGATTGATCAGTTTAGCATTATTGGAAACAAGATTCATACATAAGTTCAAATTTACAGCTTGAAGATAAATAGAACACAATTATATTACATTAGAAACATACAAGACTCCTAGATTATGCATGTAGGTCACTCATAAATAAATTCTTCATATCCTGAGAAAATGAAATAAAATAAAGGGGTGAGCTAAAATGCCCAGTAAGGGTAAGTAATACAGCTGAAAATGACATAAATATTAAGCATGTTGAATAATTGAAATCACATGACTTTACTAATACTAAACATGAATACTTTTATGGAAAGAATAGGAGATGAGTAAATAATTCCATAATAAAACATAATCATGGGTATTCTACTAGTTGAATGTCCACATGAACCATCAATATTATGTCCATAATGAGGGAATGTATAATTCCGGACATTCTGAAACAGTTTGTCAAGGCCTCAGCCAAGATGTATACAAATGATTAATGCCTTTCCCAAAACAATATATCAAATTGGGAAAGGGAATCGGAAAATTCCACGTCTAGTTGTCTCATGAGACCTACCAATGCATCGATGATCTATAGAGAGCTCCACCCATCACTTACTAAGTCCAATACATTCCTCATATTAAAGGTTTAAACATATCATAAACATTTGTATTGAAACTAGCATACGAAATGTAAATATTTTAACCATAAACTATGAATGGTATAAAAATAGCATATATACAGAAAAAAATATCACAAAACCTGTAATACAATATGGATTTTTTGTATCATAATAAATAAACTTCAAATAATCATAAAATCCATCAAAGGATGTTTACAGAGTTGAAATCAAAACCCTTTTTTGAGAAATATCTCTTTCTATTTTGAAATCATAATTATGAAGAAAACATTTATTTTGAAAATAATCTTATAATCTTGTAATGGAAGGTTCAATTATTTTATAATGGTGGAAAATATTCGCACCTGTCGTATAAGTTAAAAATTACATTCTTACCTTAATTCTGTCGAAAATGTTAAAAAGGACCTTTTTTGGAAAACAACGAAAAGATTCCTTTATAAACATATTATAAAAAGTCAAAAAAATTTATAAATTACATTAATACATATTCTATAAAATAGTAAGAATGTTTTGAAAGACATTTTTTAGAAACATGTTTGTGGATAATAAAGAGGTCCCATTAGATAATTACGTATAAACAACCTCGTATAATGAAGAAATTGTGAAATAAACCCTTAACTTGTACTTTTCCTTGGTAGAGGGTAGGTTATCCTCTTATATCATAGTTAAATCATTGATATTAAATTATACAATAATCATATACATAAATATGATATCATATATAATATTTTAATATTTCATTGTTAATAATATTTTAGTATTATTGTTGTTTCGGGTGTTCACTTACTCATTTTCTTTAATATTTTTTGATACATAAGCCCTTTTTGTTATCCATTAGTTGTATATAATTCATATCCACAATTATATTAAGTCCATAAACATTGTTTTTGATCATCAAATGAAAATTATTCTTGAATGGATATGATGGGGAAAGAATCTTATCGCGTTCGTGGAGACAGTCGTCCGTACGTACGCACGAGCGACAATATCATTCTTTTGATATTAAAATAATATATAATTGGGTGTTGAATAATATACACAGAATCATTATCATTTTATATTTATTATTTACATGAATTACACATCATTATTATACCCATCTAAATAATAATGTAATGAATAACAATTATCCCACGACATGGAGACGGTAAGTCGTACGTACGCACATATGGTGACTTTTCATCCAAGGGAAGGATAGAATAATGAATATGGTTGTACAATATTTATAATAACATCACATTATATATAATATACTGGAGTTATTATTTTATAATTGAAATAACAAACAAAGAAGAATTGGAAGAATAAAGGAACTTGAAAGAGGGTGGTGAAAACATTACCTCTTCTTCGGGTTCTCCCTTTTGATTTGATCAAAAGAGCTCCATAAGATGTATTTATGACTAAAGGAAGGCCTCTAGGATTAATTGAGGGAAGTTGAGAGGATATTTGGGCATGGGTTGGACGATCCAAATGGCTTTTATGGTATGAATTTGAGAGAAGGGGGAGTACCCTTTTATAAGAGCGGTGAGGGGTACCTTAGAAAAAACATAAAATATTATTTTATAATAAATTTATATTCGGTTTCTAATGGATACAAAGTGACTTATTTCGTGGATAAGGTGGGTATGGGTCGACACCCACTCATCCAATAGGTTTTAGACAGGTTTGGGTCAATATAATAACATTATCTTTTTGATTGAACTCTTAGTTAAATAGTTTGACATTTACCATGTCTCTTTGTATTTTTATATTATATAATCAATAAAATTAATATATATTTTCATGCAACCTCCAAGTGGTTCATTAATGATACACCAATAATTATATAAGTCCTTTGGCCGATCCTTATATTTTTAGTAATTGAATATCATTTAATAATATAATATTTGTTTTAAAAACTATTTTTTGTCAATTTTAACACTATTTGGTATTTTGTTTTTTCTAAATTAATAACTGAATTATTACTTCTAAACTAATTCATTTAATCAACAATAACATGTCATTTTATCCTATAAAATTATATAAAATTATTAAAAGTCTCCAATAATATTTATTTCGGTATATATAATATCAATTATTTTAATATTTTACTAATAAGGTAATTACTGCATCATCATTATGTCATAAATTAATTAAATTATTTAATATCTAAAAAATATAAATAAAATACCATTATGTATGAAATATTTTTATCTTTATAATTAATATCTATAATTGAGTTTATCTTATGCAAAACATTATATTAAAAATGTTTTAGTTATTAAACTCTGATTTTAACTCTTTTAACTTTTCTTGAAATAAATAATAATAAACTTCCTAATCTAATCCAAGTGGACATAAATGATAATATTTTCTTCATAAGGTAGTTTTTGGTCGAGATACACTTTTCCAATTGAATTAGGATATGTGTTAGGGTAATATTAATATCATTTTTTCCCTTAATTACAATATTTACTTTTAATCGTGGTAAATAAAAGTAAAAAGTTACTATTCACTAAAACTTGTTTTTATCTTATTGAACTAAATTTTTCTCCTTGATATTAACCATGTCTCTAAGATTTTCAAAATTTCACTTACAGAAGCGGTAATGTTATGTTTTATGTGAGTTTCCAAATTCTCCAAGGAGGTGGGTAAACGACGGTGAGAAGTTCAATAAAATTTTTATATATCTAAAATTATTCTAAAATAATTTTAATGAATTACATAGAACATACATAGGTATTATTTATCTATTTTGACCTCAATTAATATTATATAAAATAAATAATTATTTAAATAAATATTCAGTTTTAAACTAATAATTTGTGTTTTTCACTATTCTTCAAGAATTGAATGCTTTCAGAAAAATACTGAAAATTCACCCTATGATAATTTAAATATTCCGAATCCAAAAATGAAGTCCATTTTTAAAGAAAAAATTTATAAAATTTTAAAAAGTGGGTATTACTATTCATAACAGCTAGTTTGATTGGTAGTGGTGTGTGTAAGAACTCAATGTTGCGTACAACACATGCTACTATATTATTCAAAGAGAAGCGTACCATGGAAGCTTGCAGTGTTACATATAATATTGATCATGAAATATATAAAACAATACAGTAATGAATGAATATCATATATTCATAATAAAATATTGGAACAATGACTAGGAGATGCAATACTTATGAAAAAACATATAAGTCGATCCTCATGCGCTTCACATAAAGAAATCGGGGATTGCAATAGTACCATGACATGTTACTGAAATATCATGGGGCTCATTGGGTATAATATTTGGTCAAGTGATGTTCTATGAACATGTCAAATAATGATACATGGTTCCCTTCGAGCATGCAACCCTAGTTTCATGATGCTCTATGGGATCACTATGCAAACCTTGTAGTGAATTTTAGGCAGGTCGACCAACTCATAGGGTGGAACAATGATATTTTAGCTAAGTTTCATGGTATCCCTTGGAGATGTAAATTTATATTCATGATGCCCACTAGGCACACTATCTAGACCACATAATGTTTTTTTGACATGTCATTCTAGATCATTTGTCACCCTCTGTACATGTGACATTGACTCTCGTGATTACCTCCATGAGTTTTAGACCACTATTGTGATGACAACATTTCATGTCATCCAGATCATGATACTACCTCTAAGAATGTTACCAAGGATCATGTGATGGATTCCAGGATCAACCATCAATGTCTTGAGTTTCCATCCGAAAAATTAAGCCTTCATCACGAAATAAAATTTAGAAATTCCAACCCTTAAATATGTCAATTAGATCTTTAGATTTTAATTTTACATATGAGGAAGATATCATATAAAATGTCACGGAATAAAATCAAGTCATGTTTATTAGAAAATCAATGCATGATATGCATGGAAGAGAGCTAGATCAATAGTGTATCCTAGGACATTATAACCTCATTCATTTATAGTTTTCAACACCAATTATAATGAAAACATAGGTGTGTAATGCCCAATCAAATGAACTATAAGAACGCCAATTCCTACTATAACCAAGATTTATTGTGTTTCTTCTAAGGCATGTTCATCATTTAAAACACCAAAGGGTTGTCTCAGTACATATGTCCTCCTTCCATAAGCATTGAAACTGATCATTTACTGCCCCTTATTTCCCACACCGGCCATCCCTCATGTGGTTTTAGGGATTTTAAATGAACATAATCATCTGTGTAATAATTCTCTATGAGGATTAATGAAACCTCAGTGTATAAGCCCCAATTAGTGGCATAATATGATGTGCCCCACATATGAGGGAAATTTTTTTGTGTATTACCTGACCAATTGAATTAACAATATAATTATTCCAACCATTACTTGGATAAGTAGGATACCTTACTATGTCTTGATCCCAAACACAAATGGGCATCCACGTAAGTGTATGTCCCACAATGTCTATGAAATTTCATCCATCTGAACCCAATCATTCCCATCGGCTATCCATACTTACTCATCCATCAAAGGACTGAGAAACCATCTAAACTATGATTACTGCAATTCTATCTATAACCACGAAACATAAGACACCTCCTTATTTACTGAACTCTATATTGAAATTATGAAGGTATTCCCAGTATTTAATTCCAAAATCTATATGTACTGAGACTAATTAGATGTAATATCTTCTTTTAACATTTAGCATGGATCATGTGGGCTTTAGGAGTTCCAATATTCATCTCATTTTCATCATGAATATACACTAGCTTGGGAAAATCTAAAATTTCAATCCCTGATGAGTTTCATGATATAACATCACCCATATTAGGGAATATTCTTTGGCTCTAGTCCCAAGGCCATGAATGAACGATGATAACTCAAAATCATAATATAACCTCAATACATATGATAACTTTTACACATGATCTTAAACTACACCAGCATGGTAAACTACTTGGTTTTTTATTCATGCAATAAAAAGGATGTGTAAGACACCTCATAGTGGCTGAATCCCATCCTTGTAAATTTAACCGCCTCTATGCGTGGTAGATAATCGCGAAGAATCTGCTAATAAGGATTTAGAATATAATTAGCTATCCATAGCTAGGAAATGTATGAAGATCCATGGATACATTAAAATAGATTCACCAATAATATATACCATTTCATTGCCTAAAGAAAGACTTAACCTATAATCATTGTGTTAGGGTAACTTTTCCATTATCAGGATTAGGAAGAAATTCTAGAACACATCATAAATCTATAAGATAGTATAATAGTAGGAAACTATTCCCCTTAAAAGGGTGTTATGACCCTAAAATCCTATTTTATTGACCAATGTGACTTAGTAAGAATCATTGGGTCTAATACCCTAATTGACCACCTTCATTTGAAAAGATGGTCTGTACCGAGTTTTGGACGAGGGAATTTTTGGGAATTTACAATAAGAATGGTGAAGCTATCATAATATAAATGATTATGTAACACAATTTAACACCCCCTCACTCCCAATAAAAAATTTTTCCAAACTGAACGACCGTCATAGTCATCACTTCATTGTCGAAATAATGAGGAAGAAGAAAATTTTTCATAATTTTGAAGGAGTGTAACACAAGTGGGGAAAATAATTCATTTATGAGTAATGATAATCCAATAAAGATTAATCTAATAAAAATCATAGATAAATTTCCATTGTACAAGTTATATTATTAATTGTAATGCCACTATTAAAAAGGTTTATAAATAAAATAATTGTGGGATATTTCAAATAAAAGGATGGTTCATTAAGACCAACCATGTTCCTCAACTTGAAGATGAATAGAGGGTACCTCTCAACCCATTTTTTATTTACAAAATTTTGGTTGATTGTTTTTAAAGATAAAATGGGAGATTAAATACAGAGTTTTTACAAAAATTTAATACAAGAAAAAATTATAATACTATCAAATATTATTTGGATGAAATTATAACATAAAATATTGATATTCATGAAAAATTAAAATGTAAACTTTATATTTTTTTGAATGTTATTTTTCTTTTATTTATCACATAGATCATTGACTAAACTGATATTATAGAAGATGATAAAGAATCATTTTATTTTAAAGGGTTTCATTTTATGTAGATCATAATGATTATAATTTTAACTTGTGTGTCATAGAAATTTTACTTAGGAGGAGATACATGTATACTTGTAACGCCCCGACCCCAGCTGCCCAGAGTCGGTGCATTAATTACGTAACATTGGCATGATCACAAGAAAGATCAAATCCCGAAAGACCGATTATTTTAGTAGCCTTGGAAACACTAGATATATTCATAAGTTTTACATTACATCATAAAATGAAAAACTACTACAACAACATAATGTTTCCAACGTCCACACTATAAACCCATAATATCCCTGCAAGTCAATCATAATTTACTTCTTCACTACCTGGGAAAAATAAAACATAAAAAAGGGGTGAGCTCAAATGCCCAGTAAGGATAACAATATAGCGGAACATTCAAAATAAGCATAAACATTTAAGGCAATGAATTAATAAAACAAAAGCCTTTTAAAAATTGAACTTCAACATAGTATGGCAAAAGTAAAATGAAATAATGCAATTTACTTGTTCACATGGATATTCTACTAATCGAATAATCAAATGCAATATCAATAACCACTTTCATAATGTTGGAATGCATAATGCCAAACGTTAATTTCATTGGCTAGGCCTCATCCCAAGACCTAGGGGTTACTTCTAACCGGAACCCAACCCGGAGTGCCTCTAATAACCGTACACCAACCCGGAGTGCCTCTAATAACCGGACACCAACCCGGAGTGCCTCTAATAACCGGACACCAACCCGGAGGGCATACTTTTACCAGTCCCTAACCTGGAGGGCTTACTTTAACCAGTCCCCAACCTGGAGGGCTTACTTTTACCGGTCCCCAACCCGGAACATACTTGTTTAGCACATTCATCTGAAGAAAAGTTTGAAATATAACATAAACATTCGGGTTAAAACTAGCATACGAAATGTCAATAGTTTCACCATAAACTATGAATAGTATAAAATAGCACATCCACATTCAAACATATCACAAAACCTTCAATACAATATAGAAGTTTTGTATTATAATAAATCAACTTCAAATAATCTTAAAATCCATCAAAGGATGTTGACATAGATGAAATCAAAATTCTTTTAAAAGAAGTATCTCCTTTTATTTTGAAATAATTTAAGATCCATATAAAATAAAACATTTTCTTTGAAAATATTCTTATAAGCTTGTAAGGAAAGCTTCGACGATTTTATAACGGCGGAAAATAACCGCACCCGCCGTATAAGTTAAAAAAAACATTCTTACCTCAATTCTGTCGAAAAGGTTAAAAATGACCTTGTTTTGAAAACGACGGAAAGATTCCTTTATAAACCTCTTATAAAAAGTCAAACAAGGGTATAAATGACTTTAACCCATATTCTTGTAAATAGTAAAAATGTTTTGAAATACATTTCGAAGAAACATGGATGTGGATGATAAAGAGATCCCAGTAGATTATTACGTATAATACAACCTCGAATAATGAAGAGATTGTGAAATAACCCTTACCAATTTGGTAACTTATGAAACATACAACCCATAAAAGAGGTATCATACAATGAATATGTAAATACACATAAATTAGAGTGTATTACACAAATAATATAATTATGGGCAGTACATACACCACACAAAAGTTGATGGTGGCAATATGGCATGAATCTCACGGGAATAAAGAGTGAGATGAAAACCCCTTACCTTGTACTTTTCCTTGGTTGGGGTAGGTTAACCTCCTGTATAATGGTGAAATAATTGTTATTAAATTATACAAGAATCATATATATTAATATGATATCATATATGATCTTTTAACATTGATTTATTAATAATATCTTAGAATTATCATCGTTTCGGGTGTTAACTTACTCATTTTCTTTTATATGTTTTGTTACATAAGCCATGTTTTTTGTATCTTATTCATATCCAGAATGATATCAAGTCCTTAAACATCATTTTTAAATCATAAAATGATAATTATACTTGAATGGATACGATGGAGAATGAATCTCATCGCGTTCGTGGAGACGGTAGTCCGTACGTTCGCACGAGCGACAATATCATTCCTTTGATATTAAAATAATATATAAATGAATGGTATATCATATATACAGAATCATTAAAATGTTATATTTATTATTTACATGAGTTACACATAATTATTATACCCATCCAAATAATATTATATTGAATAACAATTACACCACGACGTGGAGACGGTAAGCCGTACGTACGCACGTATGGTGACATGTTATTCAAAGGGTGGATAGAATACTGAATATGGTTGTACCATACTTATAATAACATCACAGTATATGTGAGATACTGGAGTTATTATTTTAGAATGGTAATAACAAAGGAAGAAGAAGTGGAAGAAGAAATGAACTTAGAAAAGGGTGGTGAAATCATTACCTCTTCTTCGGGTTCTTCCTTTTGATTTGATCAAAAAAGCTCTTTAGGTTGGATTTAGGATCAAACTAAGGCCTCTAGGTTGTATTGAGGGATGTTGTGAGATTATTTGGTCAGAGTTTGGCCGAACCAAAAGGCTTTGAAGGTGTGAAGAAATGAGAAGGAGGAGTGCCCTTTTATAAGAGGGGTGAGGGGCACCTTTGGAAAAGCTAGAAATATTAATTTATAATAAATTCATATTCGGTTTCTAAAGGCTCCAAAGTTGACTATTAAAAGGATGAGGTGGGGATAGGTCGAAAACAACTCATCCAATAGAATTTAGACAGGTTTGGGTACTTATATTAACCTTATCATTAAGTATTAACTCTAAGTTAATTAGTTTCACTTTTACAATGTCTCTTTGTATTTTTATATATTATGGTTAATAAACTTACTATATACATCCAAGAGACCCCCAAGTGGTCCATTAATGAGGAACCTATCATAATATAAATCTCTTGGCCGAACCTTAGATTTTTAAGAATTTAATATCAATTAATAATATAATATTTGTTTTAAGAACTCTTTTATGTCAATTTTGACACTATTCAATAGTTGATTTTTGTGAAACTCCTAACAGATTGATTACTTCGAAAAAAGTCAATTAAATCAATCCTAATATATAATATTATCATAGAAAATTAGTTTAATTCATTAAAAGTTTCATATTATAATTATTTGGGTATTTATAAGATCAATTATTTTAATTTTGCACTATTTTAGTAATTACTGCATCATCATTGTATCATAAATAAAATAAATTATTTAATGTCTAAAAATTATAAATAAAATATCATTATGTAGGAAATCTTTTTATCTTTCTAATGAATATTTATAATCAAAAATCCAACATGTATAACCCTATGTAAAAATTGTTCTTCTAAAAGATGTAAGCTTATGCCATTTTTATTTTTATTTTAACTTTATTAATATAATGTGTCATTATCACTTACAAGTGGATCCATGGGGTCCCAAAATAGACCCAAAGATGCCCATGGTCGACCATGTATCAACAAATAGGGTTAAGACACGTTTTAGGGTAATTTAGTATTATTATAATATTATTTTTTTAACCCTTATTTACCGGATTTACCCTTTAACCATGGTAAATAAAATATTTACCACAGTAACTTTTCAAAATGTCTAAAAATAAAAGTTACCTATTTACACAATTTGAGCATCCTGATTCCAAATATGGAATCCATTTTCCTAAATTCAAAACACAGAAGTGGCAGAAATTAATTTAAAATTAATTCCCGCTGTCAAAACAAAAAGCGTGTTTTTAAGAGATAATAACTATCAAAAGATTGACACTTGTTTATGTTCGGTTTAATTGTAAAATTATGTCCAATGACCAACATTATATTAAATGGTAAAAATATATTCTAAATATACTTTAAAACCACTAAAATTCATAATTTATCACTATTAATTATTTTGATTAAAAAAGTTGTTTTTAATTAAAATTTAGAAATTTTCACTATTCATCAAAATATGAAAGTTATCCGAAATGTACCAAAATTTCACCCTAGGCTAATTTCGATATTCTGAATCCAAAAATGAAGTCCATTTTGAAATATAAAATATATATGATTTCAAAAATTAGGTATTACTATTCACAACGACTAGTTTAATCGGTTGTGGTGTGTGTTAAAACTCGAAGTTGCGTATAACACACGCTACTGTATTATTCAAAGGAAAGCGTACCGTGGAAGCTTGGGATGTTTCATTTTAAATTTTTTTGATGTCCCCATTTAGTCAATATGTTTAAAATATTGTATTTAAAAAGGGTTCACTATTAAAATTTGATAAAAGTGCAATACTGAAAATGAATTTGATCTTGCATTATATCAAAGAAACTCATAATATGGATTCTAAAATTATAAGGATTATATAAAGTTTAAAATTTAGATAATACTATTCATAACCGCTTTTGAATGGCTTATTTTTGTAAGTCATGGTGTGATTGAACTCGGTGTTGCGTGTAGTGCAAGTTATTTAATTATTTTGAAGAAATAACACACTATGAAATATTGGGGTGTTACATTCTCCCCTCCTTCAATAAATTGCGTCCTCGCAATTTGAAATTGTTCTTCAAAAATAAAAGGTTGAAAATAGAAAATATATTTGTGGGAAAACCCACATCGGAAATTGGGTTACTAAAATTTAGTCTTAATATGAGGAAAAGAGAAATGAAAGGGTCACCACCAAATTATGATCTCGATTAGGAGAACATTGGTGGCAATTAGAGATATATAATTGGAGGAAAAACGTAAATATTTATAGGTAGTGATTGAGGTCATCAATCACAAACAAGTGTAAAATTGAGGTCCTTAAACTCATCAATCTATGATGATTTGAAATACCATCGGTTCAACAAAACATAGGGTATTGGGATAACACATTTTTGATGTTTCAAAATATCCTAGTTGAAATCCCACATCGAAAAATGAATTAATGAGGCCTCTATTTAAAATAAAGAGTCGAAAGTATGAAGATTACCGAAAATAACACATACTAGGGTTCCATGTAGGAAAATATGGATATGGAAGAAAAATCTAACCATCAATTATCTGATGGAGAGTGGTAGAGAACATGGCTATAAAAAAGGCCAACAATCCCAAAGCCAAAAATTAGTGATGATTTAAGGTACCATCTAGGAAAACATTTTTGTTCTAATTTGATTTTCTTAATATTGAGGAATTTTTTTATGAGATTGGCTAAGATCATAAGGAGATATACTTACTTTATAATTAGAGTTTTATCCATTAATAAATTTCTACCACAAACTCATCTTTCACTCTAAAAGATAATAGAATGTAAAAAAATTCTATTTACACTATTCGTATAGGGTTCCAAAATAAACGAATTTATAATTCATCTACATGATCTTTTAATAAAAACTACATTATTTAATCCAGGACATCTCATGGTCCAGTGGTAGGTGATACACCCTTGTCGCCCTTCGGTTGCGGGTTCAAGTCTCGCAGCCTTGCCGGACGCGACGGGTTGCCGCCCGACCTCCGGGTTGTCCTTTTATGGCAATCCAAAATAATCCAAACTAGAACTATCCAAAATACTTCTGTCCAAACTCACAGTCTAACATTTATAAGGAAGGTAAACATAATATAGATCCTTTTTACCACGTAATAGCATATGAATACCTTCATCATGTATTACCATATTCCTTATTGATTACATTCATGCTCCCTTATTCCATATAGAATGCTGGATATACTTCATCAATCCAAAAATGTTTTAAACCCCAAAAATGATGGAATATACAAATCATTAATCAGTTCGAAGGTAGTCAAGAATATCCAATATAATTTATCCAAAACAATCATGTATTATTCCAAAATCACTACTTCGGTATCAGAACTATATTATGGTTTATCATTCTCTCAACCATATATTTTCCAAAAATTTATCCTGCTATTGAGTCACTTTTCTTTGTTCCACATAATCTCAAGTCCTTAATGAAATAGTACTGCAGTACAATCCTTATATACTCCATAATTATTATAACAAGTACATTGTTGATACAACACTCAATTGACATAATCAACATAAGAACTCTAATCATTCCTCCTCATCTGTGGTAGTATCATAACTTGATTATTATCCAATAGCATCATTTGCGGCATAGTCTGATGACTGGGACATAGGTTCGGATAGTGTCCAAACTCCTTGCAAATGAAGCATTGTACATTTGAGACCATTTTCTCACCCTTGCAGTCACGTACTTTGTGCCCTTTTCCTCCACACTTATAACAAACTCTCATTCCTTTCAGGCAAGTTCCAGGGTGTTTCTTTCCACAGTTACCACATATGGGAAAATTATTCTTTTCCCTCTTCCCTTTATCCATCTTTCTCTCTTCCAGCCTTTTCTTCTCTTGCTTCCCTTCAAATGCATAGGACTCAGTAAACTCTTTACTTATCTTATCAACACATGATATTATTTCTTCATATGATGATAATACATGGGTGACTATTTATCTTATAAATTCTAGCTTAAGACCATGAAAGATATGATCCTTCCTTCTCTTTGAATCATGTGTATTTCTGGAGTTCTCATTCCTTCTACTGGGTGCCATTTCTAAACAATGGCATAAACTAGATCAGTTTATGAATCAAAATACATAATCCCATACTTATAAAACACTTGACATAAATTGAACTATTTATGGATATAATCCATAATCATAAGAATGTTTTCTTTGAGGAAGTATATACTCATAATCCCTTCAAAATGATTTGTAAAGAAAATGAGAGTTATCCTAAGCATATCCCCCGGGAGTGTCGTAACCAAGAGTGCAGCAAGGCCCGTTGTCGTGCACCAGTTCCCGTTCGAGTCTAGCTCAAAGCGGTGTTTTCGGGTTTTACCCCTAGGTACATCTGTGCCAGAGCCGCCTCTACCTGCTCGTATCCAGACAGGGATGTATTGCTCGGAAAACTCACAAAATCTCTACAATACCAAAATTCTAGGAAGTTCTTCTATACTAATCCTCAAAGTTCATCTTAGGTCTACGTGCTCTAATCAGAGTTTATCTAAATCTAGCTTCCAAGGTTTGTACTAAACTTCCTCTGATACCAACTGTAACGCCCCGACCCCAGCTGCCCAGAGTCGGTGCATTAATTACGTAACATTGGCATGATCACAAGAAAGATCAAATCCCGAAAGACCGATTATTTTAGTAGCCTTGGAAACACTAGATATATTCATAAGTTTTACATTACATCATAAAATGAAAAACTACTACAACAACATAATGTTTCCAACGTCCACACTATAAACCCATAATATCCCTGCAAGTCAATCATAATTTACTTCTTCACTACCTGGGAAAAATAAAACATAAAAAAGGGGTGAGCTCAAATGCCCAGTAAGGATAACAATATAGAGGAACATTCAAAATAAGCATAAACATTTAAGGCAATGAATTACTAAAACAAAAGCCTTTTAAAAATTGAACTTCAACATAGTATGGCAAAAGTAAAATGAAATAATGCAATTTACTTGTTCACATGGATATTCTACTAATCGAATAATCAAATGCAATATCAATAACCACTTTCATAATGTTGGAATGCATAATGCCAAACGTTAATTTCATTGTCTAGGCCTCATCCCAATACCTAGGGGTTACTTCTAACCGGAACCCAACCCGGAGTGCCTCTAATAACCGGACACCAACCCGGAGTGCCTCTAATAACCGGACACCAACCCGGAGGGCATACTTTTACCAGTCCCTAACCTGGAGGGCTTACTTTAACCAGTCCCCAACCTGGAGGGCTTACTTTTACCGGTCCCCAACCCGGAACATACTTGTTTAGCACATTCATCTGAAGAAAAGTTTGAAATATAACATAAACATTCGGGTTAAAACTAGCATACGAAATGTCAATAGTTTCACCATAAACTATGAATGGTATAAAATAGCACATCCACATTCAAACATATCACAAAACCTTCAATACAATATAGAAGTTTTGTATTATAATAAATCAACTTCAAATAATCTTAAAATCCATCAAAGGATATTGACATAGATGAAATCAAAATTCTTTTAAAAGAAGTATCTCCTTTTATTTTGAAATCATTTAAGATCCATATAAAATAAAACATTTTCTTTGAAAATATTGTTATAAGCTTTTAAGGAAAGCTTCGACGATTTTATAACGGCGGAAAATAACCGCACCCTCCGTATAAGTTAAAAAAAACATTCTTACCTCAATTCTGTCGAAAAGGTTAAAAATGACCTTGTTTTGAAAACGACGGAAAGATTCCTTTATAAACCTCTTATAAAAAGTCAAACAAAGGTATAAATGACTTTAACCCATATTCTTGTAAATAGTAAAAATGTTTTGAAATACATTTCGAAGAAACATGGATGTGGATGATAAAGAGATCCCAGTAGATTATTACGTATAATACAACCTCGAATAATGAAGAGATTGTGAAATAACCCTTACCAATTTGGTAACTTATGAAACATACAACCCATAAAAGAGGTATCATACAATGAATATGTAAATACACATAAATTAGAGTGTATTACACAAATAATATAATTATGGGCAGTACATACACCACACATAAGGTGATGGTGGCAATATGGCATGAATCTCACGGGAATAAAGAGTGAGATGAAAACCCCTTACCTTGTACTTTTCCTTGGTTGGGGTAGGTTAACCTCCTGTATAATGGTGAAATAATTGTAATTAAATTATACAAGAATCATATATATTAATATGATATCATATATGATCTTTTAACATTGATTTATTAATAATATCTTAGAATTATCATCGTTTCGGGTGTTAACTTACTCATTTTCTTTTATATGTTTTGTTACATAAGCCATGTTTTTTGTATATTATTCATATCCAGAATGATATCAAGTCCTTAAACATCATTTTTAAATCATAAAATGATAATTATACTTGAATGGATACGATGGAGAATGAATCTCATCGCGTTCGTGGAGACGGTAGTCCGTACGTTCGCACGAGCGACAATATCATTCTTTTGATATTAAAATAATATATAAATGAATGGTATATCATATATACAGAATCATTAACATGTTATATTTATTATTTACATGAGTTACACATCATTATTATACCCATCCAAATAATATTATATTGAATAACAATTACACCACGACGTGGAGACGGTAAGTCGTACGTACGCACGTATGGTGACATGTTATTCAAAGGGTGGATAGAATACTGAATATGGTTGTACCATACTTATAATAACATCACAGTATATGTGAGATACTGGAGTTATTATTTTAGAATGGTAAGAACAAAGGAAGAAGAAGTGGAAGAAGAAATGAACTTAGAAAAGGGTGGTGAAATCATTACCTCTTCTTCGGGTTCTTCCTTTTGATTTGATCAAAAGGGCTCTTTAGGTTGGATTTAGGATCAAACTAAGGCCTCTAGGTTGTAGTGAGGGATGTTGTGAGATTATTTGGTCAGAGTTTGGCCGAACCAAAAGGCTTTGAAGGTGTGAAGAAATGAGAAGGAGGAGTGCCCTTTTATAAGAGGGGTGAGGGGCACCTTTGGAAAAGCTAGAAATATTAATTTATAATAAATTCATATTCGGTTTCTAAAGGCTCCAAAGTTGACTATTAAAAGGATGAGGTGGGGATAGGTCGAAAACAACTCATCCAATAGAATTTAGACAGGTTTGGGTACTTATATTAACCTTATCTTTAAGTATTAACTCTAAGTTAATTAGTTTCACTTTTACAATGTCTCTTTGTATTTTTATATATTATGGTTAATAAACTTACTATATACATCCAAGAGACCCCCAAGTGGTCCATTAATGAGGAACCTATCATAATATAAGTCTCTTGGCCGAACCTTAGATTTTTAGGAATTTAATATCAATTAATAATATAATATTTGTTTTAAGAACTCTTTTATGTCAATTTTGACACTATTCAATAGTTGATTTTTGTGAAACTCCTAACATATTGATTACTTCGAAAAAAGTCAATTAAATCAATCCTAATATATCATATTATCATAGAAAATTAGTTTAATTCATTAAAAGTTTCATATTATAATTATTTGGGTATTTATAAGATCAATTATTTTAATTTTTCACTATTTTAGTAATTACTGCATCATCATTGTGTCATAAATAAAATAAATTATTTAATGTCTAAAAATTATAAATAAAATATCATTATGTAGGAAATCTTTTTATCTTTCTAATGAATATTTATAATCAAAAATCCAACATGTATAACCCTATGTAAAAATTGTTCTTCTAAAAGATGTAAGCTTATGCCATTTTTATTTTTATTTTAACTTTATTAATATAATGTGTCATTATCACTTACAAGTGGATCCATGGGGTCCCAAAATAGCCCAAAGATGCCCATGGTCGACCATGTATCAACCAATAGGGTTAAGACACGTTTTAGGGAAATTTAGTATTATTATAATATTATTTTTTTAACCCTTATTTACCGGATTTACCCTTTAACCATGGTAAATAAAATATTTACCACAGTAACTTTTCAAAATGTCTAAAAATAAAAGTTACCTATTTACACAATTTGACCATCCTGATTCCAAATATGGAATCCATTTTCCTAAATTCAAAACACAGAAGTGGCAGAAATTAATTTAAAATTAATTCCCGCTGTCAAAACAAAAAGCGTGTTTTTAAGAGATAATAACTATCAAAAGATTGACACTTGTTTATGTTCGGTTTAATTGTAAAATTATGTCCAATGACCAACATTATATTAAATGGTAAAAATATATTCTAAATATACTTTAAAACCACTAAAATTCATAATTTATCACTATTAATTATTTTGATTAAAAAAGTTGTTTTTAATTAAAATTTAGAAATTTTCACTATTCATCAAAATATGAAAGTTATCCGAAATGTACCAAAATTTCACCCTAGGCTAATTTCAATATTCTGAATCCAAAAATGAAGTCCATTTTGAAATATAAAATATATATGATTTCAAAAATTAGGTATTACTATTCACAACGACTAGTTTAATCGGTTGTGGTGTGTGTTAAAACTCGAAGTTGCGTATAACACACGCTACTGTATTATTCAAAGGAAAGCGTACCGTGGAAGCTTGGGATGTTTCATTTTAAATTTTTTTGATGTCCCCATTTAGTCAATATGTTTAAAATATTGTATTTAAAAAGGGTTCACTATTAAAATTTGATAAAAGTGCAATACTGAAAATGAATTTGATCTTGCATTATATCAAAGAAACTCATAATATGGATTCTAAAATTATAAGGATTATATAAAGTTTAAAATTTAGATAATACTATTCATAACCGCTTTTGAATGGCTTATTTTTGTAAGTCATGGTGTGATTGAACTCGGTGTTGCGTGTAGTGCAAGTTATTTAATTATTTTGAAGAAATAAAACACTATGAAATCTTGGGGTGTTACATACTAATTAAAAGTGGTATCCGAAATAGGTCCAATTAGTGTAATTTTAAATGAGATAATTGACGACTATTGTAGACAAGGAAATAATAATTAATATAGAGTTTAGAGATAATTTAATATCATTTTCGTGGAATACAATGTTTTTGAATTGTTACTAATGAATTTGTTTATGTATTTACATTTTTTATGATGGAAGAGGTGATATCAAAAACAAACCTGAGCATCCCATAAACCGAGCACACAATAAAGTTTATGTAAATGCCCAAATAATGTTCCAAATACCCATAGGCTATAAACTGCTACCTAGGGATCATGATAACTCTTTAGGATTGGTTTTCTTTCAATAAATCCATTAATAATGTCGAAAACTATAACTTGACGTGTCCTCTAAATAATATAGTGTGTCACAACCCCAAATATAATGAACTGAAAAATATCAAATCAATATGTAGTAATAAAAATAAATCTCAAAATGAATACTGAAAACAAATACATAAATATAAATACCATGCATATCAAAACCACAATGAGTCATACAACACATATATATATATAAATTATGGGATGGTAAGTTGAATAGGAAATACAATAGTTTTATTCAAAAATTTGATCAAGACTAAATCAAAAAATTCTACCCATCTTTGTTTGACATGAGTAATTAGACCCACCATGTCTCAATTACGAATTCATGATCCACTACATGACTACCCACCTCCTCAAAGTGGTACATTACTTTTAATTTCATATTCTTATATCCATTGGGTGTATCTATAGTGTGTTCATAAATATCCCAACGGTAACCTACTAAGTGATTCATATGAAATATTTTTTAAAAAAACCAAGCAGTCTTGTTTTAAAATAATCCATAAGAAACTATGGTTTTGAAATTTTAAATTATACAATATTATATATCATTCATTATAACAATGTAAAATATAAAATTATAATCCCTAAAAATAAAAAATTTAATCAACCTCCAATGATAATGACCAAAGGTATATATGGCTAGGGGAAATCTAGGATCCTTAAACTATCTCAGTCAATAATAAAATTACAATAAACTAAGTGATGTTTTTTTGGAATGTAATCTCATTACAAAGTAGAAAGGACCCCCATAATGTTACTCCCTATTCATATAATAATTGTTTGTAATATTATTGTAACATTATATAAGGACGCATAGGGTCTGGCTTGCCTATTCATACAACTACTAGTCATCCCACCTAAGTAACCATGATCCCATTTGTTATTCCCTTTTCAAATAGTTACTTTTTTATCTTTTGAAAACATTTTCCACATCAAATTGGGGAATTCCATTAAAAAACAAGTGAAACCATCATTTTCATATACAAATCATTCCTTTCAAACCCATTTTCTTTCCAATACTAAGGGGAATTTTTTTTAAAAAAATATTTCACATATGTTAGAATTAAATAATTTTATAACATGATTTAAACCCTTTATAATAAATATTTTAAAAATTTATCCACTCAAGGTATATATAAAAAATCCAACTTATGAATCAAACCTAACATACTCCTTTACGAGAAGTTTTAAAATGTTGGATTCACTTTAAAACATAAATGAGGGATCATTGATGGAAATAAAAATTTCTAAACATCACTATCCACACCACAAAGATTGTATAAATGGAAACCATATGTTTACATGACCATTATAAATATAGAAAATCCTGAATAAGAGAGGAATATACCCACATAAGAGATGATGGGGAAATTATTGTTATCATAATGTAATTTGAATAATCCCAACATAAATTGATCCTTATGAAGGGGAATGTCATTCTTGTGATATTATAGAGGTAGGATTTGAGTGGTAGAGAAAAAGGAGTGTTATGGCAATTTAATAGAGAATGAGTAGTTAGGTAAATTCACAGTTTTGAAGTTCTTTACAGGATGCATGGTTCTCCATTCTCTGTCACAACCATGTTAGTGGAATTGGAGACACATGGGTCATTCTTATAATTTATTCACATTGTCAGGATGACCTCGATCTGACCGTGAAAATCATAACTAATAAATGGCTACAAGTATTTCATGGTTTGCAATATCCATATGTTTCTCAAATTTCAAAATAAAAGGCCCAAAAATGAAATTTAATGATAAAAAATAATATGTAATACATTTTATAAAGGAAAATGGAAAATTTTCTGTGAATTGTTTCCATATCATATGACTTTATATGTCCTAAAGATTAGTTCTAAGATAGTTGATTGATATGTAAGTTCAACCAATGATTTATCCTAAATTATTCCTAATCCCAATCCTTATTGGAATTAGTCTTGTGTTTTCAAATAACTTATACCATTGAGATTTACTTCCCATGAGGAACTTTCATCTAGGAGTTAACAATCCAATCCACCTCAGTCACCATGAAATTTTTTTCTAGTGCTATATCATTCTAGTTCATAACATCATAGAGGTCTGAATTATACATTCTCAATTGGGAGATGACGAAAAAATTATGGATAAACAAAAATTGAAGATGTAACAATAACAAATAACTAACATTTATGATTCTTTATGTGATCTCCAAAGGTCCCATGTACCTTGGAGTATGATTCCCCTTCTTCCCAAGCCATCAGTTACCTAACTTGGGTGATACCATAAGAAACATTTATTCAAAAATTAAAAACACCCAATGATGAATCTAATGGTCCACATAATATTTATGTCAACACTAAGCTGTAACCAATTGTTGTCTAATCATCTAATTCCTACTCATCATCTCTGGGATAATACATGGCCCCTCGAGAGATGTCTCATTTACCATAGCCTTATATAAGGGTGGTTGACAAGGTCATCCATATTAGTCTTCAAAAAGATATATATTGATATAAAACTTGTAACTATTATTATAGGCTAACTATACTATTACTTATTTTTATCCCATTATGCTATAAAGTCTAAGACATGATCACAATGCATATCCTCCAAAATATGGACAACCTAGTCTTTCTAGCCATTAGTGTATAGATAGTCAATTTTACTCAACTTTACCAATGACACAATTACCTCATGGGTGAATTTCTAGAACCGCAAAGTGAATAGAGGGTCCAAAACATAGATGATAGTATATGAAAACCCTTGAGGCCTCTTGGTCTTTTGTACATACAAATTAGCAATCTATCACACCTTTGTGGAATCCTCGATCAGAAAAAAGATAGAATATTTAGTTAAAAAATCATTCATGCACCAAATTAAATTATTACCCTTAGGGGTATGAAATATTTCCACGATAAATTTCATAAAAATCTTATCTCACATGTAAATTAAAAATAAAATAGATTTTAAAAAACTAGAGGAATTTTGGATCTGTGATTTTACTTGATTATTGGTGTATAACCATGATAAAAATGTACTATGCCACCTCCCATACATGGTCACTAGTATCAATATTTCAAATTTTAAAAGATATTAGTGGTAATTTTGTGGATGGGCCCCTGAGAATGATTAAAATATCAATTCACAACTTTCCTAAAAGACAAGGGAAACACAAAATAGATCCCGCAAAAATTATTACCCTTATAAAATAGAAACCCCTCATTGGGGGTCCCCCCACAATTTACGATATGGATAATTCAATGGTATGCCTCATCTCTTTGCTGATCCTGGGGAATGATCTCAAGAATAAAAGGTGTCAACGGAAATATATCAAGAAAAACCACCTCCGACTCCTACATATCTTCTTACTATATATGATCAATGAGATCTATGAGTTTTCATTAATCACTGGACTACCTTAATGCTTGAGAATGAATCTATATTTTGAGAGCATTTGTTACCACATTCCATTTTCCTATTGTATAATAAATTTCATAGTTTAATTCCCATAGGTATTAACCCCATTTTATTTTATATACATTTAGTTATTTTTCAAGGAATACATATCCTAAAAAATTATGATCATAGTTAATCATGAATCTCACCCCATAATGATAAGGACACGAACACATAAGGGAATTCATGACCAATGTGGGATCAAGGCCATGAGTCGAGTAATTCTTCTCATGTAGTAAAATATAGAGAGAACCATATTCCACTATGTGATCACCCTATATGAGTATTCTACCGAATACCATAACATATGAATTAATGTAAATAATATAGCCACGATTATCCCAAGGTAGAATCAGAATAGGGGCTAAGGTCAACCCCCACATTAGTTCATCGTTGGATTATTCATAGACTTAAATCCATTTAAATCTTACCACGTACCTGGCAAGATCCATCAAAGGATATTCTATGCTAGATAAATCATTCATAAATCACATAAAATATCCCATTAAAACAACAAATATTAGTATATCAATGATGTTATTTGGTTCTTCCTAGGACATGATATCTATCACATTTCCCGGATCCACTATCATGCCACGTTCTTATAACATGTGTCCCAAGAACATAACTTATTACATCCATAAATTACACTTTTATATAATTTAATAAATAAAATGACCACAAAGAGTCCCCAAAGAAACTCCCAAACTTCACTCATGATCCACAATAATATTGGAATGCACAAATATATCATCCCAAAATACCACTATAATGTAATCAAGGTATCAATGGAATAACTAATTAATGAGTACAATAAATACCCATTAATAATGGGTATATAGAAAAAAATTAATGAGAAACTGAAAATGGATATAAATTCATTAAAAATATGTCATAGAAATAATAGAATATTTCCACATGAGTTCATAATAACATGAAAAAATATCAATAACTGAAAACCACATCCTCCCTTTAACTGATCATGGCGGTCATCAATATAGGGAAAATGATACGTATTACTAATAATCACTAGGTATATATTTATCTACCTAGTGAACAAGTATATAATTTCTTCATATTTTATATAAAAAGAATTGTGCTAGGTCAAGAGGATATTCTTGAAGGAATGAAGCCTCTAACATACAAATCATATAACTAAATAATTAATTATTTTAATTTTGTGGGTTCTATATGACATGAAATAAAAGGGATAGTATACACTCTAGATATCATATCAATCAAATAAAAGGTGTAAATTTCTTGGGGAAATCCAAAGAAAGAAACCAGAAACACCTTCAGCAACTCCCTTATTACTTGAGAATGCTCTTTATTTATGTTTCCCTCATATAAAAATTCATAATTCTTGAGAGATTAATCTAAAATTCTTTAAATGATGATTCCAATCATGAATAGAACACAAGTATCACTCTCCTTAAAACTCAAGAGATATTCCATTAGGGATAGTATAGGTCAACCTCTGATTATAAAATCAACATGATCCATGAATTTATTAATCTAGTCAATCCTGATAATAAAATCAAAGTTAATTTATTACTAGAACGAATAAATCCCTTACAAACTCCTCTTTCATTATTGGGAAAATACCTTAAGGGAATAAAAATCCCTAGTGTCTCTTCTTATCGATAGGATATAATGTCTCCACAAGTTAAGGCATGAGATCATATTTTAGATTTAGAAAAACATGATATGAATATATATAAATGAGTGAGAGAAACTTGTATCAATTAAATTATTTTACATTGAAGAAGAAATTAAAATGGTACCTATCACAATCATTGTTCCTACCATGGTTTATATTGAAAAATATTCTATAGAATTTTGTTTCATCTACTTTATATGGGTTTGTGGTCTTCTTCTAACCTATGGATTGGTCCTAAACTACCTCTTCCTATTTAATGACCCAATAGAACATCCCCACCAGTTAGGATAAGATGAAACCACCTTTGAGTCATCCGACATAACTATGGTCCACTTATTGATGAAGTGCCCGAAATAGTTCAATGATTAGAGATAACACTAAAATATATATGTAGATAGACTAAGAATCCATAAGAGTGAACAATCATAGGGATAAAATGTCATGAAAGCATCATATTCATAGTCATTCCATAGAGATAATAGGTGGTAGACCCAATACCCATTTTTGATGGTGATAATAATTTATATAAGTATAGAGAATCCACCACCTCACATTATTGGTTCATCTCATTCCCTTTTCTTATATAAAGAGTCAGTTATTCTTTCACTATGCCAGAAAGGAACCCTAATAAATTCTCACTTGTTGGCCTAGTCAGTTACCAGCATTAAGGCCTACTCAACCACTATAGTATAATTATTAACCTGAAGAAATAAGTATTTATTTCAAATATTAGTTCATATACCCATTTAAAAATATATGTGTTCCAAAAATTCATTTGAAACTATCTCATGAAAAAATTGGATCAGCTCAATGAATCGATTAGCATACTCCAGGAATATCTTGTCACTTTATTAAAGGAAAAAAATCAGAATAATTTTCTACAATAAGGTTATCGATAATGAATTTTAATGTTATGATAATCTTTACCTCCTTTCACAACATGGTTTTGTGATACTTATATTGAACAACCAACTCTCACAATTTATGGTCAAGACACTAGCACATAATGAAATCAAATTTCACCTTCATGGAATCTAGAGTCAATAGAAATATAACAATCATCTTAATATTTTCCAACTAATCCTATTCCTTTTTGGATCATTGGTTCCTTGAATATATGGATACTTATGATAAAGGAATTATTAATTATTATCCATGTATATAATTGAACCTGAATATGTTTCCTTTGCTTGAGTTGGAAAGGGCCTGCTCCATTATCAATAGATAAGACTATTTAAAAAATTGACTCAATTATATTTTTATCGAGGGGGATTTTCCACAAAAATTTATCCACATCATCTTTTTAAGGGTTCACAAGATCCTATCATGGGTGAATGACACTACATGAAGTCAATTAAAATGAAAATAGAACATAAAAACAATAAAAAACATAGTTCAATTAAAAGACATTTATAAAAAAATTATGGAACATATGGTGGAATTTATGAACGAAAAAAACATGGAAAATAATAAAAATCATACTATGAATGTTTTGGATGAATGGTTTACCAAAGATCGATCCAAATTAATCGGTTACACTAGTATATTTTAGTTAGATACATAGTTTAGCCATAAGGTTTGAAAAACTATGTTTCAAGAATATGAATCACATTTGAACTCCTCCACTCAGGAAACAAAGATTTTCTATATGGTCTTTATCCTTAATGCCGTAATTTTTCCCCTACAAAAAGTCCTCCAAAATTCTATTATCAACATGGAACCACAAAAAATTTGAAATGATGTCAAAATACATATGATAGACTCATTTCTCATCATCTCATGGATACTAAAAAACTATTACTAAGAGTTTTGGATATAAACTCTCTCATGAAATACATATAAATTAATAGAGATCCAATATCCTATCTACCAATACATCCCAAACTACACAAATAAAAAATACAATTCTCTAATTCCATTTAGTTATAAACTAACCAGCGATAACCCTGAACAAGGAACCCAATCCATTTTTTGTAATGTCTTCAAGTGAAATCTCAATCCCCACATGCTAAAAACTAGTGACATAGCATCAATAACGCACATTGGGAATTCTTTTTGAAAATAAATACATTAATATATTCTGAAAATAGAATCTAGAAAGAACTCACAAAAACATGGATGGTCATGCACACAAATATGAAGAAATGTAACATACCCAAAGAAACATACTAAAACGTAAATATATAATAAAATCAAAATGGAAATCACATAAAAAATGAACATTAACTAGAACAGAACAAAATTTTCTAATTCAAGATACATATAAATGGGGGAGGGGTGTGAAGTCGGATAAGAAATACAATAATATGCTAAAAAATAGGGACCAATATTGTATCAACAATATCTACATTTATTCATGTGACCTGAGGTCCAAAATCTATCATTTCCCTATCAAAAACTCTTTCCCTATTGACATAAAGACATTCTTACCCAAATATACACCTTTCCAATAAAAACATACTCCATGATAGGGTCTACACACACCCATTGGGTGTATTTAGGTTGTGCGCACAACTTACCTATTAAAATCTCACTAACTGTTTCAGAAGTAAGATCTGATAAATTAAATCTATAATATTAGTTTAAAAATAAACCATAGGAAAATAAGAACATAAAATTTTATAATATGAAATATTAGATATCAATATTTAAAAAATTTTAAAACATAAAATAAAATTCCATGAAGATAAATAATTTATATATGCATCAAAGGAAAACCCTACGTTATTTAAGGGAATGAGATTTCTAGGATCCTCATACTATCTCTATGGTTGAGCTAATAAAACTATACTATGCACAAACCATTGAGAAATCAACCTCAATACCTACCAGAAAGGGGTAACCCTGGAATTTGACACACTGTACATCAAATAATATTGTTTACTCATTGTGGTAGGGTAATCCAAGGTTGTTTAGAGTGTGTATTTCCTATCCATACTAATAATAACACTACGTCTATGTACCCAAGAACCCATGTGTTATTCTCTCTTCCAATAGTTATCATTTTATCATTTTAAATAACTTTCCAATTTAATGGAGAATTCGATGAATAACAAAAAGTGTATCTGTCATGTTTATATATAAATAATGCTTTTACAGTGAATTTAAATCCTTGTATTAATAGAAAAAAATTTCCAAAAATATATCACATATTTCATCTTTCAATAATTATACAACAATATTTAGATCCATTATAATCATTATTTTAATACAAAAATGCACTTAGGTATGTAAAAAAATTCAAAATTACCAGACCACTTACATTAATCCTTTGTGAACACATTTACAAGTTATACTCCCATTTTAAGGTTAAGAGGGATCCAAAAATGTAATAAAAATCCTAGATATCATAACCTACACTATAAAATTTGGTTGATGGGAATCTATAGGGAACTATTCCTATATATAATATAAACAACCATGAATATGAGAGGAAGAGACCAAAATAAGAGAACATGTGGTACTTAATTACTGATTTCATAAAGGATGTTGACGAATCCCCACCAAAATATAGACCTAGAGGAAGGCGAAGGGAATTCCTGTTATAAGAGGGAGATGAGGATAGAGTAGGTTAGAAAATATATGGTTGGGTGGATTTAATTGAATAAGGGTAGTTAGTTAAGATAACAAATTTTTTAATTCTATATATGTCACCTAGATTCCCCAATTGTGTTCTATGCATGGGGGTAGAATGTGATACAACTAAGAAAGTTAAACAATTTGACTATATCACTAGTTATACCATGTAACTTGTGTGAAAATATCTACTAATAAAATAATATTGATTTTTTATGGTTTCCAATTGGTAATCTTTAACTATGGGATTGTTATTGTATCCCAATTTTTTAATTTAATGGAAAAGACATAAAAATGAAATTTAAGGTTAATTAATAATAAATTATAATTTTCAAACCTAAAATTTACATCATTAGTGTGAAATGATACTTCTATGTAATGTATGACAATAGGTAGAAACATCATAAAATGTAAAATAATATCAATAACTTGTATCAAATATTTTTATAGAATACTCTTTTATTAATTATGTATTTAATTTAAAATGAATTATTTGATATTTTGGGGTTCTGTGATGTGTTATAGAATAAATGGTACGTGCATATAGATTATGATTGAATGTTGTAATAATATTAAATTAATAAAATTTATATGTGATTCTATATATCAAATAATAAACAATTCACATTGAACTTGTTTAAAAGTAACTACAATAATGAATTGGTAATTAATAAATGGATTTTTATATGTACGGTAGATGTTGAGTGTTAAAATTAATTAATGGGTGATAATTTTACTATAAAAACTATCACAATTATTTATATCCTTGATCATTAATCTATTAGGCTTATATTTAATGATATTTATTTCCATTTCTATAGATTACAAACACTTCCCCTCTACAGGGTAATGTGAGCATAGGTTCACTGACCAAACTCCTCTTCAATTCCCTGAAATTTCCCTCACATTAATCTGTCTAGAGGAACTTCAAGACCTTCCAAGTTAATTTTGTCAAAGGATTTGATAGTCATTAGAAATTATTCACAAACTGTGGATAATATCTACATAAACCAATAAAGCTATAGATCTCAGTCACTTTGGTTGGTCGAGTCCAACTTTTAATAGGATATGTATTTAATGGATCTACTATTATACCATCTATTTAGATTATATGACCCAAAAATTAATCTTTTTTATCCAAAATTCATATTTTTCAGATTTTTCATAAAATGTATCTTTACATAGGGTCATTAGTAAAATTATCAAATGATCTTCATTGACATCCTTGATCATTGAATAGATAATAATATCATCAATAAAGAATACCACAAACTATTCTAGGTAATCTATAAAGACTATTAATATAATCCATGATGATTTTTGGGGAAATATTAATACCAAAAGGAATCACTATATATTAATAGTGACCATACCTTTTACATAATGTCATCTTGGTTGTATCCTCTTTCTTGAAACTCAATTGATGATATCCCGAATGAAGGTCAATCTTGAAAAATTACTGACCTCCACGTAGTTGATCAAACAAGTGATCGATACGGGGAATATAATAGTGGTTCTTGATTTTAATCTTGTTTATCTCCAAAAAATCAATGAAAAATCGCATTGATCCATATTTATTTTTCACAAAAAGAAATGCACCCCAAGGTGACATACATGGCTGAATGAATCCCTTATCATTTTTTTGGGAGCCTATTCTTTAATTAAAGCATGTCAATCCGGTCCATTATATAAGGAGTCATTGAAGTTGTTGTGGATCTATGTATAATATATATTGATAACTCAACTTCACATTTTTTGGAAGACTAGTAAATCTTCTTAAAAGAAATTTTCAATATCTCAAACAATAGGCATATCATTAATGTCGATCGTCTCCATAACCATTTGAGACAAAAAACCATTTTGAATGGGAATTAAGATCCATACACTAGATGTAATCTCCATAGAACGTTCATACATACCATCACATTAACAAATGATCGTATGAGGGTTTCAAAAATTGAACATTACATCCCTTACATTACTATTTATGTGGGATTTATATAGAGATAATCCAATACATGACTAAGATGATATGAAATTCGACCAATGGAAGAATGAAATGATTTTCAAGATTCACATTCCTAAAAACATCAATCGAAGATTAATCATAAACATGAGCTGGAATCATCATACCATTAGGGGGCTTCACTACATATTTCTCATCTAATTGTTTTTGTCGAATCATAACGCCCATGAGGAAATATTTTTGAAGTGAAAAAGTGGGTAGATCCAAAAACAAATATGACATTATTAGATCTAGATTAGATGGTAAGCGTACATTTCCTCATGTTTTTATCACACCCCTAATCCGATATAGATATTTCATTGGATTTTACCATATCCCTCATCTTAAGAGTCTGATGATGTAGAACATTATCAACAACCCTTGTGTTTGGTAAATGGTTATAATAATTCCCATTATACATACACTTGAAGCACTGAATTGTGGGAGGTTCATTATGTGTAACTTTTTCCCTATTATAATTTAGAGAAAACATTATCCCATCACCTCGCCATATGATTTCTCGATGGTCTTCCCTTCCATAGTTAAAAACATTATAAGTCCACTTACGGTAATTTCCTCAAAGGTTCTTCCAACACATATATTATAAAATAAGGTTCATCTTATTTTCTCCATGGTTATTATAGTTTCCTCTCAAAAAAATATTCCTCTTCTTTGAAAAGCAATGAGACTGATTCGTGACTCCCACCTCCATTTCAACCTTGATTTCACAACACACAATATCTTCGTAACTAATAATGTCTATTATAGACAATTACCTTCTGAGACTTGGATTTAAACCACCAAATAAACTATAAAATTTACATTAGGGTTGGATGAAAAATTCTAAGGTGTTTCTTGAAGGTCTCATGAAATTAGTCTTGTATCTACAAACAAACACATAATCCCATTACTTTAACACCAGGAATCTTTCTCCATCATGGTATGAATAATTCAAGGAATGAATTATTGAAAAACAAGTTCATGAACTCATCCCAACCTATGGATTCAATATCATCTTACTATATCTATTTATTGTTTAGTTTCAAACACTGATCTTCTTCACAATACATGTGATAAATAGTCAGAATGACTTTCTCATGATCCAAACACTGAATAATGGAGAATATATTTTTATGTGTACAAATTCAATGTTCAATAAAAATTGGATCATGATACAATCTGAAAGAAGGTGGACGTTGCCTAATGAGAGACTAGATGGAATGTTGTTCCATCATTTTCTCATTTGGAAGACCCACATGATTCATAGCCTGAGAATGTTGGGTGGGTATAGAAAATAGTTTTTTCAATTCATCTCCCATATCATTCAGTTTATCAGGCGTATAATCATTTCCTTGTATGTCACAATTTATAGCAACGTGATTCCTTAAGGATTAAACCATTAACTAAAACTGAATGCATAGAGTATGAAAAGGTTATCTTAATTAGTAACCACATAATCCTGAAAAATCACTTATATGATTTTTAAATTTGTAAACCTTCTTTATTCTATGACACCTTATGTTTATCATATGTTAATTATTGCCAACTTATAATTAAAACCATCAGCATTGTTTGTGGAGAGTTTTTGAATTTCCAAAGCGTATCCCTCAGGTGTATCAAACAACTTGTGCAACAAGGATCACTGTTTTGAACCAGATTTCCCCATGTCATGCTCGAAACATCTTTTCCTAGTTGTTACCCCAATGTACATATGTATCAGAGCCACATCCACTTGTAGTATCTAAACAGGAACATATATCTATAAAACCATTGAATCTATCTTTCCCCAAAATTACAGGTTATTTTCAAATAATTTTCCATGTCCTCAGACTTATCCCCAGACATGTTCCTTAGGGTTATCACTAAGGTTTTCACATTATAGATTCGAATGTTTAACTATACATTTTTTATGGTACTAACTATATCGACTCTCTCTATTCAAGAAATAGCATTTTCGTACATATGTGGAATACTTTAAAATTATATTAACAGAGTCCCAAATTCTGTAGTTGGTATAGTACCTTTGGAAACATGGAATCATAAACACAATCCTATAAGTGAGCTATAGTATCTCCCACAAGTATCATTAAAACTAGCATCCTTCTTAGACACATCATACAAAATACACATCTTCATAAACTAGAAAAGGAAACACAAAAAGGGGTGAGTTCAAATGCTCATTATGGGTAAACAAGGAAGAACTGTAAGAATAAACATGAGTATAAGGGTATGAGAACATGATCATGAAAATTGAAGTTCATGCCCTGCATATAAATGATCTTATACATGAATCATGGAATAAATATTGGATGTTCATAAGACATCAATAAAATTGAAGTATAGGACATAATCAATGAAATCATAACATGGATTTATGACATGGAATTGTGGAAACACATACTAATATTCTGATTTCCATAGTATCCAAGGCATCACTTATAAAGTCATCTTAGTAGAAAAAATTGTTTACTTAACTAGGTAACCATTGTTCAAGCCACGGTTTACTAAACCGAGTGACCCTCATTCCATATCTATATTAAAAACTGAGTTACCCTCATTGTATCACTATATTACTGAACCTATTAAACCTCATTACAACCCTATTTTATCTAATGATATATAAATCTTTACCCAATTCATTGGATGGCGATATTGGTCCCACACTTCACATAATGAAATGACACATTCATGATCCAAAAGATCATATATAGACATATCATAACCCATGAAATGAAATGTGTATTTTAAACATGTGAACATATCATAACTTGTGTAAAGTTAAAGTTTTCATAATCAGTGAATCATAAAATTAACCCATGTAATGAAGCGGGTTTTTGAAACATATAATAGGTAAAAGAGAAATCGATTTCATAACATCATTCCATAAAAACATAATCCATTAAATGAAATGATATTAATTGATAAATTTAATGATTTCCCCATAAATTCATGGGCAACAACAATGGATGTTTTCTTATATGGTACGTAATTTTTAAATATATTTTAAAAACATTTTTTCTGTTAAATATCATTTCTTAATTGATAATTCTTTTTAAAATAGAAAACAATTGGAAATCAAATTTCAACCAAAATTGTTTTGAAAACATATAAATAATTATTTTATAATAACTAAACATTTTTCAAATATTTTTTTCTTTAAAATTAACATCAATGATATTTTGAAAACATTTCTGAAAAACTATTTTTGAACACAATGGATTTTAGACCTAAGAGAGACGCATTCTGCATTAAAAAAAATTATCTTTTTTACACACGAGTGTAAAAATGGTAATAAAAATGAAGATATCTTGAATAAACATAGTATAATGAAACTCATTAATATTATTGAGATATTTCCTCAAAAGAAACAATAAGCCAAAAGAATCTCGAAAAATGATAAGATTATATCAATAAACTCTGATAACATGGATAATTTTGATCATATTATCCATGTAAAAAATTTAATTACATGAAGATTAAGATAACATGAAAATAATGATATTAATGATATAAAATTTAAAATGGAATTATGTACCCCTTCAAAAATTGTTTAGGTACATAACAAAACATAAGTCTCAAAGAAGGAAAATTGGGACATACTATTTTACCAATTTAGTTTCTTTTGAATGTTAAACCCCATGAAATAAGGATCCTAGAATTTATATGTGACTACCCAAAAATTTAGTTATTATATAAATCAAATTAAATAATGAGTAATAATACACCACACTAATGGAAATATTAGATATCATTACATGAATCTCATAAAAATTAAAATTTAGATGAAATTCCCCTTACCTTGTATCTTGACTCTCTTTGAACTCATATGATATTACTGTATAATAAAAATATTTTTATTATCAATAATTTAAGGAATAGTATTCCTATATATAATACCAAATTTTTTTCTTATGTCCTTATATTACCTTCTTGTAAATAATCCAATGTTAATGTTTCACTTCGGGTAATCATTCACTTTGTTCTTCACATGTGTCTTATTTTGTTACTTCGTTTGTCCTTATACTTATATCATAATTCCGGAATGAATATAATGATATAAATTTCAATTATATACAATATTTTAATATCATAATAACTTATATCATATAGAATTATGAAATGGAATACTCCATTTATAGAGATGGTAATTCGTACGTACACATGAACGTTGTTCCCATTTTTTATTGTCGTATTTAAAGAAAATAGAAAATGGAATATATATATATATATATGTATGTATGTATATGTATAGGTATAAGTATTATAGTAGAATGAATATATCATATATATATATAATATTATTTTATTAAACTTACCCATAATAAATGCCTTGTGGTGTGTGAACGAATCACATTGCTTTGAGGGAGCGGTAGTCCACACTTCCTCAAATGAGATTATCATATAAACACAAAATGGAAGGTAAAACGTTGTGTGTTGAAAAGGTAATACATAATATGAGAAATATGAAATATAATATATTACATAAAAAAACAAATTTTCCATCATAATTTCCACCATGATGGCTTGTAAATCAAAAATGAAGAATCATCGTTTTATGCGGTAATAGTTTGTTATAAACTGAAACAGTATGTTCAATATCCATTAGATTGAGGTGTGTGAATGTGTAGGTCATAAAAATTTAATTAAAAATACAAATTTATGGAAGATACATGTTATGTCACAAAATAATGGAATAAAGAGTTTAAAGGGATAAAGAAAGGAAATAAAGAAAAGGATCTTGAAATAAGATGTTACCTCTAAATTGGGATACTGATGTAGGTTTGTTCCAAAAGGATTCCTTGAGAAGGATTATTACCAATTAGAGTTTTCAAAGTCAAATGGAGGATAGTTGGGATGAAATTAGGGCTTGGATATTCTGACCATAAGAGTCTTTAGAGTTGTGTGTAATGGGTAGAGGTGGTGTAATATTATTGGGAAGGAAAAGGACTCACACAGATGTTTTAAAAATAAATTAGGCGTTCATATATTAATACCAAAAAAATGTGTTACCAAAAAAAACCTAACTATATAATGGATGTTTTTTGGATTAAATGAGGATATGAAATGTGTTTTGGACAATTTTATAGGTCTTTTGGGCCCTTTATTTTATGTTTTAGTCCCTAATAAGCTTAATTTTGCCTTAACTACCTGTGATTAATTTGAACCAATTTTACTAATAATTTAGGAATAAAATTAACATGGTTTAATTAGAATCTATTTATTGGACTAAATAAAATGGTTTCTGGTAGTAATTTTAAATTAACTTCACATAAGAATCAAAAATAATATTAGTGTTAATCCCACAAATGGGACAAAATAACATGGATTTTATATAGGGAAATGTTCAAACGTTTGTTAATATTTTATATTTAGTATAAAAGTGTAATTGATTATAATGAATTTAAATATATTATAATATGTAATATTTATCTATTTAAACCTTGAACATATTTTACAATATCATTTATCATTAATAATTGATTAGTTAAAATATTAATTTTTAACTTAAAAGCAGTATTTTTTAACTATTCATCAAAAATGAATTTTCGTAGAAAAATATACAAAAATTCACCCTAATGTAATTTCAAAATTATAAATTAAAAAACTAATTTCATTTTTTCTTATTTAATTTATAAAAGTTTCTAAAATTACTTTCATTATTAGAAGCAATTCATTCTTGAAAATGACATTTTTTAACATAAAATGGACTTTACCAAAAAATATATGTTTTATTGATATTAAATAATTATAAAAAACATTTGAAAAGTTTTTATTACTATAAGTATTAATAATTTTAACCACTAGGTTTTAAATATATTATTTAAATGAATAAAATAATAAAAAGAGATATTTCATAGAAACTCAGTGTTGCGTGTATCGTACGCCAACTCAGTGTTGCGTGTATCGTACGCCAATTTGGTGTTACGAGGAATGTACGCCATCTTTGCCTAGAATTGATCATATTACTAGTTAGTTATGGTTTAAAGGAATATTTCAGTTATTTAATTTCATGATATAAAATAAAATTATAAATTTATTTAGAAAAAAGATGTTAAAAAAAACTCGGGGTGTTACAAATGGTAATAGAATTCATGTTTAAATTGGAAGAAATGAACATGTTATATATTATATGGATTGTTGTAGATATTTGAAAGAACAATATATCTTCAGAAATGATCAATAAAAAAATTTGTATTATATAACAATTATAATTAAATTAACTTCAATATGGTAGATAAAATCATGTAAAAATTAATTAAATATGTAGTAGGAATTCACCTTTTCATTATGATTTTATACATTATGGTACCATATCCTTATTTTCATAATCTGATTCGTATCCTCGATGTCCAATATCTCCTAATCATGATCATCTTCAAAAATTACAAAAGAGCTCAAGCAAATGAATCTACCTGTATTAAAAAGAAATTCTTATGCAAGTAATAATAAAAATAATTAAACAAAAAAATAATATGACACCAGACATTAATTATATAGACAATTATTTTCCAGGGAAAACCTCAAGATTACCTCTTTGATTTAGAAGAGAGAGTGTCATTACTCTTTGTACAAAGTATGTGGAAGGAACTTGAAGGAATGTGATAAATTACTACACAGTTAGGGTGAAACGGTTTTGAGGGAGAATAATTATGTGTATGTGTTCATTTATAAAGGAATGAAAAATGGATATAAATATTCTAAAATAAAAAAACAATATAATGAATAATGAAAATTAAATCAATCTTTCGTTATATAATTTTTCTCTAAAATAGATAAAGTATATCAGAACATTGCCTTTATGTCTTCCCAATGGGTTTCCTTCATTGTAGTTTGTTCATCTATGGGATTTGGATAATCATAAAGTGAAAAAGATAATTTCTATATTAGTAGTGAAACATTTATTTTATATTATGTTAATAAAATAGGGAATAGATATTATTATAAGGAAAATAATAGTACATTAATAAAAAAAATTACCTTATCATCGATATATTTCTTTATATGTTTTAGAGATTTGGATCCTCTATCACAAATTCAAATCCCCTCATTCTGGTCTACTAAAATGTAACATAAATTGTTTAAATCTTTAATAATAGGAACTAATCATGATCTCCCAATGCAATGTTCATACTAAAGGGAATTTTCATCTTACTAGACACTTTTTTAGTCACCAGAAGAGAAATTGACCAATTCATGTTTTTTAAATATGAGAAATAATAAACATTCAATTACTGTGATGCAATTATGAATGGTCATCATTTCCCCATCTATATTGAAATTCAACTTCATGATAAACATTTCATCAACATTCACTGCAATCTTATTTCCAAGCCACATTCAATGGGAAATCAGAACTTGAAATGTTTTATAATCTAACTCAAATATCTATTCTATAATTCCAAAATATGAAATATTTTTAGAAATTGAAATTCTCTCATTCGAACAGGATATGTGAATCACTTCCACCTAAAGTTTAAATCTACTATTTTTCGTTTTACTATAGTTATTTTATACTTTTGTATTCAATGTATAACGATTTATTAAAAAAAAGTGTAAGATATGAAAATTTATTTCATTCCCTTGACTAGACATCGAAGTCGTTTGATAATTAGATTTCAGTTTTTATATAACTCCTTATTAATATTATCTCAAAAATATCCTATAAAATATTGATTATGGGTATTTTATATACATCCTTAATCACTTTATGGATTCATGTCTCTATGAATTTCTTTGTGGGAATCCAAGTATGGATAATCATATTCATTATTATATAAAATTTAAAGGTGTCATTATCTCACTCTATGAAGGAAATTGTAACAAAATCTCTTCTCTAAATCCCTTCATGAATAAAGAGTTCGATGTGATAATACAATGGGAGACTGTTACGGATAACATCTGATATGTAATCGTTACATAACTCAACTGGTTATTAAATAATATATTATTATGAAATACAACCCTTTGGAAAACTTTGATTCTTGATATACAATTTCAAAATCATCACGTACCATTCAGTGGGGCATATCCATATGTAGAAGTCAAGACCAAATAGTTGAATATCAGTAACTTATTAAACCATTTATGGACCATTATTTCAATGAATAAAGGTGGGAAAAATCTATATTTCACATAATATGACTGTAACACTATTATTCGTGACTGGAATCTTCATTGAGTCAACAACATTACATCATATGGATTTGAAAAAGAATAATAGTAAGGTTAATGTATGTCATAAATTTTTTGGAACAGTGTAGTATAATGAATCAAGATTCAAATATTTCATCAAAAGAAGAAATTCATGTAATTTTAATCCCTAATTCAAATTAATCATTGGCATGGCATTTTTTATATTCGATAAATACCCCTATAAGACTTTTCCTCTATTATTGAAAAGGAATAATTGTAATTTTTCCTCTCTTTAGAAAGTGTATGATTTAATAGGAAGGTAATTCTTCGCTTTACCCTTCACTAATTCCTAATATTACCTTATGACCACATCTACAAAATGAAACCTAGCCTTGTTTCCATATTATTGTCAATGAACATTTAGAAATGATCTATTAACATTATCAAAAAAAAATTTTTACATGCATGCCATCATGAAAATGATAGACTTCTAAAAAATTCCAATATGGAAATTCAAAAAAATATTGATATCTTCTTCCATCCTGATTTCATATGATTTTTTGAAAATGTTTTACCAAAAATATTGTTAATATATTTATCTTTATTGAACATTTGATCACCCGTTAGTGGAGATGGTGTTGTACCTTTTTCGGTATTCCAATTGAATACTACTATCTATGGTCTTTATTTATTTTCTATGTTAAAAAATTATGATATATAAAAAACACATCATCAAGGAATGTTTCAACAAAACTGAATGTGTTCATTTTTCACAAATGGGACACCCCAACATTACTGTATTTTTATATCCTAATAAATTTATATAACCAAGAATATCAATTGTCATCCCCTACAACATGGAACTCAATGTCAATCCTTCATTTCTATGTTTTTCTAAAATTGCAACACCTATATCCCACACAAATTTCATGTCTTTGAACAATGGATTCAAATAAAAATTAATACAATTATCGGATTTCATTGGTCCAGATAAAATAAGAGACATCATAATGTATTTTAACATCAAGGAAAACCATGGAAGAAAGTTTTATTCAAAAAAAAATGGACCATGTAGTGTTTGTACTTCTATGTACACCAAAAGGATTTATTACATATATATAATTTAGGATGAAACATTCACATCTCATTTCCAAATTCAGGATACTCATAATAAATTTTCATTAGCTAACAAGAATCTAATGGATGAAAAGGTTTTCAATCTTTAATAGATGTATTTCTATTCCATGTCAATTTTATCATAGTTTCCTAACATCCATATGGTCTTCTATACTCTGTAATGATAGGAATGTACCATAAAATATTCTAAGGATGTGATTCATTTTTATTATATCAATATTCTCTATACATAGATAATTTTATGATTGAATCATAATCCATATGAAATAATATGAAATCATTTAGAAATTGATGTATTTTTTTCGAGATCATTCCCATTGAACATATAATTCATTTAGCTTCATAGGTTCTATATAGAATTTCAGTTTCTTCTGGTGACATATCATTCATGAGATCAAGTAGTTATGTAAAGTTAGTGTCACTTCATCCACTACCCGTATTCAGATTATATAACGTCAATATTGCTAACAATGTTGTGTATTTAGTAAATCTAAAAGAAAACATTCTCTTGTCACATAAACATAATGTCTAAAACAACTTTATAATATCATGAAGGTGATATTACTTTTCTATTTTCATTTCCTTCATGTGATCTACAAAATAATTTGCACTAGATTTTATACCAAGTGATCCATAATCCAAAATATCTTCCAAATCATTATGTATTCTCAATGGTTTCTCATGTTTAGTACAAAATTTATAGATATGTTCTATCCCATTAAAAATAAAATGATCTTACAACTCTTACATATTAATTTTCCTTCAATACGAACAACATAAACTTGAAAAAATCATTTAAGAAGGATCATATGTTTTCTCTATTGAAAACATGGTAAACTGTTTAACTCAATCATTATATGAGTTTGTAAACCAATTAGTGTGATTACATTTTTTAATTTATACATATCCTATAATATTTATAAAACATTCATTTTCTTCAATAACCAAATTAATACACATAATATATTTATTATAAAAAGTTAATTTTATAGTTAATTATAAGAAGGGGAACTTAACATTTCATTGTAAAAAATAATTTCAGTATTCTTTGAAGGAAATGGGTAATGGAGTTTATGAAAATAATTACTCGCCTATGGTAGGTTTTATCCTTTAAATTTATCCAAAGGATATATTTATATACAATTTTCATCATCCTCAACTTCATATCCCGAATAGTTATTATTTTGTATTAATTCTTGATACTCATCCTCTATCTCATATGGACATGCAATTCTATTGTTGAAATACCATTAGAGGTAGTCATCCATGGGATGACATCCACTCCGAGATTTTCAAGAAATATAAAAAATTATGGAGATGATACTTAATGAACAAATTATAATAATAACTATTTGGGAGATAAAGTTATTGGGGGATGACAGTTGAAATACATTTTGTTCTCTAAAATGGGTAATTTCTCCCATTTGTGATAATTACACCATTGGTAATAGTTATAAATTTATGGCCTATGAAATGTGATCTTTACGGGCTATACACATTATTGTATATGATTCAAGAGGTCTTGAAGGAGACCAGTTATGATATAAGAATCATTTGGAGACTCTATGAATTCAATATGTATCGGATATATCCCTCATTTAATAAATTCAATCCTCTACTAATAATAGACCTAGCTATTTTTATAGGAGCCATAAATTAATTCATAAACCCATTAATAAATAATAAATTATAGTAAATTAAGGAGTAATAATAATCCCAAATACATTAAAAAAGAATAACAAAATCTTATTCCATTAACTATAATACATAAAAATCTATTGATAAATTAATTTAATAAATAAATCATTATTTTACATACATGGATATTAATCAGATATTCATAGGGGAAAAACCAACACATGTAGACCTAAATTGATGAATATCTAAAAAAATTAATTTATTTCTTCCAACATTTATAGAATTTGATAGCCTCTATTTTAATTTTTCGATCAAGTGATGTAATGACCTGAGGAAATATTAAATTGTATATTAATGGTATAAAAAATATCATTAATCTCTAAATGTTCTATTAATAAATATTTTCACTTTAATAACTGATATTTTATTAAATGAAGACACTTATAAACCCTATTAATATTTTAAGTATCTTAAATATACCTCGTTATAATCATACTCATGTATCATAATATATAATATCAAAATGAAATAGAAGTTAGAAAAAATAAATCAATCAATACAACCATATAAAAAATGTAAAAAAAATCTTCATTATAATGGATCAATATTAAATGTGGAGTGATTTAAAAATAATATTCTTGTGAAAATAGTAAAGGAAGAATATGTAATCACGGGGAATTCCAAAACATCATGTGATATGATGAGGAACATACTTGGTTTGGAACCACATATATTCTAGATTATGTGTTCCAATGTTTATAACCTACTAGAGAACCAAAACTATCCTAACTTGTTGGACACAAATTTGGACATTTATACAAGTGGGTATTCCAAAAATCTAATTAGGAATACATTGTAACAGTCCCTCATCCCTCACTAAGATGAATACAATCACTATTATGATAGTAATGGGAGGTATGACCACCTTTTCAGAAAACATATCAATCGACAATCAACACAACCCAAAAATGTCTATTCAAACATTCCTCCAAACACGCAAAAATAATAAATCTATATTTAATACAAAAAAATCACCTGTTCACAAATAAAATAGACACCTTCTATAAACGGTGGTAAAATTTTAATAAAACCATTTCACGGTATAGAAAATTTCATAACACTTGATAGTACTACCAATTTAGAAGAAAATACTTATTTCATTAAATATTATTCAAAGTAAAAAAGTTAGAATCAATGTAATTTTAAAAATTCCCAAACATATCTCAAATTCATAATTTTAAAAAACCCACATTAATTTCCTCTCTTGGAATGCATTTTTTAAAACAAGAAAAAAATTATCATCAACATCGTTTATTGTAACCTATCTATATTCCATTTGACTACATACATACATGTATACATGAGATAATGTGTTCAAATATATGTATATATATATATATACATAGAATTAACATATGTATATATATATATTCATGTTCGTTTAGGATATCATCAAAAAAAACATATGAAATTTAGGACAGTTAACATAAAATAAAAATCACAAAGAAATACCACAAAAGATTCAAAATAGAAAAAAATTAAACATACCACACCTCAACTACATGAATTCATTACCCGAAATCAATTTATATTTATTAAATAAATCCCATGGTTTTAATTTTAACAAACTCTATGAGTGTATTATTTAAATGGATGGAAGTTCAAAACATTTAAACTAAATACGCTATAAGGATGAAATATGTGTGCAGAATTCTTAATACCCTACAATCCAGTATGAAAATCCTCTAAAGGGTTATTAAAAGAAAAAAAATTTAGAAAACACCAATTAGAAATTATTTTTTTAATTAAAATAAGGGATGGATAATTAATATCAAGAGATAATGAACAAACTAATGCCAAAAAGATAACCCCAAACAAGAAAGCAATGAGTGAGGGCGAAGAAAAAATAACATACCGTGGATTGAAGTTTAGAATCATCAAAGAGAATGTAGAGATATCTCTAAAACATAGATTTTTTTGAGCTTTGGATTATTTATCCCCGTCAATAATTCTAAACATATATTCGGTCACAGAAATTATTCAGGACTTGATTCAAGCCTTGATTCGATGAAGAGGAGTGTCGACAACATGTGGCTTCCATGGATACATTCAGATACTGTGACTGGTTCACAACTAGTTAGGGTTCATTAAATATAATGGGGAATATTTTATCAAAACTTCCAAATAATTGCTAAAGTTCCGTTTTATCAGTGCTAAGTTAATAAGCATTGATAAAAAATAACTTTATCCATGCTATTTTAGAGGTGATAATGATTGCATTAATCAGCACTATTTTAGCATTGATAAATGAATTTATAATTATAATTATAAATAATTTTTTAATATATAATTATATATTTTTATATATATAATAAATTCAAATAAATATAAATACAGTAAATATATTATTATTTACATATATTCATTGTAATTTTACCATTATTTAAATATATAATCATTTATTTATAATTATATAAATAATTTTCAAAAAATAATATCTATATATTTATAAAATTATATATATTAATAATATATATATATGTAAATATAAATAGAAATATTGTAAATATATTCATTTTTAGAATATATTTATTCTAATTTAATAATTATTTCAATATATATGATTAATTATTTATAATTATATAAGTAATTTTTAGGAAAAATTATTTATTTAGTTATAATTATAAATTCATAAACGTATCAATATATAAATGTAAAAATACAGTAAATATTCATTTATATTTATAATTATTTATATATATATATTTATTAATTTTTATTTATAAATATATTTCTAACATTACTAATGAATGTATAATCTTAAATGTAGGAATGTTAAAAACGAGTGAAACTGAATGTTAATAAATGATTACACTTTAACAATATTGAAAAAATGATTAATTTATATTAATTAAATTCAAATTATTTTAAAATTATGAATATATAATGAAATACATAAGAATACATATTGAAAATATTAAAAAATAGTAAATAAACATATGCAATGAAATAATAGAAAATGATTAAATTCCAAAAAAATAAAAAATATATTTATAATGAATTAATAAAATATAATAATAATATTATAAATTAATAAAAAAAATTTTCGATTAAGTATAGAATATATTAAATGTATCCTGTTATAATGAAATTCTAAAATGAACTCTAAAATTTTAATAAATTACAAAAAAAATTGGAGTATGTGTTTCTATATATGATTTCATTAATTATGTAAGAATTTGATTATGCATTAAATGCATTAATTAATTATATGTATGTGAACTAAATATAAAAAAAAATTATATATGTGTTATTGAAATATCAAACCACAATCAATTATGTCAATTACTCAATGCAATTAGACAATACCTCAAATATACATTAATTTTTTATTATAAAAGATTCTTTTCTAAACATATAACATATTTAATGTAAACAATAAATATTTGGAATTATATAAATAATATTATATGAAATATATATATATATATATATGAAATATATTAATGCTGTGTAAAAACCATTAAAAATCAATAAGATATTAATATGTCTTTAATTGTAAAATTTTTATCATTTTCAATTTCTATTTATTAGTATTTCTAATTTATTAACTTGTATATTAATTGTTTTAATTTTGGTTAATAATTATTCAATTATTCAAATTATTTAAACATTTTTTAATCTAGCCATTTTTAGTTTATGTGTTTTAATTCATTCATTTTATTCTGGACCATTATAAGCGCTAAACAATTATAATAGAGGATACCAATTTTTGGTGCTACAAATAATGTGAAAATAAAGAGTACCCTTTATCTACGCTAAAAATAAAGGGCTAATAATAGATAGTGGTATTAAATACCTATTTTATAGTAGTGGTTCTCCATAAAAACCTCATACTACTATAATCATTCATGGAAATCATGATTGGAACACCCCAAGGTAACACACATGTTTAGAGAAAACACACCTTCAACAAAACATCCACCTGAAATCGCAAACCACACAGCTCCATAGATGCCATTCAATAGGGATCCATCGAAATCAGAGATGTTCTATATGATAACTCTATCCCAAAATCGATATCATGTCATGGTGGTTGTGTTTTAAATTATTCTATGAAAAAAATACAAGAACGCCTCCACAACCCTTGGAACATCCCGAACCCAAGCATTCATTGATAGCTCCACCAATGGTGAAAAAAGCTACTAACATACTACCATACCAATAATCATTCGGAATAATGAATGCCACTCACTAGACATCCACATAAAAAACTCTCCTTTGGAATATTTCAATGACAGATCAAATATAATACAAAAAATCCATTCTAAGGATAACATCATATGATTGTATCTATAATAGGAAGATGTCAACCACAGACGGGTTTTTTCCTATCACCAGCCTACCTCCCCAACACACATCAATCATAGAATCTCGACCTCTAAATGGAATAGATAACACCATGGAAACTGGAATTATGTCTGCATCCAGTCTTAAAGAATGGACCATACCTGGAGAAAGAATGGAGTGTGAGGAATCCAAATAAAACCATATACACACAAGGGTAGATATCAAGATAATCATACCATGAAAAACATCAGGATTTTCTAGCGCTGCTACCTCTAACACATTCATCTGTTCATGAAAAGATCTCATACCTCTATGCTATCTACATCAATGATTGTGATCTTTCCTAGGATTCTATGGATATGGACCACCATTAGGATTCCCTTTTCCAAATCCACCAACTCTCGACTGTTGACAAAATTTCGTTTAACCATACTTCTAAAAATACCACGAATTTTACAAATGTCATTTCCAAAAAGGGGGTTGAACACCCACTTGATAATAGCCTCCCTGAGTTGTTGTACAATGGGCCTAGTAGTGGAAATATCCTCCACTAATATAACATGAATATAGGAATCCTCTCGATTATTATTGTGATCCACCTTTCCTTGAATAACAGAAATGGGTTTTACATGAATGGATCCCTCAAGCTAGAACCCTGACCACATGAACATACATGAACCACTACCTCAGGATTTTCAACTACAAACACCATGATGGTCACTCTCTTAAGGATCTAATCCCAGGGAAATAATCCACATGATATCCTCATCCATTTTCTACACCTACAGATACATATAAAGTGTAAATTGAGTGACTATATACCTGGTCACTAGGTACAAAGCCTCTTCCAAATGTTTCACTATAGACTTATCATATGTAAAAACGTATCATGAAATAGGAAGGATTTCCTTGAACCTGGTCCCCAACCCCCCCCCCCCCCCATGCTCATTTTCCTCTACTGAAGATAGAACATCTCTGTCATGAACCATCCCGACTCGACCCTAAACCGGTCACCCACGCCGGCCCGTGACATGGCTCAAGGGGCATTCCTGATCCCCATGGGCTGGCAACTAGTGACGGGCATCAGAATTTAATAGGTGAGAACGATTTGACCCAAATCAAAATAAACTAAGCACTGGAAAATAAATAGAACAAAAGAAAATAAATAACGAACAACCAACATTGCTACTAACCTAACCACGACCAAAACTCTACATGACTCCGTGGGTCACTCTCCAATACACAACCAACGTTTTTCAAGGAAAACAAATGAAGCTAGAACCTGAAACAGAACTAAAAACAAGAAAAAACTATAGGTGTGATTATTAAAGCTCAGTAGGCTAGCCCGATATCTATTCCCAATGCACTACATTTAATATAAAAGAAACACCATTTCACTTTTTAACTACAATTTATAAAAGTAAGGTTTTCTACATGTTACTCAAAAACAATGTACGAGTCATTTCCCCTATTCATTTATCAAAACTGAAGTCATTCTTTTAGTGACGCATAGAATTTTTCAAAGGGGAAGTGATGTTTACATTTTCAATTTGCACAAAAAGTATAAAACACCTTTCTTTAAAATATTTTTCATAAACCACATTAAAACCACACATCAATTTCTAGTAAAAACACTACACATGAAAACACTCTAGTAGTTACACAGTAAGGGAAATAAAAAGAAAATATATACAAGTACCATATTCATCACATCAAGATAATGAAAGCCAAGAGGCATGGGTGAACCTAGGAGATCATGAATAAACCAGAAGACACAAATACATGAGAAATCGTCCTTGTTGACATGTCGCTCACGATGAAATCAAAATACTCAATACACTTGAGCATCCTTTCTCAGGCAGGCTGAGGGAAAATCATATAGTAATAAACCCCGTATATCCATCTACTATGGTCCACTGGTTAGTATAATAACCTACCAGTGCAGCAATCAATCTAAGAATATTCTCTAAATATGCCAGATTCCCATGTCTCAAGTGTTTGAAAACGGGTGAGCCAACTGATTCCAACCGAGCATCCAATCCTATATATATATATATATATATATATATATATATGAATCACAATAGGATTCACCACAAGCCACTCCATGGGACAACCTATTTCCTTTAAACTACTCATGTACCTGGGAGCCTCTAAGCATGGCCTCCCAAATAATCAATTGCAACAATGGAAATAAAGTTAACCTAGGAGGGTTTTTATCAAAACATTTACATCGTTTCCCATACGGTTCCAAACAGGGATTAAATATATTTCAAAATCACCACATTAAAAAAAAACAAAATGCTTGTTCAAGCTTTAGAAGAAATTTCTTATCTTTAAACCTAGAACTATAATTGAAATTCAATTAATTATGTTTAAAAGCAAAACTTGCATTCTTTCAGTAGTGGGTGTCCGTTCATCAAGAAAATAATTAAAGTGTCTTGTGTAAAATAAACGTCTATTTTTACACCAAATAATCATTTAAAAATTATTTGTCTTATATTATATTACATTTGATAAAATTAATAAAATATTTAATCTGAAAAAATAGTCTGCCCAAATAGAAAGAAATAATGTAACATAAATTTTAAAAATGAGTACAATGGGAACCTACTTCAATTTGCATCTCGAACACGACGACTCAACAGGCCTCGCAAAGGCGTGCAAGCACGCAAAACCCAATGATTGTAGTACCATGGTTTCCTCACCAACATGCTGCAACAACCACACAAACAATTAGAAACACAAAAACATGGACTTAAAACGATCCAAACGAACAAACAATGAAAAATGACTAGCTCGACATGTTTGTAAAATATAACATCAAAACACATATCAAAACACATCCAATCTATTTATTATAATCCAATCACGATCATTAGACACACTGACCACATTACAAACACCATACACCCCTCATGATTAAATTAATATACCATTTGAATAATTTATAAAACATCCACAAATGGTGAAACCAAGGTTCACATCAAAACATACTCAATTTCAAATAACAAAAAAATTTAAAATAAAACACACAACATCATAACACCAAAACATGACTCGCACCTAACAACCAACCCATTAAAAATATATAAAATAACACACCTATTTGCACACAGAAAACATCACCGATTTCCATTAAAAATTATATTCCCAACACTTAAACATGTTCACCAACTTAAAAATATAATTCTCACCCATTAAACAATTGATTAAACATTTCTATAAAATAACCAAAAGAAATCCAAATTGAAAAACACACCATTTCTAATAGAAAATATAATTTCATCACACACACATGCCAAAACATTTTTGAAACACATTTTAAACCTTCAAAACACTCTTAAAACCAACTTATTTGAAATATTATATCCCGAAACACATAAAAACACAATAATTTCCTTCACTAAGAGTCCATTCTCAATCAATGAACACCCGAACTACTTTAAAACATCTAACACACCAAAAATTAAAAACAAATAACACATTTATAGATTCAACCAAGAATATTAAGAACAAATAAATAAAATAAGCAATGGAACACCTATTGATTTAGTGAAAAAGCAATGATGCCTCACCGGAAGGGGAGAAAACACCCTGAAAACTATTCAAAATCCTTAAAATCCCTAGAAAATGATTCACACGTCAAACATGGATTTTAGGGTTCGACAAAATTGAAGGAAACCAGAAAGGTTTTTTTTTAAATAAATAAAACAATGGAAGAGTAGGATACAGGTGATGGAGGTGTGGCCTGAGAAAAGGAGGGGGAGAGGGGCGGTGCTAGGGGGAGGTGTGGCGGTCGGGTTCATCGCTGGAGGAAGACGCAGTGAAAAGGCGGGGTCCTGCTGGTGAGAGGAGGAGGGGAGAAGAGAGGGATGGATTCGGCCTGGCTAGGTGTTGAGGGAGATGGCGACTCGGATCCACGGCAAGGCGAGGCGAGGAAAGGTGACTCGTCGGAGGCGCGGCTGGGGCGAGGTCGTTGATGCGGACATGGGAGGCGAGGCGGCTTGTGGACAGGGGGTGAGGCCGGCGAAGGGGTCCTGGTGGAGGAGACGAAGGGGGTAGGGGTGGCCCACAACGCCGAACAGGGAAGGGGGGTGATTTGCATATGGGAATGGGGGAGAGGGATTAGGTTTGGTTAAACCCCCCTTTTTCTAATCTATTATAATAATCTTTTTATTACAGTAATAAAAATAACAACAAAATAATAAAAAAGATAATAAAAATAATAACAATAGTAATTCAAATAATAAGAATAAGATTAATACAAATAGTAATAATAATAATTTATAAAGAATAATAATAATAATAATAATAATAATAAACTTAATAATAATAATATAACATAATAACAAATTCAATAATAATAATATTACAATAATAATAAAAAATATTAATAAAAATTTATTTACAATTATATTAACAAAAAAAATTTAAATAACAAAGATATCTCTATCAATTCTTAATAATAACGATTTTATTATCTACAAAAAATCATCATTATTATTACGATTTAAATACTAAAAAAATTATTTGAATTAAATTTTATTTATTTTAAACTTTAGAGTATCGAGCGGAATCCAGGATGATTGTGCAGCTACAGCCTTCCATGAGGTGATCGTGCACGGTTTCGAAGCCCACTAAAAGATATTAAATGAAAAAAAATTAATCTGGGACCCATCATAGACCTTAGAGCGAGGACCCAGAGCCAAGTAATTATAAAATAAAAATTAATAAAAAAGATGGGGTGTGACAATTCTCCCCACCAAAGACACATTCTGCACCTAAAAAGTTACCCACCTGAACAATAGATAAAACAATAGACCATGCCCGGTTGAAACTGATAGAAACCAAAATATAAGAAAATAGGAGAACACAAGAGTTTTCTCCCCACCATTAGAATTTAACTAGTCCAAAAATTTAATACCCAAACACACCACCCCGGGAAAGGGGGATCGATGTAGAAACTCTCAACTGATCTAGACTAACCTCTATAGCACTAGTGAAACAACACATCCGATGAAACTTGGAACTCTAAACTAAGACCAAAGAAAGCTCGACCACTTGAGAAATACCTCTGAGCAGAACATAACCAAAGATGTAACATGAGAATAACCACTAGACTTGACTTCTCCGTAGGCACTTACATATCCAAATGAACACTTCTAAACCAAGATCGACCCATACAAGGGTCAAGAACCCTCCTAAAGAAAACACACAACTCAGAAAGCCCTAACCAGAAAAACAAAACTGGTTAGATTACACTAGATCTTGTCTGTCATAACTCCACGGAAAAACAATGATCTTACCGCACTTCAAAACTTTAACAACAGAAAAAAATAAGAATGAATAGACTTTAAATTTTTTATTTCTAACATGAAACACTAAAACTGGACCAAATCTTCACACCCCTGGCATCTCATGACTATGCGCAAGAATCAACCAAAGTCTTGTTGTTGGGGCACTAATGGTTGAATCATCTTTGCCTCACAGTAAGGCACTGGAATCCTCTTTTCACAGTGTCTTCCTCAAGAGATGCTTCCTGCAAAGCTTCTCTAGATGATCCAGACACCTGAAATGATGGCACATCTTCGGAGGGGTGTGACATGACGGTATGTATGCCCTAAACGTCAAAACTGACAGTACACCATTAGACGGTCCGATGAACTAGAAGATAGAGCCACTTTAGAGAACTCTTTAGAAACAAATTCACCTGACACACTCTGCTCGTCAGATAGGGGACCTTCACGAGAAACTGGATATAGTGGATTGCCAATCGTTTGTGCTCTAGAAACCAACTCATATAAGAACACCTCATGCACCAACTTCTCCAATGTGATGCTCCCCAAAAGGGATGACTCGCTCATTGATCTCTGGACGAAGACCCCTGATGAAGGGAGAAGTCTTCATCCAGTCCTATGACACTACCCCCAAAAAAGATACCGAAGAACCTTGAAATGGTCAACATAAGCTTTCACCATCTGCTGGACATGTTGAACAAGCATGAGTTCTTCCATATTCTTCGTATTCACCTCCACATGTATATACCATCGAAATAAGATAGTTTAAAGACATACCACATCATCCCAACATGTAGTTATGGCGGGGAGAACAAATCCTACTCATCCTGAGCTGGACCACCGAACAGACCCAAAATTTCATGCACTCTAAAAGCATCGGGAGTTCCCAATACCCTGAAGACGCTCCCAACCTCTTCAAGCCATTGCACTGTCTCTAACAGACTCTGATCACCATGTAGGACAGACAACGTCTGAGAAGGACCAGAAACTGGGAATAACTCATCAAAAACCCTGGGGACCTTTCTTGGATGCATTTCTGAACAACATATAAAACACCAATCTGAAACTGATATCATTCAAAGAAACATAAATGAAAGAACCTTTAACCAAAACAACCAGCTCAAAAGAAACAAGAAAATGAAAACACAAACCAAAATTCTTTTTTCAAAACCCATATATTTATTTTAGATTTCAAAAACGCCTTCTTTAAAGGCCATCTTCCAAATACTAAACCCACTTTTCAAACCAAATTCAATTTTCCAAATGTTGTTTTTCATCTTTATAAGCCAATTTAGAAAACATTTTCAAGCCTTAAATTTCAAACATAACTAGGCAATTCCATGAACCGTTGCACATGTCTTCATCCAATTTCATTTATACGCACCAACATGAACTTTCCATGCATCCTCTCACATGTGCAAACGTTCATAAATATTATCTGAGGTTTCACCCCAAACCATTCTCGACTAATTTCAAAGAAAACACTAGTTTTAAAAACCAAAAGCTTTTAGTTTTAAAACCCATTTAATAAATTTAATGTCATTTAAAAGAAATCAGTCCCATTTTCAAAAACCCTATTTCATTTCAAAAAATTCACTTACACCAACCAGAATGAAAAGGACACATAACTTGCATCAAACCACTGGAGTGAGGGACTAGCGGTCACACATAACCTGGAAACATTATAGTTGGTCATTCCCCAAGTAAGTATCAAAAACTAGGAGGAATTCAAACGGTGTACCCAGACTCCACATGGGTCACTACTCCATGTGAGATCATGATGTAACAACATTTTACCTCCATTGTCATCCCTCAATCCAGAACAAACCAGAACGAAACAAATACTCAATTCCAGGACTATCCTTATCGAGCCGAGGTGTGGAACGGGAGAGGGTTCATGACATCATTGCCATACCTACCTATCGAGTCCTGACAATCCTAATATCCATCTATCGGACATCCCAAATATCATGAACCTCCCTCTAATACCATTTTTTCACGAAACTACCCACGTGGACCCTGAACCGGTCACCCAATCCATCACGTGACATGGACCGAGGGGCATTCCTGATCCCCACAGGATGGAAACTACTGCCAGGCATCAAAATTTAACAGGTGGGAAAGATTTGGCCCAAAAGAAATTAAACTAAGCACCTGAAAATAAATAGAACAAAAGCGAAAATAAAGAACAACCAACAATTCTATTAACATGACCACGAACAAAACTCCACGTGACCCTCTGGGTTACTCTCTAATACCACAACCAATGTCGCTCAAGGTGAACAATTGAAGCTGGAACCTTCTATAGAACAGAAAAAAAGAAGACACTATAGTCGTGAGTATTAAAGCGCAGTAGGCTAGCCCGATATCTATTCCCAATGCACTACCATTAAAATAAATGAAACACCATTTCATGTTTGAACTAAAATTTTAAAAAGTAAGTTTTTCTACATGTTACTCAGAAGCAAAGTACATGTCATTTCCCCTATTCATTTCTGAGAACCCAAGTTATTATTTCAGTGAGACATTAGCATTTTTCAAAGGTAAAGTGATGTTTACATTTTCAATTTGCACAAAAAGTATAAAACACCTTTCTTTGAAAATAGTTTTCATGAACCACTTTAAAACTACACATCACTTTCTAGTAAAAACACTACACATGAAAATGCTATAGTATTTACACAGTAAGGTCAATGAAAATAAAATATATAGAAGTACCATATTCATCACAACAATTAAATGAAAGCCAACAGACATGGTTGAACCGAGGAGATCATGAATAAACCAGAAGACACCAATACATGAGAAATATTCCTCGTTGACATGTCTCTCATGATGAAATCAAAATGCTCAATATGCTCGACATCCATTCTCTGGTAGGCTGAGGGAAAATCCCATAGTAATAAACCCAATATATCCACCTACTATGGGCCACTGGTCAGTTCCATAACCTACCAGTGCAGCAATCATTCTTAAAATATTCTCTCAATATGCCAGATTCCCATGTCTCAAGTGTTTGAAAATGGGGTGAACTAACCGATTCCAACTGAGCATCCAATCATATATATATATATAAAGCACAATAGGCATTACCCCTAGCCACTCTATGGCCCATCCTCTTAACTTTAAACTACTCTCGTTCCCGGGAGCCTCTATGTGTGGCCTACCAAATAATAAATTGTAACCAAGGAAAGAGAGTTATCCTAGGAGGGGTTTTATCAAAACCATATCATCGTTATCCATATAGTACCAAACAGGCATTAAATACATTTCACAATCACCACTATAAAAAGAACCAAAATGTTTGTTCATGATTCAGATGAAATCATTTATCATTAAAACTAGAACTATAATTGAAATTCCGTGAATTATGTTTAAATCTGAACTAGAATTATTTCACTATGGGGCGTCCGTTCATCAAGAAAAAATGTCAAGTGTCATGTATAAAATAAACGGCTCTTTTTAGACTAAATAATCATTTAAAAATTAATTGTCTTATATTATATCACATTTATTAAAAGTAATAAAATATTTAATCTGAACAAATAGTGTGTGCAAATAGAAAGAAATAATGTAACTTAAATTTTAAAAAGAAGTGCAATGGGAACCTGCATCAATTTGCAGCTCGAACATGATTACCCGACACACCGAACAAAGCCGTGCAAGCACAGAAAAATAGATGATCATAGTATCGCTGTTTTCCACACCGACATGATGAAACAACCGCACAAACAACTAAAAACACATACACATGGACTTAAAAAAATCCAAATGAACAAACAACACAAAATGACTAGATTGAAATGTTTTGAAAATATCACATCAAAACACATATCAAAACACAACCAATCTCTTTATTTGAATCCAATCACAACCTTTAGACACACCAAAATGCTTACAAACACCATACGCCCCTCATGATTAAAGTAATAAACCGTTTGAATAATTTGTAAAACATTGGAAAATGGTGAACCCAAGTCTCAAATAAAAACATACTCTGTTTTACACAAGAAAACACATTAAAATACACAAACAACATCATCAAACCAAAACATGACTCGCACCTAACAACAAACCCATAAAACATTTTATACAATAATGCACCCGTTTTCACACACAAAACATCACCGATTTCCATTAAAAATTATGTTCCAAACACTTAAACATGTTCACCACCTTAAAAATATAATTCACACCCAATAATCATTTGAATAAACACTTCTATAAAATAACCAAAACAAAACCAAAATAAAAAACACACCATTTCAAATAGAAAATACAATGTCATCACACACACATGCCAAAAGATTTGTAAATATCATTTCACACCTTGCAGACACTCTTAAAACCCACTTATTTGTAATATTACATCACGACACACATAAAAACACAACAATTTCCCTCAATAGGAGTCCTTTTTCAAACAATGAGCACCCAATCAACTTCAAAACATCTAACACAGCACAAAATAAAAACAAAGAACACATTTATAGATTCATCCAAGTATATTAAGAACAACTAAATAAAATAAGCCATGGAACACCTATCGATCGAGTGAAAAAGCAATGAAGCCTCACCGGAAGGGAGGACAACACCCCAAAAACTATTCGAAATCCCTAAAATCCCAAAAAAACGAGTCACACATCAAACATGGATTTTAGGGTCCGGCTAAATTGAAGGAAACAACAATAGTTTTAAAGAAAAATAAAAATAAATAAAAAAAACAATGGAAGAGTAGGATACCAATGAGGGAGGTGTGGATGGAGAAAAGGAGGGGGAGAGGGGGCGTCGCTAGGAGGAGGTGTGGCAGTCTGGTGCGTCACTAAAGGAAGGCGTAGTGAGGATGCGGGGTCCTGCGGGCTAGAAGTGTAGGAGTGATGGGAGGGCCGGAGTTGGCCTGGCTAGGTGTTGAGGGCGATGGCGACCAAGATCCATGACAAGGTGAGGCCAGGCAAGTTGGATCGTCGAAGGCGTGGCGGGGCGAGGTCAGTGCTGCAGACAGGGGTGGAGAGGCGTCTTGCGGATAGGGGGGCGTGGCCGGCGAATTGGTCCTGGTGCGCTGAGACGAAAGGGGTAGGGGGTGGCCCACAACACTGAAAATGGAAGGGGGGGGGGGGGGGTGATTCGCAGATGGTAAAGGGGGTAGGGAGCGGGTTTAGGTTAGGTTAACCCCCCCCCCCTTTGTTCATCTATTATAATAATCTTATTATGACAATAATCAAAATAAAAACAAAATAATAAAAAAGATAATACATATAACAATAATAGTAATACAAATAATAAGAATAAGAATAATAGAAATATTAATAATAATAATTTTTAAAGAATAATAAAATCATAATAACAATCTTAATAATAATAATATAACATAATAATAAATTCAACAATAATAATAATATAATAATAATAATAACAAAATTATTATTAACAATTTAATAACAATTATATTAACAACAAATTTATAAATAACAAAGTTATCACTATCAATTTCTAATAATAACTACGGTATGATCTACACAATATCATCATTATTATTACGATTTAAATACAAGAAAACTTTATTTGAATAAAATTTGATTTATTTTAATCTTTAGACTATCACGCGGCATCCGGGCTGACTGTGCGGCGACCGCCTACTGTGCGGTGACCGACCACAGGTCCGAAAACCATGAAAATATATTAAATAACAAAAAATTCAATCCAGGACCCATCCCGGACCTTGGCGCGAGGACCCGGAGCCATGTAATTCTAAAATAAAGATTAATAAAAAAGTTGGGGTGTGACAATATCCTTCCTCTTGTATCCCTTATTCTTCTATAATGAGAACATCTCTTAGAAATCCCATAGAAATATATGACATAACACATATTACTCCATACAATCATACACAAATAACATCCATAACTGACATAAATATGCCCACATATCTCTAACAGGAAACAACACCCAAAACACAGATCAAGATTCGATCAGACCGAATGTGATCTAAAGCGACTCTATCAAGCCCTTTGTCTCTAGATTTGAGATGATTTCATTATACATTCCTAAAACCATATGATGAATGGTATATAAATCTCCATGACAAACCTTACCCTTAAATGTTGGATCAACCCTTATATGATCAACTAGATCATCCTGGTGAACCTCAACTACCAGAGCTTCTCACAGATGATGAACATGATCCTTTATTGATAATAAAGGAGAACATTTTAAGCCCTATATCAAGAACTTTTAATCAAACATATTTATTTATTTCATTATATTTTCCAAACCACCTATTCAATCATGAATAAAACCAGTAACGATTCACGTATCTCTCAGACATCTCTACCCAACAAAATATCCCATCTCACTGGGTCATTCAATTGTCTCTGAGTTTTTGCACAAGATCATTGGGGTGTCCTAAAATCCAATGTAATAAAGAGTTTTCCAGTCCTATGTCATGCACCAAGATCAAATGGAGTAGTTCCTCTAATAACCCATGAAATCATCATTGTGCCTAACTCCAAAATCCATCCAATATCTGAACCAACCTCACTCTATTACAACATTAGCACGAAACCCACCCTCGAAATATTACCAAATGATGTAAGAGTGAAAATTTCCCCCATGAACTGAACCTCTAGTTGGCCTTACGTTGGAAACTAGAACTAAGGGTATAAATTTTTTTTTTTAGGAATTAGCCTTTATAAATGAAGTAATATCGAGATATGGGACAAAAAACCACCAAGAAACTACAAAAGATATTATAATGTTAAACAAAAAAATATCCCACAATACATGAATTATGTAAAACGATTCACATGAAATTATCTGAACTACATAGAGATATACTAGTATAACATAATGACTCAAATATAACTCCAACTCATCTAGTAATGTCAACATAATCCCCCAAGGTATTTTTAAAAACCTATATTAAATTTTACATTCATAGGGTGAGAATAATAAGTATACTCATCAGGGATATAACCAAGGTATCAAGCACTTATGTAATCACACCAGGTCTCACCAACAAAATCCAATAACTAAAATAATAATATATCATTTATATCTTAAAAAATAATGGGAACCCATTATCCCTTCCCTTCTAATTCATTTCTATCATGCCCCAACATAAAACGTCTTATTATCCCATCCATTTTATACACATCACATCACTACAACATCTTATCACATCTCACCCTATAACACAAGGAAAATATTTGATGTGGGTTGGGATGTATCCATACCTACCTCACACATTCATGTTATATAATCCAGTGCTAGCATTAAGTAACATCACACCATAGATTAACTGAAGACACTAGAGCCATCACATCTCATGTCAACCACATAATGAAAGCAATAGGGTTTCATGAAAATTAAGGGAATATAACTCCTTCCCTCAACTTGACATGAATAACCCCTACCACATATCACGTCACATAACATCCACATCACTTCACATCATACATGAAAATAAATGGGCCAACACTACTATGTAATATCCAACACTGACCTATATCATCATAATTGTTGAAGGAAGAGAGGGGAAGAGGGGTAGCCAACCATCAACATCACCACCACAATAGATGTTAGTGAATAAACCCGGAACCCAGATCTTAGAAGTGTTGGTAAGGACATCGAACTTGGGTATGGTGTGTATATAAATAACATAAACAGAGATGATATATTAATAGAATGAAAATCCCAACTAAAGGGTTCACATCAACTTCCCTAGATCACAACATATCTCCTCCACCATACCACACATATACAATTTAAAACACTTCCACCACTATATGAAATCGCATCACACCACCATACTAAACTCCTCAATGTTTCCCACATTAATAGAATAGTTCACCACATTCTAGATATAACAAGTTTCCACCATCATTATCTTACTTTGAAACATTATTCTCATTCGCATAGACCCTTCATTTATTCATTTAATTTATACCATTCACCACATTCAGAATTCTACCCCTTTTGTTTATTAATCTCATTGAACTTCATTATTTATTCCATGTCTAACCGAGTGACTAATATAGCCACACAACATAACTACTAGACCAACTCACATAAATAGTTATCACAACACCACACATCTATCATTTTATACACAAGAACCCAACCAAACCATATTTCTAAAACACCCAAATGTCTCATACATCACACCCCATTACAATTTTACAACAAAAACCACCACTCAACATAAAATCTGCACTATATAACATCACCACACATTCCATACACAGCACACATCAAACCACTATACAACAAAAATAAATAAAAACTTCCCACATGTCGTCCATCTTAACCAAAAACATCACATCCCAACTTGATTCATCAACTAACTCATTTGGTCACCTCCATTACCCCAAAATACACCAACCAACATAGAGAAACACAATTATAACAAACACACAACAAAAACACATTTGGGATCCCACATTTTATGGAAGGAACTTCATTGAATTACTTATTTATTTAGAATGAGTGTTATCACACAACCATAATTCATAGGTAACCAATATCTTATCCAAATATATTTTCCATTTTATTTTATCAAGTGTGAGATAAAACAACACAGAAACGGTGAAAACTCATATAATCCACTTTACAAAAAAGTCTTCAAATAGAAATAATTTTTAGTAAGGAAAAAACATGGAATAATATCATCAGTAATAATAACAAAGTGGTTAAAACATGTTAGATATCCCCATACCATCAATTTTAGTGATTCCAATTTCTGAACATTATTATTTTGATAGGTAATATCTAACCAAAAAAGTAAAATTTTCATCCCTCCCCCCCCCAAAGTGTACCCTTCCGGGTCCACCAATGAGAAAAGTGAGGTTATTACTACCCGAGTCCTTTATCTTGTAGGAACCAAGTTTGTAACTTGCAATGAGGGTACAATAAACATGCATATGGGAGTTATTTAACTCTAATATAACATGTAGAAGATAGGGAGAGATATGATAGATACAAAAATCAACAACTAGTTAAACAAATGAAGACAAATAGACACACACACATATATATATAACACACAAGTACAAACAGGAAATTACATACAATTCTATAACAATTGAAAGGGTAAATTTAATACTCCAAAGTAAAGATGATAGAGATCACGAAGCCCTAAAAACTCTTACAAAACATTGAGCTAGTAATATCATCCCTGAACTCCAACAGGCACCAGTTGACCAGAAAAAATGTTTATATATAAGTAGGGTTATCAAAATAGTATATCTAGATGGATAATCCCCAGTTAATCATTTAAAAAAGATAATGAAAGTATGATAAAGAATAGCTAATAATATTGAAAATTACTTTCCACATAAACATGCGTACTAAATTCCTAGCCCCACCATGGATAAAGCCCACCAAGTATCAGATACAAGAAATAATATAATATAGTAGTGAGTAATCAAGGGTTCCCCACTCTCACTACCCAAATATTTTTCAAATATTCCCCAACTATGTAGTTACTCAACTATTTCATTACAAAATAGGCCAACCTAAAGACACATGGGGAATGAATCACAACATGCACCTCGTGAATCACATAGTCAAATAATGAAATCCCAATACATATATATAGTGATAGAGTAGTTTCAGGGGTCCACCATAGCCCATATGACGTGTATCATACATCATGTATTATACCTCGATCAATCACAACCCATATTATGATTATGTACCACAACCCATCATAGCCAATACATGGCATACATATAATAATCCTTTGGATACTATGTCAGAATATACATGTATGTTAAATAACAACAATACATAACAACCCTATAGACATAAATATAGGAAAACTAACCACTCTGCAAACCACCACAAGAAACAACCATTAGAAGAGAGCAAGTATAGATGGGGTACTAAGCCATCCATCCTCCCATAAGGATGTTAAGGAAACACCATCCTAGAGTCCACTAGGTGTTAGTAGCCCTAACCGACATGGGTGAGGATGCTTATGAAATAATAGAATATATATAATATAATATAGGTCACAACCACACTACAATAAAAATCTAGTATGAGACTCAACTAAAGCTAACGTCACTTAGAGTCCCTAATGAAACTATTATACTGCATATCCTATAGGCACACAAACATTTAATGATATACCTTAATTTATTCCTTAATTTATATCATTTTCATACGTTCATTAGTTAACTAACAATTAATTTAACAAATATAATTAACCCAAATTACATTACATTAATCATTAGAGTGAAGTCCATTCCCTAGAGGCATAATACCAATAGAGTCCTTAGTTTATCAAGATTAAAATGTATTATGCATTTTAATTCCATAAACACCAACCCATTGAGTTAGGGATTATTTAATCATTATTCTCATTATTAAAAAACTATGAAATCTAGGAAACCAACCTAATATACTAAAAAAACTAAAAAATTATACCAAGAACATCCAGATGCATCAAGTATTAGGGAGAGGAATTCAATTATAAAAAGAAATCGGACCATCGACCATTAAAAAATCATAAAAGAGCATCCCAAATCTATACATCACATCAAAAATGGGTAAGTATAAATTCAACCCAGTTTATAACCTTTGAATACATCATAGACCTCACCATGAATATCTTGATGCATCTCACCATCATAGGCATCAATTACTGCCACATCATTCTGGCCTCCCCACAGTATATCACATCATCGATCCCATGATCTGCTATCTCGGGATCATATCAAATCAAAGATTTCCCACTCCATATCACATTTCATATAAAATCTCACATCTTGATCACATCTAAAGGAAGAAATTATCAAACATACCCAATAGGGTAATATAGGCTCTAAAAGAAGACATCCATCCTTAACTTATAAATGATCTCTCACGACTCCAAACCCAAGGCACTTTGGCCTTCATAAGAAAATGGGAAACTCATGACCCAAGAATTATCTTAATCAATAAACTAGTTTTATCCAATATTGTATTAACCAATACAATATTCATTGGTTTCAACTATGATAATCCTAAGTAATAAGGCCATCAAAAGCTATAAAATCTAAATACGATATTAGCATGAAAATAGATTCATCGAACTGTGGGATGAACCATTATCCATTGAAATAATTCTTATTATTATAAATAAAAAATATTAACATGGTTCCCATTCTTAAAAAATTCCATTCATTATATTGAAAAACATTTAATTATACACACACATGAAATCAATTTGATCATTATCAAATTACATCAAACACAAGATTCAAACATGTAACATCATTATTTCTAAATGAAATTAATCCATTAATTATGGATTTTAAATATTTATCAATTTAAACATGTTACTCCATGAATAATAACATGGTAAAAATGTGCAGAAAAGATATCACACTGTCCAAAAAATCCACAGGGAAACATTATCATGGTTTAAATAAACAACATTGACATGCGAACATTATCCAACTCATTATCAATCAATAATTATTAGCATAATTAAATTACCATCCAGAATGATAAACCACTCTAAATCCACAATTTCACACTCATAAATAGAAAATAAATGAATACCTGACATCAAAGGCATTAACATTGTTTTAATCATAATTGACCAATGTCATTGATCTCGATCACATCTAATGTAATAATCTTCATCCCTCCAAGGACTTCATGAAAAAACCACAAAAAGGAAAACTACATTAGAAACATGGAGATGATCCTCCGTCAACTAGAAAGAAGAAATGAGAGGATCCAAATTGATGAAAAATGAGGGAAGTGTTATAATGTACCTCGAATCACCAAAAATCAATGAAAAAAAATCTAGGAATTGATCCCTGCCAAAGGAATCTGAAATTACTAGAATAGATGGTTATTGGATAACCTCTAGGATGGGATACCCATAGGGTTGGTGCAAAAACCTGGGATGATACATCCTTTAAAGGTGCACTGCATGGAGTATTTAGATGGCATGAAAACCATTAATATCAAAAATATTCTAGGCTTAAGATCTAACCAAAAAATCATGACCTAAAACCAATTAATCCTAAACTATTACACGTCACATTGTACCCCATGAACTAGCCATAAAAGGCCTTAAACTATTATTAGTCTATAAACTGACCAAAAAAAATTCACTAAATTAATATACAAAATATGACTGACATTCACACCATGAATTATCTATGATTCCATCATTTAGTAACCAAACCCCTCTAGCATCTCTCTAGGCCTCCACTGAGCACCATGTTCTTCAAAAACACGCTATGGGTTAGACTATACGAGTCCCTAAACAAACATTAGATACCTATAAAATAATTCCCATCCTACAGAATATAAAACTATAAATAAAGAGGGAAAATGAGGCATCCTAACAACCACCCCCTAAGATAGCTATCAAGGATTTCTCAATCACAAGTACTCAACCACCTCATCAAAGTAACCACATGGAACCATGAAACTGAAACAAATAGATTCTAAAAACTCTCCTGATGGAGACACCTATAAAATGAGAGTAAGTCTATAACAATAAGGAAGAGAATACAATATAATTAACCAAAAGGTCATCTTCCACAAAAACAAAAAATGTTACATGAAGAGAACTAATCATCAAACAACTCATGGTACTGAGTTCACACTTGTGAATTAGGTTCCAAGGAACTATCGTTCACACCACCATGTAATCACAAGGCACAAAAAAGGAAATATCACACCCACACAATACCTTCACCTAGGGGTCTTGGATCTCCATAGGCTGATCCCTAGAGGTCTCATCATCTATAACATCAACCTCTCTAAAATAGGTGACATGAAATCCATCATGATGTTAAATAAGTAGCTATGAATAGTGAAAAAATCATGTATCTTAATCATTATGGGGGAAGTTATATTTGATATTCTATGGATCCAACATGATACCACAGCTTGAATGTCCCAAAAAAACTGGGGGAAATATTAATCCCATGACCAAACCTTTGCCACCCAAAATAAATTCACCTTCAAGAAAATGTGATCTCAAACATTGAACTCCTACGATCTCCTCCAACGGTCATCGTTGAATTTATGATGATATGGTGATTCCTTCATCATTTCATGAAATTATTTTACCATATATATAATATTTTGTTAATTTTTTTCCTTGATAATTACTTTCTCTCTAAAGCCATTATAGCATAGTAGAGAATGGAAAGGTCGGCTACAAGTTTCTTTAAATAGATCCATACCGATGGTAGAGAAAAAAATATTATTGTATGAAAACATTGAAAAGGTTAGTTAAATCGTTAATGATATTCTAAAATCCAGGACACACGAGTGAAATATGTTATCAAGAGCTTGGATTATCTTCTCTATTGGACCATCCATTTGGAATCCCTCCTTTTTCATACATAACATTATATTACATCATACATACATAGGATCTTTTAATGTTTAGTTTATTTGTAAAAAGGTACAAAAATCCTAAAAACATAAAAATTTAATTTTAACCACTTCAATGGATTCTTGTTTAATTAAACCTTTTTAAAATAATTGCTTCTTATAAACTAAGAACATATATCAAGGTAAATGGTGGGAATAATGTCGAGAAAAGAAAAATTAAGGGAAACAGTTTACCTGTGATCTTGTTGAATATCAATAAGTTATGATGCATAATGATAAGGATTAAAAAAGTGGCATATCAGGATAATAATAAAATGAATAATAACATGGTAATGTGGATAAAAAATTTAATTTCACATTTTAAATCATATCACCAATGTTTTTCACCGAGGTGTTATAAAAATTACTGAGGTTATTCACTAATGTATCCTAAAACATGACATATATAGAGATTTAATTATTGACCAAATTCATTAGAGAGATATAATTTCACACCACTAATACATCTTAATTAATTTTATCAACATAGATCATAATTATATATTTCATAAATAATCCTTGTATAAAAAAAGAAATGAGTTTCGTATAAAAATTATGTCATTAAAAAAAGTGCTTACAAACTGGATATTTATGTCATTATTATCCCATAGAAAAGGAATGTGGGTTTCACATATGTTAATACCAGAATAAAATATATCAATTTTATATATTGGTGAATACCCCTATAAATTAGACTGGTTTTTTTATTCATAAAATAAAATAACATAATTTTTTGAGAAAAAGTGAGACATTTTGACAAATCAATTCTGGAGCATAATAGGTATGAAACTTGGTTTTATGAAACATTAAATTATAGGGGAAAATTGATAAACATTTATCAAATAATCTTAATATAGAAAAGGGATACAATAAAATGGATATAAGAACATTATATAAACATTTTAAGGACATTCCACTTAAAAAATGGAACTTTAAAGTAAATGAGAAGTTGACATTTCCATGACCTTGAAGACTGTTCCTGATACTCAAAGACTAGGACCTTGGGGTCTCTAGGATACCATGAGAGGACTCGTGGATATGTAAAACTATCATATATTAGTGATGTATGAAATAGGAGTGAATTAAAATGGGTGAATGTGAGGCTTCATAGAGCAATAAATGATAATTTATTTATTAATTTCTTGAGACAACTAAGGAGTGGTAACTGAAAACCCATGGCATTATTTATGGAATTTTAGAATTACATTGGACACGAGGAACATATATTATGTAATTTTATCCAAAAATAGTTGAACATAATTATATATTACTTATTTTGGGATGGAAAAATAATGTTTTCCATAAAATACCCCTTTTTATGTTAAAGTTACCATTTTAAAAGTTTGATTTAAATTATATATTTGGAAGTTGATTATAATCTATTAGAATACATGATATTAATAAAAAACCAATTTTATTCAGGAAGTATTTTTAACAAATTATTATATCATTATTACAAAATTATGAAGTCATTATTCTTATCGAAATACTCATACTCTATTTTTACTATTCACCAAAAACAATATATTTTATAAAAATTTCATATATTCACCCTATCATAATTTCGAAATGATTATTTAAAAAAAGATATTTATTTTACACAAATAATTAACTAAATATGAGAATTTCTACTTTTAAATAAAAAATCATATATTTATTAAAAATAATTGGGGATAGAGAATGCATAGTTAAATTGAATAGTAAAATTTCTAACACATGGAAAAAATTATTTTATCATTTCTATTTAGACAGTTGTTTTTAACCATAATATTTCATTAATTTATGTATTATTCGTTATATATTAAATTATTATAATATTTATATCATTTTTGAAAAGTATAATTTCGGTCTGAAGAATCAATTTATCAAATTCCATCGTAGTTTTATTAAGAAAAACTATTCTTAAGATAGAACTGATAGAACAACCATTTTATTTATCTAACATCAATAAACATTATGTTTCCAGTTCCACAGAAAATAACAAATTATAAAACCCACAAACAACCTATGAATAAGGTGTGCGATAGTGATAGACTTTTGGGGTGTCAAAGATAACATCACTTCGGTGTTAATTGCCACTAACTTGATATTCTCCCATATGTGATTTTGTTTAAGATTAACATGTTTAAGCTTCACTTGGTCATAGTTAAGAGAGAAACCCTATGACTCTACCTCCCTCTAAAGCTCCCAAAACTGGGCTTTTTATAACTTCACTCTACTATTTAACGCCATTATTTCACCTTTTTATATTATGTATCCATAGTCAATTATATATATAACACTAATTATTATGATAACATTACTATTAAGAGTATTGTTTCTAACATTTATATTGAAAAATTGTTATATAAAAACCCAAACATGGTGAACAGACATTAATTTATACTCACTTTTTTATGAAAGAGATATAGTTTTTTTGAGTATAATATAACATAGATTTCTAAGAAACAATTATCATTCAAAAAGAATGTTTAGTTTCAGTATTACCCCCTTGATAAATTTCATCCCCAAAATTTCATCTCATTCCCTCAATTGAGAAAAGGTGTGGGTAATTCTGCCAAATGGTTTCCTCTGTTTACAACATGGCTTCTTCATATTTATGGTTCATCCACAATAATTTAGTGAGGTGGTAAGTATTGTGGAATAGAACCATGTCTCTGTGGTTGAAGATCCCCACCATCTGCTCCTTATAAAATATATCATTTTCCAATTATACCATCTTATGATTCAGATTGTGTTAAGGGTTGCTTAGGTAGATCCCCAAGATTGATATTCAGAATACATCATGGACATAAGATATATTTTGAATAACTTTAAGCCGATATGACACTTATAGTATGTAATCAAAGATTTCATAACGGTCAATGTACCTAGGGATGATATTCTCTTTATCCCCAAATCGAATGACTATTTTTCCATGTGAAATTAAAAGGAATATTTTTTCAACAACATCAATGTCCAAGTCCCGTCAAAGGTTGTCACCATATCTCTAATACTGACTCTAAGCATCATTTATGTGTTTTTGGATGGAATGAAACTTTTCATTCATCTCGTGCACAAGATTAGGCCCAAGTATCTTTCTCCCACCATCTACAACACAAAATGTTGTATTTCTACCTCACTTTCCATATAGATCTTTATAGGGTTCCGTTTTAATACTGGAATGAATGTTATTGTTTTATGAGAACTCAACTAATGGGAGATGATGATAACATCCACCATTATTTTATAATATGCATGTTTTCAACATTTCCTATAGGGTATGAATATTCCTCTCCAATTAGCCAACAGTTTAGGGGGTGATAGGACAAACTAAAATTCAATTCAGTACCCAGATAATGTTGAAGAATTCTCCTAAAATTTTACACAAATCCTGGATCATGATAAAAATTCTAGAAAGTGGTACTCCATGAATCCTCACCATTCAATTTACATAAATACATTAAAGTTGGTAAAGATAAATATTCAATAATAGAGTTAAAATGGGAAGTCTTGATGAGACGATCCACTATAACCCGTATCGTATTGTTTCATTTGGATTTTCTATGGAGACCTATGAGAAAGGCCATAGTGATATTTTCCCACATGCGTACTGGTAAGGGTAGAAATTGTAATACCCATTTTAGAAGTTGTCATTATTCCTTCACTTATTGACACACTATGCCCCATTTAGTATAGTCAGTAATCTACCTTTTTTATGTTATCCCACCAATAATGATCATGATTTTCCCTGTAAATTTTAGTTTTTCGTTGATATATAGATAATGTAGAGCTATGATCTTCATCGATCACCTATTTATTTATTTTGGTAATATATGGACCACATCACCATATAAGAAATATTAATACACCTTATTGTTCAATATTGAACTCATGATACTACACATTCTTCATAGATTCTATATTCTTATATAAAAATGATATTTTTTTCAATATTTCTTTATCATCTATAGTATTGATTGCTGAGAAATAATTGTTGAAAGGGATGATGATGTCCCTTATTTTATGATAGAAATGTACATTTTTACTAGGACATTAATCAAAATATATCCTTGAATCCCAATCATTACCAGCACAACATGGTCCATCCTAATTAATGCATTAGTGAAGTTGTTTTCACTTCTAAGAAGATAATAAATTGAACAATCATGGTACTTATGAATTTTTAACCATCTCCTCTATCACATGTTCATTTTTTTGTGTGAAAATATACTTAAAACATTGATCGTTTGTGTTTATATGACATTTATCCCCATAAAGATAGTGCCTCCATATCTTCATAGAAAAAACAACCACAGCTAGATCTTATTCCTGCATAGGAAATATCTTCTCATGATGCTTCAACTATTGAGATTCATAATAATCACAATGTAAATTTTTTTGAGGACACACCCATGCAATTTCTGTAATGAATCCCTAAAAATGAAAAATCCTACTCTGTTTGAGGTGAGATTTATCATAGGTGAAATAACCAATCTCTTTTGCAGCTCTTGGGACTATTCTTCACACGCATTTTTCTGGATAAACTTGACTCCTTTTGATGTTTTCATAGTTCGTGGGATATAAATTCATGATATGTTTTTAAAAATCCTCGTATAATATCCCATTAAACTATGGAAATGAAATAACATAGTAACTTCTTTAGGATATAACCACCCCTCTATAACTTTTGTCTTCATAGTGTCAATTGAGATTCCTTCATTGGGTACAATGTTCCCCATGAAATCAAATTACTACATCCAAAATTCACATTTTATAAACATTCTAAATATCTTTTCCATTATAATAGTTTGCAATAAGACCCTTAGATGGTCCAGATGATCCTCTTGATTTTTAAAATATATCTTATTATTGTAAATTAAAACTACAACACACTTATCATGGTATTCCTTACAAACTATATTCATAAAATCAATAAAATTTTAGAAGGATCAGTCTAGCCTAATGGTATAACAACATACTCATATTTACCATATATTGATTGGAAATATATCATTGAAATATCTTCTTTCGTTAAATTCAATTGATTATAACCAAACTGAAGATCAACATTAGAGAAGAATCAATCCTCACAATGCTGGTCAAACAAATCATAAATTCTTGGAAGTGGGTACCTGCTCTTCACTATGATCTAGTTATGTTCTCCTTAATCAAAACATAACTTTATTGGTCAATCCTTCATTGTCATAATGAGAAAATGTGCTCCGCAAGGAGACACAGTTGGTATGACAAACCCCTTCTCCAATAGACCTTAGAGTTTCTTCTTAATTCCACAGGCTACACATTTTCTATTCTATACGGGGTCTATAATATCATCTTGTATCCAAGAATGAGTTTAATGGAGAACTCTACCACTCCTTTTGGGGGAGTTCTAGGTAACTCCATTGGGAATAAATCAATGTATTATAGAATGATGGGGAAATTCTTTATTCATATAAATTAATTTCTATCTTCATATTCACTGATTATTTCCATAAAGAAGCCTATGTGAGGGGAATATAGACAAATATTTCGTTGATATATCTCTCATTTGAAAACAACTTTAGGTTTTTCATTCAAGGCTACTAAGAAATCCGTACTTCTATAGTTGATCTTAGCATTATACTTTGAGAACCAGTCCATCCCTAGTATAATGTCAAATTCCAGTATGAGAATGACTACTATATTTGTTATGAGATTATTCTCAGCAAAGTAAATACTATAGATTTTAAACAGTATTGATTCTTGTATAACCCCTCCACATGTATTTACTGATAGTTATACATCTCTAAATTCAATGATCGATTCTATATTGTTAGAAAACATGGATGAAAAAAAGGAATACAATGAACGAAAATAAAAAAAAGTACATTCTATATATGAGATAATAAAAAGAGTACATAACACCACATCATTTGGAGATTCAACTTCATCAATAGTGATAGAAAAATATAATCCTTTCTACCTTCTCATATAATAATTTTGATGTTTATTCCCTTTCATAATCATTGATTAGGACAACAATGGGAAAATATCTCAACATTTCCACACTTGATGCATTGGAATTCTAGTTGGAAATGAACTATCTTCCCTTTTTTGTTAGTTTTGAGAATATTAGACTTCTCCACACAATGATAGTTTCTATAAATTTGGAAATCTCATCCACACTAATATAATTTATCACTCATGAGTAAGATGTTTCCTGAATGATTATTTCCACATTTGTTGAACTTGGGAAGTAAAACATTATTTAATCCCTTTCATGATCAAACCTCCACAACAATTTTGGTTCCCAATATCACTTCATTTAATTTGATATATGGTACCACAAAATATATCTAAACTCTAGTTCAATATTTTCTAAACTCTTCACAATCTCTTCATAGTCATCATAGTCTTGGTTGTCTAGTTTATTTCAAATATGGGGTCTTGGTCCACTAAAAACTCTATTAAACATCCCATTATGATCCATGATAATGCCATAGGTGTAATAGGGTGTTCATATCATATATTCTCATAGATTTATTTTCCTTTATCATTAGGTCTATGAATTCCTCCTCCAAATTTATTCTCATCGAACAAGGGGAATTTTTTTTAAAGGTTCCCCTAAACTCTTCCCACTTAACTAATTCAATATGTCTTTTTGGATTCATGTATTTAACCCGTGTCTACCACTTATAAACATCTCCCACTAACCGATACACAACTAGGGTTACTTTCTGTTATTCTGAACATCAGCGTACGAAAAAGATATCATCTATAGATCCTATCAACTATTAAAAAATCAATGGGTTGGTAGATCCACTGAATAAAGGTGGTCGTGGAGGAATAAAAGACTTAATTGAAAATATTTACCTTTGAGGTGTACGTGGTCTGTTATCCTGATTAAATTTAGTGCTCATAACTCACGTGATTTGACCCACCATTTACATGATGCTTTCCCTTCCAGCTCCATCAAAAGGACACCGGTGTCTTGTCCATTTAACTCACTATTTATGTGGTTTCTCCTATTTCCCTTAATTTTCTAAAATAAGAAAATCATAGTGAAAAATATGTTTCATTTAATAATATTATATTTATAAAGGAATTTAATTTTCTCAAAAAACAACATAATTAAATAGGTTATTCTTTTACAAAAAATAAATTTTTTATAAATCCATCATAATGGATCATCAAAATCTTGTGATTAACCAAAAATATCCCTCGAGAGTGTCATATTAGCTGTGTAGTAAGGCATGTTTTCTTGTACCAGTTTATTCCTAATCATTCTTGACACACCTTGTCAGATTTTTTAACATTAGGTAGATTTGTTCCAGAACTGCATCCACCTGTTCATATCTATTTTGAGATTCCTTTTCTTGAAACCACTTACATAATATATAAAAAAATACAGGTATTTTTCCCTATATATAAACTTATCCCAATGATTATTAGTAAAATTTTCAATTCCAAATTTCTAAAAATTACTAAACCATCCTTTGATACCTACATTGGCATCCAATATTTTTCTCATGTTCCTTTACATTACACTATACAATAAAATGGTTATTTTAATGTTTAGATTCTTGAAAAAATATATATAATACATGAAAGCATAACAAATAAATTGAATCCACCTAAACGGATTATTCTTTGGTCGACCCTAAATAACATTACGTCATACCATATCCTGGGGTTATATATCAATAGAAAGGGTGTGTATAGGGCCTAGTAAGGGAAAAACAAGGGAAAACATTTACTTTTGATCTTGAGGAATCTCAATAATAAATGTATCATAACAAAAATTCGTGATGAACAAGAAAATATTAATAATAAGAACATGGATAATAACATCTCAATTTGGATACAACATTTAATTTTTACATTCATAAGCATGTCACCTGGGTTTGACTTTGGGGTATCGTAAAACATTGAATCTCTAGGTATTAAATTTTTTACCCAATGAATTGAAGAAAAACTATGTAGTACCCTTTATATATATATTAATTTATATGATTCATATATATCATAATAAAAATTTTCAGAAATAACCCATGAAAAATAAAATAAATGTATTTTATATAAAATTCATGGCGTTTTTAAAAAAAGTTTATAAAGAAAAGATATTTATTTCAGTATTAACCCTCGAAAAAGGATGGTGGGATTCATGTATTTTAATATATATATATATCTCATCTTTAAATCTATTCGAATACCCAAATAAAATAAAGTGTTTTGAGTATTCAAAAAAGACAATAAGATTAATTCTTGAGACAAATAATGTAATTTTGAGAATAAAATTTAGTATCATAACAAGTATGAATCATGGTTTTAGAAAAACATTAATAGATAGGGTAAAATGGTTTCCCATTCATAAAAAAAATATACAATAATGGGATAGAGTACAAAATGAAATAATAACTTAATATTAAAATTTGAAAGACAAGCCACATAAAAAAAGGAACTTGAAAGAAAAAGGGAAGATGAGATTTCCCAAACCTTGAAGAGTGTTCCAATAACTAGAATAATAGTACATTGGGGGCTTGAGGAAACCTTATGAGGACTCTAGGGGAGGTAAACCTATCAGTTTTTCATAGAGGACGAAATGTGAGTGAATTGAAATGATTAATTAGTTTTTTATTTATATAAAATGTAGAGGATTTTCTTATAAATTACCTTGGGCACTAAGGTAGTGGTAAATGGAAAACCTTGTTACATCCCATGGTATTGGACACATAGAAAATATTTTATATAATTCAATCTCAAAATATTTGAACATAATTTAATATTACTTATTTTGGTAAGGAAATGTAATGTTTCCACAAGATAACAATTTTTAGTTTAAGTATCTATTTTAATTCTTAGAAAGTAAATTATCAATTTTGAAATTCATTAAAAATTATTAAAATATGTTATAATAATAAAATAACATAATTTTATTGATTTAATATGTTCAAATAATTAATAAATGATTATGACATAATTATGTTGTCATTAAACTTAGTAAAAAACTCGAAATGTAGTTTTACTATTCACAGAAATGAATATTTTAGAAAATTATCATAAATTCTCCGTGACCTAATTTGGATTTGGTAATTTAAAAAATGATATTTATTTTATCATAATTTTTATATAAATGTGATAATTTTCGCATTTAAATATAAACAACCTTCTTTATTAAAAATAATATAAGAATGAAAATGCATAGTGAAATTACATAATAAAATTTCTACGACTTGAAATAAAAATAATCATTTACAGTTAAATAGAATTTTTTTAATAATACCATTTAATTAAAATAATTACTATTCATAGTATATTAGTTTATTATAAAATTTGAATATTTTCTGAAAAGTAAAATTTCTGCTCAAAAAAATAAATTTATCAAATTCCAACATAATTTTATAATGAAAAACTATTCATAAAACATAATTTATAACACCATAATTTTATTCATAAAATGTAATTACACATGAAATAATTGTGGCCTCAAAACATAACCCCTTATAACACCTACACACTACCTAAGGGTAAGGTGTATGATGGATATAGATTCATATGGAGGATAAGATAACATCCCTCGAGTGGTAATTTCCACTAACTTGAACTCCCCCCATAGGTTATTTCATTCAAGATTAACATGTTGAAGCATAGCTTCAAATTAGTCAAGTGTCAAGCCAAGTGATTTTACCTCCCTCTCAAGCTCCAAAAAATGGTCTTAGAATGACATGACTCTACTGGTAATGTCCATCATTTCTTTTTTCTAATTTAATTAACCCTAATCATTTTTATTTCTAACACAAATTACATCATTAAAATTATTATCAAGAGCGTTGTTTCTTCCGGTTATATTTAACAATGGTAATATATCAGTAAAATCCTAATGATCACTCTTAAATTTATAATAAAATAACTATTAAAGAGATATAGTTGTGTTGTTTATAATATTATACATATTTTCATGAAGCAATTATCTTTCAAAATGATCTGGTAATTACAATCTGTCTGCGTATGAAAATTCTTTCTAATGTATAACTGAGAGACTCATCATGTTGTATACCTATCCACACCCAGGAAGTAAAATGAGGAACCCGACCAGAGGTGATCATCATTGGGAATCCTTGGAGTGGCACCACATCCTCCAGACACATCCTTAACAAAACCTAAAATGAGATCGACTCCTTGATCACTATAAAGAAAGATGATTTCATCAAAATATCCACTATAATCAATATAGAATAATATCCGACCTACGAGAATGAGTTAAGATAGTAATAAAGACCATCGATATATACTCCTGTTTCCACTAGGTAACATATAATATCTAGAGAAAACCACTCGGAAAGTGGTTCATTTCCTTCACTTTCTAGAAAACCATACATAGAGAAGAAAACATTGAAAATGCACGCTTCAACCCAGTAATCCAAAACTGAACTCTCAAAGTGTGACACGTCTTTCTCATGATGGTATGTACCACTAAAGATGAGATATGTTACTCATGGAGAACCATATCATGCATCACCAATGGAATTAAAATCCTTCCCTATAAGAATACCTAGAGTTATTCATACTCCTACCAACCATTAGAGGTATTGCCAAAAACAACTTGAGATCTCCATACATCGATCCTAGAATCACCCAAAGGGGACTCCCCCAGCTACTACACCAAAGTAGACTTCACTTTCATCTTGAAAATAAAAATATTTCCACTATACACACCCTTAAGTGGATTAATTTCTATGATTTTTTAATTCAATCTATAGAAATCTATAGATTTCTGCACGATATCACAATGTGAATTCCTGATCAGTGAATCAGCCAAAAAATATCCCTTTCCCAGAATTTATGAAAAATCAAAATCAGAATCATATAAGAACCTTATCCATATTCACTAACAGAAGATCAATTCTCACTAGGAGAACACAAACCTAAGGTTGTTATTGTTATTAAAAACCAAAAATCCTAACCAAGGAAGTAATGTAATCATAACATCCATGAAAAAAAATCCACTAGCTCAAGATCATAGGTGGAATAATTACACTCGTGGGGAATTTAGTAATGAGACCCATAAGAAACCATTAATCTAGGATTCATCATAACACAACCTAACCTATGATGAAAAGTGTCATAGAAACCCTCATACAAAACCATCTCTAATATGAAATAATGGTGTTCAACATTGAACAAATTCTTCTACAAGTACTAAAATGATATCTATCATTTTTTAGTACATAATAAAGCCCAATCATTCCAGTTCAAGGCTATTAGAGGAGTCATAACCTAAGATGGATTATCTAAAAACCTATAATAATATATTGTAATACCAAAAAACCTCTACACAACTTCCACGTTTTTTGGGCTTCCCAAGACACTACTGTCACAATCATTAATGGATATATAACCAATCCCATATATGAAACCTTATGGCCAATTAAATAGACTCCAAGATCCATGAACCCACACTTCAAAAAATTCACAAACTTCTGCACATGATGAAGACCCCCCAAAATGGAATTCAGATACTCTACATTCTCCTCCCCAATCATAGATTACACAATGATGTCAGTGATAAAAACAACAGTAAAAATATCTCAATACTCTCTAAATAATAAATTAATCAACCCCATGACTAAAACTGGAGCCCTCATCACTCTTAATGACATCATAATGAATTAAAAAATTGCATGATGAAAATACAATGAAGTCTTCTGAATATCCACATCTTCTACCCGCATCTATTGATATCGTGACCATAGATCGATGTTTGAGAACAAAATTTCACCCATTATTTGATCTAATAAATCACCAATCTATGGAATATGATATTGGTTCTTCTCTTTCACATGGTTCATGCGATTATAATCAATAGAAAATCATAGACTCCACTGACCCTTCTTCATAAACAAAACTAGTTCATCCTGAAGTGACACAATTCTATGAAAAAACATCACACCAACAGATCATCGATATATACTCACATCTCTCGAAAATCAAAAGGATTACCCATTCTATGTGTATACATTGATATAGGATACACTCTTAATTATATGTTGATTCTAAAAGGGATCTCATATTGAAGGTGTAATGCTAGATCCTCCTCTGGAAAGACATTTTGGTATTCTTCCACAAACATGGGAGGCACCAATAGACGATCCTTTGATGAGATCAGTATCAAATATGACACCAAAAAATAATACGAATAAACTATCCTTTGACCCATATAGGGGTCTTTATATACAAAAACCCAACGGGTTCCCCATCAACTTCATATAACACAACCATCCTCCTGAAGCAATCCATTTTAGATCATAACGAATACAATAAATCCATTTTATAGTTTATTTCATATGTATATATACAAAAACATATGAAATATTCCAAATAGTAGTGTTTGCCAATCACTAGATATAGTCTCAACATACTTCCTACAAGTCAACTCGGACTATAATTGGCATAGTCATTGTGAATGTAATTATAAGACTATCTTCATCATGTACTGAAGCTTGGATGATGGTATGCGATATAAAGGAGTGAGTCACTCCATAATAAAAAAAACTTGAAACCATTTTGAAAATAAGAAAATGGTACCTCTAATAATGTATGAATCACTTAGCACTACCAACACTAAAGCATGAGGCTAACCATGACCAGCGGCATGGCTTCACTATCCTTGCGGAAGGCCTCCTTCATGACAGCACTCTACTCAATGTGGATGAGAAACATCATGGGGATGTACTCAGCATTCCCCATATCCACTCTACTGATCTGAAATGGGATCACCATGCAACTAGTACCTCGGTTGAAACTACCTGAATAGAATAACCTAAACAATAACACCTATCACACACTAACTACTTAGAAATGTAGGGAACTCTTTCCACTATTGACATAATCTTACATAAGAAAAACACAATTATGGTCCCCTATGATAAGTCTGAGATCCATCAACCATAGGGAAATAGGATAATTAGTGATGATACCTTCCCTAAACTGACCAAAATATTTATTTTCTACGAAATTGGGAACCCCATACCACATCTCTACATCAAACAAAACCATGAAGAATCCCCTTTGATGATGATATAGGCTTGTCTAATGTCCCCTCAAGAAAATTTTCTCATTCCAAAACATCTGGATACATCATTAGGATAAATGGTGTGTCCTTGAAATGAAATTATAGATAGAATGATTCCCTAAAATTTATTTCCCTAGCCTCCTCATCCTACAACAAGACTAAAGCATATCGTAGAAGGGCCTTAAAATGGATCACAAAACATTCACACACCATAACTCCCCTATTGAAGGGTAAGAATCTCCTAGATACTAGAAACCATCATGGTAAAATATAGGATCTCTACTTAGAAATTGTCTCGATTACCCTCCCATGAGACTAAATAATCCTTATGATACTGGATGAATAAGAACAACCACTACCTCACTACTTCATGTCGAGTCATCACATCCAAAGAAACGAAGTGATACTTCTATGAACGAATGGAACTAAAATCTATCTCAACCTTATCCAAAAATTATTATTTGAATTAAAATAAAACTGTTCCAATCATAAATTTTAAAATTATGAATCTAAAACTCTTATAGTTCCCTTATATAAGGTTCCTTATCACCATCCTCTTCTCTTCAATGAATTAATGTATCCCCTTGCTGAATATCATCAACATGAACCAGATGAGGAGGTTGACCTAGATCCATGCCTAAAAAATAAAGAACTATTTGATATCCTAAAACTAGTATATTAAATAATATATACTACTTATTTTTCGTTTTTTAATGTTTTATCCTTTCACAAGATCTACCGATTTCAAACAAAGGACCAAATAAAAATGATGCATGATCCTTTCCTAGGTCTCTACCCTACTTCCATTATCACATCAATTTGTTGTCTATGTAAACATAATAGTCCATCCATCAAATCAAATGTGTACATAAATACACATGTCTCAGATGGTCTCCCAGGTTTATATCTCTCACTAAACATAGGCGAAATTATTTCCCTACCATCCCATGAAATCTTAACCATCACTAACTACAAACATCATCCTATAAGTCAACTAAAACCTCAAATTTCACTATTTTGTGACCCTCTTACCAAAGTGTACCCATACTAGATCTGAAATGAAATAATAAAGATGGAGAATCTATAAGTCCCACCTCCAACATACCCCATGTTGGAGACTAACACTGATGGTAAAATAAACAATCATATGAGAGGCATTAACCTCTAAGAGAACGTGTAAAAAATAGGGAGAGATCAAGATAAAAAAAAATACCAATCATCACCAGATCAGTCGTATATATAATAAAAACCCATATGAAAACATGAAATTCAATACATTGCTATAAATAGTTAAAGGGAATCAATAATTACTAGAAGGTAATAAAAACAATGACTTTGAAGCCCTAACAGCTCTTAAAAACCACGAGATAGTAATATCAATCCCGATCTCCATCATAATATGAAATACATGAAAATATTATATATATATAGGAAGAGTGAGTATAATTTTATACTCAGTAGGATCCTCCCCAAAACATCTCATATAGTGGATAAAGAAAGGGTTGTAAATCATAGTGAATGATAGTGAAAATTACTCATCACCAAAAGATATATACTATGTTCCCAACCACACCATGGATATCTCTAACCAAATATCACATACTATAGAGAATATAATATTGAATTGAAACATCATGGGAAACTCACTCCTGCATTCCCAGTATATTACCACTCCTCTCCAAAATAGGCTAGATCAAAGGCACCTAAGAATGTAATGAATATTTTCACCTCATGCATCGCGTCATCCCATCATCCAATACACAACTATATATATAGTAACTATGTTTTTTTATATCAATCAAATCTCAAATTATATAAATCATACATTGAGTATTGTACCTCAATCCATCACTTCCCATACTCTGAGTAAGTACCTCAAGCCACCAAATCCTATACATGTTATACCTATAAAAATCATTTGGATTCTAAATCTAGGGAAACATGGGTATCAAGTAACTGTAATCCATGAAAACCATTTAAACACATTTATGGTTAAATGAATCATCATGTATACCAGTACATGTAACTACATAGATATGATAGTATGGTTAAAGGGGGTAGTCATCCATCCATCTTACCACCGGGATATTGGGGAAAACACCCTTTCAGATTCCACTGGGTATCACTAAACCTAACAAACATGGGTTGGGAAGCATATAAAATCACATAATATATATGATATAATATATCCCACACCACACTATGGTCATAAATTAGTCTTAGAATCTACTTTACTTAATGTCACATGAACTCCTGACTCCTTCTTCTAAGACCAAATATCATATAATAACATAAGAAGTTAATGAGATACAAAAATAAATGGACCATTAATTTAACCATTAACATTATTTCACATTACAGTACATTAATCATTACAATGAAGTCCATGCACTCTATGAATATTCGCAAATATATACACAATTAATTATGATTAAAGTATTTTAAAATTTTAAATTCCATAAACACATACCTCATGGGTTTGGAATTATTTATTCATTAATATAATCATTCCATAAAGCATGTACTCTAGGTAAATCATCCTAAGCTACCACCATGAAAAAACATGTTGCAATGCTCATCGAGCTGCCTCAAGCAGTGAGGAATGTAATGTGGATAAAAAATGAAACTTGACCATCGACCATTTAAAAAATTTATAAATCAACATCTGAGATCGCTATATAATATCAACAATATGTAATCCTAGATTCAACATATTCCATAACCTCTGATCCCATCACTAATACCCACATGACTACAATAATGTATATCTCTACCACAAGAGTTACCTATTTCCGCATCATCCGGTCCTCTATTCCCCAAATCACATCAGTCAACCCATTCTATTTCATACCGGACTCAAATCAAATCTGAGCCACCACACCCTAATCAAATCACTTAGAAATTATCACATACTGAAACATCAAAAGGATCAAATAAAAAACATAAATTTTTTTAAAATATATTCCCTATAACCAATCATAAATCCATTGCACATAAATGAACTCATATAGCTCAAATCTAAAGGCACTTAATCCATCACAAGAAAACCAGAAACAAAGGAATTATCAATTTGTTTTATCAAATAACTATTTTTACTCGCTAATGAATTATCGAATTCATTATTTATAGGTTCCAACTATGTGCAACCTAAGGAATCAATCTAACACAAGATATCAAAATTTAAACATGCCCTTATCATTAAAATAGTTTCGTCAATATGTGAGAAGAACCATAATCCATTAACATAATTTTTTATTTTTATAAAAAAGAATAAACATGTTTCACATTTATTAAAAATTCCATTAATCATATGGAATAACATCTAATTAAAATTTCACATGAAATGAATTTGATCATTATCAAATTACCTAAAACACAAGATTCAAACATGCTTCTTCATTAATTTTTAATCAAATTAATCCTATAATTTCATATTTTGATTTCGTATCAATTTGAACATGAAACAACAATTAGAAGATCATTCTAGAAAATCATATCATAAATATCACACTATCTTGAAATTCAACAGCGAAACTGTTGTGATTGAATAATGAAACAACATCGACATGCGATCACTATCCAACTCATTATTAATACAATTCAATAATTATTAGGGTAATTACATTTCTATACTAAGGTCTAAACATGGATTACTCCAGGAGTTTCACCTAAATCAATAGTAGAATAAATGAATCCCTTACATAAAATGTGTCTACATTGTTTTAATGAAAATGAACCAACATTGTTTTAATGAAAATCTACCAACATCGTAAATCTCAATAACATCATCCATAAGAATATTCATCCCTCTAATTAAATTGCAACACAACTGCACCAACAAACAAACAATGAAATGTCGATTAAAAACATGGGGATGATCCTCCCTAAGATGCAAAGAAGAAAAATGAGGTAAGAGGTATAACGTTCCTCATATCACCAATGATTTAATAAGGTAATACATAAATTAATCCCTATAATAGGAATAAAAAAATCCTAATGAGTGGGTCAGGGGATCACCTGGAAGTAGGGAGACCCATATGGTTTGAGAAAAAAGGTGAGTTTCTATATTCATTATAGATGTGCTGCATATGGGATTTAAATGGTGTGAAACCCATTAACATCTTGTAAATTTTGGGATTTATATCTCATCTACTATCACACAACCCCAATACAATTAATCCTTAATTAATACACATAATGTATCACCCTATAAAATGGAGTCAAACTATATGTTAACAGATTTATGTCCATGAAACGGCCTAACACAAGTTGTAAATACAAATAAAGGATGTCGAACATTCCTAGACCATGTATTCTACTTGAGTAAATATTTTACTCATCGATCACCACTAAAATACTTCTTGGACTCCTCTGAGAACCACATGTTTCAAAAAAACAAATGGTCAAACTACAAGGGTCTAGGACATTATAAAATTAAATCAATACCCATAGATAACACATAAAATGGTTAGAACATGGCTTCCCAACCTCCAAGAAGAATTATGATCTCACTATGATCCATATGGAAGATAATAACTATCCCACAAATTGTAACCACATAGGGAAAAATATTATTAACCTATACTGAATCATAAAGATCATCAACACACAAACAAAAAAACTTGAACCAAAACCAACATATCTATAATAGAACCCCATATAATAATGGAATAAAAATAATAGTGGGGGAGGATAAGAACTCACCATGAATTTACAAACCACCACAATTGGAGCCCACGAATTGATGTAAGTAGAAGAGTGATGGAAATATCTTAAATGAACCTAGGGTTACTCAACAAAAATTATAGGGAGAGAACTGCCTAAGTTTTGGGAAAAATAGCCAATAAAAACTTATTTATAACCTATAAAATTATTCTTTTTGATGTGATTTATATATTAATGAAATGAATTCCATTTTCCACATGAATTAAATGTTTTGAAACCACTACAAGGCATGAATTTTTTATATTTCAATATTTTCTAGAATTCAAATATCCTCAGATTAATTTAATTATAGTTCATGGATTATCCTTTCTTGATGTGAAGCTATTCCATGTACTACACTTCATAAAAACACTAGCCAGAAATATTCAATCCTCACATGCATCAATTCACCATCACAAAATATGAATCTTATTCATATCCTTATCCACCTAGAATAGTACACAAGAAACTCAAACTCCACAGGATTCCCCTCTGGCCTCCTCTAAAAAACGTCCAACACTAAAATTGTAAAATTAATGGGTTGGGATGTCATAAAACATTATATGAAATTACAAAAAATAAATAATAATAATATAAAAAATATTATATTTTTTCTATGGGTTATAAGAAGAAGAACACAACTAAGAAAACAATGAATTAAACAATCTAAAAGATTAATTATAAAAAATTTCATCATAAAATATAATATTTTTTTATTTTGGTGGGAATGGACACAACATTGTCCATTGAAAATATGCCATGATTATAATTTTTTTTGAAGTATGATAAATCAGAAATGTAAGTCAATATCCAAAATAAATAAAAATGATTGATTCAGTTCAGGAAATCGATGAAGAAATAAACAATGTTATTGAGAGTTTTTCTAGATAGGACAACTCAAATTTTTCCAAAAAGTTATAAAGAGGTAAAAATTTTCTATAGACGTAGCTCGAAAATACACTATATTTATTCATTGATAGTTAGATTTTTTGAAGAACAAAATTAAGTAACCAATTAATTATTCTGCTAAAAAAATTTATACAAATAAGGAGTATTCAAACAAGAATAAAATTGTGCATATAAGAAAAGAATTATTAACTATCCTTCCATATCAGCAAACATCTGCTTCGAAGGTGGAGAAGGATAAAAATTAAAGATCATTTCTTGATAATGGGAATTAGTCCATTATATTTAACAAGAAACATTAAGTAATCAAGATTTCATTGCTGCCCTTATATTCTAAAATCCTTAAACTCAAAGACGGATAAATAATAATGATTTTTCATATATATAGAGATGAATTTAATGTTTTTTCGAGGCTGGGAAATAAATAATTTCCGTACTACTCTAATTGAAACTCATTGAAGAACCACCATATTCCCATGTGTTTTTTGTGTTTTTTTTCTGTGTAGTGAATTGAAGATGAGACATATATTCATGGGGATAACAGAATAAAGGATTTCCCTGAAAAATATACAATATCAATAATTATATCCATTATGAATTACATTATTTAAATTAATGTCAAGTTTTCTCCTAGAAACACTTCAATTAATTTCAAACTTTTTCTTAGAGTTCATTCTAGATGATTTTTAACTATGAAGAAGAATATATGAAAATTTTATACCACTACTGAAATGAAATTTTAAAAAACACTCGATGTCTATATAACATTTAAAGATTCTGTATCATTATTTTCATTTCATTAATGGCTTAATGTTTGGTAAATTTTGTTTATGTTGATTTTAGTTTGTGAAATTCGATAAATTATGTAATTCCATTGAATATTTTTATTGACTATACTATTATATCATCATGTTTTAAAATATTGATTATCTAATGAAAATTTAAAATTGTATTGAAGAGGGGAGTAAAAATATTCCACTTAAATTATTTTATTATTTTTCATGAAATGAATGTAAGATATTATTTGAAATGTTTTTGAAAGTCCCATAAAATATGGTTTAAGTGTTCGTATTATATAATGATATTTTAATGATTGCATTGTTTTACAGATTATCCAGTCCTTTTTTCTACACAAATTTATAACACATAGACTTAGATTTGATTAATTAATGACTTATTGCTTGAATATAAGTTATTTCCTACTTCTCTCATTATGATCAATTTTAATTTCTCTAAAATTATATCTCCTATATAAATAGGTGAATAAATGAAGAAAGATAATGAGATGGGATAAGATAAAAATTTATATGATAATTTTTTAGTAGTTCAGTAGAATGTTCCATGCCTATTAACCTTTTAATTTATTTTCAATAATGGGGTAGGGGAGAAATAATAGAGAAAAAGAAATTTATAAATATTCTTGGAGAGATATTTACATTTAACTATGAAAAAATTATGTTTTAGTTCAAAGTAATGACAAAATATTAAAAGGAGGAGATTAAAATTCCAAATAGATTGTGTATTGTAAATTTTTTCACTATGAATGTACAAATATGTTGGGATAAAGATTAAAATAATTAATGTATAATGATATTGTTTCCTATGGAAGGTGAAAAGAATCACAAAAAGGGGGAGATTCATAATTGGAATTTCTGTAAATTAAATATTCATTGAGAATTAATTTTTTGTAAGAAAATATATCTAAAGAAAAATATATATTTGATAAAAAAACATTCAGTTTGAAAATTTTGAGTGTTTTTCTTAATATACATGATATGTGTTAATGATTCCTGGATATTAAATATCAATTACAAAAATTGATTATGTTTTAAATGGCGGTATATATCAAGAAATATATTTATTTAGGACTAATTTTTAGGATGCTAATTTTGTCTTATGATGATAGTGGATATTATTTTAGTATACTCATTTTATGAGAGTATATTAAAAATATGGATACATATTAAGAATGTATTATGATCATAGTGGTGTCCAAGAAAGAAAGGGCATGGTGAATAGGGAATTAAGTAGTTTTTATTACAGGGGGGGATAGTAGAAAACTGAAATGGGGTGGTTGAAATGGTTTTTCCTTAGTGGACCATGTTATTAACATTTAGTAGTGTATGTAGAAAAAATTATTGTTTTTTGTGATGTGAACCAAAATAATTTTTCAATAAGAAATGTTACCTTTTGGTTAATTTTAATCAACGTAAGAGATTGTGAAAATAAAAATGGTTACATTTTATATTTTATCAATGTTCTTCAATCAATTCAAATCTCATCTCATACCTCGAGCACATAGAGGGTTCTGTATTTCAAGAGTTCTTATGCCACATTTCTGAGGAATTCAATGCATATATCATATAGAGATATTGTTATTGTAAAAAACATGTCATATTGATCATATAAGATAATGGGGGGTAAAAAATTTTATAATTAATTTAGTTAAATGATATGTTATGAAGGATATGTTTTGAATCAGTGGCTGTAAGATATTTAATTTTTTGAATACATGATGTTGTAGAAAATTTCATCCATGGTTTTTCAAGATAATTAATATCATGATTATAATATCCAAATAAAAATATTATTTTTTTCTCATTGACAAAATTGTGATTTTATAAATTCATGTGATATGTGGTTACGTATGTGATGTGGTGCCTCTACAATGTTTGATTAGGTGCAACAGATGGTTGTTCATGAATATCAGATCTCTAGTTTTTTTAAAATTCTCTAAAATTACTCCAACCATCACAATTTTCTATTTATTAATACAATGTTAATGATGAGTAAAATAATAGTTGAGATATACCAAAACATAGAGTTGATAGTCCATAGTTTTTTAGAAAAGTATCTTGTTGATGATTATCATTTTTATACTGAAGCATTTGTGAAATCATCAAGAAGGATGATGAGTTATTTTTACTGATAGTATAATTTGAAAAATAAAAATCTATTTGTATTATAATATTCAGGTAGAAATAATCACTTATTGTGTCTATATATTCAAGATGAAATAAAAAACTGCATGAACAGCTTAAATAATTTTCAAAATTTATCATTCACCTAATTTTTTAATCAATGATAGAGATATTTATGTAAATATAGAGTATTCCAGAGGTTAATGAGACAACCAAGTATAATACTCATCATTCATGATGTATTTCATCACATTCATAGTTACATACATATAGACATAGGCAACATATAACTTTACTTATAAGAATATCCTCGAGTATTACATGCTTGTGATGATATGCTTGCATGAATGATGTATGATGGTCTCTTCAGGTTGAATATTTTCGATGGTAAAGTAAAATTATATTGTTACATTGAAGATTTGTTAAAAACACACAAGGTGACATTGATTCCTTGAGTAATAGTTAGTTGAGTATTTTTTTTAAGACCAAGAATTCATAAAACAGGTGCGATGTTCATGAATTAACATTTTCATGAGAATATATTAGAAAAAAATGTGATTGGAATTTTTAAATTTCATCTTTTTTTATTAAAAAAATCAAGGAAGAAGACAACTAGTATTGAATTAAATATATTTAATTTAATCATTCTAATAATTCAGTTAATTGAAATATAATAGATATATTCATCTTTTTATAGAATTGTATTGGGATGAATTTAATATAGTGTTTATGACTACATTTAGTGGAAGTCAATAACTTTTAATAGAATTGAGAATGTATAGAATTTGTTTATCACAATGGATTAAATATAAATATTAGTTTTTTGTTATAGTTGAAATAAATATTCTACCTTATCTTAATTATTGTATTGGTGTTTTGTTTGTGAATATTTTTGGGAAGATAGTAAAAATAAAACTGTGGGAATTACAACATAATTTCTGGAGTGGATATCGGTCGTACCCAACATACTATAATTGATTGAATGATTACTAATAGAGAATCTATTTCTCAGACTTATCCTGATAAAAGAACGGATGATTTCACCTATCTTGGTGCTAATCCATGTAAAATTTCCATGAGATGTGTTTCATTTACAATAGGTCTTTCATTTGGTGTAATTTTTTTTTGAATTGGAAAGAACCATTCATCCTCACTTGTATATAGGTTTGAATATAAAAGAGTTAAAAATTTATATGAAATCATCTTTTTAAACATTATTTACCCTGATTCACCCCCACTTAGTGTACCAAAATGATCCACTGAGCATCTCAAATTCAATTCTTCCCCTATAAAGTTTAATTTAAACAATAAAGGTTGGTTATATCATGATAAGTTTGTAATGTTTAAGAGCTACCTAGAATAAGATTCATGGTTTGAGATACATGTCCCAACCCCAGTGCTCTAACTGAGAAGATGAAGATAATTCAAATAATTCCCAAGAAAACTATTTTTGTTTCTTAATGTTGGTAATTTTTTGGTCTTCTACAATGTATTCATTTCACACAATTAATTAATTACCGAAATGTATGATGGAAAATGATTCTTGTTTTATGATTTTCATTCTATCAATTCTATTTTTACTTAAATTTTTCATGATTATCATGGGTGAGTACATATCTAACAAAATTTGAAGAAATAAATTGGAAATTAATGTTATTTAATTTTGGGTTTGATTGAATGAATGTTCATAAACCTACATGAAAATATATTCAAATAGATCATAATATTTGAATGTCAAAAGTGGTACCACATTGAGGTTGGCCTGTAGAAAAATTTATTATCTAAACTAATCATTTTTTTCTAAATAAGGTTAACCCATATAGACTCATAGTTGTTAAGAATATGAAACATTTCTAATAAGAATGTGATGTCATCCTTATCTCTAATAATTAATAAAGAACTAGGAATATAGATGGAATAAAATTTGGGGAGGATTAATTTCTTAAAATTAGAAAATTCAAATGGAGATTTTATGACCCCCCCCCCCCCCCCATTGTGTCAGTACCATGGTATACATTTTTCCATAATTTTCATTTATTTTCAATATGTATTGGAGATAAATGAAATTGTCTTTAGAATTAAATGGTATTGATCAAAAATAAAAAAGGGGAAAATGAAATTTCATTGTATTTATAAAATTAGGTGTATTGTTTGTTTTTATTTTGATTTAATTCAATGTGTATTACTTAATGAACAGTTCATTGTAATTTTATTTGAAAAGGATAATCATTTTTGGAAACAGAAGTCATAAGAATACCCATATATTTTTGTAATAGAGATTTAAGTGGGTTTCTTGGTGAGAAACCCCCAACATCAAATAATTAGAGAGCAAGTCATTTTTTTAATGAAAATTTCAAAAGTTGAATAATCCTTGTATTCAATAGATTGTATGAAATATTTGTGAAGGGAAGATATTGATGTCAAATTGTGTGTTGGATAGTTTGTACAAATTTAATTATAATGATTAAAAAAGTTAAAAGTGTTCATGAATTATTTTTTGAGTATAAAAGATGTAATCCAAAATTTTCCTAGAATATTATATAAATCAATTTTTTTAAAGAATATTTAATGATGGATTAAAAAGGATGGAGTTGATTGAAATTTATTTTGATTTTATTTGAATAATTTATAATTTTCTATTGTTAATGTATTTAAAAAAGTAAAACCTTCATAAGGATTATCATTAGTAGTGCATACAAATGATCTCTTTATTTTTGTTTTCTTCATCTCAACCAAGATATACAAAGAAAAAATAAAAAAGACTAGTTGATGTAAGAAACATTTTGTTGTCTTGTAATCATCCTCTAGTGTTGCATACATATTAATTCTAACCCATTTAAAAACAATTCCTTGAGTTATGTTAAACTATACAGGATAGTATATCCCACTATATGTCTCAGCATATGAATTAATCATACCTACCTAAGCATGATCAGTTTGTATGTAAACCTAAGAAAATATTGAAATTTTACATTTATGAATACTGCAAGATGATGGTATCAATTTTTTTAATTTGAAGAGAATAAATTGTAATGTTAAAAATCATTTTCAATGTGTTCTAAAAATCATAAAAACCTCAAAGGGGTTGTTGTTCAAGTATAAATTTTTTTAGAAGTTTATCTTGAAGATCGTATAATAAGATCAATGAAAGATAAAATTGAATGCATTTTTAATCTCTAAAATTTGGGTTTCTATAATTTATAATTCTGATGAATTTAAAATATAAATTTTATGAATATGAGAATGAAGTTCAAATAATCATGATTCTTAGTTAATATTGTATTCTTTCATAAGGCTAATATGATCAAGTTAATGAGCCACAAGAAAAAATGAGACAAAACATCACTGGTTTTCTAAAATAATGGATACAGAGTATCATTTTTATCAAAATATTAATCAAATTTTAAACCATGATGATTTCAGAAGTTTAGAAGATGAATAATGAATGGTGAATTTTAGAAGAATATTTTTTTCATCAAATAATTGATTTCCAAATGTCACTCAATCTGGAGTTGCAAGATATAAATATGAAGATATATTTTTTTCATCAAACATTAAATATTACAAAATATTTGTCATTAAAGATATGTTATTTGATGGAGAATAGAAAGGTATGATATGATGTTCTTCTTTAGAGATTAAACTATAATATATATATAGTTTTCTTAATAAATCACTCATTTCTGAGAATGTGTGATGCTCCATTCCACATATAATTATATTATATTTGTTTTATATGACACTTTAATAATATTTCTTATGTGTAGATACATTGAAGTAGATGAATCTGATCATGATGAAGTTTCAAAGAGTTATTTTCTTTATCTAGTAGTTGAATAATATATAAGGCTATGCCTAGGATATCCCTTTGATAAAAAATAAGATCATGGAATGATTAAAATGAATAATCATTTAGTGTGATTCATGATAAAATTTGAAATATTTTGTTTATGGATATTGGAAATTAGAGAGGCAATTTAATAAAACTATGGAGGCACATTTGAAAGGGAGAACATTGAGGTTGATAAATATAGAAAAAAATTAGTATATGTCACTGTTTATCATGTTTAATTGAGTTTTCCAAGTGTATACATATAGATCTTGATGTAAAAGATGAGTATAGAGAATACAAGGGAGAGGAGATCCTCTCAATGAAGATGAACGTTATAATATAAGAGAACTCTAACTATTGAAGTAATAAAAATAATAAGGAATTGTCGAGTGTTAACTAGAATCGTAAATAAGTAGAACCAAACCATTAATAATGCTAAAGATTTATTTTGAATCAATGAATAAGGAGGGGGATAAGAGGAAATAAATTAACCGGTAAGATACAGTCAAAGAAAAAAATAGGAAATATTGAATCAAAATATGATATTTTCTTAGGAATTAGAAATATTAAGTTCTTGAGTTTTTAGGGTTAAAATTTATTCAATTAATGAATCTATAAAGAAGTTATGTAGAGGATATAGAATATTTGGAATATTTAAATATTGGGATTCATGTGTTGTGTTCAGAAAATATTCAGCCAGTCAAGGACTATGTGTTCTTAGGGATGTGGATCAATTTTTTGGTGTTGTGATATCAAGGAAAAACCTATTGATATACTTATAATGGAGGATTTAATTTGACAGACAACCCAGTTAAATGATTTTTTGATGAATATGGAATATAGTATAATGATCCATTCACTTGTGTAATATAGTGGAGGTTGTTCACCTATGCAATATAGTGATCCATTGCCTATTTAATACGATAATATTGGTTTGAGAATATTCCTTGTGAAACCAACTATAATTTAAAATAATTATTTTAGTACTGAATCAGTGTCTCAACCAAAAATTTACAAAACAAGTTGTAGGTTTCCCACCTTCAGGGAAAACCATGTATAAATAATTTCGGTAATTATAATTTTGATTCTTGTATTACATATAGATTTATTCAATGATAAACTACAAGATATAAATTTATATCCCTATAAGTGAAAATTTTAGAAACCAATTCAAATTATGTATTAAAATAAGAATCAGTTTTGTGAAAAAAAATTGACAACACTTGATTCGCCCCTATTTGGTGTGTTGGTACTACTAAAACTGTCAATGATATATGCTCTATTTCCATGGTCATCATAATTAACATTCCCAAAAGTTTTTTTGGGTTGTATTTATTGTTAATAAGTGTCATTATGTATGTCTTGGAGAAGAGGTGTGTTGGAAGAAGAACCCACCCAATGAAAATATAGCAGGAAAACCATAATTTTATATAAAGAGTTGGGAGAAGATTCCACTAAATTTTTCATATAGAAAATATATTATATTAGTAAAGGAGTCATATGGAGATTCATATTAGTGATAATAACATAAATTTTAGGATTTTATATTTTATACTATTATTAGATAAAAATGTTTAATATGTATCAGTACTATCTATAATAGTTATCGAGAAGGGGAGAAGTTGACTACCAAAATGGTTCCCAAATAACATGCATTTTTGTGACTAAAATTATTAAAAATATAATGAAGGTTTTTGTGAAAATATAGAATAAATAAAAATATTACATCAATGCTTAGTGTTAAAAAAATAGAATGAAGGTATGATGTGACTGATATGAAGATGAAATTATATGGGCACTGAAGAAAATACTATAAAATTGATTAGTTACATTAAATGAGTTCTTGAGAATTGAGATGAAGATGTTTAAGAAGGTTAATAGATCCCCAAATTTTTTAATCGGTTTTGAGCTACTGATAGTTTTTTTATGAGATTAGAAGTGGTTATAAGATGAATTGAAGAAAGGCGAAATTGTTGTACTGGCTTTAAAATAGATAAGAATGGTATCTTATAAAATATCATAATATTTGTGGTTTTCTAAAGATTTGATAGTTTTCAAAAGGCATATGAGTCTTTATAATATACTATTATAAGCATGTAATATGATTCTTGAATTCATAATATATGAAAGCATCATATGATTTTCACTGTTTCAAAAGATACTAGGATTTCAAATGGTTTCCCAACTGGATAAGATATTAAAACATTATAAGATACTACAGTTTTGTAAGAGACTAGGAACACATAAAATAAACTCTTTTCATAAGTCATCAACATTTAATAAAATATAAATAGTTCTTAAGACATTTATATTTTTTAAGAAGTTAGTTCTTTATAATATTTTTTGATTATTTTGTATGAAACATTGAACTACATCAGATGCTTGGAAAACATGTATGATATGAGTTGAGTTCAAGGGTTACGTGACTTTTTATACAACTAGAATTATTAAATGACTCATGAGGGGGGATGTGGATTAAGTTCCTATAATATTTTAACCCCCAATAAAATTTATCCATAAAACTATTATTAACTGTTTTACCAAATGGATAGTAAAAAATAGAAAAAAAAAGAAGAACCAAAAATAGAGTATTTATAGTTGTTTGGGGAAAACTAATTCCATATCCCACTCCACCAATGGTCTCTCCTTAAGCTTTTTGATTTTTCTATAAAGGTCTTTTTTCCTAGGGTCCTCAACTATTACCTGAAGGATATTGAAACGTGTCTTAAAAATGTTCCAAGAGAAAATTCATGGATCTCTCTTTTTTATAAGATCCATCAATATCCTTAATAGAGGAAAAAATATGTAATGTAAGAGATATAGATCAACTCCCAATTTCTAGGGTGAACTAATAAAAGATGACAAGATCTTTGACAAAATAATAAGGTTTTAATTATTAGCTTCAAAATACCTAAAAAATAATTATGATATTATCTTCAATGAAAAAAAACATATTTTAGAAAAAACTGAATATCCTGAATGCATAGAAATGCAGAGTATCATATTTTTTTCTTATAGAACATTTGTTCATGGTTGTTCTTATTTCTTTATTGTTCTGTATCCCATTTTCATTATTTTAATTTTTATTAATATATTTTAAAAACTATTTATATACTAAAATAGACAAATAAGAAAGAATAATAAATAAAGATAAGAAATACCCTTACATGTGACCTTCAATACAAACAATAACAATCAAAGAGATCATTATTGACTATAATGAAAATATTCATTAGAAATATACATATTCTCATATATAGACATATTATTATGTTAGTCAATCCTTATCTAACTATCCAAAAATTTGATAAAAATGAAATTTAGGCATGGACATTACTCAAATTTCCATTATGTGAATAAATTACTTGAAATTTTGAAAACAAAATAATCTAAAAATACTTACATTGAACGATTTCAAAATTTACGGGTATTATTTTCTTCATTGGCCAATCCCAGCATCAAAATTTAAAAAAACTATGTGAAATTCCTAAGAAAATATTTCAAAGAGTACTTTTACATTGAATGAAATCTCCAACATCATAAGATAATTTTCCATGTATGATATTCTATTATTTCATATGTTAATCTCATATTCATAGGATAAACAAACTAGAATCATTATACCATAAGATGAATTCTATAATCATATGATATTTTGATCCTATTATAATAAATATTCACTATATTTAATAATTTTCTTTTTCTAATATCCACATTCTAGATTTCTGATGTCATATGAAAATTTGGAACATTATATGATAATTTAATTTTCCAAAAACATGACTTGTAAGAAATTTTCATGCCACGTACAATAATTATCATACATAACACATTCATAGAATAATTTACATTTTTTAGAAATTTAAATCTCGCATGATGATGTCTGGCAATTAATATGATGATTTTCTTTGGAAAAAAACATATTTCCTTATATTGTGTGAAAATTAAAACCTTTTATTATAACTTGTCACCACATATGATAATGTATCCATATATATAACATTTTTCCTAGAAATTTTCTTCAAATATGAAAAATAAAATTTACCCCGAATATTTTGATATGAAATATTACATAATAAAAATAAATTTCCTAAAAAATATTTAATAAGATTTCATTAGTAAAATAATAATGTTTTTTTAATAATAAAATCATACCAAATATTGAGATATGTTGCAACTACATTAGTATGTACAACAATATCCCCATTATTTATTATCTTAAATCAAATGATAAACTAAATAGAAAACATGATAGATAGAATTCTATAAACTTTTAATTTATAGATTAATGTTCCATTGAAAAACATATTATTTTTTGTTTACTCCCTTCTCCCCCTTTTGTGATATAGAAATGAAGAATCATCTGAGTTATATAACACATTCAATGTAACATAATAAATTATTAACTGGAAGCATATGGATTATTGAGGTAAACAAAATTTAGAAGTGACTTGAAAAAATATAACAAAATCAAAGAAAACATAAAGAATGTAGAAAATTAAAAAATGAATCCACTAAGTATTCAATTTAATTAATCCAAATAATATAATTACATAACCAATGTTTAATATGGAAAAAACATAAATCGTGAGAAAAAATATTTGTATTGTTGTACGAGGTTAAGATTTGTATATGTACGACCTAGAAGAATATTACCAATGTTGGGGATAGATAAAGAAATCCAAGTCTCATCCAACCCAAAACTAGTTCTACCTCAAGAATGTTCCCTAAGAATATAAATAATATCAATATAGAGTGTTCTGGAACTATTTTCATCAAAAGGATCATCAATATAGAACAGAATTGTTAATATAGTAAATCGAATCTATAGATCATATGTCTATTCCTGCATTTGAATAAATTATTATACAGTTGAATTATCCCATTCAACTACAGAAGTATGAGGAAAAAAAATATTAATCCTCATACTAATATCCCAAAAACTGATAGTCGAATTATCCCCTAGATGTATCATTCCATGAATCTAAAATCATTCATTACCATGAACTTATAACTGAAAAAAATATCATCCAGGTATAAATATTGCAGAACAAAAATTCTATTCTTAACCTCATCTCTAATATACTCTCAATGGTTAGAATAATCATCCTTGGAAACTATATTTCTTTCATTTAATGATATCATTCAAAAATTTAATGCTTTTGTAGTTGAATAACAATAGACCATATAAAATTTTAATAACATGAATTACATCATTTGAAATGATTGGTTGAGTGACAAATTTCTTCTCCTTGATAAAAAATATATATCAACATTAAAAAAAATATTTATTTAATCTCTCATTTGGTACAAATGTTTTATCATTTTTGTAGGTTTCGAATCAGGTGAATGAAATCCTTGAACTTATTTCAATATTTGTTTCAAGGTATCTTATATGGATGTTGTATTTTTATTCAGAGAAAAGTTCCATTGAGAAATCAAGGTAAAAATAACCATAATTATAACATCTACCCACACTAATGTTCCATGATAGATATAAAAACATTAACAAAACAAACTATTTCATCCATTTTCTATTAGATTCATTCTCTTTCTCTTTGAGAATCATATTTAACAAGATTTATTTCATAAATTAAAACCTTTCCTAGGTTATGAATTATTTAAAAGGATAATATATCACATTTAATATATTAAACCCTCCCATATTAAATAATCATGTCAAAGGGTAAATCCATCAGTTAATTAGAAAGATAAATAATATCACGTTTATATGATATTGAGGATGAAACCAAATAAATTTTCTTCAATAACCAAATTTGAGAAATTAAAAAATTCATCTAATAAATAATTTATTTCTTGAAAACAATTGATTTTTCTATAATAAAAGTAAATTTATTTATTTGTAAAATTAAAAAAATCATCATCTTTATCGAAAAATTTATCATTCCATTAATCTTATAAAATTTTAATGTTCAAACTATCCTTTCTCTCATATCAACTACATATAAATTTAGCCATTTAATATGAAGTTTCATTGAATAAAAATTACGACGAATCATGTCAATTTTTTTATATATCCTTGTCATATTCATAGCTTCATTCTCTTTCACAACATAATATTAAATCCTTATATACCACATAAGAGGAGAAGGTCCCTCTAGTAGTCCTTTTTATCCAACCATTAAATATAGTGATGGTTCATCCATTATTTTTTATTCTTCTAAAATATAATTTTTTAAAATATAATATTCTACAGTATTTTCATCCTCAAAATCAAATGGAGACTAATCAAGTGGTATTTTCTCAAGATAAATAAATTCTTCTAAATATGGATGTCGATTATTTAAATAATCATCATCATGAAAATAATGAATCCATGGAACACCAACATCAATAGATATTATGATTCTAATAGAATTACTAAAATTTTACTTGTATTGGATTATTTATAGCTCAACTTCATCCAAAGAATCTTGTCAAACATCCTCTTGAGGTGTTGTAACATCAAAAATGGGTTCTTTATGCTAATATTGATAAACAAAAACAATACTTTCATGTCCAATGGTAATATACATAGAAGATCTTATATCCCTTTTATATTCCTCCTCATTCCTAACATGAGTCAAAATAGGAGGATAAATTTAATCAGATTAAATTAACCTTAATATAATTCATAAAATAAAATGATGATCATTTATTGAGTCCTGCAAATATTATTGAACAATAACATTAACAAAAATTATTGCAGAAGTACCCCCTCAGCCTAAGAAATGGTTTATTCTATCTCTGCACCCCCAATGGGATCTAAATTTCATAAGGATTATTTCCAAAAATTACTAATTTTCTTGATCAACCAAATTATATGATTTTAGGCCATGAATCATAGTTTTTATAACCTCCCTTTGAAATAATACAACTTTATCAAAAAAACAGGGTATAGATTTTCCGTTTAGGATAAAACAATCATTAATTAATCTCGGGAAAGTCTGTATACCTATGAATATACCTTAAAATAATGAAGTTATTATCAACAAAAAGAATTAAGGGAATATAAATGTTGGGTTTCATTACATTGTCAAACTAGATATTATATAGAATGATCAAATATTGAATAAAATTTTCAAAATTATCTCTAACAAATTCTAACTACATGACATGATTTTTCTGTACTACTATTAAACTAAAATAAAAATTATTAATCTCAGATCAACATACATTATCTACATTAAAAAAATGAACTAAACTATAAAATCTATCATGTTTCCATTTAAGGATTTTAGCATGATCTACATATTTTTTTTCAATTTTTATTCCTACTAACATTCAATTATATCAAAAGGTCAATGGCATTAATTATTAACTCATCATTTCCATAAAAAGCATTAAATTAATTTCTATTAAAGAACTCATTTTTATTTAAATCCAACTAAAACTCCAACCCTTTGCATTTCAACACATTCTTCAGCAACAAATTTGTGTGGTCTATCTAAGAAAATTCAGTTACAATTCTACTCAGTACATTGTTTAGAAATCTCATACTCTTTTTCATTTATGAATCATTTTAATATTATCTATTATATATTCACATTATCAACAATAAATAAGTATCTTGTGGTTTGATGAATTTTTTTGGTTTATAATTATTTGAATTTGGGAGATATGAATGTTCATCGGGTTTGTACATGTTTAGTGATTTCTTGTGATTGAATTTTTATTATTAGAATATGAAGAGTATTATTAAATAGAAAACATAATAAAGTAAATAAATATAATATAAAACAAGATAGAGTGCTTGAAATTTTATTATTAGATAGATAAAAATGATTCTTTTAACAGAATTTTTGAAATAAATAAATTTTCAAAGATATTAATGAAGTTAATAATAAATAAACGAAATCATTTAAAATTAAATAAACCAAATTTATTTTTTAATAAAATCAAAATGATCATTATGAAATCCTTTAGTAAATATTTTTTCTAGTAAATTTTTATTAGAAATAAATTCATGTTGAAATATGACATGATTAAGAATGATCTCTTAAGATGTGATTTACCAAAACAATATTTTTGGTCCTTGAATTATTTATTATATTTTCAGAAATTTTTGTTTCACTAGTGTTGCCACATATTATTAGGGAATGATTAAAATTAAATCTTAAATCCATTATGACATTTTCATCCACATCACTAGAGAAAAAAACAAACTTCTGAAATGTACATATCTTCAGAATTTGATAAAAAAATTATTTTTTATAATTTAACAAGAATGTAGAAATTTTTATAAAATGTGATAGGTTATAGAAGTACTTTTATATATAGTAAAAAATATAGAAATAAGTATCAAAAAATGTTGTTAAATAAAAATAAAATAATTTTTTCAAAAATAATAATAGATAATTTTTTTTTAATTACAATGAAATTATTTTTTAATCTCAACACTATTATTTATTGATATTTTCATTTAATTTTTCACCTAAATAAATATAAATTATAATATAAAGTCTACTCTCTATTTGATAAATAAATATCACAATCATTCTTATATAAAATATTTTGTCAACTAGTTTTTCAACTTAATTCAAATAATGCTTAATGTTGGAAATCATAGGTATTAAATATGTCTCTCTAATTTTGAATGATTATTTTAAAAATCATGTATGTATTTACATGAGTTTTGAAAACACATTACAACTTTTTATATTTATTAAACAACAAATAACATCATTAAAATATGTTTTCACAAGTAAAATAAAATTTTAATAATGTTTACTAAATATAATGGGGTTTTACAAACACACAGTAAATATATTTGATAAAATAAATTAACATTTTATTTCATACAATGATTTAGGTTCTTGTTTAATACAAAAAAAAATATTTGGTATATTTAAAATATGGGTATTAAAATATGGGTATTAAAAAACTAAATGTTATTAAACATATAATTATTATATTATAGATCTGTAAATTAAATTATATTTAACAACTATATGATATAATTTAATATCCATATATGATTTATTGGATAAAATAATTCTAATTGTTTATAAACTAGATGTTAGGGGATATATTTCATAATAATCTATTGGTTCTTCTTGATTACAACCTTTAGTATAACATATAGTATTATTCCAAGGAATCACACCATGATCATCAAACATATTTCAAAATAACCCCATGCTTCCAATATTTTGATAATCATAAGATATATCAAGAAAATATTATATCGTGTTCCTTTTGATCTACTTTATTTCTTCTTACATTGAAACCACCCAACACTCATCACTAATTCTTTAATCTACACTTTTTAGTAATAGTTGGGATAAAAAGGAATAAAAATTCACAATGATTTACTACACTTAATCAAGTTATAACTCCATAATCTTGGTTTCAATAAATTTTTTCTAGATGATGGTTTTAATGGTTTTAGGTGATCCTGGAATCATATTTTCTTGTTCATCGATTTCATCGCATTCAGGACTGGATGGTTCATGATCATGTACCAATTCATTATTCAATTTTTTTCCAATGAGTGGATCAAGTCTCACGTTATCCCTTGAATCAATGAAGTAATCCACTTGATTTTTTTCTCAAAAGGATCATGTTAATCAAAATCTACATGATTATATTCAAATATAAATTATGTTTTACTAAAAAAACTTTAAAATTTATAAGTACTAGAATAAAATATGAATATACATTCATTAATCATTGAATAAAACATACCAATATCATCTTTAATGTTCAAGATATACACATTGCATGAAAAAATATTAAAGTATCCAACCTTTGGCATTCAATTATTTCATAGCTCACATGGAGATTTCTTGTTGATAGGCTTTATTAAATCTCTATTAATTCCATAACATTCCATGTTAAGAGATTTATGAAAAAAATTAGTCTTTATGCTATATTCACACAATACTGTTTCAAAAATTTCTTATAAGGTTCCATTTATTCATTAAAAATTTAATTTTATTGAGGTGTTCTATGTAAATAAAGGTTATGTTTAATCCCATTTTTTAATAAATGGAATTAAAATTACGATTTTAATAGTATCAACCTTGATCAATAGTATATGATATAATTTTATATCCATTTTCTATTTTGGAAAAGATCAAAATATTAAGAAAAATGATAAATATTCCCTTTTATGTTTCAAAATGGAATCCCATGTAAATCAGGAAAAACCATCAATTAAAATATTTAAAAAAAATTCCATCGAGGCTTATAGTTTTAGAAGGTCTAAATAGATCTATATGAACATGTTCTAATGGTCTGGATAAAGAAAATTACTTAATTTTTTTAAAATATGATATTCGTTTCTTTCAAATTTTTCATAAACCACAATATTTTTTACCTCAATTTAGTTGATGAAAATTATAAATCAAATTCTTCTTCGACAATTTCATCATTGAATTAATGATATAATTTCCATGGATTTTATTCCCAATCCACGATTCATCAATTTGAGTATTCTAACTTTTCATATTTTTTTTACACCAAAAATGAAGATTGAATGTGAAATATTTATTATTCTAACTACACAAAGTTTAAGAAAAATATTCTTAAAAAATGAAAGGGAATTATTGGAAATGATAATAAAATTTTCATAATCACAAATTTGAGAAATAATTATTATTTTATTATTTAATATTTCTACCTAAAGTACTTTAGTGAATCATATTTAATGAGGATCTACAATAGATCTAATAGATACAATTTGTTACTTTTTTATTATCACCAAATGTAACATGACCTTAATTGATTATAGATATTGAGTGAGAGTTGGGAAAATATCAACCCATATATATTGAAAAGAAATTATCCATACACAATTTATAATGTTTATTAATGTAGATTTTTTCTCATGAATCATGTAAATAAAAAAAATTACACCCAAAACATCTTCTGTATCGTAGTATTAGCTATGAAATATTTTGAACCCCAAATATGGTTATGATTTCATGAATTTTATGATTTAGAATTAAATAAAAATTTAATAATAAAATCCTTATTTATCCCACAAAACTGAGTATTTATTTATAAATAGTCATTTTTAAAATGAAATTTTTCTCTATAGTGAAATCAAGTGATATTAGACATATTGTCATTTTTTTAACTAGGTATAAAAATATTTTTTACAGAATGGTTTTCAATAATTTTCTTCTTATGAAATATTTTTCATTATTATCTTGGTTCTTACATCATATTTTTTATATATTACACCCAGTAAAATAATAAAAGAATCCATTAGTTTTTTAAATTCAATAATTAATTCATTTATTTTGTTCTATTTAGAATAATTATCGTGTACTTTAAATTTTAGTTATGAAATATATTTATTTAAGTCATGCATTTCATTTACAAAAACACCATATGATTTCCTTAGAGTCTTATTTGTTTTCTTCAAAATCTCATAATGGTCTTTTAACTTATAAAAATTCTCAATTAATTTTTCCTAATTTTAATTTTAATCTTCATATTTAAGAGAATAATAATAAGTAGAATATACATCATAATTTTCTTGCATAAAGAACATATTTTTCTTCTAATTAGATACTTTATCTAGCATAGAAGAACTGGACTCATCTTTAGATTCCTCAATGTCACTCCATTTTCCTTAATAGATTTTCTCTCCTTATTATAGACCGATTTATTCTTATACTTATTTCTATACTTACTTTTCTCCATTAATTATGGGAAATGAAATTTCTTATTCCCAATCATCTGACACTCATTGATTCTTACTTAAATTTCGTTCCCATCAAACATTTTGTAATTATTAAATTATTTCTAGAATAATATTATTTTATGGTAGAAATTATTGAACATTTATGAAAATTATGCAATCTCATCACTTGACTCAAAATTACCTGATTTCCATTGAACAGGTGAGAATTCAGAAAGATGTATCTTGGTTTTTCTTATCATATTTTGAACTAGATTATTTAAAGTTAGTATTCTCTATTTTTATCATCATATTCTATCCTAATTTGACATCTATATCATCTTCATACATCATAAGTGTTCCAATTATATATTTTATATTTTTATAGAGTGTATTTCTTAATTTAAGGTGAAATTTCACATTATTTGGATGGAATAAATCATTTAACTTTAAGATATTATTAAGTTATGGAAATATGAGTTTATAAGGAAGCCACATTGTTTATGATTCGTTTCACCCTTCCAATTATCAATTTAATTATCTCCCCATTAATCGTTTTAAATGTATTAAACATTATGATAGTATTTCTTCACTTGAGATATAATAAATTATTAATACCTTCATAATCTACTAATATAGTTTTCCATATTTCATATGTTGTAGCACATTTAGAATCACTATTGAATTTATTAGGACATAATCCACATATGAAGTAACTAATAGCATTGGGGTTCATAACATATTTTGAATAAATATTGGAATCCCATTTTTATGGATATCCTTCTAGAATTTTAGAGGGATTCATAGCATTTAGATAAACATTAATACTATTATTTTCCAATCAAATAATCATCTGATCTTTCCAACACCCATAGTTTTCTCGTTTGAAATAGGGATCCCTAATCATAGACATTCCAACTCTATTTTCGGCCATTTAAACCACTTGAAAATGTTCTCTATAACATTAAACCCACAGATTTGATAATTAAATAGTCTCATAAAATGAAAACAATTGATAATTTTAAGGGAGTTATGTAATGCCTCAAATGTGGGAGAGGGGGTGAATTTTGATTTGAAATTTTTTTAACTACAATTAAAATTTAACTATCAAAGCATTATTATCACTATTACCAAATATATAGTGGAAATAAAAACCAAAATACAATAATAGAACTTAAAGGATTTATAGTGGTCTAGGTCACATGAATCCCTGATTCTATTCCACTAACACTCTCTCAGTGTTCTTGGTAGTTTCCCTAAGCATGTCATTTTCTAAGGGACCACGATAGTTAATTGAATGAATCCAAACCATGTTATTCAAATATTATAAGAGATTTTTAAAATTTATCCAATTCTACATGACATATCTATGTATTGCATAGAAATTAATTTTGTAGAATACGATATGTTGATTCAACTCCCAATTGCAATATACAACTGACAAAAGATGAGTAGTACTTCTAGGAATAAACTAAAATTATAAGATATAAAATAAATATTGACTATTTTTTATTTGATTTTAAATTAATAACAGTATAAATTTTTTATCTTTCATAGAAATCCAAAAAAATATATTTAAAGTATAGGAAACTAGAGTTTGATATTCAATTTTCTGATAAAACTTTGTTTCATGGGTGTTCTGATTTTATTTGTTGTTATCTGTCATGTACTATTGTTGTTATTTTCTGATTATTTTTCATGTTTAATTCAGAAAAAACCATATATATTCAAATTGTAAATAATATATAGAATAATTATAAAATACAAGATTTATTTATCACATGCGTCCATTGATTCTGAGAAAATAAATCACAGATATCCCTGTTGACTGTAATGACAATATAAATTAGAACAATCTATATTAATAGAAATAGATGTTTTATTTAATTTTTCCTTCCTTATGCTTCAATCTAACGTTATGATAAAAATAAAAGTGGGAATAGACTTCCCTCAATCTCTTATATTAGTAATAAAATCTTCAAAGAGTGAATATATACTCTTAAGATAGTCACATTGAAAAGATACCACTTTCACTGGAATTATATTCCTCATAGGTCATTTATTACATCAAAACATCATAAAACATATTAAAATTCCATATTCCAATTTATAAAGAATACTTTTACTTTTAAATTAATATTATACTTTTTATGATAATCTCCTATATATGATATTTCAACCTTCTGAAAGCTAATATTATTTCCATATGATAAATAAAATAGAAACATCGATGAATAATATAAATTACTTCCTCATATGGTATTTTGACCTATGTACAATAAATCATACCTCTATTCAATAATTTCCTTTTTAAAATATCAGCATTCAGAGTTTCTAAGATGGTACAAAAATTTAGCACTTGGTATGATAATTTGATCTTTATATAATAGTTGAATTTTCAAAAAAAAAATGCCTCATAAGACATAGTTTTTTCACATAAAATAATTATCATGTTTAATACTTTAATAGAATAATTTACTCGTTCATGATACTAAATTATTGTGAAATTATTTCTATATTTTCACATTATGATTTCACTTGATAGAAAATATATTTCATAGTAGTGTACGATAAATAACAGATCATAACATAGTTTATTATTTCAAAAGATATTTTAATTTGAAATTTCATTATAAAATAAAATTAAAAAAATTATAAACATTTTGAAATTAAATATTACAAAAGAAAATGAATAATTTCTTAATTATTTTTAAAGAGTTTGTTTTTAAAATAAATGAATATCTTGTAAGAATAAATCATATGAAAAATTTAGATATTGAAAAAACATTAATTTTTCAAATAATGAACTCATAAGAATTCCAAATTTAATATTATATGTTTGGTACGATACCTCTTCTAAGATGATTTAGTATATATTTCTACTACATTAGTATTTGTAAGATATGTGGCCAACTTAATAGAAAATTTCCTTTGGGAGTTTTTTAGAAGGACTGAAGAATTAAAATGATGAGAAATATAAAAAAGTTATTTAATGGGTGAAATACAATTCATATGATCCTAATGTCATGTTTTCAATATCCCAACATCCTTATGATATTGATATACTTGATTCAAGTATTGAATAATGAGAAATGTGATGGAAAAAAATTGTTATATTTATTTTATTATGTTCAAAAGAGAATAATTGAAGATCAATATTGTAGATTAAAATTAAGATTACATTTAGATGATTCCTAAGAATTTTTTCATGGATTAAAACATCACAAAATCAATTATCGCAGATTTTGTGCAATGAGTACATTATCTTTTCACTCCGAAAAAGAATACTAGGATAAGATTGGAAGTTTCACTCTACAAATTAGATTTATTGAATGATGTTCATTCAGTTATTGAGATTATCTATTTTCAGATAATTATGGAGTTTTTTTAGAAAAAAATATATTGAATCACAATTTCGGAATAAATTGTATTTTTTTTTGTCTGAGATAAAAATTAGAAGAGAAAAAAAAATAGAATTTTCAAAATGTTTTATGAAAGGATGTGGGGTGATACCTAAGAAAAAAAGTTGAAAAATAACAAAATTAAGATCACCATTATGGTTTGGTAATTATTGACTATAACAAATATAGAAATATTATGATGTGATCTTATGACATAAAAGGTTCAAAAATAATCGATAGTGTGCGTACTAAAATAATAATTGTGTAAACCACTGCACAAAGAAAAAAAATGGAATATCTATAGTTTTGTGAAAAAGATAATTACACAAACAGATTCTATGTGGTTATAGAAAAGTTTGTATAAGAAAAACTCTTGAGAGAACAAGCGACGCTCTTGAAAAGGAATAAGAGAACTTTATACTATGGTAAAGAATAAATTCCTACTCATATCAAAGGTAATGTATAAAAACACAACAAGACTGTTATGAAGTGGATCCAGTTAGTTAAATATAATGGAAAAAGGGTAAGTGATGTGATAACTAGTATCATATATAATGTTAGAATAAAATAATAAGTTTCATAGAAGCACCAATATACAAGGAGATCTACAAAATATTCTTTTCATGTCAAATACATTGAAGTTTGATTAGTGTGAATTATGTGAATAGATTTTGAATATGATATTGACACATGGTTCTGCTACCAGAGAAAAATTGTAGACAATTGATCATGAATATTTAAATGATATAAAACATCTATGTTGGGGAAGAATATTCTATCAGTTCTATGTAAAGAAATTCATATTTTTTTGATATATGATTTAAAAGATGGAATGAAGTTGCTGATGACCTAGTGGGATCCATCATAAAGATCCCATGGGAGTGGTAATATTCTTATGTTTAATATTGTTAATACTCACTTGAGTAATATTGTGATAGGGTATAGGATAGTAAATTCTCAAATCTGATTAAAAATGATCACAAAATTATAGTATACAATTTATGAATCACAAAACCTGATCACAGAAAGGAGTAGGTTTCTTAAGAGGGGATAAACCATGTCATAAGTCTATCTATTTCAAATTACATTATGTTAAAAATGGAATTTAGTGTTTGTGATTAGGTAGATATAATAAATCTATATACATCGTGATAGTTGGTTGATTTTAAAATAACAATGGGGGTAACAATTTTGTTAAATTATTTAGGAATTTGGTAAAAGATTTTTACACACCTGATTCACACATATTTGGTGTCTATACTTAGTCCTTTAGTAATTTTTATTTGTATAAATTTATATGGTTATATCTTTTTGGATATAATCCTTTTATTTCATGAGATATATTTTTTATATAAAAAGGTGAATATTTTCTTCTTCACTAATTAGACTTGAAGGATCTGAGAATAGTAGAAGTTCCTGGTGGGACATTAACAAATATACTATTAGTCATAATAAAAAAATAATTTTTTAAGTACACGATGAAGAAAATTTTGAATATGGAATAAAATCAAAGATTAATTGACTTATTTACCCCAGAACTATACTGCTACTCCTTGATATTCTAAAACAAGTACATTTTCTTCGATTATGTATGAGTAAAACAATAACAATATTAAATAACCAATGAAATATATATTTTTTAAATTTATTCTCATTGATACCTTGTGGTACATGCAACCCCATGTATAAATGATAAGTATTATAGTATTCCATTAATACCATGCCATTATATTGGATGGTATGAATATCAAAAACAAAATTATTACAATTATATGGTTTACACATGTACAAAATAAATTAATTACATCATTACCCTCCCCACAGGGGCATGTACTTTAACTCACCAAGACTTTCTCCAATAGTTCAGGGGCTGGTGACTAGCACTAAGTATGCATATAACTAATATGGGAGGCTTTAACCTAAGTAAATGTATAAATATGAAATATTGAAACAACTGGTGAAACATGAATTAATATATCTAAATACCACAACTACAGTACACAATGATGTAAAGAAAAATATTTATGGCCAATTAGAATCCCACCACAATGAGTATAAAAACAAAACCAAACTGAAAGTAAAACTGGGACTACTATCAAGATGCTATGGGGACAAACTTAATTTTTTATGGTCTCTTAAATAATATCTACTCATGTTCCATAATGAAAACTGTAAAAAGCTCTGTCATCTACACTCACAACACATGTTGGAAAATCCCATGAAGGGGTGAGTACTACATTGCCTATTAAGATGCCCCGAAACACAAATGAATATAACGAAAAAAGTACAATCATATCTACAAAAGAATGCATCTATATAGCATATGAATAGATGATCTAGATATACTCTATATGGACACACATTCTTAAATGTAATTCACAACCATAATACAAGACATATATTCCATATAAAAGTTTCCACATCAATAATTTCTTGGAGAAAACCCTTCTGAGTTTGATAAAATCAATGGCATCCATCTAAGAGGTACTTCTCATTAAGTATCATCATTAAACGACCACACTAAATGTTGGGAGAGATATGTTAAAAAGATGATGATCTCACCCAAGGACATGGGGAATACCAACAACTAAATATGGATTAACCAAAAAAGTAGGGGATTGGAGCCTGTGTAATATTGGTCAAGACGATACCATGAAATCCATATCATGAATAATGATGAATGGAAGACCTCACTCTAGACCTCATGGAAGGATTCCAACAGCTTTATCCAAGAATTTCAAATAACGAGATCATTTTCCTAAGAGTAGGAGTTGATTTTGTATCAACCATCTGGAAAAGGATAGGGGGAATGCACCCTAACTAAAATTTTCCAATACCTAGATGAAAAGGGATACAAGCCATGTTTTATAGCATACACAGTCTGTAGTATGTTTACATGATGTGTCACTTGACTGGAATTCTTAGTCGTGTAAATGAACTATGTCTACATACAATGTCTATGTAATAGTAAATGACATGTATTCTACCCTTGTAATATGCATATGTACTAGTACACGATTTAGCTTGTGTAATTTTATAGTTCGTGTATGTGTATGGGACTACATGACAAGCTCTAACCTGTATACTAAAACTAGTGTTTGTGGATGATTTGTGGTTCTTTCCAAGAAACCGGTTAGGTACCTCACACTCTGTGATATGGGAACACACTGTGTGAAAAATATCATTATCTGAAACCCTAGATATCACTAGGATGTTCCCACACCATGTGTGGCTTTGAGTTAGATGCTATGTGGTGTAGGATTTTTCAAATTCCAAGATCTAGTTTCATGCATCCCAGTTGCTTCTCCATCATTCAATCTGGTAACCACCATGCTAGAAAATAACGAATAATGTCCTGATGAGACATGCCATAACTAATCCATAACGTCCAACCCACTGATCCATTTGGAAAATGATATTGTCTGTAATTATTTGGTGCATGATAAAGAAGACAAAATTAGTTATCCAAATTCGTATAATTTATCATCACTTCTATCCTCGCACCAACATCATGTCATGACTATCATAGATCTAAAATATCTCATTTCTACACCAAGAAACGGGTTCCCAATGATCAATTCATTGGGATATGTTGAAGCACATGTGAAACAAAGAATTATTATGATAAATGAATAATTGGTGGAGAAAGGAAGAATACAAAATAAGATGAAAAGTAATCGGTCAATATTCATGTCCCCCTCAAATTTTATTTAGAGCGGTGAATGATGAATCAATAATCTCTCAAAAATTATTCTAAATCTGGACAAATCCTTCCCATTCCATAAAATTACTGATATACAAATCTATTAGTTTCTCAATTAATTTTCATTCATCATATAAATCTAGAACATGGACATAATGCAAATAAAAAAAATTTACTTCTTCAATTCTGATTGATAACTAATGAATAATGGAGCTGAACTATGATATATGGAGAGATAATTTGATTCATTCATGCATAGGTCGTCGATCTATGATTCATTTGTTTCCTACCAACATAATCTCATTTGAAACTCTCCAATGTTCCTAATGACCACTATATTCTTGAATATATAAATATGAATTCCCCAAAACCATTTATTTAAAAAATAGATCATGTCTTTATGTGGAAAAAATAAAATAAACGTATTTAATTGATTATTATATTTATTGTCACACCCACGATGAATTTTATAATAATTCCTAGTGCTGAAAATAAGTATGTCGTGCCTAGGGTAAACCTAATTTTTGGAACTGAACGGTACACATAGATTTTGAATCTGATCCACTTTTTAGATTTAATTCTACTTTTTCCAAAAAATTATGAACATCTACGATTTAATATATTTAATATATTGAATGCATTTATTCCATGAAAGTCAGACCTTAGTATCACATGTATTATTCACAGTAGGTCTCAAAAATAATCTATACAATATCGAAAAAATAATTCATTTAATATGTGAGTCTCTAAATTCTCTCCACTGTGGAGATTTATGCCCCAAAAATCCAAACAAGGGCTACACAAATATATGTGTGATCTGATCACGATTCTAAGCCTTCAGCTCCCAAGTGCTCCCATGGAGATTCTATTTCTACTTTATGACATGAACCAAAGGAATCTATATCCCATAAAGGATCTTATCCTATAAAACCTGAATATCTACCTAGTACTATGAAAATTTTTCTCCATCCCTGATGTTTGGCTCACCCTAGTTGATAATGTGTGATGGGTCATGCCGGTATCTCCTCACATGCGACAATTTGAAGACTTCATGTACCCATTATAACTACATAGGTATAGTTAAGTGGTATGAAACCTCACCAACTCCACACTGTATCTGGGAAGTCCTAATGAATGTGGGAGTTAGATTTTTTCCTCATCCATATCTCTATAATCTACATATAGGAGAAACTTATAGAAACACATGGTCTCCATCCTCAAAATCCAAAGACCTCTATCTTATATATGTATAAGACTTATGATAGATCTATACAGTCTTCATCTATTCTTAGATGATCTAAAAAATTTTGGTTGTTTCATAAACCATCTCTAGAACCATGAGTGTAAAATCACCTCGTTTAGTCTTTCAAAGTGGTGACCTATAGGTTCACCCGTATAAAACCTCAAATAGTTACATACCAATATTGGAATGATAGATCTTTATATATACAAAATCCACCAGTGTATGTTGAACCTACAAACAATAGAAAAATTCCAACGTGAATGTTCAGATCATATCCTCCAGAAGCTGAATGGTTGTGTCTGTCTGACCATCAGTTTGGGGGTAAAATTCTATGCTCAAGAATAATAGAGTTCCAAAATTCCTCCTATACTCTTTTCCACAACTAGTATGTGAAGTGATCATCATGATCAAAAAATAATCAATGATGGAACTCCAGGGATCCTAAATATCTCTTAAACTTAGTGGTTCCCCATGCTGTATACTAAACACCGCTCTTAAAAATCTAAGAAGAGGGATAACATAGTGGGTCATTCTACGATCAGCTAGATGGAGTCATATACCCTATACATACACTTAATATCATCACAATGTCCAAGTATATTCTATCCTAATTCTATTATGGAAACTATAGGGTCTGATCTAAACAAACTAGAATGTGTTCTTTAATTTTGATGTTATAAATGTTAGGCAAAGACACAAATATATAAAACTCCCTTCATTATCCATAGACACCCAAAAAAATGTCAAAGGTCCTGTTATATCTTTGAAACTCCTGGATGTACCACTAATGAAGTTGTATGATACTCTCTCAGAGCTTCCTCTCACAATTTCAATTGTACCATTATATGTCCATTGAAAAGAATGATGTGATCTACATCATTAAAAAATCCACTATGAGCATGTCCCATGGATATATGAGTGTGTAGGGTTTCACAATCGACATCCAAAATTTGTGCCTCCCAAGAATACAATAAAATTAAAGGTTTGAAAACCATTTATTAGAGTTAGTCTACTTTATCTCCACCCATTATGGATAACTGCAACAAGAAAAACTGCATTAACACCTTATTCTTCAACTATGAACAATATCTTTTTCTAAGAGAATTAGCTACCACATTCCCCGTCCTAGGATTATATGCAATCTAAAATTCATGATCATTGTGGAAATCTAAATTTCACCTATATCGCAAGTTAAGATCCCTCTGAGAGAAGATATATTTTAGACTCTTGTGATCAAAATAGATGATAATCCGCACACTCATTAGGTTGTGCCGCCACATCTTCAGTACGAAAATCATTGTCTGCGTCAACATTGAAACACAACAAAGACAATTTCATGATGCATCATAGAACACTACATACTCGACAACCTCATCATGAAATCTAATGATTGGAGTTATTTTCTATCTATGCCTTAGCTATTGAAAATCCCAATAGCACATATCCATCCACATGAAAGGATATGCTTTTTGGGTCACATATTTCATGGGTTATGCTATCCAAGAAAAATTAGGTATAATTATTTTATAATAGCTTGCAAACCAAAGGAATATCTACACTTCCATCATGGCCATGGGTGGCTACCAAGAATAAACTACCTTGACCTTGGCCAGATCCATGGCCACACCATCTACATAGATAAAATGCCCCAGAAATTGGACCACCTGAATCTAGAACTAAATATATAAAATCCATCTATATATATATATGGTTCTCTCAGAGTACATCTAGAACCATCTACAAGTGTCTCGTGTTCTCCTACATGGATAGTGAATACACAAGGATATTATCTATGAAGACTACCATGAACCAGTCTACATAAGGCTAAACGGTTTGGTTCATGAGTGCCATGAAATCCTATAGGGAATTATTCATGCCAAATGTTTTAACTATATAACGACCCATACTTTACATACATTGTTAATACTTCAAAATTCAAGCACACTTATTACAAAATATGACAAAACCACAAAGGACCGTATAGGTATAGTGTCTTTAGAAACTGGGAAACATAAACAACTGGTTCATAAATCTTCTACAGTGTCTCCCATTTATTTCATCGTATCTAGGGTCCCTTTTAGCATATTCTACTTAATATCCATCTTCCTGACCTGGGGAAAAGAAAACATAAAAGGGTGAGCTCAAATGCTCAACAAGGGAAAATAAAGGAAATAAAAATCATATCATATCTTTTTGAAAATCAAAACCTGCAAAAGAGATCATAATATCTTATCATGGAATAAATCATAGAAGTGAAAAATGAGATCCCCATAATCATAACATAAAACTTGAAACTTTGTGGCATGCACACATAATCATGGAAAATCATTTCTTGTTAGTCATGACTCATTGCCAAGACTATCTTAGTGGACAAAGTCCCTTTCTGAACCGAGTTCACTCCTCGTTTCAGCCCTGTATCACTAAACCGAAATAACCTTCCGTTCCAGCCATGTCTATCTCATGAGATATAAAATCATTACCCAATGCATTGGAGGGAGATATAGGTCCCACCCATATTATAATGAATCCTTTCTTATGTGTGCCACATAATCATACATCATCGCATAACACATGTAACAAAAATGGGATTATTGACACATCATGACATCATAAATCAATTCATATAAGATAAAGGAATTCATAAAAATAATTCCATCACAACATGATCAAATCAATGTAATAATAGGGATAAAAACATAACCCTTTATTATCTTAGATGGAAAATAATTTTGATAAAACACTTGCACTCCATTCTTGAGGAAAATATCCTTTCTTCTTCAAAAACATTTTTCCATTCATAACATTTCATACAACTTTAAAATAAAAGAAGTTGATTAAAAATAAACTTGAAAACTTGTAAAGGAATCTTCTTGGAAATAATGTTTTAAAAATCCATTCATGCCTTATATGTTAAAAAAACATTCTTCGTACTTTTGTCGGAAAAGTCAAAAAGTACCTCGTATGATAAAAGATTTGTTTCATAGATATTACTAAAAACTCACCGAAGGGTAAAAATGGATTTAAACAATTGTAGGTGGATGGAAAAAATATTACATATTGATGAAACATGGATGTGGATGATAAAATAAACCCTAGTAAATACTTACGAATAAACAATATCGGATAAAAATGAGATTGTGATATTTTCCCTTACCTTAGGTCCAATTTGCTTTGTACGTGTCTGAAGCTCCTGTATAATGGTTTAAATAATGTTATTGACTTATTCCAGAATCATAAATATTGATATGATATCATATATGATCATATTCTTAGCATCTTGTTAGTAATATTTCATTGTTACTTGTTACTCGGGTCCTTATTGCCTTTTGTTCTTATGCGTGTTTTGCCGAATAAATTCTTATTCTTCTTTTAAGGTTATATATACCTTCTATCCAGAATGGTATTAGTGTAACATATATCATATTTATTCATTCAATTCATTTATATAATTATTATGTAATGATGATCATGTAGAACGAGTCGCTTCACATCGTGGAGACGGTATTCTGTACGTACGCACGAGTGATGATATCGTTCCTATGATCATGGAATTGTATTGGAGTATATATATATATTATTTCAGTATCAATATTACTTTATAATAATCATAAATAGTTACTCATTACACCATTATACCCATCCTTGTAATGTGATGGTGGAAAATAGGTTACACCACGGCGTGGAGACGGTATTCCGTACGTACGCACGCGCGGTGATTTCATTTTTCCGTAGGATGGATAGATGGTGAAATAGGGTTGTTTCATACTTATAATAAAATATCAGTATATGAGTGATACTGATGTTATTACTTCATAATTAAACAACCTAAGAAGAAGAAGTGGAGGAAGAAATAATGATGAAAGAATTGGTAACGGTAATTACCTCTTCTTTGAAGCGCCTCTTTGAGACCTCCTCTTAGGGCACTAAAATTGGTCTTTGAGGAAGCCCAGAACCTCTAGGATTATTCTAGGGAAGTGGAGAGGAGAAAATGGCAGGGGTTGGCCGAGCTTGAGTGCTCAAATTGGTGTGAGGAGGAGGGGGAGGAGGTGCCCTTTTATAAGGGAGGAGAGGGGCACCTTAGGAATATCTCAAAATATTATTTTATATTAAAGTCAAAATCGGTTTATAATGGTTACAAAGGGTCTTATTTCGAATATAAAGTGGGGATGTATCGAAATCCTATCAACCAATAGGATTTAAACAAGTTTAGGGAATTATTTTAACCTTATCAATTAGATTTAACTCTAAGTTAAATAATTTAACTTTTACCGTGTCTTTTTGTTTTCTTTCACTATATGGTTAAAACACTTACTATAACATGCCAAACGAACCCAAATTGTTTATTATTAATATATATATCCTTATATAAGTCATTTGGCCGAACCTTAGATTTTTAGGAATAAAATAACAATTAGTAATATAATATTTGATTTAAAAACTATTTTGTGTCAATTTTGACACTATTTGATATATGATTTTTTTTGAAAGTCATAACAGAATTATATGTTCGAAACAAATTGATTAAATCAACACTAATATATCATAGTAGCCTATAAAATTAGTGGAATTCATAAAAAGTATCAAATTATATTTATTTTGGTGTTTATAACATCAATTATGTCAATATTTCATTAATATGATAATTACGGCATCATCATTGTGTCATAAATAAATTAAATTATTTAATTTCTAAAAATTACAAATAAAATACCATTATGTAGGAAATATTTTTATCTTTCTAATGAATATTTATAGTCGAATTTATCTTATGTATAACTCCATATTAAAAATGATTTACTTATTAAACATTGATTTTAACTATTTTAACCCTTCTTTAAATAAATTAATAATAAATGTCCTAATCTAATCCAAGTGGGCCTAAATGGTCATATTTTATTCCTATGTTTGTTTTTGGTCGAATTACACTTGTCCAATAGAATTAGGACAAGTGTTAGGGTAATATTAATATCATATTTACCCTTAGTTACCCTATTTACTATTAACCGCGGTAAAAAAAAGTAAAAAGTTACTATTCACCAAAAAATTATTTTTATCCCATTGAACCACATTTTACTTACTGATATCAACCGTGTCTGTCGGATTTTTGAAATTCCATTCACAGAAGCGGTAAAATTAAGTTTTATGCAAAATTCAGTTTTTTAACCTACCACTTAGAGGTTTCACTATTCATCAAAAATTGAAAGTTCTCAGAAAAATACCAAAATTTCACCCTAGGCTAATTTCGGTATTCCGAATCCAAAAATGAAGTCCATTTTAAAAAATAAAATTTATAAAATTTCAAAAAGTTGTTATTACTATTCATAACGGCTAGTTTTAATAATATTTTAATAGCATATCGTTGTTTACTGAAACTCGGTATTGCGTACGACGCAAGCTATCGAGGAAGGTCGCAATTGCGTGTAAAGTAAGCCAAGAAAGTGTGTAGTAAAATATTCCTTTGAACAAAATATTACTCATAAAAATCTCGGTTGTTACATTCTACCCCCCTTAAAAAGAATTTCGCCCTCAAAATTCGTCACTTTGTAACAAACAGATGAGGATACTTCTCCCTCATCATATCCTCAAGCTCCCATGTAGCTTCTTCAAGTTGGTGGTTCCTCCATAAAACTTTCACCAAGCGAGTGGTCTTGTTTCGTAGGAATTTTTCGCTACGATCCTGAATCTCTATCGGCTGTTCTTCATAAGAAACATCTTGCTCCAGCGGTACAACTTCTGAGCTGAGTACATGTGAAGGATCTGGTATGTACTTTCTCAGGAGAGATACATGGAACACATCGTGAACTTGAGAGAGATTCGGTGGAAGCGCCAATCAGTAAGCTACCTTCCCAACACGATCCAGTATTTCGAAAGGACCGATATATCAAGGGCTCAACTTCCCATTCCTTCCAAATCTCATAACCCTCTTCCAGGGAGATATTCGTAAGAACACTTTATCACCCACTTCAAACTCTAGGTCATTTCTTCGGTTGTCGGCATAACTTTTCTGTCGACTCTGAGCTGCGCTTATGTGTTGTTGAATAGATCTGACCTTTTCTGCCATTTCATCAACGAGATCAGGTCCTAATAGCTTTCTTTCCCCAACTTCATCCCAGTAAGTTGGAGTCCTGCATTTCTTTCCATAGAGAGCTTCATAAGGAGCCATCTGAATACTGGAGTGAAAGCTATTATTATAAGAAAAATACACTAAAGGTAGGTGTTGATCCCAACCTCCTTTGAAATCCATAGAGCAAGCTCTCAACATATCTTCTAGGGTTTCAATTGTTCTCTCAGACTGACCGTCTGTCTGGGGATGATAAGCAGTGCTGAAACTCAACTCTGTATCCAGAGTATGCTGAAGACTTCTCCAGAACTTCGAGGTAAATCTCGGATCCCAATCAGATATAATAGAAAGTGGTACTCCATGCAATCTTACCACTTCCTTTACATATATCCTGGAAAGCTGATCTAGAGAGAAATCCTCTCTAATAGGAATGAAGTGTGCAGACTTTGTAAGACGATCAACTATGACCCAGATAGCATTATTTCCTTTGGATGTTTTAGGAAGTCCTGTGACAAAGTCCGTAGTGATGTTTTCCCATTTCCATTCGGGTATGGGTAATGGTTGTAACATCCCCTTAGACTTCTGTCTCTCAGCTTTAACTTGTTGACAAACCAAGCATCGAGAGATATATTCATCAACATCTCTTTTCATGCCATCCCACCAGAAGTAATCTTTCAGGTCCCTATACATTTTTGTGCTTCCAGGATAAATAGAGAATGAAGAACTATGAGACTCATCCAGCAGCTCCTTCTTTAATTCGGGGATGGAAGGAACACAAACCCGATTTCTGAACTTTATTATCCCATCACAATCAAGGTTTAATTCAGGAACATTTCTCACCTTCTTTTGTAACTCGACATCTTCTTTCTGTGCCTCTTTAATCTTCACATGTATAGATGGTTGAACATTCATTTGAGAAAGATAAGATTTTTCCCCTTCCATTATAATTCCAAGATCCATCCTTTGTAAATCCATAAATATTGGATCTTTTGTGATCCTCATCATGGATAAACTAGCATGGTCTTGTCGACTTAATGCATCTTCCACATTGTTTGCTTTCCCAGGGTGGTAATGGATTGAGCAGTCGTAATCCTTAATCAGCTCCAACCATCTTCTTTGGCGCATATTCATCTCCTTTTGTGTGAAAATATACTTTAAACTTTTATGATCAGTATAAATATCACACCTTTCACCATAAAGGTAATGCCTCCAAATCTTTAATGAAAAGATTACCGCAGCCAACTCCAAATCATGTGTTGGGTAATTTTGCTCATGGATTTTCAACTGTCATGAGGCATAAGCTATCACCATATCATTTTGCATAAGAACACACCCCAATCCCTTCTTGGATGCATCACTGTAGAACAAAAACCTTTCTCCACTACAAGGCAGTGTGAGCACAGGTGCACTGGATAACCTTCTTTTCAACTCCTTGAAATTCTCTTCACATTCCTCTGTCCAGACAAACTTAACTCCTTTCCGAGTCTACTTGGTGAGTGGATTAGATAATCGTGAAAAATATTTTACAAAACGTCGATAATATCTAGCCAAACCAAGAAAACTTAGAATCTCAGTTACTGTTGTTGGTCTCGACCATCTTTTGATAACCTCTGTTTTTACTGGATCCACAGATATCCCCTCTTTTGAGATTATGTGACCCAAAAATGCAACTTTTTGAAGCCAAAATTCACACTTGGTAAATTTGGCATAAAGATTCTCCTTTCTCAGGGTCTTCAATATAATTCTCAAGTGATCTTCATGCTCTTCCTTGCTCTTTGAATAGACAAGAATATCATCTATAAAGACTACCACAAATTGATCAAGATAGTCTCTAAAGACTCTATTCATTAGATCCATGAAGATAGCAAGGGCATTAGTAAGACCAAATGGCATCACTATAAATTCATAGTGTCTATACCTTGTACGTAAAGCCGTCTTCGGTATATCCTCCCTTTTGACCCTTAATTGGTGATACCCTGAACGAAGATCAATCTTGGAAAAGTATTGAGCTCCGCGTAGTTGGTCAAATAAGTCATCAATGCGTGGGAGAGGATATTTTTTCTTGATAGTGATCTTGTTAAGTTCTCGATAATCAATGCAGAGTCTCATTGATCCATCTTTCTTCTTAACAAATAGAATAGGTCCTCCCCAAGGTGACGCACTAGGGAGTATGAATCCCTTATCAAGATTCTCTTGGAGTTGCTTCTTCAATTCCTGCAACTCAATTGGGGCCATTCTATAAGGTGTCTTTGAAATAGGCAAAGCACCCGGTACGAGTTCTATTGAAAACTCAACTTCATGATTTGGTGGAAGACCCGGTAATTCCTCCGGAAAGACATCATCAAACTCCCTTACAATGGGCATATTCTTAATCGTGAGTTTCTCACCAACCATTTGAGATAAATAACCTTCATTTAGTGGAATCAATACCCATAAGAGGGAAGAAATTTCCACTGGAAGGTTATGTTCATCCTTGCATTGGTATACAATCGTAGATTGATCTGGAATATGAAATGTGACTTCCCTTCTTTGGCAATTGATATGAGCTCCATGTAGAGAAATCCAATCCATGCCAATAATCACATCAAATTCCACTAAAGGAAGGATCACAAGATTTGCAGGAAGCACTTTCCCACAAACTTCGATCGGAGAAGAATTATAAACTTTTTATGCGACTGTTGTGCCATTAGGTGTTGTCACAGCTAACTCAACATCTAATTGTTGAGGTAATATGGTGATACCCTTAGAAAATTCTTTAGAAATAAAAGAGTGGGTGGATCCAGAATCAAATAAAACATTTTCTACTTTAGAGTGGATGGTAAGTGTACCTTTCACCACTTCGTTATCGTACTCGACATCACTGATAGAAATTGCATGTGACTTTCCTTTGTCTTTAGCCTTAAGATTTTGTTGACGTCGACCATCATCATCAACCCTTAGATTTGGGCATTGATTGGAATAATTCCCCATCTCCTTGCACTTGAAACATTGAAGTGTCGTAGGTTCATTCTGTGTATCCCTTCCTTTGTTTGCGTCATTAGACATCTTCTTCCCATTATCACGGCATTCAAATGCCCGATGACCTTCTTTTCCACATTTAAAACATTTACTTGTCCCTTTAAGAAAACTCCCTCCATGTTTCTTTCCACACTTTGAGCATAAGGAAAAGCTCATCTTCTTTTCCGTGTGCTCTTTAGATTTTTCTTTGAATTCCATCTTCCTCTTCTTATCAAACCCATGTGACTGATGGGTTACTCCAATCTCCATCTCGACTTTGAGAGCACATCGAACGATTTCCTCGTAGCTATTGAAGTCCCTTATGGATAACGCCCTTCGATGACTTGGTTTTAAGCCACTAAAGAATCGATCGATCTTACTCTCAGGTTGGATAATAATACCAGAAGCGTACCTTGCATGTCTTGTAAATTTTGCTTCATAGGTACCAACAGATTCATCATCCCTTTGCTTCAGTTCAAGGAACTCTTTCTCCATCTTTGTTCGGAGAATACGAGGGAAGTACTTATTGAAAAATAAGTTCTTGAACTCGTCCCATTCCATAGACTCAATTTCATCCCTTTGCCTCGTATTCTTAATAAGATTCCACCATTGATCAGCATCTCCTTCTAAACGATACACTGCTAGGATGACTTTATCATGTTCAGAACATTGAAGAACTGAAAATATCTTTTCAGTAGTACTAATCCATTTTTCAGCAACTAATGGATCAGTAGACCCACTGAAAGAAGGTGGACGCTGCCTCATGAAGGATTCAACAGAATTTTGCTCCTTCCTTTGATCGTTTGGAAGTCCTGCATGATTCATAGCTTGAGAAAGTTGTGTGAGCATGGCTACAAGATTTTGCATTCCATCTCCCATATCGTTTGGTTGCTCAGGGGGACAATCATTGCATTTCCCATCACATTCCGCATTAACACGGTTCCTTCGGGTTCCAGCCATTGACTAAAACCAAGAAGAATAGTGTGAGCAACACTAATTATAATAGGAAAACCACATAATTCAAGAATAAAATTTTCATGCTTAAGGTCTTATCCTAGGTTATTCATGGCCATTTCTAAAACACTAAGATTGTGTTCTATGCTTAGACTTATCCTTAGGGTTCTTACTAAGGCTTTCACATCCTAGTTTCCAAAGGTTGACTATACCTTTCCTCTGATACCAACTATAACGACCAATACTTTACATACATTGTTAATACTTCAAAATTGAAGCACACTTATTACAACATATGACAAAACCACAAAGGACCGTATAGGTATAGTGTCTTTAGAAACTGGGAAACATAAACCACTTGTTCATAAATCTTCTACAGTGTCTCCCATTTATTTCATCATATCTAGGGTCCCTTTTAACATATTTTACTTAATATCCTTCTTCCTGACCTGGGGAAAAGAAAACATAAAAGGGTGAGCTCAAATGCTCAGCAAGGGCAAATAAAGGAAATAAAAATCATATCATATCTTTTTGAAAATCAAAACCTGCAAAAGAGATCATAATATCTTATCATGGAATAATCATAGAAGTGAAAATGAGATCCCCATAATCATAACATAAAACTTTAAACTTTGTGTCATGCACACATAATCATGGAAAATCATTTCTTGTTAGTCATGACTCATTTACAAGACTATCTTAGTGGACAAAGTCCCTTTCTGAACCGAGTTCACTCCTCATTTCAGCCATGTATCACTGAACCGAAATAACCTTCCGTTCCAGCCATGTCTATCTCATGAGATATAAAATCTTTACCCAATGCATTGGAGGGAGCTATAGGTCCAACCCATCTTATAATGAATCCTTTCTTATGTGTGCCACATAATCATACATCATCGCATAACACATGTAACAAAAATGGGATTCTTGAAACATCATGACATCATAAATCAATTCATATAAGATAAAGGAATTCATAAAAATAATTCCATCACAACATGATCAAATCAATTTAATAATGGGGATAAAAACAGAACCCTTTATTATCTTAGATGAAAAATAATTTTGATAAAACACTTGAACTCCATTCTGGAGGAAAATTTCCTTTCTTCTTCAAAAACATTTTTCCTTTCATAACATGTCATACAACTTTAAAATAAAAGAAGTTGATTAAAAATAAACTTGAAAACTTGTAAAGGAAGCCTCTTGGAAATAATTTTTTAAAAATCCATTAATGCCGTATAAGTTAAAAAAACATTCTTCGTACTTTTGTCGAAAAAGTCAAAAAGTACCTTGTATGATAAAAGATTCCTTTCATAGATATTACTAAAAACTCACCGAAGGGTAAAAATGGATTTAAACAATTTTAGGTGTATGGAAATAATATTACATATTGATGAAACATGGATGTGGATGATAAAATACACCCTAGTAAATACTTACGAATAAACAATCTCGTATAAAAATGAGATTGTGATATTTTCCCTTAACTTAGGTCCAATTTGCTTTGTACGTGTCCGAAGATCCTGTATAATGGTTTAAATAATGTTATTGACATATTCCAGAATCATAAATATTGATATGATATCATATATGGTCATATTCTTAGCTTCTTGTTAGTAATATTTCATTGTTACTTGTTACTCGGGTCTTTATTGCCTTTTGTTCTTATGCGTGTTTTGCCGAATAAATTCTTATTCTTCTTTTAAGGTTATAGATACCTTATATCCAGAATGGTATTAGTGTAACATATATCATATTTATTCATTCAATTCATTTATATAATTATTATGTAATGATGATCATGTAGAACGAGTCGCTTCACATTGTGGAGACGGTATTCTGTACGTACGCACGAGTGATGATATCGTTCCTATGATCATGGAATTGTATTGGAGTATATATATATATATATTATTTCATTATCAATATTACTTTATAATAATCATAAATAGTTACTCATTGCTCCATTATACCCATCCTTGTAAAGTGATGGTGGAAAATAGATTACACCACGGCGTGGAGACGGTATTCCGTACGTACGCACGCGCGGTGATTTCATTTTTCCATAGGATGGATAGATGGTGAAATAGGGTTGTTTCATACTTATAATAACATATCATTATATGAGTGATACTGATGTTATTACTTCATAATGAAACAACCTAAGAAGAAGAAGTGGAAGAAGAAATAAAGATGAAAGAATTGGTAACGGTAATTACCTCTTCTTTGAAGCGCCTCTTTGAGACCTCCTCTTAGGGCACTAAAATTGGTCTTTGAGAAAGACCAGAACCTCTAGGATTACTCTAGGGAAGTGGAGAGGAGAAAAGGGCAGGGGTTGGCTGAGCTGGAGTGCTCAAATTGGTGTGAGGAGGAGGGGGAGGTGGTGCCCTTTTATAAGGGAGGAGAGGGGCACCTTAGGAATATCTCAAAATATTATTTTATATTAAAGTCAAAATCGGTTTATAATGGTTCCAAAGGGTCTTATTTAGAAGCTAAAGTGGGGATGGGTCGAAATACTATCAACCAATAGGATTTAGACAAGTTTAGGGAATTATTTTAACCTTATCAATTAGATTTAACTCTAAGTTAAATAATTTAACTTTTACCGTGTCTTTTTGTTTTCTTTCACTATATGGTTAAAACACTTACTATAACATGCCAAACGAACCCAAATTGTTTAAAATTAATATATATATCCTTATCTAAGTCATTTTTCCGAACCTTAGATTTTTAGGAATAAAATAACAATTAGTAATATAATATTTGATTTAAAAACTATTTTGTGTCAATTTTGACACTATTTGATATATGATTTTTTGTGAAAGTCATAACAGAATTATATGTTCAAACAAAGTTGATTAAATCAATACTAATATATCATAGTAACCTAGAAAATTAGTGTAATTCATAAAAAGTATCAAATTACATTTATTTTGGAGTTTATAACATCAATTATGTCAATATTTCATTAATAAGATAATTACTGCATCATCATTGTTTCATAAATAAATTAAATTATTTAATTTCTAAAAATTACAAATAAAATACCATTATGTAGAAAATCTTTTTATCTTTCTAATGAATATTTATAGTCGAATTTATCTTATGTATAACCCCATATTAAAAATTATTTACTTATTAAACTTTGATTTTAACTATTTTAACCCTTCTTTAAATAAATTAATAATAAATGTCCTAATCTAATACAAGTGGGCCTAAATGGTCATATTTTATTCCTAAGTTTGTTTTTTGTCGAATTACACTTTTCCAATAGAATTAGGACAAGTGTTAGGGTAATATTAATATCATATTTACCCTTAGTTACCCTATTTACTATTAACCGCGGTAAAAAAAAGTAAAAAGTTACTATTCACCAAAAAATTATTTTTATCTCATTGAACCACATTTTACTTACTGATATCAACCGTGTCTGTCGGATTTTTGAAATTCCATTCACAGAAGCGGTAAAATTAAGTTTTATGCAAAATTCAGTTTTTTAACCTACCACTTAGAGGTTTCACTATTCATCGAAAATTGAAAGTTTTCAGAAAAATACCAAAACTTCACCCTAGGCTAATTTCGGTATTCCGAATCCAAAAATGAAGTCCATTTTAAAAAATAAAATTTATAAAATTTCAAAAAGTGGTTATCACTATTCATAACGGCTATTTTTAATAATATTTTAATAGCATATCGTTGTTTAGTGAAACTCGGTATTGCGTACGACGCAAGCTATCGAGGAAGGTCGCGATTGCGTGTAAAGTAAGCCAAGCAAGTGTGTAGTGAAAGATTCTTTTGAACAAAATATTACTCATAAAAATCTCGGGTGTTACAAACTAGGTACTCATTGTGACCATAGAGACATCTAAATTATATCAATTGTATATCCTCAGAACATACTCACAACTAGTGATATCCTAACTTGAGGTCAACTATCAAGAACCATCATGCACCGATCAATAGATCAAAGAGGTCATCATTACTCGTAAGTGGATACATTTTCCTGAATTACACCTGGTTCATGCCCCGATAGTTTACACACACCCTCATGCTATCATAATATTTGTTGGAAAACAAAACTAGGGCTACCCATGGTGAAACACAAGTTTTAATGAATCCCTTCCTCTATAAGTCCTCCAAATACATCCTCAACCCATGATGCTCTGCAAAAGCCGTATGATATGATGGTGAAAATATCAATTCCATACAACAGTGTAGATCAGTGTAGATGTCTATCTATCAATGGTGAGGAAATAAAGGAACATCCTCAGGGAGGATATCCTCATACTCTTTAACCATTATAGGGAATTGGAAATTCATAACATCCTCTCCACCAAGGTTCATGCTAGAAAAATAATGAATAATCAATTTCACCATTTGTTACATGGGTCTATTCTTTGTTTCCTGAGTTTCCTTTTAACCGAAATAGGGGATCCTACTTCCATCACTATAGATGCACAACATCTTATACATGAAACAATAAATATAAGCATGAACTATAGATATTCATTCCATTCATATGATGATGTCATCAGGCCTCATCACCTCTACAAAGAGATCCCATTACAAACTCCCTCCTCCAAGAGTCAGGTCACACTACTAGTACAAGTGTATTATTTCTGATTCATCTATAATATGAATCTTTATGCATAATGATAGAGACATGGGCTGAACGAAATTATCTATGTCTCATACAAGATATGTGGAATGAAATGAATGATGGGAACTGATGCCAATGAGTACTACATTAATGGTAGAAAATACACATATTGTACCTCCAATAATTATTAGAGCCTATGGGTCATATGATTCAACCACCTAAAACTATTCCTACCCAAGTCCAATAGCTCACTATGCTTGGTGTAGACCTTATAGATGTGGTTTTGGTAACAAGAATGAGTGTCTATCAACATCTACTACTATACCGCCTCCTCTACCATATACAATGCATTTTTGCACCTATTTTCTTCTATCACTGGCTCAAACTTGGAATCCCATCTATGGTATCTTTTTCAGTTGTATTGTGGTATAGAAAATCTCGTGAAATATTGATTCTACTATCACATGATTTACACTTCCTCTCTCTAGGATGAATGGACTCATCATCTGAGTTTTGAACAACAAACCTACTATCCCAAAACCTCCTATTGATGAATCTCGAATTTCTAGGCCCCAAAGACTGGTGTTAGGTCCCTACATTTGAGTTATCTTCACCTCCTTTCCCAATAATAGATTCCACTAGTTGCATCTTCATATCCATGAAACTCCAAAATACCTACTATCACTCTATCACTCAAACATAAGTAGGAATTCATAGAGGGATAACACTGGATAAGATGTCTCTGTGCATCCCTCACTCAAAGTTCTGATCCCTAGATAACTGATCAAAAAACATATCCATAAAGTAACTAGATAAGTTGGTAAACCTCTATGAATACTCTACTACTATTGTGCTACCCTTCTAGAGCACTAGATTATCCTTGATACGTACACCTAACAAATTATCTAGAGAAAACTCCTCTATAAAGAGATTACCAAACTCAAACCATGGTATAGTCACATCCTTGTAAGACTAGGCAACTAACACCCCCATATTTCTATTTTCCCATGATGAAGGCTCACCTCCCTTACCACTATCTGATTTGATGGTTTCCTAACTAGATGATAAAATCAGGTCACCTCCTTTAACTTGTCCTCTCCTTCCTATGGTTCAGGCACTCCTTGGATCCTAAGGGGTCTCTATCAAAAAAACAAATGATGTTCACTCAGCCTGTAGACTTCATCCACATGTACTATTGGTACCATCATCTTCTCAACTAGTTGTGGTATAGCTGGTACACCACCTGGAGGTAGCACCTCTAGAACATGTCCATATATCAATGCATCAACACTTAGGAGATCATCTTTGTGATTATGATGATGAATCATAGCTATCATATGTTGTGGTTTCTCTTGAAATAAAAATATGTTCCATGGTCATTTACTATATTTGGAGAGATGACTTAAGATGGAAACATAATCCAGGAACCATTCCAATAGGATGCATGTACCATTGTTTTCCCTAGAACAAATTTCCTCATATGTTGAGTCATAAAGAAGGTGATTAGTGTCCTGGTATATAAATACATAGGCCTCCACACTAATACTTCTGTACCTGACCTGAAATCCAAACACAAAACACATATGATTTTTTCTAAAAATCAATATCACAATCTCTAGTCCTAAGGTAGAATCTACTGCTCTAATGCCACTCTATCATGACCTATTCTAGTGGAGCTAGTTTTGCAACTCCCCGAGCCAGCCACCAATAGTCTTGGGGCTAAAGACTAACACTGAGTCAGCATATAACTAACATGGGAGGCCTTATCCAATGTATATAGACAAACAAACACATATATAAACCTATAAAAAACTAAAATTTCAAAACAAATGAACAATCATGAATGCATACATCTAAATCACAAAACTAGAGTATGACATGAAGTAAAAGAAATTAAATAGGGAAATCTAATAGACCATAAAAAGAGTATTAAAACAATCCCAACATGAATGTTAATCTATGCATACTTTCAACATACCCCCACAACACACCATGGTGTGTCCGGTCTCACTATGTGCCATCTTGTAATTTTTCTGCAAGGACTCTGTCAAAAGGTAGATTATTTACGCAATACACCACACGTACATGAAATTACCATGAAAGGGGGAGTATAGAAATATTTTATAAGACACCCCCAAACCACAAATCATAAATCAAAATATATACAGTTAGGTTTACACATCTATTTGTATACATCACATATAAAAATTATCCAAATATACTCAACAAGGACACACAATATCAACGGTATGTGACAACCGTAATACCTTTATATGATTGTATCTCAACATTTCCACCCTGAAAATTTCAAAACGAATTCACTCATAAGTCTGATAACAGTTATGATTACTATTTGAGAGGTACTTTTGGTTCGTTAACTCCATTAGAAGCCTGCACTGAAGGTCAATACTGATATAATACATAGATGAGGATCAGACCCAAGGCCATGTGGTAATCCATCAACTCAATCTAGATTTACCCACTAATTAGAGGATTTACCCCAACATATTATTGGTCATTATGATAAAAATAAATTCACCTAGTTATGGAATATGAATATAGGATCTTAGTCTGGGCCAAATAAAAGGATTCTTACAGCTGTATCCAAGAAGTCATATTGAAGGGATCACTATCATAGGAGTTGGATTATATTAAATATCAATTCATTAAAAAAGGATGTGTGGAACACACTCAAACTAAACTAATCTACGATATAAATGATAATAGATCCAATCATTTTTTTAGGAGTACATGATTTGTAGAAGTGTTACATGTAATGTCTCTTGACCCCAGGTCTGACCCATGTAAACGAAAAATTTCCCTTTCCCACGTCTGTGTACGAGTACAAGACGTGTCAGCTACCCATGTACTCATACCATGTACATGTACATGAAATCTACCATGTACATGTACATGAAATCTACCATGTAATTTTCCAGGTCGTGTCCATATGGGGAAGCACATGTTGTGCTCTAACCTGTGTACTCCAACTCATGTTCATGTACCCTTCGAGCAGCATGCCAAGACACCAGGGATAGACCACACACCATGAGATAGTGTTACACACCATGTGATCCATTACATTCTATATAACCCAAGTCACTTATAAGAGGTCCCACACTATGTGAGGTTTCAATTTACACATCATGAATTGTGGGATTTTTCAGATTTATAGATCTAGATTCATGTGTCTGATCCATACACCTAATCTTTGATCGGGTGATCGACTTATTAAAAAATAGTGAAGCATGTCCCAACAAACCAAATCATCACCGATCCACAATGTCTATCCATTTTAACCATTCGAAAAATTGGATCATACATCATTATTCATTTTGAATTGAATAAAAAATGATCATGTATAAAATGTAGTGCGATTCTTCACCACTTCTACCATTGCACCACCATCATGTCTTGTCAATACATAATCTAGAATATTGTATTGTTGCACCAAAAAATGGTTACAGAATAATTGATTCATCGGGATATGCTGAACCGTGGGACAAACGAAGAACGAGCATGATAAATAGTGAATATGTATAGATAATCATAATAAAAAAATAGGAACATACCTATGTCAATGTTCCTGTCAACCAAAATTCATTTCTGTTAGAATGAAAAATTAAGAATTTATAATCACAATTAAATCCTCAAAAATCAAAATTAATATAACCCATCATACTAAACTATCAATCAAAAAAAATTCATCAATTTATTTTTGTTCATCATAGAAATTTAGAAAAGTTAAATAATCAAACACAAAAAATATCCTACTTTGATTCAGATCGATCAATTATGAAAACTATAGTTACGTCATGATCATTGGGGAAATCCTATGATTCTGTCTCACACAGGTCATCGATTCCGGATCCGGTCATCATCCGCCAATGAAATCTTGTTCAATTCTCTCGAACATACCTCTAGATCTCTTGGTTTTAGTGTATAAACATTGTAATTCTTCATAACCTTGTATTTATAAAAGCGGTATGGTCATCGTGTCAATGAAATAAAATAAAACAATTTATTATACTATTTTACTCATTTCCACACTTGTAATGACTTTTCTACAAACACCCACAACCACCAATGGTATATCATATCTATGGTAAACCCCATTTCAAAACTCAATAGTACCCTTAGATTTCTGTTCTAGTACTCAATTTATAATGTATTCCAATTTTCAAGAAAACTTAATTTGTGTGCTATTTAATATACTTCAGTCATTTATTTTGAGAACACATTACTTCAGAATCGCATGTCGTCTCAATTCCTGGTCTAAAAAATAATCTATAAAATACCAAAAAGTAATACATTTAAAATTTTATTTTCTGAAAAAATGGTTATATATTTATAATAAATAAAATATTTTTATTTGAATAAAAAATAACTGCTTTTAAAAAAAATTATTTTTCTAAAACAATGATTTTTCATGCTTTTTGAACTTAATAAAAAGTATATCTTACTACTTTTAGAAAATATATTTCAAAAATTTTAATTTATTATTAAAATAATCAATTCAAAATTATTATATAGATAATTTTTATGAATTTTTTGAAACGATTAAATTTTAAAAAAATATTAAAAAATAATTTTTTTTATTTAAAAATATGTTTTAATTTAAGGAATATAAAAGTTAGAATTTGATTAATTTTTTTAAAAGAAAAATTGATTAAATAATATTATTATAAATAAAATTTATGTTATCATAAAAAATTATATTGAGTATTTATATTAAAATGTTTTCTACTTATGAAAACATTTTCTTTGGAAAACCTTTTTCACCACATTTGGTGGATTCATTTAAAATTGAATTATACAAATTATGTTAATTTAATTTAGAAAAATAAATTCAATAATTTTTATAATAATGTATAATATTATATAATATGTTGAATTTTTTTTAGGTTTTAATTAATAATAAAAACAATAAAAAATAATTATCGTGGTTAAGGTTAAAACGAGTTTACCAGGGGTTGAATTAAAATGATAAGGTTTAAAATGAACTATAAACATTTAATATTTCTATTTTATTCCTATATAATGATATTATAGATTCCATGGTTTAATAATGAACCGTTTGGGATCTTTTTGGAATGTAAAAAACATGGGTATCACATTTTCTTTTCAAAACATCCATGTATGTCCTCTTCCCCATTCCTAAACGGCCACCACCACTCCTATGAGCATAATACTTAAAAAAAATTATTTTATCCAATACCAAGAGAAATATATTTCATAAATACCTGAACACATAATAGAGTCATTTATTTATTCATAAATCTAATCTTGTAAGGATTTAGGTATTAACCTAAAGAGTTGTCCAATGAAGAGGTAATGTTATTATCCATGGTTTTTTGTTTTACTTCATACTCTAACTCAATAAATTGTTATCAAAATATGATAAATAATCATAATATTATCCCATATCTACTTTTATGTTTTATTATAATGGAATAAAATATTTCTATATCCTCTACTATGAAATGAAAAACCAAAATTTCGATCATTCATACGGCGGACTACCGCCTCGTGAATCGATGTGATTGATTTTCCATCACTGCATAAAAAATGGTTATAGTAATGGATTTGAAATATTGATATTATATATATGTAATTAATCTAATTATTTAATTTTAATATAACATCGATCATATTACCTTGCAATCCTCTTTCAAACAATAATGTTGTTCATGGGTACATATTCACTACCCCCTATATATAACGATGTGAAATGTTTAGAATATTGTTTTTCCATGGATGTTAATAAAAATATATTTAAGGAATATAAATAATTTATAAGGTATAAAAATGGTTTTATAATGGAAATATATTATTTAACATTCTTATGTTCCATCTATAGGAAAAATTGAAACAATGTTTATATGTACGTTAGACCTACCATATCTATGAAGGGTAGAACTGATTTTCAAAGATATAATTTTGTTGGATTATTATAAATTAATATATAATTATTATATAAGATACTTATATCATGGTTAATAATATTTATATTATGTAACGATGATAAAAGTAAATTGAATGAAATTATTGAACCAAAACATACAAGAAAAATGAAATAATTATCAAACGAAATAGTGATATTAATAAATAATTGTTAACAATCTCGTTATGGAAGACTATAAGTGAATAATATATAGTGTGAAATAAATATGTATTTATATTTAAAAAAATTATGAAAAATATAAATTTATAATTTAAGAGGTATAAACACATAAGAAGGAAATAAGATCAAAAATAAGGGTTTATCATCTCACTTTTACTTTTGTGATACATAAGTAATATTCACGACTTAATTATTCTGTGTGGTGTATATAATATTGATTAGATATGTAATATCATTAAATCCTTTATCTTAAATTTATTTAAAATTTCATTGTATTTAATTTTACTCATGGGCCTTATGATTTAGAAGTTACCAAATTGGTAAAGGATTATGTTACAATCTCATTAATTATTGGGATAGTTCATGATTATGTTTTGTGGGATGAAATATTATGATATATATTTTAATAAAATCATGAATGTTAATTGCCTATGTTTATTCATTTTGAATACATATTTCCCTCTCTTTTTCCACTATTTAACAACAAAATATACTATAATAATTTTTTTAAATAAAACTGACGTCATTTATCACTTCAGTGCCGAACCCATTTTCTTCCATATATATGTTTTCTAAAAATTATTATTATAATTTTTTTACATTATCTGCCTTATTTAAAAAATAAATTACACTTGAAAGAATTTTGTCAAAATGGATTGAAAATAATATTTTTTCCATTTTCGAAAGGACATACTTTAAATATTTTTACAATATTGTGAAATGAATATTTATTTAACATATACAACTGGTATAGAATAGCCCATTGTCATGGGATGTATTATTTTTTAAAAAAATATTAAAATTATAACAACATATTTTAATGAAATATTTTTTTTCTAATATTCTGTTATTTTTTTCAATTGATTTTTAAAATAAAAGTCTATTTTTTCATGAAAATTTTTAGTGATCATTCTATTGTAATTATATTCGTTAAAAGACAAAAAACCATTAATTTACCTATAATTCACTAAATATAAGTTAAATATATATAATCCTCACTCATTCTCTAGATGATTTATGATCATTTTGGCATATGACGTACTATTCTGATACAATTAATTATATTAATCTAAATGTTTTTTTATTATGTTTTCTGACTGTAGAAGGTATTAATATTTAATATGATAGATTTTCAATAATAATTTTTACGTTGATTATATTTATTGATTGGTGAATTTATTAAAATTGATTATTATATTTTTAAAATAATATATTTTATGTTTATTTTGTTTTTCTATTTTCATATGATGAATGAAATAGACATAATAAGTTATTGCTTGGATACTCCATTGCCACTTATTGTATCTATAGGTCTTGTAATTTAATCTATATTGGGTATTTGGTTGAGGCCTTTGAGGATTGTGTAAAATATTGTTTCCATGAGACTTTGATGATATGATTTTTTTTGTTTGATATTAAAAATTACCTCATTACGTGATTAGTTATTGAAGTTCATTGTGATTATTCAATTAGTTAGAATATCCATGGTAAAGTTTAAAGATCATGTGATTAATTTTTTATAACCATTTAATCATAATTTATTCATAACAAATTAACCTCATGTATTGATTTAATAAAAAAAATTGGTTATTTACAGTTACATATTGACTATGCCATATTTATTAATGATATAATCTACTCTACCATACCCTTACTAAGAATTGGATCTAAAACATTCTTATGTTTCCCTTCCATATAATATAAAGAAGATTGTTATGATTGATATGGATGGATATGATAAAGGGAATTATGGTGTTATCATAGAAAATACTATTTTTTTAAAATTGGGTACAACCGCGAAAGCGGCACACACACTAGTAAGAAAATTACATGTAAATCGCAAGCCCCGGGACATGACCCTACAACCTGCCCCTCACCCCCCCCCTCTCGACCTGCCCCTCACCCGCCCAAGAACTTATCTAGTTTACCATGAATTCTAAACTATTCTCCCATTTAGGATGATATTCCTTGTATCTAGTTCTAATGTATTAAATTAACCATCGACTTCGAGATAATAGATTTATTGTCTCTATATTTGGAATTTGATAATGTTTAGTTGAATCATTGGGAACTATATTTTTAAAAAAATAGATTACGAAATGTAGTCCAATGATGTACATTGAGGATAAGTATAAAAAATATCCTAATATTTTTTTGAGGATGAGATTATGTGCTTTTTTACCTCAAAATCCATTTCATTTTTTTAAACAACAAGTTGATGTTATTCTAGAAATGTTTTCTGTAGGGGTAATAACTAAAAAAAGGAAACATTGGGATTTGATTCAAAGATCAACATTTTCAAAAAAGAAGAGGGATTTTCTACACACTTGGTTTGAAACTCATGATGGATATCCTTCGGATAATGTATATTTTCATTAAAAATATTCATGAAGGATTTGAAAAAAAATTATTCTTTCATAAATTTCCCAAGATTCCATGTTTTTTATTATGAGATTATCTATATGTAATTTTTTCAGTTTTTGTTGAGTATTTCACTAGTTTTAGGATTATAAATTATGTTTCATAATTTAAATATCTATTCTTGTGAATTCAATTTTTCATAAATGAAACTAGAGGAAGGAATGAAAACCATATCTTTACACATGATCCATGTAGGATTTAAATCGTTGCTAAGATTATGAAGCTGCAACTATAGCGGTAGATAGAACTGATCAAACTATAACCATATTATGGTAGATGACTCAGGTTATGAGTAATAATTATTCCATTATAGAGAATACTAATGATCTATCATGAGGTGTAATAATTTTAGAAGACTTCATGGTTCAAAAAACCATAATTAAATGGATTACAATTCCATTTTGAGTTTAGCGATCGATAGATTCCTTATATAATATAGTTTTCTATCTATGTGGTAAAAATGGGATATATTTTAATGTTTTTTCATGATATATCAATATTTTTAGATCAATTGGGTACATTAATACAAAACACTAAGGATGAAGAATATATATCACACATGGAGTGAGAGAATTTTAAGGAACTCTTCATGGAAAAATATTAGCCTCATGATAAATGAGAAGATATTGAGGCACAATTTTTATGTATAAAACAAATGGAAGGAAAAAATGTTACTATGTAAGAATCCAACTTTACAAGGTTATTAATACATGGTACAAACAATGTATATAATCTAAAGAGTATGATTAAAAGTTTCTATGATGGGATTAATCTAATACATCAATGGAAAATATTCTCCCTTGCCTTATCATCCTATAAGGACATAGAATCATATGATATAATTCTAGATAAATAATTATAAAATTATTATGGAATTTAAGAGAATAAGGATAATAAAATGATATTCGAAAAAAATAGATAAGTGGAAGAAGGGAAATAAGTACATTCCCATTTGTGATAATTAGGGAATGAAACACTGTCAAACCTTCTTAAAGGGAATGTTAGTTTAGGTGAAGTGTGGAGACAAAGGGCATTATCCTTGGGAATATAATGTTATGAATTAAATATATAATGTTTAATGTATCAAATGTATATATAAATGGAACTACATAAATTAATTCCTGAAAAATCAAGGGAATATGATCGAATAAAACCATGTGATGAAAGTTAGTATTATTCTATTAATAAAGTTGAGTTGGAATTAGTAAATTGATTATTTATCTGGATTACAGAATAATTTTGTAGAAGTATTTTTACAAAGGTTATTTTGGATCCATGAAACATATAAGGATTATGTTAATTTTCACAGCATATATGTCTATGTGTATGATTAACAAAAGATTTGTGGATACTATCACGGGTTTATGATTTCAAGATTGAAATGAGTTAAATATATTAAACACCCTATTTTTAGTTTTTATGTTATTTTAGGTTATCATGATTAACTATATTTTAGAGACATTTTTCTAATACAACACATTGGTTTGATATGTTAATAGTGAGAAATTTATTTAAGTAAAAATGAAAAAAAAAATAACAAACATAACATTTATGTTTTTGGTAAAACATAAGATCAATATTTACATTTATGTAAAGGTAATAATAGTCAATTAAGATTATTTTATTTCTTGGGAAAATAATATGTCTCATAAGAAATCTCTTGTGGTTGAAAAGTTATTTTAATAAAAAAATTATTTTTTAGGGTATTCACTATAGTTTTTAGAACATTTTAGAAATAAAATTAATATTGTATTAAAAATGGACAACCCTCATGATAGGTAGAAACTCATTGTTTCCGAAAAGGCCATTATGCTTGAACCCATAATTGGATGTTGACAGGGTGAAATGCCTACCACTCACCTATTTTATGATAAGGTTGAGATGAAATTGTTTTTAATTAAATGATCAATATAATAAATTATTGTAGAATGGATTATGTAGAATATTGGTTGTTACTATTGAGGTAAATAGATTGATGTATTATATTATATAACATGTACAAACCATTTTGGTTTTGGTGAGTATTTTGAGACATACTAAAGGAGTAATTATTCTTTTATAAAATTGATGTTCCATTAAAAGTTAATTTTAGTGCTTAAATAATAAATTTTTTTTCCATGGATAATAATTTTTTTTAATAAAAAATGATGTTAAAATTGATCAAACCATAATAAAAGGATAAACAATTTAGTATATATTATGGTGTTCACTATCAAGATAGAAAAAGAATACATTAATTCTATGAAAATGGTGTTAAAATATAAATTATATCTTATGAAAATCATATCCTATGAATAATTAGTTTTTTAAATAATCACAATTTTTTGGTTTGGTGGTCTGCAACTTTCTCTTAATCATTCACATTCTTGTGATCAATGATATTTATCACACTAGAAAATTATTTGCACTTATCTTCTATGTCTTTATTTTCCTTTCCAAAAAATGTTCTATATTTAACCAAAGATAGGTCTTATTCTAGAAAACCATAATGTATTTCCTTTCCCTATTTTAATAATATTTTAACCCTTTTTACAATGTAGATTTTCTATAAATGTATGTCCTGATAGAAAACCCCTAAATTTCTAAGAAGAAATTTAAATCTTGAAGATTCTGTTTTATAATGGTATGGAGAAGGTAACACATAGAAATTATAAATTAATAGCCTTATGTTTTATAGAAAATGTAGAACAAAAAACCATGATTAAAAAACCCATATTACATATTTCTTCAATTTTTGTATCTTTGATAGCTTGTGGTACATTTAACTATGACTCCAAATGAACTGTAATACAATATACCATTGTAAAACAACTATTAAATTGGAGGTTATTAATATTACTAAATAAATTGTGAAAATTTAAGGGTTTTAACTTTTATTAAATAAATTGAATTTTTATAAATTTATTAGAAGTAAAACAAGAATCATTTCTCAAAAAAATGAAATAGTTTCTGAAAAACAATATTTTTTTAAAATGCAGTTTCATCCTGATTTCTGCACATATTTTAAAATTAATATCTAATTTTTTTAAAAAAAAAATATTTTAGAAAAAGTAATTAATTTTTTAGCTCATTATGTAAAAATTATCTTAGAGTAAATTTTTTAGAATTTTCTAAAATGATTAATTTTTCGACGAATATTGAAAAATAACAGTTTATTTAATTTACTTCTATTTTAATTAATTTTATAGTTAAATATTTTTATTAAATTTTAATAAATTTAAAATTACTAATTTTTTTATAATATATAAAAAATAGTTCTTTAGAATCAATATCATGTTGAATATTTGTATTGAAATGTTCTGTACTTATGAAAATAGTTTTATTGTGTAATTGTATTTTCATCTCATTTGCGTGATTAATTTTAAATTAAATTATAAAAATTCCCTAAATTGAATTATGAAATATAGATTCCCTATTTTAAATTATCATAATTAATATTAAATAATAATAGAAACATAATTTTTGGTCAATCTGACTAGTAAAAACACTAAAAATTAATTACCACGGTTATGGTTAAAACATGTTTAACAGGTGAAAGTGTAAAATTATAAGATTTAAAGTAAATATTAAACATATATAATTCATATTGTGTGAAAATATTTTATCCTTATAACATTAATGAGTCTATAATGAAAATTGTTCCTTCCATTTGGCATGTTAAATCTAGGGGTATCACTTTTTCATTTAAACACATTCACGTGTGCCGTCTCCCTCACATATAAAAGGCCAACACATGTCCTCTACTATTCACACTCCAAATACATTTTTTTCCCAAAACATACTCAATTTAAATCTTTAAACCCATACCAAATTCTTATATTCCATGGTTTGATAATTAATACATTCTATATAGGCTTTATAAATAAACATAAAAAGGTGTTCCGATGAATAAGTAAAGTTCCTAACCATTCATTTTCATTTTACTTATTCATATAACTCATTAAAATATTCTCATAATATGATAAAATAAAAAAACTAGTATCTACTATATACTTATAAGTTATTATGCTAATTAAATAACCTATATAAAACTCCATTTATATCAAATGAGATCCAAAACTGTCAATCGTGCATATGGAGGACTACCTCCTCACTAACAGATGTATGTAATTTTACATCATCACCTTTCAAGATAAGATATAATGATGATGTTGAGATATGTATATGATATTTATGAAATTAATATAATTCAAAAATTATAATTTCAACATTAAGTACATACCTACCAATCCAATGGGAAATAATAATGTCTCTCATGCATACAAGTGAACTACCTCTTCCATAGAGCAACAAGAATTTTTTTTTGAAATGTATGGTAAAAATTATTTAATTATTGAATATATATGAAATATATTATTTAATAATTTTTATATAAATGTGAAATTTTGTTTTCCTTTATTTTCTCCTATCTTTTTGAAAAATAGAAACAACGTTCATGCGTACGTACATCCTACCGTCTCCATAAACAGTGTAACTCATTTTAACATATCTAAATTTTATTGAATTATAAACACATATATAATGATTATATATTATATATATTTCATGTTTGTTATTTTGGAGATTATGGATACATTTTCAACATTAAAATACAAAAAATTACAATCCAAAACATCCATGAAAATAATCAAATATCCTAAGAAAAGTTAATTTAATAAAACATTGTTAATAAATGGGTTATAAAAGGCTATAATAGATACTATATGGTATAAAATAAATGGTTATGGTTTTTAATAGATTAATAATAAATATTTATTTATTATAAAGGATGTATGAACATATATGAATGAAATGAGACCTATGGTAAGAGATTATCATCTCACTTGTACTTCACTGAGACATAATCTATATCACCACATAGTTCATTAGTTTAGAATACATACTACCAATTTTATATGTTATATAATGAATTACAATAACTTTTGGGTATTTAAATTTTTATTTTTAGTTATTTATTTCATGGGGATTGTGATTCAGAAGTTACCATTGAGGTAAATGTTAATCTTATAATCTAATTGTTTATCAGGATTGTTCATGATTAATTTTTTGAGGTTAAAATATTCAGATATATATTTCTATAATATAATTAATTTTATTTTACTCTGGACATTTATGGAGAATACATTTTTTCTCTCATTTTTCACTCTCATTTTTCTCTCATTAAGAACAAAAGAGACCTAAAAAACGTTTTAACAAAAAACTATCATCGTTTCTCTCTTCTATTGACAAGAATTTCGTACATATCCATGTTTTCTAAAATTATTTTCAAAAATGTTTTAAAATTATACGTTTTATTTATGAAATACATTTTTATCCATGTATAAATTTTTACAAAATTGTTTGAATGTTATCTTCTTTTCATTTTACAAATTATCTAATTTTTAACCTTATTACAACAGTGTAAAGAAGTATATTTCATTATGTTTTATGACATGTGTGGAATTAATCGATATCATGTCCACTAACTATATTGACAACTCCATTAAAATTTTATAATTTGGTTTTCGAAAAATATATTCATCTTAATATTATGTAATTTTTATAGTATTTTGAAATCAATATTTAATAGAAAAAAGTATATTTAGTTCTTGAATGTTTTAAATGAAATTTTCATGGTATTTAATTCCATAAAATTAAAAAAACATTATATTTTACTTATAACCAATTCATAGTATGAGGCACTGACAACATCCTTATTCTTTCAACGGATGATTTAGGATCAATTTGACTTGGGATGCACTAATATGATATTAATCACCATATTACATAGAATTCAATAGGATTATGTTAATTTATTGTGGAAGGTGTTACCATTCTCTATGTTACATTTTTAATATGAATATTAATGATTATTATGCTTATTAATTAGGGAAATTAATATCATTTTTAATGAATGTTTTAAAATATAAATGATTATGTAGATTTTATTTTACCTCATTCATATGTGGGATGTATTAGAATTAACAAGTGATGGGAGGGGAATATTATATCCCCTTGATGCATTGGTATGTATATTGAGTCAATATAACTTGTGTATTTGGCCCATGACTTACCAATTTATGTAAGATGTCTTGAAATGTGGCCTTGAATGTATGGTTATGAAGTCCAACATTACGCATTCCCTCATTATGAGATTAGTTATTGATGTTACATGTGATAAATATATTAGATTGAATATCCATGGTTAAGTTTAAATCTCATGTGAATATTTATATGAAATTATTTTATTATCAATTATTCCTACAATTTTATGCTCATGTAATTGATTGAATAGACGGTGCCTTGGTTATAAACCATTCTATCTTTATGATGCCTTATTTATTCATGATATATTCTATTGTACACATACCCTTATATAGAATTATATCTCATCATTTATTATGTTTCCTTTAAATGGGATTCCAGGAAGGTATTATAGTAGTTATACATGGATATGTTGGGAATTATGGTGTTCTCAATTAAAATACATTTTTGTATTTATTTTTTTCAATTTTAATGGAAAATTTAAACATCTATAATGTTTATCAATTTTAATAAACTATTCAGTCCTTTGGGATGTTATTCCTTATATCTAGGACCAATGTAACAATGTAACCATTGACCCTAGGCTAGGATCATGGGTTTTACAGTCACAGAAGGATCATCACATGAAATTTATAATTAATTTATATATATATTTAGGGTTACCTTTATAATGTGATTCTTTATTCATCGATGAATTGATTGACCACTATGGTCATGTTGTTATTACATGAGAATCATTAAGGATAGATTCATTATTTCAGTTATCCAAACATGCTTCACGAACCTCTGATCGTTTCCGTATAATTCTCTAGGTTCTAGAATAGATGAATCTATTGCTTTTGATAATCAGCATAGATTGATATTGAATCCTTCAATCGAAGAATAATTTTCTCTTATGGAGTAGAAAGATTGCTATATGTTCTTCATAGAAATCAAGGAAGAAAGTTCCCAAGGGCTTGAGAGAATCCTCCCTAGAATTCGTTGTGTACAACGATGGAATGTGGATGGGGCTAACACACCTACCAAAAATTTAATAATTAGGTTTATATAGGGATAAAGAAAGAAAATAATACTTCCAAAATTCCCCCTATTAATTTCATAATATCAGGTGAATTAATTTCTAAATAATAATAACATTATTATTCTTTACCTAACATATGCTAAAATATTGGATAAAATAAATTTTACCTTCTTGAATAATTAATAAATGTCAATTAAAATAATATTTAATATGAAATTTATCATTGGACTATCAAACTCGGTCAGAAAATCATCTTCAATATTATCAGTCCTTAAGTAATTATTATTTATTTAATTAAATAAATATCACTATGTTATTCATCAAAAAATAAAATATATTATATTTTCTAAATTAGTTAACAACTATTTATTAAATATTCATGTAGAAAAATAAAAAAATTGCATACCATCTTAATGACCATAATAAATAAATATCTTCTATTTATTTAATTATATAATTAATAATATGGTGAATAAAAATTTATTAAATATCAAACTCACATATAGATTCTCTAAAATAATTGGTGATTGAATATGGATGATTAAACTAACATGAATAATTATCAAACCAGACATGGGAAAAATATTTATCCAATTTTTTAAAGTCATATGTAATTTAACTAATGTTCTAAATTCAGTTACCATGTTCCCATCTAGGACCCATTCCCTGTGGAATTTGGCTATTCATTTTTTGTATGAGGTTATCATTTAGATTCATACTATGGCTACCACATATAATCAACATAATGTTACAATGAAAAGTAACGGATTAAACATTTAGAGTTGTCACCACTCCACAATTTACTATTTTTTTAAATTTAAATATATTTCCCACTAATTTTATGGTACAAAAATGTGGGAAGTGGAAGTCTGAGCTCATCCCATGAGGATGCTAAGATTTGAAAGCATAAAAATTTATTAATTTGTTCAATCACTAAATGATGGATAATAAATAATTTTATCATGTTTATTTCTTGGGAAAAACTAATTATTTGAAATAGGGGATCCTGATAAATTTCATAGGATTCTATTCAATTAAAATCATTACAATCTCAATCATATCTTGGCCAAAGTGCCGACCAAAAATTAATTACAAAATTTCAAACCAAATTTGTTCTAATTAGTTAACGCTACTTAGGACAATAAAACAACCTTAACCTTGAGAACTGTATTCACATAAACGTCATGCACTCACCTCTTGTAGTGGAAGACAGACATAGATTATTGTTTAAAATTCATATTTTTTTAATTGTGTTTATGTTCAACCTTTTCCAATCATATAGATTACATTCATGAAAACATAAATTATTTAATTTAATTGTCAATAAAAATTCTTAATCAATTATAATTTTCAATTGTTAAGATTGAAGATTTGTTAAGAAATCATCCTTTTACTCCAAACTCCTGACATATTAAGAATTTTTCCCCACATTATTGATGATAATTCTATCATGCGAGTTGATACAGTGAAGACAAACATTAATATTAGCAATAAAACCCCCAAATTAACTGTATACTTACCTGAAAATGAATTTCCTTCAATGCTACAATAAATAGGGTAATCAAGAAATTCATTAATGATGTTAGTAAAAAATATCCAAACCATTTCAAGTCGCATCCCTCTTATCTTATCAACAACAATTACCATTTATTTATAGATTCAATCAACCATGACATTTTTTTATGGGGAACACTATAGTAAATTTCAAATCATATGTCCATCATGAAAAAATAAGTTTGAGGTTTTACTTTACAGTAATATTTTATAATTTTTTATGGAAATAGTACATCAACATAGTTGTGGTGGATGTTGTGTTACCATGGTCAGATTAAATCAATACTCTTGAGGAGATAAAATCATAATTCAAAATTGTCTTCCCTTTTATATATGGTTCTTTTGACAAACATGATTGAAGAATATACATGATAACATTGTATATGTCTTAGAGTATCCATATTTTTTCTATAAACCATGTCCCAGAACCTTTTGTGTTTTTCAACATATTTGTGTATGGGCTTCTCTTATAAACCACAAGTGTAATCACTATAGAATGTTAGATTTTATGGGTCCATTTTACTTCCACCAATGTATTCACCACTCCCAAAAATGGATGGTGATCATTGAGTCGTCATTAAAATTTCCTATTAATCCATTATGTATCCTTATTTAGTGTGGATCTCAACATGTTCCCCTTCATATCTCCCAATATATTCCTTTAGAAAAATAAATTTCCTAACCCTTATATAGATTCATCCATCACCCCTAACATTGTGTGGTGTTAAACAAGTAGTTTTTTAACAACTCCATGAATTTCATCTTGAAAAATAGTTCATGCAAGTATGGTTTGTTTCTCGAGAAATCCTTCTATAAAAAACTTCATCTACATATGGAATTGGGTTCCCTATGGTGAGTGTAACATTAATATCATTGGTGTGCTTCAGAGTATCCTGGGCATGGTGCAATGAATATTGAATAATTCTTTCAAAATACCCTATTTAATATTTAGAATCAATATCTTGACAAAATCCCTTCAAAATACCACGAATCACTCATACAAAACATACATTAATAAAGGAAAATTATTATAAAAACACATAAATAGGAGACATATCAAATTCCCTTACACATAATCCTTTTTTCCCTCCTTGAGAAAAATATCATCATTAAATCAAATAATTTACATACCAAAACAAGGTAAACATAAAATAATCATCCTTGTAAATTAAACTTCATAACTAGAAATTCTTACAAGAAAAAATTGAACTAAATATATAATTCCAAAATAATTATTCAATTATAATTTTCCATTAAAACATATTTATCTTTTTACTCAAATGTTATAGCCTCTCCTCAACATCCATGTCATTAATGATTTACCTCACTGAATTTTCTATTCCATCATCACTCAATAAAATATGTAATGGATCATTTCATAATATTAAGTATTACAAACCCTATCCATAATATTTCAACTAATCTACATCACCACATAAAAATTAAACTACAACAATCATGATGATGTTTTTAATTTAGGTTCAAATGAATCCATCTCTACATTTTGGTGGGTAACCATGGTAAAAATAAAATGAGAGGTTTGAGAAAGGGTAATAAGTTCATTAAAGAACAAATCATGATAATTAATCATTTTTAATTAAACGAATACATCCTAATTTATATTACCTTTCATATGATAGCTTCCCACACATCCGTTTTATTTTTCTCAACATGGTTATCAAAATATAACATGAAAATTAAAAATTGATATCCTTATTATCCCTAATGATTTTTTCTAAATGTTGTGCATAGGAAAATTTCAAATCCATCACCTAACAAAAAATGATCAAGATCCTTGGTTTGGATTATTGATCTTCCAAAAACATAACCCATTGTTTGTTTTTTTGTGTATTGAGGATTCCTTATAACACAATCGTAATAATTTAGACATTTCTTCCCAAATAACAATGAGATATTTTCCCTACACTCATTTATGGAATCGTCACCTAATAGTACAATGAAACACCAATCTACTTTGCAAAATCTAAAATGACATATCATCCAATAGTAAATAAAAATAATTTTATGAAGGATACATAGGGTTCTATTGAGTATTTTTTTCAAGGTATTCCATATTTTCATGTAGTTTTTACTATTATTCAGATATAGTGTAGGTCTCAAATTCATACAGGATAAGATATATCAATTGATGAAATTAATCATTTCAATGTAGTTTAAAATCAGCATGCTTTGTTTAAAAAAACTCAAATTCTAGAAGTATTTAATACCCTGAAATCACTCAATAAACATTGTATCAGAATGAAGAATTCAAAAATTGGCATAGAACCATCTTATGAATGAGATTCATTATTGTTCTTCTCAATAAATTCATCAAATGGATATAAATATTCAGTTTATTCACTTTATGATTAAAGGGGTCAAACTCAAGAATAAGAAAAATATTACCAAAAATATTTTATGATAATACCTATTAAAATAAGAATGTTATTTTTAAAAATTTACACCTATATTCCTAACATTTTTGAGAAAAAAATAATCAAATTTTTATAGGCTCTAAATAAATTCAACTATGTGATAGTGTCAATAAGATTTGTGGTGATTAAAATTCATGTGTGGGGAAAATTAGTTTCTAGATAGTATCAAGGTTATCATTTTGAAACACACCAATGATACCAGGTAGAATGAATTTAATGTTGAAATTAAATGTATATAGTATTCCAGGGAGTTTCATTAACTCTCAAAAATTTACTAATATTTATATTTATATATAGTGGTTTATACTTTTATACTAAAACAGTATAGACAATGAACGTTTGAAGTCAACCCTTGACAAATAAAATTTTTTAAGTCTCATAATATATTATTCCAGTTGATTAGTCGATGATGGGTAAAAAAATTTTATCATGTTTATTTCAATAGAAAAACTAGTTAATTGAAATAGGGTCCTCGTATTAATTTCATGGGATTTATAAAAATATAATCATTCCTCTCTCAATGCTTGATTGGACCAAGTGTTCGCTACAATGACATTACATAATTTCTTATTAGTTGTGTTCTAATTTTTTAAATCCACCAAAATAATAAAAATCCATTTATATTGAGAAAAATATTCTACTATATTCCTTACACTCAACTCTTTTAGTGTAAGGGAAAATTTGTGGGTTATATTTCTAATTCACTAATATGGTTTGAAGATCCTCCTAGTCTAATCCCGTGGGTAATATTCTAGAACAAATGATATGAATTAATTTAAGTATCAATAAAAATTCCTAATCAATAAGAAATTACAATGGTTGATATGGAAGATCCATTAAACAATCTTCACTTTAGTCTCATCCCTTAACACTTTAGAATTTATCCACACATTATGGATGATAATTCCATTATAAAAGTTGATACGATGAATAAAAAAATACAAAAAAGAATTCAAATGTCAATATTGTATGGAATCTAACATGAAAATTAATTTCCAATAATAATTGAAAAAATAGAGTATATAAGAAAATCATTAAAGATCTCAGAAAAAATATCCAAAAAAATTCAAGTCGGCGTACCTCCTCTCTTATTAATGACAATTACCCATCCTCTAATAGCCTCCATCCACCATGACCTGGTTATTTGGGAAACACCACTGTGTATTTACAATATTCAAGTCTCAAACAAACTTTTCGATTTGATAATTTAATTTTGGATGAAATATTAAATTTTGTAAATATATATGAGGTTCAACATGAGCATGGTGAACATTATGTCCCAATGATTATCAAAAATATTGACTCTTTAGGAGAGAAAATGAGTATTTAAAATTGAGATCCTATTTGATATTGTTACTAAGTCATTGATATAGTTGAGGAATTCACATGGAAGTATGGGATATGCTGTAGTGTATCTATATTTATCCTATGAACCATGGACCATACAATGACATTGACTTCATAATTTTTATATACAAACTACTCTTATGGGCCACATGTACAAATATCTATGTCGTGGTTAATTATTTGTGGTTGTATAACTGTTCTTACAGCCTTGACCATGCTCAAAAAGGTGTCACGAGCATCATGCCATCATCCAACCTTCCCTATAAGAAATGACCTCTTCTTATTAGATGTAGATCTCGACTTGTACCCCTTTTGATCTCCCAAAAAAATATTTTACAAAGATTCCTTATGTAACCCTTATACAACTTTGACCACGACACCTACCACATTATGGAGTTAAATTAGTATCCATTTTAAAAGAACAATAACATTATCCATGACCATCAGACAACCTTATAAGGTGTTATAACATGATAAATCCTTGAATAAGATAACATCATCACCCTATGGTGTAGGGTCCTTGTGGTGAGCATCAGAATAATTCCACAAACTAGATTTCAAATCTATAGTGAACGGTTAAATAAATAATGGATAATTCTTTAAAAATAATATATTTCATCTCCAGTATCAATATCTCAATAAAAACCCTTCAAAATATCATGAATCATTCAATAAAATATTCTTTAATAGAATAAATACACTATGAAATGCATAAATAATTGATATATCAAATTCCCTCAAACATAATTCATTTTCCCATCCTTAAGAAAAATTTCAACATTCATTCATTGAAGTTAAATAACAAATTAATTGACACATTAAAATAATCACCCATTTAATAAAAATTCATAACTAAAAATAATTAAAAGAAAAAAAACCATTATAAAATTCAGAAATCATGTTTCATTTATTATTCACAATTAAAAACATTTTTCACTTTTTACACACATGTTTCAACCTCTCATTAGAATCCATGAAATTAACTATTTAACTCAACATAATTAGTTTTTCCACCTCACCCAAGAACATTTGAATTGTATTTTTCCTCAATATCAGGCAGTATTCCCCGTATTCATATTCATTCATGAAATCTATATCTCAATATAGAAATTAAAAAATTAATCCTAAATAACATTCCATTAAGGTTGAAATTAATTTGAAGATCAATGATATCATGTAAGGAATTGAAAAATAAATTTTGATTTTTGAAAAGAAGGTTTGAATTTTTTAAAGGAAAAATAATGAAAAACTACAAATCTCAGTGAAATGAATACTTCACCTATCAAATTATCTTTAATAAGATAACATCCCAAATGTCCTTATTATTATTTCCTGACATGGGTCACACAATATAACATGATAAATATCTATAATGATCCCCATTTTATCAAATGATTTCATTCAAAAGTTATAATTATAAGATTTCTAACATTCATCCCCTTACCCTATGTGATCAAGATCAATGTTCTAAAATTGGTGATTATTGTCCTTCAGCAGACACAAACCATTTTTTAATGTAAATGATTAATTATAGCATAATGATGACCAGTGTAACCCTTCAACCATAATAACCAAGAGATATACCCATTTAAACATTCAAATAACCCTGACCTAATAGTACCATGAAACACCCATCTCCCTCATAATAGTTCAAATGAAAAATCATCCAATGGTACATAAAGAATATGGGTAGGAAAGATACATATGATTTTATTATCGATTATTATCAAGTTATTCCATTGTCTCAGTGGGTTTTTAGTATGATTCAAATGAAGTGTATGTCTCAATGTTACAAGGGATCAAATTTATAAAATTTTGGCCTCATTCATTTAAATGTAGTTCAAAATCATCATGCATTAGTATAAAAAATAAGCATGTTTTAGTTTCAATGAATATCATGGGTCCACTCAATAAATAAGGTATTATAAATAATATTTCAAAAATAGGTATATAACCCTTTTATGAATCACTACCATAATTTGGTTTCTCACTCTTGTCACAACATGTATATCAATAATCAGTTTACTCAATGCAATTTTCATGGAACAAATTTTAAGAATAAGAATTAAATTAGAAATAATAATTTAGAAAATACCTATCAATTTTTGAATGCGACATTAAAAAATTTACTCCTATATATACAAAATTAGTGAGAAATAAAATTCAAATTCTCTATCATACCATGTAATTCACCTAATTACTAGTGTATCATAGACTAGTGGGAATTAAAAATAAAGTGTGGGTCCAAAGATGATCCAAAATGGATCAATTCTAGACTTTAAAAACACACTAGGACTACCATAGGAAGGAAATTATTGTCATGTTGGTATTTAACAAGTCAAACATGATGTGAAATTAATTATCTACATATAAATAATTTTAAAATTTAATGGTACTGCATGAAAATTTTCTACAATAATATTTCATAAAATGGATGTCTGAGGATGTCCCATGAGGTATCCGAGAATGAAAACTATCAAAAATGATTAATCTAGCTAATCACTCAATGATGGTTGAAAAGTTAGGGTATATATTATAATTATAGGATAAAAAATTTATTTTAAATAGTAATTCATGATCAATTTTATGGGATATCATAATTTTTTAATCATTATAATATCAATTATAGCACAGTTAATGTGTTTTCCACAAATTCATTATCAAAATTCAACCACTAGTGTTCTAATTTGTTAACTCTACCAATGTTAATAAAACCTCCTTGATCTTGGGAAATTTACTCACATAAATTCCTTATATGTGACTTTTATAGTGGAAGACAAATAAAAGTTGTGGTTTATAATTATGATTTTCTCAATTATATTTATGTCACACCTTGTCCAATCATCTAGGTCTGATTCATGAAAAATGATATATTTTAATGTAATTATAAATAGAAATTCCTAATCAATAAGAATTTACAATGTTTGAGATGGAATATTTTTTCAGAAATAATACATGTAATCTTAACACCATTCCCTTTTTGAATTTTTCCACACATTATGGATGAGAATTTCATCATTATAGTTGATTAAAAGAGTAAAACCCTTGAGATAATTAATCAAATGTCATAATTGAATGGGATATTACATGAAAATGAATTTCTATTAATATAAAAGAAAATATATTATTCATGAAAATAATAAAAAAAACTATGAAATGCCACAAAATTAATTTCATGCCACATCCATCTTCTCTCAGTGAAAACAAATACACTTTCATTAATAGTCTATATCTACCAGTGTCTAGTTATATGAGATAACCCATGGTGCATTTTAAATATTTTGGTCCCACAATGTTTTTTTTCTATTTTATTTAATTTTGATTTAAATATTATTCTTTCTATGTTGGCATGATTTATAACCAAGGTGTAGGAGATATTTTTTCCTCATGGTTAGTGGAAATATTTAGTCTGGAGGAGTGAAAATTGATATTTACAATTGGTATCCCTTGTGATTTTGCAACTCATTCATCAATATAGATGATAAATTCACATGATGTCATAGGATATTGTTGAACCCTCTGGAATTAAGTTTTTTTATTGTGTTTTTATAATCCCAACCATTCTTTCTTTATATATTGATTATGCTTAATACATTCCAATTATACTTTAATATATGTTGTTACCTTAACTATGTTTACATTAAGTCTTTTGAATTATTAGATATATGTTTACTATGACTTAACTCATTCTTCCAAGTGAATGCTCAAATAGTTTTTAGCTACCGTTACAAACTAGCTACCGATATAGAGTAGAGAAACCGTTAGACAGTAGCTACCATCAGAACAAATAGCTACCGTTACAAGCTAGCAACTGTTACAGCTCACATCGACCGATACAGTTAAGTCTACTAATATGTTGGAGCTACCACTATAAGAGAGCTACCGATACAATGAAGTCGATAGTTACCGCTACAACAAAGTTGACAGCTACTGATATGCTGAAGTCCACCGTTATGCAAAGTCTACTGATAGAGAGCTACAACTACCATTACAAGGAAGATCCATAGCTACCGATAGAGAGTTACAGCTACTGGTAAAGTTAGAGCCACCGCTACCGTTACAAGGCAGAGACACAACTACCGATAGAGAGTTACCGCTACTGGTAAAGGCTGAGCCACTGCTACTGTTACAAGTCCATCACTAACAATACATCAAGTCTACTGACACACAAGTCTACCGTTACAAATGTCTACTGATACTCAGACCTACAGACGCCCACTGTAACACAAGTCTACCGAAATCAAGAGTTACCGTTCCAGAGACAGAACCTGACACTGCTTTAATTTCATTATTTTTGTTTAATCTAACCAACGGTCATATCAGGTATATTTTAATTCACTGACATTTATTTAATGTGTGTTGTTGGATGTCAGGGAACTGTACATCGTACCTACAAAAATAAATGATCTTTTGCCGGAGCACGTGCTTTAAATAAAGGAAGAATGCGCTTCTAAAAGCGAGAGTCATTTTTTATACGAATATCCAAAAGATACAGACCACATGGTGTGCTGAAAGAACAATAGAGCGTGAATGAAGAGAGATGAATGAACTTACACGAAGAACTCATTATTTACTGCATACCAGTGAAGAGCTGAGAACGAGAACATAACTCAAGAGCCTCATCGACTACTTCTTCTCTATCTATGAACCAGGAAGTCAAGGAAACAGACGATACTCTGTTTTCCAGACAAAAAACAGAAGAGGACTCAGAGCGAATTCTGATCAATCAAAGGAGTCCAGAACTGCACGACAATCACTAGAGCCATTTCTAAACTCAAAATATTTTCTCTGTGATTTATCTTTTTACATATTGATCGGTGTGTGTTATCTGCTATATTTTTCACATACACTATCTCCTGTGCTTTAACTGAAGGATTTTTAAATCCTCACTCAAATCTCTTACTTCTTTTATTTCCCCCTGGGATAGTGTTAGAAGTCGTGTGACCTGGATAGATGGTTGTTGTTGTTTCTGTTCCCACGGATAACAATATTAGAGGTCTTGGACCTGGACAGTTGTATACTGTTGTAATCCCCCATCCAGGGTGTGGATCATCAGTATTCAAATTGTTGAGAGGACTAAGTCTCGTCTTGAGACTGAACCTCTTGGTTATATCTTCTGTGCCATATATTTCAAAGTTATTCTTTATTCCGTTTCTAATTTCAGTAAAACCAAAACTGTTTTAAAGTCACTTTGATAATTAAATTCTCAAGTGTTTATATTAGTTGTAAATCAGTAAGTTGGTTTCAAAAGTTAATCAACCTTCTGTTTTGATTAGCTGGGAAATAATCAATCCCTTGAGAACCCAAAAAAACCCTTACTTTGATATAAATTCACTACAGTTTAATTCAGTATTTTTATTCGGGGGTTTTTAAGACAAAGTTTTTAAACAGAAATTTTAATTGGAACTCAATTCACCCTCCCTCTTTAGTATCCAATCCGACCAACAATTGGTATCAAAGGTTGTTTAAATATTTTCTAAAGTACTATGTTTTTCAACTGTAATTTTAGTTGTATTTTAAAGGTCTTAAAATTTCTGTTATTTCTAAATTTTTATTTCTTTATAATATTTGCTTTAATTTAGTTATCATGGACAATAGAGATGAAGTTGTTGATACCAATAGACCACCCTTTTTCAATTTTACCAACTATGCTCAGTGGAAAATCAAGATGAAAATTCATTTAGAGAGAATGAGTTTTGATATTTGGACTGATATAGAACCTGAATACAAAATACCAACTATTGTTAGATCTACATAGAATGAAGCTACTAAGACAACCTACAATAATAACCATAAAGCTATGAATTCTTTGTACTGTGATCTAGGAGATGAGTAATTTAATAGAACATCTTCTTGTAAAAATTATTATGAAATTCGGGATACCTTAGCTGTTTCTCATGAAGGAACAATTAATGTTAAGGAGATGAGATTGAATACCTATACAATTAAGTATGATAATTTTAAGATGAAGCCTGATGAACCCATTTATGACATGTATCTCAGGTTCAACGAAATTCTCAACACAATGACTTCTCTGGGAAAGGATGTTCCAGCAAAGGAACAAATCATGAGAATTCTGAGATGTCTACCTGAAAGATGGAGAGGAACTTATGTCTCAATTAGAGAATCATGTGATATTGGTGAACTACGAGTCAAGGATCTAATTGGCAAGTTGATGATGTATTAAGAGTAAATCAAGGTTAACAAAGAAGAAGAAGATGAACCAATAAGGATGTCAGTTGCTTTAAAGACTTCAACTTCAATGAACAAGGATAAGGAGAAGCTTCAAGCTATCAATGAATGTTCAAGATGTGAAGACAGTGAGAGTGATTCTGACAGTGATGCTGAGATGGCTCACATTTCCAGAAGATTTAAAAAGTTTTATAGGAAGAAGATATTTTTCAGAAAATCAGATTATAAAGGTAAGTATGATAGCAAGGGACATTGGAAAAAGGATTGGAATAATCCTGATAAATCAGATGAAGTTATCTGTTATGAGTGCAAAAGAAAATGACACATAAAAGTAGACTGTCCAAAGATGAAATACAAGAAGAAGTATGAATACAAGGATAACAAGTATAATAAATCAATGAAGGCTACTTGGAGTGCTTATGTGGACAATTCTAGTGAATCTGATGTTTCTGAAACTGAACACAGAAACAAGGCGAACATGTGTTTTCTGAAAAACACTTCTGAGGTAACTTCAGAAACTCCTGCTTCTAATTCATATTATTCTAGAGATGATTATAAATGTGATAACATGTCTAAATATGAACTGTTTGAATATTATGATATGTTAGAAGAAACCTGTATTTAGCTAAAAGACAAATACAAAGGTTTAAAGAAACAGTATGCTTTAACTGTTAAACATAAATCTGATCTGGATATTGAAATGGAAAAGAATGCTCAGTTACTTAAAGAGAATACTGAACTAAAATTGTCTAATGAGCAACTCAAGAAAGACTTAGAGAAATTTACCAATTGTAAAGATACTCTTACTCAAATGCTAGGTAAGAAAATTGCACCTAGATACACTACTGGTATAGGATACCAACCTGGAAAAAGGAAAATTACCAAAACTAGATTCATTCCTAAATCGGGACAGAATGTAGCTAGCTATGGAACTTCATATTCTTCAACTAGTTATATTCATAGTTATGGATCTAATAAGGTTTATCTTTCAAAATATGTTGATTATAGAAATGTTATGAGACCCATTAGACAAATATGGGTACCTAAAGTGTTATTGTCTAACCTGTCTAGACCCAAGAAGATCTGGGAACCAAAATCATTTCCTTTTTAAATCTGTTTTGTAGGAAACCTGCTTAAAGAGCACCTGTAAAAAGACCTGGTACTTGGACAGCGGATGTTCAAGACATATGTCAGTAGACTTCTCATGCTTTAGAAGCTTAGTTATAGTTGATGGAGGGTTTGTCACTTTTGGTGATAACTCAAAAGGAAAAATCATCAGCTTAGGCCAGATTGGTAACACTGACTCAGTATTGATTTCTAAAGTTTTATTTGTTGATGGACTTAAATACAATTTGTTAAGTATTTCTCAGTTATGTGATGATGGTTTTTATGTTAAATTTGAAAATGATTCTTGCAATGTTTTTAATTCTAAAAATGTTTTAGTGTTTACTACTTTGAGAAATGAAAATGTTTATGCTGTTGATTTAAATTCTTTAGCTATGTAAAATATTACTTGTTTAAATTCTTTTCATAAAGAGTCTTGTCTTTGGAACAGAAGATTAGGACACTGCAATGTGCATTCACATAGAAAACTTTCTAGGAATAACTTAGTTAGATACCTACCCAAACTTGAATTTCCAGCAGACAATGTTTGTAATCCCTGTCAAAAGGGAAAGCAACATAAAGTTTCTTTTAAATCAAAGAAAGAAGTTTCTACTTCTCAACCCCTCTAGTTGGTTCACATGGATTTATTTGGACCATCTAGAGTTTCTAGTTTAAATGGGAACCATTATGTCTATGTTCTTGTAGATGACTTTTCTAGATATACTTGGGTATATTTTCTAGCTCAAAGAAGTGAAGCTTGTTCTTGCTTTATAGAATACTCCATGTCTGTAGAAATCCTTAGTGGACTTAAGATTAAAACACTGAGAAGTGATCATGGCCATGAGTTTGAAAATCATGAGTTTTAATCTTACTGCTCACACAATGGCTATAGTCACAATTTCTCTGCCCCTAGGACACCCCAGCAAAATGGTGTAGTAGATATGAGGAATAGTACCCTGCAAGAAATTTCTATAACTATGCTTAATGAGTATGACCTACCTATTTATTTTTGGGCTGAAGCTGTAAATACAGCTTGTTATGTTATTAATAGAGTCTTGATTAGACCCGTTCTTAAGAGGAACCCTTATGAGTTGTGGAACCATAGGAAACCTAAGGTTAACTACTTCAAAGTTGTTGGCAGCAAAGTCTTTATTCTTAACACTAAAGATAATCTTGACAAATATGCATCCAAGATTTATGAAGGAATTTTCCTAGGTTACTCTATTTCTAGTAAAGCCTATAGAGTCTTTAATAAGAGAACCAAATGTGTGGAAGAATCAGTTCACATAAAATTTGATGAAATTGATCCACATGAACCTAATACCTCTCTTGAAAATATTGAGGATGATCTCTCTGGTTTGAACCTTAATGATAAAAACAGTGGACCTGTAGTTAAAATGTCCAGTTCTAGAAATTTTTTAAAACCTACTTCTGTTGAACCTCAACCTGTTGATGAACCTGAAATCTCTAGCCCTACCTTTTCAAGACCAACTAGGATTCTAAAGAACCATCCTTTAGATGCTGTTGTAGGAAATCTAGATAGAGGAACCCAAACTAGTGCTTCTCTAAGAAATTAGGTTGATCATCAAGCCTTCTTGTCACAGATAGAACCTAAAAATATCAATGATTCTATCAATGATAAATTCTGGGTAATGGCTATCCAAGAAGAACTAAATCAATTTGAAAGAAACAAAGTCTGGAAATTAGTAGAAAGATCTAAGGAAACTATCACCATAGGAACAAAATGGGTGTTCAAAAACAATGTTGATGAATCTGGAAACATCATTAGAAACAAAGATAGGCTAGTTGCATAAGGTTACAATCAAGAAGAAGGAATTGACTATGAGGAAACCTTTGCACATATAGCTGGATTAGAGGCTATTAGGATCTTACGTGCCTATGCATCACATCTGAATTTCATGTTATATCAAATGGATGTGAAAAGTGATTTTTTAAATGGTTTTATTGTTGAAAATGTTTTTGTAGAACAACCATCTGGTTTTTCAAATCCTCATTTTCAAAATCATGTTTTTAAACTTTGTAATGAATTATATGGTCTAAAACAAGCTCCAAGAGCTTGGTATGAAAGACTTTCAAACATTCTTATTTAGAAAGGATTTACAAAAGGAATAGCTGATCCCACTCTTTTTATAAAAATAATTTCAAAAGATGTATTAATAGTACAAATCTATGTTGATGATATTATTTTTGGATCTTCTAAAAATTCATTATGTATTGATTTTTCAAAGGTTATGCAAAATGAATTTGAAATGATCTTAATGGGAGAGCTTAAGTATTTTCTTGCTTTAAAATTTTTTCAAACTAAAGATGGAATTATTTTAAATCAAAGTAAATTTAATGGGGATTTATTAAAACATTTTGGTTTGGATAGTATTAAAGAAAGTGATATACCTATGTGTACCACATGTAAATTGGATGTTGATGAATCTGGGAGACCAGTTGATCAAACTAATTACAGAGGCATGATTGGGAGTTTACTTTATCGTACTGCTAGTTGACCAGATATCATGTTCAGTGTATGTTTGTGTGCTAGATTTCAAGCTAATCCTGAATAATCACACTTTCTTGCAGTTAAAAGGATTTTTAAATATCTTAAGTATACTGCAAATTTAGGTTTATTTTATCTAAAAGGACAATCATTTGACTTAACAAGTTATTCAGATGCTGATTTTTCTGGATGTAATTTAGATAGGAAGAGAACATATGGAACATGTCACTTACTTGGAAAATCCCTAGTATCATGGTGTAGTATGAAACAGAACTCAGTTGCATTGTCTACTGCTGAAGCTGAATACATGCTGCTGGTAGTTGTTGTGCACAGATTCTGTGGATGAAACACACACTACTGGATTATGGATTTGACTTTAAACATGTTTCAATCAACTGTGACAACACTAGTGAGATTAATATCTCTAAGAATCCTGTTTCTCACTCTAGAACCAAACACATTAAAGTTAGACACCATTTTCAAAGAGATCATTATCAAATAGGTGATATAAAACTTGATTTCATTGGCATTGAACTTCAATTAGCTAATATTTTCACTAAACCTTTAAGTTTAGAAAGATTAAGTTTCATCAAACATGAATTAAGAATGATAACATACCCTTGAAACCATTAGAGAAACCTCACCGTTACAGAAACCTCACCGTTAGAGAAACCTCACCGTTACAGAAACCTCACCATTACAGAAACCTCACCGTTAGAGAAACATCAACGATATAGAGACCTCACCGTTAGGGAGACCTCAACGTTAGGGAAACCTCACCGTTAGATGACTTTACTGCTAAATTTGCAGGCTATATTTTTCTGTAAAGCCGAGTCATCGAACCGTTTTATTTTATTTATGATTTATGTGATTTATGAATCCTAAATGATATTAAAACTCAAACTAGACTCACTAAATCTCACCGCGAACCTATCTGCTCGAACTCTCCTAAACTAAACCTATCGAGCTTCCGAACCCTTGCCTCAAATCCTTAATGGCCCGCGTCAAGAGACGTCAGATGACTGATGGAAATGAAGCGCCGGCAGCGAAGAGACAAAAAGTAGCTAATACTGATGCCAGTGGAAGTGGCAGTGGAAGTGTAGCTCAAAGAGGACCAGTAAACCCGCACCTATCGAAGCGCGAGATAGTTGTTGAAAAAGAGGTGTGTGAATAATGGATTATGGAAAGAAATTCATTCATTCTTAGAGTATTAGAAGAACAAGGTTGGCTAGAATGCTTCACGAACAACAACAGACCTTATTATCTAGGACTGGTGAAACAGTTCTACGAATTCGCTCATTTTGAAAAGCATGAACAAGAAAGTATAATGGTTTCATATGTGAATGGTCAGGAAGTATTTTTTACTTCAGAAGAATGGGCAGAGAACCTGAGAGTTCCTCATGAGGGTGATTTTACTTATTATTCCAAGTCTGTACCTTTGACCAGTGATGTGTTTCAATATGAAGATGCTTTGCTGGAACTCACAGGGAATGGGACCCCTAGAAAGGTTATTGCTGCAAAGATGGGAGGAGAAGATAAGCTGTTATTTAAATTTATTCAGCATGTTGTTAGTCTGAGAAGAGGATACTTTTCCACTTTAAAATTCCAAGACATATATCTGTTACATTTGCTGAAACACAGTGTGAGAATCAATCTATGTTGATTGATTATGGTTCAAGTGGAAGAGATGACTAGACCGAAGTCAAAATCAAATGCCTTGTTTCTCTCAAAGATAATTTCTGTGATGATGAAAGTGAAGGAGATAGTTGGACCTCAAGATGAGATAGTAGTGGTTAAGGATAACTTCTGTATTACAAGATCTATTTGTAAATACATGAAATTCGGCTGGAATCCTTGGAAGAAATCATGGGTAAATGATGATGGAAACATTTATGACAAGTTCACTCCTGTGGATCATCCGTCTAGACCAAAGGATGTGAGAGATCATGGTCTTGGACCAGATGAGCCAGAACCAGTCTACAGTGATGATGAAGCTGAAGAGGAAGTGACATTAGTATAGGAAGGAGGAGACCCAGACCTACCCCCTAGTCCTGTGCATCAAATTATTTCTTATGGAGCAGCTAGCCCTCCAAAAGCACAACCAAAGAGAGAAACTGTCTTGAAGGACAATGATTCAGAGACTACAGAAGAAAGAGAAGAATCATGCCAATATGTTGTCAAGGAAACCTCTGAGGAGGATGAGACAACCAAATCTGATCATAGAGAAAAGGAGGATGATGATGAAGCAGATGATGAGGAAAATTTTGAAAAAGAGATCAGTTTGAGTCCCCTAATAGTTAGTACAGTCAGGATATTGCCTGATCAGGAAGACATAGCAGCAGAACCTGTTGATGAGAGAGTCATTAATGACTCAGAACAAATGGTTATTGAATCTGCTAAAATTGTAGAGGAAATTGCAGAATTACCTCCGGAAAAAGAGTTGGAAGAGATACCTAAGGAAATTGTTCCAAGTGAGGGAGAGAATCTTGGCTCAGTATTAGTTTCATATGACATTGAAGGTTGGACATCAGATCCCGGATATATGATTCTTGGACTTTCTTATGGAGATTCTGATGAGGAAGACCAACCCCAAAAGGAATCAGTTACCTTACCTATTGTGGCTTACAATGTGGCAACCAAGGAGAACCTTAAGTCTTTAAAAGCCAAATTGATAGAAGAAATAAGAGAATCAGTTGCAGATATGAAGAAATGTATGGTTGAAGAGATGAAAAGCGTGGAGCAATCCCTTGAGTTATCCATTGGATGTAGTGTGTACAGTCCTGTGAAAGAAATGGTGGATGAACTTAAGGTGTGCCACACTCAGATTTAGAGTCGGACAGGAGCTGTAGTTGCTCTTAGACAATCAATTGCTTCATTGACTGCTTTGAACAGTTCTCAAACTCAGGTGCACACTTACATTTGATATATCAAAGAAGTGGTCAAACGGTTTTTTGATGTTTTTGAGGCCTTTAAGAAGTCAGTTAAAGAACATCTGAATAGTCAGGATGAACTTGTTCAGAAGGTGGTTAGTAGTCTGACTCACTCTTTCAAGGAGACAATGGCCTTCTCAATGAAACATCTTTCCTCATCCAGCACAACTATGAACCTTGACCAGATCCACACTATTATTCAGGAAGAATTGGATAAGGCAAGTCCGAGTGGTGCATCAGATACCCAGATTCTTGATACCACTAGGGAAGTTAGTAGTTTTGTACGTGATCACCTATGGGAAGCTACTGCTTCTCAAGAGGCAATCAAAAATACGGTGGATACTTATTTTTTAAAAGTTTATACCAAGAACAAAATTACAATCCATTTCAATCTTTTGATTGAGAATATGAAGTTACCTCCAGTTACCCTAGCCTTCAGAGAACAGGTTAGTAAGCTCAGGGAGCTTACTCCTACTTTAGATAAGTTTATTGAGAACAGAGATGATTTTGTATCTACTATGGAGAGAGGTGGAAGCATCATCATGGATTTCAGGAATCTCTTGTTACCTTTCCTACATGTGGATGCTCGGCCAGTTATTGTACCACCTTCCCTTCCACCATCTGCCACTGGGAGTACTCCTCAACTGACTCTAGTTCAAGCCATCAGGAGCTTGACACCATTGATCCCTCAGAGAGAGACAGATTACAGATCTGGTACTATTTCAGTTGCTAATCCACCAGTGGTTCTTTCAGGAATTCCCAAGCCTGCTAACTCTACCTCTGCACCCTCTGCTGATCCCAAGGGAAAGACACCTGTTCAAGAGGATTATTTAGTGCTTCTAGTCATTTTTTATGGGATTCATTGTATTTTTTGAACTTTTCTGATTTTCCCCAATATATCTTTTGCTTATCAATCAAATACTTCATTCCTCTCTTCACTGTCTATTTTACTCTGTATATTGTCTTTCTTAGTCCTTATCTGTTCTCTGATACCCTCCTTTTTGTTAATCACAAAGGGGGAGAAATTATTGGAAACCTGTACCCAGAGAGAGAGAAAGAGAATGTTGTTCACCTAAGGGGACAAATGGGGAGAAAATCACTACATTGGAGGAGAATCCTGTAGTTAAATTGATAGGGGAGGAATATGCGAATCTTTTCAAACTAACGAATCTTGCTTGTGTTTTCCTCTGATACTACGTTATTTCTTGATATATTCATGTTTTCATATTTTTCCTCTGATTCTATTTTTTTAATATCAATTCCAGAGAATTTTTTTGTCTCTGATACTATATTGTTGATATCATACTTTGATATATATGTATATTTCCTTCTCTGATATTACTTTATTTTGGAATAGGTTGTGATTATAAAAAGGGGGGAGATTGTTGAACCCTCTGGAATTAAGTTGCTTTATTGTGTTTTGATAATCCCAACCATTCTTTCTTTATATCCTGATTATGATTAATACATTCCAATTATACATTAATATATGTTGTTACCTTCACTATGCTTAAATTAAGTCGTTTGAATTATCATATATATGTTTACTATGACTTATCTGATTCTGCCAAGTGAATGCTCAAACAGTTTTTAGCTACCGTTACAAACTAGCCACCGATACAGAGTAGAGCAACAGTTAGACAGTAGCTACCGTCAGAACAAATAGCTACTGTTACAAGCTAGCAACTGTGACAGCTCACAGCGACCGATACAGCTAAGTCAACTGATATGTTGGAGCTACCTCTATAAGAGATCTACCAATACAATGAAGTCGATAGTTACCGCTACAGTAAATTTGATAGCTACCAATATGCTGAAGTCCACCGTTATGCAAAGTCTACCGATAGAGAGCTACCGTTACCGTTACAAGGCAGAGCCACAGCTACCGATAGAGAGTTACCGATAATGGTAAAGGTAGAGCCACCGATACAGTTACATGGCAGATCCACAGCTACCGATAGATATTTACTGCTACTGGTAAAGGCATAGACACTGTTACTGTTACAAGTCCACTGCTACCGATACATCAAGTCTACCGACAGATAATTCGACCGTTACAAATGTCTACCGATACTCAGACCTATAGAAACCCACTATAACACAAGTCTACCGATATCAAGAGATAACGTTCCAGAGATAGAACCTGACACTGCTTTAATTTCTTTATCTTTGTTCAATCTAACCAACGGTTATATAAGGTATATTTTAATACACTGACATTTATTTAATGTGTGCTATTGGATGTCAGGGAACCATACCTCGTACCTGTAAAAATAAATCATCTTTTGTCAGAGCACGTGCTTTAAATAATGGAAGGATGAGCTACTAAAAGATAGAGGAATTTTTTAGACGAATACACGAGAGATACAGACCACAAGGTGTTCTGAAAGAACAACAGAGCGTGAATGCAAAGAGATGACTGAACATACAATAAGAACTCATTCTTTACAGTATACCAGTGAAGAGCTAAGAATGAGAACATAACACACGAGCCTCATCGACCACTTCTTCTCTATCTCTGAACCTGGAAGTCAAGGAAACAGATGATACTCTATTTTCCAGACAAAAACCAGAAGAGGACTCAGAGAAAATTCTGGTCAATCAAAGGAGTCCAGAACTGCACAACAATCACTAGAGCCATTTCTAAACTCTAAATATTTTCTCTGTGATTTATCTTTTTACATATTGAGCGGTGTGTGTTATCTTCTGTATTTTTCACACACACTGTCTCCTGTTCTTTAACTGAAGGATTTGTAAATCCTCACTCAACTCCCTTACTTCTTTTATTTCCCACTAGGATAGTGGTAGAGGTCGTGTGACCTGGATAGCTGGTTGTTGTTTCTATTCCCAAAGATAACAGTGGTAGAAGTCTTGGACCTAGACGGTTGTATACTTTTGTAATCCCTGATCCAGGGTGTGGATCATCATTATACAAATTATTGAGAGGACTAAGTCTCGACTTGAGACTGAACCTCTTAGTCATATATTCTGTGCTATATCATTCAATGTTATTCTTTATTCCGCTGCTAATTTCTTTAAAACCAAAACTATTATAAAGTTACATTGATAATTAAATTCACAAGTGTTTATATTAGTTGTAAATTAGTAAGATGGTTTCAAAAGTTAATCAACCTTCTGTTTTGATTAACTGGGAAATAATCAATCCCTTGAGAACCAAACTGAACCCTTACTTTGATATAAATTCACTACAGTTTGATTCATTATTTTTATTTGGGGGTTTTTAAGACAATGTTTTTAAACAAAAATTTTAATTGGAACTCAATTCACCGCCCCTCTTGAGTATCCACTCCGACAAACAGATATATCATGGTGTATTTGGATTTAACCATGACCCATGGGCCTGACCATGTCCCGACTTTCATCATTTTTAATATGGGAATCTCTTATGGGCCACATTTGTATTCTCTATGATGAGGTTAACTATTTATGGCCTTGTTACAATATCCTAGGTCATGAACACACCCAAAACAATATAGAACCATTATAATTTCTAACACTACCTAATAGAAATGATTAATACAGGTTTGGTGTGGATATTTATGTGTTTCCCTATGGATCTCCCAATCAATACTCTTACACAGATTCATTTCACGACCCTTATAGAGCTCCATCCATATCCCCTAACATTGTGTGGTGTAAAATTGTTAGTCATTTTAACTACTCATTGTCCTTGACCTTGACCATCATCCCATGTTAGTTATTTTTTTTACTCGAGATATCTTGTGTAACATGGATTTAACTCCATAGGGAATAATTCACCCCTTGGTGAGCTTCAGATAATGCCATAATTTTTCACCTGATTATCTAGCTTGTGGTGCACTAACTCTTGGACAATTCTTTCAAAACTACACAATTCATATCCAGTCTAAAAATCTCAAAAAAATCCTTCAAAATACTACAGATTAGTCAAAAAACATGTACTTTGAATGATAATATTTACTAGAAAACACATAAATAGGTGAGATATTAAATTCTTTAACACAAAATTATTTTTCCTATCCTCAATAAAAATATAAAAACTCAATCATAGAGGGTCCAATCCTAATAAAGGGAAACATTGAAATAGTCATTACCTTAAATAACAATTCATAACTACAAATAATACATTAAAAAACACACACCCAATACATAATTCCCAAATCATGCTTTAGTTATAATTAAATATTATTAAAACCTTTCTCTTTTTACTCATATTCATCAACCTCTCACAAATATCCATTACATTAATGATTTTCCATATAAATGTTTATTTTCCCTCACCAATCGAGAACATATTTAATGGATTTTTTCTCAATATAAATTACTATAAACCTTCTTCAAATGCTTATAAGAAATCCACATTGCCACATAGAAACTAAAATACAAAAAACCCTTGAGGCATTTTTAAATGAAGTTAAAATGTATACGAGGAACAAAGATGGTGGGTAATTATGTGAGAAATATAACATGAGGCATGAAAAGGTACAATGGATTCCTTAAAGAAAAAATCAGGATAATAATTAATGATCAATGAATTAAATCACAAGTCAATATCCATTTTATATAATAACGTACCATATTTCCTACTTAATTTTTCAACAAGGGGTTCAAAATATTACATTAAAAACAATGATCAAGTTCATTATTTTATCTAAAATATTTTTTCAGATATTTTTTATATAAAAAATCCTTAAATCCATCACCTGAACATAAATTTTCATGATCATTATTGGTTAATATTTACCATCAAAATATACAGCCAAATATTTTGTTTTCTTTCAATATGTAGAGGATTCTTTATAGAACAAGGTTAACAAATATAAAAATTCCTTTCAAGTGAAAAAGATATATACCCCTCACAATAATTCATGGAGCCCTTACCTAGTAGTACCATGAATCACCCATCTCCCTCACTAAAGTTAAAAGGAAAAATAATTCAATGACACGTAATTAATAAGAGTATTATGTATAAAAATGTTTTTATTTTGAAATAATATCAAGGTATACTATGGTCTCTATGGGTTTTCACAATGATTCAGACCTAGGCTAGGTCTCAAAGTCATAGGGGATTAAATGTATCAATCATTGTAACCATAAATTTTAAAATAGTTTAAAATCATCATGCTTCAATAAAAAAATCTTCGCAAAGTATTGAATACCTTACATTCACTCAATAGTTCAGGAAACATAAATAATATTTCAAAAATCATCCTAGAGCCCTCTCTAGAATGGGATTCATAATGTTTTAATCAATTTGGTCTAGGATTGGACATCAATAATTTTTTTATTAAATGAAATTTTAATGGAACATACATTAAAAATTAGAACGATATTATTAATAATTTTTTAAGAAACTCTCTGTCAAAATAAGAATGTGACATTTAATAATTTACACAAATATCATTAACATTTTTGAGGAAGAAACATAAAATTTATCAACATGGGAAATTAGTTCACTTAACTGTTGTTGTATCCTAGATAAGTGAGGATAAAAACTAAATTATTTGGCCAATGAATATCCAAAAAAGGTTCTAGGTTAGCTTCTAGAAACATGTCGAGGATACCAAAGATAAATTAGTTAATGTCATAAGGAAATATAACTACTTGTCCGTAAAGTGTCATTAACTCTCAAAAGATTAATTTTTTTAAATATTAAAGAGGGTAATCACAACTTTTACACTTCAATAATATATAAAATGAATGTCTGATGTCATCCCATGTGGAAGGTTACATAGAAAACATTAAAAATTGATTAATCTAGTCAATTAATTTATGATGGTCAAAAAACCATGTTATAAAATTTATTTCGTGAGAAAAACTTATTAATTGAAACAAGGTTGTAGGGTAAATTTCATGTTATTTTAGAAAATCATAATAATTTCATTATCAATCATAGAATCGTCAATCTTTTTTCAACAATGTTGTTATAGAATTTATAAAAACTAGTTTTTTAGTTGGTTAACTATAACAAGGCTTATAAAACCACCTCGATCTAGAAAATTTATTCACCTAATGGTTATACCATCTAATATTGAATTGATGAAAAATACAAAGTATATTTTATAATTTTTATTCACTCAATTATGCTAGAGTTACACCCTGTCCAATTCATTATTCCAGATTCATGAAAATTGATGTGATTTAACTTATATACCAATAGAAATTCCTAATAAATATGAATTTGAAATGGTTGACATAGACTATATTTAAATTACATATCCATTTACTCATAACCACTTACCCCTTTATAATGTAACCACACAATTTGGATGAGAATTAAATCATTAAATCTGTTAAAAGTATGAAAACCATTACCATATGAAATTGCATGTCAAAATTTAATGTAAATTACATGAAAATGAATTTCCTTCAATACTAGGAGAAAACGAGTATTCATGAAATGAATATATAAGGTTGGGGAAAATCCCATAAATAATTCCAAGAAATTTCCACCTTATTATAGTGATAAAAAGATCCCTTTATTTGATAGCCTCCATCCATCAAACCCTAGTTACTTAGGAAATACCCTGGTGCATTTCAAATCTTCACGTCTTACCGAATTTTTTGAGTTTTTTGTTTACTATTGAATGGAATATTATTATTTTTACAGCGAAATATTATTTAATACGGGTGTGGTGGATGTTTTTTCTTCATAGATCGTAAAATTCCTGAGTCTTGAGGAGAAAAAATCTTCATTTAAAATTAATAACCCTTATAATTATTATTTGATCCATTGAAAATACTGAGAAACTCTCATGATGGTGTCAGATATGTTGTGATAAATCAATATTTATCTTTTTAACCATATTACATACCATGTCACAACCTTTATAATATTTATGTGTCAGGTTCTCTTATGGTCCATGGGTGAAATCATCATGGTGTTGTGAATTATTGGTGGTTGTTTTAACATCACCATGGTCTTGAACATGGAAAAAAAGTCTTGGAGATAACTATTTCAACATCTAATTTTCCTTGTAATCCAAGAAATCTCCATATTTGTCATTGATCATAATGTGTTCTCCTTTAGAGCTCCAAATCAATGATTTTTTAAACATATTTATTCCATTTGACTAAGAAAGATTCATCCACAACCCTAATGTGGTGCGGTGTTAAATTGGTATCTATTTTAACTAATCCAAATTATTTCTCATGTCCCTCAGGCAGTGTTAGTAGGATATTTTTCCATGATAAATCCTTGCATAACACAGATTCATCTCCCGATGATGTGAGGCTTCCAATTATTATCATCCAATTAATACTACAGGATTTCTTCTGAGTCTCCAGGTTGTGGTGTAGTGACTCTTTTCTAATTTCTTTAAAATAATCAATTTCTTCAACTGTATCAATATCTCAAAAAATTACCCCTAAAAACCATGAATTAGTCATAAAAAATATACGTTAATTGAGTTAATTTACCCAAAAAAACACTTAATGAATTGATATATCAATATCCCTTTCACATAATTATTTTTTCTATCCTTAAGAATAAATCTCATCATTTAATGAATGAGGTTCCAAACCTAAGTATGGGACACATTAAAATTATCATTCCTACAAATGGAAAGTCGTAACTGAGAATTATTTCAAGAAAAAAACAATCTAATATATAATTCCAAAATAAAGATTAATTTATAATTCCCAATTCAAAACATCTTTCCCTTTTAACTCACATGAACTTACCATCAATATCTATTTCATTATTGATTTACCTAACAAAAATTTCTTCTCTCTCATCACTCGAGAGGATATTTGAAGGATTTTTCTCAACCAAGAATATTTTCATACATATCAATATTTTTTTAGAGAACAACATCGCCACATAAAATTTAATCTACAATAATCATGAGTACTTTTAAATGATTTTTGAATTCATCTTGGGATTAAGTGTATTGGGTAATGATGTGAAAAAAAAATCTCAGGCTAAAATGTGGCAATAAATTTTTTAAATCATAGATAATTATAATCAAGAAAACTCAGTGATATAAATATTTACACCTTTAAATTCCCATTTATTATATTAAATCCCATACATCCTTCTTATTTTTCTCAAAATGGGGATCACAATATAACATGTAAAACAGAGATGAAGATCCTCATTTTCTCTCATAACTTTTTTCTGAATGATTTACATATAAAAATTCTCACATCTATTACTCTAAGAAAAATTTTCAAGACCATCGATATAGATTATTGACCATACAAAGATACACCAATTTTTTTTTATTATAGATGATTCCTTATATTACAATGATTACCAGTGAGTCCCTTCATCCAAAATAACCAAGAGATATCCCTCCCCCACACTCATTCATAGAACCCTTCCCTAGTAGTACCATAAAACACCCATATCCCTTTCTAAAGTTCAAATGAAATATCTTCCAATTATAATAAATAATTAGGGTTGGAATGATACATAGTCTTGTAATGTGTAATTATGTCAAGGTATTTCATGGTCTTTTGGGGTTTTAATAGGATTCAGATTTTGGGTTGGTTTGAAAGGCATAGTGCCTCAAATGTATCAATTTATGGCCTCAATCATTTAAATATAGTTAAAAATCATCATGGTTATATAATAAAAACAATAAAATTATATTATTAATGAAGACCATAATTTCACTCAGGAAATAAGTTGTTAGGAAGAAGATTTCTAAAATACGCATAGAACTCTATTAGGAATTAGAGTCATAATGTTGTTTCTAAATCAGGTCATGTAATGGAAATGAATAATTATTTTTTCCAATGCATTATTAAAGGAATAAACATAAATAATAGGAACCCTATTATAAGTAGTCTTTTAATAAAATCTTTATCAAATTATGAATGTGAATTTTAAGAAAATACACCTATATATCTATCATTTTTGGACATGAAAATTCAAATTATCCAATATGAAAAATTACATCACCTAATTTATGGGGTTTCCGATATTATGGAGGACTAACAATTAATTTAATGACCAAAAAAGTTCCAAAAAATGATTACAATTATCATTTTAAAACACACCAAGGCTACCATAGAAAAATAAGTTAATATCAAAATGACATGTCACTGGTCAAGTGTATAGCATAATTACATGTGCATAGTTTTGTATTTTTTAAATATAAAAATATTTATCTCTATATTGATACTAAAAAATATAGATAGTGTATTTTCTAGGTCATCTCATAAGGAATATGAGAGTGAAATTTTTAAAATGGAATGAGTCTGGTTGATCACTCTATGATGGATAAAAAACAATTATAAATTTTATTTCATGGGAAAAAAATAACTGAATTTAAAAGGGGTTTATAATTAATTTTATGGGATTTCATAAAAGTATAATAATTTCCCTCTCAATTATTTTTTTTAAAATATTTTTCCACAAAGTCATTAGATAATTTCTATCTACTTGTGTTCTAACTATTTAACTCTGCATCGTATTATAAAACATTATCTATCTGATGAACACTACTCACATATAGACCTTACTCTAAGAAATTGTAGTTTAATAAAAATAAATATTATTGGTTATAATTATGGTTATCTAAATTGTGTTGAACCTATAATAATTCCAATCCTATTGGTTACTTTCAATAAAAGTGTACTATTTAATTTAATATCAATGGTATTTCTAATGTAATAAAACATTGCACTGGTTAAGATTGAATTTTTTTTAAGATATCATCCATTTAAATTTAACCCTTTACCCTTTTGAATTTCAAAAATCATTATGGATGATAATTCCATCATGATAGTTGATGAAAATAAAAAAAACTACGAGAAGTAATTTCATCTCAATAATTGAATGGACACTTACATGAACATGAATTTATTTCAATACTAGGAAAATAGAGTATTCAATAAAAGTAGAATAAAATATACGATAAAGTATCATAAATAATATCATGTATCATCTCTTTTTAAATTAGTTTTATCAAGAACCCTTTTAATAATAACAACCATCCACCATGATATGGTTATTTGGAAAACACCATGGTGCATTTCAAATCTTCTAATCTGACACAATATTTTTATTTGAGGTTTTAATATTGACTAAAATAATCTAATTTTTAAATCAAAATGGGATTCTACATTGGAATGATAGAAAATATGTTTTCATGGTCCGTGGAAATCCTATGTCACATGGAGTGAAAACTGGTATTTAAATTTGATATCCCTTCGGATTCTAGTTCTGTGTCATTGACATGATTGAGGAATGCACAAAAAATATTTAATACGTTATGGTGTGTCCATATTTCTCATGTTATCCATGGGAAAGGCAATGTTGTGGCCTATAGTGTGCTTTAATTTGGGCTTCTCGTATAGTCCATGGATAAAATATCCTTTACATGGGGAATTATTTGTGGCCATGATACTGTAATGACACCCAAAAAACACATAGTTAGATTTGTTCCATCATAAAAAATTCCATGTAAACGATGATGTCTCCCTCTATTGTGTGGAACTCGATGCTTTTTCCTTTGTACCGACCAATAAATTCTTTTACATATTTTAATTGGATGACCCTTATACATCTTCTACCACTACCCCTAACATAATTTGAAGTTAAATTTGAATACATTTTAACTACTCCATAACCTTACACAAAACCATCATGACTTGTTAGAAGGAATTTTTTTCTCAAGAAATCCATATGTATGAAATATTCAACTACCTATAGTGTATGGCTCTTTGTGGTGAGAATCCCATTAATTCCATAGGGTTGCATTCGAGTCTCCAGGGTGTGGTGCTCTAAATCATGAATGATTCTTTAAAAATAATCCATTTCATCTCTATTCTCAAAAACTCCACTAAAACCCTTCAAAATAACATTATTTAGTTATAAAACATGTACATTAATTGAGTAACTTTACTAGGAAAAAATGTAAAGTAATGATATATCAATTTCAATAACACATAATTTATTTCACATGCTTCATAGAAGTCTCAAAATTTATTCATAGAGGTTACAAACCTAAACAAGGGACACATTCAAATAATCATTCCAACAAATAACAGCTCATAGCTATAAATTCTAATATATAAAAAATGCCAAAAATTTAATTCCAAAATAATGGGAAATTTATAATTCACATTTCAAAACAACATTCTATTTTTTGTCTCATGTTTCATACTCTGATAAAAAATAATGTCATTATTGATTTACCTCACCAAAATATCTTTTCCCTCATATATTAATAAGTTATGTAAGAGAGTTATGCTCAATATCAATTATTACGAACTCTACCCCTAATATTTCAAGAAATATAAATCATATATTATTAAATTATTATAAAATAATATTTATAAGTTTTTTATTGAGGTTCAAATGTACATGAGGATCATTGTTTTTTGGTAATGTTGTGAAAAAAAATTTGAGGCTTTAAAAAAAGGTCTAAATTCACTAAAGAAAAAATCATGATAATAAAAAAATTATAATTAAATGAATAATTTCTCCTTCAACATACCTTTCATATAATAACATTCAAAACTACCTTATTATGTTTATCAAACTAGGGATCACAATATCACATGGCAAAGAGTTATAAAGATCTTTATTTTCTCTCATAATTATTTTTCAAAATGATCAACTTAGAAAATTATCACTCTCATCAGCCTAAACTAATTGATCGTGATTATTGGTCATGAAATGGTGATTATTTCCATTATAATGACAAAAATATTTGTTTTTTATTTTTTTTAAATATATAGGATTCATTATAGAACAAGGATAAAATTTGTGACCCTTATTCTTAAATAACCATGATATATTTCCACCACAATCATTAATGGAACCCTCACCTAGTTGTACCATAAATCACCCATCTCGCTTGCTAATGTTAAAATGAAATTTCATCCAATGATACACATATAATAGGGTTATGAATGTAACATAGACTTGTAATGTGGATTCCTATCAAGGAATTTCATGTTCTCTAGGTGTTTTCTCTAACACTATAACATAATGTTGGTCTCAATGTCATTGTGGATCAAATTCATCAATCAATAGACTCAATCATTCTAACATATTAAAAAATAATTATGATTTTATAGTAGAAAGAATCAAGTTATATGATAAGTTTATACCATGATTTCACTCAAAAAATAATGTTTTAGAATAATGATATCGAAAATATTCAAATATCCCTTTCATGAATTAAATCTATAATATTGTTACTGAAACATCCTAGTTATATTTATGACAACTTTTGATATTATGGGTGTGTTTCCTATGTTCATATGTCATCAGTGACCATTTGTATGTTTTATGTGGGGACTAGGTTGGGCGTTGAATGAAGGACCATTTCATGACCTGAAAGGATTTGACAACATGAATTATTCACGGGGTATATGTCATTAATATGATTATGATTAGGAATAATTTTTAATCAATGAATTTATTTGAAAATATAAAATCATAACTCTATTTTTAATTTAAACCATGGTTATTTATTTTTTTAGAGTACATGATACAAGGGTTGTTCACCTAATAAATTCCTAATTCCTTGTGATTAATTTCTGTTACCACATAGAATCATTTATTTTATCTTATAGCATATTCGATTGAATCCTTATTGGTACACAAGACAATTTTTGTGTTATTCCATCACTTATGAATGTCTATTTATGGTTTTTATCTTTTAGAAGTTTCTTTTGTTTAGGTTTCCACATCCATTTTCTATTCATCTATGAATGTGGTGTGACATCATGATTTCATATTGAATTAGAGTTTTATCTTGATGAATTGTGATCTAGGTATTTTATGTTTCTCTCCATTTACTTTGTTACACATTTTTTTCCCTTTTTTGAGTTTTGATTTAATAAGTGATAAAAGGTATGCGGTTCCATAAGTCTTTACCATATAATTAAATCCTTTAGTTGCATGATCGATGTGAAATTATTTTTTATTTGACTTAAAAATTAGGATTTGAGATGATTTGATTCTCTACTTAAAAAAGATATATATATTTTGAAAAAACCCCATTTTCAATGAAATAGAAATTGTGGAGGATATTTTCAGAAAAATTATGGTTTGATTTGAATCCCATTTTGATATAATTATTTAATTTTATTCTTCAGAAAAGCTTATAAAAATGAATGACTTTTTGAATGGAATTAGTTTGAATAAAACTCGGGATTTGTTTTTGAAATGAGAATGGAATGTTGAAACGTTAAATGCAAATTTTCATAATTTTTTTTAAATGTCATGAAATGAATTTTTTCCCATGATTTTCTGATTGATTGATTAAAAATATGTTAATTTGGTTAGTAAGTGGGTAATTATGAATAACAGACTTCGATCTGATCCACTAGAAGTGGACTGATGATAAAAACTCTGATATAAATTTACTATGACATGATTTTCATGATGGGTAGTTGAATCTCTATAGAATGATTTGAGAAATGTGTGTACACATTGAGATATTATCTCTAATTGAGAAATATGTAGTTCTTATACTAGATACTGACATATTTATTTCTTTATTTTCATTGTTCTTTAACATGTTTGATTTCATTATACATTCCATTGATTATAGAACTGTTTTATTCATGAAATTTTTTTATATAAACATTTAATATAATATGTCAATTTAATAATGTTTTGACATGTCTTCCAAATTTTTTTATTAATATCATGTCTTATTGAAATTACATAAAATAATCTGGACGATTTTTTATCTAAATTGAAAGTATAAATGGTTTATTAGTATGTAATTTGTTATATAACACATTGTTAGAAAATACTAGTTTTTTTATCAGACACCCTACCATTTACTTTTAGTATTTATAGATTATCATAATCCAGATTAATGTAAAGGGTAAGATCCTCTTAGAGGATGATTGTATACATTATTCCTAGGATCTAGAGTGATGGCAGTGACCAGTGGATATTTGGTTCTTCAAAGAAATTTCTTTAAATGTTTTCATGTACATTAATGATGTACTATTAGGGTTTTATTTTTCCTATATTTTTGTATTATCTCACATTAGTGTGTTAACCATACTGACTTTTATCTTTTTCCTTCCATTACTTTGTGGAAATTCTCCCCTCTTTATCATGGCATGATTCCATGTTCTAGTAGCCAACCCATGGGGATACCAATGTCATTTGAGTCATGATAGAACATGATCAAGTATTAGTGTATCATCGTATCATAGATGGATGATGACAATGGGGTACCAATTTTATAGATTTTTCATATTACATTGATGTAGATATATTGTTGGTTTGCCCTGGTAGAAAAGATCAAGAATTTTTGGGACATAGTGAGTAGTTTTGAGTGAGTGATTTTTTATGTCTCGTCATAACAAGTCTTACATTTCCTTGGGTGTATGATAAATGTGACCATGCAGAATAATTTGATCTAATTATAGTATTTTTTCTAATTTTGATGTTATCACTTCAAAAATACTAGTATTATGTATTTTCCTTTTGATTTAATTGATAATCGGGTATCCCCAGATTTAGTTAATGGACTGATAATCCTTGCTGATGTTTCATCATGTCTATTGATGTTAGGTTGAAACTTCCCCTTTAGCGATGTGTGATCTAGTCCCAGGAAGATGTTTTTAGATAATTAAAGATGGAAAATAATCTGATTTATCACAATCTTATTGACATAGTGGTTTATGTATTCTATTCTTTAGGATATATATAAATTCCCATTCTTGTTCATGCTTGGGTAGAAAAACCTCTTATATATCAATTGAGAAATAATGATCAAGAGATTCTTCACTCAAAGACAACACCATTCCAAGGTTCAAATGATTTTCAATAGGATGTGGATTGGTTGAAAAAAATTAAGCTAATTGTTTGTTTTTTTGGAAATTCATGATTCAATTAGAGTAAAGTGTCCTACCTTTGAGTATGAGAGGCTCAGTATGAGATAGGTGGATTTGATTTTGATGATGAAGAAGCATGAGTTCATGTAGTGGAATGAAATTTGGGTTTATTTCATTGACTAATTTTATCTATGGATGACTTTTTTTGGAAAAAAATACATGGAGTTTCTCATTCTTCAGTGGGGAGTCAGTACCGTGACATTATATGTAAAGCACAATTCTGAGATATTTTAGGTTTCCCATCACGTAGTAATAAATTAGAAACAAAAGAATTTAATGTTTGAGTTGGGACTTCATGATAACATTTGATGATAGGTTTTCATGTGGAAGATCACTTCTTATACATTTGTTTTAGATAGTCTGTTGATGGATGATCTAGACATGGATGGTAATTTTGGGTTTTCAAGAGTTAGTGTTTCTCTTAATAGGTGTTTGTGAGTTCCCTTAATAGAAAGAGTAACAATGATGACTCTCATGGTTTTTCTAAATTTCACGCATCATCTGTACCCCTTTTAGTTCCTAGTATACGTCCTTTTACTTTCATTCAATGTGGTATGGTAGGTCATTAAAAATTGTTTGACACTAAGGAACTCAAGATCATTAGTTTCTGTGGTTGCTCAAAAAATGTAAATATTTTCATCCATATATTTTATACTCTACACATTGGGCTGGTGTTATCAGCACCAAAATGTATTTTTGTGTAATCAAGTTCTTCTAGAACAATAATAACTAGCCACATGAATCTAAAGAAGTGCTTTTTCTTGTAGTAGAATACCCTCCAGTGGAAGAAGATGTGCGTCTAGTGCCTATGATAGGAACCATCACAATAGTTTCATTTTTTAATATCCATTGTAATTTATATTGGTGAATCTTATTTGTTATTTCAACCCCTATTGTGAGTTGGATAAACCATAATACTATGGATTTTTCTTATATGATGGATATTTATACATCCCTCAAAAAGAAAATAGGGTAGGTTCCTCATTGTCTCATTTTTCTTTTCTCTTTCATAGAGATTGATTTTATCTTCAATTTTCAAATTCCTTGCATGAATCAACATAGCCATATTTTTGGATATATTTTATGATTTCTCATATGATTTTTATTGACTTATATCTTTAATGGGACTCCTGTACTATTCCCAATGGGGAACTCCATGTTTATAGGGAGAATAAGACTCAAAGACATGAATTTTAAGAAACTTATTTTTGATGGTGGAAATAGTAATATCAGTGTTTTATTTTGACATAGAGAGATAATCATTGGATGATGATTTCCTTCCAATTATCATTGAATTTTCAGATGTGTTTCCCTCATATTTATTTGTCATTCGACCTATAATATAGGTGTAGTTCTCATTTGATTTAGTACCTAGTACCCATCCGATATCGATTACCACTTACCGTATTGTTCTATAATATAGTAAGGCGTTAATGAATAATTTCGATCATTTTTCTGAAGAATATTTTATATGAGTGAGTGTATCACCTTGGGTGGTGCCTTTTTTTAAATGATATATGAGGAGACACTTATCTTTTGTGTTGATTACTGAGGACTCAATCAATTTTCGGTAATGAAATATTATTCATTACCATTGATTGATTATTATTTTGACTAGTTGAAAGGGTAAAACTTTTTTATATGATTTATCTTTTATCTGGTTATCACCAGTTGAGAATTATGCATTTTTATATTTGAAACCCCACCTTTGAAATTATGTATGAAAATTATGCGTGTACTATTATTAAATTTTCTCTAACCAACATTCCTATTGTTTTCATAGATCTGATTAAAAGAGCTTTAATTTTTACCTTGACAAATTTGTAATGATGTGTGTAGATTACGTCGATATTTATTGGAAAAAACCAAAAGGATCATTTTCTTTATATGAGAATAATTTTATAAATATTGAGAGATAATATAGTTTACCCACAGATCACAAAATGATGTATTTGGTATTATGAAGTGTAGTTTATTGGACACATGGTCTCGAAACAAGGTATATTAGTTGATCCCGATACGGTGAAAGCTGTTATGAAATGGTACAAACTATGAATTGTCTTCATGTTCTAGAGTTTGTTTTGATTTTTGGGGTGTTACTATAAGTTTGTTAATGGCTTATATAATTTGGATTCTCTAATTACTTCTATCACTTTAAAATAAGTAATGTCTGTTAGGGATGAAAATGGTTGTTGTTTTTTAATGAGAATAAATTTATTTCAACTTTTATTCTATATTTGGCTCTTGTAGAGGTTGAACTGAGAAACGTGGCCTTATTTTATGCATCAGGATTGGGTTTTGGTTGTGTCCTAGTAAAGGGTAATCACATGGTAGCCTACGGCTACAGAAAACATAGTCCTCATTATAAAAATCATCTGACTCATGAGATCATCTCACATCCATGGTTCATTTTTTTTAGATTTGGAAATATTACATTTTCTATGAAATGTTTAAGGTTTATTCCGACCACATAATATTGTTTATTATCTTACCACAAAATTATATGATACTTTGATAGAGGTTTTGGGTGGAGTTCTTGTATTCCATTGAAATCAAAATTTCATACACCCCATGTAAGGGGAATGTCGTTATGGATTATTTTAGAAGGAATATTTTTACCCATTCCATTAATGAATCATTAGTAGAGGATATTCTAATAGATCTCTTTTCTTATCTGAAATTGGGGGGTCAAGAGGATGTCACCATGATTTTAATTTCTATTTTTCTTTTGACCTCCTCCTTTCTTGATATGATTCCTCCAGAGTAAAAAATTTCTAAGGAATTCCATGGCATTAGTGACTCTATTTATAGTAGGGATACAATCAGTGCGTAAACATTATATTCATAGGGTATCCTATGATTTCATAGTCATTTATTGTTCATTTTCTTATGATAATGTTCATTATTAGGTATTTAAGTAATTATTAGATGGTGTTTTACCATGTAACCACAATGATATTCTATGACATTTAATGATGATTCTTATGGATATGAAGGAGAAGAGACACCCCTAAATTTTTTTCTCATTGTTATGCCTACCAAAATATCATAACCGAACCCAAATACCATTAGGTTTTATTCATAAACATCCATTGAAAACAAGAATGTGGGATTGGATTTCAATGTATTTTCTGGATGGGTTTACATGTACCCCTTGAGGGAATAATATTATAATGGTTGTGATCAATTGGTTGGCCAAATCAGCTCACTTTTTACCCATTCAGGATACAAAAGAATGTTTAGTACTTAGGAAGTCTCTATAAGGGAGAGATTTTCCATTTTTACAGATTTCCCTTTTCTATAGTTTCTAAATAGGAACCTCATTTTAATCCAAGTTTTTGGAGAGGCCCCTTGGAGGCACTATGATCATAGGTTTTGTTGATTAGGACATATCACCCACAGAAAAATATATAGGAATATGGAGATATAATGATTCTTGTGTATATGACTTTTTCTTATATCAATGATTTTTTACGGTGCTTGGGATGACCATTTGGGACTAGTTTAATTTCACAATAATGATAGTTACTAGTAAATGATTCCATTGTATGCTTGTTACGACCTTTATGAAAGAACTTGTAGATACCCACAATGATGGTTGGATATTGGTGATAATTCCTTGATAGGACTTATTTTGGTATGGAAGAAGAAAAATAAGATTCATTTGATTCCTCAGAGAATGTTGATGGAACAAAACCACTAGAAATCATATTCTAATCATCATTTATTGTTGTTGGAATTTATTGTTAGTGACCTAATTTTATTGACATCCAACCACAGTTGGATCACTAATCTCTTTGAAAATAGGGGAAGCTTGAAGTGAGGTTTTCAGTCCTTTTGAGATTATTTAGATGGTTGGTAATGTGGCTTATAATTTGGCCCTTATTCCGTAGATGACTTTGATCCACAACATTTTTCATGTGTTTAATTTTTATAAGTATATTTCTAACCCATATCATGTATGGAGATGGGATGATATTTATGTTGAACCTAATTTATTAATGACTAAGAATCCATTTCTGATTGTTGATTCTTGGAAAAAGGTGCTATATGGGAAGATGATTCCATTTGTCCATGTGCTATGGAATCATGGTTCTGACATGCATGAGAGATGGGAGTGGGAGGCACTAATGAGAGATCACTGACCTCCCCAAATTGATATGGAATCATCTAATTGTGATTTTGAGGGACCAATATAATTTATGGTGGGAAGGATGTAACATCTTTGATAGAGGTACGCCCTATTCAGAATTTAGGTGTGTGTTTCTTGGCTCCATAGGTCATCAGAGACCATTTGGGAGTTGTTTTGTAGAACTATGATAGGGACTATCTATAGGACCAGTTCATGATGTTAAAGGATTTCATGACATGAATTTTTCACTGGGAGGAGACCATAAATATGATTCAATGTATGAATAATTTCATGAAATAAATTGATTTCATGATGTGAAACCATCACTCATGATTTCATTTAATCTGAGAAGACCGATTTTTTTGGCATACAATCAACTCAAGATAATCACTTCCTGAATTGAGGATTCACAATGTGAATTCCTTATGCCCAACGTGTTTTTGGTTTTTTGACTGAAATAATTTTATTATTGTGTATCCTCTTCTATCATTCCCCTAGTAATTCACTAGGTTATTTTTTGGTGATACATTCAATTCCAAACATATTTATTTAGAGATTAATATTTGATGAATTCACATGTTTTGGGTTTCATACTCATTCTATTACCCTTTTTTGATAGGGGTGTCACCTCATAATTTCTTATTGAATCTTGTTTTATTCTTGATGACTTCTGATTTAGGGATTCCTTTTTGCTCTCCTACACCATTTTTCCACATCACTATTTCTCGTTACCGAATTTGATTTGATGAATGATAAAATGTAGGTGGTTCCATAAGGCATTACACTTCAATTGAATCTTTGATTTCAGGATTGATTTGAAATTAATAATTAATTTATTTAAACAATGTTTTTACGATTATTTTCTTCTTGATTTAAAAAGGGAATGATAAATTTAAAAACCCACTAATTTTAATGGAATAGAAATTTTCAGGATATGTTATGAAAAATGATGGCTAGATTTGAAACCCAATTTGATGAAATGATTGAATGGGATTCTTATAAAAATTAGATTAAAATTAAATATGATTTGAAAGACATAAATTTACTTAAAACCAAGGATTTGATTTTTATATGAGAAAGGCATTTTGAAAATGAAAATTAGAAATTGAATTTTGATTTTTTTAAATGATTTGACATGATTTTATTGTTCATGATTTTTTGATCTATTATTGAAGTTCATGTGATCCTTAGTAGTGTGAGGTATGACATTACACATTGAGATTAGTTCTAATGGACTGAGCTGAGTTATGTGATTACACATTGAGATGATATCACAGATTGAGTATAGTTAGAATCATATTGACAAAAACCAACATAACACATGGATTATTATCCTGGTGATTTATTATGATTCATTTTTTTATAAATTTAATTCACTATAGAACTATTTTATTCATGAAAATTTATTTATATAATTTTATTATATAAAATTTTAATTTTTTTGATATGTATTATAAGTTTTTCAAAAGAATTTTTTATTGAAAACAATTAAATGAATTTTAATATCTTAATTTATTGAATAAATAGATTATTGTTATGGAATTTATAATGGAATTCATGGTGTTAACTGGTTGGGTTTTTCATCTCCCACTATACTATTTCCTATTCTAATTTTTTTGTTATCTTCATTGATGTTCAGGTAATGGAAAAATTACTCTTTGAGGAGGCATGTGTACTTGATTCATTGGACATGGAGTGATGGAGGTGGCCATAAAAGAAGTTATCCACCCATTAAATGGATTTCTCATGACATTTATTTGGAATATTATGTAATTTCATGAGTGCTTAATGGATAATATTATATTAGATATCACATGTGGTAGTAAACATCAAATACAAAAAACTATGATTATTTTAACTTGATCAATTTAATATATAAATTAAATTTATGGGTGTGAATATGTTTATATAATTTATGATATATACATATATCCTATTCAATAAAAATTTATTTATAAATTCTTATTAAATAATCTATAAACTTTTTATTAATGCAATTATATTTTACAAAAATTGGTTTCCTTCAAAAATGATATTTATTCATTTTTGTAAAAAAATATTATATTTATTTATGAAAACATTTATAAAATGTATTTGAAACAATAAATTCCATTTTAATATCATAATATAAAAATTAAATTTGGGTGACATTTTGTGATTTTTCAAAAATTACTTTTTTTTAATGAATAGTGAAAAATACAAATTATTTTAAAAACTGTTATTTGTTTTGATAAATTAAAAAATTAAATATTACCATTATTATTTTATTTTTATTTGATAGTAACATAAGTATCATTTATTTTTATTTAATCCAATTAATTACGTTTAATTCATCTTTATACAATATTTTAGTATAAGTTTGTTTTTAGGCTAGGGAACACATGTTTTTTAAAATTGTTAAAAAATGCCTAATGTTTCTCCATTTTAATTAATTAAAGATAACATGTAACAGGTAATTATTTAAATTAAATTGATAGATTATATTTTTATCATTATTAATTGAAATTTTTATATTGAATATTACTAATTTAGAGATAACGTAAAATCGTCATTTACTTGAAAATACATTTTTTTTGAAAAGTATCTTTTTATCGCACTTCCATGTTTTATATTAAATTAAATTATACCAAATATAAGAATTTAATTCACTAAAAACTATTCCATATTTATAATCATAAAAATTTATATTAGTTAAAAATTTCTACATAATCATTGGATAAAAGGGATTGTAACATTAATTAAATAATTATTTTTGTAGTAAAAGAAAAATAGGTTAATTTAGGGTAAAAATGATAGTAATAATAATTTAACAATGAAAATAATAATAAAGAATTGTAGTTTGAATATTTATATTTCATTATAAATAAATTTTTTATAACTATTTTTTATTGATTTTAATTTATAAATTATTATGTAAAGAGTTTGATAAAAATTATTTTTTAATACGATAGAACTAGAATTGCATTTCTAGGTAGTATTTTATTTCCATAAAGACATTCATTTTAAAGAATTCAATATTTATTAAAAATAAATTATATTTTAATAAAATATTATCATTAAATATTATATAATAAATAAAAATTATAATATAAATTTACTGTGTGATATTGTAATTTTTATAAGGGTTAGATAACTGTTATTTAAAAACCATTATTTTTCAATAAATGGTGATTTTAATTTTAAAGTAAAATTTCATATATTAAGAAAAGTATTCTTATAAAATAAATATAATTTTTGGAATCTGAACATCAAAATAAACCAATGGTGATCTTTTCATAATTTTCATAGTAAGTTTGATTTTAGGTTAAAAATATATAGAGTATATATATACATTATGTTTTTTGACATCAGAGTGACCCATAAGAGATATAATATGTGAAATAAAAGGTATCCATGACCAAAAAAATTTAACCCTTTAACATAATGTGATTTTATGTGGTTAAATTAATCTAGAAATTTCTTTATGAATCATCCAAAACATATAATATATTTTAAGGGATTAAATTAATTTATTTTTGTACATGGATTACCTTTACATCACCAATGGTAATTTTGTATTGATTTAGGCCATTTTATTTATAAAATAAATCAAAACAGGCCTATTTGGTAGAAACTGTAGGAAAAACATCTGATGGTTTGTGGTTTTGAATATTTTTTGGCATAGAGACCAAAACCTCTGTTGGGGAAATAATAAAGAACTCTCATCTATTTTCCTATATAAACCAACACATGCTCCAATTAATATGTACTCAGAAATATTTTATAATGTAATTACTCTACACTACATTATCTAGAGTCCTTTTGTAGTTCCCCCAATCTCTCACGAAACACCAGCCATGCTTTTGGATTCACCCTCTCAAGGTAAGATATTTCTCACTCTTCTCTTCCAATCAAGAACCTTCTTTGTAATTAACATTTTGAATCTAAATTTTTTATGTTTTCATGAATTTGTAAATATCCATATAAATAATAATTTACTTCCTAAAAATTAGAGATCATTTATCTCATCTTGTTATATCATTTACCTATGTATTTACTATTCCAAAATTTATTAAGGGACCTCTCCCTATTCTTTTACAATCAAGCACCTTCCTGGTATTTATCCTTTTGAATCTCAGTTGGTTATGTTTTTATTTCATTATAAATACACCTTTAATAAACAATTTATGTTATCATATTTATATATTATTTATATCGTATCATTATAATATTTACCGAATCTGTTACTCTAAAGAAATTTTCTATGGGATCCTCTCTTTGTCCCCTTTATTGAATAGCTTTATTTATGCATTGCATATTTTTTCCAAATAAAAATAACGAGGTATGATTTTTTTCACTCACATATTACATAACTTTTGATATAAAAATAATTATAAATAATTTTCACCCTCATTAAATCATTTTATGATTATTTATGGACTGTCGTTATTCTACCCAAATTTTCCAGAAAATTATCCATGACGACTTTTTATTGAAGAATACTAATTATCATATGACTATTAATACCAAATTTTGATGTAATTATTATGTTCTTACATATCCATAATACTATCCTCTTGAATCGTAAGTATTGAGATACAATTTTCTCTCATTTATCAAGCTTTTAAATCTTTACATACTGTTTTTATATAGCAGATATGTCACTATGATTTTCTATGACGAACATTTGTGAGGTTTATTCCGTTACCCATTTACAGTCAAGGGTATTCACCTAGACGAAACTATAATTAATTTGTTTTGTAATTCCAGGTATTTAAACAATATTACCGAATCATGGAATTAAATTTGACGGAAAATGATTATAGTTTGAATGATCTATGTGGCACACTTATGCATGTATGTGTTATGAATGAAATATGTGTGTGATAAATTATAATATACTCCAATGAATAAGGTAGTTATTTAGTCTCATGAGGTTTCACATATAGGATTAGGTAGTAACCTTAATCAATTATTAGATTAATTCACCATGTTATGATGTATTGGAAGTTAACCTTGAGTTATTTATATGATTTCATGTTTTTGGTGGATTTATCATTTCACAAGTCACCTTAATGTTATCATGGTATATAAAACCTCTTATTTTCATTGTTATGTTCTTATAACATTAACGTTCAATTAAAATTCTTAATTTCTATCTGTTTATAATTTCTTCATGTTATTATTTGTTTAATCCCTAACTAGACTTTATATCTCACCTCTTTCATATGTATACGCCCAGTTTAACCTGTGTATTTATAATAATGATGGAATATTATGATCATGATTAGGAAATTTTCAATAATTCTGATGTATCAATTATTTTAATTTGTTTTGTAATGTACATAATACTCAATGACACTAGACTAATTTTCCATTTGAGTTGTATCGTCTGAATTTTTATGTAATAAATCATGAATTAGTTTGTAATAAGGACAATGGTTCATAATCAACATTTAAGGGAAATTGAGTTATTTTTTGTATTTGTTTTAGAAAACTATTGATAATTCCTTATGGGTAACACTATTTATAGGAAAAAATACCAATATTTTAGTAAATTTAAGATTATGTTATTTCAAATAAAATTAATTCATATCTAGATACTAGATGTTGGTGTGTCTATAGAATAAGTGTACCTAGGGGTGGGAAAATTGAAAACACTATATTGAGTTATGATCAAATAGAAACTAGTGAAACACAATGATCCTCGATGAACACTTCGTTTTATAATTCTAACGGATATTATTTTGTAAACTCAAAAGCTTATTATGAACCATTATTAAGGTAAAAAATCTAATAAAATCCTATGTTAGGAAACTAACCTTCTTTAACATATATTGAAACCTATAAATTCAAATGTTAATGAAATAAATTTCATTTTTTTGTTATCAATTTAATATTATTGACCAACTATTTTTTATAATAGTTTAAAAATACTCATCACAAATTTTTCCCTTTATTTTATACAATGGGTGAAAATTATAGGATCCATGTCAACAACTAATGTGATAGATAATGTGAGGATTAGAAAAATGATATACCTAATATGATGGGATCTCATGTATTGCATCTCGTAATTTTTCAATCTTTCATATCAAAAATAGAAAATAACAAATGGCATATAGGTAAATTGTTGAATAATTAAAAGAAGAGGAGGATGAAAACAAAGGGAAGTTCCTTTGATACAGGTGATAAAGGAATGAATTTTTATTCTCCTTTCTGTCAAAAATGTTTAATGTGGAAATATGAGAAATTCCAAAAAATAAATATAATGTGTTTTATGTGTGGAAAATAGGCCATAATTAGAAAGTTAATGTTAAAAATGAATATTATAATTGAATGGAATAAACTATATCCTATGAAAAACTTTTTTGTTCAATGAAATTTTTTTGGAGAATATCATAATTATCGATGTTAATGTTCTAATACAAGGGATAAATCTTAATATAAGGACCAATTATATAGCAATCTTTTATGTGTAAGGATTTTATTTCTTATGCATTATTGTTTGATAATTATGTTTTAGAGATAGTATATTAATGAAATTAGGGAAAAATAATACATGAAACATCTTGGTTTTCTTCTAAATTAATTTTAATTATAGATTTGAAAAATTTAATGAATTTTAATGATAAAATATAAATGTGATTTAGTGTATGGTGATATTTTACTAAACACATAATTGGGAGATTGATGACACTTAATATGTTTTTGAGGCTAGGATAAACATAAAAAAACTTGGGATGACATGTATAAATATATTTTATGTATAAAATAATTTATACCACTATAGGATATTTATAAGATATTTCTTAAGAATGATTATGTATATTTTTGAAAACATTTGGGAGGATAAAATATTTTTTATAATGATTAATGATATTTTTGGAGAAATTATATTATGTTGAGGTATATATACACATAAGAATTAATAAGGATTATTTTATAAAAATTATACTATATTTTGGGTGTTGTATTATTAATGTGATGAGAAACCCATTGAGGGTAAAACATACATAAATGTTGATATGATTATAGTTATTCAGGATATAATAATATTTATTTAAAGAACAATCTATGTTATACCTATGGGGTTTTTGTTGAATTTCAGTGATTAATTTATTAAGGTTTCCTTATTTTTAGTTTTATATTTATTTATTATAATCATTTTGGAATTTTCAATGATTTGGGGAATATCTTATTATTATTTTCTAGGTTATTGGAGTTGTTATAAGATTATTGTAGTGCTTTAGGCATAAAAAACATCATATTGTGTAGTCACCATTTGGAGAAAAAGATGATATTATAGGGGAAATTGATTAACTCCAGAATTAATACATTTCCAAAAGGTATTTGTCCTTATGTTCAAAGTATATATGTTAAAGAAATATCATAACTATATAAAAATTATAATAAAGAAAAATGTTGTCATATAATGAATTGATATTCTTTACACCCATCACATATTTATGGTTTTGTAGTCATCAACTTTCCCCTATCTAGGTTATCTATCACTATCTATTATTTTCTCAATGTTATTTTATTCCCACATCTATATCTTCACATCCCACAAATTTTATCCTAATTATAAATATATTTGTGTGGTGACCTTCATACTTCCCTTTCCCTCTTTTCACTTGGATGTTCTGTTAACCGTTTTTACAATAATAGTTTTCAATATAGATATTTTGTACTGTTAATACATTTCTTACCAAGATCAATTTAAATTTATAAGGAAACCATTTATTAAAGGGAGGAAAATTTAATTCCCAATCATTTAAAAGATATAAAACTATTTGATAGCGTATGTGATACCAAACACCAAACCCCATAAAATAATGATTACTTTAATATGACTATTTTAGGATTTTAAATTCATTTTCCTATGAACCTGACTAAATTCCACATCACCGAGGGTAATATTTTATGGATTTAATACCTCATACTTATAAAATAACTAAAAAACATCACTTTGGTGGAAATCGTGGGAGACCCATGGTAAGGATCATGGTTAGGGTAATTTTATTGTATATAGTCCCAAACATATGTTTTGGAAATAATAATACACTCCCCGCTATTTTTCAATTTAAAACCACTAATGTACCATTACTAATCACTAAAAAACAATTTAGTTCATCCTTACTCTTCTATAGTGTAACACCCCAAGCTTCCACAATACACTTCTCTTTGAATAATACAGTAGCGTGTGTTGTACGCAACTTCAAGTTCTAACACACACCACAACCAATAAATGTAGCTGTTATGAATATTAATACCTAATTTTTGAAATTTTATAAATTTTATCTTTCCAGATGGACTTAGTTTTTGGATTCGGAATATCGAAATTAGCCTATCTTGAGTTTTTGGTATTTTTTTGAGAACTTCCAATTTTTATTATGAATAGTGAAAGATACTTAAAAACACATTTTTTAATCAAAATACTTTATAGTGATAAATTATACTATTTAGTGGTTTTAAAGTATAATTATAATATATTTTTACAATTTTATCCAATGGTGGTCATTAGAATTAATTTCACTTTGAAATTGGACATAACAATTGTCAATCTTTTGATTTATATTGTTTCTTAGAAACATGCTATTTGTTGTGACATCGGGAATTAATTATAAAATTAATTAATGAAACTTATATGTTTGTATTTTTTTAAAATATACATCATTTTTGAATTCAGAATATCAATTATATCTTAGGGTGAAATTTTGGCATTGTTCTGAAAAACATCAATTTTTGATGAATAGTGAAACCACTAAGTGGTAGTTAAAAAACTGTTTTTTCGTTTAAATGAAACATTACCACTTCTGTGATTTGATTTTCAAAAATCTGACATAAATTGTTTTCATTAAAATGTAAAATGTGGTTCAATGGGATTAAAATAATTATTTGGTGAATAGTAACTTTTAAGTTTAGTTAATCGCGATTAAAAGTAATTTGTGAAATTTAAGGTAAAAATAATATTATAAAAATATGAATATACATTTACACTTGTCCTAACCCTATTTTATGAGTCATGGCCGACCAAGAAAATACATGGGTAAACTTGGGGACCCCATTGATCCACTTTGGTATGAAAATGACATTAAAAACTTTTTATTTAATGTTAAAATAAAAATGTCACAAACATGAGTTGTTTTACTAAAACAATTTTTAAATGGGGTTATACAAGTCATATTTTTGACTATAAATATTTATTAGAAATCTAAAATTATTTCATACATCATGATATATTTTTATAATTTTTAGACATTAAATAAATTAAATTATTTATGACCCCATGATGATGCAGTGATTACCTCATTAATTAACGATTTAAATAAAATGAATAGATAATTTAAAATCTAAGACATAAACTTGTCAAAAACCTATTGGATGAGCATATTTCGAACCCTTATGACCTTATAATCTATATATATAAGTGTGGGACCTTTAAAATCCGAAACTCATTATATAATAAAGTAACATTTCATGACATTCAAAGAGTGCCCCCCTCCCCTCTTATAAAAGGCCCCCACCACTACCACCTTACTCACACCTTCAAAGCCTTTTGGCTCGGCCAACCTCTGCCCAAATACTCTCCCAACTTCCCTCTCTTACTCCATGAAGCCTCACTTTGGGCATAATTATTCCCAAGGAAGCCTTCGGCTCAAATCAAAAAAGAGTTACCCGATTTTAAGGTAATGTCCTCTCTTATGTTATTTTATTTTATTTTACTTCTACAACCCCTTAAAATCTTTTCATTACCTTATTTTTTAACAAATACCAGTATCTTAAATATACAAGGATGTTTTTATAAGATGTATTCGAGCTACACTTACACAAATCTACATCTAATGGTTAAAGAACATACTATTTCTGTGGATGGAAAATTTCTGCCTCACAAAACGATGATTGTTCAACACTCATATAACACCTTTAAATGTGTCCATTAAGATGTCACTATATTTATATATGTTATATAATATGTTTATTTTTTCCTTAAGCTTCTGTTTTTTCATTTATGGCATAATTTTATGGTTTCCATCATGGGTAAAAGCAATATTTTCATTTTAGGAAGTGCGGACTACCGCCCCCTCAAAGTGATTTGAATTGTTAATGCCATATGTGGGATGTATAAAGGATGGAATAAATGTTATTATATATTATATTATACTGTAATTATATTATACCTTTATATAATTATAATTTAATTCCATTAAATATTAAATAGAAATGAAAGTAGCGTTCATGCGTATGTACGGCTTACCGTCTCCATGAACGGTGCATTTAATTTCTTACCTCTAAAAGTTTTGTAATATTATAAATGAATGTATATACTGGATATATATGATATATATGATATCTAAATCATGAATATAATTCTATAGATAATGGATATTCTACAACATAAACAAATTGTAATTATAAGAAGTTTATTGTTGACTCAAGTACCAAAGATCGACAAAACGATCGTTATTAACTTAAATGACTACATAATTTTAGTAACATTGTAATAAGTGATATATGTAACATCCTAGGTAAATAAAGAATAAATAATTTTCATATTTATTAATATTTACGAATTAAATATTAATTTTAATTAAAAGTGGTTTCTACGTTCGATAGCGTACTCGGTACGCAACGATGAGTTTCTTTGAAAACTTACGTTGCACACAAGTAATAAAATAATATCATTTTAAATGTTAGTTAACAAGTAGCCATTGTACTGGCAGGAATGGATAGAAATAACTAAAATATGATTAGATATGTTTTTAAATGTTTATACATTTACCCAATAAAAGATAAAGGCTTAAAATACGGAAAGAGTTCAATTTTAGGCATTTATACCCTAATTTTCACGAAAGGTTCACTTATCACCTTTTGACGGAGAACCGCAATTAAATATAGTTTTGATCTATCTTATAAATTCTATTGGACCAAATATAACTCTTCTTTAGAATCGGGACATCAAAATTTACTCTGTGTAAATTTTTGGTACCTTTCTGATAAAGTTCATTTTTTTAATGAATAGTGTAAAATGTTGTATTTTAATTCAAAACCTCTTTTTAATCTAATTTATTTATATGATTAGATTATCTTTTGAATTGGTTTTGAAGTGAAATTAGAATATATTTTTACCAGTTAATCCAATGATGGTCATTGGAATCAATTTCACTTTGAAATTGGACTTAAACTGGTGTCAATCTTTTGATACTTATTGTTTCACAAAACCACGCTATTTGTCATGACAGCGGGAATTAATTATTAAATTAATTAATTTGACTTATATGTTTTGAATTTTGTAAAATGGACTTCATTTTTGATTTCGGAATATCAAATATAGCTTAGGGTGAATTTTTGGTAATTTTCTGAAAAACTTCAATTTTTGATGAATAGTGAAACCACTAAGTGGTAATCAAGCAAACTGATTTTTCAGTTAAATGAAAGTTTACCACTAATGTGTATTGAATTTTGAAAATCCGACGTACATGGTTGTAATTAAGAAGTAAAATGTGGTTCAATGAGATTAAAATAATTTTTTGGTGAATAGTAATTTTTTTTCATTAATCGCGATTAGAGGTAATTAGTGTAGTTTAAGGTAAAAATGGTATTATAAGAATGTGAAAACACCATGACACTTGTCCTACACCTATTGGGTGAGTCATGGACGACCAAGACAAGCCATGGGCCAACTTGTGGACCCCATGGAGCCACTTTAGTTGGAAAATGACATTAATATATTTTTATTTAATGTTAAAGTGAAAATGACACTAACATAAAATGTTTTACTAAAATAATTTTTGAGTGGAGTTATACAAGTCCAAATTTTGATTATAAATAGTAATTGGAAAGATACAAATATTTCCTACATCATAGTATTTTTTTTATAATTTTAAGACATTAAATAATTTAAATTATTTATGACATAATAATGATGCAGCGATGACATCATTATTTGACGATTTAAATAAAATGGAAATATAATGAAAAATCTAAAACCTACACATGGCCAAAACCAATTGGATGAGTGGATTTCGAACCCTTATCACCTTATCCACGAATTATATCAATTTGGGACCTTTTAAAACCAAAAAACATTTTCAAATAAAGTAATATTTCTTTACTTTCCAAAAGTGCCCCTCCTCTCCTCTTATAAAAGGCCCCCACCTCTACCTCAATTCACAAACTCCTCAAGCCTTTGCCTCGGTAAAACCCTTCCCATTTACTCTCTCCACATCCCTCTCCTCATCCTAGTGGATTCCCTTTGGGCAGAATCCTATCAAAGGAATCCTTTAGGCTCAAATCAAAAATAGTTACACTTTTAAAGGTAATTCATTCTCTCATGTTCATTTTTTTTATTTTGCTTCTCCAACCCTCTAAACTATTTTTATTTACTTCTTTTGTAACAACACCAGTATCATCAATATACTAGGAGGTTGTTATAAGATTTATTTGAGCTACACTCTCACACAACTACATCAAATGGTTAAAGAACATACGGTTTCCGGGGATGGCGAAATTCTGCCTCCCGAAACGATGATTGTTCGACACTCATTTAACACCTTCAAAGGTGGCCATTATGATGTCACTATTTTTATATATGATATATAATATTTTTATGTTTTCCTTAAGCTTCTGTTTTTTTTTATTTTTTGGGCATACCTTAATGGTTTCCATTATGGGTAAACACGATATCTTCATTTTAGGAAGTGCGGACTACCGCCCCCTAAAAATGATTTCATTCGTTAATACCATATGTGGGATGTGTAAAGGATAAAGTTAATGATATTATATATGTTATTATACTGGAATTATAATATAATCTTATATAATTATGATTCCATTCCAGAAAATATGAAATAGAAATGGAAATAGCGTTCATGCGTACGTACGGCTTACCGTCTCCATGAACGGTGCATTTCATTTCTTACCTCTAAATGTGATGTAATATTATAAATTCATGTATGTACTGGATATATATGACATATATGATATCTACATCATGAATACCATTCTGGATATAATGAAACTTTGACCAAATTAACAACATGTAAGTGTAAGAAGTCTATTTTTGACTTAAGAACCAAATACCGACAAAATGAACATTATTAACTTAACTGATTACATGATGTTCATAACATGGTATAAAAGGAATAATTAACTTGAAAAATGTTCATAGGTAAGTATAGATTAACTCATGTTTATTATTCAGGAGATTAAAGAACGGTTGGGTCAAGTCGGATACGAGGTATGGGACTTCGTCTCAATCTCCTTTCGTTGAGGCATATTTTATTTTATACACAACTTTCTTTTATACGGTGTATAAACCCCTTTGACTTTTACATTTATTCAAAAAGAATTTTTTTTATACGAAGTGTTTACTAAACGAAAAAAGGGATTTTTTTTGTCGTACGTATGCGGCGACAACGACTTCTCCGCCGTCGTGACCGTTATTTGAGTTTCGGCTTCCTCTACAAGCCATACATTCTTTTTAAAAGAAAAACAAATACCATGTTTTACTTTTATTTTATATTAGTATTGAAAATGTTTTTCATAATGTTTTTATATCAATGTGTTGTATTGATATCTCGTGATTGAAATGTGGAAATTTTATGTTTCCTTTATGCATGTTTTATGTGATATGATTATGTTATGGTTCTTGGGCATTATTATGAAGACGGGTGGTTCTGTGATAAACTAAGGGTGGGTGAGCCCGTTATAGCTCTCCAATGCATTGGGTAACATGATGGAGTGAAACGTTAAGGTTTCTCCGAAGAGATTTTTGGGAATATACTGTGATGGGTATTCCAAACGTAACCAAGAGGGTTACTCACTACGTAAGAATGTTATGAATGCCTCAAGTTACATTTATGTCTTATGATTTCTATGTTTTATTCATGATTTTATGAGGTATGTTAAAGTGCCTATGTTTTATGGGTAAAGTATGATTTCATTCTTAGGTATATATGAACACATGTTTCCCTTCCATGTTTTTTTATAACCCATACTGAGTTTTTATGCTCATCCCAAGTTTTTGAAATTTTTTTCACAGGTCAAGGGAAAGGTACATGATAAGATGATATAGTCAAGGATGTGTCAAGAAATAATCCATGTTTTATTTTAAATGTGTTTCCATTGATGGGAATGAAGAATACTATCTTTATGTAACCACTTTGTTTATATGTGGAATGTAATGCAAGTTTTATGATCTAATTCTCTAAAAATCTAAACCTGAAAAGATCCTCAACGTGTAATCTTGTAATAACTCAAGATTAATTATGGTTTAAGGCTGTGACCTTATAGTTGGCATCAGAGGTCGGTTTAGACAACTTTAGGAGTTATAAAATTGTTAAATTATAATATGATTGAAATTATATAGCATTTACGGATTACCATGTTGCTTCGCCTAATATATTTCTATGTTCAGAATGGTTTTCCGCAGAGGAAACAAAGCAGCTATGTTGGGACGACATCAGGAGGAAGACAACCTTCCAAATCAGCAACCTGAGATGGTCGGAATCGGAACTGAACTGTTTGTTGTAGTGATGGAATAGTTGACTCAGGCTATAAATGGTGGTGGTATCCATGCACGAGATTAGCCAGATCAACCGCAGAGGAACATGTCAGTGGTGGAACATTTCATGAGGCAACATCCCCCATCATTCAGAGGATCATCTGACCCTGTGCAAGCTGAAGGGTGGATTAAAGCACTGGAGAAGATTTTTGATGTCATGGGGTGTTCAGAACATCAAAAGGTTAGTCTTGCTGTTTACCGTTTTGAAGGTGAAGCTGATCAGTGGTGGTCGATGGTGAAAAATATAAGGGATAGTGATGAGATTGAGGATCTTCACTGGGACGAATTCAAAGGTATGTTTCTTGAGAAATATTTTCTTAAGGTTGTTCGTCTTAGGATGGAAAAACAGTTCCTAGAATTGAGACAGGAGGATGATTCAGTAGCTTCTTATGAAGAAAATTTCACTCGATTGGAAAGGTATGCTCCAAATTTTATCCGGGACCTTGATAGTAAAATCAATCGTTTTTACTCAGGATTAAAGCCAAAGTATCGAAGGGAATTAGATTCTCGTGAGTTTAAAAGTTATGAAAAGCTTGTTCGATGTGCTGAGAAGGTGGAAATGGACTTTGACGATGATCATGTGTTCTATGACAAACAACAGAATAAGAGGTCTAGTTGGCAGGAAAAGGGGAAGAATTCATCAAAGAAGCAAGGAGGTAAGAAAACCAAATATCCATCCTGTGAGAAGTGTGGTAAAATGCATCCTGGAGAATTTTTATCCAAGTCTGGTAAGTGCTTTCGGTGTGGTAAGTCTGGTCATATTGCTCGTAACTATAAGGAAGATGATCAAGCAGGAAATGAAAAGCCAACGGTAAGATGTTTTAAGTGTAATGAAATGGGTCATTATGAAAACGAGTGTCCAACGAAGAACTCAACTGGGGGAATGCAGCCAGACTATAAGCAGAAAGGGGTGGCGAAATTCTTTGAAACAACTTCAGCAGATGTTGGGCCATCGAATGAAGTGGTATCAGCTCCAGGGAGCTCAGTATTTTTTGAAGATTGACTTGAGATCGGGGTACCATCAGTTGAAAGTAAAAGAAGCAGACGTTCTGAAGACTGTGTTCCGTACTAGATATGGCCTTTATGAATTTGTAGTTATGCCTTTTGGGTTAACCAATGCACCTACTGTATTCATGGACCTTATGAATAAAATTTTCCATGAGTTCTTGGATAAGTTTGTGTATGTGTTTGGAGGTTTGAGAAGAGGTTATGTGTGCCTTGTGATTCACAGTTGAAGAATGAGTTGTTATGTGAGGCTCATTGTTCCCCGTTTTTAGTTCATCCTGGCAGTACTATGATGTACAGAGATCTGCGGGAGTATTACTGGTGGGATGGAATGAAAAGAGACATTTCTGATTTTACTGTGAAGTGTTTGACATGTCAACAGGTTAAAGTAGAGTGGCAGGGATGCTTCAGCCTTTACCAGTGCCAGAGTGGAAATGGGAAAACATATCCATGGACTTTGTTGTGGGATTACCGAGGACATCTCGAGGTAATAATGCATTCTGGGTTATTGCTGATCGCTTGACCAAATCTTCTCATTTCCTTTCTATATGAGATACTTTCTCTCTAGATCAACTTTCTCATTTGTATCTTAAAGAGATAGTCAGGTTACATGGATTTCTTCTCTCCATTGTATCTGATCGTGATCCCAGGTTCACATCTAACTTTTGGAAAGGCCTTCAGAAGTCTTTGGGTACTGAATTAAATTTTAGTATAGCTTTTCATCCTCAATAAGATGGGCAGTCAGAACGAACAATTCAGACCTTGGAGGATATGCTACGAGCTTGTTCTATGGATTATCAGGGAAGTTGGGACCAACATCTTTCTTTGGTTGAGTTTTCTTATAATAACAGTTTTCATTCCAGTATATATATGGCACCATTTGAGGCATTATCTGGGAAGCGGTGTCAAACTCCAGCATTTTGGAATGAAGTGGGTGAAAGGAAGGTGATGGGACCAGAATTGGTAGAAGAGATTGCAGAAAAAGTTCAGTTGATTCAGAGGCACATGATAACAGCTCAGAGTAGGCAGAAGAGTTATGCGGATAACCGGAGGAAGGATCTATCTTTCGAGGTAGGTGATCATGTTTTTCTCAAGGTTTCTCCTCGGAAAAGTTTGGTGAGATTTGGTAAGAAAGGAAAGATGAGTCCAAGGTTTATTGGACCATATGAAATTCTGGATAGAGTTGGATCAGTTGCATACCGGGTGGCTTTACCTCCGAGTTTATCTCAGGTACATAATGTTTTTCATGTTTCAATGTTGAGAAAGTATATGCCAGATCCATCTCATGTTTTGAGTCCAGAGGTAGTTCAGCTGGAAGAGAACCTATCTTATGAGGAACAACCAGTCCAGATTCTTGACCACAGGGAGCAAGTGTTACGGAATAAGGTGATTCATCAGGTAAAGGTTTTGTGGAAAAACCATGTGATTGAAGAGGCAACGTGGGAATCTGAAAATGCTATGAGGGATAAATACCCCCACTTATTTTGATAAGTGAATAAAATTGCGAGGACGCAATTCCCAAAAGGGGGGAAGGATGTAACATCCCAGGTAAATAAAGAATAAATAATTTTCATATTTATTAATATTTACGAATTAAATATTAATTTTAATTAAAAGGGGTTTCTACGTTCGATAGCGTACTCGGTACGCAACGATGAGTTTCTTTGAAAACTTACGTTGCACACAGGTAATAAAATAATATCATTTTAAATGTTAGTTAATAAGTAGCCATTGTACTGGCGGGAATGGATAGAAATAACTAAAATATGATTAGATATGTTTTTAAATGTTTATACATTTACCCAATAAAAGATAAAGGCTTAAAATATGGAAAGAGTTCAATTTTAGGCATTTATACCCTAATTTTCACGAAAGGTTCACTTATCACCTTTTGACGGAGAACCGCCATTAAATATAGTTTTGATCGATCTTATAAATTCTATTGGACCAAATATAACTCTTCTTTAGAATCGGGACATCAAAATTTACTCTGTGTAAATTTTTGGTACCTTTCTGATAAAGTTCATTTTTTTAATGAATAGTGTAAAATGTTGTATTTTAATTCAAAACCTCTTTTTAATCTAATTTATTTATATGATTAGATTATCTTTTGAATTGGTTTTGAAGTGAAATTAGAATATATTTTTACCAGTTAATCCAATGGTGGTCATTGGAATCAATTTCACTTTGAAATTGGACTTAAACTGGTGTCAATCTTTTGATACATATTGTTTCACAAAAACACGCTATTTGTCATGACAGCGGGAATTAATTATTAAATTAATTAATTTGACTTATATGTTTTGAATTTTTTAAAATGGACTTCATTTTTGAATTCGGAATATCAAATATAGCTTAGGGTGAATTTTTGGTAATTTTCTGAAAAACTTCAATTTTTGATGAATAGTGAAACCACTAAGTGGTAATCAAGCAAACTGATTTTTCAGTTAAATGAAAGTTTACCACTAATGTGTATTGAATTTTTAAAATCCGACATACATTGTTGTCATTAAGAAGTAAAATGTGGTTCAATTAGATTAAAATAATTTTTTGGTGAATAGTAATTTTTTTTCATTAATCGCGATTAGAGGTAATTAGTGTAGTTTAAGGTAAAAATGGTATTATAAGAATGTGAAAACACCATGACACTTGTCGTACACCTATTGGGTGAGTCATGGACGACCAAGACAAGCCATGGGCCAACTTGTGGACCCCATGGAGCCACTTTAGTTGGAAAATGACATTAATATATTTTTATTTAATGTTAAAGTGAAAATGACACTAACATAAATTGTTTTACTAAAATAATTTTTGAGTGGGGTTATACAAGTCCAAATTTTAATTATAAATAGTCATTGGAAAGCTAAAAATATTTCCTACATCATAGTAGTTTTTTTATAATTTTAAGACATTAAATAAATTAAATTATTTATGACATAATAATGATGCAGCGATGACATCATTATTTGACGATTTAAATAAAATGGAAAGATAATGAAAAATATAAAACCTAAACATGGCCAAAACCAATTGGATGAGTGTATTTCGAACCCATATCACCTTATACACGAATTATAGCAATGTGGGACCTTTTAAAACCGAAACAAAATTTCAAATAAAGTAATATTTCTTTACTTTCCAAAAGTGCCTCTCCTCTCCTCTTATAAAAAGCCCCCACCTCTACCTCATTTCGCACACTCCTCAAGCCTTTGGCTCGGCAAACCCCTGCCCATTTACTCTCTCCAAATCCCTCTCCTCATCCTAGAGGATTCCCTTTGGGCATAATCCTTTCAAAGGAAGCCTTTAGGCTCAAATCAAAAAGAGTTACACTTTTAAAGGTAATTCATTCTCTCATGTTCATTTGTTTTATTTTGCTTATCCAACCCTATAAACTCTTTTTATTTACTTCTTTTGTAACAACACCAGTATCATCAATATAATAGGATGTTGTTATAATATTTATTTGAGCTACACTCTCACACAACTACATCAAATGGTTAAAGAACATACGGTTTCCGTGGATGGCGAAATTCTGCCTCCCGAAACGATGATTGTTCAACACTCATTTAACACCTTCAAAGGTGGACATTATGATGTCACTATTTTTATATATGATATATAATATGTTTATGTTTTCCTTAATCTTCTGTTTTTTCTATTTTTTGGGCATACCTTTATGGTTTCCATTATGGGTAAACACGATATCTTCATTTTAGGAAGTGCGGACTACCGCCCCCTAAAAGTGATTTCATTCGTTAATACCATATGTGGGATGTGTAAAGGATAAAGTTAATGATATTATATATGTTATTATACTGGAATTATAATATAAACTTATATCATTATGATTCCATTCCAAAAAATATGAAATAGAAATGGAAGTAGCGTTCATGCGTACGTACGGCTTACCGTCTCCATGAACGGTGCATTTCATTTCTTACCTCTAAATGTGATGTAATATTATAAATGCATGTATGTACTGGATATATATGATATATATGATATCTACATTATGAATACCATTCTGGATATAATGAACCTTTGACCAAATTAACAACATGTAAGTGTAAGAAGTCTATTTTTGACTTAAGAACCAAATACCGACAAAATGATCATTATTAACTTAACTGATTACATGATGTTCATAACATGGTATAAAAGGAATAATTAACTTGAAAAAGATTCATAAGAAAGTAGAGATTAACTCAAGATTATTATTCAGGAGATTAAAGAATGGTCGGGTCAAGTCGGATACGAGGTATGGGACTTCGTCTAAATCTCCTTTCGTTGAGGCATATTTTATTTTATACACAACTTTCTTTTATATGGTGTATAAACCCCTTTGACTTTTACCTTTATTCAAAAGGAATTTTTTTTATACGAAGCGTTTACTAAACGAAAAAAGGGAATGTTTTTGTCGTACGTATGCGGCGACAACGACCTCTCCGCCGTCGTGATCGTTATTTGAGTTTCGGCTTCCTCTACAAGCCATACCTTCTTTTAAAAAGAAAAACAAATACCATGTTTTACTTTTCTTTTATTTTAGTATTGAAAATGTTTTTCATAATGTTTTTATATCAATGTGTTTTATTGATATCTCGTGATTGAAATGTGGAAATTTTATGTTTCCTTTATGCATGTTTTATGTGATATGATTATGTTATGGTTCTTGGGCATTATTATGAAGACGGGTGGTTCCGTGATAAACTAAGGGCGGGTGAGCCCGTTATAGATCTCCAATGGATTGGGTAACGCGAAGGAGTGAAACGTTAAGGTTTCTACGAAGATATTTTAGGGAATATACTGTGATGGGTATTCCAAACGTAACCAAGAGGGTTACTCCCTACGTAAGAATGTTATGAATGTCTCAAGTTACCTTTATGTCTTATGATTTCTATGTTTTATTCATGATTTTATGAGGTATGTTAAATTGCCTATGTTTTATGGGTAAAGTATGATTTCATTCTTATGTATATATGAACTCATGTTTCCTTTCCATGTTTTTTTTATATCCCATACTGAGTTTTTATGCTCATCCCATGTTTTTGAAATGTTTTTCACAGGTCAAGGGAAAGGTACATGATAAGATGATAGAGTCAAGGATGTGTCAAGAAATAATCCATGTTTTATTTTAAATGTGTTTCCATTGATGGGAATGAAGAATACTATCTTTATGTAACCACACTGTTTATATGTGGAATGTAATGCAAGTTTTATGATCTAATTCTCTAAAACTCTAAACCTGAAAAGATCCTCAACGTGTAATCTTGTAATAACTCAAGATTAAGTATGGTTTAAGGCTGGGGCCTTATAATATAAAAGGGATAATGAACTTGAAAAAGGTTATTAAGAAAGTATATATTAACTCTAGTTTATTATTCTTGAGGTTAAAGAACGGCCGAGTCAAGTCGGACACAAGGTAAGGGAACTTTTTAACCCAATTTCCATTCTTTGGGTTAATCTTCTACTTTCAAATTATGTAATGATATTATTATGTCCTATCTTGTATTTGTACATTCTTTATGTGTACTTATAATGAATAAACATAATAGATCTGTTTTATTTAAAAAATTACCTTTGTAAGGGACATCATCACAATCTCCATTCATTGAGGCATATCTGGTTTTATACACAATTTTCTTTTATATGGTGTATAAACCCTTTTGACTTTTACTTTTATTCAAAAGGAATATTTTTATACGAAGAGTTTTTACTAAAAGACAAAAGGAATGTTTTTCTATTACGTATGCGGAGACAATGACTTCTCCTCCACCATGCCTATTATTTGAGTTTCGGCTTCCTCTATAATCCATAACTTTTTTTAAATGAAAAATAAATACCAAGATTTAATTTTCTTTTATTTTGGTATTGAAAACGGTTTTGAAAGTTCTTTTTATTATATAAATGTGTTGTATTGATATCTTGAGATTGAAATGTGGAAATGTTATGTTTCCTCTGTGCATGTTTTATGGTATATGATTATGTTATGGTTTATGATATGGTTAAACCTGTTCATATGAGGAATGCATTGGACTTAATAAGTTACGGGTGGAGCCCGCTATAGCTCCTCGATGCATCGGTAGGTCTCATGAGACAAACCAGTGTCTTGGCACGAGGCCTTGACAAAATCTTATTTGTAGTCTTGGCATGAGGCCTTGGCTACGTGGTTATGATAGTCTGGAATTATGCATTCCATCATTATGAAAGTGGTTATTGATATTTCATGTGATTATTCGACTAGTAGAATATCCATGTGATTAAGTAAATAGAATTATTTAATTTTAATTTTTCCATATTATACTGAAGTTCAAGTTCAAAAAGGCTTTTGTATTGGTTATAGATTTCCTTAAATGTTATTGTTTATTAATGAAAGCTTCCTCAATATTGTTATCCTTACTGAGCATCTGAGCACACCCCATTCAATGTTTTAATATTTTCCAGGTTGTGAAGAAGTATTTTATGAATAACCTGTAGGGATAGTCAGAAGAGGATATGAGTGTGGAATATGGAGACTTTGTTATTGTATATTTTCACTTTATTATGTAATGTAGAATTTATGAATGTATATAGTGTTTCCAAGGCTACTAAACTAATCGGCCTTTTGACACTTGATCTTTTGTGATCATGCCAATATTACACAATAATGCACCGACTCCGGGTAACTGGGGTCGGGGCGTTACATATAACCTCAATAATGTCCTCCCACATTGGAATAATATCCCAAAAGTCTCCTCATATGATTTTGGAATCACCCCCTCATGTAAGATATTTCTCTTTCTTCTCATCCATTGAAGCACATTCTTTGTAATTAGCCTTTTGAATTACAATTTGTTCTATTTTTTGACGTCATAAATATAACTATATTATAAAATTTATTTCATAATAATTAAATATCATTTATTCCATATCATTAGAGAATTTTCTTAAGTCGTTGCTATATCAAAATCTAGTAATGGACCTCTCTATCTTATTTTCCATTCAAGAAGCTTCTTTTATTTTACCCTTTTGAATATAAATTTCCTAATTTTTTAAACCATTATATATTTCCCATTACTATAAAAAAATTATTATAATTATATATAATTTAACTCATATCATTATGGAATTTACCTATGTTATTACAATGTATAAATTTAATAATGGGTCATCATTTTCTACTCTTTATTCAAGAAACATATTTGTGTAATGCATATTCTTCTCCAATTCCTAATGTTTAGATATGATTTTAGAAATATAATGGTTAACTCCATTTTTATATCCAAATAAATAGATACCCCATTAACACTCGTTAATCCATTTTATGAATATATAGGTACTGCCATTATGCTGGAGAAATTATCAAGGTATTCTTCTATGCAAACATTTTATTTAAGAACAACCATTGTATTATACATATTAATTATAAACATTTTATGATTTATTTTATTCTTAAATTTAATTCACACTATCCTTTTTAATCTTTGCTAATAAGAGACCCATTTCCCCCCCACCTCCATTAAACCATATTTTTAATCTTCATGTTTTTTAATGTTGATGAAATTTCATTAAGATTTGGCATGCAAAACATTTGTGAGGAGTACACCCTTACCCAATTACACTCAAGGGTACTCACCTAGACGTACATATACATCATTTATTGATAAATTCTGTGTATAAAACCCACATTCTTTAATTAGTTGATTCAATGTGAGGGAAAATTATTCTATTCTGAATGATCTATGTGGCGCACTTATTCATATACCTGATATGGGAGTGACTGATGCACCATGAATTACATAGTGCTCCAGTAAATTGGGTAATGTTTTAATATCATGAGGTGTCTTGTATAAGATTTGGGATTGAACCAAATCTACTATTGGACTTTTCACATAAATTTATATTGTATTTAATATAGTCATAGACATTTGATTATGGTGTATTGTTTAAAGTTGTGGCCACTTTTCCCATGTTACATTTATTTTACCATTCTATGTCATTCATCTTTGTTCAAGTTTATGTTCTCATCCCTTTTATTTTCCATTTAATGTCCTAATGTAAATCATGTAATACTTTCTTCTTCTAATTCTATATATATTCTTTGACTAGGATTTATATCTCATCCCTTTCTTATATAGGTACCCATGTTACCCCATGATGTTCTAAGAATGATTGAAAATTATAACCATGTTAAGTAAGTTTCCAACAATACTGATGTACAGATTATTTTAAGTTGTTATGTAATGTACCAAATTACCAAAGATAGTATAATTCTGAATATATTTTTTTGTATCATGAATATTATTTTAGTAATAAATCATGAATTAGTGTTTAATAAAATAAAGGGTCACTATATATTTTTTTATTGAGATGACTTATTATTTGGTCATTTTTACATTTCTTTTTCTGGTACATTCTCCCTCTTTATTATTGGGAATACTAACTTGTACCTTTTTTCATTGACTCTTTTATGCCCAACATCATTCCCAATTGATTATTACATGATTCCAAGTGCTATTCACCATCACATGGGGATCAAATATTCTATTTGGTCCATGTTAGATTCATCTCAAGTATTAGTGTGCTAGGGTATTAGGGATGGATTGTGAGAGTTACTAAATCAGTTCATGACATGAAATACAATAATCATTTTATTCAATGAATAATTCAAGGAATAAATATCATGAATTGTAACCATATTTGGAATAAAAATTTTATAAACTCTTAATTGATGTAATAATGTGACTATTTATAATTTCATCCAATATATATAAAATTTTGGAGAAAGAAAATTCAAAATTTCACACTTGAAAAATTAATTCACCTATGTTGTAGAACCTTCTAGATTTTTGTGGATTGAAAATTATGTGTGGGGCCAAATATGACATAAATATACACTCCTCCCCCACATAACTAAATGAAAATTGTGTGAACACGGTTTGAGAGAATTGGGATAATAGATGACATTAAAAAATTAAAAAAAGAGTGATAACTTATGTGAGAGAGACAAGTTAGAGAATTAATTTATTGTGTTAGAGATCTAAAAATTAAAACAATTTCAAACAAGATCAATTATAAGTGAACATGTATGAACATAAATAATTACACAAGTGATGTCCACAAAATGTGAATGTCGAATGAATAAAAAAATCGATAAATAAAATTCAAAAATAAAGGAGAATAATAAAAAATGTGCCATATATATCCTAAGGCCCATCCTAATGAGATGTTCCCACAAAAGAACGTTTATTCACTATTGATGGTGACTCAACTTGGATCAAGGTGGATTTCACATTATGGGAATACAATAGAGAAGGTAAATGGGGAGGGGTACTAACCCAAACTGGTGGTGGTGTCAACTGAATTGGCCTCCTGATATTATTATTATCTCTCTACCATAGAGTATGAATAATACCCAATGAAGTGGGATTAAAATCAGTATTGGGGATATTTATTGTGGTTGAAAGAGGGAATAAGAAATCTGAGAACATAAAATGGGGTCTCCCTAATGTGAAAAGAGGATTTAATCTAAACAACCATATCAATAATGACATATTACTTTTATATATTGCGATGAATGAACATGTTTTAATTTATTTTATTAGTAGCTTCCTAATAAAGGTAATTCTCTTTCTTACATTGGGAATGTGTAGAAGAGAAGAATCAAGGAGTAATAGAACTATATCTCAAACATATGGAGGAACCTAAGATGATTCTACTATCGACTGACCTTGTTTTGGAAGAAATAGACATTTCACGTCTTCAGGAGTAAGTCTAGATGGAGATGGATGAAGATCAAGTGAATGGGGAGGTCGTGGTTATGGTAGAAGCTTCATGGTTTTGTTCTTGAAAACTATATGGTGGTAAGTTGTATGATACTCATATAACATGTGGAAATTGTAAAAAACCTGGCCCATATACCCTCTAAACATTGTACTAGTACCAAATATCCACAAACACAAATGGAATTTTAGACCCCCATGGGCTAGCGACTAGATCCCAGACATCCCCAAAAACTGGAGGAAATTATTTATCCTAACCAAAATAAATTACATGGCATATACATATACCACAAAAAACAGATAAATAAATAATTGTATGTTATAAAAAAAGAATAACATTAGAAATGATAAAACAAAATGAAGTTAGAACATCCCAAGTATAAGTCCAACATCAAAGGAGTACCAAGATAGGAACATAACTACACCATGTGATAGTTTGGGAAACCACCAACCATCTCACCACCAGTTACCTGAATCTACTTCCAGAAAATCTCACTATCTCATTGTGTTTCCATTTATTTCCCTGTGTTGAAATACACTAATTAGTCAACACATCGTTTAAGGGGTACATAATCTGTGGGATTATAGACTCAATAGAATACTATCCAGGTATTTAATAACAAGTCCCTAAAAAATAATCATAATTTTTACAACCATAATGAAAACAAGGAATGATAAAAAAATGTAACAGTTTTTATATCAAAATCATAGAAAATAATTAATTACCCTTTTTTCACACAACCCAATAATAATAATAACATATTAAACAAAATTTATAGACATTAATGAATAAAATCAATATATTAATATATCACATATCATATCAAATACATGGAAGTACAACACAAATAGTACAATCCAAAAATTACCAAATCTTCTATTGAACATGTTACATTGTGACAAGGATCATTATAGGTCAACCGAGTTATGAAACATGTAACTAAATATATAAAATCAAGTGGATTTAGAATCTAGATAAATGAATAAAATCAAGAGAGCTAAGGAAAACCAAAAAATAAACCCCCACCAATGGTATATCATTTCCCTTGAACAATCATCCTAGGGAATAGTAGATATCCCCATGAGTGAACCCCCCAACATTATCAAAAATAGGGCCTATTATTACATCTTCCACCTAAGTATCCAAGTATTCCCATGTCCTCAATTTTAAAAACTATTTCATAAAAACATTTCTTTGAGAAATATTTTATAAATCTATTTCTCAATTATTTTAAACACACTTTTATTTTACAAAAATAATAGGGGAACCATGTTTTATCAAAAAACAAATTTCAACACACTCAAATACATCCTTCAATCACAAAATTTTATTTAGAACAAAATTTATCAAATCTAGAGAAATGAATTTCATCAAACATTGGCTAAATAGAGAACCACCAACCTCAATAATGGGTCGCACACACCCACAACAAGATCAAAAAACAAGGAGAACATTAGGATAAAAACATTACCCATTAATCAATCCACACTTTTTAAAATTGATTCAATAAGAATTAAAATTAGTGTAGAATATGAAAAACCCATTTCTCAAAAATCTCAAGTGTCACACCATAACTAACTCAAATGTTTTCCTTTTAAGGAATATGACATAGAACATCTTGAAATAATTGAGAGTAATCATCATCAATGATCAACAGATCCCATAATGCGACAAAAAAGATCTATCGAAATTAAATTCAATGAGGAATGAGAAAATATTACTCACCGGGATTGATGAAACCCTATTCCAATGGAGATAAATCACTAAATAAAGAGAATTAGATAGATATGAGATCTCTAAAATCCATTGGGAGAGAATCTAGTTTGAGAAAAAAAAAGAGTCAGAAGATGAATGAAATCCAAAGCAGTCATATGGTACCTTAAAATCATATACTATGAAATTTACATGATTTGTGATCCCGTTACTTGTTTCGTAATCTATAAAGTCTGAAAACACCATGAAAAGTGTCAACTTTTTTAAAAAACAAAAATATTACTAATACCGAAATTAATCCAAATTCATGGTGTGTAATAATTTCATTTTTTTTACCAAACTTGTGTATTCATATAGTAGACAAATACATTGGATTTATTTCTCCTGCAGACTGTGAAAAGATCACTTTTTAGAAGAAATATCTAATCCACCACGGATGATATCTAAACTTGTGGAGAAATAAAAAACCCACTAACAAATTTATACCTGGAATATATTTATTAAAATAAACATATATCACTAGACGTTATGTCAATTAAACATAAAATATATGCATATTGGGAGTCTTAATATGCACCCAAATAAAGAGGAAAATGAATAAAGAGAAGGGAATAAATGAATGTGCATAAAAAGATTTTATAAATTCCCCACCATAAGACATATTATCCCTAATAAGTCATGTTGAAGAATGATTTCTAGAAAAGTGGTGAGGTCATTACTCCCTTATCTATGACTCGTTATCCCATGGATCATGAGAATATGTTATGCGCCACTAAAAAACATTGTCCAATGAGATCCACTTCCCATTAAACACTTTCAATCATATCACATATATCATTACATCATTAGGGAGTCCATGGTAATCCAATAAAAAATTCCATGGACACCTATCCCCATTTGAAAAACCAAAACCAATATTTGGTGGAGTAAACTAGAAGGTTTCAAATGATCTTCTTTTTTATATTTTTTTAGTGTAATAGATAGAAATGTAATCAGCAATGTCAAGAATAATTATCGACCATTAAAATCACCATCTCATGTCATAATACATATTCATATTTAGTAGTTGAAGTACCCTTGAAAAATATGACAAAGAAACAAAATTGAGATCCTTACAGATGATTGGATGAAAAACTGATCCCAAAATGGATAATACTATCTAAAGATTGTGAAAAACTAGAAACACTCTATCAACTACAAAGGGTTCCCTAAAATGAATTGAACCCATCATCCTAAAACTGAATCTAATGAATATTAATGAGGGTAGATGATGATAACTAAACTCCTTTGAGAAACATGCTTGAAATATCAGCTTGATAATCCCAATTCAATATAGAAAAAATCATCATATGGTTCTTCTATTCCTTAATTTCCAGAATAGTTTGTAATGGTATTTTCCTACTAAGTTCATCAATAATATAATTTCCCTTTCTTAGGGTAAAAGTGATGTTGATTTCAAATTCCTAATGGTATTCCATCCACTGCATCTATTTTAATATCATATATTTGTGTGAAAAGATATAACTTGTACTCTAATTCATATAAAAGGTGGTTATCCTCTCCCCAAAAAGATAGTACTACAAAAATTTATGTGAATGAATAAATGAAACATGTTCTAAATCATGAGTGGGGAAATTTTTATCATCTGGTCAAAGATGAAGAGATCTGAAAGTCGCCACATAATCATCTAGAAAAAAATGCAACCCAAACCAGTTAAAGAAGCAACATCTAATACCACAGTCCCCTTACTAGGATCAGGTAATATTAGAAGATGATTTGATGTAAAATGTATTTTTATCTCATTGAATGCATACTGAAAAATTGTATCCAATATGAATTTTACAACATTTTTGGTAAGAGTAGTTAATGTTGATTCCAACATTAATAAATCCATGATGAAAAATAAATAATATATTGTAAGACCAAATAATATCTAATTCTGAATGAAATTTTTAGTTCTTATTAGGAAAAAACAACCTTCACATTCTCATGATTGATTTATAATCCATGCTCATAAGTCATTTTAAAATATAACATCACTTCATGAATCCATAAATTAGTATTTTAAGGCTTTCCATATAAATTTTTAATCCTTCAGATTTATAAAACCAAAATCAAATTATGGACATTATCATTTTAAGATCTCAAATCAACCAAAAATTCATTGATAAACAAAACCATAAAATATTCATGAAATTGATAGAATATTTGATTCTTCAAATCCATGAAAACTATAGGAGAATTATATAGACCAAACAAAATCACAAGATATTCATAATTGCCATATCCACATCCTAAAAATGCCATAGATCTATCAGAATCCCAAAATATGATCTTATGATAACCCATCCAAAGATCAATCTTTGAGAACCAACATTCCCACATTAATTGAAAAAAAAATCATCCACATGATTAAAATGATACTATCTAAACCATCACATGGTTAAAATTTTTATAATCTGTGCACAATCAGATTGAACTATCTAACCTTTTTGGAAAAGAGAACACAGGCTTCCTAGGGGAAAACTATAGGGAAAACCCTTTTCCACATGATTTTCCAATTTATTCTTAAGTTATCTCATCCCCTATAGTGCCATTAAAAATGAAGTATTGAAATCATATTCCCATGTGGAATAGGATCAATAGTAAGATATACTTCCCTCTTTGGAGGATGACCAATGAAATCATGTGGGAAAATACTTTGTAAATCCCAAAAATTACGGAAAAATGTAAAATAAAAGAAACAAAACCAAGCTCTAATACTATATTGAAAAAAAATCTAAGAAATAGGCATGAATATCCATCCCAAAGAGATATCAAGTCTGTCTATCCCTGTAACGACCCGAAATTTTTTAAATAAATTTTGTTTCCTAATTTTATGTGTTATCGTTATACTCAACAAAAATGTTTTATTTGATAATCATGATTATAATTAAAATGAGATCAGTGGGTTTTGACTATTATATAACCATCGGTCAACATAACCGCTGTGAACAAAATGTTTTGATTATTGTCTCTAAATACAAGCAATCTTGGTTAATTAATATAGAAAGAAGATTTGATGGCCTCACCCAGTAGTCTTGGACCGATCGAAGCCCATCTAACAGAACTTGGGAAGGAGGTAGCACCACTGGGCTTTGCTCTGGACCAAACCCAAGCTGAACTTCATCGTATAAAGCTAGAACGGGATCACCTTCGCGAGAAGTTCAAACTGATAGAAATTACTACTCGTGCGATGTTGGCCGAGCCTCCCTTGGATTCTCTCACCTTAGCACACCTTACACTTAGGTCCTATGCTGGTGTGATAAGGGGCTATGTAAGGAGACCATAACTATCTTGTGTAATCCTTTGTTTTAAATAAAATTTTGATTTCTTTTATGAATTTTGAAATGACCGGATAAATATAGTATGCATATTTTTGATGAATTTTAGAAAAAGGATATTTTAAATATGTTTATGTAAACCCTAAATAATTAAAAATGTGTAATGATTTTCAAAAAATGGTCTTCTGTAATTATGTTCAGTACTAAATTTAGAGTCTAATAAGATCAACTTGATTTTTGATTAATAGTAAATTATGAATAGTGATTTTATTATTAGGATTAGTAATATGACCAAATGGATTAGTAATCTCACTTAAAGAAAGTTTTAAAATAATCTAGGCACCTTGATTAAGTAATGTGATTCAATAAAATAGTTAAATAACGGTTTCATTAATTATTATTCAAGTATTAGTTTTTTTCGGGTGAATAGTGTTTTTTAATTAAAAATAATTAGAAAATTATTTTTATAAAAATGACTTTATTTTTGAACTCAGAGCATCGATATTATGTTATGGTAATTTTTGGGGTTTTTTCTGAAAAAATGAATTTTCGATGAATAGTGTTTTTATTTAAAAATTAAATTAAAAATATTTAGAAAATTATTTTTATAAAATGGATTTCATTTTTTAAATCAGAGCATTGATATTTGGATAATGTGAAATTTTGGGATTTTTCTGAGAAAGTTGAATTTTCGGTGAATAGTGAAAGTATAGTTTTTAAGTTACGGGTGTTTAATGACATCATTAAATGATTTATTAAGTATATATTCAATATGGTCTAATTATGAATAGTAAGATAAGGTGTGAGGTGACCCAAGTGGCCAATACCGTGGGCAAATACCATGGGCAAGCCCATGGTTTTTCCAAAACCACCAGTGAGGTGTCCCTTGGCCATTAATGCCTTGTCCCCTCACTTTCCCTATAAATACCAAGCACTCCTCTCATCCATTCGACTCCCCACTCATTCCCAACGAATTTCTGGTCTCATTACCTCCCAAGGAGTCCTCCCAAGGTGCCCCCAAGCCCTCAAGGTCCCAACCTTTGAGGTTTAAGAGTTACATTTTAAGGTAAGGGATCTGACCTCTCTCCTTCTTTTCAAGTAATCTCTTTTATGTCATTTCTTTTATACTCCATGTTCTTATGTTGGAGGATGTTCTTTTATAATAATCCTACTGCCTATTTCTTGTTCATATGATGAGATACCCTCCTTGCTCTCATCAATTCGTTTTAAGAATGTTTAAGTGGCGTCGTTAGGCTGCCGAATTTTTAAGGGATTCTTTCACCTTCCTCGTTTTCATGTTATATTTTCATTCAAGTCTTTCATGTTCCTTTTATTATGTTGGGGTATGATCTCTAAATTATCATAATGATATTTTATGATCGTATTATGAGAGACCCCATTTGATCGCTTCAATTCAGTATTTTGATGTTTTAAGTGGCGCCGTTAGGCTGCCGAATTTTTAAGTGGTTCTTCACCCTTCTCGTTTTGAAGTTCTACTTTCATGTCAATTCCTTCAAGTTCCTTTTTGTTATGTTGGGGTATGATCTCTATACCTATCATACTGGACTCTTATGTTCATATGATGAGAGACCCCATTTGATCTCTTCAATTCAGTATTTTTATGTTTTAAGTGGCGCCGTTAGGCTGCCGAATTTTTAAGTGGTTCTTCACCCTTCTCGTTTTGAAGTTCTACTTTCATGTCAATTCCTTCAAGTTCCTTTTTGTTATGTTGGGGTATGATCTCTATACCTATCATACTGGAATCTTATGTTCATATGATGAGAGACCCCATTTGATCTCTTCAGTTCAGTATTTTGAAGTTTAAGTAACGCCGTTAGGCTGCCGAACTTTCATAAGAGAAATCAAACTTTTGTCTTCCTTCCATGTTTTTCATTTCAAATGGTATGTCCTTGAAATTGCACCACCATGTCCATATATACTTCATATTATGTACCTCTACTATTTTATGGGTCAATTATGATTGCTCGACCCATGTTCCCTCTCTGTTCAAAGTTTCTAAAACCTTGTAACATAGCCGTTATGCTGCAGAATTTTCGTCTCAAAATGCCTCTCTTTTCTCAAAATTATTTTATGTTATAAAGTGAATACTCAAAGATCTTATTTCTACCAGGGTATCCACATATATATATAAATGTTCCATTTTAAATTCTGGGATTTACATACATGAGACCCGCATTCCCTTTCCGTGGGTTTAAAGTGACGTAAAGATCATGTCTTTAAAGCAGTTTTTAAGACGTTATGATTATGAAATGAAACCCATTTATTTTATGCTATGTGGGTTATTTATGAAATGTTTGATGATGATATATGTGTCTCACATGATAATAAAGGCAAATTTAAGGGTGCGCCCTGATAGCTCTCCAATGCATTGGGTAATGATGAAACCACTAGAGATTACAATTTTCACGATACCTTGGTGAATAACCTTGGTAATTTTCAAATGACACCTTGGGGATGGACCTTGGTGATATGTTCATGATTGTCTATGTTAAATGATGTAGCCACATCTTCCAGTAATGAAAAATTTTGTTTTTATTATGAAATGCCTCATGATTTCTTTCTCATGCCTTGAAGTTCTTTTCATGTCCTTATTGAAGTATATCAAGTTTACATGTAAAATGTTCCTCTTGTTTCCCTTACTGGGCCTTCTGCTCACCCTTTCTTTTGATGTATGTCCCCAGGTTATGAGATACAGTAATGAACCTAGAATGAACTTAAGGAGATGGCTTTCAAGTGTTTAAGAAGAATGTTTTATATTGTTTTCATGTATTATGTTCCTGGTTTCCAAGACACTAGACCTTAAAGATCCTCAGTTTTGTGTAATGTAATGAAAGTTTATGTTATAAAAAGGCGGGATGCTATAGTTGGTATCAAAGGATGGTTTAGTTATTTGTGGAAATTAGGATATGAAAAATCTAGGAGGAACCCTATAGAAAAGTTTAATATAGGAAATCTTCCTGGTATTTTGGCGAGTATTGAGTAAGGGGTTTCCAAGCAAATACATCCCTGTCTGGATACGAGCAGGTAGAGGTGGCTCTGGCACAGATGTACATAGGGGTAAAACCCGAAAACACCGCTTTGAGCTAGACTCGAACGGGAACTGGTACACGACAACGGGCCTTGCTGCACTCTTGGTTATGACACTCCCGAGGGATATGCTTTGGTTAATTCATAAGCTTGGTATGAACCATTGTTAAAGGAACAAAGATAAAATAAAATAAAGGCTCACATAAGAATATATGATCATTCATAACCTTGATGGGAACCTAGGAGATCACAAGTTAGGGTATACCTTTCATATACAAGTTATCTTTATAGGCTTTCAGTTCCTTTTCATGATTATTAGCTAAGTACTTAAGCCCCTAATTATGCTTTCTCTTCTTAGTTAATGGTGGGAAATGGAAGAACATGTTCTGACAACCAATGTGATAGGAAATGCGACGATTTTCATATTAATATGATAGGGATGATTAGGGGATTAAAATATGATTATTATTTTGGAAGACGTTCATTATTTTGGGAACCATATTTGATCGAGGTAAATAGATTACTACGGTATTTTCATTGAGGAGTAAGGTTGACTTATATTTTGAAGAATCGATGAATTTAAGGTGAACTTATAGTAATTTAGGTTACTTATGGGAATGACTAACCTATCTTGGGTAAAATATGTTTAGGTTAGCTACTTTTTTTTATAAGATGTTAGGAGTGGCTGATGTTGTCTGGAGATGAACAATGAAGTTTTTTTTTGGAAGACTATGTTATCAAATCCTTATTGTATTTGGGTTTCAATCTTAGTTTGGTTTGTTTTGAGGAATTCTAAGGACCGTTATTTATAGAATGGTCTATGATGAACTTTGAGTAGTAACATGGAACTTTGATGATTTAAAAGTAGTTTCCATTCCTATGGAATTCTTTCTTTTTGAAGAGTTGTTTTACCTTAACCTTTCTGTTTTTGGGATAATGTTTAAAGATAGAAGAAATAGATAGTTAATCTTTTGTAGATTATGTGATTCTATAGAAGATGATTCTTGTGCTTTTATGAGACCAAGTGTTTTTGAATTCTCATCATTTGGAGAAATGATTAGTGTTGGTAGGGACTTGTTAAAGGATGAAACTCTACTTGAAGGTAGGTATATTTTCTTATGTTTTTGTTCTATGTAGTAAATGATATTCTCAAAATTATGAAAAGAAATGTAAAACAAAAATGTTGTTGGTTTATGTTTCCTACTTGGTAATCAAAGACCGTTTACACGCATCATAAGTTTGGGACTGTCTCATGGTTAACTTTCTCCTAATCATGTTCTCTATCACTCTCCCTTAGAACATGACCCTTTGTTTTTTTCCTCCATGTCCATGTTTTCCTACATGGAACCCTAGTGTGGGTTAACTCGGGTGACCTTTGTAATTCCCTTTCTTTATTTTAAAGTAATAGTTTTACTGACTCCTTTTCCGATGTGGGACTTTCAATGAAATTTCAAAACCCAATTTTAAAATTGCGAGGACGGAATTTCTTAAGGGGGGAAGATTGTAACGACCCGAAATTTTTTAAATAAATTTTGTTTCCTAATTTTATGTGTTATTGTTATAATCAACAAAAATGTTTTATTTGATAAACATGATTATAATTAAAATGATATAAGTGGGTTTTGACTATTATATAACCATCGGTCAACATAACCGCTGTGAACTAAATGTTTTGATTATTGTCTCTAAATACAAGCAATCTTGGTTAATTAATATAGAAAGAAGATTTGATGGCCTCACCCAGTAGTCTTGGACCGATCGAAGCCCATCTAATAGAACTTGGGAAGGAGGTAGCATCACTGGGCTTTGCTCTGGACCAAACCCAAGCTGAACTTCATCGTATAAAGCTAGAACAGGATCGCCTTCGTGAGAAGTTCAAACTGATAGAAATTACTACTCGTGCGATGTTGGCCGAGCCTCCCTCGGATTCTCTCACCTTAGTACACCTTACACTTAGGTCCTATGCTGGTGTGATAAGGGGCTATGTAAGGAGACCATAACTGTCTTGTGTAATCCTTTTTTTAAATAAAATTTTGATTTCTTTTATGAATTTTGAAATGACCGGATAAATATAGTATGCATATTTTTGATGAATTTTAGAAAAAGGATATTTTAAATATGTTTATGTAAACCCTAAATAATTAAAAATGTGTAATGATTTTCAAAAAATGGTCTTCTGCAATTATGTTCAGTACTAAATTTAGAGTCTAATAAGATCAACTTGATTTTTGATGAATAGTAAATTATGAATAGTGATTTTATGATTAGGATTAGTAATATAACCAAATGGATTAGTAATCTCACTTAATGAAAGTTTTAAAATAATCTAGGCACCTTGATTAAGTAATGTGATTTAATAAAATAGTTAAATAACGGTTTCATTAATTATTATTCAAGTATTAGTTTTTTTCGAGTGAAAAGTGTTTTTTAATTAAAAATTTAATTAAAAATAATTAGAATATTATTTTTATAAAAATGACTTTATTTTTGAACTCAGAGCATCGATATTATGTTATGGTAATTTTTGGGGTTTTTTCTGAAAAAATGAATTTTCGATGAATAGTGTTTTTATTTAAAAATTAAATTAAAAATTTTTAGAAAATTATTTTTATAAAATGGATTTCATTTTTGAAATCAGAGCATTGATATTTGGTTAATGTGAAATTTTGGGATTTTTCTGAGAAAGTTGAATTTTCGGTGAATAGTGAGAGTATAGTTTTTAAGTTACGGGTGTTTAATTACATCATTAAATGATGTATTAAGTATATATTCAATATGGTCGAATTATGAATAGTAAGATAAGGTGTGAGGTGTCCCAAGTGGCCAATACCATGGGCAAATACCATGGGCAAGCCCATGGTTTTTCCAAAACCACTAGTGAGGTGTCCCTTGGCCATTAATGCCTTGTCCCCTCACTTTCCCTATAAATACCAAGCCCTCCTCTCATCCATTCGACTCCCCACTCATTCCCAACGAATTTCTGGTCTAATTACCTCCCAAGGAGTCCTCCCAAGGTTCCCCCAAGCTCTCAAGGTCCCAACCTTTGAGGTTTAAGAGTTACATTTTAAGGTAAGGGATCTGACCTCTCTCCTTCTTTTCAAGTAATCTCTTTTATGTCATTTCTTTTATACTCCATGTTCTTATGTTGGAGGATGTTCTTTTATAATCATCCTACTACCTATTTCTTGTTCATATGATGAGAGACCCCCCTTGCTCTCATCAATTCGTTTTAAGAATGTTTAAGTGGCGCCGTTAGGCTGCCGAATTTTTAAGGGATTCTTTCACCTTCCTCGTTTTCAAGTTATATTTTCATTCAAGTCTTTCATGTTCCTTTTATTATGTTGGGGTATGATCTCTAAATTATCATACTGATCTTTTATGATCGTATGATGAGAGACCCCATTTGATCGCTTCAATTCAGTATTTTGATGTTTTAAGTGGTGCCGTTAGGCTGCCGAATTTTTAAGTGGTTCTTCACCCTTCTCGTTTTGAAGTTCTACTTTCATGTCAATTCCTTCAAGTTCCTTTTTGTTATGTTGGGGTATGATCTCTATACCTATCATACTGGACTCTTATGTTCATATTATGAGAGACCCCATTTGATCTCTTCAATTCAGTATTTTGATGTTTTAAGTGGCGCCGTTAGGCTGCCGAATTTTTAAGTGGTTCTTCACCCTTCTCGTTTTGAAGTTCTACTTTCATGTCAATTCCTTCAAGTTCCTTTTTGTTATGTTGGGTTATGATCTCTATACCTATCATAATGGACTCTTATGTTCATATGATGAGAGACCCCATTTTATCTCTTCAATTCAGTATTTTGAAGTTTAAGTAACGTTGTTAGGCTGCCGAACTTTCATAAGAGAAATCAAACTTTTGTCTTCCTTCCATGTTTTTCATTTAAAATGGTATGTCCTTGAAATTGCACCACCATGTCCATATATACTTCATATTCTGTCCCTCTACTATTTTATGGGTCAATTATGATTGCTCGACCCATGTTCCCTCTCTTTTCAAAGTTTCTAAAACCTTGTAACATAGCCGTTATGCTGCAGAATTTTCGTCTCAAAATGCCTCTCTTTTCTCAAAATTATTTTATGTTATAAAGTGAATACTCAAAGATCTTATTTGTACAAGTGTATTCACATATATATATAAATGTTCCATTTTAAATTCTGGGATTTACATACATGTGACCCGCTTTCCCTTACCGTGGGTTTAAAGTGACGTAAAGATCATGTCTTTAAAGCAGTTTTTAAGACGTTATGATTATGAAATGAAACCCATTTATTTTATGCTATGTGGGTTATTTATGGAATGTTTGATGATGATATATGTGGCTCACATGATAATAAAAGCAAATTTAAGGGTGCGCCCTGATAGCGCTCCAATGCATTGGGTAATGATGTAACCACTAGAGATTACAATTTTCACGATACCTTGGTGAATAACCTTGGTAATTTTCAAATGACACCTTGGGGATGGACCTTGGTGATATGTTCATGATTGTCTATGTTAAATGATGTATCCAAATCTTCAAGTTATGAAAAATTTTGTTTTTATTATGAAATGCCTCATGATTTCTTTCTCATGCCTTGAAGTTCTTTTCATGTCCTTATTGAAGTATATCAAGTTTACATGTAAAATGTTCCTCTTGTTTCCCTTACTGGGCCTTCTGCTCACCCTTTCTTTTGATGTATGTCCCCAGGTTATGAGATACAGTAATGAACCTAGAATGAACTTAAGGAGATGGCTTTCAAGTGTTTAAGAAGAATGTTTTATATTGTTTTCATGTATTATGTTCCTGGTTTCCAAGACACTAGACCTTAAAGATCCTCAGTTTTGTGTAATGTAATGAAAGTTTATGTTATAAAAAGGCGGGATGCTATAGTTGGTATCAAAGGATGGTTTAGTTATTTGTGGAAATTAGGATATGAAAAATCTAGGAGGAACCCTATAGAAAAGTTTAATATAGGAAATCTTCCTGGTATTTTGGCGAGTATTGAGTAAGGGGTTTCCAAGCAAATACATCCCTGTCTGGATACGAGCAGGTAGAGGTGGCTCTGGCACAGATGTACATAGGGGTAAAACCCGAAAACACCGCTTTGAGCTAGACTCGAACGGGAACTGGTACACGACAACGGGCCTTGCTGCACTCTTGGTTATGACACTCCCGAGGGATATGCTTTGGTTAATTCATAAGCTTGGTATGAACCATTGTTAAAGGAACAAAGATAAAATAAAATAAAGGCTCACATAAGAATATATGATCATTCATAACCTTGATGGGAACCTAGGAGATCACAAGTTAGGGTATACCTTTCATATACAAGTTATCTTTATAGGCTTTCAGTTCCTTTTCATGATTATTAGCTAAGTACTTAAGCCCCTAATTATGCTTTCTCTTCTTAGTTAATGGTGGGAAATGGAAGAACATGTTCTGACAACCAATGTGATAGGAAATGCGACGATTTTCATATTAATATGATAGGGATGATTAGGGGATTAAAATATGATTATTATTTTGGAAGACGTTCATTATTTTGGGAACCATATTTGATCGAGGTAAATAGATTACTACGGTATTTTCATTGAGGAGTAAGGTTGACTTATATTTTGAAGAATCGATGAATTTAAGGTGAACTTATAGTAATTTAGGTTACTTATGGGAATGACTAACCTATCTTGGGTAAAATATGTTTAGGTTAGCTACTTTTTTTTATAAGATGTTAGGAGTGGCTGATGTTGTCTGGAGATGAACAATGAAGTTTTTTTTTGGAAGACTATGTTATCAAATCCTTATTGTATTTGGGTTTCAATCTTAGTTTGGTTTGTTTTGAGGAATTCTAAGGACCGTTATTTATAGAATGGTCTATGATGAACTTTGAGTAGTAACATGGAACTTTGATGATTTAAAAGTAGTTTCCATTCCTATGGAATTCTTTCTTTTTGAAGAGTTGTTTTACCTTAACCTTTCTGTTTTTGGGATAATGTTTAAAGATAGAAGAAATAGATAGTTAATCTTTTGTAGATTATGTGATTCTATAGAAGATGATTCTTGTGCTTTTATGAGACCAAGTGTTTTTGAATTCTCATCATTTGGAGAAATGATTAGTGTTGGTAGGGACTTGTTAAAGGATGAAACTCTACTTGAAGGTAGGTATATTTTCTTATGTTTTTGTTCTATGTAGTAAATGATATTCTCAAAATTATGAAAAGAAATGTAAAACAAAAATGTTGTTGGTTTATGTTTCCTACTTGGTAATCAAAGACCGTTTACACGCATCATAAGTTTGGGACTGTCTCATGGTTAACTTTCTCCTAATCATGTTCTCTATCACTCTCCCTTAGAACATGACCCTTTGTTTTTTTCCTCCATGTCCATGTTTTCCTACATGGAACCCTAGTGTGGGTTAACTCGGGTGACCTTTGTAATTCCCTTTCTTTATTTTAAAGTAATAGTTTTACTGACTCCTTTTCCGATGTGGGACTTTCAATGAAATTTCAAAACCCAATTTTAAAATTGCGAGGACGGAATTTCTTAAGGGGGGAAGATTGTAACGACCCGAAATTTTTTAAATAAATTTTGTTTCCTAATTTTATGTGTTATTGTTATAATCAACAAAAATGTTTTATTTGATAAACATGATTATAATTAAAATGATATAAGTGGGTTTTGACTATTATATAACCATCGGTCAACATAACCGCTGTGAACTAAATGTTTTGATTATTGTCTCTAAATACAAGCAATCTTGGTTAATTAATATAGAAAGAAGATTTGATGGCCTCACCCAGTAGTCTTGGACCGATCGAAGCCCATCTAATAGAACTTGGGAAGGAGGTAGCATCACTGGGCTTTGCTCTGGACCAAACCCAAGCTGAACTTCATCGTATAAAGCTAGAACAGGATCGCCTTCGTGAGAAGTTCAAACTGATAGAAATTACTACTCGTGCGATGTTGGCCGAGCCTCCCTCGGATTCTCTCACCTTAGTACACCTTACACTTAGGTCCTATGCTGGTGTGATAAGGGGCTATGTAAGGAGACCATAACTGTCTTGTGTAATCCTTTTTTTAAATAAAATTTTGATTTCTTTTATGAATTTTGAAATGACCGGATAAATATAGTATGCATATTTTTGATGAATTTTAGAAAAAGGATATTTTAAATATGTTTATGTAAACCCTAAATAATTAAAAATGTGTAATGATTTTCAAAAAATGGTCTTCTGCAATTATGTTCAGTACTAAATTTAGAGTCTAATAAGATCAACTTGATTTTTGATGAATAGTAAATTATGAATAGTGATTTTATGATTAGGATTAGTAATATAACCAAATGGATTAGTAATCTCACTTAATGAAAGTTTTAAAATAATCTAGGCACCTTGATTAAGTAATGTGATTTAATAAAATAGTTAAATAACGGTTTCATTAATTATTATTCAAGTATTAGTTTTTTTCGAGTGAAAAGTGTTTTTTAATTAAAAATTTAATTAAAAATAATTAGAATATTATTTTTATAAAAATGACTTTATTTTTGAACTCAGAGCATCGATATTATGTTATGGTAATTTTTGGGGTTTTTTCTGAAAAAATGAATTTTCGATGAATAGTGTTTTTATTTAAAAATTAAATTAAAAATTTTTAGAAAATTATTTTTATAAAATGGATTTCATTTTTGAAATCAGAGCATTGATATTTGGTTAATGTGAAATTTTGGGATTTTTCTGAGAAAGTTGAATTTTCGGTGAATAGTGAGAGTATAGTTTTTAAGTTACGGGTGTTTAATTACATCATTAAATGATGTATTAAGTATATATTCAATATGGTCGAATTATGAATAGTAAGATAAGGTGTGAGGTGTCCCAAGTGGCCAATACCATGGGCAAATACCATGGGCAAGCCCATGGTTTTTCCAAAACCACTAGTGAGGTGTCCCTTGGCCATTAATGCCTTGTCCCCTCACTTTCCCTATAAATACCAAGCCCTCCTCTCATCCATTCGACTCCCCACTCATTCCCAACGAATTTCTGGTCTAATTACCTCCCAAGGAGTCCTCCCAAGGTTCCCCCAAGCTCTCAAGGTCCCAACCTTTGAGGTTTAAGAGTTACATTTTAAGGTAAGGGATCTGACCTCTCTCCTTCTTTTCAAGTAATCTCTTTTATGTCATTTCTTTTATACTCCATGTTCTTATGTTGGAGGATGTTCTTTTATAATCATCCTACTACCTATTTCTTGTTCATATGATGAGAGACCCCCCTTGCTCTCATCAATTCGTTTTAAGAATGTTTAAGTGGCGCCGTTAGGCTGCCGAATTTTTAAGGGATTCTTTCACCTTCCTCGTTTTCAAGTTATATTTTCATTCAAGTCTTTCATGTTCCTTTTATTATGTTGGGGTATGATCTCTAAATTATCATACTGATCTTTTATGATCGTATGATGAGAGACCCCATTTGATCGCTTCAATTCAGTATTTTGATGTTTTAAGTGGTGCCGTTAGGCTGCCGAATTTTTAAGTGGTTCTTCACCCTTCTCGTTTTGAAGTTCTACTTTCATGTCAATTCCTTCAAGTTCCTTTTTGTTATGTTGGGGTATGATCTCTATACCTATCATACTGGACTCTTATGTTCATATTATGAGAGACCCCATTTGATCTCTTCAATTCAGTATTTTGATGTTTTAAGTGGCGCCGTTAGGCTGCCGAATTTTTAAGTGGTTCTTCACCCTTCTCGTTTTGAAGTTCTACTTTCATGTCAATTCCTTCAAGTTCCTTTTTGTTATGTTGGGTTATGATCTCTATACCTATCATAATGGACTCTTATGTTCATATGATGAGAGACCCCATTTTATCTCTTCAATTCAGTATTTTGAAGTTTAAGTAACGTTGTTAGGCTGCCGAACTTTCATAAGAGAAATCAAACTTTTGTCTTCCTTCCATGTTTTTCATTTAAAATGGTATGTCCTTGAAATTGCACCACCATGTCCATATATACTTCATATTCTGTCCCTCTACTATTTTATGGGTCAATTATGATTGCTCGACCCATGTTCCCTCTCTTTTCAAAGTTTCTAAAACCTTGTAACATAGCCGTTATGCTGCAGAATTTTCGTCTCAAAATGCCTCTCTTTTCTCAAAATTATTTTATGTTATAAAGTGAATACTCAAAGATCTTATTTGTACAAGTGTATTCACATATATATATAAATGTTCCATTTTAAATTCTGGGATTTACATACATGTGACCCGCTTTCCCTTACCGTGGGTTTAAAGTGACGTAAAGATCATGTCTTTAAAGCAGTTTTTAAGACGTTATGATTATGAAATGAAACCCATTTATTTTATGCTATGTGGGTTATTTATGGAATGTTTGATGATGATATATGTGGCTCACATGATAATAAAAGCAAATTTAAGGGTGCGCCCTGATAGCGCTCCAATGCATTGGGTAATGATGTAACCACTAGAGATTACAATTTTCACGATACCTTGGTGAATAACCTTGGTAATTTTCAAATGACACCTTGGGGATGGACCTTGGTGATATGTTCATGATTGTCTATGTTAAATGATGTATCCAAATCTTCAAGTTATGAAAAATTTTGTTTTTATTATGAAATGCCTCATGATTTCTTTCTCATGCCTTGAAGTTCTTTTCATGTCCTTATTGAAGTATATCAAGTTTACTTGTAAAATGTTCCTCTTGTTTCCCTTACTGGGCCTTCTGCTCACCCTTTCTTTTGATGTATGTCCCCAGGTTATGAGATGCAGTAATAAACCTAGAATGAACTTAAGGAGACGGCTTTAAAGTGTTTAAGAAGAATGTTTTATATTGTTTTCATGTATTATGTTCCTGGTTTCCAAGACACTAGACCTTAAAGATCCTCAGTTTTGTGTAATGTAATGAAAGTTTTTGTTATAAAAAGGCGGGATGCTATAATCCCTAAAACACTTTCAAGTTCCAATCAACTATAAAAAATTAAGCATGTTGATGAAAAAAATAAAATCAATCCATACAAATGATAATGTCAAATTAACTCAGTTCGAGAAGGAGGAAATCCTAAACTAATTATGCACCATCAATTAATAGTGACCAAGAAGTACATCAAACCCCAACTATTTCCTCATCACAATAGGTCTCACTAAATCCATAAAAGAGTCGTAAGATACATTGTATAATTAATACTATCAATAAATTAGATAAATATAAATGAGTAGGAATCACCAATATCTAATAAGGAAACCTCTACATGAAAATACTATAAAGATTATACCTCTCAATATCACTTGACCTTCATGAACCTCCACTAGAATATCCTATAGTGTGTGAAGGTGACTTTCTCCTAAGGCATATGGAAAGAGCCTTATAGGCTATAAATCATCTGACTATGCCACTATATCCTTTTTGGATGATGATTCCAGGCCCTAACTAGGAATAGAAATATCCAAACAGAAACACTAGAATTATCCACAACACCCACAATTATAACACATATTTACATTTATAGAACAATAATTCCGATTATGCCTAACCAATTCACACTAGTACGATGATAGGGGTGAACCACTATCTGTAATCAAGGGTATAGAGGTGGGATTCCATTGAGAACAACCTCCACCACTCATGTGATGATCCTTCCACTTCCTATTATTCCATAAGGCACCACAAAAGATGCCACTGTGTGAAAGTTTAGAGGAATAATATCCAACCTTACCTTCCATATTCATCTCATACATCATTGTTATGTCTAGTGTCTCCATATAAGATTACCTCTTCATCAAAAATACCTACATTCTAATATCCAATTGCAAACACTATAGGTACTTCTAAGCTTTTATCTATTCATTATTTACTACCTCGAGAGGAAAATGAACTAGATTTGTTAACCAATTGGTGTAAACTGAAACTAAACTATCTCTCTCTTAAAAATATAGGAACTATAGATAATTCACCATAATTAGTGACTTTGGAATAAACTCTTGGAAGGTGAGAGTCTTGAAACCATTCCATTCTAAAACCACATGCCTATACTCCTACACCATGGAATACCAACATCACATGATGTGACAATCATGTATAATAGCCAAAAAAGTAACCATGATACTATCAGGTGTATCAAGGAAGTAAAATATCTAATAAATCCTATCCAGTAGGTCATCCATATCTATAGGGTCATTTTCAACCTTCAAGGATGATTGCTTATTGCCCAAGAACTCATGGGATTAATCTATTTCTTAAACAGCTCCTGGTCGTACCATAAAAACTATTTTATGGACTTGCGGTATATAATGGTTAACAGAATGAACATATCACATGATTTCCATGTTCTTATTTTTAGTTACAGGAATATTACATTGAGGCGCATCTTTTTAACTGACCTAAGGAACCGGTAGAATATTTTTTTGAGGCGCACTACTACACATCGAAATAGATGAAATGATCAGACAACAATATAATATCAATCCAATAACAATAAACATACGAAAATATTATTTTATAATGAAAACCAAAAAATAGATACAAACATCCCCAAATCAATGGGTAAGAAGAGTCTTGTAAATAAAAGAGTCGGTCAAGCACTTATCACAACCTACCACTCTGGTTCTGAAGATCTTATCTCTAGTGTACCAAACATCCCATGATAGGGAATACTGAGGACAAACCATGTATGATACTAAACTATGATTAAATAATCCTAGATATCCTCTTAAACATTTAACCAAGTTTAATTTACAGAAGCCTAAATGGAATTCTTCAACCCCACGGGCTGATGAATGGCACTCATGCATCAACAATAACCAGGGGGAACAATTTATCCAATCTTCTAGCAATGTCATTGAAAATACAACTACAACAATCAAAATTAGAAGAGATAAATATATTGAATAACTAAAATAGTAGACGTAACATCCCAATATTTTGTGTTAGTAATCTTTTTGAAGTTAATCTTTTATAAAGTTTATCTTTCCCACTATTACCAACTTAAACAAATAATGACATGTTATTATAACCTTACCATTATATTCGTGGGAATGTATAGTATCAATAACATTTTGAAATTTATACATTTTATATTTAATAATATATTATTTTATTCATCCAAATTATTTTATTGTCATATGATAATAACAAACCCCATTTTACATATTAAAAGGCTTTATTTTTCTAACGGTAGTTTTAATAACTTTTGATGTCGCACTTGTTTCAAATATAGTTTATGAAACTTTTATAAATTATATTTGAAACAATAAAAATTTTATTTTAAATAGGAATATAAAAAATTACATTTGTTCAGTTAGTTGGTATTTTTCTGATAACTTTTTTATCTTGAGGAATAGTTGTAAAATATTTCATTTTAATTGCAAACAACATTTTCATATGAATACTATATAGTGTAAAATTACATTGTTATTTGTTTTTTAAAAAAACTATATAAAATTTTAAATTTTAATAATATATTCTAATTTAGGTAATTGCAATCAATTTTACATCAAATTTAGATATCAAAAACAATTTAATCTTTGGAATGTTTTGCATTAAAAACTTATTTTATAATTCCATCAGTGGAAGAAAATTTAAATTGATTTTTGATAGTTTATTCTTTTGAATTTTTCAAATTGGATTCCATATTTTGAATCATATGTTCAAAATTCAGTAAATATTACACATTTTTTTAGACATTATGAATAATAATTAGTAATTTTTAATTACCATATTTAAGGGTAAATCTGAAAATTAAAGTAAATATTATATTATAAGAATTATGAAATTATCATAAACTTGTAAAAAATTTATTGGATGAGTGAATGTCCACTAAAATCTTATTTGTTCCAATCTTATGGCCTCTGGGAGACACATATATGACATTAAAGCTTTTATTGTAATCAATTATAAGGAATTTCTAATATTTCATACTCATGTTTTTAATAAGTATTATGGTTTTAATATGTTTTTATTGAGAATATATCTTTAACTATAAGTAATAATTTTAAAGATAAAATTATTATATTTATCATGATAATTTATTTTATAATTTTTAGTGAATAAATAATTACATTAACAGCTTACATAATGATAATGTAATAATTGTTTAATTAATGGAATATCAAGTAAATGATATAAAGAATATTAAAATAAATTTAATGTCATAAAATAAATTTTTTCCACAAAATTTATATATTTTATATATGTTTTAGGCATTTTTTAAAAGTTTTTTTTCAAAATTTTCTAACATAATGATATATTTTAAAAGTCAAACTCCTGAATAGTGTCAAATTTTACAATAATGATATTTTAAAATAAAAAATATGTTAATAAATGATATAAAAATCATAAAAGTCTGCAATCAAGCCAACCGAATGGGATATAGTTCAAAATGCAATCCATATCCCATTTATGGTCTGTTAGGCATTTCATTGTATCTATATAAAATATCACATAGTAAAAACACATGTTGTCATGCAAAGAGATAAAGTGTTTAAATAAGGTTTGAAGTTAGAATATAAGAGTAATAATGTGACATAAACTTTTCTAAAAATTATTGGATGAGTATGAATTGACGCTTTTAACATTAATATATAATTTTATTTTTTCTATAAATATTTTTGATGAAAAAAAATTTAATATTTTTTAATTAAAAATTTTATAAAATGTCTCCCTCTTTGTATTTAATATCATTTATATGACAACGTAGAGAAACATTCGATATATGAATAAACATAAATGTCTATTTTTTTACTAATGAAATAATTTTCAATATATAAATTTTTTTGTAATTTTTAGAAATTGTCTAATTACCTTAAATGATATTTCAATGCTAAAATATTATTTATTTAATTAAATTAAAAAAATAATTTATTTTATAATTATTATTTTATATAAATTAGGGATGAATTAATGTTTATAATTAATATTCCATATCCTTTGGATATATTTAAATTTTTTGAAGTATTATATTCTAATTCCAACATTTTCTTTATGTAATGGAAGTAAAATTAAATGAACAATATCAAATTTGCAAATAATGATACTTTATTGTATTAATATTATATTAATTTACGTAAAATTTAAAAAAAATTAATAATCACCAATTGAATAAGTTAAGGTCGGAAATATCTTAACATGTTTATTTATAAACCATTTTTAATTATTTATCTCTATAATAGTTCTATTATTTTTAAATATTTTTATGATTTTAGTAAGTACCCCTAACCTTTATTATAAAAGGGAAAATACTCCCTAACTTCCTCACACCAATTTTAGACATGTTTAACACACAAACCCTGTACATTTACCTTCCCAACACACTTATAAAATTTATAGAGGTCCTCTTATTACTAAAATACAAACTCTATATCCCTTATAGATTGTTCCAAATGAGGTCCACCGAATAAGAGATAATTGTTTTAGCAACTTTTTCATGTTCATTTATATATCGAATTTCTATTAATGGGGTTCTTGATGATAATTTAAAAAAGAAAAAATCTTATATATTCTAAGTTGTTATTATAATTATGCGTCAAACATATCCTATTATTTATCCATCCTTTTAAAAACAAAAACATAGAATATGTGTACATACGACTTACCGTGTCCACATCATCATGTAAAGTTTTTTCATCACCACAATTTAAGGATTGATATAATGATGTAAATAATTGATATATATATATATAGTACTTATAACATGATTTTTAGTTTTTATAATTAATATACCCTCTAATTCCTTACACTTTAAGCATTATGGGAATGATACAGTTTCTCATGTGTACATATGCCCTACTGTCCCCACGATGAGATATGAAACTTTTTTCATGTTAACCATTCTATAATTATTTTAAAAATGTATATAATGAATAAATATGATATAAATGAACTTAATATAATTCTGGAGATGAGGAAAATATGTCTTATGCATAAGAAACAGGACATACAAGACAAAACATTCACACGAAAATGAGGCAATTAACACCCAAAATAAGGGTAACAATGAAATATTAATAACAAAATGACATAAGAGGATCATATATTATATCATAAATATTTAAATGGTTTATTATTATTTAATAACTTTATTTAAACCATTATATAGAATGTTAAATCTTGGACAAATAAAGGAAAGTGGAAGTTAAGGGTTAATTTCACAATATCATTACTATTCGGGATTGGTTATACGTAAGTATCTGTAGTGGAATATTTGACCTCCATGTTCATGTTTTCTAAAAAACTCCAAGTGGGTTTTAATATTATCCAATTTTTTTGGGAAAATATTATACCCATTTTCACCTTTTTATAATTGTTTTTGAATTAATCCTTTTTTTCTGTTTTGTAAAAGAGTTACAGTGTGAATTGTTTGACCAAAATATGGAAGGAATGTTTTTATTTAACTTATACACCGTGACTGGATTTTTATAACATCATGGAACCTTAATGCATTGAATCTTCCATTAAAATATTAAAATTACATTCTTATTTAAAAAAATATTTCAATATTGTTCGGCCTTTTAGATAAATTATTTCAATGTAAAAAATGGTTATTTCTCTCAAAAACAATTTAATGATTTTGTTAGAGTATATTCAGCTATGTCATTATCATTTGAGGGATATTATGATTGAATAAATTTGATCTCTTTTTATATCATTTGACACATTCCACTTATAGTATTATGATTTTTTTGAATATGGATGTGCTATTTTGATACTATTCATAGTTTATGGATAAAGTATTCCCATTTTATATTATATATTATAATGTGAATGTTTATGCTAAATATGTTAAACTATTTTCATAAAGGGAATTTATTAGACTTATTAGGTGTTTATCGGAGCCCACTATATCCCATAAATTCATTGGAATGTCTCTTTAGAAAAACTATATTAGGTTTTGGATAATTATTTACACAATTATCTATGGTGTCTTCGACAAAGGCTTGATTGTATGATTATGATGTACCACATTATTAATTCCTTATTTATTAGATTAGTTGTTGATATTTCTTGAAATTATTCAACTATTAGAATATATATGTTTATATTTCATTATAATTTTATTATTTATATAATATTATTTGATCATATTTCATTCCTACCATATTATGTGTAGGATATTGATTGAATGGAATATGTTTTTCCTAACAACCTTTCCACAATAATTTATACATGTTTATGATAGCTACTGCTATATGTATAACCTTAATAATCATATGCGATCACCCCATTATTATGTTTCATCATTACCTAGGATTCCTTAAATTATATTATTATTGATGTAAAGGGTTACAGTAATGGGATTAATTGAATTCTTGAGAAAAATTCATTGCGTATTTTATGTTTTAGATTATAATGTGAGTTTCAAGTAAGTTAGTAGTTTAACAAGACTTTTAAACCATTCAATCATTTTGGTTGTGATCATTTTTATCTAATGAAAATATAATAATGAATGACAAAAGATCCGTGCTATTTAGGTCGAGGTCATTATAGTTGGTATCAGAGCATGTTTAGTGGAATCCTTGGGAACAAAATTTATGAAATCATAGATTATGAAATATAACCATATGAAAGACTTTGATGATATTTTTATGTATATGATATCATCTTATAGATTTGGTAATATCATAGATAACCAATGTTAAACCCATATACTTATAGATTTAGAAGTAGGTTTCTTGATTTAGACCTCCTATAAAAGATTCTTCATGACTCTATCTCTATGAATAGTGTTTCTCACATTATGCTTTGTGTTTTTATAAACAGTTAGAAGAAGAAAGGTTATTCAAGTAATTTTTATACTTTTGATGATGAAGTGACCACAAAATTCAAATGAATGGAATGTGGTATTAGGAAATAATATGATGAAGAGTTGTTATTGGTATAATAAAGAGTTAGAATGACTAAAGTCCTCTTTTTTTTTTATTTATGTATTATTTCATCAATGGTGATCTACTTATAAGAATGAATAACTATATATGGATTCCACTATAGCACTTATTCATTATTAATATGGAATAATTAATGTTTTAATTAATTTTTTTAAGTCGGTTAAATATTTTTTATGTCACAATAAGACCTATATTACAATATTTTTAGAATATGATGTTTAGACTGTTTTTTGGAATTGAGAGACCATTTTGGACTATGTATTTGGATAGAAGTATTTTGGATAAGTCATAAGGTTGGAATGGATTAATCTTATCATTTTATATTACTGTTTCAGGTTAATAATTGATTTATTACGTACAATGTGCACTAAATTTTGGTTTTAGTAAATATTTAATGGTTGAAAGAATAACTGATGGATCTTATTATTCATTAATGTTCTTAAGGTATGAAAAATTCTACATGAATATCCATTTCATGATATAAGAGAAGAAGTAAAGCTAAATCAAATCATAAAAAATATAGAAGATCATTCTTATAACATGGAATGAAACCGATTAAGGTTATTTTCTCAAATGATTATATAAATTTTAAAATAATACTCCAACTATAGGAAATTGATTTTGAAACAAAAACAATTCTTTTTACTTTCACAATAAGAAATCAATATTGTTTTAACTGATCACAAATTTGTGATTTGGTGATAATTAAATTTCTAATGATCTGGTTTTATCACCCAATCCATCATAACTTGATGATTTGATTTCCCTTTAATGTCACAGACATCACTTTACCCTAATGTTTTCCTATAAAAAAGCTTAATTTGGTGGTATCCATCATGTTTTCCTTTCCCTATTCTAAAGAGGAAGCTTTATTAACACTACTTTTGATGTGGGATTCCCACAAAGTATTTTTCAATTATCAACCATTGAATTTTTAAGTGAAATTTAAAATCTCGAGGACTCAATTAATCAAAGGTGGTTAGAATGTAAAAACCAAATATTTTATGGTATATATATTTTGAATGTTAATATTGTTTAAGGATTTCCTTATACATATCACCCAGCTCAAATGAATAATGAAATATTAATTTAACCTAGTTTTTAAATTAGAGGGAATTAATAATATTAACAAAATTATAAAAAAAATTATAAATTTAATAATATTATTTTATATTCATACAAATTATTCTATATTCTTAATATAATAATTAATACCATTTTATGATTTAAATTGCTATATTATTCTAAAGGATGTTTTGTAGCCTTTTAGTAGTGGAATATTTTTATATCTAATTTAAGTATATTTTATAAATTATATATGAAAAAATAAAAATATTATTTTAAATTTAAATATTAAATTTTTTTTGGTATATTTTTTAGTATTTTTCTGATAACATCCTTGTCTTGATGTGTAGTAATAAAATATTGCATTTTATTTGAAAATATCTTTTTTTTAAATAATTTATACTGAAATTTTTTTGATTAAATTGGATTTAATGTATAAATAGATAAATTTATTCTCATTTAATATATTTTAGACTGTTTTAATCAATTTTAAATTAAATTTCGATATAATAAAAGTTCAGCCTTTTGGATGTTTTTTCCTTTAGAACTTTTTTTCTCATTCCAATAATGTAATTAATTTTATATTAATTAATACAACATCATAGATTTGAATTTTTAAAAACTGATTCCATATTTGAAACCATAAAGAAAAAATTTATTAAATAGGTTCCTTTTATTTTTTAAAAATATGAATAGTAACATTGTAATATTTAATTATAGCAGTGAAAAGAAAATCAAGTAATTACTGGTAAAAATAATATTATATATATTATAAAATTCCCCAAACACTTGTCCATATTTTATTGGATTTTTTAATATCTACCAAAATAACATTTTCTCATATTTTATGTCCTCTGGGAGACACATGGATGACTTTAATTATTTTACAGTATTTTATTCTATGGAAAGTATAATATTTCATAATCATATTTTTATTAAGTATTACATTTTTAATATGTAGTTATTCAGATAATATATTCAGACATAATTTTTCATTTTAACAAAAAAAATTATATATTTATCATGCTTTTTTATTTTTAAATATAAGTGAATAAATATTTAAACAAAATTCTTACACAATGATGATATAATAATTATTTAATTAATTGACAGATCAAATAATCGTTATAAAAAATAGTAAAGTAATTTTATTATGATATAGTTAATTTTATGTACAAATGTTATAAATCTTATAGAAATATTAGTGATTCATTAATGATTTTGGTTCTAATTTATCTTTAATATTGATATTTTTTAAAAGTCAAACTAATGAATATTGTCAAAATTTACATTAATGATATTTTAAAATAAATAATATTTTCTAAATGATCTATAATTCATTTAATAGATTTGAATAAGGTATAAAAGTTAATGTATTTCTAATTTATGGTTCATTTTTAATTTTATAGTTACTATATTAACCTTCAATGGAAGAAAACACATGTTGGCATGATAATAGATAAATGGTTTAGATAAGTGTTAAAGCCCAATGATAAGTGTAATAATGCGGCCTAAAATTTTATAAAAATTATTCTGTGATGCAAAATTGACCATTACCAACTTAAGATCGAATTTTAGTTGTTTAACAGAAACTTTTATATGAAAATAAATTATTTTTTATTTAAATCAAATGTAGTTACCCCAATTTTCCCTCATTGTATTTAATATCATTTGTGTGTCCACATTGGGGAAAATCAAGATATAAAAAAAATTAAATAGATATTTTGATATTGAAGTAAATTATATATATATATATTATTATTTATAAATTATATAATTAAGTTAATTTCTTTCTCAGTGCTAAAAAAATTGATTAATTAACAGAAAAATAAAATAAGTCACTTTAAAAGGAAAATTTTTTATATATTTGGGATGAATTAATGTGTGTAATTACTTTTATATATCTATTTGATATATTAGAGATGTTTTAAAGTATTATATTATAATTATCACTTTTTTTCGATGTATTTAATGTCAATTTAAATTAATAGTATTAAATTTTACAATAATGATACTTTATTGAATCAATATTTTAATAAAGTCTTTAAAGCCCAAAAAATGATAAATAATCACCAATGATCTAATGTATGTTCAAAAATATATTCTACAGTTCATTTATATCCCATTTTTTAGTCTCTGTCTCAATGATATATTTATTATATTTTAATATTTTGAACATTTTCAAAAATTCTCTTCACCTTTATTATAAAACAGAACCTCATCCCATACTACCCAACACAAATTTTAGAAATATATCTAGACGAAGACCTTAAAATTTTTCTTCCCACCATCCTTATACATGTTCTTGAGGTCCCTCTCTTCCAAAAATACCAACTCTATATCCCGTATGATGTGATCTGAAGAAATTCCACCGAACAAGAGGTAAATATTTTACCAACTTATTCAAGTTCATTTCTTCTTGTAATTATTGTTGATGATTAATTTTCATGATAAATTAAAAACTAAAGTATAATATATATTATTAGATTGTATTATTATTATGGTATAACCATATTACATGATTTTTTCATCCTAGGGAATGTTACAACACCACATGTCTGTATGTTTGGCTTACTATCTCCACGTTGTGGCGTAATTTGTTTTCCATCACAAATTTATTTGGTTGTGTAATATGATGTAAATAATGGATATATATATATATATATAGTAATTATAACATGATATTGATTATATATAAGGAATATACTATTCAATTCCTTCCCCTTTAACAATTAATGGAATGATACCTTCGATCATGCGTACGTGCGACCTACCATCTGCACGACTCGATGTGATTCATTATCTATATTAGTAACTTAAGAACGTTTGTAAAGATGTATATAATTAGTGAATATTAAATCTATGAAATTACTATAATTATATATTTTACATAAATATATCCTATTCATAAGAAAGATAACATATATGGGAAACAATTCATTGTAAAACGAAGCCATTAACAACTGAAACAAAGGTAATAATGAATTATTATTAATAAAATGATAGTGAGGGTCATATATGATATCATAAATATTGACATGGTTCAGGTACAAATTAATAACATTCTTTCAAAATTTATACCTGATTTTAATTCATGTTCAACTAATGAAAATTTCAATGAAACGGTTAATTTCAAAATCTCATTATTATTTGGGATTATATATATGTAAGTACCTATTGTGGAATATTTATCATCAATGTACATGTTTTCTTAAAATTGTTTTACAATGATTTTTAATATTATCTTAAAAATGTTTAAAATCATTTTACAAATGTTCAAATTTTTATAAAATGGTTTGAGAGAAATGTTTTTTTTGTTTTCTAGACATGGTACTTTATTACTTTTTCCACAATAATACTAAACAGATGTTCTTATTTCACTAATAAATCATTGACATATTTTTCCACCGTCAGGACACCTTAATGTATTGAATCTTCCTCTAAAATATTACAATGTACATCTCAAAAAGGTATCTTTTAAAATTTTACATCCTTTCAAGTAAGTGATTTCAGAGTAAAAAAGGCTTATTTCTATCAATAAAATTTTAATGATTGTATTAGAGTACATTTAATCATTTTCAAAAACCATTACAGATCATATGATTGATTTAGTTTTTTCTCTTATGAAATAATTTAACATATGTCATTGAAAGGTTTATGATTTATTTTGACTATTGATGTGCTATTTTGATACCATTTATAGTTTATGGTTAATGTATTCACACATAGTGTGCTAGTTTTTAATATGGATGTTTATATTGATTAGAATTCATCCATTTCATATAAAAATTACATTGGACTATGTAAGTGTTAGGATAGGCCCTTTATATACATAAATGAATAATTAGGTCCCATTAAACATATTAATTTTGTTTTTTAGCTCATGTATTACATGATTATTTATAATGTCTTCTCCTAAGACATAATCGTATGTTACTAATCCTCCACATTATGAATTCCCTCTTAATGAAATTAGTTATTTATATTCCATATGATAGTTCAACTAGTATAATATTCATGGTTATGATTCATAGTCATGTGATTATTTATGTCAAATTGTTTGATCAAATTCCATTCCTTCCATATTTTTCCTAGGTTATTTATTGCTAGTAATGTGTTTCAGTTAATCACATTGCATTTATATTTTCTACTTTTTTTTATTTCATTAGCAGTATGTATACACTTATTGAGCATATATTCTAATCTATTTCATATGTTTCATCTATCCCTAGCATACGAAGAAGTATATTATGTCAAATGTTCAAGGTCACACTAAGGGGGTTAATGGAATTTTTGAGAAAAATGATTTTTTTTATTTTATGTTTTAGTTAATATTTTGTGATTCATGTATGTATCTAGTTAACGAATACTAATAAACTATTTAGTGTTTTGGGATGTGATCATTTGTATCTTATATATATATAAGAAATTAAGGCACTGACTCCGGGATACTAGGGTCAGGGTCATTATAATACAATAGAAACATTATAACTAAATAGATATTAAAATATCCCAAGTATAAGTCAAACATCAAAGGACTTCCCAAGTAGAAAACTGAATAATTCATGGGATAGTGTATGAAAATTCCCATAATCTCACGATCAGTTACCTAAATTACTTAATAAAATATCTCACCACCTCACTATAAAGTTTTTTCATTCACAACACAAAGATACAATCAATGGTTTTTACACCCCTAAATGGATTTTCAAGGTGTAAGAAAACATACTGAATAGGATCCCACCTTCTTGATTCAAAACAAGACTCTATAAAATAATCTAAATAATTTCATCATTAAAGAAAACTAGGTATGGTAAAAAAATTAATAGTTTTTATATCAAAGTCATGAAATATAATTTTATTTATCTTTTCCACATTTCCCAATAAAATTGTTATAATATTTTAAAATAATTTTATATACATAAATGTATTTAAATTTATAAAACATTGTATCAAATATCGTATCAAATCCATGGTAGTACAACTAAAATATTAGAAGAAAAAAATAACCAATAAACATGTAACATCGTGTCAAGGATCACTGTAGTTCATGACAACTTGGGAACTCATACCTAAACATTGACAATCACAGACATTAAGAATCATGATATATGTATTAAACATAGAGAGCATAAGAACATCCCATATGGTTAACCCCCAACAGGTCTATCATGTATTTAGAACAACAAGCCTTGGTTTTAGGGGAACAACCCTTTGTGAACCACCAACAGTATCAACAAATAAGGCCTATTAGTATACCTTCCGCATAAGAACCAAAGGATTCCCAGGTTCAATATTATCAAAACCATTTCATAAAAACCATTTTTTTGAAAACCATTTCTTAAATCTATTCCACAATTCTTTGAAAACACCATTTTCTATTAACAAAATAGTGAAATCCCTCATTTTGTTTCTAAAAACCATTTTCACACACAAAAATACATCAATAATTCATTCCATTTAATTTATAAAAACAAAAAAAACTATAGCAATGAAATTCATCCAATATAGGCTATTAATGAAACCACCCACCTTGATCTCGAGTTTCCCATGCCCACAATAGTATCCAACAATATAGAAGAACATAAAGTTGATAATGAGGACCTAGAATAAATCCGAAAATCATATAATTGATTCAACAAGAATAATGGATGTTGGAGAAGATGAAATTACACATACCACAGGAAACTCACATTCCATACCACAACAAACACAATGGATAGCCTTCAGAGGATGATCACAAATTAGATTTAAAAATAATTAAGAAGAATCATCATCATAGATCAAAATATATAATATCCCAATCAAATTTAACTACTATGACCAATATAAAAAAATATAAAGAAATTATTACTAACTAAAATATATAAAAAAAACATCATTGTAGATAAGTCATTGAACGATGTAATTCATATGGTGTAGAGGTCCCCAAAATAAATTGGGAGAGGTCATAGGTCGTGATAAAATGAGTCTAAAAATGAATGAAACATAAAATCACTCATAAAATGACCTAAAATAAAAAACCACAATATTTTCATTTTATGTAATCTCATTTAACAAAATCTAATCGATGAAGGATAATGATGTTGAGAAACACATCACATTTTTTTAAAAAATCCCATATTTTACTAATACACAAAATATACCTAATTCATGATGTGTAACCAATTCATGATGTGTATCAAACTCTAGAATTCTTCCTAGAATACATTACAAAACATGTAATCCCATTAAAAGACATGTGTTTCTCTAAAGACAATGAATATTCTACTTTTCAACAGAAAAATAATAACTACTGAGGAAATTCTCCGAACATTGAGAGAGCCCACAATGACACTAACACATTTATACTCAGAATCAATTTATTCCATCAGACATATAACCAATTAATTTATGGAACATTCTTCAAAAATTTATCTCCATATATATAAATCCCAATACATACCTAAATATAGAGGAAAACAAATAAATAGTATAGAAATACCTAAAAGTTGATAACTGGATGTTATAGAAATAAACCACCAATATAAAAAAATTGGAATGAAAAAACATAGTGTTACCTGGTTTAGAGGGCTATCTATTTGTCTATGTAACTATAGGAGGTGTCAGACCATAGTTAGCTCTTATGGGTAACGGTTTTTAATATAATGAATTGGAAATATGAGTTTCCAACATTTCATAATGAAGTATTGACCAATTTTTCAACCATGGACATTTTATGATAATTGATCCAATCCAATGACTGAATAATATATGGCTGGGTTAATGGTTGAGATATAACAAAGACCTTGAGAGATTTGGAAAGATGGGTGAAAAACTATCCCACATGACTGCACTCATATCCTTATGGAATATATTATTGATATATTGAATCAAAAATTGGGTAATATTAAGATGAGGTACTAGGAAGATATATTGAAGAATGTTTAAAAAAATTGGGAAACTAGCCCTTATTTCTCATTCTTGTTAACCATGTGTTTTGTAATGGTTTACTACAAGATTAATGTTCTCATGAACCTAAAATAACTATTTGGGTATTTTGATTCAAAAAATTGAATCCAAAAAAATGAAAAGTTCAAGATGATAATGAAAAAAAGGGTAAATATGAACATGGTTATGTATTGTTCTTAGGGCTGGTTTGGACCTACATGCTTGGAAATAACACCACTCACACTGACATTTCATTCAACTCAGAAAAATGTAGAGTTCAACATAAATACAACCATATAACACAAAATAAAAAAAAAATAGAATCAATAATATTATTTATAATAAAATAAATGAGTTATGAAGAAATTAAAAACCCTAATATATTTAATTATGTTAGGGGGTCTTGATCTCTTATCAGTCAGTTGTTCTCTACATCTGAGTTCAAAGGAATGAAAAAATTCACATTCATATGTGTATATAAGCATGAAATCATGATAAAATCTTTATTTGGTGGAAATCCATATCTCTTCATCAGGAAGTATCACCCTGAAAAGAATCCACTAAGATCAGCGCACCGTAGATAAAAACCAGGGTTGAAATGATTAAAACCATGGATTCAATACTAAAAAATATAAATCCAAAAATAAGGGCTCACTAAAGGTAAAAAGAGACAAACATTCAAGAGAGAGATATGGGAGTTCCAAATCCAAGATGCACCATCGAAGGGATGATGAAATAGGTGTTCAAAAATAACCCTGACACTTCGAGAGTCTCAAAACCACCAACCAAATCAGCCGGAGCTATAACTCCATACCTAATTGAAATTAAACGATGCAACTAAAAAAAAGTAAAACAGATGAAAAAATATAATAAAAAGATTTATTGAAATAACGAATGACCAGTAATTTAATATACAATAGATCAGTGATGTGTAAAAAAGAAGAACAAGGAAGAAAATAACCGACTGACCGCAACAGCCCAAGACTGAGGCCCACATGGGATGCTCAACAACCTAGCATTTAAGAGGGATCCATTAAACCTCATTTTAGTTGAATAATAGTAAAACCAAAATAATTTTTTTTCACGAATATATAATAAAATAAAATAAATGGAATAAAACAATAAAATTCAATTTCTATATGAAAACACCCGAATTGACACTATCAAGTGGTAATGATCAAGCGGAGCACTAACCTTGTTAGATTTTTAAATTGAGTGTTCTAAGATATTGTAAGGTCATAATGATATTTTTTCTCCTTGGTAAGCACTCTCTATTGTGAAAATTATTTGTCCTTTTGGGGGATCAAAATGAAAGTCCTTATAATCTTCAATTTTTTTGAAATTATTTGAGTATATAAAAATTATCTTTAAAAACATATCAAACATAAGTCCATATCACTTACCTCCCATATAAAAAAACTTCTTCATGATCAATCAAAATGGTGTTGATTAATTCAATAAGAATATATTTAAACATCTCCTCTTTCACATGTGTAATTTAATTTAGATGCTACCACTATAAGTGTTCCATAATTTTGGTGAAAAGTCTTTGTTCCCCCAAATGGATAGTAATAAAAATACTTCCAGCATCAATCTTTTTGGGAAAAAGATTCCCCATGTTTTGATGGTCTAGAAATATAGGGAATTGAAAACACTTCAGTATCTATGAATGCTGGGATAGTGGGGATTCCCATTAGTATTTATCAGGTATAAATGTTAGGTGGGAAGTCAGGGATAACATAGGATGTGATGTGGTGGAGGAGACATTAGGTCAGGATTGGCACTAAAAAGGGGGTTAGTATGAGGTTGTTTTCAAGAATGTATGGTAGAATTTGTGTCAGATCATTCTAAAACCACATCCTTTTAAAAATTCATGGCCATTGATAGGTATTGATAGGTTACAAAAGTTCACTATTGGCTAGTGGTGGATTATTTTCTCATTCGTACAAATGAATGGCTAGTTGAAAAAAGTCAAAACTGGGTTGCTCCTGATTCTCATCACATGGTGGAAGTGACATGGAGAGAGCATGGGAGAATGGGAATGAGTTGAGAAGGGATGAAATTAATAGGAGGAATATGATATGGGTATAAAAGTATAGGTATAGTTTGATAAGGGGTAACTAAAATGGGGAAGTTCATTAGAGGATGAATTGGGGGAATGGGTTTTCGTGATGACTCATCATTACCAAATATAAAATCATTATATTTAATAGGTTCAAAAGGACAACAAACTGTGATTTCAAAATTTATCACCCTAGTTCATATTAAGAAAACAGATACATGGTCATTCATTAATGAATGTTCAAAAAAATTAGGTCATACTGACCTCGACCTGCCATTTTGGTTTTCTTCCATTCCATGGATAATAGAAGATGGTTCTTGTTTCCACAATTTCATGTTCTACTTATCTATTTTCATTGTGTTGTCCATTTCCTTATGATTCAAAAATTGAATTTTAATTCATTACAAAGGAGAAAAACATGATGACGTTAACACTAAATTAAATGGTTGGTATGTTGTTTTCTTATGAAGCACACATTCCACAAATCATCCCTATAACAACACATAAAATGGGATTTAATAGCACTTAAAAATAACTACTGTCCTATGCACTATTAAATGTGAACCCCTTTACCAGTGCTAAAAATGATCTGATAATGGTGGACATTTATCATCACTAGTTTATCATTGATAAAACACCCACATTATCAGTTCCATAAATAGTGCTGATAGAGGCCCTACTATTGTAGTGTGTTGTTTGAATAAAACCATACAATAGTAGCAGCCTAAATATAGAAGATTCATAGTAGATTAATTTAAATAAAAATTAAACCTCAAATACATAAGAATCACTATATTATAGAAATTTTAACCAATGATTTGTATAATTACTTTAGCATGTTTGGTAACAAAAATTCAAAAACATCAATGTTTTATTGACTTCAGCACCCAACCCCAATAAAAAAAGAATGATCTTTATATCAATTGACAAAAAACCAGACCACCTTGAAAAAAAACACCTATATAAGAAACTAATTATTATTTTAGTTATACTATAACGAAATCAATTATTCTTAATATTAAATAATACATGAATAAAATGTTAATATTAAATTAAAGGACACACTTATAGTCATACTGGTAACACCATGTGTCATAATTAATTGGGGATAAGTCCTATACATCACAAAAGACTTATGTACCATTTTTGTGAAGTGTCTAAATAATTTGAATGCATTTATAGGTTTGAGTATGTCAATTTCATGTTATACAAAAAAGTTATTTTAAACTAAAAAATAACTTTGAGTCATACTAGTCACATCATCTATCATTTTGACATGAGACTTATTATTAGACACCAAAAATTAATTAGGAATCATTTTCCTAACATTTCAAGACAATACGGTAATATTTTTTTGGTATTCATTGAGTGGCAAATGGTATGAAATAAAATTTAAATTATAGAATGATAATATTCATTTTGAGTCATATCAAGAACATGGTATACCATATTGAGGTGTGGATGATTCCTATGAATCATAAATGTTGTATGAATCATTGTTTTAAAGTATAAAAATAATATGAATGGGTAATCTTGGATTTCAGTATGTCACTTTTCTTTTTCACTAAAATGTCAGTTTCAAATAAAAAGGCACACATGGATTCATACCAGTCACACCAAGGATCAAATTGATGTGTGGATGATTCTGACATTTCACAAATGAAATAAAAACAGTTTTTATAATTTTTCAAAGAAATCTGACTGTGTTTGCTCAATTTTGAGAATAAAACTTATATTTTTTACTAAAATAAAATTATAAACTGAAATCATGCAATTTTTGTCAGATCATTTGTATAGTTTATCGATTTAACCTGAAACTGATTTTTATATGAGAAAAATGAATTTTTCATTTTTTTTCTTAAAGTAAGATGATAATCCGAGTTGTTTGGTCTATTTTCAGTGAGTGACACATGTTTTGAACTAATATGTGAATTTTATACATAGTCTTGAAAATCACACCTTGTATCAGATGAAGGATAAGATGATTCATATATATCAAAAATTAATTATGTATTGTTTTCCAAAAGTTTCAAAATAATCTGAATGGGTTTTCTTAGTATTGAGTATTTCACATTCCTTTTTTACTAATGTTTCAATTTAAAAAAAAAGAAATAGAAGGAGTAAAACCATTCAAACAGTTCATTAGATTGCGGTTATTCTAATTCAAACACATCATAAATGGATTTTGGATAATTTTCCTAAAATATGAAAAATAATATAAATCAGTTTTCTGTGTTTTGAGTATGTCACTTTTTTTTAGTAAAATTCCATTTTAAAATGAAAACACACATGTTCAGTCAGTCACATAATGTGTTAGTTTGACATTAAACTGATTACTATAGGATAAAAATTATTTATGAATCATTTTCATAAATTTTAAAGATAATCAATGATAATTTCTCATTTTTCTAGTGTGTGACAAATGTTTTGAACTGAAATTTCAATTCTAAAGTGATAACAGATACTTTAGTCATACCAGGAACACCATAAATCAGATTAAGGTAAAACCAATTTCTATACATAAAAATGAATTCTGATTCAATTCTCTTAAAGTATCAAAATGATCCAGATTTTTTTATCTCATTTTAGAGTATTTCATTTTTTGTTTTTTACAAAAAATTAGAATTTAAACAAAAATGCACACATGGATTCATATCAATAAAATAGTGCATTGGAGTGAATTATAGGTGATTCCTACATGTCCAAAATGACTTATAAATTATTTTCATAAATTATCAAAATAATATGTATTAATTTTATCATCATTGAGTATTTAACATTTATTTTCTACTAAAATGTTATTTTAAAATGAAAACATGCACATTGAGTCATACCAGTCACAATGTCTTCCAGTTTGACATGAGGATAATTCCAACAAATCAAATAAGACTTATGAATCATTTTTTATAATTATCAACATAATCAAAGCATGTTTGATCAATTTTTAGTGAGTAGAAAAAATTTTAAATGAAAATGTCAACTTGAAACTAATAACATACAGATTAATTCATACTAGTCACATCATGGGAAAGTTTTATGTTAGACTGATTCCCAATTGTAAAAAAATACATATGAATCATTTCATAAATTATCATTGAAATTGGATGTTTTCATTATTTTCATTGAGTTAGAACTGTTTTAAACTAAATTATCAAATTTAAACTAATAGTTAAAAATTTTAGTCAAATCAAGTACACCATATATTAGATTGAGGTGTGAATGATTACTATAGATAAAAAATGACTTATCAATTTTTTTAAAAAGTTTCAAGATAATATGAATGTGATTTCTCAGTTTTATGTAATTTAATTTTATATTTCATTAAATTGGATATTTTATATAAATAGATAATATTTGAGTCGTAATGATCATACCGTGTACCATATTTTTGTGCGGATGATTCCTACACATCAATAATTATTTAGGAATAATATTATAGAATAACGAATATAATTGGAATGAATTTTCATGGTTTTATGTATTCAACTTTTCCTTTATACAAAAATTTTATTCTAAAATGGAAACATGTACTTTGATCCACACCACTCATATCATGTCTCAGTTTGATGTGAGGATAATAATAACATGTCAAAAATAACATATGAATTTTTTTCCTAAATTATCAAGACAATATAATCATTTTTTCTTGGTTTTATTGAGTGAATAAAGTTTTGAACTAAAATTCCAATTTTAAACTGATAATAAACACTTTGAGTCATAAGAGAACTTCATGTATCGGATTTAGGTGTGGACAATTCATACCCAATAGAAAATAATTATGTATTATTTTCATTAATTATCTAAATAATATTAATTTAATTTCTCAGTTTCAAGTATGTCACATGTCTTTTTACTAAAATGTAATTTTTTTAAAAAAGACACACTTGGAGTAATACCTATCACACAGTGTGTCAAATTGATGTGTGCTTATTTCCTCCACATTACAATAGAATTATGGATGAATTTACTGAAGTATCAAAATAATCAGAATTTTTCCTTATTTTTTTAATATGTTATGATTGTTTTGAACTAAAATGAAAATTGTAAAAAAAAAATACAGATCATGTCAAAATGATCATTCTATATATCAAATTTAGGTACACATTATTGAAAAATTTCTTTGTTTCCATTATCTCAGTTTCAACCTCAATGTTTTATCCCTCATGATCATGAGACATTTTGAACCGACCACCCCAACATGTGGAAAAACATAGACCTATATAATAAGAAATATTATGTTTTTAATACTATAAAAAATTAATTAATCAATAATATGAATCAAAAATTTTATAAAATGTGATTTTTAAACAAAAACCACACAAATTGATTCATATCAGGTACAATGCATATTAGATTGAGGTATGGTTTATTCCACCATTTCGTTTTATACAATAATTCCTCCATCATTATAATTTATCCAACACTATTTCTACATGATAACCCAAAATATTGAATGCATTAGAGAATAAAAATAAATTTGTGTCGCCATAGGTTAATCATATTTTTTGAGTTCATGATCATATTATATGATTGAATCTTCCTAGTTAATGAAGTCATTTCTTCAAGATCTCTATGTAAATAAAAAAAATAAGTATCAGATAATAACTATAAATAATTTAACAAAAAATGTAGATAAAAATTTGAAAAAATCAACTAAATAAGAAGTAAGAAGGTGAATGGTTGTTATATATGTTTACATTTGGACATAATTTATGTTTCTATATCATTTCTAATTAAATATATTTCATCTTGTGAATATGAGAACTTTCATAAGTCCTTTTAGTACCAGAAAAATATAAATAGAAGCAATATTAATTAATATTTTAAATGAAAATATAATTATCTTAAAAAATACCTTTTACTGGATGATTGTTCTTTTGGTGTATTTTTACATTCATAAATTTTAAAACCTAAAAACCACAATCCATTCCATTGGATTGTTTCAGAAACTTGTATAAAATTGAAACAAATGTGTAATTTGTTTTTATATACATTATGATTATTAAATATTATTACATACTCCCTAATACATATATACTTGTAGAAGTTCACAGGATGCTTATATGTGTGGACTGTCCTCATGCCATAATTTTAATGATAAATGAACAATGCGCTATCATTAAATAATTATAATTAAATCATAATATAAAAAATATAATATGAATTTTGTTCTAAAATTTTTCATGAATGGTATGAGAAATTTGTAAACGTCATCACTTGTGGTTGGTTTGATGGTTATCCATTTAGTGAATCTACAAAATAAATCATTCGAGTATCTAAATTTAATGTAGTGATTAATAAATGTTTCTTAAAAACTAAATGGTATATTAAATTAAAGTAATTAAAAAATGATTTATATTATTAAATTATCTGGTTTTACCCATGTATTGTAGGAAAAAATAAGTGTCTTTCAACTGTGAGATTTATTTCAGAAATATTGTCCATTTTTACACTAGTTTCCAAATTTCATATATTTCCATTGAAAATAGTCACATATAAGTGATGTGAGGAATAATGAACCCATTTTTCTGTTCATTGGGTTTTCAATTGAAATAGTATTTATATATACAAAAAAATTGAATTGTATTTATTCATTTTTAAAATAATAGACCAACTATTGTATACAAAAATATTGAAATAATAAATCATGTATACTTTTACAAATGAGAATCCTAGCCTCTCATACTTGAGGATTTAAATTTGATTCTCTAGTGAAATGTAGTCTATAATAGAGACTCAATATATTTTTATTCAAAATAAATTATAACCTTACTACCACAATGTAACCATGTTTCTACATGAACCTCTAATGTTATTAGATGTAGTTGTTTAATGGGTCGGTTAAAGGTTCATTGCGATGATATTTTCAATGGGATGGTTGATCCTTTAGATTTTTTTGATTAGACCATTAATTTCACCTCATTCTCTTTGTCTGTCTTTAATAACAATCATTGGTTTACACATTTTTACTTATTTTTTAATCCTTTTGCATGAAAAATAAATTAGAAATCAATACATATATATATATATATTTTCATGATCTAACGTCTATTTTATGAATGCTCTAACAGCTCTCTCGACCATATGGATATCAGCATCATCAACTAGAACATGTCACTTTGTTCGTGGCTCATGAGCTATGTTAATCCCCAATCTCACATGACCTATTGGATGATTTATTTAATGTATAATATATTATTGGTATTGAATAACATATCCCTCACAACAAGTTATGCGGTGGATATTGATAGATATAATTAATAGTCATTTATTCCTTATAGAATATTAGTTTAGGTAAGGTATTAGTGTCTAGCTAATTCACATTTCTTAGAAACAATAACTAGAATATTGATTACCGACTATAACATAGCTCTTTGAGAGGGAATGGAATATATCAAAGATGATGGAGGGATTTTCTTGCTGTGATTGTTCATGTGTGGTTTCATCTCTTTCATTCCTTCCCATATCATTTTCTAGAAACTATGACGGACAAATAATTTTTTATTGAAGATAATAAATTGATTTCTATAAATCTCCCATTTTTTATCTTGACACCCCTATTCATTTCTTTTCCCAAAATATCTCTAATATACCACCCCAAAACCATTACCTATGATGCAGCCATAATATTTTGGATGCTTCCTGGTCACTAATAGTAGATAATATTCCATTACATCTAATAATGATTCTTGTATCTAAATAGAATTAAAAACATAGTAAAATTACTAATCCTTGTTATATAATATCATTTTAATGATTTTTTATTTTTATGACATACATACACTTAATTTCCATACACTTATTGTATTTTTTCAATTAGTATCTCATATTTATTTACACGTTTCTCTTTCTATAGCACATGATGTGGGATTTAATTGGAGTTGGAATTGGAGTCATCATTGTGCATATAAATAGGGGAACATAATTATGTATTTGTTTCATTTCAAAAAAATTATTACAATATATTTTAAATATAAAGACACACACTTTACATAAATACATATTACAACAAAATTGATGTTTATTCCTTAAAAAATATAACAATGCCATTATACGACCATATAGGAATATTGTCTATAGAAACTATAAAACTAAAGCAACAAGTTCATAAAACATCTACATTATCATCAGCTTATTTGTTCTAAACTAGACTCTTATTGAGGATATCTTACATCATAACCATATTCATGACGTGGTGAAAGAACAAATATGAATGGGTGATATAAAATTCTCAGTAAGGGAATGAAAATTTCAATCATATAACAATCAAAATACATAAGAACATAAAATTTGGAAGTCTTATCCTATAGAAGAAAGATCGTGATATCTTTTCATGGGATAAAAGATCATAGGAATTAATGGAAATAATATGAAAAGTAAAAAAAATACAACCTTATGTATTATGGAATACTCATATGTATATAAAATCATTTCATATTAGTCAAGGACCATTTCCAATTCCATCATAGTGGAAACATTTCATTACAGAACTATGATTTCTTTTCATTTCAGCCATATATTATTGAACCACATTTTCTTACAATTCTAGTCATTTCTATCACATCATATATAAATATTTACCCAATGCATTGGAGGGAGATATATGTCCCACCCATCAAATAATTAAATCCTTCTAACATGTTCCACAAAAACATAAATCAATTATCATAGCTTAACCAAAGAAATAAAATTGATTTTTTAAACATCATTCCATCATAAAGTAATCCATATAAAATATCATTGCATCATTAATAAAATAAAATCATAGAGACAATATGTATAGAAACATAATCCAGTTCAACGAGTATCATCTTATATGGAAAATAATTTTGATAAAAATGTTCAACATAATTCTTGGGGAAATTATCCTTTCTTCTTCAAAAATGTTCTCTTTTCTCAAAATGTCACGTAATCATAAAAGAAAATAATTTAGTTGTAAATAATTATAAAATAGTGTAAAAGAAGATTCATGGAAATATGGAGTTATGAAATCATAAAAATATGTTCATTCTTTATAGGTTAAAAACAATCTCCTATTATATTTTCATAGAATGTAAAAAAGTATCTCATATCGAATAATGCCAAAAGATTCATTTCATACCATTTAACAAAAATTTACCAATGTGAAAATTTGACTATAAAAAATTATATAATAATAAATATATTATTATTTATTTAGGTAACATTGTTGTGGATTATAAATTTACCCCATTAAATACTTACGTATAAACAATCTCAAATAATAATAATATTGTGAAATTATCCCTTACCATAGATCTGATGTCTTTCTTTTGTATATGATCATTCTATATAATGATTCAAATAATTTTTTGACATTTTCCATAATCATAAAAAATTTTATGATACCATATATGATTATATATATAATCCATCTATTAGTAACATTTCATTGTCACTCGTTATTTAGATATTAACTACGTTGTGTTATTTTTCATGTTCTGTTTGAAATGTTAATGTTACACTTATTAAGTTATAGTTATTTTATTCAAAGAAAAATATTAGTGTTATATATATAATATTTATTCATTCCATTAATGTATATAATAATGTTTTAATAAAGATCATGTTTAATGAATTGCATCTTATCATAGATATGGTAGGTCATACGTACGCACAAGATACAATATCATTAACTTAATAGTTAAATGGAATGAAATTATATTGTATATTAATTATAAAGAATAATTATGATTTCGTATTTATTATTTAATTCTATTATAATCATCATTATACAAATCCAAATAAATTATTGTTTAATAAAAAAATTAAACCACGACATGGAGATGGTAAGCAGTACGTACGCACACACGGTGGTATTGTTATTCATAGGAAAGATAAAAGTAGTTATAAGGTTATCCTATAATTATAATAACCTATAATTATCTTTATGATATTTTATTTATTACATTATTATGAAAACAACCGAATAAGGGGATGTATAAGAGGAAATGAATTTTCAAAGAGGTGATAAAAAATAACCACTTTTTTCGAGTATCTCATTTTTATTTTCACAAAAGGCCACCATTGGATATCTTTGTATCCATCTTCTGGCCTCTAGGATGAATTAATGGAATTTGGGAAAGGAAAAGGGACGTTTTTTGGCTGATAAAATGGGATTTAGAGGTTTAATTAAAATAAAAGGAGAAGTTCCCTTTTATTAGAGAGGTGATGGCGCCTTTGGAAATAACAAAAGTTTTAAAATAATATAAATTATTTTTAAATTATAATGGCTCCAAAGTGGATTATTTAGAATATAATATGAATATGGGATGGAATAATATAAAACAATTAAATTTATACATTTTTTTTTATTATAAAACATATGATTCTGATTTATCCTTATTCAATAAATTTAATTATAATTGTGGTGATAACCTTATAAATATTTAATGGTGATAAATATTTACTTATATAGTGATAATTGACCATAAATGGACATATTATTACATTTTAAAGCTTATAAATATCAATTTAGAAATTTTAAATAATTTTATATTTTTTAAAATAATTTAATTAATTTTTATGTTTATAAAATATCAATAGTGTCTATTTTGAAACTATTCATTTCATTGATTTTAAAAAAATACACACCATAGATAAATTAATAACAAAACACTGAATATACATCAAACATGTCATAATAATCTATAAAATTTGTGGAAATTTTTTATTAATTAAATTATATTTGTTATTATATTTTTAAAGTCATTTGTTTGATATTTCTATTAATAAAATAATTTTTGTGTCACTATTGTGTCATCCTTAATGGTAATTATTTAATTTTTAAAAATTATAAATAAATATATATGACATAGGAAATTATTTTATATTTCCACAGACTACCTATAATCAAGGTTGTCGCCTGGTTATACAAATATTAGAATTAATATACTTATATAAAAAGAGAGTGTGACATTTTGTCATATTCATTTATTTTAATAAAATTAATGTAATTTTTTTAGACAAGTGGAAATTAAGTGATTCCATTTAGAACCACATATGATAATGGTAAAATTTAGTCATCCAATAGGATTTTTATAGGTGTTAATGTAATTTTATAATATTATTTTTATCTTTATTTACTTGATTTTCCCATAACTGCAGTAATAAATAAATTAGTAATTTTACAATTCATAATGTAAAAAAGATAAAAGTCACCTAGTAATATAATTTATACCCACAAATTATATATATTTTATCCTTTTTTTAAAATATAAAACAAATAAGTTTTAGTAGTTGTATTAAAATCAATCCTATCGATGGAAGGAGAGAACGAGTTTTAAAAGCTAAAACATTGTAAAAGATTAAATTATTTATAAATCTGGATTAAACGTCAAATTAATTATAATGATATAAATTATATTTAATGATATAAATAAATTATATCTTTAATTTAAAAAATTCAATATTATAATTTTACCATAAAAATTATTTTGAAGAAAAAAATGGTTTTAACATAAAATTTATTGTATTTTTACTATTCATCAAAACTTGAATGTTATCATATATATATATTATATTCATCCAAAGTAAATTATTATATCATGATTTCAAATAAAATGTTTTTTTTCATTTAATAATAGTGAATTTGTGAAAAAATAGATTTAAAATGGGTTTTCCATTCAAATGTGTAAAATTACACTTAAAATTAATTTTTTAAACATCAAATAGGGCTTATTCGTACCTGATGAATAAAATTACCATTGGATGAATATAATTTTTTTTATTATCTATATAAAATATACATATTTCATTAATTTCATTAAAAATAATAATTCACTAAAATATAAAAATATCTAATAAATTTATATTTTTCATAATTAATTGATAGCCAATGAATTTATCATGCATTTTCATAATTTTAATATACTTATTCCTGCTAACATAATGACTAGTCTATAATAGTAATTTCATTCTAATGGTGCCCAATAGTTTTTTTAAATTCACGATTGTGTGAAATTCAAGCTAAGAATATAATTTTTTAAACAAAATATCGCATAAAAACATATGAGTGTAACATAAAATATATTCCATTTTTTTAAGTGAATCAAACCTAATCCAAATTTTATCGTAGGTATACATTGGTTTTTCTACCTTTTTTTAATTTATAACACTCATGTTTTGTTTCATAAAATAAAAATTATTAATCAATGTGATTAAGAAACATATTTTCAAAGAACATATTAGTACTCACAATGTACCTGAAAATATGTCTCCTCACATTGTCTAATAAATGCAACCCATTTTTCTTAGATTATCGAGTGTTCATATGTATGTGGTGGGTAGATGTATATTTTCCCTTCAGTATCATTGCGATGCAACCCCATAATAATTATGAGAAATCCACTATAATCCTCTCCCACAATCATTAATATAAATTTAATTTGGATGTCAACTTCTATAAATACACTCTATAAGGGATAATGAAGAGTAAGTCAGGGTTTTATTATTATTTTTCTTAAAATAAAGAAATAGAATAATAATTATAATGTAATATCATCCAAAATTATTGTCTTAAGCACATAAACAACATTGTTCATTGAATCTATATCAATAATCATGTGCTCTTGAGTGGTGTTCCCATGAAACTATTGAAAATAGATTTATTAGTGTTAATATTCTATCCACTTTCATTTTATCCAACGTCAAATTTAATTCATTTTTTCACACCATAATAATTTTTTCTAACACCATCATGATATGACACTTATTTTTTTGGGACAATCATTGTTCAATATATACCTTTTCCTCAGGTTAAACATCAATAACATGTATTTCCTCTATATTTTTATCATTGGAATGTTCATAAGATTGGTGTTAATCTACATTGGGAGAACCAATAGGGTGAGAAGCATATCGTTACTCATGATTAGGATAATTTTCATGTGTAGATGTCATTATCTATATAGGTGGTTGAACATTTAATTTGGATTTTTTAAATATAGTATTGAACATATAATAATATGTGCTAAAAAATTGTATATTACAAAAAAAATAACCATAGCATTGAACTCTCTTTTTTAATAGAGTGAAAGGATATGACCCATCTATAGAGTATCCAAAACCCTTCATTATATTCTCCTCTAACATACAAGAACCCATCTATATTTGGACCTCTAGAAAGAAATTGTTATTTTCTAATGAAAGGGTATTCCTCAATTGATTTTTCATCTAACACTATTGTTTTTTTTTGTCAATAATAGAACAGTTGTCCTCTTTTGGTTCGTGGGATCGGGAACCTAAAATAATTATAATGCCTCTAATAACATTATAAACACGATGTATTTGTAGACTTTATTACTAAAATCCACTTTCACAAATAAAAATTCAATTATTTTAATATATAAATCGTTATCAACCCACTTTTATTGAAAAATAGGCACATGGAATGTTTTAAAATAAAACACCAAAATTTATTTCATTATACTGAAGTATGACATATTCAGATAAATGTATTTCTATCTTTCATACCATATACATGTATTGCTAGAATAACAAGAGTGACTCCACTATTTTTCATGGTACCATGTTATTCATTTTCATCTATATAGATATTAAAACCCTTAATTACATAACCATTATAAGATAATACCTGAACACACGGTCCTCTATCTATCAATTGAATTTGTATTGAAATTGTATTCATATTTTCATCTAACATTATAAAAATATGGTCATCAATACATCTTATTTACTATTAATTGTATATATTTTTTATCAATAGTGTATCCCTTGATGGATTTAAACGCCTAAGAATTTATTTTTGGGTTTCAACGTATGGGTAAACCTATAAACTATTATGAAAAATGTAATGGCGGGCCTACCACAGATCATTAATAGTGATGATGAAAATATATATTCCATAAATTATTTCACCCAAAAGTTTCCTTGTGTAATGATATTTCGGTAGTCTAATTATTTATACCCTAAACTGGTTTCAAGTATAGAATTTAACGACTTCTTCAATAATATATTGTTCTGAAATACACCCTTATAACCTAAATTGATTTTTTATGTACCCTTTTAAAATATTCATATACTGTTCAATGGATCTAAAATATAAAATACCACATTTTTTTATATCTATAAAACATGAACCATCATGTGAATCCTCATTTCAAATAATTCTAGTGGGAAGAACATTTCAACTCACATAATATTAAATAAATTTCCTTTTCTAATGTAAGAAATAACATTGGGTGTATAACATTGTTCATATAGACTAGAAAAGAAACAAATCTAAACTATTGAATGACAAACATTCATGGAAAAAATTATACGTAATGTTATAGGTATTAGACCTGGCATCAAAAGATGAAAATCTATTGATTTCATAGACTTTAACATTAAATCATTCATTGACATGGTATTCTTGATATTTATTTAATACCCATTTGGAACCTCAACAATTTTCAAGATGTTGATAAAATGTTATGTCTCATACCTAGAAAGAGTGTATGTAGCTGGAGAAAGAAAAATCCATTTTCACCCTTCATTAGCACTAACACATACTATATTCTAATGTCAATCATTTACATCCTATCCTTAATTCCTTCATTTTTTTGTGTGTTTTTTTTAAATGAAAATGACACAATCAGATATATTTTATAATATGGATAACATAAAAAAGTTTCTTGAAATTCTAAAAATTCATGTATGGTAATTTAAAAACTAAAAACTAATATCTTCTCCCAACCCATTTATATACGGTTTTTTTGAAAAGGTTTTACCAAAGTAGGTCTCATATATTTTATCTTCTCAAGTAGTTGACAACATTCCAGTAGAGATGGTGTTATACATTCTTTTGAACTCATATTCAATGATGTCGTCTAATATCAATACTTATGTCACCATAGTATAAATCTACAATTTCATAGAAACATAGTCTTCAATGAATGATTCAACCTAAATTAATATGTACCGTGTTCACAAATGGGATGGCCATGAGTTCCTTTAATATGGAATCCTAAAAAATGTCATAAAAAGTATAGTCATTTATCATCTCATACAAGGTGGATCTCAAATTAAAATCTTCATTTCTATATTCAATGTTCAAAATAAAACATGAATACCATAATAATTTAAATTCTTTTATCATTGGAGTCAAATATACATTAATATAATCACCTAGTTGTTTTGGTCATCGTATAAGAAGATATGATAACATGTATTTCAGTTTCATGCATAGCCATAATTGCTAGTTATAATTTACCAACATAACTGACCATGAAATTCGATTATATATTTGAAAAAAACGGATTTAATCAATCTATAGATAGTGAAATATGATGGTTTTTATCTTCATTCTAAATTAACAGTACTAGTGATCAATTCTATTATACTTAGGAGTGTTTTCCTATGATGAATTTTCCCATATTCAATTACTATATTTTTGTGCCACATGTTGCACCCCAACCCATTTAGCCTCCCAATAAGTTATTTGGCCCAAGTTCCAGTAGGCTTTAGGCATGCCTCCCCATACATCATAGTCTTCCAACTATAAGTGAGGGATGTAAATGGGTTACAGCGGGGATACTATTCCCATTGGTATGAAGTAGCAGTAGAATTAATAATAATAATCAATATCAAATTTATCCATTTGTAGAATAAAACATCACAATTTTTCATTTGTAGGACATGCATACAAAATAGTACAAAAAAGATAGTAAGTAGAATGGTGGTTCACCTATGGACAACCCCCGTATGTACTTATATAATAGTATATGGATATGAAAATTTGGAATAAAAACTCCAGCAAAGACAAGAACCTATATTTATATACCATCAATCCCATGAATATTGTAATGAAATAAAAACTATCATCCAAATCTAGTGCTTTGTACCTTACCTAATAATAAGAGCATAAAATCAATGCACGTCCTGAAGGGCCCATGTAGGGTGTCAGAAAGAGTATCAGTTGTCTGCCACCAAAATGTTCCATTATTACATATATGATTTTTCAGTTTTTCTAAAAATTAAATAAAACAACTCAAGAACATCATATATATAACCTACTTTCGTTGTGCTCAATAGCCATAAGGAAGTAATCACCAATATCAGACCAGGCCATTATTACAATAGTTGAGAGGATTATTACCAAAATCCAAAGGAATCCCAAAATTTAAATAAATCTTGTTGAACACTCTGGTTCGACTACTAATAAAATAACCGAATACCTCGTTCCAATAGACACCATAGGTCTAACAATAACTAACATCCCAAAATAACGTCCCAATCACGTACATGGCCACATGATCCTCAACTCTGAAGAAAGTAAATTGTCTCATGCTCGATTTCTGAGGCATAATGATATATTCCCTCTATGTAATAACATAACCATCGTAACAAACATTTTCAATATGAATGACGTTTCCCATCCTCTAAAATAGTCTTATCCTAATAGTGTTCGGTATATTGAACCTCAACCCACCAACCAACAGTCTCAACATTATAAATAAATGTCTCATCAGAATATCTATGGATTTTTATGGAGAACACCTCCAACCCTAATCCTATGCTATATCTAATAAAGGCCCTTACAAAGATGAGCCATTAGTACCACCTCATCATGTAAGTCCTACTCTCTGAACCTAACCCCAAACCACACATTGGTCAACACAGGTGACTAACAATCGCCAAAAAGTCCCTAAGACACATCATCACAAACATAATGCCCATAAGACCATTTTGTTTAATCCAATGGTCATCACCATTGTAAATAATTCATGTCATTCCCCAATCCTAATGACCTAATCACCTCATTCAATTACTATATCTCCCAAATAGTGATCAATATCCCTGAGAATATATATATATATCAGGTTGCTCCCATCCTAACTATCACATTGCCTTATGTCAGATAGTCAATGTTATATTGATCCTTCTACAGAACCCATCACATTCTCATGGAACTCAACAATAAATATAATTAATTTAAAACATTTCAATTTTAAAAATGAAAGAACCCTAAATAAAACATCCCATGGTCCCAAGCCACTCAATCAACATAATCAAATTCTAAACATTATTATCATTCCCATAATAATATCATAACAACTTTTATTTAATTTAGAAATCACCACTTAATTTAATAATGTATTTCTAAGTCAACACACTGGTGTGCTCAAATCCACAACCAAAAAAATGGAAAAAACATGGAGAAAGATATGAATCAACATCCACATGTTGGTAAGAACACACTCATCTAATATCAGTTTATAGCATGAGATGATTTTTATTAAATTATAATTTTAGATGAACTCCTTAAAATTTGGTTAAAACGGATATTAAAGACTTAATGATTCGTATAGAGAGAGAAAAGAACAAAACAACCAAGATGAGATAAGATCTTACCGATGTGGTTCAAATTCACAAAACAGATCAAGGAATGGAGTTTAGATGAGAGATTCGACTCAAAGCCTAATAGAAGTGGATTTTATGATAAAGCCTACTGCACACAGACCAAATAGATGGAAAAGGAAGTGAATTAAAATTAAGGGGGAATGGTCAGTTTATTAATTATTCATTTTCCAAGAGCTCACAGAGTTTATAAAACTGCGTGTACACTGTAAGGCTCAAAATTTTTAAGATCCATACCCCATATGGTTATCTCCCAAAATTTCTCCAAACTGTGTTGAGCCTATAAATATCCATTTTCTAAGTGCAACTTAACATGCTTCATGTTCATGGTTTTCACAAACCATGCACAAGCTATGCAGATCCATCAACTAAAAGAATATAGACTTTTTTTGTGGATGGTGTCCCCCTCTTACATGGTTTACCATACTATGATTAGTGCATTTGGAGGGAATATAATTTCCAATGTGAGGTCATTTTTGTCCAAACTATGTACCCCAATCTCCACACCCATGAAACATGGGTTTTATTCCATTTATGCACATGAAACCCAACCTAAACACCATGGAATTTACCAAGTCTCTAAACCCATCCAAAAAAGGTATTGGATTTAATAAACTCTCATAATTTGGATATGATAAAAAATAAAACATTTTTCCTACCCACCAAGAATCAAAAATTCAAAACAGGTGATAAATTCAACCCACTAAAAAACATGGGAGGTTACAATCTCCCCACCTTATCATATGATGTACCCATGATATATAACTAAACATTATGATGGTTCCGAACATACCCATATTGAAAAAATTAACCTGAAATACCATGGTAAAAAGGGAATATGTCAACTAAATTTTTTAACATCCCTCATTAGGTGTTTTCAGCCTTAATCAAATCCAAACCAAAAACACAAAGAAAACTTATAGTCTATCAACCATCCCCGAACTCTAGGTCATCCAATAATAAATTTTCACTCAGCCACCTAATTATTTTCCCCTGTGTCATATTCAACACCCATCATGTACTGAATCTCAACCAATTCCCACCTCGTATCCATGTTACACATGAAACCTTTGAGGTCCTACATCTCATCACATGCAAAAAAACAGTATCAATGCCTCACACCTCAAATAAGTCATGCATGATAATGATGCTTTAATTTCGGCTCAAATAATAATAAATGAACACAAAAATTATCATAACATATCCTGATGAAATAAAATTCATATATATATGTATAACATATATAATACAATTCCAACTTATTAACCAGAATTAGATTAGTTTGAAGATAATAATTCTTCAACTCGTGTAAGAAGATGAGACATGCCTAAATGAAGGTTAATTCAAAAATAAAACAAATCCCGATTCACACCCATGGAATACATCTAACAATAATATAATTATCATACTTCTATACACCTTGAAGGTCCATTACGCGCACTTGGCCAAAAGATAAAATATCTAACGTCTGTCCTCTATATGGTGATACACCATCCACTGGCCATTGATCCCTCTTCTAAGTCTTTAATTCTCCATCATGGCCTCAGTGTGTATCCTAATATCAACTACCAGCTCCTAGTACCACACCAAGATCGATATTAGAACCACGGGATTTACCTGGTCCCAGAATCATGACTATCTTAGAAGGATTCCAACAGAACCACTTGATATTCCCAACTGTGCCGCATGCTCAGCACTCCTTCGGTTCCCGATCACACTATGTATTCACATGCCCAAGCAGCCCATATTAGGAGAACACCACCGATGATGCACTCATCGGTGGTCTAGTTGAGTCCCTGGACTGACTAACCTACTAGAACTCCTCTTTTCCTAGCTTCCTTTTATCTGATATAACCCCACATAAATTTCATAATGTTGTCACTAAGATTGAGTAAGACCATTCCATCATGTTTCCCTCGACTGTGAGTTCTTGATTCACCACCTTTGAGAATGCGGCCAACCTGAAGATGTCTACATGTACCCAAATAGTGTTTCATAAACAATCCTTGAAATTCCTTGCCCTCATAGTGACATCTCCCACCATATTGGGTGGGAAGAAAGAAAATATGGTGGATGTTGTTGCATAGTCCATGATATATAGGTCGCCCTACTGAAGACTCAACAACACCTATTATCACTCTTCCCTCTATATATCTTTAAATAATTTCTCTAAGAATATATCCTTCAAATTATTCAATGAGTCCTTCATATCTACCTACCTAAGCCAGCATGTTACACTAGAAGATTTTTGGTCCTCTAGACATGTATGTAGATAGCTTCACCATCCCCCCTGGGGGTGTCTCTAGTTTCTCAATGATCATCAGTGTCAACTTGATCTAGTGCTTATCCACTTTTAGTTCACCCTCACCCCAGAATAGTTATGGGTGATACATGTTAAACTCTCGAATGAAGTATGTCATGAATAGATCTGCTCCCTGTGATCCCCTATGAATCACCTAGATAACAGGTATTTTTCTCACTCTAAGATTCTCATTACTCAATGTCCCAAAAATGTAAAATAATGAGCCAACCATAGTAATAATTTATGATGTACCAATTCTTGTAACTTCAGATCATGATTTTCATGACCCCCAAGGGCCCCATATCTAACCATAGATGTCTCAAGCTATGCTGGATCCTATGTCACTAAAACTTCATCCTCCTTACCCTCCACCAAATATAATCTAGGTGGAATCAAATTGAAGAACAATACATGGATATACAACCTTAATAACATAAATATATATAATGTAGATATGGAATGTAGTAATAGGAATCATGATCTCTCAACCCTTACTCCCCCCCATTATGACCATGTCTCTCGATATCCAGCCTCTTGGAACTGTACCCACCAATATCAGATCCAGGTGTCACATAGAATTATGGCATCATGGCCCCTTTCCTACTCACATCATATCATTCTTGACATATCAATCTGATAACCACATTTCTTGACCTAGTGATATAAATAACCCAATATCATCATCAAATCAAAGTCCTATAAGAACTAGGACCATTTATATATATATATATATCAGACATCACATAAATAATTTATTACCTCTACTTCCTGGGTTTGATGAGTTTAATTACCCCATAGAGTGTCTCAGATAAGAAAATTATACATAGAAATATTTATTGAATATTTTAACAACCTAACCCATATTATCAAAATTCAAGTACAAAATGAAAATAAAAAATCAATTTCCATAACACATTAATATATATTTTAAACATCACATGTTCCTATTTAAATAATCATACAAAAACTCTCCCTTTCCATACTAGGCCAAGTGTCCAAGAATCCTACCTTTCTATACTAGATCAAAGATCACAAATCACAACATATAAAAACAAAATCCATGCGATCCAAAAATGGTTTATATAAAATAAATTGTAAAACAGGAAATGTATAACCACATTTCCCACCCCTGGGAACTTTGTCGGACACCCGTGCATGGGTCTACAATCAACCAGACATGAATTTTAAACCTATTTAAAAAAATACTAATCTTTAATATATCAAATATAAAATATTAAGACCAAAAAAGGGTAAAAATAAATCATTTGATACCATTTTTAGGTCTTGAACCAATTTTAAAAACTAAAAAAAATTTTAGGATGAGTGCCACTGGCCCTTAGGAATGCCTCCTCGTATTCCAAAGGGTTCTAACTAGCAACGAGTTTGTAAATGGGACATATTTGGGAGCCTAAAAACGTTGTTAATGAATATAATTATGGTCTATACAAATATAAAGTATAAAAAAAATAACAAAAACGAGACCAGTAACCTGCCCATGCTAGAATCAAATGCAATAGTTGTAGATGAAATGAAAAAAAAAATCTTAAAATAAACCATTTCTTGAACTAAACCTCAAAAAGTACGTATTATATAACATGAATCCTAAAATATTTATTCAATATTGTAATAATAAATTAGTTTCACCAGTGGTCAACATTTGTACATACATGTATATTAACATGTTGATACAGAAAGAAGGAAAAATGAAAAATCTATATGATGTTGGAATCACAAGGCCCTTTCAATTCATCCTATTAAAAATTCTGGTCTAAACACAAAGTCTCATCTCTAATGCACTTACCCTTACCTAATCAATGGAGCGTAAAATCTACATGGGTCTCTAAGGGCCTCTGTAGGGTGTGAGAAAGAATATTAGTAAGCCATAACCTACACGGGGTTATCTTACATCTATGATTTAGATGATGTACTAAAATGTAAAGAAACTACTTAGGCACATCATATATGTAACTTGCAAAACTTTTGCTCAACAACCACAAGGAAGAAATAACAAACATTGACTAATTCCAAAATAACTATATTGGAAAGTATCCATAGCCTAAGCCAAAAGAATCCTCAAATGTAATTCAATCAAGGTGAACCATTATGTTAATTATTTGATAAAATCACGTGGAACCTCATGAAAACAGACACATTGTGTCCAAAAATAACCAAAATTTCAATGGCACACCCCAATCTCAAACCTAGTCCTACGGACCATAGCTATATATAAACCCCTTCAGATCAAGGCCAATGTCTGAAGAACATCAATATCTATCATCCAAGTAATAATACATTAAGATCATGAAACAAAATCCTGGATAATGATGATGTCCTTCCTCCCAAATATTTCTAGAATAATAGCCTCAATTATGGTGAGCCTCAGGCCCCAATCAATGTCCTCAACACTGTCAACCAATGGCACATCGCTTTCACTGTGGATTTCTACAAAAAGAACCTCCAACCATCATCCTAAGACCCAACTAACAGAGGCCTCTTCCCACATGAGATGTCAAAAAAACCTCATCATTTGGGTCTTACTGTGTAAACACATTTCGAAATGGTGCATTTTACAACATTTGTGATTGACATTACCCAAGAAAGTCCCTAAGACACATCATCCGGAACCTATTTCTCCCACCATTGTGCTTCACAGGAAAATGTTGATTACCATCATAAATCATCTAATCAATTCCCTAATCATTATGAACAAATCACCTCTTTTGAAGACTATGTTGCCCAACCAGTGATCAACATCACTCAGAATATATTTATATATATAAATCAGGCCACACATAGCCTGAAAATCACATCACAAAAAATTATATAGTTAATGTTATATTAACCATTGAGATGTTCCCTTGATATCCCCATGGTAGTCAATAATAAATATAATTAATTTAAAACAATTCAATTTACTAATTGAAAGTAACCCAAACTCAAAATTTCGAGGTCCCAAGACACTCACCTGACACAAACCATTTGTATACTTGAGGATCATTCCCATAGAAAACTATTAATGTTATTTAATTAATTTAGAAGTCACCCCTTAATTTAATAAATACATGCTTGGTCAACACTATGATTTTATCAAACCCACAGCCAAAAAAACCACCAAAAATTGTGAATGATAAGCACCACTAACCTTGTGTTTGTATACACACTCTTATCCAGTATTGGCCTCTAAATCATGTATATTTAAAATAAGTCGTCATTTTATATTAATTAATGAAATTATGATAAAATAGATTATAGGGGTTTAACACTCTGTATGGAAATATTAATGGACAGGATAAGATATTGGGGTGAATATCCTACCAATGCCATTCCAATGAAAAATAAAGAAAAATAAATTGAGTTCAGACATTAGATTCCGCTCAAAGCTGATAGGAAGTGAATTTTGGGAGAACCCCTACTTCAGGAAGACCAAATTGAATGAAAAGGGGGAGAATTATAATTATGGTGGGAGGGAAATATGAGTAATTTAAAATTTTTTAAAATGATTGAATAGATTGGAAAACTGTGTGAAAACCATTCATATCCCACTATATTAGTGTCATACCCCACATGTTTATCATTCATGTTTTGGTAAAACATTTCTAAGCAATTACATATCGAATATTTAAGTGGAACTATGTGTGTAGCTTGTGAATTATTTTCCCAAATCATGACCAATCCACGTGGATCCCATTTCAAGTAACTTCATATGCCCTGACACATCCATGAGAACCCTTATGTATGGTTTAAAAACCATGTTCAGTGTATTGAGAGGGAACAAAAATTCTCTTAGGATACCACATGATTTATCCAAGACATAAGCTATAGTCTACACTGGCTGAAAAGTTGGGTTTTCAGACTCCGATGCACCTAAAACCCAATTGAAACACCCATTAATTTTACAAAACTCTAAACCCATCCAAAACAAATATATTTTGTTAACGAAGCTCCAAGAATTATGTTCTGATTAACCAGAAATGTGTATTTCTACCCACCTAACTCTAAAAATTCAAAACGGGTGAGGAATTCAACCTTCTCCAAAAACCTGGGATGTTACACCACATTAATTTCATTGTAGTCTCTGTACATTAATATAGGCTCCTAACATTTGAATGATTATAATTCATCATACAACATTTACATGAATCGATTAATATTTCTAGTATCGAGAAGTACCACACATTGAGAATTATTTATGTGATTTATAGTCCTTAAGAAATATTATATAGTCATTAGGAAAATAATCTACTCATTTAGATATCATAACCATTAAATGTATGATTAATTTAGGAAGCTCATTATCTTCTGGGAGAATATCATTCAATAGAGTGAGTGGTTCAGTAAAACTATCAACACTCATTCTGTTTCTAACTTTTATATTTTATAGCATTAGTAGGTATTACAATGTGGTATATTTATAATATCTAACAAAAAATTGTGTCATTTCACACCTCATTAAATTTTCAATCAATTTTGGAAAATCTTGAAGATCATCTTCAACTATAATTTTTATTTCCTCACTATGATCTTCATTATAATTCACACTTATAATCACATCCTCAATACGGTCTACTTAATTTTCCACATTTTTAATCATACTAGATGATATATAAAATGAATTGTTATCTCAGTCAGTAGTTACATTCACTTCCCTCCTGTATATTCCAAATTTTTTATCATTGATCTATTTCATGATAGATCATGTATTTTTCCAACACCTTTAAACTAATTAGTCTTAAATAACAATAATTTAAACACAGAAAAAGGATTTGATAAGGGTTATATACAAGATCTTTTGATTTTTTTAAATAATTTAACACATCTTCATAATCTTTTTTTATTTGATTGGAATAAATTAATTTTTTACTCATATCAATCATATTTTATTCATTAATATTGATATTTAAAAAAATAAAAAAATCCGAAATATGATCCTTTAATATTTGGGTAAACGAATATTTAAATGTTTTAAATAATTTCTGTATTATTCGAATGAAATGTGTCATTGAATTTAGGGAAATAATTACTTAATTAGTAGTTGATGTTATCTACTGAATTCAACCACAATGATCACTAATACCTAGTATGGGATGGTTATTATTTAGAGTTGTTCATAAAACATAGGTGTCTTTATTGAAGAGATGGGGGATGAGTCGCATTAAACAAAATTAAATAACAAACATTTTGGAGAGAGATCTGATGAGGATAGATGTTTTCACCATAAATCTAAATGATTATAGGATATAGAGTCGTAAAATCACATGAAACCATATTTTAGTTTGCTATAAAAATATGAAAAAATTAGTAACAATCGTTTGAACCCTACAAGGGGTTACTTGGTTGGTGTGACATTGAAAAGGGTACGCTGGATGGGCTTACATGCACTCGGGATAAGAAAACTGTTATTGTTTCAATATTAAAAACAAGCATTCAATTACTCCATAAAAAGAAAAATGATATTGTTCTTAGTAGTGAATTGTAATAGAACATAGCTTCCTTTGAGCAGAAGGTTCTATGATTGGGATCATGATGGATATCATATGGGTCGGTTAGAGTTAGTGAAATTCCCTATAAATTATGTTATTTACAATATATATTTTGTATGAGGTGATATTTTTAATATTTGGGAGGACTATGAATGTTTACATGATTATATACATATTGATACCACCCTTTTTCCTTACACTTGTATGGATTTATAAATATACCCCCAATTTACAAGTTTCATTTATAAATATTGATAGAAAGCAACTTATTGAAACATGTTTTTAGGAGAGTTCAAATAGTAAAATGAAATTTTTAATTGAGTGGATTATGACATTAATCAATAACAATAGTTAATTTCTAAATAGTAACTGTTAAAGAAAAAACTCTCACTTATTTATCTACCCTTCTTAGTGATAAATTACCAATACCCTAGAATCTTAAAAAAGGTTTATTCTTCATAAATTTAATCCTATATGGTCTCCTGTAACATTTTTCATAATCTTTATCATTTTTATAGTATCCTTACACATTACAATGTGGTATTAAGATACTAAGACATTATTGGAAATTAAATTTTCCTTAGGTTTGGTTGGAATGGTTTGTTTTCTTGGAGGATACTTATGCAATACATTGTTCTCTTTTATAGAGTCATAATTCATAAAAAAATAGACCAATCACTAATTCTATGTTACTTCATGGTTGGTTATTAGATTAATGTAGTTGTTGAATTCTCTTCCTTTAAATTGAAATCATTTCTCTGTAATTCTATTGGTAGTCATAAGCCTTTTCATCTCCTATTCCCTTAAAGATAAGCTGATATCTGTATAGAGTTGAGTGGATTTAAGTAAAATTGAATAATACTTTGTTTTGAATGACTTATTAATTTATCTCTTGTTGATTTATAGTGTTATTTAGGGTATGAATTGTCTTTATGTTGAGTTATAAGAACACCTTGATTATTTTCATATTTCTTTTTATAGATTGTAAAATTTTACATGTTCACACCGTATAATTCCTCATTACGTAGAGTGTTATGTAACAAAAATCTATGGAGTTATTTTTTTGTAAGTATTTAATTAATAAAATTTCATTTTAATAGTTTTAAAATTTATATTACATGATGGCTTTATTTTTATTAAATTGATATTTTAATCGAACATAAAATTATTTATAAATAAAATATTAATTTTAAAAAATTTACTGTATATTTATATATATTTAAATGAAATTAATTTGTAATTTTTAAATAATAAAAGATATTTTAGTATTTCAAGTAAAATATTTTATAATAAAGAATCATTTGTTACAAAAAAGAATGAATTTTAAATATATTATTTTTCTTAAATTAATAATACATTTATATATTATTCTTGTCCGATTTAAAAAAATATATTTCATATTTTAAATCATGATATTGAAATTGATTAAGAGATTAAACATAATATATCAGTAAAAAACAAATTACTTATTATAATAATTTAATACACTGATGAATTGTAAATACTATAAAATATGGTAAATGTTAAAATGATGTACATTTTAAAAAAACAATATATGTCATTATATTCTATTAATGTATTACCCAATTTCCATTCATTCAAAATAAATATTAATTAGATGTTATTAATTCAAAATAATTTTTATTTCAAAATAATTTATATAAATATAAATTTATGATAGTGGAAAATAAGTATAAAAAAATTCTATAATATCAAAAATATTTATAAATTATTTATACTTATTTATATATAAATACATCATAGGCATAATATTCAAATATCCTAAAAATAATAATATGAAAAGTCTCTTATAGTTTTAACTCAAACAAAAAGATGTAATCCCGACCACTCCATATCTCACAAAAATTTCAAATTAAGGAGGGTTCTAAACCTCAAAAAACATAATAATAATATAAGGGGAAAAAGGATCGCATTGAAAATTCCCCATATAGGGTTACACATCACCTATGACATAACCATTAATAATAAAAGGGGTGAATGTGTTCCCAATTACTTGGACCTAACCAATCAAAATTAAAAGATAATGATTATCAAATAAATTTGATTTGGGAAGGGGGAACAGAGAAAAAAGGTCTATAATCCTGAAAAATATAAAAATTATAATAAAAAAATATATAGGAAATTAAACAGACCAGAGTATTTATGTTATTTGGAAATCATTCTTACTACATATTTATTTCACAGTCTTTTTTGAGGTTTGAAATGATAAAATTAGTTTATCTATCTACTGTCTATATATACACAAGAATAAAGGACCTTCATTTATTTAATTCACACTAACTTTACCCCTACAGACATATGTATGTGTATTCTAATACCTCTAAATATTAGGTGGTTGTGTATTTATTCTCTTGTAATTGTTTTTTTATTATACATCAACCTATTATGTGGAGGTCCCTACAACCTTGATCATGTGATAAAAGCTATCTAATCACCAAATGTATTGAGAAAATACTGATGAAATTGATAAGGGGAGGGTTTTTTAATGTGAAAACTGTGGGGATCCTGATCTATATGGTACTTGAATATACATCTCCTCCATGGAGAGTCTCTAATTATTCTTCGAGGTCAGCTAACATGTGAAGGTGAGGTTGTGTAATGGACTCCATGTAACTACAGATGCTATTGTTATGTCCTATAAGACATGTATAATGTGGATAGAAATAAACACATATCCTTCCATTATCATAAGAATATAAGGATTGACTTATTTTTCTAGGACAGGAATATGTGCCCAATTTACAGCTTAAATAGGGGTTTATTCCTTCTCTAGATTTCTATTTATTATCATGTTTATTGGAATATAAATTTGATAATAATATATATATATATAATTGTTATTATAAAAAAGTATTTATCTACTTAAAAATAATAATTTAGAACTTTATACCTGTTTCAATTATTTAATTATCATTGATAGAAGTTACCTTTATTGGCGCTTTTACATAACATAGATAAATGTGTCCCTTTTATCATCACATTCTTTTTAGAACATATAAAATTTAGTGATAGGTAAGGTTTAATCTATGGTAGTTAGCAAGAAATTCCTATTATATGTGGTATACTTTGTGTTTTATCATATAGTTCTAACATCCAATATAATCATCATGGTTTGGGATACAATGTTTCATTGGTCTTTCAAATTAAACAAATCTCTTAATAACCATTTTTTTCTAAGCTTAGTGTGGTCAATATTGTGTTTACTACATTCTACTACACATATTCCCAAAAATATTTTGAACATTCTGAATTCCCCTAGGACCACCAATTATGCTTGCTAAAAGGTATTTTAAACTAAATTAACTAACATTAAATAAAATTTTTAGATGAAAATATTAAAATTTATTTGGTTTGTTTCATTTTTTTTGTTTTTTGTTTTTCATAACATATCTAGTTCTCCTCATAGTCATCACATTATTTATAGTCTAGATCTAGAAAACGCATTCATGATATCAAGGGAATTATTTAGGATTTGACAAATCCCTCTTTGAAATATTCCATGAAATGATTTTTCATTTGTCCATTAACCATGAATTTGCATTTCATTCATCATTGAATAACAAAAATCTACCAGGTTAGACTTTGATCACTTCAATGTGTATCGACCACCATAATGTTCACTTATAAGTAATATTAAATGAGACTTAAACAAGAGTACCTTATCTTCAGGTGTAAATGTAAGCTAACTAATCCGTCTGTCATTCTATTGATTTTTTTATTCTGTATAGGTCATGGAATTTTAATATTATAGTATTATTAACTCTTTCAGCTCATCTAGTTGTAATAGTATCTATTTTCCTACCATATATTCATCCATGTTCTTCATTTTGATGACCTAAAATGAATGATGATCCAATACAACTAAAAGGAAGAATTTTTTTCTATTGACAATATTGAATGGGTTCATAGAAAAAGATGTTTTGAAAGAATTATGGTTTGTCATTATTTAATTTTCAAAATATTTTTCTCCAATAATTCTGACAAGAATTCATCAATTTCTTTAAAAAAATTATTACCTTTTAAGGTTTGATATATCCAATTTCCAACTAGTTTCTAGGTTATATGAGGTTGTGGTGGTGTATTGAAATCCATATTTATAGATTATTTATGACAGAAAGTTGTTGTTAATGTGTGTTCTGTAATCACTAATGAGTAACTGGGGAATTCCAAACTAATAAAAACGGTTCTTATACAATAACTTTCACACTGCATTATATGTATTATGTTCATAGATTTATCCTCCTAGGAATTTGAAAAATAATCCACATGTACTGAAATAAAATTGGTTGAAATTTTTTTTTCAAAGGGACATTTGAAATCTATTCCCCACACATCAAATATTTCAACTTCAGGAATATAATTTTATATAATTTTATTCCTTCTTCCAATATTTCTCACACTTGGAGATTGATAAATACCCATGAAAATATTTAATTCTCCTTGTTGAGTTTTTGTATAAAAACCCAAATTAAAATATATTAGAAATGATATGATTAGGCTCATGATGTCCTCTAGTGGGTCATGATTAAAAAAATTCTATCACACTTTGTATTTAATCCCATTTTATAAATTATCACATTAATCCATCTCTACATTTCCTTTAGAATCATGGTTCATGGAAAAAGTAGTGTGATGAATCAGCCAAAATCATCTTCCTTTTCAAGTAGAATAATTTATTTTAGAGCTTCCCATTGTCCATGTATCTTTATATATAAGAAACCCATAGTTATGCCTCTATATTTACAAATAATTGAGTCTTGTTTGGGAAGTCATCTTGGATATCTGGCTCTTTTTCCCCTTCAATATTTAGAAATATAAGTCTTAAAAATGGTAAGTAATAACATAATACAAGCCCTTTATTTCATTTATTATGATATCAAACTCTTTAAAAATATGATATATCAAATAAATAATAGTTTTCAATAATTTTTTCAATAATTATATTAATTTTTAATGATTATTAAACACAATAACATTAGAAATCATGTGGTACAACATGAATTTGGAGAATGAAAACACAAAAACAATACATTCATTCCATTTACTTGTGTAGTTGACTTAGTAATCATTTAGGGTGAGTTTGGAATAGTAGATGGGACATAATATGTTACATAACAACTATCCTATGATAGATTCTATTGTTAAATCACTATAATCACACATTAACTAAAATCTCATTCCCAATTTGGGGATATGATAATTGGAGATGGAACTAAATGGTTCTTCAATGAGGAAAATGATTGATCAAAATCTTCACCAAACTCAAATGAAATATAATTTCTCAATGGCTACATCAATGGTCGAGCAATATTTGAAAAAAGTCTAACAAAAAATGTATAAAATCCTATATGGCTAAATAAACAATTGATTCCTTTTATAGCGGTGAGTTCTTGAAGATCATAAATGATCTTGATTTTAACCATATATACATTTATTACGTGCTTCAATATTTTGTTTCCCAGCATGATACAACCATATACCATGATATTAAATTTTCCCTAATTTAATATGAGTCACTTTTCATCACATATCATAACCATAAGGTCCAAATTATTCAACATGACAACAAAAGATATTTTGTACTCAAAGTATGAATCCAATAAAATTTCTATAAATTCCTTATCTATATCACGAAATTTATGTGTCATGATCGATTGAAATGTTTTCAATACACTCTGAATTCCAAAAGACACTCTCTAAAAGGAGAAGGCCACATATGGACATGTGAACATAAACTTTGATTAATCTTCCTAGTCAACATGTATTTGGTTATATCCAGATTAACCATCAATAGAAAATTAAAATTAAATCCCAGATAGATTTTCCAGTAAATAATTCATAAACGGTGATGGTAAGTGATATTTAAGATTATATTTTTTAGCCTCATTTCATTAACACACACTCACCAAACTATGAGTGGTCTTATAAACATTATCTCATATTCATTATTATAAATCATTATTAAACCTAATGTTTTTTTGATAGAATGTGTGGTAAACCATTTTCTATAAAAAATGGAGAAGATGATCCTGACATCATGTAACATCAATTTTTTTTTTAAAAAACATCATTCATAGGGAGGGTGAGAATACTACTAGGTTGAAATATTGTCTTTAAATTTATTAAGTAATATATTATGTGTGTATATAATATTTTTGATCCCCTATATGTATAGTTCACCCCATTCTATTCAGTGATTCCTCATACTCAGAATGGCCAAACAAATTTCTTATTTTTCCTTATTTAACTCGGAATTTTAAATTACTAATAGAATTTATTCTGCCTCCAAGAATTAATGCCTTATTTTAATCAGAAGGGGTTTCAAGTGTTAGGTCGATGGACTGATAATTGGTGGCATAAAATCTAAATAAATTCCCCTTTTCAATGGTTATATGTACTACACCTCCTCACATTCACTATTACCCTATTTTTCCCATGGGTAGTTTTTTCTTCTTCATACATCGTTTCATCAACAAGATCCATCCCACCATCCTATTATTCTTATTATAACCAATATAGTGTTATCAAATTTGGATATAGATATTTATTATCATCAAATATTTCTTGACATTCCATTGTGTTTTGTCCTTGTTTAGAGACCTCCACTAGGTCTAAAACAACTTGCTATTTTCTGAAAAAAAAAAATAATTCCATGATTCGCAACAATCAACACCTTCCCAATTGTATGAAATGGTCTTGATAGAATAATGGCCACATCACATTATTCCTCCATATCAAAAATGTTAAAAATAGTGGGGAAAATAATCTTTTCAACCATTACAAGAACATCATCATGAACTCTATAAAGAAATTTTATTGATCTATATGGGATTTAAATTATGCCCTTGTCATCTTTGTTTCATCTAGCTCTAATATATTGAATCTATTTTAAAAAAAGATTAAAAAATTCACCAATTTTACACAATGATTTCCTAAATATTCTTGTACCAATAATGTATATATTAATAACCTTCCAAGATCTCTCTTCATAAGTGGATGTATCCATTAGATTACTGCTGAGAATTATTTATTAATGAGATGACTAAATATTCATCCATTAAATTATTATTAGAAAGTAACTACTATAAAACAACTTCATATACCAACATTTGGAAAATTTATTAGGAAAATGGGATATTAATTTGAAGTGATTTGAACATATCCAAAAAAAATTATTTTGGATCTCTATATTTCCTTTCATCATGATCTCTAAGAATGGCTGAGGAGGTCGATAAGGTGTCATTGAAATGAGAGTGTCCTATTTTAAAACGTCCTTAGATAAATGTTGATCTCTTCCCTCATTATTAGTATGTTGTTAAAAAATAATCTACTCTTTCTTTCTGATAGTGTGTAATTCTATGGTGTCCCCCACTTTATCTATAAATTAATATTCTATTTCTTCATCCATTTCTGGTTCCTGCCCCACATTCTTTTCTTATTTTATAACTTTTTTCCTTTAGATTTGGTCTACATATTAAGACTGAATCTTTTTCCTCCTCTAATTAATATATATATCTATATTAATGATAATTTAAATAGGTAATAATTTTGTAAAATATTGTGATATTTTCCTCACTTGATATTCAAGTTTCCGGAGGAAGAACTTCTGATTTTGAACCTGTATTTCATAAGCCTTCATTCTTTTATATGTTTTATGAATTATTGTGAAGTGAAAATTCTTGAGATTTCATTGGTGGGGAGTGGTTAGTTATGGATAATTGGGTAGAGGTTTAAACTGGTACTAATTATGTTTTGGGTATTATTGAGCTCTATATATTTGAAATGGATGGAATGGTCATGGATCTTGTACCTCAAGTGGGTATCTATGTGAATATTATTGAACTCTATATTGGTCTCATCATAGATCCTAAAATATATGTGATGTATACCATGAGACGGACTTAAATATAAATACCATAATAAAACTTTTTCCATTACATACATGTGTTAATTACATGATGTGGTCACTTACACAATAATTTAGTAGGCTGACCACACACCACCCATGAATATTATACTTCCATTTTTTAAGATATTTGCATGTCACTTCTCAATTTTCATGTTTGTGTAGGTGGAAATGATTTATCTAAAAATTTATTATCAGGTTCATTTTATTTAGTAATTTATCCTATTGTTTAATTCTATAACCAATACATCTCTCGGTATCCAAAAGAAAATTGAAAAAACTATGAGTTGGATAGAATTAGTGGGAAACCCTGGGCATTTTAACGCATCACAACCCTCCATAAAATTGGTGAGGTCTCTATGTGAATACCCATATTAAATTTCATTAGCTTCTATATGTTATGAATCATATGAATAAGAACTTGATGATTTGAAACAATTTTTTCATGTATAGGAGGGTATAAAATACTTGTTGTAATAGCATTGAATGATATGAAGCCATAATTTGGAATGGTATTCTCTGTAATCATCATTAATGAACTGTTTTGTTTCTCCCCTTATAAAAACTAGGAATTTTTACCATTTAGAGAAAATAGGTTTCATTGATTAGTCATTACTATATGGTCTTGTGATAATAATAATCATTTTGTTATTTTATTGAATTTATGAGGTTCTTAAGAGTCATGACTCCTTGTGTAACTATTTTAGGATCTTCTCATGCACTAGTTTCCGGTAATGAGGAAAACACCAATCCAATGCAGTTAACAAAATTAAAAACTGAAATATAGATGATGAAAGATAATAATGAATCAAATAATGTGTAAATAACTCTATATTTCATTGTGAATCCATTTAAATAGAAATATGTAACTGTTCAACTCTATTAATTATTAATATCTTTTTGGTATAGCCATTTTTAAATATAAATATTTTAATCTCTAATTTTCCACCACAATGGTGTATAAAACAGAATTACGAAGTTATAACATGAGGAATATAATATTGGAATCCACAAAAAGTTATTAATATTGTTTATCATTTTATTATGGATATAATATAAAGTTATCAAGATTAATTATTGGGATAAACATTTTACAAGGGTGTGAGATCAATTTCGAGCAATTTCATAAAAGTAAAAACATTCCACTCTCAATCATAAATTGGTAAAAGTCCTAGACACAAAGTCATTATATAATTTTAAACCTTTTGTGTTCTAATTGGTTACCTCAATATAGGAATATAAAATTCCCTTGATCTTGTAGACATTATTCACCCAAATACTTTATGCTGGACTCTTGAAGTGGAAGAACAATATAGTTTATGGGTTATAAATTTGATTTTCTCTATTTTATGTAGTTCCTCCTAGTCCAATACTCTAGGTAAGATTGATGAAAATTGATATGATATAATTTTTTTATCAATCAAACTTCCTAATCAATAATTCATTACAATGGATGAGATGGAATACTAGTAAATCACTCAGACCTTTACTCTCAATCCCTTAACCCTTTAGAATTAATCTATGCATTATAGATAAAAATTACAATATGTGAGATGATGAAAATATATAACCTAAATATAAGTAACCACATGTCAATAATTAATGAAAAATTAAATTAAAATAAATATCCATCAATACTAGGAAGAAAAAATTATTCAATTAAATCATGAATGAACGATGAAAAAAGTCTCGAAAATAATTTCAAATATTGGTCTTCTTCTCTTATTGATTGAAAAAATAAATTATATAATATCCTCCATTCACCAAGACTTCTTTATCTTTGAAATTATGTGGTGCATTTAAAATCACATGGATTCATGAAAATTCATTGTTTGAAGGTTTTAATTTTGACTGAAATATTCTTTTTTTACACTAACATGAGCTTGAATATAGGCATTGTGGAAGTCTTGTACCAATGAGAAGTTAACATTCTGAGTCACAGTGATATATGATAGTTATTTAAAATTGAATTCCCTTTTTCTTCTATAACTTATTAGTTGGCACAAATGTGGAATGTGCATCACGATGTAGCATATGTCATGTTGTATCTAGATTTATATTATGAACCAAGGTCCATACAATGTTGTGTCCTTTGGAATGTTTGAAAGAAATTTTCTCTTACGGACCAAATGCTAAATATCCATGGAGTTGTGAATTAAATTTGGCTATGTTACCTTCAATATTTCCTTGAACACATCCAGAAAGGATAGTTGAGAACTATTTCATCTTCCAAAATTCCTTGTAAGTCATGATGTCTCGTACATTGTGGTATCTCTTGATGTGTTTCCCTTTGGAGATCCCAATAAATGTTTTTACACAGTTTCATTTCATATTCCTTATATAGCATCAAACATGACCTCTAACAAGGTTTGGTGTTAAATTGGTAGTGGTTTTAATTACTATATAATCTTCTCCATTCCTACCAAATAGTTTTAGTATGAGAATTTTCTTCATGTGATCCCATGTGTCATATGGCTTCATCTCATAGTAACATGAGGATCCCCATAATGGGAATCCTAGTAATTCCATAATCATTCCATTGAATCTATGGGGATTAGTGCACTGAATCATAATTAATTCTACCAATGTAAACTATTTCATCTATAATCATTACATCCCAACAAAACAACCCTTCAAAATATCATCATTTCATCATAAAACATGCACTCTAATCAATGAAATTTACTAGAAACACATAAATATTTGACATATTTGTAACTTCTTATAAACATACATTATGTAATAAAATCCATTTATCATGTTATCTAAAATCAATAAGGTTTTATTATACTTTCATCAACCTTTTTTCTTGAAGTATATTTCATTGGTTTTCAAAATATTTCATGGTTGATAATTAAACCGTGGATAAAGACATTATCAGGTAGTATAACTCCCATTAAAGGGAATAAGATATCAACTTCTATTAAATAGATAGATTAATAAATACTTTTCCACATTATTCGTTAAAACAACATCACTCATGATGCACCCAATGTATCATACCTTACTAAAAGAACATGTCATTATAATTTTTACCAATATATAATATTACATGACTCAAGATATGCATTAATAATAATTTTAAAGTATAGGCATCATTAAAAAAATTATATATAGGAATATATAATAACACATATAAAGGTATATTTATTACAAGAAGGTTACATTCTCATAATCTCCTACCAATAATATTATCAAGGGAATCCACCGTGAGAATTTTTCTCAGAGTCTTATAAGTTTCCACCCCTGATAGCCTAAATCATTTATGTCATTTCAAATGATATAATTTGTCCGTATGAGTTATATTTATGAATATTATAGTGGATCTTATAGGCTCACATAATAGTGGGGAACTACAATGATGTTTTAGTGTGATAAGTAAAATTTGTAAATTATCCAAAACTACGTCATGTAGAATAACAGTCATGATGTTATAATAACTATTATTGATATTCAAATACATAAATATAAGTAATAATATTTTACATAGTAGTTTTATCTAAGAAACAGACACATAAATACTCTAATTTTCATTATATCCAATTGATAACCCCCATTAGTACTCAAGATCTCACCTAATTTTCTTGCTTATGATGAGATAAGTATTTATTCAAGTGGTCCACCATGTTTTCATCCATGGAAACTCTACTCACAACTACTTCAACCCATTGATAAAAGAACCTCATGATTGGATGTTTTTAGATTTTGTGATTCTCCAATTTAAGTGAACTTTTGTCAATTGTTGATCTAAATATTTTTTTATTATAATAATATAATGTGATAGGACATTAAATATTAATCACCTCATCAAGATCATGCATAACATTGTGAATAAAGACTACTTCTTTGGATGCATTAGAAGAAACTATATATTGAAACTCTATTGTAGAATCATCGATAAATGATTTATTTTAACTGAACTATATCACAAATCCTCGATTGAGACTAAATAAATATCATGACTATGACTTCATATCATTCTGATATATTTTGAAAGTAGCATCAGTATAACATCTAATGAATAGTAACTTTATTCTTCCATATACCACGAACATATCCTTAGTACACCTAAGATACTAAAGTCAAACCTTTATAGTAGAAAAAATTATGTTCTTCTAGATCATAATTATATCTACATAACACTATTAAAGAGTATGGTACACAAATCATAGTATATAACATGGAATACCTGATATATCATATCATAGATTCATCTGAGATCATCTTAGTCTCTCTCTCTGACTCTGTTTGAGTAATCAATTCCTCATAAAGATGTATACCATGTGACACTACAACTGTTCCCCTCTTAGATTAACCCAAACAATATATCACTGTTATATTTTTTCAATGTATATACATTGAATTAGACTAAGAAACCCTTTGGATCTATCTCTAATCTTCTCGATTCCAAGGATATATATTACTTCACATATCTCCTTTATGGAGAAACACTTTTTTGAAGAGTTCTTAACTAACTGTAAGACGAATATGTCATTTCTAATAAGTAATATTTCAATATCATATAATTCTATGAATAAAAACACACTCCCACTAATCCACTTCTAAACACATGTCTTGAATTCATTATTTATGAAGCCATAAACTATTATAGATTTATTAAATTGAATTTTATATGACCTCCATTCTTGAATTAACACATAAATTCATTAATGAAACATATATATATTATTGGTATTTCTTGATTCATAAAACCTTCATTTAGTTTCATATATAAATATTCCATAGGGATTCCATTAAAGAATGATTTTTTTAAATCAATCTACTAAAGTTAAAAATCATGAATTACTATTATGATAAGAAGAATTCTGATTGTTTTTAGCATATAAACTAGAGAAATGCTTCTTTCATAGTCAATCCCTTGTTGTTTTTAAACTCTATATTAAATTTCATAAATTTATAAGTAATTAATTTACCATTCAATTCTTGTTTTTTATTCAATATCAATTTACAAAAAATGATCTTATCATCAAAAGATGGATTGAATAGAAACCAAACTTGGTTTGGATACATTGAATACTTCTTAGAAAGTGTCGATTCATTTCTTCTTGCATATTTGTAGCACTATAATGCAAATTTGTAGGAAAGTGGATCATTATTCTCAACAAATATTGATTCACCTTCTTTTATTAAAAGAAACCCTTCTCTTTCTGGTTCCCCAACCTCTATGGTACTCCTAAACAGAGATTGTGCATCATAAACAATGTCATCCATGGGTAAATGTGGATTTTATTCCTCTAATAACTCTTATGTATGTTGAGAAACATCTTCAAAAAATTAAATATTTATCCCATTATATTTATTCTCAATATTCTACCTATCAAGAAAAATAGATTTCCATACAAGTGTCAACTTCTTATATAAGGGGCTGTATAGATAATATCCATGTGTTTCCTTGGAAGGATATATAAGGATACACATCACACCTTAGAGTGCTAGTTTTTTTCAGATTTATCCTTAAAAAACTAATCACAACCCCATTCATGTGAACGTGACAACACATATTTCCTTTTATAAATTAACTCATATAGTATTCTAATTATCACCTTAGTTGGTACTATATTTAGAATCAGTGTTATAACTTGTATTTCATATCCCTAAATGGATAATGAAAGAATTTATTAGGCCATCATTGACCATAACACGTCAAGATGGTATGAATCATCCTTTCACCAATATTACTCCACTATTTTTTATAAGGAAGTGTGATTTCAGATATAATCCCACACTCTTATAAGAATTTGATGAATTATTTTTTAATATACTCACCACATTGTACATATCAAATATTATTTGTCTTCTAACCAAGTTTATTCTTTACATTATTCAATAATTCATAGAATTTATCAAAGTATTCAAACATATACCACACCAAGTATACATATTCATATCTAATTATGTCATTAGTAAAATTAAAGAAGTTTGAATATCCACATATAGACTCTAATTGAAATATAAAACACACAATAGTGTGTACCAATTATAAATTCAATGTATGTATTTCACCTGGTCCACCGAAAGGTGGACTAGTTATTTTTACATGTAAATATGTATGACATATATAATATTTCTTAGATCTATAGAGTTTATGTAAGCATATTGATAAAGCATTGTCAAAATCATTTTTTACATGACCAAGATTGTGATTCCACAATTCAGTGTGAATTGATACATGAGAACATGATTTTTTATCAATTTCTAAAACTTTATTTTCATAATTTAACATATGAAGACCTTTATTTAAATTTTTCATAAAATAAAAAACACATAATTTAAAAAAACATTTATTACTGAAATTGTAAATAAAACCTTATGTTTCTTCGTGGGATACAAAAATTATGTTCATAGTAAAAATTTCCACTTAATAATAATATTTTAAAACTAAGAACATTCTAGTTGTTAATGGAATGTGGTAGTATCCAATGGCTAGAGTAACTAGCTACCCTCAATTGGTATCATTTTAATCCGCCTTTCCTCTAGAAATATTCTGAAATATATATGGTCACTTTCATTAGAATATAGATGTAAGAAATAAAATAAGCATCTCATATGAAATGTGTATTTATTGAAATATTTCACATGATAATGAAAGCTCCAAAATATTTCCTTACCTTCTGTAACAATGTGTAATTCTACTTCCAGTAACACACCTCACATGTAATGCCTCGACCCCAGTCACCCAGAGTTGGTGCATTATTACATAACATTGGTATGATCACAAGAAAGATCAAATCTCGAATGATTGATTGGTTTAGTATCCTTGGAAACACTTGATATATTCATAAGTCTTACATTACATCATAAAAATGAAAACTACTACAACACCATCTTGTCTTCATATCCCCTCATATTATCCCTACAGGTCATTCCTAAATTACTTCTTCACATACTGGGAAAAATAAAACATTGAATGGGGTGAGCTTTGATTCTCATTAAGGATAACAATATAGAGGAAACTTTCATAAATAAACACAAACATTTAAGTCAATGTATAACTAAAACAAAATCCTTTTAAACTTCAACATCAACATAATATGGCATAGACAAAATGAAATAATTCCATTTACTTATTCACATGGATATTATACTAGTCGAATAATCACATTCAATATCAATAACCACATTCATAATGACGGAATGCATAATGCTAGACTATCATCACCACGTAGACAAGGCCTCATTCCAAGACTATAAATAAGATTTTGTCATGGCCTCGTGCCAAGACACTATTTTGTCTCATGAGACCTACAGATGCATTGAAGATATGTAGAGGGCTCCACCCATCACATACTAAGTCTAATGCATTCCTCATATGAAAAGTTTGGAACATAACATAAAATTTCGTATTAAAACTAGCACACAAAATGTCAATACTTTAACCACAAACCATTAATGGTATGAAAATAGCCCATCCACAGTCAAACATAACTCATTCAATACAATATAAAAGATTGTATTATATAAAATTAACCTCAATCGAGAATAATGAAGGATATTTACATAGATTAAAATAATCATCAAACTATTGATAGAAATATCCCCCTTTTTCATGAAAACAATTAAAAGTCGCACTATTTGTCAAGAAGACATTAAAATAGATTTTTGAATCAAAGAGTCCCATACCACTATGAAATTTTTAAAAGTAATTTTAATTTTAAAACCTTAAATTCTATATAAATAAATCCTTAAAACCATTATTAAAACATGGACATTAATGATAATGATTTAGAAGAATAATTTTTTAAAACATTTAAAAATGATATTTTACTTAGAGTTACTAACCAAAAGAGAGTCACTTTAATACAAATAATTGAGGAATTCAAAACATTGTAATATCATGAGAATAAAGGTATTCATGATATACTATGTCAAAGTACATTATATACACCACATAAATGTGATTTGGTGTATAACAACAATGAAGTCTCAATGGGATGTTAATTGAGACTAAGTCTCTTATAAAGACCATATCCTAAGTTTAAGGATAAATCAACAACATAATTATGTGTGAAAAATATAAATACACTAAATATTATTGGATATTCAGTGTAAATCCATCAGAGGACATTCACACATATTCTTGTAAAAACTACACCAATGAATTGGATGATTAACTCAACAAATGGAAATTTAGTTAAAATTACTCTTATCAAGTTCATATCGACGACTTGAGAATTTATCAATGGAGTGATTATGCATATCAAAATTATATCCAAAAAATGGGGAGTGTAAATTATGACATAATAAAATGAATAGTGATTCCACACATAATCATTGAGTAAAATAATCAATGAAGTATGCGTAAAGTCGAATGACTGGAAATTGAAATTTCAAATTCCCTTATCGATTTGGTAACATACCAAACATACACCAATGAATGAAGGATAATACAATGATGATTTAAATATGAATAAATTAATTTATATTACACAATGAATACAATCATGGGATGTACACACACCACATGCAATAAATAAGTTGTGAACAATATAAATCTCATGAAATTAAAAGTGAGATAAGAAACCCCTTAAAAAAACTTGGCAGCCTAACAGCGCAACTTAAAAATTCATAAAAAGAATTGATGAGAGTAAGAGGGGGTCTTTGATCATGTGAAAATACATATTACGGTATGGTTAATATAAAATAACATCCTCCAACATAAGAACATGGAGTATAGAATAAATGATATAAAAGAGAGTACTTTTGAAAAAAAGAAGTCGGATCCCTTACTTTGTAATTTTTCCTTGGTCGATGGTTGGTTAACCTCATGTATAATGGTGAAATAATTGTTACTAAATTATAAAAAATTCATTTACAGTAATATGATATCATATATGATCTTTTATCATTGATTTGTTAATAATATCTTAGTATTATCGTCGTTTCGGGTGTTAACAAATTCGTTTTCTTTTATATTATTTGTTATGTCAGTATTATTTGTTATGGATGGGATATATCTTATTCATATACAGAATGATATCATGTCTCTAAAAATTATTTTTATTCATCAAATGAAATTTATTCATGAATGGATATGATGGGGAATGAATCTCATCACGTTCGTGGAGACGGTAATCCGTACGTACACAAGAGCGACAAAATCATTGTTTTGATATTAAAATAATATATAATTGGATGATATATCATATATACAGAATAATTATCATTTAATATTTATTATATACATGAATTAAACATAATTATTATACCCATCCAATTATTAATATATTTAATAACAATTACTCCACGATGTGGAGACGGTAGGCCGAACGTACGCACGTATGGTGACATGTCATTCAAGGGATGGATAGAATAATGAATTTGTTTGTTAAATAATTTTAATAACATAACATTATATTGAAGTTATTGTAGTTATTATTTTAGAATGGAAATAACAAGGAATGATGAAGTTTAAGAAGAAGGGATCTTTAAAGAGGGTGGTGAAGACATTACCTCTTCTTCGGGTTCTTCCTTTAGATTTCATCAAAAGGTCTCCTTAGGATGGATTTCAGATCAAACTAAGGCCTCTATGATTATTTTATGGAGGTTGATAGATTATTTGATCTGGGTTTGTCCGAACCAAAAGGCATTGAAGGTGTGAAAAATTGGTTAGAAGTGGTTTCCTTTTATAAGGGGGAGGAGGGGCACCTTAGGAAAATCTAAAAATATTATTCTATAATAAATTCATATTCGGTTTAAAATGGCTCAAAAGTGGATTATTAAAATTATAATGTGGGTATGGGTCTAAATCCTTTCATCCAATAGATTTTAAACAGGTTTGAGTCATTATATTAACCTTATCTTTTAGTTTTATCTCTTAGTTAATAAGTTTGACATTTTCCATGTCACTTTGTATTTTATATTATATATTTAATAAACTTACTATATACATAAAAGAGACCCCAAAGTGGTCCATTAATGATATAAAAATAATTATATGAGTCATTTTGACTAGACTAATATTTTTAGGAATAGAATATAAATTAATAATATAATATATTTTTTTAAACTCATTATGTCAATTCTGACACTACTCAATAATTGATTTTTGTTAAAGTCTTAACGACTTTATTAATTCGAACCAAATTCATATAATCAATCCTAACATGTCATATTAACCAATAAAATTTATTTATGTTATCAAAATGTTCGAATTATATTTATTTTAAAATTAATAATATCAATTATTTGATTCTTTCATTAATAAGGAAAATACTCTATCATTATTGTGTCATATATATTTTTACATTTTCAATGTGTAAAAAATATAAATAAAATACATTTATGTAAGAAATATTTTTATCTTTTTAATTAATATTTATAATCTAAAATACAACATATATAACCCTATGTAAAAATGTTTTCCTAAAAGATATATACTTATGTCATTTTTGTATTTATTTTAACTTAATTAATATAAAGTGTCCTTATCACCAACAAGTGGCACCATGGGGTCCCAAAATAAACCCAAAGATGCCTATGGTCGGAAATGTATCCACCAATAAGGTTAGGACACATTTTATGGTAATTTATTATTATTATAATATTATTTGTTTACCCTTATAAATCGGATTTAACCTTTAACCATGGTAAATAAAATATTTACCGAAGTAATTATTCAAAATGTCTAAAAATAAGAGTTACCTATTTACATATTTTGGACATCCTGATTCCAAATATGGAATACATTTTTCCAAATTCAAAACACAGAAGTGTTAGAAATTAATTTAAAATTAATTCCCACTGTCAAAACAAAAAGCCTTTTTTTAAAAAATAATAACTATCAAAAGATTGATACTTTTTTTTGTCTGGTTTAATTGTAAAATTATGTCCAATGAACAAAATTTTATTAAATGGTAAAAATATATTCTAAATATACATTAAAACCACTAAAATACTTAATTTATCACTATTAATTATTTTGATTAAAAAATTTGTTTTTAATTAAAATTTAGGAATTTTCACTATTCATCAAAATATTAAAGTTAACCGAAAAGTACCAAAATTTCACCCTAGGATAATTTCGATATTCTGAATCCAAAAATTAAGTCCTTTTTTAATGATAAAATGTATATAATTTCAAAAATTTGGTATTACTATTCATAACTGCTCGTTTTATTAGTTGTGGTGTGTGTTAGAACTTGAAGTTGCGTACAATGCAAGCTAATGTATTATTCAGCGAGAAGTGTACCGTGGAAGCTTGGGGTGTTACATCTCAACATGAAAAACATAATACATCCTTTCCCTTTATTTATACATAGATGTTACTTTTCATGTAATGATGGTTCTTAGAGGCCTTAGATATGGATTAGGAGATGAAACACTTTTATTTTTTCTTCCTTTTCTTATTCATCATAAGGATTGCATTTTTTTATTCCCCAAATATTTATCAACATTGAAAAGAACAATAAAAAGTCATAAAAGTGTCTTCTCACTACTTAATATATTATCAATGACAATAAAACTTGAGAAACTATTATGTAGAGAAAATAAAATGAGATTTTTGTGTAAATCATCATGTATCTTAAATTACATTATAAACAAGAACTCAGTATAGTTAATATTATTTACCATTTCGGGCATAGTTTACACTGACTCTCCACACATGAATGTGAATAGTGAATTGGAGATCTCATATCTATCTCGTATCATTTTCTCTTGATAATGATCATAAAGGGGATACATAATACTATATGTATCAATATCATCATATTACTTTTAAATATTACTGTACATGGAATAAAACATTAAATGTTTGATATTTTTGTTATCGTCTAAATTTTTCATATAGAGAGAAAATTCTTCGTCATTCACCTCATTTTTTGGATCCTTATAAAGGGGGTATTCAACACATTTAATTTCAGTTCATAGTGTGGTATAAATAGAATGAAACTATATTATTTTTATAAATTAGAGATGGTGAGAAGGATATCCCTGTTTAATATTGATCACATTGATATATTCATATTCGTATGTGATTCCATTTCTACATTAAATAAAAATAATATTTTTTTGAAATTATATTGTTTAATTAAGTAGATAATAAATGTTAATTATTTTATTAATCTATCACTATTTAATTTAAAACTAGTAGATAAATCCATTAGTTTTGAAATTTCATTTCACATGCATAACCAAGTTTCAATGATCTATATTCTCGTCCACATAACATAGATGATGGTATGAAAAGCTACTCCAGGGTATATAGCTGGCCATAACATACTAACTATATTAAGTCATAGATCATTGATATATTGAGTGGAATCCCAAATCCTAAAGTCCAATATTTTTATTTCCTCAACACCTTCCCAACTAGTCGTATTTAGTCTCATTGAGATGATGGCACCTTAATTGAAGAACTATTAACTATGGTTCTATTTCTACCCAAGGATAGGAAGGATATACTGGATTAATATATTATTTGAGGGATTTCTAAATTTATGGGAAAACTAATTATTTTATCTCATTAAATTGTTGTTAATATAAAATGGATTTTATCTTAAGTGATTAACCATGTATCTATAAAATTAACAAATATTTCATATTTTATTTTAAATATATATTGCATGATTATTAATTAATTTATTAATTTATTTAAACTCCCATAAATTAATAACCATTTAACGGATGGAAATAAATTAATAATGAGGAATGACCGTGAGTTTCACTAATGGTTGGTTATCTATAAGATGATAATAAAACTATTTACCCTATGGAATAAACTACATGGATTAATCTGGGTCTGAGTTACAACATTCCACATATGCTCTCATTTACCTCTTCGATTAGTTACACATCAGCTCCAAACATGAACCACCTCTTCATTAATGGGTGCTCCATCCATTACAATTTTTTACCCACACACAAGTGAGGAAAACAAAGGGATTGGTTAATAGGGTTTATATAAACAAATCATGGGCATGAACACCCTTATATAATAAGAGGAGTTGAATTATGCACAGACCAATGTTTTATTTAATAAATTATTATAAAAATCCAGTAATAATAAATTAAATAAACTAATCACATACAATGGATAGTATAAGATCATTTTTATCCACATACATGAAATGAATATGTAGAAGCACACTAGCTTGAATTCACTTCAATTTATTATTTATTATAAAGATAAATACACTTGAATTAATTATCGTTATCTTATGGATCATCTCATGTATCTTTGAGATAGCCATCATAAATTCAATATGAAAAAATTTGTTGGTCAGTATTTATAGATAATTGCATGGAACTAATGAGCATTTATTAATTTTTCAATCCTCATTACATAGTGAAATTTTTTTTTCTGATAATGTAATTATGTTTTGAATAATTAAATTAATTATTCTTTATTTCATTTAATTATTTTCTTTGTTGAGTTACTACATATAGAGTACTAGCATAGTACATGTCATGCTAATCACATTAAATAAATCAAGGATAAATGCCTTGTAACATTCCATATAGCTCATCTAGGTTACATGGTGTGTTCTAATGAGATCCATATCATCTTTTCTATTTGTTGTATGTCAACATAAAGAAGCTGTAGACTCAGGGTGTTCATCCAATGTAATAATTAATGAGTCACATGATGTGTATTCCAGTTACATGTTGTATCTATCATTAATGATACAATCCATCAGTATCATGTGGTGTATAACATATATTTTACAACATAGTTAGCACAAATTTTGCGGCTAAATCATGTTGACTACAAAGTGTGTACGCCTACTACCCATCGTGTGGTTTGAGAGCCAATTTTTATTTATGGTAAAATCAATATGTGGTGTAAATTAAATGATCCAAATTTTATTACTTAATGATTCATCATGTATTCTATGATCCATATAGGTTTAGTTAACATGGTTATATGGTATGTACATTTGGTAACACCCTATGTCTTCATATCTACTATCGATAATCCTCAAAACCTATTTATGGAATATCTAATTATTCTTCATCTTTTCTTATTACATTAAAGAAGTTATCAAACATGAATATAAAGATTAAATATTTAAAAAATTGGTAATTTAATTTAAGGGATTTAAAAATAGATAAACATGAAGTTAAATTAAAAACAATTGTGTATAACTGTTCAATTAATAATAAATAGTTATAAATTATCATGTGGTTGATCTAAAACCATTTGAAGGATTTGGGTGCAGAAAAAGTGTCCAGTGGTCTATTAACAACTTGGATATTTTTTTTAAACATTGAATAATCAGTGTTGTACCTAATATAAAACTCCCTGACCAGCAGATTAAAATCAATGGATATTTGACTTATTTATCCTAGAAACGAAAGTTATGATAATCACATGTATTATGTTGTTAGATAGATTTAATATTACCTTCATTATTTTATTATTTATTCATTGATGAATTGGAAAACCACTCTTTTCTTACCGTCACTTTAGCAGTTGAATAAATTTATATTCCCTCTACCGGTGATCCAAAAATGCTTCATGAGCCTCTGATCATCATTGTACAATTCTATGGGTGCTATAAATGATGAATCTAATTCATTTCTTTATCATCATTGATCATAAGAAAATACCTTAGGGGAAGAATAATTCAATATGTTAGAGAATGATAATTTATCTTTGTTAGTTAAAGCATTCTAGGAAGAGATCTTTCTAGAACATGGCTGAATGCCCTCGATAAATCATTGTGCATAATGATGAAATGTGGAAGGGTATTTCACACAAAAATAAAATATCATAACTAGGATTATATGGCATTTTGTTTTTGAAATAATAATTATACAAGGCCCACTATTATTTTTCATATAACCCAGTGAACCATTTCTCTAAATAATAATAATATTATAATTTTAATATACATGATATGTTCTAAACTAATGGATAAAAATATCATTTTTTAATAAATAAATTAATATTTATTATAATAATATTTAATATGAAATTTCTCAGTGGAATATTAAAATCAGTCCTCCAATCCTTGTCAATATTAAATATTCCTTGAATACTGATTGTTTTAAATATTAAATAAATACCTATGTATTGTTGTCCTATAAATATGTCAATATTATATTCACAGAATTACTGAATAAATATTTATTAAAAAGCCATGTAACTCAATAAATAAATATTTTGTTTCCATGTGATTAAACTATAATAGATAAATATTTTATATGTACATAATTAAGTAAATAATTACATTCTGAATTAGATTTATTAAATATTGAAATCACACACATATTTTCTTGAATAACTTATGAATGAATAATTTCAATCAAACTAACATATAATATTATGAAATATTGTATGGGAATAATATTTATCCAACATATTAAATTCATATGGAATATAACCAAGGTTTTGAATACACGTATTGTGTGACCCTATAGGCCCCTTTCCTAGTGGCATTAGACTATACTGCCTAAATTTCACTGTTATCATCTATCAACATTCCAAGGCTCCAATTGAGAATGAATTTTACTTCATAATGAAAAAAAATTACTATCTGAATGTAGACTGTGTAATATACTCCCCTTATCGAAATATCTCAAGTCGAGATTGTTGTTATTTAGTATGATCAACCTATTTACTCGATGTATCTTTCTTTGATATTCCATAAATGAACATTCCCACAATATATCCATAAGCATGGACTTAATCAGGAAGTTCAATTCTAATCAGTGGCCCTGATATATCAACTTCTATTAAATAACATAAGGGATACATCCTTTATTGTATTATTAATTTATACAATATCACACATGATGCACCCAATGTATCCTACCTCATTAAGAGAATTTTTAAACACAATTTGTGTTAATACATCTAAGTATGTAACTCATGATATGTATTAATAATAACATTAAATTAAATGGATGATTACATAAATACATAGATAGGAATATCCAATGAAACATATAAATATAAATATCATATTATTTTGTTAAGTTCTAATAATTATCAACATTGATGATTACTAAGGGTATACACCATGATAAAGTGTTTCAATGTTCTATGATTCTCCACTCCAGATATCCAATATCATTTTGGACCCATCTTATCTGATCATCTAACGAGAGAAATTATATAAAACATATTTTCCTGAGACTTCGTGGTTCTAATAATAGTGGGGAATTGTTATGATAAATAAGTTCAACAAGTACCCTTTGGAAATTATCACATAGTATTTACTATAGGAGAAAAATAATGATTTGATAAGAATTTTTATTACTATTAAAATACATGAATACATTTTAAAATAACATATTTATAATTTGGTTCTATATAACCAACACTAACATTCTTTTGTATAATCAAAATTGATTAGTTGAAGGCACATTGTTGAAAAAAATGTTGTGCTTCAATTATATCATAGGAAAAAAACTTATTCTATAAACAGGGAGAGAAAAAAAGAAATAAGATTGTATAAAAATAGAACATGATTATTAAATTTATAATAGAAAGGGGTATTTGAATTTTAGCTTGGAGGACCTTCCCTAACAGAAATGGTATCAATAAAGGGGGAAGAACATTATCCCTTTCAATTTAATCAATAAATGGGATAAGACATATGGCATACATTAATGTTTGAAGTAGTTAATTTTTATTGAAAACTAACAAAAACCGGGACATTGGAGTTCCCATTAATTCTAATTGGTTGTATTGATTTTTAGTAAGTGTTAATATGTATGTGTTTGAGAAGATGTGTGATGGAGGAAAAATCCTCCCAAATTAGATGAAGTGGGACACTCAGATATTGATGGGTAATGTATTGAGAGGTTTCCATCATATGTTCTATAATGAAATAGTCATAAGTTGGAAAAGAGTGTTCTGGAGTTTCTAATTGATGTGAAGCACTAAAATTTTCTTGTTTATTATTTGATACTAATGTCAAAGACAAGTGCTATGGATGGTGGGGTCCTACAAAAAATAGTTATCAAGGACTAGAGTATATTTCCAATGAACTAGTTATTGAAAAACATATATAGGTCTGATCAATAATATTTAAATAGGTTTAAGGATCTGGAGAAATGTTAGTATTAATGTAAACAATACATCAAATAATTTATCAATCATGGTGGTTATTGTGATCAGTATTAAACATCCCTATGATGATTGCTTGAAGAGAATGAAATAAATATTTAATTATAATGGAAGTTTGGCTTGTAAAAATACTCTAAAATTGAGTATTTATATGATATCAGTTATTATTAATTGTTCTCAATTCGTTTATATAGGTTTTATAAAATCCAAAAAAAAACATGTGATTTGAGTTTTTTAGAGGTCCTCGTTTTGATTAGAAGAAGTTTTGATGTGAATTGAAGAAATATTTAATTGTTTTATTTTATCTAAAATGTATAGTAATCATATATTATGAAATTTTTTAAGAACGGTGTTTTTAGTAAGATATAGTTTTTTATGATATTTGAGTCTTTGTAAGATTATATAATCATTTTATATGATTTTTTTATGAATTCGTAAAATTTGAAGACTTTATAAGATATTCACTATTTTGTAAGGTATTGGGTTTTCAAACCATACCCAGACATCAAAAGATATGAAAAATAATTAAGATAAAAGTGGTTTTTAAGAGTTTAATATCTTATATGATACACTCATTTCATAATATTTTAAGAATTCATAAGATATTGAGAGTTCATAAGAAATCCTGAATTCAAAAGATGTTGGGTCCTTATATGTTTTTGTGGATGTTTCATAATAAATTTTGAATCATGTAAGACTTATGACATCACACATGATATGAGATGTGTTCATAAGATATAAAACATCATAACAATTTGAGATTTCATATTCATGTTACATATTATACCTCTTATAAGATGTACCAAAATATATTGTATTGCATAAGAGTTCATAAGATACAGGTATAACTTCATAAGTTACATTCCTTTTTGATTTTTGGGACACATAAAGAATGAAAAGGTTGAGAAATTAAAAATTACTATTCTAGAGGATATATAAATATTAGATGATTCTAATGTTGTATTTTCCTGATCCAAACACTATGATTCTACATCTATACATTATTCAAGATATTAATACTAATATATATAATGGAAGAGATCTATATTCTATTTATTCTTTTATTTTCTAAGAGTAATGTTTGAAAATAAATGTAGTTTCTTGAAATTAATATGAATCCAAATTTCTCCTTATCTCTTTTTCATGGATTAAAACATCAAAAAATTCAATTGGGATTCAAGTTGTGGTATGATATGATGGTATTCACACTTTATGAAACAAGATCATGAATATTATCAACTCTCTTTGCTATAAATAATATTTGTCTTATGAAGATTGTATATTTTTTATTATTTATAGAGTATTTTATTTATATTAATTATCTGAAATCCTATTTTAGAAATAAATTGGAGATCTGTTTTGTTGAGTTAAAAAGTAAGAAGAATGAAATATGAATTTTTTTTTATTGTTTCATGAAAGGAAATGGGAAGTACCCAAAAAAAATTTACAAAGAGAATATGATCACCATTCTAATTTTGTGAGAATTTTTTATAGCAGAAATAAAAATATATTTTGCGTTCTTATGACATGAATAGATAAAAAATAAGAGAGTGTGTGTGGTAAAATAAAAATTGTGAAAATTACTCAAAAGTGGGAAAAAATAGAATATATAATAAATTTTAGAAAATATAATGAGATGGTGAGAGTTTTTTTGGGTGTACAAAAGTATAAAGTATAAAAATGTAGATAGAACTAGAGAATCTCTTAGTGGGGAAGAAGTTAACCTGGTAGATTTTTGAAGAATAAATAGATAGTTTTCTTGAAGGTAATGAAGAACCCCTAAAAAGACTATTATGAGGCTTATATAGTTAGTTTAATCTAAAAAAATACTTATGATACCTAGTATCATACAACTAGAGATAAATAAATAAAAATATGATTAAAATAAATCATGATATATGGGGACTTAAACAAAATATTCTTTGGAAATCGATGGCGTTGAAGTTTGAGTTGATTTAAACTTATGATCATATTATGAATAATATATAGAAGAAATATTGTTCCAATAGAGATAGAGTTTCATGTCATTTTTCTGGAATATATAATGCAAGTTAAATACTATGTTGAGGAAGTATATCATATTGTTTTCATGTAGTGACATCAAGTGATGATCATATATCTACAACAAAAGTTGGAAGGAAGTTATTGAAGAATTTGTGGGATATAATATAAAGAACCTGCAACAGTGGTAATATTCACATGTGCAAAATTTTTAATACTAACTAATGAAATATAATGATATGGTACAGGATGATAACTATCTAAACCCCCTTGTAATTCTTGGAAATATTATAGTGGAAAATTTTTGACTCAGTGAACCATTGATAAACACTACATATTTCACTTTACTAGATTTATTGTATTTTATATGGTGTATGTGATTATGATGATATAAAAATATCTCTTTATATCCTAACAGGTGGTGGAGGTTTAAATACGAAAGAGGGTAAAAGGTTCAGAAAATTTATTTAGAATTTGGTAAAAGACTGAGCCACACATGATTCACCCCCACCTTTTCAGCTGTATACACCTTGTCTTATGAGAATTTTAATAAGAATTATTGAATCTATCATCTCCACTTTGCAGATGAAATGATGATATAGTACTACATATATGGGCTTTTTTAGTACAAAAAATGGCAATTTTCAATTCTAAAAATCATTGACTTAATAAGACACTTTAAAATCCATGATATTTTATCATCACTAGAAATAGAGCGGACAAAATCATCCTTCGTTGGTGATAAAATAACATACCAAAAGTGAACAAACATTTTCATTGCTTTTTAGTGCTAATAAAATCCAAGGGTTGTGGAAATGTGGTACTACATTTACATCACATAATAGATACCCATTAAAAATAAAATTACAATTTAATTTCAAATAAATTTTAAATTAAATTTATAAGAAACTCTATATTCAAAACATCTCAATACACTATAATAACATTGGATTATAAAATTTATTACAAAAAATACATTTTCATTCAAATTCTGAATCACTATTGGTGTCCCATTATTCCACAGTGTTTAAGATTACCTTTAAAAAGAGACCAATCATGCTACCAGTTTTTAAACACACCACTACATCTTAAGAAAAAAAATATAGTTTACATAAAAAAATACATATGTATTTAATAATATTAATAAATAAATGAAATTAAAAATTTATATAAAATATTAATAAAATATCACTTTTAAGCCGAAAACATGCACTTGGAGTCATATCAAGCACAATGTTTGTTAGATTCACATGAGGTTGATTCCTTCATGTCAAAATGATTTCTGTATTTTTTTCTAAATTATAAATGAAATATAAACATGTTTTCTTAATTTTGAATACCTGATGTATGTTGTAAACTAAAATGTTGAGTTTGAACAAAAAAAATTCACCAAACCATCCACACCAATTTTTAGACTAACATGCACCTGATTACTACATTTAAAAAGATAATTACTGATCGTTTTACTAATGTATCTAGGTAATATTATTGTGTTTTATGATTTTTTAGTATAGTATGTTTTTTTGTTTTAAAATGTTTATTGTAGCTAAAAACATGAACTTTCAGTCATTTGAATCATACCATTTTTCATATTTATGTGAAAAAAATTCCAATATATCAGAAATGATTTACGGGTCATTTTTATATATTATTAACATAGTCTAATTGTGTTTTCAGTTAGTGGTGTGTGTTTTGAACTAAAATGATACTTTTAACATAAAAATAAACACTTAGAGTCATACTGGGAACACCATGTATTATATTGTTGATTCAATGATTCTCGCATGTCAAAAATTAAATATAGATCAGTATTTTAAATTTCAAGCTAATCATAGTGGGTTTTCAGGGTTCCCAGTGACTAAAAACGTTTTTTTAACAAAAATGTTACATTCAATCTAAAATCAAGAACTTTGAGTCATATCAGGCACACTGTCTATAAGATTCACCCATGTATGATTCATACACATCAATAATGGTTTATATATTTTTTTCGTAATGTATAAGGAAAATTTGTGTATGTTTTCATTATTTTTAGATATTGACACAAGTTTTGTACTGAAATGTGATTTTAAATAAAAATATGTACTTTGAGTCATAATAGTCACACAATGTGTCATATTTATATGAGAATGATTCATATAAATCAAAAAACTACTTATTAATTATTTTAACAAATCTTAAATACAATATGATTATGTTTTTTATGTTCATAGTAAGTGTCGCACGTTTTGGGCCTAAATGTTACTTTTAAAGTAAAAACACACACATCAAGTCATATCAGGAAAAAATATTTCTTATTGATGTTTTGATGAGTTATAAATGTGAAAAATTATTTATGGATTATATTCATAATGTATGAAGATAATTTAATTGGTTTTTTATAGTTTTTATTTAGGGACATGTGTTATAAACTAAAATGCCACTTTTAAATTGAAAACATGAACTTTGATTCATATCATTCTCACCATGTGCATAATAATGTGATGTTTATTTTAAAATGTAAAAAATTAATTATAGAATATTTCCCTAAATTATCAATAAAATCAAACAATGTTTGCTTGGTTTTGGGTATGTGATGTTTTTTTTCAAATAAAATATAAATTTTAAATAGAAACACACACTTTAAATCATACAATCCACTCCAATTGTCAAATTTACATGTGGATGATTACTAAATATCAATAAGGACTTATGAATCTTTTATCAAAAGTATTATTTTAATATCAATGCATTTTATACTTTTCAGAGAGTGACGTGTGTTTTGAACTAAAATGTCAATTTTAAACTAATAAAAACAAACTTTAGGTTATGTTGGAAACACCATGTATCAGATTAATTTGTGGTTAATTCCTAAACATAAAAATTGAATTAAATATTATTTTTCTAATTTATCAAAATAATTTGAGTGTTCTAGATCAGTTTTTTTATGAAATGTTTTTTTGAACTAAAATGTTAATTTTATTTGAATAATGTATTTTCAATCATACTGGGCCCATAATGTGTAAAATGAGGTGATGTTTTTTTTCAAATAAAATATAAATTTTAAATAGAAACACACACTTTAAATCATACAATCCACTCCAATTGTCAAATTTACATGTGGATGATTACTAAATATCAATAAGGACTTATGAATCTTTTATCAAAAGTATTATTTTAATATCAATGCATTTTATACTTTTCAGAGAGTGACGTGTGTTTTGAACTAAAATGTCACTTTTAAACTAATAAAAACAAACTTTAGGTTATGTTGGAAACACCATGTATCAGATTAATTTGTGGTTAATTCCTAAACATAAAAATTGAATTAAATATTATTTTTCTAATTTATCAAAATAATTTGAGTGTTCTAGATCAGTTTTTTTATGAAATGTTTTTTTGAACTAAAATGTTAATTTTATTTGAATAATGTATTTTCAATCATACTGGGCCCATAATGTGTAAAATGAGGTGTGATGGATTCAAACACATCAAAAATGGATATAGATAATTATACAAAATTATAATGACAATAAAAGTGCTGTTTTTTTTATTTTCAATGAGTGTTGCATGTTTTGACCTAAAATGTAACTTTCAAATTTAAAACAGACAATTTTAGTCATACTGTGCAAACCATGTGTCCCTTTTATGTGTGGTTTATTTGTAAATGTCAGAAATTATTTATGTATAATTATACTAAATTATCATGATAATAAAATAATATGTTATCATTTTTGAGTATGTGACATGTGTTTTGATATAAAATGACAATTTTATATCAATAAAACATTTTCAATCATACATAGAATACCATGTTTCAGATTGATGTGTAGCTAATTAATACACATAAAAATTAACTTATTGATATTTTTTGAAAGGTATTATGACAATTCAATTATTTTGTATTTGTTTTTATTGAGTGACGCACATTTCATTCTAAAAGATTGCTTTTAAACAAAAAAACTCATGTTGAGACATATAGGGAAATTCGTTATAATTCCTAAATATCATAATTGATTTATGGATTTCTATCCAAAATTATAAAGACAATATAATCATGTTTACATTGTTTTGAGTATGTGATGTGGGTTTTTAATTCAAATGTCAATTTTAACTCAAAACGTACACTTTAAATCATATCAGGCATACTGTTATCAGATTGACGTGCAGTTAATCTCTAAACCTCAAATATGAATTGTAAATATGTTTAATAAGGTATTAAAATAATATATGGTAATTTTCTTAGTGTGCATTTATTTACACATATTTTGATCCCAAATGTCAATATTAAATTCAATACATGCAATTTGAGTCATATCAGCCACAAAATTTGTCTGATTAACACGAGGTTGAATCCTACAAATCAGAAATGACTTATGAATAATTTTCCAAAGTTTTACCATTAAATTATTGTTAAAAAGTATTTAATATAAATAAAATATCAATTATTTTATATTTAATATAAACAAATAAAATAAATAACTAATAAATATACCTAGATTACATTAAAAAGTAACTCAGTTCATCATTATTGTCAAATTATTCGTCAAGATATAATTTTTATAAAATTATTTTTGTCCAAAAAGGTTTACAAAAGGCCTCCATACATAGTTTATAGTATTTGTTGAAATCTAAAATCCAATTTTAGACTTCAAAAAAGTTTGAACACTTTATGTAAGATCCCAGTTTTTGGAAGGGTATGATTTCGTTATATTTTGGTTGAATCCCATATTTCGGGCTACAAGGGATGTCTTCTTAAAGTATGAGAGGTCTTGGGGGGTGTTTCAGGTGCTCGGGGAATGAAATAATGGAAATATGGGCAAGACAAACCAGGGCGCATTTCCAGGAAAAACCATGCGGCCTACCCCGGTAAACCGTGCAACCCTCCTCCTCCAAACAATAGTATGCACACGGTTTGCGCACGGTTTTTCAAACTGTGCGTCCAAACCCTGAGGCCTCTTAATGTTGGAAAAAATTACAAAATTTCCACCCCTGGATTTTTAGAACCCACACGGTATTTCCGCTCACTTCCTCCCTCATCACCCTAAAAATGAACCAAATCTCCCAAGAGCTCCAAGAGGTCGATCTCCCACATTTCTAAGGCGTTCTTAGTGATGTTGGATGCGGATCAAAGCTTTGGGTAAGGGTAATCCCATCCTTGATTTTGTTTTTGGTTAATGGTTTCTATCTTCTCTCCCTCTTGTTATGAAGCTCTGAAACCCTATCTTTTGGGTGAGTCCTAGGTTTAATCTCCAAAGGCTGGTCGGATTGAGGTCTAAGGACTCGATCGAGTGTGCGTTCAACCGCGGTTTTGAGGTAGGTGGTCTACAAACATTATCCCATTGCTTATGGTGGGTTTATGCATGTGTGGATTTGCTCATCGTTACCTTTGGTGAGCATTGATCAACGTTGATGTGTTTTGGTGTAAATGATGCTTAAAAGGGGGAAATTGGAACTCTCATGATCCGCATGGGATGAATTGAGAATGACTTCACCTAATTTGGGCCATCCATGGGATGTGCAAGCTTTTACCGGGCTTAGGAGTTGTTATTAAAAAAGAGGCCTTGTAGTAATAAATGGTAGATCCCTTGACGAATGTATTTTCATGATTGATTGAACTTGTAATAGATTTTTAGTGATTCACCTAAGTTTGGAAATATACTATGGGTTATTTGGAATGGGTTGAATGGTTGAATCACGGAAATGATGAAGGGGTTAAATGGGTTAATTTGTAAACCGATTAATGACCATAATGGGATTTATTATGGGTTTAGTGTTAAATTATTAGTGAGGATAGGCACAACACATGGGAATTGTCTGAATGGTTAAATGATGTGAAATGGTAATGTGTTAATGGGTTAAAGCATAATGTGTATTCCTGTGTGGTTTGTTGTGAATGGTGTTTTCCAAAGGGAAATGGTATGGTGGGTTGATGGTTACATATATTAGCATGTGCACATTGATTGGTAGTGTGGGTTATGACTTCAGGATCTACGACCATGGGTCGAGCAAAGACTGATGCTATGAACTCCACCCAAAATGCACAGGCTATGAGTGGGGACTGAGGATCTATTCTCATAACGGTTGCATCCACCCGGACTTAGGCTTCGAGGTGAGGATATGGTTGCATCCACCCAGACTGAGGCTTCGAGGTGAGAATATGGTTACTAGGAGGGGGTTAGTCCTAGTGATATAGGATAACGATGTTCTTACCCTCTTGCATGTGATTGTTGTCCATAGACCCATGTAACATAATTTATGTGATTAACCCAATTAAATGTGATGAAATGGTAAGTGATGATAATTAGCGTAAAATGAATGTTAATGGAAGTGGCAATGGATTTGGAAATGAACTGGTTAATGGAACCTTAAATAATTACTTGGTAATTATCATTCATATTCCTTTTTCATGCACTACCTGTTTATACTGGATATTTTATAGACATAGTTGGTGGTGGCCTACTGATTTTTACTCACACCCTGCTCAGGCCACCATTGGGTACCCAAGAAGACTTCATATTTTCAGTTTAGAAGAAGGGCAAGGGTCCTTTCATGAAAGTTGATTGGACATGGGTAGATCTTGGTGGAGGATCCGGAGTTAGAGTCGGGACCATTTTGGGGATTTTGTCCGTTGTCTTTATTTTGGGATCTTGTTGACTTTTCCACTTGTAGTAGGACATGGCATATTTATTTTTTGAAATGGTTCTTATACATGTTCCTTATTATTGATTATGGTTTCTGCTATTAGTTTATTTCTATTGTGGATTTCTCCGATAAAAAGAAGGTATAGTCTCCCCACTTGACTACAAAAACCCCCACTTCTAGTCGGCAGCCTTTGGCGTACGAGGAGGTGTTATTAAGGTTATGTAACTACCAGAATCGGAGCACCGGATTAGTGTCTTACGGGTCAGAGATTTTACAAATTGGTATCAGATGAGGTCTTTCTTCTCCATTTTTGAGGTCTTGTTAATTGGGATAGGTTTGCAAGGGTTACGGTGTGTCGAGACTCGGTAAATGAGCTCGTTCTGGGGTGTATCTATCCCATGTATGAGGGAAAACCCAAGTCACCTTGGGTGGGAAATGATTTTTTTGGTTATGTGTTGTTACAGTTGATGATATTTCATCGTTGGGTGATGCACATGTGGTTTGATGTGACTATTTTATGATATTTGGCTCGTGGCCTTAACGACATGAGGATTTTCATTCATGCATCATTGTAGGCACCTAGGGAGATAGGTGACATTTATTGTGTTATACACACGTACAGGGTGGGTGTGTGAGGCAGGAAAGTAGGGTGCCTTATGCATTTCATGAAACCAAGAAATAATGTGAATTATGAGATAAAACAAGTTGGTAAATGATGTTTAATGAAAAATTCGGTTTTGAAATGAAGTGTAATATTTTTTTTGCAAAATTTTGTGTGAGTTTGTTGTTAGTGAATGGTTGTTTACCCCATGTGGACCATGGACCGTGGTAGGGATGGTTGGGGTGGTGAATTTTAGGTGTTAATGTTGTTGAATTAGTATATGAAAATGGGTTGTTGTTGCTAGTAAAGATCTTTTTATGATGTCATGAATGTTTTATGGTATGTGTGCTGAATACCATGCTTGGCAATGTAGAGAAATTCCAGCACGACGTCCCTTACCAGTTGGGAAATGGGAGAATGTTGCTAAGAACACTCCTATGGTAGAAGAGAACGAAAATTTGTCGATCAATGAAGGTACAGAAGACCAATTCTCGGAGAACGTGGCTTGCCTTATGCAGATGAAGGATCGGGACCCATGGCGGGATGCACCCAGTATGATTGAGCTGACTAAGAAGTTCCAGCTGTAGCACCCTCTGACCTTCACCAGAGAGGGTGGGCCATAAGTTGCAGAGATATAGTTAGAGTCTATCAAGATGATACTCGATCCTATGGAGACACCTATTGAAAAGACAGTAAAGGTGGTCGTTTATATGTTGTGGGGCCATGCAAGATATTGGTGGGACATTTAGACTCAGATCGTGCAGGCTGAGGGGATGTTGTGGAAGGTTTTACAAGAGAAGCTTCTGGAGCATTTCTTCCCAGAGACATTGACGCAGGAGTGGGATGTAGAGTTTATGACCTTGACTTAGGGATCTCTATCAGTGATGGACTATGCTAGTCACTTCACTGATTTTCAATTATTTGTCCTGGTGCTAGCATGGGATGAGGCAGCGGTAGAAAATAGTTTCTAGGATAGGATAAGAAATGAGATCATGTCTCATGTAAATATCTTCCTCTTGAAGAGGATTGCAGAGGTGATGGATCAGGAACTCATCTCTGAAGGGACCCTGAAGGGAGCTTTGGGTGGTGGGCTTGTCGTGCCAGCTGGGAGGACAAGTGGTTCATTTTCTGAAGTTCGGAAGCACCGTTTGGAATGTTTCCAGCAAGGTGGTCAGCATAGAGGGTTATCCTCTCAGAGTGGGAACCAGGTGTTCTACTATTAGTGCAATAGGCCAGGACATATGTGTGGTCAGTTTCCTCGACCTCCAGGTGTGTTATGTTCATGGGGCAGGATGGTGCATGTGCAGACGTTCTATAGGAACCCTCACCTGGTGGGTATACATGATGAAAAATAGGTACCTAGTATGGGAAGGGGATCTGTTTCCCCATATCAGGAATCTATTTAGAGATCCATGGGCCTTACCGGCCGGGGAGATGGATGTAGAACTCTAGTACAAGATCGCTGACACCAGTAGGGTAGTGCGGAACAAGGTGTTCAGGTCGGAGCCCAGGGTAGAGGGGAAGGTAAACTCCAGGCAGTTCAGTTTTCACCTTGTGATGGCGAGGCCAGACAGTCAACTGTTTGAGGTATGATCCATGTAGCTTCTACGTATTCTAGTGTGTTGTTTGACACAGGTTCCACACAATTTTTTGTTTCTTCTCATCTTTTGGTAGTGTAGGGTTTACCTATGGATGGTGTGTGTGGAGTAATGTCAATTGAAACCCCGTTTGGAGTGCAGGTTGAGGATATCAAGCAGTGCAAGGGATGTGCCTTAGAAGTTGGTGGGTATAATTTTCTGTGGGACTTATTCATTCTGAAGATTTCAGGGTTTGAACTAATATTGGGAATGGATTTGTTGGTGTTGTATCAGGAACACATAGAGTGTTATCATAACAGAGTATCATTCAGGTCGCCTGAGGGTGACGCTTATGTCCACCGTGGCGAATGGGATGTCCAAGCAGGGCATGCAGGGCCATTTTTTCAATATATTAGTGGAATCACAGCTCAAGTGGCATGTCTCATTCTTGATGATGATGAGGGAGGGGAACAATATAATTTTCCTCCCATTGTCGATCAGTTTCAGGATTTTTTTTCTTGAATATTTCTCAGGGTTACCACCCGAGAGGGATGTCGAGCTCACGATCGAGTTGCTGCTGGGAGCGGAGCCAGTTTCTATTCCGCTATTCTGAATGGCACTGGAAGAACTCCAGGAATAGAAGGTTTAGCTTGAGGAGTTGTAGAGTAAGGGGTTTATCCATCCTAGTAAGTCTCCTTGGTGATCTCCCATGATTTTTTCAAAGAAGGATGATGGGTCGTTGAGGCTCTGTGTTATTTATCAAAAGTTGAATTAGATGATGGTGAAAAATCGGTACCCTCTTCCTAGATTTGATGACCTGTTTGATTATTTGAGGGGTGCATCAATGTTTTATAAGATTGATCTGAGGTCAGGTTATCACCATTTGAGGGTGAGGTCTTCTGACGTTCTGTGGACAACTTTCCAGAGTCAGTACAGGTTGTTTGAGTTTGCAGTAATGCATTTTGGCTTGCCCAATGCACCAGCGGTGTTTATGGCATTGATGAATCGAATCTTTCGTCCCTATCTAGACAAGTTTCTTATTTTCTTTCTTGATGATATATTAGTGTAATAGAAAACTCAAGATGACCATGCCCAAAATCTTGACATCATCTTGGGTATGCTAAGAGAGAACCAGTTATACGTCATGCTATCAAAGTGTCAATTCTGGATAGGTGAGGTGCATTTTCGGGGCCACATCCTCTCGGGGGAAGGTGTGTCAGTGGATCCAGAGAAAGTGCAGGCAGTTGTATCTTTGGACCATCCCAAGAGTGTTTCTGATGTTCGTAGTTTTTTGGGTTTGGTCGGGTACTACCTATGGTTCATTCAGGATTTCTCTCGCTTGACAGCACCACTCTTGGGCTTGACCAAGAATGGAATTAGGTATTGTTGTCTGCGGATTGTGATAACACCTTCCAAGAAATCAATATTTTTTTTAACAGATCTCAAATTTGTGATTTGGTGATAATTAAATTCCTAATGGTCAGATTCTCTTACACAGTCCATCAAAACATAATGTTTTGATTTCTCTTTAATGTCATGAACTTCACATTAAACTAATGTTTTCCTATACGAATGCTTAATTTGGTGGTAGCCATCATGTTTCCATTTCCCTCTTCTTAAAAGGAAGCATTATTAACATTATTTTTGATGTGGGTTTCCCACAAAGTATTTTTCAAGTATCAACCATTGAATTTTTATGTGAAATTTAAAATCTCGAGGAATCAATTAATCAAAGGAGGTGAGAATGTAAAAACTAAATATTTTATGATATGTATCATTTGAATGTTAATATTTTTTAAGGATTACCTTATACATATCACCCAACTCAAATGAATAATGAAATATTAATTTAACCTAGTTGTTAAATTAGAGGGAATGAATAATATTAGTAAAATAATAAATATTTGTTTCATAAATTTAATAATATGATTTTATATTCATACAAATTATTCTATATGCTTAATATAATAATTAATCCCATTTTATGCATTAAATTGCTATATTTTTTTAAAGTTAGTTTTGCATCCTTTTAGTGGTGCACTTATTTTATAACTAATTTAAGTATCATTTATATATTATATATGAAAAAATAAAAATATTATTTTAAATTTAAATATTAAAATTTGCTTTGGTTTATTTTATTAGTATTTTTTTATAACATCATTATCTTGATGAGTAGTAATAAAAAATTTCATTTTATTTGAAAATAAATTTTTTTTTAAATAATTTATACTGTAAAATTGTTTATTAAATTGGATTTAATGTATAAATAGATAGATTTTTTCTCATTTAATATATTTTAGACTGTTTTAATAAATTTCAAATAAAATTTTGAAATAAAAACAGTTCAGCCTTTTGGATGTTTTTTCCTTTAGAACCTATTTTCTCATTCCATTAATGTGATTAATTTTAAATTAATTACTACAACATCAGAGTTTAGAATTTTTAAAAATTGATTCCATATTTGAAACCATAATGTAAAAATTTAGTAAATATGTCCCTTTTATTTATTAACAATATGAATAGTAAAAATGTAATATTTAATTACCACAGTGAGAAGAAAATCAAGTAATTAATAGTAAAAATAATATTATATATATTATAAAATTCCACAAACACATTTCCACGTTTTATTGGATTATTTAATATCTACCAAAAAAATATTTTCTTAGATTTTATGTCCTCTAGGAGACACATGGATGACTTATAAGGATTTTATAGTATTTTATTCCATGGAAAGTCTAATATTTCCTAATCATGTTTTTATTAAGTATTATATTTTTCAATATGTAGTTATTCAGATGATATATTCAAACATAAATTCTCATTTTAATGAAAAAAAATTTTATATTTATCAGGATATTTTATTATTAAATATAAGTGAATAAATTTTTAAATTAAATTCTTACACAATGATGATATAATAATTATTTAATTAATTGACATATCAAATAAACGTTATAAAAAATAGTAAAATAAATATAATATGATATAATTAATTTCATGTACAAATGTTATAAATGATATAGAAATATTATTGATTCATTAATGATTGTGGTTCTAATTTATCTTCTATATTGATATTTTTTAAAAGTCAAACTAACTAAAATTTTCAAAATTTACATTAATGATATTTTAAAATAAATAATATTTTATAAATGATATATAATTCATTTCACATATTTGAATAAGGTTTAAAATTTAATCTATTGCTAATTTATGGTTCATTTGTAATTTTATAGTTACTATATTAACCTTCAATGGAAGAAAACACACGTTGATATGATAAGAGATAAAAGGTTTAGATAAGGGTTAAAGCCCAATGATAAGTGTTATAATGTGACCTAAAATTTTATAAATATTTTTGTGTGATGAAAAATCGACCATTTCCACCTTAATATAGAATTTGAGTTGTTTAACAGACACTTTTATATGAAAATAAATTATATATTATATAAATCGAACGTAGTTACACCATTTCTCCCTCATTGTATTTAATATCATTTGTTTGTCCACATTGGAGAAAATCAAGATATAAACAAAATTAAACATATATTTTCATATTGAAGTAAATTATATATATATAATTATTTATAAATTATATAATTTCTTTAATTTCTTTCTCAATGCTCAAAAAATTGTTTAATTAACAGAAAAATAAAATAAGTTACTTTAAAAGCATAAATTTTTATATATTTGGGATGAATTAATCTGTTTAATTACTTTTATAGATCTATTGGATATATTAGAGATGTTTTGAAGTATTATATTATAATTATCAATTTTTCCTGATGTATTTAATGTCAATTTACATTAGTAGTATAAAATTTTACAATAATGATACTTTATTGATTCAATATTTTATTAAATTCTTTAAAGTCCAAAAAATTATAAATAATCACCAATGAGATAATGTATGGTCTAAAATATATTATACAGTTCATTTATATCCCATTTTTTTAGTCTCTGTCTCAATAATATATTTATTATATTTTAATATTTTGAGGATTTTCAAAAATGCCCTTCACCTTTATTATAAAAGAGAACCTCATCCCCTACTACCCAACACCAATTTTAGAAATATATCTAGACTAAGACATTAAAATTTCTCTTCCCACCATCCTTATACATGTTCTTGAGGTCCTTCTCTTCCAAAAATACCAACTCTATATCCCGTGTGATGTGATCTGAATAAATTCCACCGAACAAGAGGTAATTGTTTTACTAACTTATTCAAGTTCATTTCTTCTCCTAATTATTATTGATGATTATTTTTCAGGATAAATTAGCAACTAACGTTTAATATATATTATTATATTCAATTATTATTATGGTATAACCATATTACAGTAGTTTTTCCATCCTATGGATAGTGACAACACCACACGTGTGTTTGTTTGGCATACTATCTCCATGTTGTGGTGTAATTTGTTTTTCATCACAAATTATTTTGGATATGTACTATTATGGAAATAATGTATATATATAGTAATTTTAACATGATATTGATTATATATAATGAATATACTATTCAATTCCTTACCCTTTAACAATTAATGAAATGATACCTTCGAGCATGCGTACGTACGACCTACCATCTGCACGACTCCATGTGATTCATTGTCAATATATGTAATTTCAGAATGATTATAAAAATTTATATAATTAGTAAATATTACATGTATGAAATTAATATATTTATATATTTTACATAAATATATCCTATTCATAAGAAATAGGACATATATGGAAAAAATTTCATTGCAAAATGAAGCGATTAACACCTGAAACAAGGGTAATAATGAATTATTATTAACAAAATGAAATTGAGGATCGTATATGATATCATAAATATGGATATGGTTCTGGTTCTGTTATAAATTAATAACATTCTTTAGAAATTTATACATGATTTTAATTCATTTTCAACTAAAGAAATATCAATGTAATGGTTAATATCAAAATCTCATTAATATTTGGGATTATATATATGTAAGTACCTATTGTAGAATATTTATCATCAATGTATATGTTTTCTTAAAACAAATTTACAATGATTTTTAATATTATCTTATAAATGTTTAAAATCATTTTACACATGTTCAAATTTTTATAAAATGGTTTGAAAGTAATGTTTTTGTCTTTTTCTAAACATGGTACTTTATTAATTTTTCAACAATAATACAAAAGGAATGTTTTTATTTGACTAATAAAGCATTAAAATATTATTCCACTGTCAGGACACCTTAATGTATTGAATTTTCCCATTAAATATTACAAGGTACATATCAAAATAGTATCTTTTAAAATTTCACATCCTTTCAAGTATGTGATTTCAAAGTAAAGAAGGGTAATTTCTATCAATAAATTTTTAATGATTGTATTAGAGTACTTTTAATCTTTGTCAAAAACCTTTATAGATCATATGATTGATAAAGTTTGTTCTATTATTTTATAATTTCACATATGTCATTGAATGGTTTATGATTCATTTTGACTATTGATGTGCTATTTTGATACCATTTATAGTTTATTGTTAATATATTCACACATAGTGTGCTAGTTTTTAATACAGATGTTTATATAGATTATGATTCGCCGTTTTCATATGAAAATTACATTGGACTAAGTAAGTGTTAGGATAGGCCCTCTATATCCCTATATGGATTATTAGGTCCCATTAAACATATTAGTTTTGTTTTTTTATCATGTTTTACATGAATATGTATATGTCTTCACCTAAGACATAACAGTGTGTTAATAATCCCCCACATTATGAATTCCATCTTAATGAAATTAGTTATTGATATTCCATGTGATAGTTCAACTAGTATAATATCCATGGTTATGTTTCATTCTCATGTCATTGTTTATGTCAAATTGTTTGATCAAATTCCATTACTTCCACATTATTCCTAGGTTATTGATTGCACATAATGTGTTTCAGGTAATCACATTTCAATAATATTTTCTTCTTTTTTATGATAGCTTTAGGTGTATGTATACACTTATTGAGAATCTATACTAATCTATTTCATATGTTTCATCTATCCCTAGGATACAGAGAATTATATTATGACTAATGATCAAGGTCACAATAAGGGGGTTAATGGAATTCTTAATAGAAATGATTTTTTTATTTTATGTTTTAGTTAATATTGTGTGTTTCATGTATGTATCTAGTTAACAAAGACTAATAAACTATTAAATGTTTTGTTATGTGATCATTTGTATCTTATATCTATATAAGAAATTAAGGCACTGACTTTGGGATACTAGGGTCAGGGTCATCATAATATAATGGAAACAATATAACTCAATATATGTTAAAACATCCCATGTACAAGTCAAACATCAAAGGACTTACCAAGTAGAAAACTAACTACTCCATGTGATAGTGTAGGAAACCTCCCATAATCTCACCATAAGGTACATAAATTAGTTAATAAAATTTCTAACCACCTCACTACATAGTTTTTCATTCACAACACAAAGATACATTCAATGATTTTTGCACCACTAAATGGATTTGAAAGGTGTGAGAAAACATGCTAAACAAAATCCCAGCTTCCTGATTCATAACAAGATTCTATATAATAATCTAAACATTTTCATCATTAAAGAAAACTAGGTATGATAAAAAAATTAATAGTTTTTATATCAGAATCATGAAAAATAATTTTATTTACCTTTTCAACATTTCCAAATAAAATATTTAAAATAGTTTTAAATCATTTTATAAACATAAACGTATTTAAATTTAGAAGACATTGTATCACATATCGTATCAAGTCCATGGAAGTACAACTAAAATATTACAAGACAAAAATAACAAATAAACATGTAACAAAATGTCAAGGATCACTGTAGTTCATGATAACTTGGGCAATAATACCTAAACATTGACAATCAAAGACATTAAGAATCATGATATATTTATTGAACATAGAGAGCATAAGAACAACCCATATGGTTAACCCCCAACTGGTCTATCATTTATTTAGAACAAAAAGCTTAGGTTGTAGGGGAACAACCCTTTGTGAATAACCAACCGTATCAACAAATAATGCTTACTAGTATATCTTCCACATAAGAACCAAAGGATTCACGTTCACTATTCTCAAAACCATTTCTTCAAAACAATTTTTTGAAAACCATTTCTTAAATATATTTTACAATTCTTTGTAAACACCATTTTCTATTAACAAAATAGTGAAATCCCTCTTTTTGATTCTAAAATAAATTTCACACATAAAAATACATCAATCAATCATTCCATTTAATTTAGAAAAACAAAACAAAACAAGAACAATGAAATTCATCCAATATAGGCTATTAATGAAACCACCCACCTCGAACTCAGGTTTCCCATGCCCATAACAGTATCCATCAATAAGAAAAACATAAAGATGATAATGAGGTCCTAGAATAAATCCTCAAATCATATAATTGATTCAACAAGAATAATGGATGTCGGAGAAGAAGAAATAACACATTCCATAGGAAACTCACATGCCACACCACAACAAACACAAATGTTAGCCTTAAGAGGATGATCACACATCAGATTTAAAAATAATAATGAAGAATCAATATCATAGATCAAAATATCTAATTAACCAATGAAATTTAACTACTATGACTAATATAAATAAATAAGAAGAAATTATTACGAACTCAAAGTTATAAAAAATTGCATTGTAGATAAATCATTGAACGATGTAATTCAAATGGTGTAGAGGTCCCTAAAATATACAGGGAGAGATCATAGGTCGTGATAAAATGAGACTTCAGATTCATGAAACCTAAAATCACTCATAAAATGACCTAAAATAAAAAACCACAAGATTTTCATTTCATGTAATCTCATTAAACAACATCTAATCGATAAAGGATAATGATGTTGAGAAACACATCTCATTTTTACAAAAACCCATATTTTACTAATACACAACATGTACCTAAATCATGATGTGTAAAGAATTCCTGATGTGTATCAAACTCATGAATTATTCCTAGAATATATTACACAGCATGTAATCCCATTAAATGACATGTGTTTCTCTGAAGACTATGAAAATTCTAGTTTTCACCAGAAAAATAATAACTACTGAGGACATTATCCGAACATTGACAGAGCCCATAAAGCCACTAACACATTTATACTTAGACTCCATTTATTCTGTCAGATATATAACCCTATAATTTATGCCACTTTTTTCAAAAATTTATCTCCATATTTAGAAATCCCAATACGTACCAAAATATAGAGGAAAAAAAATAAATAGTATAGAAATACCTAAAAGTTGATAACTGGTTGTTACACAAATAATCACCCAATATAAAAAATTTGGAATGAAAAACATAGTGTTACCTCATTTAGAGGGCTATCGATATGTCTGAGTAACTATAGGAGGTGTCAGACCATGGTTAGCTCTTATGGTGCAAGTTTGTTCTTATGATGAGCAAGAAAGCTGAGTTTCCAACCATTCATAATGAAGTGTTGACCAATTTTGCAATCATGGAAATTTTATGATAATTGTTCCAATCCAATGAATGAATGTGACACAGATGGGTTAATGGTTGAGATAAAACAAACACCTTGAGAGATTTGGAAAGATGAGTGAAACACTATCCCACATGACAGCACTCATATCCATATAGAACGAATTATTGAAATTTTGAATCATGAATTAGGTAATATTGTGATGAGGTACTAGGAAGATATGTTGAACAATGTTTAAAAAAATTTAGAAACTAGCCCTTATTTTCTCATCATTGGTAACCATGTGTTTTGCAATGTTTTACTACCAGATTAAAGTTCTCATGAACCTAAAATAACCATTTGGGTATTTTTTTCAAAAAATTTGAATCCAAAAAAATTAAAACTTCAAGATGATAATGAATGAAAAGAGTAAATCTGAACATGGTCATTTAATGTTCTTATGGCTGTTTTGGCCCTACATGATTGGAAATAACACTACGCACACTGACATTTCATTCAGATCAAAAAAATTTAAAGTACAACATAAAGAGGACCATAGAACACAAACATAATAAAAAAATTGAATCAATAATATTATTTATAATAAAATAAATGAGCTAATAAGAACTTAAAATTCCTAATAGATTTAATTATGTTATGGGGTCTTTATATCATATCGGCCAGTTGTGATCTTCATCTGAGCTCACAGGGATGAAAAAAACCTCATTCTTATGTGTATATAAGCAATAAATCATGAGAAAATCATGGTTTGTTGGAAATCCATATATCTTCATCATGAATAATCACCATGAAATGAATCCACTAAGATCAGCACACTGTAGATGAAAACCAGGGTTGAAATGATTAAAACGATGGATTCAATACTAAAAATGATAACTCAAAAAATAGGGTTTCACAAGAAGAAAAACGAGACAAACATTCAAGAGAGAGATATGGGAGGTTCAAATCCAAGATGTACCACCAACGGGATGATGAAACAGGTGTTCCAAAATAACCCTGACACCTCGAGAGTCTCAAACCCACCCACCAAATCAGCAGGAGCTATAGCTCCATACCTAATAGAAATGAAATGACGCCACCAAAAAAAGTAAAACAGATGAAAAAATATAATAAAAAGATTATTAGAAAAAATGAATGACCAGTAATTCAATAAACAATAGATCAGTGATGTGTAAGGAAGATGAACAAGGAAGAAAATAACTGACTGACTCCAACAGCCCAAGACCGAGCCCCACATGGGATGCTCAACAACCTAGCATATAAGAGGGATCCATCAAACAAAATTTTATTAGAATAATAAAAAAACCAAAATTAGAAATTTTTTCCACAAATAGATAATAAAATAAAATAAATGGAATAAGACAATAATATTAAATTTCTTTATGAAAACACCAAAATTGACATTATCAAGTGAAAAGTTTCAAGCAGAGCACCAACCTTGTTAGATATTTAAATTGAGTGTTCTCAAATTCCAGAAGGTCATAATGAGATTTTTGATCCCTGGAAAGCACTCTATATTGTTGAAGTGATTTGTCCTTTTGGGGGATCAAAATGAAAGTTCTTATAATCTTCAAAATTTGAGAAATTATTTGAGTATATAACAAAATATCATTAAAACATAGCAAACTGAAGTTCAAATCACTTACATCCCATATAAAAAAACTTCTTCATGATCAATCAAAATGTTGTTGATGAATTCAATAAGCATATCTTGAATCATATCCTCTTTCACATGTGTAATTTCATTTAGATTCTGCCACTGTAAGTTCTCCATAATATTGGTGAAAAGTCTTTGTTCCCCCAAATGGATAGTAATAAAAATACTTCCAACATCAATCTTTTTGGGAAAAAGTTCCCTCATGTTTTGATGATCTAGAACTCTACAGAATTGAAAACACTTCTGTATCCATCAATGCTGGGATAGTGGGGATTACCATCAGTATTTATCATTTATAAATGTTAGGTGGGAAGTTGGGGATAAAATAGGATGTGATGTGGTTGAGGAGACATAAGATCAGGATTGGCACTGAAAAGGGGGTTAGTTGAGGTTGTTTTTAAAACTATATGGTAGTATTTGGTGTCAGGTCATTCTAAAACAAGATCCATTTAAAAATTTCTGGCCAAAAGTAGGTATGGATAGGCTACAAAAGATCACTATTGGCCAGTGGTGGATTATTTTCTCATTCATACAGATGAAAGGCTGATTAAAACAGTCAAAACTGGCTTGGTCTTGATTCTCATCACATGGTGGAAGGGATATGGTGGGAGAGTTAGAGAATAGGAATGAGTTGAGAAGGGATGAAAGACATATGAGGAATATGATATGGGAATAAATGGGTAGAGATAGTTCGATAAGGGGTAACTAAAATGTGGAAGGTCATTAGAGGATGAAGTGGTGGAGTGGGTTTTCATGATGACTCATCATTCCCAAATATAAAATCATTTTATTTACTAGGTTCAAAAGGACACCAAACCATTATGTCAAAAGTTATCACCCTGGTTCATATTAAGAAAACTGAATCATGTTCATTCATTAAAGCATGTTAAAAAAAATAGGTCATACTGACCTAGACCTACCATTTTGGTTTTCTTCCATTCCCTAGATAATAGTAGATGGTTCTTGTTTCCAAAATTGAATGTTCTAATTATCTATTATCATGGGGTTTTTTATGTCCTTATGTTTCAAAAATTGAATTTTAATTCATTAAAAAGGGGAAAAACATGATGACGTTAACACTAAATTAAATGGTTGGTTTGATGTTTTCTTATGAAGCACAAATTCCATAAATCATCCCAATAACGGCACATAAAATGGGATTTAAAAGAACTTAAAATCACTATTTTACTATGCACTATTAAATTTTAACCCCTTTGCCATTGCTAAAAATGTTCGGATAATGGTGGTCATTTATCATAACTCATTTACCATTGATAAAAGACCCTCTTTATCACTTCCATAAATAGTGCTGATAGAGGCCCTACTATTTCAGTGTGTTGTTTGAATAAAACGATATTATATTAGCAACCTAAATATGGAAGTTTCATAGTATATTAATTTAAATAAAAATTACACTGCAAATACATAAGAAACACTATATTATAGAAATTGTAAACAATGTTTTGTGCAATTACATTTGCATGTTTGGTAAAAAAATTAAAAATGTCAATTTTTCATTGACTTCAGTAGCCAACCACTATAAAAAAAAGTATGATCTTTGTATTAGTTGACAAAAAAACATGACCCCCTTGAGAAAAAAAATCACCTATATAATAAACTAATTATAATTTTAGTTATACTATTACGAAATTAATTATACTTTATATTAAATAATACATGAACAAAATGTTAATTTTAAATTAAAGGACACACTTATAGTCTTACTGGTTACACCTTGTATCATAATGAGGTGGGGATAAGTCATATATATCACAAATAACTTATGGACCATTTTCTTTAAGAATATAAATAATTTGAATTCATTTATTGGTTTGAGTATGTCAATTTCCTATTTTACTAAAATGTTATTTTAAACTAAGAAAGAACATTGAGTCATACTAGTCACATCATCTATCATTTTGACATGATACTGATTATTAGACACCAAAAATGAATTATGAATCATTTTCCTAACATTTCAATAAAATATGGTCATATTTTTTTGGTATTCATTGAGTGACAAATGTTTTAATATAAAATTTCAATTTTAGAATAACAATATTCATTTTGAGTCATATTAAGAACATGGTATATCAGATTGAGGTGTGGATGATTCCTATGAATTATAAATGTTGTATGCATCATTATTCTAAAGTACCAAAATAATATGAATGGGTAATCTTGGATTTCCTTATGTCACTTTTCTTTTTCACTAAAATGTCAATTTCAAATAAAAAGGCACACTTTGAGTCATACCAGTCACACCATGAATCAGATTGAGGTGTGGATGATTCCGACAATTCACAAATGAAATACAGACTATTGTTCTAATGTTTCAAAAAAAATCTGAATGTGTTTACTTGATTTTAAGTATGAAAATTATATTTTTTACTAAAATAAAATTTTAAAATGAAATCATGCACTTTGTGTCATATCATTCATATAATTTATTGATTTAACCTGAAACTTATTATTATATGAGGAAAATTAATTATGCATTTTTTTCCAAAAGTCTGATGACAATCCATGTTGATTGGTCTATTTTCAGTGAGTGACACATGTTTTGATCTAAAATGGGAATTTTAGACATAGTCTGGAAAAGCACACCCTTTATCGAAAGAAGGATAGGATGATTCATATATATCAAAAATTAATTATATATTGTTTCCCAAAAGTATCCAAACAATCCGAATGTGTTTTCTTAGTTTTGATTATTTCACATTCCTTTTCTAATAAAGTTCAATTTAAAATAAATATAAATAGTTGTAAAACAATTCACACGGTTCATTGGATTGAGGTTATTATAATTCAAACAATCATAAGTGGATTTTGGTTAATTTTACTAAAATATGAAAATAATATAAATCAGTTATCTGGGTTTTGAGTATCTCACTTTGGTTTTTTACTAAAATGCCATTTTAAAATGAAAACACACACTTTGATTCATACCAGTAACATAATGTGTTATTATGACATGAAACTGATTCCTACAGGTTTAAATTTATTTATGAATCATTTTCATAAATTTTAAAGATAATCAATGTTAATTTATCATTTTTTTAGTGTGTGACAGATTTTTTGAACTAAAATTTCAGAATTAAAGTGAAAACAGATACTTTAGTCATACCAAGAACAACATATATCAGATTAAGGTGAAACCAATTTCTAGAAATAAAAACGAATTCGGATTCAATTATCCAAATGTATCAAAATGATCCAAAATTTTTTTATCTCATTTTCGAGTATTTCATTTTGGTATTTTACAAAAAATTATATTTTAATTAAATATACACACATGGATTCATATCAACCAAAAATTGCATTGGATTGAATTAGAGGTTATACCTACAGGTTCAAAATGACTTATAAGTAATTTTCATAAATTATCAAAATAATATGTATTAATTTTATCATCATTTAGTTTGTAACATTTATTTTATATAAAAATGTTATCTTAAAATGAAAACATTCACATTGATTCATACCAGTCACAATGTCTTCTGGTTTGACATGAGGATAATTCCAACACATCAAAAAACACTTATGAATCATTTTTTAAAATTATCAACATAATCAAATCATGTTTGATCAATTTTAACTGAGTGAGACATTTTTTAAATGAATATGTCAACTTGAAACTAATAACATACAAATTAATTCATACTAGTCACATCATGGAAAAGTTTGATGTTAGACTGATTCCCAATTGTTAAAAAATTCTTATGAATCATTCTCTAAATTATCATTGAAATTGGGAGTTTTCATGCTTTTCATTGAGTTAGACCCGTTTTAAACTAAATTATATAATTTAATCTAATATTGAACAATTTGAGTCAAATAAAGGACACCATGTATTAGATTGAGGTTTGAATTATTACTATAGATCAAAAATGACTTGTCGATTTTTTATATAGTATCAAAATAATATGAATGTGTTTTCTCTGTTTTAAGTAATTCACATTTATATTTCACTAAAGTGAATATTTTATATAAAAGGATAATATTAGAGTAATAACGATCACACCTTATGCCATATTGTGGTGTGGATGATTCCTACACATCAATAATTATTCAGGAATAATTTCATATAATAATGAATACAATTGGAATGAATTTTCTTGGTTTTATGTATTTAAATTCTCTTTTATACAAAAATTTCATTTTAAAATGGAAACATGCACTTTTATCCATACCACACATATCATGTCTCAATTTGATGTGACGATAAAATCTACATCTCAAGAATGACTTATGAAATTTTTTCCTATATTATCAAGATAATCAAATCATTTTTTCTTTGATTTATTGAGTCAATCATGTTTTGAACTAAAATTCCAATTTTAAACTAATAATAAACACTTTGATTCATAAGAGAACATCATGTATCAGATTGAGGTGTAGATAATTAATACCCAACACAAAATAATTATGTATTATTTTCATTAATTATCTAAATAATATTAATTTAATTGCTCAATTTTAAGGATGTGACATGTCTTTTTACTAAAATGTAATTTTTTAAAAACGAGACACTTGGAGTCATACCGGTCACACCGTGTGTCATATTTATGAGCGGTTGTTTCCTCCACATGAAAAATGAATTATGGATGAATTTACTAAAGTATCAAAATAATCATAATTTTTCCTTATTTTTTTATTATGTGATATTTGTTTTGAACTAAAATGAAATTTTTAAACAAAAAAATACAGATCATGTCATACTGTTCATGCTATATATCAATTTTAGGTACATATGATTGAAAAATTTCCTTGTTTCCATTATCTCAGTTTCACCCTCAATATCCTTTCCCTCATGATCATGAGAAATTTTGAAACAACCACCCCAACATGAGAAAAAATATACACATATATAATAAAAAATAATATGTTTTTAATAGTATAAAAAATTAATTAAACATAAATATTAATCAAAAAGTTTATAAAATGTGAATTTTAAACTGAAACCACGCAAATTGATTCATATCAAGTACAATGTATATTAGATTGAGGTTTGGTTTATTCCACCATTTCATTTTATCCTATAATTCCTCCAGCATTATCAATTATCCAACACTATTTCTATTTGATAACCCTAAATGTTGAATGCATTAGTGAATAAAATGAAATTTGTGTCGTCATGAGTTAATCATCTTTGTTGTGTGAATGATCATATTATATGATTGAATCATCGTGGTTAATGAAGTCATTTCTTCATTATCTCTCTGTAAATTAAAAAAATAAATATGAGATAATAATTATAAATAATTTAACAAAAAAGGTAGATAAAAATATGAAAAAATCAACTAAATAAGAAGTAGGAAGTTGAATGACTATGATATATGTGTACATTTGGACATAATGTATGTTTTCCTCTCATTTATAAGTAAATATATTTCATCATGTGAATATTAGAACTTTCAAAAGTACTTTTAGTACTAAAAAAATATAAATTGAAACAATATTAATTAATATTTTAAATGAAAATATAATTATCTTAAAAAATACCTTTTAATGGATGATAGTTTTTTTGGTATATGATTACATTCATAAATTTTAAAAACTAAAAACCACAATCCTTACCATTGGATTGTTTTAAAAACTTGTATAACATTGAAACAAATGTGTAATTTATTTTGATATAAATATTGATTATTAAATATTATTAAATACTCCCTAATACAAATCTACTTGTAGACGTTGATAGGATGCTTGTATGTGTGGACTGTCCTCATGCCCTAATTTTAATGATATATAAACAATGTGCTATCATAAAATAATTATAATTAAATCATTATATATAATATATAAAATGAATTTTGTTCTAAAATTTTTCATGAATTGTATGAAAAATTTGTAAACATCCTCACTTGTGGTTTGTTTGTTGGTTATCCATTTAGTAAATCTAGAAAATAAATCATTCGAGTATCTAAATTTAATGTAATGAGTAATAAATGTTTCCTAAAAACCAAAAGGTATATTAAATGAAAGGAATTAAAATATGATTTATATTATTAAATAAACTTGTTTTACCCATGTATTGTTGGAAATAAGAATTTTCATTCATCTGTGAGATTTATTTCAGAAATATTCGCCATTTTCCCACTAGTTCCCAAATTTTATATGATTCCATTGAAAATAGTCACATAGAAGTGATGTGAGGAATAATGACCCCATTTTTATGTTCATTGTGTTTTCCACTGAAATAGTATTGATATATACAAAAAAATATGAATTTTATTAATTAATTATTAAAATAATAGATCAACTATTGGATAAAAAAATATTGAAATAATAAATCCTGTATACTTTTACAAATGAAAATACTAGCCTTTCATACTTTAGGATTTAATTTTCATTATCTAGTGAAATGTGTTCTGTAATTGACACTCAATACATTTTTCTTCAAAATCAACTATAACTTTACTACCACTTTGTCACCATGTATCATGAACATATAATGTTATTAGATGTATAAATTGAATGGGTAGGGTAAAGGTTCGTTGCGATGATATTTTCAGTGGGATGGTTGATCCTTTATATTGTTTTGATTAGACCATTCATTTCACCTCATTCCCTTTGTCTTTTTATAATAATAATCATTGGTTTATACATTTCATATTATTTTTTAATCATTTTTCATGAAAAATTAATTACAAATGAATAGCTAAGTATATAATTTTTATTACAAGATCTAACATCCATTTTATGAATGCTCTAACAACTCTCTCGACCATATAAATATCTGCATCATCAATTGAAACAACTAACATTGTTTGTGGATCATTGCTATGTTAATACCCACTATCACATGACCTATTAGATGATTTAATTAATGTATAATATAGTATTGGATATTGAATATCATATCCCTTATAACAAGTTGTTAGGTGGTTGTTGATAGATATAGGTAATAGTCATTTATTCCTTACAAAATATTAGTATAGGTAAGGTATTGGTGTCTACCTAATTCAAATTTATTAGAAACACTAATTAGAATATTGATTACCTACTATAATATATCTCTTTGAGGGGAATAGAATGTTTCAAAGATGATGGGGGATTTTCTTGTTGTGATTTTTCATGTGTCGTTTCATCTCTTTAATTCTTTTCCATATCATTTTCTAGCAACTATGACAGACAATTAATTCTTTATGGAAGAGAATCTATTGATTTCTATAACTAATCAATTTTTTTTATCTTTACACCCCTATTCATTTATTTCCCCAAAATATGTCTGATATACGACAACGAAACCATCACCTCTGATGCAAACATAATATTTTGGATGCTTCCTGACCACTAATAGTATATTATTATCTAATACATATAATAATGATTCTTCTATCTAAATAGAACTAAAAATATGGGAAAATTAATAATCCTTGTTATATAATACCAATTTAATGATTTTTATTATTATGACATACAAACACCTGATTTCCACAAATTTATTGTGTTTTTCTATTAGTATCTCATATTTATTTACAAGTTTCTTATTCCATAGCACACGATTCAGGATTGAAGCGGAGTTGGATTTGGAGTCATCATTGTGCATATAAATATGGGAACATAATTATGTTTTTGTTTCATTTCAAATAAAATTATTACAATATATTTTAAATATAATGACCCATACTTTACATACATACATATTACAATAAAATTTATGTATATTCATTAAAAAATATAACAATTCCATTATATAACCATATAATAATATTGCATTTAGAAAGTAGGAAGCTAAAACAACTAGTTCATAAAACATCTACATTATCGTCTGCTTATTTATTCTAAACTAGACTCTTATTCTGTATATCTTACTTCATTACCATATTTAGGACATTGTGAAATGATAAATATCAAAGGGTGATATAAAATTCTCATTAAGGGTATGAAAATGTCAATCATATCACAATAATAAGACATAAGAAAATAACATTTGGAAGTCTTATCCTTAATTATAAAGATCGTGATATCATGTCATGGGATAAAAGTTCATAGTAATTAATGGAAATAATATGAAAAGTAAAAAATATATGACCTTAATTGTTATGTAATACTCATAATTATAGAAAATCATTTCGTATTAGCCAAGGATCATTTCCAATTCCATCATATTGGAAACATTTCATTACAGAACTAGGATTTCTTTTTCATTTCATCCATATATTAATGAACCGCATTTTCTTACAATTCTAGTCATTTCTATCTCATCATATATAAATAATTACCCAATGCATTATAGGGAGATATATTTCCCACCCATCAAATAATTAAATTCTTCTTAAATGTTCCACAAAAACATAAATCAATTGTCCTAGCTTAACCCAAGAACTAAAATTGATTTATTAAACATCATTCCATAATAAAATAATCCATATAAAATATTATTCCATAATTAATACAATCAAATCATACAGACAATATGGATAGAAACATAACCAAATTCAATTAGTATCATATTATATGGAAAATAATTTTGATAAACAAGTTCACCATAATTCTTGGGGAAAATATCCTTTCTTCTTCAAAAATGTTCTCTTTTCTCAAAATTTCACGCAATAATAAAAGAAAATAATTTAGTGGTAAATAATCATTAAATAGTGTAAAGTAATATCCATGGAAATATGGAGTTATGAAATCATAAAATAATGTTCATTCCGTGTAGGTTAAAAAAACAATCTCCCCCGATATTTCCCTAGAAAGTCAAAAAGTATCTCAAATCGAATAATTCCAAAAGATTCATTTTATACTGTTTAACAAAAATTTACCAATGTGAAAATTTGACTATAAAAAATTATAGAATAATAAAAATATTATAATTTATTTAGGTAACATTTTTGTGGATTATTAATATACCCCAGATAATACTTACGTATAAACAATCTCAAATAATAATAAGATTGTGAAATTATCCCTTACCATAGATCTGATGTCTTTCTTTTGTATACGATCCTCCTGTATAATGATTTAAATAATTTTTTGACTTATTCCATAATCATAATAATTTTTATGATACAATATATGATTATATTATAATCCATTTGTTAGTAATATTTCATTGTCACTCGTTATTTAGATATTAACTACTTTGTGTTCTTGTGAAAGTTTTGTAAGAAATGTTAATGTTACACTTATTAGGTTATAGTTATATTATTTAAAGAAAAATATTAGTATTATATATATATTATTTATTCATTACATTCATTTATATAATCATGGTTTAACAGAGATCATGTTTAATGAATTGCGTCTTATTATGGGGACGGTAGATCATACGTATGCACAAGCGACAATATCATTAACATAATAGTTAAATGGTATGGAATTATATTTTGTATTAATTATAAAGAATAATTTTCATGTCGTATTGATTATTTAATTCCATTATCACCATCATTATACAAATCCAAAAAAATTGTTGAATAAAAAATTATAGCACGACATAGAGATGGTAAGCAGTACGTACGCATGCACGGTGGTATTATTATTCATAGGAAAGATAAAAGGAGTTATAAGGTTATCCTATAATTATAATGACCTATAATGTTTTTATGATATTTTATTTATTACATTATTATGGAAACAACAGAATAAGAGGAAGTATAAAAGGAAATGAATTTTCAATGAAGTGATAAAACAATAACCTCTTTGTCAAGTATATCCTTTTGATTTGCACAAAAGTCATCCTTTGGATATATTTTTATCCATAGTCTGGTCTCTAGGATCAATTTATTGAATTTGGGAAAGGAAATGGGAAGTTTTTTGGCTGATAAAATAGGCTTTATAGGTTTAATTAAAAGAAAATGAGAGGTTCCCTTTTATTAGAGAGGTGATGGGTGCCTTCGGAAATAACAAAAGTTTTAAAATAATATAAATTATTTTTCAATTATAATGGATCCAAAGTGGATTATTTCAAATATAATATGAAGATGGGATGAAATAATATCAACAAATTAACTTTATACATTTTTTTAATTTTATTAAAAAACTCATGATTCTGATTTATCCTTATTCAATCAATTTAATTTTAATTGTGGTGATAACCCTATAAATATTTAATGGTGATAAATATTTACTTTATAGTGGTAATTGACCATAAATGGATATATTATGACATGTTAAATCTTATAAATATAAATTTATAATTTTTAAATAATTTTATATTTTTAAAATAATTTAATTAATTGTTATGTTTATAAAATATCAATAGTGTCTATTTTAAAACTATTCATTTATTTGATTTTAAATAAATTCTACACCATTAATAAATTCATAAAAAAACACTGAATATACATCAAACATGTCATAATAGTCTATAAAATTTGTGGGAAGTCTTAATTAATTAAATTATATTTGTTTTAATATTTTCAAAATCATTTATTTGATATTTCAATTAATAAAATAATTTGTGTGTCACTATTTTTTCATCCTTAATGGTAATTATCTAATTTTTAAAAATTATAAATAATTATATATGACATATTTAATTATTTTATATTTCCACAGACTACCTATAATCATTGTTATCTCATGCTTATACCAATATTAGAATTAATATACTTATATAAAAAGAGAGCGTGACATTTTTTCACAATCATTTATTTTAATAAAGTTAATGTCATTTTATTAGACAAGTGGAAATTAATTGATCACATTTTGAACCATATATGATAATGGTAAAATTTATTCATCAAATAGGATTTTTATATATGTCAGTGTAATTTTATATATTTTGTATCTTTATTTCCTTGATTTTCACATAACTGCAGTAATAAATAAATTAGTAATTTTACAATTTATAATGTACAAAAAATAAAAGTAACATAGTAATATAATTTAGACCCATTTATTCCATATATGATATCCATTTTTCAAAATATAAAACAAATAATTTATTGTAGTTATATTAAAATCAATCCTATTGACGGAAAGAGAGAACGAGTTTTAAAAGATAATCCATTGTAAAAGATTAAATTTTTTGTATATCTGGATTAAACGTCAAATTAATGATAATGAAATAAATTATATTGAATGATATAAATAAATTATATTTTTAATTTAAAAAATTATATATTATAATTTCACCATATAAATTATTTCGAAGAAAAAAATTGCTTTCACATAAAATTTAGTGTATTTTTACTATTCATCAAAACTTGAATGTTATCAAAGATATATATGATATTCATCTAATGGAAATTTTTATATCATTATTCCAAATAACATGTTTATTTTTTCATGTAATAATAACTAATTTGTGAAAATATTAATTTTAAATGGGTTCTCCATTAAAAGGTGTAAAATTACCCTTAAAAATAAGTTTTTAAACATCAAATAGGGCTTATTCATACCTGATGAATAAAATAACCTTTGGATGAATATAAATTTTCTTTATTAAGTATATAAAATATATATATTTCATTAATTTCATAAAATTAATAATTCCCTAAAAAATAAAAATATGTAATTAATTTATATTTTTCATAAATAATTGATAGCCAACGAATTTATCATGCATTTTCATAATTTTATTATACTTATTCCCGCAATCATAATTACTAGACTATAATAGTAATTTTATTCTAAGGGTTCCCCATAGTTATTTTAAACTCGCGATTGGGTGAAATGAAAGCTAAGAATAATTTTTTTTAAAAAATTATTGCATAAAAACATATGAGTGTTACATAAAATATATTCCATTTTTATGTGAATCATACCTGATCCAAACTTTATAGTAGGAATACATTGGTTTTTATATATGTTTCTTATTGATAACATTCAGGTTTTGATTCATAAAATAAATTTTTTTAATCAGAGTGATTAATAAACATATTTTCAAAGAACATATTAATAGTCACAATGTACCTGAGAATATGTCTCCTTGCATTGTCTAATAAATGAAACCAATTTTTCTTTGATCATCAGGTGTACATATATATGTGGTGGGTAGAGGATTATTTTCCCTTAAGTATCAGTACGATGAATCCTCATAAGAATTATGAGAAATCCACTATAATCCTTTCCTGGAATCATTAATACAAATTTAATTTGGATGTCATCTTCTATAAATTCTCTCTGTAAGGGATAATGAAGAGTAAGTCATGGTTTTATTATTATTTTTATTAAAATAAAGAAATAATATCATAATTACACCCTAATATCTTCCAAAATTAGTGACTTAAGAACAAAAACAACATTTATCATTTAATCTATATCAGTCGTCATGTGCTCTTGACTAGTGTTCCCATGAAACTATTGAAAATGGATTTATTTATGTTAATATTATATCCACATTCATTTTATCCAACGTCAAATTTAATTCATTTTTTCACACCTTAATAATTTTATCTAACACCATCATTCTATGACACTTCTTTTTTTTTTGGAAAATCATTGTTCATTATATACCTTTTCCTCAGGTTAAACATCATCAACATGTAGTTACTCTATATTTTTATCATTGGAATGTTCATAATAATTGTGTTATTATACATTGGGGTAACCAATAGGGTGAGATAATTATCATTACTCGTGATTGGAAGAATTTTCATGTGCAGAAGTCAATATCTATAGAGGTGGTTGAACATTTAATTTGGATTTTGTAATTATAGTACTGAACATATAATAATATGTGTTAAAACCATGTGTATTACAAAAAAATAACCATAGAGTTGAACTCTCTTTTTTAAAAGGTTGAAAGGATATGACCCATATATAGATTATCTAAATCCCTTCATTATGTTCTCCTCTAAGATACAAGAACCCATCAATATTTGGACTGCTAGAAAGTGATTGTTATTTTCTAATGAAAGGTTAATCCTTAGTTGAATTTTCATCAAACACTATTGTTGCTTTTGTCATTAATAGAACAGTTGACCTCTTTTGGTTCATGTGATCTAGATCCTAAAATAATTATAATGCCTCTAATAACATTATAAACATGATGTATTTGTAGCCTTTCTTACAATAATCCACTTTCACAAATCAAAATTAAACTATTTTAATAGGGAAATACTTATAAACCCACTTTTATTGAAAAATAGGCACATGGAATGTTTTATAATCAAACTCCCAAAATTATTAGATGATACTAAAGTATGACATATTCAGATAAATATATTTCCATCCTTCATACCATATACTTCTGTCTCTAGAACAACAAGAGTAACTCCACCATTTTTCATGGTACCATATTCTTCATTTTTATCTATATAGAAATTAAAACACTTAATTACCTTACCATTATAAGATAATACATGAACACACGGTCCTCTAGCTATCCATTGAATTCATTTTGAAATTTTATTCATATTTTGAGCTAAATTTATAAAAATATGGTCTTCAGTATATCTTATAAACTATTAATTGTATGTATTTTCTATCAATGGTGTATCCCTTGATGGATTTAAATGCCTAAGAATTTATTCAAGATATGGTTAAACCTATAAAATATTATGAAAAATATAATGGTGGGCCTACCACATATCATTAATAGTGATTATGAAAATATATATTCTATAAATTCTTTCACCCCCATGTTTCCCTGTGTAATGATATTTTGGTAGAATAATTATTTCTACCCCAAACAGGTTTCAATTATATAATTTAATGACTTATTCAATAATATATCACTCTGTAATACATCCTTATAACCTACATTGATTTTTTATATACCCTTTCAAAATATTCCTACACTATTCAATGAATCTATAATATAAAATAACACATTTTTTAATATCTATTAAAAATGAACCATCATTTAAATCATCATTTAAAATAATTCCATATTGATGAACATTTACAACTCACATAACATTAAATCAATTTCCTTTTCTAATGTTAGAAATGAAATTGGGTGTATAACTTTGTTTATATAGACATGAAATGAAACAGAGCTCAACTATTGTATGATAAACATTCTTGGAAAAAATGATACGTAATGTTATAGGTATTAGATCTTGTATCAAAAGATAAAAATACAGTGATTTGATAATCTTCAACATTAAAACATTCATTGACATGGTATTCATGATATTTATTTAATACCCATATGTAACATTAACAATTTTCAAGATGTTTATAAAATTTTATCTCTCCTACCTAGATAGAGTGTATATAGCTGGAGAATAAAAAATCCATTTTCACCCTTCAGTAGCACTAACCAATCCAAAATTCTAATGTCAATCATTTACAACATATCCTTAATTCCTTCATTTATTTTCGTCTATGTTTTTGAAAATGAAAATGACACAATCACGTATATTTTATAACATGCATAACATCAAAAAATTTCTTGAAATACTAAAAATTAATGTATGGTAATTCAAAAACTATAAAATAATCTCTTCTCCCAACCCATTTCCATACATTTTTTTGAAAATGTCTAACCAAAGTGGTGCCCATATCTTTTATCTTATCAAGTTGTTGATAACGTTTCAGTAGAGATGGTGTTATACGTTCTTCTGAACTCCTATTGAATGATGTAATCTAATATCAACACTTATGTCACCATAGAATAAATCTACAATTTCATAGAAACACAGTCTTTAATGAATGATTCGACCTAATTTACTATGTACCATGTTCACAAATGGGATGGACTTGAGTTCCTTTAATATGACATCCTGAAAATTTTCATAAAAATTAAAGTCATTTATCATCTCAAACAAGATGAATCTCAATTTAAAACCTTTATTTCTATAATCAATGTTCAAAATAACACATCAATACCATTATAATTCCAAATCTTTTATCATTGGAGTCAAATATACATAAATATCATCACCTTTTTGTTTTGGTAATCATATAAGAAGAGATGATATCATGTATTTTTGTTTCATGCATAGCAATAATTTCTAATTATAATTTACCAACATAACTGACCATGAAATTTGAGTATATATTTGAAAAAACGTATTTACTCCATCTATAGATAGTGAAATATGATGGTTTTTAGCTTCATTCCAAATTACAGGTACTTGTGATCTATTCTATTCTACTTAGGAGTGTTTTCCTCTGATAAAGTTTCCCATATTCATTTCCTATATTTTTGTGCCACATGTAGCTCCCCAACCCATTTAGCCCCATAAAATGTGATTTGGATCGAGTTCCAGTCGGCTTTAGGCATGCCTCCCCACACATCATAGTCTTCCAACTATAAGTGAGGTATGTAAATGGGTTATAGTGGGGATATTATTCCATTTGGTATGAATTAGCTGTAAAGTAAATAATAATAATCAATCTCAAATTAAACCATTTGTAGAACAGAACATCACAATGTTTCATTTGTAGGACATGCATACAAAATGGTACAAAAAAGATAGGAAGTAGAAAGGAGTTTCACCTATGGAAAACCCCTGTATGTACCTATATAATAGCATTTATATATGAAAAGTAGGAAAAAACTCCCACTAGGTAAAGAACCTAGATTTAAATATCATCAATCCCATGAATAAGGGAATGACATAAAGATAAGTGTCCAAATCAAGTGCTTTGTCCCATACCTAATAATAAGAGCATAAAATCTATGCACGTCTTGAAGGGCTCGTGTAGGGGGTCAGAAAGAGTCTCAGTTTTCCACCACCAAAATTTTCCATTCTTACATATCTGATTTAGTAGGTTTACTAAAACATAAATAAAACAACTCAAGGACATCATATATATAACCTAGTTTCCTTGTTCTCAACAGCCATAATGAAGTAATCACCTATATCAGACAAATCCATAATTACAATAGTTTAGAGGATTCTTACCAAAATCCAAAGGAATTCCTAAATGTAAATAAATCATGGGGAACCCTCTCATTTGACCAGTAATAAAATAACTGAACACCTTGTTCCAACTGACCCCTTTGGTCTAAGAATAACTAACATCCCAAAATAATGTCCCAATCATGTACATGGTCACATGAACCTCAACTACAGAGAAAATAAATTGTCTCAAGCTCGATGTCTGAGGCATAATGATTTATTCCCTCTATGTAATAACATCACCATCATAACAAACATTTTCCATAGGAAAGATGTTTCCCATCCTCTAAAATAATCTTTTCCAAATATTGTCCAGTATAGTGAACCTCAACCCACTAACCAACTGTCTCAACATTATCTATAAATGTCTCATCACAATATCTATGGATTTTTATGGCAAGAACCTCCAACCATAATCCTATGATATATCTAATAAAGTCCCTTACAAAGATGAGCCATTAGTACCACCTCGTCATGTATGTCCTACTCTGTGAACTTCTCCCAAAACCCCACATTGGTCAACACAGGTGACTAACAGTCACCAATAAGTCCCTAAGACACATCATCTCACACTTAATTCCCATAAGACCATTTCATTCAATCCAATGGTCATCACCATTGTATATAATTCATGTAATTCCCCAATCCTAATGACCTAATGACCTCATTCAATGACTGTTTCTCCCATCCAGCGATCAACATCCCTAAGAATTTATATATATATATATATATATATATATATATCAGGTTTCTCCCATACTGGTGATCACATTTCCTCATGTCAGATAGTCAATGTTATATTGATCCTTTCGCCGAACCCATCACATTCTCATGGAACTCAACAATAAATATAATTAATTTAAAACTATTTAATTTTATAAATGAAACAACCCTTACTAAAACATCCTAAGGTCCCAAGCCACTCACTCATCACAAACCATTTCTAAACATGATGATCATTCCCATAAACGTTTCATAACATCATTTATTTAATTTAGAAGTCACCACTTAATTTAATTATGAATTTCTCAGTCAACACACTAGTGTTCTCAAATCCTCATCCTAAAAAATAGTAAAAACGTGGTGAAAGATAAGAGTCACCATCCACATGTTGGTAGAAACACACTCATCCGATATCGGATTATAGCATGAGATTATTTTTATTAAATTAGAATTTTAGATTAACTCTTTAAAATTTGGGGTAAAACGGATATTAAAGTCTTAATGCATAGTATAGAGAGTGAAATGAGAAAAACGAACAAGATGAGATAAGATCTTACCGATGTGGTTCATATTCACAAAACAGATCAAGGAATGGAGTTCAGATGAGAGATTCGACTCAAAGCCTAATAGAAGTGGATTTTATGATAAAGCCTTCTATATACAGACCAAGTACATGGAAAAGGCAGAGAATTAAAATTAAGGGGGAAGCATCAGTTTATTAATTATGCATTTTTTCAAGAGCTCACATAGTTTATAAAACTGTGTGTACACTGTAAGGCTCAAAATTTTTAATATCCATACCCCATATGGTTTTCTCACACAATTTCACCAAACTGTTCTGAGACTTTACATATCCACTATTTAAGTGGCACTTAACATGCTTCATGTGCATGGTTTTCACAAACCATGCACAAGCTATGCAGATCCATCAAATAAAAAAAATAGAGACTTCTTTTCATGGATTTTGTCCCCCTATTACATGGTTTACCAAACTATGATAAGTGCATTTGGAGGGAACATAATTTCCCTTGTGGGGTCAAGTTTGTCCAAACCATGCACCCTAATCTCTACACCCATGAAACATGGGGTTTCTTCCGTTTATGCACATGAAACCCAACCAAAACACCATAGAATTTACCAAGTCTCTAAACCCATCCACAAAAGGTATTGGATTAAATAAACTCTCATAATTTGCTTATGATAAACAATAAAACATTTTTTCTACCCACAAAGATTTAAAAATTAATAACAAGTGATATATTCAACCACTCAAAAAACATGGGATGTTACAATCTCCCCACCATATCATATGTTTTACCAATTCTATATAACTAAACATGAAGATGGTACAAAACATACCCATATTGAAAAAATTTACCCGAAATACCCTGGTAAAAAGGGAATATGTCAACTAACTTTGGTTACTTCCCACATTAGGAGTTTCCAGCCTTAATCAAATCTTAACTGAAAACTCAAAGAAAACTGATAGTCTATCAACCATCACCGTACTCAAGGTCCTACCATAATAAATTTTCACCCATCCACCTAACCATGTTCCCCTATGTCATACCGAACACCCATCATGTACCGAATCTCAACTGATTCCCACCTCGTATCCATGTTACACATGAAACCATTGAGGTTCTAAATCTTATCAGATGCTAAAAACAGTATCTGTGCCTCAAAACTCAAATAAGTCATGCATCATAACAATGCCCTGATGTCAGATCAACTCATAATAAATAAACACAAAAATTATCATAACATATCCAGATGAAAAACAATTCATATATATATGTATAACTCATCTAATACAATGCCAACCTATTGACCAGAATTAGTTTAGTTTGAAGATAATAATTGTTCACCTCGTGTAAGAAGACGAGACATGCCTAAAAAAAGGTCCATACCAAAATAAAACAAATCCTAATTCACACTCCTATAATACATTTAACAATAATAGAATTCCCATCCTTCTATACACCTTATAGCTCCATTACGTGCATGTGGCCTAAAGCTAAAATACCTAACTCCTGGCCTCTATATGGTGATACACCATCCACTGGCCATTGATCCCACTTCTAAGTCTTTCTATCTCTATCATGGCCTCTGTGTGTATCTGAATCTCATCTACCAGCTCCTAGTACCACTCCCAGATCAATATTAGTACAACGGGTATTCCCTGGTCTCGGAATCATGTCTATCTGAGAAGGATTCTAAAAATAACCACTTGATATTCTCAACTGCGTCGCATTCTCGGCACTCCTTAGGTTCCTGATCACACTATGTCTTCACATGCCCAAGTATCCAATATTAGGAGAACACCACTGATGATCCACTCATCGGTGGTCTAGTTGAGTCCCTGGACTGACTAACATACCATAACTCCTCTTTTCAAAGCTTCCTTCTATCTGATGCATCCCCACAAAAATGTCATAATATTGTCACCAAGATTGAGTAAGACCATTCCATCATATTTCCAGAGACTGTGAGTGCTTGATTCACCACCTCTGAGAATGCGGCCAACCTGAAGATGTCTACTTTTACCCAAAGAGTGTTTCATAAACAATCCTTGAAATTCCTCGCCCTCATAGTGCCATCTCCCACCATACTGGGTGGGAAGAAAGAAAAATTGGTGAATGTTGTTGCATAGTCCATGATAGATAGGTCACCCTACTGAACACTCAACAAAACCTATTATCACTCTTCCCTTAGTATATCTATAAATAATATCTCTAAGAACATATACTTCATATTATTAAATGAGTCTCTCATGTCTACCTACCTAAATCGGCATGTCCCACTAGCACATTGTCGGTCCTCTGGTCATGTTTGTAGACAGCTTCACCATCCCCCCTAGGGGTCTCTCTAGTTCCTCAATGATCATTAATATCAACATGATCTGGTTCTTATCCACTTTCAGTTCACCCTCACCCCTGAATGGTTATGGGTGATAAATGTTAAACTCTCGAATGAATTATGACATGGATGGATCTGCTCCCTAGGATCCCCTATAAATCCCCTAGATAACATGTATCTTTCTCACTCTAAGATTCTCATTACTCAATGTCCCAAAAGATGTAAAATCTTAAGACTACCATAGTAATTATTTATCATGTACCTATGATTGTAACTTCAGATCATGATTTTCATGACCCCCAAGGGCCTCATATCTACCCTTAGATATCTCAACCTATGCCGGATCCTATTTCACTAAAACATCATCCTCCTGACCATCCACCAAATCTCATCTAGGTGGAATCTAGTTTAATAACAATACATGGCTATACAACCTTAATAACCTAAATATATATAATGTAGATATGTAAAGTAGTAAAAGGAATCATAATCTCTCATCCCTTACTCTCCCTCATTACGACCATGTATCTTTATATCCTGCCTCTTGGCACTGTACCCACTAACATCAGATCCATGTGTCACATAGAATTATGGAATCCTGGCCCCTTGCCTACTCACATCATATCATTCTTGACATATCAATCTGATGACCACATTTCTTGACCTAGTTATATAAATAACTGAATTTCATCATCAAATAAAAGTCCTATAAGAACTAGGCCCATGTATATATATATATATATCACACATAACATAAATATTTTATTGGGTCTACTTTCCTAGGTTGGATGAGTTTAATTACCCCAAACAGAGTGTCAAACAAGAAAATTCTACATACCATCCTTTGTTGAAACATTTAACAACCTAACCCATATTATCAAAATTCAAGTCCAAAATGAAAATAAAAATTAGATTCCATAGCACATTAATATATATTTCAAAGATCACATGTTCCTAATTAAAAAAGCATACACAATCTCTACCTTTTCAAACTAGGCCAAAGGTCCAAGAATCCTCCCATTCTATACTAGAAAAAGGTCACAAATCACAACATATAAAAACCAAATCCATCTGAACCAAAAATGGTTTAAATAAATTCAATTGTAAAACGGTAAATGTATAACAGTAATTCCCACCCCTGGAATATTTTGTCAAACAACCATTCATGGGGCTGTAATCAACCGAACATGAATTTTAAACATATTTAAGACATAATAATAATCCATATTCTATCAAATCTAAAATATTAAGACCAAAAAAGGTTTAAAATAAATCCTTTGATAATATTTGTAGGCCTCGAACCAATTTGAAAACCTAAAAATTGATTTAGGGTGAGTGACACTGGCCCTTAGGCATGCCTCCTCATAATCCAAAGGATTCCAACTATCAATGAGTTTGTAAATGGGACATAGTTGGGAGACTAAAACCATTGTTAATGAATATAATTATGGTCTATACAAATATAAAGTATAAAAACATTATATCAAAAACTAGACCAGTAACCTTCCCATGGTGGAAAAACATGCAATAGTTTTAGATGAAATGATAACAAAAAATCTTAAAATAAACCATTTCTAGAACTAAACCTCAAAAGTACCAATTCTAGAAGGTGAATCATAAAATATTTGTCCAATATTTTAATAATATATGAGGGTCACCAGTGGTCAAAATTTGTTCATACATCTATATTAACATGTTGATACAGATAGAAGGAAAAATGAAAAGTCTAGCTGATGTTGGAACCACAAGGCCCTTTCAATTTATCCTATGAAAAAATATAGTCTAAACACTAGGTCCCATCCCTAATGCTCTTCTGATTACCTAATCAATGGAGTGTCAAATCTACATGCGTCTCTAAGGTCCTGAGTTGGGTGAGAGAAAGAATCACAGCAGGACACAACCAACATGTGTTTACCCTACATCTATGATTTAGACGATGTACTAAAAAGTAAAAAAACAACTTAGGCACATCATATATATAACTTTCATCCCATATTCTCAACAACCACAAGGAAGAAATCACAAAATTTGACTAATTCCAAAATATCTATATTAGATAGTATCCATATCCTAAGCCTCAAGAATCCCCAAATGTAATTCATTCAAGGTGAACCATTACGTTAAAAGTTTGATAAATTCACATGGAACCTCATGAAATCTGACACCTTGTGTCTGAAAATAACCAACATCTCAATGGCACAAACCAATCTCAAACCTAGTCCTACAGACCTTAGCTATAAATAAACCCCTTCGGATCAAGGCCAATGACTGAAGAACATCAATATCTATCATCCAAGTAATAACACATTCAGAACAAAAACCAACATCCTGGATAATGATGATGTCCTTCCTCCCAAATATTTCTAGTATAATAGCCTCAATTATGGTGAGGCTCAGTCCCAAATCAATGTCCTCAATACTGTCAAGCAATGGCACATCGCTATCCCTGTGGATTTCTACAATAAGAACCTACAACCATCATCCTAAGACACAACTAATAGAGGCATCTTCCCTCATGAGTGGTCAAAAAAGCCTCATAATCTGGGTCTTACTATGTAAACACATTTCGAAATGGTGAATTTTACAACATTCTTGATTGATAATAACCAAAAAAGACCCTAAGACACATCATCTGGAACGTATTTCTCCCACCATTGTGCTTCTCATTCAAATGTTCATTATAATCATAAATCATCTAATTCATTCCCCAATCACGATGAAAAAATCACCTCCTTTGAGGACTTTGTCACTCAACCTGGGATCAACATCACTCAGAATATATTTATATATATAAATCAAGCCACACATAGCCTAAAAATCACATCACCTAAAATTAGATAGTAAATGTTATATTAATCATCAAGATGTTCCCTTGATGTCCCCATGGTAATCAATAATAAATATAATTAATTTAAAACAATTCAATTTAATAATTCAATGTAACCCAACATAAAAATTTTGAGGTCCCAAGACACTCACTTGACACTAACCATTTTTATACATGAGGATCATTCCCATAGAAATCTCTGAACATTATTTAATTAATTTATAAGTCAGCCATTAATTTAATAAATACATTCTCGGTCAACACAATGAAATTATAAAATCCACAGCCAAAAAACCAGCAAACATAGAGAATGATAAGCACCACTAACCTTGTGTTTGTATACAAATGCATGTCCAGTATTAGCTTCTAAATCAAGTATATTTGAAATAAGTCTTCATTTTAGATTAATTACTGAAATTATGATAAAACATATTCTAGGGGTTTAACACTCTGTATGGAAATATTAAAGGAAATGATAATATATTGGAGTGAATATCTTACCAATTCTATTCCAATGAACAATAAAGAAATATAAATTGAGTTTGGACAAGAGATTCTGCTCAAAGATGATAAGAAGTAAATTTTGGGACACCCCTACTTCAAGAAGACCAAATGGAAGGAAAAGGGGGAGAATTATAATTATGGGGGGAGGGTAATATGAGTAATTTAAAATTTTTAAAATAATCTCATAGATTGGAAAACCGTGTAAAAACCATTCATCTCCACCTAAATTAGTGCTATACCCCACATGGTTATCATTCATTGTTTGGGAAAACATTTCTATGCACTTACATATCGACTATTTTAGTGGAACTAAGTGTGTATCTTATGCATTGTTATTCCAAATCATGACCAATCCAAGTGGTTCCCATTTCAAGTAACTACATAGGCCATCACACATCCATGAGACCCTTCTGTATGGTTTAGAAAACCATGTTCAGTTCATTGAGAGGGAATAGAAATTCTCTTAGGATACCGCATGATTTATCCAAGCCATAGTCCATAGTCTACACACCATGAAAACATGAGTTTTCAGACTCTGATGAACCCAAAACCCAATTGAAACACCCATTAATTTTACAAAACTCTAAACCCATCAAAAAACAAGATATTTTGTTAATGAAGCTCCAAGAATTAAGTTCTGATTAACCGGAATAGTGTATTTCTACCCACCTAACTCTAAAAATTCAAAACAGGTGAGGAATTCAACCTTCTCCAAAAACATGGGATGTTACACCACATTAATTTCATTGTAGTCTCCGTACTATAATATAGGCTCATATAATATTAATTATTATAATAAATCATACAACTTTACATGAATCGATTAATTTGTTTCTGGTATTGATAAGTACCACACTATGGGAATTCATTTTGTTATTTATAGTCCTTGAGAAATATTATTTAGTAATTTGGAAAAGAATGTACTCATATAGATTTCATAACCATTAAATGTATCATTCATTTAGGAAGTTCATTATCTTCTTGGAGAATATCATTCAATAGAGTTAGTGGTTTACTAAAACTAGCATCACTAATTTTGTTTCCAACTTTTAAATTTTATAGCTTTAGTAGGGATTACAATGTGGTCTATTTATTTTATCTAACAAACAATAGTGTCTTTTCACGCCTCTTTAAATTTTCAATCAATTTTGGAAAATCTTGAATATCATCTTCAACTATCATATTTATTTACTCAATATGAACTTCATTATAATTCACACTTATAATCACATCCTCTATATGGTCTACATAATTTTCCACATTTGTAATCATATCAGATGATATATAAAATGAAGTGTTATCCCAGTCACTAGATACATTCAATTCCCTCTTATATATTCCAAAATGTTTAACATTGATCTATTTCATGATAGATCATGTATATTTCAAACACCATTAAACTAATTAGTCTTAAATATCTATAATTTAAACACAGAAATAGTATTTGAGAAGGTTTATATGCATTAACTTTTGAAAAAAATTTAAATCATTTAACACATCTTTATACTTTTTTTATATTATTGGAATAAAATCATTTTTGATTCATATCAATCATATGTTATTCATTAATATTGATATTTAAAAAAATACTCAATGTGATCCTTTAATATTTTGCTAACCCAATATTTAAATGTTTCAAATATTTTCTGTATTATTCAAAGGAAATGGGTCATTGAATTTAAGAAAATAATTACTTCATTAGTATTTAGTGTTATCCACTGAATTCATCCACAATGATCACTAATACCTTGTATGGGATGGTTATTAGTTAGAGTGGTTCATTAATCATAGGTGTATTTATTGAAGAGAAGGGGGATGAGTCTCAAGAAACAAAATGAAATAATAAACATTTCTGAGATAGGTCTGATGAGGATAGAAGTATTCACCTTAAATCTAAATGCTTCCATGATATGGAGTCAGAAAATCACGTGAAACCATATTTTAGTTTTCTATAAAAATCTGAAAAAATTAATAATAGTCGTTTGATCCCTACAAGGGGTTACTTGGTTGGTGTGACATTGAGAAGGGTAAGCTGGATGGGCTTACATATAGTCGGGATGAGAAATCTGTTATTGTTTCAATATTCAAAGGATGCATTCAATTACTCCATGAAAAGAAAAATGATATTGTTCTTAGTAGTGAATTGTAAAAGAACATAACTTCCTATGAGAACAAGGTTCATTGATTGGGGTCATGATGGTTATCATATGGGCCGGTTACAGTTAGTGAAATTCCCAATAAATTAGGTTATTTACAATATATATTATGTATGAGGTGATATTTTTTATATCTGGGAGGTCTATGAATTTTTACATGATTATATACATATTGATATGACCCTGTTTCCTTACACTTGTATGGATTTATAAATATACCCCCCAATCTACCAGTTTCATTTATAAATATTGATAGAAATCAACGTATTGACACATGTTTTTAGGAGAGATAAAATAAGAAAAATGAAATTTTTATATGAGTGGATTATGAATTTAATCAATAGAAATTGTTAATTTCTAAAGAGTAACTGTTAGAGAAAAAACTCTCACTTATTTATCTCCCCTTCATAGTGATAAATTACCACCACCCTAGAATCTTAAACAAGGGTTATTCCTCATAAATTTAATCTTATATGCTCTACTATTATATTTTTCATTATCTTTATCCTTTTTATAGTATCTCTACACATTCCAATATGGTATTAAGATACTAAGACGTTATTGACAATTCAGTGTTCCTTAGGTTGGGTTGGAATGGATGGTTTTCTTGGAGGATACCTATGCAATTAATTGTTCCCCTTAATAGATTCATAATTCATATAAAAAATAGACCAATAACTAATTCTAAGTTAGTTCTTGGTTGGTTCTTAGATTAATGTAGTGGTTGAATTCTATTCCTTTAAATCCAAATCATTTCTCTATAATTCTATTGGAAGTCATAAACCATTTAATCTCATAATCCATTAAAGATTAGCTGAAATCTGTACAGAGTTGAGTGGATTTATGTAAAATTGAATAATAATTTGTTTTGAATGACTTATTAATTATCTCTTATTGATTTATATTGTTCTTTAGGGTATTTTTCTCTTTATTTTGAGTTATAAGAACACTTTCATTATTTTCAGGTCTGTTTTTATAGAGTGTAAAATTGTACATGTTCACACCTTATAATTCCTCATTACATTTAGTGTTATGTAACAAAAATTTATGGAGTTATTTTTGTGTATGTATTTATTTAATAAAATTTTATTTTAATAATTTTAAATTTTATTTTACTTGATGGCATTATTTTTATTAAATTAATATTTTTATAGAAAATAATATTATTTAAAAATAAAATATTAATTTTAAAAAATTTGTTGTATATTTATATATATTTAAATGAATGTAATTTGTAATTATTAAATAATAAAATATATTTCAGAATTTGAAGAAGAAGTTTTTATAATAAAGAATCTTTTCTTACAAAAATGAATAAATTTTAAATACATTGTTTTTCTTAAATTAATAATTTATTTATATATATTTATAGTCTGATTTAGAAAAAAATATTTCATATTTTAAATCGAGATATTGAAATTGATTAAGAGATTAAACATAATATAAATTAAAAAACTAATTACTTATGACAATAATTTAATACAATGATGAATAGTAAATATTATAAAATATGCTAAATGTTAAAATGATGTACATTTTACAAAAACAATATATATCATTATATTCTATTAATGTATTGCCCAATTTCCATTCATTCAAAATAAATATTAATTAAATTTTATTAATTCAAAATAATTATTATTTCAAAATAATTTATATAAATTTTAATTTATGATAGTGAAAAATAAGTATAATAAAAATTCTATAATATCAAAATTATTTATAAATTTTTTATACTTATTTATATATAAATACTTTATAGGCATAACATTCAAATCTCCCAAAAAAACATGAAAAGGCTCTTATAGTTTTAACTCAAACAAACAGACGTAATCCTGACCTCTCCGTATCTCACAAAAGGTTGAAATTAAGAAAGAGGGTTCTAAACCTCCAAAAACATAATAAGAATATAAGGGGGGCAAAGGTTCACATTGAAAATTCTCCATATAGGGTTACACATAACCTTTGACTTAACCATTAGAAATAAAAGGGGTGAATGTGTTCCAAATTACAAGGACCTAACCAGTCAAAATTAAAAGATAATGATTATCAAATAAATGTGATTTGGGAAGGGGGAAATAGAGAAAAAAAGTCTAGATCCTGAAAAATAGAAAATAAATAATCATAAAAAATATAGGAAATTAAACACACCAGAGTATTTATGTGATTTGGACATCATTCGTACTACATATTTTTTCCACAATCTATTTTGAGATTTGAAATGATAAAATTAGTTCATATTTCTACTACCTATATATTCACAAGAATAAAGGTCCTTAATTATTTAATTCACACTAACTTTACCCCAAAATTTACATGTATGTGTATGCCAATACCTCGTAATATTAGCTGGCTATGTATTTATTCTCTTGTAATTGTTTTTTATACATCCACCTATTATGTGGAGGTCCCTAAAACCTTGATCTTGCGATAACAACAATCTAAACACCAAATGTATTGAGAAAATATTGATGAAATTGATCAAGGGAGGGGTGCTTAATGTGAAAATGGTGGGGATCCTGATCTATATGGTACATGAATATAAATCTCCTCCATGGATAGTCTCTAATTATTGTTCGAGGTCAGCTAAAATGTGATGGTGAGGTTGTATCATGAACTCCTGGTAACTGTTGATGCTATTGTTATGTCCTAGAAGACATGTATAATGTGGATAGGAATAAACACATATCCTTCCATTATCATCAGAATATAAGGATTGACTTATTTTTCTAGGACATGAATATATTCCCAATTTATAGCTTGAATATGGGTGTATTCCTTCTTTATATTTCTATTTATTATCATATATTTTTTGAATATAAATTTTATAATTATATATATATATATAATATTTTTTATTAAAAGTATTTATATGCTTTTAAAAAATAATATATGAACTGTATACCTCTATCAATTCTATAATTAGCATTGATACAAGTTACCTTTACTGGAGCATTTACAAAACATAGATAAATGTATCCCATTTATCAGCACATTCTATTTACGACATATAAAAGTCAGTGAAAGGTATGGTTCAATCTATGGAAGTGAAAAAGAAATTTCTAGAAGGTGTGGTACGCCATGTGTTTTATCATATAGTTCTTACATCCAATAGAATCCTCATGGTTTGGGATACAATGTGTCATGGGTCTTTCAAATTAATCAAATCTATTAATAACCATTGTGGTTCTAAGTTTGGTGTGTTAAATATCATGTTTACTACATTCTGCTACACATATTCCCAAAAATATTTTGAACTTTCTGAATTCCCCTAAGACCGCCAATTATGCTTAGTAAAAGGTATTTTAAACTAAATTAACTAACATTAAATAATATTTTTAGATGATAATATAAAAATCTATTTGGTTTGTTTCATTTTTGTTTATTTTTTGTTTTTCTTAACATATCTAGTTTTCCTCACAGGCATCACATTATTTATAGTCTAGATCTGGACAATGCTTTCAAGATATCCAGGGAATTTTCAGGATTTTGACAAATCCCTCTTTGAAATATTCCATGAAATGATTTTTCATTTGTCCATTAACCATGAATTCGTGTTTCATTCATCATCGTATAACAACAATCTACCATGTTAGAATTTGATCACTTCAATGTGTATCGACCACCATAATGGCCACTTAGAAGTAATATTAAATGCGACTTAAACAAGGGTACCTTATCTTCAAGTGTGAATGTAATCTAAGTAATCCATCCGTCATTCCATTGATTTTTTTATTCTGTAAAAATCATAGAATTTTAATATGATAATATTATTAACTCTTTCAGCTCATCCAGTTGTAATAGAATCTAGTATCCTACCATATATTCATCCATATTGTTAATTTTGATGGCTTAAAATGATGGATGATCCAATTCAAATAAAAGGATGATTCTTTTTCTATATACAAGATTGAATTGTTTCATAGAAATAGCTGTTTTGAAATCTTTATGGTATGCCAATATATCATTTTCATATTTTTTCTCCAATCATTTTGAAAAGAATTCACCAATTTGTTTAAAACAATTATTAACTTTTAGGTTCGATAGAACCGATTTCCAACTAGTTTATAGGTGATATGAGGTTGTGGTTTTGTATTGAAATACATATTTATTGATTATTCATGTCATAAAGTTGTTGTTAAAGTGTGTTCTGTAATAACTGATCAGTAATTGGGGAACTCAAAACTAATAAAAACAGATCTTATACAAATAAATTCCTCACTACATTAGATGTATTAAGTTCATAGCTTCCCCCTCCTATGAATTTGAAATATAATCCATATGTTCCGAAATAAGATTATTTGAAAAGGATTTTTCAAAGGGACTTTTGAAATCTATTCCGTACACATCAAATATTTGAACTTCAAGAATATAATTTTATATAATTTTATTCCTTCTTCCAATGTTTCTCACACTTTGACCATGATAAATTCCCATGAATATATTTAATGATCCTGGTTGTTTTTTTGGATAAAAAATTAAATTAAAAGATATTAGAAATGATACGATCAGGCTAATGATGTTCTCTAGTGGTTCATGATTAAATCAATTCTATTACACTTTGTATTTAATCCCATGTTATACATTATCAGATTAATCCGTCTCCACATTTCCATTAGAATCGTGGTTCATACAAAAAGTAGTGTGATGCATCAGCCAAATCATCTTCCTTTTCAAGTAGCATAATTTATGGTATAAATTCACATTGGCCATGTATCCTTATATATAAGAAACCCATAGTCATTCCTCTATATTTAAAAATAATTGAGTCTCGTTGGGGAAGTCATCTGGGATTTCTAGCTCCTCCTTCAATATTTTACAACATAAGTCATACAAATGGTAAGTAATAACATACTCCAAGCCCTTTATTTCATTTATTATGATATCAAACTCTTGAAAAATATGATCTGTCAAATAAATAATAGTTTGGAATAATTTTTTAAATAATTATATTAATGGTTCATGATTATTAAAGACAATAAAATTAGAAATCATGTGGTACAACTTGAATTTGGAGAATAAAAACACAACAATAATAAATTCATTCCATTTAGTTGTGTAGTTGACTTGGGAATCATTTAGAGTGAGTTTGAAATAGTATATGGGACAAAATATGTGACATTACAACTATCCTAATATAGCTCATATTGTTAAATCTCTAGAATCACACATCTACTAAAAGTCACCTTCCCAATTAGTGGATATGATAACAGGAGATGTAACTATGTGGTTCTTCAATAATGAAAATGTTTGATCACAATCTTCTCTAAAACCAAATGAAATATAATTTCCCAATGGGTACATCAATGGTCGAGCAATATTTGATAGAAATCTAACAAACAATGTATAAAATCCCATATGGCTAAGAAACAATTGATTCCTTTTATAGCGGTGATTTCTTGAAGATCATAAATGATCTTGATTTTCACCATATATACTTTTATTACGTGCTTCTAAATTTTGTTTCCCAGCATTATACAACCATATAAATGATATTAAAATTTCCCTATTTTAATATGAGTCACTTTTCATCACATATGCTGAGAAAAAGGTCCAAATTTTTAATTCTAACAAGAAAAGATATTTTTTACTCAAATTAGGAATCCAATAAAATTTCAATAAATTCCTTTTCTATATCATGAAATTTGTGTGTCATGAACCACTAAAATGTTTTCAATAAACTCTTCATTCAAAAAGGCACTCTTTGAAAAGAGAAGGCCACATATGGACATGTGTACATACACTTTGATAAATCTACATGGTCAACATGTATTTGGTTATATCCAGATTAACCACCAACAAAAAAATAAAATTAAAACCCAGATATATTTTCAAGTATATAATTCATAAACGGTTATGGGAAGTGATATTTATGATTGTATTTTTTTAGCCACATTTCATAAACACACACTAACCAAACCATGAGTGGTCTTATAGGTATTATCTCATATTCATTATTATAAATCATTTTTAAACCTAAATTTTTTATAGAAAGTGGGGTCACACACTTTCTTTGAAAAATGGAGAAGATGATTCTACCGTCCAGTAACATCAAAAAATATTTTTTAAAAACATCATTCATAGGCAGGGTAAGAATACTACAAGGTTAAAAGATTTTCTATAATTTGTTTTAAGTAATATATTATGTGTGTATATAATGTTTTTAATCCACTTGATGTCTGGTGCACCCCATCTTATTGAGTGATTCCTCATTCTCAAAATGGAAAAACAAATTTCTTATTTTTCCTTATTTAACTCGGAATTTAAAATTAGTAGGATAATTTATTCATCCTACAGAAATGAATACCTTATTTTAATCAGTATGGGTTTCTGTTGTTAGGCCTATGGATTGATAATTAGTGGCATAAACTCTAAATAAATTCCCATTTTCAATGGTTCTATGTACTACACCTCCTCACATTCACTATTACCCTATTTTTTCCATGGGTAGTTTTTTCTTGCTCATCCATCATTTCATCAACAAGATCCATCCCACCATCCTATTATTCTTATTGTAACCACTATAGTGTTATCACATTTAGATATAGATATTCATTATCATCAAATATGGCTTGACATTACATTATGTCTGCTCCTTGTTTAGAGACCATCACTAAGTCTAAATCAACTTTCTATTTTCTGACAAAAAAAATACTTCCATGATTCACACCAATAAACACTTTCCCAATTGAAAGAAATGGTCATCATAGAATAATGACCACATCACATTATTCCTCCATATCAAAAATGTTAAAAATTATGGCGAAAATAAACTTCTAAACCATTAAAAGAACATCTTCATGAACTCTGTAAGGACATTTTATTGATCTATGGTAGATTTAAATTATACCATTGTCATCTTTGATTCATCTAGATCTAATATATTGAATGTATTTTGGAAAAAGATTCACTCATTCACCAATTTTACACAATGATTTCTTAAAGATTCATGTACCTATAATGTATAGATAAATAACCTTCCAAGATCTCTCTTCTTCTATGGATGTATCCATTGGATGACATCAGAGAATTTTTTATTAATGATATGACTCAAAAATCATCCATTAAATTATTATTTGAAAGTAACTCCTATAAAAAATTTCATAAACCAATATTTGGAAAATGTATTATGAAAATGGGATATTAATATAAATCCTTTGAACATATCCAACAGAAATTATTTTGGATCTTCATATGTCCTCTCATCATAATCTCTAAGAATGGTAGAGGAGGTCAATAAGGTGTCATTTCAATGAACGTATCATATTTTAAAACGTCATTAGATAAATGTTGAGATCTTCCCACCTTATTAGCCTATTGTTAAGAAATCATCATGACTTTCTTTCTAATAATGTATACTTTTCTGTAGTCCCCCACTTTATCAATAAATTAATATTATGTTTGTTCATCCATTTCTAGTTCCTTCCCCATGTTCTTTTCAAGTTTTAGAACTTTTTTTCTTTATATTTGGTGTGAAAATTAAGACTGAAAATTTGGCCTCCTATAATGAATATATATCAATATTAATGATAATTTAAATTGGTAAAAAGTTTGAAAAATATTGAGATATATTCCACACTTTATATTCAAGTTTACGACTGAAGAACTTCTGATTTTGAACCTATATTTCTTAATCCATCATTCTTTTATATGTTTAATTAATGATTGTGAAGAGAAAATTCATGAGATTTCATTGATGGAGAGTGGTTAATTATGGATATCATGGTAGAGGTTGAAACTGGTACTAATTATGTTGTGGTTGTTATTGAGCTCTATATATTTGAAATTGATGGAATGGTCATGGATCTTGTACCTCAAGTGGGTATCCATGTGAGTATTATTGAACTCTATATTGTTCTCATCATGAATCCTAAAATATATGTGATGTATACCATGAGAAGGAATTAAATATAAATACTAAAATAAAACTTTTTCCTTTACTTACATGTGTTAATTACATGATTTGGTCACGTACACAATAATCTATTAGGCTGACCACACAACACCCATAAATATTATCCTTCCATTTTTTATGACATTTGTATGTCACTTCTCAATTTTCTTGTTTGTGTAGGAGGAAACTATTTATCTAAAAACTTATTATCAGGTTAATTTGATTTAGTAATTTATCATATTTTTTATTTCTAAAACCAATACATTTCATAGTATCCCAATGAAAATTGAAAAACTATGAGTTTTATAGCATTAGTGGTAAACCCTGGGTGTTTGAATGCATCACAACCCTCCAAAAAACTAGAGAGGACTCTATGTGAATCCCCATTTTAAATTTCATTAACTTCTGCATGTTATAAATCATCTGAATAAGAACTGGATGATTGTAATCATTTTTTTTCATGTATTAGAGGGTAAAAAATACTTGGTGTAAAAGCATTGAATGATATGAAGCCATAATTTGGAATGGTATTCTCTGTAATCATCTGTAATGAACTGTTTTGTTTATCCCCTTATAAAAACTAAGAATTTCTATCATTTAGAGAAACAAGGTTTCATTGATTAGTCATTACTATATGGTCTGGTGATAATAATTATCACATTGTTATTTTTTTGAATTTATGAGGTTCTAAAGAGTCCTGACTCCTTGTGTAATTATTTGCGGATCTTCTCATGCACTAGTTTCCTATAATGAGGAAAACACCAAACCAATGTACTCAAAAAAATTTAAAAGTAAAATATAGATGATGAAATATAATAATGAGTCAAATAATGTGGAAATAACTCTAAATGTCATTGTGGATCCATTGAAATAGAAATATGTAACTGGTCAACTCTGTTGATTTTTAACCTCTTTTTGGTTTACCCATTTTTTAATTTAATGATTGTAACCTCTACATTTCCACCACAATATTGTATAAAACATAAGTACGAAGTTGTAACATGAGGAATATAATATTTGAATCCCTAAAAAGTTATTAATATAGTTTATCATTTTATTATACATATAAAATAATGTTATCAAGTTTAATTGTAGGGATAAAATTTTAACAAGGGTGTGAGATCAATTTCAAGCTATTTCATAAAAGTAATATCATTCCACTCTCAATCATAGATTGGTAAAAGTTCTATACAAAAAGTCATTATATAATTTTAAAAAATTTGTGTTCAAATTGGTTAAATTTCTATAGTCATATAAAATTCCTTTGATCTTGTAGACATTATTCACCCAAATACATTATGCAGGACTCTTGTAGTGGAATAAAAATATAGTTTATGGTTTATAATTTTTATTTTCCCTATATTATGTTGTTCCTCCGGGTCCAATACTCTAGTTAAGATTCCTGAAAATGGATATGATATAATTTTTGTATACATAGTACTTCCTAATCAATAAGTCATTACAATGGTTGAGATGGAATACTAATTAATCACTCAGACCTTTACTCTCAATCCATTTACCCTTTAGAATTTATTTATGCATTATGGATAAAAATTACAATATGTGAGATGATGAAAATAAAAAACCTAAATATAAGTAACCACATTTCAATAATTAATGTACAATTAAATGAAAAGAAATTTCCATCAATACTATGAATAAAAAATTATTCAATAAAATCATGAATGAACAATGGAAAAAGTCTCGAAAATAATTTCAAAAAATTGTCTTATTGTCTTAGTGATTGAAAGAATATATTATATAATATTTTACATTCACCAAGACTTCTTTATCTTGGAAATGATGTGGTGCATTTAAAATTTTATGGATTCATGAAAATGTTTTGGTTGTATGTTTTAATTTTGACTGAAATATTCTTTTTTTACACTGACATAAGCTTGAACATAGGTATACTGGAAGTCTTGTACCAATGATCAGTTGACATTCTGAGTCACGATGGTATAAAAAAGTAATTTAAAATTTATTTCCCTTTTTTATTATAGTACTTATTCGTTGGCACAAATGTGAAATGTTCAAAATGATGTAGGCTATGTAATGTCGTATCTAGATTTATATTATGAACCAAGTTCCATACAATGTTGTGGCCTTTGGCGTGTTTTTATGAAATATTCTCTTATGGAACAAATGTTAAATATCCATGGAGTAGTGAATTACATTTGTAAATGTTACCTTCTTATTTCCTTGAACACATCCAAAATGGAAATTTGAGAAAAGTTTCATCTTCCAACATTCCTTGTAAGTCACGATATCCCCTACATTGTTGTATCTCTTGATGTGTTTACCATTGGGGAGTCCAATAAATGTTTTTATGCCGTTGCATTTCATATTCCTTATATAGCTTCAAACATGTCCTATAACATAGTGTGGTGTTAAATTGGTTGTGGTGTTATTTACTATATAATCTTATCCATGAATACCAAATAGTTTTAGTATGTGACTTTTCCTCATGTAATCCCATGTGTCATATGGCTTCATCTCACTGTAACCTACGGATCCCCATAATGGGAATCATAGTAATTCCATAATCATTCTTATGAATCTCTAGGGATTTGTGCACTGAATCATACTTAATTCTTCCAATTTACACCATTTCATCTATAATCGTTACATCCCAACAATAAAACCCTTCAAAATATCATCATTAATTCATAAAACATGCACAATAATCAATGAAATTTACTTGAAACCCATAAATATTTGATATATTTGTAACTTCTTATGAAAATAAATTATGTAATAAAATCCCTTTATCTTGTTATCTAAAATCAATAAGGTTTTATTATAATTTCATTAACCTTTGTTCTTGATGTATATTTCAATGGTTTTAAAAAATTTAAATGGTTGATAATTCAACCATGGATAAAGACTTTATCAGGTAGTATAATTCCCATGAAAGGGAATAAGATATCAACTTCTATTATATAGATATAGGAATAAATACTTTTCCACATTTTTCATTAATACAACATCACTAATGATGCACCCAATGTATCATACCTTACTAAAATCACATGTCATTATAATTTCTACCAATATATAAAAGTACATGACTTAAGATATGCATTAATAATAATATTAATGTAGAAGTATCATTAAAAAAATTTATATATAGGAATATATAATAACACATATAAAGGTAAATTTGTTACAAGAAGGTTACATTCTCATAATCTCCTACATATAATATTATCAAGGGAATCCACTGTGAGAATGTTTCTCAGAGTCTTATATGTACCCACCCCTGATAGCCTAAATCATTTATGTCATATCAAATAATTTCATCTAGTCGTATGACTTATATTTATGAATATTATTGTGTATCTTCTGGTTCATAGAATAGTGGGGAACTATTGTGATGTTTTATTGTGACAAATAATCATAGGAAATTATCCAAAACTACATCATGCTGAAGAAAATTCATGATGTTATAATAAATTTTATTGATATTCAGATACATAAATATAAGTAATCATATTGTACATAGTAGTTTTATCTACAACACAGACTCATAAATACTCTAATTTTCATTATATCCAATTGCTAACACCCATTAGCTCTCAAGATCTCTCCTAATTTGCATGCTTATGATGAGATAAGTATTTATGAAAGTGTTCCACCATGTTTTAGTACATGGAAACTCTACTCACAACTACTCCAACCCATTGATAAAAGAACCTCATGATGGGATTTTTTTATATTTTTTGATTCTCCAATTGAAGTGAACTTTTCTCAATATTTTATCTAACTATTTTTGTATTATAATAATATAATGTGATAGGATATTAAATATTAATCACCACATCAAGATCATGCATAACATTGTGAATAAAAACTACTTCTTTGGATGCATTAGAAGAAAATATATATTGAGACTCCATTGTAGAATCATCGATAAATGATTTATTTTATCTCAAGTATATCACAACTTCTCTATTGAGACTAAATAAATATTATGACTATGACTTCATATCATTCTGATATATTTTGAAACTAGCATCAGTATAACATCAAATTAGTAGATACTCTATTCATCCATATACCAAGAACATATCCTTAGTACACCTAAGATACTTAAGTAAAACCTTTATAGTAGAAAAAATTATGTTCTTCTAGATCATAATTATATCTACCTAACATTATTAAAGAGTATGATACACAAATCATAGTATATAACATGGAATACCTGATATATCATTTCATAGATGCATCTGAGATCATCCTAGTCTCTCTCCCCCTAACTCTGTTTGAGTAATCATTTCCTTATATAGGTGTATACCATGTGACACTACAACTGATCCCCTCTTAGATTAACCCAAACAATATATCTTTCTAATATTTTCAATGTATATACTTTGACTTAGACTAAGTAAACTTTTGAATTTATCTCTAATCTTCTCAATTCCAATGATATATATTACTTCACATATCTCCGTTATGGATAAACACATTTATAAAGAGTTCTTAACTAACTGTAAGATAGATATGTCCTTTCTAATAAGTAATATTTCAATATCATATAATTATAGGAATACAAACAAACTCACCCTAATCCATTTCTAAACACATGTCTCTAATTCATTATTTAGGAAACCATAACCTATTAAAGATTTATTAAATTGAATTTTATATGACCTTTATGCTTGAATAAACCCATAAATTAGTCAATGAAACATATATATCTTATTGGTATTTCTTGATTCATAAAACCTTCATTTAGTGTGATTTATAAATATTCCCTAGGGATTACATTAAAGAATGATGTTTTGACATCAATCTACTAATTTTCAAAGTCATGAATAACTATTATGATAAGAAGAAATCTGATTTTTTTAGCATGGAAACTGGAGAAATATTTTTTTCATAGTCAATGCCTTATTGTTTTTAAAATCTATATTAACAATATTTAATTTATAAGTAATTAATTTACCATTCATTTCTTGTTTTTATTCAATATCAATTTACACAAAATGATCAAAACATTAATATATTGATTGAATAGAATCCAAACTTGGTTTGGATACATTGAATCCTTCTTAGTAAGCGTCGATTCCTTTTTTCTTGCATATTAGAATCTCTGTATTTCCTTTTTGTAGGAAGGTTGATCATTATTATCAACCAATATTGAGTCACCTTCTTTTATTAAAAGAAACCCATCTCTTTCTGGTTCTCCAACATCTTTGGTACTCCTAAATAGAGATTGTGAATCATAAGCAATGTCTTCCATGGGTAAATGTGGAATTTATTCCTTTAATAACTCTTATGTATCTTCCGCATCATCTTCAAATAATTAAATATTTATCCCATTATATTTCTAATCGATATTCTCCCTATCATGAAAAATATATTTCCATACAATTTTTAACATCTTATATAAGGGGTGGTATAGATAATATCCATGTGTTTCCTTGGGTGGATCTATAAGGATACACTTCACACCATATAGTGCTAGTTTGTTTTTCAGATTTATCATTAATGAACTAATCACAACCCGAAGAATGTGACTGTGATGACACATATTTACTTTTATAAATAAACTAATATAGTATTCTAATTATCACCTTAGATGGTACTCTATTTAGAATTGGTGTTATAACTTGTATTTCATATCCCTAAAAGGATAATGAAATAATTTATTGGGTCATCATTGACCATAACATGTCAAGATGGTATGAATCCTCCTTTCACCAATATTATTCCACTATGTTGTATAAGGAAGTGAGATTTCAGATATAATACCACACTCTCATAAGAATTTGATGAATTCTTTGTTAAGATACTCACCACATTGATCATATCAAATATTATTTGTCTTCTAACCAAGTTTATTCTCCACATCATTCATGATTTCATAGAATTTACCAATGTATTCAAACTTATACCATACCAATTATACATATCCATATCTAATTATGTAATTAGAAAAATTAAGCATGTGTGAATATCCACATATAGACTCTAATTGAAATATCCTGCACACATTAGTGTGTACCAATTAGAGATGCTATGTATGTCTCTCACCTGGTAACCATATTGATAGAGCATTGTCAAAATCTTCTTGTTTACATGACCTAGATAGTGATTCCACAATGAAGTGTGAATTGAGTCATGCAAACATGATTTGTTATCAATTTTTAATACTTTATTTTCATAAATTAATATATAAAGACCTTTATTTAAATCTTTCATACCATGAAAATCACATAATTTAAAAAAATCATTTATTACTTAAATTGTAAATAAAATCTTATGTTTATCCTTGGGATACAAAAAATATGTTCATTGTAAAAATTTCCAATTAATAATAATATTTTAAAACCAAGACCATCCTAGTTGATAATGGAATGTGGTAGTCTCCAATGGCTAGAGTAACTAGCTACCCTCTATTGGTATCATTTAAATCCACCTTTACTCAAGAAATATTCTAAAATATATATTTTCACTTTCATTTGAATATAGATGTAATCCAAAAAATATTCATCTTATATTAAATGTGTATTTATTGAAATATTTCACTCGATAATTAAAGCTCCAAAATATTTCATTTCCTTCGGTAACCATGTGTAATTATACTTCCAATAACACACCTCACATGTATTATGTTGTTAGATAGATTTAATATTACCTACATCAAATTATTATTTCTTCATTGATGAATTGGAAAACCACTCTTGTCTTACCATCACTTTGGCTGTTGAATAAATCTATATTTCCTCTACCGGTGATCCAAAAATGCTCCATGAGCCTCTGATCATCATCATAGAATTCTCTGTGTGCTATAAAAGATGAATCTAATTATTTTATTGATCATCATTGATCATAACCAAATCACATAGGGGAAGAAGAATTCAATATGTTAGAGAATGAGAATTTATCATTGTTCTTCAAAGCATTCTAGGAAGAGATCTCTCTAGAACATAGGTGAATCCACTTGATAAATCATTGTACATAATGATGAAATGTGGATGGGTATTTCACACCAAAATAAAATATCATTACCAGTATTATATGGCATTTTATTTTGAAAATAATAATTATACAAGGCCCACTACTATTTTTCATAACACCCAGTGAACCATGTCTCTAAATAATAATAATAATATCATTATAATTTACATGATATGTCCTAAAATAATGGATAAAAATATCTTTTTATTTAATAAATAAATTAATATTTATTATAATAATATATAATATTAATTTTCTCACTAGAATATTAAACTCAGTCCTCCAATCCCTCTCAATATTAAATATTCCTTGAATAATGATTTTTTGATATATTAAATAAATTCTTATGTATTATTGTCCTATAAATGTGTAAATATTATATTCACAGAATTCATGAATAAATATTTATTTAAAAGTCATGTATCTCAATTATTAAATATTTTGTTACCTTGGGATTAATCTATAATAAATAAATATTTTATATGTACATAATTAAGTAAATAATTACATGGTGAATTATATTTATTAAACATTAAACTCACACACATCTTTTCTTTAATAACTTATGATTGAATATTTTCAATCAAACTAATATATAATATTATTAAATCTTGTATGGGAATAATATTTATACAACATATTAAATTCATATGTAATATAACAAAGGTTCTGAAGACATGTAGTGTGTGACCCTCTAGGCCCCTTTCCTAGTGGTATTAGACTACACTGCCTAAATTTCACAGTTAACATCTATCAACATTCCAAGGATCCAATTGAGAATGAATTTTACTCCATAATGAAAAAAATATTATATGAATGTAGACTGTGTAATATAATCCCAATATCAAAATACCTCAAATTGAGATTGGTGTTATTTAGTATCATCAACCTATTTACTCGATGTATCTTTCATTGAAATTCAAGAAATGAACTTTCCCACAATATGGCCCTGAGCATGGACTTAATCAGGAAGTTCAATTCTAATCAGTGGCCCTGATATATCGACATCTATTAAAAAACATCAGGGATAAATACTTTATTGTATTATTAATTAATACAATATCACACATGATGAACCATATGTATCCTACCTCATTACGAGAATTTTTCAACACAATTTGTGTTAATACAACCATGTATGTAACTCATGACATGTATTAATAATAACATTAATTAAATGGATGATTACATATATACATAGATAGGAATATCCAATGAAGCATATAAATGTCGATATCGTACTATTTTGTTAAGTTCTAATGATTATAAACATTGATGATTACTAAGGTTGTAAACCATGATAATGTGTTTCAAAGTTCTATGATTCTCCACTCCAGATAGCCTTTATCATTTTTGTCCCATCTAAACTGATCATCCAATGAGAGAAATTATATTTAAAAATATTTTCTTGAGACATATAGGTTCTGATCATTGTGGGGAATTGTAGTGATAAATCAGGTCAACAAGTACCCTTTGTAAATTATCACATAGTATGTACTAAAGGAGAACAATCATGATTTGATAAGAATGTTTATTACTATTAAATTACATGAATACATTTGAAAATAACATATTTATAATTTGGTTCTATATAACTAACTCTAACATTCCTATGTATAAAAAAAATTTATTAGTTGAAGGCACATTGTTGAAAAAAAAATTTGTGCTTCCATTTTATCATAGGAAAAAAACATATTCTATCAAAAGGGAGAGAAAAAAAGAAATAAGATTATATGAAAATAGAACATGAATCTTAAATTTAGAAGAGAAAGGGGGAGTTGAATTTTACCTAGGAGGAACTTCCCTAACACCAATGGTATCAATAAGGGGAGAATAACATTATCCCTTTCCATTTAATCAATAAATGGGATAAGACATATGACATTCATTAATGTTTGAAGTAGTTTATTTTAATTTAAAACAAACAAAAAGAGGGACATTGAAGTTCCCATAAATTTTAATTGGATGTATTGATTTTTAGTAAGTGTTACTATGTATGTGTTTCGGAAGATGGGTGGTGGAGGAAGAATCCACCCAAATTAGATGAAGTGCGACACTCAGATATTGATGGGTAATGTATTGAGAGGTTTCCGTCATATGTTCTATAATGAAATATTCATATGTTGGAAAAGAGTGTTGGGGAGTTTCTGATTGATGAGAAGCACTCAAATTTTGTGGTTTTTTATATGATACTAATGTCAAAGACAAGTTCTATGGATGGACGGGTCCTACCAAAAATAGTTATCAAGGACTATATTAGATTTCCATCTGTGCGGACACACCGCACCTTGCACATAATACAGTCAATCTGAGTATGCATCGTAGATAACCAATACATGCCCAAGATGACGTCGTAAGGCCTAGACGTTGCTACAAGAAGATCCTAGCCGAAGCTCTCACCTACTAGAGTAATATCACACTGCCGACACTAGTGAATAATCATCGAGTCTGCTCCCGTATGAGTCTCTAGCCTTAAGGATCGAGCCAACGACTCTATTGGAATCTCCGAGCTTTGGACAAGTGCAGCGGAAATGAAAGAATGTCTCGCTCTTGTTTCTATAAGAACTGTAGCAAGGGTGGAGTAGACACAGATAGTACCTCAAATCATCTTAGGTGTGCCATGGTTGTAGGCCTCCACTGCCTAAAGCTGAGCCTGCCTATGCCCTCCAACTCCCTGTGGTTGGGGTGGACGTCCTGGTGGTGGTGGTGGTAGAGCCCCAAAGCGTCGTCCACCATTGGCTGCTCGTCCATCTCCTCTACCTCGTCTTCCTGCTCCCTGTGTACCGCCACGGTCGAACCTCTTCCTCTTCCTGGGTGGTCCCTCAAGCGTATTCTGCTCCCTGTGTACCGCCACTGTTGAACCTCTTCCTCTTCCTGGGTGGTCCCTCAAGCGTATTCTGCTCCTCTGCATAGAGGGTCGGGCAGTCACGAGCCATGTGGCCCTACCCGCCGCTTGCATAGCACTGTCTACCTCCTGTATGATTGGCTCAGCTGCGTGTGCCCCGCACCACCGAACCTGTATCCTGAGGTTGCCCACCTGATGGTCTGGTCTTCTTGGACCCCTGTGACATATATCAATTGCTAGCTATAGAAGACTCTACTACGTGTCACCCTGCAGTAGGCATCGTTGCTGGTGTAGGCTCAGCAAGGAAGCTATCCATGAGAAGGGCTCGATCCAGGACTCCTTGCTACGTCAGAATGTTGAGGGAGATCATCAAAGCCCTGATCTCATGCCTCAGTCCCTGCTCGAAGGTCCGGGCCCAGAATAATGGGTCACACACCATGTCGGTGGAGTAGAGTGATAGGTCGGTAAATCTCGCCGAGTACTGGGCTACTATCATGATGCCATGCCGCAGATGTAGTAGATCTTGAATGCACACCGCATGGAGGGTGGATGGAATGAACTCTGAGCGGAAGAGGCTCTCAAAGTCCATCCAAAGAAGAGATGTCTCGTCGTGCACCTGGAGCATTAGGCTCCACCATCTACCAGCTGTTGCGTGCAGGAGACTCGCTGCAAGGATAACCATAAGATCTTCTTGTGTCTCTACCAATCTGAAAACTTGATCAACAGCCTCCAGCCAGTCCTCGGCTGCCTGAGGGTCCATCTCACTGTGGAACCTGGGTGGTCTCTAATGCTAAAACTCGTGCAGTGCACTAATGCGACGTGCAATCTCAACTGATAGGGTTGGTGGCATCGCTGGCTCGGCAGGTTGAGGTACCGTCGGTGCCTCTGCTGTAATGGGGCACTGCACCGAGGCCTCATCGCTCGGTGGGCTGCCATCTCGCAAAAAGATCATAACCCTAGCTGGTTCTCTTCGTTGATCCATCCTAAACAGAAACAGGTGTTCCATGGTTAATACAATATACCTGTTGAGCTGACACAAAGTAATCACAAAGAAAACTTTTGAAACGCATATGCAATCAATGTTTTCAAGCACTATGTCAGGAATTAGAAGTCAGGGTCATGGTGTATGGATACGTTGGCCACCACACAAACACTGGACTACCTAGATTGATAACCACACTCAATACCCTTAACACTATTGCATCACATAGATGAAATTATCAAAGTCCTAAGTTCTGTGGTAGAACAGACACCTCTGATACCAATTTGTCACGACCCGTCCTTAGGGCCCGTGTCGTGAGTACCTCATTCCCACCTTCCATAGGCCAGGGGCTGGCGACTATCACCAAAGGTGTAAATCTCAAAGAAGGGAAGGAATTTCCTTTATAAAGTAACATACACAATAGAGTATGCAAGTGAAGTAAGCACTAAGAAAAATTGGGTATAGGATAAGTGCTGAAAAATTAAATGGGCCAGTATACAAACCCAACTGAATGTATAGTACAACTGAAAGGGAAAGTACAATAGAAGTAAGTAAACATTAACACCAAGTAATTCTCTAGAAGTACCACCTGAAGGGTGGGTACAGATTTCCTCCTCAGCTCCTTGGGTCTGGTCGTCCGCTTCGTATATGTCCCGCCAAGTAGTCCACCTCTGGGTACCATCCAACTCCAAAAGCCTCCACTTCGATTAGTGTTATGCATCTTCTGCATCCAAAACAACGAAGTGGGGGCATAACCAGTGTTGGGGTGAGTATACAATACTCTGTAAGGACTCGATGCTGATACAAGAATATCTCAGCTGAAGCTCTCGCCTCCTAGAGTAAGCTCACAATGTCGTCACCAGTGCGTAATCGTTGAGTCAGCTCTCGTAGGAGTCTCTAGCTGTAAGGATTGAGCCAACGGCTCCATCTGAATCTTTGAACTCCGAACAAGTGCAGCGGCAATGAAATAATGACTCACTCCTGTGTCTATAATAACTACAACAAGGGTGTAGTAGACACAGATAGTACCTCGAATCATCTCAGGTGTGCTATGGTCGTAGGCCTCCACTGCCTGATGTTGAGCCTGCCTCTGCCCACCAGCTCCCTGTGGTTGGGGTGGACCTCCTGGTGGTGGTGGTGGTAGAGCCCCAAAGCTTCGTCCACCACCTGTTGTTCAGCCATCTCTACTAACTCGTCTTCTTGATCCCTGTGGACCACCATGGTCGAACCTCTGCCTCTCCCTGGGTGGTCCCTCAAACATCTATTGCTCCGCTACATGGTGGGTCGGGCAGTTACGATCCATGTGGCACTACCCGCCACATGCATAACATTGTCTGCCTCTCGTATGACTGGCTATGATGCATGTTCCCCGCACCTTCGAACCAGTATCCTGAGGTCGCCCACCTGATGGTCTGGTCCGCATGGACCCCTGTCACATCTGTCGACTGCCAGCTGCAGAAGACTCCGCTACGTATCGCCCTGCAGTAGGCCTCGCTGGTGGCGTAGCCTCAGCAAGGAAGCTCTCTATGAGAAGGACATGCTCCAGTTTTCATTCATGCATCGGAATGCTGAGGGAGATCATCGAAGCCATGTTCTCATGCCTCAGTCCCTGCTCGAAGGTCTGGGCCCGGAAAAAATGGGTCCCACACCATGTTCATGGAGTAGTGCAAGAGGTAAGTAAATCTCGTCGAGTACTCGGCTATCGTCATGGTGCCCTGCCGCATCTGTAGTAGCTCCTGAATACGCACCACACAAAGGGTGGCTGGAATGATCTCCAAGAGGAGGAGGCTCTCGAAGTTCATCCAAAGAAGAGATGTCTCATTGGGCACCTAGAGAATCAGGATCCACCATCTACCTGCTGTCGTATGTAGGAGACTCGCTGTAAGGATCATCATAAGATCTGCTAGTGTCCCTACCAATATGAAAACTCAAACAACATCCTCCAGCCAGTCCTCGGCTGCCCGAGGGTCCGTCTCCCCGCGGAACCTGGGCGGTCTCTGATGCCGATACTTGTGCAGTGCACTAAGGCGACATGCACTCTCAGGTGATGAGGCTGGTGGCATCGGTGGCTCGGCCGGTAGAGGTACTTCTGTTGCCTCTGTGGTAATGGGGACTCGCACCAAGGCCTCGTCACTCGGTGGGCTGTCATATCGAATAAAGCTCGAAACCCTAGCTAGCTGCTGTCGTGGGGCCATACTGACAAGAAACAGGTGCACCACAGTTAATATAGTATACCTGGAAAGCTGACACAATGTAATCACAAACAAAACTTTTGAAACACATATGAAAGAAATTTTTTTGTGCATTGACATGGGAATCAGATTTCGGGGTCCTAGTGTATGGATACGTCGGCTGCCGCACCAACAATGGACACCCTGGACTGATAACCACACTCTATACCCTTAACATTGTTGCTTCACATAGAAGAAATTATCAGAGTCCTGAGTTCTGCGATAGAACCGACACCTCTGATACTAATTTGTCACGACCCATCCTCGGGGCTCGTGCTGTGACTACCCCAATCCAGCCTTCCATAGGCCAGGGGATGGCGACTAGCACCAAAGGCATAAATCCCAAAGAAGGGAATGAATTTCCATTATGAACTAACATACACAAAAGAGTACGCAAGTGAAGTAAGCACTAAGAAAAACTGGGTACATGATAAGTGCTGAAAAAGTAAATGGGCCAGTATAGAAACCCAACTGAAAGTATAGTACAACTGAAAGGGAATGTACAATAGCAGTAAGTAAAAAACAACATTGAGTTGTCTTCTTGAAGTCCCACCTGAAGGGTGGGTACAGATAGCCTCCTCAGCTCCTCAGGTCCGGTCGTCCGCTCCGTATACGTCCCGCCATGTAGTCTACCTCCGGGTACCGTCCAACTCCACAAGTCTCCACCTCGATCAGTGATGTCCGTTGTCTGCATCCAAAACAACGTAGTACGGGCATAGCCCGTGCAGGGGTGAGTATACGATACTCAGTAGGGACCCCGAGATCCCCGAAGGTCTCTCTGAATCCACGAAAGATATACCAAAAAGGAAAGATAAAATCACGAAGTATAAAAAAATCCTACTAAGGTATATGCCCATACATATACCTAAGTCATCAATTACAGTTCAGTTCTAGCTCCTGAGCCCATGTACAACCCAGTCCACATATGAAAGTACAACCCAATCCACACAGGAATGAAAGTTGTCGACATCAATGATAATGATTGAGAATCAAGACTCAGCTCATGCAGGTATACACTTCGTAGGGCGATAGAAATGATCGGATGTAGCCACTGAATCATCTAAGCTGTCAGACCCACATAGGATACAAGAGCAGATAAGTTGTCATACCCACAAAGGATACTAAACCAGCTAGACTACCAGAACCACATAGGATACAAGTACAGAGTCAAATACTGCCGGACCCACATAGGATATTAGAACAGTAGTCATTGCCATCAAACCCACGGAGGATTCCAGTATGGTCGTCGTCATTGCCGATCCCACTGATGATCCAAGTACAGTCATCCTCGCTACCAAACCCACGGAGGATCCAGGTGCAGTCGTCCTCGTCGCAGTTGCCGACAGCTTTAGCATTCCCGCACACATCATGCTCGATTTCCGGAGGGTCCTCTCTTCAAGAAAGAGAGAGAGTCAATACATCAGCTGTCACAAAGATCAAAGTTGATGTATCCCAATGTTCCGTCTAATCAAAAGAAACCCGACGTGACAGACAGTGCATCAATCTGACGCCCGATCTGAGAGTTATTGGCTTTTCCGTTCCAGGGTCCCAGTTGGTTTTTTAAGCTAAAACCAACCTGGCCATACTCCAGCTGTGTCCAAACCTCAAGAGGAGTAAGCCAAAATAACTCTCTCAACAAAAGGATCCCGTTGCGATTGATGGCACGTCAATCAGATGTCCGGTCCTTAAGATAGAAGTGTTTCCGCTCCAAGGGCCCGAATGGTTTCGAGTTTGAACCAACCCAGATGTACCCAAACATTGCCGAACCACAAGTGTAATATACCAAAATTACCGACTCGATTCAAGGATTCATATGCAACTGACGGTGTGTCATGCGGAAGTTTGTAGCTCATGTTATTGGAAAAAGACCGAAAGCGGTCTTAAGTGGGGGGTCTGGGCCCGGTCCGACTCAAACCAACCCCCCTGGGTCAGCCCATACCGGGTCGACCCAAACAGGGTCCGGGCCCAGCCCGGCTCGGCACGGATCAACCCTGCCCGGTCTGCTCAACCCGCCCCGGCGCGACCGGGGGGTGCACCGGCTCGGCAAGCAGGCCGAGCCGGGGGACGCAGTCCCCCGCCCCTTTGGGGCACCGCGAACGCGGCGATCGACGCCACATCTCCTAGGATTCCACGCGGCTATGGGATTCAACTCCTTGTAGCTGTGGCTTCAACCACTGCGGCTCCTACCGGCGGCGCGCTAGGGCACCGCCGCCAGAGTTTTCCGCGGGGCCCTAGGGTCATTTCGGTGGTTCGTTCTTTCTCTCGTCTGTGCCTGTGGTCACCTCGGGACCTGTAGATTACTGCGACGGCCACCAATCGCCATTTTGGTCTCGTTTCGTCGTCACCATGATCTTATTCCATCAAGAACAAACTAGTGGTGGGTTCGGACTTGTTCGTTAGTCCGCACCCAACACGTTAGTGGTTCAAACATTACAAACATTCACATGCCACGCCAGGGATATAAGAATCACATAAGGAAACATTATTCAAATTCCCCTACCTCAACATGGAAGACGATCGTCATGTCGCATGGGTAAGGATCTTAGGCATCATCGGGGAGCGCCTAGGAGGAAGCGACGTCTCCTCTCTTACACGGATAAATGTAAGGGTGACGCGTAGTCGATCTCCAAGGAACCGGCGTTCTTTGTTGGAGGCCAGCGTTCTTCGTCGTTCTTCGTCAGAGGACGGAATTATTCGTCATTCTTCATCGGAGGCTGGCATTCTTCCTCACCCAACGAAGCTTTTCCTCTTAATAAAATAATAGGTTCCCCAATGATATTATTATCCATTCAAAGAAACTCTCTCGTAATTAAACCACTACACTAATTAAAATTTGTGGGCATTTAATTAATGAATGGAGAGAGAAGGTTCCCCATAATTAAACGTGTTGGATGTTTAATTTAAAAAGGGAAAAAGGAAGGTTCTTCAATAATCAATACGAGGATTTACCCAACAATTAAATCAAGGGATATTAATGGAGGAAAAGTCAATGAAATAGTAGGGGAATAAATGAGGTCAGAAGAAATTAAATGGTCGGGCTCATGTGGGCCCCACCTCTCTAACATCATCACATGGATAATTATGTGGCTACGGGCCCCACCCTTAACTACCCATGGGAGGGAGTAACCTCCTTTAATATAATAATTGTTCTGAAAATTTTTATTTATTTCTTAAACAAACCCCCAAAAATTAACTACTCTTATTTTTCAAATGCAACTATGGTAAGTGTCCCCTTAATAAATTATCGGTGCTGCGAGTTCATCGGTTCCCTCCGATTTTAATTCTGAGCACCAGTTCAAAAGTTAGAAAAACCCGCTCGTTCGTTCACTGAACGTACCCGAGCTAAACTTCCAAAATTGATTCCAGAAACACTGGCCCTCATAATCATGCACCATCATAAGCCACAGACTCATAAAATTCCAAAGTATTTTAAAAAAATATTCCTTGAAATTTCCATGTCTTTACATAAAATGACAATTTTATATCAAAAAAGAATTTTCAATCATACATGGCATACCATGTTTTAGATTGATGTGTAGTTAATTAATAGACATAAAAAATAACTTATCGATATTTTTGGAAATGTATTATAAAAATTCAATTGTTTTTTATTTGTTTTTCTTGAGTGACACACATTTCATTCCAAAAGTTTAATTTTAAATAAAAAAACACATTTTGAGACATATAGGGAAATTCGTCTTAATTCCTAAATATAATAATTGATTTATGGATTACTATCCAAAATTATAAAGACAATATAATCATGTTTACATTGTTTTGAGTATGTGATTTTTGTTTTTAATTCAAATATCAATTTTAAATCAAAACGTGAACTTTAAATCATATCAGGCATATTGTTATCAGATTGATGTGCAGTTAATCTCTAAACATCAAATATGAATTGTGAATATGTTTACTAATGTATTAAACAAATACATGTTAATTTTCATAGTTTCCATTGATTTACACATATTTTGACCACAAATGTCAATATTAAATTCAATACATGCACTTTGAGTGATATCATGCAAACAATTTGTCTGAGTAACATGCAGTTGAATCCTATAAATCAGAAATGATTTATGGATCATATTCCAAAAGTTTTCTCATTGAAATATTGCTAAAACTTATTTCATATAAATAAAAAATCAATGATTTTATATTTAATATAAACAAGTAAAATAAAAAACTAATAAATATACATAGACAACATTACAAAGTAACTCAGTTCATCAGACTTGTCGAAGCCTTCATCAAGATATTATTTTTATAAAATTATTTTACTCCAAAAAAAGTGTACAATAGGCCTCCATACATAGTTTATAGTCTTTCTTGAAATCTAAAATCCAATTTTAGACTTTAAAAAAGTCTGAACACTTTATGTAAGATCCCAGTTTTTGGAAGGGTATGTTTTCGTTATTTTTTGGGTGAATCACTTATTTCGGGATAAAAGGGATGTCTTCTGAAAGTATGAGTGGTCTTGGGGGTGTTTCTGGGGCTCAGGGCATGAAAGAAAGGAAAGTTATGTAAGGCAAGCCAGGGTGCATGGCCTGTGCACGGCCAGGGAAAACCGTGCGGCTAGCCCAGGTAAACCATGCAACCCTCATCCTCCAGATAGTTTCATGCACACAGTTTTTGCATGGTTTGTCAAACTGTGCGGCCAAACCATGCGGCCTCTTAATGTTGGGAAAAATTACAAAATTTCGACCCTGGGATTTTTAAAACTCACTCAGGATTTTCTCCCCATTCCTCCCTCTTCACCCTAGGAATGAACCAAATCGCCCAAGAGCTCCAAGAGGTAGATCTACCACATTTCTAAGTCGTTCTTGGTGTAGTTGGATGCAGATAGAAGCATTGGGTAATGATAATCCCATCCTTGATTTGTTTTTAGATTAGGGTTTGTATCTTCTCTCCCTCTTGTTATGAAGCTCTAAACCCCTATCTTTTGGGTGAGTCCTAGGTTCAAGCTCCAAAGGCTGGTTGGATTGAGGATTAAGGACTCGATCGAGTCTGAGTTCAACTGTAGTTTCAAGGTAGGTGGTATAAAAACATTATCCCATAGTTTATGGTGGATTTATGCGTGTGTGGATTTGCTCATGGTTACCTTTGTTGAGATTTCTACAACTTTGATATGTTTTTGTGTAAATGATGCTTTCAAAGTTGAAATGGGAACTCTCACGATCCCCATGGGATGCATTAATAATGGCTTGACCTAATTAGCGCCATCCATGGGATGTGCCGGCTTTTACAAAGCTTAAGGATTGTTATTAAAAAAGAGTCCTTGTAGTAATAAATGGTAGAGCCCTTGAAGAATGTATTGGAATGATTGGTTGAACATGGAATATATGTTAGGTGATTCACCTAGACTTGGAAATAACCTAAGGGTAATTTGGAATGGGTTTAATGGTTGATTAATGGAAATGGTGAATGGGTTAAATGGGTTAATTTGTAAACCAATTAATGACCATAATGGGATAGATTATGGGTTTAGTGTTAAATTCTTAGTGAGATAGGCACAACAAATGGGAATTGTGTGAATGGTTAAATGATGTGAAATGGTAATGTGTTAATGGGTTAAGGAATAATGTGAATTCCCGTGCGGTTTGTTGTGAATGGTGTTTGCCAAAGAGAAATGGTATGGTGGGTTGATGGTTACTTATATTATCATGTGCACATGGCGTGGTTGTGTGGGGTATGACTTGAGGATCTATGCTCACGGGTCGAGAAAAGACTAATGCTTTGAACTATACCCTAAATGCATGGGTTAAGAATGGGGACTAAGGATCTATTCTCAAAATGGTTGCATCCACCCGGACTGAGGCTTCGAGGTGAGGATATGGTTTCATCCACTCGGACTGAGGCTTCTATGTGAGAATACTGTAACTATGAGGGGGTTAGTCCTAGTGGGATAGGATAATGATGCTCTTACCCTCTTTCATGTGATTTTTTTCCATAGACCCATGTTACATAATTTATGTGATTAACCCAAGGAAATGTGATGAAATGGTAAGTAATGATAATTGGTGTAAAATGAATGGTAATGGAAGTGGAAATGGCTTTGGCACTGAACTGGTTAATGGAACCTTAAATAATTACTTGGTAATTATCATTCATATTCCTTTTTCATGCACTACCTATTTATACTGGATATTTTGTAGACACCATTGGTGGTGGCCTATTGAGTTTACTCACACCCTTCTCGGGTAGCCATTGGTTACCCGAGAAGACTTAATGTTTGAAGGTCAATAGAAGGGAAAGGGTCCTTGATAGATAGTTGAGTGTACATGGGTAGCTCTTGGTGGAGGATTCGGACTTGGATCAGTACCTTTTTGGGGATTTTGGTCGTTGTCTTTATTTTGAGATCTTTTTCACTTTTCCACTTGTAGTAGGACATGGAATATTTATTGTTGGAAATGGTTGTTATAGATGTTCCTTGTTATTGATTATTGTTTTTGCTATTGGTTAATTTATGTTATCGTTTACACTGATCAAAATGGGTTATAGTCTCCCCACGTGACTACAAAGACCCTCGCTGCTAGTCGACAGCCTTTGGTGTATGGGGAGGCGTGCTTAAGGTTATGTAACTCCCTAGCACAGAGCACCGGTTTAGTGGCTCCTGGGTCGGGGATGTTGAAAATTTGTATTAGAGGAGGTCTTTCTTCTCCATTTACGAGTTCTTGTTATCTTCGATAGGTTTACAGGGGTTAAGGTGTGTCGGGCCTTGGTAAATGATCTCATTCTTGGGAGTAGCTTACCCATGTATGAGGGAAAACCCTTGTCACCCTGGGTGGGAAATGTTGCTCTTGGTTGTATGTTGTCATAGTTGATGATATTTCACTGTTGGTTGATGCACATGTGGTTTGATGTGACTGTTTTCTGATATTTGGAGTGTGGCCTTAACATCTTGAGGATTTGCATTCATGCATCATTGTAGGCACCTAGGGAGATAGGTGACATGCATTGTGTTATGCACATGCACATGCACAGGGTGGCTGTGTGAGGCAGGAAAGTAGGGTGCATCATGCATTTCATGAAACCAAGAAATAATGTGAATAATGAGAAAAAACATGTGGGTAAATGATGTTTAATGAAAAATTAGAGTTAGAAATGAAGTAGAAAATGTTTTTGTAAAATGTCGAGTGAGTTTGGTGGTAGTGCATGGTTGTTTACCCCATTTGGAAAATGGCCCACTGTAGGGATGGTTGGGGAGGTGAATTTGAGGTGTTAATGTTGTTGAATTAGTATATAAAAATGGTTTTTTGTAGCTACTAATGTGCTTTTGATGAAGTCATGAATGTTTTATGGTATGTGTGATGAATCTCAAGCTTGGCAATGTAAAGAAATGCCACCACGACGTGGATTACCAGTTGGTCAATGGGAGAATGTTTCTAAGAACACTCCCCTAGTAGAAGATCATGAAAATATGGCGATCAATGAAGTTATAGAAGACCAGTTCCTGGAGAACATGGATCGCCTTATGCAGATGATGGATCGGGACCCATTATGGGATGCACCCAGTATGTTTGAGCTGACTAGGGATTTCCAGCTGCAGCACCCTCCGAACATCACCGGAGAGGGTGGGTCAGATGCAGCGGAGATCTGGTTAGATTATATCCAGATGAAACTGGATCATCTAGAGACCCTTTTTGAAAAGTGAGTAAAGCTGGTCGTTTATATGTTGCGGAGCCAGGAAAGACGTTGGTGGGACATTCAGAATCAGACCGAGCAGGCTGAGGGGATGTCATGGGCGGTTATCCAGGAGAATTTTCTTGGAGAATTTCTACTCAGAGGCTTTGAGGAAGGAGAGGGCTTTAGAGTTTATGATCCTAACACAGGGATCGCTATCGGTGATAGACTATGCTAGTCACTTCACTGATTTGCAATGCTTTGTCCCAATGCTATCAGGGAATGAAGAAAAGGTATAAAAGCATTTCCAGGATGGGTTGAGACATGAGATCAGGTCTCAAGTAAATATCTTCCTCTTGAAGAGGTTTCCAGAGGTGATGGATCAGGCACTCATCTCTAAAGGGAACCTGAATGGAGCTTCGGGTGGTGGGCTTGTTGTGCCAGCTGGGCGGAAAATTGGTGTATTTTTTGAAGGTGGGAAGCACCATTTGGAATGTTTCTAGCAAGGTGGTCAGAAGAGAGGGTTAGCCTCTCTGAGTGGGAACCACGTGTTCTGCTATCAGTGCGGTAGGCCGCGACATATGCGTGCTCAGTGTCCTCAACCTCCAGTTGTGTGATGTCCGTGTGGCAGGATGGGGCATGTGTAGAGGTTCTTCAGGAACCCTCGGTAGGTAGGTGAGCATGAAGAAATATAGGTACCGAGTATGGGAAGGGGATCAGTTGCCCCGTATCAGGTAGGCAGTTGGAGGTCCACTGGCCGTACTGGCAGGGGAGGTGGACGTGGAACTCCCGAAAAAGATCTCTCATGCCAGTAGGGCAGTGTGGTGCAAGGTGTTCTGGTCGGAGCCTAAGGTAGAGGTGCAGGTCTACTTCATGTAGTTCAGTTTGTGCCTGGTGATGACTAGTATTGACAGTCAACTGTTCGAGGTACGATCCATATATCATCTACATTTGATAATGTGTTACTTGACATAGGTTCCACAAACTCTTTTGTTTCTGTGCAACTTGGGGTAGTGCTGGGTTTACCTGTGGAGGTTTACTATTGAGTTATGTCGATTGACACCCCATTTGGAGTGTGGGTTGAGGATATCAAGCAGAACAAGGGATGTGCCTTGGAAGTTGGAGGGTATCATTTTTTGTGGGGCTTGTTCGTTCTCAAGATGTTAGGGTTTGACCTAATATTGTGAATGAATTGGTTAGTGTTGTATCGGGCGCAAATAGACTTTTATCGTCGCAGAGTATCATTCAGGTCGCTTGAGGGTGACTCTTATGTCCACCTTGGAGAATGGGATGTTCGAGCAGGGCGTGCAGGGCCATTTTTTCAATAGATTAGTGGACTCACAGCTCAAGTGGAATGTCTCATGCTTGATGATGATGAGGGAGGAGAACAATATAATTTTCTTCCAGTTGTCAATCGGTTTCATAATGTGATTACTGTGTATTTCTCTGGATTACCACCCGAGAGGGATGAGGAGCTCACGATCGAGTTACTGCCGGGAGTGGAGCTAGTTTATATTCTTCCATACCGAATGGAATCGGAAGAACTCTAGGAACTGAAGGTTCATCTTGAGGAGTTGGATCATAAGGGGCGTATCCGTCCTCGTACGTCTCCTTGGGGACCTCCTATGTTCTATGCAAATATGGTCGATGGGTTATTGAAGCTGTGTGTTGAATTTCAAAAGTTGAATCAGATGACAGTGAAAAATTGGTACCCTCTTCCTAGAATTAATGACCATTTTGATCAGTTGAGGGGTGCATTAGTATTTTCTAATATTTATCTGAGGATAGGTTATCACCAGATGCGGGTAAGGTCTTCTGACGTACCACATACAACTTTCCGGAGTCAGTACGGGTTGTTTGAGTTTGTGGTAATTCCTTTCGGCTTGGCCAATGCACTGGCAGTGTTTATGGATTTGATGAATTTAATCTTTCATCCCTATCTAGAGCAATTTATGATTGTATTTCGTGATTATATCATAGTGTACTAGAAAACTCAAGATGACCATGCCCAACATCTTGACATCATCTTGGGTACGCTAAGAGAGCACCAGTTATACACCAAGCTATCAAAGTGTCAATTCTGGAGAGGGGAGGTTCATTTTCTGGGTCACATCATCTTGGGGGAAGGTGTGTTAGTGGATCCAGTGAAAGTGCAGGTAGTTGTATCTTGGGAGCAGCCCAAGAGTGTTTCTGATGTTCAGAGTTTTCTGGGTTTGTCCGGGTACTACCGAAGATTCATTTCGGATTTCTCTCGCTTGGCAGCACCACACTCGGGCTTGAACAAGAAAGGAATCATGTTGTAGTGGTCCGATCCTTGTGATAACTCCTTCCAATAGTTGAATAAGTGGTTGAATACCACCCCTATCTTGATCTTACCTGAGCCAGGTAAGAAGTACATCGTGTTTTGTGATGCGTCCAGAGTCGGACTTGGGTCTTTGTAGATGCAGGATGAGTGGGTTGTGGATTAAGGGTCAAGGATGTCGAGACCCCATGAGCGGAACTATCCCACTCATGACCTTGAGTTGGCTGCAATGGTGTACGCCTTGAAGTGCTGGAGGCACTATCTGTTGTGAGAGCGGTTTACTGTGTTTACTGACCATATTAGTTTATAGTGCATCTTCTCACAACGAGATCTAAATCTTGGGTAGTGAAGATGGGTTGAATATATCCAGTATTTTGACGTTGAGTTAGTGTACATGCCAGGAAAGGAAAACAGTGTTGCTCATGCTCTGAGCAAGAAGGTTGAGAATTAGGTGGTTCAGGAGTCGATCACCGAGTGGATGGTGATGGCTTTGTTTGTAGAGATGCACATGGAGGTGCAGTAGGAGAGTGGTCAGGTCACTCTTTCTTCCTTAAAAATGGATTCGATGATTTTGAGTCAAGTTATGGAAGGTCACCTTGATGACCCTCAGTGTTTTGATCCTGAAGGAAAAGCTTAAATGTGGGGATCTATCTTCTTGTTGGGCCATCGGCGTGGAAGGTGTTGTTTGTGTTCGTGATCATGTGGTTTTGCCAAAGTGTATGTGGGAAGAGTTGATGTGTGAGTTCCACGCATTAAAGTGGGCAGTGCATCCTAGTTTGACCAATATGTACTGTGATCTCCGAAGGCAGTTTTGGTGGCCTGGAATGAAGAATGAAGTTACGGGATTTGTGGCACGGTGCCTTACCTAGTCAGCAGGTGAATTCCGAGCATCAATGCCCAGGTGGTTTGATGAATCCATTTCCCTTTCTGGAATAGAAGTGGGATTATGTAACAATGGATTATTTTCATTGGTCTTCTGAGGACGCCACAGATGAATGAAGCAATCTGGGTGTTTTTGGATCTGTAAATGAAAGTGTCTCATTTCTTACCGATTCAGGAGACCTTTACAGTCGACCAGTTGGGTGATCTATATGTTATAGAAGTAGTGTGATTCCATGGTGTTCCACAAATCATATTTTCGGACACAGATACACATTTCACATCTTGTTTCTCGCAAGGGTTGTAGAAGGCACTTGGTACGCAGGTGGTTTTGAGTACGGCTTTCCACCCGCAGACAGATGGGTAGTCAGAGCATACGATCCAAGTGTTGTAAGACATGTTAAGAGCTTGTGTCTTAGACTTTGGTGGTTCCTAAGAGAGGCACCTATCGTTATTTGAGTTTTCCTATAACAACAATTTTAAGGCTACGATTCCAATGGAACCGTTTGAGGCACTCTACGGGTGGCCATGTAGATCTCTGTTGTGTTGTCTAGATGCCAATGAATCTGAGTTGTTGGGGCTAAGTCTCATGTAGGAGACTTCAGAGAGTGTTAAGATGATCCGAAAGTGGATGGCTACGGCTCAGAGTAGGAAGAAGTCGTATATAGATCAGAGGCTTAGACCTCTTGTGTTTGCGATGGTTGATAAATTGTTCCTTTTTTGTCACCAATGTTGGGTCACCGTTGGGTTCGAAAGAAGGGTAAGTTGGTTCCCAAGTATGTGGGACCTTTTGAAATTGTGGAGAGGATCGGACTAGTGGCTTACCGATTGGCTCTTCTGCAGTAATATGGAGGGATGCATGATGTGTTTCACTTGTCGCATTGTAGATGGTATCACCCTGACCCATCTCACATGGTTGATGTTGAGGATGTGGAGCTTGAAGATGATGCGTCTTTTGAGGAGCATCAAGTTCGTGTGGTGGATCATAGTGAAAAGGTCTTTCGAGGAAAGGTTGCGCCATTAGTACAAGTGCTATGGTAGCATGGGAATGTCCAAGAAGAATCTTGGGAGTGGGAATCGGATATGTGGGCTTATTGGCCTGAACTCTTCTCTTAGGTTGATCAATGAGGCTTGGAAACTCTTCTCGAGGATGAGCCGTTATAAGGAGGGGAGGTGGTAAGATCCCGGTTTTTGGAAGTGTATGTTTTTGTTTTGTTTTGGTTTATTCCCTTGTTTCGGGATTCATGGGATATCTTCTGAACGTATGAGTGGTCTTGGGGGTGTTTCGGGGGATCGAGGCATGAAAGAAAGAAAAGTTGGGCAAGACAAGCCTGGGAGCACGGCCTGTGCACGACAAGGGCATACCGTGTGGCCTTCCTAGGTAAACTATGCAACCCTCCTCCTCCAGACAGTAGCATGCTCACGGTTTGCGCACGGTTTGTCAAACCGTGCGGCCAAATTGTACGACCTCTAAATGTTGGGAAAAATTAAAAAATTGCCAATCTGAGATTTTAATAACCCATGCATGATTTCCTCTCCATTCCTCCCTCTTCACCTTAGGGACAAACCAAATCACCCAAGAGCTATAAGGGGTCGATATCCATCGTTTCTAAGGTGTTCTTGGTGCCGTTAGATTCAGATCGAAGATTCGAGTAAGGCTAATACCATCCTTGCTTTTCTTTTTTGGTTTAGGTTTTGTATCTTCTCTCCCTCTTCTTCCAAAGCTCTAAAACCATATCTTTTGGGTGATTCCTTGGTTGAAGCTCCAATGTTTGAACACATTGAGGTCTAAGGACTCGATCTAGTGTGTTTTCAACCGCGGTTTTGATGTAGGTGGTCTACAAACATTATACCATAGTTTATGTTGGATTTATGCATGTGTGGATTTGCTCATGGTTTCCTTGGGTGAGATTTGATCAATCGTGAGGTGTTTTGGTATAAATGATGATTAAAAAGGGGAAACATGAACTCTCACGATCCCCATGAGATGCGTTGAGAATGACTTGACCTAATTAGGGCCATCCATGGGTTGTGTCGGATTTTCCCAGGCATAGGGATTGTTATTAAACAAGTGACCTTGTTGAAATAAATGATAGAGCTCTTGATGAATGTATTGGAATGATTGGTTGAACATGTAATAGAAGTTAAGTGATTCACCTAGACTTGGCAAAAACCTAAGGGTTATTTGGAATGGGTGGAATGGTTGATTCACGGAAATGATGAATGGGTTAAATGGGTGAATGTGTAAACCGATTAAAGGCCATAATGGGATAGATTGTGGGTTTAGTGTTAAATAATTAGTGAGATAGGCACAACACATGGGAATTGGGTGAATGGTTAAATGATGTGAAATGGTAATTTGTTAATGGGTTAAGGCATAATGTGAATTACCATGTTGTTTGTTGTGAATGGTGTTTGGCAAAGGGAAATGGTATGGTGGGTTGATGGTTACTTATATAAGAATGTGAACATGGCTTGGTAGTGTGGGGTATGACTTTAGGATCAATTCCCATGGGTTGAGTAATGACTGATGATCTGAACTCCACCTCAATGCATAGGTTAGGAATGAGGTCTAAGGAACTATTCTCCTAACGGTTGCAACCACCCTGAATGAGGCTTAGATGTGAGGATATGGTTGCATCCACCCGGACTGAGGCTTCGAGGTGATAATATGGTTACTATGAGGGGGTTATTCTTAATGAGATAGGATAACGATGTGCTTACCCTGTTGCATGTTATTGTTGGACAAACACACATGTAACATAATGAATGTGATTAACCCATGGAAATGTGATGAATTGGTAAGTCATGATAATTGGTGTAAAATAAATGTTAATGGAAGTGGCAATGGCATTATCTCTGAACTGGTTAATAGCACCTTAAATAATTACTTGGTAATTATAATTAGTATTCATTTTCCATGAACTGCCTATTTATAATGGATATTTTTTAGACACCGTTGGTGGTGGCCTACTGAGTTGTACTTGCACCCTGCTCGGGCTGCCATTGGGTACCCGAGCGGACTTCATGTTTGCAGGCCAAGAGAAGGGCAAGGGTCCTTTCTATATAGTTGAGTGGACCTGGGTAGGTCTTGGTAGAGGATTCGGACTTGGATTTGGGACCATTTTTTGGATTTTGGCTGTTGTATTTATTTTGGGCTCTTTTTCACTTTTTCACTTGTAGTAGGACATGGAATATTTATTGTTGGAAATGTTTGTTATACATGTTCCTTGTTGTTGATTATTGTTTCCTCTATTGGTTTATTTCTGTTGTGGATTACTCTAATAAAATGGGGTATAGTCTCCCCACATGACTACAAAGACCAACACAACTAGTCTTTAGCCATTGGCGTACGGGGAGGCGCGCATAAGGTTATGTAACTACCGGGCTCGGAGAACCGGTTTAGTGGATTTCGGGTCGGGGACGTTACACATTAGGGAGCCCTTTTGATTCATTATAGGCATGAAATGCTATCAAAAAAATAAATTATAAATCAGATCTTCATGAACTATTCCAAAAATAACAAAATAAATAGTAGATTAAAAATATAAACCCGTAAACTAAATAATATGCACATAAAATTATTATAAAATTATGTAAATAAATATTATATAAACAACACTTCATGACCTCTATGATTTAATAAAGTTAAAAACATGATAGGAAATCACATCTTCAAGATGTCGGTGAAAATTATAACACCATGTATTCTTCCCAATAATTTCTAGATATATATATTTCCTCTTTTAAATACACAGAAAATATAAAATCTAGGATTTACTAAAAAAAATAAAAATAAATAAATGATTAGTAAATATTTTAAATGAAATTGAAATTTTCATCCAAAATGCCTCTTCGTGGATGATATTTTCTTGATATAATATGACATATTTCATAATTTAATAGATAGAGTAATATTAAAACATTTTTATAACTATTTTTGAACACTTAAGAATCATTGATCAAAATAAGTAATTTTTTTTATTTGTTATGATAGTGAAATCGTATTATATATACACTAATACATGTCTAGTTCTAAAGATCAATAGGATTATTGTGCTCATGGACTGTCATGTCATGAACCAATATGTTTCATTCATTTGTAGGATACCCAAAATAGTCAAAGACATAACTGATGATAATTCTTGATCACACCAGTATATAAACATGAACTACTGTCTCAATAAATAATTATTGCAAATGATTTAAACAATGAATAAATGATTGGATCAGTAAAAAACATCCACACTAGAGTTTGAAGAATAAATAAAAGTATGAAACCATTGAATGGATAATAATAATGGAAACAACCAAAAAACAACAGGTATATAAATGGGGATTAGACTATAAATTTATAAGTATAAAATCATCATATTAAATAAAAAATGAATATAAAGTTGATAAATCTACATCTTGAAATGAAAAAACCAAACAAAATTAATATCTTCAATCATCATGTGACATGAATTCACACTCCCTATCCCATGTGAATGATCCTAAATAACCCATATCCAAACTCAATGGATACCAAATCCATGGAACTACAAACGAAACCATAAAAACAATATATATTGTTCCATTACCCCCTTCCTCCAAATATACCACAATGAAGTGAGATTGATAATGAATCCAGAGTCCAGCCTCCTGTAGACCTTAGCTTTTCGACGTGAACTGAGGGTATAAAAATATCATAGATGGATAGATTACCCTCTAATTTCATATAGGATTTTAATATAAGATAAAAATTCCCCAAAACACTAGAATATTTTCTAAAAGTAACCCAACACCATAAAAAAAATTCATAAATAAAGTAAAAAGTAATAAAAATAAAATTCTCCAAAAAACGTAAAGAACCAAAAAGAAAATTCTATGGTAGTGACTCAACAATATATATAACCTATCTAGTAATGTCCATAGTGGTCCCTAAAGTCCTTATAAAACCCTAAAAATATTTTATATATATATGGTGATAATACAAGTATAATTAGTCGGGATATAGCTAAGTTCTCATGTGCATATGTAAAAAAGTAAATTCTATTGCACTACTGAGGAAATAGTAGAAACAATAAACGCTTATACATGGTATACTCCCTAACTCAGCCTAAAATTGTCTCACTCACAAAATAATGTGTCCAAATATAAAAATACATAATCATAGACATAATAATCCAAGGTACCCCGCTACAACTTCCCTACTAATTTTTTTCTCTCACTTCCCCAACATCAAATGTCATGTGTTCTAATCACTTATATTCACATCATATCACATAACATCACATACAATCCATTCTTAATGTTGTCATGGATGCATCACTATATACCCCACCATTTCAAGGTCTTTAATCTGGTCCTAGAATAATATATCATCACATCACATCTCACCCAATGACACCTGGGATATCAGTGCACATCTCAGCCGAAGACACACAGTTTGACACACAATATCTCATCACATAACAAAATAAATATGAAATAATGAATTTGAGGGCTATAAACCCTATTCCCTCTTCCTACCACATATACCCACAACATATATATTATCTCATCATAGAAACAACACATGACATGCCACCAAAAGACATCGAGGACATCACTACACATCTCACCTGATTACACTTGGGTCATCACTGCTGAAGGAATAGTGGGGAGAGGGGGTATCCAATCATCTATATCATCATCATCATGTTTATTGGGGAAAAAACTTGGAACCCAAAACTATTACTCATCTTTAAGGTTATCCAACTCGAGTGTGGCATATTAATAATAAGATAAACATACATGATATATATATGAAAAATAATACCCAACCAATTTGATCACAATAAAGGAACTGGAACACATCATATCACAAAAATTGTACCACACATCAACTATCGAAAAAACTACCACAACTATATGTAACACACCACACATTCCCAAAAAAAATTCCATCTTCTGTTTACATGTTTACAAAGTTCCATATATATCATGTTACACAAACATTCATTTACTAATCCACTAAATTTATTCATTTAATTTAAACCACTTACCACACATAAATTTTCACCCCATTCATTTATTAATTACATTTAGCATTCATTTAATATTCCATGTCTAAATAGAAAAATAACATTGCCATGCCACACAAAAAACTGGCCCAACACACATCAACAATAGCTAAAACACCTCACATATGCCATTGTCTCAACAAAAATTCAGCTAATCCATCACACCAAAATACCACACAACACATATCCAAACCACATATCAGAAAATAACCAACACCAAAAATAAATACACGTCACTATCACACATCATCTCCACTGCACTCCAAACCAATTGTACACCATAACATCACATCCCAACCACTGCACACCCCATCACACAGCTATCAACATTCAATCCATGCCTACCAACAGACGAATCATATCCCCCATGCACCAAAAAACCTATAAATTCCCCTATATAATCCCAAAAAATACCAAATCCATACAATTAAACACAAAAAATAATCAAAAAAACAAAAATGCATCCCAAAATCACATATTATTATGGGTATTTAACACACTAATTCTTTATTTATCATGGGCATTATCACAAAAAATTGGTCTCTAAGGTAAACTAATTTATTTTCCATATATACATTATTAATCATGTAATTCATGTTGTGATCACACAACATCTTAATATGGTTCTAATGTCACATCATCTTCATTGAAATCATGTATTTAAATATCCATTATTTTTAATATTGGAAATAATCATGTACAAAATCAGCAACCATATATATAAAAATGGTATAAAATGTGATATCCCCAATACACATCAAAATTATTTCTTCCAATCAATTATGATTATTATTCTAACCCTTAAAATACACCCGAAGGAAATCAAAACCATGTAGATCTCACATATATCACTGAAAAGGAGTGAGAATGAGGATCCTATAACATTAAAAAGCCTTTCGATCTCACTTTTCACCATAGGGTGAAGAAGAATAGTTAAAAACCACAACTGCACATGAAAAATCAAGGATAAACCTAAAACACTGCATAGTACCTTCAAAACACATCCCAAGAACACCAAAACCAAGAGAATAATTACCATAGTGAATCATGAATGATGTAAAAGATGTAAACATTGATGAAGAACTTACCACTGATCACCAATGAACATCCTCTAGAACACAAAGATCAATGAAATGTAATAGGGGTTTCAATATCTCCCCAAATCACCTAGGGTTGTTCCTCATAGTGTGTGAAGGAAGAGAGTCTAAATGATAGAAAGATCATCCAAAAATTACTACCAACAACCTAAATCTCACCCAAAATTTGGTGCAAAACACTTCTTTATATTGTAAGATACTTGAATTTGAAAATATATTCCATAAACGAAACCATTTTTCCATAAAACCCTTAAAACCTCAACTTATGCCAAAACTGGTATATATGACCTAATGGATATAATACATAAATAAATATCTTACATAAAAAATCACTTTTTCATGTTCAACACTATGTTATATTCAAGACATAAAATAATCAACCATAAAAGTTATAATCCACTATATTACATAGTAAATCCCTCTTTTACAAAGTAAAAAAATCCTTCTTCACTTCTGTTGTAACTCCAAATCAATCAAGCCTCCACTAGCATCCTCTAAACACCTCCTAATTCCTCAAAATTTAAAATTAATGAGATGAAAAGGTACTAACAATTAAATTATATACCTATCAAATAATTCAATCCCTAGAGAGTCAAAAATACACCTTATGAAACGTGAGGTGTTTGAAAAAACAACCTGAGATATACCACTCAGGGTTCCCGTTACACATAAAACACCATTGACCAAACACATAGACCAAAACAACCAAACAATACCCTAAATAACTACATCACTACTTTACCACAATACACCTTTCATCTAGAACAACACCACATTATCGGGTACCATCAACAAGACACCATATTTACTCTTATCATTATAAACCTCCATACAAAACAAACCAACCACTACCACAACCGACACACAAAACAATTACATTAAAAAAAATTAGGTAATTAAATCTTCCATGTCATGATATTATCCACTTTGGTTGAAACTAGCTCACTCGTATTTTTATAATCACGTCAATGTATAACATGTCAAGATTATGATTCACTTCCTCCATATTTCATATGTTAGAATCCTTATCACACGCCACACATTACACATCAAGGGAAAATCACTTCTCATAATATAAAATTATCTAAAAATCACATCATAAAATAAAAATAGAGAAAATAAAAACTGATAAAATATTTGGGTACTAGGAATTAATATGCATCTATCTCTCTCCCAAATACTCTCCACTAAGTCACCATGCTTCCACAATACACAATCAAATTCAATGGTTCATCCACATAACAAATTTTTATCGATCCTAGATCTCTACTAGTCACTCCATGATCATTATGTCATCCTTGCTATATGGATCACCCTAATAAATAATGTGGGAGTCATTATAAAGATACCGATGAAGCTGAGACATATAGAATATTTCATGGATACAATCTAGCAATATTTTCGATGCGAACTGATACACCACCTCTCCAACTATCTCCAACACATAAAAGGACCCAAAAGATTACATATAAACCATACCCACCTCCCCTACTCTAAACCATTATTTCCCACACTTAAGGGAGACTAAGAAATCATGATTTCCAACCTCAAACATTATGTGACTCCACCTATGATTAAAATAGTCCTTATGGTGATCTTTTGGTTCACTCATCCTCTAACTAACCAACTTGATCTCCTCATTCATGCTTTTTACCAAATCAAAACCAAGGACCGTTGAATCCCCAACTCCATCTAGCATAATGTATAATGACATATCTACCATTAAAAATATTAAATGGGGACACTCCAATGGATGTGTGATATTTTTTTCGTACACCAACTCAACCAATTGAAGGTGTCTTACCCATGATCTGACAATGTCTGACATGCTTTCTTAGAACATATTCTCTAGTGTTGGATGGTCAAATCCATATAACCATTAGTATTTGAGTGGAATTAAATTCTAATGTGAAACTGTGATCTGAAATAATGCTTCAATACCAATCAGAATCATGTAGTAAATATAGGATTTTGATTATTTATGATGGCCCTTAGTATCATGTGAAGACTAACCACATCATCCATATACCTCATTGCCAAAACATCCTCGATACATGACTCATAGATCACCAAAAAATGTGTTGAATTTGTCATTTATTCCACTGTCACACAAATAATTTCACAACCTCACATAACCTGGAGTAAACTGATAATGATGTCTATCAAGGAATCTTCCCATTTTCACATGGGAATATCTAAATAATGAAAACAAATCATGGGACATGGTGCTCCACTTTCACCATATGAAAAAAAAGAAACCATGCCACAAACTATTATATTGAACTTTTAATCCCCATCCACCAAATATGAATCCTCAATCCATGATACATATTTTTCAAAACATGATATATCATTGTAGATGATATTGGTTTCTCATAGATAACTTCCTCACACCTATCCTTTTGAACAAACAACCACCCTTGAAACAACATCCAAATCCAATAATCCTCTGACTATCCCTTAGGGGCATCAAAATATCAAAAATGATCACACATCACCTTTTTGTTCAAGTCTACCAACTGAGACTACCCCACCTACTACAACAATAATGAATCCACACTAGTGTAGAAAACATTATTTACGTCACCATTTTTTACATCGGTTATATATAACCGATGTGAGAATCTGTGAAACGTGGTTTTTTATGTCGGTTATTTAATAACAGAAGTAACAAATGCATTGAGTAGTTTTTTAACGTCAGTTATTTTAATAACCGACATTACAAATCACGGGTTTTCGGTTTTTACATCGGTTATTTTATAACCGACGTAAAAAACCAAATTTCAGGGGTTTTTTTTACGTCGGTTATTTGATAACCGACATAAAAAACGAGATATCTAGGCATTTTTTACGTCGGTCATTTTATAACCGATGTAAAAAACTAAAGCGCGGTGGGTTTTTTACATCGGTTATAAAATAAATGACGTAAAAAACATGATATCTACATGTTTTTTACGTCGGTTATATTATAACCGACGTAAAAACCAAATTGCGGAGGGTTTTTTTACATCAGTTATTTTATAACCGACGTGAAAAACGAGTTATCTACGGGTTTTTTATGTCAGTTATAAAAAAACCGACGTAAAAACCCCACCGCGCTTTGGTTTTTTAAATCTGTTATAAAATAACCGACATTAAAAATGTGCTATCTACGTGATTTTTACGTCGGTTATAAAATAACCGATGTAAAAAACCAAAGCACAGTGGGTTTTTTACGTCGGTTATTTTATAACCGACGTAAAAAATGAGATATCTATGGGTTTTTTACATCAGTTATTTTATAAAGGACGTACAAAACCAAAGCACGGGGGGTTTTTTACGTCGGTTTTCAAATAACCGATGTTATAATACATTTAAAAAATTAAAGTCCCGTGGACTGTCATTTACATTTCTTCGATCGATAGTCCGCTGGCTCATCTCTCTCGCGCGGTAAACCCTAATCGGCTCGTTGATCGACCTACGTTAAACTGATTTTGGCTTCATCATTTATCATCTTTAGTCTCCTCAGATCTATCATCTCAACTCGCAACACTCAAGTAAGCATTCCACGAATTTATTTCGTTTGTTTTTTTTGAATAGTCTATATTAATGTTTTGCGACTTTTTTGTTTAAACTAGGTTAGATTCTTCCATTTCAAACCCTATTACATCTTTTTGAATATCATTGGCACTGGACATTCGTTTTTATCTTGAGTTTCTTGTTTTTTTATTTCTTTATAAATTTTTTTTTGATATATTACCTTGATTTAAATGACTCAAAATCCTCCTATGTTGGAAACATATTTGGGGTTTTTTATTAAAGGACTATGGTGAGATTAAGGAAAGATTTGGAATATTTCTTGATTTCACCGGTTTGAATTTCGTTATCAAAAAGAAATTTTAGGTATGGTTGATTCATCCATTCCTTTTATCCTATATTTTATTTAACTCTCAGGTTCATCTAACAATTTTGTAGTTGGATAAACAATAATTTTTATGTGATTAGATAATTAAAAGAAATTATCATCATATATAGTGAATCATCCTTGTTGAGTGTCTTATCATAAAATAGGAATCAATCATCCATATTGAAGATGTCATTTTTTTAGAAAACAAAAACCATTAATGTAAACCATTTATCATTCATTAATTAAAATAAAATAAATATTTACACACGAGTTATAATGGAACATAATAAAATAAATATTTATCATTCACCCTCATAGAGTCTAATAAATCTATGATAAACCATTTGTTTTCTTTAATGGAAACAAATTCACTTTTACCCACATTGTATTTTTAGAAGACACCAAACTCCCTTATAATTTCACCCTTCTGGGAAGTATTAAACATCATTATATCCCATTAAAAAATCTAAATGTCACAGAAATATCATGCATCCATTTTTTCTTATAGGACTCTACAATAGATAAGTATACCATTTTTTATTTTATTAGTTATGATAAAATCTATCATAACATCATTAATATATGTTTATAAAAATTGGAATATCAAAATTCTCATGATTTTATTTGAGAATAATGATAATTTTTTTATTAATGATAATATAGAGATGTGTAATTTTACAAAAAGAATGTGAACTTGAATAATAAATGTTACTTATATGTATTTCACAAGATTTTTTGATTTTATGTCACAAAACTATTTTATGATCGAATACAACAAATAATTGCACCACCAACCAAAGTGAAACCAGTGTATTGTTCTATTTTAGAAATTAAGGATTCAATCAATGAGATTGTGATTTATTTATTTTTTAGAGTTTTTGAATCAAGATACTAGATTCTATTTCAAATGGGTATTTGTTTGTTTTTTGTTGTTTCACGATTTTATTTGATGTAGGTTTCTCTTTTTCATGGATTACTTCATAAAGTGGTCTTGGTTCATTTGATTTTGTTTTTCCTTTGACACCATCCCCCTTCAATGACTATGATATCTCATTTCCAGTTTTTCTCTAATTGTTCTCTCATACACCTTTTTGATTTGATGGTTGATTACAAACATATTTATTTAAATATTTAAGCTAGATTATATGCATTTTTTATGATTATATTGTTGTTTTATGACACTTTATTTATTATTCAATCTAATACTAAGACCCTTTCTAGTAAAAAAATTTCATAAGAAATATGATTTGACTCTTCATCATATTTCATGAAACGTTTTTAGTAATGTCATGTTTTTTTTAAAACAATATATGTTATATCAAATATGTGGAAACATGTGGTGTCCGGGGGGTGTCCAAGGGGGTGGGTGGGTGTGAGTGGTTGTCCACGGGGGTGGGGGCCTGTTCGGAGGGGTGGGGGCTGTCCGGAGGGTTGGGGTAGGGGTGGTGTTCAAGAGGGGTGGGGTACTGTCTAGAGGGGTGGGGGGCTGTCCGGAAGGTTGGGGGGTGTCCAGGGGTGGTCCAAGGGGGTGGGTGGGAGTGGGAGACTGTCCAAGGGGGTGGGGGCCTGTCTAGAGGGTTTTGGGGGTTGTCCGGGGGGTGGGGGCTGTCTAGAGGGTTGGGGTGGGGGTGGTGTCCAGGAGGGGTGGGGGTGCTATCTAGAGGGGCGGGGGCTGTCCGGAGGGTTGGGGGTGTCCTGGGGTGGTCCAAGGGGGTAGGTGGGAGTGGGGGCTGTCGAAGGGGGTGGGGCCTGTCTAGACGGTTTTGGGGGTTGTCCGGGGGTGGTGGTGATTCTCATGTTTACTCCATTTTCTCCAATTTTCTATCAACTATGTACGTGGCATGGTTTTCTTTGATTCAATGAAATTTAAAACTATTATATCTAACTATATTTTTTAAAAAAAAATATTCGACCATATTTTCTTAAATATCCATAGATTTGTTTTATATTTAAAATTGTTTTACATTCAAAATATGATTTTTTTTCATATAAACATATATTTGTCTTATCTTAAATATATATATTTTTTGTTGATATTTGTTATAGGTAATAATGAGTCAAAGTTGGATTATGGAACATTGAATGAGCAATGAATTTGAGGAAGGTGTTGATGCCCTTTTGGAATTTTCAAAACGAAATGTTCTAAGTAGTGACATTTCTTTCTGTGCATGCCTAAAATGTTTGAATATGAAGAAGCTGAAAAGTAGAGAGATAAAATATCAGCTGATTTGTCATTGTTTTAATCCGAGATACAACCCTTGGATTTGGCATGGTGAAACTGGACGAAATGTCACTGATGAGGGTGATTCGCAAGATGGTAACTCTGATGGAATTGAAGAAATGATTCGTGATATTATAGCAGAAAAAATTGAGATAGAACTGACAGTTGCACGTCTATATGGTGATGTTGAAAAACCATTATATCCTGGTTGTACCGATTTTACAGTTTTGTCGGTGGTGTTAAGATTTATTAACCTAAAGGCGAAACATGTATGGAGTGACAAAAGTTTTACAGAGCTACTACAATTGATGAAAGACATTCTTCTAAAAGATAACGATCTTCCAGATTCACATTACAAATCCAAGAAAATAGTATTCCCGATGGTATTGGGATAAAAGTAAATACATGCATGTATGTATGACTTCATTATATATAGGAATGAATATGAATTTCTGTCAGAGTTCCCTAAATGTGGGACATCACGGTATAAGTTGAAAGAAAAATCACAGGCTGGTATAGAGATTACAATTCTCCCTTCAAAGGTATTTTTGCATCTTCCTATAATTAATCATTTCAAATGTTTATTTGTTAATTCACATGATGCAAAAAGGTTAAGATGGCATGCTGAAGAGTGGGTATGTGATGGAAAAATACTTCATCCATCTGATTGTCCACAATGGAAGAAAATTGATGCATAGTATTCTACATTTGGAAATGAAATTAGAAATCTCATACTAGGGTTGTGCATAGATGGAATGAATCCATAATGAACCCTCAGTAGCACACATAGTTCATGGCCTGTTTTATTGGTAATTTACAACCTCTCTCTTTAAGTTTGTATGAAGTGAAAATATGTCATGTTGAGTATAATGATCTCTGGTCCAAAGCAACCCAGTAATGATATTGATGTTTACTTGTTACCATTGATTGATGATTTTAAATTGTTATGGTATGATGATATTAGGGTGTATGATTCTTATAAAATGGAATATTTTCAACTGCATGTAGTGCTTCTATTCAGTATAAATAACTTCCCAACATTTGGAAATTTGTCTGGATACAGTGTTAAAGGGCATAAAGCATGTCCAATTTGCGAACAACAGACGTCATATTATCAATTGCATCATGGGAGGAAAACAATGTACATGGGTCATTGAATGTTTGTGCCTATGGAACACCCTTATAGAAGACTAAAAAAGGCATTCAATGGCTCACAAGAATTTGATACTGCTCAAAAACCTTTATCCCCTGATCTGTATTTTGAGAGGGTGAAAAACCTTGATGTGACATTGGGAAAGACACAGAAATCTGGTAATGGTAGATATATTTGGAAGAAAAGGTCAATTTTTTTTGAGCTGCCGTATTGGAAGTATCATGAAGTTAAACATAATATTGATGTCTTGCACGTGGAGAATAATATCTGTGATTCTTTGATTGGAACATTGTTAGATATTAAAGGAAAGACTAAAGATGGGTTGAATGAAAGATTAGACTTACTATCAATGGGAATACGTTTTGAGTTAGCTCCCACTCTTAAAGGAAGATGAAAATTTCTTCCCCCAGCTTGACATACATTATCTAAGAGGGAGAAAATTAGCTTTTCTCAGTGTCTTCATGATACAAAAGTGCCTAAAGGTTATTCTTCTAATGTAAAAAATTTTGTCTCATTGAAGGACTTGATGTTGATAGGTATGAAATCACATGATTGTCACGTCATGATGCAAAAAATGCTACCAGTTTCATTGCGTGGAATATTTCCCATTTGTGTCAGAAAGACTATAATAAAGTTGTGTTATTTTTTCAATTCAATTTGTAATAATGCGATTGATGTGAATGCTTTGAACATTTTGGAAAAGGATGCAATTTTTATACTTTTTGAATTGGAAATGTATTTTCCTCCAACTTTTTTTGATATAATGGTGCATTTAATGATTCATCTGGTTTGAGAAATAAAGCTTTGTAGACCTGTATATCTTCGTTGAATGTATCCGTTTGAAAGGTATATGAAAATATTAAAGGGGTGTGTTAAAAATATATATCGACCTAAAGCCTCCATTATTGAAAAGTATATTTCTGAGGAGGTAGCAGAGTTTTTTATGAGGTACATGGCTGCGGCGCAACACATAGGTCTGCCTCCATCTCGCCATGAATGAGTTAATAATGAGGGAAAGGGGATTCGCGGCTTAAAAGTCAAATCATTGTCAGCTAAACAGATAAAGAAGTTAGAATCATACATCATGAATAACATAGCTGATGCTCAACCGTATATCACATTTCATATTAATGAGTTAAAACAATGTCATCCAAAGAAGAATGAAATGTGGATTTTGAATGAGCTCAACAGAACTTTTTTGTCATGGATTAAAAAGTCTTTTCTTTGTAGATCAGATGTATCAGAGACATTAAAATGGATAGTGGGTGGTCCATGTTTAAATGAGATAACATGGTCCGGTTATGACATTAATGGTTATACATTTCATACGAAAGCTCAAGACAACAGAAGTGCAGTTCAGAATAGTGGTGTATTGGTGTTTGCAGAAGAAATGCATTTTTCGAGTACTAAGGAAAAAAACCCAATTTCTGCATCAAGTGAATATTATGGAGTGATTGAAGACATATGGGAGGTTGATTACTTTAAAATTAAAGTTCACGTTCTTAACTTTAAATGGTTTAACGGTAACAACAGTGTCAGACACGATGAATTTGGAATGACACTTGTTAATCTGAATAGATTGGAAGACACAGCTGATTCTTTTGTAAGGGAAACACATGAAAAACAAATTTTCTATGTAGTAGATCAATCAAATATACAGTGGGCTGTTGTTTTACAAGGGAAACAACAATATGTTGGTATGGATGAAGTTGATGAATATGCTGATTTATGTGAGATCCCAACTTCCATGGAAAGATTAACAGAACATAATGATGATCATGTTGAAGACATAGTTTGTGCCATAAGGAACGATCACAATGAAGTAATTTGGGAAAACAATCTATTTGTACATTCCTAAAATTACAGGTAACATATGTTTATTTCTTGTTTACATTTATTTTTTCCATAAATGTTAGATATTGTAAGTTTGTTATTTATTAAAACATGTTTTAAAACAAAATAAGTATATGTTTTTGTTTTTTTTAAGTTTGTTTAGTTTAATTTATCATGTTTATAACCATTACATGAATTATATATCTATTATTTTTGTTCACTGACAATTACTTTACCATGTTTACCATGTTTACCAGGTTTACCATTTTTACCATGTTTACTATCTTGACCATCTTTACCATCATTACCATCTTTACCATCTTTACCACTGTTTAACATGATTACCATATTACCAATGTTTAATTCTATGTAACTTAGTACACTTTTCTATTTTATTATTACAGTAGTATTAAAATATTTGAATTTATATATTTGTGAACTGACATTTGTTTTTTTTATGTGAAGGATAATGACAGATCATTCAGATGATCAACCACATGATTCTGGAGAGGAGCATATTGCTGGTTATACCTCAGGGGATGAACATTAACATGCTCCTATTATGACAAAGAGTTCGAAGGTTGGTAAACGTGGGTGCACACGTTTACAAAAATTATCACTTGCCCATACGCAGGATCAGAGGATAGTCGTTGAGTTTGATGATGATGATATTCCTAGAGGTCCGAATGAAAAAGATTTTAAGAGTTTTGTAGAAACTCATGCTAAGAGAAAATTAAGCATTTTGTATGATGATTGGAGAAGTGTGGATAAATATATTATCTCTCAGTTGTGGGAGACGATTTTGGTAAGACCTTCTTTCATTGTTTGACTATTCTTTTAATGTTTCTCGTATATATAATATGTTTAACCTCTTCTTTATCAGATGACATTTGATATTCATGGCACTGGAGGAGTCAGGAACAAATGCTTATCATTGGCTACCAGAAGATGGAGGGATTTCAAATTAACCCTCTCATCTGATTTCATTTATGGTCATAGGAGTCATGACAATCCATGTCGTATATATCCTTTTATAGATGAAGACACATAGAGACGGTTTTTTGAAAGTATAAGAAAAGAGTCATTTATAGTATGGGCAATGTAAACTTTTATAAACATTCTTATATAAATGATTTTATTAATGTTTTGTTAATGATTTATTATTCTTAAATTACAAAAAACAAGGAATGATCATCAGGAGATCCAATCTAAAAATGTATACCCTCATAGTTTGTCTCACGGAGGGTATTTATTATTGGAAGAAAAAATGATGGGGGAAAAATTTCAACAACTAAGAGCTGAGTCTTCAAGCTCTGGAGAGGTGGGGCCTCCATCCACTCCATCTAGACATGAAAAATGGAAGAGATATCATAAGGGAAAAAATGTAAATATATTTCGGAAGAATCGTGAATTATAGCTGATAGGATTGTAAGATATCTATTTTATTTATTTAAGTTAACTATTTTCTTCATATAATTTCAATCATTACAGAAATGTTCAATTAATTAATACATGACTCTCTTGAGGATCAGAGTTTAGAGGGGTTATTTACAGCTACTGGGAGGGAAGATATTTTATTTGCAGCATTGGGAAAGCCCGAACATCCTGGCTGTGTAAGAGGATATCAGGCATGTGTATTGGTAAGAAAAGTGTTTCCATGTTCTTCAACTTCTAACATTGTGGGGATTTATAAAAAAATAGAATCCTTGGAGGCTAATGTTCATAATATTAATGCGACAGTGGAGGACAATATTAGAGAGTCGGTGTAGTCTATGTTTGCAGAAATGCAAAGACAATTTCACACTACATCTCCCACTCCTCCACCTCCCCCTGCAGACCCCATTATTTATCCTCCACCTCTGCCAGTAGCTCCCACTCCCCCACCTTAGCCTGCTAACCCCATTTTTTATCCTACGCCTCCACCGCAGCTTCCTACTTATTGCGAGTTGTATGTTGATGATTCTCAACATCATATAGTAGCATATGTGTTGGTATATTGTATAGCTGATACAATTCATCATCAACAATTAGAGGTAGAGAATCACAGGGTCACTGTATAGGATATTATAGATAGATCAGCTAGGGTACCAATACCTACAGATGAGGTGGCGACAGTTGGGCAGAGTATCAGCCATTTTTTAATTTGGCCATCCATAATTCCTTGAATCATTACCATAGAGGTATGAATGTTATATATTTTATTTTATTTTTTTTATTAAAGTTGTTTTATCATTTGAAAACTAATATATTTTTCAATTTTTTTTACAGGAATACTTCAAAGGTAAATAAATACTATATTGACATTAACAAAGACAAATGGCTATGAAATCAGATACAGATTTAAATGGTCTTGGCAAATTGTCAAGATATTCACATTTTTTGTCGGGTTATTATAAGTTTCCAATGGAAGCTCATGTTTGTGGACGTGAAATAAGAGTGGGGATTATAAAAATTGATATCATGGAGCTTGTTACTGGAGATAAGTTGGTCATCAACGTGGTGAAATTTTTTTCCATGTATGTTTTAACACCTTTTCCTTGTGTTATATTTGTTAAAATGTATACTTAAGTATGTTTTGTATTAGGTATCTTTACAAAATTTGTGAGAGGAATGAGCTGATAGAAGTATATGGATTCATGGACCCTCAATTGATTTCCCCTGAATCATGTGCATTGAATGAGGAACAAAAAATGGTTTATATTGATGAATGATTTGAAAAGAATATAATCACACAATGCTGGATGATGCCTTTTTGTGAGAGGTATGAAACACATTTATCTCAAAGAGTTAATTATATTTTAACATAAAAAACCACTAACGTCAAATTTCCTTTTATCAGTGATCGTTGGATATTAGGGTTTTTTTTCCCAAGGGAGAAATACCTTTATTGGATATGCTTTGTCCATGGTGATGTACGGGAAAGTTTTAAGAATATATTGGAAAATAAAGTTTCAATTTCTCAATACTTTTATATATTAAAATGAATTTTAAATTTACCCCATTCGTATTATTTTCTAACTTTGCATGGGCTTACTTTCGAAAAAACACAAAGAAAAGAGGTGGAAAGATCAAATATGTAAATGCGAAGGTAAATATCCATTTATAATTTGTAATTTTTGATTTATTACATAAAAATAATATATTTAATTTATGCTCATTCAAACAGAATTTTCATGAACAAAAAGGCCTCATCAAATGCTGATATTATATGTTAAGATTTATGTATGAAATAATAACAACTGGGACAGTTGTGAATTTTGACCTAGTACGATTTACTCTTAAACGTTGCCATAATATTTCAATTTGATTTATTCATTATACACGTTAACTACTTTCTTTTTCATTTGTAGCTTTTTGATGACCCTGAACCCTATACTGCTGAAGACATCAAAAACTTACAAGTGGAGTGGTCAAATTATTTTACAGGTTTGATTGAATTTTAGTTGTTTGTAATGTAAAATGTAATTTTTAATATTGTCATTATAATTGTGTATTTGGTAGTTTTTTAGGTTGGATTTAGTTTTTTTTGAAGTTGACAGTGTACGTTTTGAATGTTATATAAGTGAATGTTTAATTTTAATCTGCTTCTTGTTTTGGTTTACTTATGATGGTTTTTCTAGTATGGATTTGGGTCTATGGTGGAGGGGTTCCAAGGGTGTGGGGTGTGTTCAGTGGGTTTGGGGGGTGTCCAGTGGTCAGGGAGGGTTGTCCGGTGAGGTGGGGGGACAGTCCAGGGGGGTGGCAGGGCTGTCCAGGGGTGTGGGAAGGCAGTCCAAGAGTGTGGGAGTGTTGTCCAGGGGTGGGGGGTATACATGTGGGTGGGGGGTTGTCTAGTGGTGTGGTGGGGGTTGTCAAGTGGGGTGAGGGGGTGCTGTTCAGGTGGGTGGGGGCTGTCGAGGGGTGTTTGGGTCTGTCCGGGTGTCGGGGGGGTAGTCCAGGAGTGTGGTGGGGGCTCTAATGGGGTGGGGGAGGGCTGTCCAAGGGGTATACATGAGGATGAGATCTCTAATGGGGTGGGGGAGGGCTGTCCAGGTGGTATACATGAGGGTGACGGCTCCAACGGGGTGGGGGAGGACTGTCCATGGGGTATACATGAGGGTGGGGGCCGTCTAGGGGGTATGTTTTATATGTTATCAATGTTCATGCTTAATTTTGATCTACTCTTGTTTTTGTGGAACGATTTCTTGATTTGTTTTCTGGTTGATTCTGGTGGAGAGTATATGACTGCATTCAATTTTTTTAAAAAAAATTGGGTTTATCACATCGGTTATTTAATAACCGACGTGATAAAAGGCCTGGAAAATGGTTTATCACGTTGGTTATTTAATAAATGATGTGATAAAAGGCCTGGAAAATGGTTTATCACATCGATTATTTAATACCCGACGTGATAAAATTCCTCAGAAATGGTTTATCAGGTCGGTTATTTAATAACCGACGTGATAAACCAGCTCCCCCTTCTTAGTGATAAATTACCACCAACCTAGAATCTTAAACAAGGGTTATTCCTCGTAAATTTAATCCTATATTCTCTCCTATAACATTTTTCATTATCTTTATCCTTTTTATATTATCCCTACACATTCCAATATGGTATTAAGATACTAATACATTATTGACAATTCAGTGTTCCTTAGGTTTGGTTAGAATTGATGGTTTTCTTGAAGGATAACTATGCAATTAATTGCTCCCTTTAATAGATTCATAATTCATATAAAAAATAGACCAGTCACTAATTCTATGTTAGTTCTTGGTTCGTTCATAGATTAATGTAGTGGTTGAATTATCTTCCTTTAAATCCAAATCATTTCTCTATAGTTCTATTGGAAGTCATAAACCTTTTCATCTCATAATCCATTAAAGATAAGCTGAAATCTGTACAGAGTTGAATGGATTTAAGTAAAATTGAATAATAATGTGTTTTTAATGACTTATTAATTTATCTCTTATTGATTTATAGTGTTATTTAGGGTATGTTTTGTCTTTTTGTTGAGTTATAAGAACACTTTCATTATTTTCATGTTTGTTTTTATAGAGTGCAAAATTGTACATGTTCACACATTAGAATTCCTCATTACAATGAGTGTTATGTAACAAAAATTTATGGAGTTATTTTTGTGTAAGTAATTATTTAATAAAATTATATTTTAATAATTTTAAATTTTATTTTACTTGATGGCATTATTTTTATTAAATTTATATTTCTATCGAAGATAATTTTATTTATAAATAAAATATTAATTTTAAAAAATTTATTTTATATTACTATATATTTAAATGAATGTAATTTTGAATTATTAAATAATAAAATATATTTCAGAATTTGAAGAAAAAGTTTTCATAATAAAGAATCATTTATTACAAAAAAGAATAAATTTTAAATACATTATTTTTCTTAGATTAATAATTTATTTATATATAATTATATTCTGATTTAGTAAAAAATATTTCAAATTTTAAATCAAGATATTGAAATTGATTAAGAGATTAATCATAATATAAAGTAAAAACTAATTACATATGACAATAATTTAATACACTGATGAATAGTAAATACTATAAAATATGCTAAATGTTAAAATGATGTACATTTTAAAAAAACAATATATATCATTATATTCTATTAATGTATTGACCAATATCCATTCATTGAAAATAAATATTAATTAAATTTTCTTAATTCAAATTATTATTATTTCAAAATAATTTATATAAATTTTAATTTATGATAGTGAAAAATAAGTATAATAAAAATTCTATAATATCAAAAAAAATTATACATTTTTTATACTTATTTATATATAAATACTTTATAGACATAACATTCAAATCTCCCAAAAATAAAAACATGAAAATGCTCTTATTGTTTTAACTCAAACAAACAGATGTAATCCTGACCTCTCCGTATCTCAAAAAAGGTTGAAATTAAGAAAGAGGGTTCTAAACCTCCAAAAACATAATAAAAATATAATGGGACAATGGTTCACATTGAAAATTCCCCATATAGGGTTACACATAACCTTTGACTTAACCATTAGCAATAAAAGTGGTGAATGTGTTCCAAATTACTTGGACCTAACCAGTCAAAATTAAAAGATAATTACTATCAAATAAATGTGATTTGGGAAGGGGGAAATAGAGAAAAAAAGTCTAGAATCAAGAAAAATAGAAAAGAAATAATCATAAAAAATATAGGAAATTAAACAGACCAGAGTATTTATGTGATTTTGACATCATTAATACTACATATTTATTTCACAGTCTATTTTGAGGTGTGAAATGATAAAATTAGTTCATGTTTCTACTATCTATATATTAACAAGAATAAAGGTCCTTAATTATTTAATTCACACTAAATTTACCACAAAATCCACATGTATGTGTATGCCAATACCTCGTAATATTAGGTGGCCATGTATTTATTCTCTTATAATTGTTTTTTTGTTATACATCCACCTATTATGTGGAGGTCCCTACAACCATGATCTTGTGATAACAACTATCTAAACACCAAATGTATAGAGAATATATTGATGAAATTGATTAAGGGAGGGGTTCTTAATGTGAAAATGGGTGGGATCCTGATCTATATGGTACTTGAATATAAATCTCCACTATAAGGATTCTCTAATTATTCTTCGAGGTCAGCTAAAATGTGATGGTGAGGTTGTATCATGAATTCCTTGTAACTGCTGATGCTATTGTTATGTCCTAGAAGACATGTATAACGTGGATATGAATAAACACATATCCTTCCATTATCATCAGAATATAAGGATTGAATTATTTTTTTAGGACATGAATATATTCCCAATTTATAGCTTGAATATGGGTGTATTCCTTCTCTATATTTCTATTTATTATCATATATTTTTTGAATATAAATTTGATAATTATATATATATATATAATATTTTTTATTAAAAGTATTTATCTGCATTAAAAAAATAATTTATGAACTGTATACCTCTATCAATTCTATAATTAGCATTGATAGAAGTTACCTTTACTGGCGCTTTTACATAACACAGATAAATGTATCCCTTTTATCAGCACATTCTATTTAGAACATATAAAAGTCAGTGATAGGTATGGGCCAATCTATGGCGGTAAACATGAAATTTCTAGAAGGTGTGGTACACCATGTGTTTTATCATATAGTTATTACATCCAACAGAATCTTCATGGTTTGGGATATAATGTGTCAGGGGTCTTTCAAATTAAACAAATATCTTAGTAACCATTGTGGTTCAAAGCTTGGTGTGGTAAATATCGTGTTTACTACATTCTAGTACACATATTCCCAAAAATATTTTGAACATTCTGAATTCCCCTAGGACCGGCAAGTATGCTTACTAAATGGTATTTTAAACTAAATTAACTAAAATTAAATAATATTTTTAGTTGAAAATATAAAAATATATTTGGTTTGTTTCATTTTTTTTGTTTTTTTTTCTCTTAACATATCTAGTTTTCCTCACAAGCATCACATTATTTATAGTCTAGATCTAGACAAAGCTTTCAAGATATCAATGGAATTTTCAGGATTTGACAAATTCCTCTTTGAAATATTCCATGAAAAGATTTTTCATTTGTCCATTAACCATGAATCTGTGTTTCATTCATCTTCGTATAACAACAATCTACCAGGTTAGAATTTGATCACTTCAATGTGCATCGACCACCATAATGGTCACTTAGAAGTAATATTAAATGTGACTTAAATAAGGGTACCTTATCATCAAGTGTGAATGTAATATAAGTAATCCATCCGTCATTCCATTGATTTTTTTATTCTGTAAAAATCATGGAATTTTAATATGATAATATTATTAACTCTTTCAGCTCATCCAGTTGTAATAGTATCTATTTTCCTACCATATATTCATCCATATTTTTAATTTTGAGGGCCTAAAATGATTGATGATCAAATTAAACTAAAACTATGATTCTATTTCTATAGACAAGATTGAATTGGTTCATAGAAATAGATGTTTTGAAATCTTTATGGTATGCCAATATATCATTTTAAATTTTTTTTCTCCAATCCTTCTGACATGAATTCATCAATTTGTTTAAAACAATTATTAACATTTAGGTTCGATAGAACTGATTTCCAACTAGTTGATAGGTGATATAAGGTTGTGGTGGTGTATTGAAATACATATTTATTGATTATTCATGTCATAAAGTTGTTATAAAAGTGTGTTATGTAATCACTGATGAGTAACTGGGGAATTCGAAACTAATAAAAACTGTTCTTATACAAATAAATTCCTCACTACATTAGATGTATTAAGTTCATAGCTTCATCCTCCTATGAATTTGAAATATAATCCACATGTACAGAAATAAAATTGTTTGAAAAGGATTTTTCAATGTGACATTTGAAATCTATTCCGTAAACATCAAATATTTCAACTTCAAGAATATAATTTTATATAATTTTATTCCTTCTTCCAATGTTTCTCACACTTTGGCCATGATAAATGCCCATGAAAATATGTAATGCTCCTTGTTGTATTCTTGGATAACAACTCAAATTAAAAGATATTAGAAATGATATGATCAGGCTCATGATGTTCTCTAGTGAGTCATGCTTAAATCAATTCTATGACACTTTGTATTTAATCCCATGTTATACATTATCACATTAATCCATCTACACATTTCCATTAGAATCATGGTTCATTCAAAAAGTAGTGTGATGCATCAGCCAAATCATCTTCCTTTTCAAGTAGCATAATTTATGGTAAAGCTTCCCATTGGCCATGTATCTTTATATATAAGCCAACTATAGTCATGCCTCTATATTTACAAATAATTGAGTCTTGTTGGGGAAGTCATCTGGGATTTCTAGCTCCTCCTTCAATATTTTGCAGCATAAGTCATACAAATTGTAAGTAATAACATACTCCAAGCCCTTTATTTCATTTATTATGATATCATACTCTCGAAAAATATGATCTGTCAGATAAAGAATAGTATGGAATAATTTTTTCAATAATTATATTAATGTTTCATGATTATTAAAGACAATAACATTAGAAATCATGTGGTACAACTTGAATTTGGAGAATGAAAACACAACAACAATAAATTCATTCCATTTAGTTGTGTAGTTGACTTGGGAATCATTTAGGGTGAGGTTGGAATAGTATATGGGACAAAATATGTGACATAACAACTATCCTAATATAGCTCATATTGTTAAATCACTATAATCACACATCAACTAAAATTCTCCTTCCCAATTAGGGGATATGATAATAGGAGATGGAACTAAGTGGTTTTTCAATAATGAAAATGTTTGATCATAATCTTCATTAAAATAAAATGAAATATAATTTCCCAATGGCTACCTCAATAGTCGAGCAATATTTGAAACAAATCTAACAAACAATGTATAAAATCCCATATGGCTAAGAAACAATTGATTCCTTTTATAGCGGTGAGTTCTTAAAGATCATAAATGATCTTGATTTTCACCATATATACTTTTATTAATTTATTCTAAATTTTGTTTCCCATCATGATACAACCATATAACATGATATTAAATTTTCCCTATTTTAATATGAGTCACTTTTCATCACATATCATGAGCACAAGGTCCAAATTTTTAATGCTGACATCAATAGATATTTTGTACTCAAAGTTGGAATCCAATAAAATTTCTATAAATTCCTTATCTATATCATGAAATTTGTGTGTCATGAACCACTAAAATGTTTTAAATACACTATGCATTCCAAAAGACACTCTCTAAATGGAGAAGGCCACATATGGAAATGTGTACATACACTTTGATTAATCTTCCTGGTCAACATGTATTTGGTTATATCCAGATTAACCACCAATAGAAAATAAAAATTAAATCCCAGATATATTTTCAAGTATATGATTCATAAACGGTTATGGGAAGTGATATTTATGATTGTATTTTTTAGCCTCATTTCATTAACACACAGTCACCAAACTATGAGTGGTCTTATATGTATTATCTCATGTTCATTGTTATAAATCATTGTTAAACCTAATTTTTTTTATATAAAGTGGGGTCACACATTTTCTTTCAAAAATGGAGAAGATGATCCTGCCATCAAGTAACTTCAAAAATTATTTTGTAAAAACATCATTCATAGGCAGGGTGAGAATACTACAAGGTTAAAATATTTTCTATAATTTGTTTTAAGTAATATATTATGTGTGTATATAATGGTTTTGATCCCCTTGATGTCTAGTGCACCCCATGCTATTGAGTGATTCCTCATTCTCAAAATGGCCAAACAATTTTCTTATTTTTTCTTATTTAACATGGAATTTAAAATTACTAGGAGAATTTATTCAGCCTCCAGAAATGAATACCTTATTTTAGTCAATAGGGGTTTCGGGTGTTAGGTCGATGGATTGATAATTGTTGGAATAAACTCCAAATAAATTCCCATTTTCAATGGTTCTATGTACTACACCTCCTCACATTCACTATTACCCTGTTTTTCCCATGGGTAGATTTTTCTTGCTCATCCATCGTTTCATCAACAAGATCCATCCCACCATCCTATTATTCTTATTTTAACCACTATAGTGTTATCACATTTAGATATAGATATTCATTAGCATCAAATATGGCTTGACATTACATTGTGTCTGCTCCTTGTTTAGAGTCCTTCACTAAGTCTAAATCAACTTTCTATTTTCTAACAAACAAAATACTTCCATGATTCACACCAATCAACGCTTTCCGAATTGAAAGAAATGGTCATCATAGAATAATGACCACATCACATTATTCCTCCGTATCAAAAAATGTTAAAAATAGTGGCGAAAATAAACTTCTAAACCATTACAAGAACATCTTCATGAACTCTGTAAGGACATTTTATTGATCTATGGGAGATTTAAATTATACCATTGTCATATTTGTTTCATCTAGATCCAATATTGTGAATGTATTTTTGAAAAAGATTCACTCATTCACCAATTTTACACAATGATTTCTTAAAGATTCATGTACTTATAATGTATAGATGAATAATCTTCCAAGATATCTCTTCTTCAATGGATGTATCCATTAGATGACTGTAGAGAATTTTTTATTAATGAGATGACTCAAAAATCATCCATTAAATTATTATTAGAAAGTAACTCCTATAAAAAATTTCATAAACCAACATTTGGAAAATTTATTATGAAAATGGGATATTAATATAAAGAGATTTGAACATATCCAACAAAAATTATTTTGGATCTTCATATTTCCTCTCATCATAATCTCTATGAATGGTAGAGGAGGTCGATAAGGTGTCATTGTAATTAACGTATCCTATTTTAAAATGTCATTGGATAAATGTTGAGATCTTCCCACATTATTAGCCTGTTGTTAAAAAATAATCCAGTCTTTCTTTCTGATAGTGTGTACTTCTCTGTTGTCCCCCACATTATATATAAATTAATATTATGTTTCTTTATCCATTTCTCGTTCCTTCCCCACATTCTTTTCTTGTTTTTGAACTTTTTTGCATTATATTTGGTGTGCATATTAAGACTGAAACTTTGGCCTCCTATAATGAGTATATATATAAATATTAATGACAATTTAAATAGGTAATAATTTTGAAAAATATTGAGATGTATTCCACAAATGATATTCAAGTTTACGGAGAATGAACTTCTGATTTTGAACCTATATTTCTTAATCCATCATTCTTTTATATGTTTAATGAATGATTGTGAAGAGAAAATTCATGAGATTTCATTGGTGAAGAGTGGTTAATTATGGATATCATGGTAAAGGTTGAAACTGGTACTAATTATGTTGTGGGTATTATTGAGCTCTATATATTTGAAATGGATGGAATGGTCATGGATCTTGTACCTCAAGTGGGTATCCATGTGAGTATTATTGAACTCTATATTGTTCTCATCATGAATCCTAAAAAAGATGTGATGTATACCATGAGAAGGACTTAAATATAAATACCAAAATAAAACTTTTTCCTTTACTTACATGTTTTAATTACATGATTTTGTCACTTACACAATAATTTAGTAGGCTGACCACACACCACCCATAAATATTATCCTTTCATTTTTTACGATATTTGAATGTCACTTCTCAATTTTCTTGTTTGTGTAGGTGGAAACTATTTATCTAAAAACTTATTATCAGGTTAATTTGATTTAGTAATTTATCCTATTGTTTAATTCTAAAACCAATACATTTCTTAGTATCCCAAAGAAAATAGAAAAACTATGAGTTGTATTGCATTAGTGGTAAACCCTGGGTGTTTGAACGCATCACAACCCTCCAAAAACTGGAGAGAACTCTATGTGAATCCCCATTTTAAATTTCATTAACTTTAGCATGTTATGAATCATCTAAATAATAATTGGATGATTGTAAACATTTTTTTTCACATATTAGAGGGTAAAAAATACTTGGTGTAAAAGCATTGAATGATATGAAGCCATAATTTGGAATGGTATTCTCTACAATCATCAGTAATGAACTGTTTTGTTTATCCCCTTATAAAAACTAAGACTTTTTATCATTTAGAGAAACTAGGTTTCATTGATTAGTCATTACTATATGGTCTTGTGATAATAATTATCACATTGTTATTTGTTTGAATTTATGAGGTTCTTAAGAGTCCTGACTCCTTGTGTAATTATTTTCGGATCTTCTCATGAACTAGTTTCCTATAATGAGGAAAACACCAAACCAATGCACCTAAAAAAATTTAAAAATAAAATATAGATGATGAAATATAATAATGAGTCATATAATGTGTAAATAACTCTAAATGTCATTGTGGATCCATTGAAATAGAAATATGTAATTGGTCAACTCTGTTGATTTTTAACCTCTTTTTGGTTTACCCATTTTTAAATTTAAAGATTGTAACCTCTACATTTCCACCACCATAGTGTATAAAACATATGTACGAAGTTGTAACATGAGGAATATAATATTTGAATCCATAAAAAGTTATTAAATTAGTCTATAATTTTATTATAGATATAAAATAATGTTATCAATTTTTATTATTGGGATAAAATTTTAACAAGTGTGTGAGATGAATTTCGAGCTATTTAATAAAAGTAATATCATTACACTCTCAATCATAGATTGGTAAAATTTCTAGACAAGAACTCATTATATAATTTTAAAACTTTCGTGTTCAAATTGGTTAAATTTCTATAGTCATATAAAATTCCTTTGATCTTGTAGACATTATTCACCCAAATACATTATGCAGGACTCTTATAGTGGAAGAAAAATATAGTTTATGGGTTATAATTTTTATTTTCTCTATTTTATATAGTTCCTCCTAGTTCAATACTCTAGGTAAGATTCATGAAAATGGATATAATATAATTTTTTTATACATAGTACTTCCTAATCAATAAGTAATTACAATGGTTGAGATGGAATACTAGTTAATCACTCAGACCTTTACTCTCAATCCATTAACCCTTTAGAATTTATTTTTTCATTATGTATAAAAATTACAATATGTGAGATGATGAAAATAAAAAACCTAAGTATAAGAAACCACATGTCAATAATTAATGTACAATTAAATGAAAATAAATTTCCATCAATACTAGGAAGAACAAATTATTCAATAAAATCGTGAATGAACGTTGTAAAAACTCTCAAAAATAATTTCAAAAATTTGTCTTATTCTCTTAGTGATTGACAGAATACATTATATAATATCCTCCATTCACCAAGACTTCTTTATCTTGGAAATGATGTGGTTCATTTAAAATTTTCTGGATTCATGAAAATGTTTTGGTTGTATGTTTTAATTTTGAATGAAATATTCTTTTTTTACACTGACATAAGCTTGAACATAGGTATTGTGGAAGTCTTGTACCAATGATATGTTGAAATTCTGAGTCACGATGGTATAAAATAGTTATTTAAAATTTATTTCCCTTTTTATTATAGTACTTATTCGTTGGAACAAATGTGAAATGAGAAAAATGATGTAGGCTATGTCATGTCGTATCTATATTTATATTATGAACCAAGGTCCATACAATGTTGTGGCCTTTGGCGTGTTTGTATGAAATATTCTCTTACAGACCAAATGTTAAATATCCATGGAGTAGTGAATTAAATTTGGCTATGTTACCTTCTCATTTCCTTGAACACATCCAAAATGGAAATTTGAGAACTGTTTCATCTTCCAACATTCCTTGTAAGCCACGATGTCTCCTACATTGTTATAGCTCTTGGCATGTTTACCTTTGGAGATTCCAATAAATGTTTTTGTGCCATTGCATTTCATATTCCTTATATAGCTTCAAACATTTCCAATAACATGGTGTGGTGTTAAATTGGTAGTGTTTTTATTTACTATATAATCTTATCCATGACTACCAAATAGTTTTAGTATGTGACTTTTCCTCATGTGATCCCATGTTTCATATGGCTTCATCTCACTGTATCCTACGGATCCCCATAATGGGAATCATAGTAATTACAGAATAATTCTTATGAATATCTGGGGATTGGTGCACTGAATCATAATTAATTCTACCAATGTACACAATTTCATCTATAATCGTTACATCCCAACAAAAAACCCTTCAAAATATCATCATTAATTCATAAAACATGCACTCTAATCAATAAAATTAACTCGAAACACATAAATATTTTATATATTTGTAACTTCTTATGAACATAAATTATGTAATAAAATACCTTTATCTTTTTATCTAAAATCAATAAAGTTTTATTATAATTTCATCAACCTTTGTTCTTGATGTATATTTCATTGGTTTTCAAAAAATTAAATGGTTGATAATTCAACCATGGATAATGACTTTATCAAGTAGTATAATTCCAATGAAAGGGAATAAGATATCAACGTCTATTATATATATATAGGAATAAATACTTTTCCACATTATTCGTTAATAAAACATCACTCATGATTCACCCAATGTGTCATACCTTACTAAAATCACATTTCATTATAATTTTTACCAATATATAAAAGTACATTACTCAAGATATGCATTAATAATAATATTAAAGTAGAACCATCATTAAAAAAATTTATATATAGGAATATATAATAACACATATAAAGGTAAATTTATTACAATAAGGTTACATTCTCATAATCTCATACATATATGATTATCAAGGGCATCCACCATGAGAATGTTTCTCAGATTCTTTTAAGTATCCACCCCTGATAGCCTAAATCATTTATGTCATATCAAATAATTTAATCTGGCCATATGACTTATATTAATGAATATTATTGTGGATATTATGGATCACATAATAGTGGGGAACTATTGTGATGTTTTAGTGTGACAAATAAACATAGGAAATTATCCAAAATGACGTCATGTAGAAGAAAATTCATGATGTTATAAAAAAATTTATTGATATTCAAATACATAAATATAAGTAATAATATTGTACATAGTAGTTTTATCTACGACACAGACTCATAAATACTCTAATTTTCATCATATCCAATTGCTAACACCCATTAGTTCTCAAGATCTCACCTAATTTTCATTCATATGAAGAGATAAGTATTTATTCAAGTGGTCCACCATGTTTTAATCCATGGAAACTCTACTCACAATGACTCCAACCCATTGATAAAAGAACCTCATGATGGGAATTTTTTTGATTTTTTGATTCTCCAATTGAAGTGTACTTTTCTAAATTTTTTTCTAACGATTTTAGTATTATAATAATATAATGTGATAGGATATTAAATATTAATCACCACATCAAGATCATGCATAAAATTGTGAATAAAAACTACTTCTTTGGCTACATTAGAAGAAAATATATATTGATACTCCATTGTAGAATCATCGATAAATGATTTATTTTAACTCAAGTATATCACAACTCTTCTATTGAGACTAAATAAATATCATCACTATGACTTCATATCATTATGATATATTTTGAAACTAGCATCAGTATAACATCAAATGAGTAGATGCTCTATTCTTCCATATACCAAGAACATATCCTTAGTACACCGAAGATACTTAAGTAAAAACTTTATATTAGAAAAAATTATGTTCTTCTAGATCATCATTATGTCAACCTAACATTATTAAAGAGTATGATACACAAATATTAGTATATAACATGGAATACCTGATATATCATTTCATATATGCATCTGAGATCATCCTAGTCTCTCTCTCCCTAACTCTGTTTGAGTAATCATTTCCTTATATAGGTGAATACCATGTGACACTACAACCGATCCCCTCTTAGATTAACCCAAACTATATATCTTTCTAATTTTTCAATGTATATAGTTTGACTTAGACTAATTAATCTTTTGAATCTATCTCCAATATTCTCGATTCCAAGGATATATATTACTTCACATATCTCCGTTATGGAGAAACACATTTTTGAAGAGTTCTTAACTAACTGTAAGACAGATATGTCCTTTCTAATAAGTAATATTTCAATATCATATAATTCAAGGAATAAAACACACTCACACTAATCCACTTCTAAACACATGTCTCTAATTCATTATTTAGGATACCATAACCTATTATAGATTTATTAAATTGAATTTTATATGACCTCCATGCTTGAATAAACCCATAAATTAACCAATGAAACATACATATCTTATTGGTATTTCTTGATTCATAAAACCTTCATTTAGTGTGATATATATATATATTCCCTAGGGATTCCATTAAAGAATGATTTTTTGACATCAATCTGATAATTTTCAAATTCATGAATAACTATTATGATAAGAATAAATCTGATTTTTTTAGCATAGAAACTGGAGAAATATTTTTTTCATTGTCAATGCCTTGTTGTTTTTATAATCAATATTAACAATATTTAATTTATAAGTAATTAATTTAACATTCATTTCTTGTTTTTTATTCAATATCAATTTACACAAAACGATATTAACATAAAAATATTGATTTAATAGAAACCAAACTTGGTTTGGATACATTGAATCCTTCTTAGTAAGCGTCGATTCCTTTATTTTGCATATTCGACTCTCTGTATTTCCTTTTTGTAGGAAGGTTGATCATTATTCTCAACCAATATTGAGTCACCTTCTATTATTAAAAGAAACCCATCTCTTTCTGGTTCTCCAACCTCTCTGATACTCCTAAATAGAGATTGTGCATCAAAAACAATGTCTTCCATGGGTAAATGTGGAACTTATTCTTTTAATAACTCTTATGTATCTTTAGCATCATCTTCAAATAATTAAATATTTATCCCATTATATTTGTACTAAATATTATCCCTATCATGAAAAATATATTTCCATACAATTTTCGACTTCTTATATAAGGGGTGGTATAGAAAATATCCATGTGTTTCCTTGGGAGGATCTATAAGGATACACTTCACACCTTAGAGTGCTAGTTTGTTTTTCAGATTTATCATTAATGATCAAATCACAACCCCATGAACGTGACTGTGATGACACATATTTCCTTTTATAACTAATCTAATATAGTATACTAATTATTACCTTAGATGGTACTCTATTTAGAATCAGTGTTATAACTTGTATTTCATATCCCTAAATGGATAATGATAGAATTTATCAGGTCATCATTGACCATAACATGTCAAGATGGTATGAATCCTCCATTCACATATATTATTCCACTATGTTGTATAAGGAAGTTTGATTTCAGATATAACCCCACACTCTCATATGAATTTGATGAATTATTTGTTAAGATACTCACCACATTGATCATATCAAATATTATTTGTCTTCTAACCAAGTTTATTCTCCACATCATTCACGAATTCATAGAATTTACCAATGTATTCAAACATATACCACACCAATTATACATATCCATATCTACATATGTCATTAGAAAAATTATAGTAGTGTGAATATCCACATATAGACTCTAATTGAAATATCATGCACACATTAGTGTGTACCAATTAGAGATGCTATGTATGTCTTTCACCTGGTAACCATATTGATAGAGCATTGCCAAAATCTTCTTGTTTACATGACGAAGATAGTGATTCCACGACTAAGTGTGAATTGATTCATGAGAATATGTTTTGTTATCATTTTTTAAAACTTTATTTTCATAAATTAATATATAAAGACCTTTATTTAAATTTTTCATACCATAAAAAGTACATAATTTAAAAAAAACATTTATTAATGAAATTGTAAATAAAATATTATGTTTATTCGTGGGATACAGAAATTATGTTCATTGTAAAAATTTCGACTTAATAATAATATTTTAAAACAAAGAGCATCCTAGTTGTTAATGGAACGTGGTAGTCTCTAATGGCTAGAGTAACTAGATACCCTCCATTCGTATCATTTAAATACACCTTTCCTCAAGAAATATTCTGAAATATATATTTTCACTTTCATTTGAATATAGATGTAGGCAACAAAATAAGCATCTCATATTAAATGTGTATTTATTGAAATATTTCACTCGATAATGAAAGCTCCAAAATATTTCATTTCCTTCGGTAACCATGTGTAATTCTAATTTCAATAACACACCTCACATGTATTATGTTGTTATATAGATTTAATATTAACTACATCAAAATATTATTTCTTCAATGATGAATTGGAAAACCACTCTTGTCTTACCATCACTTTAACTGTTGAATAAATTTATATTTCTTCTACCGGTGATCCAAAAATTATCCATGAGCCTCCGATCATCATCGTAGAATTCTCTGTGTGCTATAAAAAATGAATCTAATTATTTTATTGATCATCATTGATCATAACCAAATCACATATGGGAAAAAGAATTCAGTATGTTAGAGAATGAGAATTTATCATTGTTCTTCAAAGCAGTCTAGGAAGAGATCTCTCTAGAACATAGGTGAATCCACTTGATAAATCATTGTGCATAATGATGAAATGTGTATGGGTATTTCACACCAAAATAAAATATCATAACCAGGAGTATATGACATTTTCTTTTGAAAATAATAATTATACAAGGCCCACTACTATTTTTCATAACACCCAGTGAACCATGCCTCTAAATAATAATAATATTATCATTATAATTTACATGATATGTTCTAAACTAATGGATAAAAATATATTTTTATTTAATAAATAAATTAATATTTATTATAGTAATATTTAATATTAAATTTCTCACTGGAATATTAAACTCAGTCCTCTAATCCATCTCAATATTAAATATTCCTCGAATAATGATTGTTTTATATATTAAATAAATACCTATGTATTATTGTCCTATAAATTTGTAAATATTATTTTCACATAATTAGTGAATAAATAATTATTTAAAAGTCATGTATCTCAATTAATAAATATTTTGTTACCTTGGGATTAAAGTATAATAGATAAATATTTTATATGTACATAATTAAGTAAATAATTACATAGTGAATTAGATTTATTAAATATTAAACACACACACATATTTTCTTGAATAACTTATCATTGAATATTTTCAATTAAACTAATAAATAATATTATGAAATCTTGTATGGGAATAATATTTATACAACATATTAAATTCATATGTAATATAACAAAGGTTCTGAAGACATGTAGTGTGTGACCCTCTAGGTCCCTTTCCTAGTGGTATTAGACTACACTACCTAAATTTCACAGTTAACATCTATCAACATTCCAAGGATCCAATTGAGAATGAATTTTACTCCGTAATGAAAAGAATATTATATGAATGTAGACTGTGTAATATAATCCCCTTATCAAAATACCTCAATTTGAGATTTTTGTTCTTTAGTATCATCAACCTATTTACTCGATGTATCTTTCATTGAAATTCCAGAAATGAACTTTCCCACAAAATGCCCCTGAGCATGGACTTAATCAGGAAGTTCAATTCTAATCAGTGGCCATTATATATCAACTTCTATTCAATAACTTCAGGGATAAATCCTTTATTTTATTATTAATTAATACAATTTCACACATGATGAACCATATGTATCCTACCTCATTACGATAATTTTTCAACACAATTTTTGTTAATACATCCAAGTATATAACTCATGACATGTATTAATAATAACATTAATTAAATGGATGATTACATAGATACATAGATAGTAATATCCCATGAAACATATAAATGTATATATCATATTATTTTGATAGGGTCTAATAATTATAAACATTGATGATTACTAAGGGTGTACACCATGATGAAGTGTTTCAAAGTTATATGATTCTCCACTCCAGATAGCCTTTATCATTTTTGTCCCATCTAATCCGATCATCCAATGTGAGAAATTATATTTAAAAATATTTTCATGAGACTTATAGGTTCTAATCATAGTGGGGAATTGTTATGATAAATCAGGTCAACAAGTACCCTTTGGAAATTATCACATAGTATGTACTAAAGGAGAAAAATCATGATTTGTTAAGAATGTTTATTACTATTAAAATACATGAATACATTTGAAAATAACGTATTTATAATTTGGTTCTATATAACCAACTCTAACATTACTAAGTATAAATAAAATTGATTAGTTGAAGGCACATTGTTGAAAAAAATGTTGTGCTTCCATTATATCATAAGAAAAAAACTTATTCTATCAACAGGGAGAGAAAAAAAAAGAAATTAGATTATATGAAAATAGAACATGAATCTTAAATTTAGAAGATAAAGGGGGAGTTGAATTTTACCATGGAGGACCTTCCCTAACACCAATGGTATCAATAAAGGGGGAAGAACATTATCCCATTCCAGTTAATCAATAAATGGGATAAGACATATGACATAAATTAATGTTTGAAGTAGTTTATTTTAATTGAAAACAAACAAAAAGAGGGACATTGAAGTTCCCATAAATTTTAATTGGATGTATTGATTTTTATTAAGTGTTAATATGTATGTGTTTCGGAAGATGGTTGGTGGAGGAATAATCCACCCAAATTAGATGACGTGCGACACTAAGATATTGATGGGTAATGTATTGAGAGGTTTCTATCATATGTTCTATAATGAAATGTTCATATGTTTGAAAAGAGTGTTGTGGAGTTTTTTATTGATGAGAAGCACTCAAATTTTGTGGTTTTTTATATGATACTAATGTCAAAGACAAGTGCTATGGATGGAGGGGTCCTACCAAAAATAGTTATCAAGGACTAGAGTAGATTTCCATCTGTGCGGACACACCGCAGCTTTCACCTAATACAGTAGATCTGAGTATGCATCGTAGATAACCAATACATTCCCAAGATGACGTTGTAAGGCCTCGACACCGCTACAAGAAGATCCTAGCCGAATCTCCCGCCTACTAGAATAAGCTCACACTGCCGGAACCAGTGCATAATCGCCGAGTCTGCTCCCGTATGAGTCTCTAGCAGTAAGGATCGAGCCAACGGCTCCGTCGGAATCTCCGAGCTTCAGACAAGTGCAGCGGAAATGAATGAATGTCTCACTCTTGTGTCTTTAAGTACTGCAGAAAGGGTGGAGTAGACACAGATAGTACATCAAATAATCTCAGGTCCTCCATGGTTGTAGGCCTCCACTGCCTGAAGCTGAGCCTGCCTATGCCCGCCAGCTCCCTGTCGTCAGGGTGGACCTCCTGTTGGTGGTGGTGGTAGAGCCCCAGAGCGTTGTCCACCACTGGCTACTCATCCATCTCCTCTACCTCTTCTTCCTGCTTTCTGCAGACCGCCACGGTCGAACCTCTACCTCTTCCTGGGTGGTCCCTCAATCGTATTCTGCTCCTCTACATGGCGGGTCATGCTATCACGAGCCATCTGGCCCTGCCCGCCGCATGCATAGCACTGTCTACCTCTCGTATGACTGGCTCAGCTGCATGTGCCCCGCACCATCAAACCAGTATCCTGAGGTCGCCCACCTGATGGTATGGTCTTCTTGGACCCTTGTGACAAATGTCAATTGCTAGCTATAGAAGACTCTGCTATGTGTCACCCTGCAGTAGGCCTCACTGCTGGCGTAGGCTCAGCAAGGAAGATATCCATGAGAAGGGCTAGCTCCAGGACTCCTTCCTGCGTCAGAATTATAAGGGAGATCATCGAAGCCCTGATCTCATGCCTCAGTCCCTTCTCAAAGGTCCGGGCCCGGAATAATGGGTCACACACCAAGTCCATGGAGTAGAGTGAGAGGTCGTTAAATCTCACCGAGTACTGGGCTAACGTCATGATGCCCTGCCGCAACTGTAGTAGCTCTTGAATGCACACCGCAAGGAGGGTGGATGGAACATACTCTGAGAGGAAGAGTCTCTCGAAGTCCGTCCAAAGAAGAGATGCCTCATCGTGCACCTAGAGAATCAGGCTCCACCATCTACCTGTTGTCGCGTGCAGGAGACCCGCTGCAAGGATAACCATAAGATCTGCTGGTGTCTCTACTAATATGAAAACTAGATCAACAGCCTCCATCCAGTCCTCGGCTGCCTGAGGGTCTGTCTCCCTGCGGAACCTGGACGGTCTCTAACGCTGAAACTTGTGCAGTGAACTAATGCAACGTGCACTCTCAATTGATGGGGCTGGTGGCATCGGTGGCTCGGCGGGTAGAAGTACCTCCAGTGCCTCTGCTGTAATGTGGAACTGCACTGAGGCCTCGTCGCTCGGACACCTATGATACTAATTTGTCACGACCCGTCCTCGGGGCCCGTGTCGTGAGTACCTCATGCCCGCCTTCCAAAGGCGAGGGGTTGGCGACTTTCTCCAAAGGCATAAATCCCAAATAAGGGAAGTCATTGCCTTTATGAAGTAACATACAAAACAGAGTACGCAAGTGAAGTAAGAACTAAGAAAAACTGGGTATATGATAAGTGCTGAAAAATTAAATGGCCTAGTATACAAACCCAACTGAATGTATAGTACAACTGAAAGGGAAAGTACAACAGCAGTAAGTAAATGTTAACACCGAGTCGTTATCCGGAAGTCCCACTTGAAGGGTAGGTAAATATAGCCTCCTCAGCTCCTCGGGTCCGGTCTTCTGCTTCGTATATGTCCCGCCAAGTAGTCCACCTCTAGGTACCATCCATCTCCACAAGCCTCCACTTCTATCAGTGTTATCCATTGTATGCATCCAACACAACGAAGTGCGGGCATAACTAGTGTCGGGGTGAGTATACAATACTCAGTAGGGACCCTGAGACCCCTGAAGTTCTCTCAGAATCCACGAAGGATAAACCACAAAGGAATGATAAAATTATGATGTATCAAACAACCCTACTTAGGTATATTCACATACATATACCTAATTCATCAATTACAGTTTGGCTCCAGCTGCGGAGCCCAAGAAAAGCCCAGTCCACATAGGAAATTACAACCCAATCCACACAGGAAAGAAAGTCATCCACATCAATGATAATGATTGAGAATCAAGACTCAGCTCATGCAGGTATACACTTCTTAAAGAGATATAGATTATTAGATGTAGCCACCAATTCATCTAAGCTGTCGGACCCACATAGGATACATGACCAGATAAGCTGTCAGAGCCACAAAGGATACAAGACCATCTCCTCTACTGGACCCACATAGGATACATGTACATAGTCTAATACTACGGACCCACATAGGATACAAGAAAAATAGTCATCACCATAGAACCCACGAAGGATTCTAGTACGGTCGTCGTCACTGCCGAACCCACGGAGGATCCATGTACAATCATCCTCGCTACCGAACCCACAGAGGATCCAAGTGCAGTCGTCATCGTTGCAGTCGTAGCCAGCTCTAGGGTTCCCGCACACGGCATGATCGATTTATGGAGGGTTCTCTCCTCAAAAGAGAGAGAGAGATTCGATACATCAACTGTCATGATGTCCAGAGTTGATGTATCCCAATGTTCCGTCTCATCAAAAGAAACGTGATGCGATAGACGATACGTCAATCGGACGCCCGGTCTGAGAGTTATTGACTTTTCCATTCCAGGGGATCGGTTGGTTTTTTAAGCTAAAATCAACCTGACCATACACCATCTATATCCAAACATCATGTGGAGTCAGCCAAAAGGACCGTCTCAACAAAATTATCCCAATGCGATTGACGGAACATCAATCAGATGTCTGGTCCTTAAGATATAAGTGTTTCTGCTCCAAGGGCCCAGTTGGTTTCGAGTTTGAACCAAACCGGCCATAACCAAACTTTTCTAGACCTCAAGTTTCATATACCAAAACAACCGTCTCAATTCAAGGATTCCCATGCAACAGACGGTGCATCGATCATAGGTTTATAGCTCACGTTATGGGGAAAATACCGAAAGCGGTCCGAAGTGGGGGGTCTTGGCCCGGTCCGACCCGGCCCCACCCCCCTGCGTCAGCCCGAACCGGGTCGACCCAACCCGGGTCCAGGTCCGGCCCGGTCCGTGCGACCCACCCCGGCCCATCCGGGGGGTGCGCTGGCTCAGCCAGCGGGCAGAGCTGGGGGACGCGGTCCCCCGCCCCTTTGGCAATCCACCGAGGCGGCGACCAACGCCACGTCTCCCAGGATCCCGCGCGGCCGCGGGGGCGAGATCCTTGACAGCATGGCTTCAGCCGCGGTGGCTCCTGCCGGTGGTGCGCCGGGGCACCGCTGCTCCGACAACCCGTGCCGCCGGAGTTTTCCGTGGGCCACTGGAGTCATTTTGGTGGTCCGTTCTTGCTCTCGTCTGCGCTTGCGGTCACCTCGAGACCCATATATTACTTTGAAGGCCTCCAATTTCCATTTCTATCTCATTTCGTCGTTGCCAAGAATTCCATGCATCAAGAAAAATCTAGCGGTGGGTTTGGACTTGTCCGTTAGTCCTCACCCACCGCGTTAGTGGTTCAAACATTATAAACAATTCCATGCCATGCCTGGGATATAAGAATCACAGAAGGAAACATTATTCAAATTCCACTCTCTCATCATGGAAGATGATCATCGGTGTTACGGGGGTAAGCATCATAGGCATCGTCAGGGCGTGCAGAGGAGGAATCAGCGTCTCTTCTATTGATGATGAGAAAGTTAAGGATGGTGCATCGTCGATCTCTGAGGAACCGGCGTTCTTCGTAGGAGTATGGCGTTCATCGTCATTCTTCATCAGAGGTCGGCGTTCTTCTTCATTCTTAGTCAGAGGATGGTGTTCTTCCTCGCACAACGATGCTCTCCTTCTTTATAAAATAATAGGTTCCCATATTATTTTATTATCCACTCAAAGAAACACTCTCATAATTAAATCACCACAATAATTAAAATGTGTTGACATTTAATTAAAGAAGGGAGAGAGAAGGTTCCCCATAATAAAACGTGTTGGATGTTTAAATTTAAAAGGGGAAAAAGAATGTTTTGTAATAATCAATATGAGTATTTACCCAACAATTAAATAAAGGGATATTAATGGATGAAAAGTCAAGGAAACAGTAGGGGAACAAAATGAGGTCATAGGAAATTAAATGATGGGGCTCATGTGGGCCCCACATCTTTAACTTCCTCACTTGGGTAATTAAGAGGCAGTAGGACCCACCCTAAACTACCCATGGGAGGGAGTAACCTCCTTTAGTATAAAAAATTGTTCGGAAAATTTTTATTTATTTCTTAAAAAAACCCCAAAAATTAACTTCTCCTCTTTTTGGAATGCAACTACGGTAAGTGTCTCCTTAAGCAGTTACAGGCACTTCGAGTTCATCGGTGCCTGCAGATTTTAATTACGAGCACCAGTTCAAATGTTAGAAAAACCCGCTCATTCGTTCACTGAACGTACACAAGATAAACTTCGAAAATTGATTCCAGGCACACCAGGCTTCGGAATCAAGCACCGTCAGAAGCCACAAACATCGTAAAATTACAATGTATTTTAAAAAAAATTCCTTGGAATTTCTGAGTCTTTACATTACTCCCATCTCAATGATTTACATCCTCGTAAAGCTACAAAATAATCTAGGGAAACAAATGAGGGTATTGAGTACGCATCTAAGCCTCTCGGTCCCATGTGTTGTCCTGGAGGTTCTCGTGCAGCCAACGCATCTGCACCAAAGGAATCGACCATCCACGTAGGACCCGCTCCTATCGATCCTCGATCTCCACTGGGACCTCTGTAAAATTTTCCCCATCATAGATGTCTAGCTCCACGTTGTTGATGATATGTGTCGGGTCATGCATGTATCTCCTCAGCTGAGATATGTGAAAGATATCGGGCACCTTGTGCAGCTAAGGTGGAAGGACCAGACGGTAAGCCACCTCGCCTACCCTGCTGAGGACCTAGAATGGTCCGATGAAGTATGGAGATAACTTACCACCGCAGCGAAATATCTGTAATCCACGTCGAGGTGAGTCCCGTAAGAAAACGTGGTCACTATCCTTGAACTCCAGTGGTCTTTGACTCTTATCAGCATAGGACTTATGTCTTCTCTGTGCAGTCCTCATACACTCATGGATGATCTGTAGCTTTTCCATCATTTCCCGAACCATCTCTGGTCCTACATGTGTTGACTCCCCTGGGTCTGTCAAGCATATAGGTGATCTGCAAGGTCAGTCATACAATTCCTCGTATGGTGCCATCCAGATGGTGGAGTGGTAGCTGTTGTTGTACCCAAACTCCACCAAGGGTAGGTGATCCTCCCAGCAGTGACCAAAGTCGAGGACACAGGCACAGAGCATTTCCTCGAGTGTCTTAATGTTCCTCTCCATCTGGCCATCCGTCTGTGGGTTAAAGTCAGTGCTTAGGAGTAGCTATATCCCAAAATCCTCATGTAACCCCTTCCAAAGTAGTTAAGTGAAGAGAGCATCTCGATCGGAGACGATAGACGATAGCACACCATGATGCTATATGATCTTCTAAACATAGAGGCATCCCAAACTCTCCACTGATCCCTGCTCTCTGATAGGTAGGCAGTGGGCCGACATGGTGAGTCAGTTTACGATCACCCAGATGAAGTCATGTCCTCTGGAAGTACGTGGAAGCCCTATCACGACATCCATGGATATCCAATCCCACTTCCACTCTGGGACCTCTAAGGGCTATACCAAACCTGCTGGTACATGGTGCTCTGCCTTCACTTGCTGACAAGTGAGCTATCGAAGAACGAACTCTGCCAAAACCTTCTTCATACCCGGCCACCATTTCTATCGTATGAGGTCCGGGTACATCTTCTCTACCCCCAGGATGTACCGCTATAGGTGAAGTGTGGAACTCCCTCAGCACCTCCTCCTGTAGTGTAATTGGTTCCATGATACGTCCCCTTAAGAGGATGACGTGCTCTCCGCCTTCATAAAATATATCGTGTGTTATCTCTGAGGATATCTGATCACGTTTTGCCTCATAGTCAATGTCCCCACGTTGTGCCACTCTGACCTGCTAATGTAGTGGTGGAGTTTCTGTGAGGGACTGAAGATAGTTTGCCCGATCTCTATCCACAAAGGATATATGCAAAGTGGAAAACATCTCCGTCGCCACCCCAAGTAGCTGAATGCTCGATCTCCTGCTGAGAGCATCATCCAAAACGTTCCCCTTCCTAGGAGTAAAGATAGTCTCAATGTCAAAACCCTGGAGGAACTCGAGCCATTGCTGTTGTTTCAAGTTCATGTCCTTTTGCAAGAAAATGTACCATGGACTCTGGTGGTTAGAGTAGACTGTAAAGTGCTCGCCCATCAGATAGTGCCGCCACATATTCAAAGCGAAGACCAGCACTGCTAAATACCGGTCATGGGTAGTATAGTTCTATTCATGCTGCCTCTACTGTCATGATCCGTAGGCAATCACTACCCGATCCTGCATCAGGACACACCGGAGTCCGGTCCCAGATTCATCGCAGTAAACTATGTACACTACTCCCTCCTCTAGTAGCCTCAAGATGGTTGCACTGGTCAATCTCTGTCTCATCTCCTGGAAGATCTGCCGACATCTATATGACCACATGAAGAGTTTCCCCATCTACTTAAAAGCTGAAAGCGGTGCTGCAACTTTGTAGATGTCTGGCACAAGTCTCCAATAGTACCCAGCCAGACCTAGGAAAAACCGCACATCCATCACGCTCCTGGGTGGCTCCCAATCTTGCACTGCCTCGATCTTCACAGGATCCACCGCAACTCCCTCCTTAGAGATGACGTTCCCCAAGAAGTGGACCTCTCAAATCCAGAACTGACACTTCGAGATCTTACCATAAAGCTGGTGCTCTCGGAGAGTATCCAGTACAACCCGCAAGTGGTAGGCATGCTCCTCCTTAGTAGTCGTGTAAATCAATATGTTGTCGATGATGACTATGAAAAATCGATCGAGGTAAGACTAGAAGATCCAGTTTATGAAACACATGAACAATGATGGAGAGTTGGTTATTCCGAAATGCATAACCAAGAACTCATAGTGGCCATACCGACACCTGAAGGCCGTCTTCTGCACATCCTCATCTCGAACTCTGAGCTGATGATAGCCTGACCTGAGGTCTATCTTTGAGAACCATCGTGCTCCCTTGATCCAATCGAAGAGGTCATCAATCCTCGAAAGCGGATACTTTTTCTTCACGGTCACCTAGTTCAGGCGATGGTAATCGACACACAGTCGCATGCTCCCATCCGCATTCTTGGCAAACAAAATCGGGGAAGCCCACGGTGAAACACTGGGTCGGATAAATCTCTTGCCCTGAAAATCCTCTAGCTGTACCTGTAGCCCTCGAAGCTCAGAGGGAGCCATCTGATATGATGGAGTGGATATCGTGGCTGTCCCGGGGTCCAGGTCAATATAGAAGTCTACCTCACTACGAGGAGGTAGTCCTGGAACGTCGTCAGTAAAAACATCTGTATACTGATCCACCACAATAGGAAAACTCTAACTCTGCACATCAATTACTCTTAGGATGAGACTAGCCAAATGATGAGTGGTTTCCAGTCCTCTCCGCTGTGTGAGTCCATCCTATGTTGCAAAGGCTCCCTTCTCGCCGGTGATGGTGAACAAGCTCCCATTTGTGAGGACACACCGCAACTTGCGCCTAATACAGTCGATCTGAGAATGGACCTTAGATAACCAATCAATGCCCAAGATGATGTCGTAAAGCCTCGACGCTACTACAAGAATATCTCAGCCGAAGCTCTCACCTCCTAGAGTAAGCTCACACTGTCGTCACCAGTGCGTAATCGTTGAGTCTACTCTCGTAGGATTCTCTAGCCATAAGGATTGAGCCAACGGCTCCATCGGAATCTTCGAGCTCTGAACAAGGGCAGTGGCCATGAAAGAATGACTCACTCCTGTGTCTATAAGAACTACAACAAGGGTGTAGTAGGAACAGATAGTATCTCGAATCATCTCAGGTGTGCCGTGGTCGTAGGCCTCCACTGCCTTAAGCTAAGCCTTTCCTTCCCACCAGCTCCCTGTGGTCGGGGTGGACCTCCTGGTGGGGGTGGTGGTAGAGCCCCAAATCGTCATCCACCACCTGATGTTCATCCATCTCCACTACCTCGTCTTCCTACTCCCTGTGGACCACCATGGTCAAACCTCTTCCTCTGCCTGGGTGGTCCCTCAACTGTCTGTTGCTGCTCTGCATGGTGGGTCGGTCAGTTACGAGCCATGTGGCCCTACCCGCCGCATGCATAACACTGTCTGCCTCTCGTATGACTGGCTCTGCTGCATGTCCCCTGCACCTACGAACTAGTATCCTGATGTCACCCACCTGATGGTCGGGTCCGCTTAGACCCCTGTCACATCTGTCGACTGCTAGCTGCAGAAGACTCCGCTATGTATCGCCCTGCAGTAGGCCTCGCTGGTGGCGTAGCCTCAGAAAGGAAGCTCTCTATGATAAGGACACGCTTCGGTACACTTTCATGCGTCAGAATGCTGAGAGAGATCATCGAAGCCCTGATCTCATGCCTCAGTCCCTGCTCGAAGGTCTGGGCCCAGAAGAATGGGTCTCGCACCATGTTCGTGGAGTAGTGCAAGAGGTCGGTAAATCTCGCCGAGTACTCGGCTACCGTCATGGTACCCTGCCGCAGCTGTAGTAGCTCCTAAATACGCACCTCACAGAGGGTGGATGGAATGAACTCTGAGCAGAAGAGGCTCTCGAAGTTCATCCAAAGAAGAGATGCCTCATCGTGCACCTGGAGCATCAGGATCCACCATCTACCTACTGCCGTATGCAGGAGACTTGCTATAAGGATCATCATAAGATCTTCTAGTGTCCCTACCAATATGAAAACTCGAACAACATCCTCCAGCCAGTCCTCGGCTGCCCGAGGGCTCGTCTCCCCATGGAACCTAGGCGGTCTCTGACGCTGAAACTTTTCCAGTGCACTAAGGCGACATGCACTCTCATCTGTTGGGGCTGGTGGCATCGGTGGCTCAGTGGGTAGAGGTACTGCCGGTGCCTCGGCGGTAATGGGGCCTCACACCAAGGCCTCATCGCTTGGTGGGCTGTCATCTTGCATAAAGCTCGGAACCTTATCTAGATGCCGTCGTTGGGCCATACTAAAAAGAAACAGGTGCGCCGTAGTTAATACAGTATACCTGGAAAGCTGACATAAAGTTATCACAAAGAAAACATTTGAAACACATATGAAAGCAATTTTTTGTCCATTGAGTCGGGAATCAAAAGTCAGGGTCCTAGTGTATGGATACGTCGGCTACCGCACCAACACAGGACTCCCTGGACTGATAACCACACTATATACCATTAACACTATTGCTTCACATAGAAGAAATTATCGGAGTCCTGAGTTCTGCGGTAGAACCGACACCTCTGATACTAAATTGTCACGACCCATCCTCGGGGCCCGTGCTGTGACTACCCCAAGCCCGCCTTCCATAGGCCAGGGGCTGGCGACTAGCACCAAAGGCATAAATTCAAAAGAAGGGAAGGCATTTCCATTATAATGTAACATACACAAAAGTGTATGCAAGTGAAGTAAGCACTAAGAAAAACTGGGTATAGGATAAGTGCTGAAAAAGTAAATGGGCCAGTATAAAAACCCAACTGATAGTACAGTACAACTGAAAGGGAATGTACAACAGCAGTAAGTAAACAGCAACATCAAGTTGTCTTCCAGAAGTCCCACCTAAAGGGTTGGTACAGATAGACTCCTCAACTCCTCGGGGCCGGCCTTCTGCTCCGTATACGTCCCGCCAAGTAGTCTACCTCCGGGTACTATCTAGCTCCACAATCCTCCCACTTGATCAGTGATGTACGTTGTCTACATCCAAAACAACGTAGTGCGGGCATAGCCCGTGCAGGGGTGAGTATATGATACTCATTAGGGACCCCGGGATCCCCGAAGGTCTCTCATAATCCACGAATGATAAACCAAAAAGGAAAGATACAATCACGATGTATCAAAAAATACTACTTAGGCATATGCCCATACATATACCTAAGTCATAAATTACAGTTCGGCTCTAGCTCCCGAGCGCAAGTACAACCCAGTCCACATATGAAAGTACAACCCAATACACACAGGAATGAAAGTCATCAACATCAATGATAATGATTGAGAATCAAGACTCAACTCACGTAGGTATACACTTCGTAGGGCGATAGATATGATCAAATGTAGCCACTGAATCATCTAAGATGTCAGACCCACATAGGATACAAGAGAAGATAAGCTGTCGAACCCACAAAGGATACAAGACCATCTAGACTACTAGACCCACATAGGATACAAGTACAGAGTCAAATACTGCCGGACCCACATAGGATATAAGAACAGTAGTCATCACCGTCGAACCCATGGAGGATTCCAGTACGGTCATCGTTATTGCCGAACCCACAGAGGATCCAAGTATAGTCATCCTCGCTACCGAACCCACGGAGGATCCATGTGCAGTCGTCATCGTCGCAGTCACCGCCAACTCTAGCGTTCCCGCACACAGAATGATCGATTTCCGGAGGGTCTGCTCTTCGAGTAAGAGAAAGAGAGTCGATACATCAACATTCATGAAGTTCAATGTTGATGTATCCCAAAGTTACATCTAATCAAAAGAATCCCGACGTGGCAGACGGTGTATCAATCAGACACCTGATCTGATAGTTATTGACTTTTCCGTTCCAGGGGCCCAGTAGGTTTTTTAAGCTAAAACCAACCTGGCCATACTCCAGTTGCATCGAAACCTCAAGCGGAGTAAGCCAAAAGAACACACTCAACAAAAGGATCCCATTGCGATTGATGGCACGTCAATGAGATGTCTGGTCCTTAAGATATAAGTGTTTCCACTCCAAGGGCCTGAATGGTTTTGAGTTTGAACCAACCCAGCCATACCCAAACATTGACGAACCACATGTGTAATATACCTAAACGACTGACTCGATTCAAGTATTCCTATGAAACTGATGGTGTGTCATGCGGAAGTTTGTAGCTCATGTTATGGGAAAAATACCGAAAGTGGTCTGAAGTGGGGGGGTCTGGGCCCGGTCCAACTCAGACCAACCCCCCTGGGACGGCCCGTACCAGGTCGACCCGAACCGGGTCCAGGTCCGGCCCGGTTGGGTGAGGATCAGCCCGGCCCGGTCTGCTCAACCCGCCCCGGCGTGGCCGGGGGTGCACCGGCTCGGCCAGCAGGCCGAGCTGGGGGACGCGGTCCCCCGCCCCTTTGGGGCACCGCGAACGCGGTGATCAACGCCACATCTCCCAGGATCCCACGCGGCCATGGGATCATGCTCCATGTACCCACGGCTTCAGCCGCTGCGGCTCCTAACAGCAGCGCGCCGGGGCGCCGCCACCAGAGTTTTCTGCGGGCCCCTAGAGTCATTCTGTTGGTCCATTCATGCTCATGTCTGCGCCTGCGGTATCCCCGGGACCCGTATATTACTGCGAGGGCCTCCAATCGCCATTTGGTTCCCGTTTCATCGTCGCCATGAATTTATTCCATCAAGAACAAACTAGAGGTGGGTTCAGACTTGTTCATTAGTCCGCACCCACCACGTTAGTGGTTCAAACTTTACAAACAATTGCATGCCACACCTGAGATATAAGAATCACATTAGGAAACATTATTCAAATTCCCCTACCTCAACACGGAAGACGATCGTCGTTTCACAGGGGTAAGGATCTTAGGCGTCGTCGGGGAGCGCTGAGGAGGAAGTGGCATCTCCTCTCTTTCCGTGGATAAACGTAAGGGTGACGCGTTGTCGATCTCCTAGGAACCAGCGTTCTTCGTCGGAGGCCAGTGTTCTACGTCGTTCTTCGTCAGAGGCCGGAATTATTTGTCTTTCTTCGTCGGAGGCTGGCGTTGTTCCTCACCCAACGAAGCTATTCTTCTTAATAAAATAATAGGTTCCCCAATTATTTTATTATCCAGGCAAAGAAACTCTCTCGTAAATAAATCACCACACTAATTATAATGTGTTGACATTTAATTAAAGAATGTAGAGAGAAGGTTTCCAATAATTAAACATGTTGGAAGTTTAAATTAAAAAGGGGGAAAGAAAGGTTCTTCAATAATCAATATGAGGATTTACCCAACAATTAAATCAAGGGATACTAATGGACGAAAATTGAAGGCAACAGTAGGGGAATAAATGAGGTCAGAGGAAATTAAATGGTGGGGCTCGTGTGGGCCCCACCTATCTAACTTCTTCACATGGGAAATTAAGTGGCTTCGGGCCCCACCCATAACTACCCATGGGAGGGAGTAACCTCCTTTAAAATAAGAATTGTTCCAACAATTTTTATTTATTTCTTAAACAAACCCCAAAAAATTAACTAATCTTATTTTTTGAACACAACTATGGTAAGTGTCCCCTTAATAAATTATCGGCGCTGCGAGTTCATCGGTGCCCTCGGATTTAAATTCTGAGCACCAGTTCAAAAGTTAGAAAAACTCTCTCGTTCGTTTACTGAACGTACCAGAGCTAAACTTCCAAAATTAATTCCAGACACACTGGGCCTCAGAATCAAGCACCGTCATATGACACAGACTCGTAAAATTATAAAGTATTTTAAAAAAAATATTCCTTGAAATTTCCGGGTCTTTACATAAAATGACAATTTTATATCAAAAAATCATTTTCAATCATACATGGCATACCGTGTTTCGGATTGATGTGTAGTTAATTAATAGACATAAAAAATAACTTATCGATATTTTTGGAAATTTATTATGACAATTCAATTGTTTTTTATTGGTTTTTGTTGAGTGACACACATTTCATGCCAAAAAGTTTACTTTTAAACAAAAAAACACATTTTGAGACATATAGGGTAATTCGTGTTAATTCCAAAATATCATAATTGATTTATGGATTACTATCCAAAATTATAAAGACAATATAATCATGTTTACATTGTTTTGAGTATGTGATTTTTGTTTTTAATTCAAATATCAATTTTAAATCAAAACGTGTACTTTAAATCATATCAGACATATTGTTATCAGATAGATGTGCAGTTAATCTCTAAACATCAAATATGAATTGTTAATATGGTTACTATTGTATTAAAAAAATACATGGTAATTTTCATATTTCCATTGATTTACACATATTTTGACCACAAATGTCAAAATTAAATTCAATACATGCACTTTGAGAGATATCATGCACACAATTTGTCTGAGTAACATGCAGTTGAATCCTACAAATCAGAAATGACTTATGGATCATTTTACAAAAGTTTTAACATTGAAATATTGCTAAAAGTTATTTCATATAAATAAAAAATCAATGATTTTATATTTAATATAAAAAAATAAAATAAAAAACTAATAAATATACATAGATAGCATTAAAAAGTAACTCAGTTCATCAGACTTGTCAAAGCCTTCGTCAAGATATTATTTTTAGAAAATTATTTGTTTCCAAAAAAAAAGTGTACAATAGGCCTCCATACATAGTTTATAGTCTTTCTTGAAATCTAAAATCCAATTTTAGACTTCAAAAAACTCTGAACACTTTATGTAAGATCCTGGTTTTTGGAAGGGTTTATTTTCATTATGATTTGGGTGAATGCCTTATTTCAGGAAAAAGGGGATGTCCAATGAAAGTATGAGTGGTCTTGGGGGTCTTTCGGGGGCTCAGGGCATGAAATAAAGGAAAGCTGGGCAAGGCAAGCCAGGGCACATGACCTGCGCAAGGACAAGAAAAACTATTCAGCCTGCACAGGTAAATCGTGCAACCCTCATCCTCCAGACAGTTTCATGCACACGGGTTGTGCATGGTTTGTCAAATTGTGCGGCCAAACCATGCGACCTTTTAATGTTGGGAAAAATGACAAAATTTCCACCCTGGGATTTTTAAAACCCACTCGGGATTTCCTCCCCATTCTTCCCTCTTCACCATAGTAATGAACCAAATCTCCCAAGAGCTCCAAAAGGTAGATCTACCACATTTCTAAGTCATTCTTCGTGCAGTTGGATGTGGATTGAAGCTTTGGGTAAGGCTAATCCCATCTTTGATTTTTTTTTAGTTTAGGGTTTGTATCTTCTCTCCCTCTTGTTATGAATCTCTAAACCCCTATCTTTTGGGTGAGTCCTACGTTGAAGCTCCAAAGGCTGGTCGGATTGAGGTCTAAGGACTCGATCGAGTGTGTGTTCAACTGCGGTTTCCACGTAGGTGGTATAAAACATTATCCCATAGTTTATGGTGGATTTATGCGTGTGTGGATTTTCTCACGATTACCTTTGGTGAGATTTATACAACCTTGATGTGTTTTTGTGTAAATGATGCTTAAAAGTGGAAATTGGAACTCTCACGATCCCCATGGGATGCATTGAGAATGACTTGACATAATTATGGCCATCCATGGGATGTGTCGGCTTTTACCAGGCTTAAGGATTGTTATTAAAAAATAGTCCTTGTAGTAATAAATGGTAGAGCCCTTGAAGAATGTATTGGAATGATTGGTTCAACATGGAATATAAGTTAGGTGATGCACCTAGACTTGGAAATATCCTAATGGTAATTTGGAATGGGTTTAATGGTTGATTCATGGAAATGATGAATGGGTTAAATGGGTTAATTTGTAAACCAATTAATGACCATAATGGGATAGATTATGGGTTTAGTTTTAAATGCTTAGTGAGATAGGCACAACACATGGGAATTGTGTGAATGGTTAAATGATGTGAAATGGTAATGTGTTAATGGGTTAAGGAATAATGTGAATTCTTGTGTGTTTTGTTGTGAATGGTGTTTACCAAAGGGAAATGGTATGGTGGGTTGATGGTTACTTATATTAGCATGTGTGCATGGCTTAGTTGTGTGGGGTATGACTTAAGGATCTACACCCACGGGTCGACAAAAGACTGATGCTTTGAACTCTACCCTAAATGCACGGTTTAAGAATGGGGACTGTGGATCTATTCTCATAACGGTTGCATCCACCCGGACTGAGGCTTCGAGGTGAGGATATGGTTGCATCCACTCAGACTAAGGCTTCGAGGTGAGAATACGGTTACTATGAGGGGGTTAGTCCTAGTGAGATAGGATAATGATGTTCTTACCCTCTTTCATGTGATTGTTGGCCATAGACCCATGTAACATAATGTATGTGATTAACCCAAGGAAATGTGATGAAATGGTAAGTGATGATAATTGGTGTAAAATGAATGGTAATGGAAGTGGAAATGGCTTTGGAACTGAACTGGTTAATGGAACCTTAAATAATTACTTGGTAATTATCATTCATATTCCTTTTCAATGCACTACCTATTTATATTGGATATTTTGTAGACACTGTTGGTGGTGGCCTACTGAGTTGTATTCACACCCTGCTTGGGCATCCATTGGTTACCCGAGAAGACTTCATGTTTGAAGGTCAATAGAAGGGCAAGGGTCTTTGCTAGATAGTTGAGTGGACATGGGTAGCTCTTGGTGGAGGATTCGGACTTGGATTCAGGACCATTTTAGGGATTTTGGCCGTTGTCTTTATTTTGAGCCCTTTTTCACTTTTCCACTTGTAGTACGACATGGCATATTTATTGTCGGAAATGGTTGTTATACATGTTCCTTGTTATTGATTATTGTTTTCACTATTGGTTTATTTATGTTGTAGCTTTCTCTGATAAATTTGGGGTATAGTCTCCCTACTGGACTACACAGACCCTCGCTTCTAGTAGGCAACCTTTGGCGTATGGGGAGGCGCGCTTAAGGTTATGTAACTACCCATCTCAGAGCACCATTTTAGTGGCTCCTGGGTCGGGGATGTTGAAAAGTGGTATCAGAGGAGGTATTACTTCTCCATTTATGAGGTGTTGTTATTTTTGATAGGTTTACAGGGGTTAAGGTGTGTCGGGCCTTGGTAAATGATCTCATTCTTGGCAGTAGCTTACCCATGTATGAGGGGAAACCCATGTCACCCTGGGTGGGAAATGTTTCTCTTTGTTGTGTGTTGTCACAGTTGATGATATTTCACTGTTGGGTGATGCACATGTGGTTTGATGTGACTGTTTTATGATATTTAGCACGTGGCCTTAACTGCATGAGGATTTGCATTCATGCATCATTGTAGGCACCTAGGGAGATAGGTGACATGCGTTGTGTTATGCACATGAACAGGGTGGGTGTGTGAGCCAGGAAAGTAGGGTGCATCATGCATTTCATGAAACCAAGAAATACTATTAATAATGAGAAAAAACACGTGGGTAAATGATGTTTAATGAAAAATTAGAGTTAGAAATGAAGTAGAAAATGTTTTTATAAAATGTTGTATGAGTTTGGTGGAATTGCATGGTTTTTTACCCCATTTGGAACATGGCGCACGGTAGGTATGGTTGGGGAGGTGAATTTTTGGTGTTAATGTTGTTGAATTAGTATATGAAAATGATTTTTTTAGCTAGTAATGTGATTTTGATGAAGTCATGAATGTTTTATGGTATGCGTGATAAATCTCATGCTTGGAAATGTAGAGAAATGCCACCACGACATCGATTACTAGTTAGGAAATGGGATAATGTTTCTAAGAACCATCCTCTGGTAGAAGAGCATGATAATTTGGCGATCAATGATGTTATAGAATACCATTTCTGGGAGAACATGGCTCGCCTTAGGCATATGATGGATTGGGACCCATTACGGGATGCACCCTGTATGTTTGAGCTGACTAGGGAGTTCCAACTGCAGCACCCTCCGACCATCACCGGAGAGGGTGGGCCATAGGAAGTGGAGATCTGGTTAGAGTCTATCCAGATGATACTGGATCATCTGGAGACCCCTGTTGGAAAGATAGTAAAGCTGGCCGATTATATGTTGTGGGGCTAGGCAAGACGTTGGTGGGACATTCAGACTCAGACCGAACAGGCTGAGGGGATGTTGTGGAAGTATATCCAGGAGAAGTTTCTTGGATAATTTCTACATAGAGGCTTTGAGGAAGGAGAGGGATTCAGAGTTTATGAGCCTAACTCAGGGATCTCTATCGGTAATGGACTATGCTAGTCACTTCACTGATTTGAAATTCTTTGACCCAGTGCTATCAGGGGATGAGGAAAAGGTAGAAAAGCATTTCTAGGATGGGTTGAGACATGAGATCAGGTCTCATGTAAATATCTTCCTCTTGAAGAGGTTTTCAGAGGTGATGGATCAGGAACCCATCTCTGAAGGGAACCTGAAGGGAGCTTCGGGTGGTGGGCTTGTCGTGCCAGCTGGGCGGACAAGTGGTGCATTTTTCGATGGTCGGATGTGCCGTTTGGAATGTTTCTAGCAAGGTGGTCAGAAGAGAGGGTTAACCTCTCATAGTGGTATCCATGTGCTCTGCTATCAGTGCGGTAGACCGGGACATATGTGTGGTCAGTGTCCTCAACCTCCAGTTGTTTGATGTTCGTGCGGCAGGATGGGGCATGTGCAGAGGTTCTGCAGGAACCCTCGGTAGGTAGGTGAGCATGATGAAAAACAGGTACCGAGTATGGGAAGGGGATCAGTTGCCCCGTATCAAGTAGGTAGTTGGAGCTCCACTGACTGTACTGGCATGGAAGGTGGATGTGGAACTCATGGACAAGATCTCTCATGCCAGCAGGGCAATGTGGCGCAAGGTGTTCAGGTCGGAGCCCAGGGTAGAGGGGCAGGACAACTTCAGGTCGTTCAGTTTGTGCCTGGTGATGACTAGGCCAGATAGTCAACTGTTCGAGGTATGATCCATATATCTTCTACGTTTGATAATGTGTTACATGATATAGGTTCCATAGAATTTTTTTTCTGCTCAACATGGGGTAGTGTTGTGTTTACCTGTGGAGGGTGTGTGTGGAGTTATGTTGATTGACACCCCGTTTGGAGTGTGTGTTGAGGATATCAAGCAGAGCAAGGGATGTTCCTTGGAAGTTGGTGGGTATCATTTTCTGTGGGGCTTGATTGTTTTCACGATTTCAGGGTTTGACATAATCTTTGGAATAGATTGGTTGGTGTTGTATTGGGTTCACATATACTTTTATCGTCGCAGAGTATCATTCAGGTCACTTGAGGGTGACGCTTATGTCCACCGTGGTGAATGGGATGTTCGAGTAGGGTGTGCAGGGCCGTTTTTTCAATAGATTAGTGGACTCACAGCTCAATTGGCATGTCTCATGCTTGATGATGATGAGGGAGGGGAACAATATAATTCTCTTCCAGTTGTCGATCGGTTTCAGAATGTGTTTACTGTGTATTTCATGGGATTACCACCCGATAGGGATGACGAGCTCATGATCGAGTTGCTGCCGGGAGCGGAGCTAGTTTCTATTCTTCCATACCAAATGGAATCAGAAGAACTCCAGGAATAGAAGGTTCATCTTGAGGAGTTGCAGCATAAGGGGTTTATCTATCCTCGTACGTCTCCTTAGGGACCTCCCATGCTTTTTGAAAAGATGTTCGATGGGTTATTGAGGCTGTGTGTTGAATTTAGAAAGTTCAATCAGATGACGGTGAAAAATCGGTACCCTCTTCCTAGAATTAATGACCTGTTTGATCAGTTGAGGGGTGCATTAGTATTTTCTAAGATTTATCTGAGGACAAGTTATCACCAGATGTAGGTAAGGTCTTCTAACGTACCACATACAACATTCTGAAGTCAGTACGGGTTGTTTGAGTTTGTGGTAATGCCTTTCGGCTTGGCCAATGCACTGGCAGTGTTTATGGCATAAATGAATTTAATATTTCATCCCTATCTAGACCAGTTTGTTATTATATTTCATGACGATATATTAGAGTACTAGAAAACTCAATATGACCATGCCCAACATCTTGACATCATCTTGGGTACGCTAAGAGAGCACCAGCTATACGCCAATCTATCAAAGTGTCAATTCTGGATAGTTGAGGTTCATTTTCGGGGTCACATAATCTTGTGGGAAGGTTTTTAAGTGGATCTAGAGAAAGTGCAGGAAGTTGTGTCATGGGATCATCCCAAGAGTGTTTCTGATGTTCGGAGTTTTCTGGATTTTTTCGGGTACTACAGAAGGTTCATTCAGGATTTCTCTCGCTTGGCAGCACCACTCTCGGGCTTGACCAAGAATGGAATCATGTTCTAGTGGTCTGAGTATTGTGATAACTCCTTCCATGAGTTGAATATGTGGTTGAATACCACACCTATCTTGATCTTACCTAAGCCAGGTAAGAAGTACATCGTGTTTTGTGAAGCATCCAGAGTCAGACTTGGGGCTTTGTTGATGCAGGATGACTGGGTTGTGGCTTAAGGGTCAAGGAATTCGAGACCCCATGAGCGGAAATATCCCACTAATGACCTTGAGTTGGCTGTAGTGGTGTATTCCTTGATGTGCTGGAGGAACTATCTGTTGGGAGAGAGGTTTACTGTGTTTACTGACCATAGTAGTTTATAGTACATCTTCTCACAATGAGATCTAAATCATGGGTGGAGAAGATGGGTTGAATATCTCCAGTCTTTTGACATTGAGTTGGTGTACACACCGGGAAAGGAAAACAGAGTTGTTGATTCTTTGAGCAAGATGGTTGAGAATCAGGTGGTTCAGGAGTCCAGCACCGAGTGGAAGGTGATGGCTTTGTTTGTAGAGATGCACTTGGAGGTGTAGGAGGAGAGTGGTCAGGTCACTCTTTCTTCCTTAAAAATCGAGTCGACGCTTTTGAGTCATGTTATGTAAGGTCACCTTGACGACCCTCAGTGTTTTGATCATGAAGGAAAAGCTTAAATGTGGGGATCTATCTTCTGGATGGGTCATCGGCGTGGAAGGTGTTGTTTGTGTTCGTGATCATGTGGTTTTGCCAAAGTGTATGCGGGAAGAGGTGATGTGTGAGTTCCATGCATCAAAGTGGGTAGTGCATCCTAGTTTGACCAAGATGTACAATGATCTCCGAAGGCAGTTTTGGTGGCCTGGAATGAAGAAGGAAGTTGCGGGATTTGTGGCACTGTGCCTTACCTGTCAGTAGGTGAAGGCCGAGCATCAATGCCCAGGTGGTTTGTTGCATCCATTTCCCTTTCTGTAATAGAAGTGGGATTATGTAACAATGGATTTTTTTCGTGGGTCTTCCGAGGACGCCAAAGAAGAATGAATCAATCTGGGTGTTTTTGGATCTGTTAATGAAGGTGTCTCATTTCTTACCGATTCAGGAGACCTTTACAGTCGACCAGTTGGGTGAGCTATATGTTAGGGAAATAGTGTGATTGTATGGTGTTCCACAAACCATATTTTTTTTACCAAGATCCACGTTTCACATCGCGTTTCAAGCAAGGGTTGTAGAAGGCACTTGGTACATAGGTGGTTTTGAGTACGGCTTTCCACCCGCAGACTGATGGGTAGTCAGAGCATACGATCAAAGTATTCTAAGACATGTTAAGAGCCTTTGTCTTGGAATTTGGTGGTTCCTGAGAGAGTCAAATATCGTTATTTGAGTTTTCCAACAACAACTGTTTTCATGCTACGATTCCAATGGAACTGTTTGAGGCACTCTACGGGAGGCCATGTAGATCTCTGTTGTGTTGTCTAGAGGCCATTGAATTTGAGTTGTTGGGGCTAAGTCTCATGCAGGAGACTTCAAAGAGTGTTAAGTTGATCAGGAAGTGGATGGATACAGCTCAGAGTAGGAAGAATTCGTATGTAGATCAGAGGTGTAGACCTCTTGAGTTTACTATGGGTGATAAGTTGCTCCTTTGGGTGTCTCCAAGGTTGGGTCACCGTTGGGTTCGATAGAAGGGTAAGTTGGTGCCCAAGTATGTGGGACCTTTTGAAATTGTGGATAGGATCGGACTAGTGGCTTATCGATTGGCGCTTCTACAGTGATATGGGGGGATGCATGATGTGTTTCACATGTCACATCTTAGACGGTATCACCCTGACCCATATCACATGGTTGATGTTGAGGATGTGGAGCTTGAGGCTGGTGCTTCCTTTGAGGAGCATCGAGTTCGTGTGGTGGATTATATTAAAAAGGTCTTTTGAGGAAAGGTTGTGCCATTATTACGAGTACTATGGTAGCAGGGGAATGTCCAGGATGAATCATGGGAGTGGGAATCGGATAAGTGGGCTTAGTGGCCCGAACTCTTCTCTTCGGTTGATCAATGAGGCTTGGAAACTCTTCTCGAGGACAAGCCGTTATAAGGTGGGGAGGTGGTAAGATCCCGGTTTTTGGAAGGGTGTGTTTTTGTTATGTTTTGGTTCAATCCCTTGTTTCGGGATTCAATGGATGTCTTCTGAACGTATGAGTGGTCTTGGGGGTGTTTCGGGGGATCAAGGCACGAAAGAAAGGAATGTTGGGCAAGACAAGCCTGGGCGCACGGCCTGCGCACGGCCAGGGCAAACCGTGCGGCCTGCCCAGGTAAACTATGAAACCCTCCTCCTCTAGACAATATAATGTACACGGTTTGCGCACGGTTTGTCAAACCGTGCGGCCAAACCGTACGACCTCTAAATGTTGGGAAAAATTAAAAAATTGCAACCCCGAGATTTTAATAACCCACACATTATTACCTTTCCATTCCTCCCTCTTCACCCTAGGAATGAACCAAATCACCCAAGAGCTATAAGGGGTCGATATCCCTCTTTTCAAAGGTGTTCTTGGTGCCGTTAGATTCGGATCGAAGGGTCGGGTAAGGCTAATACCATCCTTGATTTTCTTTTTTGGTTTAGGTTTTGTATCTTCTCTCCCCCTTATTCCAAAGCTCTAAAACCATTTCTTTTCATGATTCCTTGGTTAAAGCTCCAAAGGCTAGACACATTGAGGTCTAAGGACTCGATCGAGTCTGTGTTCAACCGCAGTTTTGAGTTAGGTGTTCTACAAACATTATCCCATAGTTTATGGTGGATTTATGCATGTGTGGCTTTGATCATGGTTTCCTTGGGTGAGAATTGATCAACCGTGATGTGTTTTGGTATAAATGATGCATAAAAATGGGAAACATGAACTCTCACGATTCCCATGGGATGCGTTGAGAATGACATGACCTAATTAGGGCCATCCATGGGTTGTGTCAGCTTTTCCCGGGCATAGGGAATGTTATTAAACAAGAGACATTGTTGTAATAAATGATAGAGCTCTTGATGAATGTATTGGAATGATTGGTTGAACATGTAATAGATGTTAAGTGATTCACATAGACATGGAAATAACCTAAGGGTAATTTGGAATGGTTGAATGGTTGATTCATGGAAATGATGAATGGGTTAAATGGGTTAATGTGTAAACCGATTAAATACCATAATGGGATAGATTATGGGTTTAGTGTTAAATGATTAGTGAGATAGGTACAACATATGGGAATTTGGTTAATGGTTAAATGATTTGAAATGGTAATTTGTTAATGGGTTAAGGCATAATGTTAATTACCATGTGGTTTGTTGTGAATGGTGTTTGACAAAGGGAAATGGTATGGTGGGTTGATGGTTACTTATATAAGCATGTGAACATGGATTGGTAGTGTGGGGTGTGACTTTAGGATCAATGCCCATGGGTCAAGTAATGACTGATGCTCTGAACTCCACCCTCAATGCATAGGTTAGGAATGAGGTCTAAGGAACTATTCTCCTAACGGTTGCAACCACCCTGACTGAGGCTTAGAGGTGAGGATATGGTTGCATCCACCCGGACTGAGGCTTCGAGGTGAGAATATGGTTACTATGAGGGGGTTAGTCCTAGTGAGATAGGATAACGATTTTCTTACCCTCTTGCATGTTATTGTTGGACATATACACATGTAACATAATTAATGTGATTAACCCATGGAAATGTGATGAAATGGTGAGTGATGATAATTGGTGTAAAATGAATGGTAATGGAAGTGGAAATGGAATTGCCTATGAACCGGTTAATAGCACCTTAAATAATTACTTGGTAATTATCATTAGTATTCCTTTTCCATGCACTACCAATTTATAATGGATATTTTTTAGACACCGTTGGTGGTGGCCTACTGAGTTATACTTGCACCTTGCTCGGGCTGCCATGGGTACCCGAGCAGACTTCATGTTTGCAGGCTAGGAGAAGGGCAAGGGTCCCTGCTAGATAGTTGGGTGGACCTGGGTAGGTCTTGGTGGAGGATTCAGACTTGGATTTAGGACCATTTTTTGGATTTTATCCATTGTATTTATTTTGGGCTCTTTTTCACTTTTTCACTTGTAGTAGGACATGGAAAATTTATTGTTGGAAATGTTTGTTATACATGTTCCTTGTTGTTGATTATTTTTTCCTCTATTAGTTTATTTCTGTTGTAGATTACTCTGATAAAAAGGGGGTATAGTATCCCCACTTTACTACAAAGACCAACACAGCTAGTCTTTAGCCTTTGGCGTACGGGGAGGCACACATATGGTTATGTAACTACCAGGCTCGGAGAACCGGTTTAGTGGATTCCAGGTCGGGGACGTTACACATTCGGGAGCCCTTTTGATTCATTATAGGCACTAAATGCTATCAAAAAAATAAATTATAAATCAAATCTTCTTGAACTATTCCAAAAATAACTAAATATGTAGTAGATTAAAAATATAAATCCATAAACTAAATAAGATTCACATAAAATTATTATAAAATTATCTAAATAAATATTATATAAACAACACTTCATGACCTCTATGATTTAATAAAGTTAAAAACATGATTGGAAATCACATCTTCATGATGTCGGTGAAAATTATAACACAATGTATTCCTACCAATCATTTCTAAATATATATATTTCTTCTTTTAAATACACAGAAAATATAAAATACTGGATGTACTAAAAAAATAAAAATAAATAAATGATTAATAAATATTTTAAATGAAATTGAAATTTTCATCCAAAATAACTCTTCGTGGATGCTATTTTCTTGATATAATATGACATATTTCATAATTTAATAGATATAGTAAAATTAAAACATTTTCATAATTATTTTTAAACACTTAAGAATCATTGATCAAAATAAGTAATTTTGTATATTTGTTATGATAGTGAAATCGTATTATATATACACTAATACATGTCTAGTTCCAAAAATCAATAGGATTATTGTGCTCATGGACTGTCATGTCATGAACCAACATGTTTCATTCATTTGTAGGATACCCAAAATAGTCAAAGACATAATTGATGATAATTCATGAACACACCAGGATATAAACATAAACTACTGTCTCAGAAAATAATTATTGTAAATGATTTAAACAATGAATAAATGATTGGATCATTAAAAAACATCCACAGTAGAGTGTGAAGAATAAATAAAAGTATGAAACCATTGAATGAATAATAATAATAGAAAAAAACATAAAAACATCAGGTATATAAATGGGGATTAGACTATAAATTTATAAGTATAAAATCATCAAACTAAATAAAAAATAAAGAAAAAGTTGATAAATCTTAATCTTGAAATGAAAAAACCAAACAATATTAATATCTTCAATCATCATGTGACATGAATTCACACTCCATATCCCATGTGAATGATCTTAAATAACCCATATCCAAACTCAAGGGATACCGAATCCATGGTACTTCAAATGAAACCATAAAAACAATATATATTGTGCCATTACCCCCTTCCTCAAAATATACCACAATGAAGTGAGATTAATAATGAATCCAGAGTCCAGCCTCTTGTAGACCTTAGCTTTGTGACGTGAACCGAGGGTATAAAAATATCATAGATGGAGATATTACCCTCTAATTTCATATAGGATTGGAATATAAGATAAAAATTCCACAAAACACTATAAGATTCTCTAAAAGTAACCCAAAACCATCAAAAAATTCATAAATAAAGTAAAAAGTAATAAAAATAAAATTCTCCAAAAAATGTAAAGAACCAAAAAGAAAATTCTATGGTAGTGACTCAACAATATCTCTAACCTATATAGTAATGCCTATCTTGGTCCCTAAAGTCCTTATAAAAACCTAACAATAGTTTATATATATAGGGTGAGAATATAAGTATACTTAGTCGGGATATAACTAAGTTCTCAAGTGCATATGTAAAAAAGAAAATTCTATTGCACTATTGAGGAAATAGTTGAAACAATAAATGCTTATACATTTTATACTCCCTAACTCAGCCTTAAATTGCCTCACTCACCAAATAATGTGTCCACATAGAAAAATACATCATCATAGACATAAAAATCCAAGGTGCCCGCTACAACTTCCCTACTAATGTTTTGCTCTCACTTCGCAAACATCGAATGTCATGTGTTCTCATCACTTATATACACATCATATCACATAACATAACATACCGTACATTATTAATGTTGTCCTGGATACATCACTACATACCCCACCTTTTCAAGGTCTTGAATCTGGTTCTAGAATCATATATCATCACATCACATCTCACCCAAAGACACCGGGGATATCAGTGCACATCTCAGCCGAAGACACAATGTTTGACACACAATATCTCATAACATAAAAAAATAAGTATGAAATAATGAATTTGAGGGTCATAAACCCTATTCCCTCTTCCTAACACATATACCCACAACATATATATTATCTCATCATAGAAACAACACATGACATGCCACCAAAAGACATCGAGGACATCACTGCACATCTCACCTGATTACACATGGGCCGTCACTGCTGAAGTAATAGTGTGGAGAGGGTGTATCCAATCATCCATATCATCATCATCATGTATATTGGGGAAAACACTAGGAACCCAAAACTATTACTCATCTTTAAGGTTATCCAACTCGAGTGGGGAATATAAAGAATAAGATAAACATACATGATATATAGAGAACAAATAATACACAACCAATTGGATCACAATAAAGGAAATAGAACACATCATATCACAAAAAATTTACCACACATCAACTCTCGAAAAAACTACCACAAATATATGTAACACACCACACATTCCCAAAAAAAATTCCATCTTCTATTTACATGTTTACAACTTTCCATATATATCATGTTACACAAACATTCATTTACTAATCCACTAAATTTATTCATTTAATTTAAACCACTTACCACATATAAATTTTCACCCCATTCATTTATTAATTACATTTAGCATTCATTTAATATTCCATGTCTAACTATAAAAATAACATTGCCATGCCACATGAAAAATTGGCCCAACACACATCAACAATAGCAACAACACCTCACATATTCCATTGTATCAACATCACTTCAGCTAATCCATCACACCAAAATACCACACATCACATATCCTAACCACATATAAGAAAATAACCACCACCAAAAATAAATACACGTCACTACCACACATCATCTCCACTGCACTCAAAACCAATTGTACACCATAACATCACATACCAACCACTGCACACCACATCAAACATCTATCTACATTCAATCCATGCCTACCAATAGACTAATCATATCCCCCATGCACCAAAAAAACCTTAAATTCCCCTATATAATCCCTAAAAATACCTAATCCATGCAATTAAACACAAAAAATAATCAGAAAAAAAACACATCCCAACATCACATATTATTATGGGGATTTAACACACTAATTATTTATTTACCATGGGTATTATCACAAAAATTTGGTCGCCAAGGGAAAATAATTTATTTTCCATATATACATTATTAATCATGTAATTCATGTTTTGATCACACAACATCTTAATATGGTTCTAATGTCACATCATCTTCATTGAAATCATGTATTTAAAGGTCCATTATTTTTAATATTGGCAATAATCATTTACAAAATCTGCAACCATACATATAACAATGGTATAAAATGTGATATCCCCAATACACATCAAAATTATTTCTTCCAATCAATTATGATGATTATTCTAACCCATAAAATACACCCAAAGGAAATCAAAACCATGTAGATCTCACAAATATCACATAAAAGGAGTGATAATGAGGATCCTATAACTTTAAAAAGCCTTTCGATCTCACTTTTCACCACAGTGAGAAGAAGAATTGTTAAAAACCACAACTGCACATGAAAAATCAAGGATAAACCTAAAACACTGCAAAGTACCGTCAAAACACATCCCAAGAACACCAAAACCAAGAGAATAATTACCATAGTGAATCATGAATGATGTAAAAGATGAAAACCATGATGAAGAACTTACCACTGATCACTAATGAACATCCTCATGAACAAAAAGATCAATGAAATGTAATATGGGTTTCAATATCTCCCAAAATCACCTAGCGTTGTTCCTCATATTGTGTGAAGGAAGTGAGTCTAAATGGAGGAAAGATCATCCAAAAATTATTACAAACAACCTAAAACTCACCCAACATTTGGTACAAACCACTCCTTTATATTGTAAGATACTTGAATTTGAAAATATATTCCATAAAAGAAACCATTTTTCCATAAAACCCTTAAAACCTCAACTTATTCCAAAACTGGTATATATGACCTAATGGATTTAATCCATAAATACATATCTTACATAAAAAACCACTTTTTCATGTTTAACACTATGTTATATTCATGACATAAAACAATAAACCATAAAAGTTATAAACCACTATATTACATAGTAAATCCTTCTTTTACAAAGTAAAAAAAATCCTTCTTCAGTTTTGTTGTAACTCCAAATCAATCAAGCCTCCACTAGCATCCTATAAACACCTTCTAATTCCTCAAAATTTAAAATTAATGAGATGAAAAGGCACTAATAATTAAATTAGATACCTATCAAATAATTCAATCCCTAGAGAGTCAAAAATACACCTTATGAAAAGTGAGGTGATTGAAAAAACACCCTGAGATATACCACTCAGGGTTCCCGTTACACGTAAATCACCATTGACAAAACACATAGACCAAAAAAACCAAAAAATACCCTAAATAACTACATCACCACTTTACCACAATAAACCTCTAATCTAGAACAACACCACATTATCAGGTACCATCAAAAAGCCACCATATTTACTCTTAACATTATAAAACTCCACACAAAACAAACCAACCACTACCACAACCGACACACAACACAATTCCATTAAAAATATTAGGTAATTCAATCTTCCATGTCATGATATTATCCACTTTGGTTGAAACTAGCTCACTTGTATTGTTATAATCAAATCAATGAATATCATGTCAAGATTATGATTCACTTCCTCCCCATTTCATATGTCATAATCCTTATCACACACCACACATTACACATAAATGGAATATCACTTCTCATAATATAAAATTATCTAAACATCAAATCATCAAATAAAAATAGAGAAAATAAAAACTCATAAAAGATTTGGGTACTAGGAATTAAAATGCATCTCTCTCTCTCCCAAATACTCTCCACTAAGTCACCATGCTTCCCCAATACACAATCAAATTGAATGGTTCATCCACATAACAAATTTTTATCGATCCTAGATCTTTACTAGTCACTCCATGAACATTATGTCATCCTTTCTATCTGGATCACCCTAATCAATAATGTGGGAGTCATTATAAAGATACCGATGAATCTGAGACATATGGAATATTTCGAGGATACAATCTAGCAACATTGTCGATGCGAACTGATACACCACCTCTCTAACTATCTAGAACACATAAAAAGACCCAAAAAATTACATATAAACCATACCCACATCCCCTCCTCTAATCCATTATTTCCCACACATAAGGGAGACTAAGAAATCATGATTTCCAACCTAAAACAATAAGTGACTCCACCTCTGATTAAAATAGTCCTTATGGTGATCTTTTGGTTCACTCATCCTCTAACTAACCAACTTGATCTCCTCATTCATGCTTTTTACCAAATCAAAACCAAGGACCGTTGAATCCCCAACTCCATCTAGCATAATTTATAATGATATATCTACCATTAAAAATATTAAATGGGGACACTCCAATGGATGTGTGATATTTTTGTCGTACACCAACTCATCCAATGGATGGTGTCTTACCCATGATCTAACAAAGTCTGACTTGAATGCTCAAAACATAATCTCTAGTGTTGGATGGTCAAATCCATATAACCATTAGTATGCAAGTGGAATTAAATTATAATGTGAAACTGTGATCCGAAATATTGCTTCAATACCAATCAGAATCGTGTGGTAAATATAGGATTTTGATAATTTATGATGGCCCTTAGTATCATGTGAAGACTAACCACCTCATCCATATACCTCATTGCCAAAACATCCTCGATACATGACTCATAGATCACCAAAAAATTTGTTGAATTTTTCATTTAGTCCATTTTCACCCAAATAATATCACAACCTCACTTAACAAGGGGTAAAATGATAATGATGTCTATCAAGGAATCTTCCCATTTTCACATGGGAATATCTAAATAATGAAAACAACTCCTGGGACATGGTGCTACACATTCACCATATGAAAAACAAGACACCATGACACAAACTATTATATTTAACTTTTAATCCCCATCCACCAAATATGAATCCTCAATCCATGATACATATTTTTCAAAACATGATATATTACTATAGATGATATTGGTTTCTCATAGATAACTTCCTCACACCTATCCTTTTGAACAAACAACCACTCTTGAAACAACATCAAGTTCCAGTAATCCTATGACTATCCCTCAGGGGCATCAACATATCAAAAATGATCACACTTCACCTTTTTGTTAAAGTCTAACAACTAAGACTACCCCACCTACTACAACAATAATCAATCCATAGTAATCTAACAAAGACAACCATAACCAGTACTCTCTAAAACCATATATCCTCAATACTTATGACTCAACACATGGAATACCACATTCTCTATTATCAGTGTGTAATATTTCTCCAAATATATATCTGAAAGAAAATATATCCACCTATACTATTTTTTATTTTAATCATGTTGATAGAATACATATTTCATCTCATATGGTTCATGAAAACCACAAAGCCATTACCGATGAGGTTATTATACCAAAACATGTGTGTAACCACAAACACATCCATCTTCATATCGTGTGGTTCATAGTTATAATCCTGGGGATGTAACATTAAAGACTCAAAAGATGTCACTTATATCTTCTTTATCAAAACCCATCCCAACCCCATGTGGGATGTGTAACAAAAAATATAAAACAAAACACCCTTCTGAGGGAACTAATGCATTGGAGCACTAACCATGTTATACATTAGGTAATTTAATACTTCTTAGTATTTTTCAATTTGTATGAATGTTTTTTTTCCTTCAAGGTCAAAGGTATTATTAGGGAAACAACATGGGGTAAATCATATAAAAAAACTTTGACAATAGTCAGTGATGTGATGGAAAATGTGAACCTATGAAATGTTATATGGAGCATCCAAGTAATTAACTACCTCGAACTTCTATAGGTCCACTTACACACCCTATTGAGACACCATATGTATGAGGAAATGAACCTAGCACATAGACAACTCACCCTTGAAAAACATTCAATAGGTATTATGGTGTCGAAGGACACACAAAATTGCTCTGATATTCTTGGCATGATTCTCATATAAAATTGGGTATATCATGATATCATTGATGATCATAATAATGAACTAATCCAAGAACCCACAAAACACAGAGTTCATTATCCCCATGAATATTATTGGTGCATTCATAACATAGAATGACATTACCACAATATCAAATTTCCCATTCTATAAACTAAATGAAAACTTCAGGATATCCTAATCCATTAACATAAACCGGTGATATGAAGACCAAATATCGATCATTCAGAGACAATTATATCCTCTCAAATGGTAAAATATATCATCTATCCTCAAAAGTGGATAATGGTTCTTGATTTTCACCTAATTCAACCATTGGCATACTATAAACAACCTCATACTATTGTCCGCCATCTTAACTATCAAAAATAAAGAATCCAACGGTGACACACTGGGATGGATTAAACCTATATACCTTATATCATCCATCAATAACCCTAAATATCATATATCCATAGACTCCATTTGATAGGGATCTATAGAAATTAGAGATGCACCCATCTACAAATATATCCCAAACTCAATATCACATCCTGTTGGTAGCACCATAATTGCCTCTAGGAAAAGTTATAGTAAATCCTTCACTACAAATGGAACACCATAAACTTAAGAACGCACTTAAAAATCCACACAAACAAAAAATGAAAAAGAGGCTCCACTTACAAACCACCCATTTTAAAACCTCACTCGCTAGTGAATTCCACTCACTAGACATCCACATTGGAAAACAAATATCTCCTTTCGAAAAATTTGAAGACAAATTACATGGAATACAACCATTCTATTAAAATGAGAAAATCATTTTGTTGTATTCACAATAAGAATAAATATCCCATGGACTGGTGATAACCTATAACAATTATGTTTCCCCAACACTAATAGAAAAATATTTTAACCTTCAACATGCATAAATAAATGCATGGGAATTGAAAGTATTTTCACATCCATTCCCAAATTATAGACAAGATTAAGAGAAAAAATGGAGTGTGAGGATCCTAATTTAAATAAATCACACAAAAGAGTAGATGATAAAATAATTTAACCTCAAAAATATTCTGAATCTATTGGAACTACCACCTATTACGTGTGCATCTGACCATACCAATCCCACTACCTCTATACTATATACCACCAGAACCACATTCTAGCCTAGGTTTCTCTAGATGGAGACTAACATGAGGCTTCACTCTACCAACATCATCCGCTCTCATCTATTGAACAAATATCAGTAGTCTCTGATGCTGAAACTTCTATTGAGGAAACTCCTGCTGCTACCACCTAAAAGGGGCCTGAATACCCACCTGATACTATCCTCGTGAAGATTTCAGTCCCTATTTCATGAAATTAATATACCCCAAATAAAAAGATAATGAAAAATTAAGTCCCTTGATTGGTTCTTGTAATCCATTATCCCCTGAAGGATAGAAAGTGATATACCATGGTTGGTTCCCCACCGGTGGGAACCCTAACGTCCTAAACACGTGTGACCCAATATCTAAATATATTATCCTCAATATGATCCACTAGACACTATATTGGGATCAAATCTCATATAAAATATCTTTTTGAAAACATCACCATTTTTATGAACCCCATATATATGGAATTTACATTGAGTGATTGAAAACATGATAACTATGTGAAAATCCTCCTCCAAAAATCACAATATGGACCCCTCAATTAGAAGAAACCTTTTAAAAAAGTACATGAGGTACTTGAACAAGATCCCAAGATCATTCCCAGCCATACAACCATACTACGAAAATAAAATATCTTGCCTCCTAGATTCCCTCAGCATTGGTTAAATGAATTCCACCTGTAACTCCCTCTAAAAGTATGACCACAACACATCTACGTCCTTATAGTCACCACGATGCAGTATCCACCACCAATGCATAAATCCTCCCATTTGAATATCTTTCAATAGAACTGATAACTCAGATCATTCGTATATTGTACAAAAAGAGATCTCAAGATCCTCCATCAAGTTCTCTATCTCCAGATCTGTGATGCTTACCTCACACTTCCCAGAACTCTGATACTCGAAGGCATACTAGTCTCTCTTTCATTCCTCTTCCTTCTTTATCTAGTAAATTCTATGATGATCAACCAGATCATCCTATTGAACCCCACCCACCCAATATACTCTCATATGATGAACCCGGTACATTTATTAAAGTATAATATCTTAAGCTTATTATCATGAAATTTTATCACCTGTTTATTTACGTAATTCATTTTATAATCACATGACCACACAATTTACATGTGAACACAAAAAATTATGATGAATGTACCTATCCTAGGTGTATTACATGAAAATAGTTCCACCTAACTTGGTAGTTCAATAATCTCATTGTCCGTTAACTAGATCAAGGGGGACTTAAAATATCATTTCCTAGGAAGTCTTTCTAGACTATGTGAAGCACCAAGATCAACTGGAATTGTTTCCCTACTAGCCCATGAAAACCATATAGTGCATAACTCCATATATCATCTTTTATCCCAACCAAATCCTATGACACCATTCTATCATGGTACATCCCCCAAAATATACTTCAACGATGGGAATGAAACAATAAATCATAAGTCCTTCTTCCAGTGGGCCCTGGGTTTTTGACAAGCACCTAGGGTATATAAATCACAAAAATAGTTTGAATTACCCAATAATTCAAAATATGTTTATAATATAGGATAGAAAACACTAAATTGCTCAAATAGATAATATAAAATTACCCCAAAACATCCCACAAGGTAGGAATAAGTTATAAATTGAGATATATAAATGTATCCAAACATGTAAAGTACCAAGAATACATTTCTAGGGAAGTGACTCGATTATAAATACAAGATAGTAAGTAATTCCCCTCATGGTCCCAACAATCCTCTTAGAATTATAAAAATATTTTATGTATGTAGGGTGAGCATACAAGTATACTAATTTAGGAAGTAACTATGGTCTTAGGTGTACATTTGGAAAGAGTATTATAATCATACAGTGAAAAAATTGAAAAACCAACAAGAACTTATATTGGTCTTCTAACCTATCCCAGGCTCACTAGGACTCACACACAAATTCAAACATCCAAATACAATAATATAGTATTGAGGTCATAAAAAAAACAAGGAGCCTCTCTAACACATCCCCACAGATTTTCCCCTACCATGCCCCAATTTCAAACATACTATTCTCTCATCCCTTCCATATACATCACATCACATCACATCACATATCATCCATATATTATGTGGTTAAAGATTAATCCCTACCTCCCCACCCTGGAATGTTCTAAAGTCTATTTCTAGAAGTAGGTATCATCACATCACATCTGACCTGAAGACACCTAGTCCTTCACAACACATATCACCCAAAGAAAACTGGGTTGTCATGCCAAATCTCATCACATTACTGGCATAGTATCTCATCATGAATGTGAAGGTCAGTAACCTTGTTCCATCTTCCTACCACTCCTGACCCCCATTATATATCTCTTCTCATCACAATAATAAAGTAGCAAATTCTACTCCAATAGACTTGTTCCATCTGTACAAATATCACCCAAAGAAACATGGGACATCACTGTTGAAGGAAGAGTAGGGAAGAGAGGGTATCCAACCATATGAATGACAATCATCCTATATTTATGGGAAAACACATAGAGCCCCTAAAATCTGCATGTTGGTAATTTTATCCAACATGGGCGGGAACATAAATAATAACATAAAAATATATCATCATTCCACACAACAAGCACATAATTCACAAAAATTTCCCACTTTTTTTTAATGGTTCATCACTTTCTAGATATATCAATTTATAATTACTTTAATTTACTAATACAATTCATTTTAGAATTTCATTTAAACCACTTACCCCACATCTTTTTCCCCAATTCATATATTTATTTCATTTAGCATCAAAATTTGATCCATGGATAACTAGGAATACAATACAACCATTCTAAAAAACAATTGGCCGAAAAAACATTAACCATCTCTATAACACCGTACATCCACCATCATCACTGTGACAAATTCACCAATATGTATCACCAAAACAACTACACATCACAAATCCAAACAAAATCTCAAAAAATAAAAAACACTCATAAAAAAACATGCTTTACTACCACAAATAATCAAGACTCTACACCATAACAATTCTTTACCACAACCTCAAATCACAACCACTATGTACCATATCATAGAATTACCCACATCACATTCATACCAAACAACAGTGGCATCACAACCCCCATGCACCACATATCCCAACCAATTAATTCTTCTTCTCATAATATCCCAATCCACATAGGGAAATATAACACAGAATCCCCAAAGATTAATCAATCATCCCATATTTAAAAATTATTCAGGATCATGATCACATTACTTATTTTTATGGAATGAATATTATAACACAAACTTGGTTTCCAAAGGAAACCAATTTATTTACCATATATATATATTCTCAATCCTTTTATGCAAGGTGTTATTACACAAATACACTACAGTGGTCTCATGGAATATAATCTAAATTGAAATAATGGCTTCAAAAAATATTATTTTCAATATTTGTAATAGGAATTAGAAATATCATCAACATCATATATCAAAAAAGTATATCATGTGATATCAGCCCATACAAATAAATTTCATTTATGATAATTACTTCTGTTGATTAATAAAACCATTACTATCCATCCAAAGGAATGAAAAACCATGTATATCATACACATAACATGTAAATGGAGTGACAATGAGGATCACCTACATTGAAGAATATTTCATATCTCACTTCGCACCATAGGGAGTATTATAATAGTCGAGTACCATAATTGAAAAAGAACTCTTGATCAACTTGAACTACATCAAATGATCAAAGAAATATAGCCCAAACACACCCCAAACCAAAGAAAAATCACCACAATGAATCCTTGGAAGAAAATATTAGATATAAAGGAAAAATAAAGAATATCTCGCCATTTTTATGCAACAGAAAATCACTGGAATAAAAGGATCAATGAGAAGGATTATTGGTCGAATGATATCCCAAAATCACATGGGGATTTTCCACTAACCGAGAGAAGGAACATTTGATGACTGAATGAAACCATGGATGAACAAGGGTTATTAATTACTCATAGCTCATCAAAAGTATTTTGTAAACCACACTTTTCTATCATATGATCTGTGACTCCAATGACATACACCATAAAACCGACAATTTTGAAGTAAATCCCTTGAAACCTCATCTTTTTCAAAAGAAAATCGTTTCTTGGGATTAATTGATTTAATAAATATATTCATGTCATATGATCTAAAACCCATTTTCACAATCAAACCTCTACCATGTACAAATCATAAAACCAACATACATACAATCCATAAACCACCATCTTATTCTTTAAATCTCTTTTTATGACCTAAAAATCCAAATATTATTCTTTTTAGAAGTCCAACTCCACTAAAAATCCTCTTGCATCCCCCGAATACCTCATACTTCCTCAAACTTGTAAATTAACTGGTCATGAATGCACAACCCCTTACATACCGAGTGGTATAAATAGTGTGTGATTGAAAACAGTCCAAGTAGGTAAGCACTAGATAGTATTTGAAATTCATACAAAATACAAATCCTTCGAGGATTGTCATAAAATATAATTGAAGTTATGTGTTCAGTATAAAATAATAAAAAACAACTACCACACTCAAACCATTAAAAAAATAATTATCTTTTTCTTAAATAATAATAGTAACATGAAAACCACTTTTCTAAGTACTTAGCGCCATTTTATAACACATTTACTTGTTCATCTAAAACCAAGAAGGTATTGTCAAAACCTTTCTCCAACCACCACAAATACACCAAAAGTGTACATTATTTCTAGAAACCATTAACAAGGTTAAAACATATTCTTCCACTTTGAATGCATTTTCCAAACATCCTTTTTAAATGAACATGATTTTTCACTCCAAATCCACTTAACAAAAAATATTACAAAAAAATATTGAATGTGAAAAAAACCCACAACTCAAACAATAGTAAAAAAAATATGGTTCCAAAAATATAATTTTTGTGAAAATAAATCCAATATATCTAATATACTACAATCTAATTGATATGAGGTGATATATATGTAATGGATATTAAATTCACATAAATAATCCAATGAAGGTATCAAAACATCATGTGGATCCTCCTATGACTCTAGTAAAAAAGTATTATTTAGAAAAATTATCCATATGCCTATAATAATAAATCATTACAATGCCCCTATAACCCTATTAGACAATCTAGAAATAAGCCTTCTGGTAGCAGACTACTACCAGGGCCATACAGAAGATTCTACCTGACAAGGCACACTACCCTTTCTGGTCAAACCATCTTGGATCAGTTATGCAATATTCTCTAGTATATTCACTATCAAAACTAGGATTTGTAGTTATTTAGATACCTAATTTGTCCTTAATGAATTGAATTACCAAAATCAAATAGAGTTGATCAATCACATGCATCAATATGTTGATGAAATAATCACACCTCACCAGTCACACCATTATAATCAACAACACGTTCATAAACACATGAATGATACAACATTACAATCATTATAAAATTCACATAAATAAATAAATAATAATCCCCATAGTGTCTTAAAATAAAAAATGGGGGTCAAGAGGGTCTTACACTCTAACACACACCATTTATAAACACCCAAAGTACCAAATGGTATTTTATCAAAAGACCTGGAATTATAAGTCACTTATCAATTTTTTGGAGTCCCAAATAAGACCATTCATTATGAAAAGAAATCTCATGAAATAATTTTTAAATCATCTTCTAAAATAACTAATTGATAATAGTTTTTAAGAAAAATTTGATGAATCAACACATTTCTCATTAAAATTCCCAACAAGTTTAAAATAAAATTCTCAAATTCATGTCCTTACAAACTATGGCCAAATAATTCAAAAAATCGAATCTATTTAAAACACATCTCTAAAAAATTTCAAAACTTTTATTATTATAAAAGTCCACTTTAATTCCAAAGAAAAATATATGAAAGTTTAAAAAACAAAATTACAACATGATTTCACAGCCCAAACAAGATCAAACCCCAAATAAAATGCCTCATTTTACATGATACCATATTTTAGTAATTCACACAACATGGAATTTCAAGTGCCTCCTGAAATAAAATGGTAAACCTATTTTACCAAGGCAAACTCCATCTATATAAAATTTAAAATCCAACAAAACCATAAAACATAGATTAATTTTTTAAATAAGGTGTTTTAATTAATATTGTACTCATTAGATTTTAAATTTAAAAATGTTACAAAACACCGAACTCTGTTCAATTAAAACCAATCCAAAATTAATAACCTATGTCTGCAATTGATCCATAATGTCACATAGGATCCACCTTAATCCCTGAACAACAAAACCTCTAGGAATAACCCATCCCGAACCCCTAATACAAACCCTAATATTTGTAGGGGTCATATAAGGGTAAAAATAAAATTAAAAGGGTTTAACAGTGAAATGGAAAAGGAAACCATCTAAAAACATAATCAAATACCTTAAAAACATAAAGTAATAATGCTATGAGGGCCTTGAAATCAATCGAAGGGGAGGGAGTAAACTCTCATCGATTGATTATAGATAGAGACGAATGATATGGGAATGAGAGGAATCCTTTTGGATATTATAATATTAAGGGAGAAATCACTTTTAAGTGAATTGAGGAAACATGCATGGTTAAGTCACAAAATTTAGTGAATTTTGTGCCAACCATGAAAATTGACACTGCCTATAAAAAAACCATCACATGGTCTCTACCATGAGACTTACATAGTTCATGTACCCAAATGAAGACCATGAAAAATAGCACTACCCCAATATAGAGATATACCATACACTTATCATGTGGTTTTCTTGACCCTATTAAAATCATGACCCATAAAACTGAATGAAATTATGTTTCGGGAAATTATTACTAACAGTCACCCAACCATGAGCTACTCATTTAGTTCAAAGCTTGTATATTCAAAAAAAATTAAAACTTATCTATATTTGGGAATCCACGTGGTTACTCATAAACCCTAAACCCTAAATAATTCAGAAAAATAAATTATTCTATAAAATAAAAAATTAAAACCAAAACCTTCAAAATTTGAAAATTATTTTTCAAATTAATTACAATAATCTATTGGAAACTGTGATATAATGACAAAATATATTACAAATCGTCATACCTTTATTTTTAAATTATTTAATCACAACCCATCACAACTAAATTTTCATTAAAACATAATAAAAAAATATAACATGATGATTATTTGTAAAATGGTGAATTTTGTGTATTAGAAATTGATAAAGGTCATCATAAGTGGTTGATTTACTGGAAATTCATTCTTTGAATCTGGAAAATAAATCGTTAGATTCTCAACTAAGAATTTAACGAGAAAAAAATTATTCCTAAAAATAGTAATGAATACATAATTAATGAAATGAAAATATATTTGATATCATAATATTGTATAGTTTTACCCCTATATTGTGGTTATTAAGAAGATTGTTTCTCCTATAATTTTTTTAAATAATTGTGGTCAATTGGTCTACTATTATTGAATATTCATGTTATTCCAATAACCATTTTTTTTGGAATTTATGTGATGAATAATGAGTCCAAATTTTTTTATAGGGTTCTACCATTATATAGTATAAATATATAAACTAATAAAAAATATTAAATGTAATTAATATAGAAGATCATAAATTAGCCAAACATAATCTAAAAATGCACCACATTTATACATTTAAAACAATGACTCCTAGATATCCATTCTTGAATATTTCATTTAAATTCTCAAACAAATACAGTCCACTTCAACCACTCCATACATTTTTTCTTGAAAATAAAATAATGTCATATTATTATCATGGAACATTGTATCTTCATAGACTTGTAATATTAGTAAATGTTGTAGTTGAACTAGTTGGGTAATGGTACTCTAAGAATGAATTTTTGATTTATTGGTTAATCCTTTAGTTTTTTTATGGTCTTTCTATTTATCCTTCTTTCTATATGTTCCCCATAACATTCATTGATTCAGAAATATTTTCATTTATTCTTAATGGTTTTTCAAAATAGAAAATTTCGAATGGGAACACCTCATTTTCGATATGTATTTGTAAAAGTTGAAACAAACATTATTTGAATGCTCCGAGAGAACAGTTGATAGTGTGAATGTGTAGATCACCAAGGCGAGAAGGTAGATTAGTGCTCGACTCATGAGCAATGTAAATTTCTTTTATCACATGTTTTTTAGATGTTTTTTGTTGTGTAGAATATACACATAGACATTGTACACTATTCCCATTGCAATAATGTTATGGTTGTGTATGGATATATATATATATATAACAATCAGGTTCACATTATAAATGATCAGTATAGGAAAGGTATCATTATCTTTCTAATTCATATTTCATGTAAAGAGTTACGAAAAAATTGGATACCTCTGGTGAAGAAGGCCTTTAAGGGGAATGATTATCCTCAGAGCTAGGGTAGATTTTTATGTTGTGGGTTTTGTTGTGCTATTTCTTCTCTCTGTTTCCTTCACATATCATTCTTTAACAACATAGTATTATAATTAAATTTTTTTATAGAACATTATTCATGAATGCATATCAACCATTTTCTTATATTTATCCTCTATTAGATTTATTTTCATAAAATTTGTATTAGGTTCAATTCCAAAACACATACCTCTAATACGGCTATATTCTTTAAGCCACCAAAATGCCACTAAATATAGTTATTCATTGATTAAAATAAGAGATAAATCTTCATTCAATATAGTATATAAAATATATGAAAAAATGTAGTCATTGTTATATAATAATGATTTAAATATATATATTTTTATTTTTCCTTACTTAAACATGATTACTATAATCTTTGTGAGTTTTCATCTACATGTATTCTATTTTATTTACATGATAATATATCTATGACATATGATTTCTGATGAAAGTGCTTTGGATTGTCATAAATCCTGATGTAAAAATATGTATATAATTATGTTTTTTTATTCCACATAATATCATTACTGTAGATTTTAAATTCATACCATTATTTTCCAGTGAAGTATACCCCATCCTTGCTTTATGATAGGGGTATGTTGGTTTTGATGCGAACATATAATTTTAAATACTCAGTTTTTGATTCATAAATTAATAATTAAAAACAAAAGTGATTAAAAAATATATATACAAGTCTATTATTACCCATCAAAATGTACCTAAAAGGATTCGTCCTCACGATGACCAATAAATTCATTTAATAAATCATTATTTATCATATGTATATAAATTTGTAGTGGATGTAGGTTTAATCTCCATTGACTGAAAATTAAATTTTTATTTTAGAATCACTTTTGAGGCAATAGTGGGAAACCATAATGACATCAAGACTTAAAACATAACCATGCCTCCATGTCCAAGTCCCTCAAGACAAAAGACTATCCAATTAAAAATTAAGAAGAAGCCACACCTTAGCAAAGGAAAACAATATGATCAACATCCACCTTACCATTGCTGCTTGGCTAGCTGTCCTATGCATGGATGCATAAGCCTGGTACTGATGGAAAATTCCATACACTCTCAAAACATCCAAATCCGGATAGAGATGGATGGGAGAACACTTTCTGCTCTTAACCTCATCTGAGACACTCCCTTACAAGTAAACAGGATGCAGTATCTCATCGATCAAAGCCATAGTGCCGCATGAAAATTCAGAAAAATAAAACCAAAAAAACTTCATCAATGCACAACAACGCATAATCCTTCACCAAAATGTAAAAAATCTACGTTTCACCCCCGCAGACAATAGATCATAGCGTCTTCACTTGTTCTAAAACTCTAGATAGACCACATGAGAAGATCCCAAACCAGAACAACCTTCCTCTGCAATACCACATCATAAAAACCTTCAACCGCGAAACCACATCAAGCTAAATCCACAACAAAACTAACGGATTCCATTTCAAGCCGCAAAACCAAATCCAGAAACCCAAGAAATACAAAAGAATAAACATAAAAAATAGAACATTATCAGAAATCAAGAAGAAACAAACCCAAATCCCAAAGTTATTCACGGTTATTCTCACAAACCATGCTAGAACCCGTCGTCGCCTTCACACACTCATCCAGAGACAACCTCGAACCACCGTTCACACTCTCACCCAGAACAGACCCGCACTCAATCCACAACAGGAGAAGCTGGAGCAAGAAAACAAACTACCCTGCACCGCCAGATGAATCCCTACCCAACGGGGTGGGGGTAGAGCGAAGATAGGCGAGAAAAAGGGCATTCACTCCGGTCGTTCCCATGAAGAGACACCTCCCTTGATAGACAACTCCGTCGTGAGAGCACCGAGGAGGAGCAAGGAATCAGATTGATTCCGCCCCGAAGCCGAGCAAGAGTGGCGACGATAGGGGAAACCCTAGCAGGACGGCACCCCTTATGGGCTCATCTCAAATTTCCCATCCCAGGTTTAATTTCCTCTTAATATCCCTAATATAATTCTTCATAATTATTTATTTCAAGGCTCTATGATACTATCTATTAACCATACATAAAAAATTTATTCGATGGTTATCTTGTATAAATTCACCCTATATGGGATAATGAATTGTAAATATATGTTTATTATTTCATTTTTCAGTAAAATTGAGAAATTATATCATATTTTTAACCTAATATCTTCCCAAATTAGTGACAACAACATGGGAAAAAGTTTCTTCCTTGTATCTATACCAGTAAACACATCCATTCAAGTGGTGACCCAAATATAACTAATGAAAATGGACATGTTTGGGTCAACATGATAGCCTTGTGTATTCCATCCAACCTCACATTATATTCTTATTTTTTATTACCATACTAATTTTTTATTACATTCTGGCTATGAAATTCTTTTTCTTCTTAGAAATTGGTTATTCATATTCTATCTTTCCACAGTTTCAACACTTTCAATAGGTTGTTCCTCTGGAGTGGTAGAATTAGAAAGCTTTAAAACATGTTGTTCCCTTGGATTTGTAATATAAAAAATGAATACAATCCATTATATATAGATGTAAGTGATCATTTAATTTAGATTATATAAATATAATAGTGAAAATATAACACTATTAGGTAAAAAAATGTATATTAAGAAGACATTAACATAATTATTGAACAATACATTATTTCGTTAAATGTTGATGTGATTTGAACCCTCTATCTTGTAACCATATCCACTCCTTATGGTCCCATATTACATAAAATATTCCATTTAAATTAGCACCACCATAAAATAATTTTTAAGTACCAATTAAAGGTTCTCATCAAATAAATTGACATATGAACCAATAGTATTTAACATCAATATAAGACTAATTGAGCTCTCTTTTCTTTCACAATCTATGACATAAAATAGTTGTACTGGTTATGATTATATTATGAATGGTTCATCTTTATACGCTTCTATAATGAAATCTATTTTCATGAATCCTAATTCATTTATTTTAACTAATCTTTTGTTATCAACCCATTTGTATTGGAAATTTTGAACTTATAATGTTGGATAATCTAACTCTGAATTTTGTTCGATTCATTTAATGTACAAAATATTCATTAAATTTTTTTTCCTTGGAACATGATACATGTTTTTCTTCGGCCAAAAGATTAACTCTACTATATTTATGGTAATAATTTCATCTAGATTCTTTGTATATAATATATTACCATTAATTTCATTTCCATTATAAGATAATTTGTTTACACTTAGTCCAATGGCTAGCCATCAAAGTCATTCTGAAATTGAATTTGGATATCTAACTGACTCCTTAAAAAAAATTTCTCAACACCAACCTAATAATATCAATTATGTGTATTTGATATTAATATTTCATCCCTTAATGGATTAAAATGAATAATAATTACATTGGGGGTTTCAAAAAATAAAAAAACCTCTAAAATCCCATATAATACATAAACATGATCTTGATCCCCCTTTGTAAAGTTAATTGAGAAAATATATTTTCCAAAAATTGCTTCACCCACAAGTCCCCTGATGTGATGATTGTTTTGGAGAGAAATTCACTTCACATCATAGAGGTATTCAATACATAATTCTATTACACCCTCTAAGAAATACAGCTCTATAACAAAACATTCTACTCAAAATTTGATTTTTGATGTTCTATTTCAGAATATTTATATATTATTTAAAGGGGTGCATCCATCTATAATTTATAGGACCAAATAGTCAGATCCTGCTAACAAAGTGATCCATCATGTGAACCACTATATAAAATACTGACAATACTAACAATGTCATTGACTCACTTAATATGATGCAAATATTAATTCCCATAGTTATAAATTTTACAGATTCATATAACATTATCGAATATAGATTTGAAAATAAATATTAGTTTATCTATTATGGAAATATTTAGGAAAAATGAAATGTAAATATATTTTCATTAAATAACACATCAAACCATAAAAATCATGTTATTTTCGACCCTTCAATATTAAATTATTCACGAAAAAATTATTCTTTATATTTTATAAATACCTATCTATAACCATTACATTATTTATGAATTAGAAAAATTGATATATTATTTTCCATGAAAGAGTGTAAGCTACTAGATCAAGAAAAGCATGTATTCCTCTCTTCACAAGCACCAACTATTCCCTTGCGCCATGTTAATATTTTAAAACCTATCATTCATTCCATAATTGTTTTTGTCAGGTGCATTTGATAATGGTCCAATGTCATTATCACATATAATTATTTCTATTTGAATGAAATCAATAAAATTTAAGATGTACAAGCAATTACAGTAAGATAATTAAAAAAACTGGTCCCTTTTTTCAAATGGTTTTCATAAGGTTTTTTGAAAAAGGTAAACATAATGTTCGGAACATATCCTTTACATTATCAAAAAAAAATTGATCACCTATTAGTATAGATGGTGTTGTACATTATTTTGAATTCCCATTGAATGATACCATCTAAGATATGTATTTATGTTGTCGGGGTAAAAATTTACGATGTCCTGAAACCGCAATCCTTGAGTAATCTTTCATTCTAAGTGAGTGTGTACCCTTTTAACTAATAGGACCCCCTATCATTCCATCAATAATATATCCTTAAAATTTTCTGCAAGCAAAAAATTCGTTTATCATATTGTAAAAAATTTCTCTCAATGCAAAATATTTTTTTTTTAAATTTGAAATAGCATAACACCTAAATTCCACATTAATTTTAGATCATAGATCAACGGAGATAAATAAACATCAATATCATTACAATGCTAATTTTTTCCTAATATTAGTACAAAAAATATTATGTATTGCGGCTTCTTGCATAACCACAGTGGGAAGATATATATTAACAATTTAGCTAAGTATTTAATGTGAATGTTACTTTTTACACAAAAATAATTCACACTATTTGTAGATAATAAACACAAGGGTTTATCAGATCATTACCAAGTTTTTGATAGTCATCATAAATTTTCTTCAACTAAGGAGTGTTTTTTGGGTGATGAAGTTTCTTATATTTATTTCTAATATATAGAATACCATATCAATATCTTTGAAGTATCCTCACATATATATAGTCAACCAAACATTAGAATGGTTATGAAGTATTATACAACTATTGAAGGACTTCATTTAACTTTCTTATATCGACACACACCATAATCGGAATATTTTTTATGTTTCATGTCCTTTTTAATGAATATATAGTTACTTGGATCTGCATGTAGTATTTTATAGATCACACCCACTGAATGTTGCATCAATTTAATATCATAGGTTTTGAAATGTAACTCATTTTCCTTAGTAATCATAACATTCTAGATAGATATTAGTCATGTAAAGTTGGTTCCACTTCCTCCATTTCTAGATTTTAAATCATATATCTCTAGTATAAGAGATAATGATGTATATTTTATACCACTAGTAATTAATGGTGTCTTTTCATAGTTCATTAAATTAAGAATTTTTTTTATATTATAATGATTTTTATATTAAACTATCATTTTCATTTCCAAAATATAATATTTATCATCATTTAAACTTGTAATCATATCCTTATTATGATTTTCATCATCATTCACACATGAAATCATATTCTATGATCCATAAACTTTTTTGTTATCATAGTCACATGAAAAATGCAGATCTTTAATTTATTTATTCCAAAAATATTAACTATGATCTATTCCATAAGGATCAATTATTATTCGTACTCATCTAGACTAATTAGTCATGAATAATAGCAGTGTAAATATGGATAAAGAATTTTAGAAGGGTCATATGAATGATGCTTGAAAAAAACGATGAAATATTTAACCCCATCCTCATAATCTTTATTGATATGATTAGAATCCATTCATTTTCTATTTATATCCACCCTATTTTGTTTATTAATTTTCATATTTATTAAAAATAAATAAATAAACAAAAGGTATGAGCATAAAATCCTAAAAGGTTTTTCCCTATATACACAAGAATATTTTCATCATATTTAACAGAAGTTGTCAATTCATCAAAAAACTATTATAAGATATAAAGGATATGGATTATATGAATATAATGTATTATAACACATACTTTTTTATTTCATGAATTCACATTTCAAAAGGAATTATATTTTTTGAAATGGATTCACCAATAATGATAATTCACTCCCTGTCATTATCAATGCTCACATGAAACCTACATATTTCTACATTTGGATAATTATTTGGGTATATATAATGATATTTCCCTATCAAAACATATATAAAAACAAATTCGTTATTTTTATCAATGTTTGTGTAGTGTTTGAAAAAAATTCATCACACTAGTTATGGTTATTAAATTTTTTAAGTAATGAAAAATATAATATTTCATACACAAACATTCATCCCCAACAAGGTATTTACTAAATTAATTTTTAAGTAATTTTCAAGATGTGTGAAAGATTATTTCATCACAAGTTTTGAAAATTTAATAATTATAAAATTGTAATGTATTTAGAGTATGATTTATCACTTAATGTAATGCTGATTAAAATAAACATTTTGGATGAAACAATTCATCTGCTTCATGTTCAGTGGAAATTTTTGGTAAAATATGTCTAAATCATCATTTCTATGAAAATTTTAAAATCTAAAGGAGAATTGATGATCGGACAACAAATCACATCATGGAATCTCATAATATATTTTTCTGTATACTAATATTATTTGAAAAAATGGTCAAGTACAAAACATGGTCTATATGTTTATTTTGGTGAAGTGGAATTGTGAAACACTAAATATATCACATCATTGATAAAACCCCTTTAAAATTGATTTCTTCACAATCCAATATTTTTTACATGTTTTTTATAACATTATGTTGGACTTTGGGTAAATACTAATTGTCTTTTGTTGATTTTCTCCATATATATATTAAAATATTATATTATAGATCTATTTATTGGATTTCAACTATTTGGAAAATAATCACTCTCAATCATGTAATTTTAAAAAATCAATATATTATTTCAAATTTTACACTTATGGAAAACATGGTATTTGAAGATAAAATTCCTCAAATTACGAAAATATGTTTTGATGGTTGTTTTTTAGATTATAATTACATTACATTGATTTATCTCATCATCCAAAACCATGGAATAACCCATATAATCTTTTTCCAAATTTCTCATTTTGAAATTTTCAAAATAATTATTTCCATATACCATGTGTTTTTGAAAATAATTATGATTGTGCATAAAATTTGAAAAAAAACTATATAACAAAAAACCCACATGTTCTAATTCCAAAATATTGAGTAGGATTCTTTTAATACAAATATGATAATATTAATTAGTAATTGAATTCATAAAATAGACATCTGTTTCATTATTATTACCAAAATTAATTATTTAAAGAATTTTATTTTAAAAAAATGCAGGATTTTCCAAATTATGATTCATATCTCATTCAAAATAATGTAATCTTTTAAAAACATGTGTTAACAGTTTTGGGTGAATTATATAAATTATAATGCGGACACAATGTTTATATTGATTTTGTTTAAATTTTGAATTGAGAATGAAAAAAAATTCTCAAATAAAATTCTGAAATCGATATAGAAAAATTTGAGATTTTATTTCAGTTTCTAAAAAAAATTGTGAATCAAATTAAAAATATATATGAATAATAGAAGCAACAATTATGCATGAAAAGTTAATTAATCAAATGAAAAAAATTAAAATCATTAAGAGGTGATTTTTTAGGATTTCATGACTAACAAAAGATAGGTAAAAATATTTGATTTTTGTATCCATTGAGTGTTCATTACAAAAGTAGAAAAAAGAAAACCAAAAATTGTTTTAGTGAGTGGTCAAAAATCAATAACAATATAAGAACTAACGAGAAGAACTAAAAATCATGACAACTAGTATGATGAAATTAAACAGACGAGACGACCTATGTAGAAGAACCAAACTATAATGAAAAGTGAGGAAATATCGATTGAAAATGATTAATGTATAACATAACTTCGATTGAAGGGTCAATTCCTTTGAAAGATTCAAAGGAGGGGACAAATCAATTCAGCTTCCATGATAGCTTCAATGACCTGAGCTAGGGCGATCTTACCCAGGTTATTTTAAAATAAGGGAAGATGTTTTATCTGCACTTTATTAGCAATGACAATGCCGAAGTTTTAGTAGTGCTAAAAAAACACTGATAAATCAATCCATTATTAGCACTCACTAATAAGAACTATTAATGAATTTTTTATCAATGCTGAAAAATACTGGTGAAAAATAAAAAATAAAAATCTCATTTAAAATTTTAAATAATTTACTAATTATATAAATATATAATTAAACATTAATTTATTATAAAAATATTAAATATTAAAAGTAAATAAATATCTAAAATATAAAAATAAATAAATTACATAAATATTAAAAATAAATAAACATAACTATTTATAGAAAATGTTTGGATAAATGTGATAATATTATGATAAATGTATTATATTATAATAAATATAGTAATATTATAAAAAAAATAACAAATATATAAATTAATGAAATACTAAAATTGAGAAAATAATATATATTAAAAAATAATATAAATGAAAAAGTATTAAAATAAAGAAGAATTGATACTAAAAAATGCATTTAAATTAAAAATATTTAATGTACACTATTAATAATAACGAATATTTAATAAATGTGCATATATTAAAATGGAACATATTTAAATAAAACTGATTAAATATAAATTACGAGAATTGATAAAATATTAAAATTTTAAATTTTAATAAATAAAAAATTATAAATAAATATTAAAATGAATAAATTAATGAAATATTAAAAAATATATTTAAAACGAATAAATTAAAAAAATATTGAATGTGAACAATTATTAAAAATTAATTGATAATAATTGATAGATAAATATTAAAAATGAATAAAACCAAATAATAAAAAATGAATGAAACTAAATAATAAAATAAAAATAAATAATAAAAAATGAATAAAACTAAATTGTAAAAAATGAATAAATTGCAAACATACATAAAAAATTAAAAAAATTATATAAATTATTGTAATATCTAAAACTTATAAATATTAAAATAAAAAATATTAAAAACTAAATTTTCCAAACAAGTAATTTTTAAAAAATATTAATGGAATAATGATTTAAATACAAATATATAAAAATAAAATTGCATAAATATTAATTATATTAATTAAATACATATTTGATGTATTAAATATAAAAAATAAATAATTCTTAAATATCTATAAAAAAGAATATATTAAAAAATTATTAAATAAATAAATATTAAAAATGAATAATTTGCTAAAATATTGAAAATGAATAAATATTAAAATGAATAAGTAATATTAAATGAATAATTGTCAAAAATGATTAAAATTAAATAAATAAGTAAAATTTTAAAAAAATTATATTTATAATTATATTTTATAGATATTGTTATAAATGAATAAATATTAAAATTAAAATTAATGAATATTAAAATAAAAACGAACAAATGTTAAAAACTACATTTAATTACAAGAGGATGATAAAAATTAAAAATTAAAAATTAGTAAATTATAATTATATAAACATTTGAATACAAAAATTATTAAAATATAAATATATAAATAATAATTTTATTTAATTACATTCACATAAAATATATTAAATATTTATAATTAAAAATATATAAATTTTTTTTAAATTGAATAAATTAAAACAAATATTTTAAATTTATGTATGTATGTATATATATATAATAACATTAATTGCATTTGAAAAACCAAATGACATTTCCAGTGATTGTGAGTATGTATATATATATATAAACATACTATAATGATATATGTCAAATTGAAAAAACATATCACTTATCAGGTTATGTAATGATATAATCATATATATATATAAATAGACATACACATTACATAAATACGCATACACACATACATATTCATAGACACACCCACACACAGAGACATATACACATACATACATAATTTCATATACAAGCATACACACCGACACACATACAATTACATACTTGTACACACACACACACACATACACATACAACATAAACATAAAAATATCACATAAACATAAACCTTCAATGTTAACATTCACATACATACACATGCATACACGCATATATATACATCCACATACACACGTACACATACACATATACATACATGTACAAAAAAATATACATACATACACATACACATAAATAAATACATTTACATACATACATATACACATAAATACATACACATGCACAAAAACATACATATAAATAGTACATACATCTACATACAAGCACATAAACATACACACACACACACACAGACACACACCCCACACACATATACATATACAACACAAACATATACATATATATAAATATATGCGAATATTATAAATTATTTAATATGAATGTAAATATATAAATTCGAATATGAACTATACTTAAATAAATATACATTCATTTATATATTGAAATAATTTTTTAAATAAAATATTAATATATTATATGTTTATATAGATTTTTTAATTAATTTATATAAATATATATTTAAACATTGTTATTGATTATTTTGAATTTGATAGTGTTTTTATATAAAATTATGATAATAAGATTGATAATAATTTTTTTATTATAAAATAGTCATGTAAAATATATTTATATATATTATATTCACATATATATATACACACAAAGAATTATATAAATCATATTTAAAAATTAAAATATAAATCTATAAAATAAATTATTCATAGTACCCATTATCGATACTTATTTTTGCGATGATAAAGGGAAATATTTTTAGCGCTAATTAAAGGTTAGATAAAGGTTCTATTTATCATTGATTTTAGTTATCACTGAAAAATTTCTCCCCTTGGTCATTTTATTTTTATCACTGATAAAAGGAAATGAGAAATGAAGTGGAATTTTTAGCATTGATATTTTTTAATGGTATGTAGTGCTCCATCAAATCTTTTATGGTCCTGTTTTAAAATTATGAGTTTGGGATGGGTAAAAAGGTTAATGTGTCTGAGAATATATTTTTTATCTAATAAAGATACTAATAAACAGATATAAATTTCTTTAATATGGATGGTTTTTTAAATAAGTAATTATTGACTGAGTACTTGGGAGTTCCCCTATAATATAGTTAGATGAAAATTCATTAATTCAATTATTTACTATATAAAATATTTGGGCATGTTTGTAATATAAAAAAAAATTCATATCATTTAGTGGGAGTCTAGTCAGGATTATTATATTCCTCATGGAGATGCCCAATCCTATCATTTATATGATCAATGATACAAATAATGTTATAAAATTTTGTGATTTTGTTAATTTTCATTGGTACTCTCAAGAAGTGAAGAGATATCACTATTCGAGATGGGTAAAAATGTTAAAACCATTTGAAATGGGGGGATTTAATATTCAATGTTTTCTAGATCCCATGAAAGGGTTGCAATCAAGTTTAGATTTGGATTTTTAAAACATTTTATGTTATGGACCACATTCTATATATGAACATATGCAAAAATGATATTCTTTGTCGGCAATGATTATTCATATTCCTCTTCTCTCAAGATAAATCTAATTAGGTACTTTCCATCCATTATAAATATATCAGGATGTATTTTTTAAGGTAATTTCGGTAGTTTTTTTCCACATATGATATTGCCCCTCCTTTGTCAAAGAGCAGAAGGCTGTGGTTAGCAGTTGGTGGCCAAACCCTACCAAACCATTAGTGGGAGAAGGCATCAGTAGGTGCTCGAAAGGGATGGCAGGAGCCTATAAAATTGAAGAGACTCCTAAATGTTCAACAATTTCTTCACCACTAATTTCATCCTCTGATATAATTAGTACGAGGGGTATTTTTTTAAGAGATTTTCCCACATTTTGAAAAGAGATTTTAAGAGGGTTTTCTCCTCGTAATAGAGGGGGAGTCTATATCCACTTTTACCCATATTGACCCTTATATTTTCTAGTGGTCTTAAACCCCTTCCTTTTGGGGGGTTTTCCACATTACATTGGGTGTCCATTTTTCTACATTTGGAACATCCTTTTTCTCATAATTATAGCTACAATGATGATCACAAAATTATCAATCATAATAAGTTGTATCATAGGATGTTTCTAGATCGATGTTGTTCACATTTTTTGGTAGTAATAATCATTATAAATTTTTTGAATGCTCTATCATTAAAATAGTTGTTGATCTATCACATAAGGACAAAATTTATTTAAAATATTAAATACATTATTTTGAAATAGACATTGTTTTCAACTAATATGGTATCCAGATGGCTGTGAAATTCAAGATTGAAAAATTCAATGGAGAAAATTTCTCATTGTGGAAAATGAGGATATAGGCAGTGATGTAGAAGGATAGTTTCTAACTAAAATTGGTGAACAAATAAAAAATCTGATGATGGATCAGGGTTCTAGTGGTATTATGATTAATAACATGGATATAAATATAGAAAGTGCCTCTATAAATGGAGATATACTAGTCAGTGAAGTGGTGACTACAACGGGAAGCAGACATCATCTCAAAATCCTTGGATAATTGGCTCAGGGGAAACATGAAACATAACTTCTCCTTGAGAATGGTTTAACATATTATAAATCATCAAGTAAGGAATTTTGTACGAGGTAAATAGCCACACCTTGGATATAATTTGATTCAGTACCATCAAATGGAATATCCATGATAGAAGGATATGAACCATCCAAGCAGCACTCCATGTAAATGGTCTTAAGAAGAAAAAATTTATCTTTGGGAATGTTTGATGATGTCAGATTAAATAATTTCACAATGAATGGAGTGATGATAATTTTAAAGGGTTCACTTGTGGTGATGATGTCAATGAATATCTCAAAGAACATGTACATTCATATGGGTGAATTGTATAAGGATGAAGAGATAGATGTCACATCCACTACCTAAATGGAAGCATTGATGATGTTATGGAATCAGATGTTTGTCATTATGTCAGAACATGGCATCAAATTTCATACAGAACACAATTTCTATTAGGGATTATAATGGTATCCTTTCTTTTTTGGAGAATTATGTTTTGAGAAAGAAACACAAGTTAAATTATGAGATATCAACGAAAAGAATCTGGGAGATCATAGAGTTGATCCATTACATCATTTGTAAAGTACTAGTTATATTCATGGGAGGAAGAAAGTATTTTGTATCATTCATTGATTATTTCTCCAGTATATGTTGGGTATACCCAATCAGGAAGAATGAAAATGTTTTTGAATTATTCAAAACATTCAAATCTTAGAAGGAAATTGATTCCATAAAGAATATCAAGTGTCTACGGTATGAAAATAATAGAGAATATATAATAATCGAGTGGGATAATTTTTGAAATTGATTATAAATCAAGAGAAAATTCATGGTGGTGTACACTCCTTAGTAGAATTGAGAGGAAGTGTGGATGAATTCAACACTATTATATTGAACAATAGGGATTTTGAAAATTGCAGGAATTTCCAAAACATTTTTTTTGCAGAAATAGTGAATATCAACTATTATGTGACAAAGAGGTATCATTCAATAGAAATTAATATGATGAAATTAATGGATATTTGGATTGGAAAACCCGGTGAATATTCTTCGTTTCATACCTTGGGAAGTTCTATATATGAATTTTTTAATGACCATAGAATATCAATATTGGATTTGATATCAATGAAATTTATATTCTTAGGGTATGTTGATTGTGTGAAGGGGTATCATTTGTGTTACCCCAGTATCCATAAACATATCATCTATTGAGGTGTAATTTTTGTAGAATATAAGGTAAAAATTTAAATTGTTAAATATACGGAGAAATTTAATAAAAATACTACAATAGTCGATGTGGAGGAAAAATCCAAGGAAGATTCAGTTTCTTATGAGTCTTTACCTTAGAATGAAGATCACGTTCTAATTGATTCAAGACAATGATGATCAACATCGAAAAAAAGTGAACTAATAATGCAAACATACTATTCAACTGAGATAAATATTGTGTACTTATTATTATAAGAGGATGGAGATCCCTCTTCTTTTATAGAGGTAACCCAGAGCCCTGGTGTATCCTCATAGATATCAGCGATATATAAAGATCATGGATCCCTTTATAAGAACAAGAATTGATATTTTATTCCATTATTTTTTAGAAGGAAGATTGTCTAAAATATATGGTTCTTTAAGATCAAGATGGGTGGAAAGGACCGGGTGGAATGATACCATGCAAGACTAGTGGTTAAAAGATATACACAGAAGGAAAGTAATGATTTCAATGAAATATTTTTTCTTGTTTTTTGACTGATGAAGGTTCAAATAGTTTAGAAAACGTGTGTCACATACTACTTATATCTATAGGACTTGGATGTGAATAAAAACTTTCACCATGGTGATATTGATGAAGATATATCTATGTTCCATCTAGAATGTTTTTCAAAAGAAAACAAAGGGTTTTTTGGTTTGATGGTCGAAAAAATATATATACAGTTTAAAGTATGATCCATGGAGTTGGTACAAGAGATTTGATTTCTATATCACAATTCATAGATAAAATAGACTTCATTCAGATCCTTTTTCATATTTAATGGGTTCATATGGATGTTATTTCATCATTAATCTTTTTTACGTGGATTAAATGTTGGTTATAGGCCCTAATAATGATCATATCCAGGAGAAAATTCATAGATAGCTAGGGATTTTTATGTGAATGACTTTCGATGAGAAAACAATATTCTTGGGATGCAGATTTGTCGAGATAGAAATAATTGGAACATTTGGCTATTATGGAGGAATTACATATATAATTTCTTGAAATGATTCAACATAAAATACGACAATAAAATATCTAAACCTTTTCATATAAATTTAAGGTTATCCCCAATGATGAGTCCTAGTATTGAAGTAGAGAAAATGAAGATGCCTCGAGTACCTTATGATCATCAATGGGTAATCTGATGTTCACTATGTTTTGTACTGGACTATAAATTACAAATGCATTGGGAGGATTTAATAAATACATGTAGAATCTTGGAAGATATCATTGGATCATAGTTAAGAAAATCCTTATAAACATAAAGTATACCTTAGATGTTTTATAATGTTATGTAGGATCATATTTTACTATTAGAGGATATATTGATTCAGTTTTTTTAGGTTACTATGACATGAGAACATCCAATACAGGTTATGTGTTTAATTTTATAGGATTATTTATGAGCCATATTTAGAAGTTACAATATGTTTTAGATTTGTCCATTATGGAGTAACAGTTGATGGAAGTTACAAATTATTGAAAATGGATGATTTGGATGAGATGATTGTTGGAGGACCTTAGTCCTTTAAAATATTACATATCATGGATTTGTAATAGTCATAGTGCCTTGAGCATTTTCTAGAAATCCAGATTTTTATTTTTGGTTGAAGGAAATTATGGTACAATATCACTTTGTTGGGATGCGGTGGAGGAACAGAGTGTGGATATGTCAAAAATTCACTCTAAATAATATCTAGAAGATTTTATGATCAAGGAAGTCAACTCTAATAATTCCACATGGTGTAGATCCTGGAGTGGCCTTCTAGAGATGTGAGAAATATGGTTTGGTAGATAAAAATTATGTGTTGATATTGGATTGGTTCTCAAAAAAATATCCACATGGGAGATGTTTTGGTAGTTCTTTTTTATAGAACAAACCTCCCCTTACCTTTTCAATGAGGGGAAGGTGGTATTAGGTGATTGGTGGGAAAACCCCACAGAACCTCCACCTGGAGAAGGAAACAAGATGTGATGGGAAGGGCTTGAAATAGCCAATAAAATGCATGAGCCTCCACCCATTTAATCATAAAATTCAACGAATATTTCATCCTCTCATATCATCACTAATGGTGGAATTTTTTTAGGTGGTTTACCCACTTATTCTCGAGAGATTTTAGGAGGGGTTTCTCCTTGTAAATGTGATGGTGTGTGTACCCACTTATAATAATTGTGAATGCTCTATTTGGATATGGTTTTAAAACACTTCTATTTGGTGTTTTTTTCAAATTATATCAATTGTCCATTTTCTACATTTTGAAATTTATTTTATCTCATGATTATCACTACACTTGTGGGGAAATCCTTATTAGTCACAATAGGTAAATTGAATTTTTTATATGTATAATTTATTATGGGAACCAATATTGTTCCTAGGCCATCCAAAACTATATATTTCTCTCTATTCTATATTTCAATACCCATCCTTTACTAGTGTTGTTATTGATGAATAAAAATAATATCATCTTGATTAAATTTGTGTCTCTAATGAAGATGTTAATATTTTGTTTTCTTTATCTGTGTTAGGAAATTTCATGTTAAGGGGTATAAAAATGATGTATAAGTCTAACTAGGTAGTGAATCTCATGGAGAAGATGATCTAGGGTGGTGATATACCTAATATAATGATATTTTATGTATGGTTGCAATACAAAAAATGATTTACATATATGAAAATGAAGTAAAATGTAGTATCATCTTACTTTCATCTAAATGCCAATGTTGTGTTGATTAGTGGGAGGAATCAATGAACAAATTTTTTTTTGCTAGATAATGGAATTCTTATACCTTTTTTATAAAATATTGAAATATAAAAACCACCAAACCATGGTGGGTGGTGCAACTAGAGAAGACCTTAATATTAGGTTGGAGCCACCTAAATACCATAGTAAGGTGTTGGTGAACACTCAGGGAAAACTAGTTGCAAACTTTTTTCACTGCATCATCTTATAAAATAAATTTTCTGATTTTGGGTAGAATATATTGTAATAATTGTCCCTATTTAATAATATAATTATTATTTATTTTACCCTAGGGATGTAGGTCACCCCAACTTAGAAACATAAATTCTCACATCTCTATAAATTTTTCCCATCTTTATTGTTGGATTTCAAGTGATATTGAATGTGTTTCAACCTAAAAATGGGATTAGACTTCCAATCCATAACTAGTGATAATAATCCAAGATTTTTTAAAAAAATTAGGAAATTCCCATCATTTTTTATCAAAAAAATCCTAAAACCACATTTTACCCAAACATCTAAAATTCAATGTTCTTATATATGTGATTTAGTCTCTACATCCTCTAATTGATTAAATTAGTTTATTTTCTGTTCTCTAAAAGTCCTTTTATTTTTTCATGTTAATTGTTGAAATATTTTTGATAATAGATCCATTGTTTTCTTACTATTTCAAACTTGATGAGGATGAAAACTGATTAAATTGAAAATATAATTCTTTTTTTCTATTAAAATATGAAATTGACGAGCCCTATTTGTGTAATTTTGGAGAATAAAAATAAAAAACCTGAAATGGAATGGTAAAAGTGGAATGGGGAATGAAAATGAGAAAAACAATTTACGAATGAGTGATCTTTCCATTTATTATTTTTCATCGTTTATGTAAAAAAACCAAAATGGGGATATTTTCAATTTGGGAGGTGGTGTGGTGAGAAAATGTTTATGTAAAATATAATTTTGAATTCAAATATATATATATACTTTATTTTTTGAGAATTAATTGGGATTTTAGTAAAAAAAATATTTTCCTCATTTTTTCTATTTAAGTGATTAAATTGTTTATTTATCATTTTAAACTATTCTATATTCATTTGTGATATCTATTTTTTTAAATTCTAAATTATTTTTAATTTGATGGGGAATCCTAAAACTGAAACCAATATAGTTCCACCCATTCCACCTAAGGAAATGATTATAGAAAGACATACCAAGATGACAAGTACTTTGGGAAATAAATGTATGGAGTAAAACAATAAATTTGAAGTGGATAAATTTTATGAGACAAATAAATTCAGTATATGGAACTAAAATGTTGTCAATGTACAAACTCAGTTGGAGTCAAATATTTCACTGTAGTAAAAGCCACCTATAAATTCGGATGGTGGATCGATGAAAATAAATGACCAAGATTATGGTATGATCTGACTATGTTTAAATAAGTATCATAAATAAATTTTCATGTTAAAGAACATTAAGAATTTATTATGAAGGTTTTAGAAAAGAAGTATGTGTCTAAAATAATTTATGACATACTCTACTTGAATTTGTTTTTTTCACTATAAGAAATGTATGTCAATTATTAAGAACTTATATTTATTTAATAAATTTATAGAGGAATTGAAATTCATAGAAGTTATGATAGTAGATGATGTTAGACACCACTTATTTTTTAACTCACTATCAAAGAGTTTTGATAACCCAAACACTACAATACTAAATGGTTTGGACAAGGAAACAAATTATGTTTTAAATGAATTGAATAACAATTTGTAGAAGTGAAAGAAATAGAATGACCAAAGTTTTTCATCATATGAGTCATTTGAAACAAATAGAGGAAGATGTTTTTAGGAGTAAAGTATTTTTCAAAAAAGGAAAATCAAGATCATGGTCTAAAGGCGATTCCACCTATATAAGACCCATAAAATATGATTGAGCTTATTATCATCATAAAGGGAATTCGAATAAGGGTTAGTATGATATTGTAAAACCAAAGGTGACTATTGTAAAAATGACCAGGGGTGTTACTGGTTTATATTTACATGTCTCCTTGATGATTAACCAATTAGAAGATTTGATTCTTTATTCAGTTTTTTTATTCCATTTGGGAAATCCTCAATATTTGTTTTAAATCTAGAATGAGTTAGATAAAGGTGTTATTTTATGTGAAATAATTTTCCATTACACACAAAAGGTATTGAAACAATACAGTTATGTTTCCATGATGTTTTAGTTCAATAAATTATAGATTTTGGTTATCTATCAGAAATGGGGAAGAACCAAAAATCAATAAGTGTATTGGACCCATTCATTATTGGATACCATTGAATATAGAGTTATAGAATTAATTTTCAGTGGATCCCTTGAAAATAAAGGTACACATAGTGGTTTTTTATTACTTGAATGTTGATATTGTCACAGGCGGAGTTGTGATACTATAGGGGAGTGATCTAAATACTTATAAAATTTGGAATATGAAACTCTGATGTATTGAAAAAAATATTTATATATTTTAGGCAAGAAAACTATTTTGAAGGGTTCTATGTTAGGAAAACTGAAATTTGATGAGAATTTTTTTATGGGTAAAAAAACTAGATTCATTTTTACTACTGAAACCAATCACACGATGGAAATAGTTTAATATATCCAAAAAAATATTAAGAACCATAAAATAATTCTTCATTGGGATGTAATCCTTATTTTATCCCATTAAACGTTGATTATTCATGATATGTTTGATTTTATTCCATTATTTGTAAATATAAAGTATTAAATGTATTACATAAATGGGAGAAGATGATTAAAAATAAATCATTATGGAAAATCAAGAGAATGATATTAGATAATTGTGGTGAATATATATCAGATATGTTTATGAATGTTTTTTTATGATAATGGAATTTTGAATGACTTTCATATTCCGAGAACACTGTACAAAAATGGAGAAGTGGAATGAATGAATCATTTGATCATCTAAAAGGTATGGTCTGACTTAACATAGTCCAGATTGAAAAAATCCTTTATGGAAAAGCATCAAAATACGCATAAAATAATGTGATTTGATCACATTCTTCCTTGATTGACAATAAAATTATCTTAGTGGTTTGTCCTGGAGATACTTTTTTGGATATGATAGAATGTATATATTTAGTTATAATGAATTATTTCCTATCACATACAAAAAATTGGGTATAAGAGAAAAAAATTTATAGGATTCAATGATGGTGTAAATGATTTCAGACTATGTGATCCTGAATTAAAGAATATAATTTTGAGTCATGATGTAAAATTTGATGAATCTGTATTGGTAATTTTAAAAGATTCTACGAATGAGAAGGAAGTATTGGATAGAGTCTCAATTAATGTGTAGAAAATTCAACCATTGGATAGTGAATAACCATATAATACATATATCAGTTATCATAATAACATCTAGACTAAAGAATATTCTCCATTATAATAGTAAAATCAACATCATGGGAGTATTTCCATTGGTATACCATGAAAAAACATTCAATGGACTTCCAGATATGATGACAAGGTCTATTATGCTCTTTCTATAATTGAATATGAAGACCCGATAGCTATTAAGAAGTTTTGGGTAATAATGAGATAGACAATTTGAAGTCCTCTATGGATGGTTAAATGAATTAGTTATATCAAAACAAGTTATGGAATATTTTTGGTCCTCATAAGAATAAGATGATATATATAGGGATCAAGGACCAACACTATTTGGACATGGCCACCATCTCTAGTACTTCAGATGCCTATGGGATTTAGGAAGCCATTAAGAAGAATATTAAGAATAGAGACTTGGTGGAATTTGTTATAAAGGTGGAGATTACTAAATATTTATGATGAAAACCCACCAACCCATAGTGGTTGGCACTGCCATTGAAGACTGAAACTAGGTTTGAGCCACCCAAAGACCTTGGAAAAAAGTTAGTGACTACCCAAAACAAATATATATTAGAATTTCTTTTCCTACTCATATAATGAAATTGATTGGGTTATAATGTGTGGAAAATAGTGTAATCAGTGTCTCAATTTGATAGTATAATTATTTATTATCATCCACATATTTAGTTTTCAATGCATGAGTGTGTGATTTTGAGAGAGAGTGAGATTGTTTACTTATAACATGATTCACATAATAAAATATGCCCAAAATTCATCATTACATTAGATTGACTCAAATATTCCTCCATGCATAGTTTTTTACTCCAATATTATATGTTTTATTAGGACTATAAAAATATTTTAATTATTTAAGGTTTCTGGTTACTATGGGATACCAAAAACATTGTGCATCATGAGAGAATACATGTTAACTCGGTCCAACTAAGGGTTGAACTATTTCTAATAATTAGAGAAATATTTTGAGGATTGGATGAGAGGTTTAATGATCTATCCAGAAATACCTAAGTCTAGTATTTATCTGTGTGGTAAGGCTTATGTGTGCAACATGTAATGCCTCAAGATTTTAGAATATATATTTTTTAAATTAATACAATATTAAATAGATTTCTCCACATGAAACACAAAATCAAAACAAGACATGAAAATTTAGATGATTTTTTTTATTAAATTTTAAGATATATAAATCCCCTAGAAAATAAAAAATTTATCAAATTAAAATTTATTCATTTATGAGGATAAATCATTAATATGACTTAATTATTCTTTCTCAAATAACTTTTTAGAGTGTTTATAAATTTAAACAAACAATTAGGTAAGACTATTATTATTACACTATATAATATTATAATATATTTGTTAATATATTTACATTAATTAAGTTATAAATGGATATGAAATAATATTAAGAACACTTAATGTTTAGAAACATCAAATTTCAATTAAATCAGGTTTCCATTATATTTTAAATTTTCATATAAAATATAAGTTTTTAAATTTTTAAATTTTAATTTTAGAAATATGAATTCATTATTAATTCCAAAGATCAATATTAACTTATGGACTGTTTCTGATAATTATTTAAAATAATGTTTTTCTGGTGAATAGTGAAAATTATTTTTTTTACTAAAATTAGTGTAACATAAAAAATTATAAAAAACATTCCTGAAAAAATATCTTTTATTGAGTAAATATATTATTTTTTAAATAATTTTGAACTTATAAAACCTATGTTTAACAACCTAAGAAATATTTTCCATTAAGATAAACATTTTTTAGTTTTTCTCTTAATTAAGTAATTTTTTGGTGAAATTAGATTTTAGATTGACTTTAACGCCACATAAATTTTATTTGTATTAAAAAACTATTTATATAATGTAAATTAAATACATTGATAATTTTCTCATACTCATAAATTTTAGGCTTAAAAACACTTTTCTAAAAACTGGTTTTAGGCAGTACATGGGCTATTGTTAAGATTTATTTTTATCACACATATATATTTTATTTGATAATATAGATTTAATGGCTGAAATTATTAGTTACATATTATTTCTTAATAGATATTTTATTTTTTGGAATTAAAAATAAACCACTTATGTGGAAATTAGATACCATTATAAAACCAAAAATGTTAGAGGTAAAAGTTCTAAGACTAAAGGACACAAAAAAATATTTAAAACATGTGTGACAATGAATATTTGACAGATTACTAACCTTAATTAATGACACAATATATTATTATCCATTTTAGATTCTTAATTACTTGTGAAACAAGTAATCTATTTATATTAATTTGAAATATTTATGAAAATTTCATTCTCACCACTTATAAAAGAAACCTCTCACCAACCATTCAAGACAGCTCAATGAATTAGGATTCCACAAAAAACCATACCGAATATTTTTTATTTATAATATTATTCAATTTAGTTTATCCTTTAGTAAAAATATATTGGATTAAGACCCCCTTTTCTGAGGAATCCTATAAGGAAAATATAATGATTCTAATTTGAGTACTCATTTGTTTAACAAACTCATCTCTTTTATATGTTATTATTTTAAATTATAATTTTATAATTATAATATATTTAATTGAATATTTACTTTATAATCGATTTTATTACAATAATTTGAGAACTATAAACCAAATTTTCCATTATTAATTAAGAAAAACAAAATCATTATTCAGGTGTGGTGCAGACTACCAACACCATGAAGTGAAAAATTATGTTTCTTCACCACAACCTCTATTAAACTATTAGAATGGTGAAATCGAATAATTAATGTGACATGTATAAAATAATAATAATTGTAATGATACATATTGTATTCTACCTTCTCTCCCAATCATTCTTCAAGTATTGAAAACAGTAACCTTAGTTTGTGTGGACAAGTGTATTTATGAAGTAACGTATCATTTTTTTCATCTAGTTTCTTTTTTATTTATTAAAATATATTAAAAAATAAATCAAACACTAAAATTATATAATTTTTATAATTTTTGTAAAATAGTAATAATATTATTCAAAAAAAACCTTTTCATTATCATAACCATCTATGAATTTTAGAGTGTTATTTCTTGGGTCATCATAACCACATACTTAAAAAATGATATAAAATAATATCATAAAATATTATGAAAAATAATTAATAATAATATATGATATAAATAAGTAAATAGCGATTTAATTTATATTTTGTAATGGTGGTTTAATATTAAAATCATTAATTGAGGTAGCAGTATATGTTCATCAAACTTCACTAAAACAATTTATTCCATGATTTCATCATTAAATATTGTAACAAAAAAAAACACATAGAATTAAATTATAAAAAAATAAATAACTATTAAGTATAATATAGAGTACCTTTTATGATCTATTAATTATAAATTTTATTGAATAATGTAGAATAACAACACTTCTACAAAACTAGTGAAAAACGATCAAGTTTACTCATACTAGATATTAAAAATATATTATAACACTATTAAATAACTGTAGTTAATATTTATAAATTAATTATATATATATGAATAATGTTATGATAGATGTTATCAATATAGTAATTTTTTATAGAGGATATTCCAGCACAATAGTGAAAAATCTAGGATTTTGGTAAGGGGTTATTTTTCTGAAATTTAATTTCTTGAGACATATATCTTATTATCCAACATTAAATATTTTATATTGTATGATTTTAAACTAATGAATTTATTTTACCACACTCATGTATTAATGGGTTTTCATTATCCATATCATGTTCTTTCATTAAATATTTTTCGATTCAAAGGATACTATGTTCAAATTGTCCTTTTCTAAATCAACTCCCTTTTTTGAGTTAGAATGCTTCTTCATGAACTTCATTCATCAATGATTGGTTCATTATAGCCTACGAAAATATTTCATAATAATTTATCTACCTATCTAGGTAAAATGGAATTTTTAATTAATATAGTCTTTCATAGTGAATTTCTTCATCATAAAAGATATATAATTATTGAGAAAAAATTAGTATCCTTTTTAACGATGGTATCCCCTCCCAATATATATATTTTCCTTTCCCAAAAATTATATTGTTTATATTCTGAACTAAAATTATATTTTATACCATGTAAAATTCACATTTAAATTATCTTATTTTAAACACGATGTAATTACAATAATAATTATTATTTTGATGTGGGTTTTCAGCCAAGTTGTTTCAAAAATAATTCTATCCTCTCAATATCTAATGTTTTATCTTCCACTCTAAATTTTCACAACATTTAAACCCTTTCAATGAACTATTATTGAATATTATTTTACAAAATTAGTTATTTTTAAATCACTCACTTCACATGAAACCTGCATGTATTTTTCAATGATTCTTTTCTATAGATTATTTTTCAAAAGTAAAAGTTATCATAAAAAAATTTAGTTATTATTTTTAAAACATTTATTTATTTTAAAGTATAAATTATTTATATTTACTTCAAAATATTTATTTTTAAATATCATTATTTTATATTACTAAAAAAATGAAATTTCTGAAAATAACTTCTTAAAGTGATAGTATCTTTATCTTTTACACTAAAGATAAAATAATTTTATAAAAAATATTTTATGATTTTACTATGATTTCTTATTTAACATTAAAGAACTTATTTTACATGAAGTTATTTTTCTTAAATCACATTTTAAATATTCTTATAAACATGCATTTGGGTGATTGGGTCATGGTTATCAACTTTTTATAATATTGAGGCCAATTTTGGTGATACAATCTAAAAATATTGTGAAAATAATTCTTATTCCTCTTGGTTCTATATGATTTGATGAATGAAATACATTTAATCCCATTAGTTTTAAATATATGTTAAATAATTTACTTCTTATAATATATATATATATATTCATTATGTGATTATTAGGCCCTATATATCCATCTTATGAATTAGGTAAATCAGTATATCTCATGAAATAATTAAAAAAAGTTATATTGACTCAATCCACCAGTGGAAAAAGATTTGTTTAGCTTGATCCATCAAGTGAATATGTGAGTGAATACTAATACACTAAGGGAATTAGTTTAGTAATTCATAAGCCATGAAGGGAAATATGTGAGGAAATCATGATTCTTGAATGAAAATAGGTGAGTGAATCCCAATACACTAAGGTAAATGGGTTGTGATTCATGATTCCCATTATTATGATCCTTATTCTCATGTATGTGATATATTATTTTGTTTTTAAATATAATTATATTATTATTCCTCATATATTATTCTCCTTTTTTACATGGGAAATTTTTCCCCATGTTAGGTCCGTGGATCCTTAATATGTTTTCATAATAATATAATTATCAATTTCTCAATTATAATCATCATTGGTTATATATAATTCCCTGACAGAGAACTTGAGTTCACCACTTTTAATATTTTATTTACTCAAGAAATGAATATTTTTATTACATGTGAGATGATTATAAGGGGGGTTAAAAATTGAGTTATTTTGATGAAATTTTGATGAAATTTTGATGACTATTGCAAAATATGTTTTTTTATTATACATTTCATCTAAGATACTAAACCTCCAGATCTCTAGTTTTTTGTGTGTATTTTTTGAGATGGAATTATTATTCATGTAAAATATTGAAATAAATTATTTTTATAGATTGTTTCACTATAATTGGTATCATATTATGATATAGTTTTTTTTGTCAGAATTTAGATAAATTTAGTGAAACACTAGGGATAAAGATAATGATTATGTTAATGTATGGGATAAAATCTAGAAATGTTGGTAAAGTGGGTAATGTGTAGTTTTTAAAGAAATAATATCCCCATCTATATATTATAATTGGATGTAAGATCTATAATAGGTGTACCTAGGGTTTATAACCCTAATATATGAATATTTGTTATTGTCTGAACCATCACCCAGTGGAATTAAAAATGGAGAAACTACACATTTGGTTTGATACTCCATGGGGATATACTTTTATTATTCACATTCATCTAGTGAAACATTAAGATTGATTAGAATATATTACTAGTTAAAATAGAAAACTTACCATAGATAACCAATATTAAAACACAGAGATTCATAGGAAAACATTTTTACAAAGCTTATGAAATAATCTTTCTATGTTATATTTTTCTTATATGTATAATCAATTATTTTTGTATACTCATTCTTGTTTTTTCATTATTCAGGGTAATGGTGTGGACCTGATAGAACCATGTTAAAATGGTTGAAATGGAATCTGTGAAGATTAACATGAATGAGAAACCTGATAATTTTGTTGATGTGATGAAAAACCTCAAAAACATTCTCACCCTTCTATCTCAATATGTTATAAATAATGAAAATAACATTGACCTCCCAAAAAACTAATGAAAAAATAACACTATACTGAGTTATTCATGAGGCGAAAAATACCCTCTTTTAGCAGGTCTTCTCATCCACGAGTTACTAAGAGGTGGGTCAATGTGATGGAAAATATATTTTATTTTATATGGGCATATGTGCCTCTTTCCAGTGGGTGAGGACTCCTTCAGTTAATCCTGGAAACATGGTATCAAATCCAAGTAGAGGCTAATATCTAGGTTACTGTTGTAGCACTGTATCAGGAACTGTGCAATACTGCAGCAGGAACTATAACAGGAACTATAGAAGGAACTATTTGGCACTGTAGCAGCTGGGTATATTACCTTGTTTGGGCCTTCGGGAAAAACATTTTGTCCCCGAGTCCATTTAGGCCTTCGAGCCACCCTGGCCTTCGGGTCAGTAAGGCCTTTAGGTAGCCTCAAGGCCTACGGGCGACCAAAAGTTCATATACAAAACAAAAAACCTACAAGGAAAAAGCTTCCGAAAGAGGATGATCAAGGAGAATTCAACATAGAAAAAGCTAAACGGATTTCTAGAATTATAGGATATGGCACCTATCATGGGGAAAAGATTGTGTATGAACGGGAAAGCCTAGCCGAACAACGGTGAAAAGGTAGAGAGATGATTTCACGATGAAGATGCTCGGGAGGAGGGGATCCAAGTAGTTAGTCTAGGATATATATAATGTTTGAAGCCTATGGGAAATGAAATCATCTAAGGCCTATGGGCCATGTAATACATATTCCAACAGGCCTTTTAAGGGTTCCACCTCACCCCTTGAAAGGTAGATTATCAAAAATCAATAAAAAATTAAGTTCTTCGGGCCATTGAAGGATTATAATGTTCTTGAAAAATGAGAAGTTTTTTCTTTCTATTTATTATTTGGATGGATTTTCTAGGAAATAGTGGACTATAATAACAATACCATTAAAAAAGATGGTGTATTATCTATTTAATTAGAAGAGTTCAACACTATATTTTTTCACAAATTAAATTCTTGATATTCATTATATGAAAATAGATATTGAATTATATTTATTGTATTAAAAGTTGGATAATTTTATTGAAACTTCTGAAACAAACATCATGATACTCACAAGGTATGCCTCACATATTATTACTCACACCAAAATTAAGATCGAATGAATATTTTGTGTCTTGAAACCAAATATTAAAAATGAATTATCTATTAGAGAATTTATTTTCTATGAAGAGGTGTTTTTATGTGAAATTAAAGTGGAAATGGAATAATGATCCTTTCATTATTCCAATCAAAAAAATATAAGTATAATTTCAATGAAAAATCTAATGGAAAATCACATGGAGGAACGAAAAATAAAATTCCCATATGCCAAAGGGGTGGAAAAAAAGCACCAATATAATTTATTAAAAGGAAATTAAATGTTATTCACGTTAAAAATTATTGGATTTCAATACATTTATTTTATAAAGAGGTTAATGAGGTTAAATATTAGTATAGTATAAAATAATATTCCAAATAATATGTCAACCACACTCTAGTGCTTCAATTTAAAGGAATATAAGAATTACAAATATCAGGGAACCAATGGAGTAGTTGATGGAATTAACTAATTTCCACATCCTCCTACTCCAATCGAATAAATTTTATCCCCTAAATTTACAATGATTGAAGTGGGACCTAAAAATAAATTGGTGTTAAGTACATTAAAGAACTATGAGTGTTGTATTTCATTCTTATTTATCCCACTCCATTGTAGCTAAAAAATTTTCTAAAAAAATCACTACACCAATAATTTGTTTATAATTTTTTTTGTATTATATCCCATGTTGATGCTTATGGTAACATGACATGGAAAAACATATTTTTCTTTCATTAAGATGAACACCCTACTCAAAGTAACAATTATTTGTAACAATAAAATAACATTTAATATCATCCTATGGTATTTTATAAATGCATGAGTTAATTTAATAATAGTTTTGAATGAAATTATTTAATGTGGTTCTTCATACCTAATAATAATAATCTCTGGTCTTAAATGGTCGGAGAAAATCTCAATATTATGGGTAAGACTATTCACAGGAAAAAGGGATGTTCCAACAGATTTTAAGGCTGGTATTTATCTAGAAATTATATCTTTTTTCATGAATACAATTTAGATATCCTTAAATAATATTATTATAGAGTGGTAATTGAAATTATAAGAACCCAATTTTTTTAGGCGGGTGAGAATATAATGCCTCAAGATTTTGGAATATATTTTTTAAAAATATTAAGACTAAGTTAAATTGATTTCTCTACAAGAAAAACTGAACAAAAAAGAGTCATTTTATATTAAATGAAAATTATTAAGAAATTATAAGATGGATAAAACCTATTTTAAATAAAAAAATTAATCAATTAAAATTTCATACACTTAGAGGATTAATAATTAATATGATTTAATTGTTCTTTCTTAAATATCCCTTTAAAGTATTAATAAATTAAATCCATAAATTGTAAATCATAAATATGATAATAAATGATATTAATATATATTAAATAATATAATAAAAATATTTAAATTGGAAATTGATGTATAATAATATTAATAAAACATAATGTTTCAAAATATAAATTTTCAATAAAAGAAGTTTTCCACTATAATTTAAATTTTCGTTAAAAAATAAATATATAAATTATAGAAATTTAATTTTTATAAAAAAAAAATGAATACCACATTTTAATATTATATTAATGTTTTGTTGATAGTTTATGAAATAATTGATTTATTGATGAATAGTGAAGAATATAGTTTCTACTAAAAACTTACGATTCATTAAAATTTCAAGAAGTATACATTTAAAACTTATAAAAACATTTACAATAAAATATTTAGTATACGCATATATTACTAATTAATTTTAATTTAGCGATCCTATGTTAAACAAATTATGAAATATTTTATAATAAAAGTCAATATTTTTAGTCTTTACATTTAATCAAATATTATTTTATAAAAATAGTTTTTGGAACTATTTTAAGGAAAAAATTTTATATGATAAACCAATTTAAATATTTTTAAAAAATAATAATTATAATTTTCTCCTACACATAAATTTTATTCTTAATATTACATTTTTCTAAAAATGGGGTTTTACGCTTTACACGCACTAAAGGTAAAATTGATTTTTCATAGAAATACAAATTTATCTAACAAAAAATTAAATATTAGGAATTTTTGGTTAAAAATTATGTAATAGTGATCATTTTATTTTTTATAAGTATGCTGAAATTAATTATGTGAAATTAGTTACATTGTTAAAGAATAAAATAGTAGAAGTGATAATTCTAAGACCAGATGACCTAAAAACATCTATGAAAATGAGTTTCTTTAATATTCTCAACCTTATCTAATCCAAAATTCCATTATTTTACATTTTTAAACTATTTAATATTTCAAACATGTTATACCATTATATTAATTTGAAATATTTATATAAAATATTTTCTCACCACTTTTCAAAGGGTCCCATCACTGCCTCTTCAATACAAAAAAATAATTCGGTTTAAACAGAAAAATATACCCTCATTTAATCATTTATAAACATATTACCTTTCCCAAATCCATTATTCCCAATATATTGTCTTAATACTCACATTTTTGAAGAATCTTTTATGGGAAACACAAAGATTACAATGTGAGTACTCATTTTTTCCCCAACATATTTTCTTTGTATCTTACATTTTTTAAATCTTATTTTATAATTACTATATAATTAAATTATTATTTAATTTATAATTAATTTTAGTATTATGATAGAATAACTATTTAATTCATTTTTTATTTTCTATTAATAAAAATGAAACTGTCAATATTTTCATGTACGGATTGCCACCTCAATGAAGCCCAAATTTTTGTTTCTTCACAACGGACTCTCTTCACTGATTATAAGGGTGAAATTGATTAATAAATATGAAATATATAATATAATAAATATTTTTAAGTTATATATTATAATCCTCCATATGTAAGACTCATTATTTTATAAATGAATCCACTACTTATGCATTGTATGAACTACCTCTCAACATAGAAACATATCTCATATTTCATATAATTTCTTTCTTACATATTTAATTCAATTAAAATCTGATTTACCAAAATAAGGATATATAAATTATATCATTTTTATTATATAATAATTATATTAATCCAAAATAAACCACTCCCAAAATCATAATCAGCAATTAATTGTGGTATGTTCATGTTTGGGTTGGTCTAACCACCTACGTGAAAATTGATATAAAATAATATCACAGGTGAATATGAAAACATAATTGTTGGTAATATATGATTGAAATAAATAAATAGTGATTTCAAAATAATTATATAATTGTATCCTTAATATTAAATTTATTAATTAAGATATTAATGTTCGTTCATTAAAAATTAATGAAAAATTTTATTCATTGATTTTATCTTTAAGGAACATAACAAAAAAATATTATAGAATGAAATTATAACAATATAATTAATTATAAATAATTAACTATATTACCTTTTATGATATTGGAATGATTTAATTTTAGGTAATTCTGAAAAACAACATTGCTGTTAAAAAACTTGTTCAAAAAGAACAAAATTACTCACACCAAGTAATGAAAATATATAATAACTAACTAATTTACATATAAAAAATGTTTATAAATAATTTCTAGAAAAGTTTATAAATATGAATACGGTTATGTAATGGGGTGTTAATATTTTTTTATTATACATGATATTCAATCCCAATGGTGGATGTCAGAAATTAAGGTAATGTTTTTTGCCTCAAATTTAATATCACGAGACATGTTTTTTTCACCATGACATATTTTATATGGTGGGACTACATAATAATAAACATATTTTACCATACTCATGTAAATCATCGGTTTTGAAGACCCACGTCATCTTATTTCTTTAAATGGATATTAATTCAAATGATACTAAGGTCATAAGGTTATTTTGTAACTCATCACCCTTTATTGAGTTAGAATGATTCTTGTTGAAATTCCTTATTCCAATATTGGTTTCTTTAATCCTATTATTTTATCTTATGGTAATTTCTCTTAATATTCTGTGAAAATTATGATTTTGATTGAAATCATCAAATATGGTGAATTTATTCCCCATAAAAAAATTTCATTGTTGAGAAAATTTTTATTCCACATTAAAAATGGTATCACATATTTCTCCATATTTTTCTTAACTACTAATTATCTCATGTATTTAGAATCCAAATTATAAATTATCCCATACGACAATCATATTTTTCCACTCCCATTTGCAAAATTAAATTTTTTACTCTTATTATGAGGTGGATATTACATTATATTATTTCAAAATCTTTTCCCATTATTTTAAAAACTAATGTTTTATCTTCTACTCAAAAATTATTTTTATAACATTTATCACACTTTATGGATCTATTTTTGAAATTTTTTCTCTCGAAATTTTATTTTTTCCATGTCATTCAGTTCACATTTTGAAACCATTATATCTATTTCAAGGCATCCTTATTGAAGATTCATTTTCAAAATTAAAAGTTTTCAAAAATATTTGACATCAATTATTTGAAAAAAAATTACTTTGAAGGATTGAATATTGATATTTACTTTTAAATATTTATATTTTAAATTAATTCATTTAAATTTCTCAAAATTGACCCTTTTGAAAATGGATTTTCAATGTGATTGTATCTATATCTTTTAATCAAAAGATAAAATCATTTTATAAAAATGTGACTATGATTTTTCAACCATGTTATATTTATATCTAAATTATTTATTTATTTGGATGTTATTTTTCATGAATCATGCCTTAAAAATCCTTATAAAATTCTCTATGACAAGTTTGGGGAGAACAGATGTTTATATTCATGAGGTTAGTTTTTGTGGTAAAATTTAGAAATATAGAGAAAACAATTCTTATTTCCTTGGGTTATTTATGATATGATAAACGAATCCTATTTTCTATCATGGGTTTTCATGACATGTTGAATAATTTACACCTTATGAAAAATATATGTATTTCTTCATTAAGTGATATTTGATGCCTATATATAGTCCTCTAATGCATTGAGTAATGATTTTTATCTCATAAGATAGTAGAAAATCAATTTTGATAATTTAATTCTCTTGAGGGAATATTTGAGTGCAACCCAGTACATCAAGAAAAATAGGTGAGTGAGGCTATATTATCTAGGAGAACAAGGTGAGTGAGGCCTGAGCCATAAAGGGAAATTGACGAGTGAAGCCCGATCTACTAAGGGAAATATGTAAGTGTATCCTAATAAACTGTGGAAAACAATCTATGATTTACTATTTAATATTTTATGAATCGTAAGCTCAATATGGTGCAATATTATTATGCTTTCAAAGGTAATAATTTTTAGATTCCTCATGAATTATGCTCCATGTTTTATTCAGATATGTTTTTCGAATGTTATGATCAATGATCTTGATGATAATCTCACACACATATACTTATATTTTTATCACTTATGATCTTCATTGGTTATCTATTATGTTTTAATTACTGAGCATCTAAGCTCACCCCTTTATTATTTTTTCTTTCCCCAAGATATTGAAATGGTTTTTATATGATAGATATTCAGAAAAGGGTTTATATTTGAGTAGTTATGATGAAATGTTGATGAGTTTTTTAAAATAATTTATTTGCATAGCTAATATTATATGTCATTAAAAAATTAATGTGATGATATTTGTAATTATTTGTGATTTAGAATTATTATTCTTTTAAAATAATTAAATAAATGTGTCTATTTATCTTGGTACACTGTACAACGACTTTAAGAAAATGGGTGTGATGGAATCCCCTAGAGATTGGATTCAAACATAACATGTATGGTTTCTATAAGTGTGGTTTCAATAATTCTTGGGGCCTATTTCAAAACATCCATGGCTCAACTAAAATTGTATATATATTAGTGCTAATAACTCAAAACCCTCATGTCATTGTTCCTCTAGCACTTCATTATGGATTTTCAACATGAAATAATTATGGAATAATGATTGAAAATGCGGATATGGACTAAAATATTATTTTTAAATCATTATCTACACAATCTAATCTACCCTAGAAGGTTGATAATACAATCTCAAAATCAAAACAAATGATTGAAAAGTATATTACCATTCAATATAACCAGATCTAAGGGAACATAGAGGAAGATTATTTATAAATTTATTTGGACCCATTAGAGGTATTATGGATTCATATTACCCTTTGAGGTATTTATTAAACCTATAATGATGTGGTATATGGTAATAATTAGGGTCTTTATCACAGTATACCATAATTATTTTATACTAATATGCTTTAGTTTTTGTTAGATGAAATTTCTAAGATTGAGAAAATTCGTATGATTTTTTTCATCAAACTCAAAGTGTATACTATTGGGATTTATACGATTTATTTTAGTTTCACTAGTATTATTGAATCATTAAATTATATGTGTTTTAAAAATTTGAGATATTTAGATTCATGTAGGATTCTTAATGAAGGATCTATTGATCATGTTTTTTTAGGAAACTCACGACCTATAAAATGTTACAATTATGTATGTTTTATATAATTTCATGAACTATTATTACAAAAGGGGGAAACACATAGTAATTTATTGACTTTATTTATATTTTCACTACAATTTTGAGTTTATTGGACTTAAAATGAATCTATTTAGTTCATGGGTATTATCATATTTTTTTTACAAAAGAGGACTTCAAGATGAGAGAATGGGTATTTATATTATTTAATCCTACGTTGGTTCATTATAGATATAGAAATGGAAACTATAATATAATCCTTCTAAGATATTGAATTTTTTAACTCACGTAGAGGTCAAAATTTATGGATTAAACTATATATTTTGTTATCTTTAGATATTTAAGGATAGTTATTTATCGATTGGAGTTGTAATCAAAATAGAAAAGGGACTGAGGATTCTTGGTTTAAATTCATTAGACATTTTCTAGTTGATGTGGATATGAGTGAGAATTTATTGAGAAAGTCATATTATCTACACTTAAGGATGATATTGACCTCAAAATGTTTGATGAAAATCTCAATGTATTCTACTTGGATTTCTTGTATATTAATTATAAGAAGGCTAATAGCAGAAATTAATTATCTTACTCCTTCTAATCTATGAATGTTCACATAGAGGTTTATTATATTTTGAAAAAAAAACTATTCATGAAAAGGGATCTAATACTAATAATCTACTGGGTTCTCATCTCTTCTTCCACAAATGGTCATGGTTACTAAAATCTCACCTCATGGACAATGAATGAAAGCCTAAAACTCGAAGAGTTTAATGTAGGATTAGAATGAAAATAAGATTGATAAAACATTAATATAGATTATGACTTCTAATACTAATATTAAATAAACCTACTAGGATTTAAAAAATTGTTGCTCTACTATTGATACAACTAATGGTGAAGTAAAAGGGAATAGTGTCTCAATAATCATCACTCTATAAATAGGGTATTGTCACCCCCATCAAGGACCTAGGGATACTACTAATTATAGTCCCCAGGATAATAAATGGGATGATGTTAAGGATGTATGAAAATCTATTAATGATGTTTTAATAAAAAACACTAGAGTTTATTTTTTGGGGACGATCAATTTTTATAGTAATTATGATTTAAATGCACAATTTAAAATCAATTATACACTATACTAGAAAATACACTATATTCCTTAGGTTATAGTGTATAGATGAAGAAACCTGAATTTGATTCATCTATACAGCCTAAGACCAAGATGTGATTTGAACCAGTTAGGATGCCTAATTCTTCTCATTGTAGGATACTAGAGGAATTATTGTCATAGACCACTGGCTATATGAATGTAGGAAAACATGGTGCTACTCACTAGGCTAGTTTTCAAAAGCTTGATTCCTCAATTGAAGATAATCTATGCTGCTTGCAATATCTTTAGATCCTATATAGGAAGAAGGTTGAAGCTTGATATATAGAAGGAATTATGAGTGTTCAAAAAGGGGAGAAAATATGTTATTGATCCATTTTTTAATATTATATACTTTAAAATTTATAGATTAAATAAAGACAAGAAGTAAAATACCAATCCTTTTCATCTTCCCACTTGAATTATATCTTCCAATAAGGCCTCTTATGCCAGTGCTTCCATTAAAGATGGAGATAAAATATCTCAGGATATGGTTGTTGATTTTGACCCTACATATGGTGTTTCTTTAGGATGTCGATTGAAAGGTAGGGTTCCACCTTTATAGGTGACCAGTCAGGTCTACAATATAATGACCTGAATATTTCATAAATAACCATTATATCATTTTTAAGAAAAAAAATATTAGTAATATATTACATGATTGAATGATTTGGTATCTTGGGAAAATTATGTTAATACATCACTTGCACATAATAAAAAAGATTAATTATTTATTCTTTCTTCCCATTACTCATAAAATTATCATTTTATCCATTGTACATGTAATAACTTGATGATATAATTTAATTAATGGAGTGTGATACAATCCTAGTAAGGGGGGAAGAGCATGGAAGGAATATGGTACATTATTCAATATTAAATGGGTGAGCATATTAATATTCATTGTATCATAAAAATAATACCATCATCATAATGATGAGGTAAAATATGTAAAATATAATTGAATGATGAATATTAATAATAATAAAATATTACAACATAGTGGTCAAGTACCACACTTATTTTTAAACAAATATTGAAACATGATCATATAAAATATATATGCATAATACATAATATCATAATTGTAAAAGAATTATATTCTCTTATTCTTGTATAATATACTAAATCCCCTGATATATATCACATAAACCGTTTTATTGCAGGGATATATAATTCCAATCCCACATGTCACATAAAATAATTATCAAGATCATCCATTACATAAGCAAGGAGAACATATAAAAATTTTAGTTATGAAATAAACCCATATAAATGAATGATTTTTATAAATATTTCATATAGAATAAATTAATGAATACAAATTTTGTTTCATAATATAAAATTAGAGATCATATTTTTTCATAAAAGATCATCATTCTTGTGTGGATAAGAAACAACTCAAGAGGAGTCAATGTGATGTTATGGAAAATAGAATCATTTTTAGAAAATATACTTGAATTTGGCATAAAAATCATTCCAAAAAATTAGAAACATGTATATACCTATAAATAAAAGGTAAATAATATGGAAAAGTAATTTTATGTAATTATAAAAATATCCATAATGAAAAAAAATTAAATGAGTAGATAACCCAAATATGAAGACTTGGGTTCTAGAATCCCCTTACCATAAGTCTCGTTATGTATAATCTCACGTACACCACCTGTATAAAAAATATGATTGTTAAAACTAGAAAATAGAGTCAAATTATAATCATTTAGGTCACTATTGAAACAATATAATTATAATATTATTTTTATAATAAACTTTGTTAAATTTGGATTGTTTTCAGGTCATTCTTTCATTAAATTATCCTATCTTGTTTCAATTTCATTATTTTTGATAAAGGTAATTTATAAATGAGTAAAATTAGTTAATTATGATTAAAATACATGAAATTAAATATTTATATATTATATATAATTCATAATAATCATCCTGGATGGTGTTGATAAGAATAGTGTTATAAATTTCATTGTATGTGGTGAACAAACCATTAACGTTACATTATAAAAAGAGGAGTAAGAGAAGTATTCCATATTAAAATTTCATAAATAAAATTCATAAAATAATATAAAATGATTATTATAATTTCAATATTTGACTTAAATAATTTTAGAAGGTTTGGTTTCGAAAGGAATATGAAAAATTAGGAATATAAGAGGAAAATGAGGGAGAACATTCATAAAAGCTTACCCTATTCTCATTGATTGTTCCTTTCTATGGTATTAAGTTATTTGAATTCATATATTTGACTGACTCCAAAACAACCCTAACTATTGTAATGAGATTAATAGATGGAATTTTGGTAGATATCGGTCTTTTTTATGTGAGAGATATGTGGTTTTTTAATTGGATAGGGGGTATCTATACTTGAGGAAATGGGTATTTTTGAGTTAAAATATTTTATAAAATATAATTTCAATTGTAAAAATTTTAATAATGATATAATTGAAATTCTAAGTCATATTTGTTTAAAATAAAATGATTAAATGAATTTTAAATTTTTAAAAAAATTAATTAATTAGTTTATTAAAAAGGAATGTGGTGAAATTATAAATTGTTATGTTAATGGAAATCTTTATCATTTCAGAATTTGGAGAACATGTTGTAAGTTTTGAATTTATGTTTATTATTATTAAATAATGAATTTAACTAATTAAAAAGGTTTTTTGTTGAGAAAAATGTTATATATTTTATTATATCATTATTATCATTTGGATGATGTAATTAATATACATTGTTTATATAAACGTATATTTTTACTACTCACCTAAAATTTCAATTATATAAAAAAAATACAAAAAATAACCCTCAAACAATTTCTTTTTATTGATTTTATAAGTAAATTTCATTTTATAAAAATTATTTTTTAACCTAGTAACATTTATTATTAATTCATAATTGTTGTTTCAATAAAATAAACTATAAAAAAACTCCCCAATACATTATTTTTTTATAATTTTTTTGAGTCACTCTACTACTATTATTCCTCAAATTAAATTTAGGTAATCATCATTTACATCACTATTTTATTTGCTAAATTATTATTCAAAGGGACATGCTACTATTTTTAATGACCAGGTTACTATTATAATAGTTACAATACTTCCAATAAATAATTATTAATTCCTTCATTCAATATTCACCTCAATTCTTATCAAGGATATACATTTATAATTTCAAAAATTTCGATTGGATTAGTTATTTTATTTAATTTGTTTCAGAATCTTTCATCACTGTGATGATTATATGTGGTCAAGATAATCTAAATTTTCTATTTATTTAAATTATATTTAGTTTATTTTTTACTTAAATATTGTAATACTTTCAATTTTCATGGATATATTTATTTAATAAATAAAATGTTCTCACTGAATAAAATAAAATATTATCTGTTTTTGTTTTTAAACTATATTTTATACCAAATTATGAAAATAATTATTTTTAATGATGGAACATTCTTTATATATAAATATTTGTGTGGTTACATTATTCCCCCTTTATAAATTTTACACCCGAAATTTCAACTCATCTCCTCAATTGATAATAGATTACGACACCTCTTTTTCATTATTTCTTCAGGTTCCAATGTTGATTCCTCATACTTTTGGTTACTCTAAAGAACATTGAGAATGTAAGCTTTCTTTTTTCATTGAACATTATTTCTACAGTGTATGATTTGCACTGCTTCTTGCTCATTAGATTGGCCATGTTCTAGTTATACCACCTCTAGGTTCAATACATGTGATGGGTCAAGAATATACATACTCATGAGATATTAATGTAAAAAATTATGAACATGAACTGGGTTTGGTAGAAATTATAGTTGATAGTCAATAAATACAATAAAATAGATGTTTATAAAGGGGAAAATGTATATATGAATGATCTTTACCTTATTCTTAAACTAAATAACTCTCTTCTATGGTTATATTAAAAGGAACACTTTTTTTAACATCAAACTCTAGGTACATCTATGTTTATAATCAATGATCATCTACTGACTTTGATAAGATTTTATATATTGTTGGATAGCCTGAACCATCTCTGTCATCTCTTATACAAGATCATTTATAAGGAAATTTCATTCATTAATTTTATGACATCATTTTAGTGTTCTACATTTCTTCCCAGGTAGAGATGTATATAAAGTCTTTGGAATACTATACTAGAAGCTATTGTTTAATGATAACTCAACCAATGATATATTTTTATCCCATATTTTTTTAATTCCATTAATCAAGATCTCAACATTGCCTCATGTTTTTAAATGGTCCTTTTATATTGGATATAAGTTTGGTAGTGATTATCCTTACGGAGGATCAATTGATTATTCAAATAATGTTAGAGACTTCTATAAAAATTTTATGTGATACATAGGTTATGCATAGAGATAATAGAATGTGGTTCCAATTTAACCTCTCCACATTCTTTACATATATATTACCATTATGTTAAATAGGTAAATATTTCCAAATAGTGATTTAGTTTGCAGTCTGATTGAGTCGATCCACCACAACCCATATCGAATTGCTTATTTTTTATGTCATTCGGAGACCAGTTCCACAATCCATGTTGATAATCTATCATTTTCATGTGTGTATGGCAAATGGTTATATCATCATCGTGTACTTCTATCACTCTTATTTAACTTTTTGATATAGTAGCACATTTAATTGTAATCTTTGATCAATGTCTTCATCTTGTCCCGTCAGAAGTCCTCTCCAAGATCATGGTACATATTGGTACCTAGGGATGGATAGAAAAAGTTGAGCTATGAGAATAATCCGACAAATAATTCGTTACATCGATTGATAAAGGAATACAAATTCCACTTCCATACTTAATTGAACCATATTCAACCATTCACAATTCACGAATATTCATTTTACTACATTCTCCATCTTCTAAATCATCAAATCATCCATTTGTGAATCCTTGATCTTATCTTATATAAGTGGTTGGGAAATAAATTTTTCATGGAAGGATGTCCTTCATGCCATTATAACTTCTAAATTAGTACATCAAATATCCATAAAGTTTTTGCCTATTCTAATAGACATACTGAATAGATTATAAGATCCTTTTATATTAAGAGCATGTACTTCCTTGTCATCCTTTCTATGATAGTAGTGAATTGAGTAATCATATTCCCTTATTAATTCAAAATAATTTCATAGTATCATTTTTGATCTATTTTAGTGTGATCATATACATTTCACACTTATCATCTGTATATAGGCCACAATTCTCATCATGTAGATAGTGTTACCAAATCTCCAAAGCTATTATCAAATTTGTTAACTCCATATCATGTTTATGGTGGTTCTTCACAAGGATATTAAACATTCATAGAGATTTGGCTATCTAATTTCCATTTTTTTAATTACAGAACCCAATACAATTTTTGATGTATAATTATATATCAAAAACCCTTATAAACCTGAGGGTAGTGTGAGTATATGTGAACATTTTAGCCTCTTCCTGAGAAAATTTAATATTTTATTCCATTCTTCTATCTAAAATTACTTTACCCCTTTCTATGTTAACATATTTTTTGGGCCTGACAATTGTGATAAATTATCAGAAACTATCAATATCACCCATCAATTCAACGAAAACTAAATATTTTTATAACTCCTGAGGGTATTGAATATTCCCCATTTACCATTATCTTTTATAAGATTATTGAAATTTCCCTCACTATTGATCATGTACCCAAATAATTTGAAAAACTTCTTCCAAAAGTCACACTTACTAAATTTTGTTTACATAATATCCTTTATTAATATCTGTATCAAAATCATTATATTCTCATCTAGTTGTACTCCTATTTTTATAGTAAATGATAATATATTCAGTAAATACTACCATAAATTTGGAAATAATGTCACTAAAGGCTCTATCCATAAAATCAATGATGATTTAAAGGGCATTAGGATGTTTTATGGGAATCACTATGAACTAATAGTGTTCATATCTTCTAAGGAATGTTATCTGATAAATATCATACATCATTAATTTGAACTGATGATATCCAGAATGAAGATCCCTTTTTGAGAAGTACTGATCTCCTTGAAGTAGATCAAACAGGTTAACAATCATTGGAAATACATATTTATTCTCTACGATGTAATTTTTTATATTATGGTAATCCATTAATAGTAGAATATATCCACCCATATTGTTGTAAAATATCACTATTTCACCCTAGAGTGATGCATCAGGCGGTATGAAATTCTCATGAAGCTACTAATTTAACACTTTCCATTCTTTTGGGGCCATCCAATAGAGACATTTAGATATTTATATTGATCCCACTATGAGTTCTATTGATAAATATACCCTATGATATTCGGTAAGGATGATATGATCATTAGTTAATACAAAATTATATACAAAAAAATAAAAATTTCATAAATATTCATATTTTCCATTGAAATAGTGATTTGGGAAATGTATTATTCTTTAATTGGTATTAACACCACCACTATTGAGGGATTTTCCAAATGAGACTCGTAATCAATCATTAATTTATACAAAATAAAGGGATTTTTTGAAATATTGAAAGGGATTTCATTATTCCTAAGTTTATATTAGAGATCTCTATATCCAAATCTAATAAATGACCATTAAAAAATAAAATTCTTTCAAGGGATGGAATATGATATTCTTGAGAATGATATTCCCACACATGATATCATAAGAAGATTCTCATACTTGGGCTTCAATGATCGCACCACTATGTATTTTAATGAATATATCTACTTCAAGGTATTGGGTATGAGATTAAATAGTTATAGAAAACATGTAGGATATGTAGAATTGAGTAGTACCAATATCAAATAAAATATCTTCCATTTTTGAGTTAATAGGAAGTGTAACATATATAACTTCATTTTTATGTTCCCCCTTAGTGGTAGTGATGGAATAGAATTTCCATTTATCCCTCATTTTTTTGTGATTATTGATGTTTATTACCCTAAATGGACCATGGATTAGACTAATTTAATTCATAGTGAACTTAATCCATGAAAATGAAGCATTTCACAAAAAAACTGTGTTGGTCTGAGTGGATATAAAAAGGGGGAGGGATGACTTTCCAATTATAAACATTTTTGACAAAATATATATATATATATTTAAATAATATAATAAATATTAACATTTAAGCATAAAAATAAGTTTCATAATTTAAATATATTAAATAAAAGAGTTAGCTTCGTAGAAATAGATTACATGAGAGTGTTGGAAGACAATGTTTATAAATTATCCACATGATGTGCCTACAAATTTTACCCCAAAGACATTAGAAGATTGATAATCCCTCATCTTCAATAATATTCAAGAATCCTGATTATAATGAAAATCCCTTTCTTTAAGGACTCAATAAGACAACCCAATATTCCTCACTTTAGTTGAAGTGATCACATATCCCTCCCATTATCAACAATTGTTAGCACCCAATCCCTCACATTAAATGTATTGATATCTTATCCCCTTACATAAGGTTGTGGGAACCCAATCCCTTTCTTTGCGAACCATGAATGGAAAAAAACAAAGGAGGCTTGGTTATATGCAATCCCTTCTAAGAACACACAAAAATATCTTTTAATATTGAATAAGATAATAAATAAAAGATGAAGAGGGATATACACATGTATGATAGATGATAAATATAAAAATAAATCAATAGATTTATCTAGTGAAGTACAGTGGAAGTACCAGATCTACACTAGTGAACCATTTCCATCTAAGTACCCAATGGGGTGTAATTATAGCCTCCAAGGTGTCTATGATGTTTTTTACCGTAGGGTAAAATATCTATTGGGAGGAGGTAGAAGATTATGGGGAAACCACCAATAACTACTTTTCAGTCATCACAAGGCTACTTGATAGACCATTGTTCCTAGACAGAACATGTCTTCTGTCCAGGTACCATTGTCGATATGGGGGTACCCCATTTGATACCTACCAGTACTTGTAGGTGGAAGGCAATAAAAAAGTCCACCGTGCTCCACTTGGGCTCTCTGATTGGTCTGAAACCTTTATGAAAATGTTTATAAAATGTAAATGATGAAATCCATGAAAATAAATTTTTATAATCTCAATTTTTTTGAAATCATTAAAAACTACCTAAGATAATAATTTCTTGAATTATTTCCCATATGATTTCATAGTAATATTTCATTTCGAATCTTATCTTCCTCTAAAATATTTAAATATTTAAAATAACAAAATTTTAATAATTTAATTTCTAAATCATTGAATTTTAAAAATGATTGAAACATTTCAATAACATTTGTGAATATTAAATTTTATCTAATAAAAATAATATAAATTATTCTTTTATATCAAAACTATATCCCCCATTGTTTTTATAATCCATAACCACAAAAATGTTCAAGAATGTAACATTTTTAAATATTTTAGTTCATTTAAAAATATACATTAAAAACTAAAATACAACCATAAATTATATTTCATCATCACCTAGACTAAAATAAATCATAATAATTTTTTTGAGAAATCATGCCTTTAATTTCAGCATTTTCTTCACCGTTAAATCCTCATGAAGCTCATAAACCAGTGTTATAGAAATAAATGTAATATATTTATAATTAAATGTGGTTCATACATAATGAAGGAAAAAATATTTTAAATAAAGTAATCCAAGATTATCTTAAATGAATATTTTAAATTAAATTTAAAATTATAATAATACACCAAATATTAAAAAAACACTAACAAAACAAAAATAAATGCTCAAATTCCATTAAAAAGTAAAATCATAAAAAAAAGTTATAAAAATAAATTTCATTCTTGAGTTCTCTCAAAATTTTGTATTTTTCACTTTAGGAACATTTACTATTTAAAAATATTTTGGTCACCCTTATGTTATCCATACTATTAAAAGTATTAGGGGTCACCAAAATCATGTAAATAATTATTGTAATGTAAATAAAAAACATACCTAAGAGAGTGAAATATATCAATTAAACATTATTTGGAAAAAGGGATAAATGAAATATTGATATATATTTTTATAACGAAATATTCTACATACACAATTAATGATATTAAAAGAATCATAAAATTAAATTAAATTCAAGGTTTAAAATAAATTATACATTGAGATAAGTAAATATTTAATTTTTAAAAATAGAGGAATGAACTCATTATTTCTAAAATTCAATGAAAACAAACATATTGAATCCATTTTAAACTCCCCCATAATAAAATAAGTCCATTCTCAATAAAGGGGTTTTAGATATCAAAAATATTTAATGATAGCTTAAAAATATTTATTTCATAAGATATATCTAAAATATTTTCAAATAATTCATACAAGAAATAATATTGGATTTCGAGATTTTAATGAAAAATATAATATCATATTTCAAGATGTCATCTTTTAGAAAAGTTGGAATTAATTTTATTAAATATTTACCCAAATATATATAAGTTCACACAAAATTAGAATTTAAGATTAAAAATAATGATCAATTTTGAAATCATTTTCATTATAAATAAGATTAAATAATGAATTTAGAGTAAAAAATAGACAATCCTAAGGAAATATCCAATTAAAATTCAATATTTCAAAATGATATTTAGCATGTAATTTGGAAAATATTTTTAATACACAAATTATAAAAACAAAATTTATTTTCATATTAATTTTGAATTTGAAATTGTTTTAAAAATTAAAAATATTTATGAAGTCACCATATAAGTGTCTCAATCACCTACAATTCATGTACCATTTTTCTCATTGTAATTTCCGAAATACATTATACCTAAAAAAATAATCAAGAATCTTGATATTTTTGTACCCAAATTTTTGGTCAAAAAATTTATCCAATAATGATTATTGAACTCATTTTTTTATATGATATGGATTTACATAAGAAATATAAGATCTTACAAATATGATATTTGAAGAGAGGTGGACCGATTTTGATATACTTTGTCAAGATTTTTTGAAATTAAATTCATAAATCAAGTGTCGAGATATTCTATAAAAGTTTAAAAAGTTATGATAAGATATACCTTCTATTGAAATGGTATTCAAGGTATTTTTATAGGATCATTTCATCATAACCAAGGCCATAATTACCTTTCCCATTACATTGGTATCTCGAAATTAAATATAAATTTTTCTCACCTTAGGTGAACTTGGAAAAATATTTTTTAAGTATTTAAATAGTTGATTTCAATTTTTGAACAAACAATCTCTCCTTTAATTTCATGTAAAAATCCTAAATTTTATTTAAATAGTTGTTCCCTCACACTCACAACATGATTATATTTCTCTTTTAAGTTCTATGATTTTTATAGTGATTTCACATAATCCTTCTGTTAATTGTTCACTAGCACATTTTAGATCTTTTTTTAAAGGTAATTTTTTATATCTTCATGAATATTATGTATAGGGGGAAAATATTAATTTGAATAATAAAAAAAGTATTGATATTTTACAACATCATGGTCCATGAGTCACATAGTGCATGAATCACTTGTGGAGTATAATGAGGAAATAGATTCATCACATGTACTCTAAGATGAATCTTTAAATTCCTTTTTAATTTACTTTTTTCCCTTCACATTATTTTTGGATAAGGTGATATCTAGCTTAATTGGACCGTTTTTCATGAATATTTAGCACCATACTTCTAGTTCTAATTTTTAATTCTGCATTATGGAATGATAAGAATATTTACTGTTTTTCAAGAACATACAGTGCATATTTGATAGCTATTCAAAATCTAGATCACTTCTAAATGAATCATCCTCAATTTTCATAAACGTAATTTTCTTCCTTTTCTCCTTAATTTTCACTACTTCCTTCAAGATATTCCTTTTAATTTTATTCTCCTAAACTATGAGTCACTTGATTATTTCCTCAACCTATTTCATTTTTATGTCCTTAACTTCTTGTATTTCATGATATTTGGGTGCCCCAGATCATTGAATGTCCCAAAGGATCTTATTCAAAATAATATTTATTGAAAGATAATCAGCTAAAGGATTCCATCCATTAAAAATATTTTTCAAACATGTAAGAAGTTTTATTATATACTAATTAGTATTAACATAAAATCTTTTAAAATCATAGTCGTACATATCAATCCTAGTATTATTTAAATATTTAATACCTTTATGAATAAATTATAATAATTTCAACATTTCATGTGTGGTATTAAAAATGGAAAATCATCTAAATTCATTCATATATAACCCACAATGTATAGCATTCCTAGATTTTTCACCAATCTAAAAATCTTCTCTATTATTAGGAGTCCATTTTTCCTATATTTATTTAGTGGGGGTATATCTATGAATAAAAATTCTCCAAAATGGATATACATTGATTTTAAGAAAATTATTCATTCTTGTTTTAAAATAAACTTATTCAAGTCCATAAAATTATACTGCTATACCCAGGGTGTTTCCTTCCATAGAACCTGGGAAATTTGAGGCTGATTCTTTATTCAAATTATCGTTCCATGAAATGAGTTATGCTTTCGAAATCAAGGGTCACCATGACACTAATTTATGGTCAGATTGGAGATTGATATATGGGATAAATTTCCTTTTATTTTTTTAATTAAAAACAAATATATATTAAATTGAAATAAATTAATAAATAATAAGAATTATGATCATGGATGATAATTATATGTGAAAGTGTTTAAATTAAAAAGTTAGTAAAATATAAATAAAAATAAAGGTATTGAGATTTTGATAACTATGTCAATAAATCCCCTATGATATGAGTCCACATATCTTCCCCCAAAGCATCTGTGTGATTTATATCCCCTGGATTCAATGATAGCTATGTAACGCAATTATAATAAAAATTCCTTGATTTTAGTTCTATGTTAGAAAACCGAGACTCCCTCACTTTAAAGGAAGTGATAACATATCTCCTCATTCTCAGTGGCAGTGAGAACCCAATCCCACAATTTAAAAGTTTTTATAACTTATCCCCTAACATAAGGTTGTGATAACCCAATAAATTACATTAATGACCAAATAATAACCAAAAAACAAACAAAATATGGAATGATTTTGTATAACACCTCTAATTCACACACTTCACTCTCTATGTAAAATGGATAATAAAATAAATAAAGGTTATCATGGGAGAAAAAAATTATAAATATATCTTGATTACAATAATAATGCACAATTGATCGATTAAGAAGAAAAAATTGAATCTTATGATTTTTACATGTGAACAATATTCTTCCAATCATCCATGTGGGGTATTTCTGGCCTCAGTGGGTCTATATGGTTTTATGAGGCCTTGGGACTTGATTATATCTATTAAGAGGTGACAAAAACTAAGGGGTGTACTTTAATGAATTTATTTTATTTTTTATTGAGGGAACTAAATATATAGTGGGTGTCACCGGTTATCCTGTGGAAATTGGAAATAACTATGGTTCCATCCAAATCCCATTGTCTCATTTAAGTGGTCTACAAAACATCATGTCGTACACCTCTAGGTAGCCACTAGTACATGTAGGTGACATTCTCTAAAAAAGTCTTGCATGATCCTCTTGAGACATTAGATTTATCCAATACCACCATGATAATGTGTGTAAAATTTAAAAGTTTAAATCCATTAAAGTAATTGATTATATACATAAATATGTGTTTTAAACCATTAAAAACTACATTAGAGAGTTAGATGTACAATAGGTTGGTGAATTCAAAGGTTTCTTATTTTCGTTAATTACATTGGTAACTTCTTCTTGTCTCTTTGACATACATGATATTGGTGGTCTTCGCTGTCACATAAAAATCATATCCTTATCCGTTTTAGGAAATTTCCATGCTGATTATTTCCACATATTTGACATATGAGTGGTTGGATCTTCATGATTCCTTTTCATTCGATCTACCTGAATAAAACCCCATTCTTCTCTTCTTATATCTATATCTATGGTATTATTCTCCAAAATCTCTCTCTAATTTGATAGGACATCATACTTTTTATTTATAACTCATATAGACTCAAATATCTAGAGTGTTTTGAAAATGTTGTTTTAAATCACTAAATAATCAATCTATTTGTCAATCATTATTCATAAAAAATGTGTTTAGTATCTTGAAATCCTTTTCTAGTTTTCCTCATAATTCATGATATTCAATATCATTTTTTAAATGTCTATAAATCATCTCTCGATATTTTTTAAAAGAGTTCTATGGAAATACTTGATAAGAAATATATTCTTAAAGTATATCCCTTTTATTGCATTTCATATTTCAACAACTTATTATTTATCAATAACTACTATTTGACTACCTCTAAATCTTAAAATTAGATGATTATAGTAACATTCTCCTTTTTAGAAAAATGGATAATAGATAATATCTTATCCATTGAGTTAACCCACAATTCAGTGATATGTGGATCAAAATATTGACTAATAATTGGTGTTCATTACTATATAATGTTATTGATAGCTAGTTTCTCTTTATTGTTTGAAGGTGTAATTTCTACATTCTTTATGTTATTATTTATAGAATGATAATTTTGGGTAAGTACCACCTTAATGTTTTGAACTCCAACTCTCATTTCATTGGGAATACCATTCAAATAATCATTGAATTATACCTAACATAGTTTTTTGGTTATGTTTCTTTTTATTCCCACCATTATCTAAAATTTAAAAGGTTTGAACAATTCATAATTCAACAATTAATGAATAAATAAATTATTACCAATTTGAAAATAAATTCAAAATTCGTGTCTTATGGGTTCCCAATGTTTAGCATAGTCTTCATATCAAATTTTTCTTCAATGATCATGTAATTTAATCTTTCATAAAATTAATTGAAAGAACTACATAGGGTATATATCCTTGATAATGGGTTTTATAGAGCTTGTGATTCACCAATGATTATCCAATGAGATTATATATCTAGGATTATAGTAATGAATCTTTCTTATTATCTTGGTATATGTTGAGTTAATACCCCATAATCCCTTTCATAGTGATTACCCCTTGGTAAATATATTCTAGATCCAGATCCACTTTCATTATCCATATAGGGAATTCATTTCTCTGTAATAACATGCTCTTTTATATTACCCTAACATCAAGACATTTCCCTTAAAACACTAACTTATCCCATGGGTATTCACTGACATTTTATTGTCCCAATTCTCAAATTAATAAAATCATTCACTAAAACTAACAACCACAACCCACATTTTTTATACATGAATATTACATCATTTTTAATATAAATAACATAATAGTAATATGTTCCAATAATAAAAGGTTTAGTATCTCGAGAATGATGGGTCCATACATCATATATACATAATAGAACATAACCATTATTTATTCCTTGTTAATATTCCTACACAATATCTCACTCTCCCTATTTTAAATGATATATCTAGGGTATATACATCAATGAAATTTGTGTAATAAAATCCTAGAAAGGGGAGGGAAAACATGGGTGGAATAAGGGACATGATTAAATAGTACATCAGTGAGAAAAATCATAATCATCATATCATAATCATATGATCATCATAATAATTATGAAGAAAATAGTTGAAAATGGAATTGAATATGGAATACACATAATAATGAAACATCCTATCATAGTGTTAAAATAACACAAATAGTTTTGAATAACGATAACATCATCTTCGTGCATAATATATATTTATTAATCATAACATCATAATTGTAAAAAAATTTAAAACCTTGTACATGTTTAATAAATATAATTTCATGATATATATCGCATGACCCAATACATTGGAGGAATATATAATTCCATGCCCACCAATCACATCATAAAATTCTCATGACCAGTCATGCCTCATGGAATGGGAATTTATAACTATTTTAGTCATGAATTAAACCCACGGAATGGAATGTGTTTCATAAAGATGAGATAAATAAAACATTAATTAATAATCCACGGGTTCCACAATAAATATTAGAGATAATATTTTGTCATACAATATCATCATTATTTATTGGATAAGAAACAACTAATGAGAAGTCATTTCACTATTTTGAAAAAAAATCTTTTTTAAAAACTAATAAATTAAATTGGATTAGAAATTAATTTATTAAGGTATAAAAATTTATAAAACTAGAAATAAAATTTAAATAATAATGAAAATAAATTTAAAGAAAAATAGAAAAATATCAATAATTAAAATAATATTAATGAAAATATACACCAAAAAGAATGTGTCTAGTTCAAGAATTTGCTTAGATAATATCATGTTTTGTATAGTTTCATTTACACCTCATGTATTATAAAATTATGTTTGTTAACAAATAAAAATATGTGTGATTTATGATAATTTATGTTATAATTTATACTTTATAATTATTGGATTCTATTTTATAAAACACTTTTTAACCATGAATTTTTTTGGTGTTGTGTACTCACTAAATTGTGCTATTTTGTGTAGATTTTGTTATTTTTGTCTACGGTTATTGATAGATAAATAAATTTTACTCATTAAAATTAAAATAAATGTAATTAATTGTTTATATATAATATATACATTAAACTAACCATCCTCATAGGGGGTGATAATAAAATATTTGAGAATATCCTCTTTGTTAATTTATCGACCATTAATAGGACATTATCAAAAAATGAGGAAGGTACATATTACATATTAATATATCATAAATATTATCATTAAAATCTGTTAAAATAATTAATATAATTTTAAAAAACTACTTAATTTATTTAAGAAGTTTTTTGTTTGAAATTAATAGTTAAAATGAGGAATATAATAGGATAATGAGAGAAAATATTGATGAAACCTCTCCCTCTTCTGAATATTTCTAACATTATAAACTACTAAACTCTTTGAATTCTTGGATTATAGGGAATATAAGACATCACTAAGGATATAATTGTAATTATGATATGGAATTTAGGTATGTATTCTCCATTGTTATGTGATAGGGTTGTAATTATCCTATGGGAGGGAGAGGGGTATTAATACTTGAAATGGTGAGTATTTCTAAGCTAAAATATAAAATATAATATAATTTCCATGTTAAAAATGTTAATAGATATATTGTTGATATTCTAAGACATATATGATTAAAATTAAAGGGTTTATTACTTTTAGAAATTTCCAAAACTGAATTCATTTGTTTATTATAAAAGGAAAATTAAAAATATTGTTATTTTAATAGAATACATTGTTAGTTTAGAATTTGGAGAAAAAAACATAGATTTTGAATTAAAATTTTTTTATGATTAATTTATACTATTATTTGATTATTTAAGTTGATAAAAATGTAATTTAATTTATTCTTCAATTATTTTGTGAATTATTATTTAATTAAAATACATAGGTTGTGTAAATATATATTTTTTCTAAACCAATAGATATTTGGGAGTTATGGAAAATTAAAAAAAATTAAAACGTAGATAATTATTCTAGGATAGGTTCAAAAAATTAAGTTCAATTATCAAAATAAAATTAGAAGTTAAATTTCATTGGTAATATATAATTGTGGTTTCTACAAAATATTCTTCAGAAAAATACCCCGAAAGTTACATTAATTTCTATATTAGTTTTTAAAAACTCTACAATTAATTTTCACATAATTTCTTTGAGGAAAACATTATTTACATGAAACTTCACTATTTTATTGGTTAAATTAATATTCTATAAATCATATTATAATTCATAATAGTTAGGTCACAATTCCTAATGGTTAGGTTATGATTCCAATAGTATTTTTAATTCTTATTAATACTTTTTCATTCCTCCATTCATTATTCACCTAAATTCATCTCATGGTTATAATTTTTTCATTTTTAAATTTTTTGTGGATTAATAATGTTGTTTTTATAGTTTTATTTCTATTTTGGGGGTTTTAGGGTGTCTAGATGATCCAAACATTCCAATTACTTTATTTTTTACCCATTGTAATATTTTGAATTATCATGGTTGCATTTATTTTATATAAATAGTTATCTCATTTAATGTCATAAATAATTATGTGTTTTAAGTGTTTAAACAATATCAAACACAAAATTATGAGAATAATTATTTATTTAGAAGGAAAAAAACAATATATGTCTATATATATATATGTTTTGGAATTTATTGTCACGTATAACCCCTTAATGTTTCATGAATCCTAAAACATCTTCATGGATGGGTAAATTCAATTTTTTAGTATTCTAAAATACATTAAGGATGGTAATACCTTGGTTGTTATTGTTTTCTATTAAGCAGGTAGAGTCTAGTGACAATGAGAATTCTTAACAATTACTAAAACCTAGAGATATTGATGACGTGAGTGCGGGGGGAATATCAAGGCATGCCTTTCCTATTTTAAAATCATTATGAATTTGGATTTAGATGGTAAAAATATTTATAAGGATCTATAGGATTCCTTTTCCTGGGCTTTTTTTCAGTTTTTAGTTGTCCAGGAATGAGGGAATTTTTGTATATCTGAATCATTCTGTACTAAAGCTATTTTTGTTTGTTTCTTATTTTAATATTTTTATGTATGTATCTAGATTTACTCTTGGTCTCAACATGGTATTTCGGTGTCATGGGACCCCATAATTAATATATTAAAATTTTTAATCTATTCTTATGCACGTGATCATATTGTTTCATTGATTATTTATTTACCCATTTTTTAGGACCTCATATGGAAAATTTGAGACCATTGTTTATTTCAGAATATGGGGTCTACCCGAGGAACAAACTAAGGTTAGTTGACATCAACCATTTTGAATAAATAATTCATTGGTGGATGAGTTTAATTAAAAAAAATTCATTATTGATTTTATTAATTGACCTAAATTAATTTCACTCTATAAATATATTGTTGAAAAAATCACATAGGGTAGCTGCATAACCCTGGGAGGATTTGAGATGAAGAAACAAGCATTCATTATTGGAGGATCATATTAACGAATGGAAAATGAATAGATCAAGTTGGATTGAGAGATAGTGAATGAAATGGGACTTCTTATTCACTGGAAAATTCATTTTTCACCAAAAAGAAATCATAAATTGAGTCATGGATCATCTTTCGTCGTTTCCACCCATTTATTAAAATATTGAGCATGGATTCAAATATTTGATTTTAAATATTTTATTTATAGTTTTTTCATGATCCCTACAATTTATTGTCCATATTGGTTAAATATAATTCAATTTTTTAACTTGTTATCACCGGGTTACCCAATTCCATAATCATTGTCCCAGAATGCATGTCTATTGTTGGATTCACTATTTTTTTGCTTACTCACCACCTCCTTTCTTTTTTTCCTTCACCATTGGCCCATAGTGTTCTGGCTTGACATTTTTGGGGTGCGTTCAAGTGTGATACAAACCCTAAATAAATTTTGAATTCATTAATTTTTAATAGATTCGAGATTATTGGATTGATTTGAATGAGTTGTGGGTTGTGAGTGAGGCCTTCATGGGTCCAGGATCCAGAGAGTCAATGGGAGAATTGATGTGGTGATGGAAATGAGTTTTTTTGGACTCTAGTGGCTAGAATCATACCACTAAAAGTATATTAGAAATCTAAGGCCCTAGATTCTCAATCTCATGTGGGTTTTGAGGTGGAAGTGGAAACCTTGGTATGAAGGTGACCGTTGAATCATTCCATGGTGTCTAAAAAAACCTGACTACACTAAATAAAATCTAGTAACACACCCCATTTAGTTTTTTAAATTTGAAAACTAATGTCTTGTATGATGAAAAAAATCACACATGATGAGGGTCCACAACATATTGTGTGACACTATGTTGGCAGCATGTCGTATACTCTGGGCACACATGGGCATAAACATGGTAAAACACATGGGAATGACTAGAGTATATTAGCATGAAATTGTATTTGGACATGAGAGGGATACCTGGAAATGTACATGTTCATGTTCATGGGCCAATGTACTTGGGAAAAATGAAATAGAATTTGTGGGCCCTAAGTGGATGAGACATAATGTGTACCACTGGTACACGCCATGTAGTGTGATATGGATTTCCAATCTATGTCTGTGGAAGAACATGGAAAATTATTGAGGTGAGTACACAAACTATGTAGAACACATTCTTTTCATGTAGTTCCCCTAGAAAATTATTCCTCTCATATCTCATTATTCTTGGCACTCTGATTTTGGATATTTATTATCATAGATAGAGTTTTTTCTACATAGAATGAGATGGAATCCTTTTTTTGTGACATAAGAAATATGATGCGATCTATCTTGATTTTTGTGCTTCTTCGTGAATTTATCTAAGATATTAGTGAATAGGGATGGATCGTTTGATATTTTTCATAGTCGGGAACCCCCTATCACACTAGGGAATGTTTCCTCGTTTTCCTCTATATCTATTAAATGGTACCCTTTATCATACTCGGTCTAGGATCCTCTATTTACTAAGTGGTACCCCACTAACAGACTATAGTGTGTGTCATCTACATACCGAGTATAACACCCTATCTTACTAGATATTGGGTCCTCCATTAAATTAGTGGCACACCCCTTATCACTATAGGGTGTGAGTCCTCTTTCAATTGAATAGTACCCCCTCTATCATGCCAGAGTGTGTGAATTATTTCGACTAAGTGGTACCCCATGTCATACATGGTCGCACTTCCACTATCTGTTGAGTGGAAACCACTTATCAAACTAAGTAGTGTTCTTCTATTGGATATTATTCCTCCTTATGCACTGGAATTGTGGAAAGGTGTGGGTTCTCTACACGGATTTCTCATATAAACATGTGTGATATTGGGTATTAGTGATGAACTGTTGGATCGTAATGCAAACACATCAGCCTGGGCTATGATATGGGGATGTAGATCCCCTTTATCTCTCATATAGGATTTTTGTTCATATATTTTTTATAGGTTTCATTTTCCCCTTTGATATGAGTTAATATGACCTCTGATGTATCTTTTTATTTGAACCTTTTTTTATTAAAGGAATCCAAATGGGTATGTATATATGCATACCTGAATGGGTTTTACCTACACATTTCTTGTATAATATAGATTATATATAGTTCAATGGTTATATTTTTGGATCGTAATGGTTCCTTGGGTGCATAGACCATGATCAGTAGTTGGAAAAAGATATCATGAGTCGTGTTCTCTTAGTTCATTCCTTTATCTAGATATAGTGAGGTTGTGGCTTAATTAATTGGTTTAGAATGTATTTTACCCCATTAAACATGGTTTTGTAATTATTTACTCTATTGTATTCTCTATAGGTTATCATATGCATATTTTAATATATTTGTAACTACATTTTTATTATTCATATACACTATTTCATTAAGATGGTTTGGTGCATGCATAGAGAGAAATTTAGATAATCCATACCATTATATATTATTTCATCTTTCCATGTGTTTCCATCCCCTAGTCTATTTAATGTGGTCTTAGGGTTGTGAAGGCTCGACTTGTGGTTGGCCAGGTGGGCCTTGGTGGGTGGGGTCATTACAGAGAGGTATTAGATAAGTTTATTCCATGGAAGGGTGTTTGATGTTGTCAACTTATGATGATTTGGTAGGAACGTAGGGAAGTGTCATGAGTGTGGATTTTAGGTCGAATAAACCATTATTGGTGTGTAATATTACTTATCCATTCACCATGGCTCTCACTACTTGTCGAATCAGCATTCTAAGAAATTGGTTACATGGAATAATGATATATGAACCAAATTGGATTATATACATTGAATATCCTTCCTTAGTTATATCCGCATGCATATATTCTCTTTTTACCATGTCAGGTCTTCATCGCTTTCAATATGACTTGGTGATGATAGAAATCCAAGACACAAATTTAGGTTCATAATAATGATTTGATGAGTGAGGAGGCCTTAGTTTACAGTCCATATCCCAATGTGTTTCCTCAAAGTGGGTAGGAATCCACACCCCCACCAATAAATTATTATATATCACCATTTTTATGATTATGATTTTTGTATTCTAATCAAGCTATAGAGGTTCTAGTGTTAGGGACAGCTAAGGGTTTTGGAGATCCAAATAACCCGGAAGTTGGAGATCGCCTTGAGATGATGATCTGAGTCATCAAGATATTGTAGATATGTACTAATCAAATAGTTCTATTTTAAACCATTCATTTACATATAGTAGCAGAGAACTAGTAGAATCCAATCATGAAGACTGTGGATGAGATAACACTCTCATTGATTGACTTTAATAAGATATTTTTTTGCGAATTATTACCTCTCGTTCTTGATCTAAGTTCATATCAAGAATCTTCTTGGCCTACAGTAGGGTAGTATGATGGTTTCTGAGTATTCTAGAATATTTAGTGACCTTATGTGGTTATATATAGAAATTTTGTGGGTTGGATACGTTTGGGAACATAATTTTGAATAGGGTCTATCTAGAGATAATAATCTTACTGAATTCCTCTTGTGCATTCCTACCTAGGATATAGTACTAGACCAGAATCTGATGAAGAATGTATCCTAATTAGAGGGAATATGGGAATCTATAGTTGGAAGTGGGTATCATGGGGATGAATCTCCTGTCGCAGCTCCTAGGCTCTAGTAAAAATGGTCTTATCATAGGATTAATTCTCATGTAAAGACATAGTTATTTGTACATACTACATAGGAGTCATGTAGAATTTCTAATCATCCAATAGAGGGGTAATGCTATTCTTGTAATGGTTGAGGATTGACCCGTTAAACTGATGAGGGAAGGAATATAAGGGATGGATCACAATGATATTGGCATCATTGGGATCATTGATTCCGTAAGAATGGATTGGGTGGCCCGTAGGGAGATGGGTCTAGTAGAGGAACATGTGTAGATCCAAAGGTATGATCTATTGGTGGGGGGTGATGCAAGGAGTTTCTCCCCCCACCACCACTAGGTGTCCAATGCCGGGCTCAGGGAGCTGGGAGTTTGGGAAGAAGTAAATTTCTATATATGGAGGTATATGACCAAGATACACGTGAGATGATTTGAGGTATGATATATGATTATTATAAACATTATCCAATATTTATATGAACATGTGTGATTCATTATTTTATATCCAAATACATGGTATGATTTCAGGATCTTATAGTGGAGTTTTTGTCCCAAGAACGTTGGATTCAGGTCCCTATAGGGGAAGATTCTTTGATTTTGTTTATCTGCTAGAAGGGTGAGTTGGTGTTTAGAGGAGAGAGATTCTTATAGGGCCTCTTGGTCATCATGATGAAACATTGAGAATTTATCTCGGTAATAGACTATTATTCTCTTGTTTATGTCTAGATAAACTACATTCATAGGTGAGTTTGATTCCTTTGATAAGATGAAATGAGATTGTTATTTACAGGAAAGAGTAATATTATGGTTGAGAATGTGGGTCTTGAGAGAAAGAGGCTAAAACCCATCAATGGCTAGTTGGAGAACATAGATTTTTGTAGAACATGATCTTTAAAAATTCAGATTCGTCCAGTAGTGGATGAAGTTATCGACATGTTCTCTAAAAAATCATGGAATAGCTATTGGTTAGGAGTTGAAATTTGACAATGAATTTTACCTTGAGGAAATAAATTTATCTTCCGAGGCTTATCTGATATCCCCTACTGAGATTTGAGTGTTGAGGGTGCAATTGCATTTTCATCAAGAGATGGTCTTTATCAACCATGTGTGTCCCTTAGGTATCCCTGATTTTATATTTGAAAACAGAATATAGGATATTTAGTATTTATGGTGATTATAATCACCGAATACATGTTACAATAAATAACATGTACCCCATGAAGAGGATTGTTGTACTCTTTGATTAGTTGGGAGGTATTATCTAGTTCATGAAGATCAATCTCATATGCGTCTACCACCAGTTGAGGGTTCATGATGTTTATATTATAAAGATATAATTTTGATGTCTCAATGGACAAAACATGCTCTCAGAGATTCATTTTTCAATGATTAATTCTTACACAGTGTTTATGGATCTGATAAACTACATCCTTCATCCAAATTTTCACAAATTTATGGATTTCATGATTGATGATATACTCATTTACATTTTGACAAAGTAGGATCATGAAAATCTATTGATATTGTTCCTAATATTAATCCAGGAGAATGATCTTTATGGCATGGTATCAAAGTGTTATTTTTGGATTCTTGAGCTTCAGATTCATGGTATTTTTAGTTCTGATCATCGGTTTGTGATGGAGCCAGTGAAGGTTGATTTACTGCTTTATTGGGAGTCTCACATGAAAATGTTATTCGTGAATATTTTTCTCGACGAGGAGGGATAATAAATGTGGTTTTTGGTAGACTTATCTCGTATTTAAGGTCGATTTACAGCTCTAATGCAGAAAGGGAATCCATTTACCAGGACTGAGCATTATTAAATAGCCTTCAAAGAGATTAGTCTGAGGATAACTAGTGAACTTGTGTTAAAAATAATGGAGGAGGGTCTGGGGTACATAGTGTTTTTAGATTCCCCTATAGTTGTCCTCAAATTTTTTTGATATATATGAAGTTAGTTATCACATATGTGATTTGGCATTTGACACCCCATGAGTTGAACTACATTACTAGTGACCTTAATTTAATAACGGTAGCCTTCTTTCTAAGATGTGGAGGAACTATCTTCTGGGGGATTTCTTTGTTTTATAGTTAGATCATTAGAGTCTCAAATATATCTTCACACATAGAGATATTATCCAACTAAAGATACATTTGTTGGAATTCGTATATGATTTTGACTTCATGATAGTCCAAACTCATGGGAAGAGAAATAAGTTAGAGGATTCTATTAGAATGAAGTCTCATCCTCACTTGGTGGGGGATGAGTTTGATTCATTGGTTTCATGGAAGGTTACCCTTGTGGATGAGTGGGGTGTAGTATTTCTTCAATCAATGGTGGTGAATCTTCTGTCCCTTCATCATATGAGAGATTCCCCATTTGGAGACATTAACTACGAGGTTAAACATGACTAGGTATACTCAAGAAATTTACTATATGGATTTTTTGAAGGAGGGGATCACATCATCATTTTATAGGGATGGATGGTGGTCCCTATAATGTTTTATGATGAGGTGATAAAGGAGTATTACACTTCCCCCATTTTTGTAATCCCAGTGTGGAAGAGACATACCAGTACCTTCAGAAATAGTTTTGGTGGGATAGAATTACATGGAGTGTAGTTGAGTTCATCTCTAAATGTATCATATGTCAATAGTTGAAGGATGGGTTCCATGTTTTGGTATGGTTGGAATAGAGTCTTGAGATCCTATAGTGAAAATGAGATGAAATATCTAGGGACATCGTGAAGAGGCTTCCATGGACAAGGTGAGGAAAAAATTACATCTGGTTGGTTGTTGACTTACTTACCAATTAAGTGTACATCATTTTCTCTAGATAGAAGAGTTATCTGAAGTGCCTTGGAAAATTGTATGGGTGGGAGATCATTTGGGGTTATGGGGTACCTTTATGATTTTCTATAACCATAATGATAGATATATTTCCTGGTTGTAGAGAGGCCTTCTATAAGAATTTAGGACAATGTTTAGAATCATTATGACATTCCGCTTCAAGGTAGATGGACAAAATGAGTGGACTATCTTGGTGTTAGAGCATATGTTAAAGAAATGTGTGTTAGATTGCATCTAAAACTGAGAGGATCACATTACATTGGAATATTTTTCTTATAATGATATATATCACTCTACTATCGTTAGGAAACATTTCGAGGACATGTATGGAAAACATTGCATGCCACCCTTATGATAGAATGATATTAGTGAGACATATCTAGTAGGGCCAGAGATGGTCCATGTGATATGAGATAAGGTTAATGTGATTTAAAGCATATTTAGACTTACTAGAGAAATAAAAAATCATATATGGATTGAAATCATATCCCCGTGAATTTTGAGACGCGATACCATGTTTTCATGGATTCTCTCCATGACAATTGTTTCATAGGTTTGGTCAAGGAGGAAAGGTATCTGCAAGAATCGTAGGGATATTTGATTTCTAATTTAGGTTTGGAGAGTTTTTTTACTTCTTATCCCTGCCCACCAAGTTGGAATGAGTGCATTAAATCTTTCACATGTCAGATCTGATAAAATACTTTGATGACCATATGCATGTTACTAATTGGGGTGAGCTGGGCATCAAGGAGGGTGCCACCTTTTTAGAGTACCTAGTTGTGATCGAGGATCTAAATGAGTGGATTTTATTGCAATGGACTATTCTATACTATCATGTGATTTGGATTCAAGACATCATGCAAGAGAGTTCCTGTGAGTGAGAGAGTAATATACAGACTCAATACCTCAACCATTTTTCCAATATTTGTCTTTTTGTGGTGAAAATACTTCATGGATGGGAGAATGTAGCTACTATGGTTTTTATCTATTTTCCCTTATAATATTTTATATGTATATATCCATATATATCATCAATTTTATCATAGTTTTTGGGTTTCTTGTGACCCCAGAACAAATATATTAAAATATATTAATAAATCGTAATTCATGTGTGCACATCATTTTAGTATTTCTAGATTTAAAGAATGTTTGATACCTCAAATTGAAAATCCGAAACCATAGTTAATTCTAGAATATTTGGCTTACACTAGCTTCAACCTATGGTTGGAAATCCAATGAAAAGTAGCTATTACTGGGTGAATTTTATTAAAAAAAATAATATATTTTATTAAATTGACACACATAATTTTCCTACATAAATATGTTGTTATAAAAAATCAACAGGGTTAGCCAAATTACACTAATATAAAATAATAAGAGGAAAAAATTGCTTCTGTATTTGTAAATCATATTTTTATACAATAAAAGAATGGATCAAGGTGGATCAATAAGGAATGAACATATCATGTTTTCAACATAATCAATTAAGGTGTTATTCACCAATTATTGATCCTAAATTGAGGTATAATTCATCATTTTTTGTTTCACCTCTTTTTATTTAAATATTTAACACTAATTCATATTTTATTTATGTTATCTCTAATGTATTATTCTCCATATGAGCCTCATGATTTTTTAGAAATATTGATCAATTATAATTCTTCCATTTCACTATTATTACCTGGTTACCCAATTCCATAATCATTTTCCAAGAACTCTTGGGTAGTGATAGATTCAATTTTTGTATGTGTAACCCATTCATTCTTTGTTTTCTTCATCATTGGACCATGGGGTTACATCTCCACATTCCGTGGTAGTTTTGATCATGATCGAACACCACAAAATCATGTTATTTTCATGAACAACGAATGGATTTGAAATTTTAAAATAGATTGAGATTCATTGTGATTTGTGGTTGAGTCCTTCGTGGATCATGGATCTTGAGTGATAATGGAAGAATCTAGGTCGAAATTCGAAGGATATGTGTGAGGTCCTAGGAGGTGGAATCCAGCCACTGTAGACTAATTAGAAATAAATAGACCTAGATCCACACTCCCTGATGCATTTATTTTGGGAAATGGTGATGGAGGTGGCATATCTATAACACATGATGATTTCTATGTTTTCAATAAAAGATATAACAATATGGATTGTTATACATGAAAACATTCTATGTAGTCCCCTAAATATAGAGGCTAGGATTTTTGGTGGATAAAATTATCACCAATCATGTGAACCAACCACAATCCATGTAACCCTGTGATTGCTACTCAGTGTGTACTCTAAGAGTAAATGATCATAAACATGGATAGGTACCTGGTAACACATAAAGAACATGAGAATGACCATGTTCAATGATACTAGCAGGAAAACCATAAAAAACATGTACCTTGGAATAGACAGATGTACCTCGGCATGGACAAAAGAGAAAGGGCATGCCCTGAGTAGTTGAGACACATGATGTACCACCATTACATTCCATGTATTGGGACATTTACTTCCATTCCATTTTAATGTAAGAACAAAAACATTAAATGAATCAAAATGAAAAACTATGTGGACCCCATAAACATCGTATAGTTCCCCAACAAACTTCTTCCTCTCGTATCTCCTTTAATGTGACTCATATTTTGTCCCTCAAAAAGCATGTCCTAGGTTCTTTCCACGGAGAACCCAGTGGTGGCCTTCATTGTGGAATATGAGATATCATGTGATGTGTTATGAGTATTAATATTATTTATGTTATTCTCGATGATGGAAGTGATTAAGGAATCATCATCATAGATATGTTAGTGATTTAAAACCCCCAAACACACCAATGTGTGTATCCCCAAATTCCACTCCTTCTACGGAGTGTTACCCTATAATCATGTTATAGAACATGTTCTATATCTACTCTATTGTACCCCCTGAAGGTCTGGGGTTTTGGTCCTAAACATATTGAGAGAAACCTCCTATTATAGTATGGCATGAGTCCTCCATTCAATAAGTGTCAACCCTTTACCACACCATAGTGGAGGTCCTCTATCTACTAAGGGGTACCACATGTTGAATCTTGGTATAGGTCCTCTTTCTAATGAGTGGTACCCCTTATCAAACTAAGTCTTGTATTGTATATTGGATATTTCTTCCCCTGTATCTATGGAAATGTAGTGAGGTGCGAGTCCTCTGCACGGATTTCTCATACATACACAAGTGATGTTGGGAATTGGTGATGGACTTTTGGTTTGGAAATCAGACTCATCATCTTGGGATGGTATGTGGAGATATAGATCCTTTTTCTATCTATTCTATGTTTATTTATTGGGGCATATATCAATTGTGGGGTTCGTTTCCCCTTGATATGGGTTGATATGCCCACTTTTGTATCTTTATATTTCCCCATTTCTAGTTTTAGGGTGTCTAAATAGGTATCCATATATCCACAATTGCATAGAATGTTCTTACATGCGTCGGGTCTTATACAGATGATGGAAAACTTTGAGGTGACATTAGTGAATAATAGTGGTACCTTGGGTGCATTGACTGTGTTCGAATGTTAGACTTGGAGACCAAGATTCATCCTCCAATGAGTTCATTCAATTATCCATTTGTAGTTTGGTTGGGACTTCATTTTCTAGAATGGCATGTATTTTACCCCTATATGCTTTGGTTTATTCGATCATACATTGTTGTATTCCCTAGAGTTTTTTGCATGCATGGTTTACTCTTGATGTTATTTCCTTTTGTTATTCATATACACAATTTCATGGATATAGTTTAGTATGTGTGTACAGTTACATTATGATAAGTCCTACCATTTTAAATTACATCTTTAGGGCACTTGTATCCAACTCATATCCTATTGAAGGTGGGCCTGGGGTTGTGACAGGTCAATATTTCCCTGACCAGGTTGTCCCCAGTGGGTTGAGTCATTTCACCATCCTCTATTTTTATTTTCTTTATAAAAGGGATTGAATGAAAACTATTTCAGAAAAAAAAATTATAAAAAATTATTATTAATATTTTTGTTTTTATTATTTAATATTAAGAATATAATTAATAATTATTATTACGATCAAAATATAATATTTTATTTTCAATTTATCATGTCTTTTCCAAAATTTAAATAGATCACATTAAATTTTTTGTTTTTATTTTTTATTTTATATTATTATATATCTAGATTTTTTATTTTTAAATTTTTATTTAAATTTCATTTATAATTTTAGTTTTTATGTATTTAATTTTATTTATTTATATTATAATTAATGTTAAATTCATAAATTATTTTAATGTTTAAATGTTATACATTAATACCAGAATGTTCTATTAAGTCTATTTTTTTTATTATTTTTACAAAACTATTTTTATTTTAAATTATTTTACTTATTCTATGTCTATATTTTAAATTTTATTTTTGTTATACTTATAATGTATATTTTCTAAACATTCAATGTCACCTACTTCAAACATAATATGTTATAATTTTTTTTTTAAAAAGACAATAAAAATAAATAAATTATGACATTAATATAATTTATAAAATCTAATACTATAACATTATATAAAAAATAATAGAATTTATATTATATTGAAGAAAAATGATAAATATGTTAAAGGATAATAATCCTATAGCAGGAGATTTTAATATATAAAATTTGACATTAAGAGACATGAAACACATTTTGTTCTAATTATGTGTCTTTGAGAACATAAAAAATATATGCTATTAATATATTCTAACTGAAACATAAAATAAAAAGATACCAAGTATTTAATTACAAAAAATAAATTGAATATGATAAAAATAAAAATCAATTTTTTAAAATGGAACAAAACAATATTGTTTTAGTATTTAAAATTTATGATTTAATTTTTTGAAAAAATTATATTAATTATCAATAATATGATTTCTTTTATCATTATAATTATAATTATTCAATTTATTTAGAAACAATAATTAATATTATTAACAATTAACAATGAAATTATAAATTATTACTAACTAAAATTTGAATTTTTTTATTTCCAAAGGGGGAAAGTGGACGAGGTTGGGGGGAATGAACTAAGGGGCTTAAAGTGATGGACACTAAGTTAATCCCCTTAAATTGTATTAAAATTTTTTTTAATGAGCCTAAACTCAAAAAAAAAATCAACTCGATTGTTTCTTCACCTTTTAAAACATAGAAATTTGACGCTTTATTATGTTATCACTATGTTTGTAGAATATTTACTCCTGATGATAGAATACCCCAACATTTTGAATGGTATGAGCGATTCTCTAATGGTTCGAGTAGTTTTCCAAGAGAGAATTGATAAGAATGTATGATCCAAATTCAAAATTGCCTAATAAGATGTTATCGACTTAAATATGATGATACCATAGAAAATGGATTGTATTTATGCATTCAATGATATACTATATCAATAATTTGACATGAAATCCATGATGAATTATCCACTCCTATCCCAAATGAGGCATCCCCTATGCATAGTCCCTAGTAGGTATGATTTTTCTATGTTATTTTTGATTCCCTTCCTAGGAGAAGTCCAATTGGCCTAAACATCTATATAACAATCATCCATAATAGTGGTGATGTGATTCATGACAGTGTTATTTCTTCTTTGAAAATGTTGCTGAGGGAATAGACCTTAGGATATATGATAGAATTTAGTTATTCGGTGCTAAAGGAGATTCCTTGATTAATAATAATGTAATTTATAATAGTAATTAGTAATTGATTATAGTTTTTTTATAAATTTTGATTATAAATATAATTAAAAAAATTATTAATTACAGTAATTTTTTTACCAATTACTAGATAATAATAATATAATTAATAATAATTTATAATGATAGGATTATTAATAAAAGAAAATTATATTCCTACATTATTATTATATTTGTATTATCTAATTGATAAAAATATCATTATTAATCATTATTAGCTATAATCATAACAATTTATTTAGTAAAAATTAATTATTTAATTAAAACTCATATTAATAATTATTAATGATATAATAATTAATAATAACATAATTAATTATAATAATTTAAAAACAATAATTTATTTCTGAATAATTACAAACATTATTATTCCTTATATAATTGACTACATTATAACTGTTATTTTATTATTATATTTTATAATTATATATATTAGCATTATTATCAGTTTCATATAGTCTAGACCATACCTGGGTGTAATGGGATCCTACTCTATATCATATAAGTTGAGGGTTCAGCTAATGATGACTGTCAATTTAGGAGGATTTTCCTAAGTCATTGTCACACTATAACATATGCACTACAGATGATGTTATAATAACACATGTATTGTATTAGATGTTGTATTAGAGGAGATTTTTGTAAAATATGTGGGAAAAATAGAAGGTACTAAAACATAATGAATACTATAAGTGTATTATTTGTTGAATTCACCTTTGAGTTTAAAAACTTTGTCCTTTGGTAAAACGGGCTTCCAAGTCACATGGGATTTGTGTTTGATTTTTTGTACTAGAACAAACATATTTAATACATTGTTACATGTTTTTTATTATTATAGATGTTTTCTTATAAAATATTGAATATTATTTTTCATGATATTTTGATTGATAATGTAATTATAATGTATGTCATGCTAAAAAGGTCATAACAATTCGATGCTATTATGGAAAGTGTGTGGTGCCACGACAGTATTCATGAAACTTACTCTATAACGGAATTAAATTATCTGATGGGACATAAACAAAAAATGCTATCATGGGTATAAATCTCATAAGACATTGGGACACCCTCTTATGGTGTACTCCCTTTGAAATATATATGATATAAGGCTACTAGAACATGACCATAAAATACGAAGTCCATATTTTCATTTTTCATTAGATGTTCCTATCTACAGATATATATATTGATCCTTGGACTTTAATATTATCATTGATGAATATCATAACTCACATATGTTGATTTTTTTCATGAAAAACATGATGGTATATATACATGTCGTAGTAGGATATATTGGGTTCACCACAAATGATATAGAATTAATGGATAATGTGGTAAATGATTTATCCCTGTTATATTTTGAAAAATGATTATATCTCAAGACATCTTATGATAATGGAAGCACTTGAATAAATTCATGGATATAGTGTTTTGTGGGTGAGTTCATTAAAACAAATTCAACGTAAGATACATTGATCAATGTTTTATGGAATCTATATACAACCCAATAGATTTGAGATATTGTGATAAATGGATTATATAATGAAATAAACATTCGTATGAGGTTGTAAATTATGGATACATTAACATAATTATTTTTGAAATTTACATGATGTTTCTAGATGATAAACTTGGAATTTAGAATGTTATGACAAATTTCATTGAGAAAGAGTTCTAGAGGGTCATAAACTAAGAGTATATAATATTTATTCGGGCATAGTTGATTTCCATAATTTAATCGCAAATTTTTCAAACTAATTGGTGTGTTAAATAAAAATATTAGATAATAGTTTTCATGTGTGGAAAATATAATATTAATTATATTTATTACAGAATAATTTATGGAATTATATATAATTAATTAGTCATTATTCAATGAATGGTAAATGTCAAAAAGGGAAAGAGGACAAAATTTAATGGTCAAAATATAATAAATAATATTTATTTATATTCTTTATGTTCCTCGCATGTCAAGAAATTGTTGTTATTATTCTTATTAGACATGGGTGAATTTGTGAAAAATATAGATGGTTGGGGGCATCTGTGTGATTTTCCAACACTAAACCAGATATAATAAATATCTAACTATGCAACATTAATAATTGAATTTAGGTGTTCAAAATGGATACGGAGAGTTTATTTAAATCCTTGGAGTGTTACTTATATTCATCCTTTCTGAAGAATTCTAGATAACAGGAAGGGTTATTCTTCCTTAGTGAAGAATACTTTTATGATCAACCGGGAACAATGAAATTTAAGAATGACCATGCAAGCACTCGACTATTATTTAAAATTCATCAGAGATTTTGGTGATTGAGTGAATCGTTATTAGAGGGATTTTTTACATGAATCATTAAATTCAACGACGTTGTTAAGAAATATATTACAATAGATCATCAAATAATGTTGAATTAAAAGTTGAGGTAATTCTATATCTTCTCATCAATTAATTATAAATTACTTTTGAGGATCATATCCCTTTAGTTTTGGAATATTAATATAGGGTATTAAATATATTTCTATATTTCAACATAGAATTTTCATCATGTAAAGCAATGATAACACTTGATCAAGACTAAAACATGAATTTTGTATACTATCAATGGATTCTTCCACTAAACATATAAAATACAAGTAGTATCGTGGTGGTAAAAGTTTTGATTTATAAACATTTATTATTCATTCAATGATTTCATGCTTTTATATTATATTTTACTAAAAAAAATTCATTATATTAATCCAAAATATTCTCCTCTTCTTTTCATAGTTCTAAATAAAATAACTAGTAAATGTTTAATGATTAAAAATGAATAATAATTTGTAGATTTCCATCTTAATGTTCTAAATTGTTTCCTAGAATAAAAAAAACACACCATGAACTCCATGAGTAAATGTCTTGTAGTCATGTTTTTATGTTCATATCTTTGTTTTTCAAGTCAGTTATAAAAAAATGGATCTATGTTCTGATTAGACCAGATCAGTTTCTGGATCCTAATAGACTACTGCATGACATGTATACCTACAAAACGTGTAGTACTTATATTCACATGGTCGAGAACATGAGTTGTCCATGTGAGTTGTGTATCAGATACATGACATGGGGACACACAAGTCATGGAATATTCATGTAATAAACTGTGTATTACCAATACTAATTTTTTAATTTTAACACATCCAAAGAAGTAGGAACTTCCATATTAAATTTTTTTTTCATACATGGTAGAAGAAAATTACACGGTGTGTACTTCTATACACACCGTGTATTCCTCGACCAATAGTTTTTTAAAATTTTCACATAAAAAGTGTAAAATGTATCATTAACCCTATTGATTATATTATCCTTGTGTTGTTAATTTTGAAGTACACACCTAGTAATATGATTAACAGTTATATATTAAATTAATTTCCATCTTAAAATTTTAATGAACACACGACACTTAGAAAAATAAATTTTTTTACTACATTAATTTAAATGAAGTTAATATTGTTTAAAATTATAGACGATGATGTGTTAACTTTGGTTGGAAGAAATTAATATAAAGTTCAATAATTGGATTATTTCATATTGAATTATATTAATTAAAGAATGAAAAAAAGTAATTCAATTTTTTTAAAAAAATGTCACTATAAAAAAGTCATTATTTTGATTTTGTTTGCGATACCACTTCAAAATAATTGAAATGATTTAGTCATTGGCATTTTAAAAAACTCCTAAATAAATTGTATTTATAGAAAATGACACTTCTATCCCAACCCCAACTCACTTGAGCCCCCCCCCCCCCATGATGAAGCCTATGCCCCCCACCCCCCACCCTCTGATGTCAGGACCTAGCGTCAATGTGCTTTCCACTCACTAGTGCTTGGTTATCTATCTATCCTTGTGAGGCCAAGCCCACATGACCTCAATGTCACCACTGTCATAAACCCCAAATCTTGTCTCCCCATAATTTTCACTCACTATACTTTACACCCTCTTCCCTCTTCCTCCCCAAGTCGTCATCTTTGCTCAAGCCCATGCCGGAAATATGGTTAACCATAATCCCTCAGATCTGTCTCCCTAGTGAAAACCACCATTGTTGGTATTTGTTTCTTCTCCCTTCTTCCATGCCCCTACCTAAATTTTTCTTACTTCTACTAACTCCTACGAATCCTTAATGATGTGGATTTTGGTTTTATAGGTATATGAGGTTGATTATTTCCTCGATTTTGAAATCGACTACTTGTATACATCACATGTGCCCCAAAGTATAAGGTGTTTACATTTAATAAGTATAATGGATTTCATGGGTGATTATATATGGATTATATTTGGTAGACCATATATTTATTCTTTTAATCCAATTTATTCATGTATTTTTTTTTGACTAATAATTTCATCCTTAAATTCTTTATTTGGATATTTCATGTCATTTAAACAAATATTCTAAATAATGTTTCTGAGAAATTTTTTAATTGAGTATTTTTAAATACATGTGTTTTTATTTAGATTGAGTCGTTGATCAAATTTATTATATCAATATAAATTCATAATTTATATTAACAAAATTTCAATATAAATAATTATTTTATACATCTTTATTAAAGGAGAATGAAATTTAAGGATATAAATTGGTATTTTGAAATCCTTATTGTTTTTATTTAATAAATATTACTTCAGAACGGAATCTCTTAAAAAGTATTTTTACCAAACTAAAATTTTTCATTTCCCAGTAGATTAACCAGTATATATTAATGTTTTTTACATTCTTCAAGTCACATATCCTTCCACTATTTAACCATGTTTTTCACATATGTGGGTAAGTCTCCGACTTCTTCAACACTAAGAAGTAACACTGCATCATTTAATTTGATTTTAGAAATTTCAAATTTTACCTTGTTGGATACCTTCATTAGTATCTAAATTTCATTCTCTTACTCAACATCCATAGATAAAATTTTATACAATTCCTTCTTCAACCATAACAACGTTTTAGATTCATTTACGTATTATTAAATAAGTGATTAAACACATCTTTACATCATTTACCTTCACTTATTGACTCCTTTACATCAACAGGAGAAACGAATGCATTATCTACACAACCACTTGAGGAACCATAAATATTACTACCATTGAATATTTATTCATCATTATTAAATAAATATCTCATAAATTTTTTGAAATAATATTTTATTCTTAAACAAACTGGTTTAAACACTCCTTTTTTAAATTAAAAGAATTTTTCCTTGAAAAAACATGAGAGGAATCATCTTTACCATCAATTTCATCTTCTTCTAGATTCACTCATTTTTAAATAAAATTTCAAATACTCTCATAACTGAAAACGTTTACCGATAAATCACTTTGAAATATAACATTACCAATTCAAAAACCATTGATATGATAAAAATGATATCTTCAATCATCACATAATCATCAACATTTGAATCTCCACTCATAACATCATCTAAATATTCTTCAATGTCCTTGAATTTCATTGAGGAACAGTCTTTATTCGATATTTTTTATTAGAATTACACCTCATACAAATATTTCTTAGTTTTTATGGTTTGATTTTTCATCTCATATATAACAAACAACTTTGGTATTTCATTCCGAGTGTCATATTTTGAGCTTTACACAATGGTATCTTGTTAATGCCTATGTACAAAACACACACAACATGGTTTGGTTTATCCCACAATCAGGTAAATCCCACATTTTTCAATGATAATTACAATGTTAAAAACCAAACATCCCTTCACCAATGTAGACTAATAATATGTTACATTAGTGTTTCTTTACCATATATTTTTTTTATTTGACATGAAAAACAACATTAAATTACCGTCACCATTTTTATTCCAAGTAGTACACATAACCTCTTCTACTTATTTATTGTATAAATACTATGAGGATCATTATTAATTTTTATTTCATCCACAAGTACCTGAATATTATTATTTCAGTTTAAAAATTATTCCACAACACCCTTTAATTGTTCTGTCCTATTATTATTCTAATTTAGTGAAAAAAAACTTTACAAGTTCTTCTATATGTCTGACATATATATATTCTATAAGAGACTCACTCTTTGATGTCTAATATTCCTCTGCATTCGCAAAGGTTTTATTTTATTATATCTATTTTATTTTTATCATGTAAAAATTACCTATAAATATTTATGACAATGTTATCTTTTATCTGTCATTATAGAGTAACACATATTGAGATCAAAATTTAATTTCAAATTTATATTCTGAAAAATGAAATCATTAAACTTATCTTCAAATATATCATGTTTACTTTTGAGCCTATAGATCAATTAATAACTCTTAGATACCATTAATGATAATTATATATTTTAGAGATTTACTTTGAGACTATATTGAGTGAATAACAAAACTATGTCCCCAGATCAACTGGAAACATGAATTTTTCTCTTGTCCATTACTAGAACCATGTTTTGATTGAAATAAAAAATAGCCCAACTATACTGAACCACGTAGAAAACACTCTTAAAATTACACATCCACATTTGGATAAATTGCAATATTATTGTTATCATATTTTGTTTCATTCCGTATTATTTGGTTAAGATTTATTTTCATATATGATGTAGAAACTCCCACAATTTTCATATATTATTATTTCAAATCCTATTCTATATCATTACAAATTTAAATTAAAAATATATAAACATAATATAAATGATATAATGTATTTATAAAATTAATATAAATAATAAATAATATATATATCGTATTTATCTCATGGATCAACATTTCCACTCATGTAATTTTTTACCACCTAAACAGATGATCATTTTAATTAATTATCAAATACTAAGTGGTTCTTAAAATCCCAAGTGGCTTTTCTAATATCTGTATGATTTTTCACATTCTTTTATTTAACATAATACTATCTCTGATTTATTTAATTTATTTAATTTTAATTTTTCATTACTTATATGAATATTCGTATAACTACATGGGTTGTGTTTTTTTCACTTCCATTTATCTTTTTTCTTATTTAGTAATACTCATTTATTGTTATTTTTTTTAATAATGTGTAGAAACTTTGTGATATATATAAATAAAATATGGATCACATTATCAAGGAAAACACCTTTTTATGCTAAGGGTTTCGTGGAGTTGTAATATTTTTAAATTTCCAATAAATATAATAATGTGATAATACAATGTCTATATCATAAATGTAAATTTAGAATATGGTTGAAGAGATATGAAGTTTATAAACTCTTGATATTGAAGTAATACCCTACTAACTATTTGTATTGGATTTTTCATGGAGAATCAAACATTATTGGATCTTGGATCAATGATGTCAATTGACATAATGATCACCCAACTTCGTCAACAATGGAAAATGAAAAATAAAACCTTATTAATGATGCATTCAGTATTTAAAGATAACAAAATAAACATTAAAATATATCAGAATATCTTGTTGAGAGTTTTATAAATAGAAACATGACAAGTGTTTTTTTTTGGACGATTGGACAACCAGATCAATGTTGTAACATATCATTAGATACTCCACATAATTATAAGGAGACTAATGTTATAGAGTACTCAACTAAGCAGAAACATGTGTTCAATGGTTTGGTTGAAGATGGGAACCAAGAGTTGTATGGTGGATGTTTGAAATATTCAAAACATTATTTTCTTTTCTCATGTTATACAATATTAAATTCCTATTTGGAATTATAAAAATTTTATTTCTATGATATTGTATTTGTTTCATTATTTATTTATTGAAGTTAGGATCCCTGGTATTTTTATGATATGAAAAAAGTTTTTAAGAAGCTTGGTCTAAATTAAACAAAATTACAAGCTTATCCCAACGATTGTATGATTTATTTGGGAGAGGATTACAGAAGAAAGGATTGAAAATAATATTCTTCTACTAGATGGTTGTCAATGGGTGATGAGAGAAGTCTGAATCAATATATTACTATGAAGAAGAATAAAAGGGACACAACTGAAAATGTTTTTCCTTGCATTCCTTTAATGTCTCGATTAAAAATATAATTCATGTCTTCAAAACCACTAAGTAAAAGAAGTTTCATTCTATAGATAATAACAACGATGGATAAATGAAAAATCAATGATATTCCCAATTTTGTAAGACATTTGATTCACTATATCTAGATTTATCATCTTATCATTGGAATGTGCAATTATGATTAGTTGTGTATGGATTCAAACTATTTGGGATTTTAAGCACCAGTTATAGAATGTGTCAATTTGTTTGATTCTTTGAAATCCTTCCCCATGGATGTGTATGAAACAAACTTCTATTATCATTTCAATTATTATTACTATAAAAAAATTCTTGTTAATGATATATATGTATAAATTCAACCTCTAATTTATGATTTTTAGTAATTATGGAGGAATAGTGTTAAGGCATATTATGCATCATTTAGATCATTGTTATTAATGCATGTTTCTATAATTTTACCCATTATTTACTCCTATTGACTTGAGAATTTATCTATATATAATATATACATGGTTATTTCTTTTCCTATTTCTAACATTGATTTTGAGCTTTAATGACAACCACAATGTAAAAAATAGTGCTTCTTCAATCATTGAATATTTCTTGATTCATCTAATAGATTTTGATTAAAAAAATTTAAATTATGTGGTTAGATTGATCATAAAACACCGTTGAAGTTGTTAATAGGTTCTAAAATATTGGCACAACATGGAAAATGTTGAAAAAAAAAATTGGAACGTGAATCAATTGATTGGTAGAGGGAAACAAGTTTGAAGTGCATCGTCAAGTGAAATTAGAATGAAACAATGAAATAAAAAAGTATATTCTTCAAACATCTGTATTAGGAGTTTAATTTATTGATGAATAATATCGATTTTATGGATTTTGAGGAGATTTTTTGTTAATATTTTATCATTACATTTCTTAATAAGCATGGAAAATTGAAGGACCATCTCGATGCATGGAAGGGATTACAAAAAGTGAACACAAAGAACGATCTCCAGCCAGATGAGAATTCAAAGTATGATTTTGTAATTTTTTTCAATGAAAAATAAGGATAATGATAAATTCCATTAAATTTAAAAACTCTTGATGATATCTAATGGTATCTATGTAACATATCTGGGTGTGTTTACTTAAAGCGTCATTGGTTAAATGGATAGAAAAGTCATGCTTCACATATTTTTCTACAACATTTAATACAACTAGTATTACATACAATTTTTTTTGAAAGTGAGTGTGTGGGCCCTTATATTGAAAGTAGAAGAAAAAAATAGTATTAAATACATTATTACATAAAAATGATACTATTATTGTCCTTTTATTATTCAAATTCTTTAGAAAACTATGTGTGAAAACTCTACAAAATTTTTTGACTATGATAACCTTTTTGAGAGATTAGTAATGACAAATTGTGCAATGGATATGAACATTCCTCCATTTTTTTACTATCAGGAAGAATTTAACTATGCATTGGGTCAAGGAAACAAAATTTGGGGGACCGGTACATTATTAATTGATGTTTCCAATAGATAAGTACTTTATATATGTGTTTTTATTATTATGTATGAAATTATAGGAAAATAATTAAATACAAAATAATTTTTTATTTATTTTAGTTCATAAATATCTTAGGAATTTTAAATAATATGTGAAAAATAACTCGTAACTAGATGGTTATATTTCTTATGACTATTTTGAAGAGGAGTGTATAAACTTTTATTTTAGTTACATGGATGATATTGACACAATATTAAATCGAGTAAGACATGTGGATGAAACACCAACGCAATCTCAACTACATGATAAATATAAAAATATTTCCTCTAGTTGGATGATCTGTTTGGAGGGGGTCAGATGATACACTGATATAAATGGAATTTTAATTGGCACATAGATATGTGATACTAAATAGTGAAATTTCATATTAATTTATTTAAGAGCTCATGATACAAACAAAGAGACAAATGAGAATCACATCCCAAAATGAATTGGATATAATAAAATAGTTTAATAATGGACATTAGAGTAGTTTACATGATGTGTAAGTCCATAAATATTGAAACCAATATATATATAAGGGAGACACATATATTTCAAAAATAAAATAATTTATATTGCATTTTTTTATCATGAATATTGAGTCTAAAGATGAATTGTAAGGATATTTCTTGTTTTTAGTTTGATGTCCTCTAAAATAGGATCCAAATTTCAACAATTAAAATGAGAATGGAATTAAATTTCATATATTTGATTATGAATTGGGTTTAAAAATGCATAATAGTGGTACATTAAAATTTTATAATGTGGGATACTATAGAATGAAAAATGATAATATTGACCTAAACTATCATGTTCATTTTTTGGTTCTTTCTATTCACATGAAATTGGGTCAATATTGTCATTGGGTGAAAATAAATTTCTTGAAAATTAACTTCTACTAACTTCTCTCACATGATGGAGGTCAGTGACCATTAATTACATGATATGTATATCTTAAAATCATAAAAAATAGTACATTTTGTGGATGATTTACTACATGATGGGTAGACTGTAGTTATTCATGTAAAAAAAGAGTGATAAAACACATTTTTATTGAATATTTTATTGATAATAAATGATAAAATTTCCTCAAATTGTGTTAAATTTTTTTGTTTATATAATATTTGGGATTAGATCTTTCATTTTAAATATTTATGGAAATTCCAGTTTTACCCATTATAGCGCACTGTTGTATTTCAAATATAAATATTTTAATTTTTTTTTGAACTTGAAATTTTGTAACTGTGTTCCTAACTTAATAGGATACAGATTTTATTCTGGAAATTAAAGCAAAATCGTGCATTTTTTGGACTAAATATACCATGAAACCAAATGTGGGATGGGGCCACCAGATTCGACATTGGTTCTGTATTTGGGCCATAACATCTTCATAAGCCCTAGGATTAGGCCAAAACATCGAGGGGATCTCTCCAACCCAATTATACACAAATCATTATTCAGGAAGAACAACTAGTTCATGTGTTTTGGAGGCCAAATGAGTAATGCAAGTTGTCTTAAAATATTTGGCTGAGATTCCCCATTCACACATGAAACCTCTTTAAACCAAGCCTCGCATCCACCCAATAAATAGGTGTTTTTATCATTTGGTGGGGTTGAGACGTGAATTAGAAAGTTTATTGCAATAGAGAAGTGGATCCACTTAAATTATCCAAGCATTTCTAAAATGGTAGCTCTTGAATCCAGGATCCCTTCGACGAAGTCTTATTCTTTGTCTTCTTCTTGTTGTAATGCTTTTGTTAGTGTTATAAACATATTTGTTATTAATTAATTAATTTTATTTACTTTTGTTTTGTTCAAATTTATTATTGTATTAATCTTCATAATTGGGCTGGAATTAATAGTAGAAACGATTTTGGGTTCTACCCTCTCTAAACCATTACAAATACAAAACGTTTCTACATTGACTACACCCCCATAAAAGAGTAGTTTTCTTAGAGATTGATATATTTTCTACACTGTTCATTTAATTATTTTTAATCATTGAGGTAAATTAATTCATTTATTATTATCCATTAATGGAGTTTTTAAATTATAATAAACTAAGTAATTAATTGAACAATTAAAACAAAAACACGCAAGGTCGAGTATTGTGTAAATTGTGAGAGAGCGATCTTAATCGGTAATATAAGACCACACGGGATAAATTTGTAGATTTGAAATACAATCCAAAAAAACAATTCATCATCATTTTCAAGAATGGATATATGCCTTAATTTACTACTGACTATAAGCTATATTTAGAACATCAGTCAAAGTAGGGTGCTATGATTGCATGTTTCGAAGCAAGTCTGAGGATTAACATTTTTCATCTTTGTGGTAATGTTAACTCCTGTAGGGTTTGAGGGTTAAACAATTATGGGATAATAATTATGTTGGTATTTATATAAATGATATTTATTAATATGTAAATGAAGAGGTAGATTTAGATTGAATATGTATTTTAGAAATATTTTCTAAAAAACATATTCTTGTTTTTTCATTTTAATCAAACTTCATTTCAAATATAAAAACAAAAAAATAACATATTCTTATAGTAGACTTCAACAAGGTTTATAATTAGTAAAATAATCCCCCATACTTTTATGTAGTGTGTTTTCTCCCCTTTTTTATTTTCATAATACCATTAAAAAGTTGCTTCAATTACTTCCTCTTTATAATATGACCTTGACCAGCCACTCTGTTGCACCTAAGTACCCCACAAACCATTTATCATTTGAAGGAACCCACGACATCACCCATTAAAATTGGAACAGTTGCTGGGGAGGCAAGTAATTATTTCAACCAATTAGAGGTATTTATTTATTTTTACATTTTATTATCTTATTCTCTTCTTTCATCCTACATTACCCAATCAGAATTTTTTATTTCTTCTTTAATTTTCTTCTTCTTCTTTTTGGACCATCAACTCAAACTTATTATCTTTTATTTTATTATGGTCCACTTTTGTTCATATCATTTTTATTTTATTTATGAAATAATCTAATCCCGAATATCTCTTAGATATAGATCATGAGATTGAATGTAGCCTTCAGGCTCGAATCAGACATACTAAGTCTACGGGAAGTTTCAACATTCATCATGTTGGAGAATTCTTCCACTCTCAGAACATTGAAATTAGAAGCAATTTAAATTAAACCATAAAAAACCAATGGCTGAAAATAATGGTAATTAACTTAATAGAACCATTCATGAATTGGATGCACCTGATTTTAATTATCAACCAGATTGTATTGCATACCCAAATCTCGAATTAGAAATTGAATTGAAATCTGGGTTAATTCACCATCTATAAAAGATTCATGGATTATCTGGTGAGGACCCAAAAAAAAACTTAAATAAATTAATTTGGTTTCATTGACCCATAAAAAATGAAATGTATCTAAAGATCAAAACTAACTCAGAGCATTCCCATTCTCACATGATAGAGCTATGGATGATTGGATTTATTATTTGAAACCTAAAGATGTAACTCATTGGTACGATTTGAAATATATTTTCATGTGGAGACTTTTTCTAGATTCAATGACCACATCCCTTTGAAAAAAGATCTCAGGGATCAAACAAGACCAAGGTGAGTCAATGTATGAGAAGTGGTTGTGATTCAAGAAGTTGTTTGTAAGCTGCATGCATCCCTAAATCAGTGAGCAAGTCATCACCCACAACATTTATGAAGGACTCACAACTATAGAGAGAAGAATGGTGGATGTTGTGGTTGTAGGAGCATTGGTGGACAAAACACCAGCATCTACACATGTGTTGATTGAATAGAAGACCCAAAACTCACAACAATGTGGCTATCGTGGTACATCACATGTTAGTATAGTACATTAGGTATGTCCTTCTTCTCTTTACAGTCCTTTGATAGATACCATGTAAGAATAATTTACCACTATGGTGAGGAAATATTTATTAGGATCAAAAAACATATCAACCCACTCTTTCATGGCCTTGTGGCATTTTTACTTAGACTAGCCACCCAACTGACTATTTCCCCCAACTACAAGAAACAGATGATTTTCCAGCTGTGGTTTTTGGGAGACAATATCAGCAGTAGGAACAACTATATCCTAAAAATAAGCTTCATTCCTTTTCACCAACATACAAGAAATAGTGGAAAGATCAATCAGACATGAGGTATGTATCGGGACAACAACAATGGTACCCTTATCCACAAAATTTCAAATAGCCTCCACCCTACCAAAAGGGTTTCCAACAACCCCAAAGGCGATTTGAAGCTCAAGCATCCACAATTCAATAATAGGGGAACTCACAGCCAAAGGTATATTCTAACACTGATGACCTTTTGAAGAAAATTGTTCTTAATCAATAGAATGAGCTGATAAATCACGGTTCGGAGCTGAGGGGGTTGAATATTGAAATGAGCCAGATTGTCACCACCCTCCATTAACTGTAAGGAAGAATTTTATAAATCTACCTTCCCAACCTACTCTAAATCTCAGAGGGAATGACGATAACATCACATTGAGATGTGGGATGAAAACAACTAATACATCTGCACCTGTCATTCCAATGGGATTCACCTCAACTCCAGAGAAGACCCATTCAAAACCATATGATGAGAAACCCAAGGAGAAAGATAAATTCTAGAAAAATATTGATTATATTCTTCTTAAACCCCTTTAATTTCCAAACTGGGTTGTACAAACCCAGAATATTGCTATTGAGGCAACAAAAAAAGAGGTTTTGGACACATTTTAGCATGTGAAGATCAACATACCTCTACATGAAGCTATCATTCAAATCCAAATGAATTCTAAATTCATTAATAAAAATTATACCAATCGAAGAGGTTTCAAGGGAAATGAGAGGATAAATCATGGAAAGAATGTGCGATTACTCATTACACCAACTCTAACAATGCCAACGAAGTTCATGGATCCTGGTAAATTCACCATCCCATGCACTATAGGGGAGTTACACTTTTCTGATGCACTTTGTGATTTAGGAGATTCCAAAATGTGATGCCTCACTCTGTAATCTCTTTTTTGCAGGTTTGTGTGTTGAAGCAGACAAGACTAGTGGTGATGTTGGAAAATAAATCTACAACATATCCATTGGGAGTCTATGAGGATGTATTTGTCTAGGTAAGAGACATGATCGTTCAAGCATAATTATGTGTGATTAACATGGAGGATGATCAGGTAAATTCTCATGCTCCCAGTATATTTGGTAGACCCATCCTCAAAATAGAAAAAAAAATCTTAAATTTCAATAAGTGTACACATTACATGGAGTTTGGGGATGAATTAGTGATATTTAATGTCATGGACTGCATGAAGTACCGCTTAGATGAACATTATGCATTTTTTATCTCCCATTTTGAACCACAAAATAAAAACCCCATGGAATTTTCTTGTCATATTTTTAGGGAGATTATGATTATTGGTTCTAGTTTGATGTGCAAGAGTACATTCACACTAGTTTATAATGCACAAGACTCATTAAGAATTGATTTTGAAATGGATTCATATTCTGATTTTGAGCATTTGATCTCTGATTATGACATGGTTATTGAGAATTCTGATGTAATTTATGCTTTATTATTTTATTTTAATGATGTTTTTTTATATTGATGTTCATTGGGAAATATATTCGATCCTCTAATTTTTCCATCCGTACATCACCCCCCTACATTTGAACTCAAGCCATTTCCAACTAATATCAAGTACTCATACTTGTTATGTGGTGAGAAATTACCTATTATCATTGCTAACAATATCTCTTTTGAACATTAAGAAAAAATATTGAATCTATTGAGGGAGAAAATTTTGGCAACCATGTGGACGTGGAATAACATATCAGGTATTATCCCCTCTATTTTTATATATAGGATTTTTTTGAAGGATGAGGCTAAACTGGTTTGGTAGCCACAAAGGAGACTCATTCAAACCCTACTAAAAGATTTTAAAAAAGAGGTTGACAAATTGCTTGAGGTAGGTATAATTTATCCCACTTCAGATTCTGAGAAGGTGAGTCCTATTCTAGTAGTGTCTAAGAAAATTGTTGTTACTGTTGTTAAAAATTCAAATGATGAGTTAGTTCCAATGAGGGTGAAAAATAGTTGGTGTGTGTGTATTGATTATAGGTAACTAAATCAAACCACTCTCAATAACCATTTACCCCTCCCATTTATTGATAAAATTATTGACAGACTAGATGTGAAGACAGATTATTGTTTCTTGGATGGATTATCTGGATATTTTCAGTTTCCTATTACTCTAGAGGATGAGAAGAAGACAAAATTCACTTGTCTATTTAGTACGTTTTCCTACTGAAGGATTCCATTGGGACTTCGCAATGCCCCATGTACCTTCCCGAGATGCATGGTGAGTATTTTAAAGATTTCATTTAGTCTTGCATAGAGGTATTTATGGATGATTTTATAGTATATGGGTATTCATATTATGATTGTATATTTATTTTGGGAAAGGTTTTGAATTGTTTTTTTGAAAATAATCTGGTCTTAAACATTAAAATGTGTTAAATCATGGTAGATCGTGGGATTGTCTTCAGGCATGTATTGTCAAAACATTGGTTATAGTTTGATAGATATAAAGTCGATATCATTTCATACAAACCTTACCATTCATGTGTGCATGATGTTAAATATTACTTGGGAATGCAGGGTTTTATCGGTGCTTCATCAAGGATTTTAGTAAGATTTCTCTTGTTATGTCAGGATTACATCAAAATGATTCTTATTTCGTGTTCGATGATTCTTGTAGGAAGTCCTTTTATGTGTTAATAAAGTGTCTGACCACTCCACTAATCATAAATCCCTCACGGTGGGAGCTTCCTTTTTAGCTTATTTGTAACACATCCAACTTTGTGGTCGGAGATTTTTTATCTCATGGGATGGATAGACGTTTTCATGTGATTTCATAAGCACCAATTACATTGGATTCGGCCCAATAAAACTAATCAACCATAGAAAAAGAGTCTCTTTCTATTATATTTTCGTTAGATAAATTCCATTCATATTTATAGGGATCTAAAGTAGTTTTTTTCGAACCATGTTGCAATGAGGTACCTATTGATGAATCCAGATTCCAATACCAGGCTAGTCTGATGGATTCTCCTTCTTCAAGAAGTTGACATTGAGATAAAGGACCATAAGGGGTTAGAAAACCTAGTGGCGGGCCACATGATTAGGCTTACTCGCACACTAGAGGATGACACCATGGACAAGGTACCACTTCAGAACACATTCCTCGATGAGAATCTTTATTTCATCTCAGTTATGTATCCATGGTATGCTGATTTATTGAACTACCTAGTTTTATATGAAATTTTTACAAATTTAAAGGAACATAATGTCCAAAATTTAAAGAGTGGCTCTAGATTTTATGTGTGGGTTGATCCATACTTATTCTGTATGTGTAGTGACCATGTTAATAGGAGGTGTGTTCTTGATCATGAGTTTTAGTATATTCTTCAATTTTGTCATACACTTTCCTGTGGTGGAAACTTTGGATCCTAACAGATATCTAGGAATGTTTTATACTCTTGATTGTATGGGCCATGTTTATTCCAGGATGCTCATGTGTTCTGTAGGTACTGCTCATGTTTCCAACACAGTGGTAATATTTCTAGGAGACACGAGATGCCCCAACAACCCATTTTATTATTTGATATTTTATATCTATGGGGAATTGACTTCATGAGTCGTTTTCCTAGTTAGTTTATCTTCCTTTATATTTTGGTTTACGTTGATTACGTGAGAAAATTGGTGGACGATAAGGCCACCAGGACTGATGATTCTCATGATGTTATGGAATTTGTCAAAGAGAGATTATTTGCAGGTTTGGAGTACCGAAGGCCATCATCATTGACCAAGGAACACACTTCTAAAATCGTAATTTTCCTTCCCTCCATTAGAATTTTGGGGTGACACACAAATCATCAACACCATACTACCCCCAAAAAAAATTTCAGGCTGAGGTTTCAAAATTGGTGTTGAAACGAATTTTGGAGAAAAATGTGCAGCCAAATAGGAAAGATTGGAGCAAGAACTTGGAGGATGCATTGTGGTATTATAGGAAATCATAAAATACCTCTATCAGTATGTCCCCATTTCAGATTGTTTTTGGGAAATACAGTCATCTTCTTAAGGAAGTTGAGCATCAGGAATATTGGGATATAAAGAAATGTAACATGGATTTGTCCCAAGATTGAATCCAAAGGAAGCTACAAATTACAATGCTTGGGGAGATTTTTTTGTTCTCATATGAGTACTCAAGGCACTATAAGTAAATATCCAAAGATGCTCATGAAAAAATGATCCAGAGAAGATAATTTCAAGTTGGAGAGACAGTCTTTCTCTATAGTTCACGACTGAAGCTAATTCAAGATAATTTGCATTATAGGTGGTCAGGTCCTTATGTTGTGAATACTTTTTCCTTATGGTGTAGTGGATATCACACAAGAGGACACAGGAAAGAGATTTATAGTCAATGGGCAACGTTTGAAAAATATACATTGAACGACTTCCTACTAATGCAGTGGATTTAATCACATCGCATGACCCCATCATCCCTTGAGCATATCAGTCTATTATTAACCCTTTCACTTTTATATTCATTTTCCTAATTAAATTTATAAATTTCATCTGCATATATCATCTCATAGGTTCACATTGAGGAAAATGCAATTTTTTCAGTGTGGGGGAGTGGGCTACATTTTGTGTTAGATATTTAGAATTTTTATTTCTGTGTATTATGTGTATTTTTTATTATGTTATTTGTCAAAATTTTCAAGAAATAAAAAAAAATAAAAAAAACAAACAAATATATCATTTAACATTCTCATGTGGAACATATGAAAAATACAAGTTTTCAAAATTCATTGGTAGAAAAATAAACATGATTAATATATCATTATCAAGGATTGACTTTTATAAAAATTGAATTTGTTGATGATATGAATGGTTGTGCCATTATAAAACCTTTTAGATTTTGACATCATTATTTGTGATATTTTTTCATGGTAAATTGTGTCATTGATTTCTCCACACAATTTTTCACACAATAATGACTTTTGAGTTTTTCTTACCCAATTGAATGTATATTCAAGGTAAGTGATCTTATTCTTCTTATAATAATGTCTTTCCATACGTTCATTTCTCTTCTGATTATTTCTATCACTATATCAAATTGACCTATGTGTGGGCACCTAATATCTAACAATTGTACACCCTCTAAAAACATTCAACACAAAAATCCAAAAATCCAAAAAAATCAGTCAATAAAGAGGTGAGTGAAAAAATGTACAACGTGTGGGGATATTTAGGTCGGGAGCTCATGGTTTGACATCTGGGAATCCTTAAATGAGAGGGTTTTGGAATTTCAATGAAAATGATGTTGAAAAGGTTCGGTGTAATAGAATCAAGTAAGAAGAAACGTTTTTGTTGACCTGAATATAATAGATAAATGGTGGATAGACAAGATTGGAATGGTTTTCACACACATGCATGTTGTGAATTATTGGCATGGTAGACCCATGAATTGTTTCTCTATGATGGGTGTAATTAATTTCAATGGATTCTTCTTTGACACAATTAATGAGACAATGAATTTTATATTTATTGTTATTGACTCTTGATTTTATTCTTAGTTTTCCTATATTTTCATTGTGGATTGATAAATTTGAATAGGCATATCTTGTCACAATTTTTTCACATACAAGATATGAGGTTTTTCCCCAGAGTGCAAAAGGGTAATTGTGGGGGACTTGATAAGACACATTTTTATAAAAAAAAATTGATAATAAATTATAAAATTTCTTTACATTGTGTAAAATATGTTTCTTTATAAAATATTTGCGATTAGATCATTCATTTTAAAAATTGTTGGAAATTCATGTTTTACTTTTTATAGTGACTTGTTGTATTTTAAAGATAAATATTTTAATATTTATTATTTCAACTTGAAATTTTGTAAGTGTGTTCTTTACTTAATGGGATACATCTTTGGTTCATGAAATTGGAGCTAAATCGTGCATTGGGTTGGACTAAATAGTCCATGGAGCCAATGGTGGGCTGGGCCTGCCAGATTTGAGATTGGTTCTATATTTGGGACATAACCTCTACAAAAGAGCTTGTATTGGTCATAAATTTTGAGGGGAGATCACTAGTAAATTTTTTCACAAATCATTCCACAGGAATAATAGCATGTTCATGTTTTTGAAAAGAAAAATTGGTGGTGCATGTTGGATTAAAATATTTGGTCGAGATTCTTCATTCACATTTCAAACCTCTTTAAACCTAGCCTCCCCTACAATCTATAAATTATTTATTTCCTCACTTGGAGGCGTTGGGACATGCATTAAGATTTTGAGGTAAGAGAGGAAGTGGATCCACTCTTATTATTCAACCATTTAAACAAGGGTAGATCTTGAAGAAAGGATCCCTTCGATGAAGCCTTTTTCTTCTTCCTCTTGTAATGCTTTTGTTTGTGTAATAAAATTTTTTTGTTCTTCATTTATTTAAAAAAAATTCTTCAGTTTTGTTAAAATTTCTTCTTCCCTTAATATTATTAATTGTGCTAGAATCAATAGAAGAACCATGATTGGTTTCTAACCTCTCTAGACCTTTGAAAATACAAAACGCTTATACAATTATTACACCACCCATTGAAGAGTAGTTCTCCTAGTTATCGTTCTATCTTTTACCCAATTAATTTAATTATTTTTAGTCATTAAGATAATGTAATTATAATAATATGATTCATGAATTGAGTATTTAAATTAGAAGTAACTATGAATGAAATTAAACAATGAAAACAAAAACACGTGAGGTCGAGTATTGTGTGAATTGTGAGAGAGTGATATTAATTTGTAATACAAGACCACACAGTATAATTTTGTAGAGTTAAAATATAATACCTAAACACAATTTATCCTAATTTTACAGAATGGATATGTTCCCTAATTTAGCACTGACTATAATATAGATTTATAACATCAATTAAAGCATGGTGCTATGATTGCATGTTCTGAATCTAGTCTCGAGTTCAACTCTTTTCATCTTGTTGGTAATGTTAACTCTCGTAGGGTTTGTGGGTTCAAAAATTAAGGGATAAAAATTAAGTTGGTATTAATTTAAAGGATTATTAATAATAATTAAAGGAATTGGTATAATTAAATTGATTACGTCTTTCAAAACTATTTTCTAAAGAATATTTTCCTGTTTTTTTATTTTAACCGAATATCATTTCAAAAATAAAAACAAAAAAATACAATCATATTCCAAAAAACATCATCAAGGTTTTTAATTTTTAAAATTATCCCCCATTCTTTTAATGTAGTGTGTTTTTCTTCTCATTTATTTTATTTTTATAACAGCCTTAATAATTTGTTTCAATTACTTCCACTTTGAGAGTCGACCTTGGTCCGCAACTCTGATGCTTCTATATACCCCGAAAACCATTAATCATTTCAGGGATCCCATGAAAGGGCCCTTCCAAGTAGACTTTTATGATATGGGTGATGAAGTGGAAGATTTTACCAATGACATTTCATCACATCAACAACAAAAAATAGAACATATTTTTCCATCATGATATTGAAAATATTATCCTTTCAAGGGTGGAAATAGTAGATGAAGTAATGATAGAGCAGATTAATGATATTATTTAAGTAAAAAATAATTATAGGTGTTGTTGGCCATTAATTTATGAATAATTAATTATCATAGATATGTATATTTGTCAGTATTATTCATCTGTTAACATTTCTATTTTTTCAACATTATTTTTTTAAAATATATGTTGAGAAGTAAATTTTATTGGATTAAATGATAAGAATTATAAGGAGGAATCCTTTTACTAATCATAGTCGACTCTTACATAAAGTTACATCAACCAAACTAATAGATGATTATCCATCTGTCTCCCTCCCAACAGCATCTAGGACACCCTCGTCCGACCCTCTACAACGTCTCTCGCATCTTTCATTCAATCAACTATTGGAATAACCTTTCTTAGTGTCCCATCAGTAGCTGAGATAGTTCCTACCCATTGAACAGGATCAGTAGTAAATAAGTGTTTAATTACTATTTTTCCACTGGGATATTGGATAGTGATAGTTATAGGTAAAAAAATCATGAATACAGTAATTTCACTTTTACTATAATAAAAACTATATTTCACGAAATATATAAACACTTATTCAACTTAGAGAAATATGAACAATTAAAATGTCAAGTGAATGAGAGAACTCAAGTTAGTTATGCCATTTAACTATTTTGTGGTCCCTGGTGATATTTCATCAATGCCTTGTATTGTGCAGGTAAATCACACATCTTCAAAATCATTTTATACACAAACATTTATTAGTTTTAAGTATAAATTTAAATATAGGGAAATATTTAATTTTCCATATAAGTTTTATATATCTGATGGTAGCAAGAAGTGGATATGGATATGGAGAGGATGTTGAGTAGAGTTTATTGGGATAATAAGCAAAGTAATGATTGTCGAACTCCAATCAATTTGAGTTTGGACTATTTAAATTTTTTTGGGGGTTATTTCTTAGGGACTTTTTCCCTAGATCTCCCAAAATACATTAAATAATTAATGTAATTAATTTGGTAAATAAGAAACCCATTTCATTGTTATAGTAGGATATAATTCTGATTTATAGTTTGGTTTAATTTTCTTGATATATTGGTTTCACTATTTTGGGGTTACAAAAAGTCATATTTTTTTAATTGATATATAGTGGTAGTTTAAAATACTAAATATATGAAAAATGATTGTTTTTTGGTTGTTTAAACCACCACTGTTTATGATCATTTTTTATCTTAGTTGTGATTTTTTTCATTTTAGTAGTATTTTTGCTTCCCAAAAATTGAATATCATTTTGTAGAAGTTCAAACATCCGCAATGAACTAGTTGTTTTTATGGAAAGTAAAACGACCATTTAACCCCATATAACTGCCTCTAAAAACATTCTATTATGATTCTTATAAACTGTTGCTAAACGGTCAGAACATATGATAGTAGACTACTGACGCCAACTTCAGTGGTAGTTTTTTGGAAACTATCATGAACCCATATGGTGGCAGTTTAAACAAACACAAAACTAAAAACCACCATCATATATAAATTTTGTTGTTGTTTGGATGATCATTGGATGCTTTATGTAGATGATCATGAGAAAATAATAGACCATGTGTGTGATTTATTTCTTATAATATGTTATGGTTAAATAATTATTTATATCATTAGTGTCATAACATAATTCTTATTATGTAATGGAATGCATGACTAAAGTTACTTTTATATAAACCCCATTAATCCAACCCATGGGATCCCTATACCTATATATGAGTAAATTCTTAAATAAGGATTGATCTCTCAAGCGAGGGAGGAAGTATGAGTAAGGGATCCACAGTGAAACCAATCAAAGTGATGCACATGTGCCAAGGTTGAATACATTAACATGAACCAATCTACAGTTAAAGGTGTTTTCACATTGCTACATGTGTTAGTTTATCATCCTCTAAATAATCTAACCACTAGAGAATCCCATGATCATGTCACTTATATTTTATATATGTCAGTTGCATAGTTGATTATTTATGTTTGTAAATGTTGCGTTACCACCTTAATTAACAAATTAATAACCATTAAAGATGGAATAAAATACATTTGGATTATAAGTAAATGTTTTATTAGATATGTTTAATCACTTATATAAAATCCATATAATATTAAAAAGCCACAAAAAGGGAAAAAATAGACATTACACATGAGGATAAAATTGCATCAACTAAAATATTAATTCTTATTATCTTTCCACTAAAAATGTTAGACTCAACATCATATTTTAAAGTAATTGACCAAGCCATGTTGGGGTTCTTTCAATAATCATAGAAATTTTGGCATGATTTTTTGGGTTTGATAAACTTATTTTACATCATGGGATGAATCCCCAAGCTGGGAAGGGTAGAACTAAGAGTAAACCATTGTATAAATATTAAATCATGATTACAGGATTGCAAATTCCACTCAACAAATCATGTAATTATGAGTTAATATAGTAGGAAAGTTAAGCGTACCTAAAACACTTCTAATGGGTTATTAGTACCATGTATATGTTATAATAAAGGAATATAAATTATTTACACTAGAATATCAATGAAACAATTTATTCTAAAATAGATGGAGACGGTTACTAGGTTTCTAAAAATAGTGGGATATTAATAATAATTTAATTAATTTTATAATTATTAGTATAAATATATAAATTTTTAATTACTAAAACAACTATTAATAATCTACTCTTAAATTTTAGATATGGGAAATCAGACAACATCTAAAATATAATTATGATCCATATTAAAAAAGGGTTACCTTATCATCAGAGTGAATTTCTAGGAATGGTATGTGTAGTTTTTTGTTACAAAACTCCATGAATGAAAATTGTATGTGTTTAAAATCCCACTTTATGGGTAAATTCTAATGAGGATTGGGAGGAATAGGAATTTCTCTTTCTTAATCATGTGGATTAGCTAATTTATGTCAAATTTTTAATTTTTTATACCATTTCCAATGATATTTTAATGAAATATGAGGATATGAATTCATATAACATGGTTTCTTACACATAGGATCTCACAAATAAGATGGATATATTATAGAGGAATGAAATATAAAATATATTAATTTCATGAAATCTTGGATAGTTGTCCCCAGAAGGGGAACATTCAGTCATGATGATTGGATAAATTTTATTCAGGGACATTTGGGGTTTAAATATCCTTAATGAGTTTTGAATAGATCTCTTTTTTTCCTCACTAACAAGAAACTTCTATAGTTTTATTCTGATATATAATTAGAGAAATATCAATAAGAAACTATTATAACTTCTTAATCTTCTCTTCTATGTTGATAAATATATTGTGAGTGACCAAACCAATTTCATTATTATAAATAAGATGAAGAGGAATAATTAAAATGGTATTAAGAAACATTCTTAATATAAGGATTGGGAGCCCAATACCTCTATGAAGAAGAAGATATATAGGTAAAGAAATTAACAAGATGTGGTATGTTTCTAATGTGAAAAAATGATACAATAAAATATTGATATTACTAGGGGTTATGATTTACATTATAAGGGGTTATAACCCCGTCTAAAGTCATTAGCGTGGCTATTAAAGTTTCAGCTAATATGGCCACCAACTTTCCATTAGCGGTGGTTCATTCTAAGTGCAATTATTATGAATTTTAGCGGTGGTTTCATTAAAAGGCGTTAAAACCCCCTCTAATCTGGATAAAATTATATATGGAAAATATTAGTGCCGGTAACAACTGCCTCTAATAGAAAAAATAAAGGAAAATTAGAGTCGGTTTTAATCACATCTATTTGAGAAAAACATAGAGGGGGTTATAACCCCCTTTAATGAAGAAAATTCACAATATCTAGAAACCTTATAGGCGGTTTCAACCCCTTATAGTATTAAATTCAATTTTTTTAAAGATTTTAGAGCCGGTTAAAAACACCTCTAATCAAACAACTTGAAAAATATTAGTTTCAATTTTAACCGCCTCTAATATAATAAAAAAATTTAAAAAATTATTATATATATTCAATTTCATTTTCTGTGTGTAGGGAAGGATCGGGCTTCTGCAGTCACTAAAAAAATTTACTTCTGAATCTAGGGATTTTGCAGTCGACAAAGAGATTTACTCTTGAAACCAAGATAGCATAGCATCTGTTTGGGGGTTCTGTGTCAGGTAACCCCCCTAAAAATAGTATCTCAATGTTGTGGAGGATTGTATATTTCATGAGGCTAGGTCTTGGAGGATTGTAATCCCATTCTAGGCCTGCAGTGGTGCTCATCGCTAGAGAATGAGAACCTATGTGACATTTCCCGCAGTGGTGCTCACATGCTGTTTCTAAAAGAATCTGGATGTGTTTATGCCACCGGCTTCAGAGTTCATGCATATTTATGTCAAGTGTTTTCAGTTGGCCAGCTACAAACCAGTATATCATCAAGAAATCAACATTAATAATGAAAAAATGACGAGTCAAGTATATATAATTCATGTATGTTCACGTCTTTGATGTCTCCCCTAACAAATAAGCAAATTAATGAGAATATAAATGAGAAATCAGCCAATAAAAATATTAAAATGTCTAGGTCTTATTTATAGGTACATCCCGAAGGTATCATTTCAACTATGAGAATCATCAAATAGAAGATAATAAACACGTGATTTTTCCAAAATATATGTCATTCAAAAACATTGTTTCCAACCCCTCAACATCGAATGAAAAGAAGCACATCCCTCACCAATGGATGAAAAACAGCACTACCCTTACCACTGGATGGAAAGAAGCCCCCTCATATCCATTAACAAAGTAATAATAGGAAACCAAATCTACAAGCATCACTGGTAAAAAACCAAAAAGGAAACATTAAACAAAGTTACCATAAGCAAATCCATCATGTGTCAAGAGAAAAATAAGGGCAACAGTAAAAAAAAATTACAACACAAACAAACATATCCCTATAACACAATCAATTTCTCATGAGCCTTGTAGCATGCAATTTCTCATTCTAAACATCTATAGTATGGTATGGTGATGGTGTATTTCAGGGCATCTCTGACTCTTATAATTTGGAGTGTAATCTGTGATTTATAGTTTTTATTTTGTTGTTCACCCATTTTTTATGATATGAATCCAAGTGGCATATCAAGGAAAATCCTCTCAATAGGAAAACACTAATGAGAGGCACAAAGGAAACCATAAGATCAATTGGTAATCATAGGTTGTGGGAAACAATGAGCAGAGCAAGTGTATGATTAGGGAAATAGGATAAAAAAGGGATTTCCCAACTATACATCATATATAATTTTCTTCAAAAATAATCCTTTATTTAAATATTGTAAAATTGAATTTCAAGTTGAATAGAGTTATACCCGTGTGGTTGCATTCAATAGGTCATCCCATCATCTAATGTAGTCATAGAGAACATTAATGTTATTATACTTTTGGTAGGCTTGGGTTCTGCCACATTGCTTTTTTCTCTTTCATTTCATTCAACCACTTTGGGTTTCCCTTACTGGGTTTTCTTCAGTGGCACGATTCAAATTTTTATAATATTCATCTGTTTATGAATTATTATAAACACTTTAGTTTGTTCCCAATGTTAAGGTAACCTAAAGGGGGAATATCTGATTGTAAACTTGGCTAATATAGTGCTAAGTTGACTCTCAAGGACACTACACCAATATTTATAAAAAATTTCATTGATATGAAAAATAGTAACCAATCACAAGTTCAATAAAATTTAAAAACCCCAATAAATAGACCAATAAGAACCCCACTTCATTTTTTATAAACAGTTTACACAAAATACATTGGATCAAAAACTTAAAAAATTTACACAAAATTCATTTAGAAAGAATAAATTAGGTGAAGTTAAAGGATGGTAATTGAGTATTGGATCAAATACCTAAAAAAAAGAGCATGGGAAGCATTATAATTAAAATAATTTCGTCTAAATGATCTTCTATGATGTCGTGAAGTTTGACCTCAATTAAGTCTCTCATCTTCATCATTAGTGGCATCCTAAATTAGACTTAAAAAATAATTTTTTAATATGTACAAATATTAAGTCATCGAACTTATATGGAAAGGATGGGTTTGGGGTTGACACTAAAAATCATAACACTATATAAATAGATAACTATATCATACATTAATTTCATAATACACTTTAATCTCCACATTCCACAACATTAAAACAATACACATGTGTTCATAAGCAAAAAAACACCATAAATGATCAATCGACTACCTATGATCAATATAGAAAGGATTCCTAGCAAGACTTATATGTTTTTTTTTGAGAAAACTATATACCTAAGAGTAGTTACAAATCAACATCATGTTAATACAAAAAATGATGTTATTTATATGGATAAAAATAAGCCTAACAAAAATCCCTACGAAACCTATGATGATAAACCTAATGGTGGTTCGAAATGAGGCCTTGGAGAATTATTTATGACCCAACCTTGGAAAGTTAAGCATACACTACATAAGTCTAATGAAAAAAATACTTGTCCCACATTGGTGGTTAGGTTGACATACTTTAAAAGAATATTGGCCCCCATTCCATTAACAACATCAACGATTGTATGCATTTGGGTTTTTTGGGCTAACTCACCTTCATTCCTTAGTAATTTCAATTCATCTTGACTAAAATTTGATTTCAAATCATCAACCTCTTTTTGAGATGTAGGACGAAAATTAGATTTAGTGTCACTGATACCTCAAAATCTTTGAGAGGATGAGATGAATAAATATGTCTGGTATGCCACTGTTGGATCTGAATCTACGGATTACACACAAGAGGGGGGGTGAATTGTGTCTTTTCAAAATTATTACAATCTCTTCAATTTAGACAAATTTTGTCCACTATGCTTTAGCACGATTAAATATGCAGCGGAAAAAGTAAAAGCATGAACACATGGATGTATAGTGGTTCGGGGAACAAAAGGCCCCTAGTCCACTCCACCAACGCTCAAATCCACGAGCCTGGCGATTTTCACTATCTGGTCCTCGTTTCCACAGACCTGTTCACAACTGAGTACAGGCAGATGATACCTTTACAAGTTTCAGGCAAACACAGCCTTCCTGGTTCAAACACGAACCCACACAGCTTAGAACAAGAAGCTGATCACTCAAAAATAAAAAAGGGTTTCGATAAAGAAAACACTTCTCCAGTTGTTCGTCACAATTGCAACAGAATGCAATTGACAGTAGATAGATCGTCGTCTTCAAAAAATAAATATCTGTAATCAACACAGTTCTGAGTCGATCCAGTTGCAATAGATATTACAAGAAACTTCACAACTTCAGCAGCAGTAGATTCACAACAGATAGTCGATGTAGAACACGTGAATCTGCTATCAAGATCTTCCTTCGGTAATAAAGGTTTTACACTTCTTCTCAATCACCAGAAAAGAACGCCTTCACACAGTCTCTGTTTCTTGCTCGTTAAAAGATCAATCTATATTTCATACACCTTCCTGTGTATATATATATCCAAAGTTTCCAAGATAGAACATATATATTCAAATCTGAGAAAATCTTCCGCATAAATAGATCCATGAAAATCTCCTTTAGATTCGCGATATAAAAAAAAATAACAGAGCCGTTGTAACTCCCCTGAATAATCGGCATAAAAAGCTCCGTTTAAATCAATCATTAATCTGTTGAAAATCGTCTTTAATTCAGTCAAAGTTGTACTTAAGAATCGGCTCGAAATCCGCTTAATAATCCGCCTGTTTGACCAATGCAAAAGGAAATATCGTCTGTCAAAAATATCCCAACGCCAAACGTAGGGTTGATGACGTGGATCCAAACGTAGGGTTCACAAACTTAAGGTTCAGAACGTAAGGTTTAGAACGTAAGGTTCAGAACGTAAGGTTCAGAACGTAAGGTTCAGAACGTACATACTTTCTCTTCAGCATTCAAACGTAGGGTTGATCATCCATACTTTGTCTTGCTTCAACTCTTCAAAGAACGTACGGTTGATTATAAAAGTAAGGTTGATGATCCATACTTTTGAGAAACAAACTCAACACTGAAAACTAACGTATGGTTTCTCTTCCATACTTGTCCAACAACAAAAACGTAAGGTTCCTTCCAAATGTAATGTTCTTCTTCCATACTTTTCAACAACATAAGGTTCATTAACCATACGTTTCAAAATAACGTAAGGTTCCTTAACCATACGTTTCTTTTAACAGAATAAGTAAACTTTCCATCCATACATTACGTTCATCAACGTAGGGTATGAACAGTGATTCCAGTACGCGCTAAAACTGATCTCGCGCTACAGTGATTTCAGAACGCGCTAAAATTGATCTCGCGCTACAGTGATTCCAGAACGCGCTAAAATTGATCTCGGAATAAATGAAGTATGAAATCTCGTTATATGAAATAAATAAATAAAATAAATTCCTGCAAAATACTCAACGAAATAATTAGTAAATAATTAAGGGTATTTGTGAGCATCAAAATCATCATAAAGAGACAGAGTATTATTTAAAATAATCTCCCCCTTTAAAAAACATTATTTTGAATTGTTTGAAAAAAATACATTGCTCAACAATCTCCCCCTTTTTGATGATCACAAAACCCATAAAATAATAGAACTAATTTAATTGAAATCTTTATTGAAAAATTAGTTTTATAAAATTTTAGAATTTTGAAAGGATTAAAACAATATTTAACTATAATAAAATTTCTCCCCCATAAAAATAAATTTTCAGCTAAAAATAGATAAAAGATAAATGTCGTATATATCCAAATTCTCCCATATATCCAAATTTCTTCATAGGAAACAAATGAATTTAAATGTTGTGTTTATCCAAATTCTCCCCCTTTTTGTGATATCAAAAAGAATGAAAAATTACGGATTTGAACACATTCAATATTGCACTGAACTATAAGTAAATGCTATAATTAACTGTGTATGAATAAGTGAATTTGTTATACTGTCTAACTCAATCATAAATCAATAAACAACAAAACAAAAAAGAAGTAAGAAAAGAACTTTCATTCACAAGCTGTTATATATAAACGATTGTGATATACAGAGGAATCAAGGTTTATAGATAAGACAGGGAAAAAGGTGTATATCTCCTTTGAATCGCGGTCTTTATCTCTATAAACTGTTCTCTGAGCCTCTTCATCATCCCATATCCTAACTTGATGATAAGATCTCTGTTCTCTTGAGTCATATGAATATCTTCAATCAAATTAACTCTAAAAAACTCATGCATTCTTTCTTCTTTTTCAACAAAAAGAGCCAGTTTTTCTGATAACTAATTCAAAAGAATCCTAATCGGTTGCTCTCCAGATTTCAACTGATCCACTAAAAATCTCTGATTATCTAGCAAAACTGACAAAGGGGCACTATTACACTGAGGATCGTGTAATCTGTCACTCATATTGCTCATTGCTGCAGTAATTTCTTGAAATTTCCTAATCAAATCAGGTGAAAAGCCTGATCCAATCACAGCACTGTTTGCAACAGACTCAAATTTATTCTCCATGTAAATCTTCAACTCAGACAAATCATCTTTCTTTACCATCTCTGATTTTAACTGATCAACAGCATGCAACATATCAGTCTTAAACAAATCTACTTCATGTCTTGAAACAGTACATTCTTTCAGCTTCTGAAACTTCAACTGCTCTAAGTTCAGAGAATTTCTGAGACTAACATTCTCAGATTCTAACTGAGAGATACGCTTGTACAACTCAACAACATATTCTTTTCTCGAATCAGGGGCACCCTGTGCTCGATTCTCATGTCCAGAATTAGGTTGATGAAGCAGGGCAAGTGGTAAGGAATCTGCATCTGACTGTTCTTTGTCCTTGTCCTGACAAGGTTGATCCACTGAACTATCTTTTGAAGCCTGAAACTCTTCCACTGAAAAATTTTCCTGAAGAACCTCTGTATTAGCTTCAGAAGTATGTTCATCACGAACAGTAGTCTCTCAGACTTCTACTGATTGGTCAAGAACAATATTTTCATGTAAATCTTGAGGTCGGGCCACTTCTTCACCAGGCACTGCCTCCATAAGTTGTTCTTGTTGAATTACTTTTTCAACAGCCACAACAACAGATTGAGGTTCTTTTTGAGTTTCTGTTTGAGCTGCTGGTTCCTCTATCGGTGCAGTCTGCTCCACAACAGCTTCTCTCACAAATGAATAAGAAAAAAATGGTTCAGAGGATTTCAAGGCAGGAGAGATAATTTCTTCATCAATTTACCTCTTCCTTCTAGATTGAAGTCCTTCTTGACTTCTCTCTTCCTCAACTTCCTCCATCTCAAAACGAATTCTCCTTGCCACTGTACTAACTCTTGATTCTGCTTGTCCCTCGTTGGACATAGCCGGTTGAGCCTGAGCACTCTCCGAGTTTTCCTCAGCTCCAACAGGTAAGAGTTTTCCTTTAATTGTGCTCCAGAAGTATCCTACTTTCCTCAAAGTTCCAGCATTAAAAACATTACTGTGGTGAAATTTCACCCCAGCATCTACCAATCTGACCATTCATCTTTTAAACAAAAACAAAGAAATGAACCTTCCATAAGGGAAAAAGGTCATTCTTGCTTCACTCTGACAGCAGTAACTCAGATATCTTATCATAAGCCGAGGAAAATTAAACTTAATATCACACATCATAAGATACATTATGTAAATGTCAGGGTATAGGATTTTCTCCATCTCAGCCATTCTTGGTGCTAAACCAGTCTGAACAAATTTTACCAAAATTTTATGATCGGGCTCCAAATCCTTAATAAACATCTTCTTTATCACTCTGGTTCCAAACAGAAAAGACATAATGTCTTCAGACTTATGTACAGAATCTCCAATATTCCGTTAATTGAAATGAAAAACTCCTTCATGAGGGCAGTTAAGAATTTGACTTATCTCTACAGATGATATTGAAAAGTCCTTATCCTCTATTTGAGCCAATAAACTATCCTCTGTATCTCCAAGGCTAAACTGAACAGTTATAAAGAAATGTCTCATTTCTTCCTCATATAGAAACTCAGAATTTTCATTATTAAAAGCTTGCTCAAGGCTTTGAAATGACAACGCTTGCTTCAACAGTAAATTAGTTTCAAACAGCCACTCTAAATCTATGACTTTACCTTGCAGTATTTTCCGACTAACTACCTTAGGTTTCTTTGCAGCACTGCTCTCGGCTTCATCTGGACGCTTAGTCTTTGCCATTCTAACAACGATTTCTGAAGGTTCGTAAGTTTGGGGTTTGAAGATTCAGAAAAGGGTTTTGGAGCAGATGTGCGGTTTTAGGTTTTCGAAAGGGTTTCCGAAAAAGGTGAAGCAGTTTAGAAGGTGAAACGGTTCTGACAGCCTTGATTCCCGTGTAATCACTAATCATTACTTTTATTTAAAACAAAATAAAATTACTTATAGTGGAAAACAGAAATTAAGAAGAATTCGAAAACAGAATAAGATTTAAAAAAAACTATTTAAAATTAAATAAACCTAACTCCCCCTTAATAAATTCAAACCTTTCCGTGGGAAGTGGTTTAGTAAAAATATCTGCTAATTGATTTTCTGTATTTACAAAATCTAAAAATATATCCTTTTTAAACACATGATCTCTTAAAAAGTGATGTCTTATATCAATGTTCTTAGTTCTAGAATGACTAATAGGATTTTTTGAAATATTAATTGCACTAGTATTATCACATAAAATAGGTGTATTATTGAAATTTAATCCAAAGTCCATAAGAGTGTTTTTCATCCACAACACCTGTGCACAGCAACTACCTGCAGACACATATTCTGCCTCGGCTGTTGACAGGGAAACTGAGTGTTGTTTCTTACTAGACCATGATACTAAAGACTTCCCTAAAAAGTGACATGTTCCTGAAGTACTCTTCCTATCTAATCTACAGCTTCCAAATTCAGCTTCTGAATATGAAATTAAATTAAAATCAGAGGTTTTTGGATAAAGCATAGATTGATAAATAGTACCTTTTAAATATCTAAAAATTCTTTTAACAGCAGTTAAATGGGATTCTTTGGGATTTGATTGAAATCGAGCACAAAGACATACTGAATACATTATATCTGGTCTACTAGCAGTAAGATATAACAAACTACCAATCATACCTCTATATAACTTGTTGTCCACTGATTTTCCAGTTTCATCCAAATCAAGTTTTATATTAGTACACATAGGAGTTGTAAATGGCTTGCTGTTTTCAAGTCCAAATTTCTTAAGTAAATCAGTAATGTATTTGCATTGATTTAAAACATTTCCAAAATCTTTTTGAAATATTTGAAGACCCAAACAGAAATTTAATTCTCCCATCATACTCATTTCAAATTCTTTTTGCATTAATTCTGAAAATTCATGACAAAGAATTTTATTGGTTGATCCAAAAATTACATTATCAACATAAATTTGAACCAACAAAACATTATTTTTCACAGTTTTCTTAAAGAGTGTTGGATCTGCCAGTCCAACAGTAAAATCATTTTTCAAAAGAAAAGAACTTAGTCTTTCATACCAAGCTCTAGGTGCTTTTTTAAGGCCATAAAGAGCTTTAGTAAGTTTGAAAACAGAATCTGGTTTTTGAGAATTTTCAAAACCAGGAGGTTGCTCAACATAAACTTCCTCCATTAAATAACCATTTAAAAAGGCAGATTTAACATCCATCTGAAATAATTTAAAATTCATATAAGATGCATAGGCTAAAAGGATTCTAATGGCTTCTAACCTGGCTACAGGTGCAAAGGTCTCATCATAATCTATTCCTTCTTCTTGATTATATCCTTTAGCTACTAATCTTGCTTTATTTCTAGTTATTATCCCTTGATCATCCTGTTTATTCCTAAAGACCCATTTAGTTCCTATTACTAGATAATCATGTGGTCTTTCAACTAATTCCCAACACTTATTTCTCTTGAACTGGTTCAATTCATCCTGCATTGCTATTACCCAGCTCTCATCATCTAAGGCTTCTTTTATGGTCTTAGGTTCTTGTTGGGATAGGAAAGCAGAGAATTCAACTATGTTTCCAAGGTTTCTTCTAGTTTGAATACCAGTCTCTAAGTCACCTATCACAGATTCTAAAGGGTGATTCTTTAAGGTTCTAGACTGTCTAGGCATTACATTCAAAGGTTCATCAGTGTCATGTTCTTCTGAACTGGACTGAATTTCTTTTATATCATTTTCAAAATCATTCTTTAAATTCTCAAGTCTCATGTTTTCATTAGAATTAGGTTCATCTATTCGTTCTATCCTTTTCTCAAAAGGATCAGATTCATCAAATTTCACATGAACTGATTCTTCAACAATCCTTGACTTTTTATTATAGACTCTATAAGCTTTGGAGGTTGCAGAATATCCTAAGAAAATACCTTTATCAGATTTTGGATCAAATTTACCAAGATTATCTTTGGTATTCAAGATGTAAACCTTGCATCCAAAAACTTTAAAGTAATTTACTTTAGGTTTTCTGTTATTCCATAGTTCATAGGGTGTCTTTTTCAAAATAGGTCTTATTAAAATTCTATTCATTATATAACAAGATGTATTAACAGCTTCTGCCCAGAAATATATAGGTAGGCTATATTCATTTAACATAGTTCTAGCCATTTCTTGAATAGTTCTATTTCTTCTTTCTACAATCCCATTCTGTTGAGGTGTTCTTGGAGCAGAGAATGTGTGTTTAATACCCATGTTTGAGCAAAAGGAATTAAATTCCTGGTTCTCAAATTCTCCACCATGATCACTTCTCAATGAGATTATATTAAAACCTTTTTCATTTTGAATAGATTTACAAAAACCTTCAAATAAACTAAAAGCTACACTTTTAAATTTCAAAAAGAAAATCCAAGTAAATCTAGAATAATCATCAACTAATACATAAACATATAATTTACCAGCTAAACTTTCTACTCTTGAAGGTCCAAACAAATCCATATGGATGAGTTCTAGAGGTTTAGTTGTAGCAACTTTATTAACAGATTTGAATGATGATTTGTGTTGCTTGCCAAGCTGACATGCATCACAGAATCTGTCATTTTCAAATTTGAGACTAGGCAAATCAGAAACTAGATGTTTCTTAGATAATTTATGTAAAGCATATATATTGCAATGACAAAGTCTTCTATGCCAGATCCAGGATTCACTTATATTAGCAGTTAAGCAGTTTACTTGTTGTTTACACAAGGAATACAAATCCAAAGTATAAACATTATCAGTTCTGGGTGCTCTAAACTTAAACAGTTTATCTTTAGAAACAGTACAACTATTGTTAGTAAAATCAACAGTGTATCCATCATCACAGAGTTGAGAGATACTTATCAGATTGTGTTTTAACCCTTGTACATAAAGTACTTTGTTGATTGAGACTGTCTCTGGATTTCCAACTGTTCCAATACCAATAATCTTTCCTTTGGCATTTTCACCAAAGGTGACAAGTCCTCCTTCCTTTCGAGTAAGAGAAGAGAAATTAGCTGAAGTTCCACTCATGTGTCTTGAGCAGCCACTGTCCATATACCATATTTCATTCTTTCTTTGGTGACCTGCTACCTGCAAAGACATTCAAACAAATTGCTTTGGTACCCATATTTTGTTGGGTCCAGGAGTGTTAGCAAGCAGTGATCTGGGTATCCAGATTTGCTTTGTTTTCTTAAAATTGATTGAATCATATAGATCATTGGAAATATAAGCTTTCTTAATTCCACATATTTGAGGTTGTTTTAGAAAAAAGTTTTTAGCTATATGACCTTTTGTTCCACAGAAGTTACAAATAACCTGTTTAGTGCTAGGAACAAAATAATTTTTGTATAACTTATGTTTTTCTCCTTTACTTCCTATTCAAAACCTTTCCTTTTTAATTACAGTTTTTTCAAGTATCTCATTTAAGGCGTTTTCTCCTTTTGTAAAAACTAATGCAGCCTTTTTATAAGATTCTACTTCATCCTGTAGAGTTTTTATTTTTGATTCAAAACTAATTTTATTTGAGTCAGCAGAGTTGTATTTGTCAATTAATTCCTTATGTTGTTTTAGCAAAGTATTTCTCTCATCTGAAATAGCTTTATGCAAGTTTTTTATAGATTTATATTTTTTAAATAATGAGTCATACCTTTCTTCAAGCATATTGCAGTAAGCTGCAAGTTTTTTATTTGAGAAGCTTGTTTCAGAGTTTGATTCATTATTTGAGTCAGAGGAGTAGTATGAGTGTACCTCATCAGTTTCAGCCATGAAACACATATTTGCTTTTAAATTGGCTTCCTCCTTCTCTGAGCTTGATTCAGAAGAATTACTTGAGTCTTCAGAAACACTCCAAGTAGCTTTCATAGCTTTCTTGTCTTTCTGCTCATAATCATCTATTTTGAAGAATTTCTTCTTCTTTGCATCTTTCAATTTTGGGAAATCCGGTCTGATATGTCCCATCTTTTTTCATTCATAACATCTCACTTTCTTGATATCCTTCTTGAAGGATTTCTTGAAGTCTTTCTTCTTACTGTAGAACATTCTGAATTTTCTGGCTAGCTGAGCCAGTTCTTCATCCGAATTTGAAGAATCAGAGCTTTCTGATTTAGCACTTACTTCTCTGTTCTTCATCTTTCTATCCTTTTGTTGAGAAGTCACTTTCAAAGCAGTATTTTCCCTTTTTATGTAGACTTTATGCTCATTTACCTCATCTTGCATTTCAGCCTCATACATCATCAATGTACCAATCAGCTCTCTCATAGTTAGATCTTTAATAGAAGTTGATTGTCTGATTGCTGCAGAGATTCCATTCCATCGAGTAGGAAGTACTCTCAGTACCTTTAACGCTTGATCAGCCTGCTTGATTGGTTCTCCTAGAGCTGTTATATTATTGACAATTTCTGTCAATCTTCCATTCATCTGAGTGATGCTCTCTCCTTCAATCATTCTGAAAGTATCGAATTTTAATTTAGCAGTTGCATATCTCATCTGTCTTACATTATCTGTTCCTTCATAAGCAACAGCTATTGTTTGCCACATTTCATATGCAGTCGGGCATTGAGATACTCTGTTAAATTCATCCGGTCCTAGACCATAGATGATTGCATTCATAGCTTTTGAATTCATGTCATACTCAGCCTCTGTAGCGGCACTCCATGTATCGGGATTTTCAGGAATTTCATAGGGAGTCAGAATCTTTGAATAGACTTTGTAACCATGATTTTTCAGATAAATAATCATACGTGATTTCCAGCAGCCATAATTATCTCCATTAAAGTAAGGTGCTTTGACCATTGACATTCCCTCTCTCGTATCAGCCATGATACACTATGTATAATCTTTAAATACTTCTAGCTTGATAAGACTTTTAAAAATAAGAAGCTCCTCCTCTGATACCAATTGTTGGATCTGAATCTACGGATTACACACAAGAGGGGGGGTGAATTGTGTCTTTTAAAAATTATTACAATCTCTTCAATTTAGAAAAATTCTGTCCACTATGCTTTAGCACGATTAAATATGCAGCGGAAAAAGTAAAAGAATGAACACACGGATGTATAGTGGTTCGGGGAACAGAAGGCCCCTAGTCCACTCCACCAACGCTCAAATCCACGAGCATGGCGATTTTCACTATCTGGTCCTCGTTTCCACAGACCTGTTCACAACTGAGTACAGGCAGTTGATACCTTTACAAGTTTCAGGCAAACACAGCCTTCTTGGTTCAAACACGAACCCACACAGCTTAGAACGAGAAGCTGATCACTCAAAAATAAAAAAGGGTTTCGATAAAGAAAACACTTCTCCAGTTGTTCTTCACAATTGCAACAGAATGCAATTGACAGTAGATAGATCGTCGTCTTCAGAAAATAAAGATCTGTAATCAACACAGTTCTGAGTCGATCCAGTTGCAATAGATATTACAAGAAACTTCACATCTTCAGCAGCAATAGATTCACAACAGATAGTCGATGTAGAACACGTGAATCTGCTATCAAGATCATCCTTCGGTAATAAAGGTTTTACACTTCTTCTCGATCACCAGAAAAGAACGCCTTCACACAGTCTCTGTTTCTTGCTCGTTAAAAGATCAATCTATATTTCATACACCTTCCTGTGTATATATATATCCGATGTTTCCAAGATAGAACATATATATTCAAATCTGAGAAAATCTTTCGCATAAATAGATCCATGAAAATCTCTTTTAGATTCGTGATATTAAAAAAAATAACAGAGCCGTTGTAACTCCCCTGAAGAATCGGCATAAAAAGCTCCGTTTAAATCAATCATTAATCCGTTGAAAATCGTCTTTAATTCAGTCAAAGTCATACTTAAGAATCGGCTCGAAATCCGCTTAATAATCCGCCTGTTTGACCAATGCAAAAGGAAATATCGTCTCTCAAAAATATCCCGACGCCAAACGTAGGGTTGATGACGTGGCTCCAAACGTAGGGTTCACAAACGTAAGGTTCAGAACGTAAGGTTCAGAACGTAAGGTTCAGAACTTAAGGTTCAGAACGTAAGGTTCAGAACGTACATACTTTCTCTTCAGCATTCAAACGTAGGGTTGATCATCCATACTTTGTCTTGCTTCAACTCTTCAAAGAACGTACGGTTGATTATAAAAGTAAGGTTGATGATCCATACTTTTGAGAAACAAACTCAACACTGAAAACTAACGCATGGTTTCTCTTCCATACTTGTCCAACAACAAAAACGTAAGGTTCCTTCCAAACGTAATGTTCTTCTTCCATACTTTTCAACAACGTAAGGTTCATTAACCATACGTTTCAAAATAACGTAAGGTTCCTTAACCATACGTTTCTTTTAACATAAAAAGTAAACTTTTCATCCATACGTAACGTTCATCAACGTAGGGTATGAACAGTGATTCCAGTACGCGCTAAAACTGATCTCGCGCTACAGTGATTCCAGAACGCGCTAAAATTGATCTCGCGCTACAGTGATTCCAGAACGCGCTAAAATTGATCTCAGAATAAATGAAGTATTAAATCTCGTTATATGAAATAAATAAATAAAATAAATTCCTGCAAAATACTCAACGAAATAATTAGTAAATAATTAAGGGTATTTGTGAGCATCAAAATCATCATAAAGAGACAGAGTATTATTTAAAATAATCTCCCCCTTTAAAAAAAATTATTTTGAATTGTTTGAAAACAATACATTGCTCAACAGCCACGAACCCAAGACATCGTACACGACCCAAATTCTCTTTCCCAAATACATTTCTAAAAGCATCATATTGAGAAAGTATTGAATGTTGTGAGGGTTCATCTTGACTTAAATCCACACTCAATTTTTCATATATGAATATGGCATCAATTTGGTTACATCAAAAAGTAACACAACATTAATATGAATTCTTACTCCAATTGATTTTTCATCATCATTCATGTATGATCTGTCAAATTTTCGATGAACTGCATCCAATTTTTTGGCTCCACCAATCGGATGTCCAGAGTTCTTCTCCAATAATAAAAAATCTTATAAAAATAAATAATATGCAATTAATTTCAAAAAAATTATATGATATACTACCATATCATCATTCTTTATGGAAAATGTTTTAGTTCCGGATGTTTGAGGAATGGTTTGATTTCTGCGATTTAGTGCATTTTTCTTACACATGTCCTGAAAAAATAAAGATGAACATTTTAATAAAAATAAATAAATATAAAACATTACAGGTTTAAATATGATAGGAATAAAATATATTAAAGTACCTTATGTTTTTTATTATCACGAATGGGGATATAACTATTCAATTTCTCCTTTGTTATACCTTTAGGACAATTCTGCTCAAAATTTTGTTCTTTTATTAAGCTAGAATCATAATGTTTATGAAGAAAAATCCCACTAAAATCTCGCTATCTTTTTTATATTGAAAGATTAGAAAACCTCTATGCCATCTTATCATGCGGAAACTGAATATAGGGATTTAAAAACAAAATAAAAACATTATTTTTTCAATTATAAAATAAAAATTCAAGCCCTTAAATCAATAAAAATAATCCATAACCAATCTGCATAACACATCTTATTCTAGATAATTTTTATTCTTGGAAAAGATTCATAGTCAATATGAATTTTTTTCCAAGCTATATATCCCATTGCACTTAAAAATAAACCTTCTTCTTCCCCAATTGGATGAACCTAATCATTGATGCTCAAAACTACCTTTTCATTCACTAATGACCAAATTTTCTCCATTCGCAACTTTTTATAATAGGTCACACCCTCCAAATATAGTCAAATAAAGAAATAAATTTTAAAAGGGATTAATTAAAATAAATAATTCATGAATAAAAATTGAATGTACATATAACATTGCATATCCAACCCATTTGTTTTTTTCATGCATTAAACCAATGGATGTTAGAGCCACATTCACATCCATCTCAACATCAACGTCAAAAACACCTTCAGGACTAGATAGTTGAGGATTTTTATCTCCATTAGACTCTAATAATGTGAACTATGTTGATTTACTATAATATGAACATGTTTGCTGGGGGCAAACATCTAGGGTGATTTGCACTCGTGCTGATCTTGATGAAACCTCATCAGTTGAAGGATTCCCTGATTGTGTTGTATGTTCATTTATATTTCAAACCCTAGGGTGCTCTGATTTATGAATATCTATATGTTGATTCCAAGCATAAAAAGTTTTTAAGAAACAATTATAATGTGGTTAAAATAAAAAATAACCAAAAAAGATGGAAATATCCTTTTATTAACAGGCTCAAAAACATTTCAAAGGGCATTGCTTGTTTGGGTGAAAAGTGCAGCTTCTAAGAAGGATGAGCACTTGTTGGCCAAGGAATTTTTGGATCCACCTAGATATACAAGATAGATGATGGACAAGAACACAATTTCAATATATATATTTATCACAACCGGTGAATTAAAAAATCTATTTAGAGTTTAATAAGAGTATATCATTTCTTGATATAAATCAAAAAACAAAAATAATTATGAGAATTAATTGTAATCAAATTTTGTGTTAAAAAACTAACTTTCTCTCTTCTAACTATTTTAGGCAAAAAAACAACACATTGGTTTTCCATGACATACAAAAAACAATTAATAACCACAACATAAATGTGATTCTAACTAAAATGAACACAATATTAATATATTTTCTCTCTTAAATGTCAAAATAATTCCAATAATTCAGAAAAAACAAAAAAAGTGTATTTATTCCAAATTGTTTTAATCTTTCTACATATTCTCAAATTATTCATCATTGTATTCCTCTTATCTTAACAGTTGAATATTGACAATTTCATTGTCAAAATATTTACTCAATGATTGTTCTTCAAAAGGTGTGTGGTCATATCTATCCTCGTCATCTTCACCCATTTCATACAAAACTATAGGCTTAAGATGCACCAAAACACTCCATTCAAGAGACTCCTCAACATAATAATCCATTTGAGCTTGAGATGCATAAATTAAATGTTCATGTTCTTCACATTCTCCCCTGTAAATAAACTTTCTAAAATTGACAACATTAAAACCCCAATAATCCTTTCTAAAACCTTGTCGTGTTATTATATCATCCCATATACAAGTAAATAGAGTCACAAATTTTCCATAGTAATTAAGCTCAATAATATCTTTCAACTTCCTATAATATAAAAGATAGACATCAATTCCATTTTCATCATGGCAACTTGAAAAACATCTGGTTCTTTAAGTCATGAACACACCAGAATTTTGTGTTTTAATTCTTCTTCATGATCCAATGTATGAAACTTGAATCCATTAATATTGAATTTAGAAAAAAAAATCATTTGGAAGAGGGCCTTGTACTATATGTTTCAAATCATCAAATATAGTCTCAACCACATCTTCCGAAAATAACTAAAAAACAATAATATTTATGAATATTGTTATCAATTCATATTTAATTATCAATCATTTCATTGACCGGTCCATCTAGAAAACCAATCATCAAAGTCATTACTCACAATATTATACACTGCCGAAGATGAGCATGTCCGACCCCTCATTTTTTTCATCAAATGTAATGTGTATTCCCTATAAGTATTCATTATTAACAGAATAGATCAAATATTTAATTACTGAATATGAAATCATAAATTGATTCAAACTCTATGAATGGATCCACCTCTTTGAAATGGAATAACACAAGTCGGTGTGCCTGTTTCATCTCAACGTAAGTTAAAACAAAATCAATACCACTCCCAACTGGTCTTCTAGTCTTTGAAAATATTGTATAGACTTAATCATTGTCAACATCCTTTAATCATTCATTAACACGACTAGAACTATTGAATTTGGTCTCAATCCTTTCTAAATATCTTGAAAAAAATGTTGAACATTCTTTTGATATGTACCTCTCAATAGTAGAACCTTCTGGCTGATCCTTATTATGAACATACGACATTAAATTCCCCAAATATCTATATAAAATGAACAAATTATAAGAAAAAAATATTATGTTTAAAAATAATATATGTATAAAAGATTAAATTACCTTTCAATAGGATGCATCCATCGATATTGTACCGGTCCACCCAATCGTAGTTCATCGACTAGATGCATGCCCTAGGGAATCATGACAGTGAAAAATGATTGGGGAAATAACATATCCAATCTAAAATGTGTGAGAACAATTCGATGATGGACATTCTCAAGATCAATATGATTGAAAACCTTACCACATATTTTCTAAAATAATTCACATAACTCTCTCAAAATTGTAGACACGTTATTCGGTAGCAGATTTTGTATTGCAATGGGATGTAATTTCTCCATAATCACAAGACAATCATGACTTTTTATGCCAGATATTTTACGAACATTCAGATTGATGCATCTAGAAAGGTCACTTGAATAACCAACGTCCAACATCATATTCACTACACATTTCAATAGGGATTATTTCATTCGCTTTTTCCTCTTAAAAAGACATGGTTGATATTTCCCCTTATCATTAGGCCACAAATCCATTTTATACCCATTTTTTTAAAATCTTCTCTGGCCTTAAGATGATCTTTTTTCCTTCCTCTTTCATTCAAAAAAATATAAATTAAATTATCACATATATTTTTCACAATATGTAAGACATCATGATTGTGACGTAACATATTAGTCTCCCAGTATAGAAATTCAAAAAATATAGACTTTTTTCCATTGTACAGAGCCACCCTTTTCTTATTCCCTTAGGATTTCATTCCTTTACCATCCTATGTTATTTTCTTTACAAATGAGATATTTATGTTTTATACCTATTTGAAAATTTCCGTTCCAGAAAGCGCACTTGGAGGTTTTCAAAAATCATTATTTCCACCAAAACGTAATCTCATCAATCACAATTTATGACTATCTCCAAGAAATAGATGATGCCCCCGAAAACACCAATTTCTAATATGAGGCGAACGTAATGGACTTCTGTAAAAATAAAAAGTCAAACTTGCTAATCCTGTATAAGTATTCCATCCAGATAACGTATGTCCTTGATTTTCCACTATAATGATGATCGCATTTTAAACTTTTCTGACACTGAGACATCATAGGTGTCAACTCCATCCACCCACAACTCTTTAAACTCCTTCAAAATATGTCTCAAATAAACATCTATGTCATTTTATAGCATTAATTTCTAGGGAATGATCTTTGAAAGAATCATAGATGTTTGTTTCATAAAAATCCACGATGGGAGATTATATTGTCTCAATACTATAATCCAAATACTATAACTTGAACTCATGCTACCAAAAGGATTAAAACCATCAGCTACAAGACCCAAATGAACAGTTCGAGGATCTAAAGAAAATTGATGATGATTGATAGTAAATTTCTTCCATGCTTCAGAATCTCTTGGATGCCTCACTAATTCATTATTACAATTTTTACTTTCATTCCAACGTATATTCATGGTAGTTTTACTAGACTTGAAAAATTATTGTAGCCTCTGTTTGAGTGGGAAATAACAATGAACTTTTGATGGTTTCTTTTTTTTTCCTAAAAAAATTTCCTTCCTCCTAGATGTTTGAAATTTATTACATATTTCTTTTTCTTCATCATCACCAAAATACAACATTCAATCGTTAGGACAATCATGTATCTTAATATTATTAAGCCAAAATTTATTGATCATTTTCTTAGCCTCGTAAAAAGAGTAAAGGATTTTGGAATGTTCAAAAGAATCTCTTAGAAAATACAGAATCATTGTCATTTCCATATTAGTCATTCCACATAAAAAATTTATGTGATATAGTTTTATCATAAAAGGCAATTTGGAGTATTTTTACATCCTTCATATAATTCTTGATTCCCATCATTCAATAAATATGAAAATTCGGATTAAGTTTCAACCATGTTAACACTAAGAGATGAGTATGCTTCATTTTCCCCAAGAATATTACCATTCCCAAATGCATCGTTGACTATTTCCTCTATAAGATATAAAGGACTGATATTATGGGTAGAATTCTCATTCTTTAGTGCTCTACTAGATGGTATTTCAACTTTATTAAATTCTCCATGCTATACCCACTTGGTGTATTCAACCAGAAATTGTTTTTGACTAAAATGGGAATATGAATCAACTATGGTCACCCATTTCTTAAATTTTCTATTACAACAATGACAAATTATACTTCCCTCGATAGATTGATGCTCAAATGAAAAATCGAGAAATTTATTTAATCCTTTCTTATACTCATTAATTTTTCTGGACCAGCAAATCCATGATTTATAGATTTCTACTGCATTAATTGAAATATAATAAATCAGTTAAATATATTAAAATAATCATTGGAGAAATAATAAAGATCTAAATAAATTTTATTCAAAAAAATATAATGAAATTTTCTTCATACAACACTTTTATTAAAAAAAATCTAAATTTAAATCTATTTTCTATTAAAGAAAATTATAAACTACATTTTTTAAGTCTAGTTTTCCCGTTAAGAAACATAAACAAAAAATAGTTTTTTCCTTTATAACAATTATAGAAAAAAGACATGGGAATTTTGTACTACAAAAGAACTCATACATTGGAATCATTTGGAATTACTTATAAAAAACTACTCAATGCCTTTATCGGTTATGGAAAATGGTCAAAAAAATTATCAATGTTTGTTCAATTTCTTAAACAAAAATGCACTTTCATTTTGAAAATATAACAGCAAAAATATTCGACACATATTATAACTAATATGTATTATAGACAGTTAACAATAACAGAATCCAAATACCATATAATTAAAATACAAATAAAATGAATTGTGAAAATTTTATATGTATCAGAGTGAACAGACATATTTTTATAAATAGTTATTCCAAAGATAAAAATCAACAGAATATTATCAAATCTAAAATTCCAAGAAACAAAATTTAGAACTAATTTTCTAAATCAATCCAAAGAAACCAAATAAAAAAATTGAGTAGTCCAATTACATCGTTGACCGTACCTTATATGTGGAATTTGTATCCTTGAGGTCCAAATTAGCTTTATGCCCCCTAACCAAAGAAAAAAACATTAAAACAACAAGTTAAGTAAGTGTTTTATTAAGTCTTTAAAATAAAGAATAAAAAGTTAAATAATTATCCTTTTATGGTGAATGAAAAACCCCAACATGAAATGACCATTATAATCTCGAAACAACAAATTCCCTAAATTAGAACCAACCCAAACCCTAGAATCATCCATAACAATAACCAGAAATGAAAAAAAATCAATAAATCCAACACTTGAAGGGAGAAACCAATGAATAAAACAAGGAATACGTCAAAAGGAATCAACTATAGTATTTCATTTATCTTAATAATCCTAAATTATGAACCTCAAAAAAACCATTCCCCAAATCCACAATACATAAAAAAACCCCCACTCCTGAAAAACTAAAAATACCTTGAAATATTAACCCTTAAAAAATAATCTAAGGTTATAACACATACCTCTCTCAATGAAAATAGCTTCTAGAAATCCAATAGAGACTTGAAAAAGTGAAAGGGGGTGTTTTCACGATGGGAGGTAGGGAAACAGTTGGAAACAGAATGAAGAGGAGCGTCCTCACAATGAGAGGTAGGGGAAGTTGTCGGCCGTGGAAGGGAGAGGAACGTTGTCGCAACAGGAAGCAGGGAATCTATCAACCGCAGAAGGGAGGGGAGATCTGGGAGGATGGGGAAGCTACCACTGGATTAGGGGGTGGAGTAATAGCTAATGGCGAGGGAGAGGGAGAGATGGGAGGGGTGATCGTGAGGGGAATAGGGTTATCGGCAGGCTTGGGTGGGGCAAGCATAGGGGAGCATGCGAGGGAATGAGGTTATCAGGGGGTTGGGTGGGGCAAGCATAGTTGAGTACTGCGAGGGGAATAGGGTTATTGGGGTTGGTCGAGGAAAGTGTAGAGGAGCGCTGTGAGGGGAAGTGGGGTGTTTGGTGGGGCGAGCGTAGAGGAGAGGGGAACGATGTGGGGGTGGGAACAATATATCATGGGTTGTGTAGTAATTAGGGGCAGTTGTTCATAAAAACCTCCTCTACATAGAAGGGGATATTATTAACCCCTTCAAAATATCTACCACTAAATACCATGTTTTTTTGAAAAGAAGATAAATTTCACCAAGATTAATAAGAAAGGGGAAGATTCGAGAGCATTCCTTATCCATCATCATCTATGTATATCTACAATTTTGGTGTTTGATACTGTCGTTGGTACTAACTTATGTATCCAATTTTAGTAACAATATATATTTCATATGATTTTAAGAGGTGAGGTGGACTCACATGTAGCCAATAAAGTATGGAAGGCTACTCTAGCCATTGGAGACTACCCTCTCATATTTCCAAAATGACTGATTTTGGTTTTAAAGAACTATTATTAAGTTATTAGTGTTACCGAGAACATTATTTTAATTTCTTTCATAGTAATGGATGGATTTATCTTCATCTTTGGAAATGTAGGTTTCTTCTTTTACAAAGATATAAAATCATTTGGTATTTAATAATGGATTTACAGTAATTACTTATTAAATTATGATAACCCAATATTGGATGTTGATAACTAAAATAATATGTGTGACTCATATGACACCTAGTTGTTACATAAATGCCTTGGTCATTTAAATGTGAAGCGTTTGACAAAGCTCTATCAAGATGGTTACTTAGAATATTTTGAGATAAATCCACTTCAAAGATTGTATAATTATTTACAATAAAAAAATAACAAATTGCCATTATATGGTCAAGGTTAAAGGGGCACATGTCTACTAGAATTAGTTTCAAAGATGTTTGTGGACCTTTTAAAGTAGATGTTAGTGGTCAATACACATAAGTTATAAATTTTACCCACTAGTTGATGAGGAATGGTAATATATATTTGATGAGGTATAAGTATGAATCCTTTATGTTGTTCAAAGAGTCTATGAATGAGGTTGAGAATTAGCTTGGTAAGAAGATAAATAATCTTTTATTAGATCATGTTGGGGAATATCTTAACAAACACTTTATCAATATTTTATGGGACTACAAGATTTTAACTCAACTCAATTTACTTTATACACCATAGTGTATTGATTTAAATGAAAGGATAAATCATTCAATGTTGATTATGAGTCACACAAGTCATCTATTATATGTTTAGGTATATACATTACATACATTATAATACATACAGAACTGAGTATCAACTAAAGTGGGAAATTGTATTCGCATTGAGTTATCGAGTAGTAGGAATCATGTTTTGTAATATGTTCATGTATGGGGTTATGAGGATTTTGTTAATACCAGATCAATAAAAAATATCACCCCATGGAATGGGGTGTATCTTTATAGGGTATCCTTTGAAAACAATGATATAAAATCTATAAAAACCAAAATAAATGAATGTGATTATCTCAAGATTAACGCTCATTATTATGTGGGATCATATCATCAAGGAATATGGTGGGATATTGATCAACACCAATGAAGTTGATGCTTAATATGAACAAAATTGTGCATGTGAAAGAATTCCATGGGCCCATATAGAAATGGTGTTCTGGAAACACAAGTGTTTTATATGAGTGCAATAGAGGTAATGGAACTAGAGGGATAAGGTTTTATAGTCATTGATGATGGTGACTCATTACTGGTTGATAATTAGGATCTTATCTCATACAATAATATAATAGAGATCATTGAGGTTTCCTAATAGGATGACATCAAAAATTCTGAGTTAGATTCCATTTTTCAAAACTATGTTTGTGTTCTGATTAATCCACTAATTGATGAAATTCTATTTGGGTGTAAATGGTTATTCAATTGAAAACTAGACATTTAAGGTAAATTAATTACCGATGATGAATGACTAGTGGCTAAATGTTTTAGACAACAACTAAGCCTTGTCTAGGAAATATTTTTTCTCCCAAATTATATGTTTAAATCCATCAAAATTGTGCTTTCTATAAAACCTAACCAGGTCTGTGAAATTTAAAAAATTAACGTTAAAACTATTTTACTAAATAGAAACTGTTAAGATAATTTTTTTATGACATGACTAGAACGGTTTGTGACATTAGTAATTTTAAATAAGGCATGAAAGTTACATATATCCATTTCTGGTTTCAAGAAAGCATCCATGGCATGGAAAATTAGATTCATTGTTTCCATTAACGAAATTCGTCTCGTAAAGAATGAATGTGATCTGTGTGTTTACAAGTGGTTTAGTGGTAGTACAGTTGCTTCTAAAGTAGTGTATTTTGATGAAATACTACTAATTGGATATGATATAACAACCTTATAAGAGGATAAGTCATGGTTGAGTAATTGAATCAATATAAATGACTTAGGTGAAGAAACCACCATTCTAGGGATCATGATCATGTGTGATAGAGATAAGAGGCTCATCAGACTAAGTCTAGCTACATAAATTGACCATATTCTAATGAATTTTAGTATGGAATAATGTACGAGTGGATTGGTTGCAGTGCCACATGGTAAACATATTTCTATAAAAACGTGCCCTAAAAATATGTGGAAATAGAGAGAATAAATAATCACCCATATACTTCTACAATAGGAACTGTCATGTATTCCCTATTATATAAGAATAATTTTGTTGCTTAGGATTTGATAATTTTAGAGGATATCAATAAAATGGTAGTGATCAACATTGGAATCTTATTAGGTCTATCCTTAACTATCTAAGTCATAAAAAGGATATGATTCTAATGTAGGGAGGAGATGAAGACCTAGTCATCATGGGTTATAGAGATGCTCATTTTTAAATAGATTGGAATGATCAGAAGTCAAATTTTGGATATGTTTTTTTATCGCAATATATGGTCTATCAGGTGGAGGATTTCAAAAAATCATGCTGTTGTGGATTGTATAATAGACTCTAAGTCTATTATGGCTTCCTATATAGACAAGGAGGGATTTTTTATTCCTAATTTTGTTTAAGAGATTGACGTGGTATGTAGAATTTAATATCCATTCACTGTTTACTATGATTACAATACAATGTTAGATCACTCCAAAGATAAAATCTAACACCAAAGGAAAATATCACGTACTTTTGATGTTTCATCTATTGAGGTGTTTTTCTGAACAAGGCTATGTTGTAGTGAGAAGTGTTCCCATTGAAGAAAACATGGAACACCCCTTGATAAATGCATTATCTCCTAATAAACATGACTATCATGTGAGATCTAGTGGAATGAAATATATTGTTTGTTGGCTCTAGTTCAAGTTATAGTTTATTGGAGTTGGTTCCCTAGTACCAACATGTTTAGTGATTTATTACATATTTTTCTTATTAAAGATGTTTTATTTACACATCATGATTATTATACTAAATGATATTTGTATGATATATTTTCATTAGAAGATTTGTTATACTAAAAGGTTATAAGAGTTCTCAATTATGATGAGATACTAGAGGTTCTACGACATTGTTCTTTAACATTATTCTATTACTGGAAAATATTTTCTGACAATATATAGACAATACAAGATAATAAGGTTAAAAATCTCTAAATACACTGAGAAACATTCTCATGGTGTGTAATCATGGTAAACTCTGTGATAACGGGTTATAATAATAGACAAGGAAATCCACATTTACATGTGTTATTGGGTGTTCCTAATTGTGGAAGTGTGTATTTATCCTTATACTTTATGATTATCAGTAATAGATGTCATGAATTCATTACTTTGATGTATTGATGAAAACTATGATGAAACATATTCATGGTGATGGAAGATACATTGGGTGTGTCATGAATATAATAGTATTAATGGATAATGTGAGAAAGGATTTACATCTTTTGATTTTTGAGGAATGTTAATATCTTAGGTATATTTAATGGAATGGAACTGGATGAATACATCCTTGGACATGGTGTTTGATGGGTGAGTTCATTTCTAAAATGTCAAAAAAGTGACATCAGTCATATAGTTTTATCACACTGATATGAATCCTCATTTATTATACAAATTATTTTAAAATAATTATATAATATAGGAAAAATTCATAATAGGTCTGGACATCGTTATGAAATTTACTTTTTTCTAAATAGAATACTTATCATGTTTCTAGATGATATCCTTAGAATATAGGTGGTTATTCCTAATGCCACTAATAATGTGTCATATAGGTTCACACACTATGTTTATCCATAATCTAATTTAAATTATTGTATTGAATTTATGAAATTGGAATAAATGATATTTATTAATGTTTTGTTGATCACCCTAATTTAATAACAGGTTATTCAAAAGAATATGTGAGTCAAATAATGAAAATAAATATTATTTTTCAATTTATGTAATTATAATGTTTATTATATTTATCATAGAATAATACACTAACATTTTTTAACTACATAACCATTATTCAAGGATAGGTATGTGTCAAAAATGGAAAGATGATAGAGTTTAGTGGTCTAAATAGTATAAATAATATTGATTTATATTCTTAATGTGACACGTGTGTAATGAAATTAATAATAATAATAATAATGTTATTATTATTTTTATTATACATGGGGTTATTTAAAAATATTTAATATGGTTGGGGGATTGACTGATACATTCCAACCCTAATCCAGATATAATAAATATCTAATTATACCACTTTATATTTCCATTTTATCGTGTACAATGAATAAGAAGATATTGGATCAATAACTAGATTGCATTATCCCATACTTTATTCTTAGGCATTCAAAATAACACCAAGGGTTCTTCATCCTTCCTGAATAATTCTGTTGCGATCAACCACAAACAATGAAAGTGATCAATATCAGTTGTTCTAGAACCAAGAGATTTTATGCTATCATTTAGATATTGTGGTACATATTTGGATCATTTATAGAAGGTTTCAGTACTTGAATCTATAGATCTATGATGATTTTAAAAAATTTATTCCATAATACCATCAATTAAATAATAATTACAAGTTGAGGTAATTCTATATCTACTCGGAAATAAGTTATATATTACACATAAAGATCCTCTCCCTCCTATTATAACATGCTGATGTATTCTATTAAATCTTCTTTTTCATTAGAAACTGAAATTTTAATCATGTAAATAAATGATTACAACTAATTTAGGAATAAAATGCGATTTGGTCATACCAGGAATGGCCACATCCACTATGGATCATAGAATTTTCTCTATTAAATTGTAATTATTATAATTGTGTTATTGTCAATCCTTATGGTTAGGGATGATGTGTAACATACTTTAATACCTTTTTTGTGTGTGTATTTTGGGGTTTTAATACCCTATACCAAAATAAATATAATTATTAATCCCCTATAGTGATACAACATGATGAATGATGCTCATCCGTACATTGGGTGACTTCCATTTGGGGTCTTTTGGACACATTTAGCTGGGTCTTTGGGTCATCATGAATTTGGGACATCAAGCTCTAAATATATAATAAAATAGGTCTAGTGGTGATTTTAATTACTTATTATGAGGGATTTTAATTGACCCATGAAGATGGATGATTGTGTTTATGTTGGAAATTTGTAATCCTCTCTACTATATATTAATATATATTAATAATTTAATATTGGAATAGTGGAACTCAAATACCACATAAAAATTCATAAAGTATATTTTTATATTATATCTCATAATGTTTGAAAGATATATAAGTAATGTAATAAGTCTTATGTTCATGTTAGTTTAAATTTTTCATTGAATACATGGTCCCTTACTATGTTGGTAATTATTGTCAAATCAATCTATGATGGAAATGGTTTAAGATGATGACAAAAATTTGTAGAAGTTCATACAGAAGTTTGATAATATTTTTATGTATTATAGAAGTGTTTGATGATGTTTGGTTTCAATATAAGGAATCATTTACTGATTATATACATCTCATCCTGATATTTATATGCGATATCTATATAAATTTTCAACTAAATATTATGCAACAACATATATTATTCTGTCATGATTTTTTTTGTATAGAGGTGAATATTCTATGGTTCTTCATTCTTACTTATATTTAATGTCATGTCACTAGTATTTGAATTTATTGTATTTGTACTATTCTTTGTTGAGAGTTTATTATGTAAATGGGAAAACATGATTTTTCAATGTTGAAGCTTATAGGAATTAAATCTTGGAATTATGCCATAATCATAAAATGTAATTTCAATTAGTGTTCATCCAATCATTTTGGATAGTTTATTAGAACATTATTGATAGAAAATAATTAAGGATATGAAGAAATTAATACATAATTAATTTCGTTATATTGAGATCAGTTTGAATTAAAAATAAATTTTCATGGAAATTAAAATTAAATATTTTATAAATCCTAGCATTATGACATAGTAATTATTATTATTTTTAAAAATGGTTTTTGGAATTGTTTTTACAGACCATCACTAAAAAATTATACATTTATTTATAAGTGGATTATAAAAAACAACATATAAATATATATATATATATATATATATAATAAATGAATTACATGATCCCCACCTCTATACGCTACCCTCCCGCCTAGAGAATCACCCCCAAGCCACGTCATCCCTCTAGGATCCTTGAGCACATTCCTCTCTCCCTAAGAATATACACCCAACTCGAGCCCAACATTCCCTCCATCAGCTCTAACATCCTCTTACACGCATATCCTTGATTGAAATCTGGTGACTTTTGAGCCTTCCAAAAATGTGAAACCATCCTAGTGGGGGGAGATCTCCCTTTGTTTACTATCTTTAATAATAGGAATGCAAATATTTTTTTAATTGATAGTGGTCAATTGATGAAAATTGTTCCACTTTCAATATTTGCATCACAAATTTTTCACCTGATTCCTCACACATTATATATAGAAAACCCTTTGGATCCCTATTGGGGGCATCTAGTTCACCTGATTTCCACCTCCTGAAAATATTTATAACACACCCAAAAAATTAATATATCCCATTATAGAATTATAGTCTTCCATCATGTTTTGAATGAAATGTTCATAAATCAACAAAGAAGGTGTTCAGTCTAGTTATCTAATAATGATATTAAAGGATCTTGATTATAGGTATGAATTTAAATATAAAAACATTTTAAATTTTTATATGATAATAAAATATATATTTCAAAAAAGTTACATGTAATAATATTAAAGGTACAAACATTAATATTTAATAAGTATAGAATCCGAATGAAAAGAAGATAGTTGTACCATTTTATAGTATTTGGTTCTTCATAAAGGATACAGGGGGAATAGACTGTTAGATCTTGGGCCAATTTTCTTGTGATCTGATGACCCATCCCATCAGCTATTCAAATTAGGTACATATAACCTTTCATAGAATAATGACATAATTGATTCATAGAATATAGAAATTTTATTACAGCAATCATTTCTAATTATATTTAATGTCATTATGTAATAAAATACTATATTTTTTCTTAAATTATTTTTTGATTGTCTCCCATTTTATTATTTCAGAAGATTTTAAACATCAATGGATGACAAAATTTTGGCATAAGAAACTGATTGATTTTAAATGGAGATTGTGGCATCAGTTCAACAATACAACATTGACTACTCAGTGAATGTATGATATGGTAACTAAAGGTTCACCTCATGAGTAGTGGGATGTTTTTTTGACATTCATCTCCATGAGAAGAATATGATATTGAAAAATATATTATTAGGTAAATATCAATTTTAAAATAAGTAGAAACCTTATATAAAATTACAAGTTATTTATTTTATGCAGTTTCTAAGAAAAATGAATTAAGAAAAGAAAAACATATTATCCCTCATACATCCGGTTGGAAGAGTTTTTTAAGAAAAATATTTAACACAATAATATTTTCCAAAATTATAATATTTATATATAAATATTGTTTATTTCATATATTATAAAATATAATTTTTACCTTTTCATATAGACAACAAAACATCAGAGATATATTTCTTATAAAATGTTTTGGTCATAAATCCCTATGAAATCTTATGGGATTTATATGAATGATCATTTCGAAGATATTAGGGTAAATAATTCTATATTTATATTTTGTTACTCTTTTTATATTAATTAAAATTTAAATGATATTAGAATGATATGTAATATTAACAGAACTATGAGATACCAACCCCAAACACTCATACATGGTCTCACTACATAACCCATTCAGTACGTTCTTGGTAAGGAGCATCCTGGTCATGTGAATTATATGGGATTAAACCCATACCTATATTAAAAGTTTCATATGTTATACTATAACCTTTAATATTAATTATATTTTATCAATTTATTTTTTATTATTCATTTCCTTGATTTTAGGTTCCAAATGACATAAACATTTTAAATTTGGGAGTTTTAGAGTATGGCACATGGTTAGCACATAATTAATTATAATTGTGTTTATAACCATACAAAGGTATATAGTTTTAAATGGATGTATTTTAATGGGATAAAACATGGTTATAAAATACATCTTTCATAACCATGTAATTATTCTGTTATTCTCTATAATGAACACATAGTTTTGAAAAACCTTTCAACTGAACCTTTGGCAGCCTAAAAATTTTAAAACATGAAATTTCTATTCCGAATTACTTATTTTTTTAACCCCAAACCATTCCCTCTCATACCTCTCACATGAGAAATCTATATTGAACTAAAGGTGGCCTCAAAAATCCATTCCCTTGTGATTTGGAGGATTCTTCCCCATGTTCGTAGCAATTTTTCAAGGTTTTGTCCCTTTTCAGCTTCTTTTCCCCTTACCACATGATTCTCTATCTTTCTCTTGTTATAGGTTAGTATTTGATGAATACGAGGTGCTTAAAGGAACTAATATCATATGAATTAGGTTTTTACTATGTTTATAATCATCTTTAGATGATTTTACCTTTATTTTTAATGTATTCGCATTATCATCACAAGTACAATGTAGTAGTTTCCATGCGATTCACTTTTCCTTTACATTCCATGTGATACTTGGGTTTCCTTAAACTTATTTTTTTTGAAATTATATATTCAATGTGTATGATTAAATACATAAGATGTCTTTTCAAATGAGGTATGATATTTTAAAAGGTTTTTTTCAATTATAAGAGGATTTCCAATGGTTTTCTTATGAATTCATTTTGAAAAGTGTTTTAGATATACATTTCTAAGTGTTTCTATGTTTATGCATTTTCGTTTTTATGTTTATTGTTTAATTATATAATTCATATTAGTGTTAATGTTTCTTAGTTTTCATAATATTAGTTGGTTAAAAATAGAAATTTATTTTCTTGGTTTCTATAATACTTAATGATTTTTGATATATTTCTCCGCAAAAAAATATTTTCTTTTATAGCTTGCGATTCACACAAACCCAAGTCTAAATAAACCATAATATAGTATATCATTATAACCTAACAATTATATTGCTGAAGTGAATAGGAATAAATAAATTTTTAAATTTACTTTTAAATGTTTTAGATAAATTAAATATATTGATAAATAAATATTAATATATTTAGTAAAGTGTTTATTTGTTTCAAAAAGGAATTTGTTTCTCACAAAATTTTTTCATAAATTTGAATAAGAAAATAATATGATCAAAATTTTCGAAACATAGAAGAAAAGTTTTTAAAAAAATTAAATTTTTGTTTAAAATTATCATTTAAAACTATCTGAGAATTAATTTTATATAATGTTCTGAAAAGAATGATTTTATGATGAATAGTGAAAAATGATAATTTTTCAAAACAATCTATTTGTTTAATGAATTGAAAAAGTTAAATTCTTAAATAAAAGGTTTTAAGAGAAGATTAATTTCCGTAGTATTATGAATAATCCAATTAAAGTCATTATAATTAATTTTATGTCATATTTTTTCATAGGAAAAGTTTTATACTTCAGATTTTTTTAAACATATTTTTGTTGTGTTTTGTGAATTAATTTTTAAAATAATTTCTATAAATTTATAGGAATTTAATACTAAAAAATTACTTCCATATTTGTAATTATAAGGTCTAAATTTTTTAAATATTTCCTTATTATGTTTTATCGAAATGAATAGTAACCATCATAATATTTGATTGCAACTATTGTGATAAGGCTTAAAAGTCATTAAAACACTTGAATATATTTCATTTTATAAGGTAATTACATCCATTACCATCAAAATTTATATATTATTAAATTTTTCCATTTATACTTTATTTTTACGTTTATAATATTAAGTAAAAGATATAGTAAAAAATATCACTTGAATTCTATTAATATATATAATATTTTTAAACGGTGATAAAAATACATATATTTTGTTATAAATTTTTTTTTAAATTTTTTTTTATGTTTTTACTATGATTTTTTTAATTCTTGTTATGAAATAATTATATAAAATTCTTATTCAACAATATCATACTACCTCTGCACGTAGTATAAATATAATGTAAATTATTCTAAAAACCATAAAAGTAATAACATTTTGAAAATTAATGATTTCCCAATAATTTTATAATAAATATAACTTATTTGGAGTGTTTTGGAATTTTACATTCTTATTTTATTACATTAATTTTGTTTTCAATGTCAAATTAAGTGAATACTGTCAAAAATGAGAGTTATGTTATTTCATAAAAAATAATATTTAATTAAATTATTTAAAAATGATAAGATTCTTTAAATAGAAAAATTATTATTATAAATTATTGAAAATTTTATTCCTTGAAATTTATGAAACAATTTTTATCTTATATGTAAAATTATAACCATTTTAGATTGAATAGTTCTTCATAATAGTTAAGGATAAAATCTGTTAACGAAGGGGTTAAAAAATTTTGGTCTAAAATGGAACAAAAATAAAAATAAATATTATTTTTTGATGAGATTTAACCAATATACTCTTTTATTAAAAATATTATCTCTTTGGAATCGTTATACATGAGAAATAAATTGTTAATTTTTAAATCTTTTAATTAATTCCTATTGTTTCCTTTCCCTCTTTTATAAAAGGACTCCCCTTTTCCGTTTAATTTACCCCACATTAAGCCATCTAGAATAATAATAACAAAACCAATTATCTTCTAAACAAACCTATAAATAAATTATATGTGTTTATATTATTGAAATACCATTCCAATAGTTCTTAAGAAATGATCAAAAGGAACCCTATCGAAGAATAGTTAATCATCCTACTACACCAATGTCAATTTATTTATTCTTATACCTTCTCTAGATATGTGAAATTAACCCTTAAATTATAACTTTAGAGTTAAAAAATACATTTATGTCATTATAATTATTTAACCACCAGTATTCACCCTCATTCCCATCAAATTGGAAGTGAAAGTATTCATCATGCATACATGTGGACTACAACCCCCATATAGCGATAAAATTTATTTTCCATGACCATAATCCATTGATGTTTATTATGACGGTTTTAATATTTATTTATGATATTTATAATATATTTATTTTTATATAATTTCAATATCTTATATATCTTATTTCTGTCATATTAGTTGGAAAACAATAATGTTTCTCATGTGTACGTGTCGACTACTACCTCCACTCGGTGATGTTATTTTTACATTTATACTTTCAATTGATGGTAATAAAGATAAATTTAATTAATATTTATGCCAAAATAATAATTATTCAATGTTGAATTATTTTTTACTTGTATTGATTTCCATCTGTCAAAAATGAAAACAATGTTTATGTGAATGTATGACATATTGTCACCATGAATGGTGTAATTGACTTTTATTTCTCTATCTTTTATATATATATAGGATATTTATATCAAGATTATAATATTGGATACTATTTATCCATGATCAAAATTTTCGGAATGAAACAACGGAACAAAAACATCCATGAAAAATAAAACAATTAGCACCACGAAATGACAATTTTAGTAAAGAATTATTAATAAATGGGTGTTTAAATGTTATAAGAGGATCATATATGATACTATAAGTATGTACATGACTATGGTATAGAATATTAATAAATTTAAATTTATTATATATGAGTTTATAGTGATTTTGAAGCAATTCAAACTCGAGGTAATGGTTTTATGCTACAATCTCATTATTTTCCATGATTTTTTATGATTAAGTTTCTGATGATGAAATTTCATGATATACCTCTCTATAATCTCATGGATTTTATAATTCTAGGATTATTTTTGGATATTAATTTTTTTTATTTTTCCACTTTTTAAGTACTCTAGATACAAAAAGAATATATTTTAAGGAATATGACTTTATTTTACTCTTTGGTTGAAATTTATTTTTCTTTCGTGTGCATGATTTCAAAAAAAAACATCAATTTTTTAATATTCTAAATTAATATTTAAAATTAATTTTTACCCATGATTGAATATATAAAAAATGGTTTCGAATGAATAATCATAACATTTTCTAAATGAGATACTTTTCACTTTTTGTTGAAAATATTAATGGAATATTTATTTAAACATACATGACATGAATGAAATTTCCCAAAATAATGGATTATTAATGAATTAAATATTGTGTTGTAACTTTAAAATTTTATTTTAAAAAAAATTCTTTTGAAACATATTTATATTTCAAATAATTTATTTCAAAGAGAAAATGTATTTTTCTCATGAAATGTTAAAATGATTTTCTAAAGGAATTTTTCATCTATTATAAACTCCTTTGATGTTATTTTTTCATTACTAGTGATATTATCCTATAATACCATCCTTATTCATTATCTATATGGTTTATTATTATGATAGTACGATTTTTATGAAACCCATTTAATTTCCCAGGGTAATCCATTGATGAAATGAAGACATATTTAAGGATTTGGTTTCCATTCCAAAGGATATTGTATGATTAATGTTTAATGAACATATGTAAAAAATATTTATGATTTTAATTATGTGATAGAAATATATCATAAACTTCATTGGGTGAATATGAATATATAATGAGAAAATAAATACTAAAATGGGTAGTTAACCCAACTCACATGGAGACTTTGTCCACGAAGATAGCCTTAGGTGTGATCATTTTCTATGGATATGAAATAATTGGGAGAAAATCAAATACACTATAATATTTTTCAAAGTGATCCTTTACAAAAGAAATTATTTTCTATTCTTATGTGTATTCCAAAAACATATGTATTGGGCCAATGTTATTCTTTCATTACTCTTGTTCTATGATTCCTATTTTATTCATTTCTTATAAACTATATTGATTCATTATATATATCATTATTTTTATCTATGATATGCATTGTATATTTTTCAAATGATAAACACAAGTCCACATACCCATATGCCCATATTATTCTTAATTGATCATTAATATCTCCTTATTACACTTATTGATCATCTAAAATAAACCTTTATTGAGTTTCCTTTTCCCATGTCATTGAGAATTATTTTAAGTAGGTTATGATCATGAAAAGTTCTACGTTGGAAGATATTTATGGTATATATAGAAGATATTTTCAGAAATAAGAATATTGTATATTTATTCTCCAAAGACACTAAACATTTATAGTTCTCGTGTGAATTAGAATATTAAGCAATGAATATTCCTTAATTAATATATAATATACCTAAATGAATATTATGGGCCATTGTAGTTGGTATAAAATTAGGGCTTAGTTAATATTTACAGATAGTGTTAGAAAAATTCAGTCAAAACACAAGGGAAAAGTTTTATGTAAATGAAAACATTATAATATTTGGTTAATTCCCATGTATAACATAGCTTAAATATAAGGAATCCGATATTGAGAATAAGGTATCATAATTTAAGACATATCATGAACTTTTATTCATATGATTCTTTTTTTATTAAGTGATGAACATGAACTTCTAATATAAATTATATTCATTTTATGGTTCTTAATGTCTATCCATGAATGGTATCTTACTTAGATTTTTGGGGAAAAACTCAGCATTGAAATATGCCTATTTTGTGGGAGTTTGTTGATGTCTTTCCTAAATAGTTTCTTAGACAACCTATAAATCATGATGTTTATTTTTCAATAGAACGCATACCTAGTTCTACACTAATTTTTAAAACCTCATAAAAATGGACTTGATTAAGAATCATGTAAAAAATAAAAAACTCTAGAAGAATATTGATAAGGGATTCGTTAAATAAAATCCACCACCATGGGGTGTACATGTTATTTTAATTAAGGAGATATATGGATTTATGTGACTCTACAATGATCATCTATAACATAACAAGATAAAAAATTAAGAACAAGTATCATCTACACTATATTGATGATATTTTTTCATCTAATTTATTGAGGTAAATACCTATAAAAGAATTTTCTTTTATTATGGATATGATTAATTGAGTATAAATAAGTAGTATATACTAAATACATCATTCCTTATAATGTATTAACACTATAAATTTTTGGTGATACCATTTGGTCTTGTTAATTCTTACACTATCTTCGTTGATATAATGAATAAATTCCTTATAGATTAACATGATCTGTTAATCGTAGTATTTATAGATTATATTATTATATATTCTAATAGAATTTAAGATCATTAATATCACTTGATAATTGTAAAAAATGACCTATGAAAAGATATATTGTTTACAAAATTCACTAACGTTGAATTTTGGCAACAAAAATGATTCATTTTGGGGTTAGATGATCTCAAGTAGTTTTTTTTAAATTGTTGGGGCCAATGCCAGAATTTATTATTTAAAGAAAATACATCTTTATACTAGGTAGAGGGGGACCCATTACATAGCCTGAAGGCCCAAGGCCAAGTGGCCTAAATACAAGGCTTGAAAGCCCATTTTTGGGCCCAAAGGACCCCTCAGGGAACAGTACTCCTACAGTACCTGCACTGCTATAGTATAGCCTCTCCTACAGTAGCTACTACAGTCCTTCCGCTGCTATAGTGTCATCACTGCTATAGTAATGCTACAGTGACCTTCAATAGTATAGAATCCACTACAGTACCACTAGGGTACAGACTCGTTGGCGTGGAATATCAATGGTTCCATAAATAATGGGTCTTATTAAATTTTGGACTACAACAACCACTATGACTGAGATCTATATTTTTCATTATTTGGAAGGATATTTTCTAATCATTTTTTATGATGTATCATATATATAATCCACTCACAATGTTAACTCATAAGGGTTACAAGTTCTTTGGAGACATGAATGTGAAAAAATATTCAAAGAAAATAAGAGAGGATTAGTCAGCACACATGTTCTTACATTACAAAGTAGTAGATTAAGGTTTTTGATATTTAGTGATTCATCAAATAATGTAATGATATATATAATCATGTATAATGATATGGTGATAGATTATTCATTAAGACAATTGATGTTTCGTAAGAAAAATTAATCAACTCATGATTTATAGTTAGCTATGATAATCTTTACATTGAAGATATTGATGAATATAATTTATAGAGAAATTTGTGACATACATACTGATCATAAAAGTTTATATTATAATTTCATTCTGAATGAATTTATGTGATAGATAATATATTTTGAGATGATTAAATAGTATGATTGATCAATATATTACCTCACATTGAAAGTGAAAAATGTGGCTTATGGATTGAGTTTAAAGAATAAATATTACTTATCTATAATGAGGATCAGGAAATATCTAATATTTAATTACTTTCAAAGGATGTATATAAACATATATAATTAAGGGAATAAATGTTATCTTACTAAAATAAGTGTTTTACTATCTATCCAATTGAATGATTAAACATTACAGAAAGATGAAGTATTGTTGTGAAAAATGGAATGAAATTATCCTTTTTAAACCTTGAATTTTATGGAATGATAATTTTTATAAACCATGTATTCTTTCCTTCCATGCCATATTTATGGAGTTTTTTATTAAGTTTCAAACTCATCATTCTATATTGATCCTAGATGTTTAAATATGTATACAGATTTCAAAAAATATTTTTGGTGGGACAATATGAATAGATATTTTACCATGTAAGTATCTCAGTTCCTAGAATTTCATAAAGTTACGGCTAAGAGGAAAAAGTATTAGGTGATGTTACAACCCTTACCCATAACTAAACAAAAATGAGAAATCATTACCATGGATTTTTTAGGAAGACTCCCATAAATTTAAATAGGCCATAATGTTATATGGGTTATAGGAAATAACCTAACTAAGTCACAAATATTCATTACTATAAGATAATATTTCAACCTTGATCATTTTTTATATTATTCATTTATGAATTTGTATTGATTAATGTAGTACCACATTATATTGTATCTAGATTGGATCTAAGGTTTACATCAATGTTTTGCTGAATTATTTAGTGATCATTGGTTTCAAAGTTCTTTTTTAGAACTACCAATAACTCTCATAAAGATATTTACTCTATAAAAACCATTAAAACCCTATAGGATATTTTTAGGTATTATTCCATGGATTTCAACTGTGTTTGGGAACAGCACCTTCCTCTAATCAAGCTTTCCTACAATAATCGATTTCATGTGATAATTAATATTCTTTTTTTATGAATACCTATATAGAAATAATAATATAAATTAAAAATATTGGGATGAATTTGGATAAAAACCAATTGGTACATTCATTAGTTGAGGAAATTGAATTGAAAGTTAGATCAATTTAGTAGCACAACCCGGAAGCTCATATTTTGACAGAAATGTTTTGCAGACTATCATCAAAAAAAATATAAAATTTGATGTTAGTTAGAAGGTATTCCAAGGATTTTATCTTTGGAATAATGTTATGAGATTAGGAATGAAAGTTGACATAATACCTATGTGTGTTGGACCCTTTGATATTTTTGATCATGTATGGAAGGTATAGAATCACTTGGTTCTTCCACCAAACCTCACTCGCGTTTAGGATGTGCTCTAGGTATCTCTATTGAGTAAGAATATAATTAATCATTCACCTATAATAAAATAAAAGCCCACACCATTAGATCATGATATATACTATGAATAATTATCCTTTTAAATCTTATATCAGAGATATATTGTGCTACAAAACAAGACCACTCACTTGATTAATGTTTTCTAGAGGAACTGAAATCTGAAAGAAGGTACATAGGATCCTAAGGATGTGATGAGGAAAAATCACCCTTAGATGTTTTTCTTGGATTGAAAAAATGTTGCGGGATAAATTATTTTAATTGGTGTTATAATTTAACACTGAAATATTTTATGATACATTTCTCCTCAAATAAATTTAATTTCTTCAATAGCTTATGATATATGAAATTTCAAGTGTAACCGAACTGCAATATTATATTCCATTATAACATTAAAATTAAATTTATTGAATTAACGGGATTAACAAAATTTTCAAAGTCAATTATAAAATTATTATATAAACAAAACATAATAATAAAAGAATTTTCAAATTTTTAGTAAAGTCTTTATTTACTACAAAAAAAATTTCACAAAAAAATTGTTCTTTATTTCTTTATGTGCAGATATAATATAAATTAATATTAAAATTTTATAAAATATGTTTGAAAAATTAATTTCATTATTTAAATTAGCATTCCAAAATTATCTTATAATTAGATTTTTTGAATTTTCTCAAAATATAAATTTTTCGATGAATATTGAAAAATACTTATTTTTATTGAAAACATTAGTTTAATTTAATGAATTTAAAAACGTATATTATAATTTTAAATGGGTTTAAATTATAATGAAATAATTTATATTATCAATAATCTAATTAAGGTCATTAAAATTAATTTTATTTTTAATTTTTGTTTCAAATCAGTTTATAATTTAGAAAATATTTTTTTAGAACTATTTTAGTCATGTTTTGGGGAATAATTTTAAAAAGAATTTATCAAACCTCTAGGAATTTAATATTGATAAAATTATTCAATATTATTATCTAAAATGTATTTTTTAAAATATGACCCTTTTACCAATTTTAATAGTAACCATAGTGATGTTTTTATAATGATAAAAGTAAAATGGGTTAATAAAGGTTAACACTGACCTGATAAGCATTAAAAGTCCATCAAACACTTGTATTCATTTAATTGGATTAATACATTTCATCAAAAATAATCAATGATTCGAAAATATGTCCTTTTTTATTTAACATTGATTTTCACCTTTGTTATATGAAAGTAAAAGATAAAGTAAAAAATGTCAATTTCTTTCTATTAATATCTATAATATTTATTAACTGGATAAAAAACAAATTTTTTCAGTTATAATTTTTTTATGAAATATGAATGAATTTTTTCTCAGCATAATTTATTTTTCATTTTTATTGATGAAATAATTCTTTTAAATTCTTATTTAACATTGACGTAGTGTTTTTCCAAGCTGTATAAAATCAATATAACTATTTTAAAAACTCTGAATAATTTTTTTTGGCTATGTTATAATATTACATGAATGTTATAGATAAATATAACATATTATAAATTTTTAAAATTTTTATATTCGAATTCATTTTCATTTATGTTATTATAAAAGTCATATTAAGTTAATATTCTCAAAAATAAAATTCATATTATTTTATAAAAAATAATATATTTTTAAATTATTTTAAAAATCATATAAATTATGAAATAAAAAATCGATGATGATAAATGGTCTAAAACATCATTATTGTTCTATTTATTAACCAATTTTTACCTTAAAATTAAAATTATAACCCATTAAAATTGAAAAATTACTTTTACAGTTAAGAGTATGATTGAGTAAGAAAGGTGTTAAAAATTATAAGGATTAAAATGATATCAAACCCCGTATAAATTTCATTTTATGATGATATTTTTAATGTATCCCCTGTTTATTCTAATTCATTTCTTTTTTTATTAATTATACTTGATAAATACAATATTTAAATATAAATCATTTACTTACTTCCAAGTTTGTCCTTTCCCTCCCATATAAAAGGACATCCATTTTACCTTTTTTACACCACCTTGAGACATATAACTCAAAAAAACATGGAAAATTATATTCTAAAATTACATACATATAAATTAGTGATTCTAGGGTTCTTAAAACCCATTATTAGGGTACTTAATATTGGATCTAAAGGGGGATTAATGGAGAAAATCTCATAATTCTACCCAGCCTATTTCAATTTACTTATTCCTATACATCATATAAATATATTTTATTCATCATAAAATAATAAATTTAGTATCATAAAAATAATTAAATATTATTATGATTATGTAACCACCAAAATTCACCCTGTTTTCCATCAAATGGAATATTAAATTATTGGTTATGCATACATGTGGATAACCACCTCCATGTAGTGATACTATTTATTTTCCATCACCATGATTCATGGATGGTTGTTAAGATGGGTTTAATTTTTATAAGTTATTTTAATAATATAATTATTAATTTTTTATTATAATATCACATATACCTTCTTACATTCCAATCTATTGGAAAACAATAATGTTACTCGTGCATACGTGTGAAGTACCACATCCACGAAGTGATGTGATTTATTTTTCATTTCCAAATTACATGGATGTTAATATGGATGTATATAATGAATATATATTATATAATAATTATTTTTAAAGTCGAATTATTATTTTACTTTCTTTCGTTCCATATTTTTAAAAATAAAAACAACATTCATGCATATATACAACTTAACATCTCGATAAAAAGTGTAATTAATTTTTTTATCTATAAAATTTATATATGAATATAATTATATATATAATAATTATATATGATATTAATATCATGATTTAAAACCGTGATATTTTTGAACCATTATCAATGTATAATTATCAGAACTATAGAACCAAAACGTCTAAGATAAACTAAACAATTAACACATAGAAAAAAGTATTTTAATAAAGAAGTATAAATAAGTGGTTAATGAAATTTTAAAAGGGGAACCTATATTTTATTATAAGTATGTAAATTAAATTTTTATATAATTATAATAATTTTAAATTTATGATAAGATAATATAATGTTCTTTCAAAGAAAGTAAAACTCGAGGTAAGGGTTTTCTATTATAATATCATTATTTACAAGGATTGTTTACGATTAAGTTTTTTATGATTAAATATATTAATATACTTCTCAATAATGTAATAAAATTAATTATACATTAGTTATTTCAAGATATTACTTGTTTTCCATTCATTTTTCCTCTCTTTAGGTACTCAAGATACCAAAATAACATTTTCAAGGAAATCTGGCTTTATATCTCTCTTTGGTCATAAATTATATTTCTTCAATGTCTATATTTATGAAAATGTTTTTAATAATATTTTTAATATTATAAAAAAAATTTATAGTAAATTTTCAAAGATTTAAATCTTTTTTCAAAAATACTTAAAATGAATCTTCTTTTGAAATTTCAAATGAGGTACTTTGGAATTTTAAGCAAAAATAGAGAAGGAATCATTATTTTAATGTACTAAACATAAATATAATTTCCCACTATCATGAAAACTCAATGATTTGAATAATACATTAAATTTTTCCAATGATCATTTAAATAAATATTTTTTATTAATATTTTGGAAATTTTGATATTTTAAATAATTTATTTCATAGAAAAAAGTATATATTCCTCAACTAATGTTCCTGGTATTGTTTAAAGGCATTTTTCATCTATGATTAAATCCTTTGAGGTTACATTATCTTTACTATGGATATGATCTAATGATACAATATTTATTCATTCTATATATTATTAATTATTATGAAGAAAATATGATTATGAAACATGAATATTTTAAATGGGTAGTGCTATGATGCAATACAGAGATGTTTTTGAAATGCATTTTATTTCCTTGGGATGTGCCATGATGATTGTTTTATGATATTTTGGAACACATATATATGATATTCATCATGTTATGGGTGGGTCAAAAATTATATATACCTAAAATTAATTACGTGAAGATGGATTTCACATGAGATAATAAGAAGTTGAATGGGGATGGAACCAGTTAAGTAAGTGACCATGACCACTATATAAGTATTAGGAGTGAAACATGACTAATGATATGATGTAATGTGGAGAGAACCCATTCCACTATATTAGTCTTGTAATTCATCCTCGATTATATAGATGATTTTATATTTTTCAATATATTCTAAAAAAATATGTGTTATGCAAATTTTATGCTCTCATAAAACACATTATTTAATTCATTTGTTATTTTTTTCATCTAAATTATCAAGATTTATTCCATGACTCATTATTTTTTTAAAATATATGTATGGTATGGTCTTAAAATGTTTAAATAATGAATTCATAACCTTATGATCATGTTATTCCTATGTGATCACAAATATCTCCCTAATTTATCCTTACTAGGCATCTCATCTAAACTATTCTTATATTTCCTTTTACTAGTTTATGAAGACATTTTTTAAGTATGGAATGACCAAAAAGTGAAATTTGTGGGTAGATCATTGGGGGATATATTCAAAATATTTCATGAAATAAGAATATTTTTTATTTTGACTCCAAATACACTAAAATTTTATAGTTTGGGCATGGATCATAATATTATGTAATAAATATTCATCTATTCAGATGAAATATATATTTATGAAAAGTAAAAGTCACAATTGTTTCAACTATGTTTCCACATGTCACATTATTCATAATTAGTTTAGTTGTATCTATGTGTGTGTCCCTATATATATATCTATATATATACAACAACTATATGTAAATATTTCTATTAACTTGAAATAATTAGGCTAGCACTTGAAAAATGGGATTTCAAAATGAGGCTGATTTGAAAATTTCTTTTCCAGATGATTATGGAAAATTCATTATTAGTTTCATAATATAATTCATGGTCGGATCATCTTAAAATTTTTTCTTTTGAAATTCACAATACCTTCATATAAATCTCCATAGACCCATGTTTTGAAATATTTGATGATGGATATGAGTTTTTATTGTTATTTCAATGAGTTATAATTGTGGGATTTGTGGATGACTATAAGCGATGGTGGGTTGAAGACCGTGATTGGGATGGTTTCCCTTGTACTCTGTTATTGTTTTGTGCCTATCATGTAAGACATATTTCTTCACCCTCTATTATAATAATAACAGTGATTTAGAAATCATAATTAGAGGTTCAGATATTGTCATTAACAGGTCATGATGATATTGATTTGACCCCACCCCCCACATAGTATTGGAGGTCACGGGAATGTTCCAATAGTGAGGATAGTTTATAGAGTCTAGTTTCATATAGACAAGGGATGCATAAATAATCGAAATTATGTTCGCACTAGAATAAATCTATGATCATATCATTTTATGTTTCAATCCTTCCCATGATTTATGCATATTACATTGAATTTTATTTATATACTAGATAACTATGAGATTTTGATTTATTATTAACCCACCTATATATACATTTCATAGCTTATTTGTGTTTACATGTTTGATTCTTAATTTTCTTAAATATAATTGATTTTTAACTTTTTATAAAAGGGTTTTAAAATGATTCTTTATAAGTAAGTTTTTAATATATTTTAAAATGATAAATATTTTTAATTAGTTTTCAATATTGTTTTGAGATTTAAAAGAAAAATAGTTTTTAAACAAATTGATTATTGCATGGTTTCTAAAAATTTATAGAAAAAATAATTTTAAATAATTTTATTTCAAACTATTTTCAAATGAATGTATTGAAAAAAATGAAAGCATGGACTCTATAATGATTACCTAATAGGGTTTTATCCTCACACACCACTTACACCACTCAATGTACATATATCATGTGTTTATCTTTCTGGTTCGGGTTCCCAGGAAGAATTATCTGGTAGACATATCCTTATTGAATACTAATGGAGTTTCCATGATGTTATCGTAGATGGATGGTAAATTTGAGTCACATATAGTCTTTGACTAGTATTATTGTTTTTCATTAAAACTAGAGTGGTTTTAGTGAGCTCATCTTTTCTATTGTATCATTGGATTTGGTATACCCTGTTATTATTTTGAGGTAGGTGTTGTTCATTATTTTTATGTGTATTGTTTGTTATGATTTTTTGTTTGTTTTTATATCTTTTTCATGAATGTCCAATTTATAAATGCACCATATTGAATTATTTATTGAATTATGGTGTTTTTTTATTTTATACTTATCTTGGTAAAATCATTCGATATAAATTTATTCTGATTCCTTGGGACTAGTTTTTTTCCTTAGGCAATTGATAAGGTGGACCGTGTATGTCACATGCTGAATTGGGTTCCAAAATAAGAGGAATCCTAGAGCTAGTTCGGTAAAAAATCTATCAGAGCCTTGGTTCGTAAGAGGTCATAGGTTATTCCATCTGTCTTGTGATTTTGGGAGTCTGTTAGATGATGTTAGGGTTTTTGGGGATCATGAGGTAGGTCATTTGCAGTTTCCCAATCACTACCCGTCGAGATGAAACATGAGTCACCAAGGGATTTTAGTATTTGAGTTTTCATTATCATCTTTGTTTTGTATTTTTATTAATTGATTTTAATTTATATTATTGGTTTAATGACACTTTTGGGAGGTCTATAAGTCATTTTTTAGTTTTTTTATATCTGGGGGTAAAATGAGAGTCAAATGGAGGTGGATAGTAAGATAACTTTACCCAGTAAACCAGGCAGTGATCACAAGCATAGTACTATGAGGATTCTTTTAGAGGTTTATGAGTTAGTGAACGACCCACCAAACCATGCAGCCAAATCATGTACAACCACTAAACCTCGTTAATTAATTAATTAGTCTATTTATTTTCCATTTTTCTTCTAGGTTAAGTTTGGTTGTTGTGGGAATGAGCCATGAGGTATTTCGGGATTATTTTATGATAAATGATTTTATTATTATTATGTTATTTAAAAAAGTTTCATTTAGAAGAGTGGAAATTTATATTTGAAAGTTTATAAAGGATTTTTTGCAAATTTTTATAGGTAAACATGATAATTTGGATTTATAAAAATGATATTAGTAATTAATTTCTAATTATACGATAGTTTTTATAAAAAAGTTTTTGATTTTGAAATGGGTTAAGTTATAAATTTTTAAATTTTATTTCAATTTTTTCCCGTAAAAAAGGTTTTTATGAAATGACTATGGGAGTAATCTAATTTTGGTGAGAATAAATTTGAAAGTTTTGATTTGAATTTATTCTTTAATAATTTTATTTATATTATTTTTTGTAAAAGTGTCATGAGTAATATTTGTAAGTCCGTATAATTGGGTGTTCCTCATCCTAGTGTCTCTCTTAACATAGATGTGTTTCTTCTAACTTTTGACCCTACCCAGACTCTATGTATATTAGTAGAGACATATCTTCATTAGTTATTGTTTGTCTTACCTGGTTAACATGAGAATAAAATGTATATATAAAGGATTTATAAAATTCAATGTGTATTTCATTCATTAAATATTCTATAATCCCCTCTAGTGAATATTATCTCATATTTGATTGTGAAAGAGTGTTTATAATGGTGTAGGACCATTGTTCTACTTCTGCTTCAGGGTGTAATGTCTTGGGGATTCCTCAAAAACACATTTAATCATTTTAATTTACCTAATTTGTTTAAATTGTAATGTGTTATAGAGTATATGATCATCCATGGGGTGAGAGATCAATAAGATGGAATCTCGCCCATTTTAACTAGTTGATCATCTCTCTCATGAGTTGGTGCTTAAAGACTAATTGAAGGATTCTATTTTATGAGGTGTAATAATATAGATCATATTTTAGGAATTCCTCCATTAAATCTATATTCTATGTGTATATCATTAATAAATCTATGATGGTGTATTTTTACGCTATGGGATAACCAAGAATGGATGGTGACCATTTCCATTTTGGTGTTAGTAAAGGGTAAATGTATTTTTAGTAGTAGAAGTATGAAGGGACCAAGTTATAAAATGAAGTTGTATTTGGATGTTCATATTCTGGGGTCTTTCCTCAAGTAAATATCCCAAATATAGTGTGGCATTAGTGTGGTTAGTTTAGGCATGTTCTGTTATCCCACTTGATAGACTCGAAGACCTTGCATCTCTATGGTCACTTGGCCCATTTTATTTTTTTCAATTAAAAGCATAAAAAATGAAGGAAAAGGATTCAAAGTTTAAATTGAAGTGGAGTCCCATCTAATTTATTTCAAGTTACCTCTTTATTTGTATTATTTGTTTTTTAAAACATTTCCATATTTTTAATATTTTTGGTTTTGGATTAGTTATCTCTTATTCCAGATTGGATAGGTCCTTTTTTTGTAAAAATGATTTGTGTCATGGTTTACTGACATTTTTTTGTTTTCTAAGTCATAATGTATAAGTAGTGTTTTGGGGTGGTTCATCTAGGTCCATTATTCTTGTTTTACCCACCACATTGAGTGGAAGTATAATATTGTGGGGAGACCTTTTAAATGTATCATCCTTCAAATCATTCCCCAGATTTATCTTTAGAGATTATTTTTATTGGTTGGTTGGTCAGTTTTGTTCTCTTTTTCTCTATTTGGTATTGTTTCGCTTGTATGATTTGAACTCTAATCATCCTCTAGGGTAATGATGAATTTATAGGGAAATAATGTTCTAATATATGGAGAATTGATACACAACAACCTTCACTTTCCTTTTTATTTTATCTATTTATTTGTGATTATTCTCGTCTTTGATTTTAGGGTCAAAATTCGTAAAGTAATTCAAAATATAGACTTTCATATAAGGGTGCATAGTTTGTGTATGATTATTACTAACAATGTTGATAATCACAAAAATGATTATAATTTTTGTAAAGGGGTTTTAGATTATTTTACATATAAAATTTCCTAACTCTTTGACTCTCTAGGTGTTTCCAATGAAGGTTTCATTATTGGCGCAAAGTTCGGTAAACTGTTAACTCACACCATTTAGTTTTCGCAGATATTTTAAAACATAAAATTCAAATTATACTCTCACCATGTTTTTAACAACCAAACCCTTCACTAATATCCCTCTCTATGGAACCATATACGGTGCACAAAGGGTGCCCAGATTCTTTATATCCTTTATGATTTTGAGGTTTCTTCTTCAAGTTAATTGTAAATTATTATAGTTTGGGTCTTTTTTCTCACCACTTTACCCTTACCTATTTTTTCCAAAATTTATCTTGATTTAGTTTTTTCTTTAACAAAACCTATGTTCTTTTGTATTTTATTTCTTATTTCCTTGGTTCCAAGAGTATTTTGAATCCTCCTCAAACTCTTCTCTATTCATTTTTAACGGATTTACATTATTTGTGCTTGTTTCAAGTAGTTTTTTGCATGGAATTTAGTTTTCCTTTATATTCCATGTGATGAATGTTATTTTTAAAATCAATTTATTTGATATTTTAAATTATATTTATATTATAAAATTCGTAATCATGTTTTTTAATTTGGGGGTTTTATTTTAACAAGGGGTGTTTTAATTTCAATAGGATTTCCATGGGTTTTTATTGGTAATTAATTTTAAATGGTATTTAGTTCTATGTTTGAGTGGTTTTTTATTTTTTATATATTTTATTGTTTTTTAAAGTTAATTATATAATGAGTTTTTGTCTTATTATTTTTTACTTCCCATAAGCTTGGTTAGTTCAAAATAAGGGCTTCCCTCTTTATATTCATATTGATTTCCAAATGTCACAAGATTCCAAATTTCTTCTTATGTATTTATAAATTTGTGAGTATGTTTATGCACACACATATAGAGAGACACACATTTATATATAAATATACTTTATTGACCGATAATGTTTCCTTTCGAAATTGGAGGACAATTTGTAACTTGAGAAATGGGATTTCAAAATGTGGTTAATTCAGAAATGTATTTTAAAAAGGATTTTAAAAAATTCCAAATTTGATTCAAAATATAATTCCTAGTAGGAACTTTAATTAAAAATGCATTGTAAATGTATGACACTCTCACTTAAAACCTCATGGAACAATTTTTGAAATTAATTGATGATGGATGTGAGTTAGTGTTTAATTTCCATGAGTTGGATTTGGGGGCTTCAGGGAGGAGTGTTTTTTTGGGTGGGTTTAGTTTTTTGATTGGAATATATTAACTTGTACTCTATTATTGTCCTTATAATATCATGGAACACAACCTTAACCTCCCTTTATTTCTATTATCATGGGTATCCTTGGTTTTATAGTAAGAGGTTGGCAGAAAACTACTACCTAGTCCCTTTGAGATATAATAGATTCCCTATAATATGATAGGCCAAGGGGTAGTTCCCCAAGTGGGAATACGTTAATGTAGTCAATTTTTTATAGACTAGGGATGCATTTATAGGCCTTATGATAGACCCACTTGAGTGTCCCTAGGATTTTTTCAATATATGTTTTGTTGTTTCCCATGATTAATACATTTTTCATTGAATTTTAATACTATTCTGGATGCCTATTTTGTTTATTTACTTAGTTTCCTACTTCTGTATATGATTCACTACATAGTGGTATCTACATTCATGATGCAACAATTCTCTAAATTGATTTTTTTCTGAATTATTTTATAAAATATATTAAATTATTTTTGAAAATCAAGTTTCAAAGACATTTTAATGCCAAAATATGATTAATGTCTTTCCAAGAATCATTTGAGTTTTTAATGAATCCCTTTTTGTAATTTCATATGAATTGGATTCAAAAATGTTATAGAAAATAAAATTTTGATTTATTTTATCTGAAACAGTGTCTTTGTAATGTTATGAAAGAGGAAACCATGGAATCTATTTTGATTCCCTATTGGGTTGTAATACTCACACCACACATAAACCACATGTTATATATAAACCATGAGGATCACTTTGGGTTCTGGTTTATGGGATATTTTGTATTGTGGAATTAACTTTATGGGATTCTCAGTGAGCAGGCATGTTAGTATTGTGGATGAATGGTTACATGGACTCACATAGTGACTTGGCCTAGTATTCTGGGATTTATTTTCAATCATATATGTTTTAACAAACATGAATTTAAGTTGTATCCTTGTATCTTGTTCAATAAATCTTCTTTTAGATGGATTATTTTTTTAATTATGACTCATTTGGATATTATTGATTTTGAATTTGTTTACATTTCTTCTACATTGATGTATAATATCTAGATACATCATGATAGATTCCTTGAAGAATTTTTTCTTATGTTGTATTATATTAATATGGAAGAAAAAATTCCCAATAAAATCTATCTAATTCCTTCACACTTGATTCTATCCATGGGAATTGGGAACATCCCCCCCCCCATATGTCATGGGTTAGGTTGGATTCCCAGTCCAAGGGAATCTAAGAGCTGGTTCACGATAATAAATATCATTTTATACATCCAAATTTTTTTATATTGTAGTTCTCGTCTCCCACCTAAATATTATCGGTAATTAATTAATTTGAAAAAAAATTCTAGAGCAGTGTAACAAAATCCAAGAACATGGAAGGGATCTAAAAATTTAGAATGCGAAGTTCATTACTCTACAAAACACATTTGTTGAATTATATTATAATACAATTGGAAATATATCATATTATAATGTATCTATGGATGGATAGAGTTTATAGGTAAATTTCATAATTTCTTAATCATTTATAATGAATTTTTAAAAAAAATTGATTATGAATATATATATATATAACCACACATAATATTTAAATAAATTAAAATGAAAATTTTGGATGCATGGAGTATAGTTGATGAGATTCATCACTCATCAGTAAATATGTATAATGAGAATTTATTTTTTAATTCCATATCAGCAATTCCATTGTATGAATAAACTGATAAATTTTAAATTATTGGTGATGTTGTTATAAATTATTCTTTTTTTTGACATCTTAATTAGGATTGTGATGTTATTTTAAATTATTCAGTGATAAATTTTTTTTCTGAAATTATTTCATGTAACATGATGATAGTTCACATTGATTTTTTTAGTTTTTTTATTTTATTTAGTTTCCCTAATTTAATTTTGGTTTATTTGGTCATTTGGTTAAATTTTTATTCATTTCAATAACAATGATTCAGTTTACTCATAATTTATTCAGTTTAGTTCATCTAATTCAATTTTAGTTGGGATAGTGTGAAGTGATTTCATTTAGTTTATTCTAACGTTTTAAGTCTAGTTTTGTCTAATTTTACAAGATCTCTTATATTTGGTTCAATTAGTGTTGTATTAGTTTCATTCATTTAGGCATTCTCAATTATATTTTCTTAGCGTGGATCTTGTCATGTATTTTCAGACTAGGTTAGATTCACATAGTTTAATTCAATTTATTTTAGGATGATTAAATTCATTTTAATTCTGGTCATCTCTAGTCAATTCAATTTAGAATTGGTCTATTTTATTCAATTTGGTTAAATTTTAGTAAGGTAAATTGCTTTGGTTATGTTTTATTTCATTAAAATATTTTTACATCGATTAAAATTGGATTTGTTAACATAAATTCTATTAAATGGTTTCTACTGTTATTAAAATATTTAATATTTTTATTCATTTTTTCCAGGTTGTATTAGTTAGGTTTGAATATAATCAGTTGTACTCAATTTAGTCAAGATCAGTTCAATTTGGTTAAATTTGGTGAGCTTCAATTTAGTTTAACATGAATCAGTTAAATACAACTATAGTCATGTTAATTCAGTTAGGTTTAGTTTAATTGTTTTAGTTCAATTCATTATGATTTGGTTCTGGGTGTTTCAAGGTTGACCATGTTAGGCTTGATCAGGCTATGTTGGTGTTGTATTGTGTGATTTGATCTGATTTAATGTGATCAATTACATTTGATTTATCTTTTATTAGGTTTGTTCATGTTTGGTTGGGTTTTTTATTTTTCATTATTCGTGACTTAGTTTATGTTATTATGGGTTGATTAGTTTAATCTATTTTTTAATTCAAAATTCTTTGACTCTTATTGAGACAATTATACTCTTGTAAATTAATTATATATATATATATATTTTATTCTAGTTGAATCTATTTAATTAATTATGATTTTATAATGATTAGTTTAGTTGGGTTCAATTTGGTTTGGTTTATTTTTACATAGTTCATTTTGACTTAGTTGTATTAAAATCTATCAGGTTTTAAACGTTGTTTTTGGTTTTGGTAAGGTTTGATGGGTTTTCATTAGTTTGACTCGTATCATTTTTTTCATTTCTATTTAGTTTATTTTTTATTATTTTTTATATAGATTTTATTATTTCTAGTTTTTAGGTTTAGTTTTGTTTAGTTTACATTTCATAAGCTTATTTTAATGCGATTTTATTTTATTTGGTTCAGTTATGTTCAATATTGGTTGAGTTAGATCTGTTCAGTTTTATTTGTTTCACACTATATATTCTCATAGTATACTAAACAACCACTATAATTTCTATCATTTATATCATTTCGTAGTAGTTTTAACCATATCTAAATACTGTACATACACAATAGTGGTTTAAACCTCCATAATATTATAGTAAAAAATGAAAAATATAACCCCTACATAATATGTAAAAACATCCACAACATATTTTGTTTTCAACACTTTTATAAAACCACCATGAAAATTTTATAATACTATAAAATGTCCCATTATTTTTTATTTAATAATAATTTAAACCATTGATTTACACAAAAACAACCACCTCTAATGGAACATTTTTTTATAGTGAGCAACATTTCAATGAGATTTATGAAAAATTCTTTCATATTTTAAACACAAATTGCAAGGGAATTAAATGAAGATAATTGTTTCAATAATTGGAAGAGACTTAGAGAGAAGTGACAAACCTATTTGGGATTAGTGAGATTAGTTTTGAATATTATTGAATCTTTTACATCGCTAATTAATTCTAGAACGACTATTTTTTTTGTTTCAAGTAGTTATAGATTAAAAATGATGACTACATTAACCATGTAGAATGTTTTTGAATATATTTTGGATGTTTTTATTTAAAAAAGAAATTCTTTTTTAGAGATTGAGAGAGTGTGAGAGGAGACTCATCGAATGGGATCAGTTTTCATGAGAAGTGATTAGAGAAGACCATCCATACTAATTTGACTTCCTAGTGATTACATATATGTGCCAAAGCAATATAAAAATTTAGTAAACATTATTATAGTGGGTTAAATATAGTACATTAATATATTTTAGTAACCTGATTTTTTTTGTGAATTATGAATCCATGGGTATTTCTATGAAATTCCAAGGATGTAGTGATTTTTATTTGATTAGTGAGCCATTAAAATGATTATGTTTTACTTATAGTATTTTTTTAAAATAATTAAGTAAAAATTATTTACAATAGTTAAATATAATCTAATTTATTAACAATATTTGAGAAAAGGATTTAAAAATGTAGAAGGGAAAATTTTATTCACTAGTTAGCACCAAGTTAATCATGATTAATCTCTTAAATTGGAATTTCCTTTATTGGTATCACAATATTCTATGTTTCCTTTATATGTTTTCTTATTATTATTGTCATTTTTAATCTATGTTTATTGTATGGAATTTAAATTCCACAAAATACTATATCAATTTAGTGAATAAAAAATTAAGTCCAACTTTTTATTGGAAAAAATACATTTTTAAGAATAAATTAATGGTGTGATATATATTACCATTAGGTATAAATATTTTCTACATTGTAATAGATATTTTCAATCATGTTTGGAAAGGTTTATAATGAATCTATTTTATAGAAAAAATATTGAGATAAATAGTTACATAAGAAATGAAAACAAAGGATCATTTAAAAAAAATTATAAATGTTATCAGGATCAATACCGAAATATTTATTTGGGATAGGATATGGAATATTAATTACTGGGATGCTATAGTAATGGAATAAAATCATCAGATTTCGATTCCCAAATTAAATATATTTGTATTCATTATTGATAAATGGTGGATGATTTCATTAATATAGACAATAATATTGTGATCATTATGTGAGGTTTTATAAAAACTCTATAATATTTGAAAATCATCAAAAAATTATTTTATATCTTACCTAATATGATTGATGAAAAAGTTTAATTATTGATGATTTTTATTTGAATTAATTTTCACTAACTAACTTTTACATTTTGTTGGTTGTGTATTATATGTGTAAAGTTTCATTTTTAATAGAATAAGTAAGGGTGTGAAAAAAAATGATTTCAAATCATTGTATAGATGGAATATTTTAATAGATTTAATGGAAGATGATGATATTTTTTATTAGATGATTGTATTGAAGTTAATATTGAAAAAACAATGTAACTTATATCCAAGAAAATATAAAAAAATGGAAAATAGTATAATAACATTCCGTTAAAATGATTCAATTTTGAAGTAGTTGTCCACATTTATATAAATTTCCATAATCTAAAAGAAGATAAAAATAATGATGATAGTAATTAATCAAGATGTTTTCCATAAAATAAAATCAATGAATATTAAATCAAAGAATCATTCCGAAGGAAAATATATTAGGTAATAATGAAAAAATTTAATAAATATTCTTTCAAAATGGGTGAAGAAGAGGGTGATGATAGTGAATTGAATATGGTTCATCTCTCAGTGGTCTTGGTGTGAAATTATTAATTTATATGGTGTGTGAAGAGTGTGTATTGACTAGTGTAAATAATGGTAAACCAAACAATGAATTCATGATTTATTATAAATTAAAGGAATTTATATAAAGTTATCTATATAAGAGAAGATTAATAATTAGTTGGTCATGGAACATTAAAAATCTAATTAACCTTAGAGAGTCCATGAAGAAAGGGAGTTGTAGTTGGTAAAAGAAGTTTAAAGTATTAATTCTTCAATTACCAAGTTGAATATGATTAATGATTCCATAAATTATAATATAAAAGAAAAATAAATATCAAATGAATAATATTATGAAAAGGTATTGGGGGATAAAAAAAATTAAAGGAGTTCTTGTTTGATTTTTGAAAATTATCTTTGTTAATTTGTTTAATGTTCAAAGGGTGCTGAGAAGCATTGTGAAACATTAAAGAATTTTTTTGACCACTATAATCATAAAAAACTCTATTTTTGGGATTAAAATTGTCTCTATGTGAAAGATAAGAAATATGAAGATCAATTAAAGTGAAATTGGATAATTAATGTCATGTTGTGCTGTATAAGAGTATGGGACCATTACCAACATTTTTATATTAGTTTGTTTTGATAATTTCTGAAATATAGATGGTAGAAACCCAAAAATATTTGATGATTGGATGTTTTCACATATAATTTTTAATTAATTTAATATAAGAATTATCTCTCCTTGAGTATTCAATATTTTTCAATGAATTTTATTAACATTTATTTTTTCCATCATTGTTGTAAAGAATCCAAGGTAAAATTATTTTAATGGTATCCAAAAATTCTCAAAGAATATCATTCGTAAATGGAACTCTAGATGATAGTGTGGAAGTACCAATCATCTCACATTATTTCTTTTTTACCATATTTATAATTTCTTTAGTCTTGAAGAAATCTATATCTTGTTCTCTCAATCTTGAGAGGGAGGAAAAAAGATTAATTTTCATTCTTAAGAGAATTATATATAGATTCACTAGATTTAGAGAAAATTATCTTGAAGGGAATATGTTGTGCACAAAAAATAACACTCCATAGAAATTGCAATGTGTTATGTTATATACTTAAGGTTGGAAAATAAGTAATTTCAAACATGACCTTTACTTATTTTCCTAACATATGTAAACCCCACATCAAATAATACTAATAATAATTTTTTTATTATCATATTAACATGGAATTTACTGACTCATAGATATTAAAATATTATTTATTAGATAGATAAATATTTATTTATTTATTTAATATTCAAAACACATATAATTTGAACAAGATAATTAGTAATTTAATTTTTTGATCAAATAACCTGAATAATTATTAATCCATAGTCTAGAGAATGATATTTTTTTCTAAATATTAAATTCAAATTGAACTTCACTAAGATTCCATACAAACTTACTATGGGACCCCCTAGGCCTCTTTCAATGGAATTAGCCAAAAGACCATGATAAGTATCATGAAACTTGTTATTAAACCCATAGATATATATGTTAACATTGTAATGAAAAAAAAACCACAAATGAATGATTATTGTTTATTATATTCTCATTTTCATTATATCTCCTTAATCTGGTTCCATAAATTTTTCATCAACCTATGTGCTTGAATATTCCATCATTAAGTCACCAAGTCCATGGATTTAATATGATAGTTGAATTCCAATTCAAGTTCTGAGGACTTTATATCTATAAAATATAAGACATAAATCCTTTCTTCACTTATTCATTAATTTTATACCACATATGATTCACCCAACATATCCTACATCACTGTAATCATATGTTATCATAATTACTATCAATACATCAAAGTACATGAATCATGATATTAATTAATATTAATGTCAATTATAAGGACTAATACACATGTCTGTGAATAATAATGTCCATGTTACATAATAAGTGAAATTCCTACTTAAAGGTCTATTATCATAATATCTTCTCATAGAGATTACCCGGTGTGAACATTAATAGAAGTATCAATGTTTTTTGAGTCTCAAAAACCAAATATTTATATAAAAATTTTCATGTTGAATATATTTCATTCAACCATATAACATTTGTTATAGAGTGTTTTTATAGAACATCAATGTTATTATTATTGCGGGGAACATATATTACCTTTAGATGTGACAATTACTCTTGAGACATTATCACATTAATATTTTTAAAAATAACACTCATAATGTGATAATATAAACATATTAAAATTAATTTATTTGAAAATTTTCGTAATAAAAACTAAAATGATAGATAGATATAGGGAATTCTCTAGAATAGACTAAAAATTTCACTTTATCCAACTACAAGTTAACTTATTAGAATCACATGATAGACATGATTTTTTTGTTTTAAAATTGTATCTAATGGCCCTACCATATTCTTATGGATAATCTACTTATCATGAATTTATCCCTCAGGGAAAATCCCACAATGGATGATCTCATCAAGTATTTACCTTTTTCCATTTAACAAAACTACGACATCTAGGTTTAAACCATATCTTGGGAAAAATGGTTTTTAACTAAAAATTTAGCTTCCTGGAAATAAACAACATAATCATTCTATGTAGATATTGAAACCACTAGTTGTAATATGATTTTCTCTTATATTAACATAGACTCACTAAAATACTAGATGAAATTGATCTAATGTGATAATATTTTTTTTCTCATTGAAAAATAGTTTTCACACTACTCTAATAACTATAAACCCATCCATTTCTTCTTTATAAATTACTATCTGTTAAAAATAAAAGTATGTATCTGTGGTTAGTCTAGTTTTATATTTTATTCTCCTTTTATTCTTTTTGTGTAATAAAAATAAAACATCAGTACAAATCATAGAATGTTATATTGATTCCTAAATTATTATTAGTCATATGTGATTTGTTCTTCACATGAATATGAACCTATGTTTTTACATATAAACTAGAAGGAATTTCAAGGCATGTGACATAGATAATTATTCAGTATTTAATTATTTATCCTTTTCTAAATAAATTTTCAACATTTTTACTTTGATATAATCGATGAAACGCTATAAATCTTTTTTTGTAGATCGCTTTTCCTAAAACATGGTTACCTAACAAAATTCATTCAAAGAAAAATAACCCTTATATTTAACTAACTGTAATTCTAATTATATGTTTTCATTAGGTTATAAATATATATGCCTATGAAAGAAATATTCCAACAATTTACATCCTATAGATACCAGAAATACATTCATTCTAAATCAATATTCAAATGATAGTTGGTTTTCATAAAAAATTGAATTCTAAAATAGAATTTTTCATGAAAATTTGTAATTGGGTTTTTTATAAACTATTTATAGTCATATCTTGAATCCATTTATTGAAAATTAACCTTATTGGCTCCATCTTACTATATCTAGGTCTAATTTATCTTAAATCCCAGCAAACAAATTTAGATTAACTAGAAAAATTTCAAAAATGTAGAACTGGATTTTTGAATATGGAATCCATCATAGAATTTATTTAAAATTTTAAATTATATCATGTTTCAATTTATTAATTCATTTATAATTAATTATTCATGATTGATTGGGGAAGGAAAGGTTCTCAATAATAATTATTAATTTATTATTCTTTAATGAATAAACCACTTTTTTATTAATAGATTTAAATTTTAACTGAATATTTAATACATTGAATGAAATTATGATTTGGGTTTCAAAATTTTTCACTATTTCTGGTTAACTTGAAAATTAATAATATCCATCTTCCATTTATAGTTTTTCACAAAGGAGTAGGTTGTATTATGAGGTGATTTTCTTGAAATTACTAGTACATTGGAGAGGGTAATGATTTACCCTCAAATTTCTGAGGACACAATAATGTGATTGGGGTTTTCTTTAGTAGTTTAAGAGTGGTTTTCTAACATTTAATACATGTGTGAAGGGGTAATGATCAATTAATTACTAATATTATATATTTATCCACTCTATCCATTACTATATGGTGTTTGATAAATCTATTGATGAAGATGGAACATTTCAATTAACAAGGATAGAAAAAAAATACATTTTTGTATAATTATTTTATTGCAAGACGAAATTCAGACAATTCTCAGTCACCTTTATAGTCATTTTTCATTAAAATATTTTCATCAATTAATTCATTATTTTCAAAAAAACACAAATTCAAAACAAAAATCATTTTCTTTAACTAATAATCAAGTGAAAATATATTTTTGTTTATTCATATATAGAATAAATCCATTAGTTACAACAATAATTTCATTTTCAAATAAGAATAAAATTTCCTTTTTTTATATCCCATGATTAGGGTGCATCAAAATATGTCTCTATTTTCTTGGACGCATCTCCAAAAATAAAAAAACTAACCTATAGTTTTCAAGAACCTATCCTCTCGTAATCAACTTCATGAATTTTACCCAAAATTTAAAGAAACATATTAAAAAACTAAGGAAATTAAACATGAAATCTAAATTTGAAGAAGAATCCTTGATTGAATTGGGAGAGAATTTTATTGATTAATTTGATCATTTGATCTCGTTATCTAATTTGAATCCGAAATTAAGAGATCTTAGTTCCCTATTATTAATTGAAAAGAAAAAACATATTTCCATGATGGAATTTTTAAACTCTATTAAATGTATTACTAACCCAATTCAATTGCTACCAAAATTTCATGGTTTAGTAGGTAAATAACTAAATAATAATATTGAGGAATTAATCTCTATTTTTTGTACAATAAATCCAGGTAGAGTATATTCATAGAATGTAAAGTGGAGGGAATATCCATTTTTTTCTTGAAGTATCTTCTAAGTAATGGTTGTAAAACTAAAAACAAAGAGATATTGAGGACTGATAAGACCTATAAATAAAATTCATACAATTTTTTTCTCATCTTCAAAGATAAAAAAATATGGAAGGAACTCTATGAAATCCGAAAATCATATATAGAAACCCTTGTAAGTGTTGAAAGTGATTCAATAAACTATGCTATAGTTTCCCACATCATGAAATTTATCATAATTTATTCCTTTTATTAAACTATAAAGTCCTACTAGATTATGATATAAACATTATGGATTCATAATTAGGATGAAATTTGAATGATAAATCACTCAATGAATCCATGAGACTGATTAAGAACATTTGTCAGATTTCAAAATTGTTTGAATCCTTGCAAATGAGAATAAAAGGTATCCATGAGGTAAAAAAATATGATTCATCGCAATTATTAGAATATATACAAGAATAAATATCAAGCCTTAGGATATAGATATATTTTAAATATAAAAGTGAAAAATAAGAACTAATTAATAAATATTTTTTATTCTCATCACTTAACTATTTTATTAATCAATATGATAAAGCACATTCCACAGACAGTTATTTAGAAGCCATTCATCCAAAAAATAATTACTAATAGAATCAAGGATAAAGGATTAACCATCATATCTACTCTATATTTGGAAATCAACAAGATCACACCATGACACACTATCAAAGCCAACACCCACCACATGCTATATTCTATGAGAAAACCAACCGTACCAATATATGATGCCCTTTATTAATGATTCAACTAGTCCAATAATAAATGTGTGTACCAAAATCCCCTCCCATAAAAAATATATCATATTAATATACTTTATCTAGTGTAAAAATCCAATTATAATGGCTAGGATCTATGTTATATAATCTTAAAAATAATATGGTGGAGATTTTAAGAATGATGAACAACCGGGGGAATCTTTCTACCCAAAAATCAATAAACCTTCGAGGTTAAATAATTCCTTGAACTAAAGATAATTTAAGAATTATAACAACAAAAAGTTGTAAGTATATTCACCCAACAACAAGACTCAAGCTATAATAAGATCAATCAAGAAGGGAAGAAGGAGTTGAATGAAATCAAGCTTGATTAAGTATAAGTCATCCATGAAGATAATGTATTGGGAGAGATTGAACAAAACCAATAATCAATTATTGGTAAAGAATCAGGTAAATAGTTTAAAGAACCCTGGGATGAAGATAAGGAGAAAGAAATGAAATATGAACCAAGGAGGTAGAACAAACCCACTACACCATAGAAAAGTAAACAAATAGATAATAATGATTCCCCAATTCTATTACCATCATTTATGATTCAATACAAAAAATATCCAAGAAGAAGAAATACCTTGGAAATATATAGATACATTCTTGAAAGTGGTAACTAATATCACCCATTTAGAATCTCTCAAGAAAATCATTATGTTTTCCATGTTTTTAAGAAATATTTCCACAAGAAATGGATACTAAAAAATATTGAGAGAATCAATTTAGGAAGCAAGTTTATTAGTCCTTATCACACCATAAATTCTCAAAAAAATGTAAATATCCAATGAAAATATCATTCCATTACATTATTAGTCCTATAACTTTATAATATTGTTTTTGTGATTTAGGTGCTTTGATAAATATTATTCCCCGCACAATATTTTTGTATTTTCTGATAGGATACTTGAAGCCCACTAAAGTGGTTATTCATCATTCAATGAGATCTATTATTTTCAATTCAGGGTAATGGATTTTGTCCTTGGTAGAGTATGTGACCTAATTTTTATAGTTGAATTTTATCAATTGTACATGGAGGTTAACATGATCTCACCAGAGTCACCCATCATTTTGGGGAGACCATTCTTGAATGAAGATAAGACCATCACCAATGTACATGATGGAAAACTCACATAGGAAATTATAGAAATCAAAATCTACTAAAACATGTTTAACTTCATGAGTGACCCTTCATATTATCATTCATTTCATATAGACTAAAAATAAATTTCTTATTATCCAAACACATTTAAGGAAAACATGAGAAACCAAGATGTCCATAAAATAGTGACAACTAACTAGAATAAGAAATAACCTATAAAAAACTACAAGATCAGCTCCTCCCCATCTGTTGTACCATGACGACAAGTCAAAACCAATGCATGGCCCTTTATCTAGATGTCCCACGCAGAAGAGAACGGGCACAGAACCAAGGGAAAATTCATACCCTATCAACATCCAAATCCAAATGGCTTGATCTGATGAAGACTTCATACTCTGGACCACATATGAAGCGTATCCAAGTATAGTGTTGGTTACAAGTCACCAAAATCTCAACATATCCAAATAGAGAACTGAACCAATGCAGACCACCAACTTAAAAAAGTCATTAAAAAGTAACTTGAGATTACCTGAATCCACTTATATAAACAATTTCAATGATATAGAGGTAACATGGATGGCTGAATCCTTCATTATCAACTTTTTGAACTCAGAAGCTAGTTCATCCCAAGACTGTATGTACTCCTTGATGAAAATAAACCCCTTATTAAATCCTCCTACCAAAATTAGGTATTGTTTTTTCTATCCATGAGTATTTCTCCTCATTAACGGTCACTGTTAGATCCCTCGCAACCATTTTTACTGCCTCCTCCTCATTTTCATTGAGAAAAAAGACCTGCTCAATCACTTCATCTTCAGAACATAAAATCAAATATGAGGATAGATCACCCTGGTCCCCTAGTCCCAGATTTCTCATGTTCCTCAAGAAAATATTCTTATCATTAAGCTTTTCTGAATAGAGAGTATCCAAATTAGGGGTTAAAGAGGAGTAGTCCTTCCTCCCCATACTCCTCCTAAAAATCTGGTTCCTCTACATGCTTTAGGTTTCATCCACCGAGTGGCCATGATCACTTCACTTCAGTTCCTTCTTGTATTCCCCTTATCGATCACTTGGGTCAGCTGTAATTGGTCCCAGACCAACATTTTCAAGGTATTTAACCCAATTACTCAAGTGAATTCGGTTCTGAATCAAAGAATCCAAACCCCATGTTCTCCCAATCCCGATATGGTTGGCTACCACCATAGTAGACCCTAGAGTCCCCTTACACCCACCACCACTACCCGTCCCAAAAAACCTCAGTAAACGAAGAAACCAAAATTTCCTTCTCCTCATCCATCTTCTGTTACATGACCACTTTATACCCAATCCTCTAGTTTTCCACCCGATCCGCCTCCTACTGGACCACTCCATCGCCTTCCCACATACCACGCTTTGCAGTCCCTGCCATTCCTACCTTAGTCTGTTAAACACCTCAGACACCATCGGGTTTACCTGAAGCACCAGGACCTTCTTCCCCTGATCAACTATAGGAATGATCCCCACAACCGCATCCACACAGTCGGGTCGTTCCTCCTCCACCAACTTCAATGATTGAGGCCCCTGACCTCTATCCTGCATACATTATTCCATCTATTTCAATCCAACCTCCCCGCAATCTTCTAAAGCCTTTGAACTATCTCTATCTTCCATTATATGATTAAGCTGAGGTCCATAGTGATAGGACTTTCACGGGTGACCCTACCACTTTCTTACAGAACAAAAGATATTTCCAATTTTCCTTCCCACCAGTATTGTAGGTCCCCTATAACAAACATCTACGGCATGCCCCAACCGCATTCAAGAGGAATAGAAGTTTGGATGATTCTTGTAAATCACTCAATTATAGCACCTGAACTCCTACCCAATTTTTATACAAACATAATCAAAAGGAGTTCTATACACATCCCTTTCTATGAAAACCCAAGGATTGACCCTGTTATAGAACGAATCTGTCTGACTATATGAATGTAAAAATTTATCGACAAGATTTCCAGGCATTCTAATAACTGAGGGATTTTAAAATGGTAAGGGATGGTTATTAAAACTAACCCATACCACAAGGGGAGTAGGATCACATTTCATGTGGAACAAAAATTACCATCGTAAGAGGAAAAATTTAAGTCCATTGAGATTACATGGAGCACTCAACCAGGTGTTGATGTGGTCCTCCTCTAACGCGAATCGATCCATAATTTGGTGGTTGTCGAGTAGGCTCACTGTCGCACTCTCTTGAATATCCCAGGAATTGGAGATAAATATATCTATGGAATCTACCTAGGGTATCGATTGTTTAAATCTGGAAACCAAGGTGAGATCCAGGAGAGCATAGGTTTCTGTGAACTCGGAGGTCAAAATCTGGAGGATAGGAAAACCATTGATAAGATCTAGGTCTTTCGGGCATAAATAGTCTTTTGGAAATGGGGGAACAAAATGAAGATTTTTGAAGGGGTGAAAGGAAGAATATGTGTTCCTAGTGGACTTCGACAATCACTCCCCCCCAGGGGGAGGGGGAGGGACCAGCTCTAGAGCCGCTGTCATCACCGATTGGATAAGGGAATCACCTAGGATTCCCACTGCTCAGACAACCCTTGCCATTTTTGAAATATTATTATCATTATTTCTTTATAATTCCTCTACTTAATGATACTATATCCATTTATGAATTAGGCAGGCTATATTAATTTTGGGTGTTAGGAAAACACTTAATGATAGAAAATTACATGGAGAATATAGGTATTTATAATTATAAATATATTTTTCATTGTGGATGAATATGTAACCCTTGAATACCTTTATGTGTTTTGTTTTTATTTAAAGATTATACATATTATATATAATCTTGTGTGTAGTAAATTAAAATATTTTAATTTAGAAACACAAATTTTATATCAGATTTAGAATAACCAGAAATAATGGTATTGAAACCAATGCTCACTAAAATTAAATATGTATACATCATTGATGGGGAGGAGCTACCAATAATAATTTACAACTACATGAACCCTAACAAATAAGTAAAAATAATTAAACTTCTAAAAGATAATATGAAATATATAGGTTGGATTTTAGGTGATAACCCAGTCATTAATCCCAAATTATGTTCATACAAAAATCCGATAGATAAAGAATTCATACATATTATGCATCCCCAATGTAGTCTATCTACAACAATAAAAAAGTTAGTGAAAAAAGAGATAAATATTTATTTTAAATGACAATAACTATCAAATATCTAACCCAATATGGGACAACATAATCCATGTATTTCCCATGAAAACATGATTACCAATTGTGTAAATTAACCAAAATGAGTTGATGATTATGAGAATTCAAAAAAGTTGGAGAGTTTAGAGAGATTTTTTGAATCTAAACTAATTCACTTAAATGATCATTTATCGAATCCTTTTATTTTATAGATATTAGAAAATTGTGTAAGGAAAACACATTATTGTTTAAATGATGTAATTTTAGGATATTTTCAACTGTGTATTTCCCTATAAGGCCAATATAAGACCACCTTAACATATCCCTTTGTAATATTTAATTATAATATATTTATGTTTGGAATATTAAATGTCCCAAAAAAATTAAAGGTGTTTGATATGTCTATTTTTAGACCCCGTTAAACACCACCTCGAGGTATTTTTGGTTGATTTCATTGTTTTCTATTATTATTTTGACCATTGTTTGATAAGTATGAATATTGTTTTCTCATTAGAAAATTATTTTATTATTTGTAGATGTTTCATTCCATTCTATATAAATTAATAGTCCATGGACATTCCATTTTAAAAAAAATTGTGGTGGTCGTGTAAAAAATTGAAGTGATACACTCATTTTCTTAGCAAAAATGTGTAAAACATTTTAGATATTTCAAGATATATATATATATGATTTTATATGAGGTTTTTAAATAATATTAATAATATTTCCCTTCAACTCTCTATATTAATTTTTCAATATGATGATTTTAATTTAAATCGTGAATGCATGTAAGATTGTCCAGAATTGAATATTAGATTGATCACACCATTGGTGGTAATATCACAAAAATAGAAGAAAACATTATAGTAACATTATGTTATTTACAATAAATATATAGGATTTATTATTTCCTATATTATTTAAAGATTACCTCAAATCATTTCATATGCCTCAAGAACTGTGGATGCAATACAACTCTACTATAAACCAATAAAAATTATTCCCTTCCAATTTTTTACATTAGAAGAATTGAGATCCTTATTTCGTAGAACTAATGTCCCAATATTTTTTTATCATTTCGCCCTTATATTCTTAATGAATAAGGTATATTCAAAGCCAAATATAGTTACCCAATACTTTTACACATATAATTATGTGATTTTTAAACTAAAGATCTAATAGAAACATCCCAAAGATTTTCAAGAGTAGTGTCCTTAAAAGACTATGTTCATAATAAATTAAAAAAATATTTATTTTATTATACTTAATTTGATTCTAAATTTATTCCTAATCCTAAAACTCTATAGTATAACCTTGGTAATTCATAAAATAAAGGGGTGACCTATTAATCTAAATAAGGGAATAAGCATGATAATAAAGAATTATATGTGATTCCAACAACAAAATATGATATCATAAAATATAAGTATCATGAATATTAATAAGGGAGTATGAAATAAATAAAATTGTATTATAAGATCAGGATTAAATAATAATGTGGAATAAATATGAAACAATACCTAAGAATAAGTTAACGATAACTACCAAGACAACAAAAATGGTGGATAGAGTACCATAATGTATTAGGAGTACTCCATAATCCCCAAAATACTATTTGAAGAGACAAAAATAATTTCCTAATGAATTAGATCTCTATCTAGATGTAACAATTATAACATATAAATTATTACGATTTCTATAAAAAATTAATTCTTAGTGAACAAATCTAAGAATTAACCATGGAAATTAATGGGTTTCATAATCATTCCTCATATCACTATCAAATGAGATTTCATAAATATTCTAAATAGATAAAAGAATTTAATATTTTGGACATTAATTTCTGAGTAAATAAGAATGGGTCTGAAAATATTGTTTTCATTTGGAAAAGAATTAATGAGAAAGGGTAGAAAAATTGGTATATAAATTACCTTTCAAAACAATTTTTTTAAATAGTATTAAAAACATCTTAGAAAGAATAAGTTTGTAAATTTCATTGAAACCGAAATTTATACCAGAATAGTTATACCTAAAATATTACATTAATTAATTAATTAATTAATTGGAATAATTAATTTAAGTAAGTGCAACATAAATTGATTAAGGTATATAAATGTTCCCCTTATCGGGTTTTATTTTAAAGAAAAAATTTGATAAATTAAATTAAGGCATGTATTAACCCATTAAAGGAAGGGAGATTAATCATGGTGTATATGAAAGATGAATATATATAATTTAAAAAAATTAAATGACACAAACGGTACATATAATGTTTTTTATAAAAATAAAGGTCATAATACAAAAAAATGGGTGGTTTAGAGAGATCTTGTACCTTATATTCCAGAATCATTTGAAACATACATTTAATATCCTAAATAATAAAATAAAATTCATTAATTACATAATTATTAACTTTATATATATATATATTAATTATGAAAAATATTGTATGAGTTTTTAGACACATTTCACTGAGATATAAAGACTAATTTGTTTGTTCTTAGGGAATTCAATTTATATTTTCAATGTCAGGTCACTTTTGGATAATTATTAACGTTCATGTCAAATGGGACTAAACCTATAGAAATAATTTGAAATGTTTATTATATTATTATAAAATTTAAATGGTCTCAAATAAGAACATGTGTTCTAAAAAAGGTTCAAATCACTTAGTAAATATGTAAATGTTATGTGATAAGTTGATTTAGGTTTTTTTACCAACCATCACAAATTAGATTTGTTTTATTTAATTAAAAGAGTATTAAAACATTAAATAACAATGAAATGTGTTCTAATACACTTTTTATAATAATATTTAACGTTAATATTGTTTCTATAACCAATATTGAAGGTGGAGGGGGAAAACAAAGAATATGTTTCATGAAGGTGGTGACAAAACCACATTATAAACATATTTTTAATTTTAAAAACAAAATAATTTTAGGAAAAATATGGGTATTAAACCATATTAATAAAATATATGAATATTTAGGATACATAGGTTACTATGTTTAAGTATATGTGAAACATATAGGAGTGTATGAGAAGAATAAAATTAAAATAAATCTAGTTTAGAGATTACCTCTCCCTTTGGTTGTCTCCTTTTAGGATACCACTTATGGCTCATTGGTATGGTATTTGGGTGATAATATCATAACTAGGAAGTGGGGGAGATGATATGGAAGGGAATTGGGAATAAATATTTAAATATCCAAGTCTTAAAAATTGTTAGGATAAATGGTGGTGAGGGCAGGTATTTATAAAAGGAGAATATGGGTATTTTAAATAATATAATCCTTAGTTTATTATCATGGATCAGGATAATAAATAGTGACGAATCATAGGAACTTATGAGGCAAATATTTCATATTGTTTTTAACTAATGGGTTCTTACATAATCCATTATTCAAATATTCCTTTATTAATCATTTAATGTTAAATATCATATTTTTGTGGTATTTCCATATTCACTAAAAATTCAACTATAGTAGAAAAATTCAAAAAAAATCTTTATAATTTTTTTCAAAATTTATATTATAAAATTAAAATCCTTGTTATGAAAATAAATTTTTAAATATAAAAAATTTAATTTTCAAATTATATTATTATTCATTTGAGAAATACATATTTCATATGATGATCAATTTTATCAACCTTTGAAAAATTGCTTATGGTATCATAAATTATATAATCCATATAATAAAGGCTACTATTAAATTACAATCCCATTTTTTTAAAATAAATTTTAATTTTAATTTTTTTTATCTTTTATAGAGTTGAAAATAAAATAATAATATAAGAACTTTTAAAACATTTATTTTCTTATATCCTGATATAAATATGTCATATTATCATTTTACATGATACCTAGATATTATTTTACATTTCCATATGTGATCTTACTATTCTAATAGTTAGGTCCCTATTCCTTATGGTTCTATTTCTATTCCAATGGTTAGATTCCAATTCCAATTGTCAGATTAATATTTCTAATGGCCAGATTTGTAACAATCATATGGGATCCATACATTCTATAAATAGCTCATAATTCATTCATTATTAATTCAGTAATATTTTCTCTCAATGTTTTATATATGTTTTCACTTTCAAAATTCTTATTAAGATATTAATATTCTAATTCATATCTACAATGTAGTTCAAGAGTATAATTATTCGAGGGGATTAAGGAAATTCAAATTTTCCGAATATTATTATTATTTTTTGTTTTTTGTCCCATTTAAATGATTTCAATTATTATGTCTATATTTATTCTCCAAAATTATTTTTTAAATTAATGTAATAAAATTTAATAATTTTTATCGTGTGTTGTGTGTAATACTTTTATAATATTATATTACTAAATATAACACAATTATATATTCTGAATATAAATTCCATTGATGAAATTCAATGTTGTTACATTCTGGACCCCTGAAAAAGTTTCTCCTTCGATTTTTTAACATACTATGTTGAAAGTATGTGAGGGAACTTCTTCTTCCTGGCACACTTCAGTTTCCCTATTTCCACCTCATAATTATAATTCCACTATAATACTTTGACTAGGTGAGTTATCTTATTGTCTAAAAACATTTTCTATAGACCAAGATCATCCTCGACTACTCCTTATATATAGATCAATTTTCAACTATAGAACCTCTAAATTTAGTACATGTAGGGAATTTGGTATGTACTTCTTCAAGGTGGATATGTGGAATGTGTCTTGTACAAGAGAAAGGGTTGGTGGGAGTGTTATTCAATATGCCATAACTCTAATGAGATCATGACTCTCAAAGGGTCTGATGTACGAGGGACTTAGTTTTCCTTCTTCTAAACTATCATAACTCTCCCCCTGGAGATACACGGATGCACACATTTTCTCTAACATCATACTATAGGTCTCATCAATTATTATCAATATAGCTCTTCTATTGTATTTGAACAACCCTAATGTGTTGTTGATTGGTCTTGGCCTTTTCTACTACTTCTTTGACTATTTTAGGACCTGACAACTTGCATTCGTCAACCTCACCCCAACATGTAATTTGTTTACATCTCTTCCCAAAAATATCTTCATATATATCCAAATGGATTATTGAGAAGAAAATATTATTTTATACAAACTCAACTATAGGATGTTGATTTTCCCATACTCCATTGAAGTCTACAGAGAATCCTCTCACCATGTATTCAAGATTCTTGATATTATTATTATATTCTTCATCATTTTTTTCATGATAATCCATAATAATGTTCAATTTAATGTTTATATCATGTTAAATGCTTTTACAGAACATAGATTTAAATCTCATATATCAGTCATATACAATCAATAGTGGTTCTCTATGAAGCCTCATCACTTATTATATGCATATGTTTGCAAGTTGATTGAGTGATAAGTCCTCAAAAATTAAAATAAATTATTCTTCATTTTAAGACTATCCAACACAACCCATATAACAGTATTTTCTGTTGATTTCTATATAATAATAGTGATAAAGTTCAAAGTGATGTTTTCTAATTTCTATGTAGGTATGGGGAATGGTTTTATCATCCTCGAGGGATTTTTTCTTTTAGACTTCACCTACTGATATTCCATGATTTTTAATATGTATTTTTTATTCTCCTTATTTATATTGTCCAACCAAGAGTGATCTTGGAGGTCTTGAAACATCTGTATGATCCTTGGGTGAATTGGGAAGGAAAATCAATGTGAATCATTTAATAACTCCTTATTTGTCTCAATATTTAATGGTACACATAGTAATGAACCCAATATTACTACTCCTTCTACATCAATTTTGAAAAATAAGGATTTAACATTTCATAAATCTTCTATCTTTTTCAGTATCATCACATAATATTTTTGAGAATCATTTATATTATCCACAAGGGATGGTTGAAAAATCATTTGAGAAATGAATGATTATGTTCTTTCCTTTAAGATCCCCATGTTCATCCTCTATATGTCTAACGATATTAGGTCCTTATCAATTCTCATCACTTATAAGGCTGTCAGATCCTTTATACATAGAGAATGTGACACTTTATTTTCCTTCATAGGATAGTAGTGAATTGAGTAGTCATAGACTTTGATCATATTGAAACATCGTTTATGGAACATATTATTCTCATTATTTGTTAATATATACTTGAGACTCTTATGATACATATATAATACAAAATTATCCCCATAGAGATAATGTTGTGTTATTTTCAACATGAATATCACCATATCGAACACCATATCATGATTTGGATAGTTCTTCTCATGAATTTTGGAGTCACTTCATGTATTTGAAATCACTTTATAACTTTTCATCAGTACACAACCTCACCCCCACTTTGAAGAATCGTAGTATAAAAAAACATTTCCCCGCATGCGGTAAGTGTATGTATTATTGAACTAATAAGAATAATTTCGAATTCATTGAATCTCCCTTTTCATTCATTAGTCCACCAAAAAATTAACATTTATTGAGTTAGCTTGGTTAATTGGTTTTATAATAATGAAAGTTTTCTCAAAAATTGTTAATAATGCCTATATAGTACATAGAAACAACATGTCTACATTATCGATGTCATCTTAAGCCACTCTTTATTTTTTATTATTTTAGAAAAGTTTACATACAACCCTTTTATAGTGATAACATTCACCAAGGATGATACTTTCTCTATCCAAAACTCACATTTACTATAACTTTTATATAGTTTCTACTCTTACAAATTCTGTATCATAGTATTCAAATAATATTCATTCTCCTCCTTTCAATTGGGAATATCATAATATTATCTATAATGAATACTACAAAATTATCGATGTAATCTCTATAGACTCTATTCATTATGTCCATTAAAATATTTTTATAATTAATAATTTTTAATGGAATATATATGATTACATAGTGTCTATACCGCATTAAAAACTTATTCTTATGAATATCTTCCTTATCCACCTTTATTTGGTGATATCCAAAAAATGGTTCCATGTTAGAGAAGTATTGGTCCCCATATAGTAGATCAAATAAGTCATCAATCTGGTGTATGTGATACATGTTCATTATCATGATTTTTTGAGTTCATGATAATCAAAGCATAGGTGCATTAAAAAATCCTTCCTATTGAAGAAGAGGATCGAAAAACTCCTTGGTAAAGAACTCAGGAATATAAAATTGTAATGAACCTGCCCCTAGTATCCCAATATTAGAGGTTATATTATTACATTGGCATTAAATACAACCCATCACATCTCAATTGAACGAATAGTTTACTAGTCCTGAAGAACCGCAAATATACATGATTCCCATTTATTCATAAGAAATAATATATAAAACTTAGTAATATTAACAACTCAACATCCTTAAACTCATTCAAATATTCATTATTTATATTCTAGGGAGAATAAACAAAATAAGGGTGAGATCAAATGCAATGTAAGGGTTACATACAAAATAATCTATCAAAATTAAATAAAAAATGAATCATATGGTAAAGATAAATAAAAATAAAATATTACATATAACTAATATCATTAAAAGGAGACTAAATCCATGGATAACATAACAACATAAATAAACACATGGATAATAATAACTACATTAGTAAAAATACAATGCATAGTACTGGACATCGTAGTCTAATCATCAAGTAATTATTACAATTCAATATATTTAAATTAGTAAGGCGTGTTCCAAATACCCAAACTAGTTTGTCTCATGAGACCTACTGATTCATTAAGGGGATATAATAACCACCATATATCACTTAATAAGTCCAAGAAATCCATCATATGAAAGGGGTGAATAAAAATTTAATATATAATCAAAATAAAAAATTTATAAAAATCCATCATATGAAGTGTTACTATCTTCCCCAATAAATAAATATATCATGATCATAAGTCATAAAGAGTAAATTGGATGATATTATCAAAAGTGTATACCCCTAATAAAGAAAATAATGTTCATGGTAAAACAATTTATATAGAAATAAAATAAATATTAGAAAATAGGCATATCAATTATATAAGAAATATAGATATTTAATATAAATGTAAATTCCAATAAGATATGATCATAAAAAATTGAATTCATCATGATAAATTCAATTGATATAAAATTTATAAGTGATAAACATGACAATCGTTTTTTCAGAAATATTGGTTCTATATTTAATTCATATATTTTAAAGAATAAACTAATTTAGGATAAAAATGAAACAATGTTTTCAATAGGTATTTTTCTATAAAAACCATTGAACTTTTTTATAATAAGATATAAATAATAAAATGGTAAGGGTGATAAGAAAGTATCTTAATGCTGCATATATTAAAAATAAAAATTTATTTTTACATTTTAAAAAAAATTAACAATGAACCATTCAAAAAATACTAAAAATATTCATTTAAATCATTGTAAAAAGTCTAAGATAACATAAAATATCCTTCATAATTTTTTTTAGTAAATAAAATGACATTTGAAAAATAGTTTTGAAAAAAAGGGACATAAAAGCGAATTTTACCAGTTCAAAAAGTGAAATAAGATAGTATTTTCTTTAATGATATTATTTTCTTGATTCAAGTGAAAAATAGAGGAAATTAGGGAAGAAAATATGTTAAATCATTAAATTAAATAAAATGGGGTTTTTTAATATATAACGATTAAATATTTCCATCATTTGAGATTTAAACATATATAATCTCAAAAAATGAGGAGATTGTGAAATAAACCCTTAGCTCATATTTAAATAAAAAATTTAAGTGAATTTATCCTCTGTATAATAAATTTAAATCTATTATAATTATATTATAGGACTATATATATAATTATAAAATCATATATTATACACTTATAACATTTCAATTACTTTTTATTAATTATTATTTATTGAAGTTGCCATTTTCGAGTCTTAACTGCCGCATTTGTCATGTAAGTTTCGGTTTGGAAGTTCTAGTCCTTCTACTTTGATAATTGTTCCATTATATCTATAATTATAATCATGAGATAAATTTAATATATATTTATTTTGTACATATTTATAATCATCCATGAAATGTGGAGTCATAAAAATGAATTACAAGAATAATGGATACAGTAGGTCACACGTACGCATAAAAACTATTTTCACTTTTCGCAGGATAGAAAGAGAGAAAGGTAAAAAATAATTCAACTTTTTAGATTAATTATTATATAATATATAACATAAATATTAATTAAAAATATTATTATTACCATCAATATAAAGTATAAATGAAAAACGTATTTCATTACATTGTTAAGGTGGTAATCCACATGAATACAAAACTAATGTTATCTTTTTCCAATAGATTGGAAGGTATTATGGTTGATATGATCTTATAATAAAAATATTAATTATTTCAGAAATATCATATATATTTATTAGATAAATCTTTATAACCATCCAAGTAATGTTATGATAAATGTGGAACTACACTGCTATGTGGTGACAGTAAGACATACACACACACAAGTGATGTTTTCACTTTTCATATGATAGAAAAGAGATGTAAAATGGGATTTTTAATAAACATAATAACATATAAATATATTTATTATACTATATTTACTATTTTACAATGTGTCAAAATATTTTGTGTAAGTAACAGATGAAAAAAAATTGAATGATTCGGTATAGATGACTACCTCTTCCTCGGTTTAATTCCTTTATATACCTTCTTAGGGACCCTTCTAATGAAAATTTAAGAATAAAAGAGACTATAATTCATGTATAGATATGTTTATAAGATAATATTTAGGTATTGGTTGATATATATTGCTCAGTATGGTTTAAAAAGAATTGAAAATGTGTTTCCTTAAATAAGTAAGGGAAGGGGTATTATTGAAATTACTTAAATTATTAAATAAATATAAATTATATTTCATGGAAAGATGGATAAAATAGATATAATTTTATGATAATATTAATATGAGCCTAAATCATATAATAAAATAAAATTTAGCCAATTTTTGTTTGTTTTTTTCCTTATCTTGTATTTTTAACTCATCGTGGACCCTTATGTCTATTACCGTGATTTCAATGATATTTACTCATTAGTGGTTAATAATGTTACAATAAAAGAAAAATTGTAAATAGATGGGCCATTAATGATTTTATTAACCATAAACCATTTATTTTGAAGAATATAGTATATTTTTAAATTTTTAATCATTTAATAAAAAACATTTACTAAAAAATAAAATTAATTTTATTTTGGATGTACCTGAAATATTACAATATAATATGTCCCTATCTCATGTAAAATGGTTCCAAAATGAGAATTACTATAATAGGAGGATGATATGGTCTTAATTTAATCATCCAAATAAATTTATAAAATTTTACACATTTTTTAAAATTTATCTTTTGGTTTTACCCCTATCACGCGCCATCCTTGTTCGACCATGAACCTATCACCTGAGCCGGCCCTTATCATGTCCTGAGGGGCATTCCCAATCCCCACAGGGTGGAAACTAGTTTCAGGAATCAAAATATAACTGTTTGGAATGATTTGACCTATGAACAAAAGAAAACCAAATGAATAAATATTGAAGATAAGAAAATAAAATTGGTGGGGAAAAGAAATTAAATTGTACATACATTCTTGTGACCCTTCAGGTCACCACCAAACTCAAAACCAAGTCTACTCCAACATTGAGTAGCAGAATCCTGATCCAAAACAATAAAATGAACTTGAAAATGGAAATATATAATAGGCTTTAGCACCAAGATGCTCAGTACGGATTCCAATAATAAACCATTGAATCCAATAGTTCTCTTGTCCAAAGTAGTTCATAAACACACGTTTCAAATATAAGTATGAAAGTAAGTTTTTCACATTTAAAAAATAAATAACATATTTTTCCATTTAATGTAATCCCACCATATGATACAATCCCCAAAATCACATTTCATTTTATAAACAGAACCAATACGGAAAGACCAGGGTTGTGCTAAAACAATATAGATAAACTGTGCAAACTTGGAATAAACTAATATGCATAGATGAAACTAGACACAAAAAATAAATAATTATGTTACCATGGGTGATCCTAAACATCGTTAGAAGACCCCTGGACGTACTTGGTTTAGAACCACTTATCATTGTATGGTGAAGTTCCATAGCCTATAACCAACTGGTCACCCTAAAACTGACCAATCTAGTAAAAAAACCCTTGGCCTAACCAAAAATCATGGGGTTACCAACCCATCTAATTGGGGTTGGTTAGAAACCGTCACTCGATCATCTAAAAGAACATCAGGAACACATGGTGGTTATAATAATACTATGTTTATGGGAGGCCCTCGAATGCGTGACTCATGTCACCACACTTTCTTACCCCAAACACGGACGTTTCCTATGCTTTCACCTATAAAGGGGTTACCCTAGATAGGACTGCCCCATATACTTATATATATATATATATATATTCATGTCAAACATAAAATGTTCCAATTGTGTCATCATATCATTCAGTTATCAAAATAACTTTATTATACAATTGGAGTTGTAAATTGGACCTCTAGTTTTACATAATCAAATGCCTTCATAAAAACATTTCATAAGATCTTCTAAAAGAACTCTAGACACCACTTCTGTATTTAAAAAGAGAAATATTCCATTATGATCCATGTTTCAAAGCATTTCCATAAACGTCATTAGTGATACTATGTTCAATTTTGCAGAAACAAATAAGATGATTCCATACACACACACTCATCAAAATATATACACGAAAAATCAAACCATCATATACTCATAGATTTCTATTCAAACCAATTTGAAGAGCCACACAAAGAGACCCACAACATTTAGAAAACAAGAACAGATTATAAAACAGAGGATTCGAGAAAAATACCAATTAAAAGAGAAGATAAATCATATAAAAAAAACACAATGTTCCATAAAACCAACCAACACAGGACAGACAAGTTCCATAAAATGTTTCTATAAGAAAATACCACTCAACAAATCCTATAAATTCATTTAGTTCTAACCATGTTTTCATGGAAATAATACTACAATGAATAAACTATCATGCTTATAATGGTGCGAATTACATTTATAAATTAAATGAAGTAATGAAATTGAACATAGAAAGCTCCAGATGAGGGAATGGGTAGAAACACCTACAATGTGAGAAAGACAAATTTAACATTTGGTTGTAGACCAAATTGTTAGAAAATGCTTGGAATTTCTCCACAAACACACACATACATTCATATAAATATATATACATATCTTACTTCAATGCACATATTCCCTACACCATGGGTTAATATATACATAGGAGATATATATATATATATATATATATATTCATAGCTTAGTATATGTGTGCGCACACCTTTAATGTTTGCCAAAACTCACTTCAACAATTACAAGGACCGTAAAAACTCAACAACAAGGATCAATTCACAGCTAACTAAATTATTAATAAACCATAAATACTATTCACAACCCATTTTGTATAATCTAAGACACAATTTAAAAAAACACTTTTACAAATCCAAAGGCCCTTATTCATCGATATTTTCATGGACATGCCTCATTTGAAAACCCAAAACATACTTCAAATCAATTTACAAAAACATTTCAAATGGGGAAAACATCAATAAACCATCAGAATTTCACAAATAGACCTAAGAACAAGTTTGAAAACTTTATAATAAAGCCTGTAATGGTAAAAGCCATCCAAAACATTTAACAAAATCATTTCCAAAACAAAACCACTTATCTAGATTCAAATTCTTAGACAAAAACACGTGCATGAATTAAAGGGCTTATAAAAACCTATTTTTAGCAAGTTAAACCAATGATAAATCATTACCTTAAACGAAATACACATGTATAATAAATTTAAATCAAGGTATAATAATTAGACACTAAACACAAGAATCACAATGAATGAAATTAATATAAAATTCATAGAAGCATCTACCTCAACACGCGTGGAAACGACAGGACCCTAAGGGAAGGGAAACCATCACATCATGGACCAATTTCAATCCTAAAAGGGAGTTGTGTGCTGATGAGGGCATCAGTGGGATCACATGCACCAGAGAGGGTACTAGAGAGGGCACCTGCGTGGGATGTCACAGTTGGTGCAAGTCTCTTCCAGAAAAAGCGTGCAGCTTGGAAGGAATAATGTTGGGGGTTCAGGTTTCCAGGAGAAAGGCGGCAGATGGACAGATGCCAGAAGAGGGATGGACCTGATGGTGAGGAGGAGGGGCTATAGGATGGGGATCGATGAGGGAGTATTAGTTCCGGTGGATGGAGGTGAGGGCGCATCAGTGGGGGGGGTGGCTGGTCGTAGGAAGAAAGGAGTTCATCGGGTAAGGGTTTCCATTGTGTGGGGGTGGTGTCAATGCCAAACCTCTGGAAGGGAAAGGAGGCAGCAGCTGCTACCATACTGTAGGACAAGCGTGGGAGGGGTGATGGGGGCTTCCATGACATCGGGGAAGGAGGGGGGGGGGGTCATGACCCCCCATATTGTTTCACCTCTATTAATATTTTCATATTAAATTAATATTAATATTACACAAATAATAATAATAACAATTATAATTATACTAATAATAAATAATAATAATAGGATTAACAATTAGAGTTTTTATGAAAAATAAAACAATAAAATTATTAATAATAGTAATAGTTTCCATTTGTTTTAGTTACAAGAAATTACACATTTTAATTTTTATTTTAATTTTCTGAAGGTAGACAGGTTGCACAGTTGTCCGAGCTAAGTTGCACGGGGTATACAAAATGTGCTCTGCCCGTGCACCCAACGACATCAACCCAAAAAATGAACTTAAAAAACTCAAATATTTTGTTTTGGATTCAACATGAAGCTCAAAAAAATTAAGGCCAATAAAATAAATTAATTAGATAGGTCAGGAGTGGCCCAACTTGATTCCATGCCTGGACAAAAAACATAGAGAACCGAGATCCTCAGGGTGACCATTCCCAAAAAAACATAATACCTGACAAATCCATGGAGGATAAAAACCCAATATTGAGGGGAGAACACAAGAGGGTTCTACCCACAACAAGAATCACTAATACAGAAACCATTGAAACCCAAATAGGCCACCCCAGGGGGGAGATGAGAACTCCCTAACCAATCTCATCCAACATCCTCACACAACCAAACCATACCATGAAGACATAAACAAGAAACCCAAGTACAACTGCAATGATTGATTCTTTCACAGGTACGTATGTCTAAGAACAAGTGCAGCTATAATGAGATCAACAAATACAGGTGTCAAACACACTATTATGAAAAATGCACAATTCAGAAAAATGTATCCCGAAAAACTGGTCTGGTTAAATTATAATAGGATAAGTTCATCACATTATCCCATTGGAACGATGAACTCAAAATGACGATAAAAAATTTACCACATAAAAACCAGAATGAATGGGGTTTAAACATTCCAGTCCCAACATAGAACTCCCAACCTCAACTAAGGCTTCACACCCCCTTCAACTCCAGGCTGTTCGTGCACGTCACTCGAGACCTGAGGTTGGGGCTCTGATGGCCGAAGCATCTTATTCGTCATTGTTAGGTACTACTATTCCCCGAACAGAACTCCTTCCTCGAACAAAACTTATTTTAGAACCTTTCCCAATGAACTGAATGGACACACAATAGAAGTACTATGAAGGGAAGTGAAAAGATGGCTTAGAATGCTCAAATCAGCCACTCTAGTGGCATGAAATAGTATTGTCTAAAAAATGTAATACGACACCGATGAAATGGATTTTTCAAAATCAAGTTCCTGTGGCACACCCCGCTCGCCGGAGGGGGAACCCTACGAAAACTGACCACCACTAACTACACCATAAAATCCAATGACAAAGAGACATCCCAATATTACATGTCTAGAACTGACCCATCAAATAAGCCTAAGACAGTACAAACCCCAACACCCTCAGGAGTTCCCCGCAACCCAAAGACACTCTCTATCATTCAAAACTATACAGGTGCCTCTAATATAAATTTATTTCTTTGATGAACATAAAACACATAAAAAGAATTGGTAATGGAGTTTAGCTCCTTGACAGTATTTGGAGACTTTCTGTGTAGCATATTCAGAACAACACAGAAAACACAATCAAAACCAACATCAATCCCAAACTCAATCTGACAAACAATGAAATCCAAGGGAAATAACCCCATAATCCAAACATATACAAGCACATGCAAGAATTAATTTTTCAAAAAACCAACATTTTTTTTATATTTGAAAACTCACCAACGGCACCTTATGGACCTTCACATGCACGTTCACCCCATCTTAATTGCATAAATCCCGGACAAGTGCCTCCACAAACTCTCTATACATACCCACACACATTCGACCCTCCATAAAGAATACCAATGTCCAAACATCTCTTTTCTTTATCAAATCAAATCACACACCAAACCATCCAAATCAAAACACATTCACTTTAAAAACAACTTCACCAATTACAAAACAATTTAAAAGAAATGATTTTACATTTCAAAATCAATCTCATTATTAACACACACTCTCATCAACTGGGATGAAAATAAAACTCAACCAAGAAAAACCCACTAGAATGAGAATCTAGTGCATATGCCAAACCCGGTTACATGGTGCTGAGTCATTCCCCAAGTATGGTATCACACTAAGAGGACCTTGAGTTGGACACTTGGTCTTCACATGGGTCACCACCCCATGTGAGGATGCAACATGAACCAATTGTACTCCATTGGAATTCCTCAATTCAAAACATCCAATGATGGAAGACTAAAACCCCAAACTACCCCTAGCGACGCGAGGATCAGTGTGAGCAAGAGTTTACGACGCTCTTCTTCCACCTACCTCCTCAGTCCCAACAATCCTAATCTCTAGCTTCTAGACACCCCAAAAATCAATAAACTTCTTCTAACACCATTTTATGATGCACCAAACTAGGTTGACTCTGAACCGGTCACCAGAGTTATCCCACGACATGTCCCAAGGGGTGTTCTCGAACCCCATGTGATGGAAACTAGTCTAGAGCATCAAAACATAACCTTTTGGGAAAGATTTTTCCCATGAACAAAAGATAACCAAATAAATAAATATTTAAGAAAAGAACATAAAACTAGTGGAGGAATGAAAATAAATTGTACATACCTCGTTGTGACCCTATAGGTCCCAACCCATCTCAGAACCATGTCCTCTACAACATTGATCTGCTGGACCAGGAACCAAAAAAAAAAGAAATTGGACCAGAAACTAGAGATATATAATAGGCTTCAGAACTGAGATGCTCTGTAGGGATTCCAGGAATAAAACCTTTAATTCAATGGTTATCTTTTCAGAAACAGTCCATAAAAACAAATTTGAAAAACAAGTATGAAAGTAGGCATTTCACATTTTAAAAATAAGTCAAATGTCTTTCCCATTTGAACTAAACAAATCGCATGCAAAAATCCCAAAACAAATTTCCATTTTATAAACAGATCCAAGACAGAAAGACCATGGTTTTACTAAAACAAAATAGACAAATAGTGAAAACTAGGAATAAACAAATAGAAATAGCTTAAAGTACACAAGTAATGTAAATAATTAAGTAACCATGGATGATACTAAACATCCACAGAAGCACCTTGTATTTACTCAGATCGGAACCACCTACTACTGTATGGTGAATCTCCTAATTCTATAACCAACTAGACAACCAAAAACTGACCAATCCAGTTGAAAACCCTACATGGCCTAACAAAAAATCTAGGTGGTACAAATAATGCTAATCAAATTTGATCAGAAACCGTCACTCGGTCGTCTAAAAGATACCCAAGAACCCATGGTGGTTATAATAATACTGTGTAAGTGGGAGGCCCACACCCGTGTGACTTATCTCACTGCACTTGCCTACCCCAAACATGGATGATTCTTATGCTTTCACCCATAAAGGGGTTATCCTAGATAAGAATGCCCCATATACATATATATATTCATAAAAGTCAAACATACAAAGTACCAACTGGGTCATCACATCATTCGGTTATCGAAACCACATTGTTAAACACATGGAATTGAAAATCAGGCCTCTAGTTCTATATAATCAAATTCCTTTATGAAAACATTGCACAAGTTATTCTAAAAAAACTCCAGACACCACTTTTATATTTAAAAATCCAAAATGGCCATTACATTCCACATTTCAAAGGATTTCCATATAATTATTTACTGATACTATATTTAATTTATTAGAAAAATACAAGATGATTCCTTACACCAAACACACAACAAAATATATACACAAAAATCCAAAGGGGCATATACTCATGGGTTTCTTTAAAAACCAATTTAAAGATCCGCCCAAAGAGAACAACAACAATTACAAAACAAAAACTGCTTATAAAACTGAGTGTTAGAGAAAAATACCAATTCAAAGAGACGAAAAATCATTTCTATAGAAACATTAAGTTCCCTAAAAATAACCTACTCAAGAAAAAAAAAAGTTCGATAAAATAATTATATAAGAAAATACCACTCAAGACATCCGACAATACTATTTGATGATAAAGGAATTTAGTTCAAACCAAGTTAGCAAGGCATAAAAAACTACAATGAATAAACGATCATGCTTATAAAGGTGCAAATAACATTTATGAATTAAATAAAGTAATGTAAGTGCGCATGGAATGCTCCAAACGAGGGAAGGGATGGAAAAAACTACTTCAAGATCAAGACCAATTTAACATTCGATTGTTGACTAATTTATCAGTGACAGTTAGGAATTTCCCCATACACACGCACATACCTTCATATAAATATATGTATACATCTCTTAATTCACTACATGTCTTACTAATTCTATGAGGGAATATAAACATAGGATATATATATATATATATATATATTATAATCATACATTATTATATGCGTGTTAACACCTTCAAAGTTGGCCAAAACACACTTCAACCATTATAATGACTATAGAAACTCAACAGCACGAATCAACACACAACAAAATAAATTATTTAGAAACCATAATATATATACACAACCCATTTTTTATAATCCAGGACAACATTTAAAAATAAAACACTTTCACAAATCCAAAGGTCTTTAATCAGATAACTTTTCACAAAAAAACCTCATTTGAAAACCCTATACATACTTCAAATAAATTTACAAAAAAAATTCAAATGGGGAAAACCTCACTGAACCATAAAAAATTCAAAATGACACCTGAGAACAAGTTTAAAATATTTAATAAAAATCCTCTAAACATAAACCCCTTTGAAAACATTTAACAAAAAAATTCCTAAAACAACAACACTTATCCTGATTCTAGTGGGTAGACAAAAAACATGTGCATACATGAATGAAAAAGTCAAAAACTATTTTTAAAGAGTCCAAACAATGATAAATCATTACCATAATATAACTACAGTTGTAATATAAATGAGAATCAACGTCTAATAATTAAATACCAAAACACAAGAATCATAATGAACGAAATTAGAAGAAAATTCATAGAATCATCTACCTCAATACTCGCAAAAGCGATGATACCACAATGGAAGGAAAAATATCTCTATATGAACCTATTGAAATCCCAAAAGGGAGTCGTGCACCGATGAGGACATCAGTGGGGTCACACACAACTAAGAGGGCTGCAGTGAGGGAGGTCACAGCCGATGCAAGGCGCTATCGGCAAAAGCAGGCAGTCGGTAAGGGAGATCGTCGGGGGTTCCAGTTTCCAGTAGCAAGGCGGCAGCTAGATGGAGGCCAGAAGTAGGCTGAACTTTTTGGTGAGGAGGAGGGGGCTACGGGATGGTGGTCGGTGAGGGAGTCTCAGTTCTAGCTGGTCGAGGTGAGGGTGAATATGGGGTGACTGCTCACAAGTAGAGAAGAGGTCATCACATGAGGTGGACATCATGTGAGAGTGGTGTTGTGGCCAGACCTCTAGTATGGAGAGGAAGTAGCGGCTACAGTCATGATGTAGGCCAAGCAGGTGAGGGGTGATGGGGGGCTTCCAAATCATGGGGGAAAGAGTGGTGGGGTCGCGACCCCCTGGGGTTTCTAATCTATTATTTTCTTCCTTTTAAAATTAATATTAATATTACAAAAATAATAATAATAACAATTATAATTATTCTAAAAATAATAATAAGACTAATCAGAATAATAATAATAGGATTGAAAATTTATATTTTTACGTAAAATAAAAGAACAAAATTTTTAATAACAAAAATAGTTAAAATTACTTTTAATTTCATGGAATTACTCATTTTAATTCTTATTTTAATTTTTCACAGGTGAAATGGTCATGTAGTTTCCCAGGAGAAGCCGCGCAGGGTTTCTAAAATGGGCTCTACCTAGGGGACAAATGATGTTAACACAAAAAATTAAACTTAACAAACTCAATTATTTTTTTTTTGGGATTCAACCCACAGCTCAATAAAAATTATTTAAGTCCAATAAAAAATTTAATTAGACAAGTCAGGGTGGGGAAAACGCTTAGTTAAAAAAATTTAACATAAACTGTGAAAACTGATTTTTCAACCTTAAAGGATTATAATTATAATTATGATGAGAAAATTATATCATTATTGGTAAATTTATTTAATTTTAGACAATTTATAATCATAATTTTTTTATTTCGTGATTTTCATGAATTTAAAATAATTTAACAAATTATTATTTATCATAAAATATCTTTAACGTTATTTATGACACTATTCATTTAATTTGAATCTGAAAACAATATGAGAGAAAATGAATTATAATATAAACCATAAATTCATCCCTAATCTGTAATATTTATCTACATAATTCATGGTCCACTATAACTCAAAAAAATAAAATTACTTTTAGATTATTTTAAAATCATTTACATTATTTATTAACTACTGCACAAGCATTGTGTCATCATTGTGTAATCATTTAAGGAAATTATTTCATCTCAAAAATTTAATAATAAATTAATATGACAAAAAACTAATTCAACCTTCAAATAAACATGAATAACCTAAAATATACTCTTTTTATCTTTATAAAAAAAATTAGCTATTAAATCTAACAAAGTTGCATTGTGGAATTTTATTTAATTAAAATAATACAAATATTATTATTGATGGTAAATAAAATAAAAATAACATATATTAAAATTTGATATGGATATGGGATATTTTATCTCATAAAATGAAATTAAGGAATGTTTTGGGTGGATTTAGGGACCGTATCTCATGCTTTGAACCATGTTTTACCCATTTTACCATTACTGAGGTGACAAGTTTTTACCATGGATACAACTCAAAATGAACTAGAATAAAAGGGAACTGTTTGAAAATTTTGAAACTGCTAAAAGAAAATATGATATGATTTTCTTTATTTTAAAATCTATAGAATATTCAATAATTTATTTTAATATAAATTCAAAAAACACTATGCAAAATTCTTTTTGATGGAAAAAATGTGTTAAAAGCCCAAAAACTAACTTATATCAAAATCATGTATATGTTTTTATTAAAATGAAATTATTTATATTATTATATATAGAATTTATAATATTCCACGTAAAAAAATATAATTATACTTTTAAATTAGTTAATATAATGAAAATGAATTAGAGTAATTGAGAAATCAGTATTTCTCACTATTCACAGAAATAACCTATTATTTTAAAAAAATAACAAAATCATAACCTATGTATATTTTGATATCATAATTTTAAAAATTATGTTAAATTTATTAAATAAATTTTTTAAATGTTTCATAAATGAATTATAATTTCCATTCGAAAATTTATATAAAATTATTTTTGAAGAAAATATATTTTTGAAGCATAAAATGTTTTTACTAAAAATTTAGTTTTTATATACTAATAATTAATTGATACATTTTTATTGATTAATATAATTATTAATATATTTTTTATTTTGGTAAAAAATATTAATACCCACCAATTTAATGACTAGGTTTTAATATTCATGTTTAAATAATAATATTAAACTAGTACATCATGGTTTGTTTAAACTTGAAGTCACATGTAAAAAAATACAAAAAATTAAATTTATTTAAAAATTAATATCTTCTAAAATCTCACGGATTCACATTATAACCCCCTTAAATAAATTTATCCATCACAATTTTATCTCAATTATCAATGGTTTATTATTTTAACAAGACTTCATTAAAAACTAACATTGTATAGTGGGATAATAAAAGTACATTTGAAACGTGGAAGTGGGAAACATAATGGTAACCTGAAATAAAACACAATAATGTTAATTAATAAGAATAACATTGGTATATATTTTAAATATAAATATGGGAAGAATACTAACATATAATTATTAATAAGTGGTGATTAAGAACATGATCTTGAGAAAGTTAAGAACCGTAAAACCATAAATCAATGAAGTTTTAAAAAGGCCATTGATTCATAAAACTTAATGCAATAAGAAATTATTTTATTTAAAGATACATTTACTAGAGTTGAGTTATTACATTACGATCTAAATTAAAAACATAAGGAAATATACTTACATGACAAGTATACTTTAATTCATTAATCAATTTCCACCATAATTATATATTCTACTCGAAATGATGAGTATTTAAGAGGAATTTTTCATGATTGTAGAACTATAATCAACTTAAAATAGATCAAATAATCCAAAAAATAGAAAAATTATTTTCCCCATATATTTTCTATGACTAAAATGTGTAGAAAAATATAAGATAATACCCAAAATTATAAAACCATTATATGAATAAATAATACATTTCTCTCCAAAATTAACGAATAAAACCAAATGTTTAACATAGATAATTCCTTAAAAAATTAGCCTTATATACCCAATAACCTCAATAACCCACCATTTATGAATATTTTAACATCAAATGTTCTCTCCATCCCTTCATATTATATCACTAAAAATATAATATTAGTCTAACCAAATAATCCTTTATTTTAAACCTAAATGTTATATATAAATTAACCGAAATAAAACATCTCAATAATTTTCATTAATCTCCTCAAAATCGAAACAAAATCACAAATATTTTATCATGTAATATTCTTCCCAAAATTGACTTTAAATCGATCTATCAAATTGAATAAGTTAATAAAAATTAATACAAACTAGGACTTTATGTTATCCAATGGTTGGAATTGCACCCATTCCACCCTTAAATTCTAGGTTCAATCCCCAGTGGAAATTTCAAATTTGATGGGTTGTTTCCTAGTCTATGTGTTGTCATTTTTATAAAACTATTTAAGTATAATTACCATAATGTTCCCAAAAAATATTATTAATATTCTCAAAACTAACAGTAATTATGAAATCACTTTTTAACCACTACCATTTTCAATAAAAAAATTTCAAAATTAATATTATTAATTGACTATTATTAAATTAAATTCAATGATCATTATAACCCTAATGTTTATCAATTACATTAAACTAATTTCCATAAAATATAAAAGACAATTCCTTAATTATCATTTTCAAAAAAACATATACTAAACCAAAGGAATGTATTCCCATAAATATCTCCAAAAACATCCTCAATCATGTTAAACATTAATCACATAAAACTTTCAAATGTGTATCTATGAATTTAAAATTATGATTAAACATAGATTTATCAACACAATAAACATAATGTTTACCCCATATCATTATGTTATGCCATATGTATCCATAGGATCTATTCTCTTATGAATCATAGTGTTTCGTAATGAAAATATGAATTATCCCAATAATTTCCTCTAAGAGTTTCAAAAAAGATATAAATTAATGTCAAACTCATTGTACACTATAATAATGTTTGATATATATTTGAAAACACTTTTATGGGATATTACCCCTAGGTGAATCCATACAAAAAACTACGAGCACATGTAGTATCCAAAAATGGATGAATTGCTAGGAAAACGACATAATAACTACTTTTCCAAAAAAATTAATATTATCCTATAATTATACATATAATCAAAGTCAATCATATGGTTATGTTCGTAATATATATTTTACTAGATCTAGTTCTCATGGTTTCTATTAAATGTTCTATGATACTGATTATAAAGAATCCAACTCTAGTAGCCTAGAGATGGTGGTTAAATTATTACATTGGAAATATATAATTTTGATAGCATATAAATTGAATAAATAACGTAGTAGTCATAAAGAAATATATTATTACATTAGTCCCATTTTTTTATTGGAAATATAATATAATGTATAGTAATAATAAACATTCTGCATCCTTAAACTCATTCAAAGATTCATTCTTTGTATCCTATAGAAAGGAAAACAATAAATGTGATCACAAACACTCAGTAAGGGTTACATATAGTAAAATCAATCCTGATTAATTAAAAATTTTATAATACAGTTGAGATAAAAAGTAATAAAATATGATATATGAGTAGTACCATAAAATAGTATAAATCAATGGATAAGAAAAAAGCATAAATAATCAATTTTATAACAACAACTAGATTCATAATGATAGAATGCATAATGGTAGACTTCATAGTCTTTCCATCATGTTCTTATTCCAAGACAACATACTTAAACATGTAAGGCATGCAAGAAAACAAAAAACTAGTTTGTCTCATGAGACGCACCGATGCATCAATGAGCCAAAACCGGTCTAACCTGTCCATTACTAAGATATATGAATTGATCATGTACAATAATTTAATAAAAAGTCATTATATAAAAAATATAAAAAATATTATTGAAAAACATGAATATGAAATGTTAATATTTTTTCAATTCAATAATATAACATGATCATAAGTCATGCAGAGTAATACGGTAGATAATATCAAAAGGGTGAGTCCCTAGTAAATAATATAACCTTCATAGAAAAAAACCTATATATAAATTTTATACAGTTTAAGAAATAAAAATTTCATGTATAAAAAGAATATCTATATTTAATAGAAATTTAACATCCACTAAAATGTTATAATTAGAAAATGACAGCTTCAAAAGAAAGTTGATGACCAAAAAATGTTAAAAGTGATAAAATAAGACTATCATTTATTTTAAAAAATAATTGAAAATAAAATAAAATGGAAGGGAAACAATATAATATGTTTTAATTAAATATTTTTATTTAAAAATAATTTAAAACATATATAAGAATTTAAATATCCTAAAATGTTTATAATAGTAGAAAATTCCCCTGACACTATATACATTAAAAAGAAACATTCCGTTTTATTTTTTATAAAGAAAGTTGAAAATGATCCTTCTAACAAAATATTTGAATGTTTCCTATAAAACCATTTAAAATTCAAGGATAACATAAAATTTCATTAATGATTTTTTGGATTAATTAATAACAACTTTAGTGAAACTATTTTGAAAAATTTGGACTTTGAAACAAAATATACCAGATCAAAAAGATAAAAAATATATAATATTATATTAAATGTGAATTTTATTTATTCATGTTCTAAAGAGAGAAAAATATCGAATAAAACATGGAATATCCTAAAATATACAAAAACGGTTTGGTTTTAATATTTAATGTTCAAAAACATCCCTGAATAGAGACATAATCATAAACAATCTTCAATAATGAAGAGATTTTGAGATAAACCCTTAACTCAGTTACGAATTGATTCATAAATTATTTTAACCAAATCTATAATAAATTTAAATTTATGGTAATTCAATAACAAAACAATATACATACTTACAATATCATATATTATCCATTTATAACATTTCAATACTCATTTATTAATATTTATTTACTAAAATCACAATTTCTGAGTGTTAACTAAATTTTTTTCACGTAATATTCTACTATTCATAGATTATGGTTCAACCATATCCTGAATTATAACCAAAATATAAATATAATGTATTTATTGTATATTTAAAATCATCCATGAAATGTGGAGATAGAAAAAATTAATTACACCATCCATGGAGACGGTAGGCCGTACGCACACATGAACAAACATTTCTCTTTTTAAATGATGGATCAAACGAAAGGTAAATAATAATTCACCATTATAGAAGATATATTATATCATATATATATTATATATATTAATTAAATATATTATTTTTACCATCCTTGTAAATCATAAATTAAATACGAATTACATCACTTTGTGGGGGTGTATGTGTGACATTATCATTTCTGAACAGATTAGACGGTAATATATGTTTATTTGTTCCATATTTATAAAAATACAAGTAATTTTTTGATGAATAATGAATTACACCACTATGTGAAAATGATAAGTTGTACATATGCAATAGTGGTGCCTTCACTTTTCATATGATTGAAAATATATGTAAAATAGTTTTTTCGTAATGATAAATATATTCCAATATATTTATGATATTAGATTTATTATTTTTGTATCATTATAATATATTAAAATGTCATTTCTGAATAAATAAATTTGAAATAATTGGGAATGACTGTTACATATTCTTTGGTAGGAATTCTTTAGATCCCCTTTTACAGATGTTTGGAATGATATTTCTAAAAATACTATAATTCAATAATAGATAATTTTAAAAGATATTTCTTCTAGTGTTGTTCAAGCTATGATTGTCAAAAAAGTTTAAATAAAATATATAATGGGTTTCCTTTTAAAAGTGTGGGTATGGGTACTCTTGGAATTACAGTTGATATTAAATTAATATAAATTAATTTTCATGGAAAGTTTTTAATAATTTATATAATTATAAGATAATGTGTGTATAATACTAAATAATATCCTAAAATTAAATTTTTACATGATATTGTTTACTTTTTACCCATATCTCTTAGTTTTAACCATTGTTAACCCTATTGGCAATTACCAGGATATCAGTGTTTTTTTCTATTTAGGGATCGAGAAAGATAATATAAAAAAATGGGCCCATAAATCAACAATGGTTTATATTTTATATCATATCGCATTACTGTTTTAGAATATATTATTTTTATTAATTTTAAATGATTAAATAAAATATTATTTAATATTAAATATCACCAATTCCATATTTTAAAATACATGAAATGTTATAATATAATATGTGTATAAATCAAGTAAAATGTTTCAAAAATAACATTGATTCAAATATAAGGATATATACTAATTTAATCATCTAACAAAATTTATATAGTTTTAAATATTATTTAAACCCTTAACTTTTTTATCCCCTTTATTTAGCCATGTTAATCCTTAAAGATGGTAAGGATTTTTTTCTACATTAATGGGTTATCATTTTACTTATTTGGTGAAAATTAGATCATAAATGGAAAGGGGAATACATTTTTACAATTTCCTATCATAATTTCTCTATTTCATTTTTTATTATTTTTAAATAATTTAAGGGAATAACATTTAACATAAAAAATCATTAATGTTATTTTTTACAATATTCATTTAATTTGACTTTGAAAACAACACGAAAGAATATAAATTTAAATATAAACATTTAATTCAATAATGTTATGTTATATATATATATATAAATAAATGTATCTCCATAAACCACCCAAAAAATTTACAGTTACAGTTTTTTAAAATCATTTCCATTATTTTTCTACTACTTTCACAACAACTATGGCAGCGTTGTGTGAGAATTTTAGGTAATTATTTTATCACTGAAAATTGAAAATAAATTAATATGATAAAAAATAATTAAAATTTAAAATTCACATTTATAACTGAACTTATATTTTCATTATCCAAATGTAATAAAATTAATGAAATTAATGTCAAGAGAGTGTCATTTTGAAATTTTATTAACTTAAAATAATATAAATTTCATTTTTCAATTGTAAATGGAACCATAATGACAAATATTTTAACTTGGGAAGAAGATGGTCTAATTTATTCTATAAAATTAAATTTAATAACGTTTTTGGTTGATTTGAAGACATTATTACTTGGGTTCAATGATGTATTACTCATTTTACCCTAACCAAGTTTCCAAATATTTAGCAAGGTTACTATCCATGATGACCAAAAATAAAAGGAAACTATTTACTAAATTTTAATATATTGATTGAAATTATAGTATTAATTTTTCAAGGTTCATTCTATATATGTAGAAAAATAAATTTTAATACAAATTCTTATAATGAAATGAAAAAAAAATTAAATGGGTTTTGAGCATAAAAATTAACTTATATCAAAACCATGAATATTTATGGTTCAAATAGAATTAATTTTATTAATATTAATAAAATTTATCATATACAAAATTAAAAATATAATTATACTTTTAAATTAATTTATTTAATGAAAATAAAATAGAGTATTTGAAAAATTATTTTTTTATCTGTTCACTAAATAATCAATTATTTTATAAAAAATATTAATCATTCCCCAACATTATTTCTTATATTGTGATTTAAAAAATTGTGATCATTTTATAAAACTAAATTTCTACAATTAGACGAAATTAATTTTATTTTACACCCATGAAATAAAATAAAATTATTTTTCTTGAAGAAAATACATTTTTTAATAAAAAATTAAAACATAAAATTGAGATCTTATTTATTAAAAGTTATTAAATACATTTAATGTGAGTAGGAAAATTATGAATATATTTTGTAATAAAAATATAGATCCTTTTAATGGGAATCAACATTATGCTTCCAATATCGATCTGCGGTGACCTAGGATGACCCATGGTGTTTTTTTAATTCATATTCTTTTGGTTTCTCCCAAAATTGATCCCATTATTCTAATCGTGATATGTATTTTTTGTACCCATATTTTGAATGGGGTTTCTCTCATTTGTTGTTGGTGTGTTGGTGTCGCTGAATCCTAAGATGAATTCAATTATTGATGGACGGGTGATCATAGATCCGTTTCATGGTTTATTCTTGTGTCAATAACGTTTATGACCATTTGAGGTGGGGGATTCATTGCTTCTAAAATTAATTACATACAATTTTAGAGTTAGAATGATTTATCCCCTTGGATCAAAGTTAAAAAAGCCTAAAAATTATTTGAACAAGATTAAAGCATTGGTATCAATCACATGGTGATGTTTATGCTTTGCATAATGATAATTTTTTTTCATTTTGATTTGATAGATAATGTGATATTTATCCTATTCTCGTATTTAGATTTTATTCTTGATGGAAATTGGTAATGAACGTAAAGATGGAATTAATTTATAATTATTTGGATTAAAAGATTTGAAAGGTGTGTCTAATTAATCTAGTTGTGGTTGTAAGTCGATGTTATTCAAATTGATGCATGTGTGGGTGTTTAATTTAATTGATTAATAAACCAAAAACATGATCATCCTTGCTAGAAATGGAGTTAAAGAAATGTTAAATTAATCGGTTAAATAATTTTTGATATCAATGATAGCATATTTGTTTGCTTTTCCATAGTTGGAACCTGTGATAATAAATAGGTTTTTTAAAGATAGAATAAAATTGGTAGTGTGAAAAAAGGTAATACCTTTAAACAGATTTAGTTTCTAATTTTCTTGAAAGGGTATAGTTTCTTATGCTTTGTATCCATGAAAGATCATTGTTTATAAATATTATATGCCTTGCTTTAGGACTGAGATCTTGGTTGCTATGTTTATTTCATGCTGCTTGTAATTTGTTGTGAGCATAGGATAGGTGATCCAATATGGATGTTGTGGTATATGGGGTAGGGATGCCTAGATGTGTTGTGATCCTAGGATGGCTGACCTTAGAGGGATTTTGAGGTCTAAGGGAAAGGGACGCCTGGTTTTATAGACCGCAATTGACACATATACTAGAGAGATGCATCAATATTTGAATGTGGCTATCAGCGAGGATATCAAAAATGATAGAACAATATGATGTTGGTATGACCCACGGATAAAAAAAATTGATGCTTGTTTGAATTATTTATTTGGCTAATATCCAGGTCTTTTTAATCTGGTTTCCATTCCCAACTACATGAAGAATATGGTTTTGGTTAATAACATTCTAATAGAGGTGAAGATGCAAGGGGTATGCCAAATGATTTCGGTGTTTATCTTCTCATGGTTGTATGAGTCTACACTCCTTCTATAGGTGGATAAAAATATATGGGATGCTCTTCTACTCACTATGTTGAGCCCCTTATGTTTGTTAGCTTAGAATGTTTTACTATAACACCTAGTAATATTGAAAGTAATGTTGTTAATAAAATAATAAATGTTTAACCCACGGGGTTGGAGCTTGCTGGGATACAATTTTGAGGTTACAATTATAAGAAGTCGTGGAATTGGTTTTATTATGCGAGTATGGAATTGATATTTGTTTAAATTTTAAAGTAATGTGAGAATTTTCATGTTTAATTAAACATTAAATAATTAATTGATTTAAAGTTCAATGCATAAATATTGGAAAATTAAATTTAAATTAGCAATTTAAATGGATGTGTTCTTATATGATATATGGTCTTAGTAGTGGCAACCATGAGTCTGATAGATGTTAGCTGGAGTTGAGTCTGATACCAGGTTATTCCCATAGTGTGGTTTTGATCTATATTATATCATGTACTCTTTTTATTTTATATACTAATCTATCCTATCGGTTTTGGAAACTAACACCCCAGTGACTGTTAACCATGGTGGTGTTTTCTCCAACATCCCAATGGGGGGATGGATGGCTAACTACCCCCATTGTCCCTTCTCTCTTCTCATGGTAGTTACTTATGCTGGTATGCATGGTGGTTAGTTTTTCAAATATATGTGTGTAGGGGGGATGTAATGTCTTGTGTTAATTCCATATACATGTATTATAGATATATTTTCTTATAGACTACTATGGGTATAATGTGTATAGGTTGTGATGTCTTGAGGATCCTTACTTGGTGTATAGGATGTGATGGATTGAGGTATAGTACCAGATGTATGATACATGTTATGTGAGATATGGTGGCTCCTAGAAACTACCTGGTTAGTTTTGTTTATATGGACATGATGGTGTGTTGCAAGAAGTTTATATTGTGATTATTTTCCTAGCCGTCTACTGGCTAGTCTTTTTGGAGAGATATTCTTAGGATGTGTAACATTGGGGCAGAGAAAAAAATAATGGGGATGTAGTAGTGGGGTGTCACACCCAAAAATTTTAAACTCTTCTATTTTATTCTTTTGCTATGAATGATACTTTTGTTGAAATTTGGGTCGAGTTCCCAGTGAATGTTATTTAGTATCAGAGTCTTCCTATGGTATTTAGCCATGTTCACGGTGTGAGCACAGTGTGGATCTAACCGTGTGAGGTTTAAAAATGGTTGGGAAAACTTCTTTTGGCATTAGGGAGAAGACACATAGAAAGTACACTATTAGGAAAACCGTGCGATAAGCATGCTAAATGGATATGTCAAATGACAGAGCTAAGTTTCACAGTTGAAACATGGTTTCTCAAAACATGGGGTCAGCCCATGAGTGTGTTCCTTCTTTCTGGTAGGGTTCAAATGGTTGGTGAATGGTCTATCAAACCTTGCGGAAAAACCATTTGGCATGTCCGGTGTTCAAAAAATATATTTAATGAAAATATAACAGGAAAACAATAAAATTAAATGAAAATGTTTTAATAATAATAAAATTCATATTATTAATATTATTATTATTATTATTATTATTATTTAGTTTTTACCCTAAATGGGTATAAACCGCATTCTCCCCCATGTGAGCTCATTATTTTTTTCTCCTTCTTTGTTCCCTCGTTGTGATGTGAGATCATCCAAACTCTAACATCTAATGGTCCAATTATGTGAGGTTTTCCACTGACTAGTGTTTCTTTCTTCTTGCGGGCTTCCTTCAACCTTTTTGATGCTAGATTGGGTCTCGAACATCAAATTCATCTGGTTTCTCTTTTTTTGTATAGTTTATTTTTTCCTTAACATTGGTTTAATTTTAATTTAATGTTTTGGTCTTTTTTGAGTTGCCGATAATTTTTCTACTGTAAATCGGACCTATATGTTGTGGTTTCAATCTATGGGAGTCAATGGAGCCTACGCATGCACACCTAGGTAAGTAATTTATATATATTCCCTCTTTTTACTTATTCTATCATAGTGAGATGATTATATAAAATGAATTTAGGGGTATATATATATATATCTGTGTGTGTGTGTGTGTGTATGAAAAAACTCGGTTTGAGTGGTCATTTTCAAAAAGAGTGATGTTTGAGGTAGGTTCTCTATTCCAATCCCATTATTTTGAAATCTATAATTTCTTGATTTATTTAAAAATAAGTTTTATATTTATTTAGTTTTTACATGATATTTGATCTTCTGTGGTTGTTAGAAATATTCATTTTTTAAACCAAATTTTTTATGCTTCCCACTTGAGTTTTTCATATTGGAACATGTATTTGACATTGTTTAAAAATAGTGATGTAGTTATAGCGCGCAAATGGTTTTAAATGTTAAGTATTTAAAAGTGGTTTCCTTATTTTTTTAGTGTGTAGTGATTATTTCCAATGGGTTTCTTGGATTTAAGCATGTTTTCAATATTACATTTTAATTTTTTGTTCATAGGTTGTGTAACTATGATTTTAAATGGTTTCATAACATAATGTTGTTGAGCGATAGTGTTTTCTAAAAATATAGTATTTCTTGTAATGTAATGGGGCCCGTTTGGAACTTCGAAAATGTTTTGTAGAAGTGGAAACCCCATCTTAAGTTATTCCCCCCTTGTTTGAGAAATGTGACGTAGGTGTTAATGTGTTATTTATGATATGTGCCTAGTGAAGTGGATTATTCTTTGTATCGTTACTTAATAATGAGGAATACTCTTAAGGAGGATATCAGTGGTGAGAATTTTAATGGGTTTTTGGGTAAAGAATCTGATATGTTCATATATTTTTTCTTAATAAAACATCAACATTTGAAATAGAGAACATAGGAAACCCTATGTGCATAGGTGGGAAGACTAGAACTAGTACACTAATTTAATCCAAAGTGTCTTGGAACATATTAATCTAGTATGATTGATTATAGAGAACTCACTAAACATTTGTGATGATTAGATGCCACTATAATTTTGGATAGATTTCTCTCTATTGGATCATGAATGAGGATGTTGTTCAGTGTGGTTGTTATACCACATTTCATTGAGGTACGATGATCCTAGGTCTCCCCTAACACTAGCTACTTAGGGGATTTCCCATGATGCTTCTTATGATATTTCCATTTTGGTTGTTTTATGCATGTTCTCTATTTTTTGAAAACAATATTTTAATCTAAATTTCGTTCCTTTAATTTTGAAATGTCCATCTAAGCAAGGAAACTATTTTGGAAGCTTGGTGAAATAGAAATTATTTTATTGAAAATCGAAATGTGTTACTTGAATTGGAAAAGAATGAAAAACTTTATTGTATTATGTATTATTTTCAAACAATAATTATTTGAGTGTCTTTATAAAGGTTATTCATAGAGCGTTGTTATTCCTTTGCATTCCTACTGAGCATATTGGTTCTTTCGCCTACTATATATTTTCAATTTCAGGATATTCTAGTTTTGGATCTCTCTTAGAGGGATCATGGTTCTGTGTTTGGTGGTGACCCACGAGTTCACTTGGAGGTGTGTTCATCAGTGGAACTTTATTATATTATTTTGATAGTGTTTCTTTGTTAAATTCAGTTTAAATTCATTTATTTTTTCATTTTTATGGTTCAAATTATTCCCATCTATTTTATTTTGATTCTTAGAACTAGTTTCCGGCCATTGGGGATGGGGATTTCTTTTTAGGCCTTGTCACGAGCTGACTCAAGTGACTGTTTTGGGGTCAACCCAGGTGGATTTTTGACAAAATGGTATTAAATGAGGACATTATTATTTGGGGTGTCATGTAGCTTGTAGATAATTACTGTCAGGACTTGGGAGGTAGGCATGGTAATAAAATTATGAATGTGTTCTCAACTTGATCCTTGAGTTGTGGGGGGTAGTCCAAGATTTTTGTTTTTCTTTTTTTGTCTTTATTGATAAGGGATGAAAATGGGAGTGAGTTGTTTTTATGCGATGAGCTTGCATAAAGTAGTGACATACTTCATTCCTGAGTACGTGGTTCTAGATAATTCATGTGGTTGATCCCCCCTCGGAGCATGTCCATCTAATACATGTTTTCAGGTTAGGAATAGATCTAGGTTCCTTATTCTTGGATTTTTGGTTATGAGTTATGTTTGGTATTAGTTTTGGTTGGCATGAGTGAATTTCAATGAAATGAAAATGGTTTTTTGGAAATAAAAAAATAATGGGAAATTGGTGTATGGAGTTGATTTTTTTAAATGAACGGGATTTCTAGAAATGGATTTCTTTTAATGTAATTTTTATTTTCAATGGGAAATATGGAATGTGTTTCATAAATGAGAAATATTTTTTAATTGACACTTGGTATTTCTACGAATGATCTCATATATGGATGTATCTGTGTAGAAATTGGATAATTGGTTGTATGTTTGGTTGGGGTATTTCACTATAAAATGATATATATATATATCTGTGTGTGTGTGTGTGAAACATCGGGGAATACCTATGGTGGGTATTTAAGTTGTTTTTCATTCTAAAAAATTGTTTTCAAAAAGGGGATATCTATGTTTCGAAATGTGATTGAATGTTTTTTTACTATTTTATTTTCATGTTTTGATTTATCATTCAAGGGTTCTTTATTTTAACATTTTAAAAATGAGTTTGGAATGGTGATTTGAGTTTGGGTTTTAGTTTGCAATTGATGTGTTGAATTTTGGTTTATAAGAAATTTTGATTCGTCTTCATCGTTATTTTTTTGAGTATGCCACCCAAAATATTCCTAGAGGTTTCAATGAGTCTCTTCTAGTTTTTTTCTCCACTCAGACTCCAAGAATAGTGGTGGGATTGAGTTTTTATTAGATTTTCCCTTATTCTATATAGATTTTGATCCATTGGAGGTATTAGAATACATTTATGATGTTTTTGATGTTTTTAGATTGTTGGGAACTCCAAAATCTATGAGAGACTGTGTGGTTTTGGGTTAATTTGAAATTCAAACTTTGGATTTGTGGATGGTGATCATCCTAGTATCGTTGTAGGATGGAATGTCTTGGGAGGTTTTTTAGACAACTTTAATCCTATCTTTTATACCTGAGGTGGTGTAGGTAAGATAAGTGGTGGAGCTCGTATGTTCTCTATAAGACCAACAGATAGTGAATTCCAATGTTTCACATTTAAAGTAGTTGGTTATTTTTCTCTTGTGGTATCATTGATGAATCAGTTGAAATATTTTCTTGTGTGGGGTATCCATACATGGTTGAAGGACTGATTCCTTTTTGTGTTTGGGAATGTTCCCCATCTAATGAGGAGAGTGGACTTGAGAATAATGTTTTGGACTAGTCTTATTTTCAGTTCTATATTTTCATCTATCGAGCCACTGTCATTTGTGCTTCAAGTATGGTTGGTATTGTTACTTCAACTCATCCATTCATCATCCTCTAATTTTTTGATGTTTTTGTGGTCATTTGGGTAACATAGAGAAGTTCAGAAAATTGCATCATCAAAAGGAGTCTAGGTCAGATGATGTTAGCTTTTAACATCAAGGTAGTTGATACTTCATACATCAGGGTACTAGACAAAGGCCTTGGATTGATTCTTTAAAATTATCATGAATTCCTAGGGGGTTGGGGAACTACTGAGAGGGATTAGTTGGAGTTTCTATTTCGGGTTTTCCTTGATTGTGGTAAGACCCTCCTTATTGTAAGAATATGGTGGGGTTGATATCTTAGAGTTCTAATGATTGTGTTGTTTTTTGTAATGTGACTCCTTGATTTGTGGTTCTTTATGGTTTGTTCCTAGCTTTGATGGATCAATATTTCTTTTGGGTTTTTTAGGGTTCTTACTTTGGGGATGTTCAGTTTCAGTGGAAATAATGATTCTCAGTTTGATAGGTTGTTTAGTTAGTGTTTCTCTATGGTTTCCCTTTATGTTAAAGATTTTGGTTTATATTGGTATTTTCTAGTTCTGGTGGTGGTCGTGTTTAGCTCAGGTAGAGGATTTTAGGATTTTTTTGGGTTGTGAGTTCCAATGCTGGTCTAGTCTACAGTGGTTCCATGAAAATAGTCAGGATATGGGGTGGGCAGAACCCTCCAATTTTCCCTGTAATTACTCTTTATAACATTATTGTTAGATATGGTTGGATATGCCTTTTTAAGTTGAAATGTCACCCCGAGGTTCATAGTTTTATTTAGATTCATTCAATTTAAGGTTTAGCTTTGTTTACCGATCATCTAGGTGAATTTTTGGGGGAAGAAAGTGTTTGTGGTGGGTAAAATTGTCGCAAATCGACCTTGTAAACTCTTCTATTTTATTATTTTCATTACATTGGATTCTTTTTTTGAAGTTTTGGTTGAGTTCCCAATGAAAAATATTTGTGTATCAGATTCTTCGAGTGGTTCTTGTCCCTATGCATAGTCTAAGCCTAGTTTGTCTCAAACTATGTGAGATCTAGGGGTGACTGTGTGACCTAATTTTGTAATCAAGGAAAAGGATAATGGATTGAACATGGTCCGGAAAACAATGCGATAATAATTCAGAAATGCTCTATCAAATGAAATTTCTGATTCTCATGGTCGGAACATGGTTTATTTATCTTTACCGACAACCTTTTCCTATGGACCTTCTTTAGAATAGGGTGCCCATGGTTGGTGCACGGTCTATCAAACCATTTGGCCACACCAGTCAACATGTCCATTGATCAAAAATAATATTTAATGAAAATAAAATATGAAAAATAAAATAAAATGTTTTAATAATAATTATATTATTATTATTATTAATTTATTTATATTTTATAAAACCCTAAATGGGTATCCTCGCCTATCTCCCCCATGCGAGCACCTCTTTTTTCTACCCATCACTTAATCAACAACCCCCTTACCCTATAATACGTATGGCCAAACCTGATCCCCTCCCCCTCCCATATGACACTGCCCAGATGAGCTCCTCAGACACTCTTCGAACACCCACTCCCACTATTGTGGGCGCAGTCTTCTTTTGGAATGCATTAATTCCCTCCCCACTTTATTTTTACTATTTATCTGTTCCCTCACTACGATTTTAGATAGGCCAATCCATCACGGCTTCTAATGGTTTGATTTTGTGGGTTATCTTGCGGGCAAGGTTTTTGTGTTCTTGTGGGCTTCCTTGGACTCATTTGAGGTGAGATTGGATGCCTCACATAAATATTTTTGGGATTTGATTCTATTTTGTGTAAGGGTTTTCTATTCCTTCACTTTTTTTTATTTTTAATTTAATGGTTTTTTATTGTTTTCTTTGTTAGTAATTTTTCTAGTGTGTTTCAAACATCTTTGATAAGGTTTTCAGTGGTGGGAGTTGAGGGATCTTACACATTCACACATAGGAAATACATATATATTTATATATATTTTCCTTCTTTATACATATTCCATCATAGTGAGGGTAATTTGTGAAATTCAATCAGGGGAATATATATATTTATATATATATATGAATTTGTGGGTAAGTGTTAAAGTAGGTTCAAGTGGTTATCGTCAAACAGCTGAATATTTGAGGTATGTTCTCTATGTCTATCCCTTCAAATTGAAATCCATAGTTTCTTTATTTTTTTTAAAATTAATTTTTATATTTATATAGTATTTACATGCTATGCTTTCTGGTTGTGGTTGTCTAAAACATTCATTTGTTTTCTTTATATAATTTATCTAACCTTCCAGATTTAGATTTTTATATTAAAACATGTCTTCAACCTTCTTTGTAAATATTGACGTGGTTATTACTCTAAATTGGTTTTAAATTTTAAAATTTTAAATGTGGTTTCCTAAATGTTTTTACTATTCAATGGGTGTTTCTAATTGTTTTCGTTGATTTTAGTTTTTTTTAATATTTCTTTTAAATGTTTGGTGCATTTGTTGTCTAATTGTGATTTTAAATGGTATTGTGACTTAATGTTGTTGCGAAATAGTTTATTCTAAAAAAATATTTCATGTAATGTAATGGGGGCCTTTTGGAACTTTGAGAATGGTTTTTAGAAGTGGGAAACCCCTCTTGAGGCATGCCCCCTTGTTTTAGAAATGTTTTGTAAGTGTTAATGTGTGATTTGTGATTTGTTCCTAGTGTTGGTCCTTATGCTTTTTTCTAGGGCTTAAAACGATGATGTGTTCGAAGAGTATATTGGTGGTGAGAGTTTATATGGGTTTCTGGGTAAAGAATATGATATGTTCATATGTGTTTACATAATAAATCCTAACTTCCATTTGAAATAGTGCACATAGGAAACTTCGAGTACCTAGGTGGGTAGACTATGAGTAGTATGCTAGTTGACTCGGAAGTGGATTAGAATGCATTCATCTAGAATTATAGAGGATATAACACTAACTAAACATTTATTATGACTCGTACCTCTAGAATTTTGGATATATTCATCTCTAGTGGCTCGTGGATGAGGATGTTGTTTAGTGTGGTTTCTATACCATGTTTCACTAATGTATGATGATCTTATGTCCCCAAAACACCATCTGCTTAGGGATTTCACATGGTTCTTTGGATGTGATTTACATTTCCATTTTTTATTCATGTTCTCCCCATAGTGAAAGCCATATTTTAATCTAAATTTATATTCTTTCATTTTGAAATGTCTATCCATTCTTGAAAAGTATTTTGGATGTTTTTTGAAAGGGAAATGGTTTTCTTGAAAATAGATATTTTTTAATTTCATTTGAAATGAATGAAAAAAATATATTTTATAATTACTTATTTTAAAACTATCGTGATTTTAGTTTCTTTTCAAAGGTGACGAAAATGAAATTATTATTCCTTTGAATTCCTAATAAACATCTCGATTTTCATAACTACATTGTCCTTTTAGTTTCAGGTTCCTCTAGTTTTTTATCTCTTTTAATGTGAGTGTGGTTTTGTGTTTGGTGGTGACCCATGAGGTCTCTTGGATATTAGTTTAGCTATGTAACTTTATTCTATTTTCCTCTTCAAGTGTTTATTTTTTCATATTAAATTTATTTAATTTCTTTTTAATGGGAAAAATAATTCCGAAATGATTTATTTGTATTCTTAGCACTATTTTTCAGCCTGTGGGGATCGGGAATTCCCTTAGGACCCTGTCATAGGCTAGCTTAGGTGACCGGTTCATGTTTGACCCATCGTGGTTCAGGACATAGGGTACCCTTGATATTCTTTATTATATTATATTATCTTTCATGTGATACCTGGTGAGAGTAGATGTGGTGTGGCTCAAAACATAGTATACCTATTTAGGTGATGAGTTAGTTTCACATATTGTTCATTGTTCTTTAGCACAATTTGTTTACCTTTTTAAAGAGAGGATAATTGTAGGAACCTAATAAGTATATTTTTAATCTCTCTATAAGTAAATGAAAACTATTTTTTTAGATAGTTGAAGAATGTTGGAGATGATGCTGGTAACTACTAGCTTGTGGTTAGTAAGAGCTGTTTTAGCTTCATGGTAACTATTATCTAATTTTATTTTAGGTATGTTTGTTTTCCCTTTCAGTTTGAGTAGTTATTACCTGAAAATACATTTGTGTACTTGAGTTTTCTTTTATATTTAAGTATGAGAATTTGTTGGTTACTGTCTTTCTTATCTCTCTCTTTTACATGTGTTTCTTTTATAGGGCAGTGCCTCACATATGTATATTTATTATTCCATCAATATTAGTCACTAACACAGGGCCAAATGGAAGAAGGACTCGGGGTGTCACTATCTCTCCTATATAATTTTTGGTCCTCAAGGGGTCCACATAGTGGGGAGGAGGTCATGACACAATTTTTTAAATTGGTAAATAAAATTTTGAATAGTTAAAAGGATTTTTCAACTGTTTTTTATGCATCAAAACAACAAAATAGAAATATGGTGGCAGAATTTTTGGTTTTGTGGAAGCTTAAACCACCCCCATATAGTTTAGTTATAGTTTCAAAAAAACAAACACTAAAGGAGGAATCGTCAGTCCACTAATGTGGGTTCCATCCTTTTAGTAGAGGATTGATGGAACCATCACTAAACATTTGGTTGGCTCTGATTTTTTTCATTTTATCTATGGTTTCACTTCCCAAAAAAATACTAAATGATATTGGTGGTTTGAATCACCACTAAATGATAGATATTTTTTGGGAAGAAAACCCACCACTAAAACCCAAAAAACCCACCGCTAAATAAAAAATTATACCAAATAGTGGAGGTTTGACCCACCACCAAACTATAATTTTTCATATGTAGTAGTGGGTTAATGTACCACTATATATCGACTTTAAAAAAGAAAATTCTATTTCTATAGCCCCAAAAAAACAAATCACAATTATCCAAACCAAAACAGATATCCAACTATAAAACATTGAGATATCCAACTATAACACATCAATGAGTTTCTGATGTACCACATTAATAACATTAAGTATCAAAAGTAATTTTGGAAATCCAGTGACAAAAGACCTAATAAAATACTCCAATAACTAAAAACAAAAATTAAAAATTCAAAAGTTAAATTTATTCATGATCCACATTCACTAATCCATGTACCATCCCAATAAACACTTCTCGACACCATCTCCATCTTCATATCAACTTCTTTCTATCAGCAACTACATGAAAATTATTTTGAAAATTAAATACTGTTGAACATTTAAATTTAAATAATAATCTAATAAATGTTTGGGATGTAAATGATATTGAAGTTATTTAAATTACCTACTCACTACCAGCCATCGATGCAATATCACCGGGAACCCATAATAGTCAAATAATACAACTATATTTAGATAATTCAGATTACATACATTAGAATTGTCCATATTTCTCTCCATTGTATCATTGTTTACATATTTTATTAAAGCCCAGTTAATAGTATAATAAAATTTCAATAAATTTTTTCATAATAAAATTTGTACCAATAATTATCACCCTCCAATAATGTATGATGAAATAGGCATGCTGAACTTCTCCTTCACTACTGAGCTTGTTGAATGGGGAGGTGTTATCTCAACTAATGATGGGATACTGATGAAGGGTTTTCTAGAAACTAACAAAATAGAGGATGTGAGTGGGGGTGTAGTGGGAAAGAGGAGGGTTTCTCAGATTCATTATGTAGGGAGACCAATGGATCATTATCTATCGGTATTGTCTATGGACTTAAACTAAGAGTTCAATAGGATCAGTAAAACAACACATCCTTGTAATTATTGTCATTGAATAAAATAGAATAAACCTCAAAACATATATTCCAGAAAATTCATGCCAAAAATATTTAATAATTCTAACAGATGTATACTACTGATAAAAAAATATACATATCTGGGATAATTAATTATTAATAAATGAATTAATGAGAGAAAATATTATCATTGTTTCCTTCAATCTAGTAAATTTCATGACTCATCATTACATCATCTACTTCATCCACCTTTGAATGTCTAATATTTTCAATATCATGATGGAAAAATATGTTCAATTATTTTTTTTAATATATTCAATGTCGGAGTTCAAATATACCACTTTATCACCCATATCATACATCTCTTTGTTTTACATGAACAAATACACTCTACCTTTTATCCCAGACATATTCCATATAATATACCATTTTCACTTGCGATGGTAAGATTGAAAGATCATGTAATTCACAATCATTGACATACATCATGTGAGATAATTTCACAAAATAAAATTTCATGTAATCTCTTTTAACACCCCTAATAATATTGACCTAATTGTATATAAATAAAACAAATAAAAAATTCCTATGGTAGTTTAATTAAATAATATCACTCAACTTTCAGTAGTATCCCACTATGTAAAACATAAAGATAAAACTATTCTATGTTTTCAAAACCTCATCCCAATTGAATGTATGAAACATAAATTCATTCATATTGTAGGAGTAAAACTTTCTAGCATATTTTAGAGTACCTTTACCCAGAAACATAAAATATTCTAACAAATCATCACATGTATTAGTATTCATGATTTAAAAAAATTATATACATTATTATATTTATAAAATATATGTGTTAAACTAATATCTATATTTACTTCAAAATTTATGAACTTACACATCATGTAAACCATTCTGCAAGCTCTTTATTAATAAATTTAGTTATATCTTTCTATTTTTGTGACTACCTTCTCATTTGTATCTTTTTTATATCCCAGTCACATCAATAAATGAATATGAAATTTCACAATTCAGAAACACATAGCTATGTGCCCATAATAAATCTATTTTTCTCAGTGTAACATTTGAGCTCCTCCAAATTGATCGTCTAATTATAGGAATGGTGTTTTATTTCTCACGTAGTTAATATTGAATTGATGTAATTTCAGAACATACAACTCAATTGACTAATGTCTCAGTATAATCTATATATCTAGAAGAATAGTTAACACACTTCTCTTTCAAATATCCTTCAAAAAATTATTCTTGGGGTTGAGATTTTGTTTTCACATTTTTTTTGATTTCCCAAGATAAATAGGAAATAGAATAAATAATGTAATTTTGTATATAATTATGGTCCTTGAATTACTATCATAATAATTAAAACATATAAATAATGTACGTCTCAATTGGATACATCCATTGATAATGTACAAGGCCTCCTAAATTATCGGTCTCGACCAAATGCAGAGTTAAATGAATCTTGACAGTGAAAAACGATGGAGGAAGGATCGTCAAAATTGCACAATGATTCAATAAAAATATCAAATAAATTTTTTCAAGATCAAATTATTGAAGATAATTCATACATATTTTTCTTAATAATGTGAAAAATTAGAGGAAAGCCGCAATAAACTTTTTAGGTAATAATGTATGCAATTCCAATGGAACTAAATTCTCTAAAACAATATGTGAATCATGAATTTTCCATGTAACATTTGATTATTTATGTAAAAATAACTTGAGAGGTTACATTAATACCGATTAGATACCATAAAACGTTATAAAATTCAATCTAATGTATCTTTATCCCTATTTTTATTGCAAAATTTTCTGAGGCATACATTCCATTCTAATCTTTCCAGAGATCGCGGTTTTTTTTCACTCTTTATAATTCCTTTCATGAATTGAGATGTTCCTTCTATTTTTGATGATCATTAAGTAATTTTATGATCAATTTGTCACAAACATTATTCACAATATTCATAACATTGAGATTATGTCGCAGAAAATTAAATTCCATATACATAAGCTTTTAGAATATACATTTTTTCATCCATTTTGGCAATATCATTTCACTTGATTACATACTAAGGACTCAATTCCCACTTTCATTCAAATAATAAACCATTATAAATTCTATTTTAACATTTAGATGTTATCTCCTTATATCAAAACATTTCAAAAACTTTGAAGGTGGTCTATGATCAATAGATCTATTGATTTTTTTTTTCATACAAAATCCATGATGTGAATCGGGAGATATTTGATGAATCAATAAGAACCATTTTTTATTGTGAGGTAGTTATTTGGGATGAAAATCAATTTTATAAATAATAAAATCGAACCCCATGTAAGTATAGAAACTAGCTAAATTTCAATTTCTGGTGAAGTCTCTAATGTTCCATATTAGGGAAGCTTGAATTTTGAACATTCTTCTAGAATATGAGTTATATTTTTCAACACTATATCCCTATAACTCTAATAATTATTATGTTTGAGGTTGCAAGTATACCTTAAATTCATTTCCAAGCATTTTTTTCCATGAAAAATCACTGAAATGATAAAATAATTTTTTTATGCAAATCCATTGAGGTTCATTATAAGGGATCCAAACAATTTTCCAAATTATATAACTACAGATCAACGTTTCAAATGGGTTGATTCCATTGGTATTTAATCGGAATCACACATTCCTATAATCATATGTGAAATCTGGATGTAATGAATCTCATATCTTCCGTGAATTTGAATCTATTGGATATTGTATTAACCCAACATTGTTATTATCTATAGAAGTCCACTACATGACCTTTGTAGTTCTCAATGACATGAATAATCACTGAAATAAAGTATTTAAAGAAATGTATTTCAAAAAAATTGTAGGTGGATTCCTTCTCTTATTAAACATAGTATTATACTGATTTAGATATCCAACATCACCCTTTGATTGCCATCTAAATGAATAAATGTTTTTGAAATTATGAAAATTTGAATCGAATCCCGAATAAAACATATAATCATTGTTATTGGAATGTAATTTCTTATAGTTAATACCAATCTTGATTAGAACTTTTATAATATAATTAAAAGACTCAGGGATCTTAGATTTAGGAAATGCATCATGAAAAAATTCCAATATCATGGACATTTCTTTATTCGTAATTCAACATAGGCATTTGATATGGTACAACATCAGTAGAGAAGAATGTTTTGAAATTTCAAATGTATTCCATATATCTCTTGATTTACATCATCTACCAACCGATGAAATGATTTTTTCTACTCAATGAAGACCTATCTTACATTAGTCTCCACTTAATCAATAGAAGTATCTAATTATATGTTGTAATGTTGATCTGGTTGTCTTATATTCTAAAAAACATCACTTTTCTATATTCTATTTTTATCACCCTTAACTAGTTCTTATAATTTTTTTATGTTGATTTTGTAGTCATACAAGATCAAATTCATTATTTATATAGTTTTTTATATTATTTTCCATTATTGACGAATTAGGAAGTCATTCCTTCAATTAACATCAATACTCAAAAATTTTCTAATATTTGATTCTCTTTTAAAAATCTAAAAAAATTGAAGAGGGAATTACTTCTATATAACGTGTTCATAAACATCTTTCATCTTCATAGTAATTCTAAATTTACATTTTGTACATGGAAATATTATTCTCTCATTAACTGATAGATTGGATATTTAAAAGTCTAAAAACTCTTCCAAACACTTAGCATAATGAGGTTTGTTACTTGGTAATGTGATCCAAATTTTATCCATATATATATCACAATTTTCGAACATTTTATTAACAAAATTAAAAATAGATATGTATTAGTAAATATAAAAATAGATAAATGAATGTGAAAAAAAAATCACCCTGGTAGTTTTAAGAAGAGTTATATAAGTAATAGAAAGTTGAAATAAAAATGGAAATAAATTAGTGATTGTATTATGTAAAGTATAAGAAATAGAAAAATCATACAATGATTAGAATAGACATTATGATTTTAAAAAACCACTTGGTATGTGATAATTAATGAATAATGATCATCCATTTAGGTGGAAATCCATTTCATGAATGTAAATGTTGATCCTTGAGATAGAAAATATATATATACTATTTATTTTTTATATTAATTTTATAAAGACACTACATCATTTATATATGCTTATATAATTATAATTTATATTAGTAATGATATAGAATATGATGTGAATTAATATGTAAAGAAAGGTGTTAAAGTTTCTACATCATTTATGAAAATAATTCTTAACCTAATAATATTGAATCAGACCAATATTGGATGATTTTTTTTTACTCTACCCCAATAATGATGTGTTCCTTCCATAGTTTTTTATAAGTGGTTTAGTATAGTTGGACTAAAATGTTGTCAAACACAACCCGATTTTATCGTTGGTCAAGAAGAAAATTATAATTTCATATTGGTATAGGTACGTATCATTGTTATTGAATCAATAACCTCTCAAAGTAAATCTATAATGTTATTAGTCCTTATTAATTGAATCAAAGAGTTAATGATCGATATAGAGGAACAAAATAAAATCGGACAAGTTTAAAGACCTGTTTAAGGATTTTTCTTATTAGAATATACATATCAAATTCAAATTTGAACTAGTTATTTGTTACTATATTATAAAATATTATAATGAAAAATGTCTTCAAATATTATAGGAAAATAGTACATGATAAAACATAAATATATAATATATAATATATAATATAATGAAACCTTTACGAATAGAGGAGAATGTTATACATCAAATCTTTAGACACTTATACAAGCTTTTTGTATCTAACATATAGAAAAACAAATATAGTTTGTGTTTCAACTAATTAAAATAAGTAGATGACGGAACAATAAGTGGGTGTTCTAGAATCTTGTTTGAACAAAAAACAAATAAGATTCATGTACTTCTGAAATAAATGAAATGGAATAGTTTTCATTATAGGTTTCATAAATGAAATATGAATAATTGATTATGTGCACTAATAGGAATACAAAAGGAGAAAAAGGTAATTGAATTTTTTTGTTCACGTAACAAGAAAATATAATAAGGGAAATAAACACAAAAATAACATATTAGTATTCTACATTGGTGAAGGAATCTTTAGTTTTACAGGTTTAATTTTCATCATAAAATGTGGGATTCACCAGAGTGTGGGATACAACAAACCAATTTGTGTGTTGTGTGCACATAGACATTATCAAGTGACTATTTTGTAAAGATAAAAGGATGAAACATTGAATGAAATACCTAAAATACTGGTTATATTTGAGATTAAAAATGAATCCATCCAATATAAGACATATTTAGATGAGAAGGAATTATCATTCAAATCTAGGAAGAAAGGCTGATCCACAGTAAAATACAATGATGTTAAAGAAGATGTAAGTGAATTTTTAAGTACACATTAAAATTAGGATGTTGATGTGATGATTGAAAATATAATTTTGATCCTCTAAATAGGTTTATGAATAGATAAATCTATAATTAATGGCGAGTTATCGTTAATGTGTTTCAATTATTATAATATTTTAAATTTTATGTAAAATTGTACAAATCAATAATAAGAAGACATTGATGATAAAGATGATTCCTCTCATTTTTTGTCAATGAAGAATGCCTTAAATTTAAAAAGAGGAATGTTTGGTCATGTTGTTCTGGAATTAAAATATTATTTTTAAAAAATTAGTGGTATCTATTTAATAATGATGAGTCAATATATTATGAGAGTGAAACATATGGTTCCTCAAGTGGTTTTTTAGAAAATAAATTAAATTATACAGGTGACATAAATGATTCATTAAGTTAAGATAGTTGATTTAATGAATTAGTTTCATCAATTATTTTTAAAGAGGTAAATGAATCGCAAATGTATTTCTTGTTGAGGAAGGAATTATAGAAACTATTATCTATAGATTTAGAGTTAGAGAATGAAAATTAGATTCTTAAGAAAGCATCCTACAAGGAGAAATTTAAAATTTCAAAATTCATATTAAAGGATATTGAATTACACTTCATTATTGAAGAAGTAGGAGAAATAGTCACAAAGGAGAAAAATAAAGTTAAATTGTGAAATGAGAAGTGACTTATATAATGTAAATAAAATAAATATATAATGGTAAATATATTTGAAAATAAAAATATTTAGTTTGGTAAATATAATTTTTTTTAAAAAATTATTCTCTAGTAATATTAATCAAACATAAAAAATAATGATTTCAAAAAAATAATTTTTATCCAATAATTTCATTCTCCTTCAACGATGATTTAGAAATCAATGATTTACATTGAAATATGGTAAATGTAACATATCATTTTCTATAGAGACTATAAATTATATTAACTACATACTTTAAGCAAATACAAATGTAGTTAAAACTACTAAATTAATAAACTTCTCAAAAACATTCTTCAGAACATTAGTTAAAATTCTATGAAATAGTTAAATAACGAATTTAATTCTAAAAGTAGTAGTATACCAAAAACAATTCATGAAAATCACTTGAATAAAATCATAAATGTATGGTTTACTTAATATAATCCATAGATAAACACACATGAAATACATTTTACGAATTGAATTTAAACACCTTATACGTTGACACCCTGGTGATGTATACATGCAGACAACTCCATAATTGATCCAATAATTGACATCCCCTTCCCTAAAAACCAAAATCGACATCATCAGAGATTCCATGGAGTTATTATGAGTTATAAAAATTGAGACAGGGGAAATAGAAAAAGGGATCATTGAAAAATTACAATAAATGAGTGCTTACCACTAGGGAAAAGGATCGGGGGGCTTACGGATAACCCCATATCTAGTGTGGGATCAAGGGAATGTGACAACATAGGGATGGAGAGGGAGAGGGAGAGGGTGATGGATATGGTGTGGTAAAATGAAGGGGATAATGATCTAGTGTCATTGATCATAAAATAATTGATGTCCCGGGGGCTTGGCCTCCGAGGGTGGCTCAAGAGATACCTGAGCACTAGTGAGGGGGAAGCACAATGGTGCAAGGGATCAACGTTAGGTAGTGAGTGGGTGGAGATTGGGGGAGTCAAGGGGAATTTATGGATAAGTGTATTTTCTAATAGAAATCTAATATTTAGCAATGGTTTTTTAATAGCTGCAGCTAAAAAAAATTGATGGGGTTTAGTAAACGGTCATAAAAAACACAGCTAAACAATGATGTTGTTATAATTAAATTTAGGGTATGGTTTTAAATTAATATATTCCACTTCTATAAATTTAATTATAAAAAAATTATTCAATATTTGGAACTAGAATATCCAATTTTTTAAAATAATTCCATTTTATTTTTTTCATTATTAATTGTAAACTTGGTAAATATTTTTCACCTTGGTAAGGGTAAAACATATAAAATAGTGTTAAAACATTTGTATAAGGGTATATAATTTATATAAAATATTCTTCAATATGTTTTAACATCATTTTAATTTTTTTTATTTTTTACTTAATATTAATTTAATAAAATAATAAATACAAATTGTCACTCTCTTGAGCTTAGTATTTCAAATTTTTTATGTAAGGGTAAAAATAGGATATGTCCAATTATAAATTTCAGTTGAAAAAATGAATTCTTATCATGGATATTTATTTTTAATTATATTTTATAGAATAATTATGTTAAATTCTTATACAAATCTGACATAGTATATATTTAATTAATAAAAAAATAGAATAAATGATTTTAAAAATTTGTGAATTAAATAAATTTTGATGAATTTTTTTTAAGAATTTTTTTATAAGTATAACAAATTTTACAGGATATAAATGTTTTTATTTGAATTAATTTGTTCTCATGTCATATGGAATGTAAAATGAATAGTTATAAAAAAGGCATTCAGATATTTATTAATATTTATTTATTTATTAAATTATTCAAAATTTATAAAAATTATATTTTCAGCCAAGTTAATATGATGTCATTTAAAATATCATCTTTGGTCCATTTATGGGTCACTTGTATATTTATGGTAACATTATTAACCCTTATGGAGTTAAAGGATTTGATGTTGTGGTAATTGTTTAAATGGAAAACATGGGGTTAAAACAAAGAGATAAGGGTGAAAACATATCCAAAAGTTGTCCACATTTTATTGTATGTGATAATTTAAGCTCATACACACCATATATTATAAATATATTTATTTTTATCCACATGAACCATAAATTTAATTTATATTAATTTAATAATTTATATAATTCCAAATGTGTCGCTCTCCTCACATATAATAGTGTACCTTCTCTCATCTTATCCTCACACCTTTTGAGCCTTATAAATCAACAAAACTATAACCAATTACGGATAATAAATACATAGAAACAAATTATAAGTGATTTTATTTTTAAAATAATAATAAAATGTTCCTTATAAAGTTATCTAAAGGAGACCTACCGAAGAGGAGGTAATCATCTTACATGAACTCTTTCAATTTATTTATTTATATAACTACTCAAAATATATGGAATCCATTATAAAATATTTAATTAAGTAAATTAAATATAATTACTTTTTATTATGATTATTAAAACTCAATTACCCACCTTCTTCACATCCATAGGAAAATGATTATGTTCCTCCTTCGAAAAGTGGAGATAGTGTTCATGCATACGAATAACCTACAGTCTCGATGAATAGAGTTATACATTTTTTATCTCAAACTTTTATGGATGAATATATATATATATATATCGAGTAAATGTTATATTTATATCTTGATTAATATTATGGATATTATTAAACCATGATTAATGCATAAAGACTAGGACTTCTGAACAAAACTATGCATGAAAAATGATGTTGTGATCACCCAAAACAGTGATTTTAATACCTAATTATTAATAAATGACTGATAATATTTTATAAGTAAATAATATATGATATGAAATATATATAATTATTATATTGGAATATATTTATAATAATTTTGGATTTAATGTGTACAAATAAATATAATACTAGAGGTAAAATATTTACATCTCATTTCCATTTTATTCTGGATTGTTTAATCTTATATTTCCATTGAGAAAATTATATGCTCCTTATCAAAAAAATCACTTTAATTTTAATTATAATATTTTTATTTATGGATAATGTTTTTCCTTTTATTTTTCACTCTTTAGGTGCAAATTTTACTCAAAGAAATATATTTTGTAATGAATTATTTATTTCTCTCTTCAAACTAAAATACATTCTCATCCTTGTACATGATTTAAAAACTATTTTCCACAATATTTATAATATTATACGATGATTTTTTACATTAATTTTCACCAATTTTTTACTTTTTTAAGTAATATTATTATAGTTTTTTGAAGGATCTTCTTTTGAATTTTTACCAAAAATGTGAAAGAGATATTTGTTTTAACATGCACAACATGAATATAATATACATCTATCATTACCACTAAATGATTTAAAGATTACATTGAAATATTCAAAGATTCTTTTCAAAGTATTTTTTTATATTTTAAAGATGTGATTTCAAAATGAAAAGTTTTCTTTATTTAATAATTATTCTTCTCATATTTTAAAGGAATTTTCACCTATAATAACATCCATGATGTAATCTATGATTTACTATTTATTTTATTTAATAATACCATCCTTATTATTTATCATTATGGTATATTATTATTATGATGAGATTTTTATGAAATTCATTTATTTTTTATTGGATTATCTATGATGAAATAATGAAATGTTTATAAACCCTGTTTTATTTACATAGGTTATTTTATGATGATATGATAAATGTTTTGTGATAAGTTCACACACATATATATGGTTTTAATTATGTGATGGGTGGAATTGTAATTATATATCCCTCCAATGCAATGGGTAAATTTTTATATCCCTTAATATAATTGTGGGAAACATGCCTATGTGCTTGATCTATTATGGGAAACATGTTTTTGTGCTTTATCCACTATGTTAAATATGTAGGGACTTATGATCCACTATGTAAAACAGGTGATGATTCATGATCAGTTATGATATGGGAACTAATTTTTAATGACTAATTAATAATTACTTGATGGTATTGGTAGTTAACCTTAACATATTAAATTGATTCTAAAAATATGGTTATTAAAAACTTTTATAACATGAATTTGGTCTAAAATTATAGTTCATGATTGATTATGTTGCTTTATTACTCTTATGAATAATGTATTTTTAAATGATAATGTTTTCTGCCATGAATCATCCATATGATCTATGACATATGGGGTATGAACATTATATGTTATTTTCATAATCTCATTCCATTATGCTTGTCCTAGGTTTTTTATAATAATTGATTAATATCTTCCCTATTTACCCTTAATAATCATATGAAATAACCCATTAATAGATCTTTTCCCTAGTTTTTTAAGAAACGTTATATTTTGGTTATGTCAGGAATGGTACATAGTGGGAATAAAATAATGAGATATGATGAATATTTTTCCTATATAATATTTTCATGCATCAAGACTCTAAATACATTTAAAATTTATTGTTATAGAATGGATAATAATGTTATATATTTAATATCAATATAAAATAACATTATATTTAAGCATAAACATTTTTTATATTTTATTATAATAGATTCTTCAGTTCAACAAACTTATTGATGGACATTCTATTGGGAGTATTGTATATGGGTAGATATCTAAGTAATAGTTCGACTGAAACCACAACCTCTATGTCATGAGAATAACTAGACAACTCTTTAGGGAATACATTATAATAATCCCTCTTAATGGGAATTTCTTTGAGCATGATTCTCTCATGTGGCTCAATCGTTAAGGCTGGAAATGATTTCTGAAAGGGAAATAATATCCATTCTTCAGAAGAAGATTCAAAAGTATATTAATCATCCTCCGAATACTTTTCCAAAATCAAAGGATTAATAAATTTGTGAAGAGTGACCACCACTCCCGACTGTTGATGTTAGATTTATGTAAATATAACCAATCTATTCCCAATATAACATTAAATTTCATTAAAGGTATAATAAAAAGATTTTATAGGAGATTGATTCCACAAACATTGACTGGGTAGGAGTTATATATTTGAAATTAAACAATTTCTCCATTTTTTGTTATCATAGATAGCTCAACCCCCATTTTTTGAGTTCTTATTGGAATAGTTATACTAAACTTCCATGATATTGAATAAAGTTTAGATCTATATAAACATATTAAATATTTGAAGCTCATGGGTGGATAATTAGCTATCCGTTCAATATTTTATTCTATTTATAGTTATTTGTGATGTCCAAATTAAACATATGGATGAGAATATAGAAATTAAAAAATATATAAAATTTTATACTATGAACATAGAAGGAGTAATTTATAAATGAAACTTATTTCCTAACATATGAGTCTCTAGGTCTGAATCTAGGTTATCTACAGTAATATTTCCTTTCATTTTTTCTAAAATAAATATCTATTTAATTCCGTTATAATGGTTTGTAAAGAGTTTTTCAATTTACAAAACAATATCCCATGAGGGTGTCAAACCATCTATGCAACAAGGTCTCTTTTTTCACAAACTATGTAACGATTGGTTTAATAAAAAATAAACCCTATTTGGGGTTATTATACCTACATTTAACTATTATAAATATATATCCACCGGTAGTATTCTCATATGTATGTAATTTCATGGTAACATTACACTTTATACTACACTAATATTCTAGGAAACTTTCTAATTGATTGAATTTTCCATATTATTCTCACTAAAGTATTCTAATAACAATCCTAGAAGACAACCATTACTTTATCTGAATCCAACTGTAGTTACCAAAGACTTTTACTCATATTATTACATGCTTTTTAATATAAACATCCAATAAACACCACCCAAAAATCATGAGGCAGAGTGCCTTCGGAATATTAGGTTCATAGTATATCAATTATAAACTAAAATATAACATTTATATATTATTCATATTAATGATCTCCTAAATCCATTCAATCACATAAAACTACATAGGATAACTTGGAGAATACATAAAAAATGGTGAGGTATAATTCCCAGAAATGAAATAAATATTATAATGAAGTATAACATGTGAGTAAATGGAATAGCATGATATAATAAAATATAATTATCCTGAAGAATCACATTGTAAAATAACCTAAAGAACATGGTATCATAAAATCATGGAAACATTGTAATGTTGCAGCAATATAAAACATGATATAAGAAAAAGTGAAGGCCAAATTCCAAGATAATACCACATGGTGGATAGAGTCTGTCACGAACCGAATCGATCTCCACCGAAACTGGCACCAAACCCAGCCCGTGACAAGGCCCAAATGGAATTCCCAATCCCCACGGGCTGGCAAAAGTACTCGGGTATCATAAAAATAAAATTGGGAATGATTTACCCGAGTTTATAAACATAAAACAACAAAACAATCCAATGAAACAAATCTGGATTTTTCAAACAAAACAATGATTTAAAAAAATTCAGAACTGAATTACATATTCTAAAACAACTCACCAGAACTATTAAAAAAGTAAAAAACCAAAAAAATAATAGCCCAAGAACTTCAACATGGCAAGAGGCATATCCCTCAAGCCATCTCCACAACAACACATCCTGAATGACCGGTGATAACCAGAACTGTTGGCACAAAATTTGTACTCAAACCTATGACAACAAAAATAACCAAGTCTACTTACACCCAAGGGTGTAAGAAGGGTGTGAGCCAATTCATTTTATGATACCACCACTAAGATATTCTTTGTCATAAACATTCAAAGACGAAAAGCATGAAAGTTTTCAAAAACATGTAATTTCTAGTTAAAATTTCTAAAAGATGCAACTTAAAAAACAGTTTTCAAGTGGGATAATTTAAATAATAAACACTTTTTAAATAAATTCAAAATCTACATAATTTTCCAGCCAAAAATTTACCATATTCCGACAGTATGTATAAAGTATCTAATGAGAGCACAAGAAATAGGAAATAACCCCTAGGCACTAGCTAGCTGTGGGTCCTAGGTACCTCGTATCATGGTGAGAGTAACCACAAAAAAATATATCCATTCTCATGCATGATCAACTAGTATAGAATTACCCATAACCTAGTGGCCCCTAATCATCATCGTCATTGTTTAGTTATAGTTGTAAGCATCAATCTTGATATGTGAAACTGAGGCCAAACCCCACAGATTCACTAGCATACTAGTACACGTCCACCCACCTAGATACCTGGGTTTTCCCTATGTGGTCAAACAAGTTCAACAAGACAATAAATATATTTTTAACATGTAGATAACACTTACACATCAAACATTAACCAAAAAGCCCCTTGTACATCACATAAGTCTCAAATTCCACTTTTCATTCAAATGCATTTTGAAATCAAACTCACACCAAAATAGCCCACAACACTTTTTTTCATAACATTAACCATCCAACACATCCTTTAACAATTTTATAAAGTCCATAAAAATATGATAAATAACACATAACATCCAACTCACATGTTTCATAAAACCCTTTTTATAAACAAAAGTCTATTTTTCACATCACACTCACACAAACAGTCCACATCACGTTCACACCTCTTTCACATTTAAGTAAATCAATTGAACATTCTTATAAAACATTTCCAAGAGGATAAACATAACATGACAGACCTATTGACATTTAAAATGGTCCATTTGAAAGTATAAACAATCCAAAATAGTTTTCCAATATGGTTTCTCCTCCTGCAAAAATCATTCAACCATTCAAAACATTCATAAAACAATTCTAAAGAGTGTACCAAAGATTTTCACATAAAACCCATTTCAAAACCTCATTTCAAGGAAAAAATCACACCAATACAAATACAAAACAGAATTGGAATCCCCAAAAAAATTTATTAAACTACCCCCAAGTGTTATACAAACACCTCAAACAATACTACAAAACATCCACGTGAAAAGCACACATTTTCAAAATCACTTTCAAGAAGTACAATAAGGTTTTACACCTTAAACCCATTAAAACCCTCTTTAAGACCTAATGGAACAACAATACCCTACCAAATCAGAATTTTAATCCCAAAAAATGATTTATTAAACCAATTTCATATGTTATAAAACACACCAAAACAATACCCAAAGGGTTGCACATAAAAACACCAAATTTTAAACTAAAATTAAACTATAAAAACAAATGCTTTACCAAATCCAACATAAAAAGTTCCATAACCACACACATCATATTAGGAACATTAATAATAAGTAATTCAAGCAAACTAACTCATCTAGAAATGATTACACATGTAATCACCAACCTTTTATGCTGAAACCCTGAAAACATGGTGTGAAACATCAACCACACCACCACCGCACCTCAAGGAATATAAATCAAGCCCTAGACAAAAATACTTGACCAAAAAGACACCAAATCAACCCCTAGTTTCTAAACTCAATTTCTGAACATGAGGAACTTCGTGAAAGGGTGAATGAAACCCTAAGAAAGGGGATGAAATCAAGGAAAGAAACACATACTTGAAACATCTTGAATAAAACGAACCAAATACCCCAAAATTTGAATCTCCAAGAAACCAAACCTGATATGGATACTCTAAGGGGGGTGAGAAGGTCATCTGGGGACTGAAATTTGGGAGAAAGAATGAAAATAAAATATTTATGAAAAAATCAACATACCTTCTCAAATATGGACGATTTGAGGAACCCTATGAAATTACTCCCTAAATCTAGATTCATTAGAGCACCAAAGAGGGGGAAACTGGGCTGGGGTCGCATCTGGGTGTAATGGGGTCGTGGGAGACTTAGAATTACCAAAAAATACCTAATATTGAATATTTTATTAAATAAATAAAATTACTTTTTAGAACTGGATATGGGCTTCCGGGCTGGCCCAATCCCTTAAATAATAACAAAAATAAACATTGGTTATGGATTTCTAAAAGCTCCAAATTTTAATTGTGGTGTTAATATATTAGGGTTTGAAATTTAGGAGTTAGAATTTGTGACAAATATTAAAAAATGAAAAAGTTATAAAAGATACAAAAATTATTTTTTAAATCTGAAATTTGGCTCACAGTTTGGCCCAATTCATGAAAACTCACATATTCTATATAAATCCTTTGGAAACCCCTAAAACAAAGAATTAATGGAAATTAAAATAAAAATACATTTAAAATAATCTATGTTTTTGACAGATTCCATCAAATATGAGGTTTAATCCATAATCCCATAAAAATCGTCCAATAAGAAAAAATACTACTCAATACATTTGATCGATATCTATGCACATCCATCATAATGAGTATATGATTATGAGTTCCACAAAAGGAAATAAATTATAATTCATGAATATAATAATTACCCATTGAAATAAATGAGTTTCATAATCGTGTTTCATATCATAATCAAATGAAAATTCAGAATGATTCCCAAAAAAGAATGAATTTAATATTTTTTATTTTTATCTCTGAGAACATAATAAAATGTGTCAAAATATAGTTTTATTTTTGATAAAACTCATGAGAAAGGGTATATAAATAGACATTCAAAATATTGTTTTATTGATTCGATTAAATACTTTTGGAGAAAGTTTAGTTAAGGTATTTTATTTTAAAACCAAAGGTAAACTTGAATTATTAGACATGAAATTTTGAATTATTTAATGAAATTGGATTAATTATACAAAATTTAAATTATCTTTGTATAAAAGGGTTAAGTGATAGAAAATTTACCCTTAATCGAGTTTCAGTTTAAATAAAGAGTTTATTAAATAAACATAATGAATGTATTACCCCATCACATAAGTTAAAATAGGGAGATAAAGCGTGTTAGAGAGAGAAATTTCACAACCCAAAGAAAAAGGGTAGTTTGGGAAGATACATGAACATATGTTCCATAATGGTTATGCACTTACACTTAATTTCATGAATAATCATTTATATTTATTAATTAATTAATTAATAACCTTTTAAATCTATATTTAATTTATTTTTTGTTATATTATTTTCTCTTAAAATCATTTCGTCGATATATAAAAACTAATTTTATTGTTCTTGTAGTGTTCATTTAACAATTTTAAGGTATAATCACATGTTGAAAATGACTAGATTTATTGTATAATGAAACTGAAAATTCATGATTGAAATGAAATAGTGTTCATTTAATTCCATAAATTTAAATTTACAAAGTAATCAAATGTTTTCTGTCATTCAGATGATTCACTAACTTAAAACATTAATGTTGTGTGGTTAGTTCATTTTGGTCATTTCGATGCTCATCATGAACTATATTCATTTATATAATTAAAATATAGTCAAAAAATAATAACATTTAAATAAGTTATTATATATTTACTATAATAATATTTATAAGGGCACAAGTGGGGTGTTTTGTAATATTATAATCATTAGTTTATTCTTTTGGATCAATACAACCAATAGAGATGAATCTTGTCGTTGTTGAGTCAATAAGGTTCTCTTATGAATTCTCCAATCCTTAAGGTTCTATGTTTTTAAAATCACAAACAATTATCCTTAAGTTCTTTTTTACTTTAAAATTAACATTCAATTTTTCTTACAAATTTTTTATTCTGTTCTACTTACAAATATGTCAATCCATTTTACTTAAAAATTTTCCATTCTATTTTACATACAATTTTTTCATTCTTTTTTGTATATGATTTTTTAATTTTGTTTTACTTACAAATTTGACATTATGTTTTACTAACCATTCTATAATACTGATTTACATAAGAATATGTGATACCAATTTTGTAGTACTTTTTTTATTATTATAATACTGTTTTTCAAAATACTGATACCAGTAAATTTGTCATACCGACTTTATGATACTGTTACCCAAAAATACTAATATTTTTTTCTTAATTCGATTGGTGTTTTCTTAAGAATCCATTTTCTTGATAATGTTAGATTATATTAATGTAACATTTGAATATTATCATATTCTATGTTTTATTTTACTTAAAATTTATCTTCAACATAAGATCATTTCTTATACATGAATCAATGTTGTTCAATTTTTCATAAACTAACCATTGGCAGTATGACATGTGTCCAGGTCCCTCCAAAATTTAAGTAAAATATGACCGTCAGAGTGGAGCTGACCATTATGAACATTTTACTATAAATACATGTTATTTTGAATTATCCTATTAGTTATAGTAGACATGAAAAATATTGTTAAGTGATCTGATGTTGTGAAGTGATTTTTAGAGAAAGGGAGGCTCTTACAACACTTAGTGCTTTAGGAGGATGTCGTGAAAAACTTTTTCAGGTCTAAAAAACATGTTTAGACATGCATTGTGCAGTCTCTGATCATGTTGACTGTGAAATTTCGTGTTCGGAAGACAAAGGTTCCTATTTCCTCCTAATTTAAGGGATTTTAGGGATAGCAAGGTAGATTCTGATCATGAAATTGAGTTCTTAACTGGGTTTGGGTAATGAAGAATTTCTTGAATGAATAAATCAAGAAACATTTATCCAAGATTGTTGGATTTCCTTCAATTTGGGTTAAAAGAATCTTATTATTACTAGCCCTCTTTTAAAAGTTTTTTTTTATTCAGTTGTAATTTTATCTTTTTTAAGTTAGACAGTATAACTTTATTATACTTTCTAATTCTATTAATCTTATTATATTAAAGATTATATACTCCTTAAGATATAATCATTCTTTTACAAAAATATTACTTATGTTTTTATCTAATGGTTATATAGTTTGAAAAAAGATTTCTCTAAGAGGGTTTGTGTATTTTTTGTTAAAATTTGTTAAACTAGGTTTCCTTAAAGTTAAATTTTAACCATAAGAAATAGATATCCTTATTGTTAGAAGAATTCTTTGAGAAGGTTTTATACCAACATTAAAGGATACAAAGTAATTTTTAAAAGTATACAATTCACCCACCCCCCCACCCTCTTGTATTTGAGCATCTCATTATATATATTTGATCCAATAATTAGTATTAGATATAGTACCTCTTCTATATTAACACTTTACATTTTTTTATGAGAGGGTTTTTTCTAAGATACTCATACTCACGTATAAGTATCTTGCTTAAAATACTTAAGTATGGTTTTCATACTCATTCTCTATTAAGGTTTTACATTACCTTTCCTAAAAATGTACTTCACTAATATTCTAGAAAGGAAAATGTTCTTTTTAAAATGGTAGGCATTCATTTGGTATCTCTAGACAATATCAATCCTACTAGACAACCGATATTCTATGTAAATGACTATGAGTAATAGAGATATAGAATGAAGAACATTGTGATAAACACAGGTGTAGACAACTGCATTATATTAACTGGAGATTATAAGATTCTTTATGAGGAATTTAGAACCTTCAAAAATCCAGAAAAAGTGAAATACCATATGAACATTAAGGTAAAAAGTACTTTTCTTTGTTCCATGACAAGAGTTAAATATATCCTAGTTTTGTCTTGTGAAACTACAAATATCATTTGGAAGATGCTCGAAGTATCTCAATTTAGAACTTCTAATGTTATTGAAACTAAAAGAGGCATGATCAGAGCAGATTATCATGGTTTTTGTTTTTTATATGGAGATCCCATATGTAAGGTACAACAAGGATTCATGAATATCATCAACATCTTAAAATAAATGGGCGATAAAGTTCAAGATGATGAGATTATTATAGACAAGATTTTATACATCATGCCTAATGAATGGGAATCCAAGAGGGCAGTTTTAGATAAGAATAGTAAATATACTCAAATTTATCTTGATGAGCTGTTTGGATCTCATCTCCAACATGAAACCAGAATGAGGAGAGATGTTGATAATATTATGAAGAAGAATGGAAATGGAGTTGTTTCTTTTATAACTACTTCAATTCATATATAATCCAAGGATCCTAAGAGAGATTATAATATAAATCTAATAAGGTTGTTATTCAATATGAAACTAGTTAAAGTGAAGCTTCAGAAAATTATCTAGCCAATCTGGATCGGAGTATGAACAATATTATCGGGAAAAATAACATTCAATATAAATTCAAGATGAAATATAGAATATAAAATAATGATGGATAAGTGGCATGTTTTGAATGCAGACGAACCGGTCATTTTAGATCGGATTGTACCATTCTTAAGAAAAGTGAGGAGAAGGAGACGAATTTTGAGAAGAACAAGAAGAAGTTTTATAGACCTAAAAAAAGTCTAGAAAGCCAATGAATCTTGGAGGGCCAATGGTGGAGATTCTTCTGATGAATCATCAGAATAGGAATCATCTGAGAAAATGAACGTTAGTATAATAGCTATAAATCCAATTCAAAATCAATGTTATATGGATACTGTATGAACTGTTGATTCCATAACCAAAATGCCTTTAAATAGAGATTTTGCGGATGAAGGTTTTTCTTTAGGTGAAGAAACCTTTTTATTAGTCAATATTAATAATTTAACTTCTTATGAGTATGTTTATATATTTTCTATGTTTAATGAAATGAAAATATGTAATGTTTCTAAGAAACATGAAAAAGAAAATTCTTGAGAATTTATTTTAATAAAAGAAATTTCATATCATAACAATGATCATGATAAGAAAAATGATAATTTTTAAAATCATTCTATGTAACATGAGAAATTTAATTCTTAGATGGATAAATATTATATGGAGATTAAAAATATAAATTTAGAAAATGATTCTTTGAATGATAAACATAACTCTAAATCTATTATTCTAGAGGATAATAATTTATCCTTGAGGATAAACTCTGAAATATTTTCCTTGGATAAAATTCTTACAAATTTTTCTTCTGGTGTGGAAAATTTTAACAAGATGTATTCTCATATCCGACCTCATGCTAAAAATCAAGAAGTATGTTATTCTCCTAAAAATCCAATTATTAGAAACAATTATTTTGTTCCTTCAAGAGCTTAGTTTTGCAATAAATGTTAATGTGGTGGTCATTGGGAGAAGAATTCTTCTTTAAACAAAGGTCAATATCTTCGGTTTGATAAAGATTATTTTTCTAAAAAAATGTGGATACCCAAGATTTTATTATCTAATAATTATGGATCCAAGAATGTTTGGATTCCATAAACCTAACTCTCTTTTTCAATATAATGAAGTAAGTACCAACTACATATGGTACATTGATAGTGGATGTTCCCAGCATATGTCTGGTAACAAAGACTATTTCAAAAATATTTTAAAGACTAAAGGTGGAAAATTAACCTTTGGGGATAACTCTCAGTGAAAAATTGTCGATATAGGAAACATTATTCTTCTTGGTAAATCTATTATTTCAAATTTTCTTATTGTAAAAGGCCTTAGGAAAACCTCATTATCATAAACCATTTATGTGATGAAGGTTACCTAGTGAATTTTAAAAATGATAAATGCTTAGATATTAATTCCAAGGATGAGTTTATACTCCCTACCCATTAGTAGGAGAATGAGTACAACTTAAACCTTTAAGAGCTTAGAAGTCAAGATCTACCTTTCCTTTGTGCAATTGAAGATCAATCATGGATTTGGGATAGAAGACTAGAACAATGTATCTTATGGAATCCTAGTAAAATTTCCAATAATGGACTTTTTAAGTACCTAATAGAACTTGGGATTGACTCTTCAAAAGACTATGATCCTTTTCAATATGGAAAGAAACATAAATCTAGATTTAAATATATAAGTGAAGTTTCTTCTTCTAATTCCTTATAGTTGGTTCAAATGGACATATTTGGTGCAACACAAACTGGATGTATTAGAGGCAAATACTATGTGTTTTTCTTAGTTGATGACTACACTAGATTTACATGGGTATATTTTCTTACAAAAAAATTTGAAGATTTATCTTATTTCAAAAACTTTAAAGCTCGTGTTAAAAATGAGAAAAATATACCTTTGATAACAATTCATATTGATCATGGTGGGGAATTTGAAAATTCTTACATTGAAACTTTTTGTAGTTGAAAAGGATTTGCTCACATATTTATAGCTCCAAGAAATCCTCAAAAAAATGATGTTATTGAAATAAGTAATCGTATTCTTCAAGAGATGACAAGAACCATTCTGATTGAATATTCTATAGCTAAACTTTTTTTGGGGATGAAGCTGTAAGTGCTACCCGAAAACTATAAATCGAGTTTTAATAAGACCTTTTCTAAAAAAACATCATACGAGTTATGGATTGTCCAGAAACCAAAATTTTCTTACATCAATTTTTTTGGTTGGAAATTATTCATCTTGAATACTAAAGATAACTTACATAAATTTTCACCCATATCTGATGAAATATTTTTCATAGGTTATTCTACTTAATCTAAGGCATATATATTCTTTAATAAAAACACATGTACTATGGAAGAAATAGTACGTGTAAAATTTGATGAAACTGATCCTTTTGTTTTCAAACAAACTAAACTTATTTCTGATATATTTTATAAAATTGATCATCAAATTTTGGTAGAATATTCTTTATATAAAAAAATGTTTAAGAAAATATTTCTGATACATTTACTCCTGTAAATTTTTTACCCTATATTTATGAACTAGTTTTACAAAACCCAAGTCAGTTGTAACTTTGGAATTATCCCAGTGATAATATCATTGGTAATATTAATAAAATAGTAAGAACTAGAAGTTCCTTAAATAATGATGTTGAACATGTTTGTTTCCATTACCAATTTTAACCAAAGACTTCTAATAAAGCCTTGGGTGATAAATATTGGATAAAGGCCATGCAATATTAACTCAATGAATTCATAATGAATCAAGTTTGGACTTTGGTTAAATAACCTAAGGAAAATTCTGTTATTGGTTTAAAATGAGGTTTTAGAACTAAATGCGATGAAAATGGATTTTTTTTTAGAAAAAATGAATGTTTAGTTGCTAAAGGCTATAACCAACAAGAAGGTATAGAATATGAACAAAATTATGCTCCTGTAGCAAGACTTGAATCTAACTGTATTCTTCTATCATTTGTAGCATTATTTAATGTCATTATTTATCAAATGGATGTAAAGTGTGTTTTTTAATAGTTATTTATAGGAGGAGTTCTATGTATACCAACCCCTGGTTTTAAAGATACAAAATATCATACTCATATTTACAAACATATCAAGGCTTTATATGGACATAAATAAGACCCTAGAGCTTGGTATGGTAGACTTATAGAATTTTTGATTCAAAATGACCATGTTGATTGAACCACTGATCCAACCCTTTTCATTAAGAAAGAAAATAAATATATCTTGATCGTAAAAATTTATGTTGATGAAATCATTTTTGGATCAACTCGGCAATCATTAACCGATTCCTTTAAGAGTCTTATGAAATCTGAGTTCGAGAGGAGTATTATGGGTGAGTTAACATTTTTTCTTGGTTTTCAAATTTATCAAAAACTAGAAGGATCATAAATATCTCAAAAAAATTATATCAAATATCTTCTTATGATATTTGGGTATTAAAACACTAATAGTATAAGTACTTCTATCAGAACCTCAAACACTCTTGATATTGATAAAGCAGGGAAACCTCAGGATCAAACATCATATAAAGGAATGATAGGATGTGCAATTTACCTAAAATCACATCAAACTAAATTAATGATTTTGTTGTGATTTTGTGCAATATACCATGAAAATCCAATAGAATTCCATTTATAGGTTTTGAAAATAATTTTTTCGGTACTTAAAGGGAATTTTAAATTTGAAATTATTTTATTCTTCCAGAAATTATATTGAACTTAAAAGTTATTCAGATACTGACATTGGTGGTTTCAAAATGGATAGGAATAGTATATCTTGAACTTTTCATTTCTTAGTATATTCCATAGTTTCTTAGTCTTGCATGATATAATATTCTGTAGAACTTTCCACTGTTGAAGCTGAATATATAGCAGATGAATGTTGTTGTGCTCAGGTTTTATAGATGAAACACAAACTCAATGACTATGGTATGAGTTTTTCTAAAGCTGAAATAATTTTTTATAACACAGGTTCCATTTACGTAGGTAAAAAACCTTGCACATCACTTATGTTCAAAGCACATAGATATTAAACATCACTTTCTTAGGGACCACACACTTAATAGAGATATTATTCATTAATTCATCGGAATGCAAGAACAACTTGCTGATATTTTTACAAAACCATTACCTTCAAATATATTTGAAATAACTAAAAAGAATCTAGCAATGATCACTGCAAGGTATTCATTCATATATTCTTCTTGTTTAAATTATCTCCTAGTACTAAGATACTTCTTATTTCAGGGGGAGTAAAAATGATTATTCTTTTTCTTTTCTTCTATAATAAAATATATCTTTCTCAAAGAAATTCTATTTTATCATAAAAATTTAACAGAATGTATATTCAAGTAATTGGAATTAATAGAATGGAAATTCATGGAATTAAAATTTACATTATCTAAAACATCCACGATAATTCTTATAATACCGATAAATTATTCAGATTATACCTTAATTTACACTTTCTTACTCTAGTTTTTATGCTTTAATTGATGGTATTTCAAAAAAATCTATTTAATTCATTGTTTATCTTACCTAAAAAGATCATATTTTAAATTTTCTAAAGTCATCCTCAACCGTCGGATCAGATCAGGTTAATTACTACCTTTTGATTGTCTTATGGAAGTAGAAAGGCCAATGCTTTGTCTATATAAGGGGAGCCTCATTTATGAGTTCCACACCATATTCTCTACTATTTTTTTGGATGTTTTGTTTCCTTAAAAGTCTTTATTCCAATTCTTTAGTTTCTTTAATTTCTAATGACTCCTGAATCCTCAGTAGATCAAATACCGATTAGCAAAGAAATAAAGGATTGGTCGATCTTTAGGTAAAGACAGGTATGTCTTAATTTCTTTTGAAAATATGACTCCCTCATCTCTATGTTCATAATAAAAAATAGATGGGAAGGTGTATGTATGGATAAAGAGAAAAGTTAGCATCCGGTTTACCCTATCCTAGTCATAAAATTCTATTAATCTATTGTTTTCTTTGAAAAGGATGCCATGTACAGGTTTAAGTTCAATGGTTTTGATAAGACTTATACAGTTCCTTACAAGAAGGTGGAAAATTTTCTGAAGATAACTTATGAAGGAGAGGATATTATATGATCTCATATACTTCCCCTGACGGAAGATTCTTTTCACAAATACAGGGTTCTAGATTATCTTGGTCTCAAGAATTTTTAGCATGCGAGGATTATTAATCTTAAAACAAATCACAAACTGGTACCCCTATGGATGCACGGTTTTCCTATACCAAGGAAAGGGGATAAAGACTCATTAAGATATGTGATATCTTTTTATAATATTTTCTTGTAAATTTAAGTAAGATCAACTTGATCAAGTATATCTTCCTCACCATCCATACAGTAAAAGTCGGAACCATCAGATCTCATATACTGATCTATCTAGAAACTAACTCCAAAATAATAGGTATGTGCCTTCAAGAGTTGAATGTCCCTTGTCGATCAATATCTAAGTTGTTCAGTATTTTGTTACTCTATGATGATACACATAGGAGAATGAAGGTATAGTTTTTACCGGAAACCAAATTTTTTGACGAAATGTTTTTCCAGAACAAGGTTGATGTTCCGAAATCTTCAAAGTAGATAACTAAGAAAAGAAAACATAATGAACCATGCTTACCAACTCTGGTTCCTACTAATCCCATATGAGCACCCCCTCATATAAAGAAGAAAAATTCCTATTCTGATGCAATGGTTACAAAATCGAGAGAGACGGAAGCTACTAGAATGTAAGGTGATCCTTCTGTTGTCTTAAATCCTATAGAGGCTAAGGCTTCATAAATTAAACAATATGAAAATCTAGGGAATGAAAACGAGGAGAATAAGTTAATGAAGAAATCCTCATAAGCTCATGTTTCTCAATCATAACTGAAAGCAATAGAGGATAAATATCAAGAATTACTAGAATCTTGAGTTATTCTTGAAAAATTGGTCGTCACTTTGAAATTTAGAAAGATAAAAAAGACTATACAACATCAGAACCATATCAAGAAATGAAAGAACAGATCCTTCAAGAAGACAGCGATGATATTCAAAAGAAATTGGAAGAATGTAATGGAACTCCTCAAAAATTAAATTATAAATCTATTTCTAAAGAAAAAGATATTGCAGAAGAAGTTGAAGTTGAAGTGGAAGAAGAAGTTGAAGTTGAAGTGGAATATGAAGAGAATGAAGAGGCTGAAAATCAAGATAGAGAATGGGAATAGATCTAGGGAGAATAAATACAATATGAAACTAAAGATGAAGAGCATGGAGGGGAAGAATTGAACAGGTAGATTTTAATGTCTTCCATGTATCCAATGAACAAACAAAGTTCAATATCCTCAAAAAGGAAAGTGTGTTATGATTTCCTCATCCGATAATAAAATGCCTCTGGTGCCATCTAAAATGATAGAGAAATTGTATTCCTTAACTCCAAGAGGAACTGAGAAAGGAAAATATTATTCAGAATCCAATTCATCATCCTCTGTTGACCATGACTTCATGATGCTTTCCTTAAAAAAGTGGGTCAGCAATATTCTGGTTCTTGCAAATATAGATTCCCATAGTCAAATAATGCAATAGAACCTGAACCAAAAGATAGAATCTACTAATATTCTGATGGAAATGGTGGTCAAACAAGAAGCAGACTTCAATAATCATTTGAAAAATTACAATGCATAGAAGGTAAATTGCAAGAAAGTCTTTAACCGCAACAAAACAATCAATGAAGAACGTATAAATTTTATTGACTTCATGGATTCAACAAATTGAGATTTCAATACTTGTGAATCTGATTTCAAAAAAGTCAGAGTATCCATGTCTGAAAAAGATAGCCAACTCAATTCTATTTCTTGTTCTATATGCAGTGAAAAGGATGTCAAATCCAAATTAGTAAAAAAGATTTCTTCCCAAGAGGATTTCATTAAAAATCAAAATAATAGAATCAAAGCTCAAGAAGTAAGGACCTTGTCCATATAAAATAAGAACCCGAATTTGGATATTTTTTTAAAGAATCTTTATGAAGATCATAAGAAAGTAAATAAATTTTTATCTTTGATGAGGAAAAGGTTATCGAAGATGAAAAAGGATGATTGAATATTTTATTACATTATGATGTTTTGTTATAACCCAAACATACATTTCAAAAAATTACTTAATAATGTTTTCTTTACATATATTTCTCTTTTTTCGCATGTATGTTTCCTTAACCTTACAGGTACATCCTATAATTCTCCATTTATTTTTGAAAATAAAAAAGGGGGAGAATATATTTTTGGGAAGAATTTATCAAAGACATCAAACAGGGGGAGTCTACTAAGGAGGAGATAATAATGCCTGATTAAGGGGAGATATTTATTTAATAATGAAAACTTGTTAATAAATTTCAAGAATACGATCCTCAGGAAACATAACCGAAGGGGGAGTTAGTTGAATTCGTCCTAAATCTTATTCATAGGGGGAGATCAGTTTTTTTCTTACCTGTTTATCAAATTTAATATATTACTCCTTAGTAAAGTTGTTTCTGCTTTCTAAAAAGGGGGAGATTGTTGAGGAAATTAGGTTCTCTTATGACTTCTCTATTCCTTATGGTTTTTTGTTTTGAAAATAACATACAATTTTCGTTAATTTCTATTTTACTTAAAAATTTATCATTTCTTTTTACTTACAAATTTTTCATTCTGTTTTACATAAAAAAATTCATTCTGTTTTACTAACAAATTTGACATTCTGTTTTACTTTAAAAAAATTCATTTTTTTACATACAAATTTTTCCATACATTTTAATAAAAAAAATCCTTAAATTTTACTTACAATTCAATCATACCAATTTATATAATAATCTGTGATACTGATTCTGTACAAATTTTTTCATTATTATAATACCATTTTTCATGATATCGATACTAGTAAACATGTTATACCGACATTATGATACCTGTACCCACAAATAGTAATACCGTTTTCTTAATTCGATTTGTGTTTTCTTAAGAATCCATTTCCCGGATAATGTTCGAGTTGATTAATGTATCATTCTAGTATTATCAGATTCTATGTTTTCTTATACATAACATTTATCTTAAACTTAAAATCATTTCTTTTACATGAAATGATTTCATACTATTTGTTATAATCTGACCATTTTCTATTTGAAACATGTATAGTTTGTTCTGAAATTTAGGAAAAATATGACCATTGGAGTGGAGTTGACCATTGAGATGTTTTTCCTATAAATAAGAGTTGATTTGAATGATTCTAGTAGTGATAGTAGATGTGAAAAATATTTGGAAGTGTTCTGACATTGTGAAGTTATTTATAGAGAGGGGGAGGTTCTAAGAACTCTTATTGATTTGTGAGGATGTCAAGAAAAATGTGTTTAGGTGTGAAAAACTTGTTCAAACTTTCTATGTGCAGACTCTGATCATGTTGATCGTTGGCTTCTGAGTTTGGAAGATAGAGGTTTTGATTTCCTTCTAAATCACGGGCTTTTATGGATAGCAAGACAGATACCAATCTTTGGATTGAGGTCTTCATTAGGTTTTGGTAAGACAAACATTCTTGAATGTATAAATCAAAAAAATTTATCCAAGGTTTCTTGTCATCCTTCTCTTTGGGTTAAAATTATCTTATTGTTACATTTTTCCTATTAAAAGTTATTTTTTATTCCGTTTCAATTATAAATTTGTTAATTTAGACAATTTAACTTTCTTATACTATCTAATTTTGTTACTATAATTATATAAATGATTCTATACACTTTAAGGTATATTCTTTATTTTAAAAATATCATTCTTATGTTTTTATCTTAGGGTTATATACCTTGAGAAAAGACTTCTCTAGGAGGGGTTGTGTATTTTTTATTTAAAATTATTAAACTAAGTTAAATTTAAAATCTAACATTAAGAAACATTATTCCTTAATGTTATGAACAATTATTTCAGAACGTTCTATACCAACTTTACAGGTTCCAATGTAATTTTTAATGTTTAAAATACCTCCTCTTGTATTTGAGCATCTCATTATAAATATTTGATCCTATAACTAGTATCAGAGCTAGTATCTCTGCTATACTGATACATTACCATCACTATAAATAATAAATAGTACAATTTAGTTTGATATAATGTGGTTTTAAATCATCGATGACCCAAAAAAATTATTTAGTAATCTTGTAATGTTAAATAACTTATTTTACTGAATTTAACTATTAAAAAAAACAACTATGTCAGAAAATTAAAATAAATCACACTAATAATTTTTTGATATGTATATTAAAAAATGAAATCCATTTTAGAAAATAATTTTCAAAATATAGGAAATTCAATTTTAAAATAAAATCCCCATTTATTAGAAAAATACCGATTTTAATATTATAATCATCTTTAGCCATTTAAAAATTAATTACAGTGTCATAAAATTATATTATAATTATTATACAACATTATATTAATTCATAAAACCATTTTATGAAAATAAAATTTATTTTAAATATTTATTTTTGTTTTAAATATACAAATAAAACAATAATATAAACACTTTTAAAAAAATTATTTACTTGTATCCTAAGGAAAATATGAAATATTATCATTTTAAAAGAAACCTATATATTATTTTACATTTCCATAAGTGGGGATACTATAATAACAGTCAAGATACTACTCATAATATTCATATTTCTATTACAATGGTAATATTACTATTCAAATATTCAGATTACTTTTCCAATGATCAGATTTTTAACAGTCATATGGTATCCCTTAATTCTTTAAATAAATTACATTTCATTCATTATTCATTCAGTTTTCTTTCCTATAAAAGTTAGACATATTTTTTCATTTTAATATTTTTTATTGCATTACTAATATTTTTCTTCATCACTAGAGTGTTGTTCGTGAGTGCGGTTATACTAGGGAATCAAGAAGATAAATATTTTCTTATTATTGTAATCTTATTTTCTATTTTTTTCAATTATAATACTATAAATTCTTATAGACATGTTTATTTTATAAATGAAGTGTTAAAATTTATATAATGAAATGTAGTTGGTTTTATCATGTGGTGAATGTGCATTATATATTGTTATATTAATAAATTTGATACAATTCTATATTCATAAGGGAAATTACATTGATAAAATTATGACTCGTTAGACCCAATATTTTCAGATGGATGTTATTACTAAAAGAGCTTATCTTATAGGAAAAATCATAAGAAAAGAGCTAAGAAGTATGTGACTAGTCACCTGAGATGAATTCTTAACACTCATGGAATAGAAATTCCATACTAGGACCGATTGAATAATCATCTACTAGGATAGAAATTGTATTTAATTTAATGATAAGTGACCTAGTATGCTGACTTGGTAAATTTTATTGAATGTTCTTAAGTCCAAACCCACTTAAATCCCCACCAAATTCAAATAGTAAATCAAAATCCTTGTTTTATATTTGGAAAGACCCATTTCTTTATAAATTTTAGATGATCAAGTGATAAGTAGATGGTTTATTTAAATGTAAATTGAATCTATTTTTGAGGTTTACCACACCCTAGATTGTGGAGGCTACTTTGGATCTCAAATAAAAGTAATAAAAAAATTTATTTGATAATTATTGTCCAAAATTATAGAAATATGATCATAATTTTTTAAAAATTGTGAAAAATGTCAATTTGTTATAAATTTTTCCAAGACTCAAGAGACATTCCCGACAGCAATTAGTTTTTTTTGTTGAAAATATTAATTTATAAATAATATATTTTATTAGACCTTTTCCCATGTAATTTAGAGATTTTTATATCTTTTTTATTGTTGATTATATGTTGAAATGGGTGAAAGATAAATATGAAATGTTGTATATTTTTTCAAAGTTATAGACCCTTCATTTTTTGTTTAATTTCATTTTCCCCTAATGAAGTTGCATACATGGTTTAAGTAGGTATCGAGTGTGTCCAGGGATTGTTTGGATCATGTAAAATCAAAATTAAAAGAAAATGGTGGGTTGAATGAGATGAGAAATTTGGATCCTAGACCACATGATGTCCTTAAACTGTGAGGCTATAGATAATGGGGATATTTGGGCCGCAAATGTTGTTTGAATTTATGATAGTGCAATATTGTAGATATACTGAATATTGTGTTTTTCATGGTTTATGCACGGTCAGATAAACTATGCACCTAACTGTGTGTGTTCCCATTTAAAGAATATAATAAATCACAGTTTGTTCAAGGATTGAACAACTACATGGCCAAACCATGCGCCCTTTTTTAGGGTTCACATAGTATTCATAACATATTAAATGATTAAAACCCTATTTATTTTTCTCTTTATCCAATTTTATAGTAGATTCTTCTACCCCCTCACGTAAGGACCCCCTTCTTTCAAATAGCTAGGGATCAAGATATCTGCTCCCTCCAACATCTATTTCACTCACCATCAGAATAAATAAGAATATATATGTAATCTATATCATTGTCTTTGATTTATTTGAAGTTCTTTGTCCCAAATTTTTCCTTATCTCAATGAATGCTCATTTTCCCAATTTGAAGGGAATTTTGTATCTACTTTTACTTCTTATAACCTAGATTGAATCAAAGGCCAATATTATATGAGGAAATATCTAAAATGTGACAGTATGTGGCTTCTGTTATTTCCCTTCATTTTATTACATTCTATAAAATGTGTCTTTATGCTGCAAGCCGGACCCTTTTGTCAATTCCCCTAGATTTCCTTGTAAATTAAATGAATGCCTTACTGTTCTATTTGCGACATAATATATCCTTGAATCACCCCCTTAGGTTGATCTCATTGATCGATTCCAAATAAATGGGTGTGATACACCTTAAAGGCCCAAATTTCCCTTTGAACTAATTTTTTTAACAACTTGAGGGGTTTCACTTATTATAATATTATTCACCTGATTAATTGGTTTGAATTGGATGATGTGGAAAGTGTTGGTCCCTTATTCTCATGACAAAAATAAAGTGCTCAAATTAAATTAATTGTTTATTTGCTTAATTATTTATTCATTATGAATTAAATTGAATTGTAAAATATATTTTTGTTAACCAATATTCCTATTGTGATATAAATGCTGGAAATATCATAAATGTCCCCCATTATAGACAAGTTAAATTTAGGTATTTCTTGTTCAAATGCCTGACCTTAGTGTCGAGGTTGATATAAGGGGTTCCAAATTTAGGACCCCTTAGATGGAATCTTGTCCCTCAATTAAAAATTTTCATTTCATTGTAAACATTTTGAGGGTGACACCAGCTATGCTAGAGATGATAAAACCATGATTTTTTTTGTTTTTCATATAGATGAGTGAAATTGGTTCCCTAGGGGATACCACTTAGATAGGATTGATGGAATAGTGGTTGTATCATGACACAAGAGATACTTAGTCCCCTATGTGTGATACCAAGGGCCTACATGGATGTCCATTCAAGTTGTTTTCACACCATGCTTAGAGTGACCCTTGGGATTTTATACATGGATCACCATGGATAGACTCCCTTATCATTGGACTCAACAAGAGCCCCTAGAGTGATAAATGTAATTCTATTTTAATTATCTTGGATGGTCTTAGGGTGACTCATAGTATTTTATAATGAATAAATAACTATTTAATAAATATAACTAATTTTATTTAAAACATAAATGAATATTTTCATATGAGAAATGACCCCCCCCCCTCCCATTAGTTTTGGAGATGTAGTGACATGTCCTCAAAACCCAATCACAAGCATGTGGGAAATCCCTCATCTTATACAATACTTCTCATTTTACCATGGAAGGATCCCTTGGTTGAGAAACTTCAGATTAGGACAATGTAGGTAAATTATTTGGGTGTCCAGGTGGAACCTAGTCCAATTATTTTATTAATTTATTTCAATTTTTCATTAATATCCATAGAACATTGGTTATATAATATTGCATGAAATGGATGGGACTAGAGGTAGTGTGTTATTACATATTGGGATTTTATATCACATCATTCTTATGCCTCCCTTATCACCTATGTTTATTTTATGGTTACAGGTATAGAAAAATAGAATCATCAAGCTTCAAATGAATGATTTCATTGAGTTACAAGGTGGATTTGGGAGCATAAGAATGATCCTATTCTCAAGATGATAGTCATAGTAGTTTTTTTTTCCATTTTATATATTTTTTATACTTTGGTATATGATTGTATCTTATGTTCCCCATGTTGTATCAATTATTTATAGCTACATTACAATCAACATCAAAATTTATCTTCAATATTATTAGATTCCGTATGTTATTTCATTATCATTCATGATTTTGTATCATGTTTCTGCTATTGTATATGGATTATTACTGCTTCTGCTATTTATTTTCATATATATATATATATACTCCACTATGATAAATAAGTACATCATATCCCCAAGAACACTCCCTAGGCCCTCACTACTAGTTGGAGTCCTCTGGCATTCTATGAGGTGTGCTTGAGGTCTTGTGGCTCACCGTCATGGGGCACCGTTCAACGGAAAGTAGGGAAAGCCTCTATAAAGTGGCATTAAAAAGTTTTTTCCATTTTTTCTTACTGTTTGGGATTATACAAGAGAGTAGGATAATGAAATTTTGTTATGAGCCTATGCATGTGAGTAACTAACCCATGTACAGGGTAAAACCCAAATTTCATGGAATTGTTAATTGATGTTTTTTATTGTGCGTGTTACGATTTAAGAGGATTTCACCATTGGGTGATGAACATGTTTTGTAATGATATTAATGTTGATATTATTTCATTGTTTATGCTATCCCTAGCCCAATGATATGAGGGAATATCAAATCATGCATTATACTAGCCACGTTAAGATTTAAAATTCCATGAAGTTTTCCATTTCATATCTACTTTATATGTGCATTTCCAATTTTTAATGTGATTATTGTCATTATTTGATTGATATACCATACAATTATTATAAACACACACACACACAGACACAAATATATATATATATATATATAAATGTTTGTATATTCCCTTGAATAACTGAGAAAACACTATTGTATCTTAAAGAATCTTACTTTTTCTAATAGTTTTATCGTTCAAAGTTTATACCCGATGCCTTAAGCATCCAATTGTGGAATATTGTGCAATGGAAAATCGATATAATGGGATGGAATGATATTTAGTTTTGGAATAAATGGACACAACCATTCGGTTTATAAGGTGTGTGGACACTTATAAAGTGGATATGGGAACCATTCAATCCAAACACTAAAAAGTGAAATTAAATATATGAATGAATTAAAAAAATACATCCTTAAGATGAAATAGACCCCTTTATATGTTAAATGTGAGACCATAGCCATACCCAACCTTAGTAGTGGGTTATAGGTCATATCTCCATTGACCTTCTTTTCACATTCTTCTCACCTAAACATGGCTCCATGAGCATGAAGAGGGGAGTGGTTCCTTTGTAGTTTTACTTTTTTTCTTGTCTTTAATGCTTTCCATCTCTATTATAAATACTTTCTAATAGATGATCTTGGGAATTGAAGAGATATTCCTTTGTAAAAACCTTCATGTTTTACATTAGGAAAGTGATAATGAAGATACTTGTAAGGTTATGGGCATAGAGCCAGTTTTGATACCTCATGTAGTGCCACAAGAGGAACCTCCTTTGGATCTTTAGTTGGGTGATAATGTCCAATTTATTTATGGTTTCTTTAACATTATGTAATGATTTTAGGGTTCTCCTTAACCCTCCCTTTCAATGGAAGGGCTAACCCACGACATCCAGCAGCAACATCCTCTAATCATCTCCAAGGGTGGCAGACCTCAGGCTGCTAAATCATGGATGGAGGCTATAATTTCTATCATATATCATATAGAGAAACCTCTAGAGTGTAGATTTAAGATCATTAACAATATTTTACGTGACTTCTCCAAGAATTGGTGGGAATTTCTCACTCAGGATAGTAAACAATAAGGTATGGAGTGTGAGGATTTCTAGACAAACTACTTTGACTAATTCCTTCCTCTCACTTTGACAAAAGATCACATTCGTAATTTCATGCACCATTAGCAAGGTGACATATATGTGATGGAGTAGTCATATTTATTAATTGAATTGTATCACATTTCCTTGAACATGACTGGTGATGAGTTGACTACTTCTATTATATTCAAGGATTGTATTTCATTATCCATTCACTCTTAGGTGAATGTCTTTTAGTGACCACAATTTCAAGGAGAGTGAAACATGATCTCATCAATGAGGAGAACATAAGGGAATCTTGAAACTTGAAATTGGGATTTTTAGATTCTAGGAAGAGTATTGTTGTATCTAGAGGAATGAAGAAACATTTATATGGTACATGGGGGGTTTGTACCTACTAGGTGGAAGACAATAATAGCTATGAATTATGTCACTAGTGTCATAGGAAATGTCATAAAAATCCTCTATGTATGATGAAACTGATCAAATGATGAGATTGTTCTAGGATGCACTACTAGAAAAATTTATTATAACCACGGTTTATAATCTTGTCTATAGCCTCCAAAACTGTGGCTATAAGTTATATGCATAGTTTCATAGACCACATCTCCATGTAGTATGGATATAAGTAAAATTTTATAGTAATAATTTGTAACCATGGAAACACACTTATAGCCATGCTTAAACTATGGAAATATGGTTTTTTTTCATGGTTCAATCGGTGGCTATAATGGATTTTTTCATGGTAACAAACCCTATAAATTCCCATATCCATGTAGATTTGTTTCAATAGTTTATAACAATGGAAATATACCAATAGAAACAATTAAAACCATGGAAATAGGTCTACTAACATGGGTTTAAATCATGTATACAACCTCCAACATTCAAAAAACTATCTCTATATCCATGATTAACAATAGTGGATATATCAGAAAATTTTAAAAAAATTAAGAGTCCACTCTTCACCCTCGCACCACTCTACCCATGTGAACCTTGCACCCCTACAACATCATATTCCATATTTTACCCCTCCCCCACCGCCACTGCATCCTTTCACCCCCACATACACCCATTCACCCCACGGTAACCCTCTGACCCATTACACCCCAGCACCTAAACAACCCACTGCTCCCCTCTTCTATGATACACTCCTTCACCCCTATTCCACACTTCACCCCTCTTCCCTTATACACCGCCACACCACCATGCACCCCCATGACACCCCCATGAAAACCATATAACCATATTCACCCTCACTAGAACTCATATATAACAAAAAAAAGTGAGGGCATACTTCACCCAACACCCCTTCACCCCTACTAACACTCTTTTATAACATAAAAATAGAAAAAATCACATAGATATCACCAAAGAACATACATATATTTCACCCAAGTGAACAATAGAGATCAAATAATATTCAAACTATAGATCATAGTAGTTCAAGATTAATCACCAAACATAAAAAATCCTCAAATCAAAATATCATATTCTATCATAAAATTTCATGTGATGTTTTAAAGAAAATACCACCATATTCGCGATTATTTCAATATAAAACTCGAAAAAATTCTTTGAACACATTCCATAAAGTGAAAATTCTAGTAAAATAATAAATCCGTACAAAATATGTAATATCATTGAAAGGCATTGCATATATTGATGTAATTATTTTATGAACACATTATGAAGTAAATTAATGAATTATAAAGTTTGTGTGCATATAATAGGGGTTCCATCCAATATAGATAATTTCAATCATGAATTCTAAAAATCCAGTATTATAACTTGATGTTTTAATAATGACATTCACAAGGTGGTGGATGGTATTGAATTAAATAATTAAATAGGGATAAATCTTCCTAGTAATCATATGATATTTTATAAAATAGAAAAAATCATAATATCCTCAATTTAATACTTTTATTTGAGAATATCAGTTGAATAGAAAAATTAATGGATATAAAATGTTGGTGAATGCCATGATGGATTTTCCTAATCCCTCTGGGAAATTTTAAGGGTCACAAGAGGTGAGTATATTGTGGTGTGGGACTCATTAATGATTAGAAAAATTAGGATTCTATAGTTCCCTCTCTTCATGGTCATAGATATAGATTATTGGGGATCTAAAGATAAAATTTATATAGGAAAGGTGGTCTTGGTTCTTATTATCATAAAGGGATTTTATAATAGAAATGAATTATTCCATGATTATCCATACATCATGCCATGTTGTGAAGGTAAATGGCTTATTATTAAGTAATATACATGAAATTTTTTTATGGGATCATGTGAAATATATATGGTACACTCTCTAGTGTAAATGGTCATTCCATGAAGAATTCATGTCAGGAGACTCATTTGTTTCAATTTTTTAACATTGAAAAGGTTTTCCAGAGATTCAAAAGAGTAATTTATACTCCTAAACAAAGGTTACGTAATAATGAATTTAATCCACATAAAAAAGTTGATTTATGATCTGTTTAGAGGGAATAATGTTGATTTTCAAATGATATGAGAGATATCATATATTTAAATATAAGGATAAATTCTTATTAAAAATATATAGATAGTGTTACTGAGCAGGGGTGTTCCATTCATTTCCTCAAAAGTTAAAAAAAATACATGAGGTATTCTCGTTATTGGTTCATAAATATCAATAGTGTATGAATGTGAAGTAGAATTGATACACCTGTATTGTGGTAAAATCCCTCTTTATTCATAAATATCCAGGAAATAACACTCATGGATTCAATGTTCAAGTAAAAGGATTGATAGTTGAGATTTCATTATTTTTATGGTGGTTGTACACCTGGAGTCCAATGGGGGCATTCAGGGTTTTATTGAAGAAGAATGTTTATTAGTGTTTCAAGTTCATGACATGTTGTTGCATGTCCCTTGTATTATCCTAGTTATTCATAACAATGAAATTTTTTTTTCCCACCTTTACTAATTTAACACAACATATTTGTTATTATTAGTTTTAATTTTTCTACTAATAGTGTTACAAGATTATTGGTGAGTGTTCATTTTAAAAAGATTTTTATAGGATAAGATCTTACCCTTAATTTGCATCACCTTTTGATATTTTACCCACTGTAAGTTAATATGTAACATTTTTTATGGCATTCATTTAGTTCTTTTAAAGATGCATCACCTTCCTAGTATTGTATTCATGAGAAAATAAAAAATATTTCAACATGAAAATTAATGAATTAATTTCATTTTATCATGTAATAACAAGAGTACATTGAATAAAAACTATACCATGTTCAATCATCAGTGGTTAAGTATAAAAATTTAACAAAAATATACCATAAACTAAAATGGGGTAATGGTAAAAGACTATTTTATCCAATTTATTTAATAGTATGGATTCCTTATGACACTATCAGTGTGCCTATGAAATATAATAGCAATGATTATTTTTAATATAAATGGTCTAAATAGTACTTTCCATCTTATCAAGGAATACATTAAAAATAATAATATAACCCTTCACTCTCTAATGATCATATGAAAAACCATTATAAAATTAATGTATTAGTTATCTCACTTATTACATAGGAATCTATAAAATTATGTTTCATAAGATCTCGTTCAATTCTACAACTATTAAAACAGAAACATTTCCTTCCCATCCTTGGATATTTTATAAACTATAAAATATACCCCTTTTCATATTAAGATATCTACTGATGCCCCCTTTTTATATCATTATATTAGTACTAATTTATTGTGGTTACAACCTAAATTTATATTCACAAAACTATCTCATTCACCTATGAATTATTTTTATCACACCAATAAACCAACCCCTCAGCCCACCCTTAGGATAATTTCTAACACATTCCCACTATGAAACTAAAGTATTCCCCTCATCAATGATTCTTTAACAGTTCTTATATCATTTTCAATTGAGATCTCATTTATTAGAAATATAATTATTTCATGATGAAATTATTTATTTTAGAAGTATTTTAAATTTCATGAAATTAGATGATCGATGATGAGGAAACATCATAGTTCCATCAATTTCTCTTTCAATTCTAAATACATTGAACCTTATTCCTTGATCAATTGCACATTGAACCATTAGTTGATTATAGGGAAATCAAAGAGAATGGATGAATGTGCTTCATGGATTTCAAATAAAAGTAATTAATTACTTACTAAATGGTTAATTCTTCCTGATAAGCAAGTTGATTTCATATAGTTCAATTACAATGTGATTTTAATGAGAAAGGGTTCAATTTTTTAACAATGGTTATTTTTATTTGATGAAAATAAAAAAATTATTTTCATTAAATTTTATATTTTTATGAGAATTCTCAGTTCATGGTTTCTTGAAAAGAGGATATTGGCATCTCTAATGTGAAGGAAATATCATATTCTACTATTGTGTTGGCTGAAATTTTCTACTGACCACATGAAGGGATATTCATGTGTATCCCTAATACGAAGAATGATTATTTTTTTTATAGAGGATGTTATATTCAATATATTTGGATCAAATACAATCATGAAGATTATTTTAAAGAACTTAGAACTAGAATAAATTGTCCTTGTTATGTTAATTTTGGTAGGGATTTCTCAAAGGGAAAGTGATTTTGAAAAAATATTGTTTTAAGAAATTCATTTTTGATATTTTCTAATAAAATAGAAGAATGTAAATATAAAAATATATATGTTGACATACATGTATGATTTCTCACATAGATTAATAAAATCTAATTTCTATTCTTATGGTTTAGTGTTAATACTGTTATTTGATAGGGTACATGTATATTCTAATCATCTAAAGAAAATTCATCATAATTTCATTTTATTAGTAGATAAACGTAGAATAATTATAATATTGTAAAATTATTTCTTCACAAAGCTAGTGTATATTGGAAATAAATGATAGGAAGAATAAAATTATAATGAAATCCCTATATATTCTCATGCAAGAATCATAGTGAAGATTCTCCTATCCATACAATTTATGTAGTAGGTGGGGTATATAGAACTACATCACCTATTGATAAAGATAGATTTTATGGGGTTAAAGAGTATGATCATGAAGAGAAACCTACTATAAATGCTAATAATTGGGCTCCTATATTTGTAGCTGATGATTTTTGGAGGATAGAAGTTGCGGAATAATGTTTGTCCTATACCATCCGGAGACGTTGAATGAGTATATTTAAGATGTTTGAAATAAATATTTAAGGTTTCAAGTAGGTTTTTTATGTTTATAGACAAATTATTGATCTTGTATAAAATTTAAGGCAAGATACAAAGGATTTAATGGTTTGGAGTGATGATCTCCCATTAATAAAAATTAATGATCTTGTTTGGGACGAAAATATCCCATCTTTCTATTGATGAAAATTACGAAGATGAACCTTATATTAATATAAATTAACATTGTTTGCATACTAATGAATAGGTTCATATACCGACCAAGAAATCAGACCTAGTTGAAGGCTTAGGGAAATCATATAAAAGTAGTTTAAATTCCATTTCAAATAGACAATACTAATTTTGGAGCATATAAAAATTATATAATAATGAAAAAAAGTTATAAAAATAATCAATCAATTATGTAATTCAAAATAAAGGGGTAGGCATAGGGAAACTACCTCAACCACAAGGCATGCTTCTTTTGACGATGACAGATCAAATCTCCCATTTTTAGGTTTGCATGCATATTCACCTATACATATATATATAAGGACACCTAGCCCCTATGTACATATTTTCATGGCCAAATATGTATAAGGGGCCTTATATATATATATATATATATATATATTTATATATATATTTATACTTACATTTACCCCTTTACACACACATGTATTCTTTTTTCAAATCCATATATAAGCACACATGTCCCCAATATATCTATTTGTACTACTATTAGGGAATATATATAAAGGGGGAATATATATATATATCCCTACCTATAAAAACATATGTAAGTTTCCTTTGACAACGGCGGCTCGAATCGATGTTTATGATATCCAAAATGTTCTAAAAAAATATTTGCAACCCATAAATCACAAAATCACTAATTAATATTTTCCTGAAGAATAAAAATGGAATAAAAATTTCCTAAATATAATGTCAAACTCACTTCCTTCAATGGTGGTGGATAGAACCAGCCTCATCATAAGAAACTACCAATATTGAAATAATGGGAAACAAAGTGAGATATAATGAATTCTTATATTTATATGAACAGTGTGTCAACATTACAGGAAAAATGATACATTACTCCTTAAACAATAGAATAATTAATATTAGGATTGATATGTACATTACTGTACTAATTAAAGTGATCATTAAAAAGGATTTTTGTTCATACGATATAAAATTACTTTCAATACATACAACAAGGAGTGGTATCATGAATCACTAGATACCACAAACCACAACATGAAGGATTTTAATATGTCATGTGTAATAATGTGGGGCATATTTATAATAATATACCACTTTCACGTATGCATCAAAGGTTTTATTAAAATCATTAAAAATACTTGCGAAATGATTACAAATGTTTTGGTTATTATTTTAATATAAAAACCCAAAAAAAATTGGGAGAAAACATTTTACCGAAATTTATGTCATTTATATTCCCACTAAGAAATGTAGGTAGAAGTTATTTAAAATCCCCAACAAGTAAAAATATTTTACCATTAAAAGATAAGTTAATTAAATTAAATAATGTAGGTTTCCTTATATCAGTCATCATATGATCATATGTTAAAAACAAATTATTATTGACCGTCAATGATTTATCCCATATAATATTCTATAATAAATGTATGATTTCATATATATCTCATTCTTTTTCAATATTACAAGATTAATTTTCAATAACATTAATAGGAATGAAAAATATTTATTTTGGGGTTCTCCCTTCTATAAGGAGTACGAATGTTTCTCCACTAGAAACTACTACATGTAGTATTTTTTATTCATATTATAATGAAGAAAATAAATCCCTAATTATATATATGTTTTCAATTTCCCACTATAACCATGAAGAAACCAAAAAACAAGTAGAAGTAGCTATTATAGTCCTTATAGTCAGTAGTTATGTTTTTTTCCTTTTGAAATTATAGATTATTACACACTTTTTATAGATTTTACTTTTTTAAATAAGCTCTTTTGTAACTCAACTATTTTTCTATTATAAAGAGGAATAATATATTAATAATAGAGAAGGGTAATATGTGAATGACATTTCATTATTATGTATTATATTATTGATTTTTATCTTAGCATATAACTAAATTTGATTATCCTTGAGTAATAAATATGTAAAAGTAATAGTAGATTTTTATTAACAAAAATTTTTGAGAGGATAATAATACATCAATTATTCTATATCTTATGTTACATCTATTTTTATAGTAGTAATATCACCAAGTTGATCCTTTAATGATGATCAAATGAAAGTGACATAAAATATTATATTTCAAAAAAACATTATATATGTGTTATATTATGAATATGGATGTTTTTATGTTTATATTATTCATGTAGTCCTCACTAGTTAATGTATTTAATATCATCACATGTAATCCATCATGTAGCATTATATACTTGTCAGATTAAGAAAAAAAATGTTAAATAAAGGATTAAAATTAAATAAACTACGTAAATCATATCAATCACACCATTAAAACATATTTAATAGACTTCAAAAATTCATTATCATCCTAATGAAAGCTTAAAAAGTGAAATTTGAATCCAAAAGTGTGATATATTGTATGATTACTAGTCAAAATTTCTTTATAATATTATTTGAATTTTACCTTAGTAAGATGGATTTAGACGAAAAAATATTTTTCACTAATTATTGGAGGAAAAAATGAAATATTAGTATATATACTAACCCATTCCCACTGATACACTAAAGGATTACCATCACTAGTCATTAATTAATGGTCATTGGGTATTTATAAATTAATATCTCATTTATCAATAATATCATTATTTTATGACGTTGTTATTTATTCTATAAGAAAATTTAATTTCCTGAAATTATAGGACAGATGGTGAGGAAACATTATACCAACTATTCTATCCAGAATCAACGATTCTAACCATTTAGGAAATACAATATTTTGTCTATTTATCAATCAATTTTAAACTCTTTTAACCATATTACTTGATCAATTTATCATTAATCCTTCGACAAATTTTTGGGAAATCCAAGATAATGGATGAAGGCGCTTCATTTAGGTATAAAAAAACTAATTATTAAAGTATAAAGTAGTGAATTCTTAAGACCCTACATTACTTGTAGTTGTTTAGGTAGATAAATATTCCTCATAGTTTGATGAAGTTATATCTAATGGGGTTAAATAGTGTGCTCATGAGGAGAAACCTACTATAAAATATGATACTAAAGCTATTTTAGTTGTAGCTGAGGATGATTACAGGATAGATGGTAAGGAATAATAGATGTCTAGTATCATTATTATGTGGTGAATGGGTAAATTTATGATGTTATAAATAAAAAGGATTAGGTTTAATTAGAAGTAATATTTATGTGGATATCCCAATTATTTCTCTTGACTAGTAATTAATAGAAGATATTGTGGATTTTTAGGATTGGGTTGATGATCAACCATTAATAAGAAGTAATTTATTTTCGGTTGAAAATATCCCCTCTCTTGATATATATGAAAGTAAATATGGTTCACCTTAAGAGCTTTACCTTTTTATGTTTTTATAATTCACTCTATTGAAAATATATATTGTTTCTTAGAATTATAAAATCAAATTTTATATAGAAGAGTTGGAATTTTGGAAATATTATTTTTTTATATGGAGGAAATAAAGTCAGATTTGGTCACTTGGCCAGATTTTAATGATCTCAAAGATTTTTTGAAGGAACAAGATAATTTTATTTTGGGAATTAAACTTATTCACACAAGTTTTCTAGTTTTATTTCCAAAATATTATAAATATGTGATGAAATATATTGCATTATATTTGGCATTACCAAATGAATGAGTAAATTCACTATAGTGTGATACAGTCTCTGTTGAAACCTATCATGATTTATAGAGGAATTTGATCACTAAAATAAAAGATATTAATTTTAAAAATAATAAAAAAAGGAATTGACCGATATTTTTTGATATTGTCTCTTTTATTTAATAGATTTCTATATCTTTAATGGATATCATGATGAAAAATAATCATGAATTCTAGATTGTTTCAAGCTATTGAAGGAAAAGGATCTTCTCTAAATAGTAATATCTGATTTTTGGATAATAATCAAAATAATATTATGGATGGTATTCAAAATTTGGTTTTCAATGAATCAAAGTCTAAAAATGATGAATTGGAATTATTTGGATGAAATGTAGTGAATTAAACATGTATTGACTGTAAAGGTGTATAAAATAGTTGGTAGTGAAATATGTACCATTGAGTAAACAAACATTGTTGTTCTACTGCTGATGTAAACATTCTATGAACTTTCTTCATATGAAACCATCTAAAAGGAAATAATCAGAAAATAATTGAGATATAAAAACATCTTATATATATGTTATGAGTGTGTCAATTGTAAATGATAAATGATTCATTAATCTATAAAAAATCAAATATTAAGATTCATATTCACATCCCAATAATAAATAACATGATCATTAATACGGATAATGTGGATTCATTTTCATGGAAATATGACTTCATCACTTTGTATAACATATAAAGTCATTCTGAATATTAAATGTTAAAGAAATTTTTAATGGTTATTTTAATGAAAAAAAATAAATTTAGGCATTGTTTTTCCTTTATTAAATGCTCTGATCATAATAATTACATACACAATTAAGATTCGATTATTTTTTATAAGATTTTTAAAAGTTTATTTGTACCCATGCTTCAAATATGGAACCTGTGTCGTGGAAATATCTATAGGGGATATCCAAAATGGATCAAGTATTTTTGATATAGTTATGTCATGATGTGGTTTCCATGTCTCTGAGAGTTATAAAAGTATGAAGTTATGCATTAGGTTTTAGTGAAACCCAAATATTCATAGTTATAGAAGGTTCATTACATGTATTTAGGTAATTAAAATTATTTACATGAAGGATAAACAAAAATAATGGGACATTTCATTTATTTTACTACTTCAAATTTATGATACTAAATCTATATGGATGAATTTAGGAATACTAATGTGATATTAATTGAGGAATTAATATTTTTTTATCTTGTAAATATTAAGAGAATAAAAGGAGAAATAAAAGGAGTGGTTTGAAAATTATTTTATTTATGTGTGAATAAATTTTTTTATTTAAATAATACATTGAAAATTAATGGAAGAATACTAAGAAGATAATGATATATCATGATTGAATAATTCCATGACTTTTAGTATTGGTTTATCTTAAAATCTTTAATATTGTTTCTATTTAACATGAATGAATTTCTACATCTCTAGTTGGTGCTAGTAACTTATTGTAGGTTCAAGATTAAACATTTTTTATTATATATAACATTGTAATAAATGTTTATTTGTGTGTGAGTGGTATAATAACCACCATGCACAAAGGATATAGAAGTCTTTATAGAGGAAAATCTTGTTAACAAACGAGTTCTATTCTAAATTAATAATCAAGATTAAATTGGTTGATTAGATTAAAATTGAATAAGTATAAGGTAATAAATGTTACTAAAAAGAATGAAATCAATAATTCACCCATACCCCTCTTAGAATTTATATTCACTTTTTCAACCTTTTTGAGAAACTACTATGAGGAATAATATCATGTTGTCCCCCGATATATGTAAAGGTGATACATGGTGCCCAAATTTATGGATATTCAAGACATTTTCATAATTAAATCCACTATAAATGTAAATATAACATATAGATAGACTTACATGAGTCATCCTATAAGTTAATTCTGCTGATTAAGTCCCAAACCATTTCTATATTACCAAAACACCAAAATAGAACACAATAATAACCATCCCCTAAAACCATGGTAGTACAACTATCTCATAATAATGAGAGTTCAGTCATGAAAAAATATTTGATGAATCAATAAAAAGTTCAATTATAGAAAATATAGAAATATTCACAACTTAATCCCCCAAAAAGGAAAGATAAAATTAACATTCACCATTTTCTTAAAAAAGAAACTATTAAAAGTAAAATTATAAGAAAAAAATATTCTACGATGTATGTGTTACACTAGTATAAGTGGATGTAGTTAGAATCTAATTACACAAATTATTTTAAATTGAAACAAATAGTTTATATATTCTATATTAACATATTGTTTGCATCAATTTTTTATAAATTTAATTTGGTTGATATTCCATCAAATTATGGTAAGTAAGAATTTTAAAAATTCTCTATATGAATCAATAATATGGGAACTAATTACTATGTGATAATGGATGTAACACGATTATGATATTAAAATTAGTTAATTTATAATGTATGAGTAAAAAAGAAATAGTTTTGAGTGATGAAATATTGATATAAAAAATATCTCATCATTTGTTTAATTTTTCCAAATATAAATTAATGGAAGATGAGGTTGAATTATGATATGGGTAACTATTAAATGATATATATTTTTTGATGTGAATATATAATATGCCTTTTGTGGATATGTATCATTCATATAAAAAATATATTGAATTCATATAAAACATATATAGTTAGCATATACTGAGTATACAAAATATGAAAACCCCATATATATTTTATGCAATGGAATAAGATTATAAATTTTTAATTAAATAAAATGTGAAATAATGGTTAAAGTGAATAAAGAAAGGGATCTCACCTATAGTAATAAGAGTACTTTATTGTAGAAATTTATGGAATGAATACCAAATTAGCCTTAATGATTCAAATTTTCAAAAACTGGTATCTTTGATGAATGTAAATGTGAGTAAATGATAATGAAATATATGCTTGGTATCATCCTAGAGCTTCCAATTTAATAGATCACTATATATAAATCCACCAATGAGAGGTGAAATACATGTTTTTTATTTCATTCAAAGGGAAAGAATAATTGTGCATACCTAAAATAATGGAAAAATCATGATAAAAGTGATCCAAATGGTTTGTTCCCTTGGATAGAAGTGTTCATATGTGAGAGTAACGAGTAAGTAGGTTCCATTAACAGATCCAGAGAGGTTAGGGTTCCTTTGCACGATAAGATGTCAAGAGAGTAGTTATGAAAGGAGATGGTAGGGTTTCATTGTATGGGTTGATGTAGTGAGATCGAGGACTTTATTATGTTATTTATGAAATTATGAGGCATGAAGTGGATGTTAGACCATGTCGAGTATGGGGAGTCTGATTTCAAAGAGGGGAAGCACAATCCAAGACCAGATCTGCAAAGGATAACTGTCTTGATCACAATAATTTTATGGGAGATATCTATAGAGTTATTTATCTTGATCATATTTGCATGATCATATTTGCTATCAACGGGAAGGGAGTTATCGATCACAAAGGGGAGGGGGTGGGGCTTCTCGATCATTCAAGGGAAGTATGGAGTATCAATAGTGAAAGTAAATAGGTTTAAGTCCATGAATTTATTTTTAACCATAGGATTAGATATCTTATTTCAATGTTTTTAATAAAACATGGAAATAGGTGTGTAGATATAGATCCATTTTGTCGTAGTGATGGGTCACCTACAGTTTTTCAGCTGATACTTTCCTCTAATGCCAAGTGAACGGGGTTCTGTTCCATCATTACCTTTAGGTGCAGGATCAATGACCCCACACCAGGCTAGAAGCTGGTCCTATATAGTTTAATAGAGGCAAATAGTTGGTCATGGGAGAGGCATTCAGGATTCATAGTTTCTTCATCAATAGAGTGTACCTACTCAAGATACTCAGGAAGCATCTCAAGGACATTTAGGCTATATCTATGAATTTCATTCTATACTAGAGAAATAGATTCCTTGACCATCTATAGTTTGAGGTACCATTATTGTAGACTCTACTTATGTTTTATAATTTTTTGATACTAATGAATCACACTCTTTTCTAAATTCTAAAACTATGGGATGTTTGGGCATAGATTTAGAGTTCTCCAGTTGTGTTATGACCCCTGGTATATAGGTCGGAGTTTGAACCAAGGGTATACTCTAGTGTTAGAAGTTCCCCTTAAATTAGGTGGGTACCATTTTCTGTGTAGTTTCTTCATCTTCTAGATGATTGCAGTCAAAATCATTATTGGTATGGACTCTCTTGTGCCATATTGAGATTGGTGAATTGATATCATTTCATGTATCTTTCACATCACTCGAGGGTAGTATGTTGGTCCATAAGGGTGAATGGGATCTCTATTCCAATTAATCTAGAGTGAAGTGTACTAGGCAATGTGGAGTAATAGTCCAGATAGTCATCCTCTTCATGAGTGATCAAGGGATGTAACTCATTTAATTTCCTCTAGTTGTGGATCATTTCAGGTAAATCATTCTTGGTGATTTCTCCATATTACCTCGTAATTGATATCTCTAGTTCACTATTGAGATATTTTCTAGTGCGGAAGCAGTGTCCATTATCCCTTATCAGATGGAACCAATAGAGATCCAGGAGCTCAAATAGTAACTCGAAGACCAATAGGATATGGTTTTTATCCAAACCAACACATCTCTATGGGGTTTACTTTTCCTTTGTTTCAAGAATAATGATGGTATGATTCACTTGTGCATGTATTACAACAAACTGAACCAGATCACGATGAAGAATCTGTATTATATTCCTCATATCAGTGACCACTTAGACTAGCTCTGAGGGAAAACAATTTTCACTATGATAGGTTAGAGGTCATGCTACCATCAGGTGCATGTGAGGTGATCATAAATACATTGTATAGTGTTTAGTAGTATACACAACTGATATGAGTATTTGGTTATGACATTTGGAATGAGGAACGCAATCATAGTTTTCATGGTTTTGATGAATCAGTTTTTACACTTCTATCTTGATTCAATTGTGGTATTATTCCTAAATGAAATATTAGTGTATTCATGCACATGAAAAAACAATTAAAACATTCTTGATATCATGTTCAATGCACAGATAGAGCAACCATTATATTTGAAGATCCGTAAATGACACATTTAGATCAGTAAGGTTCACTTCTTAGGTATTATCAAATCCAAGGAATGTGTATCTATTGACCTAGAAAATGTTATCATTATGGTTTCTTGAGAGTATCTCATGAGTGGGTTTGATATAAATAGATTCTTAGGGATATCTAGTTATTAAATTTGACAAATAGTAGATTTATCATGCATAGAAGTGTCGTTTATGGAAATGACCAATAATAGTCTGAAATTTGACTAGACTGGATCTTGTGTGTTAAATTTTCTGGAGTTAAAGTGAAGACTAACTATAACATCGATCATGACTTTTTCAAATCCAAGAAGAAGCTATATTGTTTACCATGATTCTTTTGGAATCATACTAGGTGATGTTACAAAGTTAGGAGATCGATTCATGGCTTATGGATCCATGCAGCTAAGGCCACATGATCATAATTATCCAATGCATGACCTCAAGCTACCAGTTGTGGTTCGTCCTCTATTTTGTTTGAGAAACAACTTTTTGGTAGATCTATTCATTGTTTACACGGATCCTAAAATTCTCAAGTTTATATCTACTCAATGGGATTTGAACTTGAGGTAGTGGAGGTGGGTGGAATACCTACAATCGTTCTTCTTAGAGCTTGTTTACACACTTGAAAATGGTAATGTAGTGGATAACACTTTGATCTGGAAGACTCAGACACATGAAATCATGGAATCCTACACTCAGTGGTATATGATGACTATTTTTTCATATTTTCACTTGGAGGATTAAGAATAGAATGGGAATCCAGTTCTTGTAGCTCATGTTATTATGTAATCTCTTCTAGTGTGAGACAGGATGAAGAATATATTTGATTCTATGGGCCTCGTCGTGAGGGAGAGCATCAAAGGTGAGAACCTCCTTCTGTTTGGGTTATTTTTTGAAATGAGACCCTTCTCTACCATGGTACTGTTTTGTTGTCTTCAGATATATGGGAAGATCTAGTAAGGGAATCACATTCATCTTTATGTGAAGTTTATCATGATTTTAACAAGATGAATAGAAATATTTGTCATTAGTATTGGTGGACAGGTATGAAGTTACAGATAGAAGATTTTGTCACTTAGTGCTCCACCTATTAAGAGGTGAAGGTAGAGAACCACCAGTCTACATGACTTATACAAACGTTATCCATTCCTGAGTGGAAATTAAATGATGTCACTATAGATTTTGTGATAGGAATACCATGATCTCCTTGAGGCAGTGATGTGGTATGAGTAATCATCAACAGGTTAACCAACGTTTCAAACTTCTTATTGATTAGAGATACCTTATCTACTGATGTTCTACGAATGATTTAAATAAAGGAGATAGTGACGCATCATGGAGTTCCCCATTCTATCATTTCAAACCAAGTTTCATGATTCACATCATGTTTCTATAAAGGGTTACCAATAGAACTGGGTTAACAGGTTCTAATGAGTACAACATATCACCCTCAGACCGATAGGCAGTCCAAGTAGACCGTATGGGTGTTAGATGATATGCTATGATATTTTATCCTTTATTTCTGAGGTTCATGGGAAACACATATTCACTTTTTTGAGTTTTCCTAAAATAATATTCTAGGAAATGATTCATATGGATCCATATGAGGACCTCTATAGTAGATTTTTTTGTTCGCCTCTATGATGGCTTGAGGTTGGTTAGGCAACCCAACTGGGGCCTTGCCTACTTCTGGAGACTTCTAAGAAAGTCCAGCTGATTCAGAAGCATACAGATACTGCTTAGAATATGAAGAATTCTCATACTAATCATCCCCATAGGACATAGTAGTTTGAGGTAATACATTGGGTCTTTCGACATGTATCTCCAAGATTGGGTCACATTCTAATTTGGAAATAAGTAACAGTTTCTCCCCGATATGAAAGGCCTTTAGAGATGATGGAGAGACTCAGTCTAAGTCCTCATAAGTATCGTGCTATGCACAAAATAATCCATGTATATCATCTTTGACAGTATCATTATGAACTGTATCATTCATTTGACCCTGAGGATATTGACTTCGATACAGATACATACTTTTAGGCAAATCTCATACATACCACTGATCTGAGCATGAAGGCGTTCTGAGGTAGGTTACTTCCTCTAGTCTAGATATTATGGAAACACAGATTTGTAAAAAATGACACCAAGGAGCATGAGGATTATGTATGTGTGTAGTGGTCTAAACTCATTTTAGATGAAATTCTACGACCATTAGGAGGGAAACATAGGGATGAGTTGTCTTAAGGATGTGAGGTTGTAACATCCTATCTTTTTTCAATGGTATGGACCACACATTGTTTACTTTAATTTTACTTTTTTGGCCCCAATAATGTTTTATAATAGTTTTAAAGAGGTATTTTTTACATTCGGGGCTCGTTCAAATCCCAGATTCATGAAACGTGAAGAATGACTGGGCTTCATGTTTAGGAGAAACTATGCAGACCAAGCCATATCGTTTCCCAAAATAGTGTGGTTTTAGATAGTGGAGATATGGGGGCCACACAGTTTCTCTACACCTTTCCTATCCCGATGGATGTCCATATAAGATTGAAGAGAACGTTTATATTATGTTTTTCAGAGATTTAACATGATTAGATAAATTGTGTGCCTAACAATGTTGAGAGAACATTTAAAGTAGGTAATGGTGCACTGTCGGTGCATAGTTTGGCCAATCATGTGGCCAAACCATGAACCCTTGTTTTTATGTTGTATTTATCGTTTCAAACCTCTTAAATGGTTTAAAACATATTTCTTTTCCTCTTTCTCAATTTATCCAATTCCTTCTTCTCTTCCCTCACGTAAGGACCCTACTCCATCAAGATTCTAGGGATCAATATATCGCCACTATCGGATGATTGTTTTTCTCACCATTATAAGAAACAAGAATATAGAGGTAAGATCTATCATCCCCTCCCTTTTATATCAAATTCTTCTTCCTGTGTATTTTTTTATCATAGTGTAAGATCATTTTCTTCATTTTCAGGTCATTTGGTGGTTTCTTCGATATCCTTAGACATTTCTTAAATCAAAGGACAACACTGGATGGGGGAAGCTCTATGAGGATAATCAAAGTTGTTCTGGGTTCTTTCCATTCATTTTGTTACATTTAATAAAATGTGTCTTTATTCCATGTGTTGGACCCTTACAATAACACCCCTAAAATCCCTTTTGAATCAAATTAATGCCTTACCATGCTATTTGTGACCCTATCTAGCGGCAAATCGTCCCCTTTGGTTGATCTCCTTGACCTATTCCACCCAAATGGATATGATATGCCTTAAAGGCCAAAATTCACCATTTTTTTAATTTTCCTAACACCCCTTGAGGGATTTCACTTATTATAATCATCTTCACTTGATTAATTGCTTTTAATTGGTTGATGGTCCAAGTGTTGGGCACCTATACCCCATTCCATAAATAATTTACTCAAATTAAATGATTTGTGCATGTTCTTAATGTCTTATGAATTATGAATAAAATCTATTTTTATAATAGTTTTAACTTGAAAGTTATTCCTATTATGATATAAATTCTTGATTTAACATTATTTCTCCCGTGATAGTTGAGTTATATATGTGTATTACCTGTTTATCTACTACACCTTAGTGTTAAGGGTGATAAAAGGGATCCTGACTGAAGGACCCCTTGGATGGACTCTATTTCATTAGATAGTGTTAATTATTTGTAAATATGTTATGGGAAGCACTAATATGCTTGGGATGGGCTCTATTTTTGTTTTTCTTATTGACCTCCAGATGAGTAACACTGTTTCCCTAAGAGATACCCCTTGGATGGGATTGGTGACCCGTTGGTTGTACCATATAATGAGAGATACTTAATCCCCTATGTGTGATACATGGGATGGAATTAGGGGGAAATTTTTGTTCTTTTCACACCATTATTTGAGTGACCCTTTAAATTTCATACATTGATCACCATGGATGGACTACCTTTCCATTGGATTCATCTCAAGCCCCTAGATCGATACATGGAATTGTCTTTGAATTGTCATGGATGGGCTCATGGTGACTCTAAATATTTTATAAGGAATAATTGGATGTTTTATAAGGAGGTTCAAATTGATTTAAAATGTAAATGGACATTTTTAAATGATAAATGACTCACCCTTGGTATATGAATCTTCGGGAGGTGTCCTCCATTCCTAATCACAAGCTTGGGGACAATACAACTTCTTATACATTATCACTCACATTACCTTTTCAGGATCCCTAGGTTCAAAATCATTGGCTTAGGCTGAAGTAGATAAATTGAATGGGTGTCCCATTGGGACCCAGTCCAATGCCTTTTTTCATTTGGCATTAATAACCATGGTACACTGCTTATTTTATATTCCACAAAAATAGAATGGCCTCAACACCATGGGTGCTGGCCAACTGAGAATGTATATCACACCGTTTTTGTGACTCCCTTGGCACCCATGTATATTTTATAGTTGTAGGTATTGACAAGGGGAAGCATCTTACTTTCAATACTTGATTGAATTTCCATAAAAGGATAGAGATGGGAGCAGAGGAAAAAGCCAATGATTAAGATACTAGTCATATGTTTTTTTGGTTTTTTTTATTTTGTTAGCATGTGTTATATTCTTGTATCCCTTATTCCCAAATGTACTCACATTTTTGTATTTTAGCATTACCATTATAATCATATTGTATATTATGAATTATTAGTTTATGTAAGTTATTTCTTTGTCTATTATGATTATGTATCTTTTTTCTATTGTTTTCAACTGGTTATTACAGCTTCTTCAATTTCTATTCATATTGTATGTCTATGTGTGTATCTTTGTGTCTGTGTGTGTGTGTGTGTATATTCCCTATAATCTAACCAATTATGGAATAGTCTCCCTGAGGACACTCCCAAGGTCCTTTCTACTAGTTGGTAGACTATGGTGTTTAGGGATGTAGGCTTCAGGTCTTCTGGCCCACTATCTTGGGGAACTATTCATTGGGAATTGGGGAGGGATGATAAAAAATCCAACATACCTGGTTGGATAATTTTTTTTGTGACCGTATCAATTCCAACATATTTTCTATATTTGGAATTACAAGAGCCATCATCAGTGATCAAGGGTCCATCTTTTCCAAAATAATAATGGAATCTTTGATGAAAATGTATGGATGGAATCAAAAAACCTCCCCACCCTACCACTCATATATAAATGGGAATGATTAAGTGTCTAATAGATAAATCAAAGGAATATTGGATAATAATATCATGAAAAAATGAAAATTATGTCTCTAAATATTACAAGACACTTTTTAGGATTGCAATATTACCTACAAGACATTCATTGGAATGATCCCTGGTAAACTTATTTATAAAAAGAGTTTTCAGCTACCTTTAGAGTTGGAACACAAAGAATATTGGGTGGTGAGAGAGATTAATCTAGAACTGTGTGGAGATACAATATAACAGAAATTATAGGAAAAAGAACTATATAAAATTATAAGAGAAGATTTGGAAAATTTCAAAATTTGTAATGAAAAGGAAAGAGTAGCCCAAGGATAATTGATTCGTAAAATGTATTATATATATGAGGAAAAGTGTTGTAATACAACTCAACAATCATACTAATTTAAGGTAAAAACATTCTAGATGATAATTTCAAATCATAGTTACACATTTGTAACCTTTTGTAACTATATAGGTTGGGAATGAAGTAATCCGAAACCCTTTAATTTTTAATGGGAACATGCTAATGAAGTACTGTGGACACATTCTGCAAGATACAGTGGAAGATATCACACTCCTATTAACTATTTTCATTGACAAACATAATTTTGTACCTTTATTTGTATTTATGTTTTTTTCCATCCCATTGAAAATATTTTAACATAATAAATCATTTCTAATGATGTGAGGAAATTTTATCATTTATGTGTGGAGGAGTTAACATTTTTAGTTTTTTAGTTTTTTAAAATTTTTTCAATATCACAACTTTTGGGTCATTTTTTTAATTTTATTATTTTTTTTAAAAAAATTGAGCATTAATTTAATGCCATTGTGACTTTTTAATATATTTCAATGTTAATTAAAAAATTTTTCCTTGTTAACTCACTTTATAATAATGTTGAATTGAAATTATATTCAAATTATATGTCAGGGAAATTAAGGAAAGGAATAATATTTTTTGAATTTCATTCCAATATATATTTTCTAATATTATTAATCATGTATATGAGAGGATTAATCCCTTGTAGAATTCAAGAAATTTAGGATATAAATGTTTGAGTTAGTAGGAGGAAACTATTTTTTCAGAAACTAGTTGAACTAAAATAATGAGGTGATGATAATTCTATGCTAATGATTTGTGAATAAAATCCTGATTTTAATGATGAAAAATGGAATGGCGATAATAAAAAACTATTCATATAAGTCTATCACTATTTTACATAAAAAGTAATTACATTTCCCTTTAAAAAATAAATTCTACAAAAAAAATATAGATCAAAATTCGATACGAAAAATTTATACCAAGGGGTAAAGAGGAAATAATTAAATATTTTATGCTGAAATATTTAAGGGTGGACTATCCCAGTAGCTAAAGAAGAATTAAGGGGACAATGGGAGTTGTGTTGAAACAGAAATTTTCTTGGATATGCTTGAATATATGAATTATATATAGTATGACCTTTTCTAAAGGAACACCTAAAGTTATTTAGAAGAACAGTTATAGAAAAAATCAATATCAAGGGAGATAATTCCTAACCTAGGTTTAGGAAGAACTCAAACCAAAAAAAATAAAATTTAGAGTCCATCTCTATCATTAAAATAAAATAAGCACAACCAGTAACCTACTGCATGCAATTAAGAGAAGTAATGATTACAAATAATAAAATTTTAATATGTGCGATCTATCTCACAAACACTCAAAATGATATAAATATTTAAGTGAATATTAAGTAAGAATATATTCATGATGGAAATAGAAAATCATGAATTGTGCTTCAACATAGAGTTAATCCTTCTTAATTTGCATCATAAATTATCTCATTAGAATCTTCTAAACCTTAATAATTAGTAAATCATGATAATCCATCATGATATACACATATAATGGACTCATTGTCTATAGATGAAGAAATTCTTTAATTCTATGGTGAAATTTTCATGGACTTTAAATGAGAGAAAATCTTCTTAAAATACATACTTATGTATTGATTGAAGTAATTATGGAAATATATATATAAGTGTGTATGAGAGGTAAAATAATTGGAAATTTATTGAATTCACTTAATGAATAAAATAGAATCAAGATCATTTAGGAGGTATTATATACTGATATGAATGGTGTTGAAGAGGGGAAATAACATTGGATTTGTATTAGAATTTTATTTGGTACTATTTTTGAATTCTACTTATCTAGGAGTCCAAGGTTTAATTGTGGGGGAATTGACAAGCCAATATTTTAGTACAATATATCTGGTGTTTTGATGATTTTAGTCCCTTAATTTAGGGTAATTTTATATATAAATAAAACATTTATTAGTTTTTGGAGTAATTTGATATTAATTGTGCTAGTGGATAACGTATTTAGTTTCTAATGTTTTATTTATCTAGGTAAGTTTTAGAAAGAAAGATATATTTAATCTTGGTTGGTTTGATTATTATTTCATGTGGTCGAGGTTATTTACGAGCATCAAATATAATCTATAGATATATGGAATATCTACTGGTTTCAAGGATGAAATATAGAAATTTAATGAACATTATTATTCATCACTTGACATCAGTTTCATATCATATGACTTTGGTCTAGATTATGGTACTTTGTTTCTGAACATATAACTTTAAAAATGTTTCAATCCTTTATGGGATTTTATGTTTGTGAACATGATACTTTATTGTATGTCTTGGGTCTTGTTCACAAGACTCTGGTTGCATTGTTTGACTTATCATTATTTTTCTCTGAGGGATCTAATGAATTTTATGGACCAACCATGTAACTCCATATTATTTAATGATATACTTATCATTAAATAAATTAAATTTCACGGATAGCTCGTTATACCCACACCCTCAAGCATAAAAAACCCGTAATCTAGTATAATATTATAACATAGATGTTAAATTGGAGATATTAATATGAATAAGTAAATTATTAAAAATATTTATTATTGTTTTATATAACTAAAATTTATAAATTAATAATAAATAAGTACTCAATTTTGAGACAACTGATTTTATTCTTCAAAAATATCTTCTCTTCCAAAATTGTTTTTATTAACATTTTTTGAATAGTTATGATAATTAACAAATACGACATGAATAAATATTATTTTATAAAATAATATAATTTTTAAAATATTAATATAAAAATTATCTCATTTTTAAATTTTTGTATTTTTCAAAAATGGTAAATTTTTCAATGAATAGTGAATAATTCCAATTTTTTTTAAATAATTCATTTATTTTCAAGTAAAAGTATATTTATATTTTTATTTTAATATTAATGTAACATAAATCACATTTAAATATAAATAATTTAATTAATTATACAGTAATTATCATTTTACTTTATTTTGGTATAAGTTCATTTTTGGTTTTAAAAACACTTTTCTTCTTAAAACATTTTTCCTCTATGCAAGGTTTTTTTATCTAAATAAAATAAATAAATAATAATTTATTTAGTTTTTCATTATATTTATATATTATATATTAAATAAAATATTTTAACATTATTTTTATGGTTTCTACTTAGAAATGAATGTATGTAAATTTAGTTTTATGCTTAAACACCCATCTTTCTAAAATAAGGTTTCTTTGCTTTATTCAAACTTATTTTAAATAAAATTATTAAATATATAGAAATTTAATTTTATAAAATTTATTTTATATTTTGAATCATCATGTAAATATTTTCTCATGATACCACTTTCATGTTTCATCATAATGAATAGTAAGAAAAATAAAAAAAATTGATAACACGATAATAGTTAAAACATATTTTCCAGGTGGTTAAACCAAGATATGAGGGTAATATTACTGATTAAAATTATATATATACTATTTTTGATAATATTTATACCCCATATTATCTATTATTTTAATATGAGTCATTTGAATCATTTTTCTTGACTATGAAACTGATATATTATAATCTATTGAAAAATATCCAATGTGTCATCTCCCTCCTATATAAATGGATACCAATTATACTCTCCCATAAAAACCTCGTTATCTTTTTATATATTATTATACATACCATAATTCCTTCCTAAAATCCATAAAAAAATTTTAAATGGTCCTTTTTATCATAATATCATCCTTTCAAGGCTTAAGGTGTAAGTCAAATGAGGTTTCTCAACGAAGAGGTATAACTCTTAATCGAGTACTTTCAATTTTATTTAATATTATACCCCATATAAATACATGGTACCATTACAAAAATTATTATTATATTATATTCAATATAATTAATTTTTTTTATGATTATTTATGGACAATTGTTTCCTCTTTCTCATCAAATAGGGAATGAAAAGTTTTACTCATCTCTACGTGTTGACTATCACCACCACGTGGTGATATGATTCACTTCCCATACCCATAATCCATGGTTGGTTATTATTATTTATTTAATATTTATATATGAAATTTATTAAATAATTATTATTATGTAATAATAATAACTTATCGACCTTTATACCATTCCATATGCTAGAAAATTATAATGTCGCTCTTGCATTTGTGTGATCTATCACCTCCATGAAGCAATGTGATTCGTTTTTTATTTCCTATTTTCATGGTTGGTCACTATAATAAATTAAAAGAATATAATTAATATCAATTATATAATAATTATTATTTATTGTTTAATTATTATTTACTTTTCTTTATTTATAACCATCAATAATTAGAAACATCACTCATGCATATATATATGGACTAGTGCCTCGATGAAGTGATGTAATTAATTTTTTCATTTCAACTTAATATTAATATTAATAAAAGTTTATATGAAGATTAAATATTATTAATATTTCATGATTAATATTCGGAATATAATTAAACCAAGAACAATGTTTAAGTTCTATAACAATGGAACCGAAACATTGATGAAAAACAAAGAAGTTATAATCCAGTATGGTGTTTCTTATAAATAATTTTCAATTATTGGGTGACAAGATATTATAGGTAAATCATATATGTTATGATATATGTGAGTATTTTTGTGGAATTAATTTATAAAAAATCTGTATTTATTATAAATGAGAATTGATTGTGATTGAAGAAGGACAACACTTGAGGTAACTGATTTATGTTTCTATCAAATTTTTGTCTAGATTATTAAATCTTGAATTTAATTGACCAATTTAAATAATATTAATCATTTAAACACTTTAGTTTTTAATATCCTCTTTTTATTTAGGTAATTTTTATGTTTTACTACCATTTCCCTCTCTTTTTTTATCAAAATGGTTCATAAATTGTTTTATATAAAATTGATCCTTTTTTCTCCTATTTTGTCATAAAATAATTTTCTCCCATACCCATGTTTTCTAAAAAATTTCAAATACTTTTTTGAATATTATTCAAAGATTAGTTAAATTCATTTTTACTCATGTATTAATTTTTTTTAAAAAGAATTTAAAATAAACTTCTTGTAGTTTTCTAAAGAAGGTACATTTGTAGAAGTTGGGAATAAAATCATCGAATTAATGATTATGAATTGAACAGAGTTTTACACTTTTAAGACTGCTCAATTATTTGAAGCTTCATTTATAATTTTTAAATATTTATTTTAAAAGAAAAGTTTTACTTTGATATTTTGGAAATATATTTTTTTTATAAATAAGTGAATTCCAAATGAAAAGGGTGTTTCGTGAAGAAGTGTTCTATGTTAATGGAATTTTTAATCTATGATAACATCATTTTATTTTAATTATATTCCACTATTTATATAATTCTATAACAGTATCATAATTATTTATCTGGATGGTTTTTTCTTATTGTTATGTGATGTTTGAAAAACCTATTTAATTTTCACGGGTTATTATATATTGATGTGTAGTTTGTTTTACGAGTTCAGTAAATAATTATGAATTGATTATAATTAAATTATGGGTGTGGGTATAATTAAATATACCCTTAAATAATTAGGTAATGTGATATTGTTATCTCATGAGATTATGGTGATGGGAATAAACAAGATTACGAAAAAAATCCTTTTGATGAATGAGTACGATTTCTTTCTAGAAATGCTCAAAACAATTTGTGTAGACATGACTACAAATACCCTTACTCACAGTATTATTTGTTCTTATGTTCATGAATCTGAATTCCAATGTTATGAATCTTGAATGATAATTACTACTTTATCAATCTTATTGGTCATGATTTAGGATATGTATCTATTATAGAGTTTATGATTTTAGATTTTATAGGTATGAATTTCTTACATTGTGAACAAGCACTTAAATATGTTATCAAACAATTATTATCATCTATTACTCTTATGATTGATATATATCGTGTTTACCCATACTGAACTTATGATCTCACCCTTTATAATTTTTTCTTCCCAGAAGTCTTGATGTATGGTTTAAAGTATGGTATATCTAGAATGGTACTAATATGAAGTTATTTTTGGGATATGTTAAAGATCTTTCATGAAATAAGGTGGTTATGTATCTAGTATCCAACGGAACAAAACCATTAAGTTATTTGGGTGTTCAATATTGTGAAATGTATTAAATAGTAATCTAAAATTTTGGATAATTTATGTATGTTAAGATTGGGTCACCAGAGAACATAATTCATCACCCAATATAATAAGACATTTTAAAGGCTTATGGTATAGTCAAAATGCCAAAAACGGAATGGGTAAAAAAATTATTAAGAATTTGAAAATCATTCCAGTTGATACTAGGTATTCCATAGTATCATTCATGAAACTAATTGAAGGATTTCATATGGTTTATTAAGTACATAATATTTTTAACAAAATCAATGAATAAACCTATGGATTATAAGGATAATCATATCTCAATGGGTATTTAAAAACAATAAGTTTGAACAAATACAATATTGAAAAATGGAATGATATTCAAGACTTTAAGGAATAATAATCTCATAGGTTTGACCAATAAAAAATATAAGGTGGACACTAAATCATTATAAATGGAAAACGAGGATTAATATAAAGGGGTACTTTGATGACACATGTTTTTTGAGAGATCATAATACTATGGATAATTTCATTTTATTTTTTGTTTACCTATTTCTATTATTTCACCTTCTTTTCCATCCATTTATACATCACTGAAAATGGTGGGGTAATTATTATATCATTTGGGAAGGTAAATTACTCCATTATAATCCTTGAGTCCTTATGATTTAATAAGTAAAACAACTTTCTTGTTAATTGATTTCAGTTTTTAGTGAATATTTAATACTAAGAATTTAATTGTCCTTTGGGTTTTGAAATTGTTAACTATTATTAAATAAGGTGATAATTAATTATCTCTTTCTTCCTATTGAATATTTTCTCAGATGATTTGTATTTTTAGTGTGTGAGTGTCTATTAAGCACTAACACATGTTTGAGGGTAGTGAGTTACTCTCAGATTTCCTGGGAACTATACGACCGAATTAAGGTTTTACTTATTAGTTTAATAATGGTTTTCTGAATTTTCCCACACACATACAGGAATGGTGATAAAGTTTTTATCACTATAAGATCATTATACACACTAAAATTTATACTAATGATCTTTATGAATCTATTTAGGAATATAGCACTTATCAATTAAAAATGAGGTAAGTAAACAAATTAGGATTATGATAGCATATCAAGAATAAAATTGACCCCTACTCAATCACATTTATAATAATTCTAGTTTCAAATATTTGTGTCATTTCCTTATTTCATTTTACATGTCATAAATTCAAAAAAATACATTTAATTTAACTAATGAAGATTTCAAAATATATTATGTGCACTCCTCTCCAATAGAAAACCACAAATTATTTCTATAGCTCCATTTTAACATCAAAATAAAATTATTATTTCCACACACCACTATATATGTCAATTAATTAACAAGGGGTAATGTAATAAATTTTATTTTATTAACCTCCCAATATTTTATCAAATCCCAATATCCTCCACCATCGGTTTCTTAATATCATTACAGATGGATATTCTAGTGAAAATGATATGTTTTCCCCATTAAATATCCTCGATGAAGGAATTATAAAATTAATATAATGTATTTAGATAATTTTTCATTTTAACAACAATAAATGGTTTTTCTTTTATATATTGAGTAAAATCCCCAATCTCGAAGTCTAGGACTTGGTTTTTCTCAACACTTTCCTCTAAGTTGAGTTATGTATTATAGAGTAAATGATCTCTTGATTCTAATTAGGTTAATTCAATTTAAAACTTTTATTATAGCTCATTGATAATTGAAACACCCTGATAGAGGCTAGGAAAATTCATTGGTCTATGGTTTTATTATAACTCATGTAATAGATAAACTTTTTGAATTAATATTTTGTTTGATGGATTTTTTTATCATATGTATAAATATTATTTATTTTTATAATTTTACATCCTTATTAACAATATATGTATTTTACATAAATAATTAACCATGTATAATAAAATAATTTTTAAACAATACATTTATTTTATTTTATCTTGGAAAATTTGTTTTTTCATTTAATTTATGTGATCGTGTTTAATCGTATAATAAATATGCATCAAAAAAATAAATATATAACCATGTAATGAAAAATGATATAAATGTGGTATGATCTTGAGATGTTAAGAATGGTTTATTTTTCTAGTGGATTATAAACCAAACTTTTATCCTAAGGGAATAACTTCGTGATCTAGGCAGGGCTCAAGATGAAACTTTCCACCTTTAATCTATGTATCTCTTTGGTTTTATTCACATTAGATCATTCTGGAATCATATTTCTCCCTTGGGATATCCTTCATCTAAATATTATTCCTCTCATGTGGGTGACTGGAATTAGGGGTTAGGGATACATAAAATAAATTGTGGATATGCAATATGGTACATAATAATGAGTCTGATATGATACACATATAATTATATTTAATTTAATAATAATTTAAACATATAATTCCAAGTTATAAATATTTAAATAAAATAAAAACCCAATACATTCATAGGATGGTGTAGATCATCACCATCCACAAACAATAACTACTCATTTAATAGTAGAAAACATTTATTTCAGTTGATTCATTCTTAAGATAAATTTACTAAATTAATAAATTAATCATTTTATTAATTAAATAATTCCCTATCTTAAAAATCCATTTAAATAGTTCAAGAAATTGAAAACCAATATAATTTTAAATAAATTAATATAATTTAAAATTAATTAAGTACTGGGTATGTACTCTAAGTGTCGTGAAGTGTGCTTTTATGAAATTATTTTAACATTCTTTGGATTATAATTATTATATGACATGTAATATCACATTAAAAAATGTGTGAGTAACATTGTGTGTGCTCTTTGTCATGTACAATGTAATTACATGGCATGTAAGCTTACATGGTGGCTCGTGATATACATGGCATATTGTTTAATGACTAATGTTTTGGGCCTGCTCGTTATTTATACTACACACCATGCGTTGAATATATGTGGTGTGAACCACTAGAGAACCTCATGAAATACATGATGTGTAATAAACCTGGTTTCTGGTATGTAACCCTTGTTTTATGCTTTTTAAGTACATGAAGCATAAGGGAGATAGTTGGGAATGTTGGGAGACTTTCAAGGTGTTAAAGGGAAAAATGTTGGGACGCACGGTTTTCCCAAACCGTAATGTAGTACCCCCAGTTTTTGTTAAGTAACCCTTGTTTTATGCTATTTGAGTACATGAAGCATATGAGAGATGGTTGGGAATGTTTGGAGACTTTCAAGGTGTTAAAGGGAAAAATGTGGGGACGCACGGGCTGCACACGTGTTTCCCAAACCGTGAGGAAGCCGTGCCGGTGGTGGTCATTTGGACAGAGGAGACCGCACGGTGTGAGCACGGTTTGGGAATACTGTGCGAGGAGTCCATACAGAGCGCCTCTTCCAAGCAATGACTACTGTACGGTTAGTGCACGGTTTTACAAACCGTGCGGACTAACTGTGCGCAAAGTCAACTTAGATCCTATTTTTAAGGATCTAATCTGTTTTATCCTTAATCCCACTTTTTTTCTCCTAGAAGGGCCTAACGTGGGATTTCTCTCTAGTTAAGGGGGGAGAACACTTACCAGGCATTTCGGAAGCAATCTGGATGGTTGCCTTGGCGTTTAGAGGATATTTGATCGAGGTAAGTCTCATTTACTTTAGTTTTCTTAGATCTACTTCTTCTCTCTTGATGTGTCCTTAGATATATGCCAATGGTGGGTATAGCTAAGGTAGGGGATGACTTTTAAGTTGGGTTTTGGTTTTTTTGGTGCTTGGGGAAGGAATCTAAGGAGGTTTCATGGTGTTTCAACCCGATTCATTGTTGGTTTCGCCTAATTTGTTGAGGTAGGTGGATTCAGTCTCGATTCCTCTTTATTAGAACTTGAAGGCGTAGTTTCAAATTGTTTTCATTGATTGAAATGGTTTGTTTATATATTGTGTAAGAATGGTTGAAACCCCTTTTTAGTAACTGGTGATGGAAATTTTCTGTTTTCAGAAATTCGTGGTCGAAGTAAATTGAAAATGGTGATTTTAAATTGGATAGGGTTTTGCTGCTCGAAGGAAATGGGTTTCAATAAAAGGGTGATGCTTTATTGAAAGGTTTTGAACACACATGGTTTTGGGCATGCACTTTCATGGGTTGTGTTGTGTGTTCATATGAATTGGGATGGATAAGGGTGATAAGTACCCCCATCAAAAAGGTTGGGATGGATAAGGGTGAGAAGTACCCCAATCAAAAGGTTGGGACAGATATGGTCGTGAATTACCCCCGTCAAGGTTGTCCACTAAGTGACTGATTAGTGGAAGGATAACTCACCACTCGCGAGTATAGGGAGGTCCAGGTAGCATGCATGGTTGGTTGTGCGAATTAGTGAAATTGAATGAATATGCCAAATGGAAATATAAATTTTATTGGACATTTTTCTTGGTTTCTTTTCTTGAAAAATATGTTTTTTGTTGGGAATTGGTTTTGGCATGGAACTTGTTATATTGTGAACTGTTTTGGAATTGTTTTATATAAATTGTTCTATATAAATGTGCTAACATGTTTAATCCTAGAGGCATGGGTTGGAAAGTCATCGGAGAAAACCTACTGAGTTTCATTACTCACCCCCTGCTTTGGCACGTTGGTGATTTTGCAGATGTCATGTATCGGGATGTTGGTAAAGGTAAAGTGTTTCATACTACTTCGTGATTCTTGGGCTGTTTTTTGATGTTGGAGCTTGGAGTTTGTGGAGCATGGAATTGGGTTGTTTCCTTCTATTCTTTGAGTTTGTATTTCCAATGTTTATTCTATTTAGTGTTGGTTTTTGATGTGGTACTCTTGGTTGGTTTATGAAAAAAATTAATCGTCGAGTTGTCTTATCTTTTATCATGCATCATTTAGTTGATTAATTTGGTTATGGTTGTTGGTCATGTGGTATGTTCTAAAAGGGTAAATCGTCCCCCACTTGTTTTGAAACCCTTTGGCATTTATTTCCTACCTTTGGCGCCTCAGGGATGTCGCTTAAGGCATAGTAATGACTCATTGAGCTCTCAAGCCAATGAGAATTGACGGGTCATTAAAAATGGTATCAGCTTGTCCGGTCCTTGCCTAATAAGTGGTCATTGATGTTCTCGGTCATGGGGTTGAAATTCCTTTTCATCTATTACTTGGGTTGGAATATTAGACAAGAGTAGGATTGTCGGACATAAAATGTATATCATAAAAGGAGGTAGCTAACTCGTTTATGCTGAACTTCAAGCTACCAGGGTGTTGGGTACATAAGTTCTTTGGATACACTTCTAGATTGTTCAGAATCTCATTATCATGGGTTTATCCAATGAGATAAACATGACATGAATTGTAGAGGAATGACTTTCCCCTAGGATTAAATATTTCATTGTAAGGAATGAGTATGGATTTTGGGAAAGGTGTGATTTTTTTAAAAATGCAGAAATTGTTTTCAACTAAAAAGATTTTGAAAACAGAATATTTTGTGTATTTTGAATATGATCTGATTTTCAAAAAGCATGTGGTATGTTTCATAAATTGATGGACATGGGAAAAGGTTGTTTTGAAAAGAAATGTGGTGATAGTTTATGTGATAGAATTTGGAATGCTAAGCCTTCAGTTGCAAGGATGTGAGACTAATGGGGTGCGTTGTTTGTATAGAATATGGAACCCGTTGGGCGTCGTAGAAACCAACCCGAAGATGATACGGAGAATTTGGTTGCACCTGAACCATGTGTGAACCAAGAGCTGGTTCAGAGTATCGTTCAATCATTCCAGGATGTGGACATGGGGAATCAGAGGGATGTGTGAAGGCATATAGACAATTCCGTCCAGTTCCAAAAGCAGAATCCACCCATCTTTCGAGGTGATTCTGAACCATAAAGGGTGGAGGTGTGGCCGAGTAGGATGAATCGTATCTTCGATTTCATTGTCACACCAGCAAGAATGAAAGTAATGTTGGCGATGTATATAATGGAGGATATTGAACGATAGTGGTGGGAGCTAGAGGTTTTGGCTAAGGTGGATCAAGGACTGGGATGGGAGGAATTTGAGGATTTGTTCAATAAACAATTCTATCATCACACGTTCAAGATCCAGAGGATGACGGAATTTTTCAGCCTGATGTAGGAGAATATCTCTGTCACAGAGTATGTGGCTAAATTCATGAATTTAGTGGGCTTTACACTGAAAGTTAATGCATGTGCATCATTGAAGGCACGCATCTTTGAATCAGGGTTGCGATAGGAGATTCTCTCGAAGATAGTTGTGCTTTGTATTACGGATTGTACGGAAATGGTAAACTGAGAAACAGTAGCAGAAAAAGACATCTCAGGAGTTATGGGTGGAGGAAGTATGGTGATACCCCCGGGAATGGGTGGGAACTCTAATACTGGGAACAAGCGGAAGAGGGACACCAACATCCAAGGTGGGAGTGAGAATCAGAATCAGACGGTTGGATCAGTGAATATTCTTCCACGACCCATGATGAAAGCCTGGTGTTTTCAATGTGGATTGATTGAACACATAAAGCGAGAGTGTACGACGCAACCTAGACAATGTAACAATTGAAGCTGATGGGGCATCTACAGCGCTATTGTTGAAATACTCTGAGGTATGGTGCATGTGACACTTCCCAGGTGTTGCAAGCATTGTATGCTTCGACAGGATGAGGAATGAAGAGTCTATCTCGTCCGAATAATAGATCTATCCATGGTGATTCTCGAAATACCATGACTCCTCAACTAGGGCAATCTCAACAAGGCAACAAGGAGAATAGTGCAGCGATGAAGCAATTGAATGGAGCTGAGCAGATGATTGTTGAGGATCAGGTTGGACCATCAATAGTAAGAGGTACGATTCGTTTGAATTCTAACTTTGTGCAAGCGTTGTTTGATACTGGTGCATCATATACCTACATTTCTTCTCATGATGATGACTTGCTATGTTTAAAACTGGAAATGATGCCTTCTGTCTTGAAACTGCAAACTCCTCTTGGTGAAAGAGAATTTCAAGCCTTCGTGTGTCGATCATGTACTATAACTTTTGATATAGCTGATCTTGAAAGGGACTTCTCCATGTTGGATATGGATGTCTATGATGTAATCCTGGGTATGGATTAGTTGACAAGGTTTACGGCTCACATCAACTTTTATAGGAGAACGATTAGTTTCAGGATTGAGGACGGCTTTGAGCATCACTTTAGAGGAGAGAGGATGGTAATGAAAGGTACAAAGAGCTTGTTGGCACCAATGGTGGGAATGCATTCTTTCCAATTGGAAGCATTGACTTTGGCATCATTGGAAGAGATCGCGGAAAATATATTTCCTGCTATGGTGGATCAATTTCCTGATGTTTTCCTAAAAACTTCCCAAGGTTACCACCAATAAGAGAAGGGGAGTTTACGATTCATCTCTTTATGGGGACCAGTCCTATCTCACTTCCATCTTATAGTATGTCACCAAAAGAGATATGGGAATTGAAATTGAAGTTAGAGGAGTAAGAAATAAAGGGTTTCATTCGGCCAAGCGTGTCTCTGTGGGAAACACCAGTTTTGTTTGTAAAGAAAGTAGATAGAACATTGAGGCTATGTGTCGATTGTCGTAAACTTAACCAAGTTAAGATAAAGATTAGATATCCACTTCCATGCATTGATAACCTATTTTATCAATTTAGGGGAGCTCTATGGTTCTCCAAGATTGACTTGCGGTCAGGATATCACCAGTTGCGAGTTCGGAAGGAGGATATCCCGAAGACAGACATTAGAAGTAGATATGGCCACCACGAATATGTAGTCATGCCTTTTTGTCTTATGAATGCACAAGTAGTCTTCATGGAATTGATTAATCAGATATTTCAGCAATATCTTGATTCATTTTTTGTGGTGTTTGTGGAGGACATATTAGTGTATTCAAGAACAAGAGAAGAGCATGAGAAACACTTAATGATAATGTTGGAAATCTTTAGAGACCATCAGTTTTATGCCCAATAATCAAAGTGTGATTTCTGGATACAAGAGGTAGGCTTTATAGTTTATGTTTTTTCTGAGAAAGGTGTTTCAGTGGATGCAGAAAAGATAGAAGTTGTTATTTCTTGGCAACTGCTGAAGAATTTCTTTGAAATACAATGTTCTATTGGTCTAGCTGGTTATTACTGATTCGTTTTACGTGACTTCTCATAAATAGATTCGCCTATGAAAGCATTGAAAAAAAAGAACAGTGCTTTTCAATGGACTAAAGAATGTTAGAGATCTTTTCAAGAGTTGAAAGCTCTCCTTACATCAACACCCATCTTGATTTTTCTGGAATCACGACAGGGGTATGTGGTGTATTGTGTTGCTTCGGGAACAGGTTTGGGTTGTGTTCTCATGCAAGGAGACCATGTGGTTTCTTATGGCTCAAGGAACTTGAGGGTGGATGAGAAAAATTACCCAACACATGATTTGGAGTTGGCTATAGTCATCCATGATTTGAAAACATGGAGATATTATCTCTTCGGTGAGATCATACTGTGTTTATGGATCAAAAAAGCTTGAAACACAATTTCTCACAGTGATATTTGAATCTGAGGTAGGGGAGATGGATGGAGTATCTTCAAATGTTAGACTTTGACTTGATGTATACACCGGGTAAGGGCAATTCGGTGCCCGAGGCATTAAGGAAGAAGTTGTATACTCTGTTGGCGAAAGAAGCTTCTGATGAGTGGCAGTTGATGTCGGTCCTAGCCAACATGCGTATAGAATGTGAAGATCGAGATGATGTTGTAGTTTTCTTTCCAGTTGCGCGTGTTCCTAATTTGGAAGAGATAGTAAATGAGGCACATGCATTCGATGTTGACTGTGTTGCAATGAGTTCAAAACCAATTGTGGGGAGACCATTGAAGGATGGAAGCTGGATGGGAGTTCTGTTTGGAGACTTCAAGATCAGGTAGTTGTACCTTTAACTAGTCAGGAACAACTCCTTCATCCTTACCACCATTCAAGATGGGTTGTACATCTGGGTACACAGAATATGTATAAGGCATTGAAGGTATAGTTTTGGTGGAGCGACATGAAACATAAGGTAGCTGAATTTGTTTCTAGGTGTTTAAATTCTTAGCAAGTTAAATAAGAACATCAGCGGCAAACTGGTATGTTACAATATTTACCTATACCAGTATAAAAATGGGATTCAATAGTAATGGATTTTGTTACGGGTCTTCCAAGAACGGTCCGGAAACACGATGCCATTTGGCTGATAGTGGATCATCTGACCAAGTCGGCCCATTTCTTCCCAATTCGTGAAACACATACGGTGGAATATCTTTCAAAAATATATATCCAAGAAGTGGTAAAGATGAATGGTGTCCCATTATCCATATTCTCAGATAGAGATCCAAGGTTCACATCTCGTTTCTGGAAATCATTACAACAATCCCTTGGGACTCGATTGACGATGAGCATGGCGTATCATCCTCAGATCAATGGGCAATCCGAGCGGAAAATACAAACATTGGAAGGCATTTTTTGGGCATGTGTAATGGATTTTGGGGACTCATGGGTGGAGAATATACCCATAGTGGAGTTCTCATAGAATAATATATATCAAGACTCAATACGCATGGCTCTGTTGGAAACATTGTATGGGCGTCCTTGTTGTTCTCCACATTATTGGGTGGAAACAGGTGACACTTCACTAGTTGGTCCAATCCTTTTCCAAGAAACAACGAAGAAGATCTAGTTGATTAGAAATAGGATAGAGATGTCTCAGAGTCATCAGAAAGCTTATGTGAATCATCGTCGAAGACCGTTGTCCTTTGCGGTGAGTGATCATTTATTTTTTAGAATCTCTCCAAGGGTTGGACAATGTCGTTTTGGGAAGCATGGAAAATTTTCTCCTCAAAATATAGGCCCTTTTGAGAAATTGGAACGGGTTGGTGAGGTGGCGTATCAGTTGGAATTATCAACATGGATCAATGTAGTGCATAATGTGTTCCATGTATCTCAGTTGAAGAAGTATCAGCCTGATCCTGACCATGTGATCAGATGGGATCATGTTGACCTAGAGACGGGTGCTTTGTTGATACATATCCCGATATAGATTGTGGATAGGCAAGAGAAAGTCGTTTCCAGAAAAAGCATCGGTCTCGTGCGGGTTTTATGGAAGCATGGTCAGATTCATGAAGAGACTTGGGAACGTGAAAAAGAAATGAATGTGCATTGGCCAGAACTCTTTCATGCAAGCGATGGTTTTCTACTTTCCGAGGACGGAAAGGCCAATGTTGTGGAGAATGTATTACCCCTGGTTTCTGGTAAGTAACCCTTGTTTTATTCTTTTTAAGTACATGAAGAATACGGGAGATGGTTGGAAAATTTTGGAGACTTTCAAGGTGTTAAAGGGAAAAATGTGGTGACGCACGGGTTGCGCACGACTTTCCCAAACCGTGCAGAATCCATGTAGGTGGTGGTCATTTGGACATAGGAGACCGCAGGGTGTGCGCATGGTTTAGGAAAACTGTACGAGGCCATGCGGAGAACCTCTTCCAAGTAGTGACTAATGCACGGTTAGTAAACGGTTTGACTAACTGTGCAGACCAACTGTGCGTGAAGTCAAATTTGATCCTATTTTTAAGGATCTAATCTGTTTTATCCTTAAACCCACTCATTTTTCTACTAGACATTCCTAACTCAGGATTTCTATCTAATGTAGGGGAGAACACTTACCAGGCATTTCAGAAACGATCCGGAGGGTTTCCATGGCGTTTAGAGTTCGGTTGATCGAGGTAAGTCTCATTTCCCATAGTTTTCTTAGATCTCCTTCTTCACTCTTGATGGATCCTTAGATCTACACCCATGGTGGGTAGATCTAAGGTTGGGGATGACTTTTAAATTGGTTTTTGGTTATTTTGGTGCTAGGGGAAGGAATCCAAGGTGGTTTCATGGTGTTTCGACCCGGTTCTTTGTTGGTTTTGCCTAATTTGTTGAGGTAGGTGGCTTCACTCTCGATTCCTCTTTCTTATAACATGAAGACTTAGTTTCAAATTCTTTTCCTTGATTGAAATGGTTTTTTATCTATTGTGGAAGAATGTTTGAAACCCCTTTTAAGTAACAGGTGATGGAAATTTTTTGTTTTTTTGAATGTGGTGGTTGAAGTAAATTTAAAATTGTGATTTTAAATAGGCTATCGTTTTTCTACTTTTAGGGAATGGTTTTCAATAAAAGGGTGATGCTTTATTGAAAGGTTTTGAAAACACTTGGTTTTGGTCATGGACTTGAATGGGTTAGGGTGTGTGTTCATATGAATTGGGATGGATAAGGGTGAGAAGTACCCCCATCAAAATGGTTGGGATGGATAAGGGAGAGAAGTACCCCCATCAAATGGTTGGGACTGATAAGGTCGAGAAGTACCCCATCAAGGTAGTCCACTAAGTGACGGCTTAGTGGAAGGATAACTCACCACTCACGCATATAGGGAGGTCCAGGTTTCATGAATGGTTGGTTGTGTGGATTATTGAAATGGAATGAATGTTCCAAATGGAAATTGTGAATTTTATTGGAAATTTTTCTTTGTTACTTTTCTGGAAAAAGTTGGGTTTTGTTGGGAATTGTTTTTGACATGGAACATGTTATATTGTGAACTATTTTGGAATTGTTTTATATAAATTGTTTTATATAAATGTGCTAACATATTTTAGCCTAGAGGCATGGGTTGGGAAGTCATCAAGGAAAACCTACTATGTTTCATTACTGACCCCCTGCTTTGGCTTGTTGGTGCTTTTGCAGATGTCATGTATCGGGATGTTGGAAAATTTAAAGTGTTGCATACTGCTTCGTGATTCTTGGGTTGGTTCATGATGTTGGATCTTGGAGTTTGTGGAGCATGGAGTTGGGTTATTGTCTTGTAGTGTTTGATTTTGACTTTTCGGTGTTTATTCTAATTTAGTGTTGGTTTCTGCTGTGGTAATCTTGGTTGGTTTATAATAAAAATTAATGGTTGAGTTGTCTTAGCTTTTATCATGAATATTTTAGTTGATTCGTTTGGTTATGGTTGTTGCCTTGTGGTATGTTCCTAAATGGTAAATCGTCCCCCACTTGTTTTGCAACCCTTTAGCATTTATTTCCAGCCTTTGGCACCTCGGGGATGTCACTTAAGGCCTATTAATGACTCATTGAGATCTCAAGCCAATGAGAATTGGCAGGTCATTACAGGATGTTTACTCTAACGATACATGTTTTATATCTGTAGAATAACATAGAATTTTATTAATAAATAATTAAATTTTACAAAAATCATCGAAAATCACTCCACATGTTGTTTTTTTATAAAACCCCATCACACGGTGTGTACAACTAGTTATATTAAATGTATTTTGGTTTTTATTTAATCAATTCATTTTTTCCCATATTGACTCACACGATGTGTATATATCGACATGAGTTTGCTCGAATTACATGGAATGTACATCTAGTTTCATGGAATGTGGTTTGTTTCTGGAAACCCACATTACAATCTATGAGACTCGATGTGTATTTATTGTGGATTATTATGCATAACATGGAATTTATATCCTATTACACATTATTTACTATATGAAATATTATTTCTCTCATCTAGTATCCATTACATGACATTTATTATTTACATGTGGTATACGGTTACCACATGGAATTTATGATTTAACTATGGAAACCCATGTGGGGTTACTAGTGTTTACACACAATACACATCGTGTCCCCCTTCTATGTAGAACTCCAACTAGTAGTCAATAAATGACATGTAATGATGTCATGTAAAGAAGCCTCGCACAATGTTCCATGATTTGTGTTGCTTTAACTTATGTGGTTGACTACGGGTAAAAGACGTGTAATTTTCTATTGTAATTCATGTATATGTTTTACTCTATCAGAATCCTTTGAACCACTAGATTATATCTATAAACACTCTCCACTTATTATTCACATGTACTAGGTCATATGAAATCAAACAATCGCATTATCTTGACTTCTATATTATCTATGGAAAAACTATAAATTAAAATTTTTAATTTAAATATCTAATTGATCAAAACATAATAAATAATTAAAATTTTTAATCTGAATATGCTATCACTAATGAAATATTTTGAGGCCAAGTTAAAGAGGTTAGTGTAAGGGAATATATTTTCTAGAGTGTTTTCTTTGTCTCCCCAGTGTTTTGGGTGGTTTAGGGGAGTTTTTTAAAATGTTTTTACATTTTATAAAAGTGATTTCAATGTTTTAAAATGTTATTTCTTGGAAAATTTAATATTTTTTCAATGATTTTCAAGTGATAAATATATTAAATTTATAAATATGGAGTTTTTCTAGTTTTTGGAAGAGATATATATATTTCATTTATTTTTTTGAAAATTTACCTCACATAAAGGTATTAATAATATTAAAATTTCATATTTTATTCCTAGATTCAATTATACAATTAATTTTACCAAATTAATAGGTATTTATAATATTATAATTATATTAAAAAAATTATTAATCTTGATATGTTGTCGATCCATCCAAGTAATCTAGTGAGCATAAAATGCTTCGTTTTTTATTCCCTTGAATCAAATAAACAAGTGTTTTAATTCCACCTTGATTATTAAATAGAGTTCATGAATGATTGGTGATTCCAAAATTATCTTATTGATACCCACCTAATAACCCCATGATCTATTTCCTTCACAACTGCAACTATATTAATCCACCCATACTATTTTTTCCCTCATAGAATATGAGTGAAAATCTTTTCTCGATCATGACGTAATGAAGATATAGTTTGGGGGTAAGGACTCCACTAACCCAAGGATTATATTAATTAATTTTCTCATCAGCCTTGTTATTTTGGAGAAATATTTTTTGGTTAGGGGCCCTTTCATTTTCTCATATTCATTCCTTAATCATTTCTCTCAGGATTGGTTTTATGGGATTCAATCAAGGGGAAAGGGATGTGTCTGCTTCCCCTTTGTAATATATCTGATTAACTATTACCTTCCATATATTTATTCTTTTCTTTGATGGATTTAATTTATTTAAAATTTTTCTTAAATACATGATATTATTTATGTTTCAGTGTAATAAAACTTGGAAGTGGCCCAAAATGGTTTATGAAATTGAGAATGTAAAAGTTATCAGGTTCGGTGGACCTCCTTATTTCCGTATGATTTGACTATGAATTTATATTATTACTTCTTATTGTGTTGAGTTAATGGATAGAATTAAATACAGAATAAATATTAAAAAATATACGACATATAAATCTGGTAATTAATTATTCAATCTATATGTTATTCTAGAATAAAAATTATGAACTGAATGAGACTTGGGATGAAAGAGGGATAATCAGAGTTTATAATTTAAATGATGAAAGGTTTTTGAAATATAAATATAAATAATTTGTAACTTTTATTTAATATTAAATAGTTCTATGTAATGTAATCAATGCTTTTGATGTCATGTTTTGATGGGTAATTATTACTTTGAATGTTATGATCTTGTTTAAATATTAATGTGTTCTTGTTTATCTATGATCCAATAAGTATAATAGGGCTACTTTCAATATGAAGTTAATATTGGAAGTGTCATGGTAATTTTCTCTTGGTTTTTTTACTAACTCAATTGTTTTCCCCTTCCTATTGAATGTTTCCATGCACCTTGGGTGGTAAAATGATCATTTAGAGAAACATTAAAAAGAGTGGTATTGTGTTCTCATCTAAGAGTGTGTTTCTATTTTTAGGGAATATGTGTTAGAATGATTTAATGTTAGGAATGGTATAGGGATTCTATACATTGGTGGTTTTAGGATGATTTCCTCATAGTTAATAGTTTTTATATGTGTTCTATCCTTCAAAATTAGTTCGTTTTTCTATACGAATGATCATTATAGTTGATAGTCTCTTCATCTTATCAATCCATTTGGTAGGTCTGTTAGTATGGTCATTCCCCCATGGTCGATATGTTTTTAATAGGGTTGAGTAATACAATAGATCAGATAGTACGGTCAATCCTTCATGAATTATGGGTTATTATTATAATTGATCCTTGTGGCCAATTGTTTTTTTATGTGGTTGGTTGGATATTCTTGTGGTCGATCAACATCCTAATGGAATATCACATTGTGGTCATACAGTTGTTCAAGAGGTAACTTATACGTCTTCCACCCAATTTTCCTAGTGACTGACCGACTGTTAGAGTTACATGTCTATTTTATATGGTATGATAAAATATTAAATTTATGAGGATCAATTAGAGTGGATCATCAATATAAATTATGGTATTCTGGTGAATTGTTTGTTGGAAATTTTGTGATTACAAGTGACATAAAAAAATATTATGATGAAAAATGAATTTATATTAATGTGAGTGAATGTAGAAATAAATAAAAGTTACATTTTATTGTTGTTTATGTATTTTATATTCTATAATTCTTATTTATATAAATATGATTCCGTTTTCTATCCCTTATACTTCTTCAATGTTAAATACGTCTTTTTCATGTTGCAATGATTTTATTGAATGATATTAATATTATTTTCCACTAGAATCTTTTGAATTGGTTTTTCCAAGTCATTGGTAGATATGGGATAGAGGCTAGTTATATATGGTAATATTACATGGTGTTGATTGAATGTATGAGGAAACATCATGAGGTGTAGGGATGACGGAAACATGGATTATTCTTATGTGTGTGTTATTCCTTTCTTCCTAATCATTGAGTAAGGGTTTCTCATAATAGATCGATGCTAGTTTGAATTCTAAACACCTTAATTTGATAGGTATTAGTAGTTTAATTGTATTATTTGTGACTCTAATTAATAATATTTATTATAGTATTATTTTCATTTTTTAGTTTTTAATGGAAATAGGATGGTTGCAATAAATGTGGTAGAAATATGGTACTTTAATATGTTAGACATCTCCATTATTTTTGATAGTATGGGTCATGGAAAATTGGTTATTATATGTAAAATATTAATTATTTTATAATTATAGGTGATTCTAAGGAAACTTATGCAGGTCTATTATTTACCGTCTATGGTTCATTGATTTATCTTTTTAACATGCATTGTCTTACATAGTGTTTCCATGATTACCTATCTTCGAACATGGATATTATTTATATTCAAAACATTTATATTACATATTACTCCAAAGTTATCACCCCAATATAGTGTTTCTTTATGGAGTTTTCATGATAACTCAATGGAATAATGGAAACACTACTATTCTGGTAGTTGAAGTAGAGCATTGGAGATGAAGTGGAGATTATGGGCTCAGTAACACTTTACATTGGTTATATTGAATTCCATTTCATATAGTCATGGATTTGGATTAAATTTTTTACCTTATTTTGTATTATTGGTGGATTATATTAGTGTATCTTATCTCTCTTCTTGGTATTATATTTATGAGGATAATTAATCCAATAATTGTGATGGATATACACTGTAGAAGTTGCTGACTTTAGGATTATGTGAGGTGGGATTTGAGGGCCATTCTTGTCTTCACTTCTTTCATAGGATTGGTTCTAGGGGAGGTGGTTAGGGTTCATGATATAATGATATTATAACAGGTTGTTTAGATATATAATGAGGTTTAGATTTAGGAAATGTGTTGTAATCAAGATATTGGTAGGAAAATGTGTTATCAAAACCTAATGTGAAATCTATGTGGAGGATACCATCTAGGACATGAGTATTTAAGAACTATGTGATCATATACAGGGGTCTTATTGGATTAAGAACATGTTTGGGTAAACATTCACTAATTTCGGGATGTAAATTTATGAATGGAGCATGAATCATTCTAATATATTTCATTCTAGGACTAGGATATGGATTAATGAATTTTTCTTAAGTTTAATTATTTATAATAACTTTTAATGATGTTTTCCGACCTTTGTGATCAAGTTATGTGACGTTTTATTAGCTTGTTCATGCTATTTTTTAACATGCATACTCAGAAGTATATAACATGATTTGATTCTTTATTCTTTAGAAAGTCATGTTTAATTTTTACTTATGGTTTTATGCATAATGAAGTTGTAGATTCATTATACAAATAAAAGTTATTATTTTACAATTAATTTATCATGGTAACATATTTCAGCAAATGATGAATTATGTTTGATATATTTTTTTCCAAGATTATTGTTCTCTATAAATTTCTTATTTGAGCATTCTAGGTTTATTTATAGGTTAATATATGATGCAAGTTAATGAACAAGAAAAGGAATGTTAGGAATTAAATGAAAATTGTTTTTATAATTCACTTAAATAAAAATTAAATTCTAAAAATTTGAAAGTGATATTTTCCATAAACAATTTAAAGGATTGTTTCACCATGAATTATGAATGATCTTTTTTATTAGATTAAATTATATTTAAATTAAAATTTTTAGTAGCATGTTTTCAATTGTTTCACTATTAAGGAATTTTTATATATCTGTTTTATATTCAATATTTTTATAAGAAATTTCCTTTCATGTGATAATTCAATCTCATAGTTTATGAATTTTTTTTAATTAAATGAACATTATATAAATAATATTATTTAAAAATAATGATAGGTCTATTAAATTATTATTACATGATATAAACAAGTGATGAATAATTCCTTCTACATTATTGTAATTAAATTCCTTCTATGTGAATTAATAATAATTCTTACTATTTTATATTCTTATAAGGAATTATTAAGGCGTATTTAAAATGATAAATAGTGAGTTGAAAATTAAATGGTTAATATGGATTTCATATCTTAATATTTCAAAAAATAAATAAGTAAAATTTTTTATAAAATGATATTATAATTTATGTTTTTTAAAATATTTTTTATGACATATTAAATGTATTGTAAATATTATTTAAATAATGTTATTTCACATAAATATCATATCAAGATAATTAAATAAGTATGTTAAAATGGGATTAATATTAAATAAATGTAATTAGTTATTGAAAAGTCCTTATGATATGAGAAGGAGAAAGAAAATTTTCCCTGAGAAACCCACTATGAAATAATACATATTAAGATATTTGAACATATTATGGGACTGAAAGTCATTGATCCCTTTGGTTATATATTTTAATTTCACTCTTGTGACGTGATTAAGTTAACTAATTTAATAGTACAGTTGTGTTTAATTTTGAAGTGGAACATAAAATCAATGCATGTTAAAATTCATCAGTAGCTAATAAAGCTTTCCAATATGGATCTATTGATATTTTTCCTTCAAGTTATATAATTTAGTATGTAATGTGTGTCCAATATGATTATGTTCATTAATTAAATTCATGTCAATGATTTCATTGATCATATTTATTGTATGAATAGTTAGTAAATTAATTGATCATGCCTTCATGAATAATGGGATGGTTTTTTGAGGGTCTAGTGGTTGTTTGATGATAATGATGATGGAACTATGGAATGTGTTTTGTGGAATGGTTTAGGGGATGTCACCATGATGTTTATAATATGTTGAGAAATTGGGGTTTCCACCGTTTTCTACTTGTGATTATGGGTATTTGTTTCTACTAGATGTATGAAAAATGAATATTCTTTATTTGATTAATTTGATATCCCTTTTTATGATGTTATAATCTATGTGAAATGTGTTGATATAGGTGTATGATATTAAAAAAATGATGTTCTATCAAACCATCATAGAGATGTTGCATGAGGAAAATATAAATAGGAATCTTAAGATAAAGCCTATCTAAATTTACAGTGGTTGGTGATATCCGAGTTCTACCCTGGGGATTCAATCCATGAGATTATGGAATAGAACGAAAATGTTCAGATAGCCTTTGAGCTAGGGAGTACTCCAAATCTATTCTGGGTCACTCTAGCGGTTGTATTGTTTCAAAAGGTGGCTCGAAATGGTGGAAGATGAAGTGTAGAAATCCATATGGGATTCCATGGGTGAAGTTTCGTGAAATATACAATAGTGTTTTTAATTGACATATATAGATAATAATCTTCTTTAAGGTGCTTTTGGAGTTCCACGGGGTGGAGGATAGTGTATTTTCACTTGGGATTCAATATATGGACCTGTCTCGATAGTTTTTTCTTTTCCTAGCAAGTGAGCCGGATCAGGAAGAATATTTAATGTTTACATTGAGGCTTGATATTTATTAATCAATCATTCCCATTCAGTTTATGTCATTATAAGTGGTAAGTGATTAAGTAGAAATCTTAGAGAAGGAACTTTCCTTAGGGGAAGGTGTTAGTAGAGATCATTCCCTTGATTTAGGAAGGGTTAAGGTCAATGTATTGAGTGATAAATATTGAGTCCCTAGGAGGAAGTGATTGACGCAATCCTAAAGAGTTCGAGCATAGATTTGATCCCTAGGTTTGTGAATATTATTTCATTGTATGTAGCAACCCAAATCTAGTAAACTAGATTCATTATTCTCTTTATTACATTAGAAAAAAATATAAGGTATCACACTACTAAGGATTGATCAATTTATAATTCTTCATAAATTAGACACATACATGATTTCCATATTATATTGGAAAAAAAATAGAATGAACACATTTATTTGATCCTTGAAGTCATTCAAATATTTTTTATTCATATTTTACAAAATGTAAAACATAATAAATGGTGGGAAAAAATTCTTAGTAAGGAATGATTACAAAAAAATCTATCATGAGAAGATAATTAATTAAAAAAAATTCTAGAGTAGATTATCAATACTGAAGAAAAATTGTGTTTTATTTTTAAAAAAAGTTTTTTATTTTTTGACAACCAAATTTTTTTGTGAAGGAATGATTTTTGTCTTCAAAATTTATCCCAGTCCATAGGAATGACATTTTAAGAAATATGGATGTTTCTGAATGTTTGGATCCAAACATAACCAGGGAGAAAAGTTTTTTGTTTTTAAGAAAGTTGTTTTTAGGATGTAGTGGATTGAACTAACAAGCACCAGTCCCAGAGTATCAGACCGAGTAGCATCATATGGATGATCATTAAAATAGATAATGTCATTTATTGAATACATTTTTGATCTCTAATCAATCTTTATGAATTTCATGATTCATTAGACACTATGTTTTGTTATAAAGATAGATGTTTCTAAGTAAAGAGGTATTAATGATGCTAAATAGGATGATTTTTGAAATTGAGTTAGATGTTTTAAAATTTTTATACTTTGTAACCTAATTTCAGAAAGTGAATTTATAATAATTATTTTCTCATAAATAATGAAACATTATAACAATATACGATTTTGATGAAATAGTGGAATATTAAAAATTACCTCTATTCTACAAATCAAGACAGACTCTCCATCAGATTCAGAAGTACTAGAAACAAAAGTTTCTTGAATTTTTAATGAGTTAGGAATGATGAGGATTGAATAATTTCACTGTTTAAAAGTGGAGTTTTCATCATAATGATAATTCCATAATTATGAGGATTCCATCAGACTAACTCTGAGAAAGAATGATCATTAAACTATCTCTGAGTAGGAATGATGATCAGACAACCTCTGAGAAGAAAATTCAATTAGACTAAATCATAAGTTGGTAGTCAGATCATAAAGATAAATTCAAGATAGTCAAATCGTAATTAGAAATGAAAGATAATCATAGAATTATGAGATGAAGACATTCAGATTGAAGATGATAAATTTAATTAAATAGAATCTGAGGATGTTAATAGGACGTGAGTTAAGTATGTTACATTATACTAAAGAATTGTTAGTATGTTCAAGAAGACTGATTTTAGAAAAATCATGAGAAGGTTTGAATTAGTCAAAGTATAATTTTAAATGCGGGTTATTTCCAAATATTCAAAATTTTATTAATCAAGAAACTTTTTATAGTTTCTCACCTTTTATATTTGTTGGTCGGAGTAGATACTCAAGAGGGGGGTGAATTGAGTTCCAATTAAAATTTTCTGTTAAAAACAATGTTTATTAAAAACCCCCTATTTCAAAAACAGATTAAACTGTAGTGAATTTATACAGATTATAAAGGTTCAATTATTTTCTCAAAGATTGATTAGTTCTCAGTTAACTTAATATTATAATTAAATTAACTTTTGAAACTAACTTACTGGTTTATAATAAATATAAACACTTGAGAGTTTAACTATCAAAGTAGCTTTGAAAATAAATTATATTTCAAAGTAATAGCAGCGGAATATGAAATAAATATGTATAGTATGGATATAGTATGTAGCTACAAACACAGAGAATTAACCAAGAGGTTCAGTCTCAAGACGAGACTTAGTCCTCTCAAAAGTTTATATAAAAATTATCCACACCCTGGATCGGGGTTAACAACAGTGAACACACTGTCCAAGTCACAAGACCTCTACCACAGTTCTGCGTGGGAAAACAAACAACAACTTCGAGCTGTCCAGGTCTCACACGACCTCTACCACTATCCACAGTGGGAAATAAAGTGTAAAAAGGTTTGTTGAGGATTTACAGATCCTCCAGTGAAAGTACAAGAGTCAGTGTGTGTGTTTAATACAGCAGAAAACACACACTTCTCAAAATGTAAAACAAATGTATCACAGATCAGAGATGTAGAGTTTAGAAATGGCTCTGGTGATTTCAGTGTAGCTCTGGACTCTTTTGTATTTGGTCAGAATTTATTCTTAGTCCTCTTCTCGTTTTTGTTTGAGAATAATAGTGTCGTATGCTTCAGGTTCAAAGACAGTGAGATGTAGTCAATGAAGTTCTTCAATGTTCTTCTGTATGCACAGATCTCTTCTTGAGTAGGCTTGATTGTGTATGAGGTTCAGTTCTGCTTGGTTCTTCCTCCTCTTTCTTTCCTCTATGTTCTTCTTGTGTTCTTCTGTCAACTGTTTTCTTATATATGCTTGCCCTTTTTTTGTTCGGCAGCAGAGTCTTCTTGTATTTATGCCACTTTCTTCGGAAGACAGAAAAAGTTTCCTTTCCGCAGGTACGAGGTACGGTTTCCTGACATCCGACAACATTTATTAATTAATTGACAGAGCATTAAAATATACCTAATATGATCATTGGTTAGATTAAATAAAGATAAAGATAAATAAATTCAAACAGTTGTTTATAACTATCGATTAGTTCAAGTGATCGGTAGGTCATCAGCATTAGTGAGTAATGATCGGTGACTCAGATAGATTAGCATCGGTGAATCAGACTGATCAGCATCGGTCTGTCATCTGACCGGTTAGTCAGTTTGATCAGCATCAGTGAGTCAGACTGATCAGCATCGGTCTGTCATCTGATCGGTGATTCAGTCTTACCAGCATTAGTGATTCATTTGATCGGTGACTCATATTGATCAGCATCGGTGAGTCATTTGATCGGTGAGTCATTTTTCATCGGTGATTCATTTTCATCGGTGAGTCATTTGCATCAGTGAGTCATTTTGCATCCTGATATCGGATTGGTGCGACCGTTGTCCTTTGATATTGGATCAGTGCTTCCGATTTCTGTTGATATTGGATCGGTGCTTCCGATGTCTGTTGATATTGGATTGGTGCCTCCGATGTCTGTTGATATTGGATCGGTGCTTCCGATGTCTGTTGATATTGGATCGGTGCTTCTGATGTCTGTTGAATCCAGAAGACTTCCAAAATACTTTGTAAGTAAATAAGAATAGACAAAAACATGATAACAGATTTATTAACAGATTGTAATTAAGTTTATGAGAAATAAAACAAGATTAAGCATTAATGGTATGTGATGATTTGTGATTATTAAAACATCAATCATAGACATGAAATCAAAAATCTTCCAGAGGTCTCAACAATCTCCCCCTTTTTGATAATCACAAATCTTTATCATAAAATATAAATAATATGATATATCATCAATAAAAACATAATGAGAATTAAACCATAAAGAGAATAAATATAAAGAGATATATAAATCTCCCCTTTAATTTAAATTTCCCATATATATTATATAGATTTCTCCCCATGAGATATATACATATTTTCTCCCCCATATATCTCTCCCATACATCTTTCATCTCCCATAAATATTTCTTTTTCTTCTCCCCCTTTGGGATAATCAAAAAGGTGGGAAAACAGATAAGTGAAAGTAAAAGCAGTCAGCATAGAGTATAGAGAAAAAAAAATTTAGAAAGTACAGAATATTACAAGCATAACATTGTTCACCCTATCAAAAACAATACACAACTATTTGTTGGGATACAAAGGGGATTTGCCTTTGTCATTGGGATCAATAGTGGGTAAGATTGAAGGCTTGGAGGCAGGCTGTACTTGGCGAATCTGAAGTGGTGGTAGGAGAACACGGGCAGGTGTAGGAGCAGGTGCCACAGAGATTTGTTGTTGAGAAACAAGAGCTGGTTGAGAAGCTTGCTGAGGGACTGGTCTTAACTGAGATAGAGCTTGAGCAACAGATAGCTGATTTGGAGCTACATCAGAGTCACTGAGAGGTTCAGAAGTAGGAAGTACTATTGCAGTGGCCTGTGCATTCAAATAGGGCTTCAAATGATGAATGAAGTCTTGAATGACTTCTGCCCCATACTTCATAGCTTTTTCAAAATCATCTTTATTCTCCATGAACTGTGCCAAGGAAGGGGTAAAATCTTGCAACTGATGAACTTGAGTTTTGAAGGCCTGAGTGACTGGAGGTAATTTCAGATTCTCTACCAACACCTTGAAGTTTGCAGCCATCTCATGTTTTGTATAAATCTTGGAAAAGTAATTAGCAACTTTCTCTTTGATCTCTTGCAGAGCTTTCTTAGCATCTGCTGAATACACCAATGCCATCTTATGACTGTTATCACAGAGCTCTTTAATCTTCCTCAAAGATTCTAAATCAAGAATTTGTCTAACCGCAGATAACTCATCATGCACAACTTCTCTTAGAGCTTCTAGCTCACGGGTAGTGATCTTGGTTACCTTGGCTATACTGGCTTGGGAAACTAGGTGAGTTAACTCAGCTTTCAACTTCCTCAGGTCAGACTTGTTGAGATGTTCAATCAAATTTCTCAAAACATCCATCATACTAGAGATGGTTGATCGGAATTCTCTTGATAGAGATACCAAGCCGGTTTGAAGATCCTTCATAGTCTGATTCAAAAAGGCTATGCGCCTACCAATAAGTTCACCAGTATTGGCCAGGTCTGGCTTCACGACATTAGATACTCTTTGGGAGAAGGTTTCCAATGAATTTTCAGAAACATGTAGAGACACTTGAGTAAGAGAATTAGAAATTTCTTCTCTAACTGTGTCTCTCACAGCGGTTAGCAATTCAATCTTAAACTTATCAAGATCAGCTTGAGAGATTCCAGAACCAGGTAAATTTACATTTGTAGGATCAACAGCAGGAACAGACCTTGCTTCTCTTGGGAGGCTCCTCTTCACAACTGCAGCAGATTCTGGCATTGCTTCTTCTTCTTCAGAATATTCTATTCCCAACACAGCATAACCAGGGTAGTCATCCCAAACAGCAGCACACAGGGTGTATTTTGGTTTCTCATAGCTTGTTGTTCCACTGATTTTTGGTGAATCAACCTTACCACTGATATGTATTTCTTGTACTGACTGAGGTGGTTCTATTTGATCTACAGAAAGACCATCCACTGGTCTGTTATCACCATCAACAGCAGCCTCAACATCATCATCATGTCCATCATCACTCTTCTCAGAAGCTTCACTGTGATATTCTTCAGTATCAGAATCTTCTTCATCACCAAGAATAGGTTCTGATTCTGGTAGGGATAAGGGTGGACTAGCAGGTCCAAATTCTATTCTTCTTTTGGGACTAGTAGTGTCAGGATCACTCCTATCATCAGGATATGACATACTTCCTTCCTTAGTTGCAGCTTCTTCTTGCTCTTAGGCTTTGGTGGCCTCATCCTTTCCTTCTTCTTGCTCATCATCATCAGAATAAACTGGTTCCTCATCTGGTTTCAAGCCAGGGTCTCTCAAATCCTTTGGCCTCTTGCCATGATCTATGGGATTGTAGGCTTCATTCAATTTGTCTTCATCTGCAACCCAGCACTTCTTCCATGGATTCCAATTGATTTTCATCCTCTTGCAGATCTCTTTGTTCAGACAGAAGGTATGATCTGTTTCATCAACTTCATCATCTTCATCAACACATTCTAGATTCTTGAGCATGGTAGATATCATCTTTGAATAAAACAAGGCAGTGGCTTTCTTGGATGGTTTTACCATTCCAGCTATGTGCACCATCACATATCTACACAAATTGATATTCTCATGTGTTTTTAGAAGAAACAACAGGAAAACATCCTGGTACTTTACAGCAGCAAAATCTCCTCTCCTAGGGAAAAGTTGGTGCTGAATAAACTTGAAAAGAAGTCTGCATTCACCATCTAATTCTGATGCTGTGATTCTCTATGACTCTCTGTTTCCAGTCAGAAGCTCTAGAGCTAATTCATAAGAGAAGTAATCAGATGTTGGAGGAATATTCCCAGCATAATCCTCATACCGGCCTTCATGAGGTACATTTAAGCACTCAGCCCACTGCTTAGATGAGAAGGATATTTTCTTTCCTTTTACCACAGACGACATCCTGGCAGCCTCCACGCCATCTAGAGTGATTTTCAGATTCATGTAGAACTCATGTACCAGCTTCGGGTAGTCTATTCGAGAGTTGTCTGAAAACCAGTCTATCCATCCTTGCGATTCATGAACTTGCAGCAACAGTGACTTACTTGACAAAAGCCACGCAGAGCTGACTTCTCTTTCTACAACAACAATCCGAGTTTCCAGGATCAGATTTACTGATTGTTGAGAGGTAATACTCGACTCGCCTCGAGCACTCTTTGAAGGTACAGGGCTATCTGGTCCTTTGCTCGGTCTCTTTTGCTTAGTCATTCGAAGATTTTGGGAAGGCAGGAGTTCCAGGGTTCGAAGAAGAGGGGAAGAGAGGTTGAAAGGTTCGGCGGGAAATGAAAGGTCAAAGGTTTAGGGAAGATAAATAGCCGCGTATCATTTATTTTATCATTTAGGGTTCCCATAAAAAGTATAAAAGAAATTTACTAATTAATTACAATATATAAAAAATAGAAAAATAGATCGGTATGACAGATCGATTGCACTGATCGGTTTGACAGATCAGTTTCACAGATCAGTTTCACATATCGGTTTCACAGATCGGTTTCACAGATCAGTTTCACAGATCAGTTTCACAGATCGGTTTCACAGATCAGTTTCACAGATCCGTTTCAGAGATCGGTTTCACAGATCGGTTTCACAGATCGGTTTCACAGATCAGTTTCACAGATCGGTTTCACAGATCGGTTTTACAGATCGGTTTCACAGATCGGTTTCACAAATCAGTTTCACAGATCGGTTTGACAGATCAGTTTCACAGATCGGTTTCACAGATCCGTTTCACAGATCGGTTTCACAGATCAGTTTCACAGATCGGTTTCATAGATCAATCATACACAACTCTTGTTTAATAAATTTCATTCTTTCAGAGCATAAAGGCTTTGTGAAGATATCAGCTAATTGATGTTCAAAACTAATAAATTTTAAAGAAATATCACCTTTTTGATAATTCTCTCTTAGAAAGTGATGTCTGACATCAATGTGCTTAGTTCTAGAGTGAGACACAGGGTTCTTAGATATATTTATTTCACTAGTATTGTCACAGTTAATTGAAACATGTTTAAGATCAAATCCATAATCCAATAAAGTGTGTTTCATCCACAGAATTTGTTCACAGCAACTACCAACAGCTATGTATTCTGCCTCGGCAGTAGACAATGCAACTGAATTCTGTTTCTTACTACACCATGATACTAGGGATTTTCCAAGCAAATGACATGTTCCAGATGTGCTCTTCCTATCTATCTTACATCCAGCAAAGTCAGCATCTGAATAGCTAGTTAGGTTAAATGATTGTCCTTTTTGATAAAACAAACCTAAATTTACAGTATACTTCAGATACTTAAAAATCCTTTTAACAGCCAGTAAGTGTGATTCATTAGGATTTGCTTGAAATCTAGCACACATACATACACTGAACATAATGTCTGGTCAACTAGCAGTAAGATAAAGTAAGCTCCCAATCATACCTCTGTAATTGGTTTGATCCACTGGTTTCCCAGCTTCATCTATATCCAATTTATAGGTAGTACTCATAGGTGTATCACTTTCCTTAATACTATCCAATCCAAACGATTTAAAAGATCCTTTGTATATTTACTTTGATTTAAAATAATTCAATCTTTAGTTTGAAAAATTTGAAAACCAAGAAAATACTTAAGCTCTCCCATTAAGCTCATTTCAAATTCATTTTGCATAACCTTTGAAAAATCAGTACATAAGGAATTTTTAAATGATCCAAAAATAATATCATCAACATAGATTTGTACTATTAATATATCTTTTGAAATCCTTTTTATAAAAATAGTGGGATCAGCTACACCTTTTGTAAATCCTTTTGAGATAAGAAAGTTTGAAAGCCTTTCATACCAAGCTCTTGGAGCTTGTTTTAAACCATATAAAGCTTTAGAAAGCTTAAAACATGATTTGGAAAATGAGGATTTAAAATACCAGGTGGTTGTTCTACAAAAACATCTTCAACAATAAAACCATTTAGAAAAGAACTTTTGACATCCATTTGGTATAGCTTGAAATTCAGATGTGATTTATAGGCAAGTAAGATCCTAATAGCCTCTAATCTAGCTACAGGTGAAAAGGTTTCCTCATAGTCAATTCCTTCTTTTTGATTGTAACCTTGTGCAACTAGACTAACTTTATTTCTAATGATGTTTCCAGATTCATCAACTTTGTTTCTAAACACTCATTTTGTGCCTATGGTCAAAATGTCCTTAGATCTTTCTACTAATTTCCAGACATTGTTTCTTTCAAATTGATTTAGTTCTTCTTGCATAGCCATTACCCAAAATTCATCATTTATAGCATCATTGATATTTTTAGGTTCTAACTGTGAAAGAAAATCTTGATGTTCAACCTGATTTCTTAGAGAAGCTCTAGTCTGTGTTCCTCTATCACGATTTCCTACAACAGCATCTAAAGGATGGTTCTTTAGAGTCCTATATGGTCTTGAAAAGATAGGGCTAGAGATTTCAGATTCATCTAAAGATTGAGGTTCAACAGAAGAAGGTTCTGGAGAATTTCCAGAGCTGGATGTTTTAACTATAGGTCCATTGTCTTTATCATTGAGATTAAAACCAGAGTGATCATCTTCAAGAGAGATTTTAGGTTCATGTGGATCAGTTTCATCAAATTTGATGTGAACAGATTCTTCCACACATTTGGTTCTTTTATTGAAAAATCTATAGGCTTTACTAGAGATATAGTAACCTACGAAAATTCCTTCATCACTCTTGGATGCAAATTTGTCAAGATTGTCTTTAGTATTGAGAATGAAAACATTGCAGCCAGAAACTTTGAAGTAGTTAACCTTAGGTTTCCTATGGTTCCACAACTCATAAGGGGTCCTCTTAAGAACTGGTCTGATCAAGACTCTATTAATAACATAACAAGATGTATTTACAGCTTCAGCCCAAAAGTAAATAGGAAGTTCAAATTCATTGAGCATGGTTCTAGCTATTTCTTGCAGGGTTCTACTCCTTCTCTCTACTACACCATTTTTTTGGGGTGTCCTAGGGGCAGAGAAATTGTGACTATAGCCATTGTGTGAGCAGTAAGAATCAAACTCATGATTTTCAAACTCACGACCATGATCACTTCTCAGGGTCTTAATCTTGAGTCCACTAAGATTTTCTATAGACATGGAGTATTTAACAAAGTAAGAATAAGCTTCACTTTTGTGAGCTAGAAAATATACCCAAGTATATCTAGAAAAGTCATCTACAAGAACATAGACATAGTTCTTACCATTCAAACTAGAAACTCTAGAAGGTCCAAATAAATCCATGTGAACCAACTCAAGAGGTTGAGAAGTTGACACTTCATTCTATGATTTAAAAGAAACTTTATGTTGCTTTCCTTTTTGACAGGGATTACAAACTTTGTCTGCTGGAAATTCAAGTTTGGGTAGGTCTCTAACTATGTTATTCCTAGAATGTTTTCTAAGTGAGTGTAAATTGTAGTGTCCTAATATTCTATTCCAAATCCAAGACTCTTTATGAAAAGCATTTAAACAAGGAATATTCTGCTTAGCTAAAGAATCTAAATCAACAGCATAAACATTTTTATTTCTTAAAGAAAAAAATACTAAAACATTTTTTGAGTTAAAAACATTGCAAGAATCATTTTTAAATTTCACATAAAAACCATCATCACACAACTGAGAAATGCTTAACAATTTATATTTATGTCAATCGACAAATAAAACATCAGAAGTCAAGATTGAATCAGTGTTACCAATCTGGCCTAAGCCAATGATTTTTCCTTTTGAATTATCACCAAATGTGACAAAGCCTCCATCAACTTTTACTAAGCTCTTGAAACATGAAAAGTCTCCTGACATATGTCTTGAACATCCACTATCTAAGTACCATATCTTCTTGTGACAGCTCTTCATGAAGGTCTCCTACAAAACAGATTTAGATGGAAGATGATATTGGTACCCAGATATTCTTGGGTCCAGACATGTTATCCAATGATACTTTAGGTACCCATATTTGTCTAATGGGTATCATATAATTTGTAGAATTAACATTCTTTGAAAGATAAACATTATTAGAACCATAACTATGAATATAACTGGTTGAGGCATATGAAGTTCCAGAATTAACTATCTTCTGTCCAGATTTAGGAATGAATCTAGTTTTGGAAACTTTTCTTTGTCCAGGTTGGTATCCTATACCAGTAGTATATCTAGGTGCAACATGCTTTCCTAGAATTTGTGTTAGAGTATTATTGCCATTTGTGAACTTCTCTAAGCCTTTTCTGAGTTGCTCATTAGACAATTTTAGTTCAGTATTCTCTTTAATCAACTGAGCATTCTTTTCTACTTCTATATCTAGATCAGATTTATGCTTAATACTTAAAGCATACTGTTTCTTTAAACCTTTATATTTATCTTTATGCTCATTACAGGTTTCTTCAAGCATATCACAATATTCAAACACTTCAGATTTAGACATATTATCACATTCAGAATCATCTCCAGAATAATATGAATTTGAACCAGGAGTTTCTAATGTTACCCCAGAAGTGTTTGTCATGAAACACATGTTGGCTCGATTCCTTTCAGAGTCTGAAGATTCAGCTTCACTTGTGCTATCTTCTGAAGCACTCCAAGTAGCCTTCATGGCTTTCTTGTACTTGGTATCCTTGTATTCATACTTCTTTCTGTATTTCATCTTTGGACAATCTTCTTTTATGTGTCCTTTTCTTTTACATTCATAACAGACAACTTCATCTGATTTATCAGACTTCTTCCAATCCTTTTTCCAGTGTCCTTTGTTATCATACTTGCCTTTGTAGTTTGACTTTCTGAAAAACTTCTTCTTCCTATAGAATTTCTTAAATCTTCTAGCAATGTGAGCCATCTCAGCATCACTATCATAATCATTCTCACTTTCCTCACTGCTTGAACTTTCATTGATAGCTTGAGGCTTTTCCTTATCCTTATTCTTTGAGGTTGTAGTCTTGAAGGCAATAGACTTCCTTTTAGGTTCATCATCTTCTTCTTTGTTTACCTTGAGTTCTTCTTCATACATCATCAACATACCAATTAGTTCCTTGACTGGTAGTTCTCCAATGTCACACGATTCTCTAATGGAGACAGAGGTTCCTCTCCATCTTTCAGGTAGACATCTCAAAATTCTCATGATTTGTTCCTTTTCTGGAACATCCTTTCCCAGAGAAGTCATTGTGTTGACAATTTCATTGAACCTGAGATTCATATCAGAAATGGGGTCATCAGGCTTAATCTTAAAATTATCATACTTAATAGTATAGGTATTCAATCTCATCTCCTTAACATTAGTTGTTCCTTCATGAGAAACAGCTAAGGTATCCCAAATTTCATATGCAGTTTTACATGCAGAAATTCTATTAAACTCCTCATCTCCTAGAGCACAGTACAAGGCATTCATAGCTTTACAATTATTATTGTAAGCAGTCTTTGTAGGTTCATCCCAAGTAGATCTATCAGTACTGGGAATTTTGTATTCAGCTTCAATGGCAGTCCAAATATCAAAGCTCATACTTTCTAAGTGAATTTTCATTTTTAGCTTCCACTGATCATAGTTGTTTCCATTAAAGAAAGGTGGCCGGTTAGTAGCAGCACCCTCAAGTCTATTACCCATGATATCACAAAAATAATTTTAAAGAGATAATAATTTAGAAAAAACAGAAATTTTAAGAACTTTAAAATACAACTAAAATCACAGATGAAAAACAGAGTACTTTAGAAAATATTTTCTAACCTCTGATACCAAATGTTGGTCGGAGTGGATACTCAAGAGGGGGGGTGAATTGAGTTCCAATTAAAATTTTATGTGAAAAACAATGGTTATTAAAAACCCCCTATTTCAAAAACAGATTAAACTGTAGTGAATTTATACAGATTATAAAGGTTCAATTAGTTTCTACAAGATTGATTAGTTCTCAGTTAACTTAATATTATGATTAAATTATCTTTTGAAACTAACTTACTAGTTTATAATAAATATAAACACTTGCGAGTTTAACTATCAAAGTAGCTTTGAAAATAAATTATATTTCAAAGTAATAGCAGCGGAATATGAAATAAATATGTATAGTATGGATACAGTATATAGCTACAAACACAGATAATTAACCAATAGGTTCAGTCTCAAGCCGAGACTTAGTCCTCTCAAAAGTTTATATAAAAATGATCCACACCCTGGATCGGGGTTAACAACTGTGAACACACTATCCAGGTCACAAGACCTCTACCACAGTTCTGCGTGGGAAAACAAACAACAGTTTAGAGCTGTCCAGGTCTCACACGACCTCTACCACTATCCACAGTGGGAAAAAAGTGTAAAAAGGTTTGCTGAGGATTTACAGATCCTCCAGTGAAAGTACATAAGTCAGTGTGTTTGTTTAATACAGCAGATAACACACACTGCTCAAAATGTAAAACAAATGTATCACAGAGCAGAGATGTAGAGTTTAGAAATGGCTCTGGTGATTTCAGTGTAGCTCTGGACTCTTTTGTATCTGGTCAGAATTTATTCTGAGTCCTCTTCTTGTTTTTTTTAGAAGAAGAGTGTCGTATGCTTCAGGATCAAAGGCAGTGAGATGTAGTCGATGAAGTTCTTTAATGTTCTTTTGTATGCACAGAACTCTTCTTGAGTAGTCTTGATTGTGTATGAGGTTCTGTTCTTCTTGTTTCTTCCTCCTCTTTCTTTCCTCTATGTTCTTCTTGTGTTCTTCTGTCAACTTTTTTCTTCTATATGCTTGCCCTTTTTTTTGTTCGGCAGTAGAGTCTTCTTGTATTTATATCACGTGCTTCGGAAGACAGAAAAAGTTTCTTTTCCATAGGTACGAGGTACGATTTCCTGACATACGACAACCTTTATTAATTAATTGGCATAGAATTAAAATATACCTAATATGACAATTGGTTAGATTAAATAAAGATAAAGATAAAGAAATTAAAACTGTTGTTTATGACTATCGATTAGTTCAAGTGATCGGTAGGTCATCAGCATTAGTGAGTAATGATCGGTGACTCAGATAGATCAGCATCGGTGAATCAGACTGATCAGCATCGGTCTGTCATCTGATCGGTGAGTCAGTTTGATCAGCATCAGTGAGTCAGACTGATCAGCATCGGTCTGTCATCTGATCGGTGAGTCAGTTTGATCAGTATCAGTGAGTCATTTGATCGGTGACTCGTATTGATCAGCATCGGTGAGTCATTTGATCGGTGAGTAATTTTGCATCGGTGATTCATTTGCATCGGTGAGTCATTTGCATCGGTGAGTCATTTTACATCTTGATATCGGATCGGTTCTTCCGATGTCTGTTGAAATTGGATAGGTGCTTCCGATGTCTGTTGATATTGGATCGGTGCTTCCGATGTCTGTTGATATTGGATCGGTGCTTCCGATGTCTGTTGAATCCAGAAGACTTCCAAAATACTTTGTAAGTCAATAAGCATAGACAAAAACATGATAACAGATTCATTAACAGATTGTAATTAAGTTTATGAGAAATCAGACCAGATTAAGCATTAATGGTATGTGATGATTTGTGATTATTAAAACATCATTCATAGACATGAAATCAACAATATTCCAGAGGGCTCAACAATATTGTTATTTTTCTATAAATAAAAGCATAGTACATTCTTACATTTAATTATTTTTGACATTTGAAAAGGTATAGCATAACATTTTTATTGTCAAGTTATCTTTCCAGACTCAGATCTCAAAAGTAGGTCAGACACATGAAATTATTGTCTAACTGACTAAGAATATGGGGCCAAGAAATATCGTACTGGAAAATTGATCAGACTTTGGGAAGTTAATATTTTGAAGGGGAGCATTAGATTGAGTATATTGGACTGAGTCAGCCTAATTTCGTTCATCGGACTGAAATTCATTTGACTCCAATTGATTGAGCTTAGGAAGTTTTGCAGAGTAGACTGAACAATGCCTTTATTTTTTTTAGGAAATTTTTTTTAACAAAAATATGTAAACTGATGGGAGTCTATATAATCATTTCCATATGTATAATGAAGATGTCTAACAGAAGTCGGCATAAGTTTTATTCAAGTCTTCCTTATAAATAATTTCCATAGACCCATGAGAGTGGCTATGGAAAGGAAATAATTTCTAACACTGAGGTGAAACCATTTAAATATTTTGTTCTTTAAATGATTACCTAATTCTTAATATATAACTATTTACTAAATGATGTTAAGGAAATGAGCTTCTAAACATTGTAGCTGTTAAGTTTTTAAAATTATTGAAACTTTTAAAATGTGGAAAACTTATTCAACCCCCCCCCCCCCCTCTCAATTGTTATTTGATCCTTCATAACATTAATCAGAATCAAATTTGATCGTTCCCTTGATGAATCCATATCATAGATAATAACAATTTTGTGTACAGTATATGAATTGAAACATTTTATCTTAAACATTTTTATGAATGGAAAATAGGATGATTCCTTATCTTCTATATCTTGGCCTAGATATTTGTGATGCAGTTATAATTGATTTATTACCTATTGTGGAGGTTTCCCCAATGAATTTTGATGATAATAAAAATATGAAATTTTATGGAAAATCTGGAAATTATATCCTTATTTCCATATCCGAAAATTTTTATATAAATGTTATCGATCTCTAAACATCAATGGGTATGTTGGAAAATAGGTAAAGTGTTTTTGAATGTAATACAAATTTGAAGGCCACAAAGCTAAAAATCTAGAATATTATGTAAGAAGACATAAGAATAAGATATGAAGAAACTATTGATTAATAATTCACTAGTTTAAATGAAATTTTTTCAACATTATAGGATCCAGTTATTTCATTGAAGATTCTAAAATTTTGAAGAATCATACGAGAAAATTTCTTGAGAGGTTTGATTCGAAAATTTCCTCTTCAAAATATAAGGATGATTTATCTCTTTATTAATAGCATATCTTTCTATTTTCTTATAAAATGAAGAAACCTCTAATGTTAAAAAATTTCATGATAATTTATATAGATTTGGAATCTATAAGAAAAATGATTATAAAATAAGTTGAAGATATTGATCCTTCAGACTCTAAAGATGAAAGGGATGATGAGTTAAATGATAAGATAATGATTATTATCTCTAATAACTATTGAATAGGAATAATAAAGTATGGAGGTGTACTTACTCTCATATTTTTTTAGTGTGCTGGAATCAGACACTTTCCTATGAATTTTCCCATAACAATGTATTTGAATATCAATATGATTTTAATGAAAACCAACGATAGAATAAGTGGAAAAAATTTCTAAAAACGGGAAGTCATCCAACAAATATATAAATAAGTTCATTAGAGAAAAATAATTATGTTGATTATGATAAAAATGTAGACTCAACTGAGAAAAATTATATGGTAGATGAATCTTTAGATAAATTCAAAACATTCACTGAAAATGTTGAGAAAAAAATATTCCCTATAAAGTGAAGAAGGTGGTGAAGAATTATATAGAGAGTATCAACTCAAAACCGAACTTTTTCCATGCCTTCATAAAAATATATCTCTCAAGAATGAAATCATATTAATAAAGAGTGATTTTGATGTAGTTGATGAAGGAAGAAAATATGACATCAATCAAGTGTAAGAATACATTCAGGGGTTCTTATATTGAAAATAAAGATTTTATTAACAGTGAAATGTGGTTGAATATATAAGTAAGAAGATAAAATCTATTGAATAACAAGTTAAGAAGTTTTAATAAATACTTATTTTGTAAAAAAATACCTTAACAAATATGAATTAAAACATTGACAAAGCTTTATAATAAGAAATAAGAATTATACTGTTTCTGAGAAAGCTCAGATCAACAATCTTGTGAAATCGCCACCCTCCAAATTATCTAATCCTTTTAACATTTTATGTGATTAAAAGTTTTTTAGGAATTTTTTTATTGAGTAGGGATAGGAGAAATCCATCACATCTATAAAAGTTGAATAATTTATTAGGGGTAATTTCTCCCACTCCAAGAGGTCGTTGATGCAGGAATAAGTTATCAACCTCGAAAAAGTTTCTTCAAAGAAACAACATACATCAATTGAATATCATCATTTTATGTCTATTTATAGTGTTGGGGAATCTATGGGCACATGGATTATAATTATTAACATATCATTTAACTTCCTAGAACAATATTTGAAGTGAAACTAATTATTGAAGAAGGATGAGTAACTTTCCTAACCAAAAACAAGTTATAAAAAAAATACTCAATATATCATAAACATTCCAAAAATAATATTGAAACATGTTGAAAATCATGATGAAGTTGTTTTTACCATTGGGAATTATAGTTCTCTAAAAATCATAGGAAATAGAATAGTTGAGATTTAATCATAAAATTTGAAATAAAAGAATGCCTTTTTTATGGGTTAAAAGATAACTTATTATGTGTAAGTAAAATTTTTGAGGTTTTAAAAGAAGTTATATTCAGTAAATATTCTGTTGTTATGAAAAGTGTAAAGTTTGGAAAATTTATTACAAAACAAGAAAGAACTAGTGGGAATCTCTTCTAAATAGTAGAATTATACATTGCCCGTTACATAAGTACTGAATATGAAAATAAATAGTTTACCTGCCAACTTGTCCCCCTTGGGAAGAAAAACATAAAAAAACATTCCAGGGTTGATACAGCCACAAATGTATAAAAATTAAAATAGAGAGAATAATATGATTGTGTAACTTGTCAAAATATGTATGATGATGAGTAAAAGTTATAATAGAGTTAAGATTTATTCAACCTGACCTCTTGAGCATATTTATTCAAATTTATATGGGTTGATGATATATCAATCAAAAAACATATTTATAATTTATCACTTTTAAATATTATTTCACTTTTATTAAAAACATCATGTTTATGAATCATAAGTCACAAGATGAGGAATTTGTATGGTTTTTCAGAAAAGTAGTTGAAAAAGAAATGGGGGTTTATATAAGCAATTTGAGAACATATAATGTTACTAAACTCATTAGAAATACTTTTAATACATATATGAGAAAGCATGGTATCCAACATCACTATATTTCACCTTATACTAAAAAATAAAATTGAGTATCAGAGAGAATAAAAAAATTGGATATGGAAAGAAGTATGTTTGTAGAATATAAATTACAATGTTCTATTGGAGGGAAGTTGTTTGTACTATTGTACATGTTCAAAACATATGATTTCTTAGACCAAAACCAACATCACTTCTTATGAAATGTGGTATAACAAAAAATGTCATTTAACTACACTAATTTTTTTTATAAGTCTTGGTTTACTTAAAATAAAAAATCATGATCTGGGAAGGTTTTATGACGAAGACGAAGAAGGAAATTTTATAGGTTATTCACCCAATGTAAGAAGTTACAAATAATAGGAAAACACTTACAATAGTTGGTAGAGTAATATAATGTGAAAGTAATTGAAAATTAAAATTCCATAAGAAATGTTGATTAGAGTTCTAAGAAGGATAAAATTGATATTTATAACGATAGTGAAATTCATTCAAAACATCCTTACAAAGATTCAGGAGAATCTTGTGATGAGGAAAGATCTTATGGAATAGAAACATTTCAATCTTATACATTAAAAAATGTTGAGTCTAAAAAAATTATTGGAAATTAGAAGGCTCCAATTCGAACCAGAAGAAAGCTGACATTAGAAAATAAGACATCTCTTATCTCAAAAGGTAAACTGGAACCTGTTTTAGAATATATTCCAAAAATAATAATTGGTGGATTCAGTGAGTGAATAGTTAGATCAGATCGGAAAAACGAATCATGGAAACTTGTTCCATGGATAAAAATTAAAAATGTTGTCATAAAAAAGTCAGATTATAGGAATAAATTGATTGTTAATAGATAATTTTCAAGAAACAAATAAATACTTCTTTGTAAAGGCTATGAATAAGTGGAAGGTGTGTATTTTGAAGAAACAGTTTCCCTAGTTTCAATATTAGAAACTATTATATTGTTTCCATTAGTGGTCACATATTTAATTTATTGAGTTTATGAGATGGATCTAAATTCATCTTTCATAAATGGTGAAATTATGGAGGAAGTTTCCATTGAACGACATTGTGGTTTGAAAGATGATAACAATGAAAAAAAGTTTGGTAGATAGAATAAATACTTTAATGGGTTGAAAAAATCTCAAAGTGAATATTATTCAGAACAAGATAGTTATTTAATAATGTTGAATTTTTATATAGGAAAAGTGGATTGAAACATATATGTGAATGATATTGAAATTTGAACTTTAATTATACTTATTTATGCTAATGATATAAATTTTTTTATAGTGGAATAAAATGTTTTTAAAAATCTTTATGTGTAAATTAATAAGTATTTTAAAATCAAATTTTTTTGGATAATTAAAATTATATCTTGTCGTACAAGTCAACAAAATGAAAATATATTTTATTATCATAATAATAGTATACTGTGGAATTTTAAGGATTCCTGTGATGGTGGAATCCAAAGAAGTTTCCACTCCTAAATATCTAATAAAATAATGTTGAGTAATGATGAGTTTGGAAAAAGTTTTAATTAGAAAGACTTTCAAAAGCTACTAGGAATTCTACATTACCTTAAAAACTCAATGAATGATATTGTTAATATTGTAACATTGTGTTCCGGGTATCAATGTAATCCAAAATAATCACAAATGTTATTAGAAAATACGATTATAAAATATTTCAAAGGAATAACTTCACATGGTTTGTTATATAAATGAAATTTTTAAATGATGTTTAATGGTTATACTAATGTCGATTGTGGTGGAGATTTTAATTATATAAAATCACCCTCAAGATAGACATTTTTATTGACAAAATGTTGTGTAAGTTGATATAGTAAGTAAAAAAACTTTAGTATCTTTCAGTATAGTGGAATTATAATATGTTTCTGCTACTCAGGTTTATCCACTAATGTTTTGGATGAATGTTCAACCGGATGAATTGAATGTTTATGTTCCTAAACTATTGGAGATACTTCGTGATAATCATATTTAAATTGATATTTCTAAATACCATGTCCAAAATTCATTATCAAAAATAATTAATATAAGTTTTCATTTTATAGAATATAAATTATTTGTTGGAGATGTTTTTCATAAATATATCTCAACAAAGTATAAAATTTCTAATATCTTCACAAATCCAATACCCTAAGAAAGGTTTTTTGAGTTGATGTTGCAACTTTATGTATATCTTCCTCCAATTAATTATAAAAAATAATATATAAGTCTCTCTCTATTCTTTTTATTATTTTTAAACAATTAGAGAGAAAGTAAATAAAATTATTTTGTAAGACATTTTTACTTATCTTTCTTTTATGAATCTGATGTTTCATTATCATAGAGTGGGGGAGAGGAAAATAAATGTGATATAAATGATAAAATATTCGGATTTTATCTTTACATGGACACAATATTTTCATGTCACTAAAAGGTGGAATTAATTTAAAAATATTACTTAATCCAATTGTGTGTTTTTATGATACTCTCTTTTGAGAAGGGTGTTTTTTGGTAAAACTAAAAAAACATGAGTCATTACCATAATTTTTGTTGGGAAAAATTTTGATATTTTAAGAAGTTGATAACGATTTTTTCCAATAAATAAAAAAGTGGAGATTGAAGAATCTTTGTGATATTTTTGTTTTGAAAATAGAATGTAATTTTATGAAAAAACAAATTCTACAAAAGAATGTTTTTGCTCTTTGAGATCAGGCCAGGTCCATCATAATGTGTTAGTTTTAGAAATATGAATGTTCTAGAATGTTTGAATCCAAACATAATGCGGGATAAATGTTGTTTATTTCAAATAAAGTTGTTTTCTATATGAAAATGATCAAATAGAGATGAACCACATATTGAGTATCAGACTGAACATCACCGGATGCAATGGTGGTCATAAAGATGATGTTTCTGACCAGATGCACTATCGGCCTCACATACACTAGTATGAAGTTCAAGATCTAATAGACGTAGTGTTTTGTTATAAAGTCAGAAGATTTTGATAGAATAAGACATAATGTTCTTGAAGATGATGTTTTTAGAAAGTGAGGTAATTGTTTAGAATGTTTTTCATAATTTCTCACCTCTAGTAAGATGAAACATTAGTGATCCTGATGTTTATATAAATTATTAATCATTCTCATTAAAAAATAATTTAAAAAAATGGAGGGATTGTAAATATTGAAGCAATTCTAGAAATCAAGACAAAGTCTAAATTAGTTCCATATGTGCTGGACACAAATGTTTTCAGATGTATGAATGTGTTATGGATGATGATATTAGAAAAATACCAATAATTCCTAGTGGAGTTTCCATTGTAATGATAATTACATTATAACGAAAATTCAATCATTTTAAGGACTCTATTACACTGAATCTAAGAAGGAACGGTCATCATACTGAATCTGATAAATAAAGATTATCAGATTGAATCTTAGAATAAAATTGAATCTGAGTAAATGTTTTAATAGGATGGTCAGATTGTAATGAGCAATTCCTGATAGTCAGATCATAATGAAAAATAAATGATATTCAGATCGTAAGTAGCTGAATTTTTTCATATTAAAGTTAAGGAAGTTAATCAGTTTGGTGATAAGGAAGTTAATCATACTGATTCTCTGGAAGATACATCATATAGAAGAATTAATATTATATTTGAGAAGAATAATTGTGGAGAAATATTTTAATGGTTTTAATCAGTCAAAGTGGATGTTTAAATGTGAGTTATTTTTTGATGATTTTAAATTTGAGAAAGTAAGAAAAGGTTTTTAGTTTCCCAAATATTCTATTTAGATATTCCTATAAATAGAATAATTGTATGATCTTACTTTGAATCATTTTTGATGTGTGGAAAATCTGGAGCACTGCACATTTATATTCATGTTTTCTTACTGGACTGAGATCTCAAAAAAATTTCAATCATCTAAAATTTTTTATTACCAGATTAAAAATATGAAACCCAAGAAGATAGTACTATGAAATTGAGTAGATTTTGAGAAGTGTGGACTGAGAAAAAAATTATTTTATTTAGTCTTTCAGGATGAGTAAATCAGATTGTGTTCATTATACTGATGGACATCTGACATAGGGTCATCAAACACAGTAACTTTGTTGGAGTAAATTGAAAAAAGTCATTATAATTTATTTTTGGTTCTATTTTTTATAATAAATCATTGTAATGTAATGGGATTCTCTATAATCATTCAAATCAAGAGATTTAAGGTGTATAACAAGAGTTGTAACAAGTTTTATTCACTTAATCATTATAGTTAATTTCAATATATACCCACGATAGTGGCTATGGAAATGATGTAGGTTCTCACACTAATTATGAACCTTGTAAATATCATGTTCTTTACTTCCATTCCTAATTTTTCATGAAATATTTTTTACTAAAATATGATAAGTATTTTAACATTAACAGGTTTTATGGTTTATGTTTTTAAATATGTTGAAACATATTAAAGGTGAACAACTGAATAACCCCCCCCAATTGTTAGAAGATCCTTTGTAACTTCAAATACATATTCTATTTAATCAAAAATGTGAGCTTCATAATGTATCCATATAAAATATCAACAAACTAATCACATGGATGATAATAATAATAGAAATTTTAATGAATGAAAAGAATAAATTCATACATCCAGGAATTTATCATCAATTTCTCAACCAAGAAATCATGAATATTATATATAATGACCCGGCAGAGACTCTTTTATTGTAGGGGTATATATACACTAATTAACCAACAAATATCACCACATTTTTTGTGACTTGGAACGTATTGATTAATTGACATACTATCTATATGTTGGCCCCTCTATTCACTTATATATATCCAATTAATTTTTTATATATTGAATAAATAATTAATATATAATCAATATTCATTCTCAATAAATAAATATCTATATTTAATCAAGAATACAGAACACAAATATATCATTAATAAATGAAACAAATTTCTTAATATTTTTTAATCAATTGATATAGTATATAGAAATCTATATGGTTAAGACAACATCATAGTGGTTAAAATGATACAATGTGAATCCCTGATAGATAAAATATTCATATGAAGGATTAAATATTTTCCAATGAGGTGATAAATATTGATATTTAATTTTATCTTTAGAAATCTAATGACCAAAAAACCATGAATAAATAAAGTATTAAAAAAAGACCCTCAATTCATCATAACATAACCCATGAAAGAGAATACAAATTTCATAAATATTTTAACATCACTTTATCAAATGAAATCCATATAAATAAAATATAATGTATAATTATATATTATCTCTATTGAAATATATGAAAAACCAAATGATATTTACATAGATGAAAAATACCTTTAAAACAACATTCAAAAATTTATTTAAAAACTAAGAAAATGTGATTTTCATTTAGAATCGTAAACACTAAAAACTTTTATAATATTGATAAAAACATTATCATTTAAAATAACCATAAAAAATTCAATTTAATATTAAATAAATTAATTTTAATTGTGTTGGTAAAATATGTTCTTATGGTAAACATTAAAAACAAATATTTCATTCACAATTAAGGTAAAATGTCTAAAAGTACCATGTCCAAAAAATGATAAAAAGATTCCTTTTTAAAATTTTAAAATAAATACAAATATGGTTGAAAATAAATTTAAATAATCATTTTATCATAAAAAATAACATTCTTGAATACATTTTAAAGAAAATGGACATTGAATAAATAGTTCTTCAACTAAAGAGGAAATATGGAGGAAATGTCTTAAAAATATTGTCATGATCATTTGAAGAAATAAAGAGAGGGAAGTGGGATGAAAAATGAAAACCAAATAAATAAAAAGAAAAAAATAATAGGTGGGGTTCAAATTATATATAACATGAAATTATTTGACTACATATTTAAATATAAACAATCTAGATTAAAAATAAGATTGCGAAAATAATCCTTACTATGTTGGTAACAATTGAATCAAAATCAATTAAAAGTGAATACATGAATAAAATTATAGATACAAAAAATAAAGATTAGATAATGATATAATATGTAAATTTTTTGGTACATACACCATTTAAAATAAATTAGCTGTATAATTTAAAATATATCTCATTTAAGTGAAAATGAGATGAAATTACCCTTGCCCTAAGTCAATGTATCTTTAAATTCAATCTTAACCTCAAATATAATTAATATAGATTTATTATAATACTATAAAGAACAATATAAATAGTTATCATACCAAATTTCATTCTCTTATGTCATTTTATCACCGATTTAATAACATTTTTTTAGCATAGTCATCCCTGGTGTTAACTGTTCCATTTTTATTACATTTTTTGGTTCGGTAGTTTCAGTCTTTGTATATATTTTATAGTTTCAGAATAAAAAACATTATTATTGATATAAATATCTTCTTTATTAAATATATATTGTTTATTACTATTTATGAATAGTACTAATATAAGAATAAAATACATCATTCATAGAGATGACAGTCCATAAATGTGTATTAACACAATTATCACTTTCTAATGAAATACTAAAATAATTAAAAATAATAGTTTATCATTTCCAAATAATATTTATATTGTAATTATCATAGATATTCATTTAATCCATCGTTATACCTATCCTTCAGAGTAGGTGATGGAAAATAAACCACAACCATAAGTGGAGACCGTAGTCTGCACAAACGAATAAGTCATACTTTAATTTCTCATTTTATAGAAAGAAGGTGGATAATGGATGTTAAATAAGAATAATAACATTTAATTATATTTATGATATTTATTTTTTATTTTATTATGGAAAAAACTTTTTTTAAGGTGGTATAAGTATAAATAAATATGGAAAGATTCAGTTAATTTGATTATCTTTTATTTGAGAGGCATCCTTTATTTTACAGCTTAATCACTGTTAGGATACTAATTTTGGAAGAAAAAATCTATAGGACCCGGGGAAGGAATCTGGGCAGGTATTTTTAAGTGATTTTCTGAGCTATGTGGCTAATTTTTTGATAATAAGTGTTGAGAGGGGGTTCCCTTTTATAAGTGTGGTGGGTGAAAATCTTGTAAATATTTAATATTTTATTTTATATTATATCACCTACACAAGTAATGTGGTAAATGTTTTAAATATTTCAAATATTAGTGGTATATGGTCAATATATTATTAAACAATATAATTAAGACATGTTTTTAGGTCATTTTAACCCTTATCTTTTTAGTTTGACCCCCTTTTTACATTTTTTATCTTATACTGTAATGATGAATTTTTACCTAGGTTACTATTAATTATTAAAAAATTTATATTTTAAAATTTTAAAATTTTAAAATTTATAATTAAAAATATTAAATCCATTTTATAATATTAAATTTTTGAATGTTGTAAAAAATACTTTTAGGACTATTACACATAACACAATAAAAAATAGTTTCTAGAAAAATGAATTTTATGTATAAAAATAATTTTATAAAAAATTGATTTATAATGTTGATTCAAATCTAAAAAATTGAATTATGTATGATAAACTGATACTTATTTAAATTTAAAAACTAATAAAAAAACAAATTTCATTTATTTAACCTCGCTCTCTTATATGTGTTTTAATGATTACACAACATATTATTAATCTAAACATTCCATTTATTCATATTTTATTATTTGTGTTTGAGCCTGAATATGGTTTATAAATGGAAAAACCTATGTCCTAAAATTGAACTAATAATACCAAGAGAGTGTTCCATGTAGCCTGATACCATCATCAACTAGGTAGAGTGTCACCATCCAACCTTTAGCACAAAAAAGTAGTACAAAAACTCCATGTAGCTCACCATCCAACCTTTAGCAGTTTTATATTCATAGGGTGAGCATATAAGTAGAGTGTACTTTTATGCACCCTTTACCAAATATCCCAAGACATGGTGAGGACACGGTGGAGCCATGTTTTGGCAAGGTAATTGGCCAGGTGGGTCCGGTCCATTACATCTAATACTTATCAAACTATTCTCGCCCTCGAGAATAAAAACTAGACCCAAAGAAAATAGGGGTTCCGAACAACCACCTCCAATTATACCTCTTAGGATTGAACCTCATTGACATCTAGGAACACCTCTTCCTCAATTAACCAAGCAACACTTGAGGGTCAAACTGCCCATTTATATGGGTTAGGGAGTTTCTTTCTCCATGTCAAGATACTATTCGCTTTGGGTGGCACTGACTCTCCCGAATGGGTTTAATCGCATCCACCATAATGCGTCTTGATTAGGAATCAGGTGCTCCCCTACCCATAGTCAGTACTCTTCACACACATACCTAGAATAAGGAAAACCGTAGGTTCCATAGTTAACAATGTAAAGTGTTCCATCACAAACAAGTATGAACACAACTGAACAAAACACAAAATAGCTATGGGTACTGGGGGCGCATCTACGTCTCTCATTCCCAGGTACTTTCCTCGAGCCCTCCATGCCTCCACAACACACGAACTAAAGGAATGGTCCATCCACAGAGCACCATCTCCTCTCGATCCTTGATCCTCACAGGTATTTCGGAAAATGTCACATCATCCTCGATGTCCAGCTTTCCCCAACCGAGGATGTGTGAATTTTCATGTAGATAGTGTCGGAGTTGTGACACATGGAAGACGTCATGTATTTTCAGTAGCGGCGGAGGTAGCGCTAGCTTATAATCCACTTCTCTGACCCGCCGAAACACTTCGAAGGGCCCGATGAACCTTGGAGAAAGCTTACTCCCCCTACCGAACCTCCATTTTCCATGTCGAGGAGAGATCCTCAAGAATACATGGTCCCCGACCTCGAACTCCAAGGGTATCCTCCTATTATCGGCATATGACTTCTTATGGTGCTAAACTGCCTTCATCCTCTCCTGTATAAGTTGATCCTTCTCTGTCATGCTCTACATCACTTCCGGGCCAAGAACACTTGTTTCCCCAACCTCAGTCCAACACATGGATGAGCAGCATGACATTCCATACAGAGCTTCGAATGGATTCATGCTATTGGTAGAGTGACAACTATTATTTTAGGAAAAATCTACCAGAGGCAAGTGTCGCACCCACGATTCCCCAAAATCCAAAATACATGCTCGTAGAATATCCTACAATATATGGATGGTGCGCCCTATCTGTCCATCTGTCTGGGGATGGAAAGCAGTGCTAAGACGTAAGTGAGTGCCAAAAAAATGCTACAATCCTCTCAATATTCATGAGGTAAACCATGCATCCTTATCCAAAACTATGGACCTTGGAACACCATGCAACCACACCACCTCATCCACATACCTCTGTGATAAGGCATCCACTGCTCCCGACTCCTTGATCTCTATAAAGTGAGACGATTTTGTCAACCGGTCCACCACTACCAAGATAGCGTCGCATCCTCCTTGAACCTTGGGTTTACTTGTGACGAAATCCATTGAGATGTCATCACACTTCCACTCGGGGACATATAAAGGCTGCAACAAACCGCCTAGAACACTGTGTTCAGCCTTCACCTGCTGACACACTAGGCACCTCACCATGAACTCTGCCACCACCCGCTTTACCCCGAGCAACCAAAACTAACCTCTCAAGCCCTAGTACATTTTGAAAGCTCCCTTGTGTACTGTCAGGGGTGATTTGTGGAACTCACAAAGAACTCTCTCGTGCATAGACTCTGGGAGAAACAACTTCCCTCGAAAAAGCATCTGATTCTGACCATCCTCCATCCACCCTTCCGGGAATCGCCTTATTTATCCAGATCGCGCATCACTTCACTCTCTATGTCTCCCCACTGAGACTCCGCCACCTTTAGCAGTAGAGAAGAAAACACTATAATCTGATACAGGAAACCTCTACCACCATCCATACTCATATCCAGTTGCAGGGCAGCCAACTCTTCCATTTCCTTCCATACATCTTCTGACTCTCGAATCGCATCCTTCTACATCTTCCACCTCAAGTCATCGACAACCACATTCCCTTTTCCTGAGGTATAGGAAATCTCGAAGTCGTAGTCCTGAAGGAACTTCATCCTCCTTTGCTACCGCAAGTTCAGGTCCCACTGGGAGAAGATATACTTCAATCTTTTGTGATCTGTGAAGACCTAGAAGCGCACCCTGATGAGGTAATCCTACCACAACATTAGTGCGTACACGACCATCGAAAGCTCCATATTGTGGGTGGTATAATTATGCTCATGAGGATGTAACTATCTAGACCCATAAGAGATCACCCATTGTCATTGCATTAGCACACACCTGAGGCCTTTTCCTGAAGCATCACAGAACACCTCATATGCCACCCCTTCTTCCTACAACCTCAGTACTAGGGCACTTACCAACTTCTCCTTCAGATATCTAAAGGCTGTCTGGCACTGCCCATTCCACACGAACGCCTGGTCATTCTTGGTCAAAGCTGTCAAAGGTGCTACAACTCGGCAGAAGTTGGGTACGAACCTTCGGTAGTAACCTTCCAGTCCAAGGAAACTACGAACCTCAGTCACGTTCTTGGGTGATTCCCAAGTAACAACTACCTCAACCTTCGATGGGTCCACCTCTATTCCCTGCTCGGACACCACATGCCCATGGAAGTGCACTTCTCGCATCCATAACTTTCACTTGGAAAACTTTCCATTGAGTTGGTGCTGTCTAAGGACCTCTAAAACCGTTCTCAAGTGCTCAACGTGATCATCCTCTTATCTTGAGTAGATCTAGATGTCGCCAATAAAAACGTCTATGAAAAGATCTAGGTTTTCCTGAAATATGGAGTTCATGAGTCTCATGAACATAGCTGAAGCATTTGTAACGCCGAACGACATGACCATAAACTCAAAGTGCCCATATCTGTACCTAAAGGTAGTCTTTGAGATGACACCCTCCTTCACCCTCAACTAGTGATATCCTGACCGCAGATCGATCTTAGAGAACCAACCTACTCCCCTTACCTGGTCAAAGAGATCGTCTATCCTTATGAGGGGGTAATGGTTCTTGACGGTTACCTGGTTCAGTATCCAGTAGTCTATACACATCATGAGACCACCATCTGCCTTTTTGTGAATAAGACTAGAGCACCCCAGGGTGATGCACTTGGTCGAACAAAACCCTTCTTCATCAGATCAGCAATCTAAATCTGCAACACCCGAAACTTGGAAGGCACCTTCCGGTAGGGAGGCATTGAAATCGGATGGGCACCAGGTTGCAAGTCTATCCCAAAATCAACATCATGTCGAGGGGGAATATTTGCCACCTCATCAGGGAAGACATCCATAAATTCACTAACAATCCCTGGGACTTCCACCATCTCTACATCCACCGACTCCACTGCTAGTTCAGTCAATAAAGAAAAGAGGGGCCCCTCTCTCCTGACGATTTTCTGGAAACCTCGCTCGCTGATGAAAGTTACACATCGGCCTCCCAAATCTGTAAACACAACCCTTCCTCAGAATCAGTAAATGGGGGAACATACAGAGAACATCCAATCAATTCCTAGGATGAAATCGTATGGATGTATATGCAACGGTGGAAGATCCATGATCGACTAATGTGGCACTGAAATCTGTCTATACCCTCAGAAAACATAAAACAAGTCAGTCAAACCTCTGACTAGTGTAATCAACACTGGGTCCACTAGATGTCTCTCAGCGTCTAAACCCAGGGTGCAGACCATATTGGGTGTAACAAAGGAGTGTGAAACTCTTGTATCGAACAAGGCATGGGAAAGATTACTAAAAATGTTGATCGTACCTCGAAAGACTTCTGGCCCTGCTGGAACCGCTGCCTCTATGGCGTGTAACTGTCCACGCCCAGCTCCCCTACCACTCGGCAGTCGGCCACCTCCCTGACCGTGCCCTGGTCGAGGTCTCTGAGGAGCACCCTGAGGTCGGCCCCCTCCTGCAATGCCTGCCCTCGGAAGATCAGGAGCTTGCTTCCCCTACTGTTGCTGCTAAAAGGGCCTTGCTGTAAACTGCAACTCCTGAGGTGGGTGTTGAACCTTCCCACCCCCACCGTACTATACTCTGTCCGGGAACTAATTCTGATGGTTCCCATGGATTATACATATGAAGAATCGTGGCCCTGGGTCTGAAAGGAAAGGGTGAGGGCCGGGATATCGGAAGTGGAACTACTGAGGCCTACTTCTGGCTGGTCGAAACTTAGAGGGCCATGACGCTGGAGGCATGCTACTGACGGTCTTCCCCTTTAACGATCCCATATAGATTTCATCTCATGATACACCTTCCAGCGTGTGCATACTCTCTACTACTTCAGCCTTCTTATGGAACTTTACGTACGTCAGTAGGGTGAAAGGAGTAACAACATAATGGAGATACGGTCGAAGTGCCTCCTCCAAACGTCTTGCCCAAGACTCCTCATCTAGAAAGATGTCCGGAGAAAATTAGAGGAGACCCTTGAACCTGATCCCCAACTCTCTCACTGAAATGCTCCCCTGCTGGAGGTAGAGTAGAACCTGCCTCTTCTCAGCATTCATCATGTAAGAGAGATATTCCGCTCGGAACTCCCTCTCGAAGTCAGCCCACGTCACCTCAGCCTCCCTCTTCTCCCCAAGATAATGCATCCACCACCGACGTGTTACTCCCTGCATCTGGATTATAGGCAAAGGAACCAATAACTTTTCCAGATCCCATATCAAGCTAAAAGCTATCACCATCTCCTCGATCAAGCTCTCTGTCTCCTTGTCAAAGATGTTGCCCTCATACTTTCCGAGGGTCTGCTGCTGAGAGGCACAAAGTGTATTCTACCACTAATCGTCCTCCTCTTCTCAGTTAGCCCAATGTCTATCAGCCAAGTCAACCATCTAGACCTCGATCACCCACACTACTCATGGTCGTCTCCCAGGATCCATAGCTTCAAGGTAAACAAGGAATGCCTAATCCCGAGTAGTGTAGAATATTGTTCTTAAATTTTCTTATACTTATTATTCATTTTAAATCCCCAAAATACCCATAAAACACAAGAACACAAGTCATTATGATGTATATACCTTCCCTAGGGTCTCTAACCTGCAACTAGTGTAGCCTCACTTGGTCATTTGGTAGGCCCAGAGTCATTCCATCGGATCACGGGGGGGGGGGGGGGGGGGCTAAAATCCTATATCCTTTCCAGTCTTCCCTAGACTCTTTCACACACAAAGATCACCCAACACTATTGCCCTACCATCCCATGCAATCATCACTGTGCCTAACCCAAGACTCCATCCTATATCTCAACCTCACTCCTCCTATACCATTCTGTCACGACCTACCTTCACCAATATGAGAGAAGGGATAGCAGATTTCCAGACCTTTCCTTCTTCAAGTTGAAGGATAGATAATGACCCCCGAGACCCGCCATAAATAGGTATCTAAGTGGAGACTATCACCAAGGGTATATAATCCCAGAAAAGATGTAATTAATTACCATTTTTCTTTAATAGGATCATGAGATAAGATAGTAAATCCCAACAACACCAAACTGGGGGGGTAAAAGTAATGCCAAAGAAAACTATTCCCATATGCATGTTACAGAAGTAAATTCCACAATGTACAAGGAGACTATAAAGGTAAAGTACCAAAGAAATAAAAGAAGCAACTACAACTGTCCCAACATCTGAGATAGTACGGCCCTAAATGGTCCCTGAAGTCCTCTCGGAAACCTGAAAGCAGATTTATATACATAGGGTGAGCATACATGTATACTCGGTAAGGAAAACCAAAGACTCTTGTGTACAAGTGGGGAGGCATTCTAATGCCCTGTGGAAAAATAGATAACCAAAGCACCTAGCATTGAAAAATATCCACCCAAGCCTCACCAAGGCACACTCCCCAAATAACATGAGTAAATTAATGTATAGTAATAGAACATCGATATTTGGGTACCCCGCGCCACTTTCCCACTGGTTATTGAAGACATCCTACGCATCAAACCAATCCCGCCATTCTCACTACAGTCCCACTGCCACACCCCACCCGCACACACCTGGGCCACAACCATGCATCCCACCCACAAACACCTAGGCAACAAAAACCACTTGTAACCACACCTGCAAACACCTGGGCCAGAACAACTATTGTCATGCCCGAAGACACCTGGTCCTCATCCCGAAGACTCTTTGGAAACAACCTGCCCGTAGACACCTGGGACAACCACCAAAACTATCCTGCCTAAAGAATATGGGGCTATAATGGACCTCTGGCCATCACAGCCTGCCCAAAGAGTCTTGGGCTATTCGAGAAAGGGAGAAAAAAGGGAGCTAATAACAAGCCACTCAGAAAAGTGTTGGGAAAACACCCGCCCCCATGAAATGGGTGTGTTCGACACTAAGTGCTCAACTTGGGTGGGGCACGAATAAGAAACATAATATCTACAATTATATATATAGGTAACAAGCAATCATCAAAAACTAGGGTTTCCAAATCCATCCTAAGCACAAACACCCTTGTTACTATTTATTCATAAAATAAAGGCACAAAACTCACGGCCAAGTCACAACATGCACTAATGGGAAACTAACTAGCATAACCAAAATCCAAATAAAAAGAAACATCCAAACAACAATTTAACCATTCACACCCGGTTCTCTACTTAGGTTACCACAACAATGGTATCAGTGGGATCCCTCAAAGTAATAGAACTAAACCACTCCTCGAGATATATCCCCACACAGCTTCAGAATCAAAACCAACAATAATTCAACAACAGAGGATCCCATCCTCATCCACGTCACCCCATAATCATCGAACAGGACAACACACCTACTACCAAAATAGAGTAGGGAAAATCCCAAGTTCAAGCACATCATTCATTATGTTCTTCTATTTATTGGTTAACTAGGGTGACCACACAAGGATTGATATTCACTGGGTATCCATTTAACCAACTAGATTTAGGTGATTAACCAATTTCCATGTTACAGTTATTTAATCATCACAGAAGACAAGGCTTCATTAGTGCACAAGGGAAGACAACCAATGTCCATTATTTTCAGTGAGAATAAGCCTATATAGTTCACAACATAAAGAAATATAAAAGAGTAATGTAGAATATCGATAACACCCCCCCCCCCCTCATCCATTAAAAGTCTATTTATTATCTTTGTTAAGTTTTGGTTTCATCCATTTTCATAGAAACAGAAGCGTACCTACCCCACATGATACACATTAAGTGGAGGTGAAGGAAAATACATACCTGGTTGATCAAGGATCGAAGTTCTTCTCCACACGCCAAGAACTGGGGATGCACGACTTGCAGGGGAGGAACGTCAGGGACTCTAAGGGTGAGAAGAAAGGCTCCGGCACAGGCACACCTCTTCGCTTGGTAAGGGAAAATGCAAATTCACCAAGAAGAAACAGAGACTATCCAAGAGATATAAGATGAAGGAATCCCTGTGAAATTTAAGGGTGAGATCCCGTTGTTACGGGATATGGAAATTTGAACGGCTTTAATGTTGGATCGTGGTTCCCTATGCGGTTGGGTAGTTATGCAGGATGGAACTAATTGTCATTTAACAATTCTCCTCTGAGGGGTTGTCATAATGGCTATATGTTAAACAATTTTATTTAATCATAAGGAAACGCGTAACAGGGGTGGATATGGAAGGTATAGGGAAGGGTGTGACACCGAGGAAAAACCACATGTTTTGGTATGTTAATGGATTACAGACTCTTGGGGGGGTTAGATATTATTTATGGGCATTGAATTTCTTGAAAGAGGGAATTAAATCATCTTTACATCAAAAGATATGTTGCAGGAGCGGAAAAATTCTGAACTGGAAAAAGGGACAAAGACATGGTGAAAACATGGTGCCACAGTCACGATGTCACCCTCACGGTGCCACTGTCACAGTGTCACCCTTAAGGTTCCACCATCAAAGGTGCCACCATCACCGGTGTGGGACCATCACGGTGCCACCATCATGGTGCCATCGTGACTGGTGTCCCCATGACTGGTGCCACCATTTCGGTGGAGCCGTGTTTTGGCAAAGTAATGGACCAGGTGGGCCTAGGCCATTCCATTATTAGTTCTATAGAAAGAATTTGAACCTAAAAAAAATTTATGTTTTCTTCCATTTCATATTCTTGGTAAACTACTAATGCAATGGTATTTCTCTTCGGGTTCTTGGTAATCCTCTAAAACCATGGTATTTTTCTAGGTTTCATGGCTAACATAAAATTCAATGGTTTTCAAATTTTTTATTCATCTTCAATACCACTAAATTCATGGCCAGATAATTAATAAACCCTCAATAAATTGAGATTGGAGGCCTAAGGTCTCATAATTGTGCTATTTTTGAACTTCTTTCTTAAATTTTGTGTATTGGATTTTATTTAAATTACTTATGTTTTACTTTTAATATCTTTTAATTATTTAATAAATTAATATTTAATCATATAATTCACTAAATATCTTAACATGTATCAATCCACCTCTCTCTCTAAATTTATATTTTTTTATATGAAATTCAATAATGTTTTGCATACTTTGACTTTTTAATTTCATCCCTTTATTTCATTTTAAAATATTTAAAGGTAATTCAACCCTTTCCATATTAATATGTCTAATAATTTATATCAGAATATACCTTGTTTTTTAAAATTTATGTAGACTATTTTTCCAAAATTTGGTTTTTTGAAATCAAAATTTATGTCATGAAATGATTTTTAAAAAATGGATCCCACATTTAATATACATGGTTCCCCAAAGTAAATTCAATGCGGGTTCACCCCTTTCATCGATGGAAAATAAAATAGTTATTGGGAAAGTGAAAGATATAATTTTATTTGTAGAATAATTTATTTTTCAAGATAATTATCATGCATGGTTACACACACACTAAAGAAAGAGAAGAAAATGTACATCTGCTGACATTGCCTCTTTTGGACCAGGTAACAAAACCAAAAATTCTCTTCATTTTGGTTTGGATCTAAATGAATCTAATCATGTATCGACTTGAAATATTTCCCATAAAATTTTCAAATTACATAATGTTACATATTATGCTATAAAAAAGTATAAGATATGTAAATTGACATGTATATATAAGATTTTGAAAGTTTTAGAACACATTATAATAAATTAATTTTTGATATTTTTACACTTGTTAATGAAATTTTCAATTTTATAAAATCTCTTCCTGATTATATTTATATATAAACTCTTGTGAAGAATATAGTTTGGGATTTTCTTGTTTCTTGGGATCCAATGGTACTAATGATTCAAGAAGAAAATGGCATTCATAAAATACTTATTGAAGAACTTATTATATCTCTCATGAATTATGTGATAACTATGAAGAGACAAGAAAAAAATATGTAAAGTGAAGTAAAATTATACAATTGATATTAAATTAATAAATTATGAAACTTGTATAAGTGAAATATATGGAGAACATATATCCCATAAAGTATGAATTTTAATGAAGAAGAATAAAACATTTCATCATTATGAAAAAAGAATCATCAAAATAAATCTACATAAACTCTTTTAATTATATAAGATATAGAAACATAAAGCCATTTGAAACCTTTCACAACAAGAAAATAAATAAATAAATAAATCCCTCAAAGTCTATACATGGAGTCTAAGTGGTTATAACCTCTCTACTTCAGAATCATGTGATGATATCATAAAATTTCTCATGGCTGAAATTTAGGTATACATAGAATTTAAATCTCATATGTATTTAACTTCTAATTATTCTTATATACATATTATTCAATCTAGTTATATTATGAGGAGTTAGTGAATGGATTTTTTTTAACCTACCCAAAAATTCAATGAACTCAAAAAGAAGTATAATAATGTTTTTTTAAAAAATAATCAACTTTCTAAATAAAATAATGATTTATCTTTAAAATAAAAATTAGAAACCTTATGTTTAGAAATTAAAATAACAAATTAAGTATCTTAGCATTTTTACTTCAAACTTCACCAAAGATAATAAAGTTTTGAATTAAATTCTTGGTTCTTAATGACAGTTAAAAAATAATTTTGGTTTTGTTTTTCCAAATTAAGAAATAATGTCTAAAAATAACATTAATTTTGTAAGAGAATTTTCTCAAGATAAAACACTCAATTATTATAGAAAATTCAAGCATCTCATTTATGAATTTTATTGTAAAAATGATCATTAGGATTAAGAAAATCAATTAATCTCTATTATAATACATTTTTTTTGAATTATTATAGAAAAGAATATGGTAAACAATTATGGATTATAAAATTACTATTGGAAAATATGAGTGGACCCAAATTTGGGTACCAAAATATTTAGTTTCATGATTATTTTATTGTTAAATTGCCTCAAGAGAAAACCCCAATAAGAATCGTGGCACTTAGATAGTGGGTTCAGGAGAAATATGTGTGGTGAATACTCCATTTTCAATCATCTTGAAATCCTTTTTAATATGTATTTGAATTTACAGTTGAAATATTAAAATTTCATTCATAATTTAATTTTTTTTAACCTATTATTTTTTCATTTCATTATTTTTGAAATATATATTACAAATTTTATTTATTTCACCCTTAGTTAACCAATTAAAATATTGAGTTACCATTCCCTAACTCATTGGCATGAAATTTTTTATGTAATATTTAATTTATTAATCATTTAATTGAATGATATTTACATTGTGATTGAATTTTTATTGTAATTGTAATAAATTTTTTCTATATAACCTCCATAATGAGTTTTTTATTTTAAAAATGAGGTTTGATATTGTTTTTATTGTTATTAATTTATAACTATCAGTATTGGTCAATCATATTAAGTTTGATTGTCCAAGAAAAAACATCCATGTCAGGATGCAAACAAGTGGATGTTGTTTTGGAGAATATTCACCTCAATGTGTTTACCTCAAAGAGGTATGGTTGTGTGTTAATCCAATCTTCACCAGATGAATGAGTAGTGGGCCTTTACTGGAAAAATGGTTTGAAACTAATGAGGGATTTTAATTGGATAATTCACATAAATTTATGATCCAAGTTTGAATTTTGCTCAAAATATCTTAAATCATGAATTTATTTTATAATATATTAAATATATATTACATTACAAAATATATTAAATATTTATTTATTTTAAAATATCATAAATTTTAAATTTACTTCCAAATATAATAAATATTTAATTTATATAACAATATCATAAATCTATTAAATCATGATTTTATTCAATAATATATTATATATTGAATTTATTTTAAAATTTATTATGTATTTAATTTATTTCAAAATATCATAAATCGTGAAATTATTTTAATATCTTCAAAATTTTGAATTTATTTAAAAATATTTTATCTCTTTATATTTTTAACAAATCATTCAAATAATGAATTTATTATAAAATCTTCTAAATCATGAATTGGTTTCAATTTTTATTAATTTTATTAATTCCAAATCATGTATTATATTCCATTATAGAAAATTTAAATATATTTTAAAAATTTATTTGAAATTGGATTAACTTTACTAAATCTTTTTTAATTATTTTCCAAAGTCCTTATTGATTTAAAAGTGTTATTTTTAATTATTTTATTGTTTTGTTTTAACTCTGGAAAATAATTTTTACTTTTTCCAATTATTTTTTAATATATTTAGTTGAGGGGGATTGAAACCTAAATTATACTATAAAATATTAACAGAGGAGAAAACGATTTTAATATAATAATTTGAGCTAGTTGAAAATATATTTTATTCTTTAAAGATCATGATTTCTTTTCAATTTTGAATGAGTTTTTTTGATACATTGAAAACATGAAAATGATTATTTTTTAGTTTTTAGTTTATTATTTTTACAATTTTAAATAAATTAAAATTAAAATCCTATTTTTTTTCCAAATTTCAAATCTATTTTTGCTTCTCGTTTTCATAATATATATTTATATTGACCTATATTCATTTAGAACTAATTATGTTTTTTTATAATCACAAAGAGTGAAAAATTTATAGTACCACTGGGATATTTATAATTTTTATTATTTTAATGTATTTTAATTTGGGGATGAAATTTCCATTAAAGGTACTTTATGTTTTTAAATTTTATTTATTAGATTGAATAACATTTATATAAAAATTTATTTTAACATGAATTGTGTGTTTTATGTCTTTAAAATCCAATAATTTTAATACATTTATTATTGAATATGAATTTATCACCTCCTTTTAAATTCATTATGAAATACTAAAATTCATTTTTAAATTTTATTTGTTATATTTTAAGTGCATTTTATTATCATAAACAGTGATATTATTATACATCACTCTATTATATGTGTTTTAAGGATCAGAAACACCTTTTATTGATATAAGAATTTAATTTAATTAGATTTGAATATTTATGCTTGATCATGAATATAGGTTTTCAATTGACCAAATGAAGGATTTAAATTGAGTGAAGAAGATAAATAGAGAGTTTCACATAGCCTGTTACCACCAGTTACATGGTGGAGTTTCACCGGTCAGCTAGTGGTACAAAAAAAGAATTGTAAATCCATATATCTCACCAGTTACCTGGGGAAATAAAGTGACTAAATTGGGGCATTTTCATTGTCTTGGAAGCCTACAACCAAACGACATGTTAAACTATGGAATCAGTCAGCTATCCAATGATGTCAAGTCTGCAAGTCAAGTACAGTATTTATGATGGTCTTAAATGTATTATTTGACTCATTAACACATATTTGTCGATATAGTTACCATTGAAGCCTATAAATACAACCTATGGTAGGATTTTAATTTTATTTTATTTATCTTCATCAAATATCTTTTATCTATAAAGAATGAAAAAGTGAAACTACTAAAAAATTTCTCCCTCTATTCCTCCTCTTAAGATCTCTTTATATTTATTTATTCAAACACTTTGATCACCCGTATTTCACTCACTAATTATTTTAATTTATTATTATCCATATTTTTATATGATTTATGTAATTTCATAAAATGGTTTTTTCCTATTCAAAAATCATTTTTCTTAGTTCTTATGTTCTTGGTTGACAAAGAAAACCAAGGTCATTCTCTTTGGGTTCTTGGTAAAAAATTAAAAAATATATTATTTTCTAAATTTAATTAATAAAAACAATGTTAAATAAATTTTTTTAAATTCATTTTTCTTTTATATCAACAAATTCACGACCTATAAATTGATCATCCCTATGAAAATTTACGTCGGGGATATAGGATCTCATAATTGAGCTATTGTCAAACTTTCTTAAGAAATTTTGTTCCTTATATTTTATATACATTCCATAGAGTTTAATTTTTAATCACTTTCTTAAATTTAATAAATTAGTATTTAATCATATCAATCACTTAACATATATAAATAATTATATCACTTAATAGTTTTTTTCACTATGCTTATTATTTTTAATTTCAAATACTTTTTCAATACTATTAGGATTTCTTTGATTTCTTTAATTTCATATCTTAATTCCATTTTAAAATTTTAAAGGAAATTCACCTCCCTATTTTCATATTAATCATACCAATATTATACATCGAAATATATAATTAAGGAAATGTATCAAAATTGTATATTTAAAAGAATAAAAACATTACATAGATTTATATAATGTCAAACACATATTTTGAAATTTAAAATAATATGTTTAGCTACATTTTTGTAATTTATTAAACATAAATTTTATATTTTAACAATGTTTTATATGATTAAAATTTATTCTTACATCGTGATAATGTCATACGAGTGACATTATGTAATTCCTCGACCCTAGTTACCCAGAGTCGGTGCATTATTACATAACATTGGCTTGATCAAAAAATATCATGTCTCGAAAGACCGATTAGTTTAGAAGCCTTGGAAGTACTAGATACATTCATAAGGTTTACATTACATAAAAAAATTAAAACTACAAAAACATTGTTTCCAAAGACAACACTGAGATCCTGTAGACTATCCCTACAGGTCAGTCATAATATACTTATTTGGATCCTGGGAAAAATAAAACATAGAAAGGGGTGAGCTCATATGATCAGTAAGGATGACAATATAGCAGAAACATTCATAAATAAGCACAAATATTTAAGAAAATATATAAAACAAAAATAAAATCCTTTTCAACATAAACTTCATCATAATATTGAAAGCATAAATCAAAATAATTATATTTACTTACATACATGGATATTATACTAGTCTAATAATAACATGAAATATCAATAGCCACTTTCATAATGATGGAATGCATAATGCCAGACTTTTATAACCAGATAGTCAATACCTTATGCCAAGACTACAAATAAGATTTTGTAAAGGCCTTATGCCAAGACACTAGTTTGTCTCATGAGACCTACTGATGCATCTAGGAGCTATAGCAGACTCCACCCATAACTTACTAAGTCCAATGCATTCCACACATGAAGAGGTTTAAACCTAACATAAACATTCATATTAAAAATAGCATACAAAATGTCAATACATTATCCATAAACCGTGAATGGTGTAAAAATAACACATACAAAGTCAGACATATCATAAAACATTCAACAAAACATGGAAGTTTTGTATCATAATAAATCAGTATCAAATAAGCTTAAAATCCAACAAAGGATGTTGACATAGATGAAATCAAAAACTTTTTTTAGAGAAATATATCTTTCTATTTTGAAATCATTTAAGAAAACTTTTTTTTTTGAAAATATTCTTATATGCTTGTAAGTGAAGTTTCGACGATGTTATAATGGCGTAAAATAGTTTCACCCTCCGTATAAGTTAAAAAAACATTCTTACCTAATTTTTTTTTGAAAAGGTCATAAAGTTCCTTGTTTGGAAAACAACAGAAATAATCCTTTCAAAACATATAAGGTCAAATAAGGGTATAAATTAATTTAACACACTATCTAGTAAATAGTAAAAATGTTTTGAAATGCATTTTTATGAAGCATGGATGTGGATGATAATGAGGTCCCAGAAGATAATTACGTATAAACAATCTCGGATAATTAAGAGATAGTGAAATTAACCCTTAACTTGTACTTTTCCTTGGTCGAGGGTAGGTTAACCTCTTGTATAATGGTGAAATAATTGTTATTAAATCATCCAATAATCATATAGGTTAATATGATATCATATATGATCTTTTAATATTGCTTTGTTAATAATATTATAGTATTATCATCGTTTCGGGTGTTAACTGATTCGTTTTCCATTATATGCTTTGTTACATAAGAAATGTTTGTTATGGATATTATGTATCTTATTAATATTCAGAATGATAATAAGTATTTAAACATTATTTATAATCATAAAATTAAAATTAGTCTTGAATGGATATGATGGGGAATGAATCATATCGTGTTTGTGGAGACGGTAATCCGTACGTATGCACGAGTGACCATATCATTATTTTGATATTAAAATAATAGATAATTGGATAGTGTATAATATATGAAGAATAATTATCATGTTATATTTATTTTTTACATCAATTGTACATCATTGTTATACCCATCAAAAAAATAATGAATTGAATAACAACTACACCAGGACGTGGAGACGGTAACCCGTACGTATGCACGTATGGTGACATGTCATTAAAAGGATGGATAGAATAATGAATATGGTTGTTCCATATTTATAATAACATCACATTATATATAAGATACTGGAGTTATTATTTTGTAATGGAAACAAAAAAGAAATAGTAAGTGGAAGAAGAAAGGAACATGAAAGAGGAGATGATATATTTACCTATTCTTCCGGTTCTTCCTTTTGATTTGATCAAAAGGGCTCCATAGGATGGATTTATGAAAAAAGGAAAGCCTCTATGATGAAGGGAGGATATTTGAGAGGGTATTTGGGAAGGTTTTGGCCGAGCCAAATGGCTTTGAAGGTGTAAATTAGATAGAAGGGGGAGTGACCTATTATAAGATGGGTGAGGGGTACCTTAGGAAAATCTAGAAATATTATTTTATAATAAACTCATTTTCGGATTATAAGGTCAAAAAAGTAATTTATGTAAATTATAAGGTGGGTAAGGTTCTAAAACCACTAAAAAATAGGTTTTAGATAGATTTGGGTCACTATATTGTCTTCATATTTTAGATTTAACTCTTAGTAAAATAGTTTGGCATTTACCATGTCTCCTTGTATTTTTATATTATATGGTAAATAAACATACTAAAAACAACCAAGTGAACCCCAAGTGGTTCATTAATGATACACCTATCATTATACAAGTCCTTTGGAAGAGAATTATATTTTTAGGAAGAGAATATCAATTAATAATATAATATTTGTTTTAAAAACTATTTTATGTAAATTTTGACACTATTTGGTATTTTGTTTTTTCCAAATTCATAACAGAATTATTACTTCAAAAAAAAATTCATCTAACCATTCATAACATGTCTTATTAACCTATAAAATTAGTGTAATTTATAAAAAGTCTCAAATTACATTTATTTGGATATTTATAATATCAATGATTTTAATATTTCAATAATTATGTAATTATTGCATCATCATTATGTCACAAATAAATTTAATTATTTAATGTCTAAAAATATAAATAAAATACCATTATGTAGGAAATATAATTATCTTTCTAATGAATAATTATAGTCTAATTTAACAAATGTGTAACCCTATATTAAAAATGGTTTAGTTATTAAAATTTGAATTTAACACTTTTTACTCTTCATTAAATTAAATAATAATAAATGTCCTAATCTAATACAAGTGGACCTAAAGGATCATATTTTATTCCTAAGGTTTTTTTGTTCAAATTAAATTTATCCAGTAGAATTAGGACATGTTTTAGTGTAATAATAATATCATTTTTACCCTTAATTGATCTATTTACATTTAACCGTGGTAAATAAAAGTAAAAAGATATTGTTCACCAATTATTATTTTCATCTCATTGAACCACATTTTACTTACTGATATCAACCATGTCTCTTATATTTTTTAAATTCAACTCACAGAAGCGGTAAAATTATGTTTTATGTAAATTTGCAAATGCTCCTAGGAAGTGGGTAAAAGACGGCAAAAAGTTGAATAAAATTTTTATATATCTAAAATTATTATAAAATTACGCCAATGAATTATATTTAACATATATAGGTAATATGTATCTATTTTTTCATAAAATAAATTTAAATAAAATAAGTAATTATTTAAATAAAAAGTCGGTTTAAAACAATGACCTAGTGTTTTTCACTATTCATCAAAAATTGAAAGTTTTCAAAAAAATACCAAAATTTATCATTAAGGTAATTTTGATATTCTGAATTAAAAAATTATTTCTATATTACCAAATTAAAAACATAGATGTTTCATTTATTAATTTAAAATTAATTCCCGTTGTCAAATCTAAAAAGCGTGTTTTTGGGAAATAATAACTCACAAAAGATTGCTACTTGTTTAAGTTCAATTTCAAAGTCAAATTACATCTAATGATTAAAATTGGGTTAAATGGTAAAAATATAATCTATTTATACATACAAAACACTAAAATGTATAATTTAGCACTACAAATTATTTTGATTTAAAAAGTTGTTTTCAGTTAAAATATAGTATTTTTCACTATTCACCCAAATATGAAAGTTATCAGAAAAACACCAATAATTTATTGGACATAAATTATTATGTCCCGATTCTATATAATAATTTTATTTTGTAAAATTTAATATATAAAAGTTTCAAATATTGGAATTTAAAATGGTTTTCCATTAAATGGCGGTAAAATTGCATTTTTTGTAAAAAAATGCCTCTTTTATCTGAAAAAAATGAATTTGTTTTTTTCATTGTGTCTAAGAAACTCATAATATGGATTATAAAATTATAAGTATTATATAATGTTAAAATTTTAGTTAATACTATTCATAACCTCTTTTGAACGGCTATTTTGGTAAGTCTTTCTGTGCTTAAACTCGGTGTTGTGTGTAGTGCAAGTTATTGAATTACTTTGAAGAAATAATGTACTATGAAATATTGGTGTGTTAAATTCTTCCCTCCTTCAATAAATCATGTCCTTTAAATTTTAAATTTTCCTTCGAAAATAGAAGGTTGAAAATATAAAATAACATTGTGGGAAAACCCACATCAAAACTAAGTTAATAAAATTTATTCTTTATAAGAGAAAAGGGGGAATGAAAAAGTCACCAAAAAATTATGATCTCTATTAGGAGAACATTGGTGAAAATTATAGACACATAATTGGAGGGAAAACATAACTATTTATAGGGAGTGATTGATGTCATTAGTCACAAATAGTTTTAGAATTGAGGGCCTTAAAGCCATAAATCTATGATGATTTAAAATATCATTGGTTCAATAAAACAAAAGGTATTAGGATAACACATTTTTAGTTTTTATATCCCTTACCTAAAGTTTAATAATTAATTAATTAATAGAATACGAGAAAAATATATATATACTAGACAATTAGAGTTCTATCCTTTAACTAATTTCTACCACAAACTCATTTTTCACTCTAAAAGATAATAGAACATAAAAAAATATTCTATTTATCCTATTTCTATAGGGTTACAAAAAAATGAATTTATAATTCATCTACCAGACCTTTAAAAAACTATATTATTCATCTAGTACATCACGTGGTCTAATGGTAGGTGATACACACTCATCACCCTTCAGTTGTGGGTTCAAGTCTCGCGGCCTTATCAGACGTGACAGGTTGCCGCCCGACCTCCGGGTTGTCCTTTTTATGGAAATACAAAAATAATCTCAAACTAAACCTATCCAAAATAATTCTATCCAAATTCACTGTCCAAAATTTATAATGAAGGTAAACTCAACGGAGATCCTTTTTTCTACGTAATAACATGTGAACACCTTCATCGTGTACTCTATTAAAACACTGCAACGTCATGAATTACCATAAAACATTATTGATTACATTCATGCTCCCTTATTCCTTATATAATACTGGATTTACTCTTTATATCCAAAAATGTTTTAAACTCCAACAATAATGGAATATATAAATCATTAATCAGTTTCAAGGTATTCAAGAATATCCAATATAATTTATCCAAATCAATCATGTATTATTACAAAATCACTACCTCAGTATCAAAACCATATTATGGTTTATATTTCTTTCAACCATTTATTTTCCAAAAATTTCACATGCTATTGAGTCACTTTTCATGGTTCCACACAATTTTAAGTCCTCAATGAAATAGTACTACAGTACAATCCTTATATACTCTATAATTTTTATAACATGTGCATCATTAATACAATACTCAAATGACAAAATACTTTAACAATTCAAGAAATCTAATCATTCATCTTCATCTTAGGTAGTATCATTACTTTATTATTATCCAATAGCATCATTTGGGGAATACTCTGATGATTTGGGCATTGATTCGCGTAGTGTACCAACTCCTTGAATATAAAGAATTGTACATTTGAAACTTTTTTCTTACCCTTGCAATCATGTATTTGGTGTCCTTTTTCTCCACACTTATAACAAACTCCCATTCCCTTAAAGATTTTACCAAGGTGATTCTTTCCACAGTTATCACACCTGGGAAAATACTCCTTTTCCCTCTTCCCTTTATCCATATTTATCTCTTCCATCCTTTTCTTCTCTTGCTTCCCTTCAAAGCCATAGGACTCAGAGAATTATTTACTTATCTTATGAACACATGATACTAAATATTCATATGTTGAGAATACATGGGAGACTATTTCCCGTCTAAATGATGGCTTAATACCATGAAATATATGATCCTTCTTACTCTTTGGATCAAATATATTGATGTAGTTCACATTCCTTCTATTGGGAGCCATTTCATTACAATAGCATACACTATGTCATTTTATGAATTGAAATGAATAATTCCAAAATTATAAATTACCTAACGTAAATTGAACAGTTTATGGAAATAATCTATAATCATAAAAAATGTTTTCCTTGAGGAAGTATATAATCATAAACACTTCATAATGGTTTGTAAAGAAAATGAGAATTATCATAAGCATATTCCCCGGGGGTGTCGTAACCAAGAGTGCTGCAAGGCCCGTTGTCGTGCACCAGTTCTTATTCGAGTCTAGCTCAAAGTGGTATTTTTGGGTTTTACCCTTAGGTATAACTGTGCCAGAGCTGCCTATACCAGCTCGTTTTAAGACAGGGATGTATTTCGTGGAAAAACACAAAATCTCTACAATACCAAAACATTAGAAAGTTATTATATAATAATCCTCAACGTCTATCTTAGGGATCTGTGCTCTAATCAAGGATTACCTAAATCTTGTCACACCCCGACTGCAGATGCCCTTATTTTACTCTTTTCTTGGTCTCGGTCTGAATTAGTTTAATGTTTATTTGTGTTGGCGGTTTCGCGCCGGTGCGCGGTCACCACATCGTTAGCGGTGACCGTGCGTTCGGCCCGGGTGACCGTGTGTTCACCCGGTGTTTTAAATATTAAAATTGTTAAGTTGACATTTTATTATTATTACTATTTAAATTGTTATTTTTATTTTTGAAGTTGTATTTATTCTATGTATGTCTACATACATGTTTATATATGTATATATTGATATATGTATGTCTGTATATATATATATATATATATGTTTATATGTGCTTATGTATATAAGTGTATATATTTATATATGTTTAGATATAGGTATATATGTCTATATATATATATATGTGTGTGTGTGTGTGTGTGTGTGTGTTATTTTTAAATGGTTTTATTATTCCAAACATTTTTGTTATCATAATAGTTATTATAATTAACAAATTTTTATTTTTTTTATCATTATATTACATAAGTATTATTATTATTATATTTTATTATTATTATTATTATCATATTTTATTATTACTATTATTATTATTATTACTTAGGATATTATTATTATTATTATTATTATTATAAAGATTTATTATTATTATATAGTTTTATTATTTTTAGGATTTGTTTTATTTAATTACTTATACTATCATTCAATATTATTATTAGTATATTATTTTTATTTTATTATTATGATTATGGTATTTAATTATTATTATGATTATTATTATTATTATTATTATTATTTTTAACATATATATATATATATATATGTATTATAACCCTAAAATCTACCCCTAACCCTATTCCCCGGAGGTGCCCCCCCCCCTCTTCTCTCTTCTCTCTTCTCTCTTCTCTCCCTTCTTCCACACCCTATGCGTGTCTCTGCCCTCCTTCGACCGTCGCCCCGCCGGCCTTCACCTCGCTGACCCGATCCAGCGCTCGGCTAGCTGCCGCTTCCCGCGGCCCGCATCCAGCCTCCGGCCCCGGCTTCCTATCGCCGCTCCCTCGCGCAGCACCCCAGCGGCCCCGGATTTCCGTCACCGCCACCCTCGCCCTGTCCGGCTCCCGTTCTGGCCACCACCAGCCTCCAGCCCGCACCTCTCATGCACCTCCTCCTCCTCCCTGCACAATCCGGTCGCCGGCCCGCCTTGCCCCTGCCTCCTCCGCTAGTCCGACTGCCCCACCTCTTCCCGCACACCCGGCCTGCCGACCTGTTGGCTTCCCTTCACCTCGCCGCACCCCTGTCCGGATCTCTCGACGTTTGGCGCTCTGCCTCGCCGCACCGCACCAGCCGCTTCATCCCGGTCCGGTGACCTCCCTGACCACCGTGCCCGGCTTCCCCGTTTCCGGCCTCCTTTAGCTGCACCTGTTTCCCGTCGCCGCACCACCCGGGCCTACTCTGGCGGCGACCTCCTGTCCGGAAAACAGTCTGGAGGACTTTCCCCATTCCCGGCCTTCATCAGCCACGCCGGAAACTTCGCCAGCCTCACCCTGCTCCGGCGACCCCGCCACACCCCTATGGACCAGCCACCTCCGGCCGAGCCTTCTCTGGCCACATCACCTCCGGCCAGCCTGCTCTGGCCAGCCTGCTCTGGCCAGCCCACTCTGGCCAGCCCGCTTCCGGCCAGACCGGCTTTGGCCGCGCCGCACCCGACTTTCCTTACTCGTTTCACCCCTATCGCGCTCGCTTCGACCCGCAGGCCTTCCGCGGTGTCGACGTGTCATCCGGTCAGCCTCGTGCAGCGTCGTCGCGCCGTCTAGCGCCCTCACGACCAGTCGCTCATCTCGTTCTTGTTTGGGCGAGCAGTGAGCACCGCTGCAGAAAGCGACTAATTTTGTTAACCTTGTTTCACCAGCCTTGATGTCAAGGTGGTTTTATTCCATTTGTTCATTAGAGTTATTTCAATTTAGCGTTTATGTGTTTTTAATTGTTTTAATTTTGTTCCAGCCTATTGGTAAGGTTTTTCCATGATTCTGCGATCGTTAGCATGCACGTGCTGGTGCGACCATTTGAGTCGTGACACGTCATTATGTCTGGATAGCGAGCAGAGATGGGTTTCTGCATTTTTTATCCATTTTAATTAGTGCTTATGTGTTTTGAGTTATTTTTTCTTTTGTTTCAGCATGTCACGAGGTATTTTCGCCTTATCGAAGTTTTTCCCACTTTCGTTTTCTAGTGCGCAAGTGTGTGATGTGTCGCGTTATCGCAAACAAGCTGCAATTCAAGTAGGTCTCCCATTTCACTCGCCATTAAATTTAGAATTTATTTAGTCCTTGTGTTTTTATTGAGTTTCAGTAAATTTAAAAGTATTATTAAGTACTTATTCATAATGTGGTGATCTACTCTGTTTATTTCTATAATTTTACTGGAAGTATTTTTCTTGGTTTTAATTGTTTGCTTTCCAGGTGATATTGCTAAATGGGTTCTTTATGAAATGTGAAAGTCATGTTGAATTGTGTTTTGAAATGGTTTTAGTGTTTGTAAAATGGCAGGTGTATTTTTTATGGAAAATCGTATTTTCTTAGAACTTTGATTAGAGTAAATGCTCGTATGAACTTTAAACTTGATTTTGGAAACATTAAGTGTGGTTCTTGGTTGTTGAAAAAAAAATTCTTTGTTGCGTGAAACAATGTTTGGATTTAATTTGAGAAATAGTGTTCCTTCAAAAAGTGATTAAAGGACCGGTTGGCACTTTATTCATTGTGAACTGACTATATATATATGTACGCACTTATGGGGCATCTCTACTAGGGGACTTCCCTTCAGGGATTGTCCTGTAGGGGTGTCCGTGTAAGGGGATAGCAAGTGCGGTGATATGAGTTACACGTGCGAGGGCCTCCCTCATACACAGTATTATTAAAAACCACCATGGTTTCCTGGGTTTCTTTTAGAGAATCGAGTGACGATTGCTGGCTAACCCCGATTAGACGGGTTAGTCCCCCCTTGGTAGGCAGGTCTTGTAGGGCATGCCACTAGTTGGTTATTGGGGTGGCAATTTCGTTATTGATTATGGAGTACCATGTCTGTAGGTAGTCTTAACCCAAGTACGTCCAGGGGTTTTCTTGGGATGTTTAGGATCTCCCATGGTTTTTGCTTATAACTTCTATTTTACCTTTACTTGTGCTTGTCTTCCTTGCTTGTTTACCTTCAGTCATCCTTCATAGATTATTCTTTTAGATTTTGGGAAAATGGTTTTCGAATGAAAATACTTTATTCTCTTTGTGTATGTTTTGAAAACGTAACACTTATTTCCTTTTTAGAATGAGTATAGAACTAATGAAAGGAATCCAACTTTTGAAAATTAATAAGGGAAATGTCTCATGTTTTGATTTTCAAGTGAAATATTATGAGAGCTTACTTTTATACATTTTAGTTCAAACCTGGATTATGTAGATTCTTTATTTACTTGAAGTGCTTTGGGATTTGTTGTTGGGCTCACCTACTGAGTACTTTTTTGTACTCATGCCTATCTTTTATCTTCTCAGTTGCAGGTTCCTTTGTGTTCAGGGTTTCCCTGGTTTAGTCGCTCAGTGTTGGAGCGAGGATGGTTTTCAATTGGGTGGTGACCCGTGGGGTCACGTGTAGGTACGTTGGTTGTATAGTTTCGCTTATATGTTTCGTTTAGTTTATATTCTTTTACTATTTATGGTTTTATTTTGGTCCAAATCGTTCCCACCTATTTACTTTTGATGCCCGGCACTAGTTGCCATCCCGGGGGGATCGGGAATGCCGCTCGAGACTTGCCGCGGACTGGCTCGGGTGATCGGTTTCGGGTCGACCCAGGCTGGTTCGTGACAAAATGGTATCAGAGGAGGTTCTTATTATTTGGGTTGTCCGGTGGATGGAGATTAGGACTGTCGGGACTCGAGAGGTAGGTACAGGAAGGACGTCATAAACCCTCTCTCGTTCCGCACCTCGAGTCGCCAGGGATAGTCTAGGAATTGTGTCTCTATCTCTTTCTGGTTTGTTTTGGATCAAGGGATGACAATGGAGACAACCCGATGTCACATCATGATTTCACATGGAGTAGTGACCCATGTTGAGTTTGTGTACATGGTTTGAATTCCTCCTAGTGGTCGACACTTACTTGGGACATGGCCCACTACCATGTCGCTAGGTTGAGCATGACTACTAGTTCCTCACTCCAGTGGTTGATGCAAATTTGGGTGTTGCTTTAATTTTGGTTGGTGTAAGTGCGTTTTTGGAAAAAAGGGGGTTTTGAAAATTGGACTGGTTTCTTTTAAAAGACATTAAATGTATGAAATGAGTTTTAAAACTGAAATCTCTTGATTTAGAAATCTGTTGTTTGCTTGAAATTGGTTAAGAATGGTTTGGGGTGAAACCTCAGGTCCTCTTTATGAACGTTTGCACATGTATAAGAATGCATGGAAAGTGCATGTTGGTGCGAGTATGAATTGAAAGTGGATGAAGACATGTGCAACGGTTCATAGGAATACCTAGGTGTGTATTTGAAATTTAAGACATGTCCTTGTTTTCTAAATTGGTTTTTAAAGGGGAAATGGTTTTAGAAAGTGGTGTTAAAATAGTGTGGTTTTGGAATCTAAAATAAAAAGGGGATTTTATTTTGGGTTGTGTTTGTTTTTGTTTAGTCTTTGTGCTGATTGTTTTTGATGAAGGCACTTTTATTGATTTTGCTTTGATTTGATATTGGTGTTGGCTTTGTTTTTTATATGTCACTGAGGAAATATCTCCCAGAAAGGACTCTAAGGATTTTGATAAGTCATGCCCAGTTTTTGGCCCTCCTAAGAATTTACATATTCTCCATGGTGATCAGGGTCCGCTAGAGGCAGTGGAATGGCTCGAGGAAGTGGTGTGTATCTTTTGAACATTGGTAACTCCCGATAATGTTAAGGTTTGTGCAATTATAGATTTGTTTGAGGGTCCAGCTCTGGACCGGTGGAAGAGGGTTACCCCATCGTCAACGCAAGTTGGAATGACGTGGGATGTCTTTAAAATTGTTTTCATCCAATGGTTTGTACCTGAGGAAGTGAAGCTGGAGAAAAAGAGAGAGCTTGTGCATATTCAACAAGGCCAACGGACGGTGAAGGCATATGTTGACCATTTCAAGGAACTGATTTCCTTTTCTCCATAGGTAGCATCGCATGAGCTCATGAAGGCCTCTTTTTTCACGAGGGGTCTTCGTCCAGAGATCAAGGAGCGAGTCCTCCCTTCTAAAGACCATTATTTCGAGAAGCTGGTGGAGGAAGCATTCTTATATGAGTAGGTTTCTGGTGCTCTGGTGGTTAGTACTTCAGCATACCCTGTTGTTCGTAAGAGTTCCCCCTCTGGTGTGGAAAATATTCCAGAGATACTTGTTCCTAAGGAGTTATCCCCTTTGCTCCCAGCTTCCAGTTCATCAGATCGTTCAATGGTATGCTATCAGTGTGGTCGTTTCGGGCATTTAAAGTCATCTTGTCGCAACTCTCAAAAGATGTGTCATCGCTGCGGCTGTCTGGGTCATCTGGAGAAGTTTTGCAGGAAACGTCACTTGAAGGGGATACTGTGATTGGATAATGTTAGTACCTGACTGTGAGGCAGGAGATGCTTCAGCCATCAGAGCCCCAACCATAGGTCTCGGGGTGAAGCTCACACACAGTCAGGAGTTCCCAGTGTTGTGAAGCCTTGGTCCAGGTTCTGTTTTCCGTATCGAAGGTGGAACAATTAAAGACCTTTTCATATTTGTTTTCCTACTATTAAAGTTTCAACAGCGTTGTAAATGTGTTGTTTTTTCATAAAGTTATGATGGGCTTGTTTTATGATAATCCAAGCAGACTTGTCATCTGGATGTGATATTCTGAACCGTGTGTCCTTAAAAGTGTGTTTGACCCTTGTGTGGGTTGGCCTCGGTTTAGATGCTTGCCGGATGTGGTTATGTTCCGTGGATTTAAGTGGGCCATGTTTTCGAATTGATGTCTATGTTAATTCCTTTCGTGGGTTTCCCCTAGAATTGAAGGTTGTTGACTCTAGTCGAGGGTTCAACGTTTCGATGGAGGTGTTGTTTTGACCGTGTTATAGGAGTTGGTTTGGATCGGTAATGAGTTTCTGCACTGAACCCGCCTCCTTGTAGTAGTATGTTTTGAATGTTAAATTTTTGAACTAGTTATGTTCTTGTGGTGGGGAGAACCCCTTTGTGTTCTCCCCTCAACTTCATACTTCAGTTTTCTCTTGAATCGGTTGGGTGTGGCCTGTGTAAAGTAAGGTCATTCTGAGATTCCTAGTTCTCTTTGGTTCCTTTAGTTCCATTGGGGAATGGACTTGAATCTTGACCACCTTTTGTCTTGGTGACTTTTTGGGGGCAGAAAGTGTCTGTGGTGGGGATAAATGTCACACCCCGACCACAGATGCCCTTATTTTACTCTTTTCTTGGTCTCGGTCTGAATTTTTTTAATGTTTATTTGTGTTGGCAGTTTCGCGCCGGTGCGCGGTCACCGCATCATTAGCGGTGACCGTGCGTTCGGCCCGGGTGACCGTGTGTTCACCCGGTGTTTTAAATATTAAAACCGTTAAGTTGACATTTTATTATTATTACTATTTAAATTGTTATTATTATTTTTGAAGTTGTTTTTATTGTATGTATGTCTACATACATGTTTATATATGTATATATTGATATATCTGTGTGTATATATATATATGTTTATATGTGATTATGTATATAAGTGTATATGTTTATATATGTTTACATATAGCTATATATGTCTATATATATATATGTGTGTGTGTGTGTGTGTGTGTTATTTTTAAATGGTTTTATTATTCAAAATATTTTGGTTATAATAATAGTTATTCTAATTTACAAATTTTTATTTTTGTTATCATTATATTATATTATTATTATTATTATTATATTTTATTATTATTATTATTATTATCATATTTTACTGTTACTATTATTATTGTTATTACTTACGATATTATTATTATTATTATAATGTTTTATTATTATTATATATTTTTATTATTTTTAGGATTTGTTTTATTTAATTACTTATAATATCATTCAATATTATTATTAGTATATTATTTTTGTTTTATTTTTATGATTATAGTATTTTTTATTATTATTATTATTAGTATTAGTATTTTTAACATATATATATATGTATTATAACCCTAAAATCTACCCCTAACCCTATTCCCCATGCCCCCCCTCTCTTCTCTCTTCTATCTTCTCTGCCTTCTTCCACACCATATGCGCATCTCTTCCCTCCTTTGGTCGCCACCTCGCCAGCCTCCACCTCGCCGACCCGCTCCCTCGCTCGGCCAGCTGCCGCTTCACGCGGCCCGCATCCAGCCTCCTGCCCCAGCTTCCCGTCGTCGCGCCGACGTCGCTCCCTCGCCCAGAACCCCAGCGGCCCCGACTTTCCTTCACCGCCACCCCCGCCCCATCCGGCTCCCGTTCCGGCCACCCCCAACCGCCAACCCACACCCACCTACACCTCCTCCTCCTCCCTGCACAATCTGGCCGCCGGCCCGCCTTACCCATACCTCCTCCGCTAGTCTGGTCGCCGCACCTCCTCCTGCACACCCGGCCTCCCGACCTGTCGGCTTCCCTTCGCCTCGCCGCACCCATGTCCGGCTCCCCCGACGTTCTGCACTTTGCCTCGCCGCACCCGCACCAGCCGCTCCGTCCCAATCCGGAGACCTCCCCGACTACCGCGCTCGGCTTCCCCGTTTCTGGCCTCCTTTAGCTGCACCGGTTTCCCGTCGTCGCACCGCCCGGGCCTGCTCCGGCGGCGACCTCCTATCTGGCGACCAGGGCGAAGGACTTTCCCCATTCTCTGCCTTCATCAGCCACGCCGGTGACTTCGCCGGCCTCACCCTATTCCGGCGTCCCCACCACACCCCTGCGGCCCAGCCGCCTCCAGTCGAGCCCTCTCTGGCTACGTCACCTCTGGCCAGCTCGCTCCGGCCAGCCTGCTCCGGCCAGCCTGCTCGGGCCGGCCCTCTTCCGGCCAGACCACCTTCGGCCGTACCGCACCCGACTTTCCCTGCTCGCAGCACCCCTGTCGCGCTTTCTTCGACCCGCAGGCCTTCCGCGGTGTCAACGTGCCATCCGGTCAGCCTCATGCAGTATCGTCGCGCCGTCTAGTGGCCTCACAACCAACCACGCATCTTGTTCTTGTTTGTGCGAGCGGCGAGCACCGCTGCTGAAAGCGATCAATTCAGTTAACCTTGTTTCACCTGCCTTGATTTCAAGGTGGTTTTTTGTCGTTTGTTCATTAGAGTTATTTCAATTTAGTGTTTATGTGTTTTTAATTTTTTTACTTTTGTTGCAGCCTGTTGGTAAGGATTTTCCATGATTTTTCTATCGTCAGCTTGCACATGCTGGTGTGACTATTTGAGTCGTGACACGTCACTATGTCTGGATAGCGAGCAGAGGTGGGTTTCTGCGTTGTTTATCCATAAGAATTAGTACTTATGTGTTTTGAGTTATTTTTTCTTTTTTTGCAGCGTGTCACGAGGTATTTTCGCCTTATCGAAATTTTTCCCGCTTGAGTTTTCTAGTGTGAAAGTGTGTGACATATCGCGTTATTGCAAACAAGCTGCAATTCAAGTAGGTCTCCCATTGCACTCGCCTTTAAATTTAGAATTTATTTAGTCATTGTCTTTTTATTGAGTTTCAGTAAATTTAAAAGTATCATTAAGTAGTTATTCATAATGTGGTGATCTACTCTGTTTATTTCTATCATTTCACTGGAAGTATTTTTCTTAGTTTTAATTGTGTGCTTTCCTGGGGATATTGCTAAATGGGTTCTTTATGAAATGTGAAAGTCATGTTGAATTGTGTTTTGAAATGGTTTTGGTGTGTGTAAAATGGCAGGTGTATTGTTTATGGAAAATGGTTTTTTCATAGAACTTTGATTAGAGTAAATGCCCATATGACATTTAAACTTGATTTTGGAAACATTAATTGTGGTTATTGGTTGTTGAAAAAAAATGTTTTCCTTTTTCGCGTGAATAAAAGTTTGGATTTCATTTGAGAAATAGCATTCCTTCAAAAAGTGATTAAAGGCCGGTTGGAACTTTATTCATCGTGAACTGACTACATATATATGTATGCACTTATGGGTCATCTCTACAGGGGGACTTCCCTTCGGGGATTGTCGTGTAGGGTTGTCCGTGTAAGGGGTTGGCATGTGCGGTGAGATGAGTCACGCGTGCGAGGGCCTCCCACTTACATAGTATTATTAAAATCCACCGTGGGTTCCTGAGCGTCTTTTAGAGAATCGAGTGACGGTTGATGGCTAACCCCGATTAGACGGGTTAGTACCCCCTTGGTAGGTAGGCCTTGTGGGGCGTGCCACTGGTTGGCTGTTGGGGCGGCCAGTTGGTTATTGACTGTGGAGTACCATGTCGGCAGGTAGTCTGAACTCGAGTACGTCCAGGGGTTTTCTAGGGATGTTTAGGATCGCCCATGGTAATTTCTTATAACTTATGGTTTACCTTTACTTGCACTTGTTTTCCTTTCTTGTTTACCTTTAGTCATCCTTCACAGCTTATACTGTTAGATTTTGGGAAAACGGTTTTCAAATGAAAATACTTTATTCTCTTTGTGTCAGATTTGAAAATGTAACACTTATTTCCATTTTAGAATTAGTTTATAACTAATGAAAGGAACCCAAAATTCGAAAAAGAATAAGGTAAATGTCTCGTGTTTTGATTTTCAAGTGAAATATTATGAGAACATACTTTTATACATTGTAGTTCAAACCTGGAATATATAGATTCATTATTTACTGGCAGTGCTTTGGGATTTGTTGTTGGGCTCACCTACTGAGTACTTTTTTGTACTCACGCCTATATTTTATCTTCTCAGTTGTAGGTTCCTTTGTGTTCAGGGTTTCCCTGGTTTAGTCACTTAGTGTTGGAGCGAGGTTGGTTTTCAGTTGGGTGGTGACCCGTGGGGTCACGTGGAGGTACATTGGTTGTATAGTTTTTCTTGTATGTTTTGTTTAGTTTCTATTCATTTACTGTTTCTGGTTTTCTTTTGGGCAAAATCGTTCACACCTATTCAATTTTGATGCCCGGCACTAATTTCCATCCCGGGGGGATCGGGAACACCCCTCAGGACTTGCCGCGGACCGGCTAGGGTGACCGGTTCAGGGTCGACCCATGCCGGTTCGTGACAAATCTAGTTTCCAAGGTATGTACTAAACATCCTCTAATACCAACTATAACACCCCGACCCTAGTTACCCAGAGTCGGTGCAATATTAAATAACATTGTAATGATCACAAAAGATCAAGTCTCGAAAGACCGATTAGTTTAGTAGCCATGTAAGTTCTAGATATATTCATAAGGTTTACATTACATCATAAAATGGAAAACTACAACAACATTTTTCAATAGAAAACACTTAGATCGAATATACTATCCCTATAGGTCAGTCATAATATACTTCTTCACATCTTCGGAAAAATTAAATATAGAAAGGGGTGAGCTCAGATGATCAGTAAGGATAGCAATATAGCGAAATCATTCATAAATAAGCATAAACATTTAAAGAAATATATAAAACTAAAAAAATCCTTTTCAACATAAACTTAATCATAATATGGAAAATATAAATCAATAAAAATCCATTTACTTATATTGATAATCTACTATTCAAATAATCAAATGCAATATCATTAGCCACATTTATAATAATGGAATGAATAATTTCTGGCGTTCATAACCACATAGACATGGCATTCTACCAAGACTACAAATAAGATTTTGTCAAGGCCTTTTCCAAGACACTAGTTTGTCTCATGAGACCTTCCGATGCATCGCAGAGCTATAGCGGGCTCCACCCATCACTTACTAAGTCCAATGCATTCCTTAAATGAAAAGGTTTAAACATAACATAAACATTCATATTAAAAATAGCATATGAAATGTCAATAATTCATAAACCATGAATGGTTTAAAAATAACACATCCATAGTCAAACATATCAAAAAACCTTCAATACAACATGGAATTTTTGTATCATAATAAATCAACTTCAAATAAACTAAAAATACATCAAAGGATGTTGACATAGATAAAATCAAAACCTTTTTTAGAGAAATATATCTTTCTATTTTGAAATCATTTATGAAAACATTTATTTTTAGAATATTCTTATAAGCTTGTAAGTGAATCTTCGACGGTGTTATAATGGTGGAAAATAGCCCAACTAGCCGTATAAGTTTAAAAAACATTATAACCTTCTTTTTTCAAAAATATTATAAAGTACCTTTTTTAGAAAATGATGGAAATATTCTTTTCAAAACATATAAGTTCGAATAAGAGTATAATGAAATTTAACCCATTGTCTATTAAATAGTAAAAATGTTTTGAAATATTTTTTTAAGAAGCAAGGATATGGATGATAAAGATTTCCCAGTAGATAATTATGTATAAACAACCTTAGATAATGAAGAGAATGTGAAATTAACCCTTAAATTGTAATTTTCCTTGGTCGAGGGTAGGTTAACCTCATCTATAATGGTGAAATAATTGTTATTAAATTATACAATAATCATATACATTAATATGATATCATATTAATTCTTTTAATATTTCTTTGTTAATAATATTTTATTATTATCGTCGTTTCGGTTGATAACTGATTCGTTTTTTTATATGATTTGTTACGTAATTAAAGTTTGTTATGGATATGATGTATCTTAATAATATTAATTATTATACTAAGTCATTAAACATTATTATTAAAAGTAAAATGAAAATTAGTCTTGAATGGATACGATGGGGAATTAATCTCATCGCGTTCGTGGAGACTGTAATCCGTACGTACGCATTAGTGACAATATCATTCTTTTGATATTAAAATAATAGATAATTGGATGGTATATCATATATAAATAATCATTATAATGTTATATTTATTATTTACTTCAGTTATACATCATTATTATACCCATCCAAATAATAATGTGTTGAATAACAACTACACCACGATGTGGGGACTGTAAGCTGTACGTACGCACGTATGGTGACATGTCATTCAATGGATTGATAGAATAATGAATATAGTTGTTCCAATTTATAATAACATCATGTTATATATAATATAATGGATATATTATTTTATAATGGAATCAGAAAAGATAGATGGAGTGGAAGAGGAATGGAACTTGAAATAGGCGATGAAATATATTTCTCTTCTTCTGGTTATTCCTTTTGATTTGATCAAAGAGGTTCATAAAGTTGGATTTATAACTAAAATAAGGCCTCAAGGATGATGGTGAGATTGTTTAGAGGGTATTTTGGTAGGTTTTTTCCAATCCACATGGCTTTGATGGTGTGAATTACAATGAAAGGCGGGTGCCTTTTTATAAGAGGGGTGAGGGGCACCTTAGGAAAAGCTAGAACTATTATTTTATAACAAATTAATTTTCGGTTTATAATGGCTCAAAAATGAATTATTTAAATTATAAGGTGTGGATGGGTCTAAAACCACTCAACCAATAGGTTTTAGATAGGTTTGGGTCACTATATTATCTTTATCATTTAGATTTAACTCTTAGTTAAATAGTTTAACATTTACCATTCCTCTTTGTATTTTTATATTATATGGTTAATAAACTTACTAAAAACATCCAAGAGAATCCGATGTGGTTAATTAATGATAAACCTATGATTATAAATGTCTTTTGGAAGAACCTTAAATTTTTCGGAATATAATATCAATTAATAACATAATATTTGTTTTAAAAACAATTTTATGTCAATTTTGACACTATTTGGTATTTTGTTTCTTCTAAATTTATATCATCATTATAAATTTTAAAAAAATTCACCTATCCAACCATAACATGTAATATTAACCTAAAATATTAGTGTAAGTTATAAAAAGTATCAAATTACATTTATTTAGATATTTATAATATCAATTATTTTAATATTTCATTAATTAGGTAATTACTGTGTCATCATTCTGTCATACATAAATTTAATTATTTAATGCCTAAAACTTATAAATAAAATACCACTATGTAGGAAATATTTTTAGATTTCTAATGAATATTTATAATATAATTTATCATATGTGTATGCCTATATTAAAAATGGTTTTATTATTAAACAATTAATTTAACATTTTTAACTCTACTTTGAATTAAGTAATAATAAATGTCCTAATCTAATCCAAGTGGCCCTAAATGATAATATTTTATTCTTAAGGTTTATTTGATCTAGTTACACTTATCCAATAGTATTAGGACAAGTGTTAGGGAAATAATAATATCATTTTTACACTTAATTACCCTATTTATTTTTAAACGTGGTAAATAAAAGTAAAAAAGTTACTATTCACCAAATATTATTTTCATCTCATTGAACCACATTTTACTTACTAATATCAACTGTGTCTCTCAAATTTTCAAAATTCTACTCACAGAAGTGGTAAAATTAAGTGTTATGTAAATTTTCAAATGCTCCGAGGAGGTGGTTAAAAGACGGTAAAAAGTTCAATAAATTTTTATATATCTTACATTATTATAAAATGACTCTAATGAATTACATTGAACATATATAGGTATTATGAATCTATTTTGACATAAAATAAATTTAAATAAAATAAATAATAATTTAAATAAAAAGATGGTTTTAAACAATAACTTAGTGTTTTTCACTATTCATTAAAAATTGAATTTTTCCAAAAAAATACCAATATTTATACCAAAGATAATTTTGATATTATGAGTTCAAAAATTAATTATATTTTACAGAATACAAAACATAGATGTTTCATTTATTAATTTAAAATTAATTCTCGATGTCAAAACCAGAAAGCATGTTTTTAAGAAATAATAACTAACAAAATATTGATACTTGTTTATGTTCAATTTCAATGTGAAAATATTTTCAATGAATAACATTGGATTAAATTATAAAAATATAATCTATTTATACTTCAGAACAATTAAAATGTATAATTTAACAATACAAATTATTTTTATTAAAAAAGTTGTTTTCAGTTAAAATATAATATATTTCACTATTCACCCAAATATGAAAGTTATCAAAAAAACACCAAAAATTTATTGAAGCTAAATTCTAATTTCCTGATTCTAAATAAGAAGTTTATTTTGTCAAATTGAAAATATAAAAGTTTCAAATATTGGATTCAAATAGGGTTCGCCATTAAAAGGCGGTAAAATTGCATTTTAAAAAAATACTTCTTTTATCTGGAAAAAATGAATTTTTTTTAATTATGTCTAAAAAACCAATAATATGGATTATAAAATTATAATGATTATATAATGTTCAGTATTTATTTAATACTATTAATAACCTCTTTTGAACTGGTAGTTTGGTATGTCGTGGTGCACTTGAAATCGTTGTTGCATGTAGTGCATATTATTTAATTACTTTGAATAAATAACATAATATGAAATCATGGGGTGTTATATTTTTTCCTCCGTCAATAAATTTCATTCTCTCAATTTTAAATTGTTCTTCAAAAATAAAAGGTTGAAAATAGAAAATACCATTGTGGTAAAACCCACATCGAAATTGGGTTAATAAAATTTAGTCTTAATAAGAGAAAAAGGGGAATGAAAAAGTCACTAACAAATTATGATATTGAATAGGAGATCATTGGTGGAAATTATAGACATAAAATTGGAAGAAAAATGTAAATATTTACAGGGAGTGATTGATGTAATCATTCACAAACAATTGTAGAATTGAGGGCCCCAAAGCCATCAATCTATGATGATTTAAAACATCAGTGGTTAAATAAAACATAAGGTATAAGGAAAACCCATTTTCAGTTTTATGATCCCTTACCTAAATGTAAGAATTAATTTATTCATATAATGGGAGAAGAAAAAAATATATACATGACAAGTAGAGTTCCATCCTTTAACTAATTTCTACCACAAACTCGTCTTTCACTAGAAAAGATAATGGAACTTAAAAAAATATTCTATTTATCCTATATGTATAGGGTTCCAATATAATGAATTTATAATTCATCTAACAGAAATTCAAAAAACTAAATTATTCAATCTAGGACATCTCGTGGAGTTGTGGTAGGTGATACACCCTTGTCTCCCTTCGGTTGTGGGTTTAAGTCTTGCGGCCTTGTCGAACGCGACGGGTTGTCGCCCGACCTCCGAGTAGTCCTCTTTATGGAAATCCGATAATAATTCTAACTAAACTTATCCAAAAAACTTCTATCCAAACTCACAGTCCAAAATTTATTAGTATGGTAAACACAGTGAAGTTATCTTTTTCCATGTAATAACATGTGAACACCTTCATCATGTATCCTTTTAAAACACTAAAACAACTTGAATTACCATAAAACTCTATTGATTACATTCATGCTCCGTTATTTTTTATAGAATGATGGATATAGTCCTTCTATCCAAAAATGTTGTAAAATACAAAAATGATGGAATCTACAAATAATTAATCAGTTTCAAGGTAGTCAAGAATATCCAATATAATTTACCTAAATCCATCATGTATTATTCCAAAATCACAACCTCGGTATCAAAACCATATTATGGTTTATCTTTCTATCAACCATATATTTTCCAAAAATTTAACCTGCTATTGTGTCACTTTTCATGGTTCCACAAAATCTTATGTCCATAATGAAATATTACTAAAGTACAATCATTATATACTCTATAATTATTACAACATGTACATCATTAAAATAATACTCAAATGACACAATACTTTAACAATGTAAGAAATATAATCATTCCTCTCCATCTTCAATAGTATCATAACTTTATTATTATCCAATAGAAGTATTTGGGGTATACTCTAATGATTTGGACATGGATTCTCATAGTGTCCCAACTCCTTGAACATGAAGCATTGTACATTTGAAACCTTTCTCTTACCCTTTCAATCACGTACTTGGTGCCGTTTTTCTCCACACTTAAAACAAACTCTCATCCCCTTCAATCATTTACCAAGGTGATTTGTTCCATAGTTATCAGATATGGTAAAATCCTTCTTTTCCCTATTCCCTTTATCCATCATTATCTCTTCCATCATTTTCTTCTCTTTCTTCCCTTCATATCCACAGGACTCAAAGAATTCTTTACATGTCTTATTCACACATGACACTATTTCTTTATATGTGGAGAATAATTGGGAGACTATTTCCCTTCTAAATGTTGGATTAAAACCATGAAATATATGATCCTTCTTAATCTTTGGATCATACATTTTTTTAGAGTTCACATTCCTTCTACTGGGTGCCATTTATATACAATGGCTTACACTAGGTCAGTTTATGAATTGCAATTAATAATTCCAAACCTGAAAAATACCTAACATAAATTGAACAGTTTATGGATATAATCCATAAAAATAAAAAATGTTTTCCTTGAGAAATTATATACTCATAAACACTTCATAATGGTTTGTAAAGAAAATGAGAATTATCCTATGCATATCCCTCGGGTGTGTCGTAACCAAGAGTGCATCAGGGCCCGTTGTCGTGTACTAATTCCTATTCGACTCTAGATCAAAGTGGTGTTTTTGTTTTTTACCCCTAGGTACATCTGTGCTAGAGCCTCCTCTACATGCTCGTATCCATACATAGATGTATTGCTTGGAAAACTCACAAAATCACTATAATAACAAAATTTTAGGAAGCTCTTCTATACTAATCATCAAATTATATCTTATGGTTATGTGCTATAATCTGAGTTTACCTAAATATAGATCCCAATGTTTGTAAAAAACTCCCTCTAATACCAATTGTAACGCCCTGACCCTAGTTACCCAGGGTCGGTTCATTATAACATAACATTGGTATGATCACAAAAGACCATGTCCTGAAACACCGATTAGTTTAGTACCCTTAGAAGTACTAGATATATTCATAAGGATTACATTACATCATAAAATGGAAAAATACAACAATAGTGTTTCCATAGAAAACACAGAGATCCCATAGACTATCCCTATAGGATATTCATAATATACTTCCTCACATCCTGGGAAAAATAAAACAAAGAAATGGGTGAGCTCAGATGCTCAGTAAGGATAACAATATAGCGAAAACATTCAAAAATAATCATAAACATTTAAGGAAATGTATAAAACAAAAACAAAATCCTTTCCAACATAAACTTAATCATAATATGTAAAATATAAGTCAAAATAATTACATTTACATAATTAGATAGATATTCTACTAGTCTAATAATCACATGCAATATCAATAGCCACTTTCGTAAAGATGGAATGCATAATGCCAAACTTTCCTAACCATGTAGTCAAGGCCTTATGACAAGAATATAATTATGATTTTTTCAAGGCCCTATTACAAGACACTAGTTTTTCTCCTAAGACCTACAGATGCATCGCGGAGCTATAGCGAGCTCCACCCGTCACTTACTAAGTCAAATGCATTCCTCATATGAGAACGTTTAAACCTAACATAAAAATTCGTATTAAATCTAGCATAAGAAATGTCAATACATTATCCATAAACCATAAATGGTGTAAAAATAACACATCCACAATAAAACACATCACAAAACCATCAATACAACATAAAATTTTTGTATCATAATAAATCAACATCAATTAAGCTTAAAATCCATCAAAGGATGTTGAAACAGATGAAATCAAAACCTTTTTTAGAGAAATATCTCTTTCTATTTTGAAATCATTTAATAAAACATTTATTTTGAAAATATTCTTATAAGCTTGTAATGGAAGCTTTGAGGATGTTATAATGGTAGAAAATAGTCACACCTACTGTATAAGATTAAAAAACAATCTTACCTTATTTATGTCGAAAATGTCATAAATTACCCTGTTTGGAAAATGAAAAAATGATTCCTTTAAAAACATATAAGGTAAAATAAGGGTATAAATGACATTAAACCATTTTATAATAAATAATAATAATTTTTTGAATTAAATTTTTAATAAGCATGGATGTGGATGATAAAGAGGTCCCAGTAGATAATTACGTATAAACAACCTCAGATAATGAAGAGATTGTGAAATTATCCCTTACCTTGTACTTTTACTTGTTCGAGGGTGGGTTAACCTCCTATATAATCTTGAAATAGTTTTTATTAAATTATAAAATAATAATATACATTAATATGATATCATATATGATCTTTTAATATTTCTTTTCTAATACTATTTTAGTATTATCGTCGTTTCGGGTGTTTACTGGTTTGTTTACCTTTATAAGCTTTGTTTTGTAAGTAATTTTTGTTATGGATATGATGTATCTTATTAATATTAATAATTATATTAAGTATTTAAACATTATTTTTAATAATAAAATGAAAATTAGTCTTGAATGGATATGATGGGGAATGAATCTCATCGCATTCGTGGAGCAGGTAATCCGCACGTACGCACGAGTGACAATATCATTCTTTTGATATTAAAATAATAGATAATTTGATGTTATATCTTATATAAAGAATCATTATAATTTTATATATATTATTTAAATCAATTATACATCATTATTATACCCATCCAAATAATAATGTATTGAATAAAAACTACACCACGACATGGAGATGGTATGCTGAACGTACGCACGTATGGTGACATGTCATTCAAAGGATGGATAGAATAATGAATATGGTTGTACCATATTTATAATAACATCATATTACATAGAAGATACTGGATTTATTATTTTATAATGGAAACAACAAAGAAAGAGGAAGTGGAAGAAGAAAGTAACATGAAAGAGGTGATGAAATATTTACCTATTCTTCGAGTTCTTCCTTTTGATTTGATCAAAATGGATCCTTAGGTTGCATTTATGGCTAAAAAATGCCTCTAAGATGAAGGTAGGACAGTTCAAAACGTATTTGGGTAGGGTTTGGCCGAGACAAATGGCTTTGAAGATGTGAATTAGAGAGAATGGGGAGTGCCCTTTTATAAGAGGGGTGAGGGGCAGCTTAGGAAAATCTAGAAATATTATTTTGTAATAAAATAATTTTCGGTTTTTAATGTCTCCAAATTGAATCATTAAAATTATATGGTGGTTTTGGGTTAAAAAACACTCAACCAATAGGTTTTAGACAGGTTTGGGTCACTATATTATCTTTATCTTTTAGATTTAACTCTTAGTTAAATAGTTTGACATTTACCATGTCTCTTTGTATTTTTATATTATATGGTTAATAAACATACTAAAAACATCCAATAGAACCCCAAGGGGTTCATTAATGATATGATTATAATTATAAAAGTCTTTTTTATGAACTTTATATATTTATTAATAGAATATCAATTAATAATATATTATATTTTAAAAAAACTCTTTTATGTAAATTTTAACAATATCCGGTATTTTTTTCTAAATTCATAACAGCATTATTACTTTGAAAAAAAGTTCATATAACAAACCCTAAAATGTCATATTATCCTATAAAATTAGTTTAAGTTATAAAAAGTATAAAATTACATATATTTGGATATTTATAATATCAATTATTTTAATATTTCATTAATTGGGTAATTACTGCATCATCATTGTGTCAAAAATAAATTTAATTATTTATTGTCAAAAAATTATAAATAAATTACCATTATGTAGGAAATATTTTTATATTTTTAATGAATATTTATATTTTAATTTATCTTATGTGTAACCCTATATTAAAAATGTTTTAGTTATTAAACATTGAATTTAACACTTTTAACTCTTCTTTGAATTAAATTATAATAAATATCCAAATCTAATCCAAGTGGACCTAAAGAATCATATTTTTTTACTATGGTTTTTTATGGTCTAATTACACTTATCCATTATAATTAGGACATGTTTTAGGGTAATTATAATATCATTTTTACCCTTAATTACCCTATTTACTTTTAACCGTGGTAAATAAAAGTAAAAAGTTTTTATTCACCAAAAATTATTTAATCTCATTGAAACACATTTTAATTACTGATATCAACCATGTCTCTTGATTTTCTTTAATTCAGCTCACAGAAGCGGTAAAATTATGTTTTATGTAAATTTGAAAATGCTCCTAAGAGGTGGGTAAAAGACGGTAAAAAGTTCAAAAAAATCATATATCAAAAATTTTTATAAACTGAATCCAACTATTTACATTGAACTTATATAGGTATTATGTAGCTATTTTGACATAAAAGAAATTTAAATAAAATAAATATTATTTAAATAAAATGTCGATTTTAAACGATAACTCATTGTGTTTCGCTATTCATCAAAAATTGAAAGTTTTCAAAAAAATACCAAAAATTTCACCCTAAGGTATTTTTTATATTCTGAATTAAAAAATTAAGTCTATTTTAACAAATTAAAAAAATTGACGTTTCAATTATTAATTTAAAATTAGTTCCCATTTTCAAAATCAAAAATTGTTTTTTAAGAAATAATAACAAACAAAAGATTGATACTTGTTTATGTTCAATTTCAAAGTGAAATTATTTCTAATGAATAACATTGGATTAAATGGTAAAAATATAATCTATTTATACTTCCAAACCATTAAAATTTATAATGTAACACTACAAATAATTGTGATTAAAAAATTTATTTTCAGTTAAAATATAGTATTTTCCACTATTCACTCAAATATGAAAGTTGTTAGAAAAACACCAAAAATTTATTGAAACTAAATTTTTATGTCCCGATTTTAATGAATAAGTTTATTCTGTCAAATTTTACATTTAAAAGTTTCAAATATTAGATTTAAATAGGGGTTTCCATTAAAAGGCAGTAAAATTTCATTTTAAAAAAAATTGTTCTTTTATATGAAAAAAATTATTATTTTTTCGTTATGTCTAAGAAACTGATAATATGGATTCTAAAATTATAAGGATTTTATAAAGTTCAAAATTTAGTTAATACTATTCATAACCAATTTTTAATGGCTAGTTTGGTATGTCGTGGTGCGCTTGAACTTGGTGTTACGTGTAGTGCGAGTTATTCAATCAATTTGAAGAAATAACGTACTATGAAATCTTTGTGTGTTACATATTAATTTCAAAATTGATATTTTTAACTATTCATACAAAATTTTAACCTAAGATAATGGTTAAAAATTAATTTAAAAAATTATGTTCATTATATAAAAAATTATTAAAATGTTATAAATTAATTATAATTATTTTCAAAAAAAACACCTAAACTCATTTTTTGAAGAATATAATTTTATGGTATAAAATTAATTTATTCTTATAATTTTCTTAGTAACAATAATTAGATTAATGAAAATATTATTAATTTAAATAGTTATTTAAATTAAATAAATATTTTTGATATATATTTCATGATTTAGATAGATATATTCATCTTTGGCAATCCAACGGTTCTGTTATACAGTCACATTAAAATCATAATATTTTAAAAACACATTCTAGTTCTTTTAATCTTGGTTTTTCATGTTCTATAAAATGTAAAATTGATTACTAATTTAAAGGATACTAAAATTATGAGTTTTCATATTCTCTCATCCTTATAATAATTTTATCATCGTAATTTTAATTCATTTTGATTATATCATGCCCTAATAATTGATTTATTCATGAATATTAATTTCTATGTTAGGTATGAAAACCATATTGTTTTTAAAATAATTATTCCATGAACAATATGTGTCTATTTATTAGAATTATACTTCTGAATGTGTTTTTATAAGTGTATCTTAATATTTAAGTGATTCCTTTCACACACACAAAAGATGGATTTATCTTCCATTTCTTGAAGAATTATAAGAAAATATACTTACATGAATTCTCTCCTATTTTGTGTATCATCAATTTTTTACCTATGACTCATCTTATATTTAATATGATAAGTGGATAAGATAAATATTTGATGTTTAGAACACTAAAATCCACTTTTAAGGGATCTTGATATCCATTAAGGTATAATGTTCTTCATTATAAGAATGATGTTAGTACTATAAATTTCTCATTTTCCTATCCATTAAATAAAAGTAAAAACATGTAGCATAAGTAAAAAATAATCTTTCATAAACAAAATCTTTAAATAAAGGATTAATCTCCAAAATATAAAGAATAACACCAAAGATTCAATATGAATCCTTAAACTCCAAAATATTCATAATATCCAGTACCAAATTTGAGTATATCACAATCATATATTGAAACTAATATACTATAATTAACCTTACATGAAAAACACACACCAAACCTAAAGGTTTTATATGTTGGTGAGGATCTTCCAATTCTTATAAACATAAAAAAAGACCATACATGGATATAATATTTCTAATAAAATAAAAATTATAAATCCAAGATTCACACATGATAATTTTTTCAAATAACTCCTATCTTATAATATCCACATGAATTACTCAAAATTTATACTCATTATCTTCATCTATTTTATAGTTCACCAAGATAAAATCAACGAAATCCACAATTAAATTATCAATGTTGTCCTTGATGCTTGGGTAATTGGTTAGAATAGTGCCACATCTAATTATAATTGAATCACTAATTATGATTTATTTCATTCATTTCCTTTTATTAATGATCCATATACACCTTATCTATAAACATGTAACAAAATCGCATTCTCATTGTTTGTTTTTTTAATATTTTTATTTCCATAACTATCACATGTCTGAATTTTCATCCATCACTTCTTCTCCATTGCCCCATTGCTTTTTACATGGTTCTTAATTGTACTTTTCATCTCTTAATTACTATTTAATAAATTTTACTTAGAGAATTATTTATCTACCTTAATAGAACATGATACTATATATCCACAAGGAATAAAAGTTTGAGACACTTGTTCCCTTTAATGGTCTGAATTCAGTACATCATTGAAATTTTCAATATTAATTTTTGGATTATATACATAGTTCAAAACATTCCTTGATAATATTTTAATGTTTTCCTCATATTCCTTAACTTTTTACTCTTCCTTTTATCTTAAATTAATGAAATTTCAATCTATATATGCTAGTTTCTCTGGAGGAAAATATTTACAAAATAAAATTTCCTTAAATATTTTATATTCTATTTCCCATCTCTACTACTATAAATTTATATTCTGAATCAATGACCAACATTGATCAACATATCCTTTTAAATAATAAATTCATAGAATAATATTTTTATTTCAATTACTTCCAAAATCCATAAATATATTCTCTAGGGAATTGATTCTTTTCAATGATACCAATGAATTATTATTTTCATTAATGGATGAATTCTGATTACATTTAATGTGATCCAACATAGGTGAATCAGTTGTGAAATGATAGGTTACTTGATATGGAAAAGGTTCTTTATTATTACTTAATACATTCACCCTAATATAGTCATGAACTTTTAAGCTCCAACACCCACTTAATTTAATTCCTCGTAATCGAAATATCTACTATGACTATGGGTATTAACATTTTTCCCTTTCCTCTACTAGGAACTATTTCTAAACAATAGAAAACAAATAATTAGCTAAAAAAATTTGGTATTCTCATCTATAGCATAAAAATTCCTAAAATGTATTAAACATTATAAGAGTTTATCATAATTCTTATGATAGCTATGTTCTTTAAAAATCTAGTTCACAAGATTTCTACTAAAATTCCTTTTATAATAATTATAGAAACCTAGATATAGTGTTTAATTTATTACATTATCACAAAATAAAAGGGATCACAATATGCGGGGTTGATCGGTTTAGTAGTCTTGGTAAACTATATAGATAGATTATTTCCAAATTATACTGAAAAATTAAAACACATCATGATAAACATTATTTCATCGTTAAATATTATTCAAATATTCCCTTTTCATTTCAAAAGGAAATGAAAAAATAAAGTGTGTGATCCGATGCACAGTAAAGGAAATCATATAATGAAATCTATAAGAAATAGATAAGGAATTAACAATATGTTATAGTGTATAATTAATACATATTCCTTTTAATCAAAAACATGAGCTTGAAAATGTATCCAAGGAAAATATCAACATAATAATCACATGGATAATAATATCTAAAATATTAATTATTGAAATGAATGATGTAAAAAATTCATGATCCAATCATCATGGCCTGATTCGGGACATCATGAATCTTATATTCAAGGCCTTTCCAAATACACATTAATTTTATGGGAAGGTATACATTAATTACCCAACTAATGTGACAACCTTTTTATCTCAAGAGACATGTTGATGAATGAAGGGGATATTTATAACCAGAATCCTCCCATTACATGAATATTTATAATGCTTTCCTCATATATTTAATCAATAATATAATACATTATCATTATGAATTATCAATAAATATATATATATATATATTAGATCAATAATAATAAACATAAATATTTCCCCAGTAAGTGAAATATCTTTCTTAACAAATCTCCCTTCAAGTGAAACAAAAAATACAAATGGTATACGGTCAGGAGAAAATCGATGTGGTTGAAATAATAGCATATTAATACATGATACTTTCAATATAAAAATTAAGGATAAAATGATTAAAAATGAAATTATGGATAGTGACATGGAATGTGATCATCAGAAATCTAATGACAACAAAACCATGAATCAATAAAGGATGAAAGATGACTATAAATTTATCATAGCATAACTCATGGAAATGAAACCTATTTCATAAATATTTCAACATCACGTGATTATAATACATAGCGATATATAACATGGTTGGTATTGGTATATATTATCACCATTAATGGATAAGAAACATCAAATAATGTTGACATGGATGAAAAATACCTTTAAAATAACATTAAAATATATCATTAAAAACTTGGAAAATAACCATTTCATTCAGTATAATTAAAAAATAAAAATTTATAGAATATAAATAAATTTTCTTATTTGAAAAAAAAGAGGAAACATTTAATTTAAGTTTAAATGAAAAGATTTATCATGATGGTTGGAAAATCTATTAATGTGGTAAATTTTAAAATCAAATATTCCTTTCACACTTTTGGTAAAATGGTTAAAAAGTACCTCATTCAAAAAATGAAAAATAAATTCCTTTTAAATGTATGAAAAGAATGTAAAATATGGTTGAAAATAAATTTAGGTAATAATTTTATCATATAAAATAAAAAACATCAAAACATTTTAATGAACATGGACATGGAATACAAATTTCATCAACAAAAGAGGAAGTAAGGATGATTTTAGTAAAAATGTTCTCTCAATCATTATAGATACCTAAGAGAGAGAAAATTAATAATAAAATGGAAACAACGTAAATAATAATAATATATAAAAATATATAAGGTTTAATTATAATAGATGTTAAAATTATTTCAATAAAAATTTAAACATAAAAAATCTCGATTAAAAATGAGATTGTGAAATAAATACTTAATTATTTGGTAACATTTCCTTAAAAGTTAAAACTTGAATACCATTATTTTAATACCATTAATAGCTAGAAATTTGGAATATAACATTTAAATTGGTAATTGTGTATGCCATGTAAAACAAATTAGGTGAAATATGTAAAATATACCTCATTGAATTGGAAATGAGACAAAATTACTGTTACCTAAAGTCCAACTAGATTTTAATGTGATCTTGAACTCAAATATAATAAATTTATATTTATTATAAATATGTATATTAAATATATTCACATTTATCATACCATATATGATTCAATTATAAATTTATATCACCCATTTGTTAATAATTCTTTATAACATCATCATTCTGAGTGTAAACTGTTCTAATTATCATATATGTTTTGGTATATTAGTTTTGTTCCATACATATTGGCAATTGTTTCATCATAAATGGAATAATATTAATAATTTAAATATATTTTTTTCTATATATTTAGTTTTATAACCATTCATTAAATTTGGTAGTAGAAAAACAAAATACATCATTCATGGAGACGTTAATTCGTATATGTGCATGAACGATGTATTTATTTTTTCATGAAAAGAAAAGATGAAGGGTAAATAATAATTCATAATTTAAGAATAATATTTAAATAAATTGAATCATATATATTCATTAAATATATCATTAAATCCATCCATGATAGGTGGTTTTCATAAATGAACCACACTGCTACATGGAGGCGGTAGTTTTTATGTACACATGGATGATGCTTTCATTTCCCATTTGATATAAATGGGGTCGATACGGGTTTTTCAGAATCATAATAACATTTAGTTATATTTATTATACAAAATTAATTATTTTTTTATAGATTAAATAGTAAATTAGGATGTGTAATTATAAATAAACTTGGACAGAGCTGGTTAAGACGATTATTTGTTCTTTGACAGACCACTTTTGGCATACACATTAAGATTTCATAGGATGGTCTTAGGGGATTCGTAAAATCTCTATAAAATGGTGGAATCAAGTTTTGAAATTATTTTTTTACTTATTTATATATCTAATTGGATTATTTTTTGGGAATAAAAGGTGATATGGGTGCCCTTTTATAAATGATGTGGGTTGAAATCATTAAAATACTTCAAATATTTTTATATATTATATGTATTACCAATGTAAAGTGGCTCCAGATTGTAAAAATTTATAATATTATATTTATAAGGTTGAAAAATTATTAAAAAATAGAAATGATATAAATTTTTTGTCATTTCAATTTGTATCTTTTAGTTTAACCCCCTTTTAACCCATTTTAACATTTACTGATGTACTAAATTTTTACCACAATTTTTAATCATTATGAATAGACATAAAATTTAAATATATAAAAATTTTGAACATATAAATTCAAAATTTGAAATAAATTTTTTAATATAAAATTTCTAAAGTTTTTATGTATTACTTTTTAATAATAGTGCATATAACCCAATGAAAACATATTTTATAAAAATTTCATTTTATGTATAAACAAGATTTTATACCAAAATCATTTTAAATATTTATTTAAGAGGAATTAATTGAATTATTTATGATAAAATAATATTTATGTAATTCTAAATAAAATTAAAAACCGAATTTATCCATGAAAATACATAATTAAGAAAATCGAACAAAATATCTTTTTTTTAATAAAAACCAGTTCTGAGATTTTCAAAAATGAAAATAACATGTCTCTAAGATCAAAATAATATTATTAAATTCATTATATTAATTATTAAACATTATTTTGATATAATAACATTTTTTCATAATATTTAATTTTATTCTTAAATCAAATAAGGTTATAAAATTTATAGTATTTTGAAAATCGTTATTTTTCACTAATCACCTAAAATACACCTTTTCAAAGAAAATCATAATATGTCATCTTATGATACTTTTGAAATAATATCTATAAAAATCATTTTTTAAATAAAATTTCTAAAAATGCATAAATTAATTCTAATTATTCACACACACAAAAACCTAAAACCCGTTTTTATTACGAATATATTCCTATGTCATAAAATGAATTTATTCTTCTGCTTTTCCAAGAATTAAAAATTAAATGAATCTAAAAATTTAGTATTTAATAAATTATTTTTATTAATGAAATAATATATATATATATATATTTATTAATTAGATAACTCATATTTATCCTCACCAATTTAACAACTAAGTTATATAGTCATATTTATAAATTGATATTTTGATAATACATCATGGATCATTTAAGATTCTTGTTTTGTGTACTACACAGTATCAAATAAAGTATTCATTTTAATAGAACTATTTTTTTGGTGTTGCATCAAGTGTCGGAAAATTTTATCGGTATCCATTGTAATGTAATGGGGAATTGCTAGTGTAATTTCCTTGAGAGAAAGAGTACCTATGAATCCTATGTGGGTGGTCAAGTTAGGTTTGGTGGGGGTTGTTTTATCTTGGGTAGTGTGTTAGTCGTATTTGAGATGTATCTCACTAAGGATGTTACGGTTTTTATTTCCCATCTTGCCTCTATTAGGATTCTTAAATTGTAGAACCATGATTTTATTTCAATATATTAGATGATATCCTTCTTTACCCTTTTAGAAACTATTCTCCCTCTTTGGGTATTATTTTTAATTCTATAGGAAGAGAGTTATTTATGTTGTATCTAATATAAAAGGCCAAATTTTCCCAAAAATTTACATTATCTCCCCATTGTGTCGGGTGGTTCAAGAGAGTTTTCATATTATTTTAACATTTCTTTAATTAGGATTTTAAATTTTACAAAATTAATTTCAATGATTATAAAACTGATTTATGGTAAAATTAAAAATTTATTCAATGATTCTAAAGTGTTAAAAAATATTAAATTTAAAATTATAAAATATTTCTTATTTTTTAAATAGGAATCAATATTTTATTTAATAATTTTTTGAAAATATTCCTTGTGTAAAAGAATTAAAAATATGAAAATTTCAAATTTTCTTTACACATTCAATTGTACATCTAATTTTAGAAAATTAAAGCGGTTATAAAATAATATATTAAACTTGTGAAATTTATTATGACTAATATATTGAAGATCCATTAATGTTACTCAATGCACTTAAACCCAACAATTTTCTAGCCACTTGAATCCATTTATTGTGTGTTTTTGTTATTATAAGATTATTAAACCCCTTAGATGGAATGCTTTGTTCGTATAATATTATATTATTTATACCTTCCTAATAACCCCTGATCACATTAACTGAATAGATTGAATCTTTAGTAAGCTTTCCATGCCAGTGATTCCCTTAGATAAGGAAAGAATTTTTCGTCCTTTGGGTTTGGTCCAATGAAGATATGGTTTTAGTTAAAGGGTTCTTTCTAACTTATTCATTTAATTTATAAACACTTTTATATGGATTAGTGTTTTTGAGATATGGTCTGAGAGATGGGGTCCTTGTAATTTTCCATTTTTATTTTTTAATCCATTATCATGGGATTGATGTTATGGGAGTCAATCTAGGGGAAAGGGATGTGGTGTTACTGGTCTCCCTTAGTGGTGTTACCATCTCAAGTGTTTTACCTTCCTATAGAATGTTTCCTTGATAATGGGGTTGTCAAATGATGATTTAGAGAACCATTGGGAATATTGGGTTGGTGAAACCTTCTAGGAGTGTGCTTATGTTTTGAGGGAATATGTGTTGGGTTGGTTTAAAGGTAGAAATATTATAGTGATACTCTACATCATAAGTGTGTGTAATTTTTCCTCATAGTTAGTTGGTTGTATATATGTTAAATGATTAATGGTCGGTTGTTTTGTTCATATTTTAAACTATCATGGTTGATAGTATCATCATGTGGTCAATAAATGTTTTTCATTAATCAACCTAGTAAATCCCTCATGGATGATTGGTTCTTCATGTAGTAAATCCATGTAGTCATTCAATTATAATGATCGAATCTTTACATATGATATGTTATTCATGTGTACAATCCTTGTGGTTTGTTGGTTGTTCATGTGGTTCGTTAGATGTTCATATAGTCTATCTCCCTGTCCATCAATCAGTAAAATCTTATTCAGAGAAAAATAAATGAGTACAACACAATACCCAATAATGTCAGGGGGTGAAAATTGTGAAAACTTAACACATAGTTTGTAACAATAGGTTTTCACTCATTAGGAAGATACCCCAATCTAGAGAAGAGAGTCAAGGATTCTCCAGGACTGCCTAGTCTTGCAAGTGATTCCACAACGAAGTTACCTTCATGCCAAGTGTGAAAGACAGAAACATTGTGATTAATAAATCTTCTACAGTACCGAATAAAATATACCAGATTCCAGGGGACATCAACATTCTTCTGGAGAATGTTGATGAGTACCGCCAAGTTGGATTCCACTTCTGTGATTGAGAGGTTTAATCACCTTCACATGGAAAGACCCCAATCCATAGTAGTGGTCTTGGCACCTAGGGATTTACTAGGACCAAAGAAAGCATTTATTCCCTATAGTATGGAAACTCTATCATCCCTGATCAGACCGCCTCCCCTCATAACCCCATCGACACAAGACCCATCGAAATCGTGTTCAAGACATGTGCGAGGGGGCCTCCATTTGACCCATCAATGCTGAATGAAAGAACTGGTTGAGGAGTTCATGAAGTCACTTTGAAGAAATATCCTAAGAGAATCAGAATTCCATGTTTTTCTTAATAGACCACCGAATTATACAATAGTGATTTTGATTCATATTTGGAGGTTGTGTAATGACTGGGACACCCCAAGATGAGATTTTTTCCTCGCTTTCCAGATATACCAGAAAAAAGTTGTAAAAATCATGCCCCAGACTTTGGTTTCCATCCCAAGATGACCAACACCCATGAACCAGGAATTAGTGAAGATTTGAATATACTCATAGGAAACATGGATGTTCAAACCCAGCTACAGAAAATTCCATATTCCCAAAGCCCAATCACTATGAAGAAATATAATTTATTATGTCATGATGGGTTCTAGAGCAGTAGTAACATCTAGAAACCATGGGGACACCTATTTTTTGGACATTACCATCAGTACGGATAACATGATTTTTGATATTCTAGACTAAAAAATTAATCTTACTAGGAATTTCCTTACACCATAGCTTTGAAGCCAAAGCATCTGTTAGTTTATCTCCTCGTAGATGGAAATTTTTTTCTGTGGTCACATGATTTTTTCAGATAGTCTTCCTCATGGCCAACCTACTGTTATGGTGATTTATCTCTTTCTCTTCATGGTACGAAAAAAAATTAAAATAATAAGGATTATTATGGGATCATATTTTACATAAATTAATTATTTGTGACAAATATTTGTATTGAAATTATGTGAACAAAAATTATGTAAGAAAAATAACCATGGAAAATTTGATTTAATAATGATGTGAGATAAAAATGTGATAAATGGAGGTTTCATGTCAAGACCCATCCTCGGGACCCGTGCCGTGACTACCCCAAGCCTGCCTTCCATAGGCCCAGGGCTTGCAACTAGCACCAAAGGCATAAATCCCGATAACTGGGAAGTCATTGCCTTTATAAAAGTAAAAAAAACACCACATAGAACAAGAGGAAGTAATACACTATGTACAAAATAAAGTGCTGAAACGTAAGTGGCCCAGAATAAAAACCCAACTGAAGTACACATACAACTAAATGAATGTACAATAGGAAAGACAAACAACTAGAAGAAAAATAGAAGAAGCTCCTGGTTCATCCACCTCGGACCCTACCTGAAGGGTAGGTAGAGATAGCGCAGCTCCTGGATCGTCCGCCACGGATCCTACCTGAAGGGTAGGTACCGATAGCCTCCACAACGCTCTTTCCCGTCAACCTCCTCCGAGTATCGTCTCATTGTGAAATCCACCTCCGGATACTGACTAGTCGTGAGGTCCACCTCCGGGTACCGTCGAGTCCTCGAACACTCAGCCTCTTTCAGCGCTGCCCGTCGTCTACAACCAACACAACGAGGTGCGGGCATATCCCATGCAGGGGTGAGGATACGATACTCAGTATGGACCCTGATACCCTCAAGTTCTCACTAAATCCAACAAGGATAACCACAAATATGTATCTCAACGGATAACCATTACTTAGGTATAAGCCCATACTTATACCTAAGTTATCAAGTAACACATCTCAATTATGAGGAAACACAAAGGTTACGATATCAACGGATAACCAATACTTAGATATATTCCCATACATATACCTAAGGTATCAAGTGACCCATCTAAATCATGAGATAAACACAAAGGTCATAGACCCACCTCAAAACAGGATTTTCATTAAAGAAACTGTAACTGCTGAAGAGCCCCATCTCTGACGAGTACAGTGATCCTGTCACGACTCCGAGGTACTTCTCGCTAACCTTATACTGTTGAGGTACTACTCCTGTCGAGTACCGCGGGTCTGCCACCTCACAAAGTAGTGCTCCTCCACCATTGGTCTGCCACCTCACACAGTAGTTCTCCTCCTCATAGCCCACAGAGGTACTCCTCCTATCGAGTATCGCGGTTCTGTTGCCTGCTACCAGGCGCTCCATCCGCCATGGGTATGCACCCAAACACAATAGTGCTCCGTCCACTGGGCTGGTTGACTCACTCCATGTTGAGTCGGTCAAGCAGTCGTCAGGTCTCAGTCGGTTACACGGTCTCTGTAATCCGTACGCTTGTCTCTGGGAGGGTCCGCTCCACGAGCTACAGGTCGATACTCCAAGTATCAAAAAGTCCCAGGAAAAATTATCTCAATGGACCGCCTCGTCATAGGGGTCTCAACGCAACAGACGGCGCGTCAATCGGATGCCCAGTCTATGAGTTATTAGCCTTTTGTTTTAGGGGCCCAGTTGGTTTCGTGTGCAAACCAACCCAGCCATATCTCAACTGTACCCCGAACTCTCATAGGGTATTCTCATAGGGACCGTTTCTCAACGTTATCACCAATGTCGCTGACGGTTCGTTAAACAGATGTCTGGTCTGAAAGTTATCATCATTTCTGTTCCAGGGGACCGGTTGGTTTTTAATTCAAAACCAACCTGACTGCACTCCAATTGCGTCCAAACCTCAAGAGGAGTAAGCCAAAAGGTCCGTCTCACTAAGAGAAATCCAACAAGGTCGAATGCACGTCAATCGGATGTCCCGAGCTCAAGATATAAGTGTTTCTGCTCCGAGGGCCCGGTTGGTTTCGTGTTCGAACCAACCTTCCCAAACCCAAAGATCATAGAAACCTTGACTATAATACACTGAAACGACCATCTTGATTCAAGGATTGCATCGCAGCTGAAGGTGAGTCAATCGGAGGTCTGTAGCCCATGTGATGGGAAATAGAACGAACCTGTCCGGTTTTAGGGGGTTCTGGGCCCGGGCCGACCCTGCCCGAGACACCCTAGGTCGGCCCGAACAGGGTCGACCCGACCTGGGTCCGGGTCCGGCCCACTTTGGCGCGTCCCGGCCCGGCGCGAGCGTGCCCTGCACGGCCAGCTTGGTCATGCCGTTGCTAAAAGGGGGGGGGGGGGGGCTGCCCCCCTAAATTGAACCGTGGCCCCCACGTGGGGGTTGCTCCCTTTGACAGCCGGGAGTTATGTCCCCCAGTCTCCCCTGGGTCCCTCACGGCCGCGGGACAGGTGGCCCGCCGCCATGGATGAAGCCGTGGCGGTCCTTCCTGGTGGCGCGCCGGAACGCCGCCACCTCTGGTCGGCCGGCCGCCGGCGCTGCCGCGCCCCCGTTGAAGTCTGCGGGCCACCGGAGCCGCTCCGGTGGTCCGTTCTTTCTCCCGTCAACGCCTGGGGTCGTCTCGAGACCCATAGATTACTTCGACTGCCTCCAATCACTCAGCGGTCCCGTTTCATCGTCGCCCAGCGGTCCGCTCATCAAGAACAGAGAATCGGTGGGATCAGACTTGTTTGTTGGTCCGCACCCACTACATTAGTGGTTCAAATGACTTCCAACAATTTAATAATATGTCGAGGATATAATCCACATAAATTAAATTAAACCAAAACCCCTACATCGATGAGTTCGTCAAACGAGGGTCGTCGCGGGGAAAGGACGTCGCGGAAGACGGCGTCGCGGAAGACGGCGTCACAGAAGATAGCGTCGCGGATCGAGGCTTCATAAGCATCGTCGGCATTCGCCCGATGAAGGATGTGGTGTGTCGTCGTTTTTTGACGAAGGCATCTCTCACCGGCTATGGAGAGGTAAGAAGAATGACACATCATTCACTCCTTGCGGTGATGGCGTTATTCATGGGGTTCTTGATGTTCTTCGCATTCTCCAACGAAGAAGACGAGTTCTATCTCCTCCATTTCCCCACACAACCCATCAACCAAAAAAAATTAAGACTTTGTCTTAATTTATTCACACATGCCAACACTTCTAAAATTCAAAACTAATTCAATTAATTAATGTTTCAATTAATTGACTAGGGGGTGTGTTGGCATTCATTAAAAGAGAAGAGGTAAAGTCACATCATTAAGTAAGAGTTTCAAGGGGTTATGCGGAATGTGAAAAGGTGGGATCTTGTGTGGGCCCCACCTCTCCTTTATTCTCCCAAGGGAAGTTTCCAACACAACTTCCACAAAAAGGATAAATCTACTTTGCAGAAAAATAAAATTTTATTACAAATTAAATTTTATTCTTCACATAGACCTCAAATTTTAAACAACTCCTCCCGAGCAAACACTCCTTTGCAAAAGGTCTTATAAAACAATTACCGGTGTTGCGGTTCCATCTGTGCCCTCAGATTTCGATTCTGAGCACAGGTTCAAAAGTTATAAAAACCTTCTCGTTCATTCACTGAACGTACCCGAGCTAAACTTCATAACTTTATTCCGAGCACACCGGGCCTCGGAATCAGGTGTCGTCAGAAGCTAAAGTCTCGTAAAATTCCAAAGAAATTAAGAAAGAAATTTTCCTTGAAATTTTTGGGTCTTTACATTACTCCCACCTCATGGATTTACGTCCCCGTAAAGCTATAACACAATCTAGGAGAAAAAAAGTGGTACTGAGAACGCAACTGAGCCTCCCGCTCCTATGTTCTATCCTAGAGGTTCCTGGGCTACCAGTGAAAGTGCACCTGAGGAATCGACCGTCCATGTTGGACCTGCTTCTGTTGATCCTCATTCTCCACTAGAACCTCTATGAATGTCGCCCCGTCATCGACGTCCAACTCCCTGCTGTCGACGATGTGTGAATGGTCATGCACGTATCTCCTTAGCTGAGATACGAGGATAACATCGTGCACCTGGTGAAACTGAGGTGGAAAGGTCAAGTGGTAAACCACCTCACCTACCCTTCTGAGGACCTAGAAAGGCCCGTTGAACCTCAGAGATATCTCTCCGCCTCGGCTACATCTCAGTAAAACTCATCGAGGTGAGACCCATATAAGGATGTGGTCATCATCCTCGAACTCTACAGGCCTCCTGTCAGCTCTGCTGGAAGTGGTGCCGCAACTCTAGAAAATCCTAGCACAAAGGTAAGTTTATCCATCTTTTGAGTGATCAAATGAACCCCCTTATACATGATTCTATCCTGTGCTGCCTCGGTTTTCCTTTTCGCCAACCAAGGAATACCTCATCCCAACGTTGTAGATAAACCAAAACCTTTTTTCCTAATACAGTAAATCCGTGTATGAACTATGGATCCAATCCATACTTAGACCAATATCGTAAGGCCTCGATGCTTCCACCAAGAGATTCCAACCAAAACTCTCGCCTCATGGGTCAGATCACACTGTCGTCATAAGTGTGATTATCGAGTTTCCTCCCAAAGGTATCCCCAGATGTGAGGGCCAAGTCTACGGATTACCGGAAACTCCAGGCCTAGGACATGATTCGTGGATGGAAGGAATGATTCATATCAGGGTATTGTTGTTACGGTAGCTTGTAGAAGACACAGTCCATACTTCGAATCATCCTTAGAGCCTTTAGGTCGCACTCCTTGACCGTATGCAGCTACTCTGCCCCCCCCCCATCTCCCTGAGTTGAGTGGGAATTACAATGGTGGGTGGTTGCAAGATGTCAAAATGTTCACCACCCCATGATGCTCTCATAGCTCTGGTTCCATGTCTGCCTCCTTGCAGATTCATCTGTCCTTGTTTACATCCTCTACTTGAAAAATTTTACACGCCCAAGTCTCCGAGACTGGCACCAGTTTCCAGCTTTCCCACTGCTAACCTTCACTCACTACATCCATTCAGCAAAAGAATTATCAACCACAAAGGTTCCTTCTAGCACCCTAGCCTAACTAGGAATGAATAGAGAAAAGGTGCTGGCTCAGATGTCCAAGCCCTCAAGCACCGATCACATCACATTCATCGAGTACTAGGAATGGTTTGGTATGCCCCGATGAATTCCAGCTACCGACATGTCGTCCTGCCGAAGGTGTATAAGTTCTAGAAAACTCTCAGCCACCTCCTTAAGCTAGTACTTAGATTCCTGTGAGTCCGTCTCACCTCAGAACTTGAGTTTATCTAATGTTGGAACACGTGAAAGGCAGTAAGTCTACATGTGTCACATACGAGTACCGCCGATTGTAATTGCTGACCATCTGGTAGTGATGTATAGCGGGCACACTACCCGAAGGCACTATCTCCGGAATCGGTCCACATACCGAAGCCTCATCACTATGCAGACCATCCTCATGGTCATTCACTGGAAAACACTAGTATCGAAGTCCACCATCCACACTAATGTTGTCTCAGCTAGGCGGAAAACTCTAGCAATTGCATCCAGCAAGTGCTCTGCTGTCTGGGAATCTGCCTCGCCTCGTAACCTCGGAGGCTGCTACTGCTAGAACTCATGCAACGAGCTCTGCTAGCATGAACAGTTCGCTAGTATGGCTGGTGACATCTGCTTCCCAATAGGTGGGGGTGTAGCTAGTACACCACCTGAGGGTGCCAACTTAGTAAAAAGGGCCCTGCACTAGAGCCTTGACGCTTAGTGGGCCTTCATCGATTACTCTCTCGGAAACTCCAACTGACTGATTGCGTGGAGACATCCTGAACAGATGTGACACGGTCAAATGATTTAAACCTGGTGAGCTGACCTAGTTTGAGCTGACATAAAGAAAACTTTTGAAACACACATGCAATCAGTGTTTTCGTGCACTATGTCATAAATCAGAAGTCAGTGTCATGGTGTACGGATACGTCGGCCGCCGCACCAACACCAGACTCCCTGAACTGAAATCCACACTTACTAACCTTAACAATATTGCTTCACAGAAATAAAATATTAGAGTCCTAAGTTCTGCGGTAGAACTGAATCCTCTGATACCAATTTGTCACGACCCATCCTCAGGGCCCATGTCGTGACTACCCCAAGACCGCCATCCATAGGCCTGGGGCTGGTGACTAGCACCAAAGGTGTAAATCCCGATAACTTGGAAGGGATTGACTTTATAAAAGTAAACAAACACCACAGAGATCAAGCGGAAGTAATACACTAAGTAAAAAAAGAAAGTGCTGAAAAGTAAGTGGGTGAGAATACAAACCCAAATTGAAGTACCGCTACAACTGAATGAAAGAACAACAGGAAAGACAAACAACTAGAAGAAAAATAGATGCAGCTCCTGGGTCATCCACCTCGGATCCTACCTGAAAGGTAGGTACAGATAGCGCAGCTCCTGGATCGTCCAGCACGGATCCTACCTGAAGGGTAGGTACAGATAGCCTCCAAAATGCTCTTGCCCGTCAACCTCCTCCTAGTATCGTCTCGTCGTGAAGTCCACCTCCAGATACTGACTCATCGTGAGGTCCACCTCCGGGTACCGTCCATTCCTCGAACACTCAGCCTCTGTTAGCACTGCCCGTCATATTCAACCAACACAATGAGGTGCGGGCATAGCCCGTGTAGGGGTGAGTATATGATACTCAGTAGGGACCCTGAGACCCTCAATGTCTCACTAATTCCAACAAGGATAACCACAAATAAGGATCTCAACGGATAACCATTACTTAGGTATAAGCCCATACTTATAGCTATGTTATCAAGTAACCCATCTCAGTTATGAGGAAACACAAAGGTTACGATATCAACGGATAACGACTACCTAGATATATGCCCATACATATACGTAAGTTATCAAGTGACCCATCTCAATCATAAGGTTAACACAAAGGTCATAGACTCAGATCAAATGAGGATTTTCATTATCGAAACCGTAACTGCTAAAGAGCCCCATCTCTGATGAGTACAGTGATCCTGTCATGACTCCGAGGTACTACTCACTAAACATAGACTGTTGAGGTACTTTTCCTGTCGAGTATCGCGGGTCTTCAACCTCACAAAGTTGTGCTCCTCCGTCATGGGTCTGCCACGTCACACAGTAGTGCTCCCCCTCATAGCCTACAGAGGTACTCCTCCTGTCGAGTACCGTGGGTCTTATTCCTGTTACCAGGAACTCCGTCCACTATGGGTCTATACACAAACACAGTAGTGCTCTGTCCACTAGGCTGGTCGACTCACTCCAAGTCGAGTCGGTCAAGTAGTCGTCAGGTATCAGCCGGTTACACGGTCTTCGTACTCCATACGCTCATCTCCCGGAGGGTCCGCTCCACGAGCTACAGGTCGATACTCCATGTACCACGAAGTCCCACAAAGAATTATCTCAAAGGACCTCCTCATCATAGGGGTCTCAATGCAACAGACAGCGCGTCAATCGGACGCCCGGTCTGTGAGTTATTAGCCTTTTCGTCCCAGGGGCCCGGTTGGTTTTGTGTGCGAACCAACCCGGTCATATCTCAAATGTACCCCAAACTCTCATAGGGTATTCTCATAGGGATTGTTTCTCAACGTGATCACCAACGCCGCTGACGGTTCGTCAAATGGATGTCCGGTTTGAAAGTTATCAGCTTTTTCGTTCAAGGGGCCCGGTTGGTTATTAAGTCCAAACCAACCCGACCGCACTCCAACTGCATCCAAACCTCGAGTGGAGTAAGCCAAAAGGTCCGTATCACTAAGAGGAATCCAACAAGGTCGATGACACATCAATCGAACGTCCTTAGCTCAAGTTATAAGTGTTTCCGCTCCGAGGGCCCGGTTGGTTTTGTGTTCGAACCAACCTGGCCGAACCCAAAGTTCTCTGAAACCTTGAGTGTAATATACCGAAACGACCATCTCGATTCATGGATCGCATCTCAAATTACGGTGTGTCAATTGGAGGTCTGTAGACCATGTTATGGGCAAAAGAACGAACCTATCCGGTTTTAGGGGGTTTTGGGCCTGAACTGACCCAGACCGAGACCCCCTGGGTCGGCCCGAACCGGGTCGACCCGAACGTCCGACCTACTTGGACATGGCCCGGCCCGGCTGGAATGGGCCAGCCCAGCCTGCGCGGCTGGTTGGCCTGGCGCGAGCACGCCCCGCACGACCAGCTTGGTCGTGCCATTGCGAAAAAGGGGCGCGGCTGCCCCACTTAATTGAACCGCAGCCCCCACTGGGGGGGGGGGGGCGCTTCCTTTGACATCCGGGGGTTACGACCCCCGGTCTCCCCCGGGACCTGTGCGGCTGCGGGACCGCTCGCCTGCCACCGCGACTTCATCTGCAGACATCCCTCCTGGCGGCGCGCCGGAACGCGGCCGCCTTCGGGCGTCCGGCCGGTGCCGGCCGCCGGAGCCGCTCCGGTGGTCCGTTCTTCCTCCCTTCTGCTCCTGGGGTCATCTCAGGAACCATATATTACTAAGACGGCCTCCAATCGCTCAACGGTCCCATTTCATCATCACCCAACATTCCGCGCATCAAGAACAGAGAATCAGTGGGTTCGGACTTGTTCGTTGGTCCCCACCCACCACATTAGTGGTTCAAACAACTTCCAACAATTTAATCATATGTTGCGGATATAATCCACATAAATTAAATTAAACCAAACCCCCTACATTGATGAGGTCTTCAAACGAGGGTCATCACAGGGAAAGGATTTCATGGAATATGGTGTCGCAGAAGACGGCGTCACGGAAGACGGCGTCGTGGATCGAGGCTCCATAAGCGGCGTCGGTGTTTGCCCAATGAAGGTTTTGGCGCGTCGTCGTTCTTCGATGAAGGCGTCTCTCACCGGCTCCGGAGAGGGAAGAAGAATGGAATGTTATTCACTCCTTGTGGTGACGGCGTTCTTCGTCGGGTTCATGACGTTCTTCGCGTTCTCCAATGAAGAAGACAAGTTCTATCTCCTCTATTTCCCCACACAACCCATCAAACAAAATAAATTAAGACTTTGTCTTAATTTATTCACACATGCCAACACTTTTAAAATTAAAAACTATTTCTATTAATTAATGTGTTCAATTAATTGAGTAGAGAGTGTATTAGAATTCATTAAAAGAGAAGAGGTAAAGTCACAACATTAAAGAGGAGTTTCAAGGGGTTATAGGGAATTTGAAAAGGTGGGGGCTCGTGTGGGCCCCACCGATCCTTTATTCTACCAAGGGAATTTAACAACCCAACTTCCACACAAAGGATAAATCTACTTAGAAGAAAAATAAAATTGGATTAAAAATTTTACTTTATTCTTTACTTACGCCTCAAATTTTAAACAACTCCTCCCGAGAAAACGCACCTTCGGAAAAGGTGTTCTAAAGAAATTATCGGTGTTGTGGTTCCATAGGTGCCCTCAGATTTCAATTTTGAGCACCGGTTCAAAAGTTAGAAAAACTCGATCGTTCGTTACCTGAACGTACCCGAGCAGAACTTCGGAACTTAATTCTGGGCACATCGGGCCTCGGAATCAGGTGTCGTCAGAAGCCGCAGTCTCGTAAAATTCCAAATAAATTAAGAAAAAAATATTCCTTGAAATTTCTAGATCTTTACATTTCTTGTTGCGATTATTAATTTCTTTGGCATGTTGTAATGATTATTAATATGTACATGACTCTATTTTATCTCCCATTATACTTCCTATATGTTTAATTTATCTTTTTCATGTTTCAATGATTGTATTTAATGATATTAATATGATATGTTGAAGCGATTTTATGACTTGGTGATGTTTGGTTATTGGAGGTGATGGGATGGAGGCCAGTTTTTCATGGTTAGATTATTTGGGGATGATATAATGGTTATATAGTAACTCCTTAGTGTAAATAGGTGATGTAATATTGGATCAAGCTTATGTGTTTTCTATTCATTTCTTCTTGATCAATGAGTGAGTGTTTATCCTACAGACTTCATACCAGTTTTAGTTGGAATGACCTTAAGTTGACTGGAAAGTGTGGTATAGTTATATTACTAGGGCCCTAGTTTCATAATATATGTTATTCTATTATTATCAATAGTTATTTTATAATGGAAGCAATATGGTTATAGGAAAGGTGGAATAATTATGGTAATTTGAGATGTTGGAAAAATCCCCTTTTTACGATAGTTAATGTTTTGGAAATTTATTATTATATAGAAAATATTAATGATTTGATGGTTATATTTGATGATAAAAGAAAGTGGTGGTGGAGATTTTATATAGGATATAGTAGAATATCCTTATTCTTGTTTACCAGCTTTTTCTTACTTAGTGTTTACACTCTTATCGATCTCATCACATTGATTTCAAATATATATTTTTATCTTTAAAATATTATCGTAGTAATTATTTCCAAGTGATCACTCCTAAATATTGTTTCTTAATTAGTTTTTTAGGATACCTTAAAATAAGAATGTGAATATTGTTTTTCGAGTAGTTGAGGTTGAGCATAAGAGTTTGAGTGGATCTTAGGGGATTGTATTTCTTTTCCTTGGATATATTTCATTTTAATTCATATATTTATTGTAGTGCCTTGGATTTTTAAGCATCTTGTGTATTATAAGTTTATTTTATTTGTGTATATTAGATATCCTCTAGGGATTGTATTTTAAGGACAATTCCACCCATAATTTTGAGAGATACCCACGATGATAATTGTCGATCCATGGCCAATTAGAGGTATACCTCTAGGGTCATCCATGTCTTCACTACCTGCCCAGAAAAGGCATCATTGGAAGGGTTATAACACCATAATATCTTAATATAGGCTCACCATTAAATAATTCTATGTTTTTTATAGTTCTATCTACACGTGACATTAAACTCAAATGAAACTGTTATATATTTAGATAAAATAAAAACTTTTAAATCTGACCATAAAAACCTAGCCATTAAATTTGAATGAATTAATAAAACTAACCATTTTATTAAATATTTGTATAGTGAAAATAAATACAACATTAATATGAATGAAATTTAATTAGTCTTCCTAAAATTACAATTAAGGTCACTTATTGATTAAAAAAGTTTTCATTTCTAAAAACTTACCTTTTTATATGATATTTATTTCAATTAAAATTACTTATGACTTTAGATAAATTATGTATGATATTACTATTTGGATTAAAAAATTATTTTTTTTAAATTATATTAAATAATAATAATAACAATTAATATTTGAAATTTTAATTTTACAATAATTAGAATATTTCATTATAGATAATGATTTCACTAAAAAATTGAATTTATAAATTTTGGAATTTGAAATTAATAAAAATGAACTTAATTTTTTTATTTTATTCATAAAATTTTTTTATTCATATGACATTTTTTTATTTTTCTGAAAATTTTGGTTTATAGTTGAAAAATAATGTTTTCAAAAAACTTGTAATTTGAATGAATTTTTCATTATATAAAGATAAACTATAATTTTTGAAAATAAAATTGAGTAAAAAACAATCAATTTAAGGAATAATAATATTAATTTTAAAACATTACATGAAATTATTAATCCATTTCCCAGCATTTTTACATTTAATTATAATGTAACTTTAATAAATAAATGATTTTTTATTTTTTATTTGAATTTAGAATTTTCAAGGGAGATTCGGTTTTCACTTCCCATAAAAGCCACAAATCATTTATGTTTTTATAGTAAATAAATTTTTAGGATAAATGTATATACCTAATATAATTTTATCTTACCTATAAATTTAAAGCTTAAACACATTATTTTTCTGAAAACTATTTTTAGTTGATTAAGCATGTTTATTTTAAAATTAAATTTTCAATTCTTTTAAAATTTTATTTGATAAAACTATTTTCAAATTATAAATCAAAAGTATCAAATTATGTAAAATGATAAATCATAGTATTTTTTATTAAAATTTATTACTATGGAAGAAAATTAATTACCAGGATAAATATAAATAGGGGAAATAGATAAAAAGTTAAGATCAAAATCCTTAAAAACATTCAAGGTTTTCTCAAAAATGATTTCTCGACATTTTCTTCTACCCATACTCAATTTACACATATTTTTTTCCTATTTTTTTCCTTTTTCAGTTAAATTGTAATTATTCATTTTTTGAAAATGTAAGGGTTACTCCCAAAAGAACCCTTCCCATCACTTATAAAAGAGTAACATTGTTTTTTATTAATGACTAACCTATCATTGAATTTTATTCCTTTAAACTATAAATTTTTTTCTCCTAATATATCCATATTATATTTTCAATAGATTATGGTCACCATTATTTAGCATATCTCATTCATTTTTATGGAGTCTTCCAAAAAAATCAAGTCCTCTACGTGAGTATTATCAACTACTTAGTTTATAATTATAATTATATTATTGCAATTTTTATATAAATGCACTAATATAATTATATGAGTGTAATTTTTATAATTTAATTTTACTATATTAAGTTTATTGTCAATTTTTATTCACATACTCTATCCATTAAGAAAAACAAAATTGGTGTTCATGTATTGTGCAGACTACTGCCTCCGTAATTCAATATGTTTTGTTTTCCATAATTTTCTTACTTGGATGGATATAAAGATGGTATTAAAGGATAAATACAATTTTCATGATATCATTACAGTTTTGGTATGAAATATCATAGAACCTCTTAATGATATGACCAATAAGTCATCATTGTTAATTTAGTCATCCAAAATAAGCGAGCTAAGAAGAGAATCTTTTTTTAAAGGTGAGTAATATATTTGTATCAATTTATTAGTATAATAATTCAATAAAAATATAATATATCACAAAAATAAACACTGAATAATATCATAATTCTTTTTTTATTATTATATTACAAAATACTATCACATAATCATTCATTATGTCAGGGTATATTCATTTTTGGGTCGGTTTAACCACCTAATTGAATATAAAAATGAATTTATATAATGAATGACTATTAGAACATTATTAAAATTATAATATGATATAAACATATATAAAATGACATGTTTTTGGTTTTGGAGTTGTTATATCAATATTGAATTCATTAATAAAGAAAACACATATTAATTATCAATAATATCTTAAACATGCTCATCCTTAATTCCATATTCAAGGATAAAGATGAAGAATATAATGAAGTGATATTAAAGAATAATAAGTAATTATAAATCATATGAAATATTAAAATTTATAAAAATTAGTGATTTACTTTTAAATAATAATAAACACAGACAACACTATAATGAAAATAATGCAAACGATCAAAATTTTTAACACACAATGTGGGAAATTAGAAGAATTCATTTATAGAATGACTATTTATGAAGATTATAAATGAAATTGTATATTATTAATGTTACATATTACGTTATTTATATTTTTATTCTTGTGATACTGTAGGTTAACATGAATTCATTGAAATTTGGAAAATATATAAGGCTTTTAGTCTCAAAATCCTTACTTTAAGAAATGTTTAGTATTATGAACCTAATTTCATATATGTATTGTATATTATTGTTACATGAGATATAGTATCAGGAATTATATTTTAATAATTGGTTTATAAGTTCAATTAATATTCCTCTTTTTCTATGGGTTTTTATTAAAGTGTTACTCAAGCTACAAGGGTTTTTCATCATCTTATTTCTGATTCTTTGAGACATAATACATTTTCTGAACCATGTTTCCTTCATGTGGTTTATTTACTACACATTTATTTATATATATTATTATACTTTTATTAAATGGTATTTAATATCACAATAATTTATATTTATTCAAGTGTTTATTTACATAGTTGTTTCTCTAGTATTGAGTATTTTCAGTGACTTAACTTTTATTCCTTGAGTTATGATCATTCTCATGAACTTATTTCATAAAATTTTTGTACATAATTTACCTGGATTATATTATATAGTACAATTTAATTTTTTATGGGGATATAAATTTCTACCACGTAAAACATTTTACAAGTACTTCTCACTGCATAGGATATGTTATTTTATAAGCATCAAATTTTTTTCTCTGAATGAACTATGATTGTGTTATTTGGCTAAAAATATATGTTTTACATTCATTAATATATATGGTGATAACATAATATTTAACATAATATTTATTGGATGATGTTCACATATCATGTATGATATTAAAATAACACGAGGAAAATTATTATTGTCTTTTACATCACTATTCGAATACAGATGATTATTAGCAAGTTGATTTCACTGACTGAAAATTAACTTTTTTATTATCAAAACACTTTTGAGGAAAAATTGAGAAACCATAAGATCCAACATTGCAACTAAATAAAACCATTAAAGAGAATAGACCAGATTAAGACTACAGGATCTGTCTCTCCCCAGCAACTACAACGTGATAACAAGTCTTCACCATCACATGACAGCTCGGATAATTGTCCGGTGCAGAGTTGCACAGGCCCCATACCAATGGTAGATCCATACCCTCTCGAACATCCAAATCCAAATGGAATGCTCAGGTGAAAGATTTTTTCTCTAAACCTCATCCGAAACATATCCAAGTAATGTGCTAGTTGAAAACACACCAAAACATCAAAGCGAGATCATACATAAGATTCATCCAAAAACATATCACAAAAAATAGAGGCACAACCAAAGAAAAAAGAATGAATCAATAAAAACCAAGAGCAGATTCCTCCAAAACCAACAGAAGATCCTCCAAAACAAGACATGAAATCACCAACACCAAAATCCCTCACTTGATCCTCTAGGGACCATCAAACCAGAAACGCACTCCAAAATACTGGAACACAGAGATCACCATTAGCAAGTTGATTTCACATTGTATGACTATCCAACTTATTTCTCATTATGTTTTATCATCATTTTATCCCTTTTATTAACATGTTTAAATATAATATAATACCATATATTTTTATTTTAATATTTAATATTATTATCAAATTTACTTTCTATTGTTTTTCATCCACCTTCTATCTCGATATAGGAATGATCATGTTATCACTTTATTCAAAAGGGGAAAAGTATTCATATTCTGTATGATTATAGGTATCTAAAAAAAGTTGTTGATGTATTGATATTCCATGTTCTTATATATATATATATATATATATATGTAGCCTTGCTTTAATTTATCTAAATTTTCTTTAAGAAATGGTATGAAAGGTCTTGTTGACTATTATATAGAATTCATTAAACTTAATTAGGTGAAGGATGATTCCGAGAATTATATATCCCTTTAATTCATTCATAGATCACATGAGATAAAATTGGATGGGGTATTTGGTGTATCTATACCCCATATTGTAAAATTTCTTGACTACAGTCAGGATGACATGTAAATTTATAGGAACAATTCCTTGACTTTTGGTTTTGGAAGTCTTATATTATGAAGTCCATTAGAATGAGAACAATACTATTTATATCTAGGTTTTTATTTATTTTTATCTATATATAATTATCCTAGTTTCATTCTTATTATGACTTAATTTTATTTATTTATCCCTTATATAATATTTATTCTATTTTAATTCCATTATTACTTAAGTTGTTTGTTTCCCTTAATGGTCATTTGAGCTCACCCCTTCTAATGTTTACATTTATACATGTTATGAATAAAGGTAGTAAAAATTACATGTTTAAAAGGATTAAAAATAATGAGGAATTTATTAGAGCTGTTGAATACTCATTAAGGATTAAATTATTTCTTTTATAGTGGGACACAATTTCTACTTGATACAAAAAATAAGGGCTCTAGGAGTTGTTGATTTGCCAAAATTATCTAAATAACTAAATATCAAAAGTTCTTTTATATGTAATAGATTCAATAATCATCATTCATTTTGTAATTAAAAATGGTAACTTCCAATTTTCTATAGCTAGTATAAAAGTTAATTTGTAAAGTATGTGTATATAGAACCAAATTCAGGAGCACATGACTCAAGCATCATAGTTGGTATCAAATGAATGTATTAGATATCTTTGTAAATTATGATTCTTGTTAAGGATAATTTAAGTGTTAATAAGTTAATTTTTACTACAATAAAAAAATATTTGGAATATTATATGTTTTAATTCTAATAAAATAATGCACATTTTTTTAGGGATTAGGATAAGATAACATTATTGAAAACCCTATGAATATGTCTAATTATTAGATAACATCTTAATGTTTGGGTAATTTATATATTTTATTTTTATCATAGAGGTTATATCCCTATATGGATACTACAAGTGGTTGAAGGGTATGGAACATATATATCTAGTGTAATAACTTAAAAAAGGTTGTATTGAGTATTAACTTGAGATTCACCTAATGTGAAACAAATATGACTAATTTCATACCTAGATTGATATTCTCATAGGATAAGATATATTTTATTCATATATTTTTTAATGAAAAATTATTAATGATTTGAGTTTGATGTTAACTAATTAGGTTTGATAACCGAATAATAAAATGACCATGGATAACCGAGGATTGAATAAAGAGATTCGTTGGTTGATCTAAAAGTATGATATGTTAAAAAAGGTGTCATATAGGAATGTATATTTGGATTTATTCTTACGTAATCATAATTTAAATATTTTCATAAATATTTTTTTCATATTAATTAGTAGAAAAAAATTTACAAAGATAATTCTGAGAAGGGACTAAATCTAGAAATCGCAATGTATCATAGCTGAATAAGGAAGCATAATTAAATGGTTGATAATTTTATTATATTCCTCTTATGATATAAAATGTGACCTTAATAGTCTTACCTATGGTAATGAGATTTATTTTTAAATAATCTTTAAACTCTTAGCTATTCTCAATGGAAATTGATATTTATCGATGATATTATCGTATATTCTAATGATAGGATAATATGTAAAACATCTAAGGATTTTTCTTTAGTATATTTAATTTAAAGGTTTGTAAAAATAAATTAAATGATATTAATAACCAAAAAAACTGATTTTATGAAAAATATATATATTTATATATAACTATTGAAGAACGCATTATTGATGTATTGATAAATCTTAAGTTTAATATTCCTATGATGTTGAGATAATAAAGGGTGATTTGATTTTGAAAAATTAAGTTAGATATTATTTGGAAACCTTGGTATTGACAATTATTTGTGATACTTTTAGAGTTTTTCATATCATTTTTGATATTGTGATATATATTGGCTACTGTGTGACCTTATGAAATAATGGTTAATGACATTCAAGGATTATGGATAGAGTGATTTGTTTGGAGAAATATATAATATAATTTCATCTTAATGACTTTAAGATTAGAATTGGTTTTGGGAATGGTATTTTTTTATAGTATATGATTATGGAATTCCCATACTTGAGTATATGCTTGTATGAATGACTAGGGTTGTTGGGGGAAGGATAAGTTGGATTTCTAGATCATGTATTTTAATAATTATTAGGTTTAGAATATTTTATTAATTTTTATGGTAATTTGGAATCTCTATTTTAATTATTAGATCAATAAACATGAGTGAACCCTACTTAATTTAACATGAATTGAACTAATAATTTAAAATTTTAAACTAAGAGTGATATAGGTTAAACCAAGTCGAATACAATTTGATTAGTAATAACTATAGTCATACCTGATACTTTTATAAAGTGATCCATCATGAGGTTAAATTTCCTATATATATTTATAATAATTTTCTTATAATGATCATCACTCATGTTTACACTTTTGGATTCATTAATGGATGAATCCTAAAGAAACCAAGCTAACAATAGATGCCATGGATATTGTGAAACTTTTCCCAATGAACAACCTAAAAGGATAAGGGCTGGTGTAAAAAATACTTGGATTATTCTAGACCAGATATCATGAAATCTAATTAACAATATGAACATATTTGAAACCAAAAACTAACAAAATATTATAATTATGGATTCTCATAGAAATTTAGGTGACTATGATGATAAATAAAATATGATTCAATATCATTACTTTTAAAAAAGTGGGAATAAGCACAGAGTTAAATGTATTTTATTAATTAGAATAGTTTTTATTTATATAAAAGATAAAATAGATAAACTAGTATTTCAGCTAACACAATCGATGAAAAAATATGTTTCTGAGTTATACATAATAAATTAAGGTAGACACATCATTGTAAAATATATGTTCAGTTATATATATCTTCTAGATAACCTTGAATAAATTTATTAGTATGTGATAATTAAAATTGATAAGTGTGAAATTTATTTAAGTAGGAGTAATTTAACATTTAGAGATTATAATATATGATAACCATCAAATAATTCAATGTTTTTGATGGGTTTCTCCACATGTGACAACAAATTAAAGAAAATTGGGATATATTTGGATAAAATATAAATGATCAAGTATAAACCTTAAAACCTATTCATTGAATTATAGATAATGAATAGTAATAACCGATTTATGAAATATAAGTATAAGTAAAATTTGGAACACTGTTAATGTGAATGAAATTCAATTAGTTTACCTAAAATGACTAATAAGATATTTTATTGTTTAAAAAGTATATTTTTTCTTAAATATTTTCTTTTATATGATATGTATTTATATTTTAACAAACTTGTAAAGAATGATAAATTATGTATCATATTAATATTTGGTTAAAACAAATTGTTTTGGTAAGTTATATGAAAAAATAAAATTGTTAATTTTTTAAATTTTCATTTTCAAATAAAACTGCTCTTCATTATATAGTGTTATTTTATTCAAATATTGAATTTATAAATTTTTTAATTTGAAATTATTAAAAATTAACTCAATTTCTTATTTAATAATATCAAAATTTACTTCGTATGAATTTTTTAGCTTTTTGGAAAATGATGGGTTTTTGGAAAAATAATTTTTTTATGAAACTTTTATTTTTTATGACTTTATCTTTACATAAGAATGAGATAAAAGTTTAGAAAACCATTCAAGTAACCAAATATGAAGTTGATGTGTATAAATATTTATTTTAAAATATTATTTGAACTTATAAATTTTATGACCATCATTTTTAGAACTAATTAAAATGTTACCTCAATAAAAAAAATTGATTTCTGTCCTTTCATTGAATTAGGTAAATTCAAGGGACCTTATATTTTCTATTTCCTAGAAATCCTCATACCGATTAATTTTTTTTATAATAAATCAATTTATTTCATTAAAATGAGTTTCCAATATAATTTTATCTTATATATTTATTTAAATAGAAAAACATTATTTTTCTAAATACTATTTTTATATGATTAAGTGTGTTTTTTAAAATAACTTTTCACAAATTTAAAATTTTTATTTTATCAAATTATTTTTAAATATTTAATCATAAGTTTCAAAATAGTTAAAATTTTCAACCTTAATCTTTTTCATTAAAACTAATTACTATGTTTAGAGACTAACTACAAAGGTAAAACAAAATTAGGTAAAGGGATAAAATATTAAAATCAAAATACATAAAAAACTAAAAGTTATCTAAAAAATAGTGGTTGAGGTGTGTTTTCTCCAATTATCATTATAATTTCCCCTTTTCTATTTTTTCCTTTTATCATTAATAAAATCCTTAAATTGCAAAAAATTTATGAGTTACTCCCAAAATTACCCTTCTCGTAAATTATAAAAGGGGAAAATTTTCAATAATTTAAGACTAACATATCATTCAAATATATAATTTAAAATCTTACATTTTTATCTTACTATAAGACTCTTCCAATTAAAAAATATTCTTATCCCCATTATTTAGCACAATAATTTCATTTTTGATGGGACTAAAAAGGAAATTAAAGTCTTATATATGAGTACTATAATCAACTTAGTTTTTCTTAATAATTGTGTTATTTTAAATTTATTATAACCACACAAATTTAATTATATTAGTGTAAATTATAAATGATTATTTAATTATGTTAAGGGTTTTACCACTATTTATTCATATACAATAAAAAATTAAGAAAACAAAATTGTTGTACGGGCGTTGTATAGATGGATGCCTTCACGATAAACATGGTTTTTTCTATGTCCACCTTAAATGGCTGAATATAAGGGTGGAATTAAAGGATAAAAATGATATTTTTGAAATCATTATGGTTTTTTATGAGAAAATATAGAACCAATTAATGATATTTTCAACAAATAATCAATATTAATTTAATCATTTAAAATAAGCGTACTATGTGGATAATCATTTATTAAAATCATGTAATATTACCATAAACATTAATTTTTTTATAATTCCTTCTAATTATAATATATCAAATTAATAATCAAAAAATAATACCACTATTCTTATGTTATAATGTTTTTACAACACAACCTTTACATAAACCTGTATTAAATCAAGGTATGATCATGTTTTGGTTGGTTTAACCACCTAACTAAAGAATACAATGAATTTATATAATGATTTACTATTTTAATATAATTAATGGTATAAAAGGATTGAAATGTGTATATAATGTTTTTTTTGAATATATTATACCATTATGTAATTCTTTATTTATGAAAACACACTTTAATCATCAAGAATCACGAAAACATTCTTGTTATTGTTTGCGTCATCAATGTTAAATATTAAAAAAACTCATGAAAGGGGTTTTATGAATCATAAATAATTTTAAATCATCACTTAATGTAAAATTTATGATCCATTAATGGTGATAATTAAAATAATAATAAACATGAACACCATTATTATGAAACTAGTATAAATGATAAAAATAATAAACACCTGGTGTGGAAAATTTGATGAATTCATATAGGGAATAAAAATTTAAAAAGATTATAGTTGAAAATTGATATGAGTAAGGTTATAAATTAAGTTTTTAAGATAGTTACGTCTTTGATATAGAAGTTTAAATTTCATTCACTAAATTTTGGATTGTATTTAAGTGTTTTCACCTCAAATTATTCTCCTTATGACATGTTTAGTATTATGTACCAAATTTAATTTATGAGTTTTATATACTACCTATTATAGATATAATATAAGGAATTTAAATTAAATAATTGTATTTGAAGTTATTTTTTATGTCCACTCTTGTAGGGGTATTTATTAAATGTGTTACTCAAGACGTAAGGGTTTTTCTTGGTCTCAGTTTTGATTATTTGACACATAATACATGTTGTTCACCACGATTCATTTTATAGTGTATTTACTACCCATATATGTATTTTTATTTTAATACTTATATTTCATGTGATTTATTATCCAAATCATGTGCCCTTATTCAAGTGTCTCTAAATTATGTTTTCCCCAGTAGTGAGTATTTTTGGTTAGTCAACATTTTTCATTGATTTATGATCATTTTCTTAAACTAATTTCATATGAGTTTTGTATATTCTTACCTTTGATTATATTATGTAATATTCACTCATTGTTTTTTGGAGATATATATTCCAAACACAAAAACCCTTTTAAAAATATTTCTATCTTCTTGGTATTTGATCTATTCAAAACATCCCCTTTATTTCTCTAAATTTATTATGATCATATTATCATAGTATTTAGCTGGCCATAAACTATTTAATCTATATGGTGTGAACTTCAAATTTTACATAATTTATATTGTATTATGTTTACCTAGAAATTTTCATGTTATTTTTACATGGGGAAATGTATTAGAATTCTGTATATTTTTATTCTAATACCGTTGATTATTGAAAAGATAAAAATGTATTGTTTGACCATACACCATAGTTATTCATATGTGTTATAATATTTTTATGCATTTTATTGATACGAGGATATGTATTTTAATAATGTATGTTGTTATTCCAAAACATATTATTATTAACTAGTTGACTGTGTATTGTTTGACCATCCACAATCTTTCTCGGGATGAGTTCCGATTAAGATATCCCTTTATTGGCGTGTGAAATTTTTTTCATTCTTTATTATTATTAGATACTAATGGAAGTTGGTCATGTATTGATATTCTATATTATTCATTATACTAATTTCCATGTTTTTCTACATCTGAGCATTCCTTATGTAATGGTATGAAATGTATTATTGACTCTTATGGTGAATGAATTCGATATAATAAGGTGACATATGGGGACCAAAATTATATATCCCCTTGATATATGTGTATTTATTATGAGGAAAAACATGTTTGGGTATTTTGTGTATGCATATCCAATTCAGAAATATATCTTGACAATGATCTCAACGATAAGTAAAAATCATGGAAAATTCCTTAATACCATATTTTTTATATCTGACATTATTCATTTCATCATTATGATATCATTATTGTTGATATCCAAGTTTTTTTTTATTTTCATGGATATTTCATGACCCCAGTTTCAAAATGATTATGACTACTTGTTCTTTACCAATTCCTACCATAATATTTATTCCAAGTTAATATAATGATTACTTAATTTGTATGTTTTCACTTATTGAGTGTTCAGGGTCACCATTTCTAATATTTTTATTTCCCCAGGTTATGAAGAAAATTAAAATATAATAGGATTAATTAGTTTCTTATATAATGGGAGAAAATTTTCACATGATACAAATAAAATGGGATTTATTAGTTTATGATGTGATATAATTCCTTAAATCTATAAACCTAAAAATTTCCTTTGAATCGAAGAGATCCAATAGTTTTTATGGATTTTGGGATTAACGATGTTATTATCTATGGTTTTATAATTGGTATCAAAGTGAATATGTAAAGTATGTTTATATAGAACCATATTCGGTAGTGCGGGTTCGAGGAATCATGAGGTGGTTCATAACAGTTGGATTGTCCCCAGTTATTTTTTTCATTAATTTATTTGGGATAAATCTTCAATGTTAAAGTATAGAAACCCCAAAATATTCAATGTCATAATCCTTTAACATATATTTTATAATTAATTTAACATAATAATTACCTTTCCTTGAGTATTCTTTCCTTATTGAAGATTTTGATTGAACATTTTGGAGTACCATTGATGTTATGATGACTCTAAAGTAGAATTACTCTATCAATATCCTCATGTGATCCATGAATATTGTAATGTAACTGAATTACCATAATGTTCTAGTGTAGAGGTTCCAATTATTTTTGTGTTGTTCACCATTGATGGAAATAAGAATTCCATTAGGGTTAATGAACAAAATCTCTGGTTATATCGGTTTAAAGAGGGAGGAGGAGGATCACTTCTCATTCTTAAGAGCATTATTGAGGTATTTTCTCAATCTGGAGATAACTCTCTAGAAATAATATGTAGTCCACAACAATTTAATTACCCTGGAAAATGATATAAGACAGGTTATATAATTTGTGTTACATAATAATTAATTGCACATACTCCCTTTTCTTATTTTATTGTCTGATGTAAATACTATCTCATATATTAATAATATTATTATTAATGATTTTGATGTAATTATTATTATCTCATGATGTGTGTTATCTCATATATATTCAAATATAATTAATTAAATTTATAAACCAGTATTTATTTAAATAAGATTAAATATAATATATAGTTTCTATCTAGACCTTTAGATCATCATTTTAATCCTCCTCATCACTTATCAAACCTTGAAAATTTTATATTTATTTAAATAAATAAATATCATTATATTATTCAATAAATAAATAAATAGATATTATATTCACTAAATAGAGAATAAATATTTATTTTTAAATTAACATAACAAAATATTTATTTAAATGATATTAAATATTTATTTATTTCTTGAAAATATTAAGAAAGAGATAAATAAATATAATATATTCCCTAAACAAAAAATAATACTTATTTAACATTAAACTCACATATATTCTGAACTGAATAATTGGTGATTGTATTTATGAAATTTATATGACCTGAATATTTATTATTCCTAGATCTAGAGAGAAACATTTATTATAATTTTTAAATTCAAATATAACATAACTATGATTTTGGATACACATAGTGTGTGAACGTCTATGACTATTTCTCAATTATATTTGTCTAGATTAACTAAAGATCAATATTAGCATCGTGTAAAATGTCAAGGAACAAATAAAGAAATAAGACAATGTATCAAAAACAAAAACCTCAAACAAATTATTACTGTATAATATAACACATTTTCTTTTATATATGATCGATAAAGTTTTATACTTGTGTCATAAACCTATATTATTTAATATCTCTCTTTGACTCTATAAAATAAACACATCGATGAGACATGATGGACATGGATTTAATTGGAATTCTCATTTCAATAAAGGGTCTGAGGTATTTACTTGCGTAAAATAGAAAGGATAAATCATTAATTGAATTATTCCTTAATGTCATATCACTTATGACACACCCAACATATCCTAACTCAACACAAGCATATGTTTTCATGATTTTCCTGAATACATAAAACCTTGTGATTCAAGATATACATTAATAATAATATCAAGTATAATGAACAATACACACATTTATAGAGAGGAATATCTAGGGATAAATATCATATATAATTATTATTGAAAGGATTATTTGCATAACCTCCCCACCTAGATAGTACTAATTATGAACTTCATGAGAAGAAGTCCCAATGTATTATGAGACGTTATCACTTGATATTAAAATATCATTTTCATCCCATAATATATATGTTGTACAACCATATAACATATATTTGGAATATTTTCATATATTTCCAATATTTTCATTATATCATGGCACTAATATAACAATTCCATGAGAAAAATAATCCATGAAAATTTTCACTTTAATGTTATGCGTAAGAATACTCAACATGTGATAATGTATACATATTAATATTCATGTTTGTGAATATTATATTAATTAAAAGTAAAAAAAGTTAACTGGTTCAGGGGTATAAAATAAAATAGATGAAGTAGGTAGTGAAAAAATACAAAGTGTAATTCCCCAGATTAGTCATCTTGAATAGTTTCAAGATTAGTTACTCTATCAATCCATAAGTTCACATCCCCATATACTAGAGTTTTTTGACTAGTGGTGAGGGTCTGTGATCAACATTGGAAAGTCTATACTCTTGGAATAAAAATATATAATATCAAATAAATTATGGATCATTATCAAAAGTATAATATTATAGTACATATATGGAATTATAGCTATAAGCTATCTATACTCTAATTAGATATAAACCCATGTGATATCAACATAAAATATACAAGGAATACATCTCATTAATCAAAGGAATCACCCCATAGGTTGATCATATAACAAAAGTAAAAAAGTAATAATAAAATAAATAAGGAGGCCCACTACAAATCACAGGCCTATCCTCCTTCCAATCCCCAAATCATACTAATCTAATTGTGTCTAATCATGTATAAAACAACTATTTAGTAAGACACCCCCAATGTAGCCCTCTATATTCACACCATATGATCCACCAGTTCGTATCATTGTGTTCTAATTAAACCACCATGACACCTAACATGAGATACTCTATAACATACCAATGAATTATACTCAAAATACCTTTGGAAAAATTAGATATTTTCTTAGACACACATTTTTCTAGTATTCTAAATGAATAAAAATCCAAGTGGTGGTTCATGACACCATCATTGAAAGAAACCATACTGTAATGGAATGATACACATGATTATTCTCTAATGTTGATAACAATGTGAATTCATCTACAATAATGAGAATACCTTATATTCATATTAATTATATGTTCATTCATTATAACATAAATAGTATATGTTTATAATTATAATGCCCCAAGTTTAATGTAAATATATGTTATATGAGTTTAGATGAATATTCATTATATTACACAAACACATGTCTGATGACCATAATTTTTTAGTCTCTTTCAAAACATGGAACACATTCTTATAATTTGGTGAAATATCCTCAACATCTCCCATAAAGAGCATCCCATTAATAAACCTACTTAAAAATCATTATAACATGGGGAAATGAAACATAAGAAAATGGTGAGCTCAGATGACCAATAAGGGTAAATCCAGGGTGATAACATTAGCATAAGGGTATAAGAACATAAAAATAATATTCAAAAATTATATTATGTATTTAAAATATCAGGATATCATATCATATAAGAAACCACATAAGTTCATAAAAATCAATGAAAATATTTCATGAGAGAATGAAATAATACATGAAATTATTTCATACACATAAGAAAAAAAATCATTTCTATATTAGTCAAGGATCATTTCCTAGACCATCCTAGTGGAAATAGTGCATTACTGAACTAGGTTCACCTCGTGTTATATCCATGAATGACATAACTGTGTTTAATCTTGTTTTATCCTTATATTACTAATCCAAGTTCAATTCCCATTCCAGTTCTATCTATCTCATAAGAAATAAATCTCCACCCAATACATTTAGGGAGATATAGGTCCCACTTATAACAACCCAACTCTTTATTTCACATTATTACATGATTTATTACATTAAATTACACATAATTCAACCTAAAAGATCGATAAGTCTATTGTTTTTGGTAATTTGTCACATTACAGAACAACTTAAAATAATAAATTACATCATATTTATAAATTAAGTATTTAACATACTCATAATTAAAATTTTATGGGATAACGAGGGGAAATTCATAAGAAAGGTTTGAGAAATAAAGAATAGTTAGGAAATGAACATTGAATGACATAAAGAAAAAGATAAATGTTACACAATAGGTATATAAAATAGTAGTAAGAATCATATACATGAAAAATGAGACATGATATATCATGATAATCATAAAAAAACAAGAAAAATGTGGGAACAAATTAAAACACTACAACATAAACATTGGTAATGGTTAAACCTACAAAGATATCATGGTGGAAAAAGCCCTGTAATGGAATAAAGTTTGCTCCCTATACCAATGTGATTTATCATGATACTAAATATTACCCAATGAATTGGAGCACTATCTGGGCACACCCATTCTATTAATTTCATTATTATTCTTATGTATGATACATAGATCATATAACATGGATTCATTCATCATAACAATTTATTCTTATATAAAAGAGTTTAGATTATAAATATTTATGTACCCAATGAAAAAACTTATTTTTATAAATGAGAACACCCTTGATAGTAAACAATTATGGTATTCACTGCACAATTGTTTAGGCATGGAAAATTTTGGTGAAATTTTGGTTTCCTAACAAAATCACTTAAAGATTCATAAAAATAGTTTGATGAGAGATAAAGGGGTATCTCATCTAATAGACATAAAATGGAAAGTAAAATTGAAATGTAAACATATATTCTCATAATAGGAATTGTTAATTGAAGGCATAAGTTAATGAAGAAACTTGATAATGGAAAGAATCCTAACTATATTTTGTCATGGTAACGGGTGAACATAAAGGATCATGGGAAACTCAATGAGGGTGAAAGGGATATCACATAATTTATAAACTAAATGGAATTTAAGGGGGGTTTTTAATAATATGTCCCAAAATAAGAAAATTTTATTCAAGATATATATCATGATAGAAGTTCTTGAATAGAAATGAGAAGAACGAAATCTCTTACAACATTTTAGCATAGTAACAGATGTACATAAAGGATCAATGAAGGATTAATGAGAGTTAAATGAATCTATAATTACTTTAAATAAAATTTAATGTGATGTGAATAAGTAATAACCTATCCCTACATTAGAAAAATAAAATTTAGAGACATAAAAAAAGATCTAGATAAAAAGAGGAGAGTGGAAGATCCCTTACTTTAGTCTATGACTCCAAATTTTGGGAAGGGGATTTTTGAGAGCTTGGGGTCACCATAGAGGGACTATAGAGAGTGGTTGGAAGAGTATTGATGTTATCATAATAGTTTTTGGAAAGAGAAATGGTATCTTGGGATGGTTTATAAACGAAAAGGTGGGATTTCATTATTATTTAGGTTTTGGACTTTACATAATGAAAATAAAAAAACACAAACCATCCAAATAATTTACCACCATGGATTTAAGAAAATGGGAGTGGTTTAATTATTTAATAAGTAAAAGGTACTAAATTAATAAAATAATACCCTTGATTATGTGGTGATGAGTCATACTCCGGAATATATGATTTTTATTCCTTAAAATATATTACATGTTTTGGAGGACTCATAATGTCTTTAAAAAATAAATATAATAAACTTAAAATCAAATTATTTTATGTATAAAAAAATTATTTGGTCTTCAGAACCCTTTATAGTAATTATTACATCTCTTTTGGGTCGTTATGATTTCATAAAAACAAATTAAATTTATACGATATTTAATTTTTTACCCAAAAATTTGATTGCCTCAAAAAATTATGAAAAATCCACAGTTCGATAATTATAAAATTATTAATCTAAAAAATATATTAAATTTATCTATATAATTTTTACTTTAATATTAAAATATATATTTATAAATAAATGTTGGGTATTTTTACAATAAGAGTTTTGGAACTCTTATAAAAATTTCATTTGACATTATAAAAATTATATGATAATTTATATTTGATAGAAATTATTTTATAGTAATATTTTATTTGACTATAATTTATTTCAAAATTATATTAATTCATAAAATAAAATTTCTTAATTAAAATTACATATTACTTAAATAAATTTTTGTTTTATCATATAAATGTTTTCATCAAACTTATTACAAATAATATTTTAAAGTAAAAAATTAAGGAATAAATATAATAATAATTTTAATGAATTTTAAATTAAATAATACTATTATAGTTAATTTTTGTCTAGTATTTGTTAAATTATTTTTTTTACTTAATTAAGTTATTTTCATTTTACAGAGTAATTAATATTTGTCACAATTAATAGTCATATTATTAAAAAATTAAGTTGACTATATTATCTAATATTAATTAATATGTTTAAAAATATGGAAATAATTTTATGAAAATCATTTCCTATAGGTGGATTAATCTAATATGACATAAAACCCATAAACATGATGGTACATAGTTTCCCAACAAATCCATTTTCAAGGAAAATATTATTTCACTTTAACTATATAACTAGTAATATAAATTGCATATATTTAAATTAATCAATATTGATAGGTAATATAAAAATGCAATTTAAATAATTTCTCATCATTGGTTATTTTAGTTATTTATAATGTAGATACATTTTTCATTTCAAAACAGTTTTAAAAAAGTGCAATTTATGCCAAAAAATAATCTTGTACTAAAATATGATATAAAGATGATTTTAAATGTAATTTATTTTATGTAATTAAATAATATATATGATACCTTGTAATAAAAAAGGTATATTTATACTTTTAAATTAATAAATTTATCAATATAAAAGAAAATTTAACATAAAAACTATATTTTCACTATTCATTGAAAATCCCTATTTTCCAAAAAAAATTGAAATTTTAACCCTAAGTTAACTTTGATATTATTATAAAAAAATTGATTTAATTTTATAAAATAATTTTTTTGAATTTTATAGAAAAAATTTGTAATATATCTTTCATAAAAAGTAACAAAAATCATTTTTGAAGAAAACCTCCAAAAAACATTACAAACAATTGATTGATTGTTTAATAATAATTTATAAAATATATTTAGTGCCTATATATATTTCATAAATTACATAATAATACTCATATCCATAAATTTAATATAAAGTTGTAAAATATCATAATTAAATCATCATGGTTTGTTTGGAGTTAGTGTTTCATATCACATAGGCTATCGAACAAAGTTTTATCTTTTAAATACTTGGGGAATTACATTATTACCCCATTTAATAAATTGTGTCCTACTAATTTAAACTTGAAATCAGTAATAAAAGTTTTGAAAAAAGTAAATATCATTATTAACAACCCACATTGTAAAAGAGGTTAATAAAATTGTATTTTTTTTAAATCAGAGAAAGGGAAGTATTAAGGTCATCATATAACAACGTTTCCATGTATGAGAAAATTCGCATGAAGTGAAAATGAAGACATTGAAGATAAAGATAAAACCAAAGAACTAATTTGGTGTGATGGGAATCTTTGTTTAGAAAAATTCACTTGTCACAAAACCAAAAATCTATGATGGGTAAAATGAAAATCAATTCATCATAATATGAAAACATTTTTGATTAAAGACTATTTCTATAGAGTTTTGGAATTACTTTATCAACTTAACTAAAAACATAATAAAATATTATTTATTGAGAATTGAAATTAATTTCCATTACAATATAATCTTCTTATACAAATAATGAGAAATTAATATGGTTTTTTAATACCTAAAGCACTTGAAAAATATTTTAGTAGTTCACATAATACAACAAATAATAAAAATCTATGCCTTCTATCTTTACTAAATACAAAATTATTTCCATAAAGTGAGATAATACCTTAAGAAATTAGTCTGAAAATTCTACAAAAATCCAAAGGTCATAGATAGATCATTCCTTAGATAAATATCCATAAATTACACTAATAAAATTAATATTAAAGAGTGTTTTAACCTCAAAGAATGTCCCATACCATTTTTCTTACACCTACAAAAATGTATGAGAATTTATATCAGATAATCCTACCATGTATGTATTTCACAATCGAAATAAAACAACTCAGAAAATATAGTTAATCATATAAAAATAATAATATTTGTTCTAGTAATATTTTTCCAAAAATATCATACTGAACTTCCATCACATAAATCTTCAATAGTTGTATCAATGATTTTAAAAATATTTTTATCCTTACAAATACAATCCTAATAATCATTATTTTTTCCCATATTCTGTTACCTTTGAAGGATTATCGATCCTTTAATAATTTCTTTTCTAAAATATAACATTATCACCAAATCACTTTTATAATTTACCAAAACAATATAAAATACATTTCAAGTCCTTATAGAAACATAAAAATGGAAAATTCCTTATATGTTATCATATTAATATATCCAGAATATCAATAATATACTAATTTTACATAATAAATCTAAAATACCCATGCATAAACAAATTAATATTTACACTACAATAATTTTCGTAATATAGGTTCTTCCTTAGTTCTAAATATTTGAGATAGATACACATGCTTGTAGTGAAATAGTATTCATACTATAGAATATTCATCATCCTCCTTATACTTTTGAGGAATCAAAGGGTGATTCAAAATACATATGGTGAATTCCTTCTCATAATAATTTATATTAGATTTATATGAGGGAAACCATTATATAACTAGGATAAAAATAAATTACACATAAAGATAACGGATTATATTTTCAATAAGAACAATCCCACTAACATAGAAATTGTATAAAAAGTTTTTTCATGATGTGAAATCATTTTTGGTTTTGAATTGAAATTATTATAAAACATACAAGAATGTTATCTGTTCATGTATTACTTTAAAACATTTAATTCACTACTCTATAGTGAAGTTTACGCATACATCAGTCATAAGCATTAGAATTACCTTGTTCCCTTGTTCCAAGAGACTTTTTATGATAATTCTATTTCTCAAACCTTAAAATAGATAAATTGTATAGATAAAGCCCAAATTTTCCACATTTGTGACATAGAATTTCATAAGCCACTTTAGATTGATTTTTATTTCCATCCATCATATTATCCATTTTTATGGGAATTGGATACCTTATGCCCTATCTTTCCACACTTAAAACATCTTATAGCCCCTTTTTGACATTTCCCTTGGTTCCCCTTTCAGTACATGTTGGAGTTTGTGCCCTAAAACGAACATATTGTTTCTTTATGATAACTTATATTCATGGTTTTGAATATTAATAAATTCCATACAACATCATGATTGTTCTTCTATGTAACATTGAATGTGATAATGTCATAAGAGTAAATATCATAGTAAAAGGTCAGAGCATATCCTTGGTGAGATTAGAACCCATAAATTCTATGACACTATTCTTGAATATATGTTTTACAGTTGGATGATATCATTTTAGGTACAAAAAAGATATAGGCTATCTGGTGTGGAGACACATAGAATAATGACGCAGCTTCTCTTGGTGTTCCTCCTTGGTGATGTCCAGTAGGATATTATGATAATGAGACCCGATAGTATGAAATCCACATTTATAATTGTCATTGAATGTTACAATTTTTTTAAGTGTGTATTCGTCCTTATACAATAAGATTATTATTAATGGATATTATGAGTTTCACACATAAATTTAATGATGAAAAACATGATGACTGATATTCGTTGAAAGGTAGGATATGTTAGGTGCATCATGAGTAATATTTCATTAATGAAAAATGAACGAAAGTATCTATCCATTATGTTATTTAATAGAAGACAATATCTCAACCCTATTATGGAAATTATATAGCCTAAATAAATCAGTTTCCATAGTGATCAATAAGAATGTTCTATTTTGGAAAGTTAAAGAACGAGATATCAAGCATATAGTTTGATGCCACTGACATGCAACCTTATCTATAAGAGATATTGTGATAAAGGGATTATATTACATTGTAATCATTTGTATGAGGTGAAATTTTATTACAGCATAATATTCATTTTCTATGGGAAACTTGGTGTGTTGTTAGATGTAAACATTAGACATTAGGTAGGTTCAATTAATTCCACTAAGAGAGAGGCCTTATGGGTTACACACTAAGTGTATCTGGTATCCCAGTTAAATAATTTATTATTTAACATGTTAAATAAATATTATTATTGTTCGTGGTTTAATAATTATTCATGTATTCTTGATCACATTTATTTCATCACTAATTAGTTAAGAGAATATATTGTGAGCAGAATAATTAATAAATATTGAGGAGGATTGGCAGACAGAGTTTAATGGTCCAGTGAGAAATAATGACATTGAATATAATTTTATTAAATAATATTTAATTATAACTCAAAAGTTTAGTGAATGTTAGGAAATAATAATACTATTGTTATTATTTGACATGGTGGTTTTCCTAGTATTAACAGAATAAATAAAGGACCTTGAACAGATTATCTATTATTACACTAGTGAAATAAATGCCCATTTATATTATTCTCTTAAATAACTAAGGGAAAGCTAAGAAAATCCTATTGTGTTTTACACAATGAATTGGAGAGAATTTTGTAAGCCTAGAGAGATCATACCTCTCCAAGAAATATCTCATGAATGACAAATTTCATCCTCCACCAGATCAAGGGGAATGCTTTAGATGCGGTTCTCAAGGAGATTGAAGGCAGACATCTCAAGAAGAAGGATCTTTCATGCTAGCACCCAGAGACTCCTTAGGAAATGTCCCAAGATAAACAGAAAACATGTGTATCACCACTAGATGAGATCTACCCTTCATCTCTACAATGTAATGATGGTACATATGCAGATCTCTGGCTGAACGCATTAATGAAGAAAGAATCACCTTGGAGGTAATTGTTATATAATTAAATTAATTATAAACAAAATATGTTGATCCAATCTCTTTTTTCTGGTTTCAAATTCCTTTTTCCGATTTCATTGATTCAATTATATGTATAATGATATTTATTATCACATTGATCTTGGATTTTTCATTGAATATGGAAAAATTCAATGTTGGGCATTGTCCCTCACATGTTTCCGTTGCGCCCAGAACCTAAAATGACCAATATTTCCCCACTTAAAACATCTCATATTCCCTTTGAGACATTTCCCTTGGTTACCCTTTCCACACTTGTTGATCAATTGAATTTGGGTCCTCTTTTCCTTATTACATTATCAGATGATCTTTCTTTAGATTAAATCTTCCTCTTTATTGATTTTTTTAGGAATTAAATAATATTCCAGTTTTTAGTTGTGATTTTTTATATCTAGTTGTGAATAATTAATATATACTCTAAATGAGTGAAGATTTGATTTGGAATCTCGTTTGAAAGATCATGAAATTGTCCTTCACATTGGTTGATTACTCAGTTACTCTTATTTCTAGCCATTGGCAAAAATAAAGTGGAATAAATAAATGTTGAGTATTTTTAAACCCAGAAATGGGAAATGCAATGACATTAAAGTGATAACTTGTAAATGAAATATATTTTCTTAACTTTTGAATTTATAGTCTTCAATATATTTTACTCGTGACCTATTTTCAATCATTGACATTTATATTAATTTTATATCCCCTAATAATGGTTCTTAATGAGATTATGAATTTACAAAAATAATATCCCTAGGATTTTCAAACCAGTTGTGTAGTAGGTCCCATTATTGTGTACTCGGTTACCCTGAGATATGTTAGGGACACCTTATCAGATTTATTACTCCTCGGTATATTAATTCCCAAAACATATCCACTTATATTATCCCAACATGGATGTATTTTCTTAATAAACAACATACTATATACTTACAAGAATTTAGTGATGTTTTATTATAATTAGTATTATCCCTAAATATTTCACTATATTTTCTAATCCTAATCCCAAAAAAATTGAGACGTTCTCTCTAATACAAACTATAACATCCATGCATATTATTACACATTAAAACATGGTTTATTAACATAAATTACGTATAGTATAACCCAAAAAATCAATATTTCTTTTTTATTTGGTAATTATGTTCATTACCTAACAACATAAATCAACAATATACATCATAATTTTTGAAAACTTCATTAACATGCTCATGCATAAAACAACATGGAATAACCTTGGGAAATAAATAAGAAAAGGGTGATATATAAATCCCAATAAGGAAATAAACATGGAATAACATGAAGATAAAGATACTTTTTAGAAAATAAGAATATCAAATGGGAGTAAGAATCATAGAGATAAAAAATGATTCATGATATACAATGTTTTCATAATTGAAATATGGATAATTTTGAAACAACATAAAAAATGAATCCTAAACACAGGTCTACGATAAAACCGCCAAGACATCGTAGAGGAAAATTTTCCATAAATGAATCATGATCTCTCCCAATCCCAATGTGAAGAATCAAGATACAAAACATTACCCAATGTATTAGAGCGATATATGTGCAAACCCAACATATACATTTTATTCTCAATCATAAGTTTGTGGCATAGATCATAGAACATGGATTCATTCCTCATAATAATTTATTTCATTATCAAAGAGCATGGGATACACATATATAAGTCACCAATCATAAATTATACGTGAATAAATATGAACACCCTTGATAACCAATATGTATGGTATTCACTACAAAATTATTTTTGCATGAAAATTTGCGGTGAAATTTCGGTAGCATAATGACATAAATTGAAGATTCATAAAAAATTTCTAATGAGAGATAAAGGGTTTTCTAATAACATAAATATAAAATGGGATGTAATAGGGACATTTAATAACATATCCCAGCATTTAAAATTTTAAAATGAAGTTATAAGCTAAATAATAAATTGCAATAATGAAAATAATCCTAACTATATTTTGACATGGTAATAGGTGAACATAAAGAATCATGGGAGGATCAATGAAAGTGAAATGGAGCTATCATAATTTATACATTAAATGAATATTAAGTGTGATTTGGAAGATAATATCCCAACATAATAAAATGGAATTCCAGATACATATAATAAAATAGGTGCTTCAATTAAAATAGGAAGAAAGAAATCTTATAAAAAATTTCCGCACAGAAATGATTGTACATAAAGGATCATAGAAAGATTAATGAGAGTTAAAAAAATATATTTTTTATAAATAAAATTTAATATAACGGGAGTATTTAATAACATATCCCAACAAATGTAAATAAAAATTTTGTGACATAACAAAAAATATGTTCATGATAAAAAGAGGAGAGTGGAAGATCCCTTACTTTAGTGTGTGACTACAAATGCTTAGGAGGGGCATCATGAGAGTTTGGGGTTGATCTGGGAGGACTATAGAGAGTGGGGGAGAGTGTGTATGTGCTAAAATTAGTTTTAGAGAAGAGAAATGGGATCTTGGGTGGGATTATTTTGGAAAGTAGGGAGAATTATTTGTAATTTTTGTTTTAGACATCACAAAATAAAATTTTTAAACCAAAAACTATTTCATGGTTTTTGCCCATGTTTTCTCCAATAACTAATTGGTTTTCGTTATTTTATAATTCCATGGTACGAAATTAATAAAATAATTATCTTTCTGATCTAGAGGTGAGTTATACTCTTAAAGTAATGATTTTAAAACATTAAAATATATTGCGTGTTTGGGAGGATATATAATATCTTTTTAAAATAAATAAAATAAACCAACAATATCATTATTTTAAAGGGAAAATAAATATTTAGTCGTGGATACCATTTTTATTAATTATTTCATCACTTTTTTTCATTATGATGTCATAAAACACAAGGTATATTTATATGATATTTAATATTTACCTAAAAATTTGATTACCACAGAAAATTATGAAAAATTTACCAATGGATAATTTCAATGTTCTGATTCCAAAAAATAATATTCATTTTATCAAAATAATTTTTAATATATTTTAATTTTCACTTTTAAAATAATATTGATAATTATTAAGAGATTTTTTTTTAAAATGAATGTTTTTTAACCCATATAAAATTTCATTTGATTTTACAAAAATTAGATGATCAGTTATATTTAATATCCATTTTTATGGTAATATTTTGTTAAAATATAATTTATTTCAAAAATACATAATTGATAAAATGAAAATTCTTAATTAAAATTTCATATTACTTAAATATACAATTTTTATTTTATCGTAAAATTTTTTTTAATAAACTTATTACGAAATCATTTATAAAGTAAAAAAATAAGGAATAAATATAATAATTATTTTAATTAAATAGTTATATAAATATTATTATTATTTTAGTTACTTTGTATCTAGTATTTATTAAATTATTTTTTCCCTTTTTTAACCTATTTTCCTTTTACTGAGGTGATTAATATTTATTATAATTACTATTCATATTGTTCAAAAATTAATTTGAGTGTATTACCTAATATGAAATAATATGATTCAAAATAATGAATTTATTTTATGAAAATAAATTCAATGTGGTGGAAGAATATAATTTAAAATGAAACCCACAAACAAGATAGAAAGCAGTTTCCTGAAAAATCCCTTTTGCAAGGAAAAGAGGATTTCTCTTAAACTATATGACTAGAAATATTCATTATAGGGTTTTAAATTCCAAAATATTGATAATTAATCTTTTTTTTTAAAAAATTAATCATCAGGGTTTATTTTAATTATTTATAAAAGAGACACATTGGTCATTTTAAAACAGTATTCTAAAAAAATCATTATAAGATAAAAAAATAAACTTTTTCTAAAATCCTGTATAATTAATATTTAAAATATAATTAATTTTTTATGATTAAATAATCATTATTTTTACTTTAAATAAAATTAAATGGACAATTATATTTTTAAATTAATTAATTTTTTAATATAAAAGACAATTTTATAAAAAACTGTATTTTCTATAACTCACTAAAACTCTATATTTTCAGATAAAATCCAAATTTTCTCCGTAAGTTAATTATGATATTATGAAATAAAAATAGAGTTCATTTTATATAATTAATATGATAAATTTTATATGAAATAATTTCAATATATTTTTCATAAAAATAAATAAAAATTCATTTTGGAAGAAAATATACCAAAAGACATTACAACCAAATAATTGATTAATTTTTAATAATTTATCAATATATTTTAGACATATATATTATTCATAAATTATTTAATCCTAATCATGTTCATAAATTTAAAATAAATTTTAAAATTATCATATTTAAATAGTCATTATTATTTTGGGTTTCGTGTTGCGTATTGCATCGGTTATCGAAAAATATTTTATATTTTGAAAACATAGTGTGTTACACCACCCACCACATAAATAAACACATAAATATGTGAACCACAAGAGCATAGTTCCTTTATCATGTTATAACCCATGAAATGAAATGGGTTTCATAAGCATCATTCAATCATAACACATTCCAAAATAAATGGATTTCATCTATATCATTCAATCGTAAACAAAAACCGACCATAAGAATAATAGTGATGGAATTATTTATAAATATCCCGATTAAAACATAATTAACAATAAATAATGTTATTGTAAATTGAAAATAATATTTAGATATCACTTGAAAATAATTCTTGTGGAAAATATAATTTTTTTACATTTTCTTTTTTAAAAATGATGTGCAATTTTAAATGAAGACATATTATTTTAATATAACCTATTAAGACTATAAGATAATATTCAGTTCAATAAGCCATAATTAAAATGGAAAAAAACTATTCATTATTTATAAGTTAAAAAAATTATTCTCGTACTTTTTCAGAAAAAGTCACAAAGGGCCTGATTAGGAAAACGACAAAAATTATTCCTTACAAACCATTTAGTAAAAATTAACATATGGTTAAAACTAAATTTATTAAATTGTATAAGAATATTAAAAAATTTCTTTTTTTTATGAAACGTGGTAGTGGAGATAAATATTTTTTAGTAATTACTTACTTATAAGAAGTCTCGGATAATAATGAGATAAGGAAATTAACACTTAACACTATATAATCTGTGGAATTGTTTGCCTTATGAAAGAAATAAAATTATATGGATATTAAAATTACATAATATTTAGGATTATACTCATAAATTACATTCACAACAATTATATATATAATTCATAAGAAACAAGTACTGTTTTAGACATGTGTCCCAAAGAAATAAAAGTGAGAAAAAATCACATACCATATGTAATAACAATAATCATACACATGAAAACCTCATGTATAATAAATATTAGTTTACTATAAATCAATTTTGATCCCATATAAAATTCTATAACATTATATATTCTATACTTATGTGTTTCTATTACACTCTTATGAACAATTTTCAAGTTAATGTTACTTTGAGGGTAATAACTGCTTTTTTTTATCACATCTTTTAATTTGTTATATTTTTTTCTCCAACTAATATCATTATTTTATCATATATCAAATGATATACATGATAAAAAAATAAAAAATATTTAGTAAATAACTATTTTTAATAATCTACATAATGTAGAAATGAAATACACCATTCATGGAGACGGTGGGTCATATGTACGCATGAAAAATATTTTCAGTTTCTTATAATATTAAAAGAAAGAAATTTAAAATATATATTATAATTAAAAATAATTATATTGTTATATATATCATATATATTCATAAAATTTACCCTTATTACCATATATGTGAAATATAGATGAAAAATGAATCACATTGCATCATGGATATGGTAAGCCATACGTACGCATGAGTGACGTTATCATTTGCCAAAAAATATTATGTTGTAAAAAGGTATATATGATATTATCATTCCATAAGTATAATTATGTCATAAATATCATATATAATCAACAAAAACATCTTAATTTCCACTCATAAATGTTTTTTATGGAAAATAAATTGTATCACTACATGGAGAAAGAAGTCGTACATATGCATATGTGATACATTCATTTAATGTTCAATGAGAAAAAAGTTTGTATAGTGGTGTGTTCATAATCATAATTTCATTTCATAATATTCAATTATTATTAATTTTTTTATGATATATATAATATATATATATAAATTATATAAGAGTAGAAAAAGAGAGTGATATATTAGAGCGATTACCTCTTCTTCGAAATAGCTCCTTTAGATCTTCTCTAAAATACTCAAGAGATGGTCTTTTGTTAATAAAAGACCCTCAATGATGTTTATAGAGAATTTCAACATATAATTTTCAAGGTTTTATTAAGACTTAAGGTTAAAAATTTTGTGAAAACGTTAGTGAGTTGGTGCCCTTTTATAATTGATGTAGGGGAACTTTTGGAATTTTCAAATGTATTAATTTTTAATAAATTATATATCCATCCAAATACCTCAAAAAAACACATTCATTCAATGATATGATTATATAAGGTTTTCATATCATCATAAAATATATTTTATAAAATTTTTGGTATTAATTTAATCCATATCATTTTTATTAACAATTATGTAACTTATTTTACCTTTAATTATGGTAACAAATTATTTAATATTAAAACATTTTAGTTTTTACTTATATGGGGTAAATTCTCCAAGAATAATAAATTTATGAATTTTTAGAAATTAGCATATTCACTTTAAATTTTGTAAAATATTTTTATCATTTTTGAATAATTCAATAATATGTTATTCTCATAAAATATCATTACTCTCAATTTTGACACTATTAATTAAATTCACAATAAGAAAATCTAAACAGAAAGATAAATTCTAAAAAAACTTTTAATACACCCCTAATCTGTCATATACACCAAAAAAAGTAATGTATAACCATAATTAATTCATATTATATTTATTTTAGTGTTATTAATATCTTTTATTTGGATTTACTATTAGTTTAATAATTACTATATCAGAATTGTGTAATTATTTAAGGTAATTATTTAACCCCTAAAATTTATAAATAAATTAATATGATTAATATAAATCATTTATATTTGAAATAATATATTTATTCAAATTTATATTTTAGAAACCCCTTCGTTAAAAATTTATTGTTACTAAAAACATGAAAGTCGTAACTTTGACTATACTTTCTATAAAATATTATAATTGACTTATTCATTTCCATGTGTATCTAAATGGTCAATAATTAATCCCATGGATGATTATAGTCAATATATACTTAGAAAAATAATATTTAGTCATGTTTTTTGGTCTATTAATGATTTTTATCAATTTAATTAATATCATTTTATTGTTTTTTCTTCTCTTTACACAAGCACTGCAAAAGTGTTTCTTAACCATTAAAGGTAATTATTTCAAATATAATAAATAAAATTAAATTATTATACTGAATAATAAATAAATAAATATTAAAATAATTCTTTATATTAATTCATAACATAATTGTTTCCCTCTTAGGACACAAAAGAGATATTTAAAATAGGGAAAGTGACTTTTCATTCCTTTCTTTGATTTTAGTATTATGTAAGTAATTTTAATGGAAAAGTGCCTACTAAAAAACTTAATTTTGATCCCTATATGTTAAGGGTATAAGTATCTTTATAAAATAATATTTTTCCTGGTGTTATCATAATTTTACTATCATTATCATTTAATTTTTAACCTAAATTACCTTATTTACCCTTTACCGTGGTAAATAAATCTATCATGGTTACTATTTATATTGGCCCAAAACAAAAAATTGAAATATTCAATAAATTTGGATCTTATTAATCCATTTTTTATAATTTAAAAAACATAATTTTGTAGAATTTAATTTAAAATAAAAATGGTAAACTTCTATAGAAAACAGTTTTCCAAAAAAAAATTCCTTTTTTAAACTAAAAATGTTTTTATAACAAATTAATTTATAAAATAAATTTAGAAAATAATAATTGGATTATGTTGAATAAAAAACTAATTAATATTTAAATCTAATCCAAAATATAATTTTACCTTGTAAATGATTTAAATGAAAATAACGTTTTGAATAAAAATTAATATTTTCACTATTGATCAAAACATGAAACATCATATAAAAATAAAAAAATTTCACCTAAAGTATACTTTGATATCCCGCATAATAGTAAAAATTTTATTTTTTTGAAATATGATCAATGAAATTTTAAAAAATATATTTTTACCAAGTGCGCTATCAAAAGGATGCAAAACTACTATTTTAGAAAATATTTCTATTATGTGTAATATTTTATTTTTTATGTCAATTATATAAAACTCAAAATGGGAACATTGAAATTTATATTTAACATATTATATATATATATATTTAATATAATTTAACAAGTTATATTTGGTTGTTTACTGGCATAAAATAGTATTGTGCGCATTTAAATAGTTTTTCAGAAATACATTTCCTTTTATTTAAAAAAACATTCCTCTATAATTAATTGGTCAAATAATTATATATACATGTGTAAACCATAATTTCATAATTTAGTTAATCCAACTCATACCCACCATTCTAATTTATAGGTTATTATTTTCTAGTTTAAATAATTATAATAATAAAAAGTTGTTTCGCAGAAATTCAATGTTGTGTGTAACGTATGATAAATAGGTGTTTCATATAGCACAAGACTAACATTGTGTGGAATGATATTCAAGATATTAAGGAAATCATATTATTTACAAATATATTTCCCAAAAACTATTGGGGTGTTATATTATACTTCCTTATGATGAATGATTCCCTTGAAATTCATCAAGGTTATCAAAGGTTTAATACTTGAAAGATTCTTCATAGAAAGTCACATATTATAAATGAATATTAGAACTTCCTTTTAAAAACGGAATGTTCAAAACATAATAGTTACTAAAATTAACTCATAATTAGGTTTCCACAAATGATAAAGTAGGTGGAAAATGAAAATATGGACATAGAAGAAAAATATAACTACCATGTTCTGAGAGAGAGTGATAGAGAACATTGTCCAAAGAAAGTTAAAAATAACAAATCCATAAATCTAAAAAGATTTAAGGGACAGATTTATTAATTGGAAATAATGTACTAGGATAACATTTTTTTTCAATATCCATTCCCTATCATTGAATAATTTTCATGAAAAATTTTTTTCTTGATTTAATTACATTTTATAAGAAAAATACTCTCATTTCATTGTGCCTTGATCAAGATCCTCTTAATATATTATTCAAAGAAATGGAGGTGAAATTTTCATTCTTAAATCCTTAACATATCATGAGATCAATAAATAGATTGATAAGTCATTCCATGTGTCATTAATTAATATCACAACAAAAAGGTTAACACAATTAATCCAATATGCATAAATCCTCATATGGAGAGATAATACTTTATTCTCTAAAAACTAAAAGTTTAACAGAATCATTTTCATAAATTGTTACCTTTATGATCCTTTAAAAAGATTAAAATCTAAAATATTCAAAATAATGTTACTAAATTTCCAAAATAAAATTCCCCTTAATCCCCCACACAAAAATATGTTGCTATTAATTTTCACACACTAAACATGTGACTAATATTTCCCAGTATTTTCTTACCATAAAACCTCAACTAAAACATGTATGCTTTCAAAAATTAACTATTTCCACATACCAAACTTCCAAAAAATTTATAAACTCAATCAATTATATCATAAACTACCTTTTCATATTATCAATCCCAATATCATTGGTATTATCCTATTTATTTTCTCCCAATCATCAATATTTATATTTCATAATCCCAAAATCTTGCACATAAAAAATGTTATTCTTCCCTTATTCATGTTTTTTCTAAAAATATCACCCTACAGCCTCAATCACATTTCATGGTTACTTGTAACATTCAATATATTCTCTCAAATAATTTGGTGAAATTATAGTTGACTAATGGTTAGATGTTTCATTATTCCATAATTCCATAAAATTACTTCTACAACATTATTCTTGAATTGAATTACAAAAACACTCAATCATTCCACAAATTCATTTTTATACTCTAGATCGCCAATAGTTATCACATGTGATTTCCATATGGCTTGTATTAAAGAGGTTTTTAATATATATCATCATCATTAACCTTTATCTATGGGAACTGATTAGCATAATTCCTATTTTTTGACGACTATAATCCTTGAAATGTGAGGGGTACATTTTCTACAGCCATTTATGTATTTAAAAAATTATCTATCTTTTTCCCATATCATCGAAATTTAGTTGGCCAATGAAAATATTTCCCATAATTAAAATATCTATTAGTCGCCTTAAAAAAATCTCCAAAATGCTTCTTTCCACACATTGATCATAAGTAAAAGCTCATAGTTTTTTCACCGTGGTTTTTATATTTTCATTTATACTCCAACTTCCATTTCATTTAAAAAATATGATATTGACATATAACACCAACTTTCATTTCGACCATGAAATCACAAAACACAATTTATTTATAGATACTATATTATCTTATGAATAATTCCTTTTAGAGACTTGGTTTCGAGCCACTGAAAAATAAATCATCCTTATAATCAGGTTGGATGATAATTCCAAATGTGTACTGCACAGGTCTTATAAAATTTTCCTCATATGTACCAATGGATTCATCATCATTTTGATTAAGCTCAAGGAACCACTTTTCTATAATCATACTAATAATAGAAGGAATGTACTTGTTGAAAAATATTATCTTTAACTCATCCCATTCCATGGAGTCAATTTTATCATTTTTTCTCGTATTCTTGATGATATTACACAATTTACCTGATTCACCTTCCAAATGATAGATTTACAAAATGAATTTCTAATTTTTTCAACATTGGAGAACTGAAAGTGTCATTTTAGTAGTATTGATCCAATTCTAAGACACTAGTGGATTTGTAGACCCACTAAAATATGGTGGATACTACCTCATGAAGGAATAAATATAATTTTGTCCCCTCCTTTTCTTATTTGGAAGTCCATAATGATATATTTCTTGAGAATGTAGTGTGAGAAGAGAAACCAGATTTCTCATTCCTTCCACCCATCATATTTTTTTTCTCAGTAGGACAATCATTTCATTTCCCATTGCATTCATCATTAACATGGCTCATTTGGCTTCTATCCATTGATTAAAACTAGAAACCATAGTGTGAGAAACTCTAATCATAGTGGTAGAACTACATAACAAAGTAAAATTACTTATAATATTTCATTATATGACATGTTAGTATTAATTCTAGGTTATTCCAGATTATAAATAAAATATTATTATTGTAACATTTACATATACTTATCATTAGACACATCCCAAGACTTATTGTTAGAAATATATCTTGGGATCTCACAAAATATTTATCATTCTATTTTCCAATTGTTGAGTAAACATTTTCTCTAATACCAACTATAACGACCCAGGCTTAAAAAACATAGATATTATATCTTTTTAGATTAATATTCATTACATTACACAAACACATGCCTGATGTCCATAATAGTTTAGTGTTTTAGGAAACTTGGAACACACTATTCAAATTTGGTGAATGATCTTCAGTATCCCCCATAAATATCATCACCTTTAGTACACCTACTTAAAACCTTTCTTTATAAACTATGGAGATGAAACAAAAGAAAAGGGTGAGCTAAAATGATTAGTAAAGATAAATAATGTGAGATAACATAATCATAAGGGCATGATCACATGAAAATAACTTTTAACAATTATATCATGTGTATCAAAAATCATGATATTGTTTCTTGGAAAAAATAATAGATGTTTATAAAGAATCAAAGAACATATTACATGAGGGCGTAACATAATATATGAAATTATGGAGTACACATAAAAATAGAAAATAGTTTCCATATAAGTCTAGGAACATTTATAATACCATCATAGTGGAAATTAACCTTTTCTAAACCAGTTTAACTCCCCATTCCATCCATGAATAACTAAACTGAGTTTACTCTCATTCCATTCATGTATTACTAAACGGAGTTCACTTGTTGTTCCAGTCATTTCTATCTCAAGAGATACAAATATTTACCCAATATATTAGAGGGAGATATAGGTCCCAAACATCATATAATGAAAAGCATACATATATGTTCCACAAGATCATAAATCATTTATCATATCAAAACCCATGAAAACAAATTATTTTCATAAAAATCATTCAGTTATAACATTAACAAAAAGAAATGGGTTTTATAAATATCATTCCATCATAGATATAAACCAAACATTTGAACAATAGGTACAGTGGAATTGAAAAATTTCCCCATTAATACATAAGTAATGTTAACTAATGTTATTTTAAATGGAAAATATTCTTGATATATCACATGAAAATAATTCTTTAGTGAAATATTATTTCTACTTTGAAATCTTTTTCTTTTCTAAAAATTTCGCTAAATTTTAAATTAAAATATTTTTATTTTAAATAAATCTGTAATATTTTAAAGGAATCATCGAGTCAATATGGTTTCATAAAATTGAAAAAATATACTCATGTCATATAAGTTGAAAAAACATGCTTCTTGTACTTTTTCTGAAAGATTTACAAATTACCACATTATGAAAATGAAGAAAAAAGTTTTCTTTAAAATTGAATATTAAGAAACCACATAGTATTAAAAATTATTAAAAAAAATTATAAGAATACTAAAAAAATTTAGGGAATATATTTCTATAGAACAAGTACTTTTAGATAGATATACCCCACAAAATACTTGCTTATAAACAATCTTTGATAATAATGAGATTGTGAAATTATCCATTATTACTTTTTAATCAATAGAATTATATGCCCCGTGAAATAAATAAAATAATATGGTTATTAAAATACAATAATATTTATTATAAGATTCATAAAAAACATTCATGGAAAGTATGTATATCATGAAGAAGAAACAAGTTGTGTGTGAGACACGTGTCCCATAGAAACAAAGTTGTGAGAAAAATCACTTACCTTGTGTGTTAAATCTCATCTGACTCATGAAAACCTCTTGTATAATAAAAATAATTTTTTCTAACTCTATTATATATACTTATTCAATTATAACATACCATAAATTATTTAATTATCTCCTTCTATTATCCATCTGTTAATAATTTTCATGTTAAAGTTATGTTTTAGGTAATAATTGCTTTCTTTTTCACATGTGTTTTAATTTTTAATTTTTTTTGGTCCTCAAATTTATATCATTGTTTCATCATATCAAAAATTATAAAATTATATAAATATTACATATATTTGGTACATATATATTTATAATAATCTATAAAAAATAAATGAGAAACCTCATTTATTGAAAATGTAAGTCATACATACTCATGTACGATGTTTCCTTATGATATATTATTATTAAATAATCATTTTTATTATATATATATTTATCATATATACTCATAAAATTCATCCTTATTACTATATATGTGAAGTATATATGAAACAAATTGCATTTCATCATGGATATTGTAATCCATATATATGTACGAGCAACATTATCATTTCCCATAAGATTATATGGTAAAAAGGTAGATATGATATTATAATTGCATTAGTATAATTATTCCTTAAATATCATATATAAAAAACAAACCCATCATAATTTCTAATTATAAAATATGGTGATGGAAAATTAATTTTATCGCTACATGGATATGGTAAGTTGTGCGCAAGCATGAGCAATACATTCATTTCTTGTTCGATGAGAAAGGGTTTGTATAATGGGTTATTAATAATCATAAAAAAATTAAGAATATTTAGGATGATTAATTTTTTATTTTTTGATATATAAAATATATTTATAGGAGTAATAGAAGAGTATAAAAATATATTGATCATTTATAGTGATTACCTATTCTTTAGAATAGCTCCTTAGATCTTTTCCAAATGACATTAGAGTTGGTATTTTGAGATTACCAGAACCTATATAACTTTTTTTTAACCTTAGAATATAATTTGGAATATTTTTGTTGAGATAGTAGGATCAATGTGATGTCAATAATTGAGGGATGAGATTCACTTTTATAATTGAGGTGATGGTCACTTTTGGAATTTCCAGAAATATTAATTTATAATATATTCAATCTCAATCACAATACCTCCAAAATTATATGTATTTGAATATAAGAATATATTAGGTTTTAATATCATCAAATAATATATGTTTTAAAAGTTTTTGTATTATTTTAAACCATTTCATTTTAATTAACACTTAGTTAACTCATTTAATTTTTTATTACGTTAACAAATTATTTAATATTAAAAAATAGTTTTTTTTACTTTAACGGGGTAAATTTTCCATAAATAAGAAATTTTAGAAATTTTAGAAATTATTATAATGAATTATTTTTATAAAAAATTGTCATTTTTAAATAATTTAGTAAAATATCATTTTCATAAAAAATCATTAGATTCAATTTTGACACTATTCATTATATTAACTCTAAGAAAATATATAATTCAAGACAACTTTAAAAAAATATTTAATCCACTCATAATATGTCGTATAAAGCTATAAAATTCAAGGATAATTTTAATTAATTCAAATTATATTTATTTTAATATTTTTAATATCATTCATTTGATTTTACCATTAGTTGATTAATTATTGTATCATGATTGTGTTTCTATTTATTATATTAAGCGTTTACTAGAAATTATAAATAAATTAATATTATTAATATAAATCATTTATGTTTCCAAATAATATTAATATTTGAATATATATTCTAGAAAAACCTATATTAAAAATATTATACTTATTAAAACATGAATGTGACATCTTTCACTATACTTTAAATAAAATATTTTAAATTTCATAATCGTTCATATGTGGATCAAAATGGTCATAAATTACAAACTTGGATGATTATGGTATATATATTGGCAACCAATAAGATTTACTAAATTTTTTTAATATTTTAATGGTTCTTATAATTCAAATTAAAATCATTTTATTGATTTTTTGCCTTCTGGCACAAGCACTGCATCAGTGTTGCAAAAGTGTTAAAGGTAATTAATTAACATATAAAAAGTAAAAATAGATTAATACCCTGGTAATAAATAAATAGAGATTAATATAATCCCTTATATTCATTCATAACATAATTTTTCCTTATTATGACACAAAAACAACTCCTACAATCACCTGCCAAGGATCCTACCTAAAGGTTAGGTACAACTCTCGATCGGTCATCTCTATGGTACGCCTCTTCTATGTCTACCTCTGAGCTACATCCAGTCATATTACCCTCGTCCTCAGTCAGCATTGTCTGTCGTCTGTATCCAATACAACAAGGTGCGGGAAATTCCCGTAAAGGGGTGAGAATAACGATACTTAGTAGGGACCCCAAGACCCTCAATGTAACACAAAATCTACCAATTATAAACCACAAAGAATGAAATCAACAGATAACCCTACTCAGTTAAATTCCCATACGTATACCTATGTTATCATGTAATCCATCTCAAACATGAGGAAAACACAGAGATACTGACTCATCTCACACTAGGATTTATTCTAGGGTTAGTAACAAGTAACATCTCTAGTCACGTCGCCAAACACCACAGCATCAAGAGAACCCATCCTCTATCGAGTATAGTGGGCCTAACTCATCACACAGAGGTGCTTCCCACTAATCATTGACTTCTGAGGTACTCCTCCTATCGAGTACTGTGGGTCTGTCATGTCACACAGAGGTGCTCCCCAGCATTGGTATCCCACATCACACAAGGGTTCTCCCCCTCGTGACTTGCTGAGGTAATCCTAATGTCATGTACCGTGGGTCTGTCGTGTCACACAGAGGTTCTCCCCACCCTAACTTGCTAGGTTACTCCTCCTTCCGAGTCATGTTGGTCTATCGCGTCACACAGAGGCACTCCCCACCGTGGCCTGCTGAGGTACTCCTCTTTTCATGTATCGTGGGTCTGCCGCGTAACACAGAGCCGCTCCCCACTGTGGGTCTGCCACGTCACAAAGAGGCACTACCCATTGGTCCTGTCAAGTCACTCCAACTCGAAAAGTTCAGTAGTCAAGAAGTCACAGCCAGCTACTGGGTTCCTGCACTATGCTCGCTCGCCTCCAGGAGGATCCGCTCCATTAGCTACTGGTCGATAATCCAACTGCCACGAATACCCACGATGAAGAATATCAATGGTTTGCGACATCATAGGGTACTTAATTAAATAGAAGGCATGTCAATTGGACACTCGGTCTGTGAGTTATTAGCCTTTTAGTCTCAGGGGCCTGGTTGGAGTCATGCTCGATCCAACCTGACCAGTCCCTATATAAATCCAAAACTCAGTGGGGAATACACAAACTGACTATCTCGCTCCATGATTTCTAGCGCCGCTGACGTTTCATCAAACTGACTTCTGGTGACAATGTTATGGCCCATGTAAAGTAAATGGGTCATATCAGCTTCGTGTCTGGTCCGACCCAATCGGACCGACACAACCTGACCTGGCCTGGATCGACCCAGCTTGGGGTACCACTCGGCCCGCTGGGCATCCCGGCCTGCTGAGTTGTCCAGTGGGCTGTGAGGGCCACAAGGGTCGTGGGTACCATGGGGCGGCGGAGGTCGTGGGTCGGCTCAGTCACGGACGGCGGGTCAGCCGCGGGGGTGCCGTGAGGGTGCGGGGTGCTTCTGCCCGGCCTTAGGCGGCTCAGAGAGGCCATGGGCAGTCGACTAGGGTGGCTTGGCAGGCTGCAGGCGGTGTGGCCAGGGCGGCTTGAAAGGCCGCAGGTGCCTCAAAAGGGGCGTCTTGGAAGGCCATGAGCGGTGCGGCCAGGGAGGATCGGTCGGTGGCTTGGATGGATGGCGGTGGAACGAGGAACGGTGGCGGTGGCCAGGTGGAGGGAGGACAATGGCTCGGCGAAAGGCGACGGTGGCTTCGCAGACGGCGGCGGAGGCTCCGCCCGGTCGGCGGCGGCTCGGCCGGTTCATCGGTGGAAGCTCGGACCGGATGGCTGCAGCGGTTCGGTCCAGACGGTGGCGGTCGTGGGTGGCATGGCTGGGCCACAGGTGGCGGAGCCATGGGGCATGGTGGTCGTGGGTACCGTGGAGCGTCTCAACCGGAGGGGTGCCACGAGGGCGCGGAGGTCCCGAAGCGACGGTGGTCGTGGGGCAGTGTCGTTGCGTCATCGCTAAGTCGTGTTCAACACCCCAAATCATCACTAGATTTTCAGAGTGGTCAATCCATGTTTTTTAGCCCGTACCCTCCACTTTAGAATGGTATCATATGGCTCAACAAGAACTTGAAGAAGAACATCAAGATTTACAACCTCCCGCAATGATTTATGCCCAATCCCGAAAACAAATTCAATGGAAAAACATGGTAAAAGTATTCATACACAAATAAAACCCCAACCTTTGGTTGTTCTTGGACGTTGGAAGAAGAAAAAATCGAAGTTTTCGATGTTCATCTCATCCTCCACACACCTCCAATATCGGGCTCGTTCGTCGGTTCGTTGTAGTCAAAGATGTTTCTCTTTGGAGGGTTTCTAGAGGTAGAACTTGAATTCAGTGTTCTTCATTGGAGGAGCATTCTTTGTGGAAGAAGTGTAATCCTCCAAGGGATCACCTCTCTCAATTCCACCCAAAAAATGAGATAGGTGCCAACATAATTAACTTAAAGTATTATTTATGTTGGCATAACTAAGTTGGCGTAATTAATTTTCCGCATTGGCACAATTAATTAGCTCAATTAATTGGACTAATTTAATAGCGCAATTTAATGGGAGGGGTGGAATATTGGGGAGTTGGGAGGTTTATCACCATTAAGAGGGGTCACGTGGTGCCCACCTCTAAAACTCAAATTCAAGTTCTAGGCTCGGGTGGTCCACACCACCATACCCCACAAGGGAGGCTCAGTTCCGGTGGACCCCACCTCTTAACCATCAAAGGGTGGTTTAGTTCTGGTGGTCCCCACCTCCCAAAATCCACATGTGTGTTTCAAATAAAAATAAATCGTTGCACAAATTTATTTTAATTTTATTCTTTCATGAAAAACCCTAAAACTATCATTCACCCTGGACCAACTGTCGTTGAGATGAAAGTCTCTTTAAGAGAATACCGGTGCTGTGAGTTCAACAGTGTCATTAGATTTCAATTCCGAACACTGGTTTAAAAGTTATAAAAACCCACTCGTACCTTTACTGAACGTACGCTGAGAAATGTTTAGAAATTCATTCCGGACACTCCGACCATCAGAATCACGCACCATTAATTTTCGGAGACTCTTAAAATTCCCATATATTTAAACAAAACAAGGAAATTCTTGGTCTTTACATTCTCCCCACCTCGGTTCTTTACATCACCATAAGCCACAACTCAAACTAAGGGAAAAAGTTGGGGTACTGAGCACACATCTAATCTTATCGGTCCCATGTTCTCTCATGGAGGTTCCCATGCTACCAATGAATGTGCACCAGAGGTATCGACCACCCACAAAAGACCCATTCCAGTCGATCCACAATCTCTACAGGAACCTCCATAAATGTTTCCCCATCATCGACGTCTAGCTCGCCATGGTCGATGATATGATATGGTTCATGCACGTATCTCCTCATCTGGGATACGTGGAAGACATCATGCTCTCGGTGCAACTGAGGTGCAATAGCTAAGAGGTATGTCACCTCCCCAAATCTACTAAGGACTTGAAAAGATCTGATGAACCTCAGATATAACTTGCCTCCTTGGAAAAATCTCTGCAAACCTCATCGAGGTGATACCCGTAGAAAGATATGGTCACCATCCTTGAACTCCAGAGGTCTCCATCTTCTGTCGGTATAAGACTTATACCTTCTCTATGTAGTCTTCATCCCCTCACGGATGATCTTCATCCCCTCACGGATGATCTTCACCTTCTTTGCGGTAGCACGTACCATCTCTAGTCCCACGAGTGCTGACTCCCCTCGGTCAATCTAGCCCAAATGTGATCTGAAAGGTCTCACATACAACCCCACGAAATGTGTTATCCTAATGGTGGAGTGATAACTATTGTCGCATCAAAACTCCACAAAATCCAAGTGATTCTTCCATCTACGACCGAATTCATGGACACTTTCACACAGCATGTCCTCGGGGGTCTAAATGGTCTGCCCAGTCTGGACATCCATCTGATGATGGAAGGCGGTGCTCAAATGAAGTTGCGTCCCTAAATCGTCCTACAACCGCTTCCATATCCGGGAAATAAAACACGGATCATGATCAAAGATAACCATCGAGGGTACTCCATGTAGCCGTACAATCTCCTGCACATAGAGGCGTCCCAATCTCTCTACTGAACCCTACTCTCTGATCAGTAGGAAGTGGGCTGCTTTGGTGAGTCGGTCGATGATCACCCAAATCGAGTCATAAAATCTATATTTACATGGAAGTCAAGTCATGAAGTCCATGGATATCCCATCCCACATCCACTCAGGGACCTCCAAAGTCTGAACCAAGCCAGCTAGAACCTAATGTTCTGCCTTCACTTGCTGACAAGTGAGGCACCAAGAGACAATATATGCTACTACTTTCTTCATTCCCGGCCACCAGTGTTGTCATTGGAGAACCCGGTACATATTCTCCACTCCTAGATTAACCAATCAAGGGGATTTTTGGAACTCCCTCAACACTTCCTCTTGAAGTGACACTAGTACCATGGTACTTCCTCTGAAAAGGATGAATTTCTCCCCACCTTCAGAAAATCCATCAGGTGCCTATCCTGTGGATATCTGAGCACGTCGTGTATTGCATTTAGCGTCCCCACGTTGGGCCTCCCTTACCCACTGAAGTAGTGGGGGTGTGACTGTAAGAGACTGAAGAAATGCTGCTCCATCTATATCCACAAAGGATATCTGCAAAGCAGTCATCTGCTCTGTCGCCTCGTCGAGCAGTTGTATACCGGATCTCCTACTGAGTGCATCTGCTACAACGTTCCCTTTACTAGGAGTATAGACTATCTCGAATTCATAGTCCTAGAAGAACTCTAGCCAATTTCGTTGTCTCCGGTTCAAGTCCTTATAAGAGAAGACATACCTAAGACTCTTGTGATTAGAGTACACTGTAAATTGCTCACCCATCAAGTAATGTCGCCACATCTTCATGGAGAAGACCACGGCTGCTAAATTTAGGTCATGGTTAGCCTAGTTCTTCTCATGATGTCTCAGCTGACGAGAACTATATGTGATCACTGGTCACTCATTCATCAGGACATATCTAAGTTCGGTCTCTGATGTGTCGCAGTAGACTACATACCCTATGCCCTCCTCTGGAAGCCTCAAGATGGGGGCATTAGTCAGCCTTTGCCTCAGCTCTTAAAAACCCCACTGGCATTTCTCCGACCAAAATAATGGTTTCTCATTCCTTGTCAATACTGATAGTGGTGCTGAAATGTAGGATAAATCCGTTAGAAATCTCCTGTAATATCCGACCAAACCCTGGAAACTTCGTACCTTCGTCACACTCTTGGGTGGCTCCCAAAAAAGTACCTCCCTAAATCTTCACTGGATCCACTGTAACTCCAGACTCTGATATAACATGCCCCAGAAAGTGAACCTCTCGGATCTAGAACTGGCACTTCGAGAGCTTACCAAAAAGATGGTGCTCTTGAAGTGTGTCCAGTACTACCTACAAATGATAGGCATGCTCCTCCTTAGTAGTCGAGTAAATTAGAATGTCATCGATGAAGACTACTACAAAGAGATCAAGGTATGACTGAAAGATCTTTTTCATGAGTCCCATTGACACTGTTCGAGCATTGGTCACACCGAATGGCATAACCAATTACTCGTAATGATCATACCGACATCTGAAGGTCATCTTATGTACATCCTCATCTTGCACTCTGAGCTGGTGATAGCCTGATCTAAGGTCTATCTTCTAGAACCAATGTGATCCCTTCAGCTGATCAAAGAGGTTGTCAATCCTCAATAGCAGGTACTTGTTCATCATGATCACCTATTTTAGGGGCTGATAGTCGACACAACATCTCAACCTCCCATTAGCCTTCTTGACGAACAAAATCGGGGCTTCTCAAGGTGAAACACTAGGCTGGATGAACCGCTTCCCATGTGATTCCTCCTGCTATACCTGCAGCTCACGATGCTCCATGGGCGCCACCCGATATGCTGGTGTAGATATCGGTGTTGTACCAAGGTACAAGTAAATGTAAAATTATACCTCTCTGTGAGGGTGTAAACCCGGAATATCATCAGGGAAAACATCCATGTATTGGTCCACCACTACAGGATAGCTTGGACTCTCCACATCAACAGATCAGATGGTAAGGCCAGCCAACTGGTTAGTGATTGGTTATACTCCCCTTTGGGTAAGTCCATCCTATTCTGCATAGACTTTCTTCTCGCTTGTGAAGGTAAACCTGCTCCCATCCATGCAGACACACCACACTTTGTGCTTAATATAGTCTATCTAAGCATGGAATGTAGATAACTAGTCCATACCCAAGATGATGTCGTAAGGCTTCGTCGCTGCTACTAAGAGATCGCAACCAAATCAATCTCCTCTTAGAGTAAGCTCACCCTACCGGAATCAGTGCATAATTGTAGAATCCACTACCGTAAAATTCTATAGCCGTAAGGATCGAGACAATGACTCTGTTGGAATCTCCGATCTCCAAACTATGGAAGTGGAAATAAAAGAATTACTGGAACTTGTGTCTATAAGTATTGCAGCTAAGGTGGAGTAGGCATAGATCATACATCATATCATATAAGGAGTTCCATGATCATAAGCCTCAGCTATCTAGATCTAATCTCGCCCCTTTCCACCTGCTCCCTGCGGTGGGGGTGGACCACCTGGTGGTGGTGGTGGTAACATCTCAAATCTTCACTCACTGCCAGCTGCATGACCAGCTCCTATTCCATGTCCACATTCTCCCTATGTATCTCCTTGTTTGAGCCTCTATACATTCCTATGCAGTACCTCAAATGTCTATTGATCATCTGTGTAGTGGGTCGGACAGTCACGAGCCATGTGACCCCACCCGCCGCATGCGTAACATAGCCCGCTCATGGTATTACTGGCTCTGTCTCTGGTGCCCCGCACAACTGGTCATGAGTCATGCAGTCTTTCACTTGTAGGTTTGGTTCTCTTGGACCTCTGTGACATCTTTCGACTGACTTCTGCAGAAGGCTCTACTATGTGATTACTAATGGTGGATCTCACTGCTAGAGGCATCTCAACAAGGAAACTCTCCACTATGAGGATCTTTCTAACACCCCTGCCTGCATCGGGATGTTGAGTGAGATCATCAATGCCCTGATCTCCTGCCTAAGCCCCTTCTCGAAGGTCTGGGACCTCAAGAATGGGCTCTACACCATATTTTTAGAGTAGTGTGATAGGTTAGTGAATCTAGCAGAGTACTAAGATACAGTCATGGTTCCCTTCTTCAGATGAAGAAGCTCTTATATGCACCCTGTGTGAAGATTCTCTCGGACATACTCTGCCCGAAACAGGCTCTTGAAGTTTTCCCAGAGAAGTGTCACCTCGTTGTGGACCCGGAGCATCAAGATCCACCATCTTCCTGATGTTTCCTGTAGAAGGCAAGAGACAAGGATCACCATGAGATTAGCTGGTGTCCCTACCAGTCCGAAGACTCTCACCACAACCTCCAGCCAATCCTTAGTCGCATGTGGGTCTGTCTCTCCCCTGATCCTGGGTGGTCTCTGGCATTGAAACATGTGCAATGCGTTTAAGTGGCGTGCACCATCTGCTGCTAGGGCTGGTGCCATTGGTGGACCAACAGGGAATGGTACAACTGGTGCCTCCACTGGTACCTCTACTGGTAAAGGGCCATACACCGAGGCCTCATCGCTCAGTGGGATATCAGTGCATACAACTCTCGGAACCCTAGCTGGCTGCCTATGTGGAGGCATCCTAAAAAGTAACAGGTGCGCCACAATCAATAGTTTATACTTGGTGAGATAAATCAAGAGATAACAAAGAAACACTTGGAAAGACACACTCAATTAGTGTTTTCGTGCACTGAGTTGGAAGTTAGAAGTCAGGGTCCTGGTGTATGGATACTTCAGCCACCACACCAGCACTAGATTCCCTAAACTGATAACCAAACTCACTACACTTAACACTATTTCTGTTAAAAGAAAGCTCATAGTCCTATGTTCTATGGTAGAACCAACTCATATAGTTCTAATTTTTCATGACCCATCCCCTGGTGCTCATGCTGGGACTATACCCAACCCGTCCTCTATAGGCCAGGGGATGGCAACGACCACCGAATGCGTAATCCCTAAAACTAGGAAGGAATTTCCTTTATAACCTATAACACACACAACTAAGAACACATCAAGATACGAACTCAAATAAACTGAATAGTAAATAGAGTGCGCACTATATGTAAAAATGGGACAGAATACAAGCCCAACTTGAAAGTACAAGGAAAACTAGAAAGTACAAGACATTTGAAAGTACAAGTAACTGGAACAGATCCTGTGATCACCCACCAAGGATCCTACCTGAAGGGTAGGTACAGCTCTCGATCGGTCGTCTCTGTGGTATGCCTCGTCTAGGTCCACCTCCGAGCTACCTCCAGTCCCAGTACCCTCGTCATCAGTCAGCGTTGTATATCATCTGCATTCAACACAACAAGGTACGGGCATAGCTCGTGTAGGGGTCAGTATAACGATACTCAATATGGACCCCGAGACCCTCAAGGTCTCACAAAATCTGCCAAGGATAAACCAAAAAGTATAAAATCAATAGATAACCCTACTCAGGTATATTCTCATACATATACCTATGTTATCAAGTAATCTATCTCAAACATGAGTAAAACAAAGAGATACTAACTCAGCTCACACCAGGATTTAATCTAGTGGTAGTAACAAGTAACATCTCCAGTGTCACAAACCGAATCGATCGCCACCAAAAATGGCACCAAACCCACCCTGTGACAAGGCCCGAAGGGCGTTCCCGATCCCCACGGGCTGGCACAAGTGCTCGGGTATCATAAAATGAAAATTGGGAACGATTTACCCGAGTTTATAAACATAAAACAACAAAAGAATCCAATGAAACAAATCTGGATTTTTCAAACCAAAAAATCTTTTACAAAAATTCTGAACTGAATTACATGGATTAAAACAACTCAAAAGGTCTATACCAAATGTAAAAATCCAAATAAGCACATCCCAAGAACCCTCATGGCAAGTGGCACCGCCCTCAAGCCACCTCCACAAGACTTCACCACCAAGGACTTGTTAGAAACCCAAACCACTGGAACAAAAAAACTGTACCCAACCTGCGACAAAAAAAACCATGTCTACTTACACCCAAGGGTGTAATTAGGGTGTGAGAAAATGCCCAGTAGGATACCACCACTACGATATTCCATGTGATAAACATTTAAAGACGAAAAGCATGCAAGTTTTCAAAAACATGAAAAGCTAGTTACAATTTCTAAAAGATGCAACTTTGAATAAAAACAGTTTTCAAGTGGGCTATCATTAACTATCAACACTTTTAAAAATCATGTCAGCACTACTAAATTTTCCAGCCAACTATACCATATGCCGACGGTAAGTACAATGTAAATAATGAGCACAAGAAATAGGAAGTAACCCCTAGGCACTAGCTAGCTGTGGGTCCCAGGTACCTCGTATCTCGGTGAGAGAAACCATCACAAATATCCATTCTCGTGCACGAGCCACTATTAGGGAACATACCCATAACCTAGTGGTCCCCAATCATCATCATCATAGTTTAGTTAGAGTTGTAATTGTCAATCTTGCTAAGTGAAACTGAGGCCAAACCCAACGGATTCACTAGCATACTAGTACACGTCCACCCACCTAGAAACCCAGGTTTTCCCCTCATGCTCAAACAAGTTCAACAAGTCATGAAATATACATTGAACATAAAAATATCATTTCCACATCAAAAATTCACCAAACATCCCATATGTATACCACACAAGTCACAAAAATCCATTTTTCATTCAAAATGATTTTGAAATCCGAATCACACCAAAATCGCCCACAACACGTTTCACATTTCTTCAACACTTCCAAAAAATCATTAAACAATTTTATAAAACAATTATAAGATATTTAAACTCATATAACATCCCACACACATGGAATATAACACTTCTTTCATAATCTAAAATTCAATTTTTCACATCACACTCACACAAAACACTCCACATCACTTTCACATCACTTTCACTCCTCAATATCTCATTCCAAAAAAATTAATAAAATATTTCCAGGATGATAAATATCACATAACAACATTTTCACAAATGAAATGGACCTTTTAAAAATGTACTCCAACCAAAACAGTTTTCTGATATAGTTTCACCTATTACACAAACCAATAAACAATTCAAAACATTCATAAAATAATTATAAAGAGTATACCAGAACTTTGCACAAAAAATCCTTTTCAAAAACCTCTTTTTAAGCCAAAAGCACAACAAGACCCTAACAAAACAGAATTTGCAGCCCAATCAACATGTAATAATCCACATTCAAATGTTATATAATCACCTTGAATAATATCACAAAAGATACCCATGAGAACACACAAATCCATAAAACACTTTCAAGGAGTATAACAAGGTTATACAAATAAAACCATTCAAATACACCCCCTTTTTAGGCTCACATGGAACTATATCATTTCCCAACCATAATTTGCAGCCCCTTTCAACAACTAATAAACCACTTCTACATTTTACAAAACTACCACAAAAGATAACACATGAAATACATTTGAAAAATACACACTTCAAGAAAAAATATAACATTAAAAACAAATGCTTTACTATTGCTACCAAAAATGGTTTTATCATAATTTAAATCACATAAGGAACATGTAAAATTATTTAATCAAGCATACTAACTCATCATTAAATGGTTATCCATGGAATCACCTACCGAATGTGTCGAAACCATCAAATATTGGGGCGAAACATCAACCGCATGACCGCCACACCTCAAGGAAGTTAAAAGAAACCTAAAACCTAAATATTTCACCCAAAATACAGTAATGTAGAACCTATGCACGAACCCTAACTTTTGGAATTTTTTATAATTCAAGAATTAGGGAAGAAACCCTAAGAAATTTGAAAGAGGAAAGAAATAAACTCACCTACTTGAAGTATCCTGAATTAATCACTCTAAAAACAACAGTTTCTGAAATTTAAAACATCCAAAATTCATGGATTATTCGAACAAGATATATGAGGTCATTTAGGAACTGGAATGGAGGGAAAAGAGTATGAATTGAGAGAGTTGATAAGGGATGAAGTTACCTCTTCAATTCTAGACGATTTGAGACACCCTATGAAGCTCCGCCCTAATTAGCGATATCAAAGAGCTCCAAGGAGGGGGGGAAGGAAATTGGCGCGCTCCTGGGTTTCGTAGGGTCGAGTGGGAGGTGGAATCACCTAAAAAACGCAAATATTGAAGGAGATATAAAAAATGTAAAACTTATTTTTAATGCAGGAAATGGGCCTTCGGGCAGGCCCAATATCTTAAATAAAAACTCATATCCACCATGATTATGGATTTATAAAGGCTCCAAATTTATATTTTCGTGTTAATAGGTTAGAGGAGACCATTTAAGAATTGGAATGAAGGAAAAATATTAAAAAATGAAAAGGTTATAAAGGAAAAAAAATTTATTTTTAAATCTGGAATTGGGCTCACGGTTTGGCCCAATTCATGAAAACTCATCTATTTTTCCATAAAACCTTTGGAAACCATGCTAAACAAAGAATGAAAGGAAAATAAATTAAATTTAACTTCAAAATAAGTCATTTATGTGACAATTCTCCCCACCATAAAAGCTTTTCGTCCCCGGAAAGCTACAGAAAGGCTAGATACGAAAGCCAAATCGAACTGATAAACCAAGATGTACTCCCTTTCCAGGTTTCACCTCCAAAGGCCAAAACAGCTCCATTGATCAATTAAGGAAGGAATAATTCACAACAAAATCATACACCACTTTCCTGAAACAATCAATCACATTCAGGCTTTATCCCAAAGGAAAACACCTCAAACACTATCAAAACAAAGACTCAAGCAATTCACTCAAACGAACAACAACATCGAACAAGGTTACACATACCTTGTTATAACTAAACAATTGGGCACCCTCCAATCTCAATGGTTACTCAAGGAAGATTTAGTTAGCTTGATAGATCCGAATTAGACTACCTACCACTAATACTTGACCATGGATAAATCTAAGTTATTGGTACGGGGAAAAAAATAGGCTCCCCACCATAAGAACCAACAATCTTAATCGACCAGCATGGGCCGGTACAGAAAGACCCCAAAATATAAAGTATTGGGACGACCACATGGTTAGTATACATGGTTTGGGAAACCATGAACTAACAGTGGAGATTCTTCTATCTACATGGTTTTTTGGGGGGGTCATGGTCACTACTAACCAAGTGCAAACCATGTGGTCAACCTGTCTAGAAAAACTTCATACCTTTCTCTAAAGACTAAATGGAAAACAAAGAGGGAGGGAATAACATTGTGTGATGACATGGGTACAAGACCCTTCACTTATTTCCACTGAACGGGAACAACAGAAGAAATATGATGACACCATAGGTTTAAACTCTTCTTATCTTTCTTATTAAGGATAGGACTTTGCACAAGGGTTTAAATGACACTGGGGTTTCCCCTGACTACGCGCCAGCTTCTCTCCGGGACCTATGGCTGGAGCACAAAATATTGAAGCATCTTCGGCCATCCAATTAGGCTTTCGAAACCACCTGAATGAGAATTCTTCTTTCATTGCAAACAAAAACTACACCACAATCCCCCCGATAAGTTTTTTCCAAGACATAACACATTCCAAACTCACATTACCCTAAATCGATATTTCACTGAAACAAGGGATTAGAAGATGTACACACATCACACCTTTTTTGTTCGGGTGAGAAACAATAGAAGTAAAGAACACTTATACTCACCTTCCTCTAAAATGGAATATATATTGTTTTTGTTTTTTTTTTCAAGGGAGACATTCTCCCAACATAATAGAGACTCTCAGATGATTGCCCAACATTCACCTTTACAGTCAATCGAGCACATGACATCACGAGGAATCACCGAACATGACCATTGCGACCGATATAGACAATGAATAGAGAGGGAAATTGTACAACATCCCAAAACAACACACAATTCTAGAAAGTGGCCATAATATCCTCTCATGACCATATTTCCCACACTAGTAGTTTAACATGAACTCCTTCTTCGAAGAGACTATGAAGGACTGAGAGTTTCTCTTAGACACTATCCAAATACTCATCCATGCTAACAACCCCAGAACACTTCCACCTTCGAAAAATTTGGAAGCTTAAGAGGCTAAGGTCATTTTCAACCATCCATAATCAATCTCCCACTACAAGAGGATACACAAAACCAATAAAGGAAAGGGTGTATACTCAATCTAAAAAGCTCAAGAAATAGATTCCATATATTGATCAACTGGAGGATTTTACAATGGAGAAACAATCTAGGTTGCGCTTCAGTTATGCATTAACCTTTAATGGGGGCGTACCTTATCCAATGAGAGAACCCAAGGACCCAACCAATCTGGTCGATTGGTCAAAACAAGCCATAAACCAGCTCCAAACACATGAATTGAACTATCGTAAAGGCATCCCAAAACATTTTTCAAAAGAGAGCACTAATCGTCCCTACAACACAGCTTACCGACCAAACACAAACCCAAAACACAGTTCAAACAGAAGGGGTTCTTGGAATCAAAACATCCCACAACATAAACATTTTCAAAAACCCATAATAAAAACCATAGAAAAATATTCATCAAGACATCGTGTTTTTCTTTAAATGTAATTCTTTGAGAACAAACAGTTTAGCGGTAAGAATATCCACCAATGGTACCCCATGGGCCTCACACATGCATGTTTTTGTGCCACACCAGACACCCTCCTCATATCCATCCCGGCACTCATCCAGTCATGCCATCAACCATCCATCATCCCATGTAACCCCATGCATGTGGTCGCTAATGGAAATACCAAAGGTTAAAACAAAAATTCTTCCCACTTTTCAAAACCAAAACTGTCAACCAACACATCCTTTTTTCTCATAACTGCTAACCATGAGATCAAAATCCCACCTCACATCTTACAAAAATTTTCAGAAAGTCACAAACATTTAGAAAATAACTCACTTTCAAGATATTCACATCAATTTGAAAACATCTCATCCCATTAAAACGCACTCTGATTGTTTAGAAAACTCTATTGGAAACACTTTTCAAAACCAACTTCAATATAGTTCCTCCTTTCAAAGAGGTGTAAGCACACCATTTTACATTTAAAAAAAATTCTGAAAATTAAGTTCTGCCATTTCAAAAACCAAACCATTCCCTCTTTATTTGAAAATCATTTCACAAAAACTTTACACTTCTTAAAACCAAAGTGCTAAGGTTTCAAAACCTAAGCACAAAACAGTGCAAGAGGAAACTAGTTTCAGTGGGTGACTTGGAAATATGGTTGGCAGTCATATTCCAATCACTTCACTATCACATAGAGTGTTCTAGGGAATATCCTTGGCTCCAAATGGCTTGCCAGGCCTTGCGAGCTCACTAGGACCATTAACCCAACTCTCTTTTCATTTCCCTTAATCATCATCGAACCAAGAAAACCGAAGGACTTAGATAAATCCCAACTTCTCTTGGAAACATGAATCCCATTATGAGGTGTGGTGATCAAGAACACTACCCATAACTATAATTCCATGTCCCAACAATCCTAACTCTAGACTATCCCGACTCTTCCCTAAATAACATGACCCAAAGAGTTAACCTGGACCTCCTCTGATACCATTTGTCACGAACCGAATCGATCGCCACCCAAAAATGGAACCAAACCTTGTCCGTGACAAGGCCCGAAGGGCGTTCCCAATCCCCACGGGCTGGAACAAGTGCCCGGGTATCATAAAATGAAAATTGGGAACGATTTACCCGAGTTTACAAACATAAAACAACAAAAGAATCCAATGAAACAAATCTGGATTTTTCAAAACAAACAATCTTTTACTAAAAATCAGAACTGAATTACATGGATTAAAACAACTCAAAAGGTCTATACCAAAAGTAAAAATCCAAATAAGTACAGCCCAAGAACCCTCATGTCAAGGGGCACCGCCCTCAAGTCACCTCCACAAGACTTCACCACCAAGGCCCTGCTAGAAACCCGAACCACTAGAATAAAAAAACTGTACCCAACCTGCGACAAAAAAAACAACCATGTCTACTTACACCCAAGGGTGTAAGTAGGGTGTGAGCCAATGCCCAGTAGGATACCACCACTAAGAGACTCCATGTGATAAACATTTAAAGACGAAAAGCATGCATGTTTTCAAAAACATGAAAAGCTAGTTACAATTTATAAAAGATGCAACTTTGAATAAAAATAGTTTTCAAGTGGGCTATCATTAAGAATAAACACTTTTAAAAATAATGTCAACACTACTGAATTTTCCAGACAACTATACCGTATGCCGACGGTAAGTACAAAGTAAATAATGATCACAATAAATAGGAAGTAACCCCTAGGCACTAGCTAGCTATGGGTCCCAGGTACCTCGTATCTCGGTGAGAGCAACCATCACAAATATCCATTCTCATGCATGATCCACTAGTAGGGAAAATACCCATAACCTAGTGGTCCCCAATCATCATCATCTTAGTTTAGTTATAGTTGTAAGTGTCAATCTTGCTAAGTGAAACTGAGGCCAAACCCCATGGATTCACTAGCATACTAGTACACGTCCACCCACCTAGATACCCAGGTTTTCCCCTTGTGCTCAAACAAGTTCAATAAGTCAAGAAATATACATTGAACATGAAAATATCATTTCCACATCAAAAATTCACCAAAAAGACCATATGTATACCACACAAGTCACAAAAATCCATTTTTCATTCAAAATGATTTTGAAATTTGAATCACACCAAAATATCCCACAACACGTTTCACATTTCTTCAACACTTTCAAAAAACCATTAAACAATTTTATAAAACAATTATAAGATATTTAAACTCATATAACAACCCACACACATGGAATATAACACTTATTTCATAATCAAAAATTCAATTTTTCAAATCACACTCACACAAAACACTCCACATCACTTTCACATCACTTTCACTCCTCAATATCTCCTTCCAAAAAATTTAAAAAAATATTTCCAGGATGATAAATATCACATAACAACATTTTCACAAATGAAATGGACCTTTTAAAAATATAATCCTACCAAAACAGTTTGCTGGTATAGTTTCACCTATTACACAAACCAATAAACAATTCAAAACATTCATAAAACAATTATAAAGAGTATACCCAAACTTTGCACAAAAAATCCATTTCAAAAACCTCTTTTTAAGCCAAAAGCACACCAAGACCATAAAAAAACAGAATTGGCAGCCCAATCAACATGTAATAATCCACTTTCAAATGTTATATAATCACCTTGAATAATATCACAAAAGATACCAATGAGAACACACAAATCCATAAAACACTTTCAAGGAGTATAACTAGGTTATACAAATAAAACAATTCAAATACACCCCCTTTTTAGGCCCACATGGAACTATATCATTTCCCCACAATAATTTTCAGCCCCATTCAATAACTAATAAACCACTTCTACATTTTACAAAACTACCACAAAAGATAATACATGAAATACATTTGAAAAATACACACTTCAAGAAAAAATGTAACTTTAAAAACAAATGCTTTACTATTGCTACCAAAAAAGGTTTTCTCATAATTCACATCACATAAGGAACATGTAAAATTATTTAATCAAGCAAACTAACTCATCATTAAATGGTTATCCACAGAATCACCTACCGAATGTGTCAAAACCCTCAAATATTGGGGCGAAACATCAACCGCATGACCTCCGCACCTCAAGGAAGTTAAAATAAACCTAAAACCTCAAAATTTCACCCAAAATACAGTAATTTAGAACCTATGCATGAACCCTAACTTTGGGAATTTTTTATAATTCAAGAATTTGGGAAGAAACCCTAAGCAATTTGAAAGAGAAAAGAAATAGGCTCACCTACTTGAAGTATCCTGAATTAATCACTCCAAAAACAATAGTTTCTGAAATTTAAAACAGCCAAAACTCAGGGATTCTTCGAACAAGATATAGGAGGTAATTTGGGAACTATAATGGAGGGAGATGTGTAAGAATTGAGAGAGTTAAGAAGCGATGAAATTACCTCTTCAATTCTGGCCGATTTGAGACACCCTATGAAGATCCGCCCTAATTCGTGATATCAAAGAGCTCCAAGGAGGGTGGGAAGGCAATGGGCGCGCTCCTGGGTTTCTTAGGGTCGAGTGGGAGGTGGAATCACCGAAAAAACGCAAATAGTGAAGGAGATATAAAAATTTAAAAAATATTTGTAATGCAGGAAATGGGCCTTCGGGAAGGCCCAATATCTTAAATAAAAACCCATATCCACCATGATTATGGATTTATAAAGGCTCCAAATTTATATTTTGGTGTTAATAGGTCAGAGGAGACCATTTAGAAATTGGAATGAAGGAAAAATATTAAAAAATGAAAAAGTTATAAAGGAAACAAATTTTATTTTTAAATCTGGAATTGGGCTCACGGTTTGGCCCAATTCATGAAAACTCATCTACTTCTCCATAAAACCTTTGGAAGCCATCCTAAACAAAGAATTAAAGGAAAATAAATAAAATTTAACTTCAAAATAAGTCATGTATGTGACATCTAGTCACATTTCCGAACACCTCAGCTACTTGAGAACCCCTCCCCTGTCGAGTATAGTGGGCCTGTCGCATCACAAAGAGTCACTTCCCACTAATCTTGGACTACTGAGGTACTCCTCCTATTGAGTACCGTGGGTATACCGCGTCACACAGAGGTGCTCCCCACCATGGGTCTGCCGCATCACATAGAGGTGCTCCCCCTCGTGACATGTTGAGGTACTTCTCCTATCGAGTACCATGGGTCTGCCATGTCACACAGCGGTGCTCCCCACTGTAACTTGCTGGGGTAATCCTCCTACCGAGTATCGTGGGTCTGCTGCATCACTCGAAGGCACTCCCCACTATGACCTGCTCAGGTACTCCTCCTGTCGTGTACCATGGTTCTTCCGTGTCACACAAAGGTACTCCCCACAGTGGGTCTGCTGCGTCACATAGAGGCGCTCCCCACTGGGCCTGTCAGTTTACTCCAAGTTGAAAAGGTCAGTAGTCATCAAGTCACATCCAGCTACTGGGTTCCCACAAAATGCTCTCTCATCTCCAAGACGATCTTCTCCATGAGCTACTGTTCGATCCTCCAACTACCATGATGTACCACTAATAATCATCTCAAAGTTTTGACAGGTCATAGTGGTCTCAAAGAAACATAAGGTGTGCCAATCGGACGCCCGGTCTGTGAGTTATTAGCCTTTTAGTCCTAGGGGCCCAGTTGGATTCGTGCTCGATCCAACCTTACTATTCCCCATCATAATCCAAAACACTAGTGGGGTATACGCAAAGGGACCGTCTCGCTCCAATATTTCCAGTGTCACTGATGGTTCATCAAATGGACTTCTGGTGCCAAAGTTATGGCCCAAGTAAAGAAAATGGGTCATATTAGGTCCGGGTTCAATCCGACCCAGTCAGACCCACCCAACCTGACCTAGCCTTGGTTGAACCAGTTCGGGTCAACCCGACCTGACCCACTGGGTCAATCCCAGCTCATGGTGTGGCCCGACCCGCTGAGCGGTCGTGCAGGTCACAAGGGTCGTGAGGACCGCGGGTACCACGGGGCAGCGGAGGACACAGGTCAGCTCGACCACGGATAGCGGCTCGACCGCGGGGGTGTCGCGAGGGTGCGGGGTGGTTTGGCCCTGCCCGAGGCGGCTTGGAGAGGCCGCGGGTGACGTTTCTGAAGCGGCTCGGAGGGCCGCGGTGGCTCGGAAGGCCGCGAGAGTCACAACCGGGGAGGCATGCCTGGGGGCTTGGAGGGACGGCAGTGAATCGGTGGACGGCGGCAACTGCTCGGCTGACGACGGTGGCAGATCAGCGGATAGCGGTAGCGGCACGGCCCGGTCAGCAGCGGTGGCTCCACGGACAGCGGCGGCGGCTTGGCCCATTCGGTGGTGGCAGCTTGGCCCAGACATTGGGGGCAGTTTAGTCTAGACAGCGGCAGCCGTGGGCGGCACAGCGAGGTCGTGGGTGGCGGAGCCACAGGGCGCGGTGATCATGGGTTCTGCGGAGTAGCTCAGCCGCGGGGATGCCGTGAGGGTGCGGAGGTCGCGAGGTGGCGGTGTTTGCGGCGTAGTGTCGTTGCGTTTTCACCTTCGTTGTGTTCAACACCACAAATCATCACGATATTTGTACAGGCATCGGTCCATGTTTGTTTGGCCCTTACCCTCCTCGTTAGGGTGGTAACATATGGCCCAACAAGATCTTGAAGAAGAACGTCAAGCCTTACAACCTCCCACAACGATTTATTCCCAATCCTGAAAAAGAATTCAAGGGAAGAACCGGGAAAAAGTATTCATACACAAATTAATCCCCTAACTGGGGTTGTTTGTTGACATTGCCGTGAGAAGAAGATGAAGTTGTTGATGTTCGTCTTGTCCGCCACACACCTCCAATCACATGCTTGTGCGTTAGTTCGTTGTAGTCAAAGACGTTCTTCATTGGGGGTGTCCTGAGTGAGAAGTTGACGTTAGTGTTCTTTGTTGGAGGATCGTTCTTCATGGAAGAAGAGTAATCCTCCAAAGGTTCTCCTCTCTTAATTCCACCCAAAAAAATGTGAGAGGTGCCAACACAATTAACTTAAAGGATTATTTATGTTGGCACAACTCTGTTGGCGTAATTAATTTGCCGAATTGGCACAATTAACTATCTCAATTAATTGGCCCAATTTAATGGCGCAATTTAATGGGAGGGTTGGAATATTGGTGAGTTGGGAGGATTCTCCCCATTAAGAGGGGTCGGGTGTTCCCTGCCTCTGAAATTTAAATTGGGGGTTTAGGCTCAGGTGGTCCCCATCACCAGAACTTCAAAAGGGAGGTTTAGTTCTGGTGGACCCCACCTATTAACTTTCAAAGTGTGGTTTAGTTATGGTTTTCCCCGCCTCCAAACATCAACATGTTTGTTTCATATAAAAATAGATTGTTACACAAATTTTTTTTATTTTATTCTTTCACAAAACACCCTAAAACTAACTTTCACCCTCGACCAACTGTCGTTGAGATGAAAGTCACTTTAAGCAAATATCAGAGTTTCGAGTTCAACGGTGCCCTCAGATATCAATTATAAGCACTAGTTCAAAATTTATAAAAACCCGCTCATACGTTTATGTAATGTAAACAAAGAAATGATCAAAAATTCATTTTGGAAACTCCGGGCCTCAGAATCACGGGCCGTCAATTTTTGGGGACTTGTAAAATTCCAATATATTTTAAAAAAATTTACATGGAAATTCCAGGTCTTGAAAATTAATGGCATCCCAAAATTTCATAGACAACATAGAAATTCTAGTAAAATATTAGAATTTTTTGTTCTATTTCATCATGTTTGTTTGATATTTTTTAAAAAATACAAATAATGAAAATGTATCAAAAACGAAATAAATGAAACTTTAAAATAAATAATATTTTATCAAATGATATAAAATCATAAAGATATAATAGTTGGACAAATAAGGATAATAATGTTAGATATTTTGTTAATGATCTATTTGGTGTTTGTTTGGAGTTTTGGTGTTACTATATTAACCCTATGAAGTAAAAATCCATGTTGTCACGACAAGAGTTATAAGGTTTAACTTTGGGTTAAAGCCAAAATATAAGGTTAATATTATGACCTAAACTTCTCTAAACACATTTTTGAGATTATTTTGACACGTACCCATATTATCATCAAACTAACTGACTTTGGATCTATTTAAAATAGAAAATAAATTTATATTAATTGAATATTTTATCAGATTCCAATAGTACCCCTCCCCTCTCTTATCAAAAGGAACCTCCTCCCTAACTTACAAATAACACTTTTTTCCTTCTATCTAGACTAATCCCTACCAATTTATCCTCCAAACATCATTGTACAAGTTATGAAGGTCCTAGTATTCAGAAAATACCAACCATATTATCCTATAGAGGATATCCAAAGGAGGATCACTAATGAAGAGGTAATCATCTTTACAGACTCCTTTGAGATTATTTATTCTTATACTTATTATTATTATTTTGTTTATATAATAAAGTAATAAATAAATTATCATATATATTATGATATATTTTTATTATTATGGTACAACCATATTCATCCTTTTATCCATTCAATAAAAAACAATTTTACAACATGTGTGTACGTACGGCCTACCATCTTCACAATGTGGTGTAATTTGTTTTTCATACCCACTTTGTTTGTATGGGTATAATGAGGGATATAATAGATATAGATAATAAATATGACAAGGTATTTATTATTTATAATTAATATACCATCTAATTTCTTTCCATTTTTCCATTAATGGAATGATATCGTCGCTCGACGTACGTAAGACCTATTGTCTCCACGATACGATGAGATTCATCATCCACATTAACCATTGAAAAATGAGTATAAAAATGTATATAATAAATAAATATTAAATATATGACATACTAATTCATCTAGAATAATCTATATGTAATTTAATTTCTTCCATTAAACATTATAAAAAATAGAAATAATGTTCATGCGTACGTACGACCTACCGACTCTATGAATGGTGTATTCAATTTTGAATATATATCATTTAAATATATTTATATACTAAATATTATATATATATATATAATTATTTAAATTATTTAATTAATTATATCATGATCTGTGTCATAGGATCGAGAATAACAAGTCAAAACTTGTACGATAAACAAGGCAGTTAACACCCAAAACTAGGGTAATAACGAAATATTATCAACAAACAGGTAATAATATAACATAAGAATATCATATCTGATATCATTAATATTAATAAGGTTATAATATAATTTAATAACATTATTTAAAACACTATAAAGGGGGTTAAATAACATTTAAGTACGAGACTTCATCTTAATCTTCTTTCATTGAGGAATAGTTTGATGTTATACACCCCCGCCTATTTTTGATGTTTATATAAAACCCATTTCACTTATAATGTAACTAATTTATATATTATCATGTTATTTAATGTTTTATAAAATTTTATTCATTTATGGTGATTAATATTTAAATTTTCAAGGTGGTATAAGACACCATGATGGTTTAAAGATTTTATTATCACATCTTTTTCTCAATGTCAATATTCATGATAATATTTTTTACATTTATTTATATGATTTTAAAAGGATTATTGAGGAAATTTTATGTCTATTTTAACTAAATATGTTTTCAAAAGGAATATTTTTCTTTCAGTAATACAAAACATTTTTACGAATGAAAAAAGGAATGTCTTATTCTTAACGTACATGGACACAGTGAATTTCCTACAGCGTGGATTAATATTTAATTTCATGATTCCTTTTCAATATTTCATATTTTATTAAAATAAAAATAATCTTCCCTTCTTTTTTTGTATATTTTTATTGAAAAGGATTATTTTTATTTGTATATGAAATATTTTTTTCGTATGGGTTTAACAATAGTTTTTCCTCAAAAAAAAATTCAATTGTTTTATTACAGTATTTTCATATATGTCAAAATAAAATGTTTGATATTATGATTTATTCAATATTATCTCTTATGATACCATACACCATATTTAATTAAATTTTTTATGGTCATTTTGACTGTATATATGCTATTTTGATACCATTTAGAGTTTATTGATAAAGTATTAAAATTTGGTATACAATTTTTAATACAAATATCTATGTTCTTTATGTTTTAACACTTCATAAGAGAAATTAATTAGAATTAGTAAGTGATAGTCGGGTCCTATTATAGCCCCTCAATTCATCAGTTGGTCTCATGAGACAAACTAGTTTGTCTTTTGACTAATGTCTTACCCTTTTATGTATTATGTATTGGTCAAAGCCTTGAAAATATGTTTATGACCTCAAATATTATACATTCCTTATTTATGATATTAGTTATTGATATAACAAATTATTATTGTACTAGTATAGCATCCATGTTTACGTTTCTTATCTCATATAATTATTTAAATAGAATGTGTTTTAGTTAATTACCTTGCCATATTTTTTATTCATTATTTACTCATAGATTCTGTTGTATGCTTGCCTTTACTAAGCATCTAAGGTCACCCCTTTCATTTGTTTAATTTTTACCAGGATACCAAGAAGTGTATTGTTAAAGATATGCAGGGTAAAGCTTGGATAATAAATCCAATATCAATGAATTTTCTATTTTATATATTTTCTTTTAAATTTTCAATTTATGTTTCATGTATGTAATCTATTTTACAAAACATAAAAACTGCTCAGTACTTTTGGATGTGATTCTTGTATTTATTTCAATGTTATAAGTAAGGTACCATCTCTACGACACTGGGGTAGGGGTCTTTACATATATATAATTTTATTTAAGGGTATAATATTATATTATTATATTATCATCATTATATAAATTTAAAATAAATCTTAATTAAGTTTTTCATGTTTTTTGATAAATGGAAACGTTACACATTTGTATGTATGACATACAATCTAAATGATGGTAACATAATTCATTTTTCATTACAATATTTAATCGGTTTTTTCAAAGTGAAATTAATGTTTAAGAATAATAATTATTTCATTATTATAGTTATTCTTGATATGATTTAATAGTTTCCACTTTGACCATGGTCAATATACCAAAGTCATTTTGAAGTTATAAATCAAACGTCCTCAAAATACCCAACATGAATTGACCGATTATGTAATAAAATATATTATTGAATAAATGAAAAAAATGGTTTCTTGATAAATTAATAAACATTTTAAAAATAAGTAATTAAATAATTTATATAATTTTATTATGTAGTAGTTAAAGTAGAAACATGGAAATTCTGGGCTTGAGGTAAGGGATTTTTTTCTTAATTCCCCTTAATTATGGAATATTTTATTGTTACGCTCCCACATTTATTTATATGGTGTGGATACTAGAAATTTCATTTTATACAGTTAATAATTCATACCTAAAGATATTTTAAGTAATAATTTAAATTATTTCATCCAATTTAATTTTACATGAAAGTTACCAAGTGGTGTGGAGTCTCAACATAATTACTTTTTATTAGGTCATAACTCCAATGTTTTATTCTGTGATTATTCATGAATTGATCTCTACATTTTTTTTCATTTTATTAATTTACATTTTTATATATAAACACTTAGTTGATTAATTGTCCATCCAAATATAGAATCTTTGGAAGGGTTATTCATCTCAAATTTTCTCTCATTGGGACATACATTTATTTTATGAACCTATCATCTTTTATGAGGTTTATATACTCTCCTATTAGTATTTTATATCAGTAATACCCTTAATTACATGATATTAAAATTTCCTTTGATGTTATTCTTTCATGGGTCATATAATTCAAAAGTAAGTGAAGAAATAAGAGGTTTATGCTTCAATCCAATTTTAATTTGGATTTTTTATGATTGAATTTTACATGAGGAAATTATAGGATCGTTATTTTATATACTTATTTAATTATTATTCTCCTATGTATAATTAAATAATGTTTACATTTAAGAACCATTTTTCTCTTTTTGGTAATCTAAATGGTTCAAAGAATATGAAAATGTGATCTTATTTCTCATATTTTATGCGGGAAAACATTCTTATATATCTATGTTCTCTAAATTATTTTTAAAAATATTTTTGACTATTTTTTAATTATATTTTAAAGTCATTTATATCTATTTTCAAATTTTTACAATAAAATTTAATAATAATATTCTCTTCATTTTATAAAAAAGGTTCTTTTATTAATTGTGTGAACCAAATATTTGTTTCAATTATTTTGGCATGAATATAATTTACCACCATCATAACCATTAAATTATTTGAATCTTCCTTTAAAATATTTCTTGGTTAATTTGAAAAATATACATTTTCCTAATATTTGGGAATTTTATAGTATTTATAAGTGATTATTAAAGTGGAAAGGCTATTTTCCTCAAGAATTTTTTTAAAGACCTTTTTATTGTATTTCCATTTATTAGTAACAAAAGCCATTGATATTACCTATGATCCACTAGGGTTATATTTTAATGATACGGTAATTATTATTTCCCTAGATTGATTTTTTTTTCAAATATATTTTCCTGGAACTCATTACTTTTCCATAGGTAAATCAAGATATTCAATAACAATGGTTATTATTATACTGAAAATGAAAACTTCCAAGTGTTATGTTTATTTTATGGTTCTTTGAAATTGTTTATAATGGCTGGTGAGACTAGTATATAACATGATGGTGGGTGAGGCCACTATATCTCTCTAATACACTTTGTAAAGGGATGGAGTTAACTATTAGGTTTCTCCTAAAAGATTATTGGAATTTTCTAGGTATGTTATTCCATATATAAGACTTATTTTAAAAGTTATATTAAAATTAAGATCCAAGTTAACAAAATGTTTTATTTATTCTTTCATAAGTTTATAACAGATCCATTTCTAATGGATTGTATTCACATGCCTTGTGATTTTTGACTTATATAACCCTTATCTAGTGTTAAATATTTATCCCATATAATATGTTAAATAGTCTGATTATTTATGGGTATGAATTCTCTTTTTCTATGATGAGTCACTATGATTATTCCATCATCCAATTAATCTTATATTATTCTCATTGGTGACATTCAATTGGTAATTATTATGTTTACCCGTACTGAGTGTTTTAGATCACCTTTCTTACATTTACTTTTCCATAGGTTATAAAGAATAATTTTAAATGATTTCTGTCTACAAATATTTTATATGTGTATAATTTTATAAGATATATTTAAGAACTACTATGGAATATGAAAACATGGGTGTTAGTGGAAAAAATTATAACTTAAGTACCTTCTTATTGATATGTAAGAGTGTTCAATAATTCTATAAAATTCTAAACCTAAAATATCCTTTGGTATATAAGTGATCCAATATTTAATTTTCATGTTGTAGTTTTTGTATGGTTGAAATTGGGTCACATTTATTGTTATCAAAGTTTAAAATGTATATATTATATCTATAGCACCATACCTAGTAGTATGGGTTTGGGGCTGTTACTATTAGTCTTAAAGATAGGATTAGACTACTTTTGAGATAAAGTTGTTTTCGTGTGAGGTTAACATAATAGTTTTATATACCATTATGGATTTGTAATTTTAAGTTTGATGATATGTTTTATGTATTATACACCCATTTTGTGGTTTTAAGTGATGGGATTTTATGGGGATTAATGATGTTTTCAGAGACATTTTGTTGGGTTGAGGTATATGTAACCCTTCTGTTTAATATGAAGTATTCTTTCATAATGATTCTATTATATTTTTTAGTACATATTCATAAAGGTATGAGATAAACGTTTAGGTTAAAACATTCATTAATGTGGAGGTTTGTGAAGTTGTTTTGGATGTAGGGTTATTTATTTATGGAATGATCTTTGTTAAACCTTTGGTGTTATTGAATTCTAGAGGTTAATGTATAATTTCATTATATAAATGTTTATTCATTTTGGTAATTATCTTAACTTATGCTTAACATTTTTGGTTTTGGTTAATGCATAAATATGGGAGGAATATATTATTATCCTTTTCTTGTTATGTGATCCATTATAAGATGATTTTAGTGCTTCATGTATGAAAATTTCAACTTGAATACTCATTGGTTGGAACAACAGATGAAATTGTGAGGGAAACTATTTTGATGAAAAAATAATATTTTAAAGATAAGTATAATTCCTTAGGTTATTAGTATATATGTTAAATGAATTCCTAAACACTAGGAAAAGGATATTGAACTAAAAAACGTAAACATATTACCATCATTTTTTATTAATCAATAGTCTTTTCCATGCATTATTGATCTATGCTTTTGTGGTCGTTAAGTTTCTCAGGATCATTCACAATCTTGTGATCAGGGATCTATTTTAGTCCCTTTTATTATTCGGACATTATGATATTCCTCCATGTCTATATACTTACATCCCTCTAATGTTATACTATTTAGAAACCTAATATGTTTTATTCCCAATGACATTCTTATTTCCCTTTTCCTATTTTCTAAAGGATGGTTTATTAACGATTTTGACAATGTGGGTTTTCAACAAATGTAATATAAAATTTCAAACCCTTTATTATCAAGATCATTATAAAACAGAGAGGATTAAATTTACTAATTTTTGGGAGAATGTAACACCCTAATATTTTAAAAAAAAAGACTATATTCTATAGCATATACAACATGTAACCCCAAGCATAAATGAACGTTGAAATATTTCTATCTAAATATGGCCATTGTAATAAATCCATTTAATTAGTGGGTATGGATAGTAATATCCACATAATCATATATATATATATATATATTAAGGTCAAAATCAATAAAAATTTATTGATTAATTCTTATGAAATATGAACTCAATTTTTAGTAATATTGTTTAATGCTTCGAAACAAGGTTTTCTTACAAAAGGATTTCTCACAACAAATATTTTCAATAAGTTATTAATCAATTGTATTTGATTAAAATTACCTGAAATTACACTAATAATTATTCAAAATCGTGTTATGAAAGTCCTAGAAGAGTTTAGGGCCTGTTCGAAACCCATAGTTTTGTAAAATGAGAGATATATCAGGGTCGTACTATTAGAGGGAATCATGAGGCCTAGCCCGTAGAGCTACATCTAACCATGAAGGGTGTTTTGAAGTTGAAAAAGATGTTTCATAGATTTTTTGAAATTGTATAAATCTTATAACATAGTTTTCCAATAAACTTTAGGTTTTTGACAATGGGATTCCACATGGTTTCAGAATCCATGCTCGTTAACTATGTAGGAAAAATCCTTATGAAGTGGCGTGAAATGGTTTGTGTAAGGTTTTTTAAAATATGAAATATAACCATGATACATTATTTTACGAGTTGAAATTACCCTTTTCCCCTCATTTAATCTTATAACCCTTTCTATTTTCACTCTTCTTCCTCCAATGGCTGGTTTGAGATATCCTCTCCCATAGATTTCCTCCTCCATCAAACTAGGCATCCAAGTATCCCCCACATCTGATGTCAAATTATAGATTTGTCAAAGGCATTGGATTCCTTAAGTAGATATCATAAAACCTCTCCCTTCCTATTTCTATTTATCATCAGATCTATTGTACTATTTAGTTTCATGATAGTTTTCCAATTTTTAGGGCACTAGACCATTTCGGGGATTTATTCGAACCTACTCTAAAACTGAGGTTGATATCAAGAGAGAAAATGTATATACCCATTAGTTAGGTGGTTTTGTTGTTTTACTTATGAGTTTTTTGGTTTCATAATTATTTCATTGTTTTTCACACCAAATTCTTTTGATCGTCCTGTTATAATTGAGTTCTTCATATCAAATTAATCTTTTCACCCAAATACATGACTATTGATCCTTTTTATGTATATTAGAGGATGTGTACATATTTTAAGGACACCCCATGGGTGTTACAATTGTTGTTTTCCCTTATGGTAAATTGAATGAAATTCCTGGGATGCCTAATTATATTTAGTCATATCTTTTAAATTGAGTTTCCCTTAATTGTGAATTATTAATTGAACCAATGGTACCTCGAATGTTCTAGGTCCTCTTATATGTAGAATTTACCATGTATTAAATATACAAATATGACTATGTCATTTCCTATATTACTCTTAGGTCCAATTGAATTGAATTTCCTTATTATAAATAAATGAATGGATTGAATTAAATTGAATAACATATACGTGATGGTTTTCATTCCATAAATTAATTATATACATTAAATGAATTAGATTATATATGATGTATGGATTTATTTGAAATGAACTAAATGGTTATATTTAAATTTATTTTGAATGGTAAAAAGTCCATGACCTTTATTATTCTTTACAAATTTTTTAAATGAATTGTTATGCCCTATTTACATATATGGGATTGATGAACATGAAACAAGAGAGGTAATGACTCATTCCTTATATTATAAATATGATTATTCCTTTATATAGTCTATGACGTGATATTAAGGGTTTAGTTGGGAATTATGGTATCAAACTCTCTTACATCGGCTGTTGAGTATGATATCTCACACCATTGACACTAGTTGGGAGTTGGGCTTGACAACCCGAATCCATTGTTAGAGTGTTGACATGATGGCACACTCACCATCCCGAGTGAGGTGCACATATTCTTCCAATAATTATGACATGTAGGGAATGTACCCCATTTCTGTAACTAATAGGTTCATTTAACTAGTTATGGATATCTATGTTATGCCCTGCTCCAACCTACACTTGTACTCCATGATTTTGGACACTTACGTCTACACATACTTGGATCATATCAGTGGATTCCATATATTACTATATATATAGTGACTCTTTAGAAAATCATTTTGGGAATGAATCGAAGTATTTAGACCCCGCATGTGTCTAATAGAAACATGAATGGTTTGGTTATTTATTTAATCATTTTTTTTATTTTCCTATTACATACACACTATTTTAGTTATGATCACTGCATGGAAAACATCTAGAAACTCTTGGTGGTATCCTAGTTACATGTTTATCTCACACCATACATAGGACTTCTTTGGTACCAAATAAGATTATATGGAAGAATTTATGGATAATGGAAAAGGCCATGTTATAGGTTTTTGGTCGGTATTTCATATAGAAGGATATTTGGAGCAGAGCACAGATCATTTGATCGAGGTTCTAGTAGAGAAGTTTTTTTTTAATTTTTTTAGATTTTGTATATAGATGTTCCCCTATTATATTATTTTATTAGCATTCCATGTTTATTTATAACAGACAATACCTTAGTGGATTTTTTATTATATTATCAGTTGGTCAGTTATTTACGCTTCTTCACTTGTTTATTATTTTTTTCGTTTATTATATATGTTTTTGATGTTTCATATTTATCAATATTTCTGATGTTCCATAATGATAAAAGGGTATAGCCTCCCTATCGTATGACCTTTACACCTTTGCTACTTGTTTTCAGCCTCTTCTGTATGGTGATGTATGCTTGAGGCCACGTGAACCGCCGGTTTAGGGCATACATTAAGTGGACCCTGGGTCAAGATGTTACATGTTTATTATTGATTTCATGAGAATACTTTATAATAAGTTTCTGGATATTTAAGAATTTTTGTTTTTAAAACTGAGATCATTTTTTAAATCATCAGGTCAAAATTATATGAGTGTGAAATTTTTATATTTTTCAAAAAAATGGGTTTTTTGTGAATATTGAACAATGCCGATTTTTATAGAACTACCATTTCATTTAGTTAAAGAAAGTAATTTTAAAGTCCTGTTTTTTTATGTAAAATAATTATTTTTTAATTATAAATAATCTAATTGTCTACAAATGAATAATCATTATACATTTTTTTGGTATATATTCATGTTTAGGCTTAAAACATATTTTTCTAAAAACAGATTTTTATGTGTTTTTCATTTTGAACATAAATTAATTTATGAAACTTATAGTAATTGAATCATGAAAAATGGATCCCAAATTTATAATTATGAGGTAAAATTTTTTAAATAATTCACTTTTATTCTTTAATATTATTAATAGTAACCTTATAAAATATATGTCACCTTAGTAAGGGTAAATTAGATATTTAAGGTTAGAAATATAAAGATTATGAGAAAAAATAATCCTAACACATTAAATTAATCTATTTTATGAGTGGGGTTCATCTATACTCATACAATATTTTAATTTATGGTAATTTTGTTCCATTATTATTTTAATATGACTAATATATTATATTTAGTAAATATAATGTCAAAAATGTCACTGTTTTTTTTAATATCTATAATTTTTTTATAGGGATAAAGACAATTTAGGTTCAATTATAAATATTTATTTTAAATATGGATTATTTTTTATCATGTTAATTTAGTTTTTATTTTTAGTGATGTTATAATTACCTTAAATTCTTACACAATAATGACACAATACTTGCGCAAGCAGTATAAAAAATGTAAATAATTTAAAAAATATATATATAAGTAATATTGTTTGAGTGAGTTTCATTGTCCAAAAAAATTTATATATTATAAAAACTTATTAATGGATTATATTTTAAATCTATTTATTTCATTTTATTTTCAATATCGAACAAAATGAATAGTTCCCAAAATGACATTATTAATATTTTATAATAAACAACATTTTATTAAGTGATTTAAAATTCCTAAAATATTAAATTAAGAAAAGTTAATTTTATATATTTTAAAATATCAACTATGGTCCATTATTGGACACTTTTCCTTTTAGAGTTTTTTTTTACCTCTAAGGTGTAAAAAATATATCATGATAATTATCAAAAGTGTTAAGGAGGGGGTTAAATCAAATAGATATTTGTAAAAAAATTAACTAAACCTATAAAAATTATTGTATGTGAGTATTTCAACCCATACCCATATTATCATATAATTATATCAATTTTGATCCATTTTTACATGATATTAAATTATATTAATTTATTTGTTTATTAAATTCTATGAATGTCTCTCCCCTCATTTATAAAAGGATTCATCCTCTTCTCTTTTCATCATAACTAAATAATTATTTTGTTCATATAATACTGAACCATATCCCTTACTAACAACCATTACCAAATTCTATAGGTCTTATTTTTCTCATAATACTGACCTTAGAGGGTTTAAGGTGTAATGAAAAGGAGTTTGTTCGAAAAAGAGGTATATATTTTAACCAATTGTTTTATTTTTTTATTTTTAAATCTATTTAAGATATTTTTAAAAAAATTATTAAATAATAACACCAGTAAATTACATATAATGATTTTTTATGTTAATAGAAAAACCTATACCCATTTCCTTCTTCCATTCAATGGGAAACGAAACTATTGTTAGTGTGTAAGATGGGCTACCATCCTGTTAATTGATGTAATTAATTTTCCATAACCGCCTATCAAGAATGGTTAAAATAATGTATTTACTATATATATATATTAAATTAATAACATAATTATCATCCTGTAAATATAATATATCATCTAATTTCATAACATTCCATCAGTTGAAACATGATAACATTGTTCGTGCATACGGGTGGACTATCACCTCCTCTAAGTAGTTTTATTAATTTTTCATCAACACATAAAATATAGGATATATAGTTTTATTTTAAAATATAATATGATATTTATCATATCACCATTATTATATAAATATTAAATAATACTTAGTTATTTTCCCTCATGTTATTTGAAAATATAAATATTAATCATGTGTACGTAGGACTTACTGTATCCATGATTGTAATGTAATTATTTTTTGATAACCATATTTAATGTTTGGTTTTAAAAGTATCATTAATGTAAAAAATGAAATTATGTAAATATTATTATTCTAGATGTTATGGAATAATTACCCCATTGACCATGCCAATTTCATTTTCATGTTATGAACCAATTGTCCTTAAAATACTCGACGTTGAGTTATCTTGTTAAGTAATTAAAAATCTGATTGAAATAAATAACAAAAATAATTTGGTGATAAATTAATAAAACAATAAAATTTTATTAAACAAGTAATTAATTAATAAAATTTTATTATATTTTAATTATATGACATCCATGGAAATTCCCGAATCTATGTAATAGATTTCATCTCGGTTTCCATTCATTGTGAGATATTTTAATGTTATACACCTACTTCATTTTATATGGTTTATATACTACCCTTTTTCATGTTATATCATTAATATTTAATACTTAATGGTATTTCACATTCTAATTCAAATTATTTCATCCAATGGTATTTGACTTGAATGTTATCATGTGTTAATGAGTCTCTAAACTCAATTTATTATCATTGGATTATAAATCATATTCATGGAAATTATTATGCAATTATTACATGGAAATTGATTTATAACTTGTTTTATTTTTTATTTGTATTATTTTTATAGATTTAAATTTGTTACACATAATCTCTCCATTGTTTAATCCTCAATTCAATGATATGATATTTTTAAGGATTATTATTCACAAATTTTCTTTCTCTGGAGCATAAAATTCTGGTATGCACCTATATTATTTTATAATATGTGTATAATACCCATTTGACATGTTATATAATTAATATACTTATTTTTATAAATTTAAATTTTCATTTGAAGTTATTGTTTCATGGGTATGATTTAAAAGTAATGAATGTGGTAAGGGGTTTATATTTTAGTCACATTTTAATCTGGATTTTTTATGCTTGAATTTACTTCAAAGAAATTATGAAATCATTATTTGATAAAGCCATTTAATTTTTATTCTCCTCTATATGTTTCTATAATTTTTTTTAAGTACAATTTTCTCTCTTTGGTACTCTAAATGGTTTGTAAAATATTTTTAATAAAATCTGATCTTATTTGTCCTCTTTAGATCAAAAAACAATTATATCCAACCTATATAAACTAGTTCTTTTAAAATGTTTTTGAATATTGATATATAATTGTTTAAATTTGTTATAAATATGTTTTCATTTTTATAAAAATAATTAAGAAGATTATTCTTATCATTCTTTGAACAAGGTGATTTTATCGAAGGTTTGTATAAAATATTTTTTATGGATTATGACATAAATGGAATTCTCCATTATCATAGACACTTAATTGATTCAATCATCATTTTCATGTTTACATGGTTCTTTTAAATAATTTTTTTCTAATATTATGGACGTTTTTAATTTTTAAAAGTGATTTCCAAAGTGAAAAATGTGCTTCCCTCAATAATGTTTTTAAGGATGTTTTTATAGTATTTCTATTCATCATGATAATTACCCATGATATTAATTAATATCTGCTTTATATATGTTTTAATGATACCATCCATATTCTTTAAATGGATGTATTATGATTATTTCAATGATATTTTTATAGAACCCATTTATTTTCCATACGTAAATCAAGCTATGAAAGAACAATGGTCATTATTATGTTGAAAAATGTAATATTTCATGCGATATTTGTTTTTATGGTTCTTGGAATTTTTTTCATCAAGGGTGAGACCAATATAGCTCATGATTATGGTTGGGCTTGATATACCTCTCCAATGTATTGGTTAAATGGATATATTTAAATGATTAGCTTTATCTTAAGAGATTATTGGAATTTACTAGAAGGTTATTCCATTTGTAAGAGTGATTGTTAGAGTGATTGTAAGAGTGATATGTAAATAATGTTACAGGATTCCAACATGTTTTATTTATACTTCCATAATGTTCTATTGAATTTTTTATTTAAGTATTTTTTCACATGGATCATGAATGTTGACTTATATGACTCTTTTATAATGTTAAAGATTTATTCCATGCCTCATGTTTTATAATCTAGCTTTTAATGGTTGTGAATTATCTTATTCCTTGCTCATGAACTTTGATTATTTCATCATACCTTTATAATATTCTTATAATAAAGGATAAATTTAATTTTTTTAATGATTATGTTTACCCTTAATTGGTGTTTGATCACAGCCTTCTTATGTTTATTTTTTCAGTAGTTATGAAAAATAATATTAGATGAGTTTTTTCTATAAAGGAATGTGTGTGAAGAATTTTATTAGAGATATTGAGGACATAATATGGAATATGAAAATCCTGGAATAAGTGGGAAAAATCTCACTTAAATACTTGGTTATTGTTCTGTAAGTGTTTTTCCTAATTCTCTAAATCATTAAACATAAAATATCCTTGGGTATATAAGTGATCCAATATTTTATTAAATTTTTTTGTGTTTTGGATTGTTGAAATTGTGTAACATTTATTATTATGTATTCCATAAATTTAAAGATTCAATTTAGAGAAACAGATCTAGGAGTGTAGGTTCAGAGTTGTTACAAAAGATCAAAAAATGTTGAATCATACATTATTGGTAATGTTCATGCAACAATTGTCAATGGTACAATAAAAAACATATGATGGAAAAATAAATAAGATGGTCCAAATATGATAAAGTGTGATAGAAACTTTAAAAAATGTTATCAAGGTTAAAAGGGTCTAAATTGGATCTATTGTCTATTTATGAGGAAAATAATGATGTAGTTCAGAGTGGTTTCTCATGTTATACCATGATTTACGAGGATAAGATTATTGTAAGTGTCCTACTATAGTAGAAGAAGAATGATACAGAATACAACAATGATCCATCAAAGGAATAAATGTGTTCTAGTGTGATTTTACTAAAAATAGTGTTGAAACCCAAACCAAAGAAGATAGATAATTCTTAATCAAATATATGAATTGAATATTACATAAGTGTTTTTTTAATGATAACCACAAAGAAGTCTTGGAATCAAGTTGGATGTAAAGAGTTAGTTAAACATAGCTACCCATAATTCTGTGAACAAAAAAGCACCACTCTCCTCATGATATTAATTTCTTTAAATATTGTTATAGTGATGTAGGTTTAAGGGGGATATATGATATATGGGTAGAATATATCAAGAATTTATAAATACATTACAAGTATATGAATAAAATAAGTGGTGTTGGAGAATGAATCTGTAGAACTAAGGCTGAATTTGGAATCTCACAGGGCACCGGATCCTTATCTTGAATATTAATTGGGTTTTTTTGGAACTCTAATTGGTATCAAAGCATAATATTTTAAATTTAAGCGATATTATGTTAAATATAGAATTGAAAGTTTTATTTATCAATATAAAGTGGTATTAATCATAATATGAAATTATAAGTGGTGTAAACTCCAAATATTAAGTATCATGTGGTATTAATCTAGATGTGGTGATCAATATGTTTCAACAATCATATACCATGTGGTCTCCGTTCCTAAAGTGATGTAAATACAACTTGATGGAGAATAACTACTGTTCATGAACGAATTCTCTATTTCTTTTGTTTTTATCTAAATATAAATATCATCTTATTATTTTTAAGGATATTAAAGGCTTCAGAAAGAATAATACCATGATGTATATCAATTTTATAATTGGTAAAAGTGATTAATAAAATTATGGGTGATTATTATTGAAAATTATTAGGATTATTGGATTATTTTGGGAAAGAAGAAATACTATATAAAGTAAAAAGGGTCATTGATGTCTGGTGGAATGACATGTTTATTATAAAAAGTTGTGTCAATTGGTTTAATATATGTTATGACTCAAATAGTTTTTTTATTTATTTCTAATTCACCAATTATCTAGTGTATGTTTGATTAAGATCATAAAGATAATAATTGAAGGAAGATAAAATATTTGGTTTCATGTGTCTATGGAAGTAAATGAGTGTAATTGATAACATTAATGTTCTTAACCTTGAATTGTGTTACCTATAATTAGTTCTGAATCAGTCGTGTAAGACGATTTATTAATGAGTCTTTACTAAGTGATAAATTTACTCATTAAAAAAATATAATATTGAATATATATGTCAAAGTTATTTTGATATTAAAAGTAGATATAGAATTTTTTTAACAATAGGTATTAGAAAAATATTGAAAAGTTTTTCTATAGTTCTTAATAACAAAAAATGGTGTTAATCATGGATAAATACTAAGGAGTAAAGGATGAAGTTCCACCAGGGGTAAATGGAGAAAATTTTTACAGAATAAATAGAAATTAGAGTTTTATATTATATATTACTATTTTAAAGATACTAAATGTCTTGGAAAAAATATTATTAGAGATTTATAGATCCTATATGTGTTGAGGAGAAATTAAGTGGTTCAAATTGATTGGGGATGTGAAATATTTTATGAAAAATAGGGAATGTTAACTCTCTTGATCTATATTTTAAGAAAAATATTAAAATAACTAGAATTTTTTAGAGCTTTGAGGTATTATTTCTTGAAAAATATAGTATAAGAAGTGTATTGAAAACGGGAAAGAAGAGATATTGAATATTCTACTATGAATTTCAGTGATAAAGGGGGATAAATTGTAAGATTATATTGAATATTTTAATTGATGATCACCTTTATGTTTTATTGATAAAGGGGAAAGAAAGAAATATATAAATTTGTATTCTGGTTGAATCTTGGTTTGAAAGTGAATTGGGGAAGAATAGATCCTATTATTGGTAATTTATTTATCTATAGAAGTGTTTTCTAAAAAATATAAACGAGGATAATATTAAAACTAGGATTTTGTTTGTGTCACGACCCGCCCTCGGGGTCCGTGTCGTGACAACCCCAAGCCCACCTTCCATAGGCCAGGGGCTGGCGACTAGCACCAAGGCGTAAATCCCAGTAAAAAGGGAAGGCATTTCCTTTGTAAAGTAAACAAACACCACAGAGTAAGCAAGAGGAAAAGTAAACACTAAGTAAGAACAGAGTCAACTGAAGTGCGGAAAAGTAAATGGGCCAGTATACAAACCCAAACTGAAAGTAAAGTACAACTCGAAAGGGAAAACAACAACTGTAAAGTAAAAGCCGCTACACCGAGCTGTCCACAGGAAATACCACCTGAAGGGTGGGTACAGATAGCTCCACTGCTCCTCGGGTCCCGCCGTCCGCTCCGAATACATCCCGCCCAGTGGTCCACCTCCAGGTACCGTCCTGCTCTGCAAGCCTTAGCCAAGATAAACGTTTTCCGTCATCTGCAACCAACACAACGTAGTGTGGGCATAGCCCGTGCAGGGGTGAGTACAAGCTACTCAGTTGGGACCCCGAGACCCCTGAAGGTCTCCCAAAATCCACAAAGGATAAACCACAAAGGAAGATACAAACATGAAGTAACAACCGACACTGCTTAGGTATATGCCCATACATATACCTAAGTCATCAATTCCAATACGCTCCAACCTCCGAGCCCAAGTACAACTCAGTCTACACAGGAAAGTATACGTATTCCACACAGGAAAGCAAAACGAAATCCACACAGGGTAGCACAACACAATCCACACAGGAAAACAACAGGATTCATCTCACATAGGTATACATCATCGAAAAGGGTGAAAGAGATGATCAGACATAGATACTGAATCATCTAAGATGGGACCCACATAGGATACACTACCAGCCGTCTTCATTGTTTCATTTAAGCTGGGACCCACATAGGATACAAGAACAGCTGCCTTCATTGATTCATCTATACTGGGACCCACATAGGATACAAGACCTGTGTTGAATCATCCATGCTGGGACCGACATAGGATAAAAGACCAGTACAGCTAGGACCCATATAGGATACAAGACCAGCTGTCTTCATTGATTCATCTATACTGGGACCCACATAGGATACAAGACCAGTATTGAATCATCCAAGATGGGACCCACATAGGATACAAGACCAGCACAGCTAGGACCCACATAGGATACAAGACCAGCTATCTTCATTGATTCATCTATACTGGGACCCACATAGGATACAAGAGCAGTATTGAATCATCCAAGCTGGGACCCACATTGGATACAAGACCAGCACAGCTAGGACCCACATAGGATACAAGGCCAGCTGTCTTCATTGATTCATCTATACTGGGACCCACATTGGATACAAGACCAGTATTGAATCATCCAAGCTCGGACCCACATAGGATACAAGACCAGCACAGCTAGGACCCACATAGGATAAAAGACCAGCTGTCTTCATCGTCGCAGTCCACTAAGGATTTCTGCACAGTCGTCGTCGTCGAAGTAGCAGTCGCAGCCAGCTCTAGGGTTCCCGCACACAGCAAGCTCGTTCGGGAGGGTCCGCTCCACTAGCCGAGAGGCTGATACATCAACTATCACAAAGACCAGAGTTGATGTATCCAAAAGTTCCGTATCGTCAACAGGAACTCAACGCAACAGACGGCGCGTCGATCAGACGTCCGGTCTGAGTGATATTGGCTTTTTCGTCCCAGGGGCCCGGTTGGTTTTTAAGGCAAAACCAACCCGACCGTACTCCACCTCCATCCAAACCTCGGGCGGAGTATTCCGAAAGATCCTTCTCACTAAGACTAACTCAACAAAGCTGACGGCACGTCAATCGGACGTCTGTAGCTCAAGATATGAGTGTTTCCGCTCCGAGGGCCCGGTTGGTTTCGTTTAAGAACCAACCCGGCCAAACGCAAAGTTCTACGAAACCTTGAGTGTAATATACCAAAACGACCATATCGATCCAAGGATCTCGTTGCCGCAGACGGTTCATCAATCGGAGTTCTGTAGCTCATGTTATGGTCAAAAGACCGAAGACGATTCGAAAACGGGGGACCGGGTCCGAGCCGACCCGGCCCGACCCCCCTGGGTCGGCCCGGCTCGGCCAGCCCGGCACGGCGACGCGGCCAGGCGCGGCGGTGCGGCCTGGCACCGTACGTGCGCTGCCTGGTGGGGGGGGGGGGGGGCAAGGCCCCCCGCCTCTTCCCTCTGGTGGCGCGGCATCACGTCGCGCCTTTGACAACGAACGGCCCCCCGCGTGAGGGGGCCTGCTTCAAAAAAGAAAAGGGGGGGGCGCTGCCCCCCCCCCTTGATGTAACCGCGGCCCCCCCATTATGGGGGGCCGGTTTTGTCTAGCCGGGGGAATTAATTCCCCCGGTTCTTCTCCCGTCCGGCCGGACCGACCTGGCCGGACGGTTCTTCCTCAACGGGACCGGCAAGGCCGGTCCCCCTTTCGGCTTCCGACACCGGCGGCCCGGCTAGCCGCCGGTCTTCTCGTTCCGCCGCGGCCCGGAACCGACTACGGCCTTCGTCATCCGACGTGGTGCGACGGAACCGTGCCCCTCCTCTGCGGCCCCGCTCTAGCCGCGGCGCATTTGGTTTCCCCTTCGACGCGGCGCGACGACATCGCGTCCATGAAATTCTTCCACGGCGCGGCGCGACGACGCCACACAACAATTGTCGTGCGATTCCCACGTGGTGCGACGACACCACGCCATATCGTTTCATCCGCAAGAAACAAACAAGAACAAAGGAGGGGGGGTTCGGCCATGTTCGTGCGGTCCGGCCCCCTCACGTTAAACGATATCAATTATTCGTTATCCTGAAAGTTCGACATTCTAGAATCTAGAATGGAAATAAATAAATTAAACAACAACAACCCCTACCTCGGTTTCAAGAACGATGATCGTCAATGACCCGCGGAAGACAAGCGTCGCAGTGGTCGGTGTCGCGGAAGAAGGACTTCGATGTCGTGAAGCGAGGATTCGAAGCTCTTTGACGGTGATTTCATCGCGGGAAACTGTCGCGGAAGAGATGACGCGAAAGAAGTACGTTGCTGGTGTCACGGAAGACTGTTCCCGAGAACGTGGCGTTCTTCGTCGAAGTCCGAATGTTCTTCGCGTTCTTCGCCAAAGTTTGAAGAAGAAGGAGAGAATTCTTCAAAACCTCTCAAGATGGCTAAGGAGTCCAACCAAAATAAAATAAGATAAGGCTTATTTTATTCACAAAATTATCATTTTGAATTTCAAAGGTTCAAAATTCAAACAACTCAACTCCATTAATTAACCAAGTTGTCAAGTTAATTAAAGAGGGGTTATTGGGAGTTTAAAAAAAGAAGGTGAAGAGTTATGCTTCGTGTGGGCCCCACCACACTTAATCCTCCCAAGGGAGGTTAAGTGGATGTGGGTCCCACCTCCAACTCCCTTTGGGAGAAGTTAACCAACAAGTTAAAATAAAATTTGTATTCCACAATTTTATTTAACTTATTCTAAACTCCCAAAAACTAACTCTCAACCCGCAATAAATGCTACCTCGAAAAAGGACTCCTTAAGCAAATATCGGCGCTGTGATTTCATCAGTGCCCTCGGAATTTGATTGCGGGCACCGGTTCAAAAGTTAGAAATTCCTGCTCATTCGTTCACTGAACGTACCCGAGCCAAACTTTGGAAATTGATTCCGGGCACTCCGGGCCTCGGAATCAGGTGCCGTTAGAAACCACGCTCTTGTAAAATTCCAAAGAAAATTAAGAAAAAATTTCCCTTGAATTTTACGGGTCTTTACAGTTTGTAGGATTTGTTTATTATAAATGATGATAATCAATGTGTTTTATTTTTCATAATAATAGTTGGGATAATGTTTCATGATGATATGTAGGGCTTGTAGACTCATAAAGGATACATTTAATTGACCTACATAGAATTGTATTATAGATATAATTAAGTATGATCTGGATAGAAAGTAGTGAATTCACTACAGGGACTATATAGATGAATTTGTGAAAGAATGGATACATTGATATTTCTAAATATAAAGACTCTGGAATGTGGATCGTGAAGATTTCTAAAGATGAACCTTTCTTAATGTTTGAGGATCAATATGCATTAGAAGGATATTTTATGGGGTATTAATTAATTATTCTTACATATTATAGAATTGGAAGAAGTATGAGCTTACATAGAGTTATTTGAAGAATTATAGAACAATTTTTGTAAAGGAGGACATCACCATGCTGATACAGGAATAAACTATACCATGGTAGAGATAAAATCAATACTATTAAAAACAGTATATAGAGACAATTTTTTTAAAATAAACTAGGTTTTATAAAAAATCATGTTTTCTATGTTTTAGGTTAATTAAATTTTTTTTATTAGTGGTGGTCCCTGAAAACTAATGTGGAACAATGATTAGTAATGGGTTTTAAACTGCTACTAAAACGAATGTGATGTTTTTTTATTACTTTTATAGAATATAGCATTTTTTATAACCACCTCTAATAAATTATTTTATTTTTAATTCATTTTCCTCATAAATGAGTAGTGTTTATAACCACTGATGACATTGCAGTGGTGGTTTAACATCATATAGTAGCGGGTTTTCAACGATCATCTATGGATGAAACCATTACTCATTATATAGATACAATTCAAAACACCACTAATCGAAATCAAAATATAAGGTTACATCATCATTTTTTAATTTTATACCTCATGGAATATAAAATAAAAATGTATCCATAGGGTATGAATTTTAATAATTTCAGCGGTAAAATAATCAAAACATAAAAACATAATATTTTCATACATTATATCACAATATGTTTTTAATTATACAAATTATTTTTTAAGTAATATGATTCAAAAATAGTATATATGTATATAGATATATATTTTTTCATTAAAAAATAATGAAATGAAAGGGGAATCAAACATCAACACTCCTTCACTAAGTTAGGTTGGCTGCCTCCAAGTGATTCATGCTCCTGATTTTCTATCGACTTAGTTCCTAAGGTGTATTTGTTATCTGTATTAAATTGATTTTGGTGTATAAATTATTTTAAATTTTATAGTTCATATAAAATAAATTTAAAAAAGTATCATAATAATATAAACATATTAAAATAATGTAATATATTTAGTATCATTGTAGTTTTTTATACTGAGGATGTAGTGGTTAGAGGAATTCTCTTGGTCATGCCAAAAAATAGGGTACCCAATAATTAGACATACATTTGATAGGAATATCATATAAAAAACTATAATTATTTATTTTCACCTTTATTCAGTTGTATATTAGAAATTTAATTCTTCCAAATTGATGGGAATATGCCTCTAATCATGATAAGTGATTGGGAGGGATAGTGTCTCATGTGTTTTCTATCCCAATATCTACCCATATAAGCTCTCGACATCATCTATAGGCAACCAAAACATGTCAAATGGAAAAAATATTTTAAATTTTCTCAGAAACCAAAAAAATTATTTATTCATGTTAATTTATTTGTTAATATTTTTTTAATAGGTTAATTAAATATATTCAACAATTAGTATATAGATGTAATAAATTTTTGTTCACATTAAGACTCAGATACCAATAATGGTTACCCTCTAGTACCCTCATGATGGTTACTATGGAAACACAAGCCCAATTAATGACCTCTTCTTAGAAACTTCATCTAATTCCCTAGACATCCCGATATTAGATGGTGTTTTTATAGAAGAATATAATATACTTGATGAATATGGAAGTATATTATATTTCATCAAATGATAGAAAATGGAGCATACTGAAAGTAGGGAGCACACCTGATATATATGAGAGCATATTATACGGTCGATATAACATTGTAGGATCTATGGAAGATCATATTATATCTTTAAATAATTCTATTCTTGGTATTCATGCATCTAACATGAATATAAAATAAGTTAGAACATGGTATATGACCTAAAATAAAAGCTTTTTTGAAAATTTAGCATATAAATTAATTCAATTCCTGTATTCTAAAGAATTAACAAGTTAATGTAGGACTAAAAGTGAAATAAATTAATTCATAATTGCCAGTATTATTATCATCCTCCACTACTAACATAATTTCATCCTCTTTACCCACCCTCACAAGACCAAATATTTCAATATCATCACAGATAGATAAATCAATCTCTTTTTTCTATAACGGTCCAATTGAAAAAAAAAACTTTTTAACTTCATCACTCATATCATAAAAATCCCGTAATATTAACATGGAATACAACAATATAATCTTCATAGACTCTATAATCCACAAAAAATACCATTTTATCTTATGAATCCAAAAAAATATCGATCTTTTTCTTCACACTCACCAGTTTCAAACAACTGAGATATGTTTGAATCCATAAATTATAATAACTCTTTTGTTATGAAACTATAAATATTGACCCACTTAAATTTGAATAACACTCCTAAAAATTTAAAAGGATAATTTAATTCTATAATGTCAATAAATTATCCATAGTATCCCTTGTCTTGTAATTTTTTGAAAATGAATTTGTTTTTTTCTAACCTTATTCAAGTAAATTAGCATGAAAAATTATTCTAGTAATATTATAAGAAATAAATCTCTTAGATTATTTCAAAGGTCCTTATTTTAACTCTTTCAAATCATCTGATATTCCCTCTTGATTATTAACATCCATGATCTATATATATATATATAATATTATTATTTACATAAGTTATTTATAAAAACATATTATGAAAATAAAATTGATTATGATCTTACATGATGTGAAAACCAATAATAATGTCTTTGTTAAGATATTTTTTATCCCTTTCTCATTTCAGGTTTGACTCTGAAGTCATATATATGTTCCTAACATCAATATTAAATTAATTTAAGTGAAATATAACTATTGAGTATCACGTGTCTCTGAGCTTGAATAAACTAAATTTTTGTCTATTGAATTGATGATATTTTACCAAATTAATTACCTAACATTGGAAAGTTTATTGATTTAATATATTATTTTAATTTATTTCCATTATTATATTTACACCCAAATCAATTGAATTATTACTCAATATTCTTTAAATACCACAAATAAAAGGTGAGGATCTTTTTAACCACATAACCTTAAATTATAGTGCCCTGTGTTTTATCTATTTTTTTCATAAAAATGACTTCTAATGATATATATACCTAATGAAAAAAATTAACATAGAATAATAAACCACATATGTAATGAGTTTGAAAATTTCAATTTATTAATCAGACTAAAGTAATATAAAAATACCTCCATTTGGGTTACATCCATTGATAATGTATAGGGCCTCCAACATTAACATTCACAGTCAAATACACAAATATATAAATCATCATAGTGAAACAAATAGGCGTAATATCATATCCAAATGAAAAAGTGTCATTATAATTTTTTCCATATGTTTTTAAACCTTAATGGGGTTTAATGTTTTCTAAAAAACTATCTAAAGAATATGAAAAACCGAATTATAACTATTTTTATTCTATCAAGTAATAATTTATGTAATTACAAAGGTATTAATTCCACCATCAAAATTTATGCTCCATAGATTTTAAGTTTGTGTAAATTAAGATGTATCAAGGTAACACATTTTGAAATGATACTTGAATACTCAAAAAGAAATTTCACATTTTTATTCTTTAAAAGGAAACATATTTTTTCCTTATTAATTCAATTAAAGATATAGGATAATATCCATTATAATTTTCCCATAGATCAACCTTTATATTCATTTATTCTAAGTCCTTTCAATCAATAATATGATATTTTCATTTTTATGGATTATTCAGTACTGTAAAAAGAATTTTCGCATACATTATTTTTAATGTGAATAATTTCATGTTTATCATGTAACAATTGAAATTCCTAAAAAAGATGTTTAAAAAACTATTTCATCTAATTTTGGGTATCGAATATATCTGATGAGATTTGAAATATTTTCCCAAAACACTTTAACTAATACTCCTCCAAAAATCATGCATTAGTAGTTGATAATTATAACTTGTTAACATTTTTTATGGTGGACACAACTCATTTATTCATTAGAACCATGACTTGTTAAACCAATATCTATGAGATGTATCGCTGAATCAATGGTATCACATGAAACACCACTTTTTTCTATATGGTAGTCTTCTAGGATCAAATTACAAGTAAAAAATAGGGTATACTTGTATATTTTGAGTACTCTAGATAGAAATGATTCCTAGTTTAATTAAATCAATAATTATCCAAATTAGAGTAGTATGAAGTTATAAAATTTCAGTAGTCATTACATCCTATGTTTCTACACAATTATCCCATTACTATTTCAATTCTTCTATAAGAGGATTGAGGTATAAAGTAATTTAATTTATATGTATTTAATTTCTAAAAATGATCATTAAAATAAGGAAAAAAATTTGTTCCATAAACATCCATGGATGTTGATTATAATGTATTAAAAAACTGGACATGTGTTATAATTTATACATAGAGTCCTAAATATAGTAAATACATTAGTATACAATCCCACACACACATTTATAGGACATTATTATAAATTAGGTATAATAAATCAAAATATTTCCATTTTTTGAATCTCTTATATGTTATATAAACATTTAATCTACCTTTTCCATAGAATGACACTTCATTTTCTCTATCATTTTAGAATGCATAAACAATATTTGTGATATTTATTTTAATAGAATGTAATCTAAAGAAATTTTATCATGTTTTATTCATATTTTATTCTTATATAGTATGTTCATTTATTTTTTCATTATGATACACTAATTATAATCTAAAATTATAATATCTTTTACACTCTTCTCTATGTGAATCTTCAAACCCAATACAACATACAGTCATTAATACATTCATATATCTTTGTATAATTGAGAACCAGTTTATTAATAAAATTGTTTACCTCATAAAATTATTGATATATATTAGATTAAATAAATAAATCAAGAATAAACTATAATATCATTTACATTTCATTGTTTTTAATTCTACATAAGAACTTGGTATTATACAACATCAGTATAAATAAAAATGTGTAAATTTGATACATCCTTCATACAACTCTATATTTTCATCTATGAATATTTCATACAACTAATTTAATTTCTTATTGACCTTATCCCATATATTACTCTTTGGAAAATAATAAATAGAGTCTATATATATTTTATAATATTCATAATTCTTTTTAGTGTGAAAAACATCATTTATGATGTTTCTAATTTTATTCTCCACTCTCAGGGTAGTAGGTTGTTCATTTTTATGATGGTCACATGTAAAACAGTCTATAACGTTTAATTAATCATGAAGATTCCTTATCACATATCCATAAGGAAATATTTTCAATATCAAGTTCTCATACACTTTATGTCTTTTCATCCATCATCTCAAATTTCAATTAGGACATGGATAATTAATTCTTCCATATACGGATTAATTTTCAATTGTAAAATGTAAGACACACTATAATACCATAACATATTGAAGTCTATTTTGGAATAAATTAATCTAACTTTTATCCATTTATATGTTATTGATAAATATATTTATGAAAAACAAAACACCAATTAATTAAATAAAATCATGATTAAAAATAAAAGATAATATTTTTAAAATAACCCAAAAAATATTATGAAAAATATGAGAACTTTTAAAATATAATTTAGAAAGAAATCATTGAATAAAACATAATTATATTCAATTGATATTACATAAGGTCAATTTCATCTTCCACTATGGAACACGACACATGGAACAAATTATAGTAAACACAGAGCCCCGAGGACTTTACCCTATGACCTACCCCTCACCCACCCCCTCCCAATCCCTAAATATAATGACCCAACCTTATTAAATTACATAATATTCAATTCAGTAAAGAAATAACTTAATTTCACATTTCAGATCATTTAATTTTTATAGATTTAGATATTTGGTACATAATACATTCATAAAATTACCAACTAATAAAGAGTGGATACCATAAAAACAGTATTCATTTCTTCTAAAATATAAATATTTTCAAATTAAACATGGTTTCTTTGAAAATTAATCAAAAATTAATCTTTTATTTCTTTTTTTCTTAAACATACTTATAACTTGTGAAAATAATTTAGAATCCTGGGATGCAGGAAAAAATCCCTATAAGAGATTTAAAATGAAGGAAAGGACACATTTGTCCATGAATACTTGTAACTTATGAAATCATTTTCAAAAGACATAGTTGTCACCAATATATAATTAATTTGTGAAAAATGATATTTAAACAAGATACACAAAAACATAAGAACTTAAATAGAACCATAATGGTATATTGGTGCATTACTTACATAATATTTCAACCCTCTCGACTACCTTGTAATTTATAACCCTAATGGCTACCTTACAATTTGTGTAACCATAAAAGTTACACTTGGAGTAACCATATGTCCAAACTCCAAATTAAATATACTCAATGAATTATAGGAATGTATAGGTCCCTCCATTATTCATAAATGATTCCCAATAACAAGAACACAATCATACAACATGAATAATTACATAAAAACACTGCTTTTAAATTTCGTAAAATAGAATTTAAAAAGAGTTTTTAAAAAGAAGATTCCCTTATAAATATCATATAATTGAAGAGATACTTAAAAAGTGGATGTAATATGTATTTAAACTATAAATAAACATAATTAGTCTTCATATAATCAAATTTATTCAAAAAAACAATTTTTAATACCACAGGAACAATAAAGTAGAAGGTTAACCCAAATAATGAAAATTGGGTTAAGAATTCTATTAATTAGGGTTTGTCTTACTTAAAACTCATTTAAACCTCGTATATAATGGTTAAAATAGTTTTATTAATATCTTAAGGAAACACATTCATCTTTATAATACCTTATATTTTCATCTCATTACATTATTTCACCCATTAATTGTTTATATTTTCTTCCTTGCATTGTTTTGGGTGTGTTATTTACAAGAATTCCATGATCGGTTCATGATGGATATTCATGTTGATTGGAAGTTAAAATATTTAATTTTAATCTAGTGGTATTTAACTATTTTTAGGACCATAAATTATACCATTTATTATTTTGAATTCTGACAAGAATAAGATTCATAAGTTAAAACATTATTGATATTTGTTTAGGTCATTTTTGAAATTCTACTATGTAAAGAACTCAATTTATTTTTTAAATTAATAAAATGTGCACAAAATGATTAAAGAACCTTATATAAGATATATTAAATAAATTATAATCTTTTTAGACCATAAAAATGGTTTAATGACCAGTCATTAAGGAATTAAAATAAATTTAAATCACATCATCCATGATGTTGGTAAATCAATACATCATGGACAGTGTTTTAATTACTCGAATATGTAGGAGATTAGAAGAATTATAATGGTGAGTCTTAAATTAAAATGAAAAAATCCAGATTATGTAAGGTAATGGATCATTCATTCCACTTGGATAAGGTGAGGTGAGTAAATAAGAATAATATAAAATAAAATGAAAAGAAATGAAATAAAACAAAAGAGGATGTTTACCTCTGAATCTCTTCTTCTTGAGATCCTTCTTAATGCCTTTGGTTTTATCCAGTCGGAGAGTTCAAAAGAACTAGGACGTGGGTATGATACTTTTGAGGATTATTGTCTAGAAAATTAGTAAGGATCAATTCTTGAGAGGTGTGGGAGGAATAAGGGAATGGGGTTGGTATTTATAGTGGAGGAGAGGGTGTATTTTTACATTATTTTAATCATTATTATAATATTTTTACTCAAATCTGTGAATAGTATTAATTCATGTGACCCAATAAGCAAATAATGGAATGTTAATTCGAACCAAGTGGGCTTACACAACTTATGATGTCATAAATAGTGTATTAAACTAATAATTTGAATATACAGTATTTTTCTGCATTTCAATATTCATAAAAAATTAAACAATTTCATAAAAATCCCAAAAATTTACCCCAAACATCTGTCAACGTATAGAATTAAAAAATGAACTCCCTTTTTTGAAAATAATTTTTTAAATATTAATAATTTAATTTTTGAAGAAAATCATAATTTATTCAAAAATAAAAATTTTAACTCTATAACTTAATTTTAAGAGCTTGAAAAATTAATCAAATTGAAATTATCTTAAATACATAAGAAAATAAAATGATAATAAAATTTACTATTCATTATGTTCATATTACTATTCATATTACTATTTATAAAGGTATGTTTCCATTCACCAAAAAAAACAAGTTGGTCCCATCCTACTTCAAATAAATTATTGATCAGAATTATAGATGACCATTTTTTGAAATTAAAATCATAGAAGTGGAAAAATTAGTTTTAAAGGCTTATTATAAATATCTAAATAAAACAAATTTTCATGTATTTCTATTTATATTTAAAACCTTGGGGTATTGCATTATCCCCACCTTCTGGAAATTTCGTACTCACAATTTTATTTACTTATTAAACAAGTGAGGTTACCATTCCCTCATAGCATTTTCAGACTCCCATGTTGCTTCATCAACCATGTGAATTCTCTAAAAAACCTTTACGAGGTGTGTTACCTTATACTCTAATAATTATTCCCCTCAATCAACAATTTGAACTGGTTTTTCTTTATAATAAAGGTTCTCTTCTAGCTGAAATTCTTCTCTGCTCAAAACATGAGTTGAATTTTGCACATACTTTCAAAACATCAAAACATGAAAAAAAATTATGTACCTAAGATAAATTCAAAGGCAAAACTACTCAGTAGGTGACTGGTCCAACATTATCCAGAATTTTGTAAGGTCCAATGAACTGTGGACATAGCATTCCTTTCTTGCCAAAATGAATCACACTTTTCTATGGTGAGATTATAAGAAAAAAATGATTACCTACATCAAAAAAAATATTTCCTCTTGTTGTATGCATAACTTTTCTTTCAGCTCTGAGTTGTCCTCATGTGTTATTGGATCATCTTCACTTTCTTAGCCACATCCTCTACTAATACTGGTCCCATTAACTTCCTTTCCCTAAAATCACCAGAAAGAGATGGAGTTCAACACTGCTTCCCAAACAATTCTTCAAATGGTGTCATCTGTATAATAGAATGAAAACTGTTATTATAAGAAAAATCAATTAAAAAATATTTTGATCTGAACATCCTGGGTAGTTCATTGAACAAGCTCAAATCATATTTTCCAAAGTCTGAATTGCTCATTTTGACTACCCATCTGATTGAGGATGAAAAGCTATGATGAAATTTAATTTTGTTCCCATTGACTTATGAAGGCCCTTCCAAAAATTATAAGTGGAACTGGGATCCCAGTCAGATATAATTGAAAGAGGAACTCCATGTATCCTAACAATATCTTTGAGCTATAGTCAAGGAAGATTATCCTAAGAAATTGTTTCTCTAATAGAAATGAAATGTTTATATTTTCTCAGTCAATCAACAACAATCCAAATCATATTGTTACCTTGATATATCTTAGGTAGTTCCACCACAATTTCCATGGATACATTCTCCCATCTCCACTCTAGCACTGTCAAAGGATGAAGCATACCCTTTGGTAACTTCCTCTCTTCATTAACCAGTTGAAATGTCAATCATTTCGTGGTAAAATCATCAATGTATAATTTCATTCCATCCCACCATTAATACCCCTAAAGGTCTATGTACATCTTAATACTACCAGGATTAACTAAAAATGTAGAACTATGAGCTTCACACAACAAATATTTATTTAACTAGGAATCAAAAAGCACACAATGTTTTTTCGAAATCATAAAACACAATATATATCAAGTTAAAATTGTGGAAACATACCTATTTAAACGAATTATACCCTTTTCTGTAGCTCAAGGCCTTCATTCTGTGCTTCCTTAATTCTATTGGATTACGATGACTGTACTAAAACCTGAAAAAAAAAACAGATGTACTTCCTACACCAACAACTTCTATTCCAAAATTCATCAACTCTTAAATCAAGGGATCATGTTCCAAATATAACATGGTTAATGATGCCTGATGTTTTCGACTCAAGAAATCTACCACATTTTTTTCTTTTCCCAAATGGTAATTGATCGTACAATCAATATCCTTTATCTATCAGATCCATCTTCTCTACCTCATGTTTAATTCATTCTAATTGAATATATACATCAGAATTTTATGGTCATAATATATTTAATATTTTGTCTTCATATAAAATATGACTCTAAATTTTCAATGAAAACCCATATCTTCCAATTCCAAATCATTTTTGGGATAATTTAACTCATTATTTTTTTATTTGTCTTGAAGCATAAGTAATTACCTGATCGATCTATAATAGAACAAAACCAAGTCCCTTTAATGAAGCATCACTGTAGATGAAAAACTCGCCATTTCGGGAAGGCAAGGCCAAGACTGTAGCGTTAACCAATCTATTCTTCTATTCGTGAAAACAAACATCACATTTTTTTTCCATATATATTTAACCAAATTTCTCGGTAACATAGTTAGCGGTCTAGATAAAGGAGAAAATATTTTAACAAACCATCAGTAATAACCCACTAATGCAACAAAACTAATAATATCTGTAACGTTTATGGGTCTTGGCCATTAATCAACCACATTTGGTTTGGTAGGGTCAACTATTATTCCATTCTTATATACAATGTGACCAAGAAAAGAAATTTTTTCAACCAAAATTCACACTCACTGAATTTTCCATACTATTTCTTTTCCTTTATGGTTTGTAAAAAAACCCTAAGATGTTTTTCATGGTTCTCTATATTCTTATAAAACACCAGAATATCATCAATAAACACAACTAAAAACATATCCAAAAACTCATGAAATATTTTATCCATTAGATTCATGAATACAGTAGGTTCATTAGTTATCCCAAATGACATAATGACGATTTCATAATTCCCATATCTAGTACAAAATGTTGTTTTCAGGATTTCTTCCTTATCCCCTTTAGATTATTGTATTCTGATATTAAGTCAATCTTGGAAAAGTAATGATCTCCCTAGAGCTGATCAAAAAATTCATCGATATGAGGAAAAGGATACTTTTTTTTAACTGTGATGTTATTCAAATATCTATAATCAATGAAAAGTCTCATTGAACCATTTTTTAACTAAAAAAATAATAGCACCCTGGGTGAAATGATAGGATTAATAAAGACTTTGTCAATCAAATCATGCAACTGATTTTTAAATTCAATAAGTTCTATTAGATCCATTCTATTTAGGGGTTTTAAAATTTGAATATAATTTAAAACTATGTCAATTGTGAATTTTACTTCCTGGTGAGGTATGATACTGGGTAACTACTCAAGAAAAACATCTAGTTATTCATTTACCATTGGGACATCATATTCTGAATAGTTCCCTTGTTTTCAACAATATGAGAAAGATAAGATTCATTTCCATATTTCTATAATTTATCAACTTCCTAATACATTATAAATTTTAAGGGTTCATTATTGTATACAAACTGAAACTCTTTCTGAAAAAAACTTCATTAGCTCTATAGATAATCTTATTATGATAAAAATAATTCCAATCCATTCCTAGAATGTCATAAAACTCTAATAAGGAAAAAAAATGTTTCGTAGGTAAATTCTATCCATAGACCACAATAGAAAGATTCTATTAATTCCTATTTTCTATAATATTTCTCCTAGTGATTTAACAATAAGTTATGGTATCATTTGTGGAGGTAATATTTCTTATTTACCATAAAATTCCTCATTATTATAGAAATGTGTAGACCCTATATCAAGAAAAACATTAACACAATCTGAGTAAACAAACAAGGTACCTAATAAAAATTCATTGGATGGCCCAACGTCTACTAATGTAGTTTCAAAGTTTCTCAATATACCTTTCTACTTATAGTCTGGATTCTTCGGATCATTCAGATCTCTCTTTGGGTAGGCATTTTCATAATGAGCCATCTTACCACATTTAAATAATTTTATAGTTTTCTTGACAGGATTATTCTTAGGATCATTTTCATCACAATCAGGGGAAATATGTCAAAATTTACCACATATAAAACACTTCCTAGTTATGGTAAGGCATTCCCCAGGGTGCTTCTTACCACAATTTTCACTAACTAAGAACTGGATTATCATACCATTAGATTTTTTTGGTTGATTTTTACCCATCACTTTCCATCTGGACCTCTTCTTCTCCTTGTTTTCAAAATTCATATTATCATAAGAAAACTCCATCTCTACCCTCTCAGGACATCAAACAATTTTCTTATATCTTTTGATTTCATGGGTGTCCAATCCCCATCAATACATTGGATTCAATCCTGAGTAAATGATATTGATTTTTCTATCAAGATCCAAAATATGATTTGGAGCATACCTCCCCAGTTGGGTGAATTTATCTTCATAAAAAACCACTAAATATTTTTTTTTCTTTAACTTAAGGAATTTCTTCTCCATCCTAAGTTACACCACCTTTGGAAAAACAATTTCAAGGAAAATACTTTTAAATTAATCCCACTATAAAGAATCAATATACACTTTATCCCTAATATTCTTTACCATTGACCACCAATGATTAGCTTCACCTTCAAAATGACAATTAGAAAGACTTACCTTTTGATTACATTAATATCCCGGAACATTGAATATCTTTTAAAGGACTTTAATCCATCCTTCATCTACTACTGGGTCAAAATATCCATTGAAAGTAGGAGGGTGTTGTATTATAAAGTGATACACTATTTTCATACTCTATTATGGTATCTTTGGTTTTTCTCTTGCATGGATTACAACACCATTTATTGCCTATATTAGTTAATACATTACTATCACAAACTTCTCAGTTCCAATCCCTACCATTCTAGGCTATAGATTCTGAAGTATATTGTTCTGTCGGTGCCTCTCCTCTTTAGCTTCCCTGTTTCTTCTACGGGAAACCATTCTAAACAAAAATATCTTAGTCGAAGACACATAGTAATATTTAAATTCTATAACATTACAAATTAATCATAGAGAAAAAATTATTTATAGTATTCTATTATCATCACCTCCTAACCCCTAATGTTATCTAAACCATCCTCCAATACCAACTATAAAGGTGTGTCCTTATTACATTACAAATTCATGAATTTAGTCAAGAAATCACTTCATTTAATATTGATGGTATTTTTAGGTTTAGATCGTTAGAAAATTTGTAAATAATACATTCATAACATTACACACTAATACAGAGTGGATTCCATAAAAATAGTATTCATTTATTCCAAAATATAAACCTTTTCAAATAAAACATGATTTCTTTGACAATTATATAAACATTTAACATGGAATCCTTATTTTTATTACAAATCCTTATATCCTGTGACAATAATTTAAAAACATGGGATGAGTACAAAATTTTCAGTAATGTATATAAAAAGAATGAAAGAACACATTTTTTCATGAATACTTGTAACACATGAAATCATTTTCAAAAGACATACTTGTCACCCAAATATACCTACTTTGTAAAACATGATATTTTCACAATATTCAAAAAATAAATAAATAAATAGAACCATATAAGTATCTTGGGATATTACTTACATAATCTTGTAACCCAATCAGCTACCTTATAATTTGTAACCCTCACAGCTACCTTACAATTTGTGTAACCATCGCAGTTACACTTGGAATAACCCTATGAATCACCTCCAAAATACACATACCCAATGCATTGATGGGAGATATATGTCCCACCCATAATAATAAATGACTCCAGAAAGCAGAAAACAATTATAAAACATGAATAATTTCATAAAAACATTGCTTCTGAATTTTGTAAAATAGAATTTAAAAAGAGATTTTATTTAAAAAAAGTACCTTAAAAATATCATATAATTGAAGAGATACATAATAGAGTGGATTTAATATGTATATAAACTATAAATAAACATAATTAATCATTATATAAACAAATTTTATCAAACAAAAAACATTAATACCATGTGAACAATAAAGTAGAAGGTTAACTCAATGAATGGAAATTGGGTTAAGAAATCTCTTACCATGGGTTTGTCTTTCTTCAAAATCGTTTAAAACTTCTATATAATGGTTAAAATAGTGTTATTAATATCTTAAATAAAAATATTTATCTTTAAAATACCTTATGTGATCAATTTATTATGTCATATCACTCTTTAATTGTTAGTATTTTGTTCCTTGAATTGTTTTGGGTGCGTTCTTTACATGATTTCCATTATCAGTTCATGATGGATATTGATATACATTGGAAGTGAAACTACCTAATTATAATGGATTGATATTTAAATATTTCCAAAACAATAAATTATACCATTTATAATTTTGAATTATTTCAGGAGGATGAATCATAAGTTAAAACATTATGGATATTTGTTTAGGTCATTTTGGAGATTATTCGATCATAAAGAACTCATTTGGTTTTATAAATTAATAAAATGTGTAAAAAATGATTACAAAACTTATATAAGATATAATAAAAAAATTATAATATGTCTCAACAATAAAAAAAATTCATGACCATTATTGAAGTAATTATGAGAAATTGGAATCACATCATCCACGATGTTGGTAAATTGACACATCACAGACGGTGTTTTAATTTTTGAATAAGTGGGAGAGGAGAAGAAGTATAATGGTAAGTCTTCCATAAAAAAGATTAAATAAATAATATGTGAGATATTGGATCATTTATTCCTATTGGATAAGGGGAGGTAAGAAAATAAGAAGAATAGAAATGAAAATGAAAATAAATGAAAAAAAGAATGTTTACCTCTTGATATCTTATCCTTGAGATCTTTCTCAAGGCCTTTGGTTTTGGCCTTTTTGTGAGACCAGAAGATCTAGGACATGGGGAAGATCCTTGGGATGTGTATTGGTCAGAACATAGGTAAGGATCAAGGCTTGAGAGGAGTGGGTGGAAGAGGGGAATGAGGGTGGTATTTATTGTGGAGGGGAGGAATAATTTTAAATTATTTTAATCATTATTGTAATATTTTTTCCCACAACTTTGATAAGTCTTAATTAATGTGACCCCAAATAGTAATAATGGCATGTGAGTTCAAACCAAGTGGTATTTAATCACTTATGTTGTCATAAATAGTTTATTTAACTGATAATTTCAATATACGGTATCTTACCATATTTCACTATTCCATAAAAATTCAAGAATTTCTGAAAAATCCCAAATATTCACCCTAACAATTTTTTTATGTGTAGAATTCAAAAATGAACTCAATTTTTTGAAAATAATTTTCTAAATATTATTAATTAAATTTTTAAATGAAATCATAATTTCTTAAAAATAACAATTTTAAATCTATAACTCATTTTTTAACACTTTGAAAAATAAAACAAGTTGACATTATCTTAAAGAACAAAGAAAATAAAATAATAACACAATTTATTATTCATTAGGTTCATATTACTATTAATAAGGGTATGTTACTATTTACCAAAAAACAAGTTGGTTGTATTAGACTCCAAATAACATACTAATCACAATTATAGATGATAATTTTTGAAATTCAAAACATATAAGTGGAAAAATTATGTTTAATGGATAGTTATAAATATCTATTTAAAACAAGGTTTCATGCATTTCAATTTATTTTTAAAACCATAGGGTGTTACACTAAACACCCCTCCAATGATAGTGGGGAATTATAAATAGATATTATGATTATATATTTTACGATATAAATATAGCATATAACATATTGAAAAAATTAACATAGTGTTTAAACAAAAACTGCATATTTTTTGAAAAATATATTATATTATTATTTATGTGAATCATAATGGAATAACTATTTTGGATTTCTACCATTGTCCTTTTTACTTTACTTATGTGTTTTAATACTATTTCATTTAAAATATTAGAAATATCAATGAATATTGAATAAATAGTTTTTGAAGGTGTAATGCACAATAAGGCATGAAGACCGCTTGCAGACATAATATAACACACAAACCACTCAAAACTAAGTCTCATTTGATAAAAAAATAAATATATATAGTTTCAAGAATATTTTGTCCTACCAAATATATTTTATAAATCTATATATAATTTAAAAACAATAAATAATTCTTATATTATTTTATTATTAACTAATTGAATGAAATTAAAAATGATACAACTCATATAATAGTGTAGTTTGCAACAAAAATTCCAAACATCACCTTCATCTACACAAACTGGAAAAATAATAATTTGATTAAAGTTTTTATTATATGTTTCAAACTATTTTTTCACATAATAACTATATCTTTTTTAGTGTTTTAAATAAAAAACTAGATAAAAATGACACAAATTGGATCAACTGACACAAAACTAGATAAAAAATACTCAGAATGACAGAGACTACTGGATAAAAAATATGTTCTTACTGAATAAAAAATGAATCTTCCTGAAAAAAAATACAGAAATATAATTAAGATAAAATCATCAGTACAATGGAAAAAATTACTACCAAAATTAAAATGAATAAATAAGTAAAATTTTAGAGGTGGTGTGGGTTGCAGGGATCACAAATGAACCTCGGAATGACTTTACGTCTCATGAAACCTTAGTGCCTATAGGAATGGCATGTGAGGGAAGCACCTTTTATGAGGGGAGGTATAATGAAAAATTATTGACATACATAAAGTTTACATCTAAAAATTTGGATATTCATTTCATTATATAAAAACATGTCATAGGATCATAATGGTTTAGTGTCATTGGATATTGTGATACATAAACAATTTCTTCATAAGTGAAATGCATGATCTCCCACTATATTATTCCTAAATAGTTCCCTTCATTGACATATCATAAATATGAACCATCTTCAAAACCTGAGTAAAGGAAACATAATAATGGGTTACCTCATATTCTTAGTTATGGTAAACGTGGGAAATATAAACATAATTTTAGAATAAGGGTATGAGAACATGAGTGTAATATTTTAAAACCATACCCTACACATCATATATTTTAAAATTATGTCAAATACCAAATCCTAGTAGTTACTAAGACATTAATACAAAATTAATCAATGAACATAAGCCATTAGAACTTAACAATGGATAAAGACATAGACTTGTGGAATACACATAAGCATTAAAAATCCATGTCAGGGTTACCCACCCAGACATTCATAACATGATAGGATTGGCCTAACCACCAATGTACCTAATTTTTTCTTGAGATAACCTCCCATATATCCTATTTTGGGTTGGTATAACCTCTTGTGTACCCACTTTCATGATTGGGATAACCTCTCATGCACCCATTGAGCTCATAGAACATTAATCATTACCCAACACATTAGAGGAAGATATAGGTCCCAACAATTACATGATCCTTACATTTTTGTTCCACTACATCATAAATTATGAAAATTTTCATAAAATATATAAAGGAAAGGTTTTTATAAACCTTTCTTCATAACATAACCCATTGAAAGGAAACGGGTTTCATAATCATCTCACCAATTCATCATAGAATAACCCATGGAAAAGGAATTGGTTTCATAATAATCTCTTCATCATTATCATAAATCATCAAGAGAAAGAACAAGGATGGTAAAATTTGATCATATACCTAGTAAAAGATAAGAAAAACCAAAGGTTTTATTAATTTATGAATTTAAATTATAGAAAAATATTATTAAAACATTCTTGAGGAAAATATAATTCCATTTAAAAAAATTAAAACCACAAAATTTCAAAAATATTAAGGAAAATAATTTACCGGTAAATAAAATTATGAAATTTAAATAAATCCTTAAATAATTTAGGGTTCAGGATGTTTTAAAATACCATTCAAGTGATACATGTTAAAATAAATATTTGTTTCACATTTTTGGTAAAAGTTAAAAGTACCTCATTCAAAAAGAGAAAAAATGATTCATTTAAAATACTTTTGTAAAAATTAAAACATGGGTAAAAATTACATAAATTATCATGGTGTAGTATTAAAAACATTCTTTAAGTCATTTTTATAGAGCATAAATATTGAAGAAAAACGGTTTTTGATTGAAGAGAGAAATCAAGTTGGTTTTCCATAAAAAATATTCTTTTGGAATATTGAGTATATAAAGAGATTAAAAATGAAATTAAAACATGTAATTTCACAAAATTACCATAGAATAATAAAATTTATGTGTTTATTGAGATTTATATTTTAATATTTCATCATTGGATTATAATCCTAAAAAACCTGATAAACAATGAGATTGTAACATCAAACCCTTATAACATTAGTAGCCTTTGAATCAGATTAACCATGAAATAAATAATATTATAAGGACATGATAATACCCATAAATTTCATAATATGTATAATAAAATAAATTCATGGGTAGTATGTAAACCACACAAAATATTGAAGTGATAAATCTGGCATGTGTCTCAAAGAAATAAAACTAAGCCGAAAATCCATTACCACTTTGGTAATTTTTTATCAAACCGAATTAAAGTTATAACCATATATGGATATAAAATTCCACAGTATTTTCAAGAGAATTATCATAAAATGCATCCATTGTCATTATATTCATCACATAAAAGAAACAAATGGTGAATATTACATATGTCTCAAGGAAAATAAAGGTGAGATGGAAAATCCCTTACAATCATAATAAATTTTGAATCATAAGACCCAATAAATTAAAATATAAAATGAATTTTAAATATTATTAAAATAATTATATTAATTACATAACATTTCAAAGGGTTAGTATATATAGAACAAAGAATAAATGAGTGGTGAATATGGCACAGGTCCCCAGGAAATAAAAGACACTAGAAATCCCTTACCGCATTGGTGTCTTTTGAATCATAAGCCTAATTAAATAATAAAATCATATGAAATATTAAATATCATAAAAAATAAAGTTATTTATGATTTAACATTTCTAATGGTCATTATATACACCACATACAATAAATGAGTGGTGAATATGGAATTTGTCTCTGAGAACTAGAAGTGATACTAGAGATCCCTTACCATAAGTGTCAACATCCTTAATGCACGTTCTATAATCCTATATTATAAATATTTGTTTATTATATGTCAATTACATAAAACTTATTATATTTAACATATCTTATATTATTTACCTATGAATTTTTATTTCACATTTGTTAACAAATCCTTGTTAAAATCACATTTCATGTAATTACTACTTCATTTTTCATGTATGTTTTGGTTTCATATTTGATTGATATTAGATTTATCATGGTTCAATAATCTAAAGAATATTAAAAATTATATAAATATAATATTTATTCATTATATATGTATTTATATTAATCCATAAAAGTTAGAGACATAAAAATTAGCTACACCAATCGTGAAAATGGTTGGTTATACGTACGTATGAACGTAGAATCAATTTTCTCAACGGATAGAATGGAAGTAAGGTAAATAATAAATTACATTTAAATATTCCTTATTTTTTCATTTATATCACATTTATTCATTAAATTTATCCTTATTACCTTTCATGTGATGTGTAATTGAAAAATGAATCTTATAACTTCATGAGATGGTACTTTGCTATTCACATGAGCGACGTAATTTTATTCTCATGGAAGGGAAAATTAGAAGGTATATGTGAAATAATAATTATAGAAGTAAAATTATTTTATTATTATCATAAATAAAATATAAATCAATTATTATATCCTTTAAAAATTGTAAGTGATGTAAAACTAATTACATTGGTTCGTGAGACGGCAGTCCCTCGTACACACGATCTACAATTTCATTTCCCATTTGATAAAAAAGAAAATGGATATAGGATAATACATAAAAATTAAAACATATCAGTATATTTTATATATTGGAGTTATTATTTTGTAATTATTATTTCATTATTTAAATTAGTAATATAATAAGTTAAAAAAAGATTTTAAGAATGAAAATTAACTTCTCTTAGAAAAACCCCTCATTGGATCACATATTAAGTATTCTAGGGTTGGTGTTTTGGGAATATCAGTTGATCTAAAATGTGTATAATAATGTTTGTGTTATATATTGGTAGGTTTATTTGATAAAAATGGCTTAGGTCATGTGAAGAAATGAGGAGAGTATGAGGCCTTTTATAATTGAGGAGGAGTGCCATTTTTGTAAATACCCTAAACTATTCAATAATTGGAAGTCACTCTCAGGCCATGTGACTATAAAATTAAAAAATAATAGATTGAAGGAATTATATTGTCTATAAAAAAAATCCAAAACAAGAAAATAAATATTTTCTAAACATGATAATCTCTTAACCTTTGATTTTTCTATCTTCTACCATTTTAGTTTTCACCATCGTAACTCACCTCCTTTTATTTACCTTCTTAATTTATCCTTTAATACTAAAAATAAAATTATCCTTATCAGACAAATTTGAACCTATTATTATAAATATGAAATCATATTTATTAAATAATGGTCATATCGTTGTTCAAAATTAATTTTAATACATGTGAAAGTAACATGAAAAACGTCATTTTAACCTTAGCCGTAATAATTAATTTTTACTATTTTTAATAATATTTATGGCCAAAAATTAATTTGAACTTATTATATAAAATAAATTAATTTAATTCCAAATATGGAATCCCATTTATAAAATTCACTTCATATTAGTGGAAATTTTAATTTAAAATAAAACTCGCAGATATGACGAACATACCATTTTTGAAAAAAACAGTTTTCATAAGTATAAAAAGTTTTGATATCAAAATTAATTAATAAATTTATTAAAATTACATAAATTTAATTAATAATTATATAATTTAACTACTTATACTTTTATAACCATCTTAAAATAAATGGATCATGTAAATTTTTAAATGAAAAGGTGCTTCTAATAGAAATGTTTATTTTTAAATATTCATCGATAAATTAATATTTTAAAAAAACTCTAAAAAAATCCATCAAAGATAATTTTGATATTTATATTTAATGAAGGAACTTTATTTTTTAAAAATAATTCTAAAAGTGTAAAAAATTAATTTTACAATTTTTCACAAAAATAAATAAATACAGTTTTTGTGAAAATGGTATTTTTATATTATATAATGACTTTACTGGAAATTAAGTATTTTTTATCAATATGATTTATTTGTAAAAAACAATTATAATTAATATTAAAAATCTTGTTATTATTATCCATACCACGGAGTTTAATTTCTAGGTGATAATGGTTATGTTCAAATTATAATATTAATTGTATATCGTGGTTCGTTAAAACTTGTTGTTTTGTGTAATGCAAGATATCAAAGAAATTAAATTTATTTGAAAAAAAATATATCATAAAAACTCATAGTGTTACATTATTCCACCCTGAAAATGAATTTATCCCTCAAAATTATTCACTTTGAAAAAAAAAATTAGGCTACTTCTACCTAATTTTGTCCTCATGTTCCCATATAGCATCATCAAATTGGTGGTTTCATCACATAAACTCTAACTAGGTGAGTGATCATGTATCAAAGATCATTCATTATATAATCTATAATCCCTATAGGATATTTCCATAGGAAATTTCATGATCTAATGTTATAACCTATTATTTTAGTATATTTTGAAGGATCGTCTATGTACTTCTTCCTAAGAGATACATGAAACACATCTTGGTCTTGATAGAGGTTCAATGGAAGCGCATAGCAATAAGAAACTATCCATAATTGATCAAGAATTGTGGAAGGAGAAATATACATAGGGATCATATTTTATTTCATTCTAAATCTCATTGCCATGTTGTATGGATAAATTTATAGAAACACCTTCTCACCCACTTCAATCTTTATATCACCCTTAGGATTTTCAACATAACTGTTTTGTCGATTCTAAGGTGTGTTGATGTGTTATTGATTGACTATAACTTTTTATTCAATTTAAATAGATATATATGTTTTAAATAGATTTATTCCACCAATTACATCCGATCCTATTGTATTTTTACACTTCTTTCCATAGTGGTCTTTATGAGGAGCCATCTTAATGATCAAGTGAAGACTATTGTTGTACGAGAATCCAACTAAAGGAACGTGTCGATCCCAACCACCTTTGAAATATAGAGAATAAGATCTCAACATATCCGCTAATTTTTGAGTTATTTTCTCAAACTAACCTTATTTATGAGTATGATACACAGTTTTGAAACATAACTATGTATGAAAATTCTGTTGAAGACTTCTCCAGAACATTGACGTAATCCTAAGATCCTGATTACATATAATAGAATATGGTACTCCATACTACCTTACCAATTATTTCATATATACCCTGAAAAGTTTATCCAGGGAGAAATATTATCTAATATACTTGATGTGTTATGAATTATAAATATAATTGACTACAACCTATTTAGCAATGTTCCCTTTAGAATTTTTAGGGATTCCAATGATAAAATCCATGGTGATGTTTCCTCATTTCCATTTTGGTATGGTTAATGGTTGTAACATTTCATTTGAATTTTTTATCTCATCCAGAAATTATTGAAATACCAATAATTGATATATGTACTCAACAATATCTCTCTTTATCCCATCCCACCAAAAATACTCATTCAAAACTCTATACAACTTTTTACATCCAAGATGAGTAAAAAATGAAGAACTACAATCTTCCTCAAATATCTCCTTCTTCAAATCATGTGTGGATGAAACACATATATGGTTCTTATAACTTATCATTCTCTCAAAATCATGTTTAAACATAGGAAAATTTCTAACCTTATTCTACATCTCAACCTCATTCTTCTATGCCTCTGTAATCGTCACTTGGATAGACAGTTGAATACTCAATTGATAATGATAATATTTCGCCCTTTTCATCAATATTTCTAGATAAATGATTTCAAAATACATTAATATTGAATATTTGGTCATCCTCATCATATATAATCTTGAATGATCCTTTTTACATGGATAATCAACCACCTTGATCACATTACCAAGGCGGTATTGTATTGAGCATTCATAACCTTTAGTCAATTCCAACCATCTTCTTGAGAACATATTCAGCTCCTTCTATGTGAATATATACTTTAAAAATTTATGATCTTTATATATATCACACCTTTATCCAAAAAGATAATTTCTTTATATCTTTAATAAATTAATTACCAAATATAATTCTAATTCATGAGTTGGTTAATTTATCTCAAGAACCGTCGATTGTTGTGTGGCATAAGCTATCACCATATCATTTTTAAAAATTAGGGTTAGATATATGGTAAAATATATGTTCCCAAACAAAACATAATATTTATATTTCCCATCAAAATGAAACACTATCCTAGAAATCATGAATTCTAGTGGTAGATTATTCACTCAATCCAAATTTAGTTTTTGGCTCAAGCCATGTAGCCTTGGTGGATGTGATATGTTGTACTTTTTCTAAAAATATATTCATATAATTTATATAATATTTTTGAAAATATGTTGAAAATACTTAAAAATTACCTTAATCATTAATGTAAATATAAACCCTGAAAGTTTTAATTACCTCTAAAGTTATAAAAAGATCATTATTTATAAAATAATACTTCATGTTGAACATAAGAGTTACATATACCTCATCCCAATAAAAAGTCTCCCAAAATTTCACTAATAAAATTATTTCCCCATCACATAGAACCAAAAATGGGTATCTATGACTTTGAACTTATAATAAAACATAAAATCATAAAACCATTATGGTATCCATAATTCTTCAGTTAATATTACATTAATTTTATGTAATTCCAAAATTAACACAATCCTTAGATGTTTTGTGATTCTTATAACCAAAATATCATTGGTAAAAATATTTTATATATCAAAATTATTGAATAAAAATTCAAAAATACATAAACCCTTTTACTTCAATGATTTTTTATAACATTGGTCCATCCTTGATCAAGGGGATAACCCTTAGTTTAGGTCATTTATTCGAATAATTCCCAAGTTCACCACAAATAAGACATCAAATTCCTTAATAATTTATTTCTTTATAGCCTTCATTTATGTATAGAAAACCTATTACCCATCAATTGAGATATTATTATAGGTTCTTATTTCTACATTATTGACATGTAGGAAGCAGAATATTCTTTCCTTTATATTAATTATCACATAAACTCTCATAAAATTTAATCTTAATCTTATTTCATGTGTTTGGAATCTCATTGAAGTTCTCATTTTGAATCATATATCATGAGAGTTGATGAGGAATTATCACAATATATTTATCTCCAATCGTCATCCAATTTGGTTACAAATAAACACTAAATTTTCCATCAAATTTGTAACATCCCAAGTAAGTAATTAATAATAGATATTTTTATCTATGTCTATTTATGAATTAGATAGTGTTTTAGAGGCTTAAAATGAGAATAAATCCAATCTTATGCATCGAATACACTAATATTTTTAAAAGATTGTTTTACTGCCTTTTGATAGAAAACCATTTTTAAATCAAACTTTTGAAAATTTTATAAGCCCTATTTGTCAAAATAAACATATTATTTATGATTGGGACATTTAAATTTACATTGGATAAATTTTTGGTATTTTTTTGACAATGTTCATTTTTTTAATGAACAGTGAAAAATACTGCATTTTACATCAAAACTGCTTTTTCATCTAATTTAATTATATGGTTATATTATCTTTTTAATTGGTAATAAAGTGTAATTCGAATATATGTTTACCATTTAATCCAATTTTGGTCATTACGATTAATTTCACTTTGTATTTGGGCATAAACTAATGCCAATCTTTTTATAGATATTGTTTCAAAAAAACCCGCTAATTGTTTGGACAACGGGAATTATTTTTAAATAAATTATTGAAATTTATATGTTTGGAATTTGATAAAATGTATTACATATTTGTAATCAGAAGGTCCAAATTATGTAATCAAGACTCTTTTGTTTTTGTACATTATGAATAGTAACGACGGTAATTATCTTTAATTATCTTGATTAATGAGTAATCGGGTAGTTGAGGATAATAAAAGAATATCATAATAATACAAAATGACACCAAATTATGTCCTAATGCTACTGTTTGTCTCATGTACGACCTTGGGATGCCTTGTGCCAAACGTGGGGACCCCATGGAATCACTTTTGTGGGAAAGTGACTTGTTATCTTTTAATTTTTTTTAAAAAAAGTAAATATAACAAAGAATGTATCACCTGAGTAAAAAAATTTTAATTTTGTCAACATAGATGATATGGTGGAATATAAATATTAATTGTAAAGATAAAAATATTTCCTACATCATAGTATTTTTTTCATATTTTTTAGTCATTAAATAAATTAAATTATTTATGACATCATGGTGATGCAACGATTACCTCATTAATAAAGGATTTAAATAAAATGAAAAGATAATGTAAACTCTAAGTCCTAAACATGTCAAAAACCTATTGGATGAGTATATTTACAACCCTTATCACCTTATCCTTGAAAGATATAATTTTGGGACCTTTAATATCTGAAACAAAATTTGTAATAAAGTTACCTTTTATAACTTTCCAAGAGTACCCCTCCTCTCCTCTTATAAAAGGCCCCCACATCTACCTCCTTACCCACACCACTAAAGCCTTTGTCTTGGACAAAACCTGTCCATTTTGTCTCTATACATACCTATATTACTCCTTGTAGCCTCACTTTGGGCAGAAGTCTGCCCAAGAAAGCCTTTGAGCTCAAATCAAAAATAGTTACCCGATTTAAAGGTAGTGTCTTCTCTTGTGTTCTTATGTTTTATTTTTCTTCTCCAACCCCCTAAACGCTTTTTATTAATTTCTTTTATTACAACTCCAGTATCTTCAATATACTAGGATGTGTTTATAAGAAGAATTTGAGCTACACTTACACACACCTACATCTAATGGTTAAAGAACATACACTTTCCGTGGATGGCGAATTTCTGGCTCACGAAATGATGATTGTTAGATATTATTTTAACACCTTCAAAGGTGGACATTAAGATGACACTATATTTATATATGATATATAATATGTTTATGTTTTATTTAAACTTATTTATTTTTCATTTATGGAATACCTTTATGGTTTCCATTATGGGTAAACGTGATATCTTCATTTTAGGAAGTGCGGACTACCGCCCCCTCAAAGTGGTTTGATTAGTTAATGACATATGTGGGACGTATAAAGGATGTAATTAATGATTTTATATATGATATTATACTGGAATTATAAAATACCTTTATATCATTATTATTCCATTCCATAAAATACGAAATAGAAATGAAAGTAGCGTTCATGCGTACGTACGGCTTACCGTCTCCATGAATGGTGCATTTCATTTCTTACCTCTAAACGTTATGTAATATAATAAATGCATGTATATACGGGATATATATGATATATATGATATATACATCATTATTATAACTCTGGATATAATGGATAAATGAACAACTTGTAATTATAAAGAGTTAATTTTTTTGACTCAAGTACCAATGATCGTTAAGACAACCGTTATTAACTTAAATAATTACGTAGTGTTAATGACATGGTAATAAGTGATGTAAAAGGAATAATGAACTTGAAAAAGGTTATTAAGAAAGTAGAAATTAACTCAAGATTATTACTCAGGAGGTTAAAGAACAATCGAGTCAAGTCGGACCCGAGGAATGGGACTTCATCTCAATATCCTTTCATTGAGGCATATTTTGTTTTATACACAACCTTCTTTTATACGGTGTATAAACCCCTTTGACTTCTATGTTTATCCAAAAGGAATCTTTTTTATACAAAACGTTTTACTAAATGAAAAAAGGGAATGTTTTTGTCGTACGTATGTGGCGACAATGACTTCTCTGCCGTCGTGACCATTATTTGAGTTTCGGATTCCTTTACAAGCCATACATTTTTTTAAAAGAAAAATAAATACCCTGTTTTAATTTTATTTTATTTTGGTATTGAAAATGGTTTTCATAATGTTTTTATATCAATGTGTTTTATTGATATCTTTTGATTGAAAAGTGGAAATGTTATGTTTCCTTTATGCATGTTTTATATGATACGATTATGTTATGGTTCTTGGGAATTATTATGAAGACGGGTGGTTCCGTGATAATCTATGGGCGGGTGAGCCCGATATAGCTCTCCAATGCATTCGATAATGTGAAGGGGTTAAAAGTTGAGGTTTCTCTGAAGAGATTTAGGTAATATACTGTGATGGTTATTCCAAATGTAACCAAGAGGGTTACTCCCTACATAATAATGTTATGAATTCCTCAAGTTACCTTTATGTCTTATGATTTCTATGATTTATTCATGATTTGATGAGGTATGTTAAAGTGGTTATGTTTTATGGGTAAATTATGATTTAATTCTTATGTATATATGTACTCATGTTTCCTTTCCATATTTTTAGATCCCTTACTGAGCTTTTTATGCTCATCCCAACTTTTTGAAATGTTTTTCACAAGACAAGGGAAAGGTACATGATGTGATGATAGTGTCAATGAAGTTTCAAGAAAGAATCCATGTTTATTTTAAATATGTTTTCGTTGATGGGAAAAATGAATACTATCCTGTACGTAACCACTTTGTTTAAATGTGGACTGTAATTCATGTTTTATGATCTAATTCTCTAAAACTCTAAACCTGAAAAGATCCTTAATGTGTAATCTTGTAATAACTCAATATTAAGTAAGGTTTAATGATGGGGCCTTATATTTGGTATCAGAGGTCGGTTTAGATAAATTTAGGAGTTAGAATTCTATAAAATGATTATCCAAAAATATATATTTTTATTTTCAAATTGAAATGATATTGCATTTGAAGATTACCAAGTTGCTTCATCTAAGACATGTTTGTTCAGAATGGTTTTCCGTAGAGGAAATAGGGAAGCAGTGCTAGGAAGTCATACAGAAGGAAGCAACCTTCTGAATCATCATCCTGAGATGGTCGGCATTGGAACTGAACAGTTTTTTGCACTAATGGAACAGTTGACTCTAGTGATAAATGGTGGCGGTATCCATGCACGAGATCAGCCAGATCAACCGCAGAGGAACCTGTCAGGGGTGGAACATTTCATGAGGCAACATCCCCCATCATTTAGAGGATCATCTGACCCTATACTAGCTGAAGGGTGGATTAAAGCACCGGAGAATATTTTCGATGTCATGGGGTGTTCCGATAATCAAAAGGTTAGTCTTTCTATTTACCTTTTGGAGGGTGAGGGAGATCGGTGGTGGTCGATGGTTAAAAATATCAGGGACACTAATGAGATTGATGCTCTTGACTGGGATGAGTTCAAAGGTATGTTTCTTGAGATGTATTTTCCTAAGGCTGTTCGACATAGGATGGAAATACAATTCCTAGAATTGAGGCAAGATGAGGATTCAGTGGCTCCCTATGAAGAAAGGTTCACTCGATTGGAAAGGTATGCTCCCAATTTTATCTGATACCTTGATAGTAAAATCCATCGTTTTTACTCAGGATTAAAGCCAAAATATCGAAGGGCATTGTATTCTCGTGAGTTTAAAAGTTATGAAAAGCTTGTTTGATATGCTGAGAATATGGAAATGGAGTTTTCTGATGATCAAGTGTTCTATAACAACTAGTAGAAGAAGAGACCAAGGTGGCAGGAGAAAGTAAATAATTCTTCAAAAAGGTCTGACGGTAAGAAAAATAAGTTTCCAGTTTTTGATAGATGTGGTAAAAAGCATGCTGGGGAATGTCTTCTGAATTCTGGAAAGTGTTACCGATGTGGTAAGATGGGACATAAGGATTGTTATTACACTGAAAAAGATCAAGGTGATGGTAATTCCAAATTCGATTTACAGTTAGTGAAATGTTTTAAGTGCAATGAGATGGGTCACTATGAAAACGAGTGTCCGACAAAGATCTTGAGTGATGGGAATCAGTTAGACTACAAGTAGAAAGGGGTGGTGATATCCTTTGAAACTACTTCAGCAAATGTCAGTCCATCAAATGAAATTGTATCAGGTACTTTGTTTATTTTTTCAGATTATTCCAGTGTGTTGTTTGATTCAGGGTTTACACATTATTTCATCGCTGAAACCTTTTCTAGTAAAATGGGAATACCGTCTCAAGAAATGACTCCCGAACTTGTGGAAAAAACACCCGGGGGAAATGTTGAGGAAAAAAGAATTTATAAGAATCTTCCAATCCTTATCTGTGGAAAGAAGCTACTTACAAACCTTATTGTTTTACCTCTAGTAGAGTTATATGTTATCCTGGGTATGGATTGGCTCTCTGTTTACCATGTTAAGATTGACTGTAGAGCCAAGGAAGTTTCTTTTCAGAAAGACTTTTAGTTTGTGTAAAAGAATGAACCCTTACTGTTGATAACTTATCGAGAGGCCGGGAAACTTGTAAAAGATGGAAATGAATGTTACCTTGCACACATTGTTGAAAATAAAGGAACTATTCAGATTAATGATGTGCCAGTGGTAAATGAGTATCCTGATGTTTTTCCTGATGAGTTGCTTTGAATAGTACCAAATCGTGATGTTGAGTTTACTGTAGACTTTATTCCTAATGCTAAGGCAATTTCAAAACCCCCTTATCAAATGGCTCAATTTGAACTTTTAGAGTTGAAGGATCAATTGCAAGATTTATTAGAGAAAGGTTTCATTCGACCTAGCACATCACCATGGGGTGCTCCTGTTTTATTTGTTAAAAATAAAGATGGTTCTATAAGACTTTTCATTGATTATAGATCCTTGAATAACATCACTGTTAAGAACAAATGTCCTTTGCCTCATATCGATGATTTTTTTGATCAGCTCCAGGAAGCTCAGTATTTTTCAAAGATTGACCTGAGATCGGGGTACCATCAGTTGAAGGTAAAGGATGTAGATATTCCGAAGACTGTGTTTCGTACAAGATATGGCCATTAAGAATTTGTATTAATGCCTTTTGGTCTAACCAATGCACCTGCTGTATTCATAGACTTAATGAATAGAATTTTCCATGAGTTCTTGGATAAGTTTGTGGTTGTATTCATTGATGATATTTTAGTGTTTTCTAAAAATAAAGAGGACAATTAAAGACATTTATGGGTTATTTTTCAAACCTTAAAAGAAAATAAATTGTATGGGAAATTCATCAAGTGTGTGTTTTGGTTGCAAAAAATCTCTTTCCTTGGTCACGTTGTTTCTAAGGATTGGATAACTATTGATCTTGCAAAAACAAAGGTTGTTGAAGAATGGCCAAGACCCAAAAATGTAACAGAGATTCGTAGTTTCCTTGGTTTGGCAGGCTATTACCGAAGTTTGTTAGAAATTTTTCACGGTTATCTAGTCTAATGACTAAGCTTACTCGCAATGGTGTTATGTTTATCTCGATAAAAGAATGTGATGATTTTTTTCAGGAATTTAAAAGAAGAATGGTGAATGATCCAGTTTTGGAAATACCTTCCAGGAATGGTGAGTTTGTTATCTACAGTGATGCATCATTGAAAGGACTCGGTTGTTATCTAATGCAGAATGGTCAGTTAATTTCTTATGCTTCATGTCAGTTGAAAACTCATGAGGTAAATTATCCTACACATTATTTGGAATTAGCTTCTCTTGTTTTCACTTTAAAAATTTGGAGGCATCATTTGTATGGATTAAAGTGTGAAATATATACCGATCACAAAAGATTAAAGTATATATTCACTCAGAAATAATTGAACATGAGACAGAGGATATGGCTAGAATTAATCAAGGATTATTATTATACAATTCATTACCATCTGGGAAAAGCAAATAAAGTGGCTGATTCTTTGAGTCGAAAAAGTAATGCTTCATTAACAATGTTGCGTTTGGAATGTGATCCTTTGGTTAAGGATTTGATGAACTTTGGCATGGAAGTTTTTGGTATAGGATTTCCTTCTGTTTTGATTCAGGTATCAGTGAAATCTTCTCTATCAGACATAATAATGAAAGCACAGAAGCAAGACAGTGAGTTGCAGAAAAAGGTAGAGTTGGTTCAGAAGGGTAAGTTGCCTGAATTCAACATTGATAATGATTGTTTTTTGAGATTTGGGAAGAAATTATGTGTGCCTTTTGATTCACAGTTGAAGATAGATTTGTTATGTGAATCTCATAGTTCTCCATTTTTAGTTCATCCTGGCAGTACTAAGATGTACAGAGATCTGCGGGAGTATTACTTGTGGGATAGAATGAAAAGAGATATTGCTGATTTTACAGTAAAGTGTTTGACTCGTCAGCAGGTTAAAGTAAAGCGGTAGTAACCGAAAGGTATTATTCAGCTGTTACCAGTGCCAGAGTGGAAATAGGAAAATATATCCATGGAATTTTTTGTGGGATTGCCAAAGACACCTCGAGGTAATAATGAAATCTGGGTTATTGTTGATCGATTGACTAAATCTGCTCATTTCCTTGCTATACGAGATACATTTTCCCTAGATCAACTTTCCCATTTGTATCTTAAAGAGATAGTCAGGTTACATGGAGTTCCTCTCTCCATTGTATCTGACCAAGATCCCAGGTTCACTTCTATCTTTTGGAAAGGCCTCCAGAAGTCGTTGGGTACTGAATTAAATTTTAGTACAGCTTTTCATCCTCAATCAGATGGGAAATCAGAACGAACAATTCAGACTTTGGAGGATATGCTACGTGCTTGTTCGATGGATTATCAGGGAATTTGGGACCATCATCTTTATTTGGTTGAGTTTTCATATAATAACAGTTTTCATTCCAGTATACAGATTGCACCATTTGAGGTGTTATATGGGAAGCAGTGTCAAACTCCAGCTTTATGGGATGAAGTAGGTGAAAGGAAGCTGATGGGATCAGAATTGGTAGAAGAGATGGCAGCAAAAGTTCAGTTGATTCAAAAACACATGAGAACAGCTCAGAGTAGACAGAAAAGTTATGCTGATAACCGAAGGAAGGATCTATCTTTCGAGGTAGCTAATCATGTTTTTCTCAAAGTTTCACCATGGAAAAGTGTGATGTGATTTGGTAAGAAAGGAAAGCTGACTCCAAGGTTCATTGGACCATATGAAATTTTGGAGAGAGTTGAATCAGTTTCTTACCGAGTGGCTTTACCTCCGAGTTTATCTCAGGTACACAATGTTTTTCATGTTTCTATGTTGAGAAAGTATATGCCAGATCCATCTCATATTTTGAGTCCAGAGGTAGTTCAGTTGGAAGAGAATCTATATTATGAGGAACAACCAGTCTAGAATTTTGACCATAGGGAACAGGTGTTGCGGAATAAGTTGATTCACCAGGTAAAGTTTTTGTGGAAAAACCATATGGTTGAAGAGGCAACATGGGAATCTGAAAATGCTATGAGGGATAAATATCCCCACTTATTCGTTAAGTAAATAAATTACAGGGATGTAATTTTCTAAAAGGGGGAAGGATGTAACATCCCAAGTATGTAATGAATAATATATATTTTCATCTATGTCTATTTATTAATTATATAGTGTTTTAGAGGCTTAAAATAAGAATAAATCCAATCTTAAACATAGAATACACTAATATTTTTAAAAGATTGTTTTACTGCCTTTTGATGGAAAACCATTTTGAAATTAAACTATTGACAATTTTATAAGCCTTATTTGTCAATATAAACATATTCATTATTATTGGGACATTGAAATTTACATTGGATAAATTTTTGGTATTTTTTTGACAATGATCATTTTTTAATGAATAGTGAAAAATACTGCATTTTACATCAAAACTGCTTCTTCATCTAATTTAATTATATGGTTATATTATCTTTTTAATTGGTCTTAAATTGTAATTTGAATATATTTTTACCATTTAATCCAATGGTGGTCATTAGTATTAATTTCACTTTGGATTTGGGTATAAACTAATGCCAAACTTTCCATAGATATTGTTTCAAAAAAACCCGCTATTTGTTTGGACAACAGGAATTATTTTGAAATAAATTATTGCAATTTCTGTGTTTGTAATTTGGTAAAAATGGATTACATACTTGGAATCAGAAGGTCCAAATTATGTAATCAAGACTCTTTTGTTTTTTGGACATTATGAATAGTAACGACGGTAATTATCTTTAATTATCTTGATTAATGAGTAATCGGGTAGTTGAGGATAATAAAATAATATCATAATAATAAAAAATGACACCAACATATGTCCTAATGCTACTGGTTTTCTCATGGACGACCATGGAATGCCTTGTGACAAACTTGGGGACCACATGGAATCACTTTTGTGGTAAAGTGACTTGTTATCTTTTAATTTTTTAAAGAAAGTAAATTTAACAAAGAATGTATCACCTGAGTAAAACATTTTTAATGTTGTCTACATAGATGATATTTTGTACTATAAATACTCATTGGAAATCTAAAACGATTTCCTACATCATAATATTTTTTCATTTTCTTTAGTCATTAAATAAATTCAATTATTTATGGCATCATGATGATGCAACGATTACCTCGTTAATAAAGGATTTAAATAAAATGAAAAGATAATGTAAACTCTAAGACCTGCACATGTCAAAAACCTATTAGATGATTATATTTCAAACCCTTATAACCTTATACTTGAAATATATAATTTCGGGACCTTTAATATCCGAAAAGAAATTTGTAATAAAGTTACCTTTTATAACTTTCCAAGAGTGCCCCTCCTCTCCTCTTATAAAAGGCCCCCGCCTCTACCTCCTTACCCACACCTCTCAAGCCTTTGTCATGAACAACCCCTGTCCATTTTGTCTTTACACATCCCTCTTTTACTCCGTGAAGCCTCACATTGGGAAAAAGTCTTCCCAAGGAAGCCTTTGAGCTCAAATCAAAAAGAGTTACCCGATTTAATGGTAGTGTCTTCTCTTGTGTTCTTATGTTTTATTTTGATTATCCAACCCCCTAAACTCTTTTTATTCATTTCTTTTGTAACAAATCAAGTATATTAAATATACTAGGATGTTGTTATAATAATAATTCTAGCTACACTTAAACACACCTACATCTAATGGTTAAAGAACATACTATTTCCGTGGATGACGAATTTCTGCCTCACGGAATGATGATTGTTCAATATTCTTTTAACACCTTAAAAGGTGGCCATTAAGATGAAACTATATTTATATATGATATATAATATGTTTATGTTTTACTTAAGCTTCTTTATTTTTCATTTATGGCATACCATTATGGTTTCCATTATGGGTAAACGCGATATCTTCATTTTATGAAGTGCGGACTACCGCCCCCTCAAAGTGATTTGATTTGTTAATGCCAAATGTGGGACGTATAAATGATGTAATTAATGATTTTATATACGATATTATACTGGAATTATAATATACCTTTATATCATTATAATTCCATTCCAGAAAATACGAAATAGAAATGAAAGTAGTGTTCATGTGTACATACGGCTTACCCTCTCCATGAATGGTGCATTTAATTTCTTACCTCTAAACATTATTTAATATTATAAATGCATGTATATACTAGATATATATGATATATATTATATCTACATCATTATTATAACTTAGGATATAATGGATACATGAACAACGTGTAATTATAAAGAGTTTACTTTTTTGACTCAAATAGCAATGATCGTTAAAACGACCGTTATTAACTTAAATAATTACATAGTGTTCATGACATCGTAATAAGTGATATAAAAGGAATAATGAACTTGAAAAAGGTTCTTAAGAAAGTATAAATTAACTCAAGTTTATTATTCATTAGGTTAAGGAATGGTCGAGTCAAGTCGGACCCGAGGTATGGGACTTTGTCTCAATCTCCTTTCATTGAGGCATATTTTGTTTTATACACAACCTTCTTTTATACGGTGTATAAACCGCTTTGACTTATACGTTTAACCAAAAGGAATCTTTTTTATACGAAGTGTTTTACTAAATGAAAAAAGGGAATGTTTTTGTCATACGTATGTGGCGACAACGACTTCTCCACCGTCGTGGCCATTATTTGAGTTTCAGCTTCCTCTAGAATCCATACATTTTTTTAAAAGAAAAATAAATACCCTGTTTTAATTTTCATTTATTTTGGTATTGAAAATGGTTTTCATAATTTTTTTATATCAATGTGTTGAATTGATATCTTGTGATTGAAAAGTTGAAATGTTATGTTTCCTTTATGCGTGTTTTATGTGATACGATTATGTTATGGTTCTTGGGCATTATTATGAAGACGGTTGGTTTCGTGATAAACTAAGGACGGGTGAGCCCAATATAGATATCCAATGAATTGGGTAACGCAATGGGGTTAAATGTTGAGGTTTCTCCGAAGGGATTTAGGGAATATACTGTGATGGTTATTCCAAAGGTAACCAAGAGGGTTACTCCCTACATAAGAATGTTATGAATGCCTCAAGTTACCTTTATGTCTTTTGATTTCTATGATTTATTCATGATTTGATGAGGTATGTTAATGTGCTTATATTTTATGGGTAAAGTATGATTTCATTCTTATGTATATATGTACTCATGTTTCCCTTCTATATTTTTGTATCCCTTACTGAGATTTTTATGCTCATCCCATGTTTTTGAAATGGTTTTCACAGGATAAGGGAAAGGTACATGATGTGATGATAGTGTCAATGAAGATTCAAGAAAGAATCGATGTTTATTTTAAATATGTTTCCGTTGATGGGAAAAATGAATAATATCCTTTATGTAACCACTTTGTTTAAATGTGGAATGTAATGCATGTTTTATGATCTAATTCTCTAAAACTCTAAACCTAAGAAGATCCTAAATGTTTAATCTTGTAATAACTCAAGATTAAGTAAGGTTTAATGCTGGGGCCTTATTACATTCATTGTTCACATGATTACTCTTACTATTATCCATAGAAGAAAATAAAAAATGATTGTGTAAGAAATACAAATCATTGTTGGAAACCATAGAATCATGAAAAACAATTTTTAGAATGTCTAAATCATAACACATTATTTTCCATATATAACACCATAGGTTCAACCAATGAAATCCATGGTCATTCATAAAATACTTCTGGGTGTTACATAATGAGTTTTTGAATTATTGAATCATATAAATGAGGAGTGTTAAACGAGGTGTGTAGTAAGGCCCATTTTCATGCACCCAGTGAAGACAATGTCTAGATCTATGAACCCTTTTTAGAGTTATTACCCCTATATGAAATTGTGACAAATCCACATCCACTATAAGTATCCAGGTATGGACCTAATTTATTAGAAACAACTCTCTCTATCCTTCCTTTAAAATACCATATATTTTCTTATGGAAACACTTATTATTAGAATTATACTTATATATATCACTGGGGATCTCACTAAATTTTTTCATCTTAGTTTCCAAAGGTTAAATAAAACATTCCTCTAATAAAAAATAAAATTAGCTGATATTTATATACAATGATATTACATCTTAAAATATGAATATTCATTTAATTTTACGAAAACACATCTGACGACTGTAATGGTTTAGTGTCTTTAGAAACTTGGATACATAAATAACTGCTTTAGATGCGAACTACATCATATCCAATAATATTCTTAAAAAATTTAACCCTTTATAGACATATCATATATAATTACTTTCTTTATAACCTAGATAAAGGAAACATAATAAAGTGTGAACTCAAATTATCAGTATGGGTAAAAAATAGAGATATCAACATAACATAAGCATGAGGGAATTGGAACATGAGAGTTTCATTATAAAACCCTACCCTACATATCCTAGAATTTCAAAAAAATAGTAATGGAATAAATAATAGTTATTTATAAGACATAAATCATAATGTCATTAAATAACATAATCCATGATAGCATAATATTTTATAAGACAATGATTTGTGGTATACACATAAGTATAGAAAATGTCAAGTCAAGGATACCAACCAGGAAATTCAAAACATATTAATCCTAGGATAATCACAAATGTACCTACATCAAGCTTATGATAACCTCCCATATGCCCTATTTTTTGATTGGGATAACCTCACATGTACCCTCTTTTTGGATTGGGATAACCTCTTGTGTACCCTTTGAAATCATAGAACATTAATTATTACCAAATTAATTAGAGGGAGATATAGGTCCCTCCCATATCATAATACATAAATTTGTGATAATTAAGATCATAAAACATTAATCACATAATAACTCATAGAAATAAAATTATTTTCAAAAACATTACATCATAGCATAAGAAATAGAAAGGTAATGGGGTTCATAATCATCTCATAAATTCATCATATAATAACCCATAGAAAAAAGAATGGGTTTCATAAAAATATCTTCATAATAATAAAAATTCATATAGATAAAGAAAAATAATAGCATAAATGGATAATATTACTTTTAAAACATAGAAACACTCAACATTGTTGTCGTTGATGATTTAAATTCCATAAAGAGTTTACGAAAACATTCTACAGAATAACTCCATTCCTATTTTGAAAATATTTTTTTAAAATAAATAAATTTCCCAAATATTAAAGAAGAAAATTTATTTAAAAATTACCATCGAAATATGTAAATTAATCTTTAAATCATTTTGGATTCATGATATTGGGAATTTTTTTTCATATCATACACTTTAAAACAAAGATTAATTTCATGATTTTGGTAAAATTATAACATACTTTATTTGAAAATAAATTAGAAGATTCCTTTTAAACTTTTTTAAAAAAAATAAAAACATCAATAAAAAATAATTTAAACTATGATAGTATAATATTAAAAACATTCATGAATACATTTTTAAAAAACACAGATACTAAAGAAAAAGGGTTTTTACTAAAGGTAGAAATAAATTTGGTTTTCCTTTAAAATAATATTTTGGAATATTAATTACAGAACAAGAGGAAGATGAAATTCAAACATTTAATTTCATGGAATGAGTGGAGGAGAAGAAAATCCATGTGTTTCTTGAGAGATATATCATTCTATATCATCATTGGAAGAATAGTCATAAACAACCCTAATAAATAATGAGATTATAATATCAATCCCTTACCAATTTGGTAACCTTTGAATCATAATCCTCACAATATAAATAAATATATATGGACATGAAAATACTTATAAACTGAATTATATAGATCATAAAATATGTATCACCCCAACCCCAGTTTTTTGAAGTTGGTGTCTAATTTGTTACATTGACATAAGATAAAAGGAATCACATCCTGAAGGACCAAATCATTTGGGAGTCTTGGTAAACTATATAAATGCATTATATTATTATTATAATTCAAAAACATAAAATAAAAAAGTAATTTATTTTAGAAAACTATTATTCCACTTATCATATTCCTATATATAAATCAAAAACACTTCTTGATATCCGAAGGAAAATAAAAAATAAGTAAGGGGTGATCATAGATTCAAATTAAGGGTAAGTGTGTAGTGGAAGTTATGAATAAATAATTCATAATAAATATATAATTATAAATAAATGAAACAAATTCAATTTAGTCAATAACTTGACTATAATATGGTCATAATAAATGATGATATAATAATTACATACAAATAATAACATGATATTGTAACTTAACCATGGATATTCTAAATAATGGATAAAAACATGGGATATCAATAAATAAATTCAAAATGATGAAATTAGAAATGTTATACATATAAAACATACCTTTGAGGTCTTGTTCAAATACATCTATATAAATATGTAATCCCTTAGTCCAAACCTGATCTGGTTTTTCTAATGAGACCTATTGACGCCTTGATGGGCTATATCAGGATCCACCCATCACATACTGAGTCCAATTAATTTCTCATATGAAAAGGGTGAAACATAATCAATATAAACATTTTTGTTTAAAATATAACATACAAAATGTTAATACTTACCCAAATCAATATATATAATCGTAAACCATCTACAGTAAAATAGTTAACCATAATAAAATTATATATCCTAAGTCAAACTGATCGAAACCCATATGAAGAAATAATAAGGATATTATCATTGGATAATATCCCCATTAAATCATAAGTAACATAAAATAATGTCTTCTTAGATAGAAAATAATTTTTAAATATCACGTGGAACATTTCATGAGGAAAATAACATTTCATTAAAAATCACCCTTTTATTTTAAAACTAGAAAATTCTTAATATGTTTTCATAATAATTTTCTTTGAAAATCACTTTTAAAAAATAAAATAAAATATAATATTAGGAACCCAATTTTATTTAAAAAACATTGCAATCTATCAAAGGAAACTTCAATGAAATGAAGTTAATGATGGCGTGTAATTCAATACATGTGTATAAGTTTAAAAGAATATTACCTTTATACTATAAAAATGATAGAAAACCCCTTCATTTAGAAAATGATAAGAATATTCCATTCAATAAATTTTGTAGAAATTTATAAAATGATTAAATATTTCTTTAATAGATCATTTGGAAAATGGTAAAACATTTTTGAAAGAATTTTTCAAAGCATAGTTTTTTAAGAAAAATTATTTTTGATAGAAGAGTTAAATAAAGTTATATTTTATTAAAAAAAATTGAATAATTTTGAAATTATTAATTAATAACCAGAGGAGAAGTAATTATATTCATTTTATGATAAAAATATCAAATAATTCACTCAAGGGATACTTAAACAAAAACAATCCTAAATAATGATGAGATTGTTAAATAAAACCTTACCACTTTGATAACTTTTGAATCATAATCCCAATGAAATAAATATCCAAAAATTAAACTATAAATACCACTAAGATAAACTAATTTATTATATAACATGAAAAATGGCGGTATATATGCCAAATAAGATAAGTAAGTGTGGAATATGGTTTATGTCTCATGAAAGTAAACATTAGATGGGAACCCTTACCTAGAGTCTAAATCATCATATACATTTTTTACATTCCTGAATAATAAAGTTACGTTAATTTTTTACTTTATTAATAACCTTTTTTCAGATTATTTTTAGTTTTATTCCACTTATTACCATGTTATATATGATTTCTAAATCAATTACGTTTATGTTAGATGTTTCGATGATATTTTGCTTATGTGTCTAAAATGACATTCGTGGGTTTAATATGGAAAAATAAATCATTATTTAAACATGTGTATAATAATAATCATGAAATAATTATAATATTTATGAATTAATTATACATTTAAAAATAATCATGAAATATGGGTTTGAAAGATGAACTATGTCATAATTATTGTGATGGTAGGCCATACATATTCATGAGTGACGTTTCCATTTTTCAATGATCGTTATGGAAAGAAAAAAAGTGAAATTTTATCTTTAAATAATAAAAATAATTAAATTTATAATATATTAATTATTTAAATATAATTATATATATATATCATCCATGTAGTGTGGTGATGAAAAGAGTCTCACATAGCTTCGTAAAGGCGATAGTCCACACACACACGAATAACATTATCATTTTTTAGTATAATAAATAAATTGATATTTATTATATTTTACAAATGATAAACATGATATTAATATAATTATAATTTCATATATATCACATTTATTTTTTAAATCAATCTTTATTGCAATCAATGTAAATCATTAATGATAAATGAATCGCATCGCTTCATGAGGCAGTAGTCTATCGTATGCGTGAGTGAAGTTATAATATCCCCTATGGAATGAAAAGTAAAAAAAATTATATATGATAGAATGAATATATAGGTATAATAATGTTATAGATATCATATATATACTTTAGATCTGTCACCATACCCAACAGTGAGAGGTTTTTAAAGAAAAATGTGTCACATTGGTTCCCAAGGTAGTAGTTTATCATACACACAGGTGTTATTATCATTACATGATATCTATTTATATGTGAGTTAATTTTGATATAATATAACAATAAATGATTAATATTTTAAGTATTTTTAATAGTAAATAAAACAATAATGCATAGTTTGGAATTTTTTCTCTTCTAGGACCACCACTTTAGGAAAATACCTATATTATTCCTGTAATTCATTTCAAAAAAAACATGGATTATATGATGAAGGGATGTAAGTTTTGAAGTTATTTGGACAATTATTTTCGAAAAAAATGGTTTAAAGGTTTTAATAATAGAAGAATCTAATAGATTTTTATAAGTGAGGTGAGTGGAGCTTTTATAATTTTTGAAAAGAAAAATGTGTCCACATGTTTTTACCATGAAAAAGGGTAATAAATTGAGTATTATGAATAATTATAAACTAAAATGTATAAATATTTCCACACAATATAGTTTATACAATTTTTTAGGTAAATTTAATATTTATAATTTTAGTTTAACCCCCCGTTAAACCCATTTTTACAATAACCATGATAATTAATTTTATCTATTTTCACTATTAATTTTGGCCAAAAATTATTTTTACCATATTAGTTAATATAAATTATCATTATTAAAAATATGGAAACTTTTTTTAAAATTTAATTCCAAGAAGTGGAAATTTTGAATTTAAAATTAACACCACAGGTGTGACTAGAAAACAGATTTTTAATGGGAAAATGTTCAAAAGTTTACAAAGTTTTGATATAAAAAATTAATATGATAATATTTACAATGGAAATTTTTTTATTAACATATATATATATATAATTAAACCAATTATTCTTTAAAAAATAAAATAAAATTTAAATTTTCACATAATTTAAATGAAAAAGATGTTTTCAATTAAAATTCAGTATTTTCATTATCCAACAAAAAATGAAATTTTTCAAAAAAATCACAAAAATTAAACATAATATAATTTTGATATTATTTTTAAAAAAATGAAGTTTATTCTGTCAAATAAATATTCTAAAATATTTAAAAATTAATTTAAAATATTTTAACAATGCACAACTAATTCTTCTTTCAAAAAATACATTTTTTCGGAAAACATTTCTTTATCTTTCAAATCACTCTTATCTTTTTGTAATAAATATATAAACATTTAATTTATTTAACACAAATGTAAAAAAATAAAAAATTTCATAATTTAGTTATTAGTATTCATAGCCACCATCTTAACTACTATGTTATGATGGCCATTTTTAAATAATAATATTTTAATGGAGTATCATGTTTCATTCAGACCTAGTGTTACGTGTGTTACAAGGTATTGAAGATATTGAATTTATATAAAAACAAATATATCAAAAAGAATAATAGTGATACATTCTCGCATAATATTTGTGTTTCACGTAATACACTCTATCGAACATGATGTTCCTCTTTTAAAATATTAGGTTGTAACATTCTACCCTCCTTATATAAATAATGTCTCTGAAATTTAATCTTGATCTTGATAATCAAAATAATGAAAAATGAAAGTACTTTCATTGAAAATATACATCATAAAAAGTTTTAACGAAACAAAATCTTAATATTAGATAAAGGGTAGTTTAAAGGTTATATGGTATAACACATAACTAAGTTTCTATGTAGAAGAACATTGGTGGGGAATGAAAAGAGAGACATGGAAGAGAATACTAACACCCATAGACTAATAGAGAGCAATTAGAGATAATCGATCACAAGAAAGTGGATGATATTTTAAAATTAAACTAAATCAAATCCATAAATATATAATGATTTAATGAACTTGTTGATTCATCATATATAAAGGTAACATTGTGATAATTTTTTTAAATATCATTTTCTTAAAGTTAAGGAACTATTTTATTATCTCCGAATATAAGGAAATATACTCACTTGATGCGAATCTATTTTATAATTATAATTTTACTTTAAAAATTTTAAAATTCATTTCTTACTAGTATAAATGAATATCTTTAAATAAATGTTTTTATGCCTAAAGCACTAAAATTCACTCTTAATGGATCGTAATACTAATAATATAATAATAAGTCATTCCTTCGATATCTAGTAAATATTATAAAAAATTGTAAAGGCCACAACCCCAGTATCCCAATGTCAGGGTTAAATTTATCAAATTGTCATTATATAAAAATAATCACATCCCAAAGTACTTAATAGATTATTAGTCTTGAAAAACTAGATACATACCTGAATCATACCATAATTTTGATATCAGAAAATAAAATACAATATTTCTTTTAAAAACACCATGACTCTCCTAGCTTATTCCTTCATATCAATCATAATATAATTCTTGTAATCCTATTGAAAAATAAACAAAATAATAATTTTGGTCTTTTATTCTTAGTAAGGGTAAATATACAAATTATTCTAAATAAAGTGTGAACAATATGGATGAAATAAATGTAAATAAAATTATTCTTTAATAACATGAAATAAAAACATATCCATGGATATCATAACTAATCAAATGATGAAATGGAAATAAATAAATAATCTCATAATTATGGAATATATAATGCATGCATGATAAACAAACCACCATTAATTCGGCTAAAACATCATACATGAACGAGTGAGATCACAACTAATACCCAAATATTTGGACTCATGAGACCAATAGATTCATAGAGAGGTTATATTGTGCCCCACCCATAACTTATTAATTCTAATGGATTATTAATATGAAATGGGTGAAAATAAATAATCATAAACCTTATTATTCAAACTAACATATGAAATATTAATTATTTCCCAAATCAATAGACATAATCATATACTATCCAAAGTAATATAGTGAATCATATCAAAATAGTGCATCCATAATCAAATTGATCATAACCCATTCAATAATTTTTGTTACAATACATCATGAGATATCAATCATAATAAATCATAATATTCAATAATTTATTTTTACATATATAAAATTATTTTAATTACATCATTGAAAAATACTTCAGGAAAACACCTTTTTAACATTGAAAATCAATTATTTTTAAAACATTGTGATATTATAAAATAAAATCAAAATCAAAAATAACCTTTTAATGTTATAGAGGAATATTTTAAAAAATATTCTTTATAATGGAAATAAAATCCACTCATTACATATAATTAAAAATACATTTTTATTTATTTTTGTTCGTAGGTCACAAAGTACCTTATTTGGAAAATGATAAAAGTGTCGTTTAAAACAATTTTATAAAAATTAAGACATGGGTATAGTGGATTTTAATATTCATAGGATAATAATAAAAATATTCTGGAAAGTATTTTTATAAAATATGGATATTTTATAGAAATATTCCCCCACAGATACATAAATATAAACAATCCTGAATAATGATGAGATTGTGAAATAAAACATTTCCAATTGGGTATCTTTTCAAAAGTAAGCCTCATGAAAGAAATAAATTAAAATGAAACTTTAAATATGATTAGTAAAAATATATTTAAACTATAATAAATCAATGGGGATATATGTAACACCCCAGGTAAATAATTAATATTACATTTTCATATTTATCCATATTTTTGAATAAAATATTAATATGACTTTAAAGGGGACGCTATGCTCGATGGCGTACCCAACACGCAACAACGAGTTTCATTGAAATCTTACGTTGCACTCTAATAATAAAATAATATTATTTTAAATGGTAGTTAACATGTAGCCATTGTATAGGTGGGAATGGATAGAAATAACTAATATATGATTATATATGTTTTTTAAATGTTTTTACATTTATCCAATAAAAGATAAAGGCTCAAAATATGGAAAGAATTCAATTTTAGGCGCATATGCCCTAGTTTTCACTAAAGGTTCACTTATCACCTTTTGATTTTGAACCATCATTAAATATAGTTTTTTTCACTCTTAAACATTCTTTTGGACCAAATAAAACTCTTATTAAGAATTGGGACATCAAAATTTACTTTGTGTAAATTTTTGGTATCTTTCCGATAAAGTTCATTTTTTTAATGAATAGTGTAAAATGTTGTATTTTAATTCAAAACCTCTTTTTAATCTAATTTATTTATATGATTAGATTACATTTTGAATTGGTTTTAAAGTGAAATTAGAATATATTTTTACTATTAAATCCAATAGTGGTCGTTGGAATTAATTTCACTTTGAAAACAGACTTAAACCAGTGTCAATCTTTTGATACTTATTGTTTCATAAAAACACGCTATTTGCTCTGACAGCGGGAATTAATTATTAAATTAATTAATGTGACTTATATGTTTTGAATTTTTTAAAATAGAATTAATTTTTGAATTCGGAATATCAAATATATCTTAGGGTGAATTTTTGGGATTTTTCTGAAAAACTTCAATTTTTGATGAATAGTGAAACCACTAAGTGGTACTTATAAAAAATGATTTTTCTGTTTAAATGAAATTTTTCCATCATTGTGTTTTGAATTTCAAAAATACGACATAAATGGTTGTCATTAAGAAGTAAAATGTGGTTCAATGGGATAAAAATAATTTTTCGGTGAATAGTAACTTATTAAGTTTTTAATCGCGATTAGTGGTAATTAGTGTAGTTTAAGGTAAAAATAATGCTTTCATAAAATAAGATGAGCTTTACACTTGTCCTACACCTATTGGGTGAGTCATGGCCGACCAAGACAAGCCATGGGCCAACTTGGGGACCCCATGGAGCCACATTAGTTGGAAAATGAGAATAATATATTTTTATTTAATGTTAAAATTAAAAATGACACAAACATGATATGTTTTACTAAAACAATTTTTAAGTGGGGTTATACAAGTAATAGTTTTGATTATAAATATTCATTGGAAAGCTAAAAAGATTTCCTACATCATAGAAATTTTTTTATAATTTTTAGACATTAAATAATTTAAATTATTTATGACATCATAATGATGCAGTGATGATATCATTATTTAACGATTAAAATAAAATGGAAAGATAATGTAAAATATATGAACTAAACATGTCCAAAACTTATTGGATGGGTGTATTTCGAACCTTGATAACCTTATACACGAATTATATCAATGTGGGACCTTTTAAAACCGAAACACATTTTCAAATAAAGTAATATTTCCTTACATTCCAAAAGTGCCCCTCCTCTCCTCTTATAAAAGGCCCCCACCTCTACCTCATTTCACACACTCCTCAAGCCTTTGGATCGGCCAACCCCTGCCCATATACTCTCTCCACATCCCTCTCCTCATCCTAGAGGATTCCCTTTGGGCAGAATCCTTTCAAAGGAAGCCTTTAGGCTCAAATCAAAAGGAGTTACACATTTAAAGGTAATTCATTCTCTCATGTTCATTTGTTTTATTTTGCTTCTCCAACCCCCTAAAATCTATTTATTTACTTCTTTTGTAACAACACCAGTATCTTCAATATACTAGGATGTTGTTATAAGATTTATTCTAGCTACACTCTCACACAACTACATCAAATGGTTAAAGAACATACGGTTTCTGTGGATGGCGAAATTCTGCCTCCCGAAACGATGATTGTTCAATACTCATTTAACACCTTAAAAGGTGGCAATTATGATGTCACTATTTTTATATATGATATATAATATGTTTATTTTTTACTTATTCTTCTGTATTTTTCATTTCTGTCTTACCTTTATGGCTTCCATTATGGGTATATGTGATATCTTCATTTAAGGAAGTGCGGACTACCGCCCCCTCAATGTGATTTGATTCGTTAAATACCATATGTGGGACGTATAAAGGATGGAACTATGATATTATATATGATATTATACTGGAATTATAATATACCTTTATATCATTATTATTATATTCTATAAAATACGAAATAGAAATGAAAGTAGCGTTCATGCGTACGTACGGCTTACTGTCTCCACGAACGGTGCATTTCATTTCTTACCTATAAATGATTATGTAATATTATAAATGCATGAATGTACTGGATATATATGACATATATGATATCTACATCATGAATACAATTCTGGATATAATAAACATTTGGCCACACGAACAACGTGTAATTGTAAGAAGTCCACTTTCGACTTAAGAACCAAATATCGGCAAAACAAATATTATTAACTTAAATGACTACATAATTTTTATGACATGGTAATAAGTGATATAAAAGGAATAATGAACTTGAAAAAGGTTCTTAAGGAAGTATAAATTAACTAAAGTTTATTATTCAGGACGTTAAAGAACAATCGAGTCAAGTCGGACCCGAGGTAAGGGATCCTACTCCTCTCTTTCTTTTTAAGTACACACTTTTATGTCATTCCTTTTAAAGATAATCTTTCTTGTTATTGGGATGATCTTTTATATTAAACATACTGTAATTTTTATGTTCATGTGATGAGATACCCTATTCTCTCTCATCAATCCATTTTGGGAGTTTTGAGTGGCGTCGTTAGGCTGCCGAACTTTCGTAAGAGATCTAACCTCTCTCTTTCTTTTTAAGTACTCTCCTTTATGTCACTTCTTTTAAGCTCCTCTTTGTAATGTTGGGGGATGTTCATTTATATTCCTCTTTATGTACATTTTATTGTAATGTGATGAGATACCCTATTTTATCTCATCAGTCCATATTCGGAAGTTTTATGTGGCGCCGTTAGGCTGCCGAGTTTTCGTAAGGGATTTTCATCTCACTTTTATTCCCGTGAGATTTATGCTACATTTGCCACAAATTACATTGAGTGGTGTATTTACTGCCCATTATTCTACTCTTTGTGTAATATACATTAGTTTATGAGTATTTTCATCAATGATCTATTGTTCTTCTTTCATGGGGTGTGTGTTTTGAAAGATACCCAAGTCGGTAAGGGAACCTTTCACCCTCCTCTTTTTTAAAAGACTTCTTTTGTTGGGTCATTTAATTTACATATTGTTATGTTGGGATATGTTCTCATATATCCTTATTGATGTAAATTTTATGTCCATGTGATGAGATACTCTTTTTATCTCTCATCAACTCGATTTGATATGATGCCGTTAGGCTGTCAAGGGAACTTTTTAACCCAATTTCGATTTCTTTGGGTTCATCATGTAGTCATTGAATATGTCATCCATTGAATATGTGTGAATGACCTTTTATTGTTTTACACTTAATATCCACTTATATTGGGTGTATTTATATTTTTCACACATATTTTTGAGATTGATTTGTCCTTAATTTAAGGATACCTTCTTTATAAGGGATTTCATCACATTTGACTTTTCTATTGAGGGTTCATTATTGTTATGCACCAATTCAATCTTATATGGTGTATATACTGTCCTTTGGAATATTATATCATGAATCCATTTATTCTCATGATATTATAAAGTTCTGATTAAATGTTATTCCTTAATTTTTGTATTCAAGTGTCTCTAATTTTGGTAAAACCCCTTTAACCAAAATATCGTTTTAAATGTTTTAATTATTTGCTCTTATTAATATCCATGTTTTCAAAATGGTTTTAAGGATTTATTTATATGGATATTAATGGTTTAAAATTTTAAGCTTAAAGGTGGTATGGGACACTTTGATTCAAAAATCTATTTATTAAATGTTTTAAATGGTTTTGGAAATGGTTTCTTTTTGTATGGATTCATTATTTCAAAATACTAAAATGTTATATTGTGATTGAAATGTGGAAATGTTTTGTTTCCTTTATGCATGTTTTATGTGATACTTTTATGTTATGGTTCTTGGGCATTGTTATGAAAACGGGTGGTTCCGTGATAAACTAAGGGCGGGTGAGCCCGATATAGCTCTCCAATGAATTGGGTAACGCGAAGGAGTGAAACGTTAAGGTTTCTCTGAAGAGATTTAGGGAATATACTGTGATGGGTATTCCAAACGTAACCAAGAGGGTTACTCCCTACGTAAGAATGTTATTAATGCCTCAAGATACCTTTATGTCTTATTTTTTCTATGATTTATTCATGGTTTGATGAGGTATGTTAAAGTACCTATGTTTTATGGGTAAAGTATGATTTCATTCTTATGTATATATGAACTCATGTTTCCTTTCCATATTTTTTTTATAAACCTTACTGAGCTTTTTATGCTCATCCCATGTTTTTTTTTGAAATGTTTTTCATAGGTCAAGGGAAAGGTACATGATGTGGTGATAGTGTCAAGGATGTGTCAAGAAAGAATCCATGTTTTATTTTCAATATGTTTCCGTTGATGGGAAGAATGAATATTGTATTTTTTGTAACCACTTTGTTTAAATGTGGAATGTAATGAAAGTTTCATGATCTAATTCTGTAAAACTCTAAACCTGAAAAGATCCTCAATGTGTAATCTTGTAATAACTCAAGATTAAGTAAGGTTTAAGGCTGGGGCCTTATAGTTGTTATCAGAGGTCGGTTTAGATAACTTTAGAGGTTAGGGTATTCTTTAAGCATAAGTGACATTACCATAATGGTTAGGATTTCAGAAAGAGTCCTAGTTTTAGGTAAAGTGAATGAGTAAGTATATCTTAGTGTTTACCTTCCTCATTAGTACATGATGGTTTTGTTGATATACTCACAATGACCTTTTTGGTTTTAGTAAATGGCTGGATCTAGAAGGCACCAAAGTGACAATGGGTTTTAAGGAAACTGTGGTGGTTCTCTGATTAAGATACTGGATGAGATGGGGGATTCAATGAGGAATCTCATAGTTGTTCTAAACCAACTATCAAGGAGTCATGATCAACCACTTCAACCTTGGTGAGTTCTCTAATGCATCATGTATGAGATGGCCAACTCGATGTGGAAAATTCAGGTAATAATTATTAAGGTAACCATTAGGGTTTATATGATCCTTACTTTTTAGGTAATTATGGGTTACTCTATGATATGATGGAAAATGAAAGGAATGAGATAAACTTTAGGTTAAAATATGTTATGATCATTTTTGAAGATTTTATCTCATTTTGGGGGATGTTTTAAGAATTATATAGTTTTGGAAAAAGGACAACACGCAGACCGCATGACAACCCGTCGCGTCGGACAATGCTGCGGGAATCGAACCCACAACCAAAGTGAGATTGGTATTTATCTCCTACCACTGGACTACGTGAAGTCCCTGGTTAGTTTGACTGATTCTTTTTTTTAAGAGTAAGTTTATTTTGGGTTATTTATGAAAATTATTAACCTATCATGGAGGATATGTGATTAGGTTAATTACTTTTCAATACGAGACTTTAGGAGCAACTGATGTTGTTTGGAGATAAATGTTACGATTTAACTTGGAAGACTATGTGACTAAATCCTTAAAATATTTGGGTTTCAATCTTATATTGGTTTACATTGAAGAATTTTATGGACAAATTGTTTATCTAATGGTCCTTGTTGAACTTTGGGTTTTGTCGGACAAATTTTGGAGATTAAGAATAGATTTTCTTTTTGTAAAGGGTTATCCTTTTCTGGATTATCTGATCTTGTACTAGCCTTTTTGGTTTTGGTTTTGGTTAAAGTCTAAAGACATGGGAAGTATATAGTTCTCTTTTGTGGATTAGGTGATTCTCTAGAAGTTGATTATAGTACTCTTAATGCAAACATGTCTCCCTAAATACTCGTCTTTTGGAAAAAATATGAGTTTGATTAAGGAATCTAGTAAAATTTGAAAGTCAACATGATAAGTGATTATGTTTCCTTATAAATAAATTCCTCAATAAAAAGTAACTTAAAACAAAAATGTTGTCTATTAACTTTTCCTACTGGGGAATCGAATACCGTTTAACCCATCACATGTTTGTGATTTTCTTGTGGTTAACTTTCTCCTAAACATGTTTTCTATCACTCTCCATCAGAACATGACCCTTTTCTTTTTCTTCCATGTCCATGCTTTCCTACACGGAATCCTATTATGGGTTAACTCGGTGACCTTTGTACTTATCTTTCTTTATTTTAAAGTGATTTTTTTACCGACTCTTGTTCCGATGTGGGACTTTCAAGGATGTTTCCAAGTGCAATTTTAAAATTGCGAGGACGCAATTCCCAAAAGGGGGGAAGGATGTAACACCCCAGGTAAATAATGAATATGACATTTTCATATTTATACATATTTGTGAATAAAATATTAATATGACTTTAAAGGGGACTCTATGCTCGATGGCGTACCCAACACGCAACAACGAGTTTCATTGAAATCTTACGTTTCACTCTAATAATAAAATAATATTATTTGAAATGGTAGTTAACATGTAGCCATTGTATTGGTGGAAATGGATAGAAATAACTAAAATATGATTATATATGTTTTTTAAATGTTTTTACATTTATCCAATAAAAGATAAAGGCTTAAAATATGGAAAGAATTCAATTTTAGGCGCATATGCCCTAGTTTTCACTAAAGGTTCACTTATCACCTTTTGATGTTGAACCATCGTTAAATATAGTTTTTTTCACTCTTAAACATTCTTTTGGACCAAATAAAACTCTTATTAATAATCGGGACATCAAAATTTACTTTGTGTAAATTTTTGGTATCTTTCCGATAATGTTCATTTTTTTAATGAATAGTGTAAAATGTTGTATTTTAATTCAAAACCTCTTTTTAATCTAATTTATTTATATGATTAGATTATCTTTTGAATTGGTTTTAAAGTGAAATTAGAATATATTTTTACAATTAAATCCAATAGTGGTCGTTGGAATTAATTTCACTGTGAAAACAGACTTAAACCAGTGTCAATCTTTTGATACTTATTGTTTCATAAAAACACGCTATTTGCTCTGACAGCGGGATTTAATTATTAAATTAATTAATGTGACTTATATGTTTTGAATTTTTTAAAATAGACTTCATTTTTGAATTCGGAATATCAAATATATCTTAGGGTGAATTTTTGGGATTTTTCTGAAAAACTTCAATTTTGATGAATAGTGAAACCACTAAGTGGTACTTATAAAAACTGATTTTTCCTTTTAAATGAAATTTTGCCATATTTGTATTTTGAATTTAAAAAATACGACATACATGGTTGTCATTAAGAAGAAAAATGTGGTTCCATGGGATAAAAATAATTTTTTGGTGAATAGTAACTTATTAAATTTTTAATCGCGATTAGTGGTAATTAGTGTTGTTTAAGGTAAAAATAATGCTTTCATAAAATAAGATGAGCTTGAAACTTGTCCTACACCTATTGGTTAAGTCATGGACGACCCAGAAAAGCCATGGGCCAACTTGGGGACCCCATGGATCCACTTTAGTTGGAAAATGACAATAATATATTTTTATTTAATGTTAAAATTAAAAATGACACAAACATGATATGTTTTACTAAAACAATTTTTAAGTGGGGTTATAAAAGTCATCATTTTGATTATAAATAGTCATTGGAAAGCTAAAAAGATTTCCTACATCATAGTAATTTTTTTATAATTTTTAGACATTAAATAAATTAAATTATTTATGACATTGTAATGATGCAGTGATGACATCATTATTTAATGATTAAAATAAAATGGAAACATTATGTAAAATCTATGAACTAAACATGTCCAAAACTTATTGGATGGGTGGATTTCTAACCTTGATAACCTTATCCATGAATTATATCAATGTGGGACCTTTTAAAACCGAAACACATTTTCAAATAATGTAATATTTCCTTACTTTCCAAAAGTGCCCCTCCTCTCCTCTTATAAAAGGCCCCCACCTCTACCTCATTTCACACACTCCTCAAGCCTTTGGGTCGGCCAACCCCTGCCCATTTACTCTCTCCAAATCCCTCTTCTAATCCTAGATGATTCCCTTTGGTCAGAATCCTTTCAAAGGAAGCCTTTAGGCTCAAATCAAAAGGAGTTACACTTTTAAAGATAATTCATTCTCTCATGTTCATTTGTTTTATTTTGCTTCTCCAACCCCCTAAAATCTTTTTATTTACTTCTTTTGTAACAACACCAGTATCTTAAATATACTAGGATGTTGTTATAAGATTTATTCTAGCTACAATCTCACACAACTACATCAAATGGTTAAAGAACATACGGTTTTTGTGGATGGCGAAATTCTGCCTCCCGAAACGATGATTGTTCAATACTCATTTAACACCTTCAAAGGTGGCCATTATGATGTCACTATTTTTATATATGATATATAATATGTTTATGTTTTACTTATTCTTCTGTATTTTTCATTTTTGTCTTACCTTTATTACTTCCATTATGGGTATACGCGATATCTTCATTTAAGGAAGTGCGGACTACCACCCCCTCAAAGTGATTTTATTCATTAAATACCATATGTGGGACGTATAAAGGATGGAAATATGATATTATATATGATATTATACTGGAATTATAATATACCTTTATATCATTATTATTATATTCTATAAAATACGAAATAGAAATGAAAGTAGCGTTCATGCGTACGTACGGCTTACCCTCTCCATGAACGGTGCATTTCATTTCTTACCTATAAATGATTATGTAATATTATAAATGCATGCATGTAGTGGATATATATGACATATATTATATCTACATCATTAATACAATTCTGGATATAATAAACATTTGGCCACACGAACAACGTGTAATTGTAAGAAGTCCACTTTCGACTTAAAAACCAAATATCGGCAAAACAAATATTATTAACTTAAATGACTACATAATTTTTATGACATGGTAATAAGTGATATAAAAGGAATAATGAACTTGAAAAAGTTTCTTAAGGAAGTATAAATTAACTCAAGTTTATTATTCAGGACGTTAAAGAACAATCGAGTCAAGTCGGACCCGAGGTAAGGGATCCTACTCCTCTCTTTCTTTTTAAGTACACACTTTTATGTCATTCCTTTTAAAGATAATCTTTCTTGTTATTGGGATGATCTTTTATATTAAACAAACTGTAATTTTTATGTTCATGTGATGAGATACCCTATTCTCTCTCATCAATCCATTTTGGGAGTTTTGAGTGGCGCCGTTAGGCTGCCGAACATTCGTAAGAGATCTAACCTCTCTCTTTCTTTTTAAGTACTCTCCTTTATGTCACTTCTTTTAAGCTCCTCTTTGTAATGTTGGGGGATGTTCATTTATATTCCTCTTTCTGTAAATTTTATTGTAATGTGATGAGATACCCTATTTTATCTCATCAATCCATATTCGGAAGTTTTATGTGGCGCTGTTAGGCTGCCGAGTTTTCGTAAGGGATTTTTCATCTCACTTTTATTCCCGTGAGATTTATGCTACATTTGCCACAAATTCCATTGAGTGGTGTATGTACTGACCATTATTCTACTCTTTGTGTAATATACTTTCGTTTATGAGTATTTTCATCAATGATCTATTGTTCTTCTTTCATGGGGTGTGTGTTTTGAAAGATACCCACGTCAGTAAGGGAACCTTTCACCCTCCTCTTTTTTAAAAGACTTCTTTTGTTGGGTATTTTAATTTTCATATTGTTATGTTGGGATATGTTCTCATATATCCTTATTGATGTAAATTTTATGTCCATGTGATGAGATACTCTTTTTATCTCTCATCAACTCGATTTGATATGATGCCGTTAGGCTGTCAAGGGAACTTTTTAACCGAATTTCGATTTCTTTGGGTTCAACATGTAGTCATTGAATATGTCATACATTGAATTTGTGTGAATGACCTTTTATTGTTTTACACATAATATCCACTTATATTGGGTGTATTTATATTTTTCACACATATTTTTGAGATTGATTTGTCCTTAATTTAAGGATACCTTCTTTATAAGGGATTTCATCACATTTGACTTTTCTATTGAGGGTTCATTGTTGTTATGCACCAATTCACTCTTATATGGTGTATATACTGTCCTTTGGAATATTATATCATGAATCCCTTTATTCTCATGATATTATAAATTTCTGATTAAATGTTATTCCTTAATTGTTGTATTCAAGTGTCTCTAATTTTGGTAAAACCCCTTTAACCAAAATATCGTTTTAAATGTTTTAATTATTTTCTCTTATTAATATCCATGTTTTCAAAATGGTTTTAAGGATTTATTTATATGGATATTAATGGTTTAAAATTTTATGCTTAAAGGTGGTATGGGACACTTTGATTCCAAAATCTATTTATTAAATGTTTTAAATGGTTTTGGAAATGGTTTCTTTTTGTATGTATTCATTATTTCAAAATACTAAAATGTTATATTGTGATTGAAATGTGGAAATGTTTTGTTTCCTTTATGCATGTTTTATGTGATACGTTTATGTTATGGTTCTTGGGCATTGTTATGAAAATGGGTGGTTCCGTGATAAACTAAGGGCAGGTGAGCCCGATATAGCTCTCCAATGCATTGGGTAACGCGAAGGAGTGAAACGTTAAGGTTTCTCCGACGAGATTTAGGGAATATACTGTGATGGGTATTCCAAACGTAACCAAGAGGGTTACTCCCTACGTAAGAATGTTATGAATGCCTCAAGTTACCTTTATGTCTTATGTTTTCTATGATTTATTCATGGCTTGATGAGGTATGTTAAAATACCTATGTTTTATGGGTAAAGTATGATTTCATTCTTATGTATATATGAACTCATGTTTCCTTTCTATTTTTTTTATAACCCTTACTGAGCTTTATATGCTCATCCCACATTTTTTTGAAATGTTTTTCACAGCTCAGGGGAACGGTACATGATGTGGTGATAGTGTTAAGGATGCTTCAAGAAAGAATCCATGTTTTATTTTCAATATGTTTCCGTTGATGGGAAGAATGAATATTGTCTTTTTTGTAACCACTTTGTTTAAATGTGGAATGTAATGCAAGTTTCATGATCTAATTCTCTAAAACTCTAAACCTGAAAAGATCCTCAATGTGTAATCTTGTAATAACTCAAGATTAAGTAAGGTTTAAGGCTGGGGCCTTATAATATATATAAACCACACAAAATAAATAAATTTTGAATATTACATCTGTCTCACAGAAGAAAAAGTGACATGTTAAACCGTAAACTAGGCCATCAGTCGGGACAAGAGTAGTGTGTACATTTTAAAATGGTGTTCTTAGAGTTGGAAGAAATCTATTTAATATGGATTGGGTATTCATAAAAAATATTTCCCCATGACTTATCTTAGAGCTCCTATGGCTCCAGGGGGTCTGAATTCACCTCTTTGATGGGCTTGTGGATAATATTTCTTCTTCCATTAAAAATTGGATGAATTGGTTCATTTCCTTTGGGGTGTATTACTCTTTATAATTGTGTTTTTTATTCCATCCTCATATATGTGTTATTAGTGATTAATGTTCCTACAGTGCTTTTGAATAACATTTAAAAAATATTATCAAGATTTATCTGGGACTTTCAAGTTAAGGGGAGGTATAATTGAGTTTCTTGGGATAAGTTGGAAAGCAAGTGGGAAATGGGGGTTTCAACCTCAGGAGTGTAAAATACTAGATGATGAGAATGAAAGCTCAGATTGTATGGGACATCATGGAAGGGAAATCTCTTGGGGCCCGGATTATGTCTAACTAGTATGGCAGACTCGGAGTTCCCAATCAGGGGAGATCTTCTAGGATTTGGGATATTAATTCCAGTCATTTACTGGTACATCAATGTCATTCTAAGTGGATTATCAACTATGGGTAGGTAATATTGGGTATGATAATTGGGCTGGTTTGAGGAATGGGTTCCAGGGATGCCCTATGAATACAATCACTTTCTCTCAAGATAACAGTTTTTATTCCTTCATTTGGGCCATCCTCAATTATCAACAAATTAAATTCTTCAATAACATCAGCCTCAATGAGGAACCAGACAAACTCTTTTTTAGAGGATCATCCTCAAGTATGTTCTCTGCAAAGGGGTATCACCAGGTTTCTCAAACAGAGGGGAATTAGAAATCATGGAGTGATATTGTCTGGTGTAGTGACATCCCTACCAAGTACAACTTCTTGTTTGGGAGAATTCATAATCAAGACCTCCCCATTGACAAAAAGGTTCTGAAAAAAATGGATTTCACTAGACTCCAAATGTCATTAATGCATGAACCCTAAAGGGGAGTCTTTTTCTCACATCTTCTTTACTAATGATTAGAATACAGCTATTTTGGATGTTATTGGCATGGTTACGAGCCTCGGAAATATGAGTTTCTCTCCTAATTCATTTCTTCATAACTGGTTTTTGGGGACTGAGGATGATTCCTAGGAAGGAAGGGTAAGGTCACTTATTATTGTAGTGGGTTGATGGAAAATATGGACCCTGAGGAACCAGGGCTTCCATTCGGGTGTTTCGATGACTTACCAGCGATCGATGGTCAAGGACAAATTCCAAACGGCGGACCTGGTTCCACTCGTCAGGTGTTGGAATTGCTCCTCTTTGCTACCCAGAATCATTGGGGGAAAACCAAAAGGTATATTACTCAGACACAAACTTATCAGGGATGGTGGGTGAGGTGGTGGCCTCCTTACAATGGCTTGAAACACATCATTGATATATCCTACACTATGGTGGTTATGCGGGGGGGAGTGGTTCGAGATAATGAAGGGCTGGTGTTGTTGGCCTTTAGTAGCAAGTCAGGGTAAGGGGATTCTCTCATGGAAGAGGCTAATGTGATTTTGAAAGGGATTGATTTGTGTCATGAGCACAAGATCATGCTGGAATTAGTGAAAACAGACTCAATGGTGATCTATGGGGCATTATAGGGGAATAATCAGGTTCCATAGGCTATCAATTAACTCATCTCAAATGTGAAAATCTCCTCCATCCAAGGGTGTACAATTCGTATACGTATCACGACGGGAATAAGGTAGCAGATTTCTATGCTTCATGGGTAGCTAATGGGGACAAGTGTTTCTTATTTTCCCATGTGGGTTCCATACCACCAGCATTTAGTGGAATTGTTACGGATAACTCACTCGGTCTACACTATTTTATACCTCCTTGAGCTTGTTTTTCTTGGGCTTTTCCTAGATTGAAATAAAATAGATACTTTATTGAAAGTATTACTTACACATGAGATGTGTTTTTTATTTTATTAGGATGGATATGAGATGAAAAAAATTGTTTAACAATAAATATAATATAATAAAATTATATTTATTGTACTATAGTTATTATTTCATAATTTGTACAACACATTAATAGGAAGTATAAGAAGAAATAAAATTGAATGTTTCATTGTATACAATTACTTTCTCTTAAAGAATCCTCCTTTTGATATTCTCTTAGGGACACTTGGGTTTTTTGTTGTAGTAGACCAGGGCCTCTAAGAAATTAATAAGGATATTTAAAAGATACATATTATGGGATTAGTTGAGATATATGGATCAATATCATGTTAATAAGTAAGGGGGTATTCTATTTTATAATTGAGGTTATGGGTACTTTTAGAATTTCTAAAAATATTAAATTATAATAAATTCATGTATCCTTATAAATGACATAAAATGGAAATGGATACAAATATAATATGGTATAGGGTTGTAAAATAATAAAAAAATAGAATTTATACAGTTAATGGTTTAATTTTAAACCATATCATTTTTACTAACCCCTTGGTAATTATTTTTCACCTTAACCATAATAACTGCTTTTTTAATCATAAAGTGTTAATAATTTTAATATAAGTAGAAAAATGGCTCATAAATATACCCCATATGTTTTTATTAAATATATTCAATTATTGTGGTAGAAAATAATTGTTTTTTTTTTGAATTTTAAATAATTTAATAAAATATTATTTTGATACATTGTCATTACTACCAATTTTGACACTATTTATTTAATTTGACTTCAAATACATAAATAAAATGTAAATTTAAAAATAGTTCTTTCACACATCTTTAATATGGAATATAGATCTATAAAATTAATTCTTCACATTAACTCACTCAAATTAAATATAAATTAATATTTTCAATATCATTTATTTTATTTTCATTTTAATTAAGAAATATTGTATTAGTATTGCACAAGAATTTTAGGTAATTATATAATTTATATAGATTAAAAACAAATTTATTTAATTTGAATACAACCATTAATATCAAAATAAATATTAAATAATATTTTTATATTTCTTATTTCACTATTTATACACATAAAAGATATCACATACAAAGACTTACATTTTTGTAACTAACTTTGATTTAAATAATATATAAGTAATTTTCATGGATAATTTTCCATTAAAAAATTAAATTTCAAGGATAAAGTTATAGGGGTATGATCATATTCATCCAATAAAAATTAGGATGAATAGTTATGGCCTTATCACATAGATATAACATAAATTAACTCAATTTACCTTTTAATGAGGTGATAATTTTTACCATGGTTACCATTCATTTTGACCAATACTAAATATGGTAAAAGTACAAAATATTAACATCATGATTATAAATATGTAATTAATTTTATCTTGGTCAACACATATTAGTGACAAAAATTAATTTCAAAATAAGTACACAAAATGTGATTAAAATCACATTTTAGGAAATATTTTTATAAGATTAAAAGCTAATATATTCTTATCCCATGAATATTAAATATATTATAAGAATGTTAAAACATTTTATTGAATATGTAATATATTTTTTTATTAATATCATTCACTAATAGTGACTAATTCAGTATATTATTATATAACTATATTATACAAAAAAACACTTTTTCATAAAAATACTTCATTTACTATTTTTTTATTACTAATAAATTTATAACCAAATAAATTATTCTATATAAATTTCTAAACCATATATTTTTTCAAATTTATTTAATGATATTTATTTTCCCAAAATTAATGGTTATGTTATAACAATCACATAGTAATAGATCATGGTTTATTTGACCTTGGTTTCTCATCCAATACAATGTATTGAAGAGATAAAATTTATTAAAAAAAGACATATTGTAAAATTTTGGGGTGTTATATTCTTCCCTCAATCAAAATTTTAATCTTTGAAATTTCCATAATTTCACCTTATAAATGGATTTGGTTAGTTATTCATTATAATTTCCTCAAGTTTCCATGTCACATCTTTTATCATATGGTTTTTTAAAAGAACCATTACCAATAAAGGCATGTGATTCCAAAAAAAATTTTATCTAGTGTTAAAAATATGGATATGCCACTACTAATAAGATAAATCATGTTCCAATTATATTTATTTATAGGTGATAAATGACATCTGGAATGTCTTGTACCTCTAAAACAAAGAGATATGGAACATATCATGTACTTTATAAAGGCTTGGATTCATTTTAAAATGATAAGCTACAACTCCAATTATTTATAGGATTTTAAAATGTCTAATTTACCTGAGGATTAGTTTTTCTTTCTTACTAAATCTTATAAGAAACATCCATAGTTATAGTTTCAAGAAAACTCGATCTCCCACTTAAAATTCCATATCTTTATTCTAGTTATCGACGTAGCTCTTTTTCTTGCTTTGAGATATTTTAATATGGGTTTGAATATTTTTTATATTTTTCATTGTTTCCTCTATTAGTTCTAGGATTGTAAGTTTATTTTCACCCACTTCATCCCAACAAGTTAGTGTACAACATCTTTTTCTATATAACACTTTATATAATGCCATATGAATACTTGAATGTAAGTTATTTCTATAAGTGAATTCTAACAAATGTTAATAAATATACTTAATTACTTGAAAATACCTTGATTAGGATCTAAAAATGTATTCTAAAGTTTGGATAGTCCTTTCTGACTACCTGTCTGTTTAAGGGAGATAAGTAGTGATCAAATAAAGCACGGTATTAAGGGACTTCAGAATAATTTTCCAAAATTCTTGTGTGAATCATGGATCATGATCAGAAAAAATTGAAATAGGTTAACCATTATGTCTTAAAAATTCATTAATATAAAGTTTTCTAAGGTTATCCAATGGAAAATATTCCCTTATATTGAAGAAATGTACAGATTTGGTAATTAGATCAACAATAACCCATATTATATCATTCTTTCTTGGAGTCTTTTTTAATCTAGTTACAAATTACATAGTAATGTCATCCCATTTCAATGTAGGAATAGGTATAGGTTTCATGAATCCTCTTGAATATTGTATCTTAGCCTTCACCTATTTACAAACTATATATCATGACATGTAATCATAAATTGTCTACTTCATATTATCCCACCAAAACATTTCCTCAAAATTATATCATCATATAAAAAGTTTTCCAATTTCACATCATTCAAAACGTTATTTTTCTTTTGAGAATTATCATCATTAGACAGCGAAATTTATTTCTTTTCCAATAAATATGTTTTTGAATCCATTTGAAAGAGGAGTAATGTTTCCCCTTCCTAAGTAATTCATATATCAATTTTTACAAGATCCATAAACATAGGATCCCTATCAATCCTCATTTTTCTATAACCTCATGATCTTTTGTACTCAATTCATATGATACCTTATTTTACTTCCCTGGGTGGTTGTGTATTAAGTAATCATAATCCTTTATTAGATTGATCTATCACCTTTTCATTATTTCAAGTTATAATTATGGGAATATATATTACAAACTCCTATTATTTTGATATATCTCACATATTTCTCCATATATATAATATCTCTATATTTTCGAAGTAATGATTATGGTTTCTAACTCAGGTTCATGAGTTGGATAGTTTTGTTCATTACTTTTTAACTTCTTTTATGCATAGTCATGAACTATATCATCCTACATTAGAACACAAGCAAGACCCTTCCTCGACGCATCACTATAAATAACAAGTCCACAATTTCCAGATAGTAGAGACTATAATTTATAATTAACTAATACCCACTTTAATTATTTAAAGCATTCTTCAAATACCTTTTTCCAAAAAAAACATTACCCCTTTAGGAGTATGTTTGGTTAATGGGTTATAAAATCAAGAAATGTTTTTGAATAATTCTCTAATTGTAACCTACCAAATCCTTGAAACTATGTACCTCAGTTATGTTTATTGGTGTGGCTATTCTGGGAATTCCTTTTCCTTTATATCATCAACTAAAATTCCATCCTTCAAGACAAAATGGATGAGAGAATATATTATTTAAGCTATAATTCCATGTTTGTAAATTTCAAATTTAACTCTTTTATTCTAAGACTCTAATGAATGATAAAAAAAGTGTTTATCATGGTCCTCATAGTTCTTGGAGTACACCAAGATATCATCAATAAATACCACAAAAATTTATCAACATATTCCTTGAATAATTTTATCTTTATATGGATAAAAATAGGGTGAATTATCTAATCATTACAGAATTACTATAAATGTGAAATGTCCATACATCATTAAAATTATTATCTTTATAATACCTTCATTATTTACTTTTATTTAATGATATCTACAAAAAAGGTCAATCTTTAAAAAAAATTAGCTCGATCACATTGGTCTAATAAGTCATCAATGTGAGGAAGAGTATACTTTATTTTTATAATAATAGCATTGATTTCCCTATAATTATTTCACTTACTCATAGATCCATATTTCTTATAAACAAAAAGAAAAGGGGATCCAAAAGGTGAAATGCTGTGGCCTATAAATATATAACCATTTAAATACACTAGTTATTTCTTAAACTCCACTATATACACAGTGTCCATTCTATAGGGAGTCTTTTATATAGGTCATGAATCGAGGATTAAATCAATTAAAAATTCCAATTCCTGATCTAGAAGATATCTAGGTAATTACTTGGGAAATACATCAATATACTCCTCTAAAATAGGAACATCCTCAATCTTAAGATTATATTTTTTATCAGTCAGTTTTGGTTCTCTTCTTCTCCACGAATATCATTTATAAGAGCTACTATAGATGTTTCTATACATGATTCAAAAGATAAAGTCTCCCAAATAAATATAAGTAATTCCATAACTTCATTTTAAATCATAATTTCCTTCTCCTTGAGTAATATTTTTTCATTAAATTTGGAAACACGGTCCATAATAAGTATTGTATCAAAATAAACTAATGGTATGATAATAAAATCATGAAATAGATAAATTTTATGTGTCGTAATAAGAATTTTTAGACACATATTTATTGAAATGATATTTCCACTAAGAGTTATGACTAAAAAATCCCTTCTTAAGGGGAATGGGAAGTGTCTAATTATTTAGAAAACTAAGAATATATAAAATAACATGGTGATACAGAATCATGTAATGGATTATCTAAATTTGAGGATATGATTATTGTGCCTACCACCATATCATTAGAAACTTTAACCTTAGTTGTTGTGACCATATAAACATGCCCTTTCTCTCTTGTCCTTTTTTAGAGAATTCTCCCTTGATGCCACGGAAAATCATGTGTATAGTTTCTCATCCCATTAAAGATGAAGCATTTCACATTGTTGGATTCTTTTCTTCCCATGAGATCATGGGTTAGTGGAATTTTTCTCCGCACTTGTAACAAAATTATTTTCCCAATATCCATGTTTAATGATGTTTCTTTCCTCCTTTATTTCACATTTCGAATTCGACCAAAACCCTCTACCCCTTTTATTATTTCCTTTTCTAGAGTACTTAGAATCCCTCTTCTTGTCTTACATCACTTATAATACATATCACATGAAGAATTATTTATATTTATTTATATCACCTGATACAATATCGTTATATGATGAACATGTTTTGAGGACTAGTTACCATTAAATAATTTGATTATTCCCATTAAATAAATGGTTAACTTTTACTTTTTGGATTATGTACTTAGTTTGTGTGATACCTAGATACCCCTATAAAGATAAATTCATACTTATCAACATTTTCATCCTCCTTCGACCTCAGACTCAATAATTGTGTCAAAAAAATATTTTTTCTATTCACAAGGAAAATATTTTTCCAAGAAAATATAAGTAAAATACTTCCATTATAGGTTTTCTATTTCCTCCCCCTTCTTAGAGTTTTGAATTAATGACCACCATTTATCTGCATGCCCAGAGAGACATTAAATAGTTATGAAATCATTCTTCCTTCAATTACATCCTAAATAAATAAATATATTCCATAACACACTTATACATTTCTTGGATATGAATGTATTTTTATTACCACTGAATGATGGAGTGTTTTGGTTCATGAAGCAGTGTAACACTATAACACCAAATTGTGGATAATCAAGATATTCTATACAGGTATGGTTATTTATCAAAACAAGATCCATCTTTCCCAGTATAGTTATAACTTATTCATCTATAGTTATATCTCTATCTCCAATATTATTATCTTATCTATGAGGAAAATCCTTACATGGATTATGTGCATTGATACGGTTTCCATTCCTTCCACTAGGTTCCATTTCTAAATAATGACATACAGTAGACTAGATTATGAATAATGTATAATTATGAAACTAGTCAAACACATAAAATAAATTGAAAATATCTGTATAAATAACATCAAAATCATAAGCTTGTTTTCTTTTAGAAAATTCTCAAAGTCTGTTATAGGGTATTTTTTCCCTAATCTATTATTTCCAAAATCTAATTTCAATGGTTTCTAATAAACTTCCTTAGATACCATCGGTAAATTCTCTGACACCAGTATCCTATTGTTATTGGTTACTTTATTAAATTAGCATTAAATACAAATAATCACATCCCAGATGACTGAATAGTTTAGTATCCTTGAAAAACTAGATACATTATTTAATCATAAATTACATTTGAAATAAAAAAAATAAAACATTTTATTTATTTATATAATACCCTAATTATCCTATATTATTCCAATATATTAAACATAATATAATTTTTGTCATCCTGGGAAAAAATAAACAAAAGAAAAATGGTGATCTTGAATTCTCTGTAAGGGTAATCATACAGTGGAAGTTAAATACCAAAAGAATAATATAGAGAAAAATAGAAAACAAATAATTCCATAATCACATGAGAAAAAAATATCCATCGATATCTTAAATAATTGAATAATAACATGTAAATCAATAAATAATCTCATGATGATAGAATTTATAATTTGGGACATCATAAAAATGTCATCAAGGCATTGGTAAAGAGATCATACATAACCAAGTAAGTCCTCATCCAATACACAAACTAGTTTGTCTCATGAGGCATATTGATGCATCGAGAAGCTATCGCGGGCCTCACCCTTCACTCAGTGAGTGAAATGAATTACTCATATGAAAAGGGTGATACATAATCAACGAAAACGTTTGTATTTAAACTATAATACAAAATTTTAATAATTTTCCAAATCAATAAACTTAATCATATACCATCCAGAGTATTATGGTGAGTGGTTTAAAAATAGTACATCCCCAGTCAAGCTGATCATAAACTATACGATCTTTTTTTTTTATCTATGTTTTGTATCCTTTAAATTTTAGTATAATTCTATGTTTTGGGCCAATTATAGATTCTCTATGATGTTATAAACATTACAAGGGGTGTCGAGGATTGTGTATATCTCGGAACCTTAAACAGTGGATAAGAATACTGGGTCACATGATTATTAAAAACTATAAAACCCATAACTCATGTTATCTCCTAACCATGTGGTGTTAGATAGAGGACCAATAAGGTTCCATAGTTTTCTCTAATCATTTTCCATGGGATGAACACCAGTGTGTGTTTCTCAGAAAAATATGTCAGATGCATTTTTCATAGTCAGCACATGGTTTCGCTTACCATATAGCCTAACCATGTAGGGTTCTTCCTTAGAAAGTGGTAGGTACAAGGTTGGTGTAAGTTTTTACCTACTGTGAGACCTATATATTTTTGGTAAAATTACCATTTTTCTTATAAATTCACTTTACACCTAAATCTAATTTTCATTTCTCCTCCAGTGTGCATACCTCATGTGTGAGAGCTCCCTTTGAAGACAATGTGGAGGCTTGGATACCATTCTTTCATCTAAAGTTGGATTTGATCCTTGTTCATCACATTAGATTTTTATTAGTAAGTACTCTATTCATCTGGATTCGTTTTTCACTTTTATTTCCCTCAATGATGTTATCTTGATTTTGGATCATATACCCTATATTCAGGGTCTTGATCTATTCTTCCAATTTCGTATAATCTTGTGAAATCCAAAGGCTAATACTATATGAGGAGAGTGTTAATGGATAGAGGTAGGTGTTCAAGGACTTATCCCTCAAGTATTTCCATTTTATAAACTATCATCATTGTGTACACATTGATTTTATTGGGTGTCACCTATTTAATTCATAATCATTTCTTCTTATCATCATGACCATATTCAAGAGCCCTTACTATACATGTTCATAACACCATTTTAGGTCAAGACCTCAATTTCTTCCACCCAAAGTAGGGTTATTCATTAATTATCCCTTGGTAACACGTGTGGATTTACTTGTGATGCCGTTCAGATGTGTATATTGACACTTCTAATTGTAATCAATTTTTAATTAAATGAATTACAAATTGATGATGGATAGAATGTATAGTTTCAACTTGACCCTTCTAAGTTAAGTGTTTCAATATAATAAATGAGTAACAATTGTGAATGGAAAGTATATCATATGCATCACATGGCCTAATTTCATGTAATTGAAAGACTTGGTTGTATGTATGTAGCATACCTTCTATGTGTAATGGAATAAATCTATGTAAGTCTAATTAATAATTAAGTAATTAATGTACTAAATGGTTCCATGATTTTTTATACCATGTCATACTATTGAAATGTAATGGATTATACCAAATGACTTATTAAACGGAATAAGTATTAAATGGACTAATGTAAATAATGAATCAATTATAAGGTTCTTATTTCATATGGACATGTCTATCTATATTAGAATGATCGGACATAATCCATCCTTGGATTCCTGAGGTAATTCCTTGAGAAATCGTAGGATGAAATTCTGATTTAAGGAGATAAAATCTATGGGGGGGATCCCACATTGGAATCTATTCCTTTTCCTCTAGTGGATTCCTTGAATGACGTCATAGGATCCCTTCTTTATCATTTTGATATTATGATGCCATGGATCAGTCTTGACTTCTATAGACAGGTGGTTCCATAGATACACCCATTGGGACCATTCATTTCTTTCCCATTCTTACCTTTCACATCATCCTTGGAGTCAGTTAGAATCATACTATAGTGAAATTCCTTAGGTGATGCCCCTTCGATTACATACAGACCCCTTATGGCCAGGCTATAGCCAATAATACTGAGTTGGATCAACCCTTGAGGTCAATAATGCATTGGTTATTACCTTGGACCATATTTATTATTATTTTCCACATTATAGGATGCCTTATAATACCTTGTTTACTTTATTACTATTATCATAATGATATGATATCAGTGCTGGTTATATCTCATGTGACTTATCTATATAAACTGAAATTAAATGAATTAATTAAATGATCTCATTTTCAGGGACCTTGACAGATGAGGTTTATGTAGTTATCAGTTATCATTATAGAATTTATTTACATTTTTATATGTATACCAGAATTCTTTTTAGATTATATTTTGTAGGCAAGATTATATAGACACAGATGGTGGTGGCCTACTAAGATTATTCTCACATCTTATTTGGGACACCATTGGTACCCAGAAAGATTATATGTATGCAAGTGTTGATAAGGGGAATCATCCCACTTTATACATCTGATATTTATTTTCTTCTTATCATGGAATTTTATAGCATATGGTCAAGCTGGAGCTCATGATGCTTGGATAATGTTAGGATTATATTTTATCATTATGTTTAGAGTGTATTTCTTACTGCCATGTATACATGTTTTCTAGTTTTATAGATACATTACATACATTATCATCTTTTTTATATGATTTAGTTTTTATATTTTATTATTATAATCATTTTCTTTGTTGTTATATCATTCTTCTACTATAGGGGGGTTACTAGTCCAGTTTTCATACTATTGTTTCTGTTGTGCCATCTATTTATTTATTATTCCTCTATTTATCTATTATCATATTTATCTTTTATTCTCAACTCTGGTTATGTGGGTATAGTATCCCCATGTAAAAACACTAGGAACTCACTTTTAGCCAGCAACCTCCCCCATACAAGGAGGTGTGCATGAGGTCATATGGATAACAGGGCTTGGGGAACCGTTGAGTGGAACCTAGGTTTGGGATTTCACAAAGTGGTATCAGAGTTTATTTTTCTTACCTTAATATTTTTATATAATATAGGTTATATTATGAAATATTTGGAACATGGTTATAAGTCGTTCTTGGGTGTAGTTATCCCACATTTAGGGTAATTACTAAATTTCCTGAAATGAGTTATCTTGTTCTGTATTTAATTTATTAAAGTTGATATCCTTTCACCATTGGGTGAAGCACATGCTATGTGATATTTATTCTTATTATTATAGTTGAGAATTTCATATTACACTTGGTCCCATGAGATGAGGGAAAGGAATAATCAATCATGCATCATTATAGGCACCTATAATTCACATACCATGCATATTCTATGACATATTGGTTCATTTCACTCATTGATTTTATTTTTTAAGCCTATGATTATTGAGTGAGCCATGGTTGTTTTTATAAATTCCAATATTTCTAACATATTCCATATTGTATGTATTTGGTTAGTTAAAGTCTCAATATTAATATTAATAGTTTTTTAATGTATAGTTTGATTGTGGAATCTTAAATAGCTAGTTTTTACCCAAGTTAGAAATGTACCTATGTTTATATGAGCTTATCTTTGGTTGTGATTGGGTGTTTTCCGGTTTCAATTCATGATATTTATAGGTCCTCATGGATTGGTATGGTTAATCCATCATAAATTACTTGTTATGTTCTGTTACCAAATGTAGATGGGGATAAATATAAATTTAATGGGTGTTTATTTTAGTGATAAGTTGTATGGGCCCTTATTCACTAGTAATGGAAATACATTTTTAGTTCAACCAGGATATTTCTATATAAGAAAATTCATTCTTAAAATATAAATCCTAACTTATAAAATCAATAGTTAACAGTAAATGAATTGGAAAGATGTGATTGACGCTTCATCTTCTAGAACCCCTGTAAAAAAATTCAAACACTTACTAATACTTAGCCTTCTATGTGAATAGATGGGATAGTTCCTTGGTTGGTGAGATGTTCATCTTTTGATCTTCTTATTTTAGTGATTTTAACTTATTTAAATCTTTATCTTAGGTGAAATATTGAAATTTTTTGAGATATTCTTCCATGACATCCTTGTGTCATACACCCGAAAGGTGGCTCCGACCACACCCCAAAGATGGTGGGCGCTAAGCTGGTAGACTTACCACTAGGGGTGAAACTAGAGGATCTATGTATCATGATCAAACTAGGAAATTATACTCAACATAGGGAGTGTTTCCAATGTATTATGCATTCTATACAGGGTTCCCCGTGATATGAACCTATGATGGTAGATCCGACATGTGAGTTCCAGTAGCGGGATCCTCTCATATTTACTGGTTTGGTGGTCCATAGGTTGATGATTCATAGATGGAGGACACTATATATATCTTAGATCATCTGGAAATGCCTTCATATAGGAGAGTCAAGCATTCCACCTAGATGATTCATGATTTATCCAAGCACTGGTGGGATGTGATTACCCAGGATGGTCATCATCTAGGCATAATCTAGTTGGACTTCCAAACCATATTCCGTGATCTATTTTTTCTCAAATGATGAGAGCCAACTAAACTATAGAGTTTACAAATCGGGAGTAAGGTTTTATGTCATTCATTAATTATTCATATTTTTTTACTTAATTATAGTTCATTGCACTGCTTCTATCTTGTGATGAGCTATCACATGATAGACACATCAATGATCAGATCCAGTATTCCATTTGGACTTAGATGAATGTTTTTTCCAACCTACCATTTCTTATATCATTAATCAAGATATTTTCACTAAGCACAATCTAAGGGAGGGTGATAGTATCAGGAACATATTATTAGTGTTGTAGAAGCCCAATAGTTCTTTCAGTAGTAGGAAGCATTCCCTCTGGGATTATCTTCAGAGCAGTGGTGGTCAGTGTAACCACACTAGTATCTCTGTTATATTCCATAAGTGTGGATGGAAGGGTCATATGAAGACTTAGTGTGACAGAGACCCTATGGAATGTTGTGATTATTATTTTATGGGGAATCATTATATAATCGTTTGAACCTTTCCATCTGGTTGCAGTGGAAGAGGTTCCACACTATCTCCACTGTCAGGGGTAGGATCTTTTATTACGCATCCGGAGGGGAGTTACAGTAGTACTAGGGGGAAAGGCTAAGAAGGAGGTCATGGTAGTGATACCAAACATCCAATCATCCTCACCAGTAGAGAAGTCACACTTAAGGAGTCTATTTATAGCACATGGTTGTGGATCAGGGCAGTTGCATGCATTATAGATTATACTTAATGATCAGAGTGCATGACTACATATTGTATGAGGTACTCTTCTAGTAGTCTCTTATATTATGTCTTATTTATTAAATACAAGTTCTTAACAATCATTAATCTCTTTATCCATCATGAAAAATCTCGGTTTTGAGATTTAGTACTACTGTTTCATGATAACCATGGGCAGACCTTTGGGTGTGTTGTTTGAGGGAATACACCAATGCATGGATTTTCCCTATGAGGTAGGAAGTTACACTTCCTTAAACGACCAATTTTTTCGTGGGATAATGGGATTTTATTTTATTATGAAGATGGATTGGTTGTTTCACTATGACACCTTTTTGAACTTTTATCACTTCAGGTTGTTGTTTACATCACTAGAAGGCAGAATTTATCTCCATAAGGATGGGTGGAATTTTATGGTTGGTAGAACTAGACCAAAGAATCATGGAAAAGGTGGTTTCAACACCTTTAGTTCTATTCTATTATTGTATGAGTAAAAAATACATTTTATGTACTTCCCTATAGTAGTAGATTATTACAAGGATATCTTTTATGATGTTTTTCGAGCTTACCTACTAAAAGAAAGGTAGAGTTTACTATTGAACTCATTCTAATAGCAGCTCCAATGTCCACTAATCAGTATAGGATGGAACCATATGAACTCTAAGATCTCAAGATATAGTTTTAAGATCAATATTCAAAATGATTTATCATACACATTATATCTTCTTAGGGTTCACCCATGATTTCCACCAAGATGGTGAGTGGGAACCTTCATCTATGTATGGATTAACGATTGTTGAACCATCATATAGTTAATGACCTATATCCATTACCACGGAAATATGATCTATTTTACTAGCTTTAGAGAGCTAGGGTGTTCTGAAAGATCAACCTATGATCGGGATATCATCAGGTGTGAGTCAGGCCTTCAGATATACCACATATTGCTTTTCATAGAAGAAATGGTATTTATGTGTACCTTATTATATTCTATGCTCTTATGAACATGCCTTTCATATTCATGGATTTTATGAAAAGTATTTTCCATCACAATATTGATTATTTTTTCATGGTATTTTTTAATAAATAGTTTTGTATTCTCATACTAATAGTGACTGTGCTAAACACCTTTAGTTCATTTTGAATATTCTGAGGGAGCATCATATTTATTTGAAGATTCTTAACTGACACTTAGGGATCCAAAAATTTCACTTATTATGTCATATTATATCTTAATCAATAGTATATGTTGACCCAGGGAAGGTGAGTGATGTGACTTCCTGGGAGTATCCCAATAATGTGTTTGATATACGAAGTTTCTTGGGGTCACATGAATTATACTTGTGTTTCATACAAGACATCTCATGCCTTTCTTTAGCACGTAATAGTCATAAAAATAAGGGTTTCAAGTTATAGTGGTTAGAATAGTGTGATAAATCCTTTGAGTAATTGAAAGTAAGGCTTTCCTCAACACCTATTTTGATTCTTCTAAATCACAGAAGAGGTTATACCATGTTTTGTGATGCATCAGGCATAATCCTATGAGTAACGTTGATTTAGTAGGATTGATTCATTGTATATAGATATCTTAAATTGAGGCCTCATGAGAGAAAATACCCCACAAATGATCTTTATCTATAATTTTTTTGCATGCCTTATATTGCTAGAGACACTATCTATTGGTTGAGTTTTTTTGTGGTGTAACGGACCACAAGGGCATCCAATATATCTTTACATGGTGTAAATTGAATATAATATATTAAATATAGGTTGAATGTCAATATTATTTCAATTTTGAGAATTCTGATATTCCTAGAAAGGGAAATTCCACAATAGATGTGTTGATTAAAAAAAATCAAGCATAGTCTGTACATGAATCTAGTGATGAATAGAAATTTATGACCCTCTTTTCGGAGCTGAAAATGGAGTTTCATGAGATTGATGATCAATATTATATTTTAGTCTTTATATTAAACTCTTCCGTCCAAGATTTGTTAAATAGAATTTTGTTTTCAAATCCTAAAGGTTTGGTTCTCTTAGAGTATATTTACTAGTGAGGACCTACCTTTGGAATTGTCTCTTGATGGAGATGATATTCTTTGTATTCATTTGTGTGTCTCAGTTCCTATATATATTAGAGAGTAACAAATTCACATGTACCATTATTCTTAGTGGAAATTTCATCTAGGAATATCCAAGATGTATTGGGATATGTGACACTAGTATTGGTGGATTGGGATAAGATTTTAGATAGCAGGCTCTATCACTAGGTGTTCCTCTTATTAGTAGAAGAAAGAAGAGTTCTAGAGAACTACTATATGGTTACATCCACTATCAGTCCTAGAATGTAAATGAAAAGATGTTTCTCTGATTTTTTTAGTCATCTTACCGTGGTCTCATCGAGGTAGTGACACAATCTGGGTAGTCATGGCTCGACTGATGAAATTATCCCACTTCTTTCCTATCAAGGATACTTTATCTATTGATGAGTTTGGAAGAATGTATTTCTGTGAGAACATACTATTAAAAGGGGTCCCTCATGCTATCATTTCATATGGGGATATCATTTCACATCATGGTTCTAGAAGGTGATACAGATATCTATGGGCACACATGTACCTCTAAGCTATCTTTTCACCCTCAGATAGGTGGCCAATCGGAACTGATGATACAGGTGTTAGAAGAGATACTCTAATAATGTGTCCATGATTTCGACGGGTTGTTGTAGAATAATATAACACTCATTGAGTTCTTCTATTATAATTTCTTACAGTTGATGATTCAGATATCTCTCTATGAGGTCTTTTATGATAGGTTGTTTTGTTCTCCCCTATTCTATTTAGAGGTAGTAGAAGCAGTACTACTATGTCCTCATCTCATTAAAGAGACTTTTGAGTAGGTTTAGAAAATAATGAATTGTATGTATACGTCTGTCTAGACATAAATATTATTTTAATAGTCATTGATGACCTATGGAGTTCGAAATCATGGATCATGTTTTCCTATGGTTATCACCAAGGCTTGGGCATAGATATATACAATGCCAAGAGATGCTTTCACCTTGTTTGGTGGGGTTTTTTCGATATTCTAGATAGATTCAATCCAATAGTTTATTAGTTAATATTATCTCAGAGGTACAATTCCATGCACAATATCTTTCATGTTTCATAGATTTTCTAGTATCATGTCGACCCGTCACATACTTTTGATCCTAGGGAGGTTGAGTTAGATGTTGATGCTTTATTTAAGGACTATACTATAAAAAATATTGTCAATATCAACAAGTTTATCAAAGGCTGATATTTCCTTTTAGTATGGGTTCTATGGAAGAATGGTTGTGTACAAGATTAGACTTGAGAGTGGGAGGCCAATGTATAAGAACAGTGGCGTGGAGTTGTTATTAGACTGTGTTTTCAACCCATGGAGGGTGAACTCGATGACGAGTTATTTAAAGGGTGGAAGGATATAAGAACCCAATTTTTATATGAAGTAAGGATCATTTAAATTTTGGTCTAATTCCTTATTTTTTTAACAATTATGGATTCCCTTAGAGGTTATAAAGGTTACTAGGTGTGTCAAAGGCTTGTTTAGATCTCAAAACCTCAACCAGTGGAGAAAAAAACTAGTCTGCATGGTTATTAGAAACCATGTGAACCATCCCACATGGTATATCCTTACCATGTAGAGCTAGATAGATAACCAGGTAGGGTGCATAGTTTTCCATAACATTGAACTCGGGGTTATACTTCTATGCAAGTATCTCAACAAAATTTATAAGAGGTGTTGTGCACAGTTGGTGCACTGTTTCTCTTACCATGTGGCCTAAACATGTGGGGTCCCTCCTTAAAAAGTGTTCAGTGCACAGTTTGTCCAACCATGTGACCGAACCATGCGATATAGATATTTTTGTATAAAAGAACCATTTTTACCTTAAAATCACTTTAAACCGAAATCTAATTTTCATTTCTTTTCTCGTAGACATACCTCATGCATGGCATCTACCTTTGAATCCAATGTGAAGGATTGGATCATTTTCCTTCATATGAAGTCTAATTCGATCCATATTCATGATGTTGGATGCACATTGGTAATTACTATATTCTTCTTGATCCATTCATCAATTTTATTTTCCTCAACGAAACTATCTGGATGTGGGCACATATGCCCTATTTTCAAATAATTGATTCATTCATCCAATTTATTTTAATATTAGACAAACTAATGGTTGATATTGGACACGGAGAGTGTTATAGTCTTGAGGTATGTGTTTTATGACTCACCCCTCAAGTCTCTCTATTTTATAAATTGTCATTATGTGCATGCTGATTTCATTGGGAATATCCTATTTAATTCACACTCCTTTTTTATAATCATATTGATCATATTCAAGAGCCATTTTTTATACATGCTAATCACATTGTTTGAGGTTGAGACCTCAACATCTTCCACCACAAGTACAATGATTCCTTAATTATTTTTGAGAAACCATTGAGGTTTTACCGGTGACACTATTTTGTTGTGTGGATTAACCCTTATAATGGTAATCCCTCATTAATTAAATGAATTAAAATTTTCTAATGGATAGAATGTGTAGTTTCCACTTGATCATTCTAAGGTATGTGTTTCAATTTAATAAATGAATATCTATTTTGAATGGAAATTATATCATATGTGTCACATAGCCTAATATAATGTTATTTAATGTCTTGGATTCATGTTCATAGAACACATTATCAGGCTTAATGGAAGAAATCATAGTGAACCTAATTAATGAATAGGTAATTACTGTACTAAATGGTTGAATGACTTTGTAATACCATGTAATGCTATTGAAAGGTAACGGTTTGAACCAAATGAATTATTAAAAGGCTTGGGTGTTACATAGAAAAAAGTTTATAATTAATCATGTATAAGTTGTTTACTGTATATGGACCTATTCATCTATATAAGAATTTTCAAACATTTTCAGGCCTTGGATTCACAAGGGAATTACCTGAGTACTCATAGGACACCATTTCGATTTAAGGAGATGGTTTCCATGGGATATACCCACCATGGAAATGGTCCTTTTCTACTAGTGGATGCATGGCATGACAACATGGGATCCATTCTTTATCATTTAGATATTGTGATTCCTTGGATACACTCCTTATATCCATATTAATGTCTAAAGACATGTGGCACCATGTATACACTCATTGGTCAAAATAATTTCTTACATGTGATTACATTGAATGTGATCCTTGGACATATATAGAATCATACTATAGTGAAATGGCTTGGGAGATTCCATATGGATTACATGCAAACCCCATATATCCATGATATAGATTATTACTGAGTTATATCGACCCCTAAGATTAAGTATTCCTTGGTTATTACCTTGGATCATTTTAATTATGATTATACTCATTACAGGAATCCTTTTTATACATTGGGTCCTTCATTACAATTATCATCATGACATGATATCATTGATGGTTATACCTCACGTGAATTATCTGTATAAACTGAACTTAAATGAATTAATTAAATAATCTCATGTTCAAATGCATTACCAGCTGAGGCAGATACACATATCCATTATCATTATAACATTTCTTTACATTTATATATATACCTAATCACAATTCAGTTTATATTTCTCAGTGTGGATGATATAGATTTTGTTGGTGGTGGCCAATTGAGATTTATCTCACACCCTATCAGGGCCACCATTGGTACCCATGAAGAATACATCTATACAGGTGTAGATAAAAGGAAGTTCCCCACTTTTTACATCGGATATTTCTTTCTTTCTTAGGATGGATCCTGGAAGTAGATGATCAATCTAGAGCTTGGTATTCTTGGATATGTTTTCGATTCATTTCTATCCTTTTGTATACAATGAGTTTCATGATTTCATGTATCCATATTTTCCAGATTTATAGGCACATGACATACATTATCTTATTTTTTATATGATTCAATTTTTATCTTTGATTGTTATTATCATCTATTTGGTTGTTATATCCTTCTTCCACTATAGTGGGTTACTGGTATAATTGTCATAGAGGCTATTTCTATTCTTTAATCTATTTAATTATGTTTCCTCTATTTATCTATTATTAAATTTATCCTCTATGATCCACTCTAGTTATGAGGGCATAGTCTCCCTATGGACACACCCTATTCCATCACTACTAGTTGACAGACTCAGGTGTATGGGTAGGCACGCTAGAGGCCATGTGGCCAACCGGGCTTGGGGAACCATTGAGTGGCACCTGGGTCCATGATTTCACGTAGACCACTTAATAAATTATTGTAAATAGTATTATAAGATATGAACCTCAATGAAGAATAATATTTAAAAATGGATTTTGAAATAGATGAAAATACATTAATTAGATCATCAAAATTCAAGAAATAAATACCTTTTCACTTAAAAATCACTTATCATTAAAATGTTACACAATTATAAAATAAAAAAAATTATTTTAAAATAAACTTGTAAAGTTATAAATGAATATTAAAAACATTTATTTTTCATGATGGAGAGAAAATACTCTCATGTTATATATGTTAAAAAAAATCCTTCCATATTTTTTGGTGTAAAGTCAGAGAGGACCTAGGATGGAAAATAAAAACTAATTCATTTAAAACAATTTTTTAAATAGTAAAACATGGTTAAAAATTGATTTAGACACTCATAGGATAATAATAAAAAAATTGAAATTATTTTTAGAAAATATGGATATAGAAAAGAAGCATTCAAAAATTGAGACTTAAACATAAACTTTCTGAAATAATGTTCAGATTGTGAAATAAACCCCTGCCACTTGGGTATCATTTGACTCATAAACCTCATGAAATAAAGAACTTCAAATAAAACTTTAAATAATATTACGACAAATAGATTCATGATACAATATATCAATGACTTTGTATATACCCCACACAATAGAAATAATTGGTGAACATGGAATATGTATCATAAATGTAAATGTGACACAAGAAACCCCTACCTTAGGTCAGAATTATTATTTATGTGTTCAAATTGTTGAGTCAAAAGTATTCTTTTGAATTCACTATTAATTTTTTTAGTAAATCACAAACTCGTTCTTAAATATATAATTACTATCTATTTTATATTCAAAGTTGTTTAATAATGGAATAATATCATTTTACCATACTATCATTAAGATTGTTTTCATATTTTATCAATAAATATTTTTCATATGCATATGATAATAATCATACTCATGTGTTTATTAGAATTGTCTCATTCCATGGTTATCATAATGATACTGGATATGATTTCAATCATACATGTTGAATATAATTTTTTATCGTACACACTATCCATTTTTGATACTAAAAATATTTTTTAAAAAATATTAATCATACTGACTCTCATAAAAAAATCATCAGGCCCCTTTTAATTTAATGTTCTATATCCTGGAAATTTGATTTTAATGAATGAAAACCTTTAAATCAAAATTATTTTGTGTATTCTATTTCATTATTCATTTAAATTGATGTTGTTTCTTCAGTTATAATATTACAGGTGGATTTCCTAGTGTCCAAGTACCTCTGATATTCTAGGAGAAAATCCAACCATTGAAGACCAAGATGACCATCAAGAAAATTAATATAAAAACCAAATTATTTAAACTAGCAACGAGTTGTTGCTGCTGAATTTTGAATCTCTTAAAGGGATCTTCTAAATTGTTTCTATATGTGAAAACCTTGAAGTTTACAAGTTTTGAACTACTTTTTCCATTTACATGTGACTCTCTAGAGTTTTTTTCTCCATGTGATACTGATAATTGTGATTAAGATCAAGGGATTCTAGGGATATGTATAAAATTGTGCTGATATTTTGTGGATCGAGGAATTTTGTGGCTAGGAAGGCAGAGATGTCGATCACCTTCATTATTGAGGGATTGTAAAGATTGCAAGAAAGAGTCTAATAATCATATTGAGGTCACACACTCTTGTGGGTAAGACAGACTTTATTGAATGTATAAATCAAGGGACCTATATCCAATTTTATTGGATATCCATCTCTTTGGGATAATATAATAGTATCCATTTACTTTTTTTACATTTCTTCTTTTTTGTAATAGAAAGTGAATCATTTTACATATCCATTTTTTTATTCTCAATTTTCTCATCATGATATTTTTAATTATGATTTCTGTTATAATGATCTCTTCATTTACTCAATATGATTCTATAAGCATTTGGAAAGAGTCAATAATTGTTTTACTCTTTTTATCATAACTATTGTGATTATTGCCCATATTACCCTTACTCAGATTAAATGTTTTTCTTAATGGAAAAATGATTAATATCAAATATGACATGTGTAATACATATAATAACCTACCGATTATGTTATTTTTTCTATCATACCCAAGGTGTTATCTGATTATTATTTCAATAAAAAATATGTCTCTGAATGTGATTAGTTTAATTCTATTAAATTATATTTCTTATCTAATTATATAAATGAAAGTCGTTAAATATACATTTCACCCCCACCCCTTCTTATATTGTGTCATCTATATATACATTTCAATCCCAAAATTAGTATCAGGGAAAAGTCTCTATAATAATGATACTCACATTTGGTATTATAGGAGGATTTCACTATTTCTTACTTACTCATTATTTTATTCTATTTTAAAAGTTAGAATTTTCTCTTATTATAAACTTTTGGTTTAAAAATATCTGTTACACTAAAATTTATTATGGAAAAAGAATTTTTTGTATTATTTTAAAGATGGTAGGACTAAATGTTGGTTCAAAAAAATCGAGATCAAAAAACCACCAATTTTTTATGGAAATGATTATAAATATTAGAGATACAAAATGAAGACTGTTGTGATCAAAACAGGTGTCAATAATTTTGTTATACTAACTAGTGATTCTAAAATTCTTGAAAAATAATTCATAATTTTTACCAATCAAGAGAATATTGAATATCAATTGAATTATAAGGTATGCTATACTTTAATTGGTTCTATGACTATAAATATATAAATATATACACAAATTTTTTCTTATGAAGAAACCAATGGTAATTGGAAGAAGTTAGAAGTCACTCATTTTCAAACATCCAAATTCGTTAAGAGAATAAGGGCCACGCTAAGAATATATTACTAATCATTTGAATTTCCTTATGAAAAACCTAATGTTAAGGTACAAAATAGGTTCATCATAATTTTTAATAGTTTACAATCCATGGTTGAAAAATGATTAGATGATGAAATACTTATTGAAAAGATTATATAAAGCATGAAACTAAACAGGAATAAAATAGAAAATCAGTTGATGAATCACGGAAGATTTCAAATCTCACACTTGATGATTTTTTCAGAACTCTCTTATAGTGTGAAGGCAATATGAAAAGAGATAATTAGAAAGTTAAAAAGAATAATGGTGGTGTTTCTTTTACTTACACTTTAAATCAAATGAAATCTCAATCACCTGAAGAGGTTGTTAAATCAACAGAGAAAAAGAATTTTATTGTTCAATCAAACTCATGTGATTTAAAATATTCTAAGAATGAGTTAGACATTATTTCTTGAAGAAAGAACAAGATTGTTTGTAAAAAGGATTTTCAATATCGGTATAAGAAAATTAACAAGTAAAGTACTGACAAGAAATATTCTGATGTTACCTATTTCTAACATAAAATTGATGGACATATAAGACCTAAATGTCTAAAACGAAAAAGAAAATATAGAAAATAAAGGAATTCTGATAGAAATTAGAAAAGTTATTACGAGATTTAAGGAAATAAAGAATTTAAAGATAATGAATCATGGATTTATAGTGGATTAGATTCTTCTAATAAATCCTTAGACAATGAAAATTATAGATATAAGAATATTGGTCACTATTTCATAATACCTTGTCAAAATTAATGTGTTATTTCTAAGTTACACACATAGTATTCTTTAAAAAAAATTATTTAAATGTTGATTATCCTGATGAAAATAAATATATATCTTTGAATGAATAATCCTCTCCAACCAGTGATAAAAATACTTTACTTTCATATAATTAAGTTTCTAGATTTTCAAAATTTCGTGAAAATGAAAAACAAAACGTCCATAAGAAACATGAAAAAGAAAATGCTTGAATAAATGTTTGGACAAAATATATATCATATCATTCAAAATATCTTGAGAATTAAATTTCTGAAATTGATTTTATGTCTAAAAACCATGAGGAAGATAATTCTGAGAAGGATAATATTTCTAATGATTTTTAAAAAGTCATTTCTAAAAAAAATGTTTTAGAAACAAAAGTCACTTCAGAAAATGATAATAATGTGGATAAGAATTTTGTTATAAAAATAATGTCTGAAATATTTTCTTTAAAGAAACATTTATCAAAAATTACCACTTGTAAAAAAGGATTTGATAAAATGTACAAACAACTCTGTCCATAAGGTAATAGTTCAGGAATGGGATATACTCATTCAAAACCATTTTCAAGTAACAATTATTTTGTTCCAAAAATTACCCCTTTTTCACAAAATTTAAAAGTGGACTTCATTGAAATAAAAAATGTTCCTTACATAAAGTTCAATCTTTATTGATCCATAAATCCTATTTTTCTAGAAAATGTGGATTCCTAAAATTTTCATTCAAACATTTCCGGATCCACGAAATTTTAGATTCCCAAAGTCTAATTGTTTTGTTTCCATGAAAACAAAACAAGTACTAACAACAATAATATATTGTACATGGATAATTCATGTTCTCGGTAGATGAATGGTAACAAATACTTGTTTGAAAATATTTTTGAAATGAAATATGGAAGAGTTACCTTCAGAGAAAATGCTCCGTGAATGTTTGTTGGTATAGGTAATATTTTTCATCTTTCAAAAGATTTGATTTAAAATGGTTTATTTGTGAATTTTTGTAATAATAACCTTAATATAATAATTCAATTATGTTATGAAGGTTACCTTGTATATTTTAGGAAAGATAAATGTATACTACCAAATTCCAAGGAGGAATTCATTCTTTCTTCCCATCAGCATGAAAATGTTTACACACATAAGTAAAAGACCTTAGGAGACAAGACTTACCTTGCCTTAGTGTAATGGAAGATCAATCTTGGTTATGGTATAGAAGTTTAGGACGCTGTAAAATTATGAACTTATGAGAATTTTCTATCAAAATACATTTTAAGGATCTACTAGAACTTATATTTATTCTTTAAAATTATATGACCCTTATCGATATGGAAAGTAATATAAGTTATGATTTAAATCAATTAGTGAAGTCTCAACTATCGATGCTTTATAGTTACTACACATGTACTTATTTGGTTCTATACAAATTGGAAGTATCAAAGGAAAGTATTATGTATTTGTTTTATTTGATTATTACAAAAGATATACATGTGCCTTTTTTCTAGAAAAGAAATCTCAGGCCAGTTTTTATTTTAAAAATTTGTATCCAATTTTAATAATAAGAAAAATTTATATTGATAACTATTTATAGTGATCATGTTAGAGAATTTTTAAATTCTAATTTTAAAACTATTTTTAGTAAGAAAGGCATTGTGCATATCTTTTAAACTCCCAAAACTCTTCAAATAAATAGTGTTTTTGAAAGAAGAAATCGTATTCTTTATGAGATAACAAGAACCATATTGATTAAATAATCTATTAAAAAATATTTTTGGGTTTAATCTATGAGTACTGCTTCTTATACTCTTAATTGAGTTTTAATTAGACCATTTTCTTAATAAAACACCTTTTGGGTTATGTATTGGTCTAAAACCAATAGTTTCATTCATAAAATTTTTTGGATTCATTGTATTCATTTTCAGTACAAAATATAATTTACATAAATTTGAACCCAAATCCGATGACGGATTTTTATTAGGATATTACACTACTTCTAATTCATATATATTTTTCAATAAAAACTCTTGTATAGTTGAGGAAATAGTACTTGTCAAATTTGATAAAACCTATCTTTTTTTTTAAATAATCCCAACATATATCTACTGATATTTTTTCCGAAACTGATTATCAATCTTTGATATAAGACTCTTCTAAGAAAGAGAATATTTCATAAATTTATTCTTAATTATTAACTTGGGAATAATTTCCATATTATATTGATAAATAGTTCTTAAAACCCCAATTTAGTTGTTTCTTTATAATAATCCTATGGATAGTATCATTAGTGATGTAGATAAACCTGTAAAGACTATAAGTTCTTTGAGAAATGATGTAGAAGATCTAGAATTTCTTTCTCAATTTGAAACTAAATGTCCTGATGAGGCTTTAGGTGAGGAATATTGGGTTTAAGGAATGCAAGATGAACTAAATGAATTTAAAAGGAACAAAGTCTAGACCTTGGTTGAAATACTTAAAGAAACCTCTATAATTAGAGTAAAATGGGTTTTTAGAAATAAATGTAATGAAAATGGAATCACTATTAGAAAAAAATAAATACTAGTTTATAAATGTTATATTCAATATGAGGGAATAAATTATGAATAAATCTATGCTCTGGTAGTTATAACTGAATCTGTTCGCATATTATTAGCCTTTTCAGCATTCTTTAATTTCAAACATTTTCAAATGGATATCAAGTGTGATCTCCCAAATGGATATGTTCATGAAGATGTTTTTGTTGAAAAAACTCCTCATTTTAAAGAAAAAAATCCTCCCTAATATGTTTTTAAACCTATTAGAGATTTATATGGACTTAATAAATCTCCTAGAGCCTGGTATAATAGATTAACATGATTTTTTTTACAAAACAATTTTGTTAAGGGAACTATTATTCCAGCCCTCTTCATAAAGAAAGAAAACAAAAATGTTTCTATAGTTATAATATATTTTGATGACATTATATTCAGATCAACTCACTAATCTTTAACAGATTCATTTACTAATATTAGGAAATTTGAGTTTGAAATGAGTACGATGGGTGAGTTAACATTCTTTCTTGGTTTTAAAATCTCTCAATGCCCAGGAGGGACTTATATATCCCAATATAATTATAATAAAGATATTCTTAAAAAGACTGGATATGACAATACTAAAAGTATTAACACTCCAATCGGTACCACAAATACTCTTGAACTTTATGATGCTGGAAAACCTGTAAATCAAACAAATTTTAGAGGTATGATAGGAATTTTATGATAATTAACAGCTAGTAATACACACATAATATTTTTAGTAATATTATGTCAATGATATCAACAAAATACAAAGGTATCCCATTTAAATATTGTTAAAATAATGTTTCTATATTTAAAGGGATACATGGATTTCAGATTATTGAATTCTTTTGGAAATTATTTTGAATTAAAAAAAATTTGGATGTTGATTTTTGTGGTTGTAGAATGGATAAAAAAAAGTATATCCATAACCATTCATTTATTAGGTGATTAATTAGTTTCTAACTCTTGAACAAGAAAATACTCAATAGCCCTTTTCACTTACAAATCTGAATATATGGTAGCAAGAAGTTATTGTGCTCAAGTGTTTTGGATTCCACAGACACTCACTGATTATGGAATGATTTTTACTAAAACACAAATACTATGTACCACTAGTTCCATATCTTTATGTAAAAACAATTCACATCACTCATGTGAAAAACAGATAGATATTATATATCACTTTCATAGGGTTCACACACTCAATGGATATATCATCTGTAATTTATCAGAAAAAAATGAACAACTAGCTGATATTTTTTGAAAACAATATTTGTATGATAGATTTAAATACATTAAATATAAGCTAGAAATGATAACTATAAAGTAATATTTCATATATACTTATTGTTTAAATCATCTCTTTAAATTAATTTACTCTTTTTAAAGGGGTAGTACGTATGATTGAATGTTTTTCTCTTTTTATTTTCTCAAAATGTTCCAAACTCGTTAATTTTTCATACATAAATACTTTCTTACTCTCATATTTTCAAACTCATAATTTTTTCTTACTCAAAAATTTTGGTACTCAAAAAAGTTTGTACTCATAAATTTTTTAAACTCAAAAGTTTTCATTATCTTACATTTTTATACTCATAAATTTTTTCTACTAACAAATTTTCATACTCAAAAAATTTCATACTCAAAAATTTTAATGCTCATAAATTTTTCGTACTCAAAAATGTTTTTAATCAGAAATTTTATCCCTCATAAATTTTTCATACTCAAAATTTTTCTTCTCACAAATTTTTCATACTCAAAAATTTTTCTTAGTCAAAAATTTTTGAACTCATATATTTTTCATATTAAAATACTTTCATACTCATATATTTTTTCATACTAATAAATTTTCATACTCATGAATTTTCATACAAATAATTTTTTTATACTCATATTGTTTTCATATCCATAAAAAAATTCATACTCAAAATTTAATCATATTTAATTTCTTTCTAATCGAACTCAAAAAAAATTCATATTAAAATTTATTTCCGTACTCAATTTTTCTTTTGAAGAACAAAATATTGAAACCAATATATCTATTATGAGACTCTGAAAGGTACAATTTATTTCCTTAAACTTTATTTTCCAATTATATTTGTTGGTATTTCAATTTTTTTACATTTTCTAAAAAATATATCAGATTCATGATGAAGATGGTAAAGTTTTTTATTTTTTTATTTTAATATAAACCTCACTAGTTCAAATTTTTCAACTGTTTGATTTTTTTTATCTAATATAAGAAATAAAATCTCAACTGTTATATTTATTCAATTATATAAAGGTAACCCTACCCTATCCCATATTGGGTATCTCTTCTTTGCACCAAACCTCTTCCAGCCTTCACGTAGTCGAGACTAAATTTCTTTATGCCGATATTTTTTCATCCCACTAATGTAAAAAATAAATGAATCCTCTTGCACTGTGTCTCGTAAAGTGATGGCTATGGTTTCCTAAAAATATTTCTCAGTTGTGAAGTATTTTGGAGAATGGTTAGTTAGTATAGAGTTATATGATAAGTATGATTCCTTATTGAAAAAAATTATTCATTTCCAAGGATCATATTATATTTGTATATAGAAACCTAAAACTCATCAAGATCCTATTATCATTAGTGATTTTAGAAAATTTTATACTACTATGAATGTTGATAAGGATTTAAAAGTAACATTTTCAATGTACGATATAGATATTAGTATAATAGGAAATGAAGCCTCACATTTTTTTAGTGTGTCATCAGAAGTTGATGTCTTTTTTCCTTCACAAAATATTCAAAAAGTAAAATGATCCATAAAAAAGAGTGATAATAGAAATATATTTTTCTGATTCATGAAGACAAAAGGAAAACAAATCATCTTTCAACGAACAATCATCTTACAACACTTTGTATGAATGAATTTATAATTCTGAGAAAAGGTGAGAGAGAAACCTTATAGTTTTAAGATGTCTTAATACTTGATTATTTGGTTAATATGAATAAATTTAATTTGACGGGTTATATATTCATAACCATAAGCAATCTTAAGTCTGGAGAAATTAAGTCTTAATAGGTTATGTTTCAAAATTTTTTGAGAAAGATGCTTTTTGAAAGTTTAAAATCTTGTAATCTCCAACTCAACTCAGTGCCAGGAAATTTGAAAGTTCATTAGATTAGTAATGATATGATAAAGAGGATAAAATTTCATTATGATTAAGAATCAAAGAATTTTGTTAAAGTTTCTGAATCCGAATTTCCAAAATAAATAGTTTGAGGAAGTCAGAGTGTTCCAAAACAATCAGTTTCAATTTTTTTGAGAATGAAAAGAATGTTAAGGCTGATTCCAATATAAAACAAAATAATAAAATATTTTATAGTGATGAAGTTTTTTCTTAGTTGAGAAAAATTAAATCCATCATAAAATAAGGATAACCTCATTTTGGTATTGATCCTGCTAAATCCCTAGTTAAAAAAATATATACCAAATATGTTTTTAATGTTAAAGAGATTGAAACAAGGTTGAAAAATAAAACTTATGATAGTTTTTATCCTAATAAGTTGTTGAATAGTGTTGAAAATTAAGGTGATGAAATTTCTATAAGGTAATCAATTAATAATAAGCAATCACTCCCTCTATCTAGGATAAGGGATAGAAAAAATATAAAATATAGTGAAGAATTGTCTCCACCAAAGTATACTCAAAAAGAATTCTCATAAGAACAAGAATATACTGAAATGAGAGAGATATATGAGTATATAAATTAAGAGGAAGAAATAAATGAAGAGGAGGATAAATAAGAAAAATAAAAATAAGAAGAAAATGAGGAATGGGGAATGAAGAGGGAAATGACAACGATAAGGATGCAGGTCAATATGAAAAATATTAATTCAATATAATTCCAATAATATCATTGGAAGATACTTATTTCCAATTACCATGCCTAGGATTAGAGTCTTCAAAGAATGATAATCATTCAATAAAAGTTGAAAAATTCAATCATAATTCATATAAAGAAGAAGAGACTAGATCCGATGAAGATTGGAATTAGAATTTGAATCATGATGCTGCCGAAAGACATTTGGGAATAATTCATGATTTTGCAGAAGATACTAATTCAAAAAATAATGTTTCATTTAAATTAGATCAGTATGTTATTAAATCCCAAAATTTATTTGAAAATGAAATTCCATATATCCCAAGGATTGAAGGTAAAATTTTTTTGGTTATGGATAACCAAAATAAAAGATCCCACTAAATCAAACCTTTAAGAAAAAAGACTGATCAAGCTCAAGGATGAATTTAAAGTGTTTGAAAAAAGATAAAAGGAACATGGAAATAATTACAATAAAGTGGTGAAGTGGTCACATAAATTTGATTCAAGTATTAAACTTCCTAAATATTAAATTTAAGATATTAAAATTATTTGGAATTAAGCCATAGTTGCATTCAATAAATTTTCTTGTGATTCAACTTGAAAAATGAAAGACTTTAGAATCCCAGATGATTCTCAATATGAAGTATTAAAAAATATTGAAAAGAATATAAAGGATATTCAATCAGAAATCTCAAAGTTCATGGTTTAGAAATATGATATAATTGATTTGAAATATCAAAATTTCTTGTTGGATGATATACTTGAAGTTCATTATCAAACAAAATCCTAGGAACTCAATATCCATACTCTGGAAGAAAATCTACAATCACAGTTTTAAAAGATTCATACACATGACTAGTTTTTTGAAGAATAGGAATAATATTTTTGGTCTTAAAAGTAATATATTTATACACTGATGGATGATATAAAATAATTAAAAATAATTAATTTAATTTTATTAGATCTCTTAAATAATCAGAAGGAAAAGGATAAGAAATAATTTTTTGTGAACTCTTGTTGTAATATTTTTTGAAACATTAGTGAAATACTTTGGAATCTAAAACATTTTGATTAAAGGATTTAAATTTTTTGGAATTTTCTTTCACTTATTTTAGATGATCAAATTCTTTATTACTTAATGTTTTTTATTCTCTTACAATTTTATAAGTTTTATAAGTTATTCCACATTCTTTTTTATAACTCAAAAATAGGGAGAATGATTCATAAAGGAGGGAGAATGTATTTAACATGGGGATAATGGGATAATGATAATAACATAAGGATAATGCCTTTTGTAATGGGTATTATTGTTAAAAAATTAGAGAATATGATCATTAGGGATTTTGTTATCTTAAGGGGAAGTTAGTCATATTCAACATCATATTAAGACGTGTTTTAAAACTCAAAATGAGATAAGTGTAAGTGTTTACTTATAAATATGATGGTTCTATAAAACATTTTTATTATCAAGTTTTACATAATAATTTTTCATTTTAGACCTATGGTTTGTGCTTTCCAAAAAGGGGGATATTGTAGAGTCAAAATTCTTCTTTTGGCCTCTCTATTCCTTTTGTTTTGGAAGTAACAAACTCTTTATTAAATATCTAATTACTAACTCATTTATATTAAAATTATTTTAAGAATAAATTCATATGTTTTTTACCATAATTTCATTAATATTTTTTTTATATTTTATCTGTACACTTTTTTTCATATTCATACAATAATAATCATACTCATGAGTTTTTCAGAAAAACTTCATTCCATTATTGTCATAATTGTTTAGTTAATAAAGTTTTCCTTATGAATTTTAAATTATTTATTATTGGAGAGATTTTTGAGTCAATAAGGTTTCCTTCTGACTTTACTATTCCTTCATGTTTTGAAAATCACAAACACCTTATCTTAAGGAAAATTTCATTTACTCTATGTTTTACTTTTATAAAAAAAAATTTCCTTCCCCAAGGAAATTTAACCTTACCATTTTCTTCATTGTTCATTTTATCTATAATTATAAAATCTGGTTTCATATCTAAAAACCTCGGAATAATATAATACTTAGATATAAATAATTCTGTTTTTAGGATCTGAATTCAGACTCTGAACTCTTATGAGTTCCAACTATGAGTTCTCTGAATTCAGACTATGAACTCTTATGTGTTTTGACTTTGAGTTCTCTGACTTCAAACTTTGAACTCTTATGAGTTCTGACTCTGATTTCTCACAATTTAGACTTCGAGATCTTGTGAGTTCTGACTTCAAGTTCTCTGAATTCATACTTTGAACTTTCTGAGTCCAAACTCGAAATTCTAATGAATTCAAACTCTGAACTTTCTAAGTTCAAGTTCCAAATACTTGTGAATCCAGATTCTGAATTCCCTTGAAATTCAGACTCTATAATTCTATAGAATTCAGGGTCCAAATTCCTTGGAAAACAGAATCTGAATATTCTTTTGTTATAGAAACTGAATTTGTTTTTTGGTTAGACTCCAAACTTTTATTCTTTACATTCCGAATAATTAAGTTTGGTTAAGTAACCATACTTCTTTATTATACTTTTTTTGGTTATAAAATGATGTCGTGCAATCAGTTACTTTCTGACTGTTGGTTGAGTGAAACGTGTATAGGTCCCTCAAAAATTCAAGGAAAAATAAGACCATTGGAGGAGGGAGCCTACTGTTGGTGTTGTTCCTATAAATAGGATCTCATGTAAATGAGCTCAATACTATTCTATGACTCTAGAGATTTCATTATTTTGAAGTTATTTCTAAATACAGACTTTCATGCATTGTGCGTACTGAACATCTTGTTCAGATTTGATTTGTGCGACTCCGAATGTTGCTGAGTACATTCGAGGAATTCCTTGTTGAGGAAGACAGAGGTTCTGACTACCTTGAAATTGAGGACTTGTAGGGATAGCAAGACAGACTCCAATATTTTTATCGAGGGATTACCCAAGTGGGGGTAAGACAGACTTTCTTGAAAGAATAAATCAAAGGACCTTTATCCATGGTTGTTGGATACCCTTCTCTTTGGGTTAAAATATTTATTACTTGTTACTTGGTTTGTTTCAAGTTTTCCATTGTATTTTGATTGTTGAGGAAAGTATAACTATTTTATACTTCCTTATACTTGTATAATCTGATTTTAATAAAATTCTATAAACTTTAAGGTATAATATTTCTCTTTATAAACTTTCATTAAGTTTCATTTTCAGGAACCATCTTTTCCGGAATCACTTTCTCAGAATCGTATTTCCGGAATCTAGCAAGTGTGTACAACTAGAGGTTTTTTGAATTACCTTGTTTATCATTGTTAAACATTATCATCTTTAAAAGTTACAAAGGCATTTTATAAAGTATAAAATTCACCCACCCCATGGTATTTTGAACATCATATAATACTACAATTAGTATATTTATTTATTATTTTGATCCAATAATTGGTATCAGAGAAGGTCCCTGAGATACTAATATTCATATATAAGTTTTCCTTTCTCATGTTTTTCATTGTTCTATATTTTTCATGATTTGGAATATTTTATTTGTTTACAAATTCTCTTTACTAATAAGTTTGTGTTGAAAGAGATTTTCATTAAGATGGCAGGAATCAATGTTGGTTCCATAGACAACCTACATCATAATAGAACACCTATTTTTGATGAAAATGATTATGAATATTAGAGAGATCACATGAAGAGGTTCATTATCAATACTGGAGTAGATAAATTTGTTATGCTTACTAGAGGTTACAAAATCCCTAACAAAGAAGTTAGTACCTTCACCAATCATGAAAAGAATGAATATCAACTGAATTATAAGGTACGCAATACTTTTCTTTGTTCAATGACTATAAATATATATACCAAATTTTACCTTGTGAAGCAGCAAATTTTATTTGGAAGAAACTTTAAGTTACACTCTTTGGAACATCCAAAGTTATCAAAACTAGAAGATCCATACTCAGAGCTGAATATCATTGTTTTTTTCTTTCCTTAAAGAGAACCCATATGTAAGTTGTAAAAATGATTAATGAATATTGTTAATAGTTTACAATATTTGGGTGATAAAGTATTAGATGATGAAGATCTTGTTTATAAGATCATAGACAGCATGCCCAATGAGTGAGAATCCAAGAGGACCGCTATTGATGAGAACAGAAAGGTTAATCAGATTTCTCTTGATGAACTTTTCGGAACTCTTATTCAACATGAGACTAGAATGAAGATAGATGTTGATAATGGAAAGAAGAAGAATGGGAATGACAGTTTTTCTTTTACTAAAACTTCAAATCATATGAAATCCAAGACTCTAGAGAGAGTTACAAGGTCTAAATCTATGAATATTTTTATTTAATACGAATCTAGTGGAAGTGAATCTTCAGAGAATGAATTAGAAAATCTTGCTAGAAGGATGAATAAGATTGTTAGATAGAAGAACTTTCAATTTATATTCAAGAATAAGGAAAGAAAAGATAAGAAAGACTCAAAAGTCACCTGTTATGAATTAAAGAGAGCTAGACATATAAGGAATGATTGTCCTATGCTTAAAAGAAAAGAATTAAAGGAAAAGAATTCTGAGAAAAACAGAAAGAAGTACTACAAAGAAAACGTTAAGAAAGTTTTGAAAGTGAATTACACCTGGAGTGCCAGTGGTGGAGACTCATCAGATGATTCATCAGATTACAAATCTTTTGGATAGAAGAAACTTGGTCTAATATCCAGACTACCTATTGAGAATAATTTTTTGATGGCTAAGGTATACAATGCTGAATCTATGACCAATGTATCCATGAGTGCTGACTATAGTGATAGTAAATACTATAACTCTTATGATGAATAATATTCTTCTGATGAAGATAATACTTTACCTACATATGAATAAGTTTCTATGTTTCCTAAGCTCCTTCAGAGTAAGAATTCAAAACTCAAGAAAAAGAGTGATAAATCAAATTATAGAAATACTATTCTTTCGAAGGAAATATCAGATCTTTCTAAAGATCTTGATAAGAACATTTTTTATTTCAAATGTATTTAAAAAACCATGAGGAAGTAAATTATAATAAGGATAAAATTTCTAATGACATTGAAAAAGTACATTCTAAGAAAAATATTTTCGAGCCTAACTTTAGTTCAAGAAAATTGTTTTGGAAGATAAGAATTTATTTTTCAAACTAAAATCCGAATTGTTTTCCTTGAATAAGTGTTTGCCAAACTTTACCTTAAGTAAGGTATGTTTTGATAAGATGTATTCTCAAAACCAACCTCTAAAAAATAGTTCTGGTTTTGGTTATACTAGGTCTAAACCGATTATTAGCAACAATTATTTTTTTCCTCAAAGTGCTTCGTTCTGCACTAAGTGTCAGTGTGTCGGGAATTGGGCAGGAAATTTTTTCCTAAAATAAACTCAGTCTTTAGGATTTCATAAAGATTATTTTTCTAAGAAAATGTGGATTTCTAAAAAATTGATTTCTGTAATTTCCGGATCCAAGAATGTTTGGGTTCTGAAATACTAACATTATTATTTTTAGGAAAATAAAGAAAGTACCAATATAAATACATGGTACATGGATAGTAGATGTTCCTAGCATATGACAGGTAATAAAAAAACTTTGAAAAGATTATCAAGACGAAAGGAGGAAAAGTAACTTTTAGAGATAATGCTTAGAGAGAAAATATTGGTATATGTAACAACGTTCTTCTTAGAAAAACTTTAATTTCAAATTTTTTATTTGTTAAGGGTCTTAAGCACAACCTCATTAGAATAACTCCAGTATGTGATGAAGGTTACCTTGTGAATTTTATTAATGACAAGTTCTTAGTACACAATTCCAAGAAAGAGTTTATTCTTTCTGCTAATAGGAAAGAGAATGTTTACACACTAAACTTAGAAGACCTTAGGAGACAAGACCTGCCTTCCTTTGTTGAAATAGAAGATCATTATTGGTTGTGGCATAGAAGGCTAGGTCATTGTAACCTTAGGAACCTATGAAAACTCTCTAAGAAAATACTAGTTAAAGATCTACTGGAGCTTAGATTTGATTCTTCAAAATTTTGTGATCCTTGTCAATATGGAAAGAAATATAAAATAAGTTTTAAATCAGTCGGTGATGTCTCAACTGTTGATGCATTATAGTTATTACATATGGATATTTTTGGACCAACACAAACTGGTAGCATTGGAGGCATGTATTATGTATTTTTCGTAGTTGATGATTACACTATATTTATGTGGGTCTATTTTCTAGCAAAAAAAATATGAAGATTTTTATTATTTAAAAAGTTTTAGATCCCATGTTAAATGTGGGAAAAACCTTCCTTTCATAACAATTCATAGTGATCATGGAGGTGAATTTAAAAATTCTGATTTCGAAACTTTTTTTAGAAAAAAATGCATTACTCATAACTTCTCAGCACCCAGAACACCACAAAAAAATGGTTTCTTTAAAGAAGAAATAGTATTTTTAAATAGATAAAAAGAACCATGATGAGTGAGTATTCTATATCCAAACATTTTTGGGATGAAGCTGTAAGTAATTCTTGTTATACTATAAATCGATTTTTGATTAGACATTTTCTTAATAAACCCCCTTATGAGTTATGGAATGGTAGAATACCTAGACTTTACTACTTCAAGGTTTTTGGTTGTAAGGTATTCATTCTGAATACTAAACATAATCTCCACAAATTCACACCAAAATCTGATGAAGGAATTTTTTTATGCTACTCCACATCTTCTAAGGCTTATAGAGTTTTCAATAAAAACACATGCACTACTGAGGAAATAGTACAAGTCAAATTTGATGAAACTGATCCTTTTGTTTTTAAACAACCCCAACCTACATCTTCAGATGTGTTTTCAAAAACTGATTATCAACCCTATATAGAAGATCCTTCTGATAAGGAAAATTTCCAAGAAGATATTTCTAAAACATTTACCCCAAAAGACTTCTTACCCTATGTTGATGAACAGGTTTTACAAAACCCAAATTAGTTGTTTCTTAAGAATCATCCCAGTGATAGTATCATTGGTGATGTAAATCAACATGCAAGGACTAGAAGTACCTTACTAAATAAAATATAATATCTAGAATTCCATTCCCAATTAGCACCAAAAAGAACTGATGAAGTTTTAGGTGATGATGATTAGATAAAAGCTATACAAGATGAAATAAATGAATTTGAAAGGAATAAAGTCTGGACCTTGGTTGAAAGACCTAAGGAAACTTCTGTTATTGGAGTCAAATGGGTGTTCAAAAATAAGTGTGATGAAAATGGAAACAAAGTAAAAAAATACAGCTATATTAGTTGCTAAAGAATATAATCAACAAGAAGGAATAGACTATGAATAAACCTATGCTTCAAAATCTAGACTTGATTCTATTCGTATTTTACTTGACTTTGCAGCATTCTTCAATTTAAAAATTTTTAAAATGGATGTGAAATGTGTTTTCCTTAATGTTTATGTTCAAGGAAATGTTTTTTTTTTGAACAACCTCTTATTTTTTGAAGATACAAAACATCCTGAACATGTTTATAAACTTAAAAAATCTGTGTATGTACTTAACCAATCCCCTAGATCTTGGTATGATAGACTTACAGGATTTTTGCTTCAAAATAATTACGTTTAGGGAAATACAGATCCAACCCTTTTTATAATGAAAGATAAGAAAAATGTTTTTATTGTTCAAATATATGTTGATGACATTATATTTGGGTCAAATCAGCAATCTTTGATAGATTCCTTTTCATATCTAATGAAATCTGAGTTTGAAATGAGTATGATGGTTGAGTTAGAAATTTTCCTTGTTTTTCAAATTTCTCAAAAACCAGAAGGAGTCTATATATCCCAACATAAGTATATTAAATATTTTCTTAAAAAGTATGGTTATGACAACACTAAAAATATAAGTACTCCCATTTGTACCTCAAATACATTTGATCTTGATTTAGCTAGGAAACCAGTAGATCAAACATCTTTTAGAGGTGTGATATAAAGTCTAATTTACTTGAAAACTAGTCATCCAGAAATAATGTTTTCAGCATGCTTATATGAAAGATATCAATCCAATCCTAAGGAATCTCATTTAAAGGAAGTGAAAATAATTTTTCGCTACTTAAAGGGAACCATGGATTTAGGACTCTTTTATAATTCTAGAAATTATTTTGTTCTAAATTTTTTTTCAAATGCTAACTTTGGTGGATGTAGAATGGATAGAAAAAGTACATCCAGAACATTTCATTTCTTAGAAGATTCATTGGTTTCTTGGTCATGCAAGAAGTAACACTCAGTAGCACTTTCTACTGCTGAATCTGAATATATAACAGCCGGAAGTTGTTGTGCTCAAGTGTTGTGGATGCAATGCACACTCATAGACTATGGTATGAGTTTTACCTAAACAGAAATATTGTGTGATAATACTAGTGTCATTTCTTTAAGCAAAAACCCTGTAAATCACTCTCATGAAAAACACGTAGATATTAGGCATCACTTTCTTAGGGATCACACACAAAACTGAGATATCATTCTTCAATTTATCAGAACACAAGAACAACTTGATGATATTTTCACAAAATCTTTACCCTCCGATAGTTTAGAATACATTAAAAAAAAGTTAGAAATGATAATCATAAGGTAATATTACTCATTAAATTTATATTGAAATCTATCTCCTTACAGTAATAAACTCCTTTTCATAGGGGGAGTACATTTTCTTGTTTTTTTTCAAATTTTTTGTATTGAAGTTTTTCAAATTTTTCATAATGGAGTTTTTTTTGTAGTCAGATTTTTAAAATTTTTCGTAATCAAATTTTTGAAATCTAATGTTCATCAAGAAGAAATTTCCCCACTAAAAATAATTTTCCTTACAATCTGAAAGCTATGATTCTTTCTTGAATTTTCATAATCAACTTTTTCTTGCTGGTATTTTTGTTTATTTTTTTTAAAAAATCAGATTATCTTTTCCTTAAATCTGAATGTTTTTCTTAAAAACCCCAAAAGATCAGATTCCATCAAGGTTTATTTGAAGCTATCATATCTACCATTAGATCTGATCAAAAAGATTTTCAGCCATTGGATTGAGTTTGGAAGATGAATAGTCACTTCTAACACCTATATAAAGGACCCTCAATGGGTTGACCCACATCATTATCAAGATCTCACGTGCTGATGTATCTGAACCTCTACTTAAGCTTGTTCCAAACTTCTCAGAGTTTTCTCAATTTTAAATATTTGTAGAAGAATCCTCTCAGAAAGATATGTCTACTGTCAAGCCAATTCTAGAGTGGCAGGTGTATAGAGCAAGGTTGGTGCATCTGAATTTTTTTTCTAAGTATGATTCAATCATTTCATAGAACATCAAATTAAATGGATGGGAGAGTGTTTTTATATCAAAGCGAGGGGATCAAGATTTGGTATATCTAGATTTTCTTGTTGTGTTTTATGAATCAGTTAGTTTCTTCAAGGAAGAAGGAAGAGAGAAGTTTTCCTTCAAAAGATACGGAACGACTTATTATCTTTCATATACTAAGGCAGCCAGCTTAGTTGGTATTCCATACGAAGGGGAAGATGAATTCTGTTCCCACAAGTTGTCGGATGTCAAAGGAAGATTTTTAAAGGTGAAAGCTATGGAGTTCCTCGGTCTTACTGATGTCAAGACTCCGAAGATTTCTCACCTCTATAAAAATAATTGGATCCTTGAATTATGGGTTCAAGGATTTATCATTCCAAGAAAAGGTGACTAGGACACATTGAAGAAGAGTGATATGTACATCCTAGATTTTCTAGTGAACCTGAGGAAGGTTAATTTGGTTAAGAATATTCTGATTACGATCAAGAATATCATGAATTGAAATCTGAAGGCTCATATTATAATGTACCCGACCATTATTTCTAAGTTGATTGTATGGTGCTTAGAATCTCTTTAAATCCCTTGCAATTCAAAACCTTAAAATTGAAAAGTCATGCTAGTTAGTGATGATACTTTGAAGAGGATGAACATTGGTTTTTCTATAGACTCCAGATATTTTTATGACCTACCAGAGGTGGAATCTAAAGTTGTTCTGATGAAAGAAGAAGTGGTTGAACCATCGAGAAAGGTTGCAAAGAAGAGGAAGTTGAAGGAAGTAGGAGAAGAAGAGAAAACCCCAAAAGCAAAGGAAGCTCAATCCACACCTCCTAACCCAAAGAAGAAAAAAATCATATCCGGATGAGGTTGTAGCAATGTGGAGAGAATACAAGGAAAAAAGGAAAGTAGGATAACCTATTTTTAGTTTGGATCCTACTGAAGAAAATGCCTTAAGAGAGAAGACAGCTGATGATCTCGATAAGAAATCTAAAGAAAAGAAGTTAAAAAAGAAGATGACTGAAGCTGAGATAGTGAAATCTATTATGAGGGATAGTGAGAAAGCATCAGAGATCATTCTAGTACCAAAATTTTTCTTGGTAGAAGTATTACGTGAGACTCCGAGAAAGAAATTTATCACTCCGGAAAAAGTCCAAGAAAATCTTGTAGAACAAAAAGAAGTAGACAAAGTTGTGGAAGCAGTGGAAGAAGAAGAAAGCAGTGGTGACCCCAATGATCTCATAAATCAAGTTGAAGACTTCCATGAGAAATAAATTCCATCCAATAAATTGTCAATCTGAACCTTCCAAGAGGAATCTTCAAAACTTGCTACTCTTGGGATAGATGACAAGGTGAAGATGAAGTGAATAAGCTCTATAAGGAACTAAGTTTTAATAATGGCTTCCTTTATCCTAAATATTTTGAGGCAGGAGATGAGAATGACAAGATAGATGAAGATAATATTCTTCAGCTGTCTGACAGTGAACATATATCTCTGGATGAGGAAGCCATTCCAAAAACCAATAAGGGGAAACAAGTGGTTCTTGATACACCTGCTAAATTTTTTGTGAAGAAGAAGGAAGCAGGTGGATCTTTAAAGAGTAAAGATTCTGAGCTAGAGAAAGATCCCTCACCTAGAAAAGTCTTAGATTCAGAATCATCATCTCTAGAAAATGATTTCATTGTCCAGTCATTAAAGAAGATGTTTGGTACAATTCCGATTTTCCCAAGTATAGACTCTAGATGCCAGATGCTTCAACACACAATAAATCAGAAATCAGATTCAGTATCCATGGTGATGGACAAGTGTGTTATGATTGAGGCTGATTTCAAGAATTTCTTCATTCACTACGATGCCCACAAAAGATCTTGTAAGAAAATGGTTAGCTGGTCAAAGAATACAGTTGAAGAAATGAGGGAACTTGATGAGTTCCACGATTGTTTCAGGGAGGCTTTTGGAATTGAAGATGGTAAGATCATGGATCTCACAACCAGTTTTGAAGAAAAGTTATCTTTGGAACAAAATTCTCTGATTCCAGATGATAAGGATCTGTAATGGGAAATTATATTCTATTTCCCAAAGCTATAATAGAGAAATATATCTTCATATTGAGATAGAAGAAAATATTGTCAAGTAGGAAGAAGTTATGAAGTCTCGGGAAGAGGCTCTTAAGTGTCAAGAAGAAATAATCAAGGCTCTAGAGAAGAAATCTACAAATCAGGAACAGCTTCTTATGCGAGCAGAGAAAAATCATAAGGAGCTCAAAAAGATGATGACCGTAGTCCATAAGTTGATGTCGAAGGAAAAGGAAGGATAACTTTGTTTCAATCCAATATTATTTTGTACTTTTCTTCCTTGTAAAAATTCTTTCTAATCATAATGAAATTTTTGGTTGCTTCTCTTTTGGATGTGTTGTACTAATCTTTCAGGTACCATAATTTCTTTTCTATTCCCTCAAATTCTTTTAAAAATCACAAAGGGAGAGAAAGGAAAAAATAATACTAAGTAAAGAAGAAATTTCCTTAAGTAAGGGGGAGTTTATCTAAGGGGGATTCTTAATTACAAAGATTTTTTTACTCAAGATAATGAAAAATGCATTCTGGAAATCTATAATACGATCCTTAGTGTTCCAAAGCCTAAGGGGGAGTTGGTCCTATCATTATTACCCATGTGATAAGGGACATAAGTTTTATTTTCTAAGTCCTTATATTCTTTTTCATAATGATTTTTTTGTCTTCCAAAAATGGGGAGATTATTGAGTCAATAAGGTTTTCTTTATGAATTTTCCATTCCTTCATGATTGGGGAGATTGTTGAGTCAATAAGGTATCCTTATGACTTTACCATTCCTTCATTGTTTTGAAAATTACAAATAGCTTATCTTAAGGAAAATTTCATTTACTCTATGATTTAATTCTATAAGGAAAATTTTCCTTCCCTAAGGAAATTTATCCTTACCATGTTTTTAATTTTTCATTTTATCTCTAAGTATTAAATATGGTTTCATATCTAAAAACCTCAGAATCATATAATACATCGATATAAAGCACTCTGTTTTCAGGATCCAAATTCAGAATCTGAACTCTTCTGATTTCTGACACTGAGTTCTCTGATTTCAGACTTCTGACTCTTATGAGTTCTGACTATGAGTTATCCGAATTATTTCTCTGAACTCTTATGAGTTTTGACTCTGATTTCTCTGAATTCAGACTCCGAAATATTATGAGTTGTGACTCTGAGTTCTCTTAATTAAAACTCTGAATTCTAATGAATTCAGACTCCATGACATTCTATGTTTGGTTTCTGAATACTTCCGAATCTAGATTCAGAATTCCCTTGAAATTCAGACTCTGGAATTCTATAGAATTCAGGTTCTGAATTCCTTGGAAAACAGAATCAGAATATTCTTGTATTAAAGGAACTGAATATGTTTTTTGTTTAGACTCTGAACTCTTAATCCTTACATTCCAAATAATTTATTTTGGGTAAGTAACCATATTTTTTTCTTACACTTGTTTTGGTTATAAAACGATGTTGTGCATTCAGTTACTTACTAACAGTTGGTTGAGTGACACGTGTACCGGTTCCTCCGAAATTCAAGGAAAAATATGACCTTTGGAGGAGGGATCCTACCGTTGGTGTTGTTCCTATAAATAAGAGCACATTTGAATGAGATCAATGCTTTTCTATGACTCTAGAGATTACATGTTGTTGAAGTGATTTCTAGAGAGAGACTTTCATGCTTTGTGTGTACTGAACTTCTTATTCAGATTTGCTTCATGCGACTCTAAATGTTGCAGAGTACATTCGAGGGCTTCCGGGGATAAGAAGACAGAGGTTCCGACTACCTTAAAGTTTGAGGACTTCCTTGCTGAAGAAAAAAGAGGTGCCAACTACCTTGAAGTTGAGGGCTTGCGAGGATATCAAGAAAAACTCTGATCTTTGTGTCGAGGGCTTACCCTGTTGTGGTCAAGATAGTCTTTATTGAATGTATAAATCAAGGGACCTTTATCCAAGGTTGTTGGATACCCTTCTCTTTGAGTTAAAAGATTTATTACTTGTTACTTGGTTTGTTTCAAGTTTTCCGCTGCATTTTGATTGATGAGGAAAGTATAACTATCTTTTACATCCATATACTTGTATACTCTGATTTAGTAAGATTCTATACACTTTAAAGTAGAATATTTGTCTTGGTAAAATTTTACTAAGTTTCATTTTCCAGAACCATCTTTTCTGGAATCACTTTTCCAGAATCATAAATTCGGAATCATGCATGTGTGTAGAACTACAGGTTTTGTGAATTACCTTATTTAACCTTGTTAAACATAATCATCTTTAATAGTTAAAAACGAATTTTTTAAAGTATACAATTCACCCTCCCCCCCCCCCCCTCTTGTATTTTGAGCATCAAATGACACTATAATAATTATCTTCATTCATTATTTAGATCCAACAATAATGATCCTGGATACGATTTCTATCATATACACTAAATATTATGGCTATCATACACACTATCCAGTTTTCGTACTGATAATATTTTTATAATGATATAAATCATATTGAATCTCATTATAAAATTCATCAAACCCTTTTCCATTTAGTTTTTTGTATCCAGAAAAATGTATCGTAATGAAAGGAGAACCTTTAGATAAAAAAATTTCCATTTATTATATTTTAATATGAATTTAAAAAGATGTTTTTGTTCACATTATAAGATGACAGTTGGAGTTCCAAGTGTCCAAGCCCTCTGAGATTTTAGGATAAAATCTGACCGTTGGAGACCAAGATGACCATTTGGAAGAATGTCTATAAATACCAGATCATTTCAATGAGATCAGTGTTGTTGCTGCTATATTTTTACACTCTGTAGGAGCTTTTCCAAATTGTTTCTACATGTGAAAACATTGAAGATTACAATCTATGAAATACTTGGTCCATTTTCTTGTGACTCTCAAGAGTTTTTTTCTTAGTGTGATGTTGATCACTGTGATTATGATCAATGTCTTCCATGGATAGGAAGATAGTTGATCTGACCTTTTGTGGATTGAGGTATTTCAAGGCTAGGAAGATAGAGGTGTTGATCACCTTCTAGATTGAGGGATTGTGGGATTGCAAGATATAGGCTGATAATCATATATAGGTCTTACCCTGGTGTGGGTAAGATAGAATTTCAAGAAAGTATAAATCAAGGTACCTCTATTCAAGGTTATTGGATACCATCCTCATTGGGATAAAATAATTGTATTCATTTACTTGTTTTATATTTCTACTACATTCTAATAGAAAGTGAATTGTTTTATAAATTCATTTTTCAATTCTATATTCTCTGATCACGATCTTTTTAATTAAAATTTTCTAATTAATATCTCTTCATTTACTCAATATTATTATATACACATTATGATAGAGTCATTAATTATTTCACTCTATTTAACATAACCTTTTTTTATTATGATCCATATTACACTTACTCTAATTAAGACTTTTTTTATTTTGAATATGATTAATTTTGAATACAATATGTGGAATACTTATCATAAATTTTCTATTACGATACCTTGTCCATAAGACCCAGGGGATCGTTCAATTTTTTTTTAAATACAAAATAGGTTTTTGAATATGATTATTTTAATTATATTAAACTAATTTCGATCCAAAAATTAGTATCAGAGACAATTATCTATAATACTGATACTCGCAAAAACCGATTTTATAGTAAATATATATTTATTATAAATATATTTTAAAACCATAATCACAATTATTATACAATTTACTACATATTTTAAATATTTTATCACCATTTCTCTGTTAAAAATCAATGTTTAAGGTAATAACTACTTCATTTTTCATATATGATTCGATATATTATTTTTGGTATTTAAACTTTGATCAAGGTTTCATCATATAAAAAATGTTAATAATGATATATATATCATATATACTCATTATTTATGTATTTAAAGTAATCCATTAAATGTATAGATATCAAATTTTTTTACACTGTTCATGGAGATAGTAGGTCGTATGTACACATGAGCATTATTTTCATTTTTCTACAGATACAAAAAAATGGTAAATTATTATTGTATATAGAACCATTTTTGTGTTGTAATTATAATATATACTCAATATTTTCATCTTTATAATCATTCATCTTATGTGGTGATGAAAAACGATTTACACCGCTACATGGAGACAGTATGTTGTATATACGCACGAGTATTGTTTTTGATTTTGGTATCATGTAGATGGCATGTAAAATGGTTGTGAAATAAACTTAATAATATATAATTATATTTATGATACTATATTTATTATTTTATAATTGTTACAACACATTAATAAAAAGTATAAAAAGAAATAAAATTGAAAGAGTTGGTAAAGATGATTACCTTCTCTTAAAGAATCCTCTTTTGGGTCTTCTATTAGGGACACAAGGGGTTGATCCTTTTAGAAGACCGAGACCCTCCAGAACATTACTAATTATTTTTTAAAGATAATTGGGTAGGTATTGGTTGATCTATATGGATCAATTTTGTGTGAAGAAGTGATGTATGAGGTTCTTTTTATAATTTAGGTGAGGGGTATATTTGGAATTTCTCAAAAAATTAAATTATAAAAAATTCATTTATAATGAAAAATGCCCAAAACATGAAATTAATTAAAATATTAGATATTATAGTATTTTAATATCATAAACCAATATAATTTAGACATTTTTTGTATAATTTTATATGTTATCTTTTTTATTAACCCCTTTGTAATTATTTTTGACCTTATCTCTAATAACAACTATTTTAATAATTAAGGGTTAGTAGTGTTCCTATAAATGAAAAAACGACTCATAAATATACCATTCATGATATTTTAACTATATAATATTTAAAATATGAAAATAACTTTTTATGAATTTTATATAATTTAATAAAATTTTATTTTAATAAATTATTATTAAGGTCACTTTTGACACTATACATTTAATTTGACTTCAAATAAATCTAGGTAGAGAGAAGAAATTAGAATATAATTCTTTAACACCTATATAATATTTCATATATATCTATAAATTTTGTTTAACATATTAAATAACTCAAATTATTTCGAAACTAATAATTTTAAAATAATTTATTTTATTTTCTGTTAATTAAATAAATATTTTGTTAATATTTTTTAAGAATTATAGGTAATTATATAATTTATAATATATATATATAATGAAAATAATTCCATTAAGGTCAAAATATATGTCTATGTTCTGTATTAGTTTTATTTTCTCCCATTGTGGGTAGAGAGAAGATATTAAATACAAAGAGAGTGACATGTTGAACTATCTTTGATTTAAATAATATATAAGTCATTTTCATGGAAAAGTGTCAATTAAACAAATTTAATTTAATTTTAAGGAGATAATGGTAAAATCCTATTAATCTAAAAAGAATTGGGATTAATAATTATTTCCATATCACTTACATTCAACATAAAATAACCCAGTTTACCTTTTACTGTGGTGATAAAAGTTACTATGGTTACTATTCATTTTTATTAAAATAATAAAAGGGGCCCAATTACCAAATTTGAACCTGTAGATTTTAAATATTTAATTAATATTATAAAATTCAATATCCTTTAGTGTCATTAATTAATTTTAAAATAAGTGTGAAAAACATTTAAAAAATCCCATTTTATAAGATTTAATTTTTAATAATAAAATTGGATTTATTCTAATCCCACACATAGTAAAAAAATTATATGAACATTAAAAACATTATTGGATATATAATATTTACATTTCATTAAAACCATTCACCAATAGTTACTTATTCAATTTATTATGATATAAATACAATTCAGGCATTAAAATAATTTCTCAAAAAACACTTCTTTTATTATTATTATTTTTATATTTCTAATCAATCAATAACAAACAATTTTTATTCTAAAAATATATAAACCATATATTTTCAAATTTTATCCAATACTATATATTCCCATAAAATTAATGTCAGAGTTATAACAGACACATAATAATATATCGTGGACTGCTTGAACTCGGTGTTGCGTGCAAATCAAGCTATTGAAGAGATAAATTTTATTTAAAAAAGGCATAACTTAAAATGTTGTGTCGTTACTAAAATGGTTATTACTTGATATTAAATATTAATAATTCTTCATATGGTGACATAATAAATTAATCTCTAAAACCTCATCCAAATTTAAACATAAATAGTTTCGTAAATGGTTAACCTTATGACCCATAAAAATGATTAAGATCCAAAACATTATAAAGGAGGTCACTAAACTTAAAAAATCAAAATTATCATTATTCCCCAAAAAACATAAAGTATATATTAATCATCACATGCCAAACATGTGAATACCTTCATCATGTATTCTCTTGAAAAATAGTAATAACATGAATTACAACAAAATCTTATAGAAATCATTCATGCATCATTATTCCATAAATAACACACAGATTATTAGATATATTCCTTAAATAAAAAAATGTTTTTAACTCCATTAATGATATAATAAACCACATAGTAAACAAATAATTAATCAGTTCCAAGGTATTTTGTACTATCCAGTTTACTTTATCCATATTATTTATCTTCTTATCCCAATATAGTTATCTCAACATTAGGAACATATTAAAGGCTATCTTTCCCTCAATAATGTTTTTTTTCAAGAAGTTAAACTTTCCAATGAATCATTTTTTGGGTTCATCTGTACCATTAAATTTACACATTCAGATCCTCAATGAAAGAGTACTACAGTACAATCCTTATACATTTTATAATTCTTATAAACAAGATATCATCGATAAAATACTCAAATGACATAATTTTTTAATTAAAAAACAATCACATTAATCATTCTACTTCATCTTTGGGAATAAAATAGGATTAACCATTATACATTTATTACTTTTGAGGTATATTCCCTTTATGCTTGGGTCATTTATTTTCATAATTCCTCATATCCTTATAGTTAAAGCATTGATAATTGGAAACATTTTTCTTAAATATGAAATCATGATCATGGAGGAATTTATCTCCACACTTGAAAAAAAACTCACATTCCCATTAATCTAGTACAAGGGTGTTTCATTCTATAATTATCACTTGTGGGAAAATCTATCATTCCCTTCTCTCCTTTATCCACCTTTTTTTATTTTTTCCTCTAATTATTTTTATTCCCTTAAATGTCATAATATTTATATAATTATTTTTATATATTTTTAGCATATGATATTATATCCTCATAAGATGATAATGTTTTTGAGACTAGATCCCTTGAAAATATTTTCTTAATCCAATGAAAGAAACGATCATTATTACTCTTTGGATTATCTAAATTAATGTGGTTCACATTCCATCTGCTAGGATTTATTTCTAAATAATGGAATACAATATATTAGATCATATAATTATGAAAAATAATGTATAAGACCAAAAATATTTAAATACTTAACATAAATTGAAATATTTTATGCGTAATTAATATTATAATCATAATCATGGTTTCATTGTGAATGTTTTTATATCATAAAAATATTTTCATATCCCTAAAAATGGTTTGTAAATAATATTTGAATTAACCTAAGAATGGAAAACTTGGTGTGTAGTAAGTCTTGTTTTCATACACTATGTAATGATTGGGTTAAGACCAATACACCCTTTTTAGAGTTTTTACCCCTAGATATATTTGTTCAAGAACCCCGTCCACTTGTAGTGTCCAAAAAGGGATGTATTTTCTATGAAAACCCACATAATATTTTATTTACCAAAACTTTATGAAGTTCTTTAACACTTATCCTCAAATGATATCATATTTTTGTGCTTATTAATCTATTTTTTCCTAAATATAGTTCCTAAGGTTTCTACTAAATGTCCTATGATATCAACTATATCACCCTGACCCTAGCAGCCCAGATCTGGTGTCTACATTGTTTCCTCTACATAATATACATGTAATCACATCTTGAAGAACCCAATTGTTTAGTAGTCTTCAGAAACTAGATAAATCATTAAAATTCTTATTATATTCGAAAACATTAAATACAAAATGTATTTTATTTGAGATCACTAGTTACTACAAAAATTGATAGTAAGTGGAGGATTTTTTCTAGCAGTTTTGGTAATTGTTGTGAAATAAATCTGGTTAAAATATATAATATAGCTGCTATTTCCTAAAACCACGATGATACTTTTTATGTTTTTAATTATCGAAGGTTTCAATTAAACTGCCACTAGACATTTTTACAAAAAACCTAATCCCACATCCCATTCTCCCTTTTTCATCCCTAACCCCCCCCCCCCCACTCCCCTGACCTCCTCCTCTCTCTTTGGTGGAAACCATGATCCCAGAATCCCCTTTCCCCCCACCCATCCTTCTCTCATCTTTACCATCCCAACCTCCTATTTAGATGGTTCCCTAGTGACATAACAGCCCCTCCCCCTTCCTCCCTTACCCCGGATCGGTTCCCCTTTTCGGTAATGATCCACCCCCCCCCCCCCCCCACCCCCAAGCTCCCTTTACTTGGCTCGAATCCCCTCTTTGATAGTTATGTAGACCCCCCTAAAGGTTACAACATCCCCACCCTGATTTTATTATTGAGTTGTTTTATATTGAAAATCATTGGTGATAAAAATACTATATAATTTGTTTTTTATTCCTTGGAAATTAATTATATATGTAATTTTGGTTTATAATGTGTTATTTAAAATTTTTAGTTAGTTTTCTAGAGTTATAATGATAATTAATTTTTTATGTTGTATTAAATTAAAAAATAAATTCTTTATGATATATTTCGGTTATGGAATCTAGATCATTCACGATTTCATGGTTTTTATTTCATATTACTGAATTCCACTTTGTTCTATAGATGTTAATCCAATCAATTTTTTCAGATACATAATTTAATCTATTTTCAAACTCATGACCAACTAATAGTAGGGTTTGGGGTAACACATAGTTTCATGACCAATATCATCAAGTATTCTAAGGACAAAGGTGTTAAAAATTAGATTTTAGACACTTTTAAATTTATCAGAATGCTTCATGTTTTATGAATACGTAATGAATATTTTAGTTTAATAAAATATATTGAATACTGATATATTAGTTAGAGTTAAGTGTTAAATTTATGGTAATCAATTATTGATAATGGTAACTGGAACAACCAAAATTGTTTCAATGATTTTATTTTAACTAACATGATTTTTAATAAAACTAATTGTACTGTGTAGTTAGTTTTTTATTTAGTCAAATGACAAGTTTTTTATCATTTTATTCGAAAAAACAATATAAATTATTCAAATTTATGTTATCATCCTATTTTTTATTTTTATCTCAAATTGATTAAACATTTTATTTGATGTTATGTGAATAGATTTGATACATATAATCCATGAAAAAATAAAAAGTCACACTAAACTCGTTCCATATAATATAAACATATTGATTTTAATATTTTCGGTATGAATAACATATCTTGATATCCAAATAAATTTTACATGGAATTAATATTTTTAAATTGGTTCTCTTGGTCATAATATATCATGGGAAATAGTCTGTATATTGATCAATTTAGCTAATTTTTCAATGCATTCAACCCACCATAGTTACAACACAATGAGATGATACACCATTATATTTTATTTGAATAATCCCATTCATCTATGTTTGTGTGAAATAATAATTTATTGGATTTATGTTTTTATATTATAGGCTTAGTAAGAAAATTTTTATTACTTTATCTATCCCATTTTCCTATATTGTTCTGATGAAAGAGTCAATGGTGAAGTTAGAAGATATTTAATTTTGATTTTACTTGTTTGATTAAAAATTTATATCATTTTATCTGAATATATAGAGATAATATAATCACATACCTATATATAAAATTTGGATTAATTTACCTTGAAACAGATCTTCACATGCCAAGGGTTTGGAAGAATTTTAAGATCATGCAATTTCAAACTGATCAGTGGATGGTAGAATAAAATATATTTTTCCTGATTGTAAATTCAAGTGATGGTTGAATAGAAATAAAGTATATGATCATTCTATATTAAAAAAAATTTCTTGACATGTATGTTTTATTTGGTATAATGAATCAAGTTTTATGGAAAGAATAAATAATGACAATACATTCAATGAAATAGATTGTGACCCGAAAGAGGATAATTTAGTTCGAAATTTGTTAAATTACGCATTTGGTTTTATAGATTTCAATGTCCAAGATTTTAATTGATCAAAAAATCATCAGTTATTCCTAAAAATGATGATATTTCTCATAATATTAGTGACCAAAAAAATTATTTTTATGAATTAGTTAAAGATGGACAGTAAGAACGGTATTAAAGTGTGTCGAGTATTTGAAGTTGTATTTTCTACTTAAGTAGTATCATATCAAGTGTCTCTATTGAATTAATAAAAAATAAATTTCCATGATTTTAGAGTTTTTTCATGATGCATTTAGTTAATACAATATCCCTACATCGTTCTATGAGATTAATAATTTCATTAATAAACTTGGACTAGATTATAAAAAGATACATGCAGGCCCTAATGATTTCATGATTTATTGGGGAGAATAATCCAATAAAGAAGAATGTATATGATATAATAGAAGAATATGGATGTCAATGAACAATAGTGAGAGTATAAATAAATTTAATTACAAGAATAAAACTCCTAAAAAGTTATTTCTTTACATTCCTCTAAAACCAAGCTTGTAAATATTATTCATGTCATATAAGAATGCATACAACATGAAGTGGCATGATCTGTATTGTAACGATATCTTGATGATACATCCAAAAGATTCAACATCATGTAATTTTTTTAATTTTCTATATCCGTATTTTTATTTGGATCCTTGTAATTTATGTTTGGGATTGGATTATAATGGTTTTAACCCTTTTGGTACTTTAAGTACTAATTATATCATTTGGGAAATTGTTTTGATCCCCTATAATCTACCTCCATGGATGTGTATGAATAATACTTCTTTCATTATTTAAATGATTATTCATGGAAACACTATCCATGTAAATAAACTTGATGTACACCATCAACCACTAATAAATGAATCAATAGAATTATGGGATGATGGCATGGAAACAAATGATGCCTCAATGAGACAAATATTCAAAATGAACGTTGCATTAATGTAAAAAATTAGTGAATTTTCTTGACTAAGAAATTTATCTAGGTGGAACTCTCATACTGGTTTGTCTTTTCTAGTTTTTAATTGTTATTTAGAACCTCAATGAAAACCTAATAGAAGAAAAATGTGTGTTATGTGTCATTATTGATTTATTTATTCTTATCATTAATTAACGTTTAACAAGACATAATTCAATTGAGATATTGAAATGAGAAATTCAATGAAGGTGTTCTATTGTTCAGAAATATTGGGAAAATTAATGAATGTCACTAGTGAATTTTGAAAATTTCATTAGTTTAAATAAGGGGAAAAGGGTATCAGGTATAGTTTCTAAAGAATCAAGAACACTATAATGGAATAAAAATGTTTATATTTTTTGAACATCCTTATTGTGAGTTTAATTTGATACGTTATAATATTTATGTAATTCATATTGAGAAGAACATTTGTGACAACGTAATTTTTACATTGCTTAATGAGTAAGGAAAATTGAAGGATCACCTTAATACTTGTGAGGATTTAGAGTCAATGAATATAAAGACAAGTTTGTGATAAAATGTAAATGGAAAGTATCCTTCAACTATTTCAAAAAAGAAAAATAATGATGAATACATTTCCTTCAAAAATTATAGAATGTAAAAGTGGTATACAGATATTAAAGTAACATATCAAGGTGTGTTGACTTGAAACATTGAAAGTCCCATGGATTGAAAAATCATGACTCACCTATTTTTATGGGGTAGTTGTTATCATTTTCTTTGAGTAATACTTTTCCTGAAAAATTAACTATGGTTATATTGGAGATTTGTAACTTTTTCAGAGAGATTTGGGGAAAAATTATAAATCCAACTGATCTTGATAAACTTCATGAAAGATTTTTTTGACACTTTTTTATTTGGAGAAGTTATTTCCACCTTAATTGTTCATAGTCATGATTAATTTTATTTTTCATTTGTTTGAAGAAGCTAAAATTGGTGGAATAGTACCCTATCAATGTATGTATCCAATTAATATGTATGGTAATATTTTTTTCTTTTCATTAGTAAATTCAATTTCATCAAATCATAGCCTCAATATTTTTAATTTGTTTCTAATTTATTTCATCAGGTACTTAGGTCATTTAAAATCATATATAAGGAATAATTATCAACCATAAGGATCTATCAATGAAGGTTACATAGATGAAGAGTGCTAGACTTTCTATTTGTGGTATTTTGAATGCGATTGAGACTATATTTAATCATGTTGGATGTTAATGACATCTCCACTAATTATTGTTATGAAAATTTTTCATCGGTATTTCCTAATATTTGAAGACCAAATGGAAAGGGGGAAAACATTACACTAACTGAATTGGAGTTACTACAAGATCATAGATATGTGATACTAAATAGGGTTATTGCAGATCCATTTATTGAATAATTGTGACTGAAAACAAAGAGGCAACTTAGGGGTCAAGCTTGAAATGAGCTGGAATAAAAAAAGTTTTTAATAAGGATATTGTTGAAGGGTCCACCCATCATGTAAGTATACACTCATATTTATATTATTGACTTGTATTTATTTTCTATATATTAAAATTAACATCTTATATCTTTTTTCTAGATAATTAATATTGTCAATCGAGCTAAAATATCAAGTGATTTGAATTATTTTGCTCGAGGTACTCTAAGGAAGGCTAATAGATTAAATTCTTACAATATTCATGTCTTTATGTTTTATAAAATTTATCTTGATGATGACATGATTACTCAAAATAGTGGTGTATTTACGTTTTTAGAGGTGGGATACTAATGGAATCTGATTGATATAATTTACGTAATCTATCATGGTCATCTTTCAGTTGTCTTATTCAAATACAAGTGGGTCAACATTGATAATATTATAATGAATAATTTGTTAAATTTTACTTCTATCAAATTCTCTCAGTTGATGGATACCAATGAGAATGAAGATCATGTATCATTTATCTTGGTTTCAAAATAAATGATGTTTTATTATGTGGATGATGAAATAAATGAAGGTTGGAGTGTTTTTGTACACATAAAACAGAGAGACTTATATGTTATGGGTGTTGATGATTAATTGGTGATTTTTTATAGTGAACCTCATCAACCAAAATATATTGAACTGTTTTTTCCATAGAATATTGAAATGGTAGAACATGCAAAATAGGGTGAAAATGAAGGTCTCATCCCAATAAAGGTTAATAAAAATGAAGATAATGAAGATGAAGATAATTGAATATATAAATTTTCAATGAAATTATATTAAAATTTCTCATTGATAAGTGTTTCATACATATATATGTTGTTTTAATTTTTCTTTTACTTTTTTTAAAAAAAAACTTTTAGTTTTGAATTTTGTATATATTTAATATAACATAACCATTTGAAATGAAAGAATGATGAGAAAATAAAAAATTTAGGATTCTAGCCGATCATCCTCTCAAATTTTTCTGAAATAAATGGAATATGACCATAGATTTAATTTCCAAATGTAAAAACCGATAGGATGTCATTCTGTATGATGGTTTTCCCATTGTGGACATAAATTTATTTTTAGTGTTTTAAAACACTAAAATATGCATGGGATGATCACAACTAGTAAAAAATTTTGGATTTACCTAAAAATAGGGGACAAATACTATATGTTTAATTATGAAATGTAGTAAATGATAACACCTCATTCTAAATGATGGTTATCCTATTATTGTCGTAAATGTGTTCTCAGTGTTTTAAAACACTAAAACTTGTGTGGATTGGTCAAAACCAAGAAAATAATGTCTTATTTTCTTGAAAATAGGGTACAAAAACTATATATTAATTATTAAATGTATGAACCAATGACATGTCATTTGGAATGATAGTATTCCTATTTTGGTCGTAAACACATTTTTTAGTGTTTTAAAACACTAAAACATTCGTGGAAAAGTCAAAACTAATAGAATGTTGATATATTGTCCTGAGATCATAGGAAAACCCCCATAGATTTAATTTTGAAATATAGGAACTGAATTAAAGTCATTTTAAATTAAGGATTTCTTATTATGGTTGTGAATGTGTTTTTAGTGTTTTAAAACCCTAAAACATGATTGAAATGGTAAAAAAACAAGAAAATGGAATTGGATTGTCCTATAATTAGGGTCAAACAACTATAGATTTAATTTTAAAATGTAAGAACTAATGTCACATCATTCTAAATGATGTTTCTCCCATTATAGTTGTAAATGTGTTTTTAGTGTTTTAAAACACTAAAATGTGAGTGGAATGGAAAAAACTAGGAAAATGACCTCATATTGATTAAAATTCTGGGTAAAAACTCCATATATTTATTTTTTAAATGTAGGAACTAACAGAATGTCATTCAAAATGAAATTCTTATTATTATGGTTGTAACCATGTTTTTTGTTTTCTAAAACACTAAAACATGTGTTGAATAATCAAAACCATTAAAATGATGTTAGGTTATCTTGAAATCCTAGTAAAATACCATATATTTAATTTTGAAATGTATTAACTTACAAAACAACATTCTGAGTGAAGGTTTACCCATTATGGATGTAAATGTGTTTTTAGTGTTTACAAACACTAAAACATGCGTGGAAATTTTAAAACTATAAAAATGACATCATATTGTCTTGAAATCAGGGTAAATGACCATAAATTTAATTTTGAAATGTATTAACTGAAGGAAAATCGTTTTGAGTAATGGTTTGCCCGTTATGGAAGTAAATGTGTTTTTAGTTTTTAAAAACACTAAAACATGCGAGGAACGGTCAAAACCATATAAAACAACTTCAGATTCATAAGAAAACATAGGAAAACCACCACTTATTGTTTAATTATAGGGCATTATATCATATCAAATTCATTTAAAAAAATTACTAGATAAATTTCAAGAACACCGCATGTTGCATTAAAAATAAATTGAAATACTAACTTATCCCTTTTTAGTTTTAAGTGTTGAATCATATCTTAGATATGTATGTTTCTTTTTTGAAATTGTTTTTGAATTATATATTATTATTTTTATTTCAAAATTTAATCTTTTTGATTAACAAAATAACAATTTTTATGTTCATCGTTCTGAATATATAATGTTTCTTTTCTCTTTCGTATTTATTTTCCTAAATGTTATGATTTTAACTATAGGTGGCAGGTGTCGATAGTGGGTAGGAGGTTGACCATTCTAATCAATGACATTTTTTAGAAGGAATTCATGATGGTTCTTAGTTTCCATGATATGTTAAAATTTTATCAATTATTATACTATAATTTTGATTTATTATGATTAGTTTTAATTTTTATTTCATTTTTTGTTACAACAGAGGAGATGACGTTGTATGTTTCAGTTGATGTGATTATTTGTAGGATGAAAGATGCATTGGAGTTTATGGAATTTATGTATATTGTTCATGGGTTCTTGTAAGACATATTTCACATTTATATATTGATGACCAGTGTATTGGTTGATGTGTGTGGTGACTCAGACTTAGGTTATGATGATTGGGGCTATTTGTATAACTGTGGACTTCTGGTGTATGAATGATTGGTTTATCATATATTAATGTTTGATTTTATAGCATTTCATTTTTTTATATTTATAATTTTTGATTAATTTTTTTAAATCAAAATATATTTAGTGGTAGTTTTTTTTGTAACTGCCACTAAACATATATTGTTGAATGTATTTAGCAGTGGTTCAGATTAACCACTGTTAAATATAATCCCTGCTAAATGATTTGTAGTGTTTAATTCTATTTTTATTATTTATTTAGTGGAAATTTACAATATAAAATAAATTCCACTAAATAAAAAACAAACCACAACTAAATTTTCCAAAAACATCACTAAAAAACTATTTTCAACTAAAATAAACCGCCACTAATTAACTAGAAATTGTGAAATATGTTGAAGGCTTACTAATCATCACTAAATAATTCAGTGACTGTTTAAACCACCACTAGACCAATAAATAATCTCCACTAACCATCACTTATTTTGTAATGATTATTCCTCTTAGTGTATCCATTTATATAAATTAAAAAAACATCATGATATCCTATGGAAAATAAAGCATAATTAAGGGGAGGTATCAAGTGATTAGTAATGGTAAATGTACAGTGGAAGTTATAGATAAATAAGGTATAATAAATATGGAATGGTAAATAATAGAAATGCATTCCATTTAACCAATGCACTAATTATAATATTGAAAGAATAAATGATGATCAGATAATTCTATAGAAATAATCACATGAGCTTGAAACAAAACCAGGGATATTGTAACTAGTCAAATAATCACCTGGGGTAACAATAATTGAATTCATAATGATGGAATCCATAATTTTGGATATTTAAATCATTTTACTGAGGCCTTGTTTCAAGATATATAATATTATTGATGACCTCTTCCAATAAATCTATATAAATGTCCAATCCCTCAATCAAAACCCAATCAACTTTGTCTCATTAAACCTACTGATGCATTGAGGGGTTATATATGACCTTTCCCATCACATACTAAGTCCAATTGATTCGTCATATGGAAGTGGTAAAACAAAATCAATATAAACATTCATATTGAAAAGATAACTTAGGAAATGTTAAATGTTACCATAATAAAAAAACAAAATAATAAATCATCTAGAGTAAAATGTTCAATGGTAAAAAAATTGTACATCCCTAGTCAAACAGATAATAAACCATCCAAATAAATAATAATTATGGTATCATTGGATTATAGCCCCATTAAATCATAAGAAACATCAAATAATTTCTTCCTATATGGAAAATCATTTTGAAATATAACATGGTTTATTTATTGATGAAAATAAACTTTTTCTGAAAATAACCCTTTTATTTTAAAACTAGTAAATTTAGAAAATGTTTTCAAAATACTTCTATTATAAAATCAATTTTAAAAACTAATTATTTCTAGAATATTAGGAAAACATATTTCAAAATACCATTGTAAACTTTCAAATGAAGCTTCAAATAAATAATGTTCCTGACAATGGTTAATTTTTTATATATTTAATGGGTTAAAAAGAACATTCCATTTTTACTATAAAGGGTTAGAAATGTGACTCATTTAGAAAATGATAAGAATATTCCTTTAAACCCATTTTGTAAAAATGAAAAAAATACAAAAAAAGTTATTTAGAAATAATTTTTATAATTCTCGTACTTTTTTGGAAACATTTTTATAAAACATGGTTTTGGAAGAAAAATTATTATTGATCGAAGAAAGAAATAAAGTCATATTTTCTTAGAAACATTTTCTTAATAATTTTAAGTACCAAAGAGAGGGAAAAAGGTAATATTACTTTAAATAGTTCATAAATAACCATATGAAAAGAAAATATATTAATTTTAAGATAATAATATAAAATAAATACCCTAGGAAGACTTAAATAAAAACAATTCTGAATAATGATGATATTGTAAAATAAACTCTTACTTATTTGATAACTTTTGAACCGTAATCCCCATGAAATTAATAAATTTAAATGAAACATTAAATATAATGAATATAAATTAGTTAATGATAAAACATAAGAAATGGAATTATATACACCATAAAAAATAAATAAGTGGTGAATATGGTTTATTCCTCATGAAAGTAAAATTGAGACGAGAAACCCTTAACTTGTTTCCAACTTATCATGTACGTTCTTTATCTTCCTGAGTAATAAAATTATGTAAATTATTAACATTATTAAAAAATATTTTCATTTTTATTATTCCTTTTATTTCACTTATTACCATGTTATATGTTATTACTTAATTAATTATTTTTACATCAAATATTTCAATGATATTTTACTTATGTGTCAAAAATGACTTTGATGGATTGAATATAGTAAAAGAGGTCATCATTTAAACATATATAGAATAATAATCATACCATAATTACAATATATATACATAAATTATACTTATAAAATAATTCATGAAGTATATATATATATATATAATGAACTACATTGCAATCATGGAGAAAGTAGGTCATACGTACGCATGAGTAATGTTTACGTTTTTCAATGATCATTATGCAAAGAATGTGCGTAATATGTTATCTTTATAAAATGATCATAATGTAATATATACAATATTATTCTTTTAAATATACTTATTTATATCATCCATGTGGTTTGGTGATTAAAACAAAGTCACTTCACTTTATGAAGGTGGTAGTCCACACGTACATGAACAACGTTTTCATTTTTTAGTGTACGAAAGGAAATGAAATATATTATATTTATAGAATGTTAAATATTTAATTATTATTATAATTAGGTCATTTATATCACATATATTTGTTAAATTTATCTTTATTACCTTTAATGTATTGCTTTAGTGATAAACAAATCACATCGCTTCGTGAGGCGTTATTCTGTTATACACACTAGTGTCGCTATCGTATCCCCTACGAAGTGGAATGTAAAAAATGGATATATTATATAATTAATAATAAGATATAATTATATTATAAATATAATATATATACCTTATATTCATCATCATACCCAATAGTGAGATTTGTTGATGGAAAATGTGTCACATCGGTTCGTGAGGTGGTATTCTTTCGTATACACAAGCTACATTATCATTTTCCATTTGAGGGAAGAATAGATGATTATAAGTAATTATATTAACATAAAAACAAATATGTATATGAGAGAAAACGGTTTTATTACATAATAATAAATTAATATTATTTTTAAGGATATGGAAGAATAAATATAACAAAAATGCCTAGTTCGGAATTTTACCTCTTCTCAAACTACCTCTTTCGGATTAAACCTAAAGTATTCCTAGAATGGATTTGTGACAAAAAAAGGAATATAGGATGTGGGGATAAACTTTTATAAGTTATTTTTATAGGTATTGACTGAACCAAAAGGTTTTTAAGATGTAAATAAGATATTAAAGGGGGTGGCCTTTTATAAGTGAGGTGAGTGGCACACTTGTAATTTTTGAAAATAAAAAGTTCTACCCACATTATTCAAATGCCAAAAGGGTCCAAAATGGAGTATTATTGATACTTAGACATTATAAGGTATAAATATTTCAATTAAACAGATTTTATACATTATTTTAGTTCAATTTAACAAATATAGTTTTGGTTTAATCCCATAGTAAACACATTTTTACCTTAACTGTGAAATTAATTTTTACTATTTTCACTTTTCAATTTGGTAAAAAACTAAGTTGGTATTATTAGGAAATATAAATTATTATAATTAAAAATATGGAATTAATTTTTCCAAATTCCATTAAAATAAGTATAAAATTTATATTTATATTTAATCCCACATACATTATGAGAAAGATGGTGTTTATAGAGTAAATATTCAAGATTTTACCAAGTTTTTAAATCAAAATTTAATATGAAAATCTTTCCAATGACCTAAATTGAATCAATATATATATAATTTTACTAATTTTACTTTAAAACCAATTTAAATTTGAATTTAAATTTATAAATAATTTAATCTATAAGGCATTTTCAATTGAAATTCAGTATTTTTCACTATTTATAAAAAAATAAAACTTTTTAGAAAAATATTAAATTTCACCCTAAGATAATTTTGATATGATAATTTTAAAAATTAAATTTATTTTTTCAAATAAATATTCTAAAATTAGTAAAAACTAATATTATATTATTTTCATAATGCATGACTAATCTGCATTTTATAAAAATACAGTTGTCTAGAAAACATGTCTTTGCCTTTTAAATCATTCTTATTTTATTTCTAATTAATAAATACCCATTTAATTTGTATTAAAAAAGTTTAAAACATAATATTTTAATAATTTATTTAATATTATTCATACATACAATCTTAATAGATAGGTTATGATGATCATTTTTAAATAATAATATTTTAATTGATTATCAAATTTTGTTCAAACTCAATGTTTCATTCACTGTAGTCTTTTTAAGAGATTGAATATAATTGAAACTAAATATATCATAAAGTCTCAGGGTATAATATTATCTTTTAGACTGGTTTTTTTTGTCATGCACTCTATAAAACAACATGTTCCTCTTTTAAAATAATGGGGATTTATAAAATAAATTTGTGGGTAGTATATAAATCATAGAAAAGAAACAATAGTTGAATATGATATATCTCTCTTATAAATACATGTGAGATGAAAATCCATTACCAATTTTTGGTAACTTTTGTATACAAATTCATGAAATATAGAACCATATATGGATATTAAAATCTCTATAATTTTCATTATATGCATCATAATATGAATTATTGGGTAGTATATTCACTATATAAAATAAACATGTGGTGAATATGACGTATGTCTCACAGAAAATAAAAGGGAGACATAAAATCAATTATCATCTTGGTAAATTTTGAATAATATGTTATAATAAGTAATAACATAAAACAAAACATTACATACAATGAAAATAATTAGATTCATGATATAACATGTCAAAGGGATAGTATATACACCACACAAAAGAAATGACTGGTGAATATGGCATATGTTTCCCAAAAATAAAAGTGAGACTAGAAATGTCTTACCATTTGGTATCTTTTGAATCATAATCACCACTAAAAAATTAAATTAATTGAAACTTTAAACACCATTAAAATAAGAATATTCATGATATAACATTTAAAAGGGGTAGTATATATACCACACAAAATAAATGAGTGGTCAATATGGAATATGTCTCCAATAAATAAAAGAGAGACTTGAAATATCTTACCTTAAGTATTGAATTCCTTTGTACACATTTTAACCTCCTATATAGTAAATATATGTTCATTATAGATATATTATATAACAATAATTATATTTATCATACCTCTATGATTTACCTATGGCCATTTATTACCAGTTTATTAACAATTCCTTGTTAAAATAACATTTTGGGTAATGACTACTTCATGTTTCATGTATATTTTGGTTTGGTATTTTCAGTCCTTTTAATTTTATTTGGGTTACATCATATAAAGAAATCTATTAATGATATAAATATCCTATATAATAATTATATATGTATTTATAGTAATCCATAAAATTTAGAGAGAGAAAAATGAATTACATCGTCCATGGAGAAGGTAGGTCGTAGATACACATGAATATTGTTTCAATTTTCTAGATGCATGAAATGAAATGAAGGTAAGTAATATATCACCTTTGATTATTCATTAAGGAGTAATATATATCACGTATATTCATTAAATTTATCCTTTTTTTCCTTTCATGTGAAACGTAAGTGAAAAATGAATCATATCGCATAACAATGTGGTACTCCACTATACACACGAGTGAAGTTATCATATTCCCATGGAATGGAATGTAAGAATTTATATGTGATATAAAAATTAAAGTAATATAATTGTTTTATAAATATCATATATATAATTTAAATCTATTATTATATCCTTTAATAAGAGTAAATGATGGAAAATGAATTACTTCAGTTTCTGAAGCCATAGTCCACTGTACAAATGATCGACAGTTTTGTTTCTCATTTGATGAAATATTATATGGATATTGGATATTAAAAATAATTATTATTATATTTTATATACTTGTGTTATTATATTTTAATTATTATTACATGAATGAATGTGCTAATAGAATTGGTTAAAAAATATCTTAGTACAGACAATTATCATTGCTTAGAAATAAAAAACCCTTTTACATCGCTTATTAAGGACCCTGAGGCTGGTATTTTGGAAAGACCATAAGATCTATAATGTGGATAAGTATTCTTGGGAGATATTTTAGTATGGTTTGGTAGAGAAAAATGGAATATTATGTATTAATAGTGATTGGAAGATGTTGCCTTTTATTATTGAGGAGGAGTGTAATTTCTATAAATAACCAAAGCTACTCAATAATGGGAAGTCAAACTCAAGTCACATGCCTAAAAAATTGGAATATAATAGAATTGTAGGATTTTATGGTTGATCCACACCTCCACCAAAAGAAAATACACATGTTTTAAACATTTTATTCCCTTTGCCTCAAGGTTTTATCACTTTTACCATTATAGTTTTCACTACAGTAAGGAATTTTTTTTATTTACCTAGGTAATTTATATATTAATCAAAAAAATTAAATGATCCTGATTAGATAATTTTTAAACAATAATAAAAATATTAAATATAATATATTAAATTATTATCCAATGTGTTTTGAAAATTAATTTTAATGCATGTATAATTAATGCGTAAAACCCTGTTTTAACCTTTACCGTATTGATTAATTTGTACGATTAATTAATGAAAAAAATTAATTTATTACATAATTTTAATAATTATCATTCCAAATATGAAATAAATTTTTTCAATTTCAATTAAAATAAATGCAAAATTTTAATTTTAAATATAACCTGTAGATGCGATGAAAAAGTTGTTTTTCAAAGAAAAATATTTTATATCAAAATTAATTTTGAAATTGGTTAAATTAACATAAATTTTATTAAATTTTATATAATTCAACTAATTTCACTTTTAAAAAAGATTAAAATAAATTGGATCTTGTAAATTCATTAAAATAAAAGGCAGTTTTTAATAAAAAAACATTATTTTTTACTATTAATCAAAAATTAATCTTCTCAAGAAATTATCATTAATTCAATAATATATAATTTTGACATATATATTTCAAAAATTAAGTTTACTTTTTCAAATACATTTTCTAAAATTGGAAAAAATTAGTTTTTATTTTTTAAAAAAAATAAATAAAAACTTTTTTTGAGAAAAAGTTATTTTCAAAGCATGCAAATACTTTATTAAGAATTACGTACTTTTTTATCGATATATTTACATTATATAAAACCTTTATACTTAATTTTAAAATTTTGGTTATTATTATTCATTTTTCCAAGTTTAACAGATTTTTTATAATAATCATGTTTAAATAAAAATATTAATAGTATGTAAGGGTTAGTTAAAATATAGTGTTGCATGTAACAAAATATATTGAAGAAATTACATTTATTTGAAAAATTATATATTTTATAAAAACTCGAGGTGTTATAGGATAAAACTAAGGAGGGGAGAATTTTTTTAGGGCCTTCATGAGGGGAGTAATCACTAGAGTCTCATAGTGAGGAAGATCAAGAGGGGAAGATACACACTTTGAGGATTTTCGATTAGGGATTGAATGAAGAGAGGAGGAAGAAAGGGGTTACATGTTTCTGAGATAAAACATTAGTAGTGATATTTTAACAAACTGTGACTAATAATTAATTACAAGTCATTCAATATATAATTCAAATAAAAAATTCATAGAAATTTGTTTTTCTATTATTGGTGGAAATTTTATATAACCGACTCCAATATATAGATTTCTTTGTAGTTCATAGCCTTCACTGTGTTTATAGTAACTTTTTAAGATTTGTTCATCTATATAATTTTCTAACTAAAACATAATGGAAGTAATAGCATTTTGGTGTACATTTTAAATATAAAAATAATGATATGGACATTTCGAGAGTGATTGGTTGTTTTAGTGCATTCTTGGTAACTGGATAAGGGTAAATGAGACATCTAAGTGAAAAACAAGTGTAACATAGATCTAAAACTTATAGGATACACAAAAATTGAGATTTTAATTTTTAAATGTGTGTATTTTAGGGTGTGTAGGTTTATAAAAAAATATTATAAATGGGGAGGTGTGAAATGGGTATAGAGGATGTCTTGGAGGACTTCATCTATGAATGGGAAAAATATGGAGCTAGAAAATGATTATTTCATGGAGAAAGAAATTACATATATTGGAAAATTATAAAATGAACTTGAATAGGTAAATCATCATGAAGGAGGTTGTTTCTTCGTGACTTTCACATGGAGGGGAATTATATTGTGATATGGAGTGTATTTTGTCTTGGTTATCCAAGATGACTATTGATTTAATGTTTAAAACTACCAAAGATCTAGATATGTTGGGTTGGTTTTGCCATGGTTCACAGAGGTTGAGTTTGAGGTAGAATTCACAATGGTCATGTGTATATTTTTTAATGTCATGGTGGTCTGTTATGTATAAAAATAAAGAATTTCATTTTGAATTCAAATATAAGAGAAGTAATGTGATATCTAGATAATAGACTCGATATTTTTGGATGTATTTGACCACGTTTAAATATGCGGGAAACTTACACTCATCCTGAATCTTATAAATAAAATTTTTTGATCCTATACATCTAATTAAGGTAATGGATATGGAATATGGTATATATAAATTCAATATAAATTTTTGAAAAATTTAGGTGGGAAGAATAAAATTGAAAACGAAGTTTTTTTACACAAGGAATGGTGATCCAGACAACATAGGATTCTATTTCTACAACTGGTATATTGATGGAGGGTCTTTGTGGTGTTCTTTTGACACATCTAGTTAGAGAAGAATATGAATCATTCCATAGATTACCCAACTATAACATACATATATAATTCATAATTTTACATGAATATCCATTACTTATCATAGTAAGTCAAACCACATAACATATAGTTTTAGTTTCCTTAAATATTAGGTAAATAAAAAACTTATTTTATAATTCTGTGAACATTTATCCATATTTTCACCCCACTTGACCCCCTTCACGAATTATCATAATTTTTACTCTTCTTTATAACCTTGGAATGGAAATATAATAAAGGGTGATCATAGACACTCACTAAGGGTTAAAACATGTGAGATATTAATCAAGGATCATAGTGTTCATAATATTAGCTTTTAGGATTGATAACATAATCACAATAAATGAATATAACATAAATAAATCGTACCCAACGAATAGTGAATATAGCAAAGGATTTTGGAATAAATTGTGACTCCAACTCCATTTTTTATAATATTTTGATAAAAAAACATTATGGTGAAGTGTTAACCACACATAAAATTGATCCAAATCAGACCCACATACCAATAAAAAACAAACAAAATATCATGAATTTAAAATTCAATAACTGAAATGAAAATAGTGAAGGAGGTTGAAAATGGAATACAGTGACCATCAAATAGGCAAACCCACCCCATTGCTGACGTCAGCACACCCATGTGCCTTTTTTTGTAGATACCATGACCATCGGAAGAACTAGTACCAATAATTTGATGAACCCACTAATAATCCCTACCACAGAAGACCCCTTTAACATTCAATTTTTTACCTTCTCCATCATCATAGTCCACTTCACTGTTACCCCACCAAAAATATATTATTATAACTTATGAATATAGCATTGGAATGTGGAAAAATGAGATAATAATCCCGAGTCATGAAACATAACATAGGAACGCGGAATAGAAGAGAAATTTGGCATAAGAATAAGAATAAAAATAATTTCTTATATTAAGTATCTCTACCAAGACTATTTATAAATATTGGACAAAACCCCATGGTCGATTGAGTTCACTCCAAATTTCCATAGACGTAGTATATAGAGTTCACTCCCTAATACCTTACACATTATCTAATGGGATATAAATATTTACACAAATTATTTTAGAAATATAAAAATATAGGGGAACTTATCACATAATGAAAAACCATATATATATATATATGAGTGTGTGTGCCACATGAACATGAAAACATTAGAAAGTCAATCAAAGCATAATTAACCCTTGAGAATGAAATATATTTCATAAGAATCATCATAAGGAATAAAAACGAATCATTGATAGAAATAAAGTGTATTATTCCATTGAAATGTATAATGAGTTAAACAAAAGAAACAGTAAATTATATTAACATAGATGAAAAAATTTAGAATAGAATTATAAAATTACTTATGGAATATGAAGAAATAGAATTTAAATATTTATAACATCTAATATAATAAATAATTTATAAATAAAAGGATTTATAAATATTTTTAATGTAACTAATAATTACTTGGAAGAATCATGAAAACATGGAAATCAAGCTTCATAAAGAAACCCAAAAAAAAATGGCGGGAGAAAGAACCCATGAATAAAACATTAAAAAAGATTCCTTTAACACTTTTTAGAGAAATTAAAGTCAATATAAATTCACCTTAATAAATCATAGAAGTAGGGATAGTTATTTACATAAAATCATATTAAAATCAAGGACATGGAAGGTTGATATTTTCAATCTAAAAGAATTGATATGGTTGATTCCACTTACAAGCATCATTTCGGTTGAATTATGAACCAATGGGAGTTAAAATATTGAATATATATATATATAACCTAAAAATAAACATAAGTGATTAAAATGGATAGTTAATTAGATATAAATAACATAAAAATTACCCAATATAAATTAAGATAAAGATAATATTTTTTCGATAAAATATTGAAAATGAAACCCTTATGACTTTCATAATGTTTGAATCAAATGATAATGAAAGAAATAACATAATATATATCTATAAATATCTAGGGATACATGAATATAATGATATAATACATACATATGGTATTATATACACTACATAAAATAATATAGGTGGTGAATGTGAAACATATCCCAATGGATAAAAAATAAGATGAGAAGCACTTACCTTTAGTCTCAACATCCACAAAAACACCTTAACTTCTTGTATAATAAACAAAACCATATTAATAAATTATTTCAAAAAATTATTCATGTCTATTAACTTTTAGACTATTCAGTTATGTTCATTATATATATATATATATATATATATATATTATAGTTTATTTTCATCACTGAATATTTGTAGTTTTGATTATCTCACATAAGTTCTTATATGGCGATGTTGATCTATTTTAATGGAAAAAAAGTTCATAATTATAATATTAATCACGATAGTGAAAACATATTATTATAATGATATATATAGTCCCATGTTAATTTGATAAATAATATGGGTATGGTTTATATGAATGTAATTTATGATGAGCGTGTTTCAGGTAATTTTACCGATAACAAGAAGTTACTTTATAATGATAAATCATTTATTTAACTTATAGAATAAAAATATTTTCATCATTTAATATTTAATATCATATATTGCCTTTATTAATTTATTAATACTCATTCATGAAAAAATTATGATTTTGTTATGGCATCATTTATTTAGGTTATTCAACCAAACCAAACAAGAACATGATATACTAATGAATGGGTAAAAATTTTTAGTTATATAATAATAATAATATAATTTTAACATAATTTTAATGATATTAATTTAATATCAATAGTTTCATGACCCCCCCCCATCCACCCCACTGGTACCCCTCTTGGTTCGCTAGTGAAGATAATAATTACCCTTGAAGCTCGCCTCTAGTAGGCCATGGGTTGGGGATTAGCACTGAGTTTATAAAATATGTGGGAGGAATTACCCTAATAATGTGAGTTAAGTACAAGAGATAAGAGGATAAATTCTAACAACAAATCATATAAATATACCAATATACCATAGAAATAAATACTACAGTTCATGTTATGTTATAGAGAAAGAATCTCCAAAATAAAATGCAAAAAACAACACCTAAGCTGAATCACCATGAAGAAACTCCAACTCTAATATGGATTGGTCTAGATTGGTCACATAACCCATCATAAATACCTTAATATAGTTTATATATATGTATGATTGGTATAACATGTTTAATTAGTACGATCCTCCTTAATACTGCTTGTAAAAATGTGAGAAAATAATAATAATTCCCTAGTGAGTAAAGATTATAACCAACATCCACCTATTATGTCAACTACCCATTCCCAATCTCATGAAGGTTCACTAAAAATGTTTCTCATAAAAGGTTTAATAAAATAATATCATAAGAATATAATCTTAGGCTCCCCAAAAACACTTCCCCAATGGTTTTTTTTTCTAACACACGAACATTAAACATCATATTCTCTCATCCCTTCCTTACTGATATTGGTCAGGTCCCAACCATACCCTCTCTAATGATTTAAAGGTCCAACATCTCATCTTAGAGTTATGTACAATTAATATATCACATAATCGAATCATAATTACCTCACATTCACATTCGTTACCTTAGAACCATAGTAGTACAGTATTGTGAACATGAAGGGAATCAACTTTTTTCTTGCTCCTACAATGCACGACTCCCACCACATAGCCATCATCCCATCATCACCACTTAATCAGGTACACCGCATGAAACTCCCACACCTTTCATGATTGTACCAACATTGGGATATTATATCTAGTTCACTACTAAAGGTAGAGAAGGGTGGAGGGGGTATTCAACCCTCCACCCCCACCATCATAGATATTAGGGAAAACACATAGAACCAAAACATTTCGCATCAGTATAAAATACTTGACTCATTTGGGGTTTATTTACAAATCATAATAAAAAAAATATAGATAGAATCACATAGATTCCAGTTTAATGAACTAACTTATTCATTTCATCTACCTGATGTCTAATTTGGATCGCCACTAGCCAAAAGACATTCTCGATCCTCATGGGCTAGAAAAAAGTTCCTGGATTTCACAGGAACACACTTGGGAATAGTTTTTCTTAATAATTAGAGTAAATATGACAAAAAAAATATAAAAAAATATGTAATGAACCATCTATATATCAGATGTCCACACGAAAAAAAATAAACAAGATAGGTAACAAAGAAATAAAGGAAGGTAAATTCTCAATCCCTCTGTGCACCCCTAGTCTCCCTCCCCTATAAAGAAAACTAAATCCACCTCTCGTGACATTTTGACCTCACATAGATATCACCTCCCTATTTCTATATGAAGATGTAATATCCAACTCAGACAATGCGATAAAATAAACTTGTTGGCTTAGACTAGTGCCACCTTATTTTAATGATCTAAAATATTTTTTTATCCTATTATTAATGGTTTTATGATTTTTATTAGAAAATGTTTCACTATAAAAATATTCAAAAATGGATAAGTACAAATCATACTATGACACCTTACCACATGTTATGTTTCACCTTAACGTATAAACACAAACTAGTCACTATGAGACAGATTAGAAAAATTAATCTAAGTTATAACTTTACTATAATAAGGGAATCATTGTACTGTAAGAATAATATCACTATACCATCAAACAAGAAACTACCTTATCACAAGAAAAAATCAAGTTATTGTTCCATGCTATATGTGAATTTTCATTAAGTGATATACTAATCATAATATTCTAATCTAGTGACAGCATAAAGTAAAATCTCACCCCATAAATTTAGTAGTTGAATGCATAAAGAGTTAGTCGGACTTTATAAAGAGTTGAGCTGACCACAAGAAGAGTTGATCTGACTTCATGAAGAGTTCAGATGACCACATGAAAAGATAAACTAACTATTTCACCTTGTAACATCATCTAATCATTTCAATCTAAAATGTTCACAAATAAACGTACTTTAGGTGAGTACATCATACCATGTCTAACTTATTATAGGGGAAATTCAAATCTTCAAGGACTAGTTTTGATTCATTAAATAAATCATCGGTTCATTTAATGAATAATGATTACTCTCTAATGACTACTTCAGAGGAAGAGAAATTTCAAGAGATTTATCCAACAGTGATAAGGGGAAAGGATGCACTTCTAAAAAAAGAGATGACATAAAAAAAATAGCAGGGGATTTTAATGATGTCACCTTCTATGAAACTCTATTCTTTTGGACTTACTGAGAAATATTTTCAATCTTCTTCAAAATACAAACTCCATAACTCAAAACAACTAAAGCATCACGGATCGAGGTGCATCATACTTTCTATATATCTATCTCTTACTATTTTAATTTTATGCTTTAATTTTGAGATTATGTTTTTGTACTCTATTTATCTATACACAATAACTCATGTGCTTAAACTAGAGTATTCTTGATACATTATTTCAAAAATATTTTATTGAATTTCCATGAATACCTATGGAAGAAGTCCCTTGTGAATTGGCAGTGTTTTTTATCCCACATAGAACTCTAGAAGAGGTTTTCTACCCAGATAACCATGTGTGTTATTGATTGTAAAACCTGATAGAGGATATGGATTTGTTAATTGATATAATAAATTTCTTGGAAGAATTTGATTTCCATGTGGAGGTTATTAAGTCTTATTTTTATAACAAACAACTTGTTTTATTTCCTCAATGTAATTTTTAAGCTTTTTTTCATTAAACTGTGAAAAATTTTTAATTTCCTAATCTGTAAATAAAACTTTAATTTGATATTTGGTAATAATTTTTTATAGAATGTGTTTGGACCAAGTAACAAAGTTTTAAAGGTTAAAATAATTATAAGATATTTTAACTGAATCATAATCCTGATTCTAAGAAATTATTTAAAATATTAAATTTCTATATTTATACTTTTTTATTAAACATGAATTTTTATTAAATTATAGAATTAAGTATTAAATTATTTTTTAAATATAAATTTTACTAGAAAATAAATTCATCAGCCCCCCCCCCTTCTTTACTTACTCACACCGACCAACATTTGGTATCAAGGGATTTTTAAACATCTTCTTAATATTGATTAATTTTTATTTTATATATCTTACCTTTATGTCATTACAAAATTAAATTATTTATGGATAATAATAGACAAGAAGGATCAATCCCTAATAGGCCTCCTTATTTTAATGGAACTAACTATGGTCAATGGAAAATTAAAATGAAAATACATTTAGAAAGTATGCGTTTAAAATAATTGAAGAAAAACATGAAAAACCTCAAATTTCAAGAGATATATAGAGTGATTATACTAAAACTACATATTATAATAATTTTAGAGCTATGAATGTTTTATATTGTTCTTTTCATGAAAATTAATTTAAATGAATACCTAAATGTGATAAACAATTTGAAATTTGGGATATAGTATCCATTTCTCATGGAGGAACATCAAATTTTAAAGAAATAGTATTAAACACCTATAATATTAAATTTGGTACATTTAAGATGAAGGTTTATGGGATTATATATGACAAGTACCTCAGGTTCAATTATATAGTGAATATGATGCATGCACTTGGAAAGAAAATCATTGGCAAAGATCAATTCATGCGACTTATCAGGTGATTAATATAATGATGGAGTGGAAAATATATATCAATAATATAATCATGTAATATTAGTATAATTATAGTAAATAAACTCATTTTAAATCTAATGATGTATGAAGAATAATTAAAAGTAAATATGGAATAAGTTGATGTGTAACGCCCTGACCCTATTTACCCAGAGTCGGTGCATTATTACGTAACATTGGCATGATCATGAAAGATCAAGTCTCGAAAGACCAATTAGTTTAGTATCCATGGAAACACTAGATACATTCATAATTGTTACATTACATCATAAAGTAAAACAAAACTACAACAACATCTTGTCTTCATATCCCCTCATACTATCCCTACAGGTCATTCATAGTATACTTCTTTACATCCTGGAAAAATTAAAACATTGGATGGGGTGAGATCAGATGCTCAGTAAGGATAACAATATAGCGGAAGCATTCATAAATAAAGATAAACATTTAAGTCAATGTATAACAAAACCAAAATCCTTTTAATATTGAACTTCAGCATAAAATGGAAAACGTAAAATAAAATAATTTCATTTACTTATTCACATGGATATTCTATTGGTCGAATAATCACATGCAATATCAATAACAACTTTCATAATGATGGAATGCATAATGCCATACTATCATAACCACATAGACAAGGCCTCGTGCCAATACTACAAAAAAAGATTCTGTCAAGGCCTCGTGTCAAGACACTAGTTTGTCTCATGAGACCTACCGATGCATCAAGGAGCTATAGCAGGCTCCACCCATCACTTATTAAGTCCAATGCATTCCTCATATGAACATGTTTAAACATATCATAAACCATAAAATAATCATATCACATAAAACATGCATAAAGGAAACATAACATTTCCACATTTCAATCACAAGATTTCAATACATCACATTGATATAATAAAAACATTATCAAAACCATTTTCAATACCAAAATAAGAGAAAATTAAAACTTGGTATTTATTTTTCATTTAAAAAAAAGTTATGGCTTGTAGAGGAAGCCGAAACTCAAATAATGGTCACGGCGGCGGAGAAGTCATTGTTGCCGCATATGTATGACTCGAAAAACATTCCTTTTTGTTGTTTAGTAAAACACATCGTATAAAAAGATTCCTTTTGAATAAATGTAAAATTAAAATGGGTTTATACACCTTATAGAAGAAATTTGCGTATAAAACAAAATATGCCTCAATGAATGGAGATTGAGACGAAGTCCCTTACAAAGATCATTTTTTTAAAACAAAATAAATCTATTATGTGTATTCACTATAAATAAACATAAAGAAAGTACAAATACAAGATATGACATAATAATATCATTACATAATTTGAAAGTAGGAGATTAACCCAAACAATAGAAATTAGGATAAGAAGTTCCCTTACCTCATGTTCGACTTGACTCGATCGTTCATTAACCTCCTGAATAATAAAGTAGATTTAATTTCTAATTGATTAAGAAACTTTTTCAAGTTCATTATTCCTTTTATATCACTTATTACCATGTTATTAACATTATGTAATTATTTAAGTTAATAACTGTCGTTTTTTCGATCGTTGGTACTTGAGTCAAAAATAAACTTATTATAATTACAAGTTGTTTATGTGGTAGAATATCCATTATATCCAGAATTATATTCATTATGTAGATATAATATATATCATATATATTTATTATATACATTCATTCATAATATTACGTAACATTTAGAGGTAATAAATGAAATGCACCGTTCCTGGAGACGGTAAGCCGTATGTACGCATGAATGCTAATTTCATTTATATTTGGTATTTAATGGAATTAAATAATAATGATATAAAGGTATATTATAATTCCAGTATAATATCATATATAATATCATTTACTCCATCCTTTATACATCCCACATATGGCATTAACAATTCAAATCACTTTGAGGGGGCGGTAGTCCACAATTCCTAAAATGAAATTAGCGTGTTTACCCATAATGGAAATCATAAAGGTATGAAACAAATGAGAAATAAATAAGCTTAAGGAAAACATAATAATAATATATATCATATAAAAATATATTGACATATTAATTGCCACCATGAGAGGTGTTAAAATAAGATTGAACAATCATCGTTTCGTGAGGCAGAAATTCGCCAACCACAGAAATAGTATGTTCTTTAACCATTAGATGAAGGTGTGTGTAAGTATAAATAAAATACTTCTAATAACAACATCCTAGTATATTGAAGATACTGCTGTTGTTACAAAATAAAAGAGTAAAAAGAGTTTAAGGGGTTGGAGAAGCAAAATAAAACAAAATAACATAAGGGAATACATTACCTTAAAATCAGGTAACTCTGTTTTGATTTGAGCCAAAGGCTTCCTTGGGAAGACTTATTCCAAAAGTGAGGCTTATAGGAGTAAGAGAGGGAATTTTAGAGAGTATTTGGGAAGAGTTTTCCAGAACCAAATGGCATTAAGGTGTGAATAAGGTGGTAGTGGTGGGGGCCTTTTATAAGAGGAGAAGAGGGGCACTCTTGGAAAGTAATGGAATGATACATTATTATAAAGTACTTTTCAGATTTAAAAGGTCCCACAATTATATATTTCAAGGATAAGGAGATAAGGGTTCCAAATCTACCCATTAAATAGGTTTTTGACAAGTGTAAGTCTTAGATTTTACATTATCTTTTCATTTTATTTAAAAAGTTCACTAATGAGGTAATCGTTGCATCATCATGGTGTGATAAATAAATTTATTTATCTAATTCAAAAAAATTATAAACAAATTACTATGATGTAGGAAATCTTTATATATTTCCAATGAATAATTATAGTCTAAATGGTAACTTATATAACCCCATGTAATAATTATTTTAGTAAAACAACACATGTTTGTATGGATTATATTTTTACTTTAAATAAAAAGTCATTAATGTCATTTTCATACCCAAATGAATCCATGGGGTCTCCAAGTTGACCCATGGATTGTCTTGGTCGGCCATGACTCACCCAATAAGGTTAAGACAAGTGTAAGGGTAATTTCATATTATTATAACATTATATTTACCATAAGGTACACTAATTACCTCTAATCGCGATTAATAGAACTTAAAAGTTACTATTCACCAAAAATTATTTTAATCCCATTGAACCACATTTTAATTCTTGATGACAATTATATATGTCGGATTTTGGAAATTCAAATCACAGCGGTGGTAAAATTTAATTTAAACAAAAAATCAGTTTTTTATCTACCACTTAGTGGTTTCACTATTCATCAAAAATCGATGTTTTCCGAACAACACAAAAAATTAACCCTAAGATATATTTGATATTCCTAATTCAAAAATGATATCTATTTTATAAAATTCAAAACATATACTTTGAATTAATTAATTTAAAAATTAATTCCCGCTGTCACAACAAATAGCGTGTTTTTAAGAAAGAATATCAATCCAAAGATTGATAATTGTTTATGTCCAATTTCAAAGTGAAATTAATTTTAATGAACACCATTGGATAAAATGGTAAAAATATATTCTAATTAACCATTATAACCACTATATTGTATAATTTATCACTATAAATTACTTTGATTAAAAAAAAATTTTATGTATTTTTCACTATTCATCAAAAATTGGAAGTTCTTAGAAAAATACAAAAAATTCAATATAGGCTAATTTCGATATTCCAAATCCAAAAATGAAGTCTATTTTGAAATATAAAATTTATATAATTTCAAAAGGTGGGTATTACTATTCATAACTGCTACTTTTATTGGTCACGGTGTGTTAAAACTCGAGGTTGCGTACAACACACGCTGCTCTATTATTCAAAGAGGAGCGTACCATGGAAGCTTTGGGTGTTATATTCTCCCCTCCTTCAATAAATTGCGTCCTCGTAATTTAAAATTTTTCTTTGAAAATAAAAGGTTGAAAATAGAAAATACCTTTGTGGAAACCCCACATCGAAAATAGGGTTAATGAAAATATAACGTTTAAAGAAATAAAGAGAAGTACAAAGTTCACCCGAGATAGCGCATTATAGATTCTATGAAAATATGGATTTGGAGGAAAAACAAACCATAAAGGTCTTATGGAGAGTTGTATAAAACAGGATTAGGTGAAAGTTAACTACAAGAAAATCACAAACTTGTGATTGGTTAAATGGTCATTGATTCCCCAATTGGAAAAGTTAACCGACAACATTTTTGTTTTAAGTTACCTATAATAAAGTTGAGGAATTTTTTTAGGAGATTTACTAAGAACGTAAGGAAATACACTTACTTTTAATGTAGACTTTCATTCTTTAATAAATTTTTACAACAAACCCATCTTTCACTCCAAAAGGTAATAGAACTCAAAAATATTCTATTTATCATAATTGTATAAGGTTCTAAATATTAACACATACCATTTAGATTAGGAAAACTTTTTTTAATAACTAGGGACATCTTGTAGGCTAGTGGTAGGTAATAAAGGCATGTCGCACTATGGATGTGGGATCGATTCCTACAGCTTTGTCCGACGCGATGGGTTATCCCCCAAACTACAAGTTTTCCTTTTCCTAAAACTATAGTATTATAATCTTCATAAATGTTTTAACCTTAAAAAATATTATCCAAAGTTCAACTTAATCCATTCCAACCTTTATAGTTATCCAAAATACCTCCATCCAAACTTTCTCTAAAAGGTCTCTAAATACCAAAATCAATTGTATCATCAGCTTCCTCAAACAAAATAAAGTTTCTCTTATTGCCATATAATAAAAATATGATTACCTTCATCATATTAAAACCTTAATGAAGACAACAAGTACTGCAATACAATCCTTATATATATCACATTATTCTTATAACCAGAATATAATCCTTGAGTCCAAAAGAACCAATGCATTAATTATTCTACTTCAACTATAGTAACATCATATGATTTCCCTTGATCCCTTGGCCTTTTCTGAGATAAGTTTCCGTGACGATTAGGACATTCATTTGCATAATTCCCCATTTCCCTACAATTGTAGAATTCAACATTGATAGCCTCTTTCTTTTCCTTGCAATCATGAGCCTGGTGACCTTTTTCTCTACATTTATAACAAACTCCCATTCCTTTTAGGCAAGTACCGAGGTGATTCTTCCCACAATTATCACATAATGGAAAATCCTTCTTTTCCTTTTTCCCTTTATCTATCTCTTTCTCCACTATTCTCTTCTTCTCTTGCTTTACTTTATTGTCATAATATTTAGAGAATTCCTTTTCTGTCTTGATAGAACACGAGACAATATCTTCGTATGATGAGAAGGTTTTTGAGACTAATGCTTGACGGAGAAATGGTTTTATCCCATCAATGAAACGATCAATCTTACTTCTTGGGTTATGTATATAATCTGCAGCATGCCTCGCTAACCTTGTAAACTTAGCCTCATACTTTGCTACATTATCATCCTCCTTCTACCTTAGAATCAGAAATTGCCTTTCCATATCTGATTGATGGTCATGTGGAATGTATTTTTCTAAGAAAATTTCCTTAAAATCCCTATATTCCGTACTTGATACTTCTTAATATTCCTTTGTGTTTTGAATTAGCGACCAACATTAATCGATATCTCCAGTGAGGCGATAAACTGCCATGACAACTTTATTCCTTTAGTTACTCCCCAAGTCATGGAATATTTTCTCTAATGAGTTTATCCATTACTCAGTTACTAATGGATTTTTACCCCCATTAAATGTTGGCGGTTGTTGCCTCATGAAACGATCTAACATTGATCCTCCACATTGTGGATCAGGGTGCTCCATACGAGTAAGTTTATTATTCATAACCTGAGTGAGTTGTCCCAGTATGGTGATAATTTGATCAACGCCAGTTGTATCACCAGCTCCATTATAATTATCTTGAGAAGGAGGGAAATCCCTACATGGAGTGTGTGCATTGATACGGTTTCCATTCCTTCCACTAGGTGCCATTTCTATACAATGGCATAAACTAGATTAGTTTATAAATCAAAATACATAATTCCATACATGTAAAACACTTAACATAAATTGAACTATTTATGGATATAATCCACAATCATAAAAAAATTTCTTTGAGGAATTATATACTCATAACCCTTCATAGTGGTTTGTAAAGAAAATGATAATTATCCTAATAATATCCCCCGGGAGTTTCGTAACCAATAGTGTAGCAAGGCACGTTGTCGTGCACCAGTTCACGTTCGAGTCTAGCTCAAAGTTGTGTTTTTGGGTTTTACCACTAGGTACTTCTGTGCCAGAGCCGCCTATACCTGCTCGTATCCAGACAGGTATTTATTGCTTGGAAAACTCACAAAATCTCTACAATACAAAAATTCTATGAGGTTCTTCTATACTAATCCTCAAATTTTATCTTAGATCTATGTTCTCTAATCAGAGTTTATCTAAATCTAGCTTCCAAGGTTAGTACTAAACTGCCTCTGATACCAACTGTAACACCCCGACCCCAGTTACCCAAAGTCAGTGCATTATTACGTAACATTGGCATGATCACGAAAGATCAAGTCTCAAAAGACCGATTAGTTTAGTAGCCTTGGAAACACTAGATACATTCATATGTCTTACATTACATCATAATGTAAAACTAAACTACAAAAACATCTTTTCTTCATATCCCTTCATAATATCCCTGCAGGTCATTCATAATATACTTCTTCACATCCTGGAAAAATTAAAACATTGGAAGGGGTGAGCTCAAATGCTCAATATGTATAACAATATAGCGAAAGCTTTCATAAATAAAGATAAACATTTAAGGCAATGTATAACTAAAACAAAAGCTTTTTAAACTATAACTTCAGAATAAAATGGAAAAAGTAAAATGAAATAATGCCATTTACTTATTCACATGGATATTTTACTGGTCGAATAATCACATGCAATATCAATAACCACTTTCATAATGATGAAATTCATAATGCCAGACTATCATAACCATGTATCCAAGGCCTCGTTCCATGACTACAAATAAGATTTTGTCAAGGCCTCGTGCCAAGACACTAGTTTGTCTCATGAGACCTACCGATGCATCGAGGAGCTATAGCGGACTCCACCTGTTACTTATTAAGTCTAATTCATTCCTCATATGAATAGGTTTAAACATATCATAAACCATAACATAATTGTATCACATAAAACATTCATAAAGGAAACATAAAATTTCTACATTTCAATCACAATATATCAATACAACACATTTATATAATAAAATCACTATCAAAAAAATTTTCAATACCAAAATAAAAGAAAATTAAAACATCGTATTTATTTTTCATTTAAAAAAAGTTATGGCTTGTAGAGGAATCCAAAACACAAATAATGGTCACTGCGGCAGAGAAGTCGTTGTCGCCCCATAAGTATGACAAGAAAACATTCCTTTTTGTCATTTAGTAAAACTCATTGTATAAAAAGATTCCTTTTGAATAAATTTAAATGTCAAAGGGGTTTATACACCGTATAGAAGAAATTTCTGTATAAAACAAAATATGCCTTAATGAATGGAGTTTGAGATGAAGTCCCTTACAAAGATCATTTTTTTAAAAGAAAATAAATATATTATGTGTATTCACTATAAGTACACATAAATAAAGTAAAAATACAATATAGGACAAAATAATATCATGACATAATTTGAAAGTAGGAGATTAACCCAAAGAATAGAAATTGGGTTAAGAAGTTCCCTTACCTCATGTTCGACTTGACTCGATCGTTCATTAACCTCCTGAATAATAAACTAGAGTTAGTTTCTAATTTATTAAGAGAATTTTTCAATTTCATTGTTCCTTTTATATAACTTATTACCATGTTATTAACATTATGTAATTATTTAAGTTAATAATGGTCGTTTTGTCGATCTTTGGTACTTGTGTCAAAAATAAACTTCTTATAATTACAAGTTGTTTATGTGGTAGAATATCCATTATCTCCAGAATTATATTCATGATGTAGATATCATATATATCATATATATCCAGTATATACATTCATTAATAATATTACGTAACATTTATAGTTAAGAAATGAAATGCATCGTTCATAGAGACGGTAAGCCGTACATATGCATGAACGCTACTTTCATTTTTATTGTGTATTTAATGGAATGAAATCATAATGATATAAAGGTATATTATAATTCCAGTATAATATAATATGTAATATCATTTTACTCTATCCTTTATACATCCCACATATGGCATTAACGATTCAAATCACTTTGAGGGGGCGGTAGTCCGCACTTCCTAAAATGAAATTATCGCGTTTACCCATAATGGAAATCATAAATGTATGATATAAATGAGAAATACATAAGCATAAGGAAAACATAAACATAATATATATCATATATAAATATAGTGACATCTTAATGTCCACCATGAGAGGTGTTAAAAGAAGATTGAACAATCATCATTTCGTGAGGCAGAAATTCACCAACCACAGAAATAGTATGTTCGTTAACCATTAGACGAATGTGTGTGTAAGTGTAAATCAAATACTTCTCATAAAAACATCCTAGTATATTTAAGATACTGGGTTTTTCACAAAATAAAGGAATAAAAAGAGTTTAAGGGGTTGGAGAAGCAAAATAAAACAAAATAACATAAGAGAAGACATTACCTTAAAATCGGGTAACTCTTTTTTTATTTGATCCAAAGGATTCCTTGGGAAGAATTATGCCCAAAGTGAGGCTTATATGAGTACTATAGGGAAGTTGAGAGAGTATTTCGACAGTGTTTGGATGAGCCAAATGGCTTGAAGGTGTGAGTAAGGTGGAAGTGGTGGGGGCCTTTTATAAGAGGAGAAGAGGAGCACTCTTGGAAAGTAATGAAATGCTACATTATTATGAAGTAATTTTCGGATTTCAAAGGTCCAAAAATTATATATTTCAAAGATATGGTGATAAGGGTTCTAAATATACCCATCCAATAGGTTTTTGAAAAGACTAAGTCTTAGATTTTACATTATCATTTCATTTTATTTAAAAAGCTCATTAATGAGGTAATCACTGCATCATCATGGTGTCATAAATAAATTTATTTATTTAATTCCAAAAAATTATAAAAAAACTAACATGATGTAGGAAATATTTTTATCTTTACAATGAATATTTATAGTTGAAACATTAACTTATATAACCCCATGTAATAATTGTTTTAGTAAAACAACACATGTTTGTGTCGATTTTATTTTTACTTTAAATAAAAAGTTATTAATGTCATTTTCTTACCCAAGTGGCTCCATGGGGTCCCCAAGTTGACTCATGGATTTTCTTGGTCGGTCATGACTCAACCAATAAGTGTAGGACAAGTTTAATGTTAATTTCATATTATTATAACATTATATTTACCTTAAGTTACACTAATTACCTTTAATCGCAATTAATAGAACTTAAAACTTACTATTCACAAAAAAAATATTTTAATCCCATTGAACCACATTTTACTTACTAATTAAATTTATTTTTTTTGGATTTTGGAAATTCAAATCCCAAAGGTGGTAAAATTTCATTTAAACGAAAAATCAGTTTTTAACTACCACTTAGTGGTTTCACTATTCATCAAAAATCGATGTTTTTCAGAACAACACAAAAAATTAACCCTAAGCTATATTTGATATTAATAATTCAAAAATGATATCTATTTTAAAAAATTCAAAACATATAAGTTGAATTAATTAATTAATTTAATAATTAATTCCCGCTGTCACAACAAATAGCGTGTTTTTAAGAAAGAATATCAATCAAAAGATTGACAATTGTTTATGTCCAATTTCAAAGTGAAATTCATTCTAATGACCACCATTGGATAAAATGGTAAAAATATATTAAAATTACACATTAGAACCACTTTATTGTATAATTTACCACTATAAATTACTTTTATTAAAAAAGTTGTTTTTAAGTATTTTTCACTATTCATAAAAAAATTGGAAGTTCTCAGAAAAATACCAAAAATTCAACATAGGCTAATTTCTATATTCCGAATCAAAAAATGAAGTCCATTTTGAAATATAAAATTTATATATTTTCAAAAAGTGGGTACTACTATTCACAACTGCTTCTTTTATTGGTCGCGGTGTGTTAGAACTCGAGGTTGCGTACAACACACGCTGCTCTATTATTCAAAGAGGAGAATACCGTGGAATCTTGGGGTGTTACAGGATGAACCAAAACAGAAATCTATAGCTTTCAAATCTACCTATTTTAAACAAAAATAGATGATCAAAGTTGATAACTGAAGTGATGTAGATTCACTTGCAAATAATTATGAGGAAATGGAACATCAGTCTTGGAATTTAAAAATAGTCTATAAATGTAAAAAGTTATTTAGGAAATCCAATTACATAGGAAAATATGAAAAATTAAATTGGAGAAATGATTGTAAGAATATATATTAAACCAAAAAAATAGTTTTTATGAATTTATGATAAAAGGACATCAAAGAAGGTTTTCCTAAGATAATATAAAATAACAAGAATTATGATAACAATAAAATGTATAAGAAGGCTCTGAAAGAAACTTGTATTTTTTTGGAAGACAATTACATTGAATCAAATTCTAGCAGAGAGGATAAGAATGATAATTCCAATATGTGTTTTATGTAAAACACATCAGAAGTATTGAATTTTTTTCTTGAATCACATTCTCACATTTCAAATACTTCCAAAAATGAAAATAATGAATAATATATTTCTAGTGATGAAATTTTTTAATAATTTAATATCATAGAAATAAATTTCCTAAACATAAAGATAAATACAAAAGTTTAAATAAGAAACATGCTCTGCCTACTCACATTAAAACTGATCCTACTATAGAGAAGGATAAAAATGTTCAAATAATAAATTATGATACTAAACTGATGTTATAAAATAAATAGTTAAATTAAGATCTATAGAAATTTACCAATGATAGAAAAACTCTTACTCAGATTATTGTTAAGAAAATAACTCCTAAGAATACTACTAGAATAGGATATCATCCTGGAAAAATAATTATTATTAAAAAATAATATATTCTTGTCTCTATTTATACTAATTTTGTTTATAATTCTCATTATATTGGACTAAACAAAGTTATTATTTATTAAATTCTATGTTATTATAATAGGAAACCAATTAAACAATTATAAATTCCTAAATATTGTATTTCTAACATTTCTGGACCTAATAGATTATGGGTACCAAAGTGATTTTTGTTTTAAATCTATTTTGTAGGAAACTTTCTTGAAGAGTTATAGTAAACATATTTGGTATCTAGACAATGGTTGTTCTACACACATGACTAGAGATTATTCATGTTTCAAGAACATAATCAAGGTTGACGGTAGATATGTGACTATTGTTGTTATTGTTAATGGGAATAAAATTGGACTTGTTTAAATCAATAACACTGATACTGTAATAATTTCTAATTTTTTATTTGTAGATGTATTAAAGTATAATATTTTTAGCATCTCATAGTAATGTGATAATGGGTTCCATGTTAAATTTGAAAATAATTTCTACAGGGTTATTTATTCTAAAAATACATTATATTTCACTACATTACAAAATGGGAATATATAGGTTGTTAATTTAAATTCACTATTTTCTCAAAATATTTCTTTTATAAGTTCCTTTTATAAAGAATACTATATTTTTAATAGAAAACTATCCCATTTCAATATTCATTCATTCATAAATATAACCATAAAAGGTTTTTTTGATGATCTTCCTAAACTATAATTTCATGATGATAAATTATATAACCCATGTCAAAAAGGGAAATAGTGAAAAATCTCTTTCAAACCAAAGAAATAAGTTTCAACTTCTAAACCCCTAAAGTTAATTCACATGGGTTTTTTTGGACCATCTATATTTTCTAGCGTAAATGGGAAGAATTATTTTAATATTTTATTAAATAAATTTTATAGATAAAATTGGGTATTGTTTCTATTTTAAAAAATTAATCTTATACCTATTTTCTTATGTATGAAAATCTGTATAAAATCATAGTGGACTTTGAATTAAGAAACATAAGATGTAATCATGCCTGTGATTTTTAAAATCGTGAATTTGAATCTTTTTTCTCACATCATAGGAATAATAATAATTTCAATACTCTTAGAACCCAATGATAGAATAGTGTAGTAGAAAAGAGAAATAAAACCCTTCAAGTAAACATCTTAAACATGATCAATAACTACGATTTACCTATTTACTTTTGGGAAGAATATATGAATACAGTTTGTTATATAATCAATAGGGTTTTAATTAGACCTCATTTAAAATGGACCCCTACTGAATTATGGAATAGAATGAACCAAAAGTTAATTAATTTGTTGTATTTAGACGCAATGTCTTTATTGTTAACACTTATGATAATCTTGAAAATTTTTCTTCAAATAGTTTTAAAGGAATTTTTTGTTGGAATTTAACAACAAGTAAGTCATATAGGTTGTTTATTAAATGAAAAAAGATCATGGAAGATTTTGAATATGTAAAATTTGAAAAAATATATCCATATGAGCCTAAAATACCTTCAGAAAATATTTAGTATGATCTTTATTTTTGAAATTAATTGTTAAACCTGATGATAATTCTATCATAACTTCTTTATAGAACTCATTGTGTTTAAATTAACAATCCAAAACTGAACCTGTAGATGATAATAAGATATCCAAAAATAATAATTTCCTTGAAATGTTAGGACTCTTAGATATCAGCCCTTGTATGTTTTAGTTAGAGACCTAAATAGAGAAAAAAAACAAGAGCTTCTCTTAGAAATCAGGATAACCATAAAAATTTATTGTCACATCTTAAACCTAAGAACATTGATGAATAAACAAATGATGAATTATGGATAATGGCAGTGTAATAAAAACTTAATTAATTTTAAATGAAAAAAAAAACTAGAGAATTTTGTCTATATACCTAAATACTACCCTGTTATTGGAACTATATGGGTGTTCAGAAATAAGGTCAATGTGTGAGACACTATAGTTAGAAAAAAATCATTATTAATTTCATAAGTATATAGTCAGAAAGAAGGTTTTGAATTTGAGAAAACCATTTCCGTAGTAGTTAGAATTGAATCCATTAAAATGTTTCTTACCTATGAATCACATTTGTATTTGTAACTATATCAAATGTATTTCATGTTTGAATTCATAAATAGTCATATTATTAAGGATTATTTTGTGGAAGAACCCCCTGGATTTTAAATTATTCATTTCCCAAATCATTTTTTATAATTAATTAAATATTTATATGGTTTTAACCAAGCTTCTAAAGCTTGATATGATAGGATCAAATAATTTAGAATTTCTAAATATTTTACTAAAGCTATTTATGATCCTACTCTATTTTTTAAAAGTATTTCCAATGATATTTTAGTTCTGGTAATTTATGTTAATGATATTATTTTTTGTTATTAAATAAATACATTGTGTACTATGTTTTCAAAAATGATCAAAGTGGATTTGATATTAGTTTAATGGGTGAAAAATAATTATGTATTAGCTTTCAAAATTTTCAAAATAAGAAATTATTTATTTTAAATCAGAGAATTATACTATATATCTTATAAAGCATTTTAGTATGGAAAACACTAAAGGTATTGATACTCCAATGAGTACTAATTGCAAGTGGTATCTTGATGAAACTTGTAAATAAGTTGTTCGAACCACTTATGGAGGTATGATTTAAATCTTATACTTAACTTCTAGCTGGCCGGATTTTATGTTTAGTGTGTGTATGTGTTCTTATTTTCAATCAAACCCAAAATAATCACATCTACTTGTGTTAGAGAGAATTTTTTACCACCTCAAGAATACAACCAACTTATGATTGTTTTAATTCAAATGACAAGAATTTTATTTGGTTAATTATTTAGATGTATATTTTGGTGGTTGTAAGATAGATAGAAAAAGAACTTATGGAACATGTCACTTTTTGTGAAATTCTCTTGTATCATGGTGTAGTAAGAAGTAAAACTCTATGAGATTTCCAACTACTAAAGTATAGTATAGAGTTTGAGGTAGTTATTATACACATATTCTCTAGATAAAACACATATTTCTATATTGTGGATATCAATTTAGACATATCCCAATAAATTTTGATAATATTAGTGTGATAAATACTTATAATAATCCTATATCTAATTCTAAAACAAATCATATGGACATAATACCTCAAATTCTGAGATATCATTACAAGAATGGTGATATTAATCTTGAAATAAAAGGTATTGAACAACATATTTCTAATATATTTAAAAATTCTTTGAATATTTAGAGAATAAACTATGTCAAACATGAATTATACATGATAAATTATGTTTTAATTATTAGTTATTAATTTAGATGTTAAATTGTTTTAACTTATATTATTAATTTTTATCCAGAGATAACTATGAATTTTAATTTACATGGTCAGTATGGTGACCAAGAGTTTTTCTTGTTCACACGGTTAGCACTCCTACCATGAACACTTGTTACCATATGATATATTCTCACATGTTCACTATGATTATCATGAATATATGTTCATATGGATAATATATACATATCATAAATTTATTGGTTGTATGGTTATCACACCTACCATATGTTATAGTTAGCATGCCTATCTTGGTTATGATATTTACAGATCCATGGTAATTGAACTCATCATGTCCTTTTTTACGTTTTATTTTTTGGGGAAATATTTTGGAGGGATTTTTTCAGTTCATTATTATTCTAATCCATAAATGATTTAAATTAAAAATACAAATCCAAATCTGATCTGGTACTTGTATTTTCCATAAGATCTCATATATCCTTTAAATATCTTTGGATAGGATTATTTTCTATCATCTTGAACCATTTTCTATCATATTTTTAATCTCAATTTTTTAACACCTGTTTTTAACATCCAAAGATCATGAATTCAATCAAAATTTTGTCGATGAAGTGTTTTCCAAAAACTAGTTTTCTTGTTTGGTCACCTACTTCAATGAATTAAAAGTTGATGAAATATAACTCAACTTATTTAGAAGATCGAATGAATTGAGAGATTTATATTCATATAGTTTCAATTGATAAATAATTTTATGGTGAATGGTTGGATTTAAGATGATCGCTCATTTGTAATGTGATTCAGAAATAAGGTTGGGCTGAAAGGTTTATGGAAAATAGAATACCCTTCTATCCAAACCTTGTTAATGAATTTTATGGTAATCTTGAATTATTCTCTAGAATTAAAAAAAAGAAAATATAAAATCAAGGACTAATTTTGAAGTTTTCAAATTCTCATCGAATTGGTAGGAAAAATTATTGAGTGTGCCATATAATGGTGAGTATAAAGATTATCAAAGTTTATATCTTGTTAATCATTAGAACTTCGAGTTTGAGAATTACCTGTCTGAACTCACGGGGAACGGAACTCCTAGAATACACACTTATTTAGACTTTATTGGTGAATGTATACTTTTAGTTATGTTTATTCAGTATGTTGTTTGTTTAAAGAAAAGATACATTAGTATTTTGAAGCATCAAGATCTGTTTTACCTATTTTTAATAAATAATGGTGTTTATATCAGTTTGTGAAGATTTTTTATGAGTCATATATTTGATCACTATAAGTTTGATTCATGTTTTATCTCCATACCATATCCTAAATTAATTTATAATCTATTAGATTACAAAGAAATAGTTCCTAAGGAAGAGGATAAATGAACTTCTTGTGATAGGTTTCATCTTACTCAAAAGATTCGTACACATATAAAAGTTAAGTGGAGTCCTTGGATAAAATATTGGGTATCTATCCTAGTAATTTTTTTTTATTAGTTTAATCTAGTTAAGTATCCAATTAGAAGAGGGGATATTTTAGATCAAGGTCTTGAACCTGAAGAAATTGTGCAGTATTATGTTGTTTTTTCTCTAGATAAAGAAGAATATGAGGTATGTAAAGAAGAATAAGTAGTTGAATATGTTGTAGATGAAGAATATGAATTGATTAGAGAAGAATAATGTAATGAAGAATTTTCTAAAGTAGAGTAAGAAGATAAAGATTAAGAAACAGTGGATGTACATCTTAATAAATAATCTTAGTTAGCTTTTAAATATGATCCGCTTATGGATAAATAAGTTGGATATGATACTGATAGGTATATCTCATAAGGATCTCTGATCATTGATAGTACCATTAGACAACCTTTATTGGATGTACCATATCAGGGGGAATAATCCCATTATTATTTTATATGAGGCTTAGTATATTATTATTCAGATGATGAACATTGTGGAGAAAGATCACCTGAACATGGCATACCTACCACTCTTTTTGTTCTAAGAACCTTGGATATATCTTTGATTATTGAATATGATAATCAGGAGAGAATTTAAACTTCTCATTTTTTTGATCATAATTAAATTTTTGAAGATTCGGATAGTGATCTAGTTAAATATTCATCCACAGTTGAGGATCAGACTATGTGAGAGAGTTCTGTAGAGGATTTACTTGAGTTATACGATAGGGATTCGGCTATTGATTCATCTCTTTCTGATCATTCACCTTCTCTTCCCCCATCCTCATAAGTCCAAATGGATAACCTATTTTTATTTAAATTAGTTATGTTAGGCAGACTTCAATTCTCATTTGATAACATTTAGAATTATTTAATCAAATTCAGACTAGGGGATCTTTATGAAGCTGTTACAATAGTCATTAATCATCTCTAGTACAGATTTATTTTAAAATAGAAATGATTCAAAATGAGATTAAAGATTTGAGAGCATAGATGGGTTTTTTATAGGTTGATCTATCAGATATGATTATTTAGTTAGACCTTATATTTATGAATTCTATTTTTTAATCACCTCATGTATGTTATGCTCCTTTGGTTTATAAAAACATGTTCAAATAGTTAATTTTATATTAGTTGAAAGTTTTTTTTTTTGAATAATTAAAAATACTCATGAATCTATATATAGTGTGTTTAAAATCAATTTTGCTAAGACCCTCACTTTAGTTCATGAGGATACCAAACAAGCTATTAATGATATAGAAATAATCAAAATAGAAATTTATTACTATTTAAGAAGGATCTTTACAAATTCATATTTGAAAGGAATGTTTGACAATCTTAATTGGGAATTGTGGATTCTTCCACTAACGCAATATTTTATGTCTCAATTTGAGGATATTAATCCATGAATCCTATTTTGATTCCTTTAAGGAGAAGCAAGATGATTTAATTCAAGTATTAGAGAATGTTTCCTAAGTTATCAGTGATTTTACTCAATTGATGGAACCATACCTTTATACCTCTAAAACTATTGTATTATATCCCTTGTCCTTCCGTTTTTCTTGGCATATTACCTCCTCTACAATCACTCATTTCTTCTTAACCCCTTTTCATGCATTTTAGTATCTTAGATCAATTTCAAGGTGTGTAATTATTAGAGGAACTACCTTTTAATATACTCATAAGACTACTTATTCTCCTCCCTCTACTTCTAAAGGAAAGGATCTTGTCCTTCCTATAGAAGTGAGAGATAACCCTCAGTCAGATTCAGATTCGGATTTATGATAGGGATTTATTATACTCTATTTGAACTCTTCTATTGCAATATCTATTTCTCTATGAATCTCATTCTCTATTTATTTATTCTTCTTCCTCTTTTTGATAATCATAATAGGGTGAGAATAATGGGTAAAAGGTAATAATAACTACCACAAAATTAGGTTTCCACAGCACCACCATTTTACAGCACTAAAAAAAGTACTGATAAAGGGGGGGGGGGCTTTATCAGTGCTTTTTTTAGAGCTGATAAAGGCTCCCTCTTTATCAGCGCTTTTTTAGCGCTGTTAAAGGGGACCCCTTTATCAGTGCTTGTTTTAGTAGAATTGATAAGGGGGGCATTATCAGTTCTTTTTCCTTGCGCTGATAAATTATAAAAAAACATGAAAAATAATATATTGTTATATAAGTATATTTATATTGATATAAATATAATATATATTTTTTAAATATGTTTTAGATAAGTATAAATAGAATATTACATTTAATATATATCAAATTTAGTGAAAATGGCTTTAAAATATTTTAAAATATATTATTAATTAATTATTTGCTAATTATCCTCAACTAATAATAATTTCATAACAATTTTAAGACACAAAAAATCAAAAACAAAATTAATAAAAGGTCTAAAATCAGTTGAAAATGTAACTCAATCTTCAAATGGCCATAACTTTTGATTCGGGTGTTCGTTTGAGCTTTACAACATATCAAATCGAATCCTGCGACGATATCTACACTCTAGGGAGTGAGAGAAACCTTTAGTAACATTTTTTGAGTCCAAAAGAGGCCCAGAAGTCCTCAAAACTGAGTTTTTAGTCGGGATACCTCTATTTTTTAACATTTGATGGAATTTCAGCCCTGTTTAAGGGGTCTTTTTCCCTTTTTCAGTGGGGAATGAATCTATTTCAACATATTACATTCATATTCATATTATTGTTTTAAAATTTTATCATTTTTCAGAATTTACTATTATTTATAATCAAATATATAACAATATATACATATTTTTTATATATTCTCACATTAAAATTTATTTTTATAAATAAATACTTAATCATATTTAAATATAAAATATATTTACTAATATATAAGCCTTATATAAATAAGAAACTAATATCCATTTTATTTAAAATATTAATATATGAATATTTATATACATATATAATGTGTGTGTGTGTGTGTATTTGTGTGTGCCTGTATTGACAAACTGATATATATTATCTATATATTCTAAAAATATGTATAAATATATTAATATATAACATTTGTAAATATATATAAATATGTATAATGAAACTTACATATACACATTTAATATTTATATGTGTGTGTGTTGTATATTTGTATTTATTTATTTATATATACACACACAAGAAAACATATTTTAAAAATGTATTTAAAGCTAATATTATAAATATATATTAATATACAAATAAATATGTGGATAAAAAATATTACTAGATTGATATAAATATATACCAATATAAAAATAAATATATAAATATTATTATATATATGTTTGTGTATATATATATATATATTAATATAACTATATATATATTTATATAACTATATATATATACTAATATATTTATATTTATATAAATATATGAATAACTATAACTAAATATATATCTATAAATATATAGATATATCAATAAAAGGATAGAAAAGTGAAATGGAGGAGTAGAATAGTGTTAGGCACGCATGTGAGGGGTCCCGAGTTCGAATATCGGGGGAGGTAGGGGTAGCGCGTGGGTGGCGAGTAAGTCCTAGCAGAATTAAAGGGGTGTAGGGAATTATTAAAGGTCTGGGGTGTGGATGGGGCGTGTGATCTTGGGTGTTGGGGGTGGGGTGATGTTGAAGCCCCTCCCGGAATTGAATAAATATTTTTTTATTTTTTTTATTTTTTAACTTTTATTAGTGCTAATAAAAGTTCTAATAAAAGGGTCCCTTATCAGTGATTTTTTCAGCATTGATAAACGAACCCTTTTATCAGTGCTTTTTTTAGTGCTGATAAAAGGGTCCTTCATCAGTGATTTTCTGAGCGCTGATAAAAGGGACCCGCTCTCTTCGCCTCAGATAACAGTTCTTTTCAAGCGATGTTAATGCCCTTTTATATCACTGATAAAAAAATTATTTGCAATAGAGAATTTGATAAATTAAAATTTTTGTGAAAAATTAATATTCATTGAATTAAGTATCCACCCTTTTCATTAATTTCCGAAACTTATTACAGTTATTTCAATCCTTTTCAAATATAATTTTCATGAATTCAACTCATTTCTATTTATATGTCATGATTTATGATCATAAAAGGGGGATATTTTTGGATTAGACCAACACCTCTTTATTTTGATGATCTTAAATAATGTTTATCTAGTTATTAATGGTTTTTATGTTTTCTATTAGAAAATGGTTTAATTTAAAAAATTTCAAATATGAATAGGTATAGACATTACAATAAAACCTTACAACACATTATTTTTCAACTTAATATTTGAACATGAACTGATTACCATGATAAATATGATCAAAATTTGTCAATGTCGGAACCTTACCATAAGAAAGAAATCGCATTACTACAAGAAGTAAATCACCTTACTATAAGAAAGAAACTACCTAACCACATAAAAAATAATGTTACCATGCCAAGGTATGTGTTAATTTTCATTAAGTGATATACTGATAGTATCCTCCTAATGTAGTGACTCTATAAAGGAGAATCTCACCACCAAAATTCATTATCTGACCACATAAAGAGTCGAGAAAACCACGTGAAGAGTTAAGTTGACTCCATGAAGAGTTGATCTAACCACATGAAGATTGGATCTAGCAAAATAATGAGATAAGATAACCATGTCACTTTACCGCATCATTTGATCATTTCCAACTTTATTATGGTTAGCTAACCATATTTCAAGTGAAGATAGCTTACCATGTCTAACTTAGTAGTGGAGAAATTCAAATCCTCAACAGATAGTTTTGATGCATTAAATGATGCATTTGAGAATGTAATTAAGGATGATTACACTACATTGGATACTTTTGATGAAGATATCTTTAAATACATCTATCAGATAATGATAGGGGGATATGGTGCACTACTAAAAACATTGGATGATACATAGAAAATTATAGAAGATTTCAATGAGAGCACTATCTATGAAACATTGTTTTTCATAACATACTAAGAAACTTGTTCGAGCACCTTACAAAGAGAATTTCATGGGCTAAAAACAACGAAAGCATCACATATCGAGTTACATTATACTTTATTTATATTTATATCTTTCTATTTCATTTTATAATTCGATTTTGAGCTACGTGTTGTTATACTTTGTTTATCTATATAAACTGATTCATCTTCTTAAACTGGAGTGTGATTTAAAAATTTATTCAAAAATATTTTATTGTATTCCTATGAATGACTATAGAATGGTCATGTGTAACATTGTATTGTTTTTCATCCAACTTAAAATAGTGGAAGAGGATTTTTGGATCAATAGCCGTATATGCTATTGATTTTAAAAACCAGTCCTGGTTGTGGATATGTTAATTGTTATAATAAAATGCTAATTAGTATGTGATTTCCAAGTGTAGAGGATTAAGTCTTTTCTTGAGAGTAAACCCCTTGTTTTATTTCTATTGTGTATTTTGTTATGTTTTTTTGCATTAAACTATGTATCAATTTCAGTTTTCTAATCTGTAAACAAAATTATACGTTGATAGTTAGTCTTAATTTGTGTTTATAAAAAGTGTTTGTTCAAGTAAATTAGTTTCAAAGTTTTAATTATTTATAATATATTTCAACTGATCATTAATCCTTCTTCTAAAAAAATTATTTGAAAGATGAAATTTATATATTTATATTACTTTTATTAACTATGCATTTTTATTAAATTTTGTAACTCAGTTTTAAATTGTTTTTTAAACAGAAATTTTATGAGGAACTGAATTCACCTCCCCCCTGAGTAACTCACTCTGACTAATAAAATCAAAATAAATACAGACATACAACAAAATTCCTAATCAATCGACACTCAAAAAGTGATACAAAGCTAATAATGAACCTAAAACTAATATATATATATATATATATTGTGTGTGTGTGTGTCTATATCTTTGTGTGTGTGTGAACATTATCAATCAATATGACACCACCCGCCTTGTAACATACCCAAACTTTTAATTAAATATCCATGTCAAACTATCTTGAAAAAAAAATTTAGAAATATAATCTTCATATGGATTTTCATGAGTAAAACAAAAGCACATTCAAGAGTGTCCAAAAAAAATATTTACTTTATTTTTATTAAATCAAATCAATTACTTTAAAACCATTAAAAATGGTTGAATCCTCTTTAACTAAAACACCCATTTGAAATGCAATTATTTAGAATAATTTTCCAAAATCTTTTAAAATTCATTTAGAACATTTTAATAAAAAAAATCAGGGAATAAGGGTACAGGAAACAATAAGGCACTGCATCACCGATGACATAAGCATGAAGAACCAGCATAGTGCCCCAGATACCAAGTAAGGGGGAAAGGGGACATCCCATAACTAACATCAACTAGAGTCATGAGTGGAACACTAGTTGTTACAATAAGGTTATCCTAGACTTTACTAAACATGGAAATACCTTTCTGTATACATAACATCCTAACTCAAGCCACACGAATGTACTTTACCTAGATTCATCAAAAAGAAACACTCTTCTAGTTATTCCCTATAACACAACTAGAGGGAATACAAGGTTGGGTGACTACCTAGTACAGCCTACATCTAGCCTCTCACTCAATCTAGTATACTAGTGAAAGTGGAAAAGGGAGAAAAATAACCAAGAAAAAATCAAAATACATGCACCGTGAGCATAAAAAGTAATCCTCACAGACATAAAACATCGCCAATCATATCATGCATGTCACAGGGATAATAATCATTAATTATAAAAAATGATATAAAACCCTTCTATTGGGGCTACAGACTATGTCTAGCATAAAACTGGATGCTCAATAGGGCCACACTATATCACATCATCAATATATCATAGTATAAGGAACACCTCTTAGGCCACAGACCATGTTAATAATAACCCTAAAAAAAGAAAACATTTATCACATAATAATATACTAACCATAATGTGTAACATGAAACACAAGGGGAAGAAGTAACATCTTATATAGAAAAGATTTTTTCAAAACATCCAACCAACCTTCCAAGAAAAAAACTAGGGACTAGAAGTCTCAATATAAAAAAATAAATTATTTATAAACGTTTTGTAAACCATATAAATTAAAACCACTCTTAAAGTTAACTAGGAAAAAAAATACTCTTTCATTATATACCTTTAATAATTAAGACATCATTTCATGAATTTTCATATGACCCAACTAAGGAAAAATAATTTTTTACGTACCTCAATTTAAATCGATCAATCCCTTTCAATATTATTCTAATTATTAGAATTTCAAGTTATACTTGAAATTCCAAGTAAAACCATTTAGTGATCTTCTAAAAAATACAAAAATACCTTCATTTACCATAATATTATTTTTAAAAGGTAAACTAAGAAATTTAACAATAAATAGAGTGAGTGCAATGTAGTACCAAATTTAAAACAATTATTTTAAATAATAAAAATAATTTAACTTGATATAAATCAAGGATAAATATTATTATCATCAAATAAATCAATTAAATATAATTAATACCATTTATAAATAATAATAAATGAATTTATAAACCCAATCCATTAATGATTCTCAAATTAAAAGCTAGTGTATTAGCATAATGGCCTCATTCTGGTGAAAATCATGTTGGATCTTAAAATTTAGGATTAATGGAACCTGAAGAACCCATCACATGACCTAACACCAATAACCACAATTAAATTTGTATTAGAACCCACTTAAGGTTCATCCTAGGGGTGTGAGCATTTAGGGAATAGGGAGAAGAAGAAGACGAAGAAGATGAAAAATGTGAAGAAGAATAAGAATAATAATATGAAGAAAAATAAGAAACAAGGGAGAGATAAGGGCTTACATGAACTCGTGGAGGATGATGGGAGATTTGATATAGATAGGATCATACCTGAGTTCTAACACTTGAAGGAGGCCATAAAGGGAAGGGTGAACTGTATTAAGAGGGAGATAAGTGGGTGTGATGTCATGTGGAAGGAGGGTTCCTCCCCCTTATCTCTCTTTTCATTTTGTTATTATTGTAATTATTACTATTAATTTTTTTAATTTTAAGAAAAAACTCACAAGGGGCTAAATTAGGAAACCCTTTCAAGATTTAAAATAAAATTCTCAATGTACCTTATTAAATTTTCTATCCTCCCAAAATTAGTATTAAATAAATATATAATTAAACACCATGATATAGGGTTTTAAAATCTCTTCACCATAACACTTATCATCCCTGATAAGTATGTGGTTAAAGTTGAAGTAAACCAATAAGGGTGACTGTTTCGCCCCTAAGAGAGAAGGGCAGCTGATCTCAATTCTTCCCACACTAAAAGGTGATATGATAAACTAAAAAACTATAAGAAGAGATAACAATAAAACACCCAGCATAAAAAATAAAGTTTCATAGAACACAGCTTAATATAGATAATAAAAACAAAAAAGAATACACACAAGAACACAAGGAATGTAAACCATACGCATCAGGTCATTGGGTGATATCACTACCACAAAATAGGGCAGGAGAAGAACTTCCCTTTATAAGTGCTAAACAGAAAGCACAGATAAAGGGGTATGCCTTTATCAGCCCTATCTAAAAGCACTGATAAATGTTACATTTATCAGCACAAAAATAAGTGCTGATAAAGGGTAACCCTTTATCAGCTATTTTTTTAGTGCTGATAAAAGGTAACATTTATCAGTGCTTTTTTTAGCGCTGATAATGGTAGCTCTTTATCAGCACTAAAAAAGGGCTGATAAATGAATGTTTTATCAGAGCATTTATTTTAGCGCTTATAAAACATAACTTTATCAGCGCTTTTAACGAGTGCTGATAAAGGTTCTATCATTATTTATTAAATAACCCTAACAGGCCATCCTCGCTTGCACGTAGTAATTCTCTCGCTGAAGCTGAACCAGGCCCCTCTCCGCATGACCTCGTCCTCCTCCTCCTTATCCTCCTTGTCCTCCTCCTTCCTCCTCCTTCCTCCTCCTTTCCCTCCTCGTCCTCCTCCTTATCTTCCGTCATCTCTTCCTCTTGCCTCGCTCCCGCTATCGCGATCGCCACTGCCTCTACTGCCTCTACCCTCGCTGATGCGACCGCCGCCGCCACCGCCTCTACCCTCGCTGCCACGACTACCACCGCCTTTTACTCCTCCTCCTCGTGCTCTCAAGGTGGGATGTGAGTTCCATGGATGGTATTCCGTTGGTATATTATTTATATATTTTGTGTGTGAGGACCAAATAGTGAATATAGATGTGAGATAGGAATGATACCATATCTTGAGCCTAATTCCAATAAGGATTTCCATAATAGAAATTGTGGTCTTAATGTGATTATGATTATGTCTAGGGATGTGATTCATAATTAGTGATGAGTGTCGAAATAAGAGATGTGATTCATAATTATGTCAAGGATCTTATTTCAGCTAGATTACAATGGATTTCCTAGGTTCTCCCCTTGAAATATGATTCTTCACAATGACTATTGATGTTATATGAATACTTTATAGGGATAAATTTTAGAGCTTACCAACAATGGATATCCTTTGGTGACCCAGTATGAATAGGTTATAAATCCGGCTGACTATTTTATCTTTTAGGATTACCTCCCATGTATTATCATGGATCCTGATGACTATTTTATCTTTTAGGATTACCTTCTAGTTTAAATTGGTTTGTGTGTGTTAATTTATTTTAGATTTAGTCATTCTATTTTGGTGCAATTTGGTGTGTATTATGATCCCCTTACAAAAATAAGGCATATATAATTTTTGGTTACGGTTCGAACCCTACTTCCCAACCTGCTCTAGAGGGTGCTAACTCTAATTTCCAACGGGAAATCTATCTTTGATTCAAGAAATTTTTGTTCTTCCATTCTAAATCGGTAGGTGTGACTTCATTTATTTTATATTTTTTCGTTCCATTTTTCTAAAATTTATTGTTTATTATGATTCCCTTATAAACACAATCAATATATCATTTTAGGATGTGGTTTTGTTGTGATTTATCTTTATTGAATAATTTTGGTTGATATTGAAGATGTCAATATGATCCTGAGTTATTTTATCCTTGATTTATTTTAAATTTAAGGTCTATTGACTTGATTTCATTGGTTATCCATAAATACAGTTAGGGTTTTCCAGGAGGGGTGTAGGGGGGGTGGGTTTTCCTAGTGGGGTGGGGGTAGGGCTGCCCAAGTGGGGTGGGGGGGGGGGCTGGGTTGTCCAAGTGGGGTGGGGGTAGAGCTGTCCAAGTGGGGTGGGGGGGTTGTCCAACTGGGGTGGGGTAGGGGTGTCCAACTGGGGTGGGTGTGGGGTGGGTGTAGAGCTGTCCAAGTGGGGTGGGGGTAGGGCTGTCCAAGTTGGGTGGGGGAGGGGCTATCTAGGTAGGTTGGGGAGGGGGTGGGTTGTCCAAATGGGGTGGGGGTAGGGTAGTTTGGGGTGGGGGAGGGTTTACAGGTGGGGGTAGGGCTGTCCACTCGAAGTGTCTCTATATAGTTTAAAATGGACTTAATTTTAATTGAAAAACCAGTATATCAAACAAGGAAATGTGATCTACTAATTATTCATTATTCAAAACATAAAGGTACCATTAAATACTTACATTGCCCCCATATTTTTAAGCAGTTAGATGAAAATCCAGACTCAATTTCAGAACGACTTCGATGGCTGGCCGGAGGAGCAAGTGTGTACATATTATATTACAATTCTTATGTAGTTAACAGTTATACATTCTATACTAATGAACATGATGAAGACAGTACCATGAAGAATAGTGGGGTTACACTTTTGGCTGAGGCGATGCATGTTTCCGGTTCTAAGGAAAAAAATCCAATTTATGTGAATATGTCATACTTTGGCATCATCAAACGAATATGGGAGTTGGATTATACAAAATTCAAAGTGTCGATTTTTCAATGCAAGTAGGTTGATAACAGGAGTGCTATTAAAATAGATGAATTAGGATTCGTGAAAGTTTATTTCAGGAAAGAAGGGGAGAAAGATGGACCATTTATAATGGCATCACAGGTAGTACAAGTATTTTATGTTCCAGACCCTGCAAACCAAAATTGGTCAATTTTTCTGTTATCGACCAAAACAACTGAAGGGTCAGATGAAAGTTCAATGTAGGTTGGCCCTTTTATAGGGATTTCCCAATCATTTCGCAGTGGTCCAAATGTAGATGGCGTTTTTATTTCATAGGATACCACAATGAAGGAATTTATATAGTTGATAGAGGAGTCAAATCACTTCATCCTTTAAATAAATAAAATAGTGTACAATAATCAGGTTATTTGTTTATTGTAACATACATTGTGTTACATTACGTTATTATCTGTTCACTGTCATTTTTATGTAATCTATATTAAATATTAAACCACTTCTGTAGATAATGACTTCTTCACCTGCTGATGCACCCAATCCCGAGGCACAAAATGTATCTCAACCAGCAGTTGGTGGTCCCACTGTCGAGCAACAACTGGTTTCTCAACCAGATGCTGGTGGTCCCAGTGAAGAACAACAACAGGTTTCTCAACATGTTGTTGCTGGTCCCAGTGTTGAGGTACAATAGGTTTATCAACCTATTTCTGCTGGTCCCATTGCCGATGCTAGTGCTCCAGGGGAAGATATTGATGCTACTTCTGAGTAAATGGTAGGAAATGAAACCCTGAAAGCGCAAAAAAATCAAGATCATTGTAGTTTGACAGTGTTGGCCAAAATCCTTAAGGAAAAAGCAAAAGGCATCAAATTTGATGTGGGATGGAATAATTGAGGACAACATGTTAACCCCAACAGAGCCATGTTTAATAGCTACATTAGAATCGTCACTCGGAAACGTGTGCCGATTGATATACAGTAGTGACACCATGTTTTCACCGCGCTGAAGACACTAATCTGGGAATAGATTATGGTAACATTATGATATCATTTATTTAATTTATTAAAATAAAATAAAATACCAAAACATTTACTTAATCTTCATCATCCATTTCAGAGTACATTTATAGTAGATGTCTTGCACAAGGAATGTGTATTAAGAGTTGCAAGAAGGATTCATAGAGGTTTCCACACAATTGTAACGAAATATCATCTTAATGATGCAGAATGGAAAATCATGCCGCACCCGCCTCCTCTATATGCACACTTGATATCCCAAGGAGCGTGGGATGCGTTTAGCAATCGTTGTGGGGAGCATACTTTTTAGGTACATTGTGTGGGGTAATACGTTGTTTGACATTTTCTTGTATTCATCACTCTGATTGACAGTTTTTTATTTATGAAATAGCTACTGAGTGCTAAAAATAAAAAACGTGCAACAGAACCAGTGTACCCTTACAATAAAGCAAGGATGGGGTACGCTGAACTTGAGAAAAAATTGGTACGTCTATTAAATCTACCCTACTACAAGTATGTGACATAAAACAACACCATAACCATGTTTCTCTGTTTATATTTAGATTGATGAATCGAAATCGAAAGCCATATTCATCCCATGCGATGTACTATGGAAGGAGGCTCATGTAAATAAAGAGGGGACATTGATAGATGAAAACACACAATAAGTGTGGGAAACATGTGTAAGTATGACATAATATAAATTTGAGTTGCTTTAAATCGCTATTACATTACAATAACTACTTATTTTTATATATTTTCTATCTCAAATAGTCACAAGAATCAACAACAGCCACACCAGATGCAAACATACTTTCAGAAACCTTGAAGCAGCCAGAAAAGTATGGTTGCATCATAGGTGTGGGTTTTGGGGTGACACCCCGAACATATTTTCAAAAACAAAAACAAGCGGGGGATCAAAATGAAAAAATGGAAAACCTGCAAGAAAAATATCTATTTTTCAAGAAGAATTACAATAATAGAGAGAGATGATAGAAACAATTGATGGGGGAGAGGCAAAGGGAAGAAACAACTCAACAACAACCCATGTGTGACGATCTCGCCCCACCCCCCACCAGCTTTGAGGCGATACATTACCCTAAAAAACCTGACTTAGATGAGGTAATCAATGTTTTAATAATTTTTTCTGTGAAATTTTATTTACATAGACACTGATACCATTCCTTTCCTAATATTCCATAGGGTAAAAATGACTGTGATTTATATTTATCAACTAGCACCTATCGCCTTGTAGCGAGGGCTACGGTGTTCAATACGCAAAATGACTTGCTACACAATAGAAATCTTCCAAAAGATCATATTAGAGTGTCCATTAACATAGCTAATGAGCCGAGTGCCGAGCTACCTATTCCAAATGATAATGAATACATTCATACGGTTGAACAAGCTATTGGAACATTTATCGCATGGCTGACAATTCTTGTAAAAAACATGTCGACAACAAGGTATTCATTCTAATTTATTTTTCAAGCTGGACCTTTAACATTTAATGAAAAAAGGTCTGAACTGATGACTGTTATTACAGAATGAAAAAGACTATGGGGTGAAATGAAATATCAGATCAAAACTATCTCAAGGATCATCCAACTGATTGAAACGGTCTACTGAGAGCACCTTCACCCCGCCCGTTCTATATCCACAGTTAATATCATTTCAGGCTCATGTGGATACAAAGTTGAAAGACGGTAGTTCTCACATAGTTTATTTTGAAAAAGATATGTATGGAGAGGAGATATCAGATTTCATTAGTTCTGAAAATGTAAATTAACTTCTCAAGTATGAATGGCTAGGCGCCTCAGTTGTAAATGTATACATGAGGTAAGTTCTCATGATTTGATTTTCCAAAAGCTGATATACTCTGATAATTTTGACTAAATACATTTTATATTTGTCGCAGACGTATATATGAAAAAAAAATTGAAGGGATTTACCCATGAACAAAAATTTGGACTCGTTTTTCCTCACACCACATCTTCAAAAGACGAATTAGATTCTGTTAAAGAGGCTGCAATAATTTCATCCCTGCTCAAATTGTTTCAAAACAAAATTACGGATGACAGAATATTTTTAATACCAACGATACAGGGGTAAAACTCTACAATTTAATCATATAAACTATATTTTCATTTCTTTCTTTACTTATTCCTTTTTGTATTTTTAGGGAGCATTAGATGCTTATTGCAGTCAATTTGGATACTCCAAAGATTTATTTTCGGGATTCAACGCATGGATAACCGACAAACCGACCACACATGATGGCGTTTGTTATTTTGTAATACACTAGATCCAATATTTTAAAACTAAACATCTAGTTATATAATTTTGGTTATCTTTTAATGAGGATTTTGTTATGATAGGGTGGTGCATCAATATCGTCTAATGCATGGAATGAATTCAAGGCATAAGGATGAGAACGCCTACAAGATCTACAAATGGAAAATTATCCGGGAATATATAATAACATTTCACTATCCAAACACATATCAAAACAAATTACTTATTTTAGTCGATGTTTCTATATTGTCCAAAACAAACAAACGGAAAGGACTATGGTTATTGTGTTTGTAAATTTATGAAAGAGATCGTATTTCATCAAAAAACTAGCATCCCTGATGTGGTATTTTCGAAAATAAATACGTGTTCATTTAAAATATTTATTAATCCTTTTTGTATTTATATTTTTTCAGTACTACTATGACTGTCGCAAAAACTCATATTCAGAAGATGATATAGATGTGTTTAGCAACGAATGGGAAACATACATGATGGAAGATTGTACACAAATAGGATGAAGGTGAATTCCTACCACTTATGTTATCTATATATGATCATCGATTATCCTCCAACCTTCTTTGGTGAATTGAGAATGCTCCGATGTATTGAAATCTTAATTTATTACTCAATGTTTTCTATCCCCAGATTCATATTATTGATCTTTGAACAAATCAATATTGAAGTAAGGCATGATGGTGTGCAGTGCGTATGGGGTGAACGATGAAACAAACGTGGATCAACAAAATCCATTTTCTGTATCTCGTTTGTTTGAACTTGTATTTGAGCACATGTGTTGTTGTTTGACTTGCACAATTATTTCTAGGTAGATGCATGAGATAATCAGTATCATTGAGGAATTTTTTGGAACCAAAATATGTGTCCTAGGATAATTCAAGTAAGGGAAAGGCTGGTTGAGATGAAATCCAAGCTCAAACGACCAGTACATCATCAAAAGAATCAACCCTGTGATGCACCATCATGTAGAATCTGGTCCTCGTGATGTTTTGAGGTGTTTATGGAAGGTATGGGGAGTCTAATAAGCCCCATGGCCACCATAAATAATTTTTACAGACAGTTCCACATGTTTTTTGTACCTCTTGCCTCTTTACAAGGATCACGCCATTCACATGGTCCATCTAAGCATTTATGTCCCATTCATCCCATTGCTACTCTTGGAAGAACTTGAGAATCTGACAATGCATAAGCCCCACAAAACCCATACTCATCCAACCAAGAGTATTCCTAGTGTGAAGGGAAGCTAACCATGGGTAATACCCACAACATACCTCTTTTAAATATATGGGTTTTGATCCTTGTATTCTAAATAGGGTACGTAGGAAGCCTCCATGAGGTTAAATCCCAACCAATGGTAAACCATGGTGACCCCCTCACTGGGGTAAACCTTCTCTTATTTTCCCTCTTGTATTTCCCTTAGTGGCATTCGAATAAGTCTTCAAAATGATAAACCTTTCCTTTATGGGATTCACCACGCTTGGGTCAGACCTCATTGGGCATTTTAATCCATCTATCAGGTAAACATTCCAGGTGCTCCCTCCTAGAGATGTACCTACCTGATCCACCTTTATAAGTGGTTTGATCCACCCAGGTCTTACATCTCTGTAAGACATTAAATCATGACCCTCTATCCTTGTGGGATGTTAAACTCATGGAATACCACAAGTTAAACATGGGTTTCCATTAATATATTCAATATTAATGTTTAATCTGTCCTTATTAAGTTGTTGTGGAGGTGTGGTTTTATGTTTTCTAGTAGATTTCAGAAGATTCCACACTTTATGTAGGTTATTCCATGCTTTTACGTTATATTATGATTTTATTATGCTGTATTTTCTTGCTAAGTGTACTATATGAAATGTTTGTGTGGTTAAAAATGTGTTATCAAAGTAATTTGGGGTGTGTATAGACTTGAAAGTTATTTTTAAAATGAATGAAATTGTATTTCTTGTTGATTTTCATGCTTAAGTCCTTTAAATGTGTTTAAAGAAATGAGAAAGTTGTGTGATGGGTGTTTTCAAATGGATTTAATGTGTTTGCGAATTTTAAAGAGGGTTTTCTTATGACATGTAAGGAGTCTATATATGTGTATTTACATTGAATGAAAGTACATGAGAATGTGTTTATATATATGATGTGTATAATGTATATTGAGCACAATATCCATACAATGTATTTTCTTTATGATGTGCAGGGGATAGGGTGAGAGGGCAGGGGTGGTTTTTTGGGGGGAGGGTGAAGGGGGAAAAGTGGTAGGGGGAAGGGGTAGGGGGTGTGTTGGGTTCTTTTGAAATATTTAGGGGGTGGTAAGGGGGTGTGAAATTGGCAGGGGGGAAGTGCAGTGGGAAGGGGTGTGCTGGGGAATGGAGAAGGGGGAGTTCAAGGGGCAGGGAGTGTGCAGGGGTAGGGGATGTGCTCGGGGGGTGGGCAGTGTGTAGGGGTTGTGCTGGGGAAGGGGGAAAGGGTGCTTCTTTTTTATGGAATGGGGGGACATATAGCCATGGTATTAAACCATGGGTGTGCTGGGTAGGGGTGGTTTTCTGGGGGAGGGGGAAAGGGGAAAAGTGGTAGTGGTAGGGGGTCTGCTAGGTTCTTTGGAAATATGTAGGGGGTGGGCAGGGGGGTGTGTAATGGGAAGGAAGAAAGTACAGTGGGCAGGGGTGTGCTGGGGAAAGGGGTAGGGGGTGTTCAGGGGGCAGGGAGTGTGAAGGGGTAGGGGGTATGCTCAGGGGTGGGCAGTGTGTAGGGGGTGTGCTGGGGAAGGGGGAAGGGGTTCTTCTTTTTTATGGAATGGGGGACATATATCCATGGTATTAAACTGTGGCTATAGGTATATAGCCAAGGTTTAATGTCGTTGTAAAAGGCCCATCATTGGTATCCAATAGAGGAGGATAATAGGGTTGAAGATATTCCACCACTCTTTTAATGTAATTGATAATATTTGATTTATCTCAAAAGTAAGGGAGATATCCAATGGGGGAAGGGAGAAGGAGGAGAGTGCATGTAAAGGATTTAGGTGAGTGGAATGAGGGATATATGTGGGTAACCCGCTTTAATGGTTGATAGTGAAAATTTGTTAATTCCACTCATTAATTAGGTGAATTATTAGGCCTAAGGGTAAAATAAATCATTTTCCAACAATTTGGGAATCAATATACACACACATCTAATCCATATAGTTTCATTGAGTGGATTACAATCAATTATTCAACCATATAGAGATACTTCCCCAAAAACTCATACCTTACACAAGTTCTTCACATTATTTGACAAACCATTAACCATCAATGTGAGACCATCATAACCTTAGAACCAAACTGTAGGTTTATCTATTCCCCCTCGAATCATTAAATAGCTCATGTTCTACTAAACATTGGGCCATTTGATTATTATAGATGATTAGCCCTAACCATGCACCAATTTCTTTAATTAGTTATTTTATGTTTTGTGCCTCACTAGTATAATTCCATTTCGCAACCCCATTCTTTATTTCATTATTGTATTATTCACATAATATTTGTTTTATTATGTAGGTGAAATATTTTTCATTAGTTTGAATGCTTTGTTCGGAAACTGCTGCCATGGAAAATAATTTTTTAGAGCGAATGGATGCAAAAAGGATGGGACATCATTGTTTTTTAACATTTTCTTGGATAAATGTAATTGAAACCAAATTAAACATTGTTTGAAATGTATATAGAAGTTTTCTGTTTTGTATTCATGATTTCAAGTGAATGTATATATCATTTTTGTTCTTTTGTGAATTGTTTTTGGGTGTTGTGTGTGTTGTGTGAAGGTTTTTTTTGGACTCTGTGCAGGTTCTGTAATGTGTACAGGTGCTGGGTAGGTTCTGTGCAGGTTCTGGTTTTGGATAGGATCTTCGGCCTTTATCAGCACTAGTTAAGCACTGATAAATGGATAATATATCTGTTCTATTTTAAGCACTGATAAAGGTAGTTTTTATCAGTGCTCAAAATAGTGCTGATATATTATACATTTATCAGCACTGAAAATAGCACTGATAAATAATACCTTTATCAGCGCTTGCTTAGCGCTGATAAAGGGGCACTTTTATCAGCACATTTTTTAGCGCTGATAAAGGGGACCCCCCTTTATCTTCTCCGAAATTAACAGCTCTTTTTTAGCGCTCTTAATGTCTGTTTTTAGCGCTATTATAAGCCATATTTGTAGTAGTGTATATAGAACAGCATAAATCCTAGCATTACCTACTTTGAATCGTTTCTGGTGTCTCTAGGAACATTACAATGATCATGCTAGACATCTTATAACCAAGGGTATGGTACCTTTACCTGGTATAAGAAAGTGGAATATTAGGGTAATAATCCCATCATTGGAGCCCCAATATCCACTTAGGGGCTATGTTTATCCTAGGTTTAACAATAATCACATAGTCCCCCATGATCATGTTTACCCCAAGTTAACCATAATTACTATTTCTACCATGTTTGTTTTTACCTTGGTTTAATCATAATCATTATATCCTCTAGGGTTGTGTTCACCGTGGGTTAACCATAATCATTGTGTCCCTTAGAGTATTGTTCACCCTAGGTTAACCATAATCCATGCCTCCCCCATGGTTGTGTTCAATCCAAGTTAACCATAATCATTGTGTTTGTCAGTTTTATGTCCACCCCAAGTAAACAATAATTTATGTGTCCCCTAGGGTCATTTTCACCTTAGTTTAACCATCATTATTGTTTCCCCTAGGGTTGTGTTCACCCTAGGATAACCATAATCCATGCATCCCTCGAGATCATGTTCACCTATGGTTTACCATAATCACAGCATCCCCTGAGGTTGTGTTCACCCCAGGTTAACCATATTCTAGGAATCTCTCGGGGCTATTCTCACCCTTTGTGAACCGTAGTCATTATTTCCCTGAGGTTTTGTTCACCTCGGGTTTACCGTAATCATTGAATCTCATAGGGTCGTGTTCACCCTGAGTTAACCATAATCATTACATCTCTCATGGTTGTATTTACCTCATTTTAACCATAATCTATTCATCCCTCGAGGTCATGATCACCCCAATATAACCATAAAAATAATATAGAACCAAAATACGTAAACCAGTCCATCTCACAAAATAAAAAAAATGATACATCAAGAGCATCCCATGTTTTCATTCCAAAAACCATCCAATATTTGTTAGATAAAACCATTTCAAAAACCATCCCCAATTTCAAGATGAAAACCATTTCAAAAAACATTTCCAAAAATACCATTCTAGATTAAAATCCAAAATAACATTTCAAATAAAAAATAACACATGCCTTTCAAGTCATTTTTCATTTCTACAAAATATCCAAACAAATTAATCTTTTTCAACCAAAAATCCATAGTTTTTTTAATCTAATTATATAAAAATTTAATTAATTTTTCCATTTTATTTATTGTGATAAATATAAATGGTTAAAAAAACTCCCAAGTTATTGATTGGTATGAAATTACATTTTTCGACCATCGATTCAAACTAAGATTCCTCTTTAATTAATCTAGAAAAGATTATATGTTTAATTTCACTAAGCCACTTCAAGTTTAGTTCCATAATTATTCACTCCACTAGAAACCACTACATCCTAATGTCTTTAGAACATTAAATGGAATGTTAAACTAGGGTAAAACAAGCTTCAACATTCAATTTTAAGAGGATAAATCATAGTTAAATTGGCTTGACCATGACATATATGCAGTCAAAAAATTATGGCCATACATTAGGTTAATTTAAAAGAACCACCTACCAAAATCTAATCATTTAGTTATAACTCACCCAATACCAGCCCAGACCCAAGTACTAATCATTTAGACAATTTCAATTAATAAATTAATTAAAATTTTAGATGAATATGACAACAGACCCGATCATCTAGCTGATAAATCTCACAAGGGGTGGCCCACCAGTCATTTGGTGCATGTAGGCTATATATTTTTAGTAGCATATCCACCTCATCCCTTCTCTAAATCACTCCCAATCGGCTAGGCTACCACCTAAACCTCACTATATTACTTAAACTATCATTATAATATGTTATATCTTAAAAGGTTCTAATATGAGGTTCAATTATTTTAATTATATCCTGGAATCCACTGGTTTTCATTAAAATCCAAAAAAAATTCATGCATAATCTGCATGATCCATTTTATATTAAACCTATAAGGACTCATCCTTAAACAATATGTAAATTGAATCTTTAGACATGAATTTATTTTATTTCATTATGTAATTCCCTTTAGGTTTATAGTATTAGTGAATGAGAACATCATGGTTTCATAATAAAATATTACATACAAAATTCGACACTTACCCTTAGTATCTATTTTTTCTACAATTTAAAACTTTTAAAATGAAACAAGTTTTATTTTCATGAAATATATTCACAATTTTCATCTTGACCTCATCCTTGTTTATAGTCATTATTAAAACCATTTGAAAAAAATTCAAAAAATGGGCTGATTAGAAAATATTAGTAGTGGAAATATAAAAATAAATAAAAAAATAAATTAGTCGATAAATACCTAATATAAAATAATTCATTTTTTATAATACAATTTTAGCTCAAAATACAAATTTTTTCCCAAGAAAATAATCTTCACTTCCAAAATATTTTCTTAAAACATTTTTTAATAAATATTAAAGGAAATATTAAAACTCATAAAGATTTATTTAAAATCATAAAAACTCCTAATGTTTTTTTTCAAAGTTATACATTCACCCTTAATATGTATCATAATCTTTACTTTAAAATTAATCTCATTATCCTACCCTATGAAATCAAAATATTTCCATAAAAACTAATAACAAGAATTGATAAATCATGTAGGTAACTTGGGTTATCATTTTCATATCACTATTTCAATCAATATTTCATAATTAATAATAAACATGGTAAATTAAAATAATATACTCGGAAAAACCTATAACTGTTTTACTCTATCACTTTACCCATTGCATTGGAGGGTTATATAAATTTCACCCATTATATTGATCTATATTAATCTCACCCATTATCATGAGCTATATCTAGATCACTCATCATCCTAAATAATTCCCAAGAACCATAAAATTCTCATAATATATGAAATTAATCATTTTCATCATTACACTTATAAAAATATACTTTTGGAACCATAAGAAAAACATTTTCTGATATTGATATATCCCTTTCCTTTAAACCCTTATTTTTAAAACTAAAATTCCTAGAACAAAGTGTAGGGTAGTTCTTCTTTGAAGAAAACATGGAATATTATAATGGAATCCAAACATCAAATAATTTTTATAGTGGTTGGAAAATATTTCAATGTTATATATGTTAAAATTGAACATTCCTTTTGCATTTTAAAAATAAAGTCAAAACATTCCTTAAAAAAATATGTAAAAATATTCCTTTTAAAAACCATTGAAATAATGTAAAAAAGAAACATAAATTGTATGTTATTATTCATTTATATTCACATAAATATATCCATAAAATAATTTTCGTAATATGTACATAAAAAATTATAAAATAAATATTTAAAACATTTGAATTGATATTTTTAAGGAAAAACAAAACCTTACCTCAGGTATGAATTGTCATGTATGTTATTAATCTTCTTTAATAATAGTGTTATATTTGTTAGTTAGTTGATTAAGAACCATTTCCATGTTCTTAACATTTAATTATCCATTTTAAGACATTTATTTGAATATTTTATTTAGTTACATAATCTGTTAAGTTTATGTCGAATGACTTGAGGACGTTACATTCATAATCCCAAAATAGCTTCTGTAGGTGGAACATGGTTAATGTATCCATTGTTCCATAATATCCAAAATATTAATCATGAAATGATTAACATTATTTACATTAAATTCAATTTTATAACCTTCCATGAAATACTGACATGAAAATAGAATCACATCGCTTAGTGGAGGTGGTAGTCCACACATCACACGAACGACGTTATCATTTTTCAATGGATGGAGATATAAAAAATAGATGGTATAGTTTTATTCCAAAATAATAATTATTTAATTAATATCATAAATATTAATTAAATCCACCATAATAACCAACCTTGGGTGGTTGTTATGAAAAATGAAAATCATCACTTCATGGAGGTTGTAATCCACACATATGAACGATAAATATTATTATTTCCCCTAAGATTGAAAAAGGTAAAAAAAAGGTTTTTATATAATATACTTTCATTTTTAGTTCAGTATGGTTAAATAATATCTGAAGGAGTTATAATAATAAACAAAGTTGATAATTTCATGTTGGACTTATACCTTCTCCTTGGATAACCAATTATGATTACACCTTAAGTCATATAGGTTGGGTCTATTGGTGAGAAAAAGATCTATAGGAAATGGGTAGGGATGTTGGGGACATAATTGGAAAGTTATTTGATGAAATATATTACAAAAAATGTGTCATACAGATATGATAATAGGTTCACTTTTACAAGAGAGGCAGAGGAAAAACTTCGGATTACTTATAAGATTAAATAATATATATATCATAATCAAGTCAATTGGTACTAAGGAACTAAAAATTCTGAGATATGATGTGATAGGGACTAAATGAACTCAACCAATCACATCTTAATAAGTTTTGGATACATATTAATCCTTATCACCTAGTTAAACCACTCTAAATCCATATTAACCTTAATCGTGAAAACTTAATTTTTTTACCATGATAACCTAATGATATGATCAAAATTAAAAGGGGAATTTTATATTCATTTTTTCAATGATGATTAAATTTTTTTTAATCCAATTTTTTTGTTAATTTAATTATTTTTCAGAAATTACATTTAAAATGAGATCACAAAATGCATGATAAACTATTTGTAGGAAAATACCTGATTTAAGCCAAAAAATAATTTTACATTTACAATCAATTAAAAAATGGTTTCTAGGTATTTTTTCATTTAATTAAAAAAATTTCTTTATAATTTTGTATCAATCAAAAATATAATTTAACCAACCAACCATACCATTAAATGTAAAGACCCAAAAACAGTTTTTAATTTGAACAAAATTTTACTTGTCTTTGAAAAAGGCAAGATTGGGCTCCAAATTTCAAAATAATTTTTTAACATACATTATTTAACTCCTTAAACATATATTTATTTTATAAAATATCTTATAATAGTATAAACTCAATTGTTGAAGTTATTTTAAATCATTACCCCATAGTTTTAACCCTATTTAACATGTTTTACCATTACTGGGGTAATAAATATTTAATATGGTACTATTCATAGTGACCAAAAATAAAAGGGGCCTATTTACCAAATTTTAACTTACAAATTATAAATATGGAATAAACTTTTTAATTTTAAATTTCAATATGTTGAAAAATTAAATTTAAGATTAGAACTTATGGAATAAAAAATAGTTTTTTAGAAAAATGTGTTCTTAAGATAAAAAATAAACCTAAGAAAATTATATATAATGAAGATTATTATGTAATTAATTATATTATTTGTAAATAAATAATAATTATGTTAATTTAATATCAAATTGAAATGATAATTATATTTTTAAAAGAAATGAAATTATAGATTTACCAAAATTGGTATTTTTCAGTGTTTACGGATAAATAAATATTTTCAACAAAATCCCAAAAATTCACCAAAATATAATTTTGATATTCTGATTGCAAGAATGAATATAATTTTTTAAAAATTAAAATTATAAAATTTAGATATTTAAATTTTAAATAATTCCATATAATACTTGAAAATGAATTTATTAAGAATAAAATTATTTCCTTTTTTATTGAAAAAATACTTAAGATTCTTATAATCAGTATAACTCAATTAAATATAATCAATTAAAGTTAATAAGGAATGAAATTAATTTAATATTAAATTTAACTAGGTTTTTATAAAACCATTTTACAAACCCCGTTTTCATATTATGAGTTATAATTATGAAAACTATGTTTTTTGGAAAATCATCTATTTAAAAAAATCCCAATGGTGTCCAAGAAACACAACACCATAATTACATAAATAGAAAAAAAACACACCCTCTGGATATATTATTAATCTGACCACCCTTATAATATATATGGGGAAAAATTATTTATACGATAATTTACATAAATTAATAAAGGTTCCTAATAATGTGTCATAAAATCTAAATTGATTTCATCAACATATCACAATACCATCCTTGGTTCTCTTCCCATTTCCATTTCCACCCAAGGAAATCCAAAAACCAAAGTTTCTAAAAATATATATTAAAAAAAATTCAAATCATGCCCGATATATCCACATAGTGATGGTATATATTATAATCATGCATTAGTTCCCAAGGTGGGTCCAATATCAAGCACTTGGTTTTTGCATGGTTCATCAGATCATCAAACACAACCTCAAACTCTTGATTTTATATCCATATCCATCCCAAAATTAAGAATTATCCTTAATTCAACACATCATTCTAATAATTACCAAGCCTCATCAATGGTAAATCCAAAAAATCTTGATTTAGAAAGTGAAATCCCGCCTCCCAGGAAAACTCAAGGCTTAGGGAAGGAAAGATCTAGGGAGACTCTCCCCGCACCTACCTCCTAAGTTCCATTAACAAATTTTAAATAGATCTTACCATGACATACAGAAATAAAAATAGGTTTACTCATAAACTTAGTCTCCCATCACATAATCTATTTCTCAAATACCATTTCTAATGAATTGGCCGAGGTCATCCATCTAAAGGATGCACAAGCCAACACACCCCTACCCTGAAAGGAATTCATAATCACTACAAGTTGATAACTAGTGTCTGGGCATCATGGGAACACACTTGGGAATGGTTCTCTCAATAATACAAGTAAATGTTCTATTAGTAATATAACAAAAAATCCAACATTCTCACCTGTATATCAGACGTCCATGTCAAAATTAAAAAAATAGAAATAAAAAAATAGATCATAATAAAGTAAGGGAAGGTAAACACAAAATCCTTCCACTCACCCCCAGTCTCCCTCACCTATAAAGAAAAATATATCCACCTCCAGCTACCTTCTAGTCTCCCATATATATTACTACAACTCATCTATAAGAAATAGGAAAATCCTACATAGACAATGTGATAAAGATAAATAAAATAGATTAAGGATTCACTCCAACGACTAAATTAATAATTAATCCAAGATTATTCCAAAGATAAAACTAAACCTAAAATTGAGATATATATATATATATATATATCCATGAATACAAAAGGACTGAATAGTCTACCTTCCACCTTTACATAAACCCAAAATTTTAATTAAAATCTATGTCAAACTAGTTCAAAATAAATGTATAGAATATGGTTTTTACAATGATTTTCATGAGGAAAAAACACATCAATAAATGTTCAATAAAACTTATTTCCTTTATTTTTTTAAATAAAATCAATCAATTTAAAACCATTAAGAATAGATCTACCCTCTTTTCATAAAACACTCATTTGAAATAAAATTCTTTAAAACCATTTTTCAACATATTTTAAAAAATCATTTAGATATTTTTAATAAAACAAGTTGGGCTGAAAACTAAATGAAATTATAAGGTATTTCATCACTAATTATATAAGTATGTAGAGTATGCACAATGTCTTATATACCAAGTAAGTTAGGTAAAATTGAGGCATACCCTAACTAAGGTCAACTAGAGTCATGAGTGTCACACTAGATCCTACAGTAAGTCTATACTAGACTTTACTAAACATGGACTAACATGTTGGAATACATGACACCCTAAATCAAGCCATGTGATTGTTCTGTACCTGGATTTATCATATAGAAGTCCCCCATTAGTCATATCCTATAAAATAAAAAAATAAAATAATAGGTGGTTGTTTATACCAAGTGAATACTATGTCTATATTTCTCACTCAAGCTTGTATACCCATGAAATTAGAAAAGAGAGGCAATAAACCAAGAAGTTATAAAAATACATGCATTTTGAGAATAAAAATTAAACCTCCCACACATAGAAAATAACCAATAATATAATAAATATTATAGGGATAAAAAGATTAAATTCCATCGCAATATATAAAACCCAACTCTCATTGACACTAACCATGTCAAGTATAACAACCAGGTATTCAAGAGAGCCACAACCCATCACATTATCAAACTAGCATGGTATAAGTCATGCCAATCATTCCAGAGACCATGTTAAGAATATCCCTGAAAAGGGGAAACACAAATTTCATAATAACATATTAAATATAATGGGTAAAACATAACACAAGAGGAAAAATTAGACTCTCGCATGTAAATGATTGATTCATAATGTGTGAATCAACCTTCCATGAAAACAACAAGGAATGTCAAGTCTATTTATAAAAAATTCAATTATTTATAAAATGATTACTAAACAATTATACTTAAAACCACTCTTAATATTAATCACAAAAACAAATCATCCTTCATTAAATCCCTTTATAACATAGATTATCATTTCATTAATTTTATAATGACCCAAACATGGTCAAATCATTTTTTTAAACCCACACTTTAAACCAACATACCGCATTTAATATTCTTTAAATGATTATAATTTGAAGTTATACTTGACATTCAAAGTAAAAAAATTCAGTTTTTAATTATAAAATTCTTAAATACCATTATTTATAATAACATAATTTTTAATGGCCATCTAGGAAATTTAATAAGAAATATAGTTTGACAAAAGTAAAACCAAATTTAAAATAATTTTTATAAAAAACCCCTTTGAATTAAATAAAAATGAACAAGAAAGATAATTTTCATCAAGGAAGTCCAATAAATATAATTTATACCATTATTAACTAATTAAACATGAATTTAGAAACCCACGAAATGAAATATTATCAAATTAAAAGAAATTTTAATATAAAACCTGACTCAATATGGTGAAAATCAAGTTAGAGAATCAAATTATGTATAAATGGAACCTCAAGAACCCATATCACACCTTAAAACTAATACTTGTAACAAAATAAGTAGTTAAATTCACTTAGGTTTTTTCCTAGAGACATGAATATTGAGGTAAGAGGGAGAATAAAAATAAGAAGAAGTGGGAGGAGGAGGAGGAAGGGAGAGAGAAAATCTTACCTAGAATCAAGGAGGATGGGAGGTATAATCTTGAGGGGCTCAACCCTGGATGCCCCCATGTGAAGGAGGCTGCAATGGGGAGGGGCACAATGTTGAGAGTGTGGAGAGGGGATATGTCTCATGAAAGGAGGGGTTCTTCCTCCTTCATTTCGATTTTTATCATTTTATTATTATTATTATTCAATTTTGTTTTTTTATGAAAATCCAAAAAAAATTAAATTAGGAAACACTATCAATATTTTAAATACACAACCAAACAACCCTAATTAATTTTTTTATGCAGACAAATTTATTATTAAATGAAAAAATAATTAAACATTTTAATACAGGGGTTTTCACCCATCCTAAGGGTCTATACATCCAGTCTTAAATAACTCTTCAATTACACTATTTCCTCAGTACTACCCGTCCACCACAATTTTTACATCTATAATCCAAACCAACCAATATAAATACAAAATAGCCTTATATATAGCCATGTCATCACATTTAAGCATTCATCTAACAAATTAAAAATTTATCATTACCAACCAAAATTAGATTTATTATTCCATTTATTTCCCATATTTAATGAAAACCCACTAACAACCAACCCCAAAATTTATTCCATAATTTATTCATTCATTTAATGAATTTATATTCTAATTATATCATGTATATATTTATTTCAGTATTTCTCATTTCCAAATTAAATTAATTGTCAAATATTACCTTATTTCAACCATATACCAGTGTTCGAATTTTTCAATTCCATCTCACACCATATTACCAAAAATCACTAATAAACCAATAATTATATACCTACCACATGAAATTTCACAACCCTCATATCAATAAAAATAGTCATACTTACAATCATACATAATACATGGGAAAACATCAACAACATTCAAGTTTGATTTATTCAAACAACCCATTTAATTACCAGCTATAATTTTTATTCATTTATGTGATGTGTTTTCAATAAAAAAACACAACAATAATCCATGTTTTTAATGGAAAACAATTCATGTCTTTAAGGGTTCTAAAACTAAAAAATAAAATGAAAACCATACACTATTAAAATTTGAAAGGATTATATATTATAGAAAAATAAAAAATTGTGCATCAAATTATTCCCATAAATTTTTTATATCATATACTCTATTATATTACTTTGTTTATTCATTATATTTTATTTATGTTGGAATTAGAAGAAACAACATGTGAAATAAAAATGAAATATGAATAAAAAACATGTATAATAATTGCCTTTTTTTAATTCCCATATTTCCAGTTATTATATTTCTTATGTTAATCCATAGAAATTATCAATGAAATAAAAGGAATTGAAATCTCATAGTTTTAAAAGAGAGATAGAGAGGTTATTTAATCCCATACCGCATGAATATTTACACACTACTACACAAAAAATAAATGAGATAGAAAATATGTACAGGTCTAGAAATACAATGGAGAGTGTTGGGATCAAAATTCTATACGGCTCTCAAGGCTTGGATGGTGATGTTTTGATCAAACTATATTGAGATAAAATAAAATGAACTATAAAGGATAAATTGGAGTAATAAATTGTTTTTGAGAAATGTAAGATATCATTTTACCCAGATATCCACTAAAGACTAGGGAAAACTCTCATTTTAGTTCACATTAAATTAGTTTCTATATAATTTCTTCACATTATACTTTTAAAACTCATATATTATATCATGATTAAAGGTTGTTTTTATCTTCATCATAATAGAGTTAAAATAAATTATTTTAAATTATTATTTCCATTTAATTCCATAAAAAGTGTTACATATTGATTTAAAGGGAAAACTGAATTTTTCTATGTTTAATAGAACTACCTACATGAGAAAAAACATGTTGAGTAATGGAAGGTGGAAAGTACCCATACATAGTTTCAAATGTTGATCCATATATGAGTATTAGGATTCCCATAGTACCCTTACTCATGTTTTATACTACCCATAGGAATGTTATATACCATTACACAAGGCCTATATGCAGTACTTGAATCACACCCTCAGATAGCACTTACCCTAACAAAACTTCTAGAAAACCCTCAATTAAAAACCATTTACTCTTATGAAACATTGGAAACTATACCTGACTACCACAATATCATCCTCCATAGTTTAGTGTAAGGTATCTATCCATTTTTACCTTCCCCACTAAAGACCATGATGTACTGACCCCATTCTTTTCATTTCTTCCCTCACTCATGCACTCGACCTCACTACACCGTCTCACATTAACACTCCCAGTGCCTCGGTAGTTTTCCTTTAACATTTTATATATGTGGGTTCCCTAGGAAAAAACTCCCTTTGAAATAGTCACCCTTTGCATTTCACTCCCCATAGTGTACTGAACACCATAGAAGCACTACAAAGTTATTTTCCTCTTTCAAAATGCCTACAAAAATCTATAAAATAGAAATGGAGGTGTTAAAAAATATGTCCACATACATTAGATACCTATAAAACTATTATTATCCGTGAGAATAGAAAAACTAAAAAATTACAGAGATATGGGATGCAAATAGCCACCCCATGATATATCTCTCAAAAACCTCATTATAAACAAAACGTGACCACCAACTAATAAGGATGGGGTGCTTAAAACAAATGACCACAACCACCAATATCACAATCCCAAGGAATATAACTCTGAAATCATAATAACACTACCATTAAGACACATGGGATAATAGGATTTCAACAGTTTAATATTTTAACACTACCAAAATATTTTCCATAAAATCCCCACAAATGATAATAATGGGAACATAGGAATTCAAAGAATCCCAACCCACAAACCATATCGATTATCTTTTTACAGTTCGTTTCTTATGAATTGTGTTTGGAAAATAATAATATCATTTCCCAAATTTATATTCACTAGATAATAATTTAATTACTAATTTAATTGTTTTTTTATTTTATATAAGGTGATCCCAAATGCATATCCACAACAATAAAACATAATCTCAAAAATATGAAACAACCAAGAAAGAAACCAATTCACAGATATTCAAATAAAGTCGCATACCTCCATGGAAATGATTTTATTTAAGAATGTAAAACATATTAAACATCTTTTATCATCACCATTCACAGCTCAAAAAACATATTTTTAGAAGAAACATATCAATACTTCAAGGTAAACATTAACCAAATAGTACATCATGGATCATTATTAGTTTATTAAAATTAATATAAAAGATATATCATTTATTGTGCCTCAAAATTTTCATTTAGTAATACTATCAAATGATAATTTTCTCAAACTTTATCTTCATGTATCATTATTCACATGATTAAATTATATATTATTTAGTCATTATAACACATAGGAAGCACACTTTTATATTTCTATGTAATACTACAAAGGCATTACTTTCCTGATTCATGTCATTCATTCATAATGATGATTATTTAATCATTTTTACTATCAAAAAAATATTTTAGGATATATAAGGGGTGACATGATTTTACATTATAGTTTAGTTTATACATGTTTCACAATTAATGATTTACACATAGAAAAACATGTAATAATAAATCATGTAGTGAATTTAATCCATTACATATATAAATTATTATACATAGAATATCATGATAAATTTTTCAAATAAGTTAGAATTCTTGCATGATAGTTTTCCTATAAAATTCTTTAATATTGTTCATTATATCATTTCTCAATTTAAATTTGGTATCATCAATTACCTTTCAGTTACAATATGTTTTAGGCAAGCATTACAGATATCACGTAAGTCACACAAGCTAAACAATTAAAATTCAAAACTTTTAAGAAGATCATTAATTAAATTAACCATACATAAATCTTATGGTTAATTTTAATGAATTTATCTTACACATGAAATGATATTTCATATTTAGGATTTTAAAAATCTAAAAAATATTATTTTAAACATTACTTTCAAAGTCGAAAATTTACCACTAAAGGAAAGAAAATATTTCAGAAAGGTTTTTCATGGAAATTAAAATATACTTATTCATTAATAAAACACATTAACATAATACTTACATTAGTTTTTAAAAAATATTTCCAATATCTAATATTTTCTTACATTTTTGTTAATAAACATTCTTTAAATTTCATATTTTAACACTAATATGGAATATTTTTAAATAAAACTAAGTATCCTATTATTTAATGATTTTTTGGAAAGGTTATTTTAATTAGTATGAATACATTTTAAAAAATTAATAAATTATAATTCTAAACACCATGTCACATCAATATATCTTAGAATAAATAAACACTCTAAACATATTCACAAATCAAATCCTAAACCGAACTATGACAAGGATTTAGGAATCCTATAAAATTATAATCGCTTAAATAATGCTTGAAAAGACCTGAAAAAAAATATTAGATTTATAAAATTAAAATAAATCAATGAAAACCATACATTAAAATATTCATGAGAAATCAAAAATATTCAGATGATTAAATTTTAAATTACCTTTCAAAAAAAATTTAATAGAAGAGCTTAAATTTATTTTAAATAAATAGGTTAATAAAAATTTTTCCTAAAATACCTTAAAATAGTTAAAAATTATTTTTGAAATCATCTCAACAATTATTAAAAGAAAATTTTTCTCTTGTTGAGTATTAGAGAACATCATGTATTTAATGAAATTCAAAGAGTCATGGTTAAATATTTAACCAACACAACTTTTTATGAATGTCAAGGTAATAGGGGTGTGTCCATAACTACATTAAGACTTTGATAATACATTAAAATATAGATTTTAAATAATTTAGTTCACATAATTTAAAAATACTCTAGGATATTTTCTTATCTAAAACTATCAAGAACACTCCTAATAAAACACAACAGAAAAATATTTTAACATTTCCATTAACCATTTACTATAAGTTAATTTTCTTACTTTCCTATAGTATTAAGTTAACACCACATTATATTCCATAAAAAATACAAGAACATATACCAACAGATATATCTTATACAAGAATATGAATCAAGGAAACCTATCCACTATACCATGATATTTTTCTCTTTGGGAAGCCCTATGTTATTCATGTAACTTTAAAATGTGTCAATAAATAATGAGTCATGTTAGGATAAGTTCCCCCTTAATATGTTATAACCCATAAAGTACATTACCATCATGAAACAAATCCATACTCCTTAAAGAATTTAATTGATTATAATTAATTTAATTAGGTTTATTTATTTCACAATATAAACCCAATAAAACACTAGTGAAAATAAATATTATGTGTGTAACTTTCATAGGTCCGTACACTGTAAGTGGTACCACTTCATTTTATCATTTGGTAGACTTAGAGTCCTTGTATCTGACTATGGTATCCCATAAAATCCCATGTATTAGCTAGTATCCTTGGCCATATCATGAACCAAACGCAAAAAATATCATTTCCCTGCCATCCCCAGAAATCCTCATAGTTTATAACACTAATCATCATCATGTCTCCCAGATATCATCCTTTGATAGAATTTTATCATTCCACCCCCCCCCCCCCCCTCCATTAGTACCCATATTTATCCAATAATTGATAGAAGTATTGGCCCCTAAATCCAACCTATAGTTGGCCTTAAGTTAGTGACTATAACTAATTTTATAAAATATATGATGAGTGGAATTAAAATTATAATATAAGTTATGGATTAGAGATAAGAGGAGAAAAAAATATTAAAACCACATCATATAACTATACGGTGATCACATATTAATAAATAAAACAACGCATGTCATTTCATATGGAAATAATTTCCAAAATAAAACACTAAAAAAACTCATAAAAGACAAATCCAAAAATAAACTTCATCTATAAGGTATCACGATCTGACTCAGTCACCAAAACCCCCCCGGAACACCTAAAATTAGTTTATATATATGTAGGGTAATCATAACATGTATACTTAGTAATATCCTCCTCGTGACCTCTTATAAAAATGTGGCAAGATCATATTAATTCTCCAGTGAATAATGAGTAGAACGAGAATGCACCCTTTAGTCCAACCACCCATTCCCAACCTCACCAAGATGCACTAAACAAGTATCATATCCAATGATTAATAAAATAATATCAAAATAATATAATCATAGGCACCCCAAAAACACTTCAACGCTGGTTTTTCACTCTCACGCCTCAATGTGAACCATATTTTTCTACCATCCCTTTCATTCTAATTTGGGTCTGGTCAAAACCTTATATACCTTAATGCTAACAAGGTCCAACATATTGTGTTAAAATTAAGTAAAATCCACATTTCACATCATTTCATCAAAACCACATCATACCCACATCTATTACCTCATAACATGAGAAATAGGGTATCAAAACCATGCAGGACATCATCCCCATACCTTCCTCTAACCATTTACAAACCCCACTACATAACCATTATCACATCAGCATCACTTTATTTGGTACACCACAAGTCACTCCAACACCTTTCATGATCATAAAAAACATTGGGACATCATAACTAGACTAATGTGAAAGGGTGAGTTGGGAAGATGGGGTAGTCACCCATCTACCCTCACCAACCTAAATTTTAGTGAAAATACCTGGACCTAAAACATTTGGTATCAGTATAAAATACTCAATTCAGATCGGGTATATTTATATATCACAAGAAAATACATGTATATGTAGTCTCACGTAGATATCTTCCTAGGAGTGCACATAGCCAGTATTAAACAAATAAAATATTCTATCACTTCATCACAACTACCCATCCATCAACATCATTACCTCTATAACCCTAACCAGTTAATAACCATATAAACAACCGTTCATTTACATTGAAGCATTCATTTATCAAATTCCATATTTACCATTTCCAAACAAAATCATATTTATTATGCCATGTATTTTATATATTGAATGAAAATAAACATTCAACTAATCCCCTCATTTATTCCTCACATTATCCATTAATTTTAAAGAATTTATATTCTAATTATATTAAGCATCCTTTTATTTTAGCCTTTCCACTTTACAGGTTAAATTAGTATCCCACAATTACCTATATTCCAACCACATCCTAGTGTGTAAATTTATTAATTTCATCCAATACCATACTACTAGGCATAAAAAATAAACCAAAAATCATATACTAAACACTGTTCATTTCATATCCCGTATATAAAAAAGAAACAGGCATACCTCTAGGCATACACAATATATGGTGAAACATCAACATCATTCAATTCATTATTATTCAAAAGACCCATTTAATTTAAAGTTGTAATTTTTATTTGTTTATGAAATGTGATTCTTAAATAAAACATAATTGTAATTAATATCTTAAATTGAAAAAAATTCACAGTATTGAGGGTCCTCCTACTAGTAAATAAAAAAACAAAAAACACTTTTCAGATTAAAAGGGCTAATATATCAAAGAAAAATATATACTCATGTATCACATTATTTAATAAATTTTCCACAAGCATTAATGCTATATTTTACTTTAGATATTAATTCTATATTATTTATGATAGAAGAATAAAAAAATCATGAAATGCTCATGAAATATGAATAAAAATATATGAGCAATACTTCTATCTTTCTTTTAAAATGTCATCTTTTAAGTAATTATATTTATTAAGTTTATTTTTTCTAATTTCCAATGGAAGAAAAGAATTAAAAACTCATAGTTTTAAAAAATTATATAGATATAGGGTATTAAATCTCTTAACTCAAGAATATTTATATGTTCTATCACTAAAAATAGAGGATAAAGAAAATATGTGTAGGTTTGTAAACATACAAGAGAGGGATCAAGTCCAAATTCAGAAAGATCGCAAGGATTAGATAGTGATTATTTGATTTCCCAATCTAGATAGAAACTAAAAATAACCCATAAAGAATCTAATGGAAGAAAAAATTTGTTTTTAAAAAATTCGTGTATCATTTCACATGGATATCAACCAAAGAATCGACCAAACCCACATTTTAATTCACATTAAATAAGCTTTCATTTAATTCCTTCACATGGTCCTTTTAAAATTCCTATAATTTAAAAATATTATAGTTATTTTCATTTTCATTTTAAAAAATTTAAAATCCGTTATTTTATATTACTATTTCCATTTATTTCCATCAAAATAATTGAAGATTGATTTATAAGGAAAACCAAATTTTTTTCACCTTAAAAGTGCTACCTATAAAAGAAAATGGGAATTATGTAAGGGTAAGTGAAAACTAACCTTACAAAATTTAAAATGATGACTCCTAAATTATAATTAGGATTCAAATTTTAACCTTAGGTGTGCCCAATATTACTCATATGTGAGTTATCTACCTTTTCACATGACATATAGGTAGTGATTGAATTAGACCCTCGTGAAGTTCTTACCCTGATGCAACTCCTATAAAACCCTCACAGAAAACTCATCTACCCTCATGTAACATTAGAAACAACACCTAACTGCCACCATGTCCTTCACCATATGGTAGTTCAAGGGCCCTATCCATTTTGACCTTCCACAACACAAACCATTACATAGGGACCCTTCTCTCGTTCTTTCTTCCCTGGATCATGTGCTTGACCTCACTAAACATTCACACACTGATATACCCACTACCTTGGGTTTTTCCCTTTACTATTTTACATTTTTGGGTTCCCTAGGAAAAATATCTATGAAAAGGCCTTTTTATCCATTTCACTCCTTATGGTGCACCCATGACCTCACAAGAACACCAAAATTCCAACCCCCTTTCAAAACATCTCCAACCACTATAAAAAACAGGGTGATTGGAAGGGGTTTTTTCAAGGGAGTTATTCCCAACCCCCTCTAAATTAATTTTTTTTATAATTAGAGGGTGTTATTCATAACCCCCTTTAATCATTGAATTTAGAGGGGATTATGAACCCCCCACAAAAAATTTATTATATATAAATTAATGTGTAATATGGGAGACCCTCACTAATCATAAAATTTAGAGGGGGTTGTGAACACCTACTAAATTTTTCAATATTATTTTTTTAACATGTAGTTGGATTTTATAGAGAGTGTCCAACATCTTCTAATTTAAGAAACTATAGGGGGTTCTTAACGATCACTAATCAATGATATTAGTGGTTGTTTATAACCCCCTTTAATATATTAAATTAGTGGGGGTCCAAAACCCGCTCTAATGTCTTAAATTAGAGTGGTTTTAAAACTACCTATAATTGTTTAAATTAGAGGGGTTTGAAAAACAACTCTAATATCTTAAATTATAGGGGGTTCCAAACCCCCTATAATTTCTTAAATTAGAGGGTTTTGGAAACCCCCTATAATGTCATTAAATTAGTGGGGGTTCAAACCCTCCTATAATTTATTTAAATTAGAGGGGGTTGTGAACCCCCACTATTTAAAAAATCCTTAATATATATATATATAATTAAAACACTATATAAATGTTTTAAAAAATATAATATAAACATAGTAAATAGAATATTCATATGATTATAATTAATTGTATTTATATATATACATAAATATAATTATATACTTTTATGTACATTAATATATATTAATTCGTATAAATTTTATTTCATATCATATTAATTATATATAAGATACAATAATAAACATATTATATAAATCTATTCATATATATTATTTATTTAAAAAATATATCATATAAAAACTCAAGATTTTAGTTTTTTATAATTTATATATTAATAAAAATAAATATATTTTTAAATAATATTTTTTTTTATTTTATATATAATTAATATTATATGATATAAAATTTATGAAAATAAATATATATTATTCTACAAAATATTATAAAATTATATTTATTGAAATACATATATATTAATGTTCATAATAATAAATATATGTATTCAAATAAATTATATAAATATTTCTATAAATTTTATTACATATATAATATTTGTATAAAATATATTTCATTTTATATTAATTATAAATAATATAAATATTTTTATAAATTGTATTTCATATATTTGTATTTCATATAATATGAATAATAAATTAATTATATATAATATTATAAAATTTATACAAATAAATATATATTAATGTATATAATAATAAATGTATATATTTAAATACATTATATAAATATATTTTAAGGGAAATTATATAAATATATTAAATAAATACTTTATATATATTATATAAATATGTTTTTAAGTATATAAATAATTTACATAAATAAATTTACAAATATATAAATACTTGTGTATATATATAACATAAATAGAATTATAAGATATATTTAACAAAATGTATGTAAATACACATATAAAATATATAGTTTATATAAATGTATAAGTTGAATATAATATAAATGTATTTTAATATGAATACATAAATAAATAACATGAAAATATATATATGAATTAATATAAATATATATAGGTTATATATTTATTGGTATTTAAATATTTATTCAAATGATATTTAAGTAAATTAGATGACTAATATATATAAATATGATAATTTCTAAATAAAATAAATAAATTCATGCTGTATAGGGGTAGAGGTGTTGGGGATTTATCATGTCGGTCACGGGTTTGATACCTGGCCGAATACTTTTATAAGTCATGTGCGGGGTTTTACAAAGGGAGGGAGGGAGGTTGTGATTAACTGGAGAGGCATTTATGTCAACATGGATGGGTTCTTCACTAATGGGAGGGAGTTCGGGTATCTAATTGTATGATGGATGATTTAAGAGAACAAGAGGTAGGAGGGTATGATAAGGTAATAAAAGGGGGTGGGGTGATGCTAAAGTACATGGTAGGGGGCCGGCAACAGACTGGTTTAAAAAATTAAAAAAAAAATGTTTTAGGGGTTTTTTTCAAAACCACCCCTAAATTAATAACGATTAGGGGTGGTTCAACCTGTCTCTAGAGCACTCATTTAGATATGGTTGTGGTTATAACTTCCTCTAATAATAATGGTTTCTAAAAACAACTATGTAAAAATTAGAGGGGGTTTAAACCCCCTCTAATGTAATCTCCACTAAAGTCACCATGAATTTATCAATGCTTCCTCAAAAATTCCTCTAAAAGAAGTAGGTGTGCACATTAGGAGCGGTTCCTTATAACCACTGCTAATGAATTTTTAACGGGTTATAACCCCTTCTAAAGTCAAAAATAACCCCCTCTAAACTGGTCATTTTTGAATAGTTAATTACACAAAAAAACACAAATGGTGTGACTATAAATCCAAGAACTTGCAATTAGAGTGTATAATAAGATTTATAAATTTTTTAGATGAGAATGTAATTGAAAAGGGTTAAGAAGAACTATATAGTTACTTAGATAGAATTGATCCTCGTAATGGGTTCCTCCATAATGAAGGATTTATTCCTCCTTCTTGGGACCATAATATAAAAAATTTGTAAAAATATTTTAGGAGTGCGAATCTAGGTATGTATTCTAGATTAAACTGAAGGATATAAGTTCTTTAGAATATGTTGAGGATAACTCCTTTTATAGCTGATAATTAGGGATATTTATTTTGAAACTTGAGATAGGTAAAGGGTAAATATAGAATCACATGTTAGTTAAAATAATTAGGTAATACATATTGTTGATAAATGTAGGATCTACTCGAAAACCTAAAAAATAATATTAATAATTTCTAAATATTATTTCAATGAAAAAAAATTTGAGCCATGTTAATTTAACTCTTTTTTCGAAATTTATTTATTTACTATGGTAATTATTTTTACTAAAACTTTAAAATTACCACTATTATCTAATTTCAATGATATGATCCCCAATTTGGAATCCATATAATCTTATTCAATTTATAATATGATAAAATTAATTTTTAAATGAAAATATAAAATATATAGAAAAAACTATTTTTATAAAAAAATTACTTTTTAAACATTATGTTATCTTAATATTATTTCATATCAATAAATAATTAAATAATTGTTAATATATATGTTTATATATATAAAAATTACATTTTATTAGAATAGTCCTTTAAAAGTTATAATTTAATTTATTAAGATTAAAATACACAATACTTAGTCAAAAAATATTATAAAAATATCCCTTTTATAAATTAATTTATTTTAATCACATCCCATTAAAGTTAGTTATTTATCCTATTACCAATAATTTTTAGGATTTCATTGGTATTAAAATAATTCACTGAATTTTATAAATATATTTAATTAAAATCATTCATAAAATGTGATAGAAAATATATAACGTATAAAAATGGAAAAAATATAAAATCAAATATTTTTTCCTATATATCATTTTATTTTATTCAAGAATTAATTATTATATATGAATTATATAATTTATAATATGTTAATAAATTTAATCTTTAAAAATCAAACCTTTTGAATATATATATATATCCAAAATCCATATATCCAATAATCATATAACAAAGTACCATATAACCAATTACCATATTATGTTCTTATATATAGTCTTTTATATTTAGCTAAAATCATTCATCATATTCACTAATTTCTTTCTCAATATTTTTTTCCTATTACTAAAAATTTTAATTCTTTCTATTGTTATCATAAGTGTTATTATTTTCATATAAAATTATGATGATGAGAATTTCAATTTTATAGTATTTTTATTTATCTGTGGTTTCATTCCTTTAACAATTTTTCTAATTATGTTTTATTTAGGTATATTATTATTTTATTAAATTTTTTTAATATTCTACAATAATTAAATAAGGAATTGTTGGTATTTGTTTTTTGTTTCATGTAAGTTATGCTATTGAACACCTGGATTTTATTTAAAGGAAAATACATACTAAAATATAAGTGTGATATGTTATAACCACCTTAAAATAATTTTCCAAAAAAAATTTATTACTCAGATGAAAAAATGAGGATTCCTTTATTTCATTACATCTTCATGTTATAATATTTCTTCCTTAAACATAGGATTCCTCTAGAGAACTTTAACCTTGTGAGTGGTATTCTTTTGCCATAATTTAACTCTATGGTCTAAGATCTTCGCCGATTATTTCTCATAATAGAGGTCACATTCCAATTATATGGCTTATGATTTAATTACATATTATATATATGTAATCTACTTCCTTAAATTTGATACATGAAACATGTCATTCACATAATAGAGTTTTTGGGGAAGTGAAAGATGATAAGATACCATCCCCACATGATCAGGGGATTCAAAGGGTCTAATGTATCTTATGCTAAATTTTCCCTTATTGCCAAATCCCATAAATCTATTCCATGGTAATATTAGAAAAATACCTTAGCACCAACTTAGAACTACATATATCATTTATTATTATCAGTAATGAGCTTATATTGACATTGTGCTACTTTAATATTCCATTTAATAGTTTCAATATTCTATTATATATCTTAGGAAAGATCAGATTCTTGTAGCTTATTCTCTACAACTTCATCCCAAATGTTAGAGTTCCATATTTTTTCATATATAGATCCTCATATGGTTCAATTTGAATGATATGAAGGAAACAATTGTTTTTTTAGAATTATACCATAGAAATATTTTGATTGAAATATATTTTCAAATCTGTTGAACAAGATCTAGGATTATCATATAGAGTTTAAATAGTGATAAGAAATGATAAATATCAACTATATATTCAATTAAAGTTAATGAATCATGTAGAACATCAAGGTAAACCTATGAAATAATTTAAATTGGTACTACATTAAATTTTAACTCTTTTGTTATTTAAATCTTATCAATATTATAAAATTAATAAATTTCCCAAATAGCTATGTAATGAAAAATATTCAAAAGAAATAAACCATAACCCAAATTTAATTTTATCCTTTAAAAGTGTTGGGATTTCTTAGGATGAAATAAATGGTGATGTTATCCTATTTCCATATAGGTATAGTTGATAATTTCATCATTCTATTAGGTTTATAACATTTATCCTTTACTTACAGGTAAACCAATCATCGAGATATATACTCCACAATATCCCTCATCATGTTGTCTCACTAGAAGTAATCCTTGAGATCTTTATACATATTTGTGATTCTATAATGGATATAGAATGAAGATCTATGTCCATTATCCAATATATTCTTCTATAATTATATTATTAAAAGGAAACAAATTCATTTACAAAATATTATAATTCTTTAATTTTCATAGTTGAACTATAGAGTATTCCTTACTTTCTTTAGTAGATTTATATCCTCTTTTTTTTCATCCTTGATATTTTCATGGATATATGGTTGAATAGATACTTATCAAAGATAGGATTTATCTTGTTACCTAATGATTTTAAGGTCTATTATTTTTAAATCCATGTGTACCAAATTTATTTCAATCCTTATTAAAAATAGAGTAGGTTGTTATTTGTTTCTAAAAGAAGTAATCTCCTTATTCACCTTCCCAAGGTGATAATGTATTGAGTAGTAAGAGAATTTTACCATCTCCAAACATCTTTTATGGTGTATTTTCAACTCCTTCTTTGTGAATATATACTTTAATATTTCTTGATAGTATATATATCACACTTTTGTCCAAGAGATAATTCCATCATATTTTTAATACAAATAGTTTTGTTTCAAGATACAAATCAAGAATCAAGTAATATCACTCACATATATTTAATTTATTAGGGGAATAAGCTACAACCATTTCATTTTTTATAGTGAAACATATCAATTAATTCTTTTATTCATTAATATATATTAAAAACCCTTCTCCACTATAAGGTTATGTGGGTATAGGATTAGTTATTAATCTTATTATAATATCCATGAAATCATCTTCACATTAATTTTTCCATAGGAGCTTGATCCCCGTACAATTTTTCATGATTATTAGATTTTATAATGATGATAAATTATTCAAAACGTGTCAGTAGTTTCATGATATTCCAAGAAAATTATAGATCATTATTTCAAATTTTGGTCTAGGTCATTCTTCAATCACCTCTATTTCTGAATAATCCACCGATATACCATCACTTGTGGTTATATAACCCAATAAGGATACTTTATATAGCTACATTTAACATATAATAAATTTGTCATGAAATTCCTACTTTATGAAGGTTTCAAACACAATTATTAGATTTTCTTTATACTCTCCTTTTTACATGAATATTAGATAAAATCATCTATAAAGACTGCCAAAAAATTGATTGAGGTAATATCTAAAGTCTCTATTTATTATATCCATGAAAATAATAAGGGAATTTATATGTTTTAAAGTTATCACTATGAATTCATAGTTTCAATGTCCAGTATGAAAGGTAGTCTTGCGAATATTTTGTCTTCCCACTATTAATTGATGATATCCAAATCAAATTTCAATCTTTGAAAAGTTTTTATTTCCTCATGGTTGACCAAACAAGTCATTAATATGAAGTATATGATACTTTCTATTGATCATGATCATAGTATATTAATAATAATAAATGTAATGATACATAGATTCATCCTTATTCTTAACAAAGGGGACTGATGCACCCCATGGGAAACACTTGGGCACGTAATAACCTTATCTATATTATATTATAATTTATTCTCCAATTCCTCTAATTCATTAGTTCTATTTTTTGGGTCAAAAGACTACTATAGTATAATTTTCTTTGAAAATCATAGGACACTATATTCTTAATTCAATTTAACCTTAGGTTATTTATTCATATTCTGATTATGTAGAAATTAAATTCCGATTTAATGATTTTATGGTATGAATATGATAAAAATGGTTTAGAATATAGAGAATCATGCTAAATAATTTAATATAAGATAGATATTATTTTGAGGTTATTACAAATGAACCTAAAGATCTCAAATATTTCTGATAGAAGTTTATTTAAATATCATATATAAATTGAATTGAACTTCGAGAAATAAAATATATTGTAATACTTCAGTCAATTTCTCTCATGTTATCTCACTACTTGGAGAGCTTTGTTCATATTTTTTCCATTTTTATTTCTTATAGATTCTGATTTTTTGAGGATCAAATAATAAAAGCTATAATCCTTTCTATTTGAAATCATTATTTTTGTTCTTTAACAATGATAAGATTCAAAGTGTCAAATATGTTTCATTCTAAATAAGAATTTTAACAAAGTCTGGTGATGGAATAACTATAAATCATAGAGATCTAAGTGGAGATCAAGGATAGAGTTTCTTGATTCCAATGTACTTATTGGGGAAATTACTATTATGCGATGTTTTCCTTTTGAGAGGTTATTAAATAATTTCTAAGTGCGAATCTTGTAAAAATTAGTTCCAATTACCAAAACTACTATTTCTTTGGGTTAAAAGAAAATAATTCATATAAATTTCAATAATTGGTAAATATTGTTATCTGAAACTATTCATTTAGATTTTACTTTTCATTTTTTTATTTTTCTAATTCCCAATAGGTTAGTTGATTTTTTGTAACTAAATTAAGTTCATAACTTATGAGAGATTATTTTCCACTATATTTTCTACTTTTATTACCTTGATATGTTTAGATCTTATAAATTTTTTATCACTTACAATTTTGGTGGAAAAAATTAAGAGTTGTTTTATGAAATCAATTAACTCCCCCCCTCTGGAAATAATAATACAAGTATTTTATTTGAAAAAACTCATTATATGAGATATTATATATTATTTTGGTCTGATTCACTTGGTATTAGAGCCTAAATCTATAGAATTTATCCGATATAAGATTTCAAACATTCTAATTTCTATTTCCTTATTCTAAAACTATTATAGAGGAATGATCATTTGTTTTTATATGTCATGTATACCAGTCAAAAAAAATGACAATCTAAATATTAATAGACCACCAACTTTTTATGGGGCATATCATGAATGTTTTTTATTTTATATGTAAACATTTTTTATTAAATATGATTTGGTACCTTTATAATGTTAATCAGAAATTTTAATATTCCTAAGAATAAAATTGTGAATATTACATTTGATGATAAGGATAATTTTTTAATGAACATTACATTGAGTGATACTCTGATTTTTACTATTCAATGGAATATCAAAATTTAAGTTTCATCTTATAGATTTGCATGTGGTGTATGTAATAAAATGGAACTGGCTAATTTTGAAACTTTAAAGGTTTTAGAGATGAAGAGATATATGATGAGAGATGACTACCAATAATTTTACATTCTTCTTAGTGAGTTTGTTTCCATAAGGTATTAGAGATTCGTAAAGATTGTGAATTTCTTTTAAAAACTTGTAGAATGATAAATTTAAGATGATAAACTTTTTGAAAAGATTATAATCATTCTTCCTTTAGAATGTGAATTTAAAAAAAAAATTGATATTTATGTTACTAAGTATATCCCAAAGAATAGTTTGGATGATTTGATTGGTCATATAATGTGGTATGAGAATATATAAAAGAAATATGTCAAAAATAATTGAATAATAAAGGATTTGAGTTCTTCTAAAGTTTCATAGGTTTAAATTTGAAAGAAAATATGTCAAATATGATTATATCTAAGAGGAATTCTAAAAATAAATCATATAGTGGTTTTTCAAAACTTAGTGACGGTGATATTTCTCAGTTTCTTAAACAAATGAACTAGTTTATGGAAATAAGTGACTTCTAGAAATACCATAAAAAATATAGTAAAGATAATAATATGAAATGGTATTTTACAGAATTAATCTATTATGAGTTTAAGAATCCTAAACACATATCACCGGACTTTCTGAAGGTAAATATGATAAAAAGAGAATTAATAAGATATTTAAAAAGAAAGAAAGAAGGTGTTAGAGGTTATAAAAACATAGAGTTATCGTGAATCCTCATTAAATTATATTTTTTTATCTAATGATAGTGATGAAATTTGTAAAATTACAAGATTTTATTATGAATTATCTTGGAATGAAAATTATTTGATGGGAAAGGTAACGAGAGACTCTCTCACTACTCTATATTTAGATTTTACTTTCTCTTTTTAATTAATTAATGATAAGGTTTAAACTTCATCACTTGAAGAGATGAATAAATATGTGAATATACTATAAAAAAGAAACAAAATTATAAAGGTAGAGGATGATCGATCTAAATAATATCTTTTGAAAGATGATGATTGAATTTCCAAACTTAGTTATGAGTTAAATAATAAATAAAATTATATTTCATCTATAAAATGGGAAATGAATAATTATGTATCAAATATTATAGATATATATTTGATACTCTCTAAGATTTATTTTAATCATAAAGAGAAAGATGTTGGAAGCCATGCTGAGGTTGCTGGGCCTAAGAAGGAAATTTTGAAATTAACTTCTGAATATAAATCCTAGACTATTTCTTTGAAAACATTATATGATAACAGTGAAGTTCTTATGCTAAAATCTGAATTTAAAATATTAGATAAATTTTTTTGGATTTAGTTATGAAATTAATTACATTGATAATTTGTATAAGTAGATACATATGAAAATAAAAACTTCTATAATAAGTTGTAAGACTTCTCAATGAACACATTTTCAGTCAAACTACTTTGTAACAAAGAGGGAACCATTCTGTATGAAATTATAAAATGGAAAACAAGAGAAAAACAATTATTCATTAAAAAAAATATAATAATTCATAACTAATAGACCTATTATATTAAAAGAACTTGTGTTATTATAACATAGGAGAGATAAAAAATTAGTGGAGACCAAAGTTATTTTCACAAACATTTATGGACTGAATTGGGATTTGATTCGGAAGAATTAATATAAAATTAATGAAATAATTTGTTTATTGGAATATAAAAATAGATGATACTTGGTATAATTTACTACTATGCATCAATTATTTTTTCTTTTAAATATTATCAATTTAATTTTATGTATGAATATTATATCATAATTTATACTCTTACATATTATTTGTCTTACTATTATGTATATTACTATTTATCTCTTATTTATGTTTTTATAATTTAAAAAAATCACTATACATTAATATCTTGTTTATGTGGAGTGGTGTTTTTTATAAATTTTAATGTTTTTATTTATATTTTGATTTACTCCTCGCAAAAGTGGGGATTTTTTGGATAATTTTCATGTATAAAGTGCTTATATTTTCCAAATATATTAATAGAAGATAAGATTCCATATCAATAAATTCTTCAAAACCATCTTTGAAAGAAGAAGATCTACCATTACATCAGAAAATTAATTCTAGGATGCTTAATCATTATTATTCTTATCTGATAATTTTTAATTACTAGAAAACTCACATATTTTACATTGATTAATTTCATTAAATTTTTGGTTATGAGATATAACCCAACTTATTTTCTAGGAATTTTAAATTTAATATTTCAAGAGATTTGACTTTATTTTTTTGGAAGAATATGAACTTTTATGATTTATAGAATAGTTGGATGTCAGTGGATTTTCTTCTAAAGAAAAAAATTTATATAATATTAGTACTGGTAATATATTTCTATATTTTTTTACTTTATATCTTGTTTTTTAAAATAATTATTTTACTATTTATTTTATCTATTCCAGGTTATTCCTTTTATCACATACGTTTTAACACATCCCAATAGGAGGAGAGAGATTTTATTTTTTAGGGGATAAATGGTGTTGTGTGGGAGAAGTTGAAAATTTATGGGGTTAAAAGGAGGAGAAAGTGAATTCCAAGGGTGAAATCCCAAAGGGATAGAATTTTTAATTATAAGGAGATAATATTTTCAAAACATTTCTCAAATATCATAAGGGATGGTATGTTTAAAAAAAATCTAGGAAGTTTCTAATCTACCATATTTCATTTCAATTCACTTATTCGATTGTAGCAGTTTTAATATATTAATAAACTCTTTATGGTATTCAGTCTTCCTCTTGTGGTTCACTTTTTAAAAATCATTATGGGGGAGAAATTTAAGAAATGGTAATTTTTTCTTTTTCTCAAAGGGGAGAAAATAAAATATAGAAGTTGAAGGAATAGCTAGAAATTTTATATAATTATTAAGGGGGTTTTTCTTAAGCTAACATGTTTTTTAGAATTTTTTTATTAAATGGGGATAATATAAAATTCAATGATATTATACTCAATGAGTGTAATATCTGAAGCTACAGAGAGTTTCTCTATTCATATTCAGTTAAACGTACCTTTTTCCTTATGTGATGTATGAATTTCAAAAGTAGATAGATTATTGAGTCAAAAGACTAATTTCATATCTATTTTGTTTGAAAATCACAGTAACATGTATTCTTAATTTTATTTAAATTTAGTCTATTTTTTATTTTTTGTTTGTGTAGAGACAAACATTTGATTATATGTTCTTGTGAGACAAATATGATACATTATGTTCTAGAACATGGTGAAGTTGCAATGAATATTCTAGGGGAAGATAGAGCTACTTCTAATGATGTTATATCTAAACATAAATACTTTAGATATTACTATTGGAATGTTTTTTCATTTTCATATATAAATTAATAAATCTTTGAGAAAAAAAAATTATCCTTCAATAAAGTTTTTTCACGTCATTACGCTACATTGAGTGCTTCCATTGAATTTTTTTTATACTGTGATTTTTTTGAGATTCTAATTGGGTACTGATATCATAGTAAAACCTCTAATAATTTCTTCTTGAAATCATGTCTTCTTATATTTATAATTGATGAGATTTTGGGTCTAGAATCTTCTTCTTGTAAACAATTAATTTCTATAAAATCTACTTTTGGAATTGTTATCGATAAAACTAATCAAAGAGGATCTTATAGAGGGATTTTCTTGATTCTGTTGTGGTTTTTGAGGAAGTTCCTAGTGAAAAATTTGTGCTTTTGAATATTTTATGAAGGATTACTTGGAGTGATTCTTTTGCATGTTGGTTATGGTGATAAAATATATTACTCCTTTGGGAAAGAAGTTAAGAGTTACTAAAAATTATAATTATTATTAAATAATATCCTTTATAATATTTTCATATTTTTATCTAAAACTCTTCATTTTTTTACTTTAAATTATTAATTTGTTCATTTTCTAATTTCTTTGTTTTTTTACCTTGGTTATGTTCATAAATTTTCAGATTTAATATCCATCATTGTTATTTACTTTGATTACAATAATTTTTTTTGATGTTATTTCCTATCAAAAACATACATTATGAGTGTGAAAAAATTAAGAATAGTTTTTAGACTTTAATTCACTCCCCACCATCCTCCTGAAGCGATCATACCTATATTTTCTAGGATAACACTATTATATATGGAAAGTTTATTATTTTTATAAAACAAGGCATGAGTAAAATGGAAAATTCAATATCATATTCGAGGAGAAGACCAAGAAATGCTTTGGAAAATAAATCAACATATTCTCATACAATTGGTATGTATTCAATGTTAAGTTCTTACCCAACCATTTAAGATAAGTATCAGTTATTATTGGGTAGTATGATCCATATTAAGAAACTAGTTTTCATGGGATTTTCATATCCATCCATGTGTTGATATTTTTTAGTTGTATGTTTTCGGAAATGAAATGAGATTTCCCAATCCTGAAAATTGATAAGGGATTTATGTAGAGAGATTAAATTCATGTCCAAATCAAATAAAATTAAACCTAATGGAGACTAAAATAATTCATAAAGAAGTATATTCTTAAAAATCTAAATTAGAGAAGAATTGTAGACCTATGATTCAATCATCCCACCATTAAGTGTTTTCACTAATAATTCAATATCTAATCATCGGGGATATGAATTAATAATCTTACATATATTTCAAGCTATAAATTAATTCATAGAATAGTAATAAAATAATATGCTTTCAATATTGAGCATACATGTCACCACCCAAATATCATGATTATGTCTTTAGTTCCTTACTAAAACCAAAATGGTTTTTGTGAGTGATAAATAATAATATCCATAGTACAAAATCATATAATAATTAAAATTATTCCTAAAATGCCATAAATTGTGATAAATTTATTTCAACCTATGACATTTCAATTTCAACCTATATCAATTTTGGTATAACCTGTGATACACTCTTCTAGTTACATATATTTTACTTTAGGTTTTAACCTATTATTATCCATAACCCAGTTCCCAAAATTAACTAAACCCCACTCTGATACCAACTAAGATGACCCAAGCATAACATAATTAAACAATACTAAATTTTACATGAATATCCATTAAATAACATAATAAATCACACCCCATGACATATAGTTTTAATTTCTCTATAGATTAGATACATAAATAACTTACTTGACAACATTATGAATGTTTATCTATATTTTCACCGCACTTGAACCCTTCCAGAATTATCATATGTTACACACTTATTTCATAATCAATGGAATATAAACATAATAAATGTTGATATTAGATTCCTAATGTGGGGTAAAACATTTGACATATCAATCGAGGATCATAAGTGAGCATGATATAAAAATGTGCTTATGAAAATTTAATCAAGGAATATGAATACAATATAAGAATGTCATGCCCAATTAAACATGAATCACAAACATGAATATAGAATAATTATTTTTGAATTACATGAGAATGTATAATAGAAATATAGAAAAGTGAGACATTAATCATGATTTATAAAACATAACATAGGAATGTGACATAACATAGAAATTTTCAATAAACATAAAAATTGAAAATCAATTATTATGTCAAGGATTACTGTTAAGACCGTCATCACATAGTGGACAGAGTCTCATTATGCATTTGGCTCACACCCAAATTCCTAAAAAAAATAGATTTTATCACTCCCCAGTCCCTTACATGTCATATCATGATGTATAAAAATTTTCCCAAAGCATTTCAGGACTATATAATTCAAGTACCACTCATCACATAATGAAAAACCATACATAGGTGTGTTGTGTGAAGAAGAATGAATTTATAATTACCTTATACCAGAATTAATCTATGAGAATAAAACTAGTTTTATAAGAATCATCATAATGCATGAAAATGAATCATCTAAAGAAATAAAGTGGATGATTTTATTGAAATATATCATTGGTGAAACATATAAACATTAAAAGATATTAACATAGATGAAAAATAATTTATAATATCATTATAGTATTTCATATAAAATAAGAATAAATATCCTTTAAATTTTGGTTACATTTAAAAACTATAAATTAAAAATAAATAGTTTTAAAAATATTGTGAATTTGAATAAAAATTACTTTGAAGATTCATTAAAATATGGAAAGGATTATTCATAAAGAAAATCGAAGATAATAGTAGGAGAAAGAGACCATGTGGAAAATATTAAAAAAGATTCATTGCATAATTTTTTAATGATTGTAAAATTAAATAGAAAATAAATTTAATCAATTAAATAATTAAGGATAATTATATCTATAAAATCAAATGAATAATATGGAAATGGAAGAAAAATATTCTCAACCAAAAATAAGAGATAACGTCAGTTCCACATACAAGCATAATTTTAGGTGAATTAAAAAATAATAGGAGAGGAAATACTATGAAGACATATAAAACCAAAAAAATAACTATAATAGAAGAAAATGGATGGGTATTTAGAGAGAAATATTATAATAATTATAAAGTTTAAATTTTGAAAAACACAATCTCATTTCGAAGAGATGATGGAAAGGAAAATCATATAAATTTCATAATGTTTGAATCAGATGACAATGAAAGAGATAACATGATTTGGATATATAAATCTCTTGAGTTGAATAAAAAATAATGATACAATAACTAAATAGGGTACTATATACACCATATAAAATAACATAAACAGTGAATTTTTAACATATCTCAATGAATGGAAATTGAGATGATAAACACTTACCTTAACTTCTAACTTCCATGAAAGTGGTTTAACAACCTATATAATAAACATAACTATATTAATTAATTATTTAAAAAACTTGATCATATCTAATACATTTTATACTATTTAATTATGTTCATTTAATTCTGATATTTTTTTATTTGTTTTTTATTTTCATCGCCATATGTTAATAGTTTATATTATCTCACACAAGTTCTAGTATGGCGATGTCGATCCAAGTTCATTGATAAAAATTTCATCATCCTTAGATAATTCATGATAGTTTAATAATAGTATTATAATGACTTATACAATCAAATTTTTTATGGATTATATGGGTATGGTTCAAAGGAATTGAATTTAAGAGGAGTCTGTTTTAGGTAATTTTACATATAACAATGAGTTACATTATAATGATAATTTATTTTTTCATTGTTCTTGAATAATAATCATGGAATAAATCAATATTTATTATAATATATTACTAGTATTTATGTCTTTATTATCTTTACTAATGAAAATTATGGTGTTGGTATAGCAAAATTCATGTACGGTGTTCAAGAAACTCAAATAAGAACATGTTATACTAATGAATGGGTCAAATATTAGAATAATATAAAATAATTATAATTTTAACAGAATTATAATGCTATTAATGTAATATAATCGAATTGTGTAATAATATTTAGAAAGAGTTAATATGTTTAGGTAATTGAAAAAATATTGATAACAAATATATATTTAGATGGAACCACTTCTCGTAATGGGTTACATTATAAAGAAGGATTTATGCCTCCTTCTTGGGACCCAAAGCTACCAAATGTGTAAGAAGACTTTAGGAGATGTAATTTAGGTGGAAAATATAGATAAAACCAATGGATATAAGTGAATTGGTTTAACATCCCAAAATTTTAGTCTATGAATACTATAGTTTAGGATACATGCATCATCGAACTTAAACAAAAAACCAAATGCTATTAAAATATTATTTTATTACCATTATAAACTTGTCATTTAATTGGTTGGTATAAAAAGAAGTAACAAAATTATTAAATATAATAATAGTTTTAATTAATAAAAATGAACTTATTATTTTCTAGGAAATAAGAACTCAATTTTGAATAATATTATATAATATTAAAGAAGATATTTTGTAAAAAAATGATGTATACGTGTAGAGTATTTTTTTTATTAGAATAAATTTAGTTGATAAAAATATATTAATAATTTTGATAAAAGATATGGATCATATATTTAATAAAATAAATAAATATTCATAAATTTTTTTTACTAAATAAGGACTGAGGATAAATTCATTTTATACTTCAAAAATACAGTTTCTTCAAAAATAGTTTTTATGGAATTTTGCTTATTAATATTATAATGAATTTATAAAAAAATAATAAATTTTATTTTCTATAATGGAAATAACTTTCAAGATCAAAATTTCAAAAAATATTAATATATTTTTTGGTATTTTTCTAAAAATACTGATTGTTAGGTGAATAGTGAAAACCCCAATTTTGGAAAAAATATCATTTATTTTCCTTAAATAAATTCATTTAAAAGTATCATTCTATATTATATTTATTAAGTAAAATAATTTTAATTATATTAAAAATAATTGAAATAATTCCATGTAATTAAACATTATACATGACTTTGGTTTTATGCTTAAAATTGATATTTTTCTAAAAAGTGTTTTTCATTGTGTTTTTCACACTTGTATTAAAATTGATTTTTTACATTTATTGAAATTAAATAAAATAAAATGGATTCCTTATTTTTAAAAAGATTATTAAAATTATTTAATAAGTCCCATTTAATTTTAATTCATTGTAAAACCCTACGATTTTATGATATATTAATAAATATCATTTCTTATATAGTTTGCAATACATGCAACCCCCAAGAATAAATGAATAGTAATATAGTATAATTTTATAATTTATCTATTAAATTTTTGAAATGGATAAAAATAACCACATTTTAAAAAAATTGTTTAGATTTTTTATAGAAAGATGATATATTTTTAGTAAAGTTATCATATTCTTTAAAAATACATTTTTCTTAAAAATGAGTTTTATTATTTATTTTGAGTGAATATTATAATTAATTTCATAGAAATTTATAAATATTATTTTATAAAAATCATATAATTTTTCAAATAATCATTTCAAAATTATAATATTTTTTTTTAATTCTTCTAAAAATTTCGATTTTCTATTAAATAGTGAAAATAATGGTTTTTTATTAAAAATTGTATTTTCATTTCAAGAAATTACAAATTTAAATTTTATTTATAAATGGTTTCAAAATAAAATTATTTATATTGTATTATTAATAATATAATTCATTTTATTGGAATCATTTTTATGATTGAATTTGGTATAAAATATTTGTATACTTAAAAGGGAATTTTTTGAAAATGGTTATTCTATTGTGTTTTGTGGTTTTTCTTAAATAAATTTCATCCAATTCAATGAAAGGAATCTTGATAAATGGACTCTATATTTTGAATCTGGTGCTTCAAATTTGGTAAATATTTCTTTTTTATTTTTTTGTCGTTATGAATAGTAACCTTGGTAAATATTTGGCACCTCACTTAGGGTAAAATGGGTAAAATAGGGTTAAAACTTTGGGATATGCCATTAAAAAGTCTCTAAAACTTGAATTTATCATAATGTGTGAGTTTATTTTAGAAATTTTCATAATATTATATAATATATAGACAGTTGGATTCAATTTTCTTTGATTATCTCTAACACCCCAAGCTTCCACAGTACGCTTCTCTTTGAATAATGCAATATCTTGTGTTGTACACAACTTCGAGTTCTAACACACCACGACCAATCAAACTTGATGTTATGAATAATAATACACATGTTTTAAAATTATATAAATTTTATGTTTCAAAATCGACTTTATTTTTGGATTCAGAATATCAAAATTAGCCTGTGGTGAATTTTTTGGTATTTTTCGAAAAACATTCAATTTTTGATGAATAGTAAAAAAAACTATGTTATTGTTTAAAACCAAATTCTATTTAAAAAATTATTATTTTTATATAAATATATTTTAAAGTCAAAATAGATACATAATACCTATATTAGTTCAATGTAATTCATTGAAGTTATTTTATAATAAATTAAGATGTATAGAATTTTATTTAACTTTTTAACGTATTTCACCCACCTTCTAGTAACATTGGAAAATTTGTATAAATTTTAATTTTACCACTTTTGTGATTTGAATTTCAAAAATCTGGGAGACATTGTTTAAATCGGTAAGTAAAATCTGGTTCAATAAGATGAAACTGATTTTTGGTGAATAGTAATTTTTTATTTTTATTTACCACAGTTAAAAGTAAATAGGGTAATTAAATGTAAAAATGATATTATAATTACCCTAAAACATGTACTAATTCTATTTGATAAGTTTTTTTAACTAAAATAGACCTTATGAATAAAATATGATCCTCTTTTATCCACTTCGATTAGATTATGACATTTATTATTATTTTATTTAAAGAAGAGTTAAAAGTGTATAATTCAAATTTTAATTACTAAACCATTTTTAATATAAGGTTCTAAATAAGATAAATTTCACTATAAATATTCATTAGAAAATTGAAACGATTTCATACATCATGGTATTTTATTTGTAATTTTTATACATTAAATAATTAAATTTATTTATGACATAATGATGATGCACTAATTACCTTATTAATGAAAGATTAAAATAATATATATTATAAATTTCATAATAAATGTAAATTGAGGCTTTTGATTCATTATTGTAATTTTATAGGTTAATATGAAATTTTAGGGTTTATTCAATGTATTTTTTCGAAGTAATCAAGTTTTTTTGACTTTCACAAAAACCAAATTCTAAATAGTGTCAAAAATGACATAAATTAGTTTTTAAAAAATTACTATTTTATTAAATTATATAATATTCCTAAAAAATATAAGGTTCTACCAAAGGACTTATATAAGGTTAGATATTAAAATAATGAACCACTTTGGGTTCTCTTGGATTTTTATTATAATATTATTAACTATTTATTATAATAATACAAGAAGACACGGTCAAAGTTAAACTATTTAGCTAAGAGTTAAATCTAAACGATATGTTTAATATAGTTACCTAAACTTGTCTAAAACCTATTGGTTGAGAGGTTTTCGACCCATCCCCACATTATAAAAGAAATAAATCCTTTTGTATCTATTAGAAACTGAAAATGACTTTATAATAAAATAATATTTAAATCTTTTCCTAAGGTTCCTTTCACCTCTCTTATGAAAGGGTACTTCCCCTTATCTTAATTTAACACCTCCAAAGTCATTTGCCTCAGCCAAACCATGATCAAATATTTTCTCAAATACCCTCAATTCAACCTAGAGGCCTTACATTGATCATAAAACCAACCTAAGGAGCCCTTTTGATCAAATCAAAATGAAGCTCTTGAAGAAGATGTAATAATTTCATCACCTCTTACAAAGTTCTTTTCTTCTTCCACTTCATATTTATTTGTTTTTTACATACCAAAATAATAACTCAATTACCTTCTACATATTTTTATGTTATTATAAATATAGTATAACTATATTCATTATTATATCCATCCTATGAATGACAAAGTAACCAAATGTGTGTACGTACAGCTTACCGTCTCCATGTCATGGTATAGTTTGTTATTTAACACTTCATTATTTGGATGGGTTTAATAATGAGTATAATTGATTTAAATAATAAATATAACATGTTAATTATTCTTTATATATAATATATCATCCAATTATATACTATTTTACTCCTAATATAATGGTATTTTCACTCATGCGTATGTACGGATTATCGTCTCCACGATGCGATGAGATTTCGTTCCCCATTATAACCATTCAAAAATAATTTTCATTTGATGGTTAAAAATAATGTTTAAGAACTTAGCATTAAGTATATGAATCGAATAAATCCTATCCATAACAAACATGACTTACGTAACCAAACATATAAAGGAAAACGAATCAGTTAACACCTGAAATAGTGATACTACTGAAATATTATTAAAAAAGTAATATTTGAAGATAATATATGATATTATATTTATGTATGTGGTTCTTGTATAATTTAATAACAATTATTTAACTATTTTATAGGAGGTTAATGTACCCTCGACCAAGGAAAGGTACAAGGTAAGGGTTAATTTTACAATCTCTTTATTTATCTGAGATTTTTTATACGTAAGTATCTAATGGGACTTATTTATCATCCACATTTGTGTTTCTTAAAAAGGTATTTCAAAACATTTTTACTATTTCCTAGAATATGGGTTAAATTCATTTATACCCTTTTTTGAATTTTTATAAATAAATTCAAAGTAATCTTTCCGTCGTTTTCCTAACAAGGCACTGTATGACCTTTTCGACAAATTAAGGTAAGAATGTTTTTTTAACTTATATTGAAGGTGCGGCTACATTCTTCCATTATAACACCTTTGAAGCTTCCCTTACAATCTTATAAAGATATTTTCAAAATAAATGTTTTTTTATAATTATATTAATTTTAAATGATTTCAAAAAAGATAGATATATTTCTCTCAAATAGTTTTGATTTTATCTATTTCAACATCATTTGATGGATTGTATACTTGTTTGAAGTTGATTTATTATGATACAATATTCCATATTGTATTGAAGGTTTTTTGATATTTTTTACTATGGATGTGTTATTTTCATACCATTCATGGTATATGTTTAAGGTATTAACATTTCTTATGTTAGTTTTAATATGAATGTTTATGTTATGTTTCCACCTTTCCATATGAGGAATGCATTGGACTTAGTAAGTGACAGGTGGAGCCCGCTCTAGATCATTGATTCATCTATAGGTCTCATGAGACAAACTAGTGTCCTGGAACAAGGCCTCGACAAAATCTTATTTGTATTCTTGGCATGAGGCCTTGATTATGTGGTTATGATGTCCGACATTATGCATTCCGTCATTAAGAAATTAGCTATTGATATTACATGTGATTATTAGACAAGTAGAATATTTATTTTAATAAGTAAATGGAATTATTTGATTTATATTTTCTATATTATTCTGATGTTTATCTTTAAAAAAAATTATTCTTGCACATTTCCTTAAATTTTTATGCTTATTTATGATAGTTTTTGCTATATTGTTATCCTTTCTGAGAATCTGAGCTCACCCCATTCTTATGTTTTCTTTTTCCTTGGATGTGAAGAAGTATATTATGATTTAACTATAGGGATAGGCTATGTGATATTAGTGTGTCCAAAGGGTATATAATTTTGATGTTTGTTTTTCATGATGTGATATAAAACTTATATATATCTAGTACTTTTAAGGATAATAAACTAATAATTCTTTCGAGACTTGATCTATTGTGATCATGCCAATGTTATGTAATAATACACCAACTCTGGGTAACTAGGGTCGGGCTGTTACAATTTGTATCAGGGTAAGTTTATTACATACCTTGGAAACTATATTTAGAAAAAATCTGATTAGTAAACATTACCCTAAGATATAATTTGAGGAATAGTATAAAAAAACTTCCTAGAATTTTAGTAATGTAGAGATTTTGTGAATTTTCCATGAAATATAGAATATCTGGATATGTGTAGGTAGAGACGGCTCTGGAACTGATGTATCTAGGGGTAAAACATGAAAACACAGCTTTTCCCTAGACTCAAACAGGAACTGGTGCACGACAATGGGCCTTAATTCACTATTGGTTACGACACTACAAGGGGATATGATTAGGATAATTCACATTTTCTTTACAAGAAATTATAAAGGATTTAGGATTAAATAATTCCTCCAAGAAAACATTTTTTTGTGATTATTGATTATAGGCATAAACTGTTCAATTTATGTTAGGTATTTTACTAGTTTGGAATTATGTATTGTGATTTTTAAACAAATCTAGTGTATGCCATTGTTTAAAAAATGTTGCCTAGTGGAAGGAATGGAAACTATATCAACACACATAATCTAGGTAGGGATTTCCCTCCTACTCAACATAATTATAGTGGAACTGGTGATGCAACTAGTTCTGAACAGCTTATAACCATACTGGGACATTTCACTCTGGTCATGAATAAAAACCTTACCCATATAGAGCACCTTGATCCACAATGCGTAGGATCAATGTTAGACCACTTCATGAGAAAACAACCACCAATATTCAAGGGGAATAATAATATATTTGTATCTGAGCAATGGATAAATTCCTTAGAGAAAATATTTCATGATTTGGGAAGTAATGAAAATAAAAAAGTTTTCATGGTAGTTTATCACCTCACAGGATATGCAAATCAATGGTGTTCATTGATTAAAAACACAAAGGAAGATGATGAAGTATCAAATATGGAATGGAGGGAGTGTAAAGAGATTTTATTAGAAAAATAATTTCCTCGTGACCATCAAGGGGATATGGAAAAACAATTTCTATGTATAAGGAAAAAGGGGGATGATAATGTCGCAATGTATGTGGCTAACTTTACAAGGTTAGCAAGGCATACTTCAGATTATATACGTAACACAAAGAGTAATATTGATTGATTATTTTATGGGTTAAAATCATTTATTTTTTGAGCATTAGTATCGCAATCCTTCTCATCATAGGAATATATTGTCTCATGTGCTATCAAGATAGAAAAATAATTCTCTATGTATTACAACTTTAATGAAAAATGGAGAAGAATAGATCTATTGAACACTCTAGAAATGAAAATAAGGGGAATAATTGTAAATTTGAATTTTCATCATATAGTAAATGTGGGAATAAACAACCTGGTACTTGCCTGAAATGTATGGGAGTTTGTGAGAAGTGTGGAAAAAAAATTCCAACAAACTCGTGATTGCAAGGGAAAGAAAGAGGCTATCAACGTTGAATGCTACAATTGTAGAGAAATGGGGAATTAAAAAATGAATGTCCTAAGCACCATGAAAACTTACCTTAGAAAAGGCCAAAGGAGCAAGGCCAAGCTTATGAAATCACTACTGCTGAGGTTCAAGCTCTGAATGATGTGGTGGAAGGTACTTTAATTGTTTCCTAAAAATTAGGAAATGCTTTATTTGATTCTGGATCATCGCATTCTTTCATATCTTCCCAGTTTTCCAAGAAAATAAGTTATTTCCAATTTGACTTAACAAGGGAGTTTTCTCTCAAAACTCATAAGAGAAGTATCATGGCAAAAAAAAAATATTCAATCAGTTACCATTATGGATTTTAAATGTGCTTTATCTACTGATCTTATTGTCATACCCATGATTGAATTTAAAAAAATCCACAGTATTTATTAGCTTTCAGACCATGATGAGAAAATTTATTTTAAGAAAAAGGAGGTTACAATTTTTTATGATGATAAAAAATACCTTATATTTAGAGAGGAAAAATTAGCATCTAATTATTATCTAGATCTACCCCCTAGTAGCTCTTCTAAATTAAATTATTGGGGTAGAAGGGAATGAAATAACTATGGGTGAGGTAAATAATGTTCAAATAGAGGATTTACATATTTTGAAAGAATATGTTGATGTGTTTCTAGAGGATTTACATGGAAATCCTCAAGAATGAGAAATTGATTTTTCTATTGATTTAATTCTGGGTTCAAGGCCCATATTGAAGACCCCTTATAGAATGGCCACTGTGGAATTAGTGGAACTAAATAAAAAACTAGACGATTTGAGAAATAAGGGATTTTTTTACCATATTATTTCTCTATGAAGAGCTCTTTTTATTATTGATAAGAATAAAGATGGTTCTACAAGGTTGTGCATTGATTATAGGGAGATCAATGCTATAAAAAAGAAAGATTACCCCTACCTCGCATTTATGATTTATTTGATCAAATTCATAGAGGTCAATATTTTTCAAAGATTGATCTTGGATCTGGATATCATCTGTTGTGCATGAAGAAAGAATACATTCCAAAAAAACATTTCAAACTAGGTACAGGCATTATGAGTTTACAGTAATGCCTTTTGCACTAACTAATGCACCCTTTGTTTTCATGGATATAATGAATAGATTTTTCAAGCAATATCTTGATGACTTTGTAGTGGTATTTATTGATGATATCTTGGTACACTCCAAAATCAATGAAGATCATGAAAATCAATTGCGTACTATTCTAAAGACTCTTAGAAGAAATTATTTATATGGGAAGTTTAGTAAGTGTGAATTTTGGCTTTAGGAGATTTCATTTCTTTTCCATATTATCTCTAAGGATAGAATCTCTGTTGATACATATAATAAAAAGGAAATCCAAGAATGGCCAGCACCGACAAGTATAACTGAGGTATGAAGTTTTTTTGGTTCAGGAAGTTATTATCTGTGTTTCGTCCAAAATTTTGATCGATTGGAAAATACATTAACCAATATCACACCTAAAGGGGTTAAATTTGTTTGGACAAAAGAGTGTGAAGAAATTTTTGAAGAACTAAAGATAAGATTAATCAATTCTACTATCTTGACTCTACAATTGGGGAATTATGGGTTTGTTATTTATAGTGACGCTTCAAATAAAGGATTAGGTTGTGTCCTTATGCTGAATGATAGATTTATTGCCTATGCATCTTGGTAGCTAAAAATTCATGACCAAAACTGTCCCACTCATGATATTGAGTTAGAAGTTGTAATATTTTCTATGAAGATATGGTGAAACTATCTCTATGGTGAAAAAATGTGAGATATATACTGATCACAAGAGTTTGAAGTATATTTTCTCACAAAAAGAACTCAATATGAGGAAAATGATATTGCTCAAACTACTCAAAGGATTATGATTTCACTATACACTACCACCCAGGGAAGGAAAATAAGGTGGAAGGGATCATATGTTCATGGATCTAGTAAATAAATAATTTAGTAAATATGGATATGGGAATAATCATATAAGGTGAAAAATCAATACTTTTTCAAATTGTTTCCAAACTATCTTTACAAGAAAGGATGAAAAGTTATCACACTGATGACGAGGAGTTTCAAAATAAAATTAATGTTGTGAATGATGGTAGATTGATTTACTTCATATATGAAGACGTAATTTTGAAATTTGGGAAGAGGATTTGTGTTCCCGATATACCTGATCTAAAAAGGGAATTTTTGGTTGATGTTTAGAGCTCCAATTTATTTATACACCCTAGTAGCACTAAGATGTATAGAGATTAGAATCAACATTTTAGGTGGGACAACATGAAGAGGGGGATTTCTGACTATGTGTCAAGATATATGGTTTTTCAACAAGTGAAGGGTGGAAGATAACATCCTAGGAGATTCATGCAACCTTTTCACATACCTGAGTTGAAATGGGATGATATTATGATGTAAATTGTCATGAGGCTACCAAATAATCCTATATGAAATGACGCAATATGGGTCATTGGTGATCATATAACTAAGTCAGTGCATTTTCTTTCTATAAGATAAGATTTACCACATGAAAGTTTATAAAGACTATATATTAATGAAATTTTAAGACTTCATGGTGTACCCCTATCGATTATTTCTAATCGTGATCCCCATATTACACTAATATTCTGGAAAATTCCTCAGAAATATTTGGATTCTGAACATTTTTTGAGTATTGCCTACCACCCTCAAACTGATGGACAATTAGAATGGACTATTAAAACCTTAGAAGACTTGTTGAAATCTTTCTCACATGACTTTCAAGGTATATGATATCAGTATTTACCTCTGGTAGAAGTTTCCTATAATAATAGCTTCTATTAAAGTATTCAAATGGAACCATATGAAGCGTTATATAGAAAGAGATGTCACACCCCAACTTTTTGGGATGATGTTGGTGAAATAAAACTCATAGGCCCAGAACTTGTTGAGGAAACAATAGAAAATTTTAATATTATCCAAACCCACATCAAAGCAACTCAATGTTGGAAAATAGCTATTCTGATAACCTAAGGAAGGATTTGTAATTCCAGGTAGGAGATCATGTTTTCTTGAAGGTATAACCATGGAAGGGTGTTATATGATTCAGTAAGAAGGGGAAATTATGTTCCAGGTACATTAGACCTTTTGAAATTATAGAATGAATTGAAGTTGTAGCTTATTGTTTTGCAATGCCTCCAAGTCTCTCAAAAGGACATGATGTATTTGATGTATCATTATAGAGAAAATACATGCCCGACCCAATGCATGTACTCACCTATAAAGAAATAGAACTGGAACTCGATCTGTCTTATTGTGAAGAGCGTGACAAGATTCTTGATGCTAGAGAACAAGTGCTGAGAAACCAGACGACTCGTCTGGTAAAAGTTCTATGGAGAGACCATAAGATGGAAGAGGCTACGTGGGAACCTGAGAAACTTATGATAAATAACCACCAAAATATTTTTATGCAATAATATTTTATAAATTTCAAGGATGAAATTATTTGAAGGAGGGAATAACGTAACACCTCAAACTTCAATGGTACACTTCTCTTTGAATAATGAAATAGCTTACGTTGTACGCAACTTCAAGTTCTAGAACACCACGACCAAACAAACTATACATTAGGAATAGTAATACACAGTTTTTGAAATTTTATAAATTTTATTTTTCAAAATGGACTTCATTTTGTAATTTGGAATATCAAAATTATCTTAGGGTGAATTCTTGGTATTTTTATGAAAACGTTCAATTGTTTATGAATAGTGAAAAACACTGCGTTATTGTTTAAAAAAAAATTTATTTAAATAATTATTATTTTTATTTAAATTTATTTTAAAGTTATAATAGATATATAATACCTATATTAGTTCAATTTAATTTACTAGGTTCATTTTATAATAATATAAGCTGTAGAAAATTTTATTGAACTTTTTAACGTCTTTTACCCACCTTCTAGGCACATTTACAAATTTGTATAAAACATAATTTTACCACTTATGTGATTTGAATTTCAAAAATATGAGAGACATAGTTGAAATAATTAAGTAAAATGTGGTTCAATAGGATGAAAATAATTTTGGGTGAATAGTAACTTTTGAATTTTTTTACCATGATTAAAAGTAAATAGGGTAATTAATGGTAAAAATTATATTATAATTACTCTAACACATGTTTTAATTATATTGGATAATTTTTTTTAGACAAAAATAAACCTTAAGAATAAAATATGATCCTCTTTGATCCACTTGGATTATATTAAGACTTTTTTATTATTTTATTTAAAGAAGAGTTAAAAGAGTAAAATTCAAAGTTTAATAATTAAACAATTTTTAATATATGGTTATACATAAGATAAATTTGACTATAAATTTTTATAAGAAAGATAAAATTATTTCCTACATCATTGTATTTTATTTATAATTTATAGATATTAAATAATTAAACTTATTTATGACATAATGATGATTCTATAATTACCTTATTAATGAAATATTAAAATAATTGATATTATAAATTTTAAAATAAATTTAAATTGAGACTTTTTATGCATTCCACTAATTTTATAAGTTAATATGACATTTTATAATTGATTTAATGTATTTTGTTTATAGTAATCATGTTTTTTTTGACTTTCACAAAAACCAAATACTAAATAGTGTCAAAATTGACATAAATACATTTTTAAAACAAATACTATTTTATTAACAGATATAATATTTCTAAAAAACTAAGGTAAAGCATAAAGACTTATATAAGGTTAGATATTTTAATAATGAACCACTTGTGGTTCTCTTGGATTTTTATAGTATGTTTATTAACCATTTATTATAATAATACAAGAAGACATGGTAAAAGTTAAACTATTTAACTAAGAGTTAAATCTAAAAATAAGGTTAATATGGTGACATAAACTTGTCTAAAACCAATTGGTTGAGATATTTTCATCCAAAACCACCTTATCCTTGAAATAAATCTTTTTGGATCCATTAGAAATGAAAATTAATTTATAATAAAATAATATTTCAATATTTTCCTAAGGTGCCCCTCACCATTCTTAGAAAAGGGTATTTCCCCTCAAATTGATTTCACACCTCCAAATCCATTTTTAGCATCCAAAACCTGATCAAATATACTCCAAACTACAGTCAATTCAACCTAGAGCTCTTAATTTGATCATAAATCCAACCTCAGGAGCCCTTTTGATCAAAAAAAAAGAAGCACCCAAAGAAGAGGTAATAATTTCATCACCTCTTTCAAAGTTATTTTCTTCTTCCACTTCCACTTTCAATGTTGTTTCTATAAAAAAAATCTAGTACCAAATACATATTTTGATGTTATTATAAATATGGTACAACCATATTCATTATTTTATCCATCCTATAAATGAAAAATTCCCCATATGTGTGTATGTACATCTTACCATCTCCACGTTGTGGTGTAGTTTGTTATTCAACACTTCATTATTTTTATCGGTATAATAATGATTATTATTGATGTAAATAATTAATATAACAGGTTAATTATTATTTATATATAATATTCCATCCAATTACCTATGATTTCACACCTAATATAATGATATTGTCGCTCGTGCGTACGTATAGATAACCATCTCCATGATGCGATGAGATTTTGTTCCCCATAGTAACCTTTCAAGAATAATGTCCTTTTGATGATTAAAAATAATTTTTAAGAACATAATATCATTTTGGATATTAATCAAATACATCCTATCTATAACGAACATTACTTATATAATAAAACATATAAATGAAAATGAATCAGTTAACACCCGAAACAATGATACTACTGAAATATTATTGACAAAGCAATATTAGAAGATCATATATGATATCATATTTATGTATGCAGTTCTTGTATATTTAATAACAATGATTTGAATATTATACAGGAGGTTAAGATATGCTCTATAAAGGAAAGTTACAACGTAAGGGTTAATTTTACAATATCTTTATTTATTCGAGGCTGTTTATAAATAAGTATCTACTATGACTTCTTTATCATCCACATATGTGTTTCTTAAAAATTTATTTCAAATATTTTTTACTATTTCATAGAATATTGGTTAAATTCATTTATACCCTTGTTTTACTAATTATAAAATGTTTTGAAAGGAATATTTCTGTCATTTTCCAAACAAGGTACTGTATGACCTCTTTCGACAAATTAATGTAAGAATGTTTTTTTAACTTGTGGGTGAGGCTATTTTTTCCATTATAACACCATAAAATATTCTCCTAAAATATTATAATGATATTTTCAAAATAAATATATTATTTTATAATTATGTTACTTTTAAATGATATCAAAATAGAAAGAGATATTTCTCTCAAATAGTTTTGATTTCATCTTTGTCAGCATCCATTGATGGATTTTACACTTGTTTGAAGTTGATTTTTTATGATACAATCTTCCATATTGTATTGATGGTTTTGTGATATGTTTTATTGTGGATGTGTTATTTTTATACCATTCGTGGTTTATGGTTAAAGTATTAACATTTCATATGCAAGTTTTAATAAGAATTTTTATGTTATGTTTCAGCCTTTTCATATGAGGAATGAATAGGACTTAGTAAGTGACTGGTGGAGCTCTCTATTTCTCCTTGATGCATCGGTAGGTATCACGAGACAAAATAGTGTCTTGGTACAAGGCTTTGACAAAATCTTATTTGTAGTCTTGGCATGAGGCCTTGACTATATGTTTATGATTCCTAACATTATGCATTCCATTATTATGAAATTAGATATTGATATTAAATGTGATTATTTTACTAGTAGAATATCCATTTGAATAAGTAAATGGAACTATTTGATTTAAATTTTCCCTATTATGCAGATATTTATGTTTAAAAGGCTTGAGTTTTAGTCTTATACGTTGACTTAAATGTTTATTTTTAGTAATGATAGTTTCTTTTATATTATTATCCTTACTGATCATCTTAGGTCACCCCTTTCTTATGTTTTCTTTTTCCAAGGATGTGAAGAAGTGTATTATGATTGACCTATAGGGATAGTCTAAGGGATATGAGTGTGTTTAAAGGGGATACAATGTTGTTGATTTTATTTCATGATGTAATGTAAAACTTTTGTATGTATCTAGTAATTCTAAGGATTCTAAACTAATCAGTCTTTCGAGACTTGATCTCTTGTGATCATGCCAATGTTATATAATAATTCATCAACTCTGGGTAACTAGATACGGGGCGTTACATTATGACCATTATATTAATTTATGAAAGGAATAAATACAAAATATCACTCTTGAATTTAATATCTCTAAAATTTTTAAATAAGGATAAATGAAATAAAATTTAGGTTACAAAATTTTATTTGAATTATAAGTTAATTTATTTTATCATGATTATTTATTTTTAATTTTTAGTATTGAAAAATGTCCTTAAATTCTTACGCAACACCAAGAGTGTATTTCTTAAATTAAAAGAAAAATAAAATAAATGGTTTAAAAAATACTAAAAAAATATAATTTGGATGAATAATTGTGTTACAAGAATTTGTAAGATAAATATAACATATTATGTATGTTTTGAATCTTTATATTATAATTTCACTTTATTCATGATTTTTTCAAAGTCAAATTAAATGAATTTTTCTAAAATTGATATTAATGATATTTTAAAACAAATAAAGTTTTATTTAAGGATTTAAAATTCATAAAAATACTATATTTTCCCATGTTAATGGGATATGGTTTAATATATTAAAATTTTCTTTTTATTGGACACTTTTCCTTTTATGGTAAAATTCTTGACCCTTAAAAAATAAAAATAAACATTGATATTGTGGCAATTGTCAAAAGGGCTAACGAGGGTTAAAACGCGGAGATAAGGGTGAAAATTTTACCTATAATTATCCAAATTGTTTTATAGGACTATTTATACTCATAATCATCATATCATTAACATATATTAATTTTAATACACTTTTATCTGAAAATTAATTTTTATTAATTTAATACATTAAGTAATTCTAATAGTGATGCTCTCATCACTTATAAAAGGAAATCTCTTCTCCTATATTCCTCACACATTTTGATCATTATATATTGATCAAAAACTATAGAATTAACCTATATAATTCTCTAAAAATTAAATATAATTTACAATATTCTTAAAATACCAATCAAATGGTCCTTAAAAGGGGATCTACAAGAGGCCTGCTAAAGAATAGGTAATCATCTTACCCAACCTCATTCAATTTAAGTCTTATTCTAACTCCTCTAAATAGATGGTATATATTATAAAATAATTTAATAATTATTTTAATATACTTATTTTTTTATTATTTTCGTACAATCATTACCCACCAAATTCCCTTATTTTGGAAAATGATAACATTTCTTGTGTGTATGTGTGGAATACCACCTCCATGATGCAATGTGATTCATTTTTTGAAAACGTTTTACATGGATGTGGTTAGACTCCTCATGTATTAATCATGTTTTAATGATCACAAATCCTATTACTGTTAATTAATCTCAATCTTAATTTCACATCTTGCTAATTCTCTTCAGTCTCAATAATAACTACACATCATGTTTTAATGATAACAAATCTTATTGATGTTAATTACTCTCTTTGTTATTTACAAGTCTTATACATGATCAAAAATATAACTTATATTATCAAGCCTTTATATTTATGTTTCAACTTATCTTAATCTCTAATGATTATGCTTAATCTATATTCTACATATTACCATTTAAGTATTAATACAGATATTTGTCCAAGTATAGACACACCGTGACCCAGACAATGTGACGGACACACCGTGACATGGAGACACCGTGAAGCACATACCGTGATGCACATACCATGAACCAAATATCGTGAAGACCATACCATGAAGAAGAAACCGTTTACATAATCATTGTGACACTTTTTCTTAAAAAAATTTCAATATTAATTAAATAATGCTAACGGTCATATTTGATGTTTTTAATGCAATAAATGTTATTTAATGATAGTTTTTGGGATGTCAATAAATTGTATCTTGTACCTATGAAAAGGGAATCATTCCTACTGTCAAAACTCGTGGAATATAAGGAAGATTGAGATGCAATACATGTGTGCAAGTGTGACAATAAAACAAGAAGAACTTACATATGCCCAAGAGCACTGTGCTGAACTAAAAGAACAATCCTGAGAAAAAAGAGTTTTGAAAGACTCTTAAAGAACTATCATGAGTGAAATCCAACACCACTAAAGAACACATGATGAATCAAGAGATCTTTTTCACTCCTGTAGAACACAAGCTAGACTACAACACTCTGTTTTTCATCAGAAAAACTAGAGAAGGACTCGGAAGTTTTTCTACTGAATCCAACTAGTCCATAGCTGTATTGATAATCACTAGAGCTTTCTAAAACCTTATCTGTTATCTCTAAGTGACTTGTTTATTTACTTTCGAACAGTGTGGTGTACTCTATATATCTTACACATACACACTGTCTCTTGCACTAAACTGGAGGATATCAAAATCCTCACTCCAAAACTCTTAACTCTTGTTTACCCACGTCAACTGTGGAAGAGGTCCTTGTGTGCCCTGGTCTTTTTTTTGTTTCCCACGAAGAATTGTGGTAGAGGTCCCTGCATGGCCTGGATAGCTTTGTAAACTCTTTTTAACCCCGGTCCAGGTTGTGGATCAAATTTATATAAATTTGAGAGGACTAAGTCTCGACTTGAGACTGAAATTCTTGTTATATCTTCTGTGCATCTTTAGTTTATGTTTAAATTATACTACATATATCTTTTATATTCAGTTTCTATTACATTGAAATATAAAACCATTTTAAATTTACTTTGATAGTTAAATTATCAAGTGTTTACACTTATTGTAAATCAGTTGGATAGTTTCAAAAGTTAGTTTAATCATGTGGTTAAATTAACTGAGACCTAATCAATCTTTGAGAAGCTAACTTAACATTTACAATCTGTATAAATTCACTACAGTTTAACATGTTTTATAAATTGGGGTATTTTAATAGAAAATATTTTAACAAAACTTTTAATTGGAACTCAATTCACCCCCCTCTTGAGTATCCACTCCGACCAACATTTTGTATCAGAGGTTGTTTTTGTTTAAGGATTTTTTAAATACTATGTTTTTCAACTGTGATTTTAGTTTCATCTTTAAAGATCTTAAATTTCTATTAGTTCTAAATTTTATCTCTTTAATTATACTTTCTAAAATCTAGCTATGGATAATATACTAGAGGGTTCTACTACTAACATTCCACCTTTCTTTAATGGTACGAACTATGCTCAGTGGAAATTGAAAATGAAACTTCATTTGGAAAGTATGGGTTTTGATATTTGTACTACTATAGAATCTCAATATAAAATTACAGAAACTGAAATAACAACTTGGGATTAACCTAAAAAGACTGCTTACAATAATAACTGTAAAGATATGAATTCTTTATATTGTGCTCTATGAGATGAAGAATTTAACAGAATATCTTCTTGAAAAACTGCTTATGAAATTTGAGATACTTTATGGGTTTCTCATGAAGGAATAACTAATGTTAAAGAAATGTGATTGAATACTTATACTATTAAATATTATAATTTTAAAATGAAAACTGATGAAACCATTACTGATATGTATCTCAGGTTCAATGAGATAGTTAATACAATGAATTTACTCGGAAAGGTTGTTCCAGCAAAGGAAAAAATTATGAGGATATTGAGGTGTCTACCAGACCGATGGAGAGGCACATCTGTTTCAATCAGAGAGTCATGTGACAATGGATCTCTACCTGTCAAAGAACTCATTGGTAAGATTATGATGTATGAGGAAGAACTCAAGGTGAATAAATTGGAAAAGTATAAACCAAAAAGGAAATCAGTGGATTTCAAGACTACTGCTTCAAAGAACAAGGACAAAGAAAAAAACTCAAATAAAAACTGACAGTTCAACAAGTGAAAGTTCAGACTCTGATAGTGATGCAGAAATTACTCAGATAGCTAGAAGGTTAAAGAAATTTTATAGGAAGAAGAAATTTTTTAGAAAAACAAATTACAAGGGTAAGTATGACAATAAGGGACATTGGAAGAAGGACTAGAAAAAGCCAGATAAAAGTGACGAAGTTGTTTTCTATGAGTGAAAAAGAAAAGGACACATTAAAGCAGACTTCCCAAAGAAACAATTCAAGAAGAAATATGATTACAAGGATAGTAAGTACAAGAAAGCTATGAAGGCTACCTGGAGTGCTTCTGAAGATCGTAAAAGTGAATCTGAAATGTATGATTCTGAAAAGAATTGTTCCAACATGTGTTTCATGACAAACACATATGAGGTAACCTTAGATACTCCTATTTTAAATTCTTATTATTCTGAAGATGATGCAGAATCTGATTCGGATTCTGAAAACATGACTAGTGAGGAATTATTTGAATATTTCAATATGCTGGAAGAGACATTCAATGAACTTAAAGATAAATAAAAATCATTAAAGAAACCCCATGCTCTTACTGCAACTGTTAAAACCGAACTTACTATCGAAAAAGATAAGAATTCTCAACTCTTAAAAGAAAATACAGAACTGAAAATGTCAAATGAGAAACTTAGAAAAGACTTAGAGAAGTTCACAAATGGAAAGGATACACTAACTCAAATTATAGGAAAGAAATTGGCACCAAAATACACTACTGGAATAGGCTACAAACCTGGACATAGATAGATTACCAAGAATATATTTATTCCTAAATTTGGATAGAATACTACTAGTTCTAGTTCTGGACATTCATACGCTTCAACTAGTTATTCAGATAGTTATAAATAAAATAGTGTTTATCTCTCAAAATCTTTTGATTCTGTAAATTATATGAGACCCATAAGAAAAATTTGGGTACCGAATTCATTGATTGCTAACCTGTCTAGACCCAAGAAGATATAGGTACCAAAATTATATACTATCTAAAACTGTTTTGTAGGAAACCTGCTTGAAAAGTTCCTACAAGAAGACATGGTATTTGGACAGTGGATGTTCAAGACATATGTCTGGGGATTACTCATGCTTCAAGAGTTTAATAAAGGTTGATAGAGGCTATGTCACCTTTGGTGATAATTCTAAATGAAAGATCATCGGCCTAGGCCAAATTGGTAACACTGATTCGGTTTTAATTTCTAAAGTTTTATTTGTTGATGGACTGAAACATAATCTGTTAAGTATTTCTCAATTGTGTGATGATGGTTTTAAGGTCAAGTTTGAAAATGATTCATGTAATGTTCTTAACTCTAAAAATGTTTTAGTATTTTCTTCTTTAAGAAATGAAAATGTTTATGGAGTTGATTTAAATTCTCTAGCAAAACAAAATGTTACTTACCTAAATGCTTTTCATAAAGAGTCTTGGTTGTGGAATAGGAGATTAGGACACTGCAATATACATTCAATTAGAAAACTAACTAGGAAGAACTTGGTTATAGAATTACCTAAACTTGAGTTTCCAAATGACAAAGTATGTAATCCCTGTCAAAAGGGAAAGCAACATAAAGTTTCTTTTAAATCAAAGAAAGAAGTTTCAACTTCTCAACCACTCGAGTTGGTTCACATGGATTTTTTTGGACCATCTAGAGTTTATAGTTTAAATGGGAAGCACTATGTATATATCTTAGTAGATTACTTTTCTAGATATACTTGGGTATACTTCTTATCTCACAAAAGTGAATCTTGTTCTTACTTTGTTAAATAGTCCAAATATGTAGAAAATCTTAGTGGACATAAGATTAAAACTCTAAGAAGTGATCATGGTCGTGAGTTTTATAATCAAGAGTTTGAATATTATTGCTCACAAAATGGCTATAATCATAACTTTTCTGCTCCTAGGACACCTCAGCAGAATGGTGTAGTAGAAAGAAGAAATAGAACCCTGTAATAAATAGCTAGAAATATGCTTAATGAGTATGACCTGCCTATTTACTTATGGGATGAATTTGTGAACACAGATTGTTATATCATTAATAGAGTCTTAGTTAGACCTGTTCTTAAGAATACCCATTATGAGCTTTAGAACAATAGAAAACCTAAAGTCAATTACTTTAGAGTCTTTGGTTGCAAAGTCTTTATTCTTAATACTAAGAATAATCTTCATAAGTTTGCTTCTAAAAGTGATGAGGGAATCTTTCATGGTTATTATCTAACTAGAAAATCCTATAGAGTATTCAATAAGAGAACCAAGTGTGTGGAATAATAGGTTCACGTCAAGTTCGATGAAACTGATCCACATGAGCCTAAAACCTCTCTTGAAAATCTTGAAGAAGATTTGAGTGTTGTGGACCTTAATGACAAATATAAAGAACCTGCTATAAAGACAACCAGTTCTGGACTTCTTCCAGAATCTTCTTCTAATGAACCCTAACCTAGAGAAGAGCCTGAAATTTCTAGTCCTACCTTTACTAGATCAACTAGAATTCTAAAGAATCATCCTTTAGATGATGTTGTAGGAAATTTGGATCGGGTGACACAAACTAGAGCTTCTCTTAGAAATCAGGTTGAACATCAAGACATATTGTCATAGCATGAACCTAAAAACATTGATGGTGCTATTAATGATGAATTTTTGGTGACTTCCATGCAAGAAGAACTCAATCATTTTGAAATAAATAAAGTTTGGAATCTTGTAGAAAGACCTAAGGACACTTTCACCATAGGCACTAAATGGGTGTTTAGAAATAAAGTAGATGAATCTGGAAACATAGTTAGAAACAAAGGTAGGCTAGTTTCACAACGTTATAGTCAAGAGGAAGGTATTGACTATGAGGATGCTTTTTCTCCAGTAGCTAGATTAGAAGCTATTAGGATTTTACTTGCTTATGTTGCACATCAAAATTTCAAACTATATCAAATGGATGTTAAGAGTGATTTATTAAAGGGATATATTTCTGAGGATGTTTTTGTTGAAAAACCACCAAGATTTACAAACCCTCATTTTCCAAATCATATTTTTAAATTATAAAAGGCTTTATATGGTTTAAAGCAAGCTACAAGATCTTGGTATGATAGGTTAAGTACTTTTCTAATTTCCAAAGGTTTTACAAAAGGTATAGTTGAACCTAATATTTTTATAAAATGTATTTCTAATGATGTTTTAGTTGTACAAATTTATGTAGATGATATTATTTTTTGATCTACAGAAACTAAATTATGTACTGGTTTTTCTAAAATGATGCAAAACTAATTTGAAATGAGTTTAATGGGTGAACTTAAATTCTTTCTTGGATTTCTAATCTTTCAAAATGATGATGGAATTATTTTAACTCAAAGTAAATATACTAGAGATATTTTAAAACATTTTAAATTGGATAGCACAAAAAGTAGTTACACTCCCATTAGTACCACCTGTAAGTTGGATCTTGATGAGGATGGTAAATCTGTTGATCAAACCACTTACAGAGGAATGATTGGAAGTCTACTTTACCTTACTGCTAGTCGACAAGATATTATGTTTATTGTGTTTATGTGTGCTCATTTTCAAGAAAACCCTAAAGAGTCACATTTAAATTCTATAAAAAGGATTTTCAAATACCTCAAGCATACTCCCAATTTAGGACTGTTCTATCCCAAATGACAATCATTTGAATTAGTTAGTTATTTTGATGCTGATTTTGCTGGATGTAAGTTAGATAGAAAATTCACCTATAGAACATGTCACCTTTTAGGAAAGTCAATAGTATCATGGTGTAGTAAGAAACAAAATTCGGTTGCATTATCTACTATAGAAGCTGAATACATAGTTGCTGGCTGTTGTTGTGCACAAATTTTGTGGATGAAACACACATTACTAGACTATGGATATCAATTCAGACATGTCCCAATAAATTTTGATAATAAAAGTGCTATTAATATTTATAATAATCTTCTTTATCATTCAAGGAAAAAACATATTGATGTAAGACATCACTTTTTGAGGGATCATTATCAAAAAGGTGATAACACTTTGGAATTCATTGGTACTGAATATCAACTTGATAATATATTCACTAAACCATTAAATTTTGAAAGATTATACTACATCATACATGATCTTGGTATGATTAATCATAAATAGATATCTTAATGATCTTAATGTTTAATACTTTACTGTATTTTACTTTACAGTTTCATGCTCACTGTTTTACAGTCACTGTTCCATGCTTACGGTCTCACTGTTAAGACCTTGTGCTCATGGTCTATCAACTCACTGTCTCACCAAGACTGCACAGAATGGTCATAGTCTCACCACAATGACCACCAACTGTCTCATCGTGATGACTAGTTTTCATCACACTATAATGCCTACTCACGGTCTCACCATAAAGATTATTTATACTCTTATTTTAACCCGTATCGCGGAAATTTTTATTTCAACACTATTTAATTCTTTTCTTTTTTGTTTTTATGACGTTTGACATCCCCAAATGATAAAACATAAGGCTTTCATTTTATTCCTTACCCAAACTCTCTCTTGAATCTTCTCACTCTTGAAAACCTTCTCCTCTCTCGCCTGAATCTTTAGTGGATTCCTAGGATGAAGTGTTTGTCTTCACCCTCGTCTGAGAAGCGCCACTCTAAGAAACAGTAGAGAATACCGAGGATAGCTCCCGAAGGACCTATAAACCCAAACCTGGTAAACTGTACCATAGTTCTTGAAAAAGAAATTTTCCCTGAGTGGATGATGTTTAGAAAGTCGTTAGTCTTAAATGTCTTAAAAGAACATGGATGGATTGAATGGTTCACTAGACAAGATAGACCGATTTACCAGAGATTGGTATCTCAATTCTACCAATATGTGAAGTTTTCCTTTGATTTTGGAGAAAACTATATGGTGACCAGCTGGATCAATGGTCAGAAGTGTTCTTTCACTTCGAGGTTGTGGGTAGCATGTCTAAGAATTACACATGGAGGATTTCGTGAAGACTACCAGAGAGATCCTCCTCCTTCATCTAAAATCTTCGATCTGGAAAATGCTTTGGGAACCTTAACTAGTAATGGAACCAAGAAAAGGGCTATAGCTGCAGAGCTAGATGAAGAAACTAGATTACTATTCAAATTTTTTCAGAATTTGATCTGTCCAAGAAAAGGGGATTTTGCTGTAATGAAGTATCAGGATGTGTTCCTGATTCACCTATTGAATAATGGTAATAAGATCAACCTATGAAAGTATGTTATTAACCATATCTGTGAGCTGATTAATATAACTTCCAAATCCACCTCCTTGTTTTACTCAAGGATGATTTCAGCCATGCTAGTTGACAACGGAATTGTTGGACCGAATGAATAAAAGTTAGACGACTTTTATTTATTCTTATCCAAGACTATAATCAGAAGTATAAAGATTAGTTGGAACCCCTGGAAGAAGCAATGGGTTGAGGATAATGATCAATTGTATAAGAAGTTTAATCCTGTTGATTATCCAAGAAGACCTAAGAACCCAGCTGATCCTGGTTTTGAACCAGATGAAGTGGATGAGTATTCAAAAGAAGAAGATGATGAAGAAGAGGAAGTGGTAGTTGAAGTACCACCTAGAGAAGAGGCTGAAATACCACAAGTGGAAGCACCTCCTCTTGAACAAGAAAGGACTATTGTCCCTGTTTATGATCCTATTGAAATACCTCAAAGAGAGGATGTTGTTGTTGAAAAGGAAAGGACTGTGGATCCTTAAGTTGTTCTTAGTGAGGAAGAATCTCCTGCTTCTAGAGAAGTTGTAAATCTGGATATCCAATTTGAGGATGTAAGAGATTCTGTAGTAACAAAATCAGAGCAAAAAAGCAATGGAAGATTCTGCAGGTATAGAAGGACTCCCTGCTGAAAAGCAAGCCAATATGGAAGCAATGCCTATGGAACAGTCGGTTCCTGAGATAATTCAATCTTCTGAAGAGAGGATGGAAAATGTCTTTCAGCTGGCAAGGCAAGAGTTTGCTGAAGAGATTAGAGATGATCCTGTAGATCATGACCACGTTTTTGAGCCTATAGTCTCTGAAATGGAAGCATAATTTGAGGGGGAGGAACCCCAAAACCATGAGACTAGTCCAGCCAAGTCTGTTGAATCTGAATATGAACCTGGTAATGAGTCATACTCTGTGTACACTCAATATGTTTTCCCATGCTTTTATGATGTGAATGAGTCATAGCAAGTGACTACAACTATAATGGATCTCTCTTCTGTGTTTCAACTAAAGTCTGTAGCTCAGCCAAAACCAGAACCAGATCCACATTCTCAATCTGAATCAGAATCTGAGTCTGAAGATGAATCCGAACCGCAACCAGAACCTGCTCCACTACCTTTACCTGCACTCTTACCTAAGAAACACTACTTTGTAACTAAATATGATCTGAAAGTCTTTGGAGAGACTCTTTTAGCTGGAGTTGAGAAGATCTAATCCACTAAACCTCGTCCAGTAACTCAACTAAGTCAAGAAGATGCATCAATTCTCTTGGAAAATATTATATTCCATATTCAACCAAGGATGATCCAAGAAATTCAAGAAGTCAGAGTAGAAAATAAGCTGTTGATTGTTGATGTTGAAAACTTGAAAATTATGGTAGCAAACATGAAGACTGAGTTGTCATTGAGATCAGAGTCTGCTCTTGTCTCTGCCCCTGCACCTGTTGTTGCTTCTCCTGAGCCATCTGATTCCACCCTTGATAGAGATATTGTGTCTCAAGTGCATCCATATCTACTGTATTTTGATGAGAATAACGGAAAAAGACACACAAAAATGCTGGAACGCATGAGGGAGCTTTTAGAAAATCTAAATAAGCTCACAGATGAGTACACTAGATGCCTACAAAAAGTTCTGAAACTACTCAATGTTCTAACCAAAGCTTTAAAGGCTTCTCATGCTTCTGATCAACCTTCTATTTATCCTTTGGATGATTCTCTATTGAGATCCATAATCATGGAAGAACTTTAGAATGCCTTCAGTGGCTTGGATCTGTCTTCTTTGTCACAAGTGGTTAAGAACAGTGACTGAGCATTGGACTTGGTTAGAGTTCATTCTAAGATAGCCAATGATGCTCAACAGGAGATCACCAAGAAAATATATTTTTATCTCACCCGGATTTTCTCAAAAAGTGACATGTCAAATCACTTTAAGTATCTTGTGAAAAACCTGAAAATCCCTCCGGTAACTCATTCTTTTAAAGCTCAAGTTCAGAAGCTTACAGAGTTAACCAGATTGTTGGAAAAATTCATGGAGAATAAGGATGATTTTGAAAAATATATGCAATGTGGTGGTGAAATCATTACTGATTTAATAAATCTTTTGAATCTGTATCTTCATGTGAAAAGTACTATTATTGTTGCTCCAGCTGTTACACCGCTTAGACCTGGTCTACATGTCTTAGCCTCAACTGCCATGTCAGCCAGCCAAGATCGTTCTCAAATCCGGCCAGTCATTCTTGACCAACCACAGCCTAGATCTTCTTCCACGTCTGTGCCTTCTTCTACATCATCCCCAGCTCCTACTGCTAACAAAGGCAAGGAAAAGGCAGCTACGTGAAGAGTCCAGGGACTGTTTTTTTTATGGGATGTGATTTGTTGTATTTCTCCTGTATGTTTTCTTCTAAACCTTTTCACTGACAAATGCAGTGTTTCACTTCATTTTCTCTACTTTTTGACAATCCCAAAAGGGGGAGAAAAACTACAAGTATCAGTACTATAATGAGATATTTTAATATCGAATCTAAGTATCAGTACTATAATGAGATATGTTATTATCGAATCTATTATTCTCTAATTTTTTCTCTATTCTAATATGCTAGTTTATTTAATGTTGAATTTAATTTATATTTTGACTATACATTATTTGTGATCATAAAAAAGGGGGAGATTGTTGGACTCCTCATGTATTAATCATGTTTTAATTATCACAAATCCTATTACTGTTAATTAATCTCAATATTAATTGCACATCTTACTAATGCTCTTCAGTCTCAATAATAACTACACATCATGTTTTAATGATAACAAATCTTATTGATGTTAATTACTCTCTTTTTTATTTACATGTCTTATGCATGATCACAAATCTCACTTATATTATCAAGACTTCATATTTATGTTTCAACTTCTCTTACTCTAATGATTAAGCTTAATCCATATTCTGCATCTTACTATTTAAGTATAAATATAGATATTTGTCTAAGTATAGACACATCGTGACCCAGACACCATGATGGACACACCGTGACATAGAGACACCATGAAGCACATACCGTAAAGCACATACCATGAACCACATACCGTGAAGACCATACCATGAAGAAGACACCATTTACATAATCATTGTGACATCGTTTCTTAACTTTTTGTCAATATTAATTAAATAATGCTAATGGTCATATTTGTTGTTTTTAATGCAAATAATGTTATTTAATGACAGTTGTTGGCATGTCAGGAAACCGTATCTCGTACCTATGAAAAGGGAATCATCCCTACTACCAAAACTCATTGAATATAAGGAAGGTTGGGATGCAATACTTGTGCGCAAGTGTGACAATACAATAAGAAGAACTTACATACGCCCGAGAGCACTGTGATGAAAAAAAGAACAATCCTGAGCAAGAAAGAGTTTTGAAATACTTTCAAAGAACTCTCATGAGTGCAATACAACACCAATAAAGAACACACTACAAATCAAGAGATCTTTTTCACTCCTGTAGAACACAAGCTAGACTACGACACTCTGTTTTTCATCAGAAAAACCAGAGAAGGACTCAGAAGTTTTTCTGGTGAATCCAATGAGTCCAGAGCTGCATTGATAATCACTAGAGCTTTCTAAACTCTTATTTGTTCTCTCTAAGTGACATGTTTATTTACATCCGAGCAGTGTGGTGTACTGTGTATATCTTACACATACACATTGTCTCTTGCACTGAACTGGAGGATATCAAAATCCTCACTCCAAAACTCTTAACTCTTGTTTACCCACGTCAAGTGTGGAAGAGGTCCTTCTGTGTCCTGGTCTTTGTTTTGTTTCCCACGAAGAACTGTGGTAGAGGTCCTTGCGTGGCCTGGACAGTTTTGTAAACTGTTGTTAACCCAGATCTAGGGTGTGGATCAAATTTCTATAAATTTGAGAGGACTAATTCTCGGCTTGAGACTGAACCTCTACTTATATCTGTTGTGCATATTTAGTTTAAAATTAAAGTATACTACATATATCTTTTATATTCCACTGCTGTTACTTTGAAATATAAAACCATTTTAAGGTTACATTGATAGTTAAATTAGAAAGTGTTTACACTTATTGTAAATCAGTAGGTTAGTTTCAAAAGTTAGTTTAATCTTTTGGTTAAATTAAATAAGTCCTAATCAATCTTTGATAAGCTATGTGAACATTTACAATCTGTATAAATTCACTATAGTTTAACTTGTTTTATAAATTGGGGGATTTTAATAGACAATATTTTAACAGAAATTTTAATTGGAACTCAATTCACCTCCTCTCTTGAGTATCCACTCCGACCAACAGATGTTAATAAAGATATAATTAATGAATATTATATATATTTATATTATATAAATATTAATTATTATTTACCTTTTTTTGTTCCCATTTGTTGAAAAGTGGAAAAAAAATGTTAATGCGTACATACGGCTCACCGTCTCTATAAATGGTGTAATTTATTTTTTGATATATAAATTTTATGGATGATTATAAATATATATATAATGATTAATATTTTTTATATTATCAAAACTTTATCAAATTAAAATTTTATAACTATTTTACCAAGACAATCCTGAAAAATGAAGCAGTTATCACCAAGAACAATGATTTTAATAACAAACTATTAATAAATGAGTGATAAGATATTATAACAATGTAATTTATGGCATTAAATATATAAGTATAGTTATTTAATATATGTATAATAAATATATATTTATTATAAATAATTTTCTTTTGTTTATGAAAAAATATTAAACTTGAGGTAAGAGATTTACATCTCAATCCCATTTTGTTTAGGATTTTTATGCCTGAATTTACATTGAAGAAATTATATGATCTTTAATTTATAATTCCATTTAATTTTTATTATTATATATATATTTATAGATAATATTTTTTTCCTTCCATTTTCCTCTCTTTAAGTACTCAAGATATGAAAATAATATTTTTAAGGAAAACCGACTTTATTTTTCACTTCGGTCGAAAATACATTTTCTTCAATGTCCATGTTTTCTAAAAAAATTAAAGAATTTTTTTTATTATAAAATTATTCTTTAAATTAATTTTCAATATTTTTTTAATTTTAAAAAATAGTTTAAAATTAGTCTTTTTATCATTTTCTGAATGAGGTACTTCTAAATTATTATATAAAATGTGAAAGGAATATTTTTGTAATGTATAAAGGATGAATATAATTTCTTTCCAACATGACCTCTTAATGCATCGAAGATTACTTAACATTTTTCCAAGTTTATTTTCAAATAAAAATTTTTTCATAATATTTTGAAAATTTTACGATTTTAAAAAAGTTTTTTAAAATTGAAAATGATATTTTATTCATGAAATGTTCCAGTTATCTTTTAAAGGGATTTTCACCTATGATAACACCCTTGATATTAATTATAAATTACTGGGGATGTGATCCAATTATACCATCCATATTATTTTACTATATGTTTTATGATTATTATGATGTAATTTTTATTAAACCAGTTTATTTTCCATGGTTTATCTTATGATGAAATGATGAAATGTTTATGAAATATATTTTCTTTCAATGAGGTATATTATAATGATATAATGAATGTTTTATGATCTTGTGGAAAAAATATATAGTTTTAATTATGTGATGAGTGGCCTTATAAGTATATATCCCTCAAATGGATTTGAAAAAAATTATATCTCATTAGATAACTACAGGAAACAAGTTGATGTTCTTTTTTTACTATGGGAAAGAAGTTGATGTGATTTATCCACTATTGGAAGAATGTTGGAATTCCTGGTCCACTTTAGAAAATATGATATGATGTCTAATACTTTATGATGTGTGAAATTGGTTCTGATTCTTGATCCACTGTGATTTTAAGGTCTTGGAAGTTAACCTTGACATATGAAATATTTTATAAACCTACGGTGGTTCCACACTTTTAGGACATAAATTAGATCTGAAATTATGGTTCCTGATTGAATATAATGTTTTCTCATTCCTTTAAATCATGTCTTTTGAAATGATAGAGTTTTATAAAATGAATCATTTTTATAATTTATGGTGGATGGGGTGTAAAATTTCTAGGTTATATTCATGATCTCAAAACCTTATTCGTATCTTATGTTTTCATATGATCATAAATTGTTATCTCTCAAGTATACTCTTAATAAGAATCTAAACCCACCCTTTCTTATGATTCCTTTCCTTGGATTATGAAGAATGGATTTAAGTTGGGTATGTTTTGAAGGGTACAAATTGGGAATAAAATTATGATATATTATGAATAATGTACATAAATAAGAATTCCATGTATCTAGTCTCCAATAAAGATAATCCTTTATATTTCTAGGGTGGATCATAATGTTATATATTGAATATTCATCTAAGATAATTTAATAATTATGTATGGATGTTTTGGGCAGATATAGTTCGTATTAGAGAAACAATTAATTAATATTTATAGATTAGGGTTAGAAAACATTAGTAAAACCCCTAGGGATAAGTCTACGAATAGGAAAATATCATAAAGTTTTTTTAAAAACCATAGATATCCTAGGTTAAACCTAAAGTTCTATATATTTATAAGAATGATTCATGATTTATAAATCCTTTGAACGATATATTTCATGATTATATGATTGAACACCCTTGTTAAAGATGTTTAATGATCATGAAAACCATTTTGGTTTTATTATGGGATTGAAGATAGAATGATGAAGTTGAGGCGGTATAAGGTATGCTAAAATATTGAAGTTCCCTACTTGATCATAGTTATATTAATTCATGTATATAATGAAAATTCTCAATGAATGTTAATTCATATCCCCAATGATAAGATATTGATTAAGCATTGAGAACTTTTAATGGTACAATGTTCACATATCAAGTCTATTATTCCTCTCTGATTGAAGTTTATGGGAAATATCATCCCAAAAAAATATTAGGATTATTCATTTAGTTGAATTTTAAATGATTCTATGAATGGATTAGATATCTTTATATGGATCCCATTTCGATTTCCAAGTAATGAAAGTTAAATTTTATATTCTGAATGAACCTATGATCAGTTATTAGAGTCAGTATGAATACAAACTCCCAATGTTAATTACTTTTATCTTTTGGGTTTTAATTCATATCCATGAAGGGTACCTATCTCAAATGGTAAGGGATAAACTCAATAATAAAGATACACATATTGTACAAGAGGTCATTGATGTATTTTCAGAATGATTTCCTAGTATTCCTTTGAATCATGAAGTTTAGTTTTCAATAGAAATCATACCTAGTGATACACCTATTTCGAAGACTCCTTGTAGAATGGCCCTGGTTAAGTTACAACAATTGAAGAAGAAACTCTAGGTTAATCTTGATAAGGGATTAAAACACCCTAGTTCATCACCATGGGGTGAACCTATTCCTTTTGTTAAGAATAAAGTTGGGTCAAATTTTTTTCATTGATTATCTGGAACTTAACAACATCAATATCAAGAAAAAATATCCTCTACCTTGTATCAATGATTTGGTTGATCAATTAAAAGGACCTCAATACTCATTAAAGGTTTACCCTCACTTTGGATATCAACAATTAAGGATTAATAAAGAGGATATTACCATGAAAAAATTCCTTATGAGGTATGGGTATTATGAATTTATAGTGATTCCATTTGGACTTATTAATTCCACTTCTATCTTCCTAGATTTAATTAATAGAGCCCTTAGAGATTAATTTGATCATTTTTGGTAGCATTTATAGATTATATTCTTATATATTACAAGCGCAAATAATAGAATTAATATAATTTGATAATTTTATTGAAAATCCTAAGGAAGTATAATTTTTATGAAAATTTTACCAAGTGTGAATTTGGGCTTCAGAATGATTCAATGTTCGGTCATATAATCTCAAGTTATGGTATACGATGGTTCATTACATGTTGGAAGTTATTGAGAAATAGACTAGACCAACCATGGTAAATGAAATCCATATTTTTCTTAGATTGGATAGATATTATTGAATCAATGTGAGATATTTCTCATTACTATTTAATCCACTCAAAAAGTTGACTTAGATGGGAGTTAAATTCTTATAGATAAATGAATGTGAAGATAATTTCAAGAAAGTAAAGATATGATTGGTTAGTACACATATGATCACACTACCATGTGTTGGTGAAGTGTTTATGATTTATTACAGAGAACCTATTATTTTAAAAATATCCTTACATGATTTTAAGCATAATTAAAAAAAATTACAAGATAAAGATTGTAAAGTCTAGTGTCTTGGAAGACTAGGTACATAAAACAGAAATCATGGGACTAAATAAAACATTACTTTAGTTATTATTCATTGTGAGTTCCAAAATTCATTTGATCCATTACATATTCATAGGATAACCTAGGAATAACAAGAAAAAAATGGATGAGCTAAAAGCCCTGTAAGGGAATAAATGTAAGAATAAAGCTTAGCACATGGGTTAGAAGGCATAGCATAATGATATAAAAAATAATGGAACATGATTAAACATAAGGAATCATAATATGGATCACATAATAATGGATTCATAGTAATGTGTAAGAAACATAAAACATGTATTCAGCATCATTCAAGTCTCTTTTAACATAGAGGATTGCGATTCAATGCTTATTACACATAGAGGAGCACGAGTCAAGGTTAACTACTAAAATCGTTGCACATGGAACATGAGTAAAGGATAACCACCAAGACAGTAGAACCTAACATCTCATGAGAATAAACATTACCCAATTAATTTGACCACTATCCATTCACACCCATAATAACATGTTCATGAGTATTTTTTCCACATAAAGAATCAAACATAACCAATCAACAATAAATTTAAGGGTTACCCATGGAAGGAATTAGGTATCATAATTATGTCAAAAGGAATATAAAAATAGAATATCATAGTGTGTCCATGGAAGGATGGATTTAAATCATACATGTAAATTCATATGGTAATATAGTAATATATCATGATAAGTGATGTCAAACTAAGATAAAAAAAGAGTGTTTAATAAACTTTATAAGTAAAACATTTTAGTACGGTTTAAAGGAAAAATTTCATGATTGTTTATAATGGAAAAGGAAAAATTGTTTGTATAAAACCAGAATTTCACAAAGGTAGATTTTCATGAAAAAATGCAAGATATTATAAATATAATTTTCTCTTTAAATGGAATATGGAGCACACTTGAAAATGGGTATGAATTGAGGAAGTTTCCCTAAATAGAGTTTGCTTATTGGGAAGAATCGAGTTGGCAATAATTTAAAATCATATATATCCACGAAAATAAGGATGAATGGATCTTGATACATGATTTTGGAAAATATAAATAGAATTTATAATATTCAAATAAAAATAAAATATAATTTTATTTGGGTAAAAAAAAGAAAAAGAGTAACCCCAATGAATAATGGAGGTTCGTGTATAATCCCTTACCTTATGTTGGAAATGATTTTTCACTTGATATTAATGTCCTGAATAATAAAATTAGATTCATTCATTAATAATTCCAGAACTATTTATACACATATTTAATTTGGTAGAATTTTATTAAGTTCATTTATGTCCCTTTTGGTGGGTTATGAAATTCAATTTCATCGCTCGGAAGCGTTATTTTCCTTGGTTTTCATGATCAGTTTACTTGTATATGTGTACGAAAAAAAATGTAGAATGAAGATAGTTTTCCAAAACAAAAATTATATGTTATTAATGAAATTATATAATATTAAAATATCATTTTGTTCATAATTGAGGATGATTCATTAGATAAATCATGAAGGATAATTATTTAGATTAATTTATGATTTTTTATCACAATGAACTCATATTGTTTTATAAATTATTATCATGTGTAAAATAATTATTATGGGATATTAAATAAGATATAATACATATATTATAATCTGTTTAAAACATAAAAATGGTTTCATTACAATCCTTAAAGATGTAATTTAAATATGAAATATCGTCGTCCACAAAGCTGGTAAATCGGTACTAGACGGATGATGTTTTCAATCTTAAAGTTAAAGATAGATGAGAAGAGATTTGATGAAGAATTATTCAAAATTCGAGTATATTAATGATACTGGAGGTTTCACGCCATTTACATGACGGGAGGAGAGGAGAGAAAATGAAAATAAAGGAACTTGAAAATAAATTGAAAGTAAATAGAAGAGTGTTTTACTTGTTTATTCCTTCTTCTTGAGAACATCCATAGGCAAAAGATTTTTGTATTTTGTTAATACCAAAAGCTCTTGAACATGGGAAGGGTCTTGGGAGGAGATTTGATTAGAATTTGGAAATGGTTTAAGGCTTGATAGGTGTGAGTAGAATAGGTGGTGATGGGTGGTATTTATAGTGGAAGAGGAGGGCGTTTTTTGAATATTTTAATCATTATTTTATTATTATTTTCAAGACAAGAAATAATGTTGATTATTTAGACTAAAAGCAATAAATTTATCATTTGAGTTTGAGATAATGGGCTTACATCAAAAGAATATCACATATGACTCCATAATTCAAGTATTTAGCATTTATTGTAAATTATCATATTTTGTTATTCACCAAAAATCCAAGTATTTCTGAAAAAACCCAAAAAAATCACCCTAATAATTTTCTGATATTTAGAATTAAAAAATGAATTCCTTCTTATGAAAATAATTTTCTAAATATTTGAAAAATAATTTTTAATTAAAATCATCATTTACTTAGAAAATACAAATTTTTAAATTAAATATTATTTTATAACACTTTGAAAAAATAATTAATGTCTCATAAAACTATGTAATAATATTAAGACATAAAAATGTTAATTTATGAATTCATTTTAGGAAAATAAATTTTCTTTTTTAAAGTATTAAATTAATCAATAAGTGTACATAAATATTTATGACTTACAAAAATACTAAAACTTAATTAATAATTTTTAAAATATTTATTTACTTATACTATGATATAATTATATCATATTACCATTTATAAGATAATTAAATTTTATTTATACTTAATAGGTGAGGTAACTATTCCATTATCCAGTTTACTATTCTTAAGGGTCACATTACTATTCCAAATGTCAAGTTACTGTTTAATCATTATAGGTTCCTTAACTTCTTGAAATACGTCGTGTTTAATTCATTATTCATTTATAATGTCTATATTTTTGTGAAATTTGTGAATTATTGTGATTAATAATATGTGACATAATTATGAGAAAGGAATTTTCCTTGATAAATATTTGGGTCATTAAATGATTAGTGATCTATCAATGAAGGGAAAAGGATTTGTATTCATGCAGAATGATATAGTAATAGTATATGCCTCCTGCTAATTGAAAACACATGATAAAAATAACCCATCTCTTGATTTGGAGTTATGTATGGTATTTTTTCCATTGAACATATGGAGGAATTATATTTACAGTGAAATGTGTGACATATATATAGATCATAAAAGTTTGAGGTATATATTCACATATTAATATTTGAATATGGACACAAGATGATGGTTGAAATTGATTAATGATTAATATTTCTCAATACATTACCACCATGGGATATTGAACAAGGTTGATTATGATCTGAGTCATAATGACCAAGATATTTTATACATAATGGAGATTTATATGGATCCAATACTTACGGATTTTTAGACGCTCACTATGGGAAAACCCGTTATTTCCGACGGGCAATTTGCGAAGAGATTAAATGTTGTCGCAAATAGTCCGTCGAAGATGTTATTTGCGACGGGATGACCAGACCATCATAACTAACCAATTATTTGTAACGGGAATAGGCACCCAATCGCAAAAAAGCTACGCGCGGATTGGCACGGTTTGCGCCCCAAACCATGCGAAAGAGTATTTATGACAGGTTTGCATCGCCCATCGCAAATGCCGAGAGGCGGTAAGACCTAGTTACGATGGGGGGACCACCCATCCCAACTAGTTTGAATCCCAAAGAGTATTTGCGATGGGTCCCGTCGGAAATAACTGGCGGTGGTAAAAACATATTTGCAATGGGGCTAGTCCCAAACGGTACTTTTTGCGACAGTATTTCTGTCATTAATAGTCTCGTCACAATTAATCTAACCTATATATACCATGCTCTATTTTTCTTCTCTCTGCCTGAATTTCTTGTTCCTCTGCTTCTGTAAACTCTACTTTTCGAGTGAAAAAATTTGAGAGTTAGCTTTTTTTAATGAAGATGTTGTGAAGCCGCCTACAATTATACGAGATCAAGTTTAAAGGTATTTATATTTCATTTAATTAAATATTTATTTCCTTTTTTATATTAGTTTTAATTATTGTTGATTAGTTGTAATTAAGATAGATTTAAATTATTTTGTCATTAGTATTTATTTGTAATAAAAAAATAAAATTATTAGTATTAATTCTTAATAATTATTAATAATTAATAATTATTAAAGATAATTGGTAATGTATATAAATAATTAGTGTAATTAGTAATTAGTAGTTGTATTTTGTAGTAATTAAAAGTAATTAACACCAATTAGTAATAATTAGAAAAAATAGTAATAAATATTAACAATTAGTAAAAAATGGTATTAATTAGTAATAATTAGTAATAAATTCTAATAAATATTAATAAATACTAATAAATAATAATAAATAGTAACAAATAGTATTGATTACTAATAATTAGTAATAAATACAAATAATTAGTAATAAAAATAATAATTAATAGTAATAAATACTAATAAATAGTATTAAATACTAGTAAATTGAAATAAATACTAAAAAAATACTAATAAGTACTAATAAATAGTTATAATTAGTAATAAATAGTAATAATTACTAATAATTAGTAATAAATATTAATAAATACAAATAAATAGTAACAAATAGTAATAAATTCTAATAAATAATAATAAATAGTAATAAATATTAATAAATAGTAATAAATAGAAAGAAATAGTAATAAATAGAAATAAATACTGATAAATACAAATAAATACTAATAAATACTAATAAATACTAATAAATACAAATTAATAGTATTAAAGACTAATAAATAGTAATAAATATTAATAAATACTAATAAATTGTAATAAATAGAATTGAATAGTAATAAATAGTAATAAATACTAATAATTAGTAATAAATATTAATAAATAGAAAAAAATACTAATAAATAGTAATAAATATTAATAAATACAAATAAATGGAAATAAATACTAATAAATACTAATAAATACTAATAAATACTAATAAATACTTATAAATACATATTAACACTAATAAATAGTAATAAATACTAACAAATACGAATAAATAGTAAGAAATAGTAATAATTAGTAATAATTAGAATTAATTAGAAATAATTAGTAATAATTAGTAATAAATAGTAATAAATAGTAATAATTAGTAATAATTAGTAATAATTAGTAATGATTAGTAATGATTAGTAATAAATAGTAATAAATAGTCATAAATAGTCATAAATAGCAATAAATAGTAATAATTAGTAACAATTAGTAATAATTAGTAATAAATAATAATAAATATTATTAAATAGTAATAGATAGTATTAAATAGTAATAAATAGTAATGATTAGTAATAAATAGTAAGAATTAGTAATAATTAGTAGTAATTAGTAATAATTAGTAATAATTACTAACAAATAGTAATAAATGGTAATAATGAGTAATAATTAGTAATAATTACAAATAATTACTAATAAATACTAATAAATTTAAATAAATACTAATAAATACTAATAATTAGTAATAATTATTAATAAAAATTAATAAATAGTAATAAAAAGTAACAAATAGTACTAAATAGTAATAATTAGTAAAAATTAGTAATAAATAGTAATAAATACTAATAAATACTAATAATTAGTAATAAATACTAATAATTAGCAATAAATACTAACAATTAGCAATAAATTGTAATAATTAGTAATAAATAGCAATAAATAGCAATAAATAGAAATTAATTACAATAAATAGCAAAAAATGCAATAAATTTCAATAAATTGTAATAAATAGTAATAAATAGTAATAAATAGTAATAAATGGCAATAAATAACAATAAATAGAAATAATTAGCAACAGTTAGCAATAATTTGAAATAATTAGCAATAATTTTCAATAATTAGCAACAAATAGAAATAATTAGCAATAACGGGCAATAATTTGTAATAATTAGCAATTAATTGCATTAATTAGCAATAATTATAAATTAATTACAATAATTAGAAATATTTAGAAATAAGTAGAAATAATTAGAAATAATTAGCAATAATTAGAAATAATTAGAAATAATTAACAATAATTAGAAATAAATAGCAATAATTAGAAATAATTAGAAATAATTAGCAATAATTAGCAATAATTAGCATCATTTAGCATTAATTAGAAATCATTAGCAATAATTAGAAATAATTAGTAATAATTAATAATAAATAGTAATAAATAGCAATAATTAGCAACAAATAGAAATAAATACCAATAAATAGAAATAAATAGTAATAATTAGCAATAGATAGCAATAAATAACAATGATTATCAATAATTATGAATAATTAGAAATAAATTTCAATAAATAGAAATAATTAGAAAGAATTAGCAATAAATATAAATAAAATCAATTATAATAAATTGTAATAAATTGTAATAACTTGGCATAATTTTCAGTGGATTGACAATACTCTTTTTGCTTGATTAATCTTCTTATTTAAACTATCACTAACTCAAAACATTATGAAAAGTATAATTCTACGTATGCATATCCAATCTCATATGCACGAGTTTGAATATGCATTCATAGGACCACATTTTTCAAAATGTTTTCAGGCAGTGACAGTTGTAAGAAAAAGATTCATCGATGAAAAGGGGGCTCTTTTGTTTGACTACCCATTTACTTGCATCTTTTTCACATTGAAATCACAAAGTAGAATCTACTCAGATGTACACTTATGCATTCTCGTATCCATGAGAATGAATAAGCGTACCTCCGAGAATATTCTTCGTTGTGATTTCAGAGTGAGAAAGTTGCAAGTAAATGATCTGTCGGATAAAAGAGTAGTTGTCAATCCACTTGAAGTTGTTTCATTCGTAATTAATGGTAATTATTAAGAAGTAGTTATAATTATTTATTTTCTTTTTTTTATAGTGTTTTTATAATTACAAATTATTCAAAAACACTAATGATTTTATATTTCCTAGAATAATATAGAACAAGGAAGTCGACAGAAATCATTATTAGATGATTTCGCTTAGATAAATCAGCACAGAATTCCTAATGGTTCTGGTTTAAATCTTGTATATATTGAGGGTGTTGAAGATTTCTTATCATTTGCATCATCAAAATCAGAATGTTTTTTCAGAGGGAACAATTAAGTTTCCTTGTAAAAAATGTGCTCTATGAACTTTTGACACGTTTGAAAAGGATGGAGGACATCTCTTGCGGTTTAGTTTTCAGCTAGATTATGTTTTTTTTGTACCAACATGGTGAATGCAGTTCCCGAGAATATACTAATAAATTGATTCTGAATCCATCATGGCTTTAAAATTTAGTACATGATGTTGTAGGTCCATCTGTTCAACAAATTGAAACTTAGGATGCTATTTATTTAACTCCTGAGCTGGAACCATCCGAATTTTATGAGTTGTTGAGGTCTGCTGAAGATGCATTATATCTAGGTTGAAAGATAAGCAAATTAGAAGTGATTGAAAAATTTATGGCTATTAAATTAGATAATGAAATGTAAAAATACTATTTTAATCAGATATTTTCTTTGGTTAAAACACTATTACCTGAAGGAATTGTCTTGCATGAAAATTAATATGAGTGAAAGAGGCTGGTTCGTAATCTTGACCTTATTTATCAGAAGATTTATTCATGTGAAAATGATTTCATCCTATATTACAGTAAAAATGAGGCATTGGATAATTGTCCCACATGTGGATAATCGAGGTATAAAGAAGCTCAACTGGGGAAGTTTGGATCGATTCCTGTGAAATAGTTGAAATATTTCCCCCATACCCCCAGGTTGTAGTGTTTTTTTATGTCTTAGAACACAACTTCAATGATGTCAAGGCAAAAAACAAATATTTCAATCCATAAAATCTTGAACCATCCATCTGATGGTGATTCATTGAAACATTTTGACCGACTGCATCGGTATTTTTCTTTAGAAGCCTAAAATATCTAATTGGGCCTTTATAATAATGGTTTATGTCTGTTTGGTTCTTATAGAAGTCAGTATTCATGTTGGAATATCTTTAAAACTCTGTACAATTTACCTCCATGGATGTTGATGAAGGATCCCTATATATTTTTGACCTTATTAATTCTATGATATCTGAAAAATAATATTGATGTTTATTTGAGACCATTGATTGATGAGTTAAATTCATTGTAGAGTAATGGTGTTAGTACATATGATGTTGCTGTGAAACAAGATTTCATATTAAAAGTTTCATTGATGTAGACTATTGGTGACTTCCTAGTATATGTCATGTTATCTGGATGTAGTAAACATAGCCTGAAATCATGTCCTTACTATATGAAAGACATCAAATCCTTTATTCTAGTCAATGAAAAAAAAGCTTACAATTTTGGCTATCATTGCAGATTTCTTCTAACAAATCATCCTTTTCAGAGGAACAAATCTCATTTTAGAAAAGGTATAGTTGAATGGGATGATCCACTAAAAATGATCTCAGGTGCAGAGCTAAAGTCGGTTGTATTTTCATTACCTCCCATCACATTTGGGCCGATAGTAAACTAACAAAAAATTCATGGTTTTGGGAAAGAGCATAATTGGATAAAATGGAGTATTTTTGGGAGCTTCCATATTGTTCAGATTTATTGGTCTGCACATGTTGGATGTCATGCATATTGAGAAGAACTGTTTTGATAATTTATTTCATATAGTTTTGGATACACTAGGTAAGACCAAAGATAATGTAAAGGCATGATTATATCTTGCCCAAATTTGCAGACGACCAAAACTTGGACTGTTTCAAAATGTCATATCACAGAGGTTAATGAACCCAAAAATAGCTTATACCCTATACAAAGAAGGTCAATTATTATTTTTCCAGTGGATTGAAGATTTGATACTTCCAGATGACTATGCTTCCAATTTGGGAAGATGTGTTAATAATGGTCATATTACTAGATTAAAAAGTCATGATTATCATGTTATAATGGAAACACTTATGCCGATGAGATTCAGAGGTATATTGAATTCAATGATTTGGGATTCTACAATATACATATCATATTTTTTTAAGACATTTATGTGGAGACAACAGACTATGATTCACTAAGTAACCTAGAAAAATATGTTGTTGTCATTATATGTAAATGGGAAAAAAATCTTTCTATCAACTTTCTTTAACTCAATAAAACATCTAATATTACATGTTCCACATGAAGATAAATGTGGAGGTCCGGTACAATTTTGATGAATGTACTCATTTGAGTGATTCTTTCATAAATTGAATAAAAATGTGTGTAACAAAGAATCAGTTGAAAGCTCAATTGTTGAGACTTATTTGCAAGAGGAAATTACTTTTTTCTGCTCTCATTATTTTGAATCTTAATATCCCTCCAAACAAAACTACATGGGATATAATGAGGGGAATGTTGATGATGAAATGGAAAATCAATTATTATATTTTAATCAGAAAGAGCTTGCCTTCAGTGGTGTTCATAAATGATGACTTTCTGATGATGAGCATCACAGAGCTCATACAGATGTTCTGCTCAAATGTGACAAAATGACATCATTTGTACTATGAGTGCTTCTATCACTTATTTTATAATTTGTGTTATATTATGTAAAACTATTTTATTTGTAGGTAATATGATAACCATATCAAGAAATATCTTCCAAAAATTACACCAACTTCCCTGGAATAATGCCGAAAGAAAAATTTTTCTCAATGGTTTCAAAAACTGGTAACATAAATTTTTGATGGTTTAACATATTAATTCGGTTTATTAATTATTATATTGATAATTGTTTTAAAAAAATTCCGGTGTCTCAACATGATTATAAAATTGATAAGCGACTGTGTATATTGAGTAACCCACCATCCAAAATGGTTAAATCTTATAATGTATATATGGTGAATGGTTTTCGATTTCATACACGTTCATATGGGGAATCAAAAAAAACAATGAACATAGGAGTTTGTTTAAGAGGATCACATCATATAGATACTGAATTTGACTTTTACAAAATGCTGAATGAAATTATTGAACTGTGTTATCTAGGGAAAAATTATATAACAATGCTTAAATGTTGGTGGTAAGATACTAAGAGAGGATTGTGTGTTCATCCAATTCATGGAATCATCGATATTAAATATAAAAGTCTTCTTGTAGTAAATGAACCATTTTTACGAGCTTAACAGGCACATCAAATATATTACGCAACGTACTGCGCTACTTCAAGAGACCTGACTGATTGGTGGAGATTAATAAAAATGAAATCTCAGGAAAATCAGTTTACTCAAACTGAATGTGGTTTCTATGAAGTACAAGAAATTGAAGTCTTTCAAGAGACTACTCAAAATCCATCATTTTCACAAAGAGACATGAATATCGATGATGACACCCCACAATTAAGGGTCGATGGTGATGATGATGTTAATGATGTTACAAATGAATTTGAAATGGAAAGAGATTATGAAACCAAAACTCGTATGGATATTGATAACGTTGATTATGAATATGAAAACATTGATATCACCAGATATGAAGATGATAATGAAGGTGAATATTGACACAGTTAAATACTGGTTATAATCATAACTAATATATATCTATATGTAATAGTTATTTTCAACTATCTACTAACAACAACCATTTTGTGTTTCAGATGGACCCTGATCTAATTTGTGAGTTGGAGGAGGATGAGCTACCATTGGATGAGGAGGATTTGGGATCATCTGACCCTCAGGATACTAGAAATTTATGGGGTACACGGAGGGGGCGTGGTCTTGCGCGACTTATGATTCCTGACCCTATCCTCAAGAGGTTTCCACATCTTGGTTTCAATCCACACACATAGAGGTATGATAACCTGTGTATTTTAGTCAGCTATCATTAATTAATTTATATATTAATTGTTTGATTATTTTTTCTTCTTTCACAGTTTTGCGCATGTAGCTGTTGGATAGGGGAGTTCTATCTTTCACAATTATTTTTTCAGACATGGATCACATGGGAACAGATTCTTATTTATGTGCGGCTTGTAATGTTCAATCATTGGAAGGTACTTAAATAAATAATATTTATTTAGAAATTTATTTCATTAATAACTTGATATTATAAATTATTTGAAGGGTTTATGGTATCCCATTAATGATAGCATGCGTGGCTCTATCCACGAGGCATGGGAGATGTCTATGCGTGAGGGTTTTCATCAGTTTTTTCACAATTTCAGAATGACACCCATTAAGAATGCAGGAGCAATAGTATTTGATGAGTCATGTAGAGCCCACCGACCAGAGTACATTTCATCTCACGTGTGGGATGGATTATGTTCACATAGGTTGAGTAGTGGATTTCAGAGGAGATCATTATTGGGCCGGCGGAACCCGAGGAGACAGGAAGTGACCCATCGACCTAGTATCCATACATTCAGTACTCATAGAGAGCATATGGTAAGTATCTTTTTTAAATATTTTATATAACATTACATATAAATAGTTTATTTTATATTCATATTGGAAGTCGAGCATCCCAATATTATAGAGTACGATGTTTATTAGAGGATGTATAGTGATCTATCCACTAGAGAGATTATAGGTGATCGCCAGCGTCAGATTGTGGTCATTATTATTTCTTTTTCAGTTTGAAAATTAATTGTATATAATATTTTCACTATTTTAATTTCAAATTGAAAGTAAAGGAGTCATATGAGGTTGTGAACTCTCAAACATGGGATGAGATTCAGGACTAGACGGTTGATCAGACTTGTGCCCACCATTTTAATGAGGCGGCATGGATGTAGGCGACTCATTATGCCTTCGAGAAGGTCTGAGTAGTTGGTATCGGCTCTCATTTGACACCTAAGACTTATTATGGTGCTGTTTTGATGATAGGGACCAGCTCGAGAGGATCTAGTGGAGAGCCATCATCTTCTGGATCACAGTATTAGGAACAGTTGCGAGCTCAAACTAACCTTATAGAGGGTTTTCAAAAGCAGTAGGAAGAGATGCGTCAACAGCAGCAGCAGAAGCAGCATGAGGAGGACATGTGTCGATGGTAGCAGTAACAACACAGTAATATAGAGTACATGCACTGTCTGACTCATAGTTCAGGGATTAAGTTTCTTCCACCATATCCTCTAGCTCCTTCAACTCCTCCAGAAGACTATCCCCCCAGTTTTTTTTATTCTGTTAAAAATATATGAATTGAACATTTGTGTAATATGAACTATTTACAATTTTTTATTTTATATTGGTGTGAATATTACATAATTTTTTTAGAATTTTTAATTTTTTAATATTTTATTATTTATTCTTAGTATTATATTTTTTAATATTTATTTCTTATAATAATAATCATCATCATCATCATCATCATATTTTATTATTTTTTTGTATATTTTTTTCTAGATATTGAGAATTTTAATATTTTTTTATTTTTTTATTATTTTAATAATATTTATATTTTTTTTATTAATCATAATTTTAATATTTTGTTATTTTCTTAAGTATTCTCAAATATTGAGAATTTTAATATTTTCAATATTTTTTATTTTTTTAATAATATTAATAATTTCTTTATTAAGTATTTTTGATGGGGACTTTTACAGCGGGGGGAACCTCGCAAGTAGATTATATATATTTTTTAAAAGTTTTTTGTGATGGGTTTCTTTACCGTCACAATAACATTTTTTGTGACGGGCCTGTCGCAAAAGGTTTATAACTTATAAGCTATTTGCGACGGGCTGGTATCATGTCGCAAATACTTTTTGTGATGGGCCCATCCCTAAAGGTTCTTTTATATATAATGTATTCAATCGATCATTTATTTTCGACGGGCCCTCTTCCAGTCACAAATAATATTTTTTGTAATGGTCCCATCGCAATATATACTAGTTGTGATTCTGTTTTCTACAATGGGTTATTTGAGATGGGCCCCCGTCCAAAAGGGTTTTTGCGACGGGATCCCATCGCAAATAGTCAAATTTCCAGTAGTGGAGAGAACTTGAAATCTTGAGGGAAGGGGGTAGATAGTATCTTTATCAAATGAATTTTCAAGCATATATCTATTTGAAGATTAAATATGTGCATAAGGAAGATATAGTACTATAGAAGAATGTGATAAGTGTTCTTATGTTAAACAATGATTGTGATGAAATGAAAAGGATTATAAGCATATTATATGTCTCATCCATACCAAATTTGAAGTAGTTATTGGATTAATCTCATTGTTCTGCATTCTATATTTATCATAGAAGTGCATAGATGTATAGAGATCTTAAATAATATTTCAGGTGGAAAAACATGAATTTGAATATTGTAGAGTATGTTTCTTGATGCCCAGTATGTCATAAATTTAAGGTTGAGATACCTAATTCTAGGGGGATGTTACAACCATTACCCATAACTGAATGAAAATGGTAAAACATTACCTTGGACTTCATCATCGAACTCTAACAAAAATTCAAGGGAACAATTCTATTTTAGTTATATTAGATCTTTTTAAAAATTCAACACACTTCATTACTATAAGATTATAGTTATATCTTGATCTACTTTATTGGTTATAAATTAATGAAGTGGTGAGACATCATAGAGTACGACACTCTATTTTATCTGATCGGGGTTTGGGGTTTACCTCAAGTCTTAGGATAAGTCTTGAGTAGTCTCTGGATACAGAGTACATTTCTAAAATTGTATATCATCCTTAGGTAGATGGTCAGTCAAAGAGAACTATTAAAACCCTATATGACATGTTAAGATATTTTCCGATAGAATTCAAAAGTGTTTGGGATCAACACCTTCCTTTGGTGAAATTTTCTTAAAATAATATCATTCACTCGGGAATTTGGATAATTCCTTATAAAACCCTATATGGTAGGAAGTGTAGAATCCATACATACTAGGATAAATTTTAAAAAATAAAACTATTGGGACCATATTTAGCTGAGGAAATGGTATAATGGTTAGATTTATTCTGCAATACATAAGCACAACTCAAAGTTGATAGAAAAGTTATGATGAAAACTATCAGTGAGATATAGAGTTCAGTGCTTGTAAAAAGGTATTCCTAAGAATATATCCTTAAATTAAGGTTATTATATTTAGAAATAAAAAAAATATTATACCTAGATATATAATTCCCTTTTAAATTATTGATCGTATTGGGATATAATCTTTTCATATGGATCTTTCACTGAATCTCTCTCAAGTTCATGATGTATTCTATGTATATTTCTTAAGTATATTTGTGATCCAAAACATGTTATGAAAATATAGTTCATACTATAGGACAAATATCTTTCTTATGAGGAGAAACTAGTAGAAATTTTGGATTGAGAGAGAAAGGACAATGAAACCAGACAACTCACTTGGTAAAAGTTTTATGGAGAAACCATTAATTAGAGAAAGCTACAAGGAACCTAAGCATTTGATGTGGTAAAATTATCCTTAATTTTTTTTATTGAAGTGATGAAATTTTAAAGAAATAAATCTTATAAGGAGGGAAATTTTAACACCTAGAGATTTTATGATATATTGACAAATTTGATTTCTTTGATTGCTTGAGATACATGCAACACTAAGTCTAAATAAACCATAATATATTATATCATTATAACTTATACATTAAATTTTAAGAATGAATAAAAATAAAAATAAATTGGAAAAAAATATGTATGCAGTTTTTAGATACTTAAAATATATTTTTAGTAAATCCATTATAGGCATCAAAAAAACATTTTTCCTCAAAAATGGTTTTTATTTCTTTTTGTGAGTGAATATTAAAATTAATTTCTATAACTTTTAGAAATATTATTTTACAAAACTGATATAATTTTTTAATCATTATGTAAAAATTACCTTAGAATAAATTTTGTGAATTTTTCTAAAAAGATTTATGTTCTAGTAAATAGTGAAAATACAGGTTTTTAAGGCAAAAAATATTTTTGTTTCATACATTAATAAAGATAGATTTTGTTTTTAAATGGGTTCAAAGTAAAATTAGTTATATTATATTATTTATAGTCCAATTAAGTTAATTTCATTTAAGTTTATGTTTTATGTTTGTTTAGAAATAGTTTTATGCATAAAATCCATTTTTTTTAAAACAAATTCGTTGTGTTTTATGGTTTTCTAAAAAATTAATTTCTGTAACTTATATGAATTGAATATTGAAAATTTTATTCCATATTTTGAATTTATATGTTCAAATTTGGAAAATAGTTTTTTTTTATTTTTAACCATTATGAATAGTAACCTTGGTAAATATTTTTCATCTCATTAAGGGTAAAATGGGTAAAATGGGGTTAAAACTTTGGGATAAGGATTTAATATTTATTTACAAAACATTTACCCAATTTAATGAGTTTATTTCACCAATTTTATTATAAGTCTATAATATATGGTTTATTGGTTCCATTTATCATTGATTATAAAAGTTAAATTAATTTAAGAAAATAGTAAATACAAAATCTCACTCTTTGACATTAATAACTCGAAAATTTTAACATATTGATAAAATGCGTGAAATTTTAGTTATAAATGTTTATTTAAAATATGAATTATTATTTTTTATCATGATATTTTTTTTTAAATTTTATTTAACCATTAATTTCCTTAAATTATTATTCATAACCGACACAATATATATTTAATTAATTGAAAAATAAAATATAAGATTTCAGGAATAATAAACAAAATAAAATTTGTGGTTATTATTGTGTTCCAAAAAGTATTTATATAAATATAAATTAGTTGGTATTTTTAAATGTTTTATTTTAAAATTATTTTGTTGTCATGTTTTTTTCATATTCAAGTTAAATAAATAGTTCTAAAAATGATAATAATTATATTTTATAATAAATAATGTTTTATTAAATGATTTAATACTCTTAAAATATTATATTTAGGATAGTGAATGGGATATAGTTTAAAATATAAACAATGTTATATTTATGGGTCATTTTTATTTTTATCATAACATTATTTACCCTTAAAGAGTAAAAAATTTTAATATTGTGGTAATTATCAAAATGGGTAGTGGGGGATTGAAACAAATATGTAAGGGTGGAAGCATCACCTAAACATGTCCAAATTTAATGGTATGATAGTATTTAAAATCATACCCACCATTCCTTCAAAATATATCAATTTTGAGCCACTTTAATCTAAAAATTAATTTATATTGATTTAATAATTTATATAATTCAATGAGTATATCTCTCCTCACTTATAAAAGGGTACCTATTTTCCTATTCTCCTCATGAATTTTGATCCATATATTTCTATCAAGCCCTAACTAATTATTTTCTAAAATGACCTCCTCTAAATCTATGTTTTTAATAATAAAATAAAGAATTTTTTGTCTTCAATATATTGAATTTTGATTAGGATTTTGTAAAAAAACATACACACCTTATTTTCATCCATTTTAGAATGATAACATCACTCATACGTACATGTGGACTATCCCTACCATGATGTATGTGATTCTCCATTCACTTTCATTTTATATGGATGGTAATAAGGATATAATTAATTAATATATATGATATAATAATTATTTGGTAAAGTTAAATAGTTATTTAACTTTATTTTCTTCTATCCTTTAAAAATTAAAAATCGTATCCATGCATACGTACAGGCTACCTTCTCTATAAATGGTGTAATCCATTTTTCTATCTCTACATTTTAGGGATGACTCTATATATATATATAATATGATATTTAAATAATGATTAATATTCCATAGATTATGGAACCATGATCAAATTATAATGATAGAGACTATAGAACCAAAACATGCATGAAAAAAGAAGCAGTAATCACATAAAACAGTGATTTTAATAACAAATTGTTAGTAAGTGAGTGATAAGATTCTATAAGTAAATCATATGTTTTATGATATATATAATTTTTTTTGAACACATGTATAATAAATCTATAATTATTATATACGAGGTTTCAATGGGTACAAAATAAGATGAGGCTTAAAAGTAATGGATTTATGTCACAATCCCATTTTATTCAGGATTATTTATGCTTGAATTTCCATTAAGTTAATTATATAAGAATTATCTAATCAATCCCTTTAATTTTTTATAGTCCTATGATTATTTATATATAATACATCTTTTCCTTCCATGTTCCTCTTTTTAAGCGATCACTCAACTAAAATAATATTTTTTCAGGAAATGTGACATTATTTCCCACTTCGGTCAAAAATAATTTTTCTTCCATGTCGATATTTTCTAAAAATAATTAAATCATGTTTTTAATATTTTCCAATTATTTTTTAAATTCATTTTCACACATTTTTTCATTAAACAATTTTTTTTAAATAAAACATCTTTTAATTTTCCAAATGTCATAATTTTAACATTTTATAGAAAATGTGAAAGAACTATTTGTTTTAACATGTAGGACATGAACATAATTTGCTGATATCATGAATTCTCAATGATTTAAAGCTTTATTTACATGTTTCTAAGGTTTATTTAAAATATATTGTTTTATATAATATTTTTTAAATTTTTAAATTTTAAAAAAGTTATTTTAAAATAAAAATGTTAATTTTCTCAAGAAATATTCAAGTGTTCTTTTAAAGGAATTTTAACCCATGATAAAATCCCTAATGTTAATTATGATTTATTGGGTATATAATCCAATTATACCATCCTTAATCTTTATATAGACAGTTTATGATTATAATGATGAGATTTTTATTAAATCCATTTATTTTTCATAGGTTATAATATAACAAAATTATTAGATTTTTATAAAACCCAATGTGTTAAGGAATATGTTATATCAAGTGAAATAACTATGGGAAACAAGTCTATTTGCTTGATCCACTATGGGAAAGAAGTCAATGTGCTTAATACACTATGGGAAATATGTAAGGATTCTTAATCCACTATAGGAAACAAGCGATGATTCGTGGTTTTTTATGATATGGGAAACATGTGTTGATTCCTAATCCACTATGATTTTGATGGTCTTGGTAATTAAACTTGACATATGAAATATTTTCTATACTTATAATGGTGCTAAAATTTTATGACATCATTTTGATTTGATCATATGGTTCATGATTAATTATGAAGTTTTATCACTCTTATGAATCATTTATTTTTGAGATGATAAACTTTTATGCCATGAATGATGTATATGATATGTGATAGATGGGGTAAAAACCTTGTAAGTTATGTTCATTATCTCATAGTGGTATTCTTATATTCTATTTTCATATGATCATTGATTGATATCTCCCATTTTTACCCCTAATGAGAATCATATCTCACCCTTTATTATGTTTCATTTACTCATGTTATGAAGAAGGTTTTTAAGTAGGGTATTCTAAAGGGTACAAAGTTGGAAGAAAATTATGAGACAAGATAAAGAATGTACCTAAATTTGATTTTCATGTATCTAGTCACCAAAACACTAATTTTTTATAGTTATAGCATGGATAGTAATTTTATGTATTGAATATTCTTCTAAAATGATTTAATATTTAAGTATGAAAATTTTGGGCTATAATAATCAAAATGAATAATAACAATAGTAAAATTTTATCACCATGGTAAAGGGTAAAATGAGTTAATTGAGGTTAAAATTATAGGATATTCCTTACAAATTTCTAAAATAAATGTATTAATCTCAATGGATGTATATATTTTTCCATAATTATCTTACCTTTTAAAACATTTAAAAATTTTCCACTTTCATGTGACTATGACCTTTATATTATTTTATGTAAAGATTATTTACAAAATGTCACTCTCTCTCCCTTATTATGTTTTTATGACATAGATATAGATAAAAATGGTATATAAATAAATATAAACGATAAAATTGATTAATAAAAAACTATATTATGATATTATTTTATTTTTGGGTTTTAGTGATGGAATAATTACCCAGAATGTTTATGCAATACTGATGAAGCCCTTATGAAAGAAGTATAAAAATAAATTAAATTATTTTAAAAGCATTACATGGGATATTTTTTTGGGAAAATTGTGATATCACATGAGTTATATAGATAATTATAAATTTTATGTTTTGCAGAAATTATTTATATTCTATTTATATTGTATATTTAAGTCTTTAAAGTATATTTTTTTAATAATCTTGAAATTGAATTTAAATAGTATTTAATGTTTAAAAATTATTTTTTAAATCATTATAAAATCCTAAAAACCCTATGATAACTCAATTATATGAAAAATTTCTAGGATATCATGAATGTTCTATAGTTTTTTCACTTGGAATTTTTAAAATTATATTCTTGACACTTTGAGATATAAATTTTTTTCTATCATGGTTAAGGTTGAAAGGTTTAACGAGGGGGTTAAACTAATATATAAGCTTCAAAATTCCCCTTAAACTTTTCTAAAGTTTATTGATTGGATTTAGTTTGATCTTATACTATTTATATTTGCATATATAGAACTTCTAATCCATTTTACATGAGTTAAACACATATTATATATTAATATTTCATGTATTTACATGATTTCCACTCACCTCACTTATAAAAGGGAACCTAATATCTTATCATATACACACTTATTTATCCAATTATATAACGTCCCACAATCTATAATTCTTTCATGTAGCCAAAAAGGATTGGTTACAAGACCTCAAGCATGCCTCCTCATATTCCATAGGCATCCGACTAGCTGTGGATGTGTGAAAAAGAATAGTGGGGAGACTATACCCCCTGGTATGAAGTATCATAACAGTAGAACAAATAATAATTTAAAAAAAGTAATAATCAAAGTAAATACATTTCATAATATTATAATAAAACCTAGCAGATCAATCCAATAATAAAGGAATAATGTATTCACGTGTTGGAATGCAACTAAATGGCATGCTAGAACAATATAAGAGAAAGGCTAGTAGACTCAAATAAAAGACTCAAAGTCCAATGTCTGAAGCCCCATGTCGGTCCCATCTCCAAAGTCTATCTCAATGTAAAGCAATCAATCAATAGAAAGGTCCTTTGGCCTTTTCCAAACCCACATCCATGAAATCTGCATGGGTTCCAAACAGCGGCTTGAATAGTGTGTGAGTATAACTCTGTAGGTCAACACCATCATATCAAAATAAACCATTCAGATAATTAGTTTATTAAATAAATCAATAAATAGGTGTATTAAATTAATTAAACAATTAATAAAATCCCCCAATCACCTACATTGGCTCCATGCCATAATAACTCGGAACTTGTCTTACGAACATTCCAACTATAGTTGAATAACCAATGTAAATAACCTTCTTGGACACCATGCTGGAATAACAATGAACATGTCTTACGACCATGACAACCATAACCATTTACCCATGGCATAATCATAATAATCATTCTAGATCAAATCCCTATAATAATTATTGAATTTTAGTGACAAATCCCTATAAGTATTACAACATGCAACTGGGTCAAGCCCGCTCACTATAAGCAGTACAACCTATTCATTTGTAATTTCTAGGGTCTATCCTGTTATATAGTCATCTTAACATATTCATGTGTAAGTTCATGGGACTAGCCCATTATATAAGAATCTCATCACGGAACACAATTACTATCATACAACATGGATATCAAAATATCACATCATTTATATCAATAGTTAATTAGGTTAATTACCATTATTCTTTCATATGCTACTTTTCAATTCAATTCACAATTGATTTAAAATTATATCAATAAGAAATAAGACACAATTTATGGATTCTATAATAAGAAATTACCCAAGGTAAAATTTCATGCTAAAAATTCCTTAATCCAATATCCAATTCATTTATATTCAATTGATTAATGTACATACTATATTGGTGAAATCACGATATTGAATAAACAAGGAAATTATTATACCATAGGGTTAAGATTTAGACCCCCTAACTTTAACTAAAAATCCATCAATTCTTCCAATAACCAACACCCATGAGGATGAAGGTGTGGATGATAGAGAAGAGGTTCCTAGATCAAATATTTTTAAGATAAAAACCAAAAATGCAACTTGGGAAAAGGATTTCACCACAATGGGTTAAAGAATGAAGAATATAAAGAAGAAAGAGGACCAAAATGACATACCAAGGATTAGTCACATGAACGGGATGTCCAAAATGTGGTTTGGCACTCCAAAATATCTTGGAGGGTCTCCATAGGTTGATAGAAGAAGAGATTCAGCCAATTTCAAAGAAAATTAGCCATAAAAAACATTAAAACTGCAGTTCGGTCAATTACATGGCATGTAATTTAGTTACATGTTATGTAATTATTTTATATGGTATTCACTGAAAAACATGTCACCTCATATTTATTTTATTAAAACCCATTAACAATTATAGAATGTGTAATACCCTTACACGATTGGTAAATGTTTTCTAGTTGATCTTTCATCCCATTTTCCATTTAACTCTTTGAACTACCTTTAAAGCTTCTCTACTTACCAAGAACCCATTTAACACTTAGTCAAATTTATACCTGAAATCCATTAATTAAAACAGGAATACATCCCATAACTTTAGGTTATTTTCTACAACAAAGGCACTTCATCTCTGAACAAGACTCAGACACCAAGTCTCAAATGGAAAACTTACGAAGAGGAACAATTGGAAAAATATGGGATCTTACAAACTCCCCAACCTTATAAAATCTTGTCCCCAAGCTTCTCCTAGCATCATTGTGAGGTCTTAGTGAATGAGTTTGTCAATAGTGTTCACATATGAGTCTACCTCTCCCATGTATCATCCTAAACTCGCCCATGCTGTCACTCCACTCAAACCAAAAGTATATTTTGACCCTGTAGATATTTCTCACTACGATCCACAACCCGTATCTAATACTCCTAAAAGGATGCATCAACAAGAATCTCAACATCTGATGTGTATATTAACTGAGAATAGTCTAGATGGTATCATTGTAGATGTAAAACATGGAACAAATTGTGCAAGGAACTGTATCACTAAGGAAGGAATATATGGTATTCCACTAAACTAACCCTTTCAACTATTTCAAACATCCCAACATTCCTAGGTGCATGCTTTCCTTGTTTCCTAATACAAATTTTCCCCAACCTAGGTGGAAGATGAAGAAAAACATAATGACAAACCTAGAAATCGAGAGTTCATCTATGATGTCCAAAATATGATTTATTTCTACTTAGCATGGTCACTAAATGATGTTTAATCAACTAAACCTGTTCAGATATCTTCTACACGAGACTAGGTCCAACAACAGCCGAATCACCTACCTCCGACCAATAATGAGGAAAACAATATTTCATGCTCTAGAAATCATCCAAAGGTTCTATTTGGATGGATTTATGGAGGCTATTATTATATGAAAAATCCATGAGTGCCATATGTTTCTCCCATGAACCACTAAAATCCAAAACATAGGTTCATAAAAAATCCTCCTAAACCTGAATAGTTCACTCAGATTGACCATTGATCTATGGATGGTAGATTGTTCTTAAAATAACTCACAATCCTATGGATTTATGAAGACCCTATCATAAACGCAATATGAAACTAGGATATCAGTTTGAAATAATACTCCTTGAAACACCATGCAACCGAACCACCTCACACACGTATAGATTTCTCAAACCTTCAAATGCAAAGGATTCCATGATAGGTAAGAAGTGGGATACCTTAGTAATTACATCCACAAAAACCCATAAAACATCATTATTATGGGTCTTCCTAGGTAATAATATCACAATATCCATTATGACGTCATCCCATTTCCACACTGTAATGGGTAATGGTTTCAAAAGCTCGATTGGCCTCTAATGCTTATCTTTCAACTAATGACAGGTGAAGCATCTAGCCATGAAGCTTTCCACCTCCTTCTTCATCCATGACCACCAGTACTTCCTATGAAGATCGTGATATATCTTTGTTAAACCAGGATTCACTGCCCATCTAGAAGCATGAAACTCCCACATCCACTCCTCATGCAATCTTTTTGGAACCCTGAATTGGACATGGAAAAGAATATATTGTCCACTATAGAGAGACCATACTGATCTCATATACCCACCATATAATTTTTCTCTTAGAACTGATCCCTCTAGATCAGAAAACTAATAAATCTTAATCTGGTCTAAAATAATGAGTATAATAGATGTTGAACTTAGAGCTACACTCTCCTGATATTCTTGAACATCTAGATGTGTGTCTATAAATAGGGCCGTTATCCGCAACTCATTAAAAGAATCTTGTAATACCTATGTCTGTGTCTTTCATCTCAAATCATCATCAATTATTTTTCCCTTTCTGGGTGTATAAGGAAATTCAAAATTGAAATAATGCATACACTCATCAAGCCACCTCTTCCAAAGGTTCAGGTCCCATTGAGAAAAGATATATGTAAGGATTTTTGTGATCCGTGTATACCAAAATACTCTCACCCATTAGATAGTTTCTCCAATATCTCAAGGTATCTAACACTACTACTAACTCTAGATCATGAGTTTGGTAATTCCTCTCATTTGGTCTCAACTGCTAAGATCCATAAGCTACCACACAATCCTTCTATATTAGAACTACTCTGAGTCTAACTCCAGATTCCTCACAATACACAATATATGATTTACAGAACATATGTAAAGTGAGGAAAGGTAATTAGGTCAGCCAGCCTTTCATCTATTGAAAATATTTCTCGCATGCATTAGACCAAACAAACTTCACCCCTTTCATGGTCATCTCAGACATTGGCACTATCAAATGGGGGAAATCTTGGATAAAAAGATAATAATAACCTACAAAACCCATAAATCCTTGAATTTTGAAGAAATTATTAGGTGTTTCCTAATATATCATGGTTTTGAATTTCTATATATCCACATAAACTTCTACTTCATAGATGAAATAGCCCAAGAAGTACACTTTATTTTTCCTGAAGCTACATTTAGTTAGCTTGTCGTAAAGTAGATGCACTCTCAATGTACTCAAGATGATGTCAAGATGTTTAGCATGATTTTATACTAACTAGGAGTACACTAATATATCATTGAAAAAGCTACCCAAAAATAGTCCTGAAAATAATGAAGGAACCTATCCATTAAGGCCATGAATACCGCAGGTGCATTATTGAACCCAAACGACATCACTATAAATTTATAAAACCCATACCTACTCTTAAAAGCTGTCGAAGTTATATCCAATAGTCTCACCCTTGACTAATGATATCCTGAGCTTAATTAAATCATGGATAAGATCTTATAATCTCTCATATGACCAAAAATATTTTCAATTCATGTAATATGACACTTGTTCTTGACTGTTATTTGGTTTAACCACTGATAATCCACACATAATCACAAGGGCACTTCATCCTTTTTTTGGGAAGGGAATTTGAGAACACCAAGGAGATGTACTCTGTTGTATGAAGCATTTAAATTCAACATCTTCCAACTGGACCTTCAAATTTTGAAGATCTTCTAGTTCTATTTGGTAAGGTGGGCTAGAAACTGGTTAAGCTCTTAGCACCAACTCGATCAAAAATTTAACATCTAACTATGGTGGTAATTCATAGAACTCATCAAGAAAAACATCCTAAAAATAGTCTTCCACTAGAGGAAATAATCTTATAGCATTAAACCATTATCTAGAGAAATACCCAGTATCTGAGCTATGAGACAATAAAATCTATACTGAATTGATCCTGCATGATCAACATGAAGATATCACTCACCCTGGTGAGAATAGACGCTTCCTTCTATAGATGGGAAAGTAACTCTCCTCCTATAATGGTCGATATGAGCTTGTTATAGGATTAATAAATTCATACCAAGAATAAACTTTAATCCTATCATTTTCAGCATGAATACTTCCCAAAAGAAATAGTAACCATTAATATCTAGTGAACATGCTTTTCAATTTCTGATATTCTATGACCGCACAACAAATGATGTGTCAATTGTTAAAAAACCATCTAATATTTAAAAATCCAACCCCAAACTGTTTTCAAAAATAAAATATATAAAATAATGTGTTACTCTAGTATCATAAAAAATGTGAGCTAAGGTAGATGATACAATAATCTTACATTTGATGGTATATGGTCCTATATCCACCTTAGTTGGAGTATTCTGCATAACGTGCAACTGAATTTTCCATATTCTATGGGCTCATGTGTGAATTACCTAAGATACATACCTTTATTGGTACTGTTACAGATGAAAAGGGGTACCACATCCCCTCTATTGTCCTGAATGGCTTGTGGAACTCTAGCTACCGGCCTAATAAGGGTTATTGAAGCCCCTTCTTGGTTATAGTGCTTATCCTGGTCCTTTTCCAATAGTATCCTACAAAACGTTCATACAAAACCACTGAAGATGAACCATTTTTTCATAGATACAATACTTGACTATGGGGTATGAACATTGCAGGCGCTTTTGGATAAACTTTCCACACTTATAGCACTTGAATAGAATACTATCTTGAGATGGTTTTTCACTACACTGACTGGTCTTCCCATTACATCTTTGGTAGAAAATTTCAGAATGAAACTTCTTAACACTATAAATAAGAACTCCCATATCACCTAAATAAAATATCTTGGTTGATGCTCGGACCCTCTCTTAGATTCCCATCTGCGATGAGAGCATGATTTATCACGTCTTCAAAACTGCAAAAATAGAAAAAGTTTAATTCTGACCTGATCTTATAAAAAATTTCATCTTGTTATTATCTCACCTAAGATATCTCATCAAATTCCAAATATGGCACAAAGTTTTGTAGGTTGGAAAAACATCCAACATAGTTTAGAACTGACAAACCCTCCTGCATCAGATGCATGAACTCATGATCCTTTTCATCCCTCAAGGTCTTGAGATAGAAATGGATCAAGAACTTTATTTCAAAGTTCTTCTAAGATGGATCATTGTTCTATCCATATTCTTCTAGAATATCCCAAAAAATCTTGGCAGGTCCACAAAGAATATACCCAACAAGCTTCACCCACTAATCTGTGGGTGTCTTTAGATTCTTGAAGATTATCTAAACTTACTCAATATAGAACTCAGTTGCCTAGGGTCCACCCTCCCTAGTAAATATAGGAATATGCTGAAGATGAAACTCCCTTGTCATCTTATACATTAATGTAATGGTACAAATAGTCTCCCTTTCCATGGATCGCATGACCCTCGAGAAGCTGTTGTAAAGATAAAAATCCATCTACTCCTCATGAACTTATTTAATATTTGGTTTATCTTCATTAGGATCAGGCAAACCTTCACTCTCTTGAAACTCTACTTGAAGACCACGATGAGAAATTTTCTCTACATGAAAAACACACACCTTAAAGAACTGGATTTCATTAAGGTCAACCTAACAGGTGACTGTACAGAGAACAACTAAATCTCAGTCTCTCTTGACATGGATTTAGTGTATTTTATCATGAAATGATAACTCTTTTCATCTATTCAGTTAAAAAAATATCTCATTTCATAGTTCAACATGCAATTATATATCACATGAAAAAAAAAATATTCCTATATCATGAACAATGCATGTCAAATATATCCATTTGTGCCTATTATGATGAATGTTTTCTCATATCACACCATACTGAGCAATGATTATAAAACTCAAGAAACAATAACATCATAAATCAATAACCTCCCATGACATGTGAATCACCCAAGGTGAAATAGCATCAACTGTAACAAGAAAAAAAATTGTAATCCCATATTTGGGTACTTGGATTTCCCCCTTACATGGGTTAGCTACTCCCATGCACAAACTCATTACCAAGTCCTGACACATACTAGTCTCTTTTCTACCTTTCCAAAACTATGAGAAAAAAAGAAAATAAAACCTTCTCATCTGATACCACTTTGAAACATCTCCAAATGTGAAACTCTCTCTTGTGGCCAAAAAGGGCTGTTTATGAGACCTCAAACATGTATCCCCACACACCAAAGGCTTCTAAGTATCAATGAGGGTGTGAAATTTATAGTGGTGAGACTATACCCCTGGTATGAAGTGTCCTTGCAGAAGAAAAAATCATAATTTAACTAAAATAATAATTAAAGTAAAGTCAGAGTTGAAGATAACAATAAAAGATAATAGAATAATCCAATAATAATAAAGTAATAATGTAATGACGTGCTGCAATATAACTAAATGCCATGATAGACCAATATTGGAAAAAGAAAAGAAGACTCAAATAAAAGACTCAAAGTCTCAGGTCTCAAGACTAATGTCAGCCCCATATCCCAACTCTAGACCAACAGCAAACAAGCAATCAACAGCAAGGTCCTTTGGTCTTGTCCAAAATGGCATCCATGAAAAATTATTGGGTGTTAAACGGTGGCCTGAATATGGTGTGATTATTATACAAATAAATTATCACCTTATATTTATTTTATTAAAATCCATGAACAATTACATAATGTGTAATACCCTTACACGATGTGTAAATTTAATACAGTTGAGTTTTCAACCCATTTTCCCTTTAACTCTTCAAACCTCTATTAAATATTATCAACATAAAAATAACACATTTAAAACTTAGTCCCATTTATACAGAGACTCCATTAATTCAAAAAAACATATATCCCAATACTTTAGGTCATTTTCTTTAACAAAGTGTCTTTGTCTCTGAACAAGACTCAACCACCAATGCTCAAATAAAAAACGCAAGGAGAGGAATCCCTGTTAAAAGTTGGTATATTAGAACTTATATAAACCAATAACCTCAAAAATTCATTAAATACTTTATTTTTAGGACATATAGGTTATAATGTTCTCAAAAACTAATTTAAGAAGGCTTAATGCTTAAGCCAAATGAAGTTACCACAATATGTGGTATATGTTCTTACCGAGATTTTTCAAGTTCCTTTATTCTTATACCAAATAAAAATATTCAATAATCACATAAAAACTTAAATAATTATGTTTAACATACTGAGATGTTTTTTATATTATTTTTACATCAATTTTCTCTCTCCTTTCAATCCTATGGAAAATGAAATCATCACACTTGCTTATGTGTAGACTACCACCTTAATGAAGTGATGTGTATCATTTTTCATCCCCAGATCACATGGATGGTTATAAAGAAGGAATTAATGAATATATATTATATTTATAAAATAATAATGATTCTTTAAATATGAGATATCATCTACCATCTTACCCTACCATCCATTGGAAATTTATAACATCGCTCATGTGTATGTGTGGACTACCACCTCCATGAAGTGATGTGATTCATTTTTATATTACCACCTTGAATAGTTGGTTATAAAATTGTATATAATAAAATAAAATAATATATATGACATTATTAAAAAATAGATGAATTAACCATTTCATAACTCCTTTAATCATGGTCAATATCCCTAATTAATTTGGGAGAAATTAACTAAACAAACTTTAGTGGTCGATGTAAGCAAGAAGTAGTCAACTAATAGATATAAAAAAATTATAAAAGACCCTTAAAAATGAAATATAGATTAAATATATTCTTAATAAAAGATTTAATAAATTTAAATTGATTATTCCTGAGTATATAACACGTCATATTAAACAGGAATCCATGCTAAGGGTTTTTCTTCTCAATTTCACTCCACTAAGACATATTTTATATTATGAACCTAATTTATTTTATCTGATGTATATACTTAAAATTTGATATGTTATATCATGAATTAGTATTTATTCATGGTTTTTAAAGTCTCAATTTATTTTTTCACTTTTTAGGGGTTTTGATTCAAAAATTACCAAAGCAATAAAGATTTATTTTGATGTTTCATTTTTAATCAATGTTTTTTATGTTTCAATTTTTCTTTAAAGAATTTTATGATATATTCCCCTTAAACCAATTATATTCTCATATATTCTTATTATTTATGAATTTTACATGTTTTATTCTATTTTTTGATCTCTCCGGATACGTAAAAATATTGACCAAATGGTTTTATGAAAATCCATCTATATTTCATCTTAATTCAGAAGATTTTTTCTTCAATCACCATGTTCTTTAAAAACATTGAAGAATTTTATTTTCTATGTTAAATTGATTATTTGGATTAATTTTCAACAATTTTTTACTTTATTTTAATATTTTAAAAAATTCATTTTTATAATGTTTTCCAAAATGGTTATTTATGACTTTTTATAAAAAATGTGGAAGGAATATTTGTTTAAATGTTTACTGAATGAAATTGTTTTCGGCTGTCGTAGTTGTTCTTTGATTTAAAGATTATTTTAAAATTTTACATGGTTATTTTCAAATAAATTATTTTTCTCAATTTTATTTATATTTTTAGTTTTTAAAGATACTAAATTAAAAGGATATTTTCCATATTCTCAATGAAACATTCAAATATTATTTTAAACGTATTTTGAATCTATATCAATATCCATTGATATTCATTATACTTAACTACAGATAATATCTAATGATACAATCCATGTTCTTTTTTTGGATGGATTATGATTAGGTGATTTTTAAATCTTTTTTATACTCATTCCTTTTTCATGGGTTATGCTATGATGAATTGATGGTCTTCCTTCTTCCTTTACTGATTCATAGTTTTGTGCTCATTAACTTTCTCATGAGCATGTTATCTATCACTCTCCTTCTTTTAATTGTACATTATTTTTCACCTTCATTTCCATATTAATAATATCATGTATATTTTCAGTACTTTATTAACCATATATCATATTAATATACGATTCTTATTGAAGGAAGATTATTTGTTTTATTAATTGAGGAAATGTTAATGTTCTATATTATTGATACAATATACATATTAAATTGATGGATAAGGAATATTTATAATATATTATATTATTTATTAAATGTGTGATAAATGAATTGGACATATGTAAGTGATGTGTAGGGCCCATTTATAGATAGACCCTCAATGCATTTATAGGTCTCATGAGACAAAAAAAAGTTGGTATGATGTATAGGATGAGGCTGTAGAATTATGTCATAATAGTTGGGTAATTGGTGTATACCTACCCATATAATTAAAGTGTCTTGGCCAAGGCCTTGACTAAAAGATTCATGATGTCTTGGATTAGGCCTGATAGAAAGATCATGAATGTCCAAAATTATGTGTTTCCATCATCAAAATTTTAGTTATTATTATCCATATGATTGTTTTATTTTCCAAGGATATATTTTGAAGCTCACATTATTGACTAAATGGGATATATATTTATTATTTACTCCATAATATTCTTTATAAATTACATATTCATGGTATCTTCTATTATACACCTCCATTATTGAGCATCTAATCTCATCCCTTATTTTGTTTTTCGTTCCCCAATTATGAAGAGGGGTCTTTCAATGAAATTCAAGGATGTAATAATGTTTTTCATTTAATTTTTTTATCATCCAATATAATATGGAAGTCATGTATGTATCTAGTATTCCAATACTGCTAAAATAATTGATCCTTTTTGGTGTGATCCCTTGTATCTTGTGTCAATGTAACAAAGTAAACATTGAAAATAGGTTATTTGAGTTAGGGTTTTTTCATTTGGTATCAAAGGAAGTTAGTAGGACTATTGAGAACTATATATTATAGAAGCATATATATAATTATCATCAATAAAAACCCCTATAATGTTTAAAAAAATTAGGGATTTTTTTGTTGTAGATCAATATTAATGATGTTATGATATAATTATGTGTGTTCTAGTGTTTAGATATGGAAACTTTCTGAAGAAATGGAAATCATATCAACATCACAAGTCAATGTAGGAAGTTATATTATAATAAAGTCAATACAACATGTGATGGAACTAAATAATTCATTTTCATAATGGTTAAATTGGTCTAACCTTTACCGTAATAAGAAACGTGTTATTCCATAGTGTAATACACCTATATTGGATCAGTTTATATGACAGAGTCCACCATTATTTAATAGAACTACTAATCCATTGGTAGTTGAGCAATGGATCAAGTCCCTTGAAAATATATTTTTTCTTTGGGAAGTAATGAAAAAGAAAAGATTATTCTGGTGGTATATTGTTTTAAATGATATGTGGATCAATGGTGGTCATTTATTTAGAATAATAAAGAGGAGGAGTAGATGTAAGGAATTTAATGTAAAACCTTTAAGGTTATTTTATTTGAGAAATATTTTCCTCAATAAAAAAAAGATGATATTAAAAATAAATTTGATAATTTAATAAAGAATGAGGTGGGGAGTATTAAAGAGTATAAGGAGAAATTTACAATATTAACAAGGAATTATATGTACTAAGCATGTAATATGAGAAGTAATACAGACTATTTCTTTGATGTACTTAAGCTAAGCCATTGAAGGGAAATAGTCACTTAATTTTTTTTATCAAATGATATTATGGAATCAAGTTTCATCTACATTGAAAAATAATCATCCAGGTCATATATCCTCTATGTAAATCAAGTGAAGATTAGGATGATTGAGTACCATGGAAAAAAATGAGGAAAGGGAGGATAATGGAAGGAAGGAACCTCAAACATGTGATAATTATTGAGATAAACATCCTATTAAATAATTAATGGTAATTTGATTTTATTATAAGTGTGGGGATAAGGTCCATCTAGCTCAAGAATGTATGGGAACGAAATAAATAACTAATATTAAATGTTTCAACTACAAGGATAGGGGAAATATTCAAAACAATTCCCCAATAATTAAGAATTACCTAGATAATTTCATTATGGTATTTATTGATGTTTTTTTGGTAAAATATAAAATAGATAGAGAGCATGAGAATCAATTTTTAATAATTAATGGGACACCTAGAGGAAATAAGTTATTTGAAAAATTTAGCATGTGTGAATCTTAGCTTGGAATTGTTTATTTTTCTATAAATATTGTCTCCAAGGATGGAATATTTGTTGATGTTTCTAAGACAATACAGACCCTCACCGTTTTATATAACCTTTAGTTTTATTATGTTTTTTTAATTTAGGGTAAATATAGTAGCTTTTTTATAATTATATGATCATGATGTATTCAATTTTTATTTACAATATTCTAAATATTTTTATAGTTTATTTATTAATGTTGAACCTTCCGTGTTATTTTTGAGATTTTTAGATCACATATTCATTTGATGGTTTAATTTATTTGATATTATATTTACTTATTCTAACTAATGTGGACTAAAATTTTAAACATTTTTTTCTTTTATTATTTTAAAATTCCCCCAATTAATTAAAATACCATGTGAAATAATTATTTTTTGAGGATTTTGATAATTTGGAAATTAATTTTCAAATTGTATAATTAATTTTTTTATTTATTTTATTCATAATTGGTATTAAACTGAAGAATTCATACAATTGATTTAAATATAATGAAATAAATTTAAATTTCAAAATGGATTGATTTTTTGAGAATTAAAAATTTCAAACATTTTTTGAATTAAATGAAATATATAAATTCGAATTTCTTATTGGAATTTAAATTTTATAGTTTTATTTGTGAAATGGTAATTTGAAATTTATTTAATTATTTTTGAATTCGGAAAATTTATTTTTTTAAGAATGGAAATTGATTTTTTTTTAAAAAATTAGATTATTAATTTGTTGACTTAAATGAATATGAAATTTCTAAAATTCATCATTTATAGGATAAAATTATGATTTTATCATTATTTGAAATTATTTAATTTGACAAATTATACATTGAAATGAATTTATTTTGATAGAATACAGGTTGAAATGATGTAAAGTGTTGAAGTAACCATGAACATGTCACTTATGGCCACTAAACTGATTGTGCCTTCTCTAGAGAACTGGTCATGAAACCCCATCTCATGGTAGGAATACCTACCATGAGTGTCCACTAAAAACCTATCATGAATTATTTGTAGGTTGACACCCTATCATACCTTCCACCTGCTTTTCTTGCATGTCTATCTCATAGTCAGTATGAGAACCATCAATTTCAGCCTACCATGAGCTCACTCATGGACAACTTCTCAACCTACCATGAAATTCTTTCTCACAGTAACCTCCACCCTACCATACAAAGATCTACATGAATTGGTTGTATCCAAACCCATATAAACCACCACATGACCTGGATGATCCACTTTCAAGAAACCAAGCCTACAATGAAAGCCACACCAGCACTGATTGAGCTGAATCTTTCATCGCTAGAGAAGAGTAGATCAACCATCGCCAGTCACTACCACACTAAAAATTCAACAGCCACCAATTGAATCTAAATAACACTACTCGCCATAGTAAATCACATGCATCTCCACTTGAAGATATGATTTGTTCCACTTTAAGACATTCTACCAAGATTCACTTCCAGATCTAAGTCTCCACAACCCTGTAGAATCCCAAATCGACTATCATAGAGGAAGAGCCGAGCTCAAATTCCTCAGACCACCATTGAAAACCCTCACCATGTAAGAATTTACTCCCCGTGTTTAAGAGAAGAACGGATACCACAACATTGTTGTGTGCCGATTGAACTCCCAAGACTGTCAAATGGATGTTGTTTCGCCCTGTTGAGATGACGAGTCTAATCTTTAGTGAGACGTCGTGTCGCCTCCTCTGAACCGAAAATAAAGAAATAAACAGAATAGAAAAAGAAAATAAATAAAAGGAAAAAACAAATAAAAATAATATATATATAATATACATATATATATAGTAAATAAAAATATTTTCTGTATTTTTTTAAATTGTAGTGACGTCCAAAGGACCAATTTCTACCATGTGAAACTATTAAAGCGAGCACATTGGGTAATATAATTTTTCACTTCACCCACAAATTAGTAGAAAAAACACCTGTGGAATAATCTCAAAGAACCATACAAGATCATGGGATGGAATTCCTCCAACATGATTGATCTCAACCATCAACCATGACACACGGACCTCATCTAAAGTAGAAAAAGGAACTTATTGATCATCATTGAATTCCAAGAGGAGGAATATGGCCAATTCTATAAATTTTCTCCTCTTCCCCACATTAGGAACATTTAGTGTCATGCAATGAGGAAGTGGTGTGTGGAGGATATGATCATCACTCAATAATACATTAACACTATCACACTCTTCCAAATAACACACAATAAATTATCCATCCATTTTGGTCCACAATTCATATGAGTAGATTTCTGTGGTTTGATACGAAGAATGGTAGGTGATTATTACCAGGTGTGTGAGTGAGTTTTTTCACTCGATTGAGGAATGTTCTTACCCATTCACCTAGAATAATACATAGAATTACTATTCTATTTAATGATCTATTGATAATATTAGTGGTTTCATACTAATGAAAATATTGGAAGGTTAATAGGTGAATGATATTGAACCAACTCATTAAATTAGATGATTTAGAAAATAATTAAACTATGATAGATCTCACCAAAATTCAACCTTAGATACATTTTCATTTTTAGAATTCATTGTCTGAAAAACTTTTTTTCCATTTTGTTCATGTTTCCATTAAAAAAAATAGTCATCATCTCTAGATAATTTCAAAATTTAGAAAACAACACCAAAAATACATAATTGTTGGGATAATGATACTCTAAAACACTTATCTTTGACATACAACCCTAGTCACCCACTGGGATGCATTATGAGGTTTTAGAAAAAAAAATAGATCATGGCTCCTGACAACCATGAGATCAAATTATCATCATTTATGGGGAGTAAGGGTAAAGTGTTAACTATCTTTGACACATTTGTAATTAGTGTTTTTCACTTTTTCAATTTTTCTTTGAGTTTTTTTTCTTCATTCTTTTTCTCTTTAATCTAGGGTAGACATCATTATGGGTAAATTATTTAATGGATCCTCATGCATATTACTAGTACACATTCCGATAGAAATCCCAAGAGATCGACTCTTAATGGAAGTAACAACAAAAACCATCGTTACACACCAATGGGAGGGGGATGAAAACTACTACATGAATGAACCCAAATATCATCAACAATGCATTCCCCCACACCATCAAACTAAATAAGAACTTATACTAATGGAAATTAATTGCTACTAATATATGATAAAGTATTTTCAAGTGAAAGAGAACCAAAAATTGAAGGAACATAGAGAAATGATTAAGAAATTGAGTAGAATGTCAACTGTAATAGAGACTACCTTCCAAGATCTTGTGGATCAAAGGAAACAACATGAAGCTGAAGAGTTAGATACCCTAATATTTTCTTGATAATATATTCAAGATGAGAAGAGATATTATTTATAATTACAGGATCTTCCACTCTTTAATCTTGAGAATATCTACCTCGAAATAGTGTAATGGTAAAACAAACAAAAAGTTGAAACACATGAGGGATAATTTCTTTTAAACATTTATTTCTCTTATTTTATTTAAAAAGAATTATCTTCTAATATAAGTGGTTAAAATTTTATAACTATATACCACCTATTTCCTTCCTGGATGATGAACAACATGGATGTGAGTGATACTTTTTTGAGTATATAATTGAAGAACCACAATCCACAAGTATTGAAAATAGCCTTCTAGGGTTGTTGTATGATCAACATGAGTTTCATCTTAGGATATATGAGGGACTGAATCAATCCTTAAACTCTTAATTTTTCAAAATATTTTCTACAAATTGATCTCCGTAATTTTCATATTCCAAAAAAATCATCATTTTTACTGAGCATAGATGTAGAAGATGAAGAACATGTGGTAACTCAACTAAAATAAAAATTAAATCTAGAAATAGTAGAATATACTTCATTATATGATGAACAAGTGTAATTGTATGAATATTTCTTTGATAGGCTACTTGAATCCAATTTAAAATAATTTAATGAAGATTACATCAATGAGGTTATTGTTGAAGAAGAGGCTCCGGGACCTGTGGGGAAGACACTACTCTATTAGAATCATATCAAACATAAAATTGAAGGAGACACAATAGAAGATAAATTACCTGAAACTCATCAAGAAGATATAGAGGAATAATATTCATATAAATGGATATATCTTGACATGAACTCACCATGTTATGATTGTTTCTAATTTGAATTTATTGTTAACTTCCCCTTGTTTAAATAATGTGATGCATCACAAGTGAATAATCCACTAGATAAATAAGATGCCAAAATAAGTGGGGAAAAACCAAATGAGTCATCATACATCATCATTCCACCCCCACATTTCAAAAGGCATCACACTATAGATGGGGTGGAAATGAAGAACTATTCCCAATGAGGTCTCCAAGAAGTAAAATAGAGTAGTTTCAAAACAAGTATAATGTGTTGGTTCTAATTACAAAAACACCATCCCACTATGGAATGGGTATTGTCACAATACTTTCCAGTTGTGTATAGTCCAACTATAGTCCTTCTTAATAGGGATAACCTAAGAATCCCCTCTCTTCTTTTTATTTTTCCATTTTCATTTTAATAATAGTTTTATAATGTCTAATTCTATCTTTTTTTAATAGATATTTTCCATAAGTGGATAACAACATTGAGTCTATCTCAAAACACTCCATAGTAATCAAGGAAGCACAACAAGGGGAGATATTCACTCAAACCTATTTGATAAATAAACACCAGGTTGTGTCTACTCATTTTCACTATTTATTCACTTTATTTTTTGTGTATTGTACTGGAAATTAAATGAGCCGTCATAAATAAGTTTGGGGGGGAGATAAACCTGTAAGAATAGTTTTTGAAATTCTTATTATTTAATTTCTTATAATTTTTGAGTAAAAAAATATCTTTATATTTTTAGTTAATCTACAAGTAAATAAAAAACAAAAATATGTCAAAAATAAAATTTAAAAAGACAAATAATTTTATTGTAAATATTTTAAATATCATTTTTCTATTTTAATACTATTTTATATCTTTAGTTAAAAAAAGTTACTTAAAATAATAAAACAAAAAAAATGAAAATATAAATTCTGTTTTAAAAATTTGTACATAGTTCTATTGGTCTTTGTGTTTAGTTTTTTTAGAGTGTAAATTAATAAAATAATATTGTCCTATAAACATATCTCTTTACATGTACCCTTTTGTACAGTTTTCTATTTTAATTTTACAAAAATTTATTGAACTTCATTGATGTATTTACTATTTTGAAAATACTATACAAGAGTTCAGTAATTCATTTGTTTTGATGATGTGTGACTTAAATGATTACTAGGTGAAATTGATCTCTATTTTTATGTATGTTTATTATTTAAACTAGTTAATAGTATGAGTGAAAATATTTATATGAAATAAATTTTATAACTAAAAGTCACTGGATTTTTGAACTTAATCTGATTTAACTTCACCTCATTAAGAAAGAACGCCTTGGGGATCCAACTCAATTGAAAATGGTATAAGTACACTTAAATTGAATTAAAATGGGATATTGGGAGCCTATAATGGATATCTGAAAAAAATTAAATACTGTGTGTGAGTTCCCCTATATAAAATTTAATAATTTATTTTTCATAGTGACATAGCTAAAAAAATTAAAAAATACAAAATTCAAAATTCAAAAAAAGAATAAAAAAATTTCGAAGTAAAAAATGAATTTATTTAGGTGAGGTGAATGTTGAACTATGGAAATGGTAAATGGACTTATAACACATTAATTTTAGTGATATTAATAAGTGGGAAATCAAACCATGGTTTGAAAAAATTATTAAATACAAATAATTGGATGCGTTTTTTGTTAAAATTGTGATTCCTATTAAATAGAATATGATCCACTCCTAATCTGAAAGTTTGATTTAATTGAAGTGAGGCAATGATTTGAATCATGTATGAGGCATCATATTTAAAAAATTGGATGAATCTATGTTTCGTTTCAATTTTGTATATTAAATTTAAATATAGGAATAATTACTTTCTTTTTATTCTTTTTAAATAAATGGAATTCAATGATAAAATTTCATGGGAGTGAAATATTTCAACCATATGGGTGATGCTAGTTGAAAATTTTAATATTTTTTGTCTACTATTGTTTGAAAATACCACCAATAAATTAAATTACCAGGAGAAACAATGATTTTTTTTGATTTTGAGAATTTGAAACATAATATTCAAAGAGAACAAATATTTTTTTATTTATTTTATCCATCATTGGAATTAAATTGAAAAACTCCTAACATATTTTTTAAAACATTAAAATAAATCTAAATTTTTTTTTGGATTAATGTTTTGAGAATAAATTCATTCAAAAAAATTTGAATAAAATGAAATCCATAAATCTGACTTTATAATGTAATTGAACTGTTTTGGTTTTATTTGTGAAACGATTATTTGAAATTAAATGAATGTGTTATTCAATTCTAGAAATTGATTTTTTTTTAAAAAATTATATTATTAAATGATAGATTTAAATAAATTGTAAAATTGTTGAATTTCATGTTTCAAGGATGAATGTATGATTTTAATTGATTTATCAATGTTTGAAATTAATTAATTGGAAAAATTATGAACTAAAATGAATTTATTTTTTTAAATGGAAGTGGAAATGTTGTAATGTGTCATAGTAGCCATGTGTGCACCTTTCATAGGCACTAAACTGACAGTTCCTTTCATAGAGAACTGACCATGAAACCACTTATCACAGTTTGCATACCTACTATGAGTGTCCACTACCAATCTATTATTCATTCACAATAGGATGACACATTATCATGTCTTTCACCCTCTCCTCCAGCATGTCCATCTCATACTGTCATTGAGAACAAACATTTTCAACCTACTAGGGGACCACTCATGGTCACAAGCTTAACTTATCATGATTTTCTTTCTCATAATAACCCCTACCCTAATGTGATATGATACATGTGCATTGAGTGTGACCAAACCCTCATCTTATTCCACATGACATGTATAGTATATTGTAAATAAATCAAGCTTACCAAGAAATACATGTTAATAGTGATTGAGCCCAATCTATCACCGTCAAAGGAGAGTAGATACACTATCATCGGTCACTATCTCACTATAAATTTTATTCCCGCTTGTTGAATCCAAATCTCATTACTCACTATGTTGGGACTGAAAAATGATTAGCCCATTAGTGCAACAATAATTATGAGATAAAATGAAGTGAAAAATGTGGAAATAAATTAACACTAGATGTAACTTGGAAAACCCCCCAAAATTAAATGGGCAAAAAACATGGGAAAATAGAAGGATCTCACTATGGGAAAAAGTGGGAACACACACCCTTGTTATTAAATGGAGAAAAATCTTGTAAATATCTCTCTTGAATAAGTGGGGAAACCACCTTGTGAAATATCTCTCAAAAAGAATCTACTGATGAGATGAAACATGGTGAAGTTTATGATGGAAACATAGGGGAGGATCTCTATTTATAGGTTGCCTCTATACCCTCCTTCTCTTCTATACTACATAGTTTTCTGGGGTTGGCCACCCACCACATATACCACCACCACCCCCCTTTGAAAAAAATAGGGGCAGTGTCGTCCATCGAATGAGTTATTGTCGACACATATCCCACATAGTTATTTGATTGAGAAGTAATCACATCTACACACATCCTTTATATCTTCCAAACATGTCGCTCATGTATCTGGAAGGCTATTCAAGGATCTGCACCATCATAATTTATCAGAGTCAACCACCTTCATTAGAAAATATGCTAGATTTAATTTAGTATGAATTTTTTCCACGTCCGCACTTTCATACTCTAACACATCTTGGACAAAGTGATATAGTACCCCAATTTTCCTTATCCGGGAATGAAAATATTGTTTCATTGAAATGTACATAAATCTATGACTATTATAAAATAATATAATCTTCTTCTTTCTGTTCCTATGCTCTTCCAAAAACCACCTCATTAAAATTGCCTCTTTGCAAGCCTGTGTAGCTACCATGTACTCATCCACTATCGTTGATAAATCCACAATTAACAATAACTTTGAAATCTAGGTCACAACTCCTACAAGACTAAACACATAACTATTAGTGTATTTCCTCTGGTCATAATCACTTGTAAAATATGAATCAACATATCTTTTGATAGTGAAATTTGATCCTCCATAACATAATATAGGATATGTAGTCTCCTTGATGTCCATTAGGATCCTCTTCCCCATTCTCGAATTCTCCCGTCCTGGATTCTCCATGTATAAACTAACTTCTCCCACTACATGTGAAATTTCAGGTCTAGTTCAAACCATATCGGACATCATGCTACCCATTATCGATGTATATGTTACTCAAGACATCTCCATCCACTATAATTTAATTATAGGACTCATCGTTTAGGATAACTGGAAATTAATGGGAATAAGGGTAGAGATTGGATTACAATATTTCATATTGAAGCATTTCTATACTATTCATAAGTAATTATTCTATAATAGACAAATATTATCATTATATTTTTCTTGATAAATATGCATCCCAAGAATCTTCTTTTATGGTCCCAATTCCATCATATCAAACTCCCAGTGTAACTATGAATTCATCTCCTGGATATGATATTTTTTGGGGGTATTCAACCAACATGTCATCCACATATAACAAAAGAATGATGAAATCATTACCATATAAACCCCTTAAATATGCATAAGGATCTGAATGAAGTCTATTATATCCAAGGATCATGATATAGGAATAGAATATCTTATACCAACACCTCAGATCCTGTTTGAGACCGTACATATATTTTTTTAACTTTCAAACCAATTTATCTTTCCCTTCTTCTGAAAAATATTCTGGTTGGATCATATAGACCTCTTCATAAAGATCACCATGGATAAAAGAAGTCATCTCATACAGCTTCTCTAGATGGGAACTATATGTAACACACATCGCAAGAACTATCCGAGCAGTATTTAGTCTAACAACATGAGAAAATATTTCATTGAAATCAATACCTTCCTTATGAGAATATCCTTTGACCACTAGTCTTGCATGATATATTTCCACCTGGTCTTTTTTATCCCACTTGATCTTAAATATTGATCTGTTTCTGATAGCCTTCCTTCCCAAAGGTAAAGTAACAAGATCCCAAGTCTTGTTCCTTTGAAATGATTCATGTTCCTCCTTCATCACCGCCATCCATGAGGAAACATATGGTCTTTGGGTCCCCTCTACAAAATAAGATGGCTCTCCATCCTACATGAATATCTAGTGAGCAATATTTCTCTCAGTCACATATCTGAGTGCCATCTTGGTGATATTTTCTCCCAAGTTGACCATCGTGATTCAGACTGAACCAGTTCTTGAACTTCGTGCTTTGGTAATTCTTCAAAGGAAATTGGTTCTTCCTAGAATTTTCCATCTACTTCAACTATTGTAGTTTTTGTATTCACCTTCTCTATGTCTCTATCGGTTTTCATTTTCACCTTGTCTTCTACAAAAATTACATCTCTGCTGAAGATATGTTTGTGGGAAGTGGATTCCCACAAATGATACCCCTTCACACCATTAACATACCCCAAGATGATACATTTCTTGGATTTTGAATCCAACTTTGATCTTTCCTAGACATTAAACATTGCATATACTGAACTAAAAAAAAGTATGTAACCAAGAATAGTCAATCGTTTTACCAATCCACATCTCCATTGGTATCTTCAGATCAATTGACATTGAAGGAGATCTATTGATTACATAATAGACAGTATTCACATCTTCTTCTCAGAATGTTTCGGAAATTATTGTAGTCTTCAACATCACCCGTATTCTATCTAATAGGGTTATGTTCATCCACTTTTCAACTCCATTCTACTGAGGACCATACACCACCGGGAACTGTATCTTGATTCCTTCTCATTTCCAGAAATTATAAAACTTTTCACTTGTATATTCTCCACTATTTTGGGTCCTTAGACACTTGTTCTTCTTTCCAGATTCAAGTTACTTCCATGATTTCAATGTTTTTTAGACTTCAAAAATATCTTCCTTCCTCTTGATCCTGTACACCCAACATCTCATGGAATAATCATCAATGAATGATAAAAAAATACCTTGCTCCTCCCAGGGATATAATCTGTGTTTCCCAAATGTCAAAATGGATCAACTCAATTATCTCTTTTCTTCATGATGTTGACATCCCAAAAATTAACCTATGTTCCTTGATCAAGCAAAATCCTCAAAAAATGGTTTGGATACCTTTTTAATCCCAGGAAGAAACAATTGATCTGTAAGAATCTTCAGGCCTTGTTATGACATATGGCCAATCTTCCAATTCCATAACATCATAAAAAATTCTATTGAGGTAGTTGATCCAACAACTATCTTCACCTCCTTGTAAGTTTCACCCATCAGCATGTACAGGTTCTTAGAGATCTTATCTTACTTCATTACCACAAGATAACCCTTCAAAATTCTCATCACTCCATTCTAGATGCAATTCATGTATCTAATATCATCAAATTGTCCCGAAGGCAATACATTATTCATCAGATCCTTGACATGATGTACTCATTATATAGTTCAAACAATACTATCATGCATCTTTAGTTTGATGGTACCATCTCCAATGATATTTAGGGTGTGATCATTCATCATGTACACAAGTCTTTCTGTAATAGTTTCATACTAATCAAACCATTCTCGCTGAGACCTCATGTGCCATGTTCCTCTTGATTCGATTATCCATGTATCATTGAGATGCTTCCGGCTTCCAATAGTCATCTTTGCTTTGCTGACTTGTATATCATCACTTCCAAAAGTACTATCCATATTCTCTTCCATGCCATGATTCTGTCTCCCACTTGAACAGCACTCCATAATCACATATGATACTCTTTCTCCAATTTTGAGTTAGTAATTATCCTTACACAACACTACCAGCATCTTTATTTTCCACAATGAAAAATAATTCCCATTTAATTTTCTTGATCATGGATTTCTCCACCATCTAGAAATGATGTGAGTCAACAACCTCTATTATTTCACAATAGTGTATTAAATAATATAAATAAATTTTTCCTAATGTGAAAGATCAACTAGAGTCCCAATCACATAGTATATTCAAATTTATAAGAATTATTAATACCTGAAAAACTTGAACATCATCGGGCTAGAACGTGCCCTCTAATACCACTAGTTGGGACTAAAAAATGATTTTTAACTAGTTCCACAATAATTAAAAGATAAAATAAAGTGAAAATGTGGAAATAAATAGAATCCAGATGTAATGTGGAAAACCCCCTAAACTGAAAGGGGTAAAAACCCACAGGCATATAGAAGGATCTCACTAGTGGTAAAAGTAGGTACACACTCCCTCTCTATTATAAGGAGAAAACTCTTGTAAATATATCTCTTAAATTAGAGGGGAAACCACCTCATGAAATACTAATCAAATGGGATATGTAGATGAAATAAAGCTCAGTGAAGTTAGTGATGGAGACACAGGGGGGATCTCCATTTATAGGTCACCTATACCCCATCATGCTCTTCTCTACTACTGAGTTTCGTGGGGTTCGACACCCACCACATCTACCACCACCATACCCCTTTGAAAAAAATAGGGTACGGTGTTGTCCATCAAATGAGATACTTCTAACACACTACACTGAACCACCCATTTCACTACTTCAATACCTGATTTGCACCACTTTGAGACCCCTAACTGGTCTCCACTACTAGATCTAAGTCACCACCACCATATGGAAATTGAAATCTATAACTATGTAGGAAGAGATAAGCTCTAGTACCTTGGACCACCATGTAATACCCTCACTATGGAAGAATATCATGCCTCAATTGAAGAGATGAACAGATGCGACACTATTGATGTGTGCTGATGGAACTCATGAGCTCGTTTTTTGGAAGTTGCATCTCCCTATTGAGATGTTGATTCTGAGCATAACTGAGAAGTATAACCACCTTTTATAAAGACAAAACAAATAAGGAAACATAATAAAAGGAGAAAATAAATATATATATATATATATATTATAATAAATTTTAAAAAATAAAACAAATAAATTTTTAAAAATATATATGATATGTATTGATAATAATAATTAAATACATATATATAATAAATAAAAATATTATCTCTATTTTTTTAAATGGTAGAGAAGTCTAGAGGCCCAATTTCCTACACATGCAACTCTTCAAGTGAGCACACTAGAAAACAAAGTTTCCCATTGTACCTACAAATTAGTATAACTAAACACCTAGGGAATAATCTTAAAGTCCCATGAATGATCATGGTCAGGAATTCTTCTAATAGGATCAATCTCGACCATCGATCATGACACGTAGAACTCATCCAAAGTAGAAAAATGATCTTTCTAATCATTATTAAATTCTAGGAGGAGAAACATGGAAAATTATATAAATACTCTCCTCTTCCTCATTTTAGTAACATTATACATCTTTCAATCATAACTTATCATTTCTTTATTTTTTTCCTTTTTCATTTTTAATTTAACGTTTCATTCTATTTTTTGTTCAATCATATTATAATTTTATTTTATTCCCTAATTTCTTTATGTTTTCTTACACCTGTGATGTCTTATTTATATTAGACTCCATAATCATGGAGAGTTAACCCATTTCTGGTGGTCCAAGGGGTAACCACAACGAAAATCTTGAATATTTTCATTTAATTCAAAATATATATCCTGTATGATTTTATTTTAATAATGGAGTGGATTTTAGAGGAAGAAATCATCACTCTACAATCCATTAATATTTTTTCACTCTTCCAACTATTTTATAGTAAAAAATACTTCTATTTTGGTAAACACTTTATATGAGTGGAGTCATGTAGTTCTATAAGAAGAATGATCTGTAATTTCTTTTAGGTGTATGAGTGAGTTAGTTTACTTGATTGATGAATTTTTTTACCCATTAACCCAATAGAATACATGTAATTTATAGTCTGTTTAAGGATCTATTTATCTTATTAGTGGATTCATACCGTATAAAATAGTGGAGGGTTACTAGTTGAATGATATTGAACCGAATCAATGAATTATATGATTTAGAATAAAAGTATATTATGATAGATCTAACTGTAATTATTCCTTAATTCCATTTTCATTTCTATCATTCATTCTCCATGCATCTACAATTCCATTTTATTTTGTGTTTCTTATCAAAACAAAGAACCAATCATCATCTCTATATACTTTCAAAATTAAGAAAACAACCCCCAAAAAATACAAACTTCTTGGATAGTGAGACTCCCAAACCCTTATGCTTGAGAGAAAACCTTGGTTGGCAACTAGGCTGCATTAGAATGATTTTGAAAATTTTTGTTGAATGAAACCCATGAAAACCGTGCGATCACAAACCATTTTTAATTTTCGTAAATTGATATAAATGGGATGAATAAATGGTAAAAAAATATTTCATAAAATGAATAACACTATCATTTAATGCATTTCATAATCAATTAAAATTTTAGTTTATTTCTTCAAGATTGATAATTTTATCGTTTTCAATCAACATTTTTAATATGAGATAAATCAATGGTAGAAAAAGGACTGAATCACAATTGAAGAAATAAATTAAGTATATTTTTTGATAATTACTCAAGTAATGGATGATAAATATATATTGTTTTATGTGGAAATTATCACTTTACTATCAAGGTATACTTCTATAAAAACATTCTCAATTAGAAGTCTTATAAAAGAACAAATATTTTTGAATAAAATTTTTATTTACAAAATAATAAGTTTCTTAGTCCTAACCTAGAAATTAAAATTCAGGAAAAAATCTATTATTACATAATTATATTTTCAAAATGAATTAAAATTTTGAGGATGAAATTTATTTGAGGGGTGAATGTAAAACCCCAAATATTTTATTTTATGAATACTATATCGTATGGTTCATGAAAAAAGGAACTTAAAAAATTGTTTCATACTATCAAAATATTCTTATATAAATTTTATAACCTCTCTATGGAATTGGAAGGTATAAACAAGAATAAATTCCTTATGAAATATAGGTATAGTACTTTTACTTAATAAAAATGTACTGATTAATTTCAAGTAAATAAAAACTCAACTTTGAATATGATCATATAATATTAAAGGAGATATATTACAAAAGACTAATTTATATGTGTAAATTGTTAATTATTATAATACATTAAGATAATAACTATATATCAATGATTTTAATGATATTTATATATCACATACTTAATAAATTAAATTAAAATTTATCAAATGGTGGTTACTAGATAAGGAATAATTATAAATTCATTTTATACTTGAAAAATACTTTTTCTTCAAAAATATTTTTTATTTCATTTTTTGTGTAGATATTATGATTAATTGTTGTGAATTATAGAAATTTTACTTCATAAGAGGGATGTAATTTTAAAAAACAATATCTCAGAATAATCTTATACTAAGGTTTTGGAATTTTTCTTAAATGAATGATTTTTTTATGAATAGTGAAAAATACCAATTTTGCAAAAACTACAACTTATTTTCTTTAAATAATTTAATTTAAAAGTATCATTATATTCTGAATCAAATAATTTTAATTATATTAAAATAAATTAACTAGGTTCATGTTAATAAACATTATACATGATATTGGTATTTAATCATTTTAAGCTTAAAATGGATATGTTTCTAAAAACTATTTTTTCTTGTGTTTTGTACACATGTATTAATATTAATTTTTTAAATTATGGAGGTTAAATAATATAAAATGGATTCCATATTTGGAATAACCATATTAAAATTATTTAATAAGGACCATTTCATTTTAATCGTAATGAATAGTAACCATGGTAAATTTTTATCACCATAGTAAAGGGTAAAAGGGGTTAATCGAGGTTGAAATTATGGGAAAAGGCTTAAAAATAACTCAAAAATTTAACTTAATATAATTAGATTTATATATATCATCAATAATCATCATAAATTCTAAAATATTTTAATTTTATTCCACTTTATTTTGATTATGATCTTTGTATTATTTTAAGTAAAGAGTAAGTACAAAATGTCATTCTCTCTCACTTATTATGTTATCCTTATATGTATATAGATAAAAATGATATACTGATGAATCTGGATGATAAAATTTATTAATAATAAACTATATTTGTGATAGTAATTTATTTTTAATTTTCAGTGATGGTATAGTTACCTAGAATGTTTACGCAATGTTGATGCAGTGCTTACGCAATCAGAAGAAAAATCAAGTTATTGATTTCAAAAATATTAAAAGTTATATTTTTTTAGAGAATTATCGTATACCATGAATTTTATGGAAATTTATAAAGTAAAATTTTTTGTGAAAGTTTTTATATTATAATTATATTTTTTTCTCGATTTTATTAAAGTCAAAATTTTTGAATAGTTCTGAAAATGGATTTAAATCATATTTAACATTTAGAAATTATTTTAAACTCATTAGAAAATCATAAAAAAAAAATCATTACACAATTTTATGGGAAATGTTATATTATTTCATGAATTTTAAATGTATGTTCCATTATAATTTTTAAAATTAATTTCTTTACCCTTAGATATTGAAAACATTTTGTTACCACTATTATGATTAAAAGGGTTGACAAGGGGGTTAAACTAAAAGATAATGTTAAAATTTCCATTTAAAATTGTCTAAATTTTATTGGTTGAATTTATTTAGACCTTATACTCATTATATTGTAATATATGGCAATTTTTATCCATTTACATGAGTTATACACAAATTATATATTGATATTTCATTTAATAACATGATTACCTCCCACCTCACTTATAAAAGGGAATCACATCTACTCTCTTATCCACACTTATATAGACACATATATCAACTAATGACTACTAAAATATCTTAAAAACTTTCCTTTTCTCAACCTAGAGTTTATTTACTTCACAAAATACAACTTTAAGAAGGCTTAATGTGTAAGGAAAATGAGGTTACCAAAAAACAATGTATATGTTCTTACTGAAAATTTTCAAGTTCCATTCTTCTTAAACATACTCCATATATTCAATAACCATATTAGAATAATTAAATTTTTATATTTACCATATTTGTATGTTTTTATTTTAATGGTAAGTGTGTTTTCTCTCTTATTTTCATCCAATGGAAAATGACAACATCACTTGTGTGTATCTGTGGACTACCACCTCTACAAAGAGATGTGTATTATTTTTCATCACTGAATCACATGTATAGTTATAAGGATATAATTAATGAATATATATTATATTTATTATATAATTATTATTATATAAATATAATATATCATCTATTGTCTATATATGTGAATTTGTTTCTATTAACTCCTTACATTAATGATTATAAAATTTTATATAATGTATTAAAATGATATTAATTAAATTATTAACATTATGGAGATGAAGGAACCATTTCATAACACATTTATCCATGGTCAATATACTAAAGTAATTTTATATAAATTGATATAACAACTTTAAGTGGTTGGTGTAAGAAAGAACTAGTCAATGATTGAATGAAAAATGATTCTAAAAGAACATTAACAAATGTATTATAAAATAGAAAGGTTCTTTTTCAAATATTTAATAAAAAATTTGATTATACGGGGGAGTATAATGCATCCTACTAAACAAGAATCCAAGGTAAGTGTTTTTTATATCAACTTCACTCCATTGAGATGTATTTTATATTATAAACCAAAATAATTTTATACGGTGTGTATATTAGCATTTTTAATTTTATATAATTAATTTCTCTTTAATAATTTTATTTAAAATTTCAGTTCAAGTTTTATCTTTTAAGGGGTTTTGATTCAAAGGTTTCCAAGAAATAACAATTTATTTTACATTCTCAGTTTTAATTGAGATTATTTTTGTTTAATTTTTTTTCAAATAATATTATGATATATTCCTATTAAAACATTTATATTCTAATATATTGTAGTTATTTGTGGGATTTACATGTTTTAATTAATTTTATCCGATCATTGGTTCTTAAAATGATTGAGAATGTGTTTTTATAAAATATTGGCCTTATTTCCTCTTTAGTTGATGAAATTTTTAATCCATGACTAGTTTTTTTGAAATGATCCCAATAATTTTAATTTCTAATATCCATTGATTATTAAAATTCATTTTAAAATATATTTTTCTTTATTTTAAAATTTCCAAGAGGGAATCTTTACAATTTTTTCAGAACATGTTATTTATGATTTTTACAAAAAATGTGGAAGGAATACTTATTTAAACTTTTATCAAATGAATAAATTTTCCTATCATCATGACCGTTATTTGCCTTGAATATTATTTTAAAATTTTCCATGGTTATTTTCAAGGAATGTTTTTTCAAAAATAATTTCATTTTTTTTAGTTTTTAATGATACTGAATGAAAAGGATATTTTCCCAGTTTTTAAAGAAATATTAGAATATTATTTTAAAGGTATTTTTTATCTATGTAAGAGTCCTTTGTTGTTTATTATGATTAACTAGGGACAAGATATAATGACACCATTCTTGTTATTTCTCTCAATGTCTTATAATTATGTTATTTTGAAATCATTATGAAACATATTTATTTTTTTATGGGTTATTCTATGATGAATTGATGGTCTTATTTCATCCTTTACTAATTAATGGTTTTATGTTAATTAAATTTCCCATGATCACATTCCCTATCAGTCTCTTTAATTTCATTGTAAATTTTTTTTGTCTTTCATGTGTGTATTTTTAATATCATGGATACATTCAATATTGACTTAACTATGTACCATTTCAATATACATTATTAATTGAAGGAGGATTATTTATTTAATTTGCAGAGGAAATATTGATGTGTCATATTCTAGATTCAATATAGATATTTATTTATTGATAAGGAATATTGATTATATATGATATGATTTATTCAATATATGACAAATGCATTGGAAATATGTAAGTTATGGGTGGGTCACATTATAGATATCCTCTTGATGCATTGATAGCCCTCATAAGACAAAATAGGTAGGCATGATATATAGGCTATGGATATAATATTATTTTATAATAATTGGGTAATTTTTGTATACCAAACCATATAATGAATGTTTCTTGTCCAAGGCCTTGAGTGTAAGATTTTTGATGTACTGGTTGAGTCCTTAATGTTAGGATCATGAATGCCCAACATTATACATTTAATTCATTAAAATTTGAATATTTATTATCGATGTGTTTGTTTTATTTTCCATGGATATATTTTAAAGCTCAATTTACTAATTAAATGAAATATATATATTTATTATTTACTCTATCATATTTTTATGCCTTATATATTCACGATAGCATTCTTTGTACACTTTCCCTTAATAATAATCTAATATAACCCTTTATTTTTTTTCCTTTCCCCAGGATATAAAGAGGGGATCTTTGAATGAAATACAAAGATGTAGGAAAGTTTTTCATCCAATGTTTTTATCTACCAATGTATTATGGAATCCATGTATGTATCTAGTTTTTCAAAACATTTAATCTGATCAATACCTTGTGATTCAATCATTTTTATAGTGTTATAATATAATTATTTAAACTCCAGCTTTGGGTTACTCAAGTTGATGTTGCTTCATTTGGAGTGGATGGAAGAGAGATCCTTTTATAGGTAAAAATAAAGTCAATTTCACTAAAAACTTGAGTAAAGTGAAGGGTAAATATGGAATCACATGAGAGTGAGGTGAGCTAGGTAAGAAATGCAGGATTTACAACCAAACCAAACATAAGACTTATATAATGTTTGGATATCATGGTAATTACAAAAAATTCAATCCATAGTAATTTACCTCTTTTAACATTGTTTAATTATATACTTTGATAATTATTTTTTTTACTAAAAATATGAGATAACCCATCTTAAATAATTTAAATATTATTATTAAAACATTACTCAATTCTATCTAATTCAATTTCTAAATATGTTAAATTTAACTTTTAAATGATAATTTAAAATCTATAGAAAACAAATTATAGGAAAATGACTTTTCAAACATTAAGTATTATCTATCATATTTAATATCAAATTATAATTAAATGAGTCTTGATATATAATTTTATGCCTAAAATATTATATTCTTTTAAAATCATACTTTAAAAGTGTCTAATTTAATTTATTAAGATAAAAATTTACAACACTTATAAAAATAATTATTTGAAAAATATCTCTTTTTAACATTAAATTATTTTAATAACATCCTAGAAAAATTATTATTTATTTTCAACCCATTCAATTTTATCAATCAATTTGTAATAAAATCATTCAGTTAATTTTATAAATACATTAAATTAGTATCATTCTTTAAATGTTATAGAAAATATATAACGTATAAAAATACATATTATTTTAGAAATTGAAATATTTTTACCAATAGATCATTTCAGATCATTCAAGAATTAATTATTATACTTGAATTATATGATTTATAATATGTTACTAACTTTCATCTATAACAATTAAACCATTTGGATATGTGTATATCCCACATCCATATATCCAACAACCATATATTTACTGACTATATGGCTAACGCCCATATAACCAATGACTATATTACATTACTATATATATCTTTACATACTTCTATTAAACCATTCATACTATTACATAATTTCTTTCTCAATATATTTATCAAATATCTAATTTTTTTAATTTTTTTATAGTTATGATCAATGATATAATATTTATGGTATATTTTGATATTGATAATTTCAAACATATAGTATTTGTATTTATGTGTGGTTTCATTCCTTTAGTAATTTTAGTAATTATGTTTAATTTATTTATATTTTAATTTATTTAATTTTTTATTTTAATTTTATACCATAATGGATAAATCAGTGTTGATTTTTTTTTGTGTTATGTGTAAGATAATTTATCGAACACATGAGGTTTATTTTAAAGGAAATAAAAACTAAAATTGTGGGGTGTTAAAATATAAAAGATAATTCTAGTAAGGAATTTATATTAATATAGGGAATTTTTTCATTTTTGTGATTATGTGAAATAAAAATAATAAACTTTATATAGGATGGATTGTTTGTATCTTGACTTGGATAAGAAGAGAGGGAAGAAAATTTGATCTTATCAGAGCATTTAATTTGGATTTAGAGATGTACAAAGATAAAAAAAATTCTATATTGATCTATAATAGACCATAAAATAATAAATTGTTGAAAACTTATTTAGAGAATTTCATGGAGTGTGAAAAATAAGAAGTGATCATTGGGTGAGCACTAAATCACCCCTAAACTTTGTAATTGTTGTTTCCCTTAGAATGAAGTGAACATGATGAATCTTTTGTCCATTGAAAAGTGTGTGATAGTGGATTTTGCAACACTATCACATCATCTTTTGTAAACTCCTTGGATGTTTCCAAGTGTGGGTGGACTAAAAAAATTATTTTCTTTGTGTGCACTTTGAATTTATATATTTTTGGTTGATATTCAGTGTGAATGACGCCAAGGTAGAAATAGCTTATATAAAGTTCTTTCTAATTTGTGAATAAAATATATATGCATGAGGGTTTACAAAATATAATTTTAAAATATATAGAACCCTGATTCATCCCCCCCCCCCCCGCCCACCATAGTTCCTTGGGATGGTCAATATAACCCACTTGTCCCAACATAATCTTGCCACCCTGGTAGATTGAATTTAATCATATAGGTATTCTTAAATTATAATCCATGTGTTTATCATCAGTTTTATCCATTCCTATTTTCATTTTACCATATCTAAAAATCATATGGTAAGAGAAATAATGATTGGATACCATTTGTAAGTCACCAACATGGTCATCCCGAATAGTATTGAGTAAGGTATTGTTATGAATCCTCTGGCATTCCACCCCTTATACCAAAGGTCTCTAACTAATGGATTGAGTCTATGATCAACCTTTTTGATAATATAATTTTAGTGTTATAATCTAAAATAAAAAATAAATAAATAAACATTATACATAATAGTATATTAGTGTATTTATATGGAATTATAACAATAACATAACTATACGAAAAATAAATATAAAACCATGTAGTATCAAAGTGTAATATTTAGCCCATACATTTAATATATCTATGGGATCACTTATTGGTCGAATAAAATATAAAATTTAAACAAAAGTTTAAAAAAATAAATGAAAATATACACTATAAATACCAATACTATTTTGTATCCCATCTCTAAACCCCACCAAACTTTTCCAACCTAATCACTTGTAAAACCTATGTGTAGTCTTATATATTAGACATAAGTTCTGCACATCCACCATGGTGAACATACAGGGTGACAGAATAAATCTTATTAGGATACCACCAATGGACCCCCAAATATATTCCATAATATTTTAATTTTTGCATGAAAAAATAATTAAGTAGTAATAAAAAACATGAAAGTAACCAAGTCAGGTTATCCTGTGTTAACAAGACCACCATGACATCAAAAACTACTTGATTTAGACCAATCATGTGAATTATACACATTATACCAAAGGAAACCCACCATTAACTACCTTGGGTCAACCTAACACCTCACCCTACTCAGATTGACACAAGTCCTAAATATTATTACCGGTCACCATGAGCTGGAAACTAGTTTTGGGGTAGGAAATGATCTAGTCATCAGGAATGATATCACCTAGGGATAATAATATTGTTGAAAATACTTCACTGAGAATTAGGCATGGTTTGTCCATAAATTGGACTTCCATTCATATCAAATAAAAAAATACAAATAAATAAACAAGAAAAACCTCGAATAATCCAAATTGGAATCAAATGAGAAATAATGAATAGAAGTGGTTATTCTCATCCTTTAAAAACAACAAAAATAAATAATGTACATTCTTACAAATCATACAAGAATAAAATAACCACATAACAAAAATAGGAAAGGAAAGGAAATCCAATATAGTTGGAAAATTTGGATTATATATACTCCTCCAAAAAATAAAGAAAAAAACCCAAGACACGTCTTGAAAATCATTATGTGAAAAATGGTCACTCACCATATCCACAACATTCATCAAAAGACTACCGTAATGATATCCAAAACTGAGATCAATACCCAATCATCTATTTAAAACATGATAGTTTCATATACACTATCCAATGTGAATGTAGTTGTCATCTAAATAGGCCCGATAGGATCACCAAATTTTTTATGTAATTCCTTTTATAAAACATTTCATAAATTCAAGTCTAAGCATCATTCAAAAAATAAAATTTTCTAAATGTAAAGAATAAAAAAAACTAGTATCATACATAATCCTTTTTTCCAAGAACCAATGTAAGGTCTCTTTGCAAAACAAAAAAAACTTTTTTTCTTGAATACTATGATTTCAAAACATAAGATATAAAATAAATTTTCCTTTAAAATTATTTCTTTTCAAAAATATTCCTTTATGAACCAAGGTATTAAATAGAACATTTAGAATAGAAAATGTTTTAAAACAATAAGTGGTGGAATTCCAAGTTTATGAAACAAAAATATAATTTTATTTCTTCTAATACCTTTCATAAATACCTATTTTCAAAACATTTTTAAATGTAGACCACATCATAAATATTGAATTTATATAATCAAAGGGAATTGTTATAGAAATAATTATAATAAAACAAAATAACAATAATTAGATTGGTGTCACTAAACCAAATAAATCCAATGAGAATGAACATAAATTATATATTGTGAATCCCCAAATGAAATCATCATAAACTAGATACACATCATGGGAACTTACTAGGTTCTAACATGAACTGACCCTAGACCTGGTATCATGGAACACTTAGCTTGCTACATGATCCTATCTATTATCCTAGTATCCCTTTTAGACTAATTGGGCTATATAATCCATCCTTGTTGGGCCACATAATCCATCCTAGTAAAACCGGTCCACTAACCCTAGTCATAGCATAATCTAAATTGGGGAAACACTCATTTGGGGTTTTCTATTTCTCCACCTAGGGTTCCCATGATATATCTCCAAGTGAAGGTTAGCAATATAACAAACAAGTGATCAAAACATACATCAATTTCAAAAATGATACACCTCACCTCACCTTCAACACCATCACAAGAAATATCCCATTTAACATGAATATTCATAAATAATAATAATTATAAAGGATATCCAAAGATGAATACAGGGGGGATCAAAAATATGGGTTCTACAACCTCAAAAAAACTCATTTCAAAAAGTGATAACTGGGCCTATAAAATGAATTTCAAAGTCTAATCCTTGAAACATTCATGACACAAATGAACAAAATTGAATAATTTTTATAAAAATTTAAATAGACCTTTACATCCCTTATATAAAACTAAGTTACAAAACATCATTTGAAAACATCAAGGTTTTAAACTTTTAAAATAAAGGATCTCCCTCCCTGAGGAGTAACTTCAAACCAAAACTTTATTTAAATTAAAAGAACTATTAAAACATAGGTTTCATTCTTTTAGATATAAAATTAAGGATTGGACCCTTCATTAAAACATAGAATTTACTTAAAATATAATTTTTGTGATTTTCACAAAGACTTTTCATGTACAAAAAATAGTTTTAAACAAACATAAGAAATTTATTTAAACCTTCTATTCTAAGTAATTAAAATATAAGAAATATTTAAGAAAATCCTCATTGGTATTTTTTATACATGTAACTTTATAAATAAATTGTTATAGAAAACCCAAGCATTTAATGATGTGTTGAATAAAATAATTTCATAGAAACGCCTACCTCAAACAAGAGGGAACCACTCACCTTCCATAGAGAGAGATAAACTATGTAATATAATGACCTCTTAGAGCCCCAAATAACAAAATCCTCTTGTTTATTCCCATATTGAACCCTAAATTTGAGTCGAATATCAATTAGAGTTCATTGAAGAATAGAAAACCAAGGGTGTGGAGAAAAGGAGGAAAATAGAAGAATAATTATGGTCTAAACTTGAAGAACCACATTAAATTAGAGGAGGAAGCCAAGATCCATATAATAAAGGAGGAGGATCTCCCTTGAGATCTCCCAAGAACTTTACAGATGATATATAGCGGAAAATTGGTCAAAACCCTTAAAATATAAAATGGGGATATTTATACAATTATAAAAAATAAGACATAACAGACAACCACCATGGTGAAGCACCCCTCTCTAGGTAACTCTATAGTGTGGCCTCTAGGAATGTAGTATGGAGAACCTACTTGGGTTATATACATAGATCATGTTCCTAATACACTAAGGTGCATCCATAAGCACCACGAAACAAAACACCAACTCTAGGAAGAACCAAAAATCTCAAGATCTAGGCCAATGTGGAATGGATTTTCCACTCCATGGTGTAGCCACGCCCATAGTTTCCCATTGTAGCACAATACACACCAACACTGCAATTTGTTCATCAATCCTTGGGGAAATTTCACAAAGGAATGAATAAATTTCTCACTATTAAATAATCTCCTTCAAAACTACAAGGCCTTTTACAATAGTTTGGTCTACTTTATCTCAAAATTATAGAACTCCAAAAACATGAAAACTCAAAAAAATCAAACTAATACCCAAAACTATTAATACTAAATCACTCAATAAAATTGGGGTGCAATTATTCACCCCAACATTCCACTTTCCAGCCCCATAAATTCATTTTAAAAAGTAGAAACAATTAATAATTAAAACCTCAATACCCAACAAAAGTGATGGGAAGGTACTATAAAAATTCAATAAGTCTAGTGAGAAAAGTGCATCAGGAAACACTTACCTTCCAAAATAAATGAAACTAATTCCAAAGAACCATAAAAACATCCCCAATAATAAATATAGAAAAAAAGTATAAGAAACAAGGCTCACATATTATGAAGGTCTATAATAAGTCTCCCAAATGTTTAGAATTCATCTAAAATGGTGAGATTCTAAATAAACACCCCTACTAAAAGGACATCACTAAAGAAATCAAATTTCCTTAAAGTGGCTCAATGGAAATAATAATCATCTATAAAAAACCAACCTTCTAGGAGACTGCTCTAAAATATCAAAATATAGCATAATACAAGGAATTTCCCGAAGGACTGTAAACATGGTCAACCAATCCATCAACATCTAAAAAATTAAAAGGTAAGGATATATCTATCTAAAAACATGCCTCAATAATAAAAAAACACAGGTTATGCCTTCCTATTGTGAAGTAGTAAGGGTAAGTAACCTAAGACCTGGCTCATAGAACTCTCTATCATGGTGAACGTGAAGAAAAGAAACCTAATAGGGAATAATCTAAAACTAGGTACCATTCAATGAACAAACTAGAATATTATAACACTGATTCTAGTCACCTCATATCACGCACAATGCACCCATGAGAAAATTATAAAATGAAAAGTCTCAATACACATCCATCATCACATAAAATCCATAAGTGAATAACAAATTAATGAGGCATCAGAACAACCAAGCTAATATACACCCATACATACAAGGATGGATGAAAATACCAAAGTTACCTTATTCTAAAATAACATATAATCTCAACTAGATCTAACCAAAAAGAACATAAAACCCAAAATAATTCCAAATATGAGTTAGATCCAAAACCTCCCATCATTATAAGAAACAAAAATAAATATAAAAATGACCCTTTTCAACCTAACTCTACAACTCTAGATCAAATAACCAATGATTAAATTTAACCTTTATTTCCCATTACACTCACTTCCTAATAAAACATCAGACCAAATTCAACATAGAAAACCTGAGGTCAAATTAGATAACTATCTCAACTAAATGAGCTCCCTATAATTCATTGATGAATATCTCAGGAGAAATGAGTGTTAATTCTATAAAAATTGTAATAGTCCTTCACCACTTTCTCACATTGATGAAGGATCATAAACTCAATCGCTTTCAAACTAAAGTTCCAAGTGTTTCTATAGAAAATTTGTTTCTATTAATTATCCTTAACTACCCCATCTCTTAATGTGAACTATTGTCACTATATAAGGTAGATGAGTGATGAATCATGAAGTCTATAAACGCAAAAGATTCCAACACTACCACTTTATTAAAAGTTTATGAAAAAACAATATCTAGAAGAGATATACCAAAATAATGGTAAAAATCACCTTAAGGATTATTGTTTAGGACAAATTTTCTATAATTTATTGAGACCTTTTTGGGAGGAACATTTTAAATATCATGAAGCATGAATCCCAATCATTCATTACTTACATCTCTAGATCATAAATCTCATTAAACCTAAGGGATTAAACTTCAAAACACCAATATAATAAAACTGGAATACTGCAATAAATGTATTTTCTTTAAAAATTACCACATCTACAAAGAGTCTAAAAACTCATTTTATAAAATCTAGTCAAATTCTAAAAAAATTAACTTCCTTTATAAAACTACAGAAAAATCCATTTCATGACATAAAATTTCATCCTCCCTGCCATGGAGCTATAAAAACACTCACATTGGATCTAAAAACCATCATCTTCTCGAAAATAAAAAGCCTATTGAACATCAAAAAATTCTCCTTTATTTCCAAAATACACCCTGGTTTCCATTATAAAACCAAAACTTTTCATAAAATTTACTTCCTTTTCAAAATATTTCTATAAAATATTCTCCCATATAAAAAAAATTTCAAATACCATAACGAAACCAACAACTTTAATAATATCTAATGAAATTTAAAAAATTATTTTCAATTAAACCATAATAGTAAGTTCTAAAAACTAAAACATTCCATAAATTTGATTTTTAGATGAACCACCAGACTATTTTTAAACCAAAAAAATTCCTTGAAATCCCATTTTATTTCAAAAAAATCCAATTCAATTTTAAACCAAACACTATTGAAAACATACTCTAATAAAGTCAAAATATTTTTCAATTCAACAACTAAAAACTAGTATTTTTAAAATTAGACCACTTTAAAAAATTCTTTTCACAAATAATAGTAGATTCTAAAAAATGATAAATAATATATACACATTATAAAACCCTTGGTGGTCCATCTCATATTATTAGAAAACACTCGAAATTAAAAAATTCTAAATAAAAAATTTAAGAGGGATCTAGAGTTGTGTATGGTGTGGCTGAATAATTTTTCAGACCATACATCGATCAGGTAGCGGCCTCTAAGTAGTTTATGGGACCATTTTTATGAAATCCACATGATTTTCTAGTCCATGTGATGTAACCATGAAACTATTATTATTCCAAAATATTATCTTAAAAATATAAGGAAATACCCAAATTATCAGATATAATTCAATGGATATCAAAACATCATCAAAATAAAGAAAACTATAATCCAAATTCAAAACACAAATCCAAAATACCCATGGAAACTCAACTCTCTCCGTGAAAGGTTGTGATTAGGAACCTACTCATGACCTACCTCCTAGGTTTCAAAAGTCATAGTCTCAATACTTATATTTAGAACCCAAATAACAATAGGATTATCTAATACCATTTTGTAATGAACCATCCTTAGTATAACTAACACATCACTACACCCATCTATCTAAAAATATCGAAGAATATTCCTAATCACCATGGGATAGAAACTAGTTCCATAACATAAAATGTGACAACCTATGGGAATAGTTTTCCCCCTAGATGAAAATAAAGTAATGTAAAATTCACTGAGAATCTAACATGGTATTTCTATACATTGAACTTCCATATATATCAAATAAATGGATATAAATAACTAAAAAAGATAAATATGGAATTACAAAAGGGTATCAAATGAGATATAATCAATAAAAGTGGTTATTCTCATCCTTTAGACATAAAAATAATAAATAATCAATATTCTTAAAACACACAATGTAATAAAATCATTACACAACAAAAATAGGAAAGGAATGAAAACAAACTATAACTAGCCAAATTTGGAAATACATACTCTCACCAAAAATAAATTGAAAATATGAGCCACCAATCAATGATCTCCATGTAATCCATAGTTACTATTCACATCCAGAACTTATATAAATGCACTACCCAAATGATATTCAAAACCAATATCAATACCTAGGTAGCTATATAAAACATGAGAGTTGCAAGTTTTGAGCTAAACAGGTCCTATAAGATTTCACTAAAAAGAATTTTCAACTAATTTTATAAAACATTTACTAAATTTTCATTTTAAAATCATGTATAAAAAAGGTCTTATAAATAGAAATCATATATAAAACTAGTATCATACATTCTCCTTTTTCTAAAAACCAAGGAAATGCCTCTTTGGAAAATAAAAATGATTTTGATCTTGAAAACAATGATTTCAAAACCTAAAATATTAACTGAACTTTACATTAAAATTATTTCTATCCAAAAATAATATTTTATAAACCAAGGTATGGAATCCACCATTTAAAATAGAAAAAACATTAAAATAATAAAGTAGTGTGCTTCCAACATTATTAAACCAAACAAAATCATTTTCCTTCCTTCAAAACCTTTAAAAAATACTCGTTTTTAGTACATTTTGAAAAGTAAACCACATCATAAAGAAATAAGGCATATAATAAAAGGAAACCATCATGGAAATTATTGAAATACACTAAAATAAAAACAATGAGAATAGTGCCACTAAACCAAACAAATGTAAGGGAAACTCATATAAAGTATGCAAACATAATCCCTAAACAACATTATCAACTACTAGATACACATCATATGAAATCACTAGGTTTTAACATGAAATGATAATTAACCTGGTATCATAGAACACTCAATCAGATATGTGAACCTATCTATCATTCTTAAATCCCTCTTGGAATAACTGGGAAACATAATTTATCCTTTGGGAATTTATTGTTTCAACAATAATCTATGAATATTATTGATTTTTATACTAAAAATTACCCTTATTTATAGTACTAATGAAATTACTTTAAGTGTTTTTTAGGATTATATTTTTTGATAAATTTATCTTATTTTTGGTTTAAATTTTTGTATAAGGTATTCTAGTTATATTAATAAGTATTTTGGAAATATTGTCAATGCCTTATGTTCTTAAGAGGAATGTATGGTTTTCAAACCCTGTATTTGTAGTAAACATATGGATCTGGTACCCTAATCTGTTATAAAATTATGGATAAGAAATCATAATTTCTATAGTGACCCTATATTTAGGAAACTAATGTATAGTTTAAAAACACAATGTTTTGATGTTAACCATACAGTGTCAACTATACTTTCAAAGTTAACCCTATGTTTTACTTTATCAACTACAGAGTTTAAATTCAAGATATTTTATGAAACTTATAAAATGATCTTATTGGGATTATTTAACCTCATTTTAAATATTCTTAAATATTGATTAAAAGGATATATGTTCAACAGATTAAATCATTTCTATTTTTAAGGGAAGTTGTGACTTACTTTGAATGTTTTAGATTTAAATACTCATGATTTTTTAGGATATGTTTTTGGATATATATAACCAAATTAAAATTGAGTTCATATTGTTAAATTAATACTATGTGTTATATCATTCACATGAGTATTTACTTTTAAAAAAATAATAAACCTCTTTGATATTATCAGGATATACACTTTAGAGACATATATGTTTTAATTTTGTGTTGTTTGAGTGTTGTTCTATTTATGGTGATAATATTGTTTCATTACTATATTTATTAAATACCATTTGTAACCATAATCTATTTGAAAATATTATTTATTTAATAATCTTATCTATTAAGAAGAAGATCAATTATATGTCATTTTTTTGTGAAACTATGAGCTAAAACTATTTCTCATCAAATCAGTTAATCATTATTTCTTAGAGTATAGCCTATTTGTACTCATTCATGATGGAGTGTTACATGTTCACACTAATATATTTATTAAAAGGTTTTTTGTAAAATAAATTTTCTTATTGTAGGGTTTCAACTACCTAAACTCAGTTGTGGAGGTGTTATGATAAGAGGACTTATTTAGTGAAAATTGCAATCTCGTTGAGAGAGTGTTGGTGGAGTAGACTAGGGGATCTCTGTGACCTAAACCACTATGAAAAATGTTCTGTTATTCTTCCCTTTTTCCACATCATAACTTTCTTAAAGAATAGAACATTGTATATCATCATAATATATGAATATGGATAAAATTTTAATATGTTAAGATTTTAAAAAGGACACAATTCAACATCCTACCCCCCTTTTCTGTATCATTGAATTATTTTGACCTAAAAATTGTATTATAGGTTTTCTTTTCAAAGATGTCTGAGAAGATCTAGAAAGATTGAGTAAAAGTACTATACAAAGAAATTATCGATGGAAGAACTTAAATAAATAATGTTCATGATATTTTATCCTTATTTTAATGGTGATAATTATGGATGATGAAATGATCACACTATTATCTGTTTTAATAATCTGGAATTGAATGTTTACATAAATATTTATAAACCCTGTAAAATCCCCAAAGCACAAAAAAAGTGGGATGCACCTAAGGAAGCTGAGTATGATTTCATTTCAAGAGACATGAATAATATTATACGTAGAGTTTTTTCAGATAAATTCGATCAAGTATCTTAATGTACTACTGCCTATGTGATAAGTAAAACTATATATGTATCTTATATAGTAACTAATAATGTTTGGAAATTAAGATAATACGTTGTAAAGTTAAAGTTCAACACTTTCAAAATTTATAATGGTTAAAGTATCACTCAAATGAATTGAAGATTGACTAAAATAGTCAATAGTATTACTACCTTGGGAAAACCAATTTATTCAATCAGATCAAGATCTAAACGTTCTAAGAGTCTTGCACTCTAAACTAAATGGGATATCAAAAGAAATTATACAATCCTTTCTTGTATCAGAACTGAAAATAAAGGATTTGATTGTCACTCTATTTCTATATGAAGAATAAATGAAAGCTTAACCTAAATACTATAGGATGAAAAAAAAAGTATAATACCACCCTTAAAATAATACTCAAAATTTTGTAAATAAATTAAAAGAGTATGTTGTATTATTAAATGATTCATAATTATCTTATTACGGAATGGAACTGGTTAATCTAGCCATAAGATTCAATAAATTTTATAATAATGGAAAAGTTTTCAAAATTCATTCAATAGTATCAAGAAAGATGGTCGAGGACATAAAGAATTAAGCTGATATAAATTCAAAAAAATGAGACATATCAGACCTGATTTATCATAACTGATATTAAAGAAAAGAAAAATGGAAAAGATATAAAGGAAGTATCAAATGAGAAGTAATTATGATAACAAGGGTAAAAAGATATAAAGGATACTTATAGTGCCTATGAGGACTATAATAGTACTTCTAAAACTGATTCAAAAAAAATTCAACCAATTTGAAATTAAATATATTCTTTATGGCTAAATAAGAAGAATAGGTATAGTCTTACTATTATTTTTCTTCCAATTTTGAAAGTTCATCTAATATTAAATTAGCTACTTACTGTTCAATTCTTAAATAATAATACGAATCTCTAACAAAAAATCATAATTCACTAAAAAATTATTCATAATTTAGTTTTAAATGAAAATTATTTTATGCCAAAACAACAGTTGTAATTAAAATAACAATTTAGAAAATCTACCTCAAATTGCAGTATTCAAGAAAATAAAATTAATGAGTTTTAGGCCAAAGTAGAGTCATCCAAAAGTGTTGCCAGTTTATTAACTAAAGGAAAATAATATCTAAATCATATTCTTGGTAAATATTTTCATAAAAAAGTGAAATATAAAATAAAAATCAATAGTGTAAATTCAAAATCATATAGAAATTATTTTTTACCTAGTTCTAAGAATAACAACATATCAAGATTCACATGTTTTTATTGTGGAATTAAGGGTCATTGTTATAATAACTATTATTTGAGAAAATATCAAATCCTTTGAATAAAAAAGGATTTTATTTCTATAAATATATTCAAAGATATCCCTTTAAATTTTGGAAAATTTATGAAAATATGGTTACCCATATATTTTCTTGCAAATATACCTTGACCCAAGAAAATTAGACTATCAAAATATTTTTTTATTAAATTTTTTTGTAGAAAAAAATGTGATAGGATCAAAAATTCAGTATGTTATATGGATAGGGGATTTTCCATAAACAAGAGTGGAGAATCTTCAAATTTTCATACATTAGAAAAATTATATAGAGGTGATGTTATCATTAGTGATAATAAAAGAGGAAAAATAGTAGTATTTCGATTATTTAGATATCCAAAATCAATTTCGATCAAAAAATAAATATATTTTCAAGGGTTGAAGCACATTATGATTTGTATCTCTCAAATCTAGTATGATATTTTTTTTAATTTTTCTAATAATTCTTTCTCTATTTTTAAAGATAAACTAATTAAGTTTAGATAATCTAGAATTGAAAATGTTAATACTTTGGATATTAATTCATAGTGTGAAAAAAAAGTGAATTTTTTAACTACAGGGGAAAATGAATCCTAGATTTCACAAAATGAAATTAGATTCTGTAATATATTTACTTCTTATAAACTATATAATAAACACTTAGTTTCTAATTTTCCTAGTATTAAATATAATAAATATAGATTTTACAATGCATTCTAAATAATAAATAAACACAAGTCATCCATTAAATCTCTTAACAAGGTTGATACATCCAAACCACTAGGACTTATCCACATGGGTTTTTTTGGACCATCAAGAGTAGATATATTAGTTTTCATGTCATATGTTTTTTTTGTTAATGATTTTTCTAGATTTACTTTGGTTTATTTCCTAAAATATAAAATTGAGGTTTTTTATATTTTTATACTTTTGTAAAATTATTCAAAATGAAAAAGATTTTAGAATAATTTCATTGAGAAGTGATCATGGTGGAGAGTTTGAGAATCAAGAATTTAATTATTTTTATTTAGGTCTAGGTATTAAACATGCCTTCTCTGCTCCAATACCACCTCAAAAATGGAATTATTTAAATAAGAAATGAGAGTATTCATGAAATTGAAATAACTCTGTTAAATGAATCCTGTATTCTGACCTATTTTTGGGAAAATTTTGTTAACATAGCATTCCATATTATGAATAGTGTTTTATTAAAACACTTTTTAAAAGAAACCATACCAATTATGAAATAACAGAAAACCTAAGGTCATATACCTTAAAGTGTTTTAAGGAAATGTGTATATTTTTTATACTAAGTAAAATATTGGCTAATTTGATCCAAATAATGGATATTATGCAACTTATAAAGCTTATAGAGTGTATAATAAAAATTCATGGGTAGTTGATGAATCTGTTCATGTAAAAGTTTGTTAAAGTGGTCCTTTCGATTATAGAAAAAATCAAATTGATAAAGTCACTAATTTTTTAGACAACATGAGACGTGAATCTCATAAAGATGATTTTAAAAATAAACTATAATATGATGAAATCCATTTTGGTCTAGAATAACAGGAAACAAGTGAATCCAAAAGTGTCTTACCAAGACAACCTTGAACCTGAAAGGATCATCCTTTAGAAACTACAATAGTAAATCTAGATATATGAGTTAAGACTAGTAGTATTGTAGAAAATCTAGAGAAATTATATACCTTACTATCTCAATTAGAACAAAAAACTATAGAGGAAGTATTATAATATGAATTTTGACTAATAACTATGCAAGAAGAGCTTAACCAGTTTAAAAGAAACAAATTTTGGGAATCAGTTGATAGATCATCTAATCATCTAGTAACAGGAGAAAAATCGGTTTTTAGAAATAAGTAAGATCAACATTAGATAATTACAAGAAATAAAGATAAATTAGTAGTTAAATGATATAATCAAGAAGAAAGAATAGATTATGATGAAACATTTACACCTATTTTTAGATTAGAAAAGATTATAATCCTTTTATATTATATATCTTATATGAATTTTAAATTATATTATATGGATGTAAAATCTTCTATTCTAAATGGATATTAAGTGGAGGAAGTTTATATTGAACAACCACCAAGTTCGGAAAATCCTCATATACCAAATTCTGTTTTCAAACTTACTAAACCTCTTTATAGACTTAAACAAGGACCAATATATTGGTATGATATATTATGTCTTTTTCTAATAGAAAATTGATTTTTTATAGGATTGGAAGATCCTAATCTCTTTAAGAAAATTTTTTATTCTGATATTTTAGTATTACAGATTTATTTAGATGATTTTATATTTATTTCAACTAATAAAAATATTTCTAATGATTTTTCAAAACTTATACAAAAGTAATTTTAAATGTGTAAGATGGGAAAATTAAATTTATTTATTGGTTTTAAGATATATAAAAAATAATGGGAATTTTTTAAATATAAATAAATAAACTATTAATGTATTTAAAAATTTTGGACTTAAAAAAATAAAACTTATACAACACCCATGTGTACCAATATAAAACTCCACATAGATAAAGCTATAAAACCAGTTGACAACATGTTATATAGAGGTGTGATTGGAAGTATTTTATATCTTTCTAGTAGTTGACCAGAATTTTTGTTTTCTATTTGTATTTGTGCTAGATTTCAATAAATTACAAAAGAATACCATCTTAATATTGTTAAATTAATTTTTAGATATTTTGAAATAAACTATTTTGAAATCATTTCTTTACCCAAAAACATATGATTTTAGTTAGATATCATATTTTAATGACGATTTTGGAGTTTTTAGATTAGATATAAATAGTATTCCAAGAACCTATAATTTTTTAGAGAAGTAATTAGTTTAATAGTAAAGTAAGAAACAATATGGAATTGATTTTTCAAGATATAAGGCATAGTATAACACTATTGGAAGTTTTTGATCACAAGTGTTTTGGATCAAACACACACTGCTGGACTTTGGACTCAATTTCAATAATTTTCCTATTTTATGTGACAATAAAAGTGAATTTAATATTTTTAAAATCATATAATTCATTAAATTAAAAATCATATAGATATAAGAAATCATTTTATAAGAGATAATGTTCTAAAAATGTATATATCTTTCGAATTTTTTTAATAATGAATTTCAACTTTCCAATATTTTCACTAAACTGCTTCCCAGTGCTAGTTTTAAATTTAGTAAGAGGGAGTTAGGTATATTTAATTTTAAATAAAATTTTTATCATCTTTGATTAATTATTAGTGATTTATATATTATTATTTATTAGTAATTTAATAAATTATGGATTTATTACTCTTTTCTAAAAATATTCTTCTCAAAATTAAAATCCATAATGACTAATATGAGTTTTTTGGACTGAGAAACTGAACTAAAATCAACAAAATTTTTCAAACTCTCTATCTCTCTCTCTTATACTCAATCATGAACCCTTTCAACTTTTAGATGTCTTGATTTCTCTTTAAACCCCTAAAAACCGAACCTCACAGCTTCATATTTTTTTAATATTAAAGACAAAGAGGATATAAGAAGGTGGACTGATAAAATCTAAGCTCCAACACACTTCAAGAGATGGAAGATGAGGCCTTTAAGGGGAGTTTGTTGACTTTGAGTGGTTGTTTCAGAAAAAAACGTACTTTTAAATAAATCTATAGCTTTTCATGGTTTGAAATTCATTTTTAATGGTGAAAATAATGAGTATGTTTTTTATAGTGAAGAAAGAGAGTTTTATGAACATGACCAGTTTAGTATTGGTGACATGGAGGATGTCATATCCTCAAAGATAAACAATGTGGAGTTTTCATACTCTTTAGTAGAAATATATAATATTTTATAGTGTCTCCATAATGGGGGTTTAACTTGAATCTTTGGTCTATTGGAGATAAAAAACATAAATCTTAGGATATTATGTCTTGTGTTTTCTGGATCCACCCTAGTATTAAAGATTCTTGTAAAATGTCTTAAAGCTTGCAAGAAGGTACTAGTAAAATTTAATCAATCTTCTAGAGTTTCAAGGAATTCTGAATTAGAGAAAATTCTTTTTCCTAATATGTATGTCATTTTTTTATGTTAATTTAAATCATGTTTAATATGTGTGTGTGTGTGTTGAGGTATATGAATCATTTTTTTCTAAAGGAGGCCAAAATGTCTTTTATAAATATGGGAGGATTATTTCTCTTCTTTTGTATAAAAATAATGATATCCAAGATATTCAATTGGCCATTATATTTCATAATAGTAATATTATTTATGATGGAACCTTACTAAAATTTGGTTTCATTTGGAGCACCTAAAATGGAAAGATAATTCATATTTGTTATGATGATCAACAACTATTTGGTTCTCAAACTCAAGGGATATGGCTTCATGGTTCAGATTTATTAAATAAATAATAGAGGACATTATTGAGGAAATGGGTAGGAGACTTAGGGTTGATGTGTGTGAACCAACTACTTCAAACTATTTCCAATGTTCCCTTGAATAATCCTTAGTAGAATCCAACAGTGATACCCTTTATACAAGAAATAAATAAGAGACCAGAGTCTATGATTTAGGAACAAGAGGTAGAAGTTTCAAATTTTGAACAACTTGTGTTTATAGGTGAAACAACTGATTGTTTTGAAAGAACAACATAAAAAAGATGAGAATGAGGCTCATGAAGAAGATAAGGACGAAAATAATGCTCAATATGGTGAGAATTTTCAAACATGTATGGTTAAAACTATTGAAATAATTGAAAACCATAAAATATCTACTACTTAAAAATCCTTGGAAAAGTATATTAGTAAATATTGTGAGAAAATAAAAGTTCCTAGACCATTTTCATCATCACTAGTGAGAATATTGAAGTTCAATCCCTTGATGTAGTTTATGTAGTAAAACCATCACAAATTAATGAAGATGAATATTATGATTCTCATAGAATTAAAATTAAATATTTTTAAAAAAAATTAATTAGATTAATGAATTAAATTAAACCTTTCAAAGTGAGATGAAAGATTATAAATAAAATGGAAGATTTAAAATTTTAAACTATTCCAAATGTAAAGTTAGAATTAGTTTAGTCACATTTTAACACCCTAAGAGAAAATTATATTCCCAAAATATTTTTTGATGCATTTCAAAGAAAAAATTCTAACCAGCTTGGGAAGCTTAAAAAAGAAATATTTCAGAGTAACTTTTTTTTGAATTAAAGAAATGCTTAGGGAGTCAATTTGAATCAACAAAAAGTATTTCAAGTCAATCAAGGGATCCTAATTCTAGCCATCCACCTTATCAATATTTTATAATAGATTTTGAATCTATTAAATTAGTTTTATCTGTAATAAATGATCAGATTCAGAGTCTTTAGTTTGATAGTGTTCCACTTCACATTTTTTGTATAATAAGAAATATCTTTTTTGAGAAATTATAATTTAATGATTTTGATATTAGAAACCTTTTAAATCAATTATTTGAGACGCTAAAAAAGTTTGTACAGTATGCCAAGACTTTCCTTGAATTTTTAAAGGTAATTGTTTTTTGAAAATATGAAAATGGGATAGGACTCAAATCATTTGATGAAATTGTGGGTTGATATGTTTAATCACAATTTTAAAGGAATGATAGCAGTTATAAAATATGTTCATTAGGTTGATGGAGATTCAATCAAATATGACACCTCATCTAAACCAGAACCTTCACCCTAATCCAATCCTTCTTCTTAATTTGTTTATCTAAATTTTTCTTATAATAAAAGTTTTTTAATTATTTTCTACATTATAATTATTTTATTTATTTTCATATTTTTATCCAACTCTATTGACTATAAAAGAATGATTTTTTCTTATCTTAACAAAACATTCACTTATAGTTTAGTGCATCATTAACTGTGTTATATATGATTTTTCATAACTTTCTTTTTTATATCACACAAAGGGGAGGGGGAAATTGGGTATACACAATATTCTTATAAAAATAATATATTTAAAAACTAGTGAATAAGTGGAATATATAAATTTAAATATTTAAAAGAAATATATTTATTTTTTTCAATATAAACTCTTTATAATAGTCATTTTTTATCTATATATTATAAAACATTAAATAATCACTATAATTTATGATCTATTCATTTTAGAATATATTTTTTTGGTTATATTTCCAATATATCCTATAAGTTTTGTTACATAGTTTATGTGATCATAAAAAAGTGGGACATTCTTTGGAATCTATTATCTCAACAATACTCTATGAATCTTATTAATTTTTATACTAAAAAATACCCTTGTTTTTTTACTAATGAAATTAATTTAAGTGTTTTTCATGAATATATTTATTGATAATTTTATCTTATTTATGGTTTAAATTTTTTGTCTAAATTATTTTGTATATGTTAATAAGTATTCGAGAAACATTGTTCATACCCTACATTTGTAAGCGGATTATATAGTTTCTAAACCCTATGTTTAGAGTAAACATATGGATCAGGTACCCTACATTATTGTAAAAGTATAGATCAAGAAATTTAATTTTGAGACAAAAACAATGTTTAAGAAAATATAGTATGGTTCAACAACCCAATATTTTGAAGTTAACTATATGTTTTCAATCGTACATTAAATGTTAACCCTATATTTGACTTGGTCAACTACAGAGATTAAATTAAATATGTTTTATGAGATTTATATATTGGTATTTATGGGATTATTTAATCTATTTTTATATATGATTAAAGACCAATTCAAAGGCTTGTATTCAATGTAATAAATTGTTCTTATTTCTAAGGGAAGTTACAACTTTATTTGGTCATTTTAAATATAAATACTCATAATTTTTCATGAAATATTGTTGGATCTGTTTAACCAAAAGAAAATATAGTTTCTATTTTTAAATACCAACATTTATATAATTCATATTATTAGTACCATTTTGAAAAATAACATACTTCTCTACTATTCTTATAAGATACACTTTGGAGACATATATGTTTTGATCTTGTGTTGTTTTACTTTTTTTTCTATTGTGGTTTATGATATTGTTTTATTGATATATTTCTTGAAGATCATTTACAACCAAGATCACTTTAAAGTTTGTATTTCATAAATAATCTTATCTATGAATAAGAAGATTTATTATCTATCACTTGCTACTGTAATTTTGAGCTTAAACTATTTCTCATCAAATAAATCAATCATGATTTCTTATAGTATCAGCTTCTCATACTATGGTGTGGATTGAAATTTTTTCTATAAAATAACCTATATAATTTTAAGGTTTTAACTTCTTAAACTCAGTTGTGATGGAATAGGGATAAGAGGACCTATTTAGTGAAAATCACTAATCTCACTGAGAGAGTGTTGGTGGAATGGACTAGGGGATCTTTATTCCCCAAACCCCTATAAAACCTCTTGTGTTATTCTTATCTATTTTTCTATTATATAACTTTATTAAAGAATAGAATTTTTTATATCTTTATACATACATATATGGTTAAAATATTAATCTCTCAAGATTTTTAAAAGGACACAATTCACACCCTAGTTTGAGCATAATTAAATTATGGAAACACTCATCCAAACTTTTCTACTTAGCGACCTAAGGTTCCCATGATATAACTTGAAGTATAGGTGAGCAATAAAACTAAAAAGTGATCAACACACACATAAAATACATAATTTAAAAACCATAAATCACCTCCAACATCATCACATGAAATATACCCTAGTACATATAGAATCATAAATTATAATAATTCAAGTCCATTCAAATTATAGTACTCAGGGAATAAAAAATAAGGGTTCTACAACATCACGAAAAATCATTTCAAAATGTTCCAACTAGGACTATAAAATGATTTTGGAAGTTTAATCCTTGAAACATATAGGGAACACAATCATATAGTGGAATCATTTTTATTAAAATCCAAATTGGACTATAATTTTATTATGGAAAACTGAGTTACAAAACATCATTTGAAAACAGTATTTCTTTCACTTTAAAAACCAAATATTTTCCTCCCTTATGAGTCACTTGAAACTAAATAATTATTTAAATGAAACCAATACATAAAACATGGGTTTTATTTTGGATAGTAATCATGGATAAACTCCTTATTTTATAAAGGGAATTCATTTTAAAGTTCCCTTTTAAAATTTTACAAACACCCGGCATACATAATCATTTTATCGTAAAATGAAAATAAAAAATAAATTTATATTCTTCATTCCATGTACATAAAATCTTTGAAACGGTTAAAAACCCCTCAGGGGAATTATTTATATATGTAAATTTATAATTAAATGGTTTTAGAAAACCCAATAATTTCATAATGTGTATAATAAAATAATTTCACAGAATCACCTATCTCAATCAAGTTGGAAGCACTCATCTTCAAGGGAGAGATCCAAACCAATAAATAAGAATACCTCCTCAATCCCTAAACAACTTATGTCCCATGTTTAGACCAATCTCAATATAAAATATCATTAAATAGTTTTATGTACTTCTAAACTTCATTTTTTTCTATTTTTGCATGTTTTGGTTCTTTTATAAGCATTTGGTCATTCAAGAAAAAAATGTTGTTTTTAGGAAGAATATGTGTTGTGGTGTAGGGTATATTACATAGAGATTACCAATTTTGGAATGGATTTGCATTATATTGTGTAAGGGTATAAGGTATAGATTAATTTAGTATTTTCATCTTGTATTCCTTTGTGATGTGGCAGTGGGCTGCACCATGGAACTCTAGGTGGTTCAAGATGATGCTACTACCTATTTTCTCATAGCTACGGTGTGGTACTTATGATTTCTTTATATACATTCCTAAGTTAATTGGATATTTTTTAGTTCTACGATGTGTTTTCCTTGGGTTGTTTAACCAATAGGGGTTGTGGTGTGGTCTAGGGTGGTTGCATCATGGTTTGGGTATTTTAACCCATTCTACATCATGTCCTTGGGGGTTACAATATGGTCTATGTTTTTACAAACTTAAATTCACCAATCCCATTTTTAAAAACCAACTTATCCTCTCAAAAATAATTTTATATTTTGGATTTTTAAGTCTCTCGAGAGGCTTTTCTGGACTCCTCCGACAGATTTTTCTGGATCAAAACACCAGTGATCTTGTTTGATCTTCTCTAATAAGTGAATCTCATCTCGTGTAGTTTCTTCCAATATCATATTCTCTCATTCTTAGAGTGTGATAGATAATAATGTTTTTATGTATCTTATTTCCATGTTGAAGGATATTGATTCTAAGTTTGATTTCTTTATCTTCTTTTCCTCCATTCTTGTTTATATTTCTATTGCGGGTTATGATTTGATTACATCATTAATCGTAGGCGGTTTTGTGAGGTTTTACCCTAAAATTTAAACTCTATATTGCTTGATTTATTTTAAATGAGTTTTTAATTGATTTAAAATCCCATATTTGATATGATTTGATATATGATTTAAAAAGGTCATGGAATTATTGAAATCCCCCAATTTTAATGGAATTAAAATTGTTGGGTGGATTTTGAGAAACAAATGTAGTGAATTGAATTAAAAATGGATTCGATGAAATGAGATAATGATTTTATATTAATTTTTGAAATAAATGGATAAAAATTAAAGATGATTTGAAAAGGGCATGAATTTTATCAATACATGTTATTTGGTTTTGAAATGAAAAATCATATTGAAAATGAAATTGATAAATTGAACAGTGAATGATTAAATGGTTAGAAATGATTGATTGATTTTTTTTAATAACATGTGAGGATAAGAATTTATTAGGTGATTAGGACAATCATGTTATGACTCTGACTCCATAACATTGTGTTGACGATGAAAACACTAACTAAATCAAGATTTGCATGAATTCCCAAAATGGATCCCCTAATGGGGTGTATATTGTTTTCTAATAATGGTTCCCCTAATGAGTGTGCAGATATATCTTGGTCCATGAAGGTAAATGAGAAGTGTATGGATCTTATAATAAGAAACTAACATACCTCAAGGCTTATATGCATAGTGATTTGTTATGTTTGAATTGATTATATATACCATTGATTATAGAACTAATTTATTCATGCCAACTATTTTATATAAATGTTTAAAACAAAATGTTCATTTAAGACTATTTTGATATATCTTCCAAATTTTTTATTTGAAATAATGTTTTTTTTAAATATAAAAATTTCATGTCTTGAATTGATTTATTTAAATTGAAATCATATTTGATTTAATTGTTATGGAATTGATTATGGAACACTTGGTGAGGCCCTACTGGAATTTTTAGCTCACATCCTACCATAGGATTCAGTTGTTTATATATTATCTTATGTCAAGTTACATTAAAATAAAAATTCCTCTTGGAGGACTTGGGTGTAATTGATTCATATGACCTAGAGTGATGGAGAGGACTGGTGGAGATATGATCCAATTTTTACATGGGTTAATATGAGTTTTGATATTATTGGATGTTGTATATTTTGATGACGCATAGTTTCGGTATTGTTTTACCTACTTCATTTTGTTACTTTCTCCTTAAGGAGTGTCATCATACTAACTTGTATATTTTATCTTCTTTTATTTTATGGAAAAACCATTCCCACTTTATCTTGTTATGATTCTAGGTGCTAGTCAAAAACCCTTGGGGATTAGGAATACCCATTGGGCTATGTCAGGACCATCATGGTTGTTAGTGTACTAGGGTATTTGACAGGGATCATGAAAAAGTGGTATTAAAGGTTGGTTTTTCATCATTCATTGATTTCGTTATATAGTTTGGGTTTTCTTGCAATATATTTTATATGAATTTTAGGAGTTAGTATGTAGTTATGAGAAAGTTCCAGATATCTCTCATCATAACGAGCCTTAAGTCACCGTGGGTGTTTTCAAAAAGCATCTGTGAGGAATGATTTGATGTTCTCCTATTATTTTCCCTACCTTTGATCTGAGTATGTTGAAATAACAATATTTAATTATATCTAATGGAATTGATATTACTGTATATTTTGTTTGAGTTATTGATTTTTGTATCCTTATTGATGCTTTTGGTGTTGTTTTTTGATGTTGTGTAGTATCATGCCTCTAATAAAGCATTTTAATAGGCCATAGGAGGAATCATCTAGAAAACCACTGTGAGGGAATCCTCTAGTGGACTAGAATCTTGTTGAGATAACGGTGTTTTATATTTCTGCTATGGTTTTGGTACCTATACTTGTTTCCTCTCAGGCTCCAGTAGTGGAACCCTGAAGGGAGGGATCTTGGAATCATTATAAAGTGTCTATTTTCTAGAAACCACTAAATTTATAAGACTCTAATGATCCTCAAGTGACAAAATATTGGTTGAGAAATATAGATCTTATTTTTTAGTTCATGGAAATTCCAGATTCTATTAAAGTGAAGTGTGATACCATCATTTTGGAAGGACCTAGTAGGAGACGGTGGGATTTGATGGTGATAGTGAATAAGTATAAGGGATTGGAGTGGAAAAATATTACAGTTATTTTCACCAGTCAGTTTTATCTAGAGTTGATGGTCTTGGTAAAATCCATGGAGTTTATTATCCTCTAACAAAGTTACAGGACCATGACATGGTATAAAAACTGTTTTACTAAGTTAGTTCAGTTTTCTCCTAAGGTGGTGAAGAATGGAAAACTGAAGACTATAAGGTTTGAGATGGGAATTATTACTACCATATAATATCATATCTTAATGTTGAAGCTCACATCTTATGTTGATCTGTTGGATAGATTATTTATGGCTGAGCATGACATGGCTGGAAGGCCAGCGTTGATGGGAGTTACCTTTTCTCCCAATGGTAGTTTTGTTAGTTCCTTTAAAGGAAAGAGAAATTTTAATAATCATCATGGTGGTTCTAAATATAGGGATTCATCCAGACCTCTTACAATGCCTGTAAGATCCCCTATGACTTACTTTTACTATGGAAAATTTGGGAAATTGAAATGGGTTTTCACTGAGGCACCTAAGATATATAGTTCCTGTAGATGATCAGGTCACTTTCAGAAGTTCCATCATGTATTTTCTACTTCACATAGTGTAATGAGGTCATTATAAGCTAAAAAATACTACGGTGTAATCATATGATTCAAGAACTAATGGGTTTTAGATACATGAATCTAGAACAATGCTTCTCCACATAGTGGAAGAGTCTCTTTAGGAAGCTAAGGAAGGTCCAGTGATTGTGAAAGGTACTATTACTACAGGTTCATCTTTATTGAATTCTTTATTTTATATTGGTTTCTATCACTAATTTATATTGACTCATGTTGTTGATTTATTAAACATCCCAATAGAAGTTTTGTCTTATGTGATAGATATCACTATGCCCTTGAAAATGGACAGAGTTCGGGGTATTTAGTGTCATGCTTGTGTTTTCTCTTTATCAGAGTTTGAGATTACCTAAAAGATTTTGGGTTCTCAGCCTGAAACCTCTTTAATCCACTTTTTGGATGGATTTACTAATTTATCATAAGGATAGGATTGAGGGTTATCTTTGGTGTGTCACCTATAATGTGCCTAATAGGGTGCGTTTTTATTTTCAAGGAGAATGGGACCCAAGGTTTAGTAGAGCTGGAACTCCTTTTTCAGAGTTAGGTAGGGTAATATTTGTTTTTTATTGTGTATTTAAGAAAAAATATTTGAGTGAAAATATCCCTCCAATTTTCATTGACTTTCCCAATTCTTTTTATTCTGATTTATTTATCTCACCACCGGTAGTAGAGGTGGAGTTTTCATTTGATTTAGTACTCAGTACTCATATAGTTATTATTCCCTCATACCGAATGGCCCCACCAGAGTTGAAAGAGTTGAAATACTAGTTGGATGATATGACAAAGAATGATTTCATACACCTGAGTGTGTCACTTTGGGTGGAACATATTCAATTTATAGAGAAAGTTGATGGACCACTTCACTTACTTGTTGATTACTGAAAACTTAATAAACTTATGGTAAATAAAACATATTCATTTCCATGAATTGATGATTTTTTTGACCATTTGAAATGGTTGAATTGGTTCTTGAAGATTAATATTTGATTAGGATATCACCAATTGAGAATAAAATACACTAGAATTCAGAATACCACCTTGAGGAGTAGTTATGACCATTATGATTATCTTGTTATATAATTAGGTCTAACCAATGCTCCTATAGTTTTTATGGCTCTGATGAACAAGGTATTCCACAAGTACCTCAACTTGTTTGAAGTGGTATTTGTCGATGATATCTTGTTTTACTCTAAAAATGAGGAGGATCATGTGAGTCATCTAAGAATAGTTCTGTAAATCTAGAGAGATCACTATCTTTATGTCAAGCTATCAAAATGTGATTTCTAGATTTTTGGAAGTGAGGTTCTTGGGACACGTTCTCTAAAAACCGATTATTTAAATTGATCTTGAGAAGGTGAAAGATGTTATGACATGGGATCTACCGTGTAATGTTTTTGAGAATCATAGCTTCTTGGGATTGGTGGGGTATAACTTTAGGTTTTTCATATATTTCTCAATTTTGGATTCCCTAATGACCATTATCACTAAGAAGGGAGCGAAATTATTATAGTATGTAAAATTTTAGATATCTTTTGATGAGTTGAAACATATTTTAACTTCTAAGCTCGTGTTGACTCTTCCAAAATCTGGTAAAGGCTAGGTGATTTTTTTTGACATGTCGGGTTTGGGTTTGGGTTTCATTATTATATAGGGTGATCACATGGTAGGATATAGCTCTACATAGATTTGGAAAAAAATTAAGAACTACATGTCCCATTATATGGAACTCACTATAATGATGAATTCTCTAAAGATTTTGTGGAATTATCTTTTCAAAGAAAGGTTTATAATGTATTCTGACCACAAAATCTTGAGTTATATATTCTCTAAAAAGGTATGAACCTTAAGAAGAGGTGATGGGTGGTGTCTCTACAGAACTTTTATTTCGACATTTCTTACACCCCTGGTAAGGGTAATGCAATTTATAATGATTTGAGTTGAAATATTCTGACCCAGACCCTAAGAGAATCATTATAAGAGTGGATTATAATGGATCTCTTTTCTCAATTTCACTTGGGATTCTAGGAGGATGATACCGATATTGTCTTGTTGAATGTTCAGTTAAACTCCTCTCTTATAAAGAAGATTATTCAAGAGAAATAGCTTGATGATGGATTATATAGAAATATAGACTCTATTTATGGTGGGAAGACCATCGGTGAGTGTAAATTTTCTTCGGAGGGTATCCTTTATTTCCAGAACCGGTACGTTTTACATTTTTATATAAGAAAGAATGTGATGTGGGATCCATAATTCCTAATTTCAAGTGCACCCAAGAACCAAAAAGTTGTTCTATGATATGTGGTGATTATTTTTGTGGTCAGTTATGATACGTGACGTCACTAACTTTTTTTTTCATTGTTACACTTTCCAATAGGTTAAGTTTGAGCATTAGAAGCCTTCAAGTTTTCTTCATCCAATTCCAATTCTGAGTTGGAAATAGGAGGATATTTATATATATTTCTTGGTTGGGTTTCCACATACCCATTCTGAGAATAATTTGAAAATATTTTTGATTGATATGCAGACCAAATTGGAACTTTTTATACACATTTGAGATACAACCAACGTTGATTATAAGGTAATTCTTTATGTGAAAGATATTTTTTGTTTACATGGAGTTCATATAGCTATATTTTCTGACAGGGATCCCTATTTTACTTCCCACTTTAGGAGATGCCTCCAAGAGGCAATGAGATCTCGGGTATGTTTTAGCACAACATATCATCCATAAATAAATATCTAGATATAACAAGCAATACAGATTCTAGAAGACATGATTTTCTTTTGTGTTCTTGACTTTAATGGAGGATGGGATGTCCACTTGGGACAGGTTGAGTTTTCTTGTGAAAATTCTTAACAATCCACTATCAAAATGGATCCTTTTTAGACCTTGTATGGTAGACCATGTAATTATCTATTATGTTGGTCAGGGACTGCTAAATATTAATTGGTTAGTCTATGTTTGGCCCAAAAGATGATAATGAAGACTTGGTTTATTCATTAGAGAATGGTTACAAATTGGAGCAGGTATAAATCTTATTATGATCATCATCGATTACTGTTGTAGGTTTCTATTTTTGACCATCTTTTTTTGAGTGTTTCCCATAATTTGTTTCATTAACATCTTAGGAAACATGGAAATATTACACAAAGGTTAGGGGGGTAGATTATTGAGCGGGTAGAGAACTTGGATTACCATTTTGTGTTTCTACCATAGTTGGCATCAATCCAAAACATGTTTCATGTATCTTTGCTCAATATGTATCTTTTTAACCCTTATCATGTCCTAATCTAGGAATATATTAATGTTAAACCTGATTTATACATGAATGTGTATCCATTCTAGATTATTAATTTTAAGAAAAACGTTATTTGTGGGAATAAAATACATTTGTTCTGTGTTCTATGGAGGTATGGTTTTGATTCACATGAGACTTGGGAGCATAAGGCACTAATGGGAGAGCAGTAAACTTGAAAATTTGATATGAAATATTATTGACAGGACTTCTGGGGATAGAAAGTGTTTATAGTGGGGAGGTAGTAACATCTTGTTACCTATTTTAGGTACTCTTAACCTTCCTCATTTTTTTTTCTTTCTGTTTGTGAAAATTTTAGTTATTTTAGAATCATTTTGAGTTATAGGATGAAAATGTGTGTTTTTATCAGGTAGGTATTCCATGGTGTAGGGGATGTGGTGTGGAGAGTCCTAGATACGGCGTAGAGGAGGCTGTTTCAGATTAAGGTTGTAAGGGATATATTTGGTTATTTTTACCATCTTAGAAAACCTTATGGCATAGGCAGTGGGATATGTTGTGGATCCCTAAGTGGTTCATTTTGATGTTACTACCTATTTGAGCATATCTACGATGTGGTACTTGGGGATGTACTATGGCCTTACCCAGGTGAAGCAGATCTAGTTGAGGTCTATGACATGTTATTGGAAGTTCAGTTTATCGGTAGGGGTTGTGGTGTGGTCTAGGGTGGATTCACTATGTTATGTATATTTTTACCCATTCTGCATTGTGTCCATAGAGGGATATGGCATAGTCTATGATTTTACAGACTCAAATTCCCCAAGCCCCTTTTTTTAAAACCAACTTCTCCTTTTAAACCTTATTCAATTTTTTTAAATTTTTAAGGCTCCCAAGAGGATTTTTGGACTCCTCTAACCCCTTATATTTACGGATCAAATCAACATTGATGTTGTTTGATCTCATCTAGTAAGTAAATCTCCTCTTGTGTAGTTTCTTTTAATATCTCCTTCTCTTTTTCTTAGAAGGTGATAGACCATCTTGATATTGAGGGATCTAATATCTATTGTGATGGATCTCGATTATAGGTTTGACTTATTTATATCCTCCACCTCTGTTCTTATTGGCATTCCCATTATAGGTGTTAATTTTATTACATGATTAAAGGTATGTGGTTCCATAAGGATTTACCCTATAATTGAAATTATATATTTATTTATTGATTTTAAATGAGTTTTTAATTGATTTAAAAACAAAAAATTTAGATTATTTGATCTACTATTTGAAGAGGGAATGGAATTGTTAAAATCTCCAATTTCAATGGAATTGAAATTATTGGGTGGATTTTAAGAAAAATGGAGGCTGGAATAGAAAAATGGATATGATGAAATAATTTAATATTTATTCCTGATAAAATTGGCATAAAATAAAATATGATTTGAATTGGGCATGAATTTAATGAAAACCTATTATTTGGTTTAGAAATGAAAAGGCATGTTGAAACTGCGATTTGGACATTAAATAATAAATTATGAAATGATTTGAAATGATTGATTTTTTCATAATTGATTGATTTTTGAATTAATGTGATCTAGAGTAGTTATTTGGTGATTAGAAAAAGAACACTATGAATCTAACTCTCTAGTATTACATTAATGATGACCACACTAATGAAACCATGTTCATCGTGATTTCCCTTGACAGATCCCCTAACGTGGTGTAGATTATTTTATCATAATAAATCCCATAATGTGTTGTTAATTTGATTATGCATGCATATCTTGAGTTGTAATGATAAATAAGAAGTGCGAGGATACTCTAATAGAAAACTAAAGTACCTAAAGGCATATATGAATGGTTATTTATTATATTTGAATTGGTTATACATTCCATTGATTATAAAACATCTTTATCCATGAAAAAAAATTATATAAATTTTTTATATAAAATGTTCATTTCATCCTATTTTGATATATCTTCCATAATTTTTATTCGAAATCATGTTTTTTAAACATGTAAATGTCATTATATTCCTTGTTTAATTAAATTTGAAAGTAAATTTGGTTTAATTGTAATGTAATCGATAATGAAACACTTTTTGAGACCCTATTGGGTTGTTTATCACACACCCTACCTTTTCCTTTAGGCATTAATAGATTATCTTATTATAGGCTTAATTAAAGGGATAGCACCTCCTGAAGAAGGTGGGTGTACTCGATTCATGGGACCTGGAGTGATGGAGGTGACCAGTTAAGATATGATCCACTTGTTACATGTTTTTTTTGAGTGTTGATCTTGTCAAATGTTGCGTATTTTGATGATGTACCATTTGAGTATTGGTTTACTTTTTATATTATGGTACTTTGTCCTTGAGGATTTTTAGAATTACAATTTTTTTCTTTTTAATTTAGTTGTTTTATGGAAAAATTGATCCCACTTGATCTTGTTATGATGATAGCTACTCGTCACCACCCCATGGGGATCAGGAACGCACTTTGGGATATGGCTGGAAAGCCTCAGGTATTAATGTACCAGATTATTCATGCTATTTCATGACACTTAAACCTTAAATTTGACACACATAGTGATTAGGGTTCATGGGAGAATAGAAAACCATGGGATGGATAAAGGGATTAAAGTTGAATAAGAACTAATTTCTATCCTTTAAGAACCATTTGAAATCATAGGAGGATGCTATAATCCAAGGAATAAGGGAGAGGGTGCTCCCTTGAGCACTCTCATTCATTAATTGAATGAGATAAAGGGAACGGGGGTAAAAACTCTTTATAATTGAGGAGGTGTATATTAGGAAAATTAAAATTTTACAGACAACCATCATGGCATGCACCTATCTACCATGGAATAGTGCCCCTGTTTAGGTACCTCTGTGGCATGGCATCTTGGTCTATGGATTGGAGAAACTCCTCAATAAATAACCAAAAATACCAATACTAGGCCACAACGACACAACAAAAAGTACCATGGTGCAACACCCCTCCTCTAATAAGAACCAAAAATCCAATGACCTAGTCCACTACAGTGGGGAATATCTTCTATATGGTGTAGTCTCATCTATGGTCCCCACTATAATACAATAAACACACACCATGGCCTAATCATCCTTACTTAGATAAATTTCACAAAGGAAAGGATAAATCCCTCACTTGAAAATAATGACCTATCATGTCACAAGTCCCTTGGCTATGGTGTGGTATGTTGCAGCTCAAAACTATAGAAATCCAAAAATAAATAAAATTTCCCCACAATTAAAAAAACAAAATTATATAATATTAAATACCTCAATCACAAGGGTGTGTGACAATTATCCCCTATATTCCACTTTTTTCTCTTATAAATTCATGGTAAAAATTAGAAATAATGTATAATCAGAACCTCAACACCCAATATAAGAGGTGGGTGTGTTGGGAAAAAATTAAGAAGACTCATGATAAAAGATAATCGGATAATAAACACTTCCCAAAATTAATGAACTAATCCTAAAGAACCATCAACAAATTACCATTATTAAATAAATACAATATCATAGTACATGAGGCTCATAGATCACATATACCTATAATTGGTATTCCCACCATTTAGAGTTAATCTAAAATTGGGAGAGACCAAATAAACCCCAATGTGAAAAGGATATCATTAAAGAAATCAAATTTCCTTCAAATACCTCAATGGAAATAAAAAACATATGTCAACAATAATTAAGCATCCAATATACTAGTTCAAAATAAAAATATATATCACAATCCAAGTAAATACACAAAGGACTTCAATAAAGGTAAACTAATCCATCAACATCACATAAAAATAAAAAAGGGAAGGATACATCCAGTAAAAAAGTTACTTAACAATAAAAAAACTATGTTCAACCTATGAGACATGAAGTAGAAAGGTTAAGTAAATTAGGACGTGTATCATGGAACATTATCTCATGGTGAACCTAACAAAACCCCCCAATATGACATAATCTCATACCATGTATCATCCAGAGCCTAATCTAGACGAGTATAACACTCATCCCAAAAACCTGATCTAATGCACAAGGATTCCCATGATAAAATCCTCAAAAATACATGGCTTAACAAATTATTATAATCACTTAATAACCCCAATGTCATAAAAATTAAATGAGTCATTTTAACAACCAATCTAATCAAAATACCTTCATAGAGGGGTAGAGAAAAACCCAAAGACAACTTATTCCAAAACAACCTCAAATATCAACCTTCTATAACATAAATGAGCATAAATATCAAAATAAATTTAAATCTAGGTTTTATCAAATACTTTCACATAAAAAAGGAAATACAAAATCAAATAAAATAAATCCTCATAAATATGAATTTCCAACTCATGCTCAACTCGCCTACAATCCAATTTCACCATCAACGCCACTTATACCAACATCCTAATAAAACTTCATACTATATTCAACAAAAAAAATCTGAGGTCTAATCAGCCACCTCTCTTAAGTAAATAAGATTCTTGGAAATCGTCAACTACTATCTTAGGATAATATTTCACTAACTCTTTAAAACAATAGGCATAGTCCTTCACCACTTGATCACCCTCATAAAAGGCTTATAAAATCAATCGATTTACAAAATAATGTTCGAGGGGTTTCTAGATAATTATATTCTCCACAAATTACCTCTAACTACAAAATAAATTAATTTGATGCTTGATCACTAAAGAATATATATGACCAATAAATTATGAAATATTGGTGGAATTAAGAAGGAAAAATATCTTATGTAAATATTATAATATGAATATTTAATACGCTATTAGGATTTGAAACTAGCTAAAATATATTTTTAATTTTTAAATTAATTATTTGAATTATTTGGAGTTTCTATAAAGTAATGTGAAGTCATTTAGAAGGCCCAAATATAATTTTAAGAATCTCGGAATTCATTTGAAGCAATACTATATTTACCGATTCTTGAGATGGAAATCTAAAAAAAATCAGCATGTAAGAAAATTTATCTACCCAAGAGTGAAGGGAAAAAAGTATTTATCATACATCATAATATTTTTTAGCTCGTATAAGGGAATTGTGACCCATTTAAATAAATACAGCATTAAAAAAATGGAAAAGGAAATACAACTACGTCATCCATCCTATATGATGATTTATGACTTCATAAGTAAATTATGGTACACATAAGATTTTTGGAAATTGACAAAGGTAATTCATCCTTACATAAGTCAAAGAGATATTATATAATATAATTCATACATGTAAGGGACCTCCATAAGATAATATATTTAAATGAAATAATTCCTTGCAAGACCATGAGATATTTATCTATGTAAATTCGTCATACATAAGGGAATGGTTTCCAAGGTAATTAAATTCATTTACATGTGAGAGAACTATCAACTCCTTTGAAAATTGACTTGAAGAATTTTTGGAGATATCTGTATACTGAAAAATTACGTCTCCAGAATTATGATATTCTAAAGTATTAGATGGGATGATTCTTGTAATGATACAAAAAAGATATAAACATTAAAAAATTAATTCAATATAAGTAAGATAATTTCAGGATTCAAATTATCAAGGTTGTTATAAGGAAGATCAAAGTGTAGAAGCACATCTATAAATTAAAATGTTCTAAATTGAATTCATCACATTTTCAAGAATAATTTAAATGAAAATACATAGTTGTTTGAGATACTATTTGAGGATAAAATCTATAGAAACCATGTTAAAATAATTTAGGTTTGAAAGTGTTTTAGAAAATATTTTAGGAGAGTTGTGCTACTACTATTTCATTTATTACATAAAATTATTTTTATATACTATAACTTAGAAGAATATGAGATTTTAGGCTTCTAAAGAAAATATATAAAAATATATATTTAACCATGTTTGAAAATAATGAGGAATAAATGGAAAGGGTGATATCAAAATTTTATAGTAGATAAGAAGTTAATAAAAGATGATATTCCAAGGTCGTGGTGATGATGGGAGAAGACAAAAAAGTATACAGACTATGAATAAGATTTATAGGGATTTATGTATTTCCAATTATAGAAATATGAGATAACACTTTGAATTTATTTAGTGTTCCTCTTAAGGAGGATTCTGAGATGTATAAAATGAAATACTCTCTTATGAAGGAAGAAAAAGTAGGGTGTGAAAACTGAGAAATATAAGAGAACTGGTTCCCTTAAAGAATAAATTGGAGACCCAAAAAGAAAAAGGATCTCAAAGAAGAAATAATTAAAAATAATAGGTATTGTTTCATGTTGTATCAAGGAAAGATAATATAATTGTTATTTGTAAATTCTATGGGGTTCAAAGAAAAAATAATAATGAATAATAAGGGTTTTCAAGCTAGAGTTGATGTTTTTTCGTGTAAAAATCTATCTTCACTCAAGATTATAGTAATGAGAGAAAAAGAAAAGAGCTGATAGTTAGAGTTACTGATTCAGAAGAATAAATAGAATCTTGGATTAGATACACATGTCAAGTTACATGCATAAGTTCTTGCAGATATTTAGGTTTTTGAATAATATATGATGTGATGAATGAAACCATATTATGATGTTTTGGTAACATCCCAGGAAATATTATGATCTACATCAAAAGAAGGAATAAGAGATATGAAGGAATTGTTGGGATGTTATTATAAATAATAGTTATGGGATGTTTTAGTGATCACTTGTGTAATATAGTGATCTCACACTAGTGTAATATAGTGTTCCTAGGTTTCATTAAGATCCTTGAAAAAATGCACCTATAATTTTTTATTTGATTTTAGTGAATTAGTTCTGACTTAGACATCCCAAGCATGGAAATGAGTAGGTTTCTCACATTAGAATTGAACTATATAAAAATATAATGTACTAATATTTTATTTATATCACTATATTACTTGTGGTTTTTTCATGTTGTAATAAAACCTAAAAGTTCCATTTATATGATAACAATTAATAGTTGTTCAATACCAAAGGGAAAATATTAAAAAGAAGATTTTTAATTTGGTAAAAAGTTGACCACACTTGATTCAACCCCCTATCTAGTGTATATATATGGTCTATTGGGCACTACATACTCGATGATCTCCATGTGACCCATGTTTACTCGCCAAATCTACAAATTCCATCAACAAAATACCCAAATAGTATCCAAAAATTATATTAATACCTGGGAACCTATATAAAACATAAGATTCTCGTATGTGATGGAGTTTATGTCAGGTGTGACCTAAACAAGACTAGTTTTATTTCACCAAAGAGTCTATGCAATTCATTTTATAAAAAAATCATAAATTTAATTTTAATATCATTCAAGAAATATGGTTTTTTAATTGTAAATCATTAAAAAAATAAGTGTCATACATAATCCTTTTCCAAAAAACCAAGGCATGTCCTTTTTGGAAAACAAAAAAAACACTTTTTGTCTTAAAAACAATGATTTTAAAACATAAGATATAAACTAAAATTTATTTTAAAATTATTTCTTTCAAAAAATCATCTTGTATCAACTAGGGGATATAATCCACCATTTAAATTAGAAAACAGTTTAAATAATAAAGTGATGGGCTTCCATGTTTATGAAACAAAACCAATTAATTTTATTTATTTTAAAACCTTTCACAAATACCAATTTTCAAAACATTTTAAAAATTGAAACTAAACATAAATAAATAATGTATATAATCAAAGGTCACCTTCATAGAAAGGTTCATAATATAGCCAAACTTCAATAATGATAATATTTCCACTAAACCAAACAAACACATGGGTAATGCATATAATGAACACAATAAGAATACTCAAACAACATCGTCAATAACTAGATACACATCATGGGAAATCACAAGGTTCTAACATGAAATGATCCTAGATCTAGCATCATAGAACACTTATTTGGCTATGTGAACTTTTCTATCACCTCAGTATCACTCTCATACCAACTATGTCACATAATCCATCCCTTTTAAGCCATATAATCTATCCTAATCAAACCAATCAACAAACCCCATATGGAGAAAAATATAAACTAGGGTAACACTCATCCATACTTTTCTACATATCCACCTCGGGTTCCCATGATATAACTTCAATCATAGGTTAGAATTTAAATAATTAAGTGATCATCAAATACATTAAATGCATAAATGAAAAATCTTTACTCAAATATAAAACTGTCACATGAAACATTCCCTTTTACATAAATAATCATCAACAATAATAATTTAAGTATATATAATGAATAATATCAGTGGGATTGAAAATAATGATAATAAAACATAGATTAAACTCATTTCATAAAGTCACAATAGGGCATATAAAATAAGATTGGAAAACCATGACTTGAAACATCCATGGAACACATTCACACCATGGAATCCAGTTTACCAAAATCCAAATAGGCCTTTAACCCCATTGCAGATAACCGATTTACAAAATTCCATTTAAAAATAATAAGGTTTTAAAAAAACTAATATTTTCCTCCCTTATGATTCACTTGAAACCAAAACATTATTTATAGGAAACTAACGCTTAAAATGGGTTTCATTATTTCTAATATCAACATAGGTATAATATACTTTTTAAAAAATTAAAATTAATTTTTAAGCGGATCTCAATAATTATTTTAAAAATTTGGAATTAACAAATATTTTAATTTGAAATAAACGTAACAAATTCAAATAAATTATCCATTTTACGTAAATAAAACCTATGAAACATTTAAAAAACCCTCATGTGTATTAGTTATACATGTAACTGGATAAGTAAATTGTTTTAGAAAACCCAATAATTTCATGGTGTTTAGAATAAGATAAATGTATAAAAACACCTACCTCAATCAATTAGGAACCACTCGACTTCCATGGAGAGAGAAAACAAAAATAATAATATAAATTCATTGATATATAAAAAACCAAATCCTTATGTTTATCCCTATATTTAACCATAAATTTGACCCACACTTGGATTATGGTTCACTAGAGAATATAATACCAAGGGGGTTTGAGGAAGGGGGAAGTATAAGAAGAATAACTGAGGTCCAACATTGAAAAACTGCTTGAAATTGGATGAGGATTCCAAGATCCATAGAAAAGGGTAGGATTATCACCCTTGACATATCAAATGCATTATAATAACAAGAAAGAGTGGAAAATAGCTTCAAACACCCTTAAAATCATTTAGGTAGATTTAGAGAATCAAAAAAATATAACTAGATAGACAGACTCGAAGGCATGGCCCAATACATCATGGAACCAAGCCCCTCTCCAAGTGCCTCTAGGGAGTTTTCTATAGGCCTAAGGCATGGATCACAACCTCTAAGAAGAACCATAGATACTAAACTTAGGAAACCACAGCGCATCCATGCGCCCCATGATACACTCCTCTAGAAAGAACCAATAATCCAAAGACCTAGAACACAATAGTGTGGCATGTATATTCCATAGTGTAGCCTCACCCACTATAATGAATTGGAATTATATCAATGGAATTACCCTTTTGAATATATAATTGTGTCAAATTTCATAATATAATATTATATAATACATAGGCACTGCAAGATAAAACAAACTAAAATGTATCATATTAATTTAAACACTACATTTAGAAAATAAAAATTGGAATAAGAATTGAAATTATTATAATGGGACAAAAAATATAAAATAAGATAATAATAACCGTATTTTTTTGATTTTCTCAATTAACCAGAATAATCACACTCATGAAAAACACTATAGAAATGAAGCATAATATTAGCAATGGAATAATTATTTTGAAAATGAAAATATATATAAATTTTATTGAAAATAAAAGTGGATAAATAATGAATAAAATATGAGGTATTTAATAAAGTATACATCTTATATAATTGTTACAAATCTAACCTTTAGAAAAATATTCTTATCATTGGAAAAATAACTTCATCACCGAAATAGTAATCTGGACAATAATAATAGTAAACTAACAATTTGAATACTATCCTCGCCTATGGAAGTGTAAAATAATATTTATGTATCTTATAAAACCAAAAATGCCATATTTATATCATTATATAAGTAAAAAGTTGTTTTGAAAATGATAAAATAAGGGTTCATATTTTTGTAAAACATATATATTTTAGTTTAATTTTTATAACAAATATAATGATTTAAAGTAAAGTTTATTTTCATGAAATGGATTTATAAATTATTCTTATTTTTTATTGTAATGATAATATAATTATTTTACACCTTAAGTGATTTTTCAAAAGGTCCAAAAAATGATCATAATATTAAAATTGATATTTTTGAAATAAATAAGGATTTTATTAAAAAATTAAATTTAGAATATTAATAAAATTATTTTTTTAATATGGATTTCATTCTTTTAATCTACTCATAAAAAAAAATTAGGTTGAATCATTAATAATTTTCTAAAATAGTTGAATTTTTTGGGAATAGTGAAATATGGTAAAACACAGTATTTAACATTACAATCTAAATAAATGTATTTTTGAGTCATGGATGATGTAAGAACCCATTAGTTTTAAATCAAACAAACCATTTAATATATATTGTCTCAATAATCAATACTATTGATATTATTGATCTGAAATAGTAAACTAGTGAATACAATATTCAAAAACACTCCTCTCCCCCCATTATAAATACCACCCCTCACCACTCCTAAAAAATTTTATGCCTTGGAGATTGAAACATTTTCTACCTAATTACCTTACCAATCCTATCCCACACTTATTAATTCTATTTGTTCCATCCAAATACCATTCCAAGTATCCTTAATGTGTAGCTTAAAAAGAGACAACCAAAGGGAGGGTTAAACACTAAACTAAATCTCTTCTAATTTTATTCTTCTTCTACCACCCCATATGATATCAATCCACCTAAAATAGTAAAATTAGTATCCAAAATATATTGATATGTTATTATTTTAGTGGAATATCCAAATTATACACCCCCCCCCCCTCTTTAGATTTGAAAATGAAAACCTTTTTACAATATGGTTTGTACATTGCCTCCATGAACAACATACTTTGATTTTATCCACTTCCTTAAAGGATAGTTATAGTAAAAATATTGTTGTTAAATATGATTATAATAATTATATTATAACTTATTTCAAGATATTTAATGTTTTAATAATCATTTGATTAAAAAATCTATTTTTTGAAGGTCAGTAAAACAACTTAAATGAACTAACCATATATGTTTAGAATTTTTACTAAAGAATCATCCCTACATTGGAACACATATAGATATTTGGGAGAATTTCAATTTATGGATTCGTTTTATGCCTTATTTTTTATTTCCTTATGTGTAAAACATATACACGTACATTTTATGATGGGTGCATCCAAATAGAACTCTAATATATTAGTTAATTCTTTTTTATCATGAGATATTGTGTATGGGATTAGAGAGTAAACCTAATCAATGATAGTAATTTTTCCACCAAATGATGTTGTTTTGGAATTTATTATGTACTTATGTTTATATCATGTTTTATAGTGTTTCAAAATTCCCATGTTTCCATGATCTGATGATTCCATGTTTTTTATTTTATTCTCTCGTACGATTATTCAGGAGCCTTTTATTTTTATGATATCATGTTCTACCATTTGACACATATTTTATGTTTCATTTTCATATTTATTACTTTACAGGGATTTTTAGATCACCCTATTTGTTTATGTATTACCCCGGTTATCCTTTGTAGTTTTAGGATATTGAATGTATTTAAGATCTCATTAAATAGAAAAAAATAAAGATTTTGTGTATTGGTTTATTTTTGATGTATTATAAACCTAGTAATACAAAGAAACAAGGACTTGCGATCTTTGGGTTGAGTTTATAGGATGTTTATGTTAAAAAATCATGTAATAAAATGTATAAATGTCTTGGGTCTATATATATGGTATCAAAGAAAGGTTTAGTTATTTTTTAGGATTTGGACTAGAATACTTTAGTGAGAATCCTAGGGATAGGTCTAATTATAGGATAATATACAATAATTTGGGTTAAGTATAAAGTATTGGGTTTCTAGGAAATTACATCCCTATCTGCATACTATAAGAAGATATGGCTCTGTAATAGTTGTACCTAGGGATAATAACCCCAAAAGGGTACATTGGTTATTAACTTTATCTTCAACTGCTTCACAATAAATAGGAATTTCTAGACACCTATTTTTAAACTCACATAGGATTTTCTTTGAAAAATTCATGAACTCTTTACAAACCATTATAAAGGAATTGAATAAATTTTTATGTTAGAAAAAATAATAGAAAAAATTATGATGGATATCCTAGATTGAAACATAGATTTTTCTAAGTTATTATTTACATGCCATTTATAAGTTATTCCTTCTATGTTCATAATTTTCCTTTTTTGTATGATTTTTAATTTGATGATTTTCATCCTTAATTTTATTTTTGTTATAGTAAATGACTAGAACCAGAATCAAATAGTGAAAATTTTCTCATTATCCATTCATGAAATTTAAATTTCCTATATGATTATAGTTCTATAAAGTATTTTACATATTTCAATTTTAGTATAATTATTCAAATACCATCTCAAAATATGGATTTTGAGATCTCTGTGAGAATACAAAATGGGGAAATTATTGCATATCAAGTACATAACTCCACCCTAATAAATATTTATGGAGAAAATATTCCATTAAATCTTATCATGCTTCCTTTAATTGAGTTTGATTCTATATTGGTAATGGATTGGTTGTCCTTATATAATTAAAAAATTAAGTGTCAGGAGAGGGATATCACTCTTCAAAACCCGATTCATTTTCTAATTCTATACAACTGTAAGGATGAGGATAAATCTCATTTGGAATATTCTTATCAACTTTGGATATTATTTCATTATGATCTGGTATATCTATCTAAAATTATTTATACAATAGAGAGAATCAAGATCAAAATGTTCCCACTATAAGGGATTATACAAATGTATTCCCTGAAGAGTTTCCCGGTCTACCTCCTGATCGAGAGGATGAGTTCTCAATAAAACATATACCTAGAGATCTAACCATATCCAAGACTCTTTATAGAATGTAAAACATTGAGTTATAATAAATAAGGAATGTATAATATGAGAATATGGATAAGAATTTTATACGCCCGAGTGTTTCACTAGGGGGTGAGTTGGTCCTCTTCATCAAGAAGAAGGATGGTTCAATGCAACTATGCATTGATTATCGTGAAATCAAAAAAATGATAAATAAAAAGTATGTCATTATATGAATTAGTGACTTTTTTTATTAACTATATGGGGACCATTATTCCTCTGTTGTTGAACCTCAGTCGAGATATCACTAATTAAAGGTGAAGAAGGAAGATATTCCTAGGACTACCTTTCAAACAAGGTATGGACACTATGAGTTCATAATGATTCAATTAGAACTTATAAATGGTCTAGAAATCATTGTAAACTTAATGAATAGAGTATTTATAGATTACCTAAACAAATTTGCAGTAGTTATGACAACCCTGCTTTTTTATTACAACTTAAACATGCTTTATTACATAAAACTTCGCTTGATACAACAAATAAGATCGATAGGTTTAGTGTCTTTGGGGATTAGGATCATTACATAAAAAACTTTAAAATTGAAATAAAACATCTTTATTGAAAACTTCCTTTACATGACCACTACATTCCTTCGTACTTAGCATTGCATGGGATAACCTGAGGACATGCATAAGAAAAGGGTGAGCTATAAAGCCCAGTAAGGGAGTACACAATGAATAAAATGAGGAGTACAATACATGTTAGGCAATAGGAACATAAATAGAGCATAAGAGTAACATGAACATAAAGGCATGATAAAGCATGATAATCATAACATGGAAATGTGGAAACAACACTTAACATTGAATTAGCATGAGCCAAGGCTCATTGCACATGGAGCATGAGTAAACCCTCATTGCACTTGAAGCACGAGTAAACCCTCGTTGCACTTGAATTAGCATGAGTCAACACTCATTGCACATGACGTATCATGATACTATACATTACCCAATGCATTGGAGTTCTATAAGGGTGCACCCTTCTTAAACATTTCATTTCATGCATAAGTGTGCCACATGGATCATAAAACATGGATTCATAAAACATAATCATTTATTCCATGATAAAGGAATGTGGAATTCATACATGAAACTTTACAAACAAAATGTAAATGTTCATAAAGGTGAATACCGTTGAGGGAGGAATGGGCATGGTATTCACTACACAAAGACATTAGCTTAGAAAATCGGTGTGATTTCGGCAGCATAACGGCGTTACATAAGAATTCATAAAAAAGGTTGATGAGAGAGAAAGGGGTTCCTCATCATATTTACATGTAATGGAAAGTAATTAGGTCATATATATACATGTCCCAACAATTGAAATGGAATTTAGATTCATGATACAAAAGTATTGATTGAATGTAAAAGAAGAGAGAAAAGTTCCTTTCAGAATTTCAGCATAGTAACGGGTGTACATGGGAGGCATTTAATGAGAGATAAAGGGTTCTCCCATCATTAAAAAAATAAGAGGGCAGTATGTGGGAGGTGCGAAACCATACCCCAACATTAATAATTGAAATTAAAAGGGCAATAAAACTTTAAGAAAATTGACAAAAATGAGAAAGGAAGAAAAAACCCTTACTTGGAAGTGTGCTTCCAAAGGCTAGAGAGAGGCTTGTGAGAGGCTTCTTGGGAGCTTGGGGAACCTTTAGAGGATTCTAGAGAGAGTAGGGCAGAGGTTGTATGAACTACAAGGGCTTTGAGTGGGGAGGAAGTGGGATCTTGGGTGGGTTTATATAGGAAATGTGAGAGAATTCTTTATTATTTAGGTTTGGGACCCCTTATATTAAAATACTCCAAACCACAAACCATCCCATGGTATTTGCCCATGGTTTCTAGAAAAGGAAAGAGGAAAACAATATTTTACAAGGCCAAGGTCCGAAATTATTAAAAAATTATGGTTGCTTATGTGGAGATGAGTCACACTCCCATGGAAATTAATTTAAAAAGGAAAAGTGTTGAATAAGTCTTGAGGGCTCCATTAATGCTTTGAAAAGTAAGTCAAAAAAACCCAAAACCTCGTTATTTTAATGATAAAACATATATTGGCCGAAAATAAGGATTATGGTATTTTATTACATCACCCTTGGGTCATTATGATGTCATAAAACACATTATATATTTAAATGGTATTTAATTTTTACCCAAAAATTTGACTGTCTTAGAAAATTATGAAAAATTCACCGTTGGATAATTTCGACATCCTGATTCCAAAAATAATATTTATTTTATCTAAATAATTTTCTAAATATGTGAATTTTCACTTTTAAAATAAAAACCGACATTTAAAAAATTCACGGGTTTTGACAGAAATGGTTTTCAAACCTTAATAAGAATTTTAATTGCATTCATAAAATTATAAGATCATTTATATTTAATAAAAATTAATTTAATATTAACAGTAATATTTTATTAAAATATTATTTAATTCAAAAATCCTTTAATTTAATAAAATATAATTACTAACTAAAACACCATTTGTACTTTAAAATCTATTTACAAAGTATCAAAAATGACTAGAAATTATATTCATTATTATATACAAAAATAATGTACATGAACATAGTAATACTTATTTTTTACATAACCCCTTAAAATAGCTGCATAAGACCTAAGGGTAAGGTGTGCGATGGTGACAGACTCTTGGGGCGGCTCGGATAACATCGCTCGAGTGGTAATTTCTATCAACTTCCACTTTTCCCATAGACTGTCATGTTCGAGCTTGACATAATGAAGCTCAGCTTGGGCTTGGTCAAGGGCGAAGCCCAAATACGCCAACTCTTTTCCGAGCACCGAAAAATGGACTTTGTAAGGGTTAATTCTACTCGATGAGGCCATCGCTTCCTTTGTCTGAGTAGAAATGGGTTTGTTAAAGCCTTATATTTATACTACTCATATGATCACTGTTCAACGGATATAAAAGTAATGGTCACAAATCTTAACGTAAAACTAAAGAATTTGACATCTTATAAAAACATTTTTCATAACGAAACATTTAATTGGATCAAGAGGGATTTTCCATTAATGAAACTTTGGGTCATTACAGTAGTATTTTTAGATGATATTTTAATATACTCTTAAACAATGAGGAATATAAGGAGAATTTGAATATTATGCTAAAGACTTTATTAAAGGGGAGACTATATGTAAAGTATAGTAAATGTGAGTTATTTATGGAGAAAGGATCATTTTTGGTGCATGTTATCACCATAAAATAGATATCTATGGACCCTTATAAGACAAATGAAATTTAGGAGTGTCTCATACCAACATCTATAATGGATATCCATAGTTTCATTGGAATAATTGGGTATTACCGATGATTTGTGAGAAACGTATCTTGATTTTCAAACCCACTGACCAAGATAACTCAGAAGAGAGTAAAGTTTTTCTAGAATAATTAATATGAAGATATCTTCAAGGAATAGGAAAATTTTCTTATCACTATGTCATTACTTACACTACCCATAAGTGGGGATTTTTTTGTATACAATTATGCTTCAAATAATTTCTTGGGTTGTATAGTAATGAAAAATGATAAATTGATAGCCTATGCCTCAAGTTATTTTAATGTTCGTAAGAAGAACTATCAAATTCATGATCTGGAGTTATCAACAGTGATATTCACTTTAAAAATATGGTTGTGTTATCTTTATGGGGAGAAGTGTGAAATATATACATATCATAATAGAAACATGTATATATTCACATATAAGGATCATAATATGCACCAAAAATATGGTTAGAGATGATCAAGGATTATGACTTCTCAATTCACTATCATCCTGGGAAAGAAAATAAAGTGGTAGATGACATAAGTAGAAATGATCCTGAAAAATTATCAATTATGAGAATTAATATAGATCCAATCTTATTAGACTTGTAAAGAATGAACATGGGAATCATAAGATAATAAAAATCATCACTCTTATCTCAAATTATTTTATAACTATCTCTTATAGAGAAGATAAATGATGATAAAAGAGATGATGTGGAAATAGAGAATAAGGTGAAAGCTATAATAAAAGGGAAATAATTGGAGTTCAAAATTGATAAAGAAAGAGATATAATATTTAGGTCATGACTATGTGTACCATCAAATCCTATGATAAATAAGGAGATATTGAATAATGCACATAGCTTGAGCTTCTCTATCCTCCCAGGGAGCATGAAGAAGTATATAGATCTCTGAGAGCACTATTTGTGGGGAAATATGAAGGATATCATATAATATACATAAAAGTGCCTAGTATGTTAGTAGGTGAATGATTAATGGAAATACTCCAAGGTAATGGTGAAACCATTACCTGTACATACATGAAAATGGAAAAACATCACCATGAAATTTTTCAATGGTCTTCCAAAAAAATTAATATGAAATAATTCTTTATGGGGTGTGGTGGATTATATTATAAAGACTTCTAATTTTATTAAAAATTTGAGAGGACTTCTCACTCAATAAACTTGAAATGATATACATAAGAAAGTGGAGATGTTTTATGAAACACCATTATCAATTGTATATGACAATGAATTGAGATTTACCAATATGTTTTGGAAAACTCTTTAATATTCTATAAACATTGAATTGAAATTTAGTGCATATTATAACCCCTATATTGATTTCCAATCTGAGTAAACTATTTAGATACTTGAATACACATTGAGAGAATACTTGATGGACTTCAAAGGAGGATTGGATTAGCATCTTCCTATTTTTGAGTTCTCTTACAATAATAGATTCACTAAAGATTCCAAATGCCAGTATTTGAATCCCCTTACTAGAAAAGATGTAAAACACATGCATGATGCGATGAAGTTATAGAATTAAATTTTTTGGGTCCTAAAATGGATTAAGAAATGGTAGAAAAGGTTAAGACCATTCAGGATCACATCAGGTATACTCAAAGTCAATAGAAGAGCTAAAAATATAATCATTTATAAGACCTATAGTTTGAGGTTAGTGATAAGGTATTCCTCTACATATCTCCATGGAATAGACTCATGATATTTGGGAATAAGGGAAAGCTAACTCCCAGGTACATCAGACCATTTGATATTTCGATCTCATTGGAGTTTTGGCCTGTCAACTAGAACTCCCACCAACCATTTCTCAAGTAGACGATGTAATCCATGTATCCCCCTTGAGTAATTACATACCATATCCCTCGCATGTATTTAATTCGAAGGTGGGACAACTAGAAAATTATCTATCTTATGAGTAATATCTTGTGAATATATTTAACTCTAGAGATAAAATTCTATGAAACAAGAAAACTCACCTACTCAAAGTACTATGGTGAAACCATAAGTGAGAGGAGGTGATAGGGTAACTAGAAGAAAACATGAAGTAGAATTACCCTAACATATTTTCACCTTATATTTCAAAATGAAGTTTTAAGGGTGAAATTTATTAAGGGGGTAAGAATGTAATGACCTCGAATTTTTTCATTGGAATTTCTATTCTGAATATAGAATTGTGTCATATTTAGTAATGTAATATTATATAATGTACATGAACCACATGATAAAACCAACTACATTTAATTATATTAATTTAAACATTATATTCAGATAATAAAAATAGAGATAAAAAATGAAAATATTACTATGGGAAAAATATAAAATAAGATAATAATAATAGGAAAATTTGGATATACTTGATCCCCTAGAATAATTTCACTCACGAATAATACAACAGAAATGAATTAGAATCTTAGTAATTTCAATTAAATTAAAATATCCAAAACTTTGAGAGAATATAGAATTTCAAGAAGAATGAATGAAATATGAGGTATTTATAGAAAGTAGGGATACCATATGATTATTATAAATCTGACCATTGGAATAGAAATATGACCATTGGAATGGTAACCTGACTATTGGAATAGTAATCTGACTATTAGGAACAGTAAATTTGTCATTAGAATAGTATCCTCACTTATGGAAGTTTAAAATAAAATTTTGGTATCATATAAAATGAAAATATGGCATATTTATATCATTGTACAAGTAAATAATGGGATTAATTCCCACTGGTCCTTTGTTCCATGTACTAAATAATTAACGCATTATGGGTGGGATATCCCTTGTGGGGGCTATGGCCTACCTTTCCTACCTGTGTGTGTAGTGTGTGTGTGTTTAATGTAATTATACCCCCTAGAACCTAATATATATATAAATATTATTTTAAATAATTTATAAAATAAAATTATATTTTAGATTATTTTTAAAATTTAATTTGATTATTTTTTTAAATTATACAATTATAGTTTTAAATGAATTTTATACTTGAATTTAGTATAAAATCATTTTATATTTAAAAATGACGTTTTTCTGAAAAATCATTTTAATTGTGTTTTTTCATTTTAATTTTAAATTAATTTCTACCAATTCTATGTTTTGAATTTTCAAAAAAAGATTCCATATTTAGAATAAGGGTGTCTACATTTTCTAAATATTCCCATTTTATTTTTTTCCAATATAAATAGTAACCTTATTAAATTTTGTTGACATGGTAAAGGGTAAATTGTAATTAATGTCAAAAATAAAATGATAGACTTCAAAATGACCCTAAAACATGCATTCATTTTATTTTAAGAGTTAATTTCATCCATAATCATCAAATATTAGTTTATATGGCCTTTTTTGTTTGTATGTGGTGATAAACTTTATAATATTTTATTTAAGGAAAAGTAAAAAATGTTCAACTTTTGTTTTTAATAACTATAATATATCTAACACTGGGATAACCAGAGGATATGTTATGTTATGGATATTATTTTGAAAGATAAATGGTTTATATTTATCATCGTAATTTATTTTTAATTTTTGGTGAAGAAATAATTACCTTATATGCATTCACAACACTGATACAATAATTATTCAATGAATGAAAAATAAAATAAATGATATTATAAATATTAAAATTAATATAATTTGAGATAATTAATGTAGCATGTTAATTTTTTAGATAACTATAACAGGTTATAGATATATAAATTTATCATGTTCTAATTCCTTATTTGTCTTGGTGTTATAAAAATTCAAAGTGAATGAATAGTTCTCAAATTGACATTATTGATATTTTATTAAAATAATATTTTGTTAAATGATATAAAATATCTAAAAATATTATATTTGGTAGGAAAAATTATATATTGTCAATTAAATTAACCATAGTCCATTTATGATTTGTTTGTTCATTTTATAATAACATTACTAACCCTTAATGTGTATAAAAGTTTAATATTGTGTTAATTGTCAAAGGGGTTAATGAAGGGTTAAAACCAAATGATAAGGGTAAAAAATAGTAAAAACCTGTATAATTTTTATTTTATGAGATTTATTATATTAATAATCATCTAATGTTTTATATAAATCATTTTTTATCCATTCGGTAATGAAAATTAATTTATATTAATCTAATATTTTGAGAAATTGAAAGAGTTCCCCTCTCCTCTCTTATAAAAGGGAATCTCTTATTCCCTTTACATCACACTTCAAAACCCATTTGGATCAGCCAATATCAAAACAAATCCATTATTAACATCCTTATACATGTTCTAGAGGCCTTATTTAGTGTATAATTATGACCTTAGTTCTCTTATGGTGTTAATAAAATGAGGTTGTCTGAAAAAGAGGTATTATTCATAACCAAGAATTTCTACATTATTTCTTCTTAAACCTATTTAAATATTTATAAACATAAATTATATAATAAAAAAATATATTAAATATAATTAGGTGTTTTTATGTTTAGTTCAAAACCTATATCCATATCTTCTTCCATCAAATGGGTAACAAAACCATCATTCATGTGTGCAGTAGACTACCACCTCACGAACTAATGTAATTCATTTTGCATCATCATCTATGATGGATAGTTATAATTATGTAATTAATGAATTTGTTATATATTAATGAAATATTTATAATTATGAAAATATAATATATAATTTAATTTCTTACCTTTCCATTCATTGAAAAATGATAACGCCATTCGTGCATACATGTGGACTACTACCTCCAATAAGAGGTGTGATTCGTTTTTCATAACTACATCACAAAGATGATATATATGTGTGTGTAAATAAAAAAAAATTTATTTATTACATTATGATCATTATAGAATGATAAAATGATACTTATCTTATTCCTATAATGATCATTGAAAAATGGAAACTTTACTTATGCGTATATACAACCTACTGTATCCATGATTGTAACGTGGTTCACTTTTCTAAACCATCATTAATGACTAGTTTTAAATGTATAATTGATTTATAAGGATTATAATTATTTTATGATCATTTTTCATGTTATAATGTAATAATTACCTCTTTTTACATCATCGACTTACCGAAACCATTTTGGACTTATGAAACAAATATCGCCAAAACATATGACATGAATTTAATAAAATAAAAAAATAAATAAATATAGCATGGTAAGAGAATAAAAAATTATAATAAACTTAAAATATTTCATATCAAAGTAAATAATAATCCTTATTTTATTATTCATGAAGATAAATAATTTATGTGATGATTTGAACTCAAGGTAAGGGACATTCTTTTAAAAAAACCTCTTTTAAAGTTTCCTTTAAAAATATGTTTTTATTACATATAAAAATTTTAAAACTTATTTTATGGATGTATTTATATGGATATAAGTGATTTATAAATGAAACTTTATGTTTCTTTTTACTTTCTTTCAAATTATTTTAAAATAAATATTTTATTTAATTTTTTAACATCCTTTAGATAAACACAAAAGGAATGTTCTATTTTAGTGTATAAGGAGACAATGACCTTTCCTGCTGCCACAACCATTATTTTATTTTAGGATTCCTTTATAATATTACATTTTTTTTCAATTAAAACCCCTATTTTACTTTATTTTTGGAATTTTAGTTTTGAAAATTGGGATAAAAAGGATATTTCAATATCCTAAAATTCTTTCTTATGGGTGAAAAGAATGTTAATATGATTCAAGATTTTATGTATTCTATTATAGTCCTTGGGTATTATTTACAATTATTGGTGGTTATAATATAAACTAAAGGTATTTGATCATGTTATATATCTCCAATTAATTAGGTAAAGTCAAATATTTAACTGATTAGGTTTCTCCTAAGAGATTATAGGAATATACTGTGATAGTTATTCCAAGTTTGACTATGATGGTTATTTCAACTATAACTATAATAGTTACTCCAAGTATAACCATGATGGTTATTTCATGTGTGAGTAGGATTGATATTAAAATTATGCCTCAAGTCATCTACATGATTTATTTATTATTTCTATGGGTTTTTATGGAAATATTATGATTTCACAAGGTAAAGGAAAGTATATGCTACTTTGTAAAGTTGAAAAGTTTATCTTTATGAAAAAAAATATTATTATTTTTTCATGATTCAATGAAACATTATGAGTTTTATTTTACATATAATATTTATTATAAAATTTTTTATAAAAATATTTGGGCTAAGAAGGTGATTTTTGGGGTATGAAAATGTTTATTTTGATCCAAAAACTTATTTTGAAACATGAATATTTTTATAATTATTCATGGAATAACAATATCTTTATTTATTTTAATTCCCCTAACTATTATTTTTGTGCTCAGTAAAAATTTTAATATTATTTTCATAAGTATTAAGGATGGGTAAGTGAAAGGAACAATTTAAGTTTAAACTCGTGAATATTTTTCATGAAAAGAAATCATGTATTACTTTAAAATTGTTATATTTTGTAAAAATTGATACTAAGTAGAAGTTTCCTCTTTATAATATATGGGATTATTATATAGGTTTAATCAAATATATATATATAATTCAAAACCTAAAATATCTTTGGGATTTAAATATAATTAAATCTATTCGTAACACACTATATTAAGTAATGGTTAAGGTTGTTTCCTTAATGTTGTTATCAGAGAAAGGTTTAGATAACTTTAGAGGTTTGGATGATGTTAATAGAATAACATTAAAATATTTTACTTTATAGTTAAGTTTAAATTATATGGAATTTAAAAATTACCATGTTTCTTTATCTAAATTATTTCCCTTCATTATGGTTTTCCACTGAGTGAATATGGAATCTTTAGTAGAAAGGAACCAAGGGGAAGATATCCTTCCGAATCCGAAACCTAGAATGGTTGAAATTGGAACACATAATTTTTTATTTTTATGAATCACTTTTCAAAGGATATAAATGGTGGTTTTATCTATGAAATAAATCAAATAGATATAATACAAAGGAATATGTCGATAGTGGAACATTTTATGAGGAAACACCCCATACATTCAGTGGATCTTATAGACTTGTGATAGATGATGTATGGATTAAATCTCTAGAAAATATATTCAATATCATAGTATTTTCAGATCATTAAAATGCAAGACTTTTTATTTACCATTTTTATGGTGAATCCAATCAGTAGTGGATAATGGTTAAGAATACTAAATAATGTGAATATATTAATAGCTTTGAATTGTATGATTCTAATAATAACGTCCTTGATAAAATATTTTCCTAAATCTATTCAACTTAGGATAGAAAATGAATCATTGTAATTGAGACAAAACAAAGAAGATTTATTGGCCACATATAAAGTATACTTTTCCCAATTGTCAAGGTATGAACCAAATTTTATATGTGATATTAATAGTAATATTAATTAGTTTTACTCAGGATTGAAGCCAAGATATCAAAGATAATTAGATTAATATGAATTCAAAATATATTAGAAACTTGTGTGATGTTCTAAGAAGTTGGAAATGAATTTTTCAATGATCATGTGTAATTTGAAAAATAGCATAAAACCATGTCCATGTGGTAGGTAATAGGGAAAAATATATCAAAGAAAACTGATGTTAAGAAAATTATGTTTTTTTAGAGTTTTGGTAAAAAATAACACTAGGTAATGTGTTATGAAATCTGGTAAGTACTTATAGTGTGGTAAGATAGGGCATAAGTTATGTAATTACAATAAAAAAATCATGGTAATGGTAACACAAATTATGATAAATAGATAGTAAATTTTTTAAATGTAAAATGATGGGTTATTATGCACATGAGTGTCTAAATAAGAACTTGGATTATTGGAAGTATCCCTACTATAAGAATAATGTGTTTGAATCCTTTGCAATCACAACAAAAGATATTAGGTCATTGAACAAATTGGTATTAGGTATATTTCTTTTTTATCTAGATTATGATAATATCTTTTTTTATTTGAGGTCAACACATTCTTCCATTTTTGATAAATTTTTTGGTAAATTGGAAATTATACCTAATGAAATAAATACATAACTTATGGTAAAAACACTTGGGGTAAGTCTTTAGGAAAAAATAAATTATGATAATTTTCATGTCATTGTTTGTGGAAAGAAATTACCTAAAAACCTTATTATCTTAACCCTAATAAAGTTTTATGTTCTTATGGTTATGGATTGTCTTTCTATTTACCATGCTAAGATAAATTTTAAAGATAAATAAGTTGATTTGTAAGAAGAATTTTATTTTTTATATAAGAATTAACTGAAACCTTTGAAAACAAATCCAAAAGCAAAGACACTATTAAAATATGGAAATCAATGTTACCTTTCACATATTATCGAGAATATGGGAACTGTATAGTTTAATGATTTTCTAGTGGTATGAGAATACATGGATTTTTTTCCTGATGATTTTCCTATTGTTATACAAGATTAGGAAATTTAATTTATTGTTTTCTTAGTTCCTTGTGTTCATAATATATCAAAACCCCCTTAAAGAATGGAACAAGTAAAACTTATTGAATTGAAAAAGAAGTTGCAGGAACTTCTTAATAAAGTTTTTATTCTTATTATAAATTCACCATATGGTAAACCTGTCTTGTTTTTTAAAAATATAGAAGGATCCATGGAGATTTTAATTGGTTATAGAGCTTTGAATAACATTACTCTTAATAATAAGTATTCATTGCCTCATATTGATGCTTTTTTTAATCAGCTCTAGGGATCTCGATCTTTTTCAAAGGTTGAACTATGTTCTGGGTACTATCAGCTGAACCTAATGGGGATGATATTATAAAAACAACATTTCAGACTAGTTATGGGTATTGTGAGTTTTTTGTTATGCCCTTTCGGTTAACCAATTCCCAAGAAATAATTGCAGATATTATGAATAGAGTCTTCCATAAATATTTGGATAAGTTTTTAGATGTTTTTATTGATGATGTATTGATTAATTCAAAAATTTATGAGGATTGTCAAAAATATCAAAGTATTGTTTTGAAAACCCTGAAAGAAAATAAGTTACATTGAAAATTTATCAAATGTGATTTTTGGTTACAACAGATTTCATTCCTTGGAAACATCATAAAAAAGATGGAATAATAATTGATCCTGATAAAAAATGGTTGATGAATGAAAAAGACATAAAAATGTTATGAGGTTTACATTTTTCTTTATTTATCAATATATTACTGGTGGTTTTTTAAAAAAATTTCAATTTTATCCAACCCACTGACTAAGTTTACTCAAAGAAGAGTTAAATTTATATGGAAAAAATAATTTGATGGATAATTTTGGGAATAAAAAAGAAGATTTGTGAACACTTTCATTTTGTACTTACCCTCTAGAAATTGTGAATTTTTCATATACAATGATGCTTCATTAAAAGGACTTTGTTTTTTAAGGATGCATAATGAACATGTAATTTCTTATACTTCATGACAACTAAAACCTTTGGAGTTAAATTATCCTACCCATGATCTGGAATTAGATGTTGTTGTTTCTTCTCTAGAAATTTGGTGACATCATTTATATGGATATAAGTGTAAATTTTATATTAATAATAAAGTTTTGAAGTACATATTCAACCAAAAATAGTTGAACATGAGACAAAGTAGTTGTTTAGAATCAATAAAGTATGATGAATGCAAAAATCATTACCATCCGAGAAAATAAAACAAATTAGTTGATGTTTTGTGTATAAAAAATACTTCATTAACCTTGTTATGTTTAGAATGGGGAAATTTATTTAATGGTTTAATTAATTTTGTCCTATAAGTTTTGGATGTAGGAACATCCTCTGTTTTGTTTCGTGTGTTAGTACAATAATCTCTTTTAGAAAGTATTAAGAAATCTCGGAAGGAATACTTTGAGTTATATAAAAAGTTAGAATTGGTAAAGAAGGGTAAGTTTCCTGAATTTAGCATTGATAAATATTGTTTTTTATATTTTTAAGGAGATTATGTATGCCTTGTGATTCCCATTTGATGAGATAATTATTGATTGAATCTCATAGATCCATGTTTTCTATTCATTCTGAAAGTACTAAGATATACAGAGACCTTCGAGGGTATTACTGGTGGGATAGAATATAAAAGATATACTTCTGAGTTTACCATGAAATATTTGACTATTCAATAGGTTAAAGTAGAATAAAATTAACAAAAAGATGTTTCTTCCTTTTTAAGTGTGAGAGTGGAAATGGGAAAATATATATATGGATATTATAGTGGTATTACTAAAAAATAATCAAGGTAATAATGTGATTTGGGTTATTATTGACTAATTAACTAAATCTATATATTTCATTCCCATTCAATATAAGCTATATTTTGATCAACTTTATCAACTATATCATAAGAATATATTCTAGATACATGGATTTTCTATCTCTATTAGATCTGACTATAATCTCAATTTTACAGAAAAAATGGTTGTAAATGACTTCATAGGCCATGGGGTACTAAATTAAATTTTATAACATCTTTTCATCCTCAATTTGATAGCCAATATGAGCAAACAATTTAGACCTTAAAAGAATTTCTTCATTCTTGTTCAATGGATTAATAGGGAAGTTGGTATCAACATATTTCATTAGTTGATTTTTCTTATAATAACATTTCCATTACTCTATACTGATAGAATCTATTGAGGTATTATATAGAAAATGATATAGGAATCTAGATTTTGGATGAAGTAGTTGAAATTATGTTAATGGGACTATAATTCTTATAAGAAATTATTATGAATGTGAATGTAATTTAGCATCATATAACAAAATTTTAGATCATGTGCAAAAGTTTTGTGGATAATTGGTGGAAAGGTAATTATTTTGAGGTAGTAGATCATGTTTTTTATAAATGTATCTATGTGAAAAAATGTGATGTGTGTTGGTAAAAAACTAGAATATTAGGCCACAAATATTTTTACAATATGAAATCATGGACAAAGTTAGATCAATTGCTTACCGAGTGCCCTTTCCTATGAGTTTATCTCAAGTACACAATGTTTTTCATATTTTGATGTTAAGAAAGTATGTACCAAATTTATCTCATGTTTTGATACCTAAAGTAGTTCAGTTGTAAGAGAACCTTTCTTATGTAGAACAATATATTCTTATTCTTAACCATAGATAAAAAGTCTTTCAGAATAAGGTACTTCACCAAGTAAAGGTTTTCTGAAAAACTATTTGTTTGAAGAAGCGACATGGGAGTCTGAAAATGTTATGAGGGGAAATTATCCTCACTTGTTTAATAAGTGAATAAAATTTTGAGGACACAATTTAAAAAAGGGGGAAGAATGTAGGAACCTGGGTAATTATAGAATGAATCTTTTTTATATTTATTAGTATTTCTAGTATATATATTTATATTCGTTATAATTTTTTAAAATCAATTAGGAAATTATTTTATTAAACTCTATTATTTTAGGGTTTTATTTAAAATTTTAATTTTAAAATTATATAATTTTAATTTGAAAAAATTTATTTCATTTTTGAATTCATCTTTTCCAAATTATGTTGGTGTAATTTTTTGAGAATTTTCAAAAATGTTTTGTTTTTAATGAATAGTGAAAATGTTAATTTTTATTAAAAATTTATTTTATTTTAAAGTATTTTTAAATTAAAAATATATTATGTATTATTTTTAAAATTTAATTTCTTATTTTTTATTTAAAATTTTTCAATTATGGGTTTTAAAATTAATTTAATACTTGAATTTAGTATAAAATTTTATATTTAAAAAGGAATTTTTTTTCTGAAAAAACAATTTTTCATTATTTTCTAAAAATATATACAAAAAAAGCGTAATAAAATCCCTATATATTTTATATAGGTTTTATTTAGGACATAATACCATCCTTGGTGGTCTTATGGTGTTAAGAAAGGGAAGTTGTCCCAAGAATAGGTATTATTCGAAACTGAGCATTTCTATTTTATTTATTCTTCCACCACCATAAAATCTTCCATAACCAAGATTATAAAATAAAAATAGTATATTAAATATAATTAGATGTTTTATATTAATTTTTCAACCTATATCCATCTTCTCTTCCATCAAATGGGAAACAAAACCATCATTTGTGTGTACGGTGAACTACCACCTCACGAACCGATGCAATTCGTTTTCCATCACCGTCTCTCACAGATGGTTATAATGATAGAATTAATTTATATTTATTATATTAATTACATATTTATAATTATTAAAAATAATATATCATTTACTTTCTTACCGTTCAATTCACTGAAAAATGATAGTATTGTTCGGGCATATGTGTGGACTACCACCTCCACAAAGCGATGTGATTCATTTTTCATCACCACATCATGAGGGTGATATATATAATCATAATTAAAGAAATAATATTATATTTATGATGTTATTATCATTATTTAAAGTTAACATGAAACTTACTTTCTCTTCATAATGATCATTGAAAAATGGAAATGTTACCCATGCATACATATGACCTACAATCTCCATGATTGTACATAGTTCATTTTTCAAAACCATCTATCATGATTATTTTTAAAAGTATAATTTACATATAAAAATTATAATTATTTCATTATTATTTTTCTAGAGATGATTTAATAGTGACCTCTTTTTCCATAGTCGACTTACTAATGTTATTTTGGACTTATGAAATAAATACCATCAAAATATCTGATATGAATTTAATTACATAAATAATTAAATATAGCATGGTAAGAGATAAAATAAAATTAATAATAATATAGAAAAATTTTCTTAAGAGAGTAAATAATCAGCCTAAGTTTATTATTAGTGAATATAAAGAACGTATGTGAGGAGTCAGACTCTAGGTATGGGACATTATTTTTAAAAAATCATCAATTAAAGTTTCCCTTAAAACTCTCTTTTTCTTACATATCCATATTTTCAAAATTATTTCATGGATGAATTAATATTTATATGATTTATTTATAAAGTACGCTTTATTAATCTTTTTAATTTCATTCAAATTTTCTCCAAAGGACTCTTTTATGGAATTTTTTAATTTCTGTTAAAAAAAAGACAAAAGGAATTTTCTATTTTAACATATACAGTTGTAATGACCTTTCCTGTTTCTATAACCATTATTTTATTTTTGGAATAATTTATGATATCCCGTGTTTTATTCAAATAAAAACCTTATTTTCCTTTATACTTAGAATTTTATTTTTCAAAAATGGGTTTTAAATAAAATAGATGTATCAATATCTGAAAATGGCTTCTTATGGGTGCAAAGAATATTTTTATGAGGCAATATTTTGTTGATTCTGTTATGATTCTTGGGATTTTTTTAGAAGAATGGGTGGTTCTATTATAAACCAAAGTTGGGTTATCCAATTATAAATCTTCAATGCATTGGGTAAATGGATAGATTTAACTAATTATATTTCTCCTAAGAGATTATGGGAATATACAACATTTGTTATTCTAAGTATAACTATTATGGTTATTTCATGTGTAACTCTTATGGTTACTCTAAGTATAACTATGATTGGTATTCCATGTGTAAGTAATAATGATATGAAAATGATTCCTTGTGTTACCTATATGATTTATATCTGCTTTTCATGGGTTTTTATAGAAATATTATGATTCACAAGGTAAATGAAACTATATGTTACTTTATAAGGTGGAAAAGTATAACTTTGTGAAAAATTTTATTATGGGATTTTCATGATTTAACATAAAACTTACGAGTTTTATTTTACCTTTAATATTTCTAATAAAATGTTTTATGAAAATATTTGTCATATAAGGTGATTTATTGGGTAATAAAATTTTTATTTGGAGCCTAAAGGTTATTTTGAAAAATGAATCTTTTATAAGTATTTATGGACTAACGGTTTCTTTCTTTATTTTTATATACCTAATGAATATTTTTGTACTAATCTCACATTTTAAAAAAATTCATATGATTATGGATGGGTATGTGAAATGAATAATTTGAGATGAAATCCATGAATATTTTTCATGAAAATAGGTCATGTTTTGCATTAAAATTTTATATTGTGAAAAAATGGATACTAAGTAGAAATGACCTCTTTGCAATATATGGTATTATTATATAATATTTATGAACTAACACACTAAAACAGAAAACCTAAAATATTTTTGGGAATGAAAAAAATTAAATCTAATCTAATGAAACAATATTATGTAATGTTTTAGTGGCATTGGGGTTTCACAAAAACGCAGATGGTGTCCTATAATTAAGATAGTCCAACCACCTAAAAGAATAACAATCTAGGTTGTGGGATAAGAAACCCTAACTAGAAGATAAATCTCTATAATATCATGATACCAATGTTCTTTATCCAATTTTATATAATAATAGGACAACAAATTTTAATAATATAAATTTCTTATATCCATAATAACAAGATATAAATTCATTATAATAGGAATTACATATGTTTATAACAATGGGATGTGTATCTGTCATCATGGGAATACCCATTGTCTGTAATAATGATATGCACATTCATTATAATAGGAATAACCTATGTTAATAATAATAGGAATATAATCTATAATAATGAGAATAATTGTCCATAATGATGGGTTTAGCATCCAAAATATTGGGAATAACTATGACCATAATGATGGGATGACCATCTATAATAAAGGTATTGACTATTCACATAATGATATGATGGGAATCCATAATAATGAGAATAAATATGTCCACAATGATCATATAATAATTTATAACATTAAGATATAATAGAACCATCATTCATAATAATTATATATAAAATTTATTCTGGATAACAAGAAGAACATGAATGGAATACACAACCCAATACTTAGGACTCTACTAGCATTCAGTACATCCAATACAACCCAAATCCAAACTCATACACTATATGTAGTCAAATATGACTTCACTATATTTACTTATAATGAAACCCATAATTTACTATTCCTGGAAGGATAACTCTACCATACCAATCTAGGTTGATTTGAACTATTTATCTTTCCCATCTATCTAAAGGGAGAAAATATCACTTCATTCCAGGTGAAACATTTTGGGTCCTTATTCAATGATACTAACTTATACTTTTCATCCCTATAATGATTAAACATCCCACATACTTTATTAAATTTGGTCTCAAGTGAAATATAAAATTTTCACTTCCAAATCCCAACTCAACTACAATGGTCATAATGCTTCAAGGACCATTTTCAAATCAATCCATGTATTAAGAATGTGATAAAATCCATCATCAAGACAGCCTCTTGATCTACCCTATGTTTTTGTACTCACTCTTGCTCTAAAATCCATTAATGGTCATACCCTAAGATTCAATGAATTTATTTATACCTATTACATATAAATGAAATCCCTGAGCGGTAATCATTATCAACCAACTCTAAGGACTACCTTAAAGAGGATATCTCCTAACGGGAACCCAATACTTGTAAGTCCCCTACAAATAATTAATTTCTCAAGTTCTCTCATTGTCCCATAAAAGGATAAATATCCAACCAAATACTAAGATGAAAACATTTACAAACCAAGAACCATAAGTTCTATCTACACTAAACCTTATTACTCAACCCCAGGAGCATATCCTCAGACCCAAAAATCACTATAAAAGGGGATAAATGATCATTTAAATCCAAAGATACCCCACCTAATATAACTCATAGTTTGGGGACCTATTGGTCACAACTCAGGTCACTATAACTTGAACCCCCATGAAATCACACACCATTTCACATAAAAAATATAATATATAGGTTAAATGCACCATCTACCAAGTTATTATAGATATTATCCCATCTAGTGTTACTAGCTAATTTAAATGTTTTCCTTCAATTTGAAAAATAAAATAAATATAACTAAATTAGATTTTTCTACTAAAATAAAATAAGATAAGTTAAATATTGTAATAAAATAGAGGTCTTAAAGTGACCACTCTCATATAAAAACATTGTCTTATGCCATTTATTGATCAAACATTGGATGAATCTTCAAGATCCATTGAAATAATAGGGTGAGGAAGATAAATGGAGGTGGTCCTTGGTCTATACAGGTCAAACCAAAGGGTGGGTTTCTTACCTTTTTAACAAAATTTTATAATAAATTATAACTCTAAAAAATTTATCCATAAGGTCATCATATTCTTAGTGTCCCTCCACTAATAGTTTAGTGTCTTGAGCATTGGTACATTTTCATTTCCCTCCCATAAAACTACAAATGGAAACTTCAGCAAGACAAAAATGGGATTTTAATTTACCCAATGATTTAAAATTCAATCTAAGTCCTTTAGCACCCCCAAAAAATCCATTTTGACACTCCAACCATGACCAAAATATCCCTCATTACTTCTCATTATATATTTTAAATTCATAAAAATTCTAATTCCATCGAAAACCATTCCAATTCCAATTAAACTGACCTGTAATAACATGGGTCTATATAAACTTCTTACCATACATATTCCTGTCCCCAAGAAGTATCCGGTAAAAAAATATGAATTCCACTTTTACCACTAGAATATGATTCTACCAATAACTTTAGGTTCCTATATGATTTTTTTTACTTTTTATACACATCTTTTCTAAGTTGACTATCTTTTCAATGAAAATTATCACTCTGATCCATAATAGGAATCATTCATTTCCCAAATAATTTTCTAACACCAATAACCATTTCACCATTCCTAGTTATATGTGAAAGGCATTTTTTAGTATTCTTCTAACCAACCTCCATCAAAAAGACACATCCCACTTATTGTAGTGTGAGATCACTCACTTTATTCATGATGTCTCATGACCGATGACATTATGAAAATATTATACCATCCACACTAGATTAAATTTAAAAAAACATACATTTTTACACCCTTAATGGGTAATATAGTATATAAAACCCATTTCATGCATGATTAAATCATCAAATCTAATATAATGTTAGTCACCAAAGGCATTGAAAACATCTGACACTTTCAATGAATCGTTTAATTTAGTATTCTTCCGTAAACAAACATAACTCATCTGATCCACCCCCAAAATTGTGACCATTGGAATTTTTTTTATTATTTTTACTCAAAGAAGATATAATATTTTTCATAAAAAGGACAAGTATTCATTTATAAATAGAGATCATGAAGAATAGGTTTATATTGATCAACATTAAGGATTTTTACTTGGTTATGATGCTAGCATTTCCAAGGTTTTCCATGCACTCATTTTGGTTTAGTTTCTTAAGGTGAGCATGTTGAAGTCGAGAGGATGGGGGTCAAATCACCATATAAATGAGTTTATTTTCAAGTTTAGGGATCTCTTGATATTTAAGTCATATTCATGAAATCCTTCTAAATAATAGTATTAGTTACCTTTGTAATGAAAGTAATTTATTGAAACAGATACATTTAAATGAATACTTCATAAGTAGTTTTATTATCCCATATTTAATATAAAATACCAAAATTATCAATTATTAAACTATAGTTTAAATCCATATATCATGGAACAGTAATGTTTAATGCCACCTAGTAAGGTTTGAGGTTTTATGGAGATGGAATGTAACAGAGTGGTGGGATTGGACCTACCAAGGGCATCCAATATATCCCACATAGAGGAATCAAAAAATACATATTTTGATGTCATAGTTTATATAAAAATGAATGGGGCATACAATTTTAAGATTGGAAAGAAGTCACAACATACAATTTAACATAATATGAGTTGGGTGTATGTTTTGGTTTTCAAGGTAATGCAACAAACACCAATGTTATATCTTTTAAGGTTATGAAAGTATGACCAATGTTGTTCCTTTCAAGGTCATGAAATATAGACTAATGTGGTTTTCATTTTTAGGTAATACAACTAGTACAAATAGGTGATGTTCCCAAAAACTACTTTAGTGTAGAAATTTCATATGAGAAGATCGGGTAGTTTATACCAGCTGATGAACTATGAGAATATATAGGACCTAAATCAAGTATATATCCCATAATGAGGAATTCTTAGTAAATATTATGGCTAAAAAAATTTGGAGTTCTACTAAGAAAGGTACCCAAATGTTTAAATCCTTAAAAGGAGCATGTACGAGATTTGAGAAAAGGTGTAAGGATTATATCATAAATACATCCAGAAAATTTGATTTCTACCATAATATCCTTAAATGGTTTTAAGTCTGTGATTCATTCCATGGGTTACTCAAAATTAAGGATCCAAATTCTCAAAGGGACACATGATTAGTCACTCTTTGAGGGTATATGGTAAAAACACGAATGCATTGGCGAAATTTTCTACATGATGTAGGATACCCATTATCAAAGGAACACATGATCATAAAGTCCACCTAAAAGTGATAAATAGATTAATAATGAGGGTTGGGTTGTATAGGTAAAGGTCTTGGTGAAGCTATTATCGAAAAATTACCTAGAACAATGATTCCACCATGATTATGGGAGGTACTTGGGGAAAATGTAAGTTCTTTTCCCAAGTAGGTGACTTGGATGGGAGTTTCTCCCATGGTGAGTCATGTGGGTTGGTGAAAAAATGATTAGAATAAATGGGGATTAGAACCAATTCCCTTCACCCATATTTCCTAAGAATTCACATCATAGGACATCCTTTACCCAGATTTTATTTGAAACATTGGAAAAGTGTCTTTCCACAATGGTTTTATGTATGAAACCATTATATGACTCAAGTTAACCTATTTTCCATCTCTTCCCCTCAATTGTTTATTTAAAAATAACTTTTTTGAGTTCATGAAGTTTGGATGCTCTTGAAATGTATTTCTTATCTCTCATGTTAACCCCACATGTCCTATATATCCTCTATATCAAATTTATAAGTCAAAGGGTTGATTTATCGACAAAAATTCCCTACTCATCCAGCCTTCATCTCAGCATCAGTGATCTACCTTGAATTGGGTGCACACCCAACCAAGAGTATGGTGCATGATCAAACTAAATCAGGGTGCAAATCATCATTTTATAGTGTGTATGTTTAGCCTTGGGTGGTGGGTATTCTCATATTTCTTGGTGCATGGCCCTTTAGAATTTGATAAAAGTCATTGTAAAAAATCTTACTTCAAATAGCCATAATTTTTTATTTAGGATTTCAGTTTATCTCCAAAAGATATCAAATTAAATCTAATGGGATGAATTTCATATGGTTATGGGTTATACCCATAGCCATTTTTTCTCAGGGAAAAATATATATGAAATTCCATAAAAATTCATTTGATGTTGATGCACGGAAGCCATAGCCTACTCTCAATATAAGGTTCTCACCACCACATCATTATATTAGAAATTTTTTTAAAAGAACATTTATTCTTCAAAGTGAGAAATAATGCATAACATTGAGATATCATCCACATATTTTTCATATTGAGATATTTTTTCAAGTTAAAATTCACTCTTATTATCTGTGCAAGGATTGTATCAAGGTATTTTCATAAATATTTGTGGAATATTTTTTGTGTGTCTATAGTTGTAAATGTGTGTGATTTAAATAATATTTTATATTATTTTAACCAATACCTAAAATCATGATACTTGAATATGTGTGTGTGTTTGAAGCCACAAAAAATCAAAAAGGTAAGACTGTATAACCACCTTTATATAAAATAGTACTCATATAAATCCCTCATAATCATTTTTTATATCAAAGATATTATTTTTTCTAGAAATGATGAATATGTTTCGATGAATTTTTATATACAGATGAAAAATATGATTGATATTTCAATGTATGGGGAAATAAAATGTTTCATGGGTTTAAAAATAACCCAAGGAAATTATATTAATTTTCTTTCCCATGAAAAATATACTCAAAAACTACTGAATAATTTCAAAATGAAATTTTTAAAGTTTATTTATACACCAATTTTAGTTGGAATAAAACTTACATGAGATGATGACGATAAAAAAATTGATCAAATAGAGTCTAGAAAATTTATTAAAAGTTTTCTCTATTTGACAACTTCAAGACCAACCATAATCTATGTTGCGTCATTATTTGAATAATATAAAATTACACCAAATTAATATAATTTTGTTTAAATTAATATAATACTAAAGGATTTCAAATGTAATATTAATTGTGGGTTAGAATGTCTCTATAAAGTAAAGATTTATATTTATTGGATTTACTCATGTTTATTAGTATATAAGTGTTTATAATTGAAATTACACATTGTGTATAGTGTTATTAGAAGAAAAATATGTGCCTTGATATATAAAAAACATAATTTAGTGACTATTATAACAATAGAGGAAGAATATATGGTCGTGACTTAAGAAATAACTTGGTTGTTGTGCATGAGAACTTAATTGGAAGACCTCATTATGGTGGTGAGTGATCCTTTCTTAATAAAATATAGTAATCATAGTTCTATTGACCTATCAAATAATATGTTTCAATATTATTTATCAAATCATATGGATATAAAGTATAACTTAATAAAAAGGGTGGAACAAGGCATCTTGAAGTTCCACTTCGTTCTTATAATGGAGAAAGTGAAAAACTAAACATACTAAATCTTTTCTTAAATATGTATTTTATAAATTGAGGTTGATAATGGGTGTTTATAATCATATATTTCAAGGCTAAGGTATGTCTTTAATCCTCTTCTATCTTTTTCGTTGGATTATTGTTGTTAAAGTGGGAGATAATAACATGAATCAAAAAATATATTTTTTTCCTTAAAAAGAAGAGAGTTAATAGAAGATAATGTATTCAAGGTAAGAAGTTTAAAAGGTATTTTTTATTTCAATTTTTTCATGAGTTTGTGTGTGTGTGTGTGTGTAAATTTTTTAGTTTATCACGTGTCAGTTTCATGGATAAGGTTCATGTGTATGTGAAACTATGAGTTCATAAATATCTTAGTGTTTTGTGATATTTTTAATGTGTCTATTAATCGTTTGTATAGTAAATCTTAATCACTCACATACTAAATAAGTTATCAGAAAGAATCATCAAATAATACATCTATATAGAGATGAAACTTAAAAATTCAATTGATAAAAAAGGAAATTCAATTGGTACATAGGTCGGTATGGTGAGTGATGTGAGCTGATATTTATAGATAGCTTTGGGGATATCTTTTATCCATTCTTTTCCTAAACTAAGGTCACTAATACAATCTTATAATTGACCAAATAAAATAAAATTTCTAATCATAAGATAATTGGTTGGTCTTTTCACTATGTTTTGATGAAATGATTTTTTTGAATAGATGTGGTATTTGGAGTCATGTTTGATTCATATGTTTCTGATAAAATCCAATTGGTGGGGTTTTTAAAGACCGTGTTCTTAATGTTATAAGGATATTAAAGTGAAGGAATAATGAATGTGTTAAAGTAAGTTTTAGTTTTTAGCTTTAATACAATGTCTCTAACTATATTCATTTTTGTTGTCAACTCAAATATTTCCAAAAAATGGTCTAAGTGGTAGACCAAAACATTGTACAAGGTCCTATGGAAGTTTGATACTGATTTGAAGTGATTTAGAAAGGTTTTATGGACTTTTGGTAAATTATAAGAAAACAATACATGATTATATTCATCACACCATAATATTTATGTCAGATTTCTACAATAATTAGTTTGATAAATATTACCCTACAATATATATTATTACATTGTGATTTATTAGCTAGTGAAGAATATACTTAAGTTATTAATTATAGAATATATATCACATCATAGTACTATCCCATGATTTATATGTTTATGTGATGATCATTGTAGGTATTTGATTATGACATTAATAAAATTCTTGATTATTCAATGTTCAAGTTTCTAGAAATTAAAACATGGTATTACACTATAATTATATAGTGAAATGAGAAGTGATGTTTGGAAAATAATTATGGGTAGCTTATTAGGTTTTGTTTGATAAGGAAAAATTGAGGAGAAGAAGAAATTATTCCAAAATTAATTTGGTTGGAAAATAATGAGTTTGGATTGAAAGTTGGTTTTCCAGGAAACCGAAATTAACTATTTGATAAATTTTTGACATTAAATCCTAATGGGGGCCATTACATTGTTATTTTTGAAATTTCTTTATATATTTAAAAATTCTCAATATTTAAAGAGAATATAAGGAAGTGAGAAAAATATATTTGATGTTGTGAGGAGATAAGAATATTCTTGAAGTTGGTATCATTAATTAATTCATGAAGGATGATTACTTCAATTTCATATCAATTATTTTAATTTTGAAAAATTAAGTTTTCATATTTAGCTATGAAGAATGTTTTTGGATATATTCTTGATGTTTTGAAGTCAAAAACAATATATTTCAAACATGAAGATTATGGAAAATAAGACTCATTGAAAGGAAACATATCTAGTAAGAAGTGATTAGATAAGATCATCCATGATTATTTAACTTCTTATTGATTATATGAATGTATAGGTTCACTTTAAAAAGTTTGGAGACTATATTTTAATTATTAAATGATCATACTTGGGTTTTTTGTATTCAATAGATTTTCCTAGTGAATTAATCGGTAATTAGTTTTCTATTTCATTCCAAAGATGTAGTTGTTCAAGTTTAATCATTAAAACCTATATATGATTGTGCCAGGATTTCTTTATTTTGTTTATTTTAATCACTAAAAATGATTAATATCATTGTAATGTTAATATAATTGATTAAAAAATGTTTTACAGAGTTTAGAAAAAAAATAAGGGAAAAAATTATTCATTCATTCACCTTCATCGTAGTGAATCTTGAGTAATCTCTTCAATTGATGCCTCCTTATATGTTAATTAACACTCCTTTATAAAATTAAGTATTGAGTGAGATTTTAACAAATATTTTTGGTATACATTATTTAAAGTAATACTAAATATAAAAATAGTTAAATACAATTTTGAATTTTGTTATATATATAAAAAAATGAAATTTTAAAAAATAATTATGAAATAAAACCTCCATGGATATTTTTTATTAAAAATAATAATAGAAGGTGACACCATGGGTAACTCCCTCCCTTCATATAAAAAACCCACCCTATTTTTTGGGAAATTGGCTACCACCCTATATTAATAATTTAATTTTATAGTTCACTTAAAATGATAATTTTTTCATCTAAATATCATTAAGAGTCATGAAGAAATATATTAAGAAATTAAATTATTAAATTATTAATTTTAAATAGATGACTTGGGAGAGACCAAATATTCTCTTGGATTACAATTTGATCATATTCCAAGTGATATATTTTTAAATCAGTTAATTTATATTCATAAAGTCTTAAATTGTTCAATATTGATAAAGATAATTCTTTAATTATACCAATATTTATCAAAACACTGAATGAAAAAATATACATTTATAACTTGTGTAAAAAATTATGATTTTTGTTAGTCTAAAAGTACCATACCTCAATAGAATAAAAACTTTAATGTGTCTTGCTAATTATTTTTAAATATATATAACATTCACTGTGAATCACTTGGAAATATTTAATTTTTATCCTAAATGAAGATATTAAAATGGAATTAAATATATTTTTTGTTATCTTTGTGAAACTATTGGTTTATGTTAATTATATTCTAACAAATCAAAGAGAAAGATGTACAATTTTTCAAAATCAAGTTATTTATTAGATAAAGATAAATTGAAAATCACATATTTGATATGTGTTAATTGTTAAAGGTATTGAAATCATTTATAGATGGAAGAATCACATGCTTTTTACAACATCATTTAATCATATATACTTCATAGAACTACATAATAAATACAGAAAATGTGTTTTGGGATTCCCTACAATCATACTTTAAGATCTGGTTCTAAATATATAATATTTTAATATATCATATTAATTATAAAAAACTCCCCAGATCAAAAGTTTATTTTATTTTGGACTAGATACATATCCATATAAACCCATACACATTTCTTCCATAATGATTATCTACACATAAAACTCTCCTATGTGTATCCCTTTATAGAAATTTCTATTGAAATTAGGAAAAATAATAAAGGGTTTTCTCAAACACTTAGTAAGGGGTAAAATATAAGTGATAACAATACACATAAGGAAACATATCATAAAGAAATAATACCTAATAAAACATGGATCATGAGTCAAGAATCATAACATAAGGAATTTGGAATAAATACGTAAATATCATGACATCATAAGAATGTAGAAACAATATAAAATATGAAATCATATGCATAAGTTAAGGCTTGCTACTAAGATAACATAAAATTGTTGAAAAAGTCCCATAGTGGATTAAGTTTACTCCTTATTCCAATACATATCATGTCATGAGATATAAAATATTATCCAATTAATTGGAGGTATAAATATATATAGTTTTTTACCCACCTATCACATCATAATATGTACATGCATTTGTTTTCCACATGAGTAAAACATACATAAATTCATCAGTAATCATAACTTGATAAACCCATGGAAATTAAACGGGAATCTAGTGAAATCAAGTAACTCTCTCGGTAAATACCCTTAAATTTATATAATGAAGTAAAAGGTATTTACAGCATATAGGTAAAAGTGTAAATGGTTTAGTCAATAATTTCCCCATTTGTCAATAACTCGTATTTTTATTTATTCAAAGAAAATAATGAGTACAAGAAGAAAAGTCCCGAACAAAAAGACCAAAAGATAGAAAAGAATAAAGGGGATCTAAAGTATTGGAGACCAAGGTTATCACCTATAATTATGTTAACCCCTTATGGTTTAATTCTATACAAATCATAAAAAAATTATGTACCAAGAATATCAATTGACATAAGATAGTATACAGCCTGGTTTCCCTCCCTCCAGATGTGTGAGACTCTGATGTCATCCTCCAAAAATATTTTCCACTTTCTCACAATATAAGAGATATATCAAGGAATTGAACCATATTCATTTAAAACATTATATAAGAGTAATGATTCCATTTTTGAAATGGTAATATCCAACTTCATTTGCCTACAAATGGACAGACCTAATAACATAGTCATAGTTCTAGCATATAAACAATTACCCTACTCCAGCCTGATAGAAAAGGCCAATATAGTAGAACCACAACATTATCGAACAATACCTCCACCCCAACATCATCCTGAAATAGAATAAACATCAATATTAAGCTTTATACCTTTTGTAGGAGGAAGCCCACATACCCATTTTCCCCCAAGAAGAGAACAAGGTCCAGCAATTTTGAGTACAAGAAAGTTTCTACAAAGAAGGATCCTCCCTCCATTTCTCTAAATCCTTGATGAAACAAGAAAGAAAATTTTTAATTCCAAAGATAATGATCCAGATATTTGTACCAATATCTTCATAAATATACATGTTCCTGGCCTTCCATAAACACCAACATCCCGCCATAAGAATTATAGTGTGATCAGATCCTTCAATACTCCCCATACTTGAACCATTAAACCAACAATAAAGAAAAGAATGATTAGCCATAGATGAAGATGAAAAGGTTGTGAACTCACAAAAGAGGCTCCAAACATCCAAATCCCAATCACTTTCAAAGAAAATATAATTATAACTTTCTCATTTATAAATCATACTACAAACACATCTTGAAACAATGGATATCCCACATCTTTTAACATTTTCTTCAGTAGAAACAACATCATTCCTAATCCTCCACAATAGGAAATTATATTTCAAGGGAATGGAATTATCCCAGGGGATATTATTCCAAGGATTCACAAGATTCTGAACATTGAGGACCCTATGATAATCTCTCATTGTGAAAGAGACAGGTGAAGAAGGAGTGAAAACACACTTATCAGATTCATATGATAAAATAATATGATTGACAAGGGACTATTTTTTGGTGTCCAAAACTGAACTAATAAAAATTGGGTGTTGAAAAGCTTCCTTGAAGGATATGTTTGAAACAGGATAGTCCAGATATCCAATTTATTCACCATTACAGTTGTGGTACCAAAATAAAATTTCACCCTTCCCAACCATCCATCTAGAGTGAGACTTAATGGAATTAATATAGGAACCAATACCATTCCATAAAGGAGACCAATGTCCATCCAGAAAAATTCTATATCCCACTGAATTTCCATGCATAGTTTTACCCCATAGAGTTAAACATTCTAGAACTTCCCATGCTAGTTTTCCATGAATACACCTAATAGTATCATTAAGGCATCGAATATTAATCCCCCCTTCATTCACAAGATGATCCATTCTATCCCATGACACCCAAGTTCTCTTACCTTTATACTTAGTATCCCATAAAAAATTAACAATAATTATATGAATATTATTTATCACACCCATAGAAACCTTAACAGAAGATAGTGCATGAATAGGTGAAGCAAGAAGAACACTATTAATCAAAGTAATTATACCCAAGTTATTTGGTTTCAATAAAATCATTCCAAATTACCCACACTTACCCTCTAAAGGGTCAAACACATCCATCCAGGCTCACTTGGACACTTCATGTAATAAACCATCCTAGGATATACTTCGATCAGATTCTCGATCCATCCCACCACATACCCAAGGAGCATCCCCAATCCCCTGTAGCTAACAATAAGCATCAAGGGAATCATACATAACTATATGTGATAGTTTCACCCTCAAAGAACTAGAAAAAAACATCAAAATAAGTAATAATAGTAAAAAGACTAGACATAAGATAAGAGACATCTCACATAAATAAACAAACCAATCATAGATACAAAACTAAAAAACACGAAAAAAAAATAATGTTTGAATAAACCGATATAAATTTCAAACCAACTGGTTCCATGAAATGAAAATTCTAATCACCAACTATGTGTGCTCTCTGATCACCACCATCATCGGAACAACACTATCCTCCCATGGAAGATGAAACTGGATCCCACCAGAAATCCAAAACCTAGAGGAACATATATAACACATGAAGACTACATACCCACCAACATGAGTATGTAGGGTGTGAGATGAATCTAGTAGGATACCACCAGGAGTCCAATTAATTCTTTTTATAAAAAAATCTCCCTATTTTGGAAATAAAAGAAAAGATAGGTTTTCATTTTCATTTACATAATATCAGAATAGACAATCATGGAGCATGCACTTTCCCAAATCACAACTTTTATAAAACATTCCAAAAATACGTTTTACCAAAAACTATTCCATTTAAAATTGTTATCCATTCTTCTTTAAAAATACTACACATTTGAAAAATAAACCCACAAATGGATTAAAACATTTCAAAATTATGCCAAAAAAGAATGCCACTTTGAAAACCATTTTTCCCTTTTTTCTTTAAAAGATTTTACACACCCAAAACAAAGATAAACAAGGAAAAAAGGGAAACAATGATGAAACATGACCATGGTAGGTTATAAATAAATACAATAAAATGATAGAATAAAACTAGTCAACAACATGACTAAACCATAAGAGGATCAACACATCAATAAAGTCTATCCAAGAAATAAACATCATACATGCCAATATGTACAAAAAAAGACATAAATATGATATATAGCATGAGGAAACCATAAGGAATAATAGGACATCATAAGACACACAAAACTGGACCTAACTATCAGGAAGATAATAGTCACACATATGTCCACCAAATCACTCTAAGTAATCTTCTCAGTGACAAACCACCATGATAGGAATACATAGAACTAAAGGGGACTAGCCTGTGATTAACCAAAACTAGCCTAGAAATTTCACACTACTTCCAACTATGAAACCTAAGTTTCCTCATGGAATAATAACAGAAGTGGTACATGAAAAATAACATCATCACATGAAAATAACAATACCCTAGAGCTAACACTACAATCATATCCTTCACACCTCTCTCACTACTCTTTAAATGAGCCCCAACACATAAGTACCACATGAATCACATAATAAAGCATCCATCACATGGATAATTATACACATCAACAACAACCAAGAGGGATCAAAAAGGCTAAAATAAAAATCACATCACAAAGTGCCAATCAGACCTTTAATTTTATCATATAAAATTTATATATCATTTGAAATTCCTTTTAAAATAATATTTGAATTCGCACACAATTCATAATTAAATCATGAACAGTTCCAAGCATAACCAAATAAGTTGAGGGATACTCTATTTTCACTTTATAGAACCAAACCTCCCCTTAAAAATAAGGAAACCCTTTAAGAATAAAAGGGATCCTACTTTGAAAACCCCATTAGGCCCAATTCCCAAATTACAGGTGCATTTCAAAAATAAAATCGTATTTTTTATTTTATGGAACATTAAGAGTCCATAAAAAACCTTTTAAAACCCAAATATGTTTTAAATAAGAAAATCAATCACTTTTTTCAAAGAAAACCCTACATAAATATAGAAAACCTTTGAAACATCCAAACTAGATAACATATAAAACAATAATTTAAATAAAAACAAATTGAAATCATCTAGAAATCATGAAAATCCTAAATAAATGTAAAATAATCATAAATTCATACCTCGAGAGGTGGAACCTTGTCGCTTTCGATAAAATACATCAAAAAATATCTTGAAGTATGTACCATAGCCCTTAGAAAGAAAAAAACAAATTTTAGAACAATTATAGGCATGAAGATTATCCAAACATATCCACTAGGGCTATATATAAGGGGTAAAAAAAATAAAATTAAAGGAGAAGAGGAAGGGATTCATCACCTCTAAAACTAGGAAAATAATCACTAAGAAACCACCATGAAATCACCTTGGAAGTTCTTTGGAAGATTCAAATAGGTATGGGAAAGGTTTCATGATTGAGTGAAATTGAGTGGAGAGTATAATGTAATAAATCCCATTTAAAAAGAAGTAGAAAGTGAAAAAATACCCTTCTTTAAGAGGGTGTCATGGTTTACCTATACTATTAAAAAACCAGGCACAAACCATGAAGATCCCCACTATTTCGAGCTACACGGGTTGTACGGTTAAACTAATTGTGCTCCTTAACTATATGACCTAGAAAATTCCCCAAAAATCACCCTTCTTCCCCTAAAACACCTCTATCATAGGGGTCTAATCCATCTAACAAATACCCCCACATAAAAGTGACGTTAGGGGAGTCACAAACTATCCACCATTCCACTTTCTATCCCTAGAAAGTCCTGGGTAAATAAAAAGGTAAAAATAATAATAAAAAACACCCCCTCTGCAAAATGAGGTGAGTTAGACTGTGAAACACTATAGTATTCCCTAGGAAGAAACTCTAGAGTAATGAATAATCCTCAAAATTAAACCACAAAATCCCCATGGCTACCAATATTCTCTAACAAAATCACAACCATGCTTACTGTTACAAGACCCAAAAGGAAATAGAGATCGGACATGGGTCTCCCCACCATTTAGAAATCTCCTAAATGGTGTAAAAACATAGAACACCTCAAATAAAAACCTCTATTATGGGAAACATCTCCAAAAAACACTAAATAACACTTAGAATCAAACTCACACTTCTACAAAAGAAAACCAACCCAACAACTCAACACCCACATGGTTGAGCCATCAATAATCTTAAAACTCACCTCCATAAGGGATAACCCCAAGGCATTCCACATTTATAAATGACATGGGACCTTTTCTTGGGTCACCATTCTCTAGGGGTAAACTAGGACATAAAAATGGCACAAAATCCCATAGAGAACCCCACAAACTTAACACCATTGAATGCTAAAAGTACTAAAGGAAAAATTATTCCTCATTACCCATGTAAAGACCCAAAAGTCACTTATTATCACATTAGAAAGATATTTTCCTTAAAATAGGAAATTATATAAGAAAAAATATAAGTATTTAAAAGAATTCAACTCAAAAAAAAATTCATTCACCTAAGCTCAAAACCAAGAAATTAAATAAGTCGGAGGGTAAGCACACAAACCACAAGAATTCAGAATCTGAAACACACCCAAGAATTTAACAAAAATTCTACCAATTGTTTCAAATTAAATACCATAGGAAAATCACATTTCTAGTCTATAACCCCATTTTATGAAACATCGAAATAGTTCAATTTATGAAAAACCATATAAGCAAGAAAAAATCATTTTAGTCTCTTTTAAAACATTTTCCTAAAAACAATTCAAAGAACTATGCCTTTATTTTCCAAAACCACTTTCCAAATAATTTCCATAATCTAATTTAAAATTTAATTAAAACAGAAATCACCCATTCTATATATGAAAACACCAAAATTTACACTTTTTATTGGTTCAATTCCCACTACAAATCATTGTTTCAAAACCAATCTCCTAAAATACATTTTGAAAGACATATTCTAAAAGTGTTTTCACATACCCAAATAAGAAACATTTCAAGAAACAAATCAATTTCCATTAAGAACATAAACATACTTAAAACTCCCCTTTTAAATTTTTTTAAAATGAACCAATCAGGGTCAACATGTTTTATAATATCACACTCTTGAATCACCCAAGAAAAATCTATAGAAGTTGAAAACCACAAATTCCATTTAATTTTATGAACCAAACAAGGTAAAACCCAATTAAAAATTTCATATCCAATTTTAAATCAACCTTTAAATTTAAAACTACTTGTCATTTCAAGCCCCACCTGAAATTTTTAAGCGAAACCCACTTTTCAAGAAGAAAAAGGAATTCACTTTGAACACATTTTAAAACTCCAAATAATCCAAAATACAAGGTTTAAGACCTAATACTAGGTTATTTTCAAACTATTGATCACTCAAAGAAAGAAATCCATAATAGAGAAGGTCTAAACCCTAGGAAAAAAACCACTAAAATAGAACCCCTACAAAAAACACTCTCTTTTCTATAAATACCTTTACCAAAGGAACTTAGAAAACAAGTAAAGGCATGATACCAACCACCCATGATCCTAAAAAATCATCCACATAACCATGGGAACCAAGAAATAAACCATTTCAAAACATCTTTTAAAAATATCATTTGGAAACCCAAAATGTTTCCACCATTTTCTCAAAAAATCAACCCATTATCAAGGCCAAATAGTCTCAAAATTAATTTAAATCATTGGTTAACCACCTTCTCTTTCAAAATCACCACATATATTTTAACAAAAAAGGAATGTTCACAAACCATTCCAAAATAATTTCAAAACTTATCTTTGAAATAAATTGTCTCAATCAAAAAACATACATATACTAATTCTTAAAATAACCACTCTATGAATTAATGTGTTTCACAAAATTACACTTTTGAACTAAAATATTTTCAACTTAATAAAAAATTAATTTCCCATTTTCAAAAAAAAAATACACATGGTTTTCAAACTACCATGAAATGGTTCTCCAAAAATTAACAATCTTATCCCTTTCAAAAACCAATTTTTTTCTCTGCAAAACGAATTCCCCAAAGGGAAAAAAATAGAACACATGTACACAACTCAAACCAAACCACATTTAGCTGCATCACATTCCATAAAAAAACCAACTAAAACTACCTTATAGGATACTACACCAATTCCAGAATCCATTGGAGTAAATCCCTAAATAAAGGGATAAAGAATAATAATTTCAGAGGGAAAACTTTACTATACACATTTTTCCCACACGGGCTATTAAATCATGTTCCAACTATGAAACAATCACTTTCATAGTTTGAAGAACCATGTAACACAGGCACCATATGGTTTACTAGACCATTCATGTTAATTTAGAGAATCTGGTCCATTCACCATTTTCTCCTCCAAATCTCAAACAAACCACCAAAATACTTGGTACACACAATGGGTATCAAAGAATTGTCACAACATATCAAAAATTGATCAAAACATACAAATATGAACTTAATATCAATACTCAAGCCCGATACACCCATAAAAACTTGACATTGAGTGTGATAAAGTGTTGTCCAGGCCCCTTACCACACACTCCACCCAATCCTAGACAAAAATCCTAGTCTCTAGACTAAATAGACACATCATGTATAACAAAGAGGGTTTCTCATTAACCTAGTCCCCTTTTTAAGAAACCTATATCCTCTAATACCATTTTTTTACAGACTAACATGGTACATCCTTCCATTGAGTTCATGATCTAGCCTACCACATACCTTATGAGCATCCCTGATCCACCAAGGTTGATGAAAAGCATCAATTATATCATACATAATCATTGGGTATGATTTCACACTCAAGGAACCAGATAAAAACATTCAAAAAATGCATAATAGTAAAAATAAAAGACATAAACCAAGTGACATCTCACCGAAATAAAAAATAATCAGAGACAAAAAACTACAATGGAAGCTTAAACAAAATAACGACTGAATAATCCAATAAAAATATTGAACCAACTAGTTTGATGAAACAGAAATTTAGATCACCAACTATGTGTGACCCTCTAATCACCACCATTATCCACAAAACACTCACTTTCCAAGGAATAAAAAATAGATCCAACCTAAAATCCAAAACCTGGAAGAACCAGCGCATTACATGAAGACTTCATACCCACCAACATGAGTATGTAGCATGTGAGATGAAGCTAGTAGGATACCACCATGAGTCCAATTCATTCCTATTATAAAAGATAGCAAGATCACTAGTGTAGAAATAATATACAAAATAGGTTTTCATTTTCCTTTACGTAATATAAGAATGAATAACCATGGAAGATTGATTTTCCCAAATCTTAAAATTTATAAAACAATCCATAAAGTAGTTTTACAAAAAATGATGTCATTTTAGAGTTCTAACCATTCCTCTTTAAAAATTCCAGATTTTGAAAAACAAACCCACTCATGGTTTAAAACATTTCCAAATCATTCCAACCAATAATTCCACTTTGAAAAAAATATCCCTTTTTCCTTTAAAATATTTTATAGACCCAACATAAAGGTAAACAAGGAAACAAGGTAAATAATGATGAAACATAACCACAATATGATATAAATAAATCTAATAAATATATCTAATAAAACTAGTCACCAACATGACTAAACCAGAAGAGGTTCAACACATAAAATAGGTCCATCAAATAAATAAACATCACACATGTCTATATGTACAAAAAAAGTCAAAACATATAATACATCGAATGAGTAAAAACCATGAGGACTAAAAATACAACACAAGACACACAAAAATTGGAACAAACTATCAGCAAGAAAATAGTCACACATTCATCTACTGAATATCTCTAAGAAGTATCCTCTATGAAAAATCCACAAGCCAAGAATACATAAAACTAGGGTGGGACTATAGAGTGATAAACTATAGTTATCTTAGCAATGTCCCACTACTTCCCACTTATAAACCTCAATATCCACATGGAATAATAATGGAGGTGGTCCATGAACAATAAAAATATCAAATGAAAATAACAAGCCCTTAGGTATAACACTACAATCACTTCCTTCCCACCTCCCTCCCTACCCTTAAAATGAGACACATAAAATAATCACCACATGAATCACCTAAAAAATCATTCATCAAATGGATAATAATACACACCAGTAACAACCAAGGGGGATGAACAAGGGTATGATCAACATCACATCACAAAGTGCCAACCAAGCCTTCACTTTTATCATATACAATACATATACATTTGGAAGTATCATATTAAACCACTTTTTAATTCACAAAAAATTCTAAAAGAAAGCATAAAAACTTCCAAGAACAACCAAATATGTCAAGGGAAACTCCATTTTAACTTTATAAAACCAAAAAAACATAAAAATAAGAAAACCCTTTAAATTGAAAATGGAGCCTACTTTAGAAACCCCATTTTTTCTAAAGACCTTCAAAGATTTTCATTCCAAAAATAAAACCCTCTTTTACATTTTATCAAACATTATTAAATAATTAAAAACTATTTCATAATGAAATTTCATTGAACTAAGAAAATAACCCACTTTTTCAAATGTAAAAACCCACCCAATTATGGAATACCATTAACAAATCAAAACAAGTTATCATTTACATCAATACCTTAAATCAAAACACATTTAAATAATCAATAAATCATGTAACTCTTAAATAAAATGAATATAATTGGAAACACCTACATCAAGTTGTGTAACCTTGTCACCTTTGATGAAATCCACTAGAAAAGGAATCGATGGATGGATCAAAACCCTTAGAAAGAAAAAATCAAATTTTAGAACAACTGAAGGTTTAAAAATTGGCCAAACATGTCCACTATAGTTAAAGGAGAAGGGAAAAAGGGAATGAAATCATATAAGAAGTGTAAGGGAGCCCTCACCTTTCAAACCAGGTGAATAATAGCCAAGAAACCACCATTAAATCACCTTAGAAAAGTTTTGGAAGAGCCAAGGAGGGATAGGAAAGTTTCCACGATTATGGGAAATCAAGTGGGTAATATAAGGGAAGAAACCCCACATAAAAAGAAGGATAAAGGATAGAAATATCCCTCTTTGAGTGGGTCACATGATTTATCTCCACGGTTAAAAAATCCACATGAAAACCATAAATATCCCCCTATTATGAACTATATAGGATGCAAACTTAGTGTACATGGGTAAAGTAACCATGAACTTAAATTGTGTAACATGGAAATAGTCTACAAAAATCACCCTTTTGGGCCCAAAACACCACTAACTCAAGGTCTTGAACTATATAAAAAATACCCCCACATAAAAGTGACATTAGGGGTGTCACAATTGACATCCAAAAGAAAAGAAAGGTTAGTAAAGAATATGAACCCTCATCCTAATCAAACCATACAACCGCATATAAATATCCTAGAATGGTAAGGAATTCCTACCATAAGTTTAAGAGAGATCACTCGTCCAATAATGACACCTGGCTTGATCATAAACCCACAAATCATTAATTTCAACCATTAATCCTCTCAATTTGGGATTTGGGAGAGGAAAATCAGAATGGAAAATAGAAAGGGAAAACTAGGGTGTGGATGGAATTAAATATACCAAGAGAGGACCCCCATGATGAACAGTGATTAAACTGGGGAAGAGGAGAGGTGGGATGAGCTTAGAATGCCAAGGATGATCTCAAAATTGAGCCAAGAATGAGTGATGGTTGAGGGAGGAGATATGATAGGAAACAAGGTGTTTTGAGGTAAAATTACCAAAGTTCCCCTAAAACACACCCAAAAATAACTAGGTACCCAATAACCTAGTGATCCTCTATCAGTAGGTCAGTGGGTCTCCAAGACTTATAGTTCTACTTCCTATCCATCGAGTATTTATTGGCCTTCTGTTGGGTATCTAGTAGACCTCTATAGAAAATTCAACAAGGGGTGACCCTGGTACCCCACTCTAAATGCCTCCCAGCCCTTAATAATCCCCAATAACATAAAAAGACAACCAAAACAATTATTCAAAAAATAATAAATATACTTAGATTCATAAAAAATCTAGGGTTATTACAATGTCCCCCTTTAAGGTCTTATCATCATCGAGAATTATCTCTATGGATCCTCACAAAACAGATATGAACATTAGGCTTGAATGTCTAACTCACACTCTCAAGTCTCCTACTGAATATGTTTGTGCTTCCATAATACCCAAATAAGAGGAATTATCTTCCCTCATTTAACTTTCGTTCTCTAGTCCAAAATACACATCGGGTGCTCCTCAAATGATTTATGCACCTATAACTCAAAACCATCACTATCGATCATGAGCATAGGCTCCAACTCATAATTATAAAGAAGAAGCATGTAAAATAAATTATAAATACTTCAATGTCATAGATGAATATTAAATTGGTAATGCATTAACTCCACCGATTCCATGATATTAAATGAACTGAAAGAACACAGTGCAAGATTACCCAAACTCCTCAGATATTGATGTTATAATGCCCTAGCTTGGATCACCTAGTACTGTAACTGGACAAGACTTCCATGAAACCTAGTTTTTCCTTCTAAAATTATAGTGGCTAAAAATATCAGTGAGGGTATAAGAAGGTACCAATGGGATACTATAACCTTGTATCATAGTGTGAAATAATAAATAAAAGTATAATCATCATATACATAAGAGTGTATAGGAATGATAAATAAAATGTACATGATATAATAAATGGAATACAGACATCCAATCATATATGAATAATCACCCACTGGGTCAATCACATTTATAGGATAAAAATAAATGAATAAAATGAAATCTGAAATAAATGTGTAAGAGGCTCTACTATAATCCATGATCCTTGCATAATCTGGTTTATAATCCCAATACAATTTATCCCACTCGATCAAATAATTCAAGGCCTTGTGCAAACCTAAACTTACAACAAGTGTAGATATTCTCTGGTAATCAAGTATCATGGCCACCCCATTAGGGTGTGAGTAAAAAACATAATATGGAACCACCCAAGTGGTCTTGTACATATCCAAAAATATAGTGATATGTGCATGTGACATTCTTAGAACAAATAAATAAACTACAAAAATAAATAAACAAAACAACCAATAATACCTACTTTGGCCTGATGTCATAATGTCTTTGACCATGCCGTGTGGACCTTTCTAACCCATGTACCATGTATCACAGTATTTTCAATCCTTAGTTTTATGGACTCGATCGATCATATCTTCTTTATTTAGTGTTTGGGTGTCTCTAAGCATGTCATTATGATCATTCCAAACCAATAATGTGAGGGATCTAAATCCATGGCAACCCCAACCATATCCTCATGACATAGGGGAACCACCCCATGGAAGTAAAAACATCAAATACATATATCCATGGAATCTCCAACACCAAGCTCCAAATATATGGTTACTATAATAGTATATCTACTCCAAATCCGTGGCATCCCAACCATATCCTAAGGAATTTGGGGACCCATCCCATGGTAGTATGAACATCCAATCTATAAATCCATAGCAGCTCTAAATAGTATAATTTCTCCAAATACATGGTTACCCAACTGTATCCTCATGACTCTAGGGACCCATATCACTATAGTCCAAACATTCGAGATCAAAATCAATGGTAGATGAAAACAGTGTACTGGGCCCAAATCCATGGCAGCCTAATTGTATCCTCCTGACTCTGGGGACCCATCTCCCACCAATCTAAAAATAAGAGCTCCAAATACATGATAGATACAAATATTATACTATATCCATATCCATGTTATTCCAAATACATCCTCACAACTCTATGAGCCCATCCCATGATAGTCTAAACATTCGAGCTCCAAATCCATGGCAGCTTCAAATAGTATATAGGCTCCAAATACATTGAATCCCATCAATATCCACCCAAACCTCTCATATGAAAGTTTTATGTAGTGATTATTCTCAAATAACCCATACTCATCCTAAACAAGGTCCTCCCATTAGTGGATGGGTTGTCAAGCCAGTGCACTTGGTCCATAGAGTATTATTCACTTTGTTCCTTTAATTCTTAGGTGCTCATAAAATTTTATAATTTAATTTAAATTAAACCATTTAAATTATATTGATAATTCAATTTATAAAATGTTTCTATCACCTTAGTGGAAATACCACACCTAAAAAATTCTATAAACCCCATAAATAAATCCATAGGGCTAGTAATAGGACCACCTACCTCATCTTGAATCTTTTCAATTTAACTCCCAGTCTAGAAGCTCTTCCAAGGCCTTTAGAGGTCCATCCTAGCCCTTCCAACCATACCAATCCCCTAAATAATACCCAAAATCAATAATTAACTAATTATAACACTTATAATAAATTAAATGAACCAATTATAAATATGTATAACTAATCTAAGGCTCATTAAGAAACCTCTCTACACTGGAAGGCAACCAACGAACCATTGGAGTCCCATAGCGGACCCCGATACTGATCCGGGCCAAATCCCTACACATGGAACCAAAATAATAATGATTTTAATTAAATTTAAGTGAAAACCTAATAAAATTCTAAACATAGACATAACTTCATAAAACCATCAATCCACTATATACAAAAAAGGTCTTGAGAGAACCTCTCCCTCGATATAATAGAATCCCCTAAAAGCTCGACTGATTCCCCAATTCTTTAGTGAAATTGGAATCAAAAACCAGTCCAAAAGAATATAAAATTATAATGATATGGGTAAAAGTAAAATGTAGGCCATAAAATTAAAATAACAAAGTCGGATCAATGTTAAAAACCCATTATAACACCTCTTTTAAAGGGACTCAAAGAGGATTGAAATGGGGAGAGACTTGTGGCCATGTGAGAGAAAGAAATTAGAAGAAGGGTATTGGACCCCCTTAAAAATTTGGGGGGAAGGAGAAAATATTTTCCCTTCTAACCCCACTAGATAGCTGGTACAAGGTCACTAGCTATACCATGGCACCAGTAGTGGCACCCAAGCCACTACCAGCCCCACCAGTTTTCCATTGAGCTAGAACGAGGTAGTTGGTGGTAGCTAACTACATCCTTGCTAGGCCATAATCCCTATGGTTCTCTATCTAAACTTTTTTATTACATTCAACCACTATTCCATGCCCATAATACCCCATTTAATGGATTATAACTTTTATAAATCAAGTTCAAAGCTTGGTACAAATTCTGGCATGCCCACTAAATTGAATGTTCAAAATTCCCTTACATTTTACAACCCATATATACCCACGGACATTAAAAATTTCTCACCATAACACTTATTATCCTCAATAAGTATCAATGGACACCCAATTATTCATATTGATCCAACTCAGTTTTCAATTCTCATTCAAATAGCCACATTCTACCTCTAAATTCTAAACACAATCTAAATCATAATTTCTTAATTAAGGTGTTTATGATACAGATCCATGAGACAAAACTTGTAACCATCACTAGAACATAGATACAGTTAATTACTAATCCCATATATCCCTAGACGCCCACATGTCATCATCTAATTGATCATTCAACCTATGGTGTTCCCCATAATATAATTTATCTTGTAATGTCCAATTCTAATGCCATGGAACATCCACTCTTATAATTTCCTACCTAAGAACCCTATTTATGTTCTAACAACATTATTAGAGTATTTTCCCAATTTACCACTCTATATCATACATGATAAAGTCACTCAAACATTATTTCTATTTATCTTTACTAAATTCCAAACCAAAATGGAATCATACCCATTTTCTATACATAAATCCCAAATACACCTAATTTTCCTTGAAAATACTATCCAATTCCCGAAATGTACTCATCATATTCAAGATGATGCACTTTATGTGGTTCCAAATTTTTCATGACCAATTACACATAATGAAACTAGTCGGACCACCTCTAGATGACCATTCTCAAAAATGATCAACTACCCCCACCGACGTGTTTTGAAATCACACGATCACAATGACTTAAATATAAAAGACATGTCATGATCATCTCAATGAATTATGTGAAGTCTCAAACTAACGTCCACTGTGATTCCATGGTTGAATCCTAAATCAACCAATTCTTTTGTTATTCTCTAAACATGAGCACCAACACATTCATGGTCCGATCACCTTCATAACCCATCAAAATTACCATGAGTTCAAATCCAATGTTTGGAATCCATCTAATAACACATATCGATTCACCTCTAGTATTACCCCAGGAATATAGTTAAATTCATTCACATATCTCACTGGCCTCTAAAAATAAAAAATGATCATCTAATGATTAGTCCCATCATGATACCACGACCCCACCCATATGGTGGTTGTATTACCCATGAATAACATCATGATTCCCGCCCATATGGGTAACTCTGAAATGAAAATTTCCACCCATATGGGTTCTAATATTTTGTTAATGTGTGACTCTGAGATATACCACGACCCCACCCATATGGGTTCTAATATTTTGTTAATGTGTAACATCAGAGTTACACATATGGTGGTTGTATACCACTACCCCACCCATATGGGTTCTAATATTTTGTTAATGTGTAACTCTGATCGGTCATGTCACCACACCTAATACATTTTTTATGAATCCTATACCATGAAGAGACATTCATCACCATTACTAAACTTAGAGAACCCAATCCAACCCAACTCAACTACCCTAAACTCTACTAGAACTCCACTTCAAAATCAATCACTTCACATATTCCATGGTTACTCACATGACCATCCTTTAACTAGCGTTACCCATACTCTTAGCACATACAAAAATAATTATATTAATGATAGGGTCAGTCACCAAAATAGTCATACCCTTTGAAATATTCTTCGATACCATGATACTCCAGGTGCCTTGTATTCCCAATCACTAGAACTCAAAGAACTTACCATGCCCAAGAAGAATAAGGAATCAACCTGCCTAGGTAATATACCCAATCGCACCCCACGCACATTGATTTCATACCCAAAGAACATATATTTACTTCCCTTATCTTGGACACTAGAAAGATAGGGTCCACCACTATCACAGATACTATCCAACTTCACTATAAATTGACCAACTAAAGTCCCAGTCAATTATAATGGTCTCTAAGTATCCCAATCATCCAAACAAGTGAAGCCTCACAGAAGGTCAAAGATCATGGGATGTCACCTACACTCCCTTACCAAACAACCATGGCATCCAATGTGCCAAACCACCCACTCACAGGTCACATAAACACATAATTGGCATTGCATGCCAAAAATATCCACCCACTAGGCACTGATACTCACTAAACATCCACTTATAGGACCATTCCCTCAAAACTTTTATAGGCTTACCCATATAACTATCATATTAATACAATGACCTATAGCCTATGAATTATATCCATTTTCTCAATTAAGTAGAGTGCCATTCCAAGATATATGGGAAAACACCGTATAGTTTGTTACTAACACTTTAAATCACCAATCCTGAATATTAATAACCCACACGGTGTATAGTATGATGGCATCATGTTCCTGCACTAACCTACTAGGGTCAACATACATCCTCTACACCAAGGGATCATATCACCATCATTACTATAAATCATCCCACCATAAAACCCGCATAACCTTCCATCATAATGAACTATATTCATGTCATCCTAAATGGATAGAATTCCTCCATGTACTTATATGGGAATACACAATATGAGTAGTTTGTAAAACCTTAAATACATAATCCTCTCATCGATGATAAAAATAATACAAATGCAGGAATACATGTCATGAGTGTCCTACATGCCTAATCATGAAACATGTGATACCTCTTTCCTCTATAGTACAAGTTCCAAATCCAATAACTGACTTCTTACCAATGATATAAGATCCAAAAATCCATCAATAAATAAACAATATCAAACATCATATTCATTACACAAGGTGAAAATCACATTAATTATAACATTACATGCCAATAACGTCAACCTCGTCCCAAGTAACCTGGACTTCCTATCACAATGGGTGTTCATGATACACTATCCAAGTATCTATCACAAGCTCCAAAACATTTTTATATCTCCTAGATTCAATATCCCCAAATAGTAAGACAAATAAAAATAACACTCTAATTCCAATTTTTAATGTTCTGGCCCTGCTCACCCTATATAGTATTTAGACCAGACCTCCATGTGACCTCAAGCACACCACCAATAACACTAGAGGCTGTTGACTAATAGTGAGGGTCTAAGAAGGTACTGTGGGGAGGCTATACACTCTATATTAGAGTGCACAATCTTAAATAAAATTTAAGGAATCATACACATCAGAGTGTGTATGAATGATAAATAAACTATATATACTATAATAAATTGAATGAGAACATTTAAGCATATAGGACTAATCACCCATTGGGTCAATCACATATATAGCATAAAATAAAATAATAAATCTAAAATTGAAATAAAATTGAAAGAGGCTCCAATAAAATCCATGATCCTCAACTAATATGATCTATAATCCCAATCTGATCTATCTCATTCAGTCAAAAATACTTAGGCCTAATCCAAACCTGTGCCTGCAACAAGTGTAGAGTTTCTCAGGTACCCAAGTGTCATGGCTACCCAAATAGGGTGTGAGTACAAAAATTAGTATGGAACCACCAACACAGTCCCATACATTACCTACAATGAAATTATATGTGAATGTGACATGATTAGAACAAATAAATAAACTATTGAAATAAATAAAAAAACAACCAACAATACCTGCTTTATCCAGATAGTGGAATATCTTTAATCACATCACATGGACCATTCCATCTCATTTACCATATATCAAACTAATCTGGATCATGAGGTCCATGACCCTGATCAACCATACCTGCTTCCACCGGTGTTTGAGTTTCATTGATCATGCCACGATGATTATACCAACCTAGTAATGTGTGTGTTATAAATCCATAGCAGCCTTAACTGTATCATCATGACTCTAAGGACCCATACCAAGGTAGTACAATTGTATGATCTCTAAATACATGGAATATCCAACACTGAGATACAAGTATATGGTAGCTCCATCATTATATCATATACAAATAAATGGAATCCCAACCATATCCTCATGACTCTAAGGACACATCCCATGGAAGTCCAAACATATGAGCACCAAATCCATGGTAGTTCCAAATAGTATGTTTGCTCCAAATCCATAGAATCCAAAATGTATCCTCATGAATCTGAGGACTTTTTCCATGACAGTCCAAACATTTGAGATCCAAATAAATGGAAACTCCAAATAATATGCTGAATCTAAATCTTTGGCATCCCAAACTTATCCTCGGGTCTCCAGGGACTCATCCCATGGTATTCCAAATATCTGAATTCCAAATCCATGGTAGGCCAACCATATCCTCGTGAAATCAGGGACCCATCCCATGATAGTCCATACATCTGAGCTCAAAAATCCTTCATGTCTCCAAATATTATACTGTCTCAAAATCCATGAAATCCCATTGATAGAAACATAGACACCCCTACAGGATTTTCCTTATCCATATATCACATAGTAAATACCTCGCCTTTAGTGTTTTCTATACAAGAATAAAATCACCATAAGGGTGTATACTGGATCCTAACATAAAATAATAGGTTCTAGGGTTGGTCGAACTATGAAACTCATCATCTCTATCCATCTCAAGGTACACTATATTATTTGAAATTATGATGGTAAAAAAATAAAAGAGGGGGTGAATTTTATTTTTTAAATAGAATTACAATTTTTACCTCTTCAATTATTAAGATAAGTTAGTTCTTCAAAACATAGATGAAATGATCTAATTTATAAAATACTGATGAAATCAAAGTAACTGAAATAAGTATTGTATTAAATACAATTTATACGGTGTAAATAAATTTGATTAGTATTTCAAAATACTGATTAAATAATTAAAGTATTATAACATTAAACAATAGAAACTGAATTATATAAACTGAATTATAGAAACTAAAATAAAAAAATAATACATCTGAAGTTTAAAAAACCAAATGTGAAATATTGGATAGAAAAAAAATAATTTAAAGGTTATTTATTAAAAAATCCCTTTTAAACCAAAATTATAGGTAGATATGAGGTATCCATGACTTTCAACCTATCATAAGGAATCCCTAATTTTATAACCTATTAGAGGTTTTGTCTTCTTATCCATGAAATCCCTCAATGATACAAATTTGTGGTAGCTTAACTTTACAATGGAAATATAAGAGATCAGTATTCCTTTCTTCAGAATCCCTTGATCATGTAGTATTTATATAATGATTACAGTAGAAAAAAAATAAGATCTTTTATATGGATAACTTCACAAAATGTTATATCTTAGCAAAAACACTCATAAAAAATTGCACTGATTCGAAAGTTCTGAAAGAAATAAGAAATTTTAAAGCCTAAAAACAAACATGAATTTTTCAGATTTCTTGATTCTCATATATTCATAATTATGATGCATGATGTGAAACTATATTTATAGGAAACATTGTAACAAAATCTAATAGTTGGATTCCATAAAACTCAGGATTAGTTGTAATGGAATCGGTAGAAACTTCTTCAGTATGTTGCTTCATCTAAATATGGGTAATATCAGAACTAATATAGTTATTTCTAAATATAATAAAATTAATTTGTTATTATAACTTTATATAATAGGATTATTGTAAATAAGATGGTGTTCAGTATTTTTTGAATCAACTATAGAAAGTTCATTCTACAAAAAACAAAATAACTTAAACATAAACTAAATTTAGATCATTTTCTAATGAAGTGGATTGCGATTTCTAAAGTAAAGAATGTGTGAGTAAAAATTCCCAAAAATATATCCCTTTTTTAAAGTCAAAAAAATGAAAGAAAATTTTAATAAAGGAAATGAATTTAAAAAGAAAGGTCCATGTGTTCTTCATGATATGGAATTTTTGTTCCTTTGTTTTTCTTCCCTTTTGTTTTGAAATAAATACATAAAAAACTTTATTAGTAAAATAATGTTAAATTTAAAACAATATTACTCAGAAATATATAGAGTGTATATAAGATAAAATAGTAAAATAATTTATCCCCCTTAAACAAAGAATTAAATAAGATAAAAACATTCTCCCCTTTCAAATGAAATTTGAACATAGAAAAAGAAATATTCTAGTAAAAAAATTCTTAAATTTTAGTTTCAACAGAATATAGTAATCAAAATAATTTATACTTAAATTTTATTAGAAAATGAATAGAGGAAATAAAAATAAGCAACAAATAATTAGGAAAAAATGATACAAAATTATTTTTATTTAAATTTTTTATTATAACTTTGTTTTTATTGGTTTATTCCTTAGAATATTCGTAGATATATATTTGAATTTTTTTTCCAAAGTCAACATTTTTTTAGATGTTGTAGGACCCTAAAATTAATATATTAAAAATATTAATACATAATGAATAATCTGCATGAATATTTTCAAAATAATTTTTTTATCATTGATTAGGACATCAGATGGTAAATTTGAGACCATTGTTGTTTTTGGGATATGGTGTTTTCCCTAGGTGAAACATAAAGTTATTCAGATTCGGGTGTTTAGATAAGGAGACTATTGGCGGGTGCGTTAAGTAATTAAATAGTTAAATTTATTTAATTTAGTTATATAACCTAAACCAAATTTTTCCCTAAATAAATATATATTTATGGAAAATCTCTATGGTTAGCCTCATAACCCTGGGAGATTAGAGGAGATGATTATGAGAGCTTTTTCCGCACTAATGGACCTAGTAATATCGATCGATGAAGAATGATCAAGGAAAATTATGAGACGGATGGAGAACTTAGTGGAATCAACTTCTTCTTAGCTAGTGGATTAATTATTCACTAATAATAAATTATTTCTTATAGTAGGTAATGTTATTTTTTTATTTTCACCCTTAATTTAGTTTGTTAAGTTATAATTCTATATCTTCATATTTTGTCTATGATTTTTTCACTTCACATGAGCTTGGAATTGATTATTTTTCTTTATCCTATTTTTTATTATTTTGGTTCTCATTTTAAACACTTGGGTTTCCACAATTTTTTATCATTTTTTGGGATCACATTGGCCAATTATTATTTTACTTCATTTTTGTGCATTTCTCCCCATTGTTCTTCATTCTCTTCACTATTGGATCATGGGGTGTCAGTTCGACATTTCCATGTCTGATTAAAAAGTGATAAAACCCATTGATTCATGGTGGATGCATGAATGATATGGAGATTGATATTCTAAGTATGGATAAAGGTTTTTATGGACCATGAGTGATTGGTTTTTGGTTTAAGATTCTGAATGACAATGAGTAATGTGATGATTACTAATCGAGTAATCATATTTCTACTTTCTGATCACCAAAGACTATAAAGAAATTATTAGATGTGGAATCCTTCAAATTTAGTGATCTTGAGTGATTAAAATGATTGATGAACTGACACTAAGTGTGGATATAGAATTTTTGTCAAGGGATACTACACTTTAATGGCCCACATTATTTATCAATGGAATTTCCCTTCTTATAATTTTTCAAATAATATAAAACACATACATCATATAGAGAAACCAAAAAAAATATTCTCATAAATAAATAATGATACATTAGTAAGAAAATAAACCAATAAAAATTCTAAATATTGTATCAGGATAATAAATATAAAATAAGATAATAAGAATGGGATAATTTGGATCTACTCAATCCACTAGAATTACTACACTCACGAACAAAGCTGTACAAATAAAACATAATGTTAATAATATAAAATTAATTTTGAAGATGAAAGTATAAATAATCTTGAGAGAATATAGAAGTGAATAAATAATTAATGGGATAAGAGGTATTTACATGAAGTAGTGCAACCATATGGTCATTATAAATTTGACCGTTGAAATAGTAAACTAACCATTGGAATAGTAACCAAACTGTTGGAATAGTAATCTCACCATTGGAAATGTTAATCTAACAATTAGAATAGTAAAATAATCTATAGAAATGTAAAATAATATTTTGGTGACTTATAAAATGTAATATGATATATATATATCATGGTACAATTAAATAAATGTTTTAAAATAATAAATTAAGTGTTTTTATTTTTATAAAACATAAATGTTTTAATCAAAACTTTATAATAAATATATTGATTTAAAATAAATTTTATTTACATAAAATTGATTCTTAAATTAATATTAAGTTTTAATATAATTATAATATAATTTTATGAGACCATAAGTAATTTTCCAAAGGGTTATAAAACCGTTTATAATATTAAAATCCGAATTTTTCAAATAAATGATGATTTTATTTAAATATTCTATTTACCATATATTTAGAAAATTATTTTTCACAAAATGGGTTCCATTTTTTAAATATAATCATAAAAAATATTTGGTGTGAATTTTTTATATTTTTCTATAGTAGTTAAATTTTTTGTGAATGGTGAAATAATATAATTTATGGTATTTAACATTATAAGAAAAATGCATAAATTTTTGATTCGTGACGAATGTAAGAACCCATTATTTCAAAATCAAATTAAAGAGTTAATATATATAGTAAAAAAGAATCAATACTATTGAAAGTATTGAGCTAAAATAATACATTATTTAATATAATGATAAAAAACACTTCTCTCCTCCCCTTATATATACCACCCCTTCTCCTCACAAATTATAAGATTTTGGGATTTCCAATACTATTCCGAATTATATTCCCTAGCCTCTTACCCATGTCTGAGTGTTTTTTCTCAACAAAATTAAAATTCTAAGTGCCTTAAAGAGGTCCTTAAAGAGATGACATTCAAGAGGTAAAATTCTCCATCTTTCTCTTTTAAATTATTTTTTTCTTTTACCATATCCTCAACCCTGTCCAAAGTGACATGATAACTTCAGTATCATATATATACTATAATTTTTAAATGTAATAACAATTATAAAATCCCTTCTTTTCTCATTTTATTATAAAAATAAAAACATCATCTATAATATGTCAGTTCACTACCATCATGGATGATGAGTTTTCATTTTCCATTACCACCTTCAAGGCTGGTCATAAAACCATTATTATGGTTTAATCATATTTTAATATGTATATTATAACTTATTTAATGTTCTAGAACTAATATATAAATATAATATTAAATAAAAAATACTATTTCATGATGGTCATAAAAACAACAAAAAATAAACTAAACATTTATCATTAACGTTTTATCAAATGAATCGTCATCATGTAAAAAATGATATATGAGAAAATTTATAAATATTTAATTTAATTAATACTATTTAATTTCACTTATATATTTTTATTTCCATTTAACAATAACATCCAAAATTATACACAAGTTAACTGACCATCAAACCATGAAACAAACACTCCCAGAACAACGAAACTAATCCTTATAACTCATAAAAATAGTCATAAATGAACTTAATAAAATTATAATAAATCAAATATATGTGTAATAGGTTTTGAATTAAGTAATTAATGGATCTAATTTTTTTATCCAGTATATTAAGTGCAAGTGCATAATGTATTCAGACATCTAGAAAGGGACCTCTCTGAACCTCCATTTTTTCCATTGGGTTGCACTCTCTCTCACACTTTACCCCATTTTATTTCTACATTATTCTTATATAATTCTCCTAGATTATATTTATATGTTCAAAACATGTTTATATATCTCAATTAATATTTATTTCATGTAGAAATAAATGTTTTAAAATGTTCACTTCTCAATTCCTCTTAATAAGAAAACTTGATTAAAGAGAACTTCTCGGTTTCTTAAACATTTTCAAGTACACTATATAAAATATTTTAAGCCACCAATAGTTTTATAAAATCACTCATTTCATCATGAAGAACTATCTTAGTTCATTTTTTTTATACAAACAAATATGCCATTTTCCTCTTTAAATACTCTTTAATTGTTTACCTTAAACTGCACTAAAGTGTCTCATTTTTAAAGTTTCCTAAAAACTCATTTTCATGTATTCACTTAAATTGGAAATAATTATCATGATATATTCTTATTTTAAATTTATTATTTTCCATAAATGACTTAATCCCTTTTTTCATGGATATCAGTTTGATACACCCTTTGGTTATATCTTATGACATGATTATAAAACGCATTTCTTCCCATGGGTAACCCTTATGGTTATTACCTATGTTTGATTTCTATATGTGGCACACATATTCATGTACATGTTATCATGGGTGTTTCCAGATATCACTAAAATGCATTGGAAAATTTTTTAGTCTCATGATAAGTTATGTATGGGATTAGGGAGTAAACCTAATCTATTATGGGACTTTCTCCACCATGTGATACCATCTTGGCAGTTAGTCTTGACTCATGTTTATGTAATGTTATGTGTTTCTACCAAATTAAAATATTGTGATAATCATATGATTATATGTTCTATATGATATTCCTCTACATTTTCATTCATGTTCCATGCCTTTTATGTTATTATATTATTCCTTCTTACTCATCTGATATACTTATTTTCCTTGATTATTCTCTTACTAGCCTTTTTAAATCATCCCTTTTTATCTATGTTTTCCCCAAGGTGTCCCATGAATTTTTAAGAGATAAAATGAAGTTAACAGATCATTATTTATACTAATAAAAATATAATTTATTCTATATTCATGATTTTTAATTATGTACCTATTCCTCCAAAGACACTATCCTTTTTTATCCTTAGGTTGTATTTAATGGATAATTATGCTTAAAATCATGTAATAATATGTGTAAAAGGATAGGGTCTCTATAGTTGGTACCAGAGCATGGTCTAATTAGTTTTGTGAATTTGGATAGGAAAAATTTAGTATGAACCCTAGGGATAATTCTATCACCATGGATAACCTAAATTGTAACCTAGGGAATAAAAATTTAGGATTTACTTTTCATTTATAATTTTATACGTCTATGTTCATAGTTTCATTTTTATATTCTCATTATATAAGTATTAAATACCCCCCCCCCCAATAATTTTATTTCTTTTTTTATTTAATGTCTGGAAATAGGAGAACCCAAGCAAAAAATCCAATGTGATAGGAAATGTTATGATTTCCCTAATGAGATTCCAAACATGTTGGGAACATGAGATCATAATGTCAATATAGTAATAGATCAACTAGATCAAGTTATCAATAATAACTTGATTTTTTTGTAATTACCTTCATATCCTAAGAAAGAGAATATTGTGGTTGAATATTTTATATGACATAGGACTCATATATTTAGTGGATCTTCTGGTCCCCTCATAGTGGAACAATGGATTAACTATATTGAGAATATATTATCTATCCTTCAATTATTAGAATAATTAAAGTCATGTTGGAGGTTTATTGTTTTTATGGGTAATTTGATCTTTGGTGGACACTGATAAAGAACACAAAGTCTAAAGAAAAAATTGATTCTATGGAATGGGAAGGCTACAGGAAAATATTTTTCAATAAAAATATTCCCCGAACTCTCCATCTTAAGATGGAGAGGGAGTTATTTATACAAAAGAAAAGGAAGATTATTCTAGTGGGTTTATTGAGTAAAGCTTCACAAGGCTTTCATGATATGTCTCTATCTTTTTCATGAACACTAAAATCAAGTGGGATTTTTTCCTTAGTGGATTAAATCTAATTCTATAAAAATACTTGGTGATTTGAGAGTTTGAAAACTATGATAAGATTGTTCTTGTGTCCCTAAGGTTGATATATATATTGGAGACTCTCATCAGTCTCATTTGCTTAGTGATAAAAAGAATAAAATAGGGTTTGATATGGTAGGATCAACATTTAAATACCATAAAGGCAAGAAAACCCAGCATTACACATGTTAAAAGTGTGGGAAAAATAATATTATGAACTATCTAAAGGGATCCAAGAGATGATTAAAATATAAAAAATAGGATAATTAGGCCTATAATTTCTGAAGGGATATGAAGAATACCACAAATTCATCAGAATAAAGGATGGTTTAGATCAATAATCATCCTGCAATACATTGTTTCAACTACAAGAAACATGGTAATTATGTGATCCAATTCACTGAGCCAAAGGTTTTCAAAAACAATCAACAACAACAATCACCAAATCAATAAGGAAGGGAATATTCTATCACTACTAATAAGGTGGATCATGAAAATTATGTGGTGATAGGTATGATGGTTATTTATTTAATAATAGTTAATATACTATTTGATTCTAATTCCATATATTCTTTAATATCTTGAAAGTTTAGTAGAACTATTCAAACACCACCTTAAAATATGGAGGTTGATTTATTAATGAGAAAAATGAATGTAACAATTATTGAATATAATGTATATTACTCCTCCATAGTCAATTTTTTTGGATTGAACCTCCTATGAAATATTATCTCAATTCCTTTAGTGTAGTTTGATTCTATATTGGGCCTTGATTGGATATCTTTATATAAATCCTACATCAACTGTTAGGAAAGTGATATCACCCTTCACATACCAATGAATCCTATAATTTTTTATATGTTTAAGGAGGAACATGAATCTATTTTAGAATCATCATCTTAATTTTAGAAAATATTTCCTTATGAGTAAGAATATCTAGCTCAAATGATTGAGATAATGGAGAGAATCATGCTTAGAGACATGCCTACTGTGAGGGACTACACTGATGTGTTCCCTGAAAAATTTCTGGGTCTTCCTATAAATAAAGAGGTTGATTTATCACTTTAACTTATACTTGGATATCTACCCATATAAAATACTCCTTACAGAATGGCCACCTTTGAGTTAGAATAACTAAAAATGTAGTTATAATAGAATATGGACAAGGGTTTTATATGATTGAGTTATTCACCATGGGGTGCACTGGTCCTCTTTTTCAAAAATAATGATGGATCAATGTGCCTCTATATTGATTATTGTGAGCTCAACAAAATCACGATAATTAAAAATTATCCCCATCCATGGATAGATTCTGTGTTCGATCAACTATGTGGGGCCATATATTTCTCAAAGGTGTAACTTCTATTAGGATATCACTAATTAAAGGTGAATAAGGAAGATAATCCCAATACTAACTTTTGAATAAGGTGTGGACACTATGATTTCATATTAATTCCCTTAAGACTTTCTAATACCCCAAAAATTCTCATATAATTAATTAATAGAGTATTTATAGATTACCTCGACAAATTTGTAGTAGTCTTTATAGATGGTATTATGAAATACTTAAAGATAAAGGAGGGGTGTGAGGATCATTTAAATAATATGATAAATACTTTGCGAAGGGGGAAACTACATGAAAATTATACTAAATGTGATTTATGGATGGATGGATCATGGCAACATATTTATAGAGATCCCTAATTTCCTTGATCTAGCTAGGTATTACCGATGGTTTTTTATGAACTTAACATGATTTTAAAACCCACTAAACAAGCTGACTTAGAAGGGATAAAAGTTTATCAAGAATAGAGAATTTAAATACTACTTCAAAGAGTTGAAAAGGAGGCTTATCACTGCACTAGTACTTACACTACCAACAAATGGGGAACTCTTTGTGGTATACAGTGATACTTTAAAGATAATCCTAGGCTGTGTACGAATGAAAAATGATAAATTGATAGCCTATTCCTTAAGGAAGCTAAATTTTCATGAGAAAAACTATCCCATGCGTAATCTGGAATGGGAAGTTGTGATATTTTCAATGAAAATATTGTGGCATTATCTCTATGGGTATAAGTGTGAGATATATACCAATCGTAAGAGCCTCAAATATATATTCACATAGAAGGATGTTGATATGTCACATTGTATATGGTTACTAATCATCAAGGATTATGACATATCAATACACTACCATCCTATTAAAGAGAATAAAGTGGAAGATTATATAAGTAGAACAAATCCTGCAACTTTATCAATGATGATAATTAAGAAGGATCCAATATTCTTGGACATGAAAATTATAGACATGAGAATCATAAAGGAAGTAAAATAATCATCCCTTTCTCAAATAATTTCTCAACAATCCCTTTTAGAAAAGATAAAGTATTATCAAACAGATGATGTGGAAATTCATAAAAATATAGAATCTATTAGTAATAGGAAATCATCAGGGTTAAAAATTGATGAGAAAGGAGTCATAAGAGTTGGTTCATGACTATGTGTTCTATCAAATCATGATATAAAAAAGATATTTTGAATGATGCACAATTCTCGACCTTCTCTATCCACCCAAGGAGAAAAAATATTTATAGATATCTCCAAAATCACTATTGGTGGGACAATATGAAGAATGAGATCACTAATTATACATCAAGGTTCCTAGTATGTCAGCAAGTAAAGGCTAAAAAGGAAAAACTATAAGGGGAGGATGCAACTATTACCTATACCTATATGCAATAGGAAAACATCACCATGGACTTTGTCCCTGTATTTCTGAATATATTCAGAGGAAATAATGCTATATAGGTTTCTATGGATCATATTACAAATATTTTGCACTTCATTGAATTATAGAGTAATTATCACTTGATCAACTTGCACAAATATACCTCAGAAAAGTAGTGTGCCAGCATGCAGTTCCATTATCGATTGTATCTCATCAAGATTCTATATTTACCTCCAATTTCTATAAAATTATCAAACATGACCTAAACAATGAGCTAAACATCAGTAAGTATTATGACACCCATATAGATGGAAAATCTGAGTAGACTATTAAATAATTGGAAGATATGTTGAGAAAATCCTTGATGGACTTCAAAGGAGGATTTGACCAACATATACCTATGGTAGAGTTCTCCCGCAAAAATAGTTTCCACTCAAGGATCCAAATAGCTCCATATGAATCCCTTTATGTAAATATTTATATAACACACACATTCTGGGATGAATTTGGTGAACACAATTTACTTAGACCTAAATTGGTTGAATAAATGGTAGAAAAGTTGAAAACCATTTAGTGAAACATCAGGGTATCCCAAAGTCAACATAAGATCTATGGAGATAATAATTTAAGGGAGTTATATTTTGATGTTATATACATCGTATTCCTTTTCATATCCCCATGGAAGAGACTCATGTGATTTGGGAAGAATAGAGATCTAAGTCCTAGGTACATCGGCCCCTTTGAAATTCTTGGTTGCATTGGAACTATCGTACATCAACTAGAACTTCCCCCAGCCATGTCTCAAATAAATGATGTATTCCATGTATCCCTCTTAATAATGTACATACAAGATCACTAACATGAACTAAATCCATAGGTGTTATAGATGGAAAATGATATCTCTTATGAGAAGTAGTCGGTGAAGATCATGGACCATAGAGATAAAGTTCTATGCAACAAGAATACTCATCTGGTTAAATTACTATGGAGGAACCATAAATATGAATAGGCAACATGGGAACAAGAAGAAAAGATAAAGGAGAAGTACCCCCCACCTATTTTCACCTTAGTATGTAAAATGAAATTTTGAGGGTGAAATTTCATAAGGGGGGAAGAATGTAATGACCAAAAAAATTTATCAATGGAATTTCAATTCCTATAATTATGTCTTATAGTATAAAACACATACATCACCTAGAGAAAAAAACAAAAAAAATTATTCTCATTAATGAATAATGATACATTAGTCATCAAATAATCCCACAATAATTCTAAATATTACATCCAGACAATAAATAGAAAATTTTATAATAAGAATGGGATAATTTGGATCAACTTGATCCACTAGAATGAATTCACTCATGAAAAAAAGTTATAGTAATAAAACATTATGTAAATAATAAAAAATCATTTTGAATATGATATTATAAATAAACTTGATATAATATAGAATTCAATTAAGAATGTATCAGATAAGAGGTATTTGTGGGAAGTAGTACACCCATATGTCAATTATAAATCTGCTTGTTGAAGTTGTAAACTAACCGTTTGAATATTACCAAACCGTTGGAATAGTATTCTGACCATTAGGAATAGTAGTCTAATCAATAAAATAGTAAAATCACTAATTTAAATGTAAAATAATGTATAGGTACCTTATAAAATTAAAATGTGATATATTTATATCATGATAGAAGTAAATCAATCTATTAAAAATAATGAATTAAGTGTTTGTATTTTTATAAAACATAAATGTTTTAATCACACTTTTATAATAAATATAATAATTTAAAAAAAAAATTCATTTACACAAATTGGATTCATAAATTAATATTATGTTTTATTATAATGATAATATAATTTTATGAGACCATAAGTAAATTTCCAAAGGGTCATAAAATAGATTATAATTTTAATATTAGTATATTTCAAATAAATGATGATTTTATTTAAAAATTAAATTTATCATATTTAGAAAATTATTTTCAAAAAATGGATTCCATTTTTAAAATATTCTTGTTGAAAAAATTTTGGGGTTAATTTTTTGGATTTTTCTAAAATAGTTTAATTTTTTGTGAATTGTGAAACACGATAATTTATGGTATTTAAAATTAGAAGACAACTGAATGAATATTTGTATCTTGGATGATATAATAACCCATTATTTCAAACTCACATAAACTATGTATTTTATATAGTCACAATAATCAATACTATTGATAATCTTGAGCCAAAATAATAAATTATTGAATATAATACTCAAAAAACACATGTCTCCTACCCATATAAATACAACCCATTTTCCTCACACCTTATAGGATTTTGATCTTGATAATATTCTTCCCAATTCCATTCCCAATCCTCTTCCCAATTCCCTATTGTTTCCAATCTCACCAAAATACTAATTCCAAGTGCCTAAAGGAGGTCCTCAAAGAGATGACATTCAAGAGATAAAATCTTACATCTTTCTCTTTTAAATTATTTCATTATTCTACCTTATCCTCATCCCATTTACAAATTTAAGATGATTACTCTATTATCATATATATATATATATTATTTTATTAATGTAATATCCATCATCAAATCTATTCTCTCGTCCTTTTATTATAAAAACAAATTCATTGTTCGTAATATGTTGGTTCACTACCTTCGTGGATGATGAGTTTTTTTTTCATTACCACCTGCAAGGATGGTCATAAAATCATTATTATGGTTAAATGAGATTTTAATATGTATATTATAACTTATTTCAGGTTTTTAACTAATATATAGACATAATATTAAATAAAATGATACCAGTTTGGGATTATCGTAAATCTTCCAAAAATAAACTAAACATTTATCTTTAATTTTTTATCAAATGAATCATCCTTATATAAAAAAATGATATATTGTTACATTTAAATATATATATGTTCATTAATCCCATTTCATTTCACTTTTGTAGTTTTATTTCCATTTTATAAGAACATCCACAATTACACATAAGTGAACCGACCATGAAACGAACGCTCCCAAAACAATGAAATTAATCCTTATAACTCATTGAAATGGAAATAAATGAACGTAATAAAATTATAATAAATCAAATATATGTGGAATATGTTCTTAATTATGTAATTAATGGATCTAAATTTATTATCCATGATATTAAATGAATGTTTAGAATGCATTTTTACATAAGGTAAGGGACCTCTCTGAATATCCATTTTTCCTTTGGGTTACACTCTCTCTCAATTTACCCCAAAGTATTTCTTCATTATTATTATATAATTATCCTAAATTATATTCATTTGTTCCAAAAATGTGTACATATCTCAATTAATCTTTATTTTATGTGGAAATACATGTTTTAAATGGTTCACTTCTCAATTCCTCTCGATAAGAAAGCCCGATTAAAGGGAACTTCTTTGTTTCTAACCCATTTTAAAGCACACTCCCTAAACTATTTAAGGACTACAATATTTTTATAAAATCTATAATTTTATCATGAAAAAATATATTAGTTCATTTCTTGTTTTATGCAAACAAATATGACTTTATCCTCCTTAAATATTCTTTAATATTTTCCCTTAAACCGCACTAAAGGGGCTCATTTCCAAAGTTTCCTAAACACTCTTTTTTATGTATCCACTTATGTTGGACAAAATTATTCATGATCTATTCTTATTTTCTCTTTATTATTTTCCAAAATTTACTTAATATATTTTTTCCTGGATACCATTTTGATACACCCTTTGGTTATGCCTTATGACATTATTACGAAACTCGGTTCTTCTCATGGGTAACCCTTATGATTATTACTTTTGTTTGATTTATATATTTGGAACATAAATTCATGTACTTGTTATGATGGGTGAACCTAGATAGTGCTTCAATTCATTGGGTAATGTTTTAGTATCATGAGAAATTATGTATGGGATTAGGGAGTAAATATAATCCATTATGGGATTTTGTCCACCATGTGGTACCATCTTAGTAGTTATCCTTCACTCATGTTTATGTCATGTAATGTGTTGTTTCCACATTACTATATTGAAATTATCATTTTATTACATGTTTTATATGATATTAATATATATTTTTATACATGTTTCATGCCTTTTATGTTATTATGTTATGCCTTCTTACTCAATTACTATACTTCGTTTCCATGATTATTCCCTTACTGGGATTTTTAGCTCTTCCGTTTTTGTCTATGTTTTCCCCAAGTTATCCTATGCAGTTGTAGGATATAAAAATAAGTTAGGATATCATTATTGAGACTAATAAAAATATTTTTTATTCTAGTTTCATTATTTCTAATTATGTACCTATTCCTTCAATGTCACTAGACTTTTTATTCCTTGTTTTGTATTTAATGGATAATTATGCTTAAAATATGTAATAGTATGTGTAAAATGATTGGGATGTTATATTCACTTTCTGTGAAATCCATTACAACACATTCTGAATCCCAAAAGAACACAAATCATGTATTCTAGGTTTGAATGATCACTAGGGTTTTTTCTATGTTAAATATTATATGATGTGTAGCCCATCCCACATGTCATGTGATCTTACCCAGGTAGCCAAGCCATGTGCTGAGAGAACATGCCCCGGACCCTATGTGGTCAGACACACCATTTACCCTAAGTAAAATTACATGTAGTTCTATATTTTCATCCAATCCATGATCCAAGATCATATTCCCAGGAACCCATGTGGTCAGACACACTATGTATGCTTAGGGGACATGTTGTGTAGAGGTACATGGTTAGCCGACTAGTGTACCATGTGTACATGCCCAAGATCCTAGGTGAGAGTACACTTCATGTGACCCCATATACATTCCTTTTAGTTTCACATGTCTTACCAAGTAATGTTCAGGAATATACATGTTTAAGTATCCAGATGATGTCATGTTTCATGTGACCCCGTGTACAAATTATGTAATTTTATAAAACTTTTTATCTTGTGTATATATATTTTCTGAATCTTTCTGGGTCCCATGAGTAGCCTATCATAATTATTTTTTCATTTAAAACATGATGGTGAAAATTGAATTATAATTATATATATTATGTCATGTCGTTTTAATAGTATGCTTCCATCAATGATGCTTAGCCAATGACAGCGATTGGGTGTGATCATCGAGTGTTATCGAGGTCGGTACTCCCATGTCTTTCTCCAAGTGGTGGGTCACTCATATCCTAATTATTGGTAGAGACAGAACTACCCCACATTAAAAATGGTGTGGTTCCTCTGTTTTTGGAGTGGAATCCCCACCATTGATCTATAACGGTGGGTGGGTCCTCCTTTGGCGTAGTGCTCCCTCGGTTATGCTACAAAGTGGTGAGGTGTGGAAAATCAATATTCTTGAGAGTTTACACAAGATTAATGGATTGGAGATAGTTACCCCTTATCTATGAAACACAGTTTCAAGGATAAGTCCTTCCACTCTGTATCTTATAATATTAAATGGTTGTTTGGCATTAGTGATAGGAACTTTGGAGCTGCTAGAAAACTCTTAATTCTTAGTTATCTTGGATGATAGATATCCCCTTACTCTTTCACTTGAGTTTCTTCATGAGCATATCTAATGTCATATTTCCTTACCCACTTTCTTTATGTAGTGATTAGACTATTGGTCACTGCTATTTCTTCCCCTTATTGGATTTTGGGGTGTTATACTGGGTATGTATATGCTTACCCTTGCATGGGCTTTTCCTGCACCTGTTGTGTATTATACAGTGGAATAGATGATTGGCGATGAATTCAGTGGACCCTATATTGGAGGATTATAGTGGTATATGGATTTTTTGGTCATTTTTAGTGGTTAACCTTAGAGTTTTTGAGCTAGTATCTCTTCAATTTTCCCTTTTCCAGTTGTTGATAGATTGGGATCTCATTTAAAGTTGGGTATGTATTTTTCCCCAATATAATTTTTTTATTGTGTTATTATACTTTTATGCATTACTATAGGTTTTTGAATACAAGGTTTGCACAATATATTTTCATTCAATTATTATATATCTTCACTATTTCATGTAGTTAGTTGGGTTTATTCCAACAATTACTTAGGCCAAGGTCTGCCATTTTATTGATATGCCTTCTCGATACTAGTTTTCAACCCCTAGCCAATTGGAGGCAAACATGGGGTGTCAAAACTCATCTTACTACCATCCAAATAGGACCTGGTGTGTTAGGTTATGAAAAAGTGGTATCAAAGGGTGCTTCTTCCCTGGATTTGTGGTTGGGGTTGGAATTTTTGTGACAATTTGTTTGGGAACTTATGGAAATGGTGTCAGAGTGTCTCGAGCGTGGTTCTCGGGCTAGAGAATCCAGTGTTGGTGCAGAGGCCAGCGTATATATACACCAGTAATATGACTACCTACTTATAAACTTGGTATACTAATACATTTATTTTATGTAAAATAAAAGGTATATTTATAATATAGGATTGGATCCTTTGATTTTCATGTCTTTATTGATCAAGATCCCCAGATATTCTCATCAAACCATGGTATGTCTTGTCAAATTTCAGGATGTATCCATGATGAAATCCAGATAAGATAAATATATAGGGTTATGAATACATCTATTTGAGTGATGAATCCCTATTTCAGGGTCATCGTGGTAGCCAGTATAGTATTGAGGCTCTAATTCAGGAGCATGATCATGAGGTGATTTCACCCATCAAGTATTAAGATGATCCACCAATGGTGGTTCGATTTCATGTTTCATTACAGTTTCAGTAGCTATTAGTTCTATCTATTAAGGAATACTATACATATAGATTAATATTATTTCTAATTTTTGAGTATCAAGTACCACCCAGATTATTGGGTGATACAAACCCTCAGTCGGAAGAGGTTTGGATGGAGTTTATAGTTCAACTAGTCCATTTTATATGGACTACACCAAATTTGATGGTCATGTTTGTATCTAAAATCTTTTTTAGGGTAGTGATGAGTTTGTAGGATTTTCTTACCTGGGAGTATGATGATGCCACAAACTAGTTTTTGGAGTTTGAGTGCATACACCGCAGTGAGTTTTAACCCTCTACCAGACCACCAGTTTTGGTTTAGTAATTCCTTGATAAAGATCTAGATATGGAGAACTTATTATGATAAAATCATAGAGATTATAGAAATTTAAGAGAAAATTATGGATCTAATGTTTCTACAGCATCTATAGGGAATCAGTCATCTAGGTCTTGGCGTAGGAGGCACACTCATGATCAGACTCAGATTTGGGTATCTATAGCGTAGCATAGGTATGGTGGATTAAGTTTGCTTGAATACTATTCTTATCAAGGGTCCTATAAAAGAATAATGAATATCAATAATGGATTATTTTATTCTTGTGATGAGTAATTTTATCTTGACCTAGACTGACCAACCCATCATGTTGGAATCAAAAGTCATACAGTGGGAGATTCAAATTTAGGGACTCCAGACATAGTAAGAGGTGTAATATATATCCCTTTTTCATTTTACTTAGTTATTTTTCACTTATTAATTCTTTAATGTGGTATCCCTTGGTTTTTAATACATTAGGAATCTTTTAACAAGAAAGGAATAGGGATGATTCCCCTACCAAGATGTGTTCTCTTTTGACGTGATTTTAAGCCATATGGGTGAGTTAATACAGACCAAAGAAGACAATATCAAGGTGTAATGGAGGAGTTATTTTATTTTTAAGTTTTAGGTAATTCTGATGATTTGAGTATAGTGGTAATTTTCTTATAGGACATCTTAATTACTAAAATTAAACCCTATAATGTCATTCTAGGTATGTACTGGTTGACCATAGTGCACTCCCAAATAGACTATCACCACAGGATAACTAGCTGACTTCATGTTTATGGGATGAGATTATCTTTCTCGGGTAATAGAAATATTATGATCATGTGAGTGGGGCTCAAAAATATGAATTTTTAACATTTAACCAATCATTTGGTGAGTTTATCCCTTAGTGTAGTGGGATCTTCGAGCATCTGGCTTCAAGTAGTTGTGGATGTTTCTATGGATGTATTTTCCAAATATGTTCTAGGACCACCTATGAGGTGGGAGATTGAGTTTTGTATCAACATTAACACCATAACATCATTGATATCTTATAATTAATATCATATGGCCTCTAAATAGCTTTGGGAGCTAATGGCGCAGTTATAAGACCATCATGATAAGGGTTCTTTTAGACCCAGTGTGTCCCCCTGGGAAACTCTGGAGTTGTTTGTGAGAATGGTGAACATAATCATGAGGCTTTTTTTGACTATAATTTCCTAAATTAGGTAATTATAAAGATCAAGTACTCATTATTTAGGATTTAAGACCTTTTTAACTAGATTAAATGTTTGGGTTATTTCTCTAAGATCAATCTATTTCCACTCTACCATTAGTTGAGGGTTTGTGAAGATGGTATTCTAAAGATGGAATTATGATTTCATTATAGAAACTATGAGTTTTTAGTGATGGATTTTGGTTTGAATAATTACCTTATTTTTTTCATGGCTCTAATGAACCAAACCTTTTATCCATTCTTGGACCAAATCATATTTCTCTTTATAATTGAATTAATCATATAGTATGTGAAGGAGGATGAGCAAGTAGAGAACATGAGGATGGTATTGGACTTCCTCTAGGAAAAACAACTTTATTATGAGCTATCAAAGTGAAATTTTTGGATCTTTAAGGTTCACTTTTTCAGTAATTTCATCTTTGAGCATAGTTTAGTTGTGGACCTGACAAATGTTGATGTAGTGATTTCTTAGGAACCACACAAGTGCATGTTGTTGGTGTGAAGTTTTCTCGGTTTGGTGGGGTAATATCAAAGGTTAATGGAACAATTTTATAGGATAAAAACCTATTGGTAGCCTTAACATAGAAAAGTAAGTCATTTAGCTAGGCTAGGTAGTGTTAGGGATCCTTCGACGAGCATAGGCAGAGGTTAACTTGTGATACTATTTTGAGAATACCAAAGAAGGGTGTTGAGTATGTGGTGTTTTTTCAATGCCTATAGAGCTGGTCTAGGTTGTGTTTTGATGTATATAAAGGTAGTGATCACTTATGGGTCATGGTAGTTAATACACCAAGAGAAGAATTATGTGACCCTTGACTTAGAGTTGGCAGGGGGAGTCTTCTCCTTAAATATGTGGAGGAATTGTGTTTTGGGAGAGCATTTAATTGTTTACTCGGACCATCAAAGTCTCAGGTACATCTTCACTCAAATATATCTCAACCTAATATAAAGTCATTGGTTAGAATTCCTATAGTACTATGACTTATATATAGTCTATAATATAGGGGAGGTAAATGTGGTGGAATATTTCCTTGGTAGAAGATACCATTCTTTCTTGTTGAAGGATACATTAGAGTAGTTTGCTTCATTATATCTAACCACGGTAAAGGATAGGGGTAAAAATTATCATTAGTAAATGGTGGATACTCCACCACTTATTGAGCATGTAAGAGAGGAACAGTTGGGAGACATCCACTATGAGGTTATACTTGACTAGATATCCTCAAGAGATGCACCAGATGAATTTTTTGAAGGGATTGTGTTATACTTTATAAGGATAGATGGTAGTTCTAATCCCATTTTCTGAGGAGGTTTTAATGTATTTTCATAAATACCCCTTATTTTTAAATCTTGGGGTGGATAATATATCGATGTAACTTTAGTGGTTTTTATGGTTGGCTATAATGAGGTGGAGTGTTGTTGAGTTTGGCTCTTGGGGTATCGTATGTCTAAAGGTAAAGGATGAACACCAGGTTCCAGTAGGGCTGACCCAAGCCATTGAGATCCTGAAATGGAAGTGGGAGAGAATATATATTGACTTTTAAAGGTAGTTACATAGATAGTAAGAGGCCATGACACTATCTGGGTGATTTTTTATCGACTAACAAATTTGGCACACTCCATAACATTAGAGGGGATAGTTTGGTTGATATTTTTGGGTAGTTTTGCATGCATGAGATCATTCGGCTTCATTGGATACACATGATGATCATCTCCAACCATAATTATTGTTTCAAATCAAGTTTGTGGAGAGTTTTTTAGGAGTATTTTGATACTTAGTTGTTAATCAGTAAAACATTTCACCCCCATATGGATGGGTAGAATGAGGAGACTATCTAGGTGTTGTAGGATATACCGAGAGCTTATATATTGTAATTTGATCAGATATGGGAGGATAACTTTTTATCAATTGAGTTTTAATATAATAACATTTATCAATATATTATCGGAATGTCACCTTTTTTATCCTTATATGGGATATCATATAGGTTACCCTTATATTGGACTGGGATTGGTGAGACATCTCTTGTTGGGCTATAGATGGTGAAGGAAATGATAAAGAAAGTACAGGTGATCCAATGGCATATAAGGATAGCCCGAAGCCAATAGGAATCTTATGTAGACCAAAAACATTGGCCTTTGGAGTTTGAGAAGGGATACCATGTTTCCCTAAGGGTCACCCATAATGAGGATTACAGATATTTTTTCAAGTGAGTAAGCTATCCTCAAGGTTTTTCGTCCCAATTATGATCCTATGGAGGGTTGGTGAGGTTTCTTACTGCTAGGCCTTTCCCCCACAAATAAACCAAGTTCATGATATCTTCCATGTGACACATCCAAGAAGATAACTACCTGACCCTACACACATTATTAACTAGGTTGAATTGGACATTGATGATGGATCCACCTTTTCGGAGTACCTAGTGGCGATTGAGAACCGACAAGAGAGGATCCTATATGGTTGGACAATACCTTTGGTTTGAGTTCTTTGGTAGTATGAGAACATGCAAGAGATCTCCTGGGAGAATGAGTGTGAAATGCGGGCTCAGTACCCACCACCTTTTTAGGTAGAATATACTTTTCTGAAGAAAAAAATACCTTTAAGGAGGGGAGAATGTAATGACTATATTTTAATTAGTTTAGTATTTTAAATATTCTTAGATATATTTCTAGATTTTTTTTCAGATTAATCCCTCTTTTTGGGTTTCACAAGACCCTGGAATTAATATATTAAAAATATTAATATATATTAAAACATATGCATCCATATTTTTGGAATAAATGTTTTTCCTATTGATAGAAACCTCGTATGGGAAATATGAGACCATGTTTGTTTCCATTACACAGGGTTTACTATAGGAATGATATAAAGTTAGTTGGTATCGGGTTTTCAGATAAGAAAACCATTGGTGAGTGAATTACGTAATTAAATAATTATATTTTTTTAATTTATTTATATGACCTAACCTTAATTTCTCCCTTTATAAGTATATCATTATGGAAAATCTCTAGGGATAGATGCCTAACCCTAGTATATGATAGGAGAGGAGGGGGATAGATTTATTAGCACCAACAGATCTTAGAACATGGATCAAAAATGAATGATTAAGGAAAATCATGATATGGATGGAAAACACAACGGTATCATCTTCTTCTTCACTACAGACACATTATTAACCAACGATCAATCCGTTTTTGGGGGATGGAATATTATTATTGTGATATCAACCCATTATTTAATTTGTTAGAAATATATTCCATATCAGCTTCTTTGTTCTATAATTTTTTCACTTCACATGAGCCCATATTTTATTATTATTCTTTATCCTATTTATTTTTCCTTTCATGCTAATATTTCACCCTTGGGTTTCTTTAATTTTTGATCTTTGGCTAAGAACACATCATCCAATAAAAATCTTAATTCATTTTTGTGCATTTCTCCCCACCATTCTTTGCATTTTTCATTGTTGGCCACTAAACCAAAATCTTTATTTATCGATGGTTTAGTGAACCATCGATAACAAAATTCCAGGATTCCATAGTGATTTTTTGAAAACCACTGCTAAATATTCAGTTTTTAATAAAAAATACACTTTTCCCATGACCCCCCTGCCCCTCCTTCTCCCCTAACCTCCGAACTCCTCCCATGACTCCATCGACCCTAAACCTTATCTACCCCCCCCCCCCTCACTGGAATAACCCTAGCCCGGTCTGTCCAACTCATTGTCGGCGGCTCCCAAGCCTGATCCCTCCAAGTCCTCACCATTGTCTCCTTATCCTAAGCCCTCGAATACCTCACCAGCTAAGCCCGGGGCCTCATATCCCAATCCCTCGATTACCTCACCAGTATAACCCAAGAAAAAGACCTCTAATCCCTCTCTAGATGATCCCTCTCCATCCAAACCCCATCCCAAGGCCTCAGATTTTGATCCCTTTCCTGCGCTACGCTTCCCATGTCTGTGTTGTGATCACAGTCTCCCAATTGAGTAATATGTACATATGGATTCATCAATAATAAGATATGGTAGTTATAATCCTCAATTATATAGTTATGTCATTGTTTTTAATGGAATATTAAGTCAAACTTTGGATGATGTTTTTTTCTTGATATGTATTTTATAAGAAATCATGCATTAGTGATATGAATGACATACTCTATAATAATTATAATTAAGGAACATGATTCATTTGTATAGACCATATGTACAGACCATAGTCTTTCTATTTTTTTCACCATCAACAAAGGTCTCTACCAAGGTATCATGTGAGTTCTCGATAACCATACTAGTTCCCCTTTAATAAATGGGTAGAGGATATCCTTTATTCTATTATAATTTATTTCAAGTTCATTCAACATGTTTCACCTTTTCTCATTGATTTGTTCAAATTCATCAAGTCATATATGAAACAATTCTTCATTTTTCATAACTAGTTATATTATAACAATGAGTAATTTCCTAATTCCATTATGTTTTCATTCATATCTCTCACCATACCATCCATACATTTCCATTTATCCCTTATCTATATAAATCAGATCTATATAGAGGATTTTGTATCAAGAACAATGTGTGTATTGATTCCCATAACAATTGGATTCAATTTGATTCCAATATATCACCTCAAATCCAATGGTTTAGAATCTATCATTATGTTAGACCTCCAGCAGGAGGTGAGATCTACACTAACTCATGTCAGGTATTCCCTATGTTGTTTTGAATGATATAACTTATAAGGTCATCTTATCATTGACACTCCATTTATATTAGGTTTCCTCTATTATCAAACTAGGATATTCATTCACTTTATTATCATTCCCCCACTTTTCTAGATTTTACCATTATATGTTTACCTATTTATTAATAGTTATGTGTTTTAAATTTTTTTAATAATGTGTAGGAACATTGTTGTATATATGGATAAAAGTTGGATCACATTACCAAGGAACACACCTTAGTATGATAAGGTTTTGGAGGGGTTTTTTACATTTTTCAATTTCCAATCGATCCCTTAATGGGAGAATAATATTTCCATGTACTAAATTTAAATTTATAAGATGGTTTAAGAGAGATGAAGTTTATGAAAACATGATATTGAATCAATTCCCTAATCACTATTTCTGTTGGATTTGGCAGGGAGAATCGAAAGTTATAAAAAATTTGAGCATTAATTTCAATTGAGTTAATGATATCCCAACTTCATCAACAATGGAAAATGAAATGAAAACCCTTATTAACAATTCATTTGGAGTTATAAGACAAAAAAACAACCTAAAAACATATCAGAACAACTAGTTGAGGTTCTATAAATAGCAATGTGATGGATGATGTTTTTGAGACTATAGGACAACCAGATCATGACTGTAACATATCATGGGATCCTCCTCTTGATTCTGAGGAGAATAATGTAAGATAAAACTTCACTGAGTAGAAATATTCATTTCATGTTTTAGTTGAAAATGGAAATCAAGAGTTGTATAGTGGATGTTTGAAATGTTAAAAACTTTATTTTATGCTTAATTTTTACCATATCAAATGCCTATGTGGAATTAAAAATAATGAAAAGTCCAAGATATTAGCATTATTGACTGATACATTTCCAGAAGAAAATATTTTTGAGTATTTTTATGATATGAAAGAAATTTTTAACAAGCTTGGTCTAAATTATACAGAAATACACACGTGCCCCAATGATTGTATGCTTTATTGGGGAGAGGATTAAAGTTTAGAATAATGAAAAAATGTTCTTTTTCTAGATGGAAGTCAATTAGTGGTGTTGGAATTATGAATCAACATGATACTATGAAGAAGAATAAAATGAACACACCTAAAAAGGTTATGGGTTACTTTCCTTTAAATACTTGATTGCAATATTATTCATGTTATAAAAAACCTATGAACACATGAAGTGTAATTTTTTAGATAATATCAATGATGGGTTAATGTGACATCCAAGAGATTAACAATCATGGAATACATTTGACTAATTACATCTATATTTTTTATCTGGTCTTAGTAATGTTCGATTGGGATTGGCTACTAATGGATTCAACCCATTTGGGACTTTGACCACCAATTATAACATTTGGTCAGTTTTTTTGATCCCTTATAATATTCCTCTTTGGATTTGTATGAAATAAAACTAATTTATCATTTCAATGATTATTCATGGAAAAAAGATGCATGTAAATGATATTAATGTATAATTACAGCCTTTAATTGAAGAACTGTAGGAGTTATGAAGCTACAATGTTCAAACATATGATGAATCTTCTAGAACAATGTTCAAAATGAAAGCTTCTTTAATGTGGACCATTAGTGACTTCCCCAAATTTTGGAATTTAGCTGGTTGGAACATGTACACAGTTTTGCATTGTCCTATTTATAACATTTATTTTGATCCTAAACAACTACCTCATAGTAGAAAACATTTCTTCTTGTGTCATTGAATATTTCATGATGCATCTCATAGATTTCAGTTGAACAAGTCAAAATTAAATTGTTATATTGATTATCGACCACCTCCCAAGTTTTTAACAGGTTTTAAAATATTTTCACAACTTGGAAATATTGAAACAAAATTTATTAAGGTGTATCATTTGAATGATAGTGGGAAATGAGTTCAAAGTGCATCATTAAGTGAAATCGGAACGCAAAAATGGAAGAAAAAAATTATATTTTTTAAAATTATATATTGGGAATTTAATTTGTCGTGGAATAATCTTGATGTGATTAATATTAAGAATAATTTTTGTGAAAATTTTATCTTAACATTGCTTAATGAGCATGGAAAATATAAGGATTATATCAATTATCGAAAAGACTTAAAAGCAATGAACATAAATCATGATCTCTAGTCATATGAGAATGTATAGTATGCTCTAACAATTTTTGAAATGAAAAATAGGGATAAAGATACATTCCATAAAATTTTAAAACATTTCAAGGTATCTTATGGGTATTCAAGTAACATATCATGGTGTGTTGACTTAAATCATCATAGGTTCCATGGATTGAAAATTCAAAATTCACATATTTTGTTACAACAATTGATACCATTTTAATTGCACGAATTATTACCTAAAAAGGTTACTTCTATTGTACTCCAATTTTTCACATTATTCAGACAACTATTTTAGAAAAATCTACAACCATTTTAGCTTGACAACCTTCCAGAGAGATTTGTATTAACACTTTGTTCAATAGATATGATCTTTCCTCCAATATTTTTTTACTATCAGGATGAATTTAACTATGAAATTGGTTGAGGAAGCTAAATTAGGAGTCCTCTTACATTATCAATAGATGTATCTAGTTGAGAGGTACTTTATTTATTTGTTTTTCATTTAAGTAAATAATTCATGGTACTTAATTAAATACAAAATTATGTTTTTTTCTTTTATTTCATAGATATCTTGGGAATTTTAAATCATATGTGAAAAATAAATATCACCCTGAAGGCTCTATCATTGAAGGCTATATGTTAGAGGGGTGTCTTACCTTTTTTTCTATATACTTTGATTATATTGAGACAAGATTCAATCGAGTTGGATGTGTTAACAACACATTGACTCTGTAAAAATCCTTCTCTTTATTACATATGTAAACATGATTTATTATATAAACTTGAACTTAAGAAAATTATGAGGATCGAGAGGTATAGTTTCTTGAGAAATTAATATCATTACATGACAATTTAATACATAAAAATAAAACATCTTTTTTTGGAAACTTCTTTTACATGACAACAACATTACTTTATACTTATCATTGCATGGGATAACCTAAGGAAATACATGAGAAAAGGGTCATATATAAAGCCCAGTAAGGGAGAAAACAAGTAATAACATGAAGAATAAAATACATATTAGTAAATAGATATATCAATGGATAAAAATAGAAACATGAACATAAAAGCATGATATAGCATGATAATCATTACATGGAAATGTGGCAATGACATACAACATGATATTAGCATGAGCCAAGGCTCATTACAGAAGGATTAGCATGAGTAAACCCTCATTACACATGAATTACCATGATTAACCCTCATTACACATGGATTATCATGAGTAAACCCTTATTTAACATGGATTATCATGATACTAAACATTACTCAATGCATTGGAGTGTTCTCAGGGCACACCTTTTACAAACAATTCATTTCATGCATAAGTGTACCAAATGAATCATATAACATGGAATCATTCTACATCATAAGTTATTCCAAGATTAGGGAATGTGGAATAAATATATTTAATTGACATTTAATATGTATATTTTCATAAAGGTTAATACCCTTGATAGATAAATGGGTATGGTATTCACAACACAATGATTTTTGGCTTGGAAAATCACGGTGCAATTTCAGCAGCATAACAGCATGACATAAAATTCATTAAAATGGTTTATGGGTGAGAAATGGTTATCTCATAATATTTTCATGAAAAATAAATTAATGATTTCATATATATACATTTACCAACAAAAGTAATTTGGAAATAGAAGGTGTAACATAATAAAGAAACTTGAAGAAAGAGGAGAAATGGAATAACTATTACGAAATTTTGGCATGGTAACGGGTGTACATGGGAGGGGTTAATGAGATATAAAGAGGTATATCATCATTAAAAATAATTTGGTAAGTATGGGGGAGGTTTCAAATCATACCACAACATTTTTAATTGAAAATGAAAAAGGTATAACAACATAATGAAACTTGGACAAAAATGAGAAAGGAAGAAATCCCTTACTTGAGTGTGTGACTTCAAGAGCTTAAAGAGGGGCTTCTTGATATCTTGGGCCACCATGGGAGTATTTTAGAGAGAGGAGGGTAGAGTAGGGACATTATTCAAGTATTTTTAGTGAATATAAGTGGGATATTGGGTGTGTTTATATAGGAAATGAGAGGGAAATTCTTTAATATTTCACAAACTTAGGTTTTAGAATCTATATAATTAAATATTCAAAACCACAAAACTTCCCATGGTTTCTGAACATGGTTTTTGAAAAAGGGGAGTGTAAAAAATATTTTATAAGTTCAAAGTCCAATAGTATTAAAATATTAGGCTTGCTTATGAGGAGGTGAGTCACACTCTCAAGGAAATCATTTTAAAAAGCTAAAATATTTTATAAGTCTTGGAGGGTCCACTAAGGCATTATAAAATTCATAAAACAAATCTAAAATCACATTATTTTAAATTTAAAACATACTTTTGCAGAATATATTTTTTATATTATTTTATTACATCACTATTGGGTCATTATGATGTCATAAAACATATTATATATTTAGACGGTATTTAATTTTTACCCAACAATTAGATTTTCTCAAAAAATTATGAAAAATTAACCATTGGATAATTTTGAAATCATGATTCCAAAAATAATATTTAATTTATCTAAATAATTTTTTAAATATGTGAATTTTTACTTTTAAAATAAAAACCGTCATTTATTGAAAGTTGATGGGTTTTGACAAAAATGGTTTCCAAACCTTATATTTGACTTCATAAAAATTATATAATCATTTATATTTAATAAAAATTATATAATAATAATATTTTATTAAAATATTATTTATTCCAAAAAATAATTAATTCATGAAAATAAATTCTTTAATTAAAAATATAATTTTAGTTTTATTATATGAAAATATAATTCTTATCAAACTGAATACTTAATCATTTATAGAGTTAAATGGTAAAGAATAAATAAAATCCTTATTTATAATTAAAAGAAGTTTTATTATAACACTATTATAATAAAAATATTAATTAAACCTCAGTATAATAATTTATATATTTCTAAAAAGTACCATTTTACCCAAAATATCAATTTATCTAATTCATTATATTTTAATGAAATACTATTCTCATAAATGAATTGATGGAATAAGAATTTTATAAAAAGGGATTACACTAAAAGTAAATAATGTCTTATTAAATAATGCCTTATTATATAACCCCTTACCAAGCTCCGAAAAATGAGCTTTCTACGGACCGAGTCTACAATATGAGGCCATTCTCTCCTTTTTCTGTGTTGAAAGGATTATTTTTAAAAACCTTACATTCATTTATATGTGAGTCGCACATTATATATTTATGTGGTAGTTAATTTATTCCAAAAATTCACTAATTCATCAAAATAAATTCTTTAATTATAAATACAATTTCAGTTTTATCATATGAAAATATAATTCTTATCAAACTGAATACTTAATCATTTATAGAGTAAAAATAATAAGGAATAAATAAAATCATCACTTATAACTAAAAGGAGTTTTCTTGAAACCCTATTATAATAACAATATTAATAAAACCATTGTATAATAATTTATATATTTCTAAAAAGTACCATTTACCCAAAAAATCAATTTATCTAATTCATTGTATTTTTAAGAAAAAACTATTCTCATAAAATAATTGATGGAATAAGACTTTTATAAATAGGGATTACACAATAATTAACTAATTCCTTATTATATAACCCCTTTTAACACCCACATAGGACATAAGGGTAAGGTGTATGATGGTGATAGACTCGTCGGGCAGCTTAGATAACATCACCCAGGTGGTAATCTCTATTAACTTTAACTTCTCTCATTGGCGATTCTGTTTAAGCTAAACATGTTGAAGCTCGGCTTGGTCTTGGTCAAGAGCGAAGCCTAGTGAAGCTACCTCCTTTATGAGATCTGAAAAATGAGTTTCATACGACCTGAGTCTACTGGATGAGGTCATCCTCTCTTTTTTCTATGTCGAGATGATTATTTTGAAAAACCTTAAATTTATATCAGTCGTGTGATCACTGTTCAAAGAATATATTATCAATGGTAATGATAATTAACATTCATTTAAACCCAATAATAATAAAAAAGAGTGCATGTATTTCTTATATCCATAATACTTTTAATTAAATAAAAGATAGGTAGTTTTATTCATAAAATATCGGGTCTTTACATACTCAATCTAAAATACTTGGTAAATCAAAAATATTTCTTATTATTGGTCGATTAGTTAGGAGGAGCTCAAATTTTACACTAATAGAAATATAATTATCATAGGTACATAGATATTTGTTGTTCAATAGTGAAATTTTAGATCCATTTATTTAATATTTGAAGATATAAACAAGTATATTAATGAGAGGTTGAATATGAAATGAGAAAGATATAACAAAATTTGTTAATAATAAGCTTGTATAATGGTTCTCTTGACGTGTAAGTTCATAAATATTGAAATCAATATACATATTAGGTTGAAACATATATTTTGTAAATATAATAATAAATATTAATTTTTTTAGATCATGAATATTGATACTCAAGATGAGTTGTTATAATATTTGAGGTTTCTTACTTAAGTTCCTCTAAAACAATCTAGAAAGTTTGAGGCTTACAATGTGAATGGCTGTAAATTTCAAACAGTTGATCGGGAAGAGGTTTTGAAAACAACGAATAGTGGTGTGTTTATGTTTTATGAAGTGGTATACTATAGAAAGTTGACTAATATTATCAAATTAAACTACCATATGAATTTTTTAGTTTTTTTATTCAAATATAATAGGGTTGATTTTATCAGGGGTGTTAAAAAAGATTCCTTGCAATTTACTTATGTGAACTTCTCTCATTTGATGGATTTTTATGACCATGAATTACATGATTTGTATATATTATCATCACAATATAAAATTTTATATTATGTGGAATATGTCTCAAATTAATGGTGAAGTGTTGTTTCTCGCGAAAAAAAAAGATATTTGTGGGATATGGGTGATGAAGTGGAAGTTTTGACCTCTAACATTTAATCTCATCAATAGTAAGAAGTGAACTTATTTTTCCATCATGATATTGAAAATATTATTCTTGCAAGGGTGGATGAAGTAGATGAAGTAATTATAGAGATTTAAAATGACATGATTGAAGGATAAAATGATTGTATGGGAAGTCATACATTAATTTATCAACCACTTATGTCATTTGTGCAGTCATTCATTATAATAGTTATGTATATTTTGATTGTCAGTACTATGCATCTGTTATCATTTCTAATTTTTATTTCTGTATAGTTTTTTTAAAATATATGTTTTGAAGTTACTTTTATTTGATTAAATGATAGGAATTCTAATGAGTAAGCATTATATTGATACCAGTCGACCCACATTAGTGGAAAAGCAGGATACTCCTGGTTCTTCATAAGGATATTGGAGGGTGGTTGTTATAGGTACAAATTTTAATATGAATAAATTTATTGTAGTTTTTTATACTACTAACTATTTTTTCATAAAATATAGAAACAATTCTACTATAGTGAAAAATATGAAAAGTTTATATGTGTGGAATCTGAATGAACTAATGATAATTGTCCCATTTGACTGCTATTGGGTCCTTGTGAATGACACTGCAGGATTATTTTTCCAGATTCTAGGCCAGCTAGCGGTGGAACTGGTTACCCTTCTGATTACGTATGATTAATGGTGACATATTCCTTCATCTTGGAAAACTGAATCTTGTAACTCATAGATAAAGGTAATTTTAATACATTATGGTGTAATTGAATTTCATTATGTTATTAAATTATAATATTTTAAAACAAATCTCTTTTTACATATGTTTTTTCACTTTCTTGTTGATGATATTTTAGAATTAAAGTGGACATTGAAAATGTTGGTTTATTTATATCATAAGACAACCAGGTCTATCCCCAGTGATATTATATTGATGATTGGTGGTGAGAAGGTAAATCACACAACTTTAAAATAATTTAGTTAACAAACCTTTGTTGGTTTTAAGTTTAAACATAAATATACAACACTGTTTAATTTTCAATATAATTATCTTATAGGTGATGGTGGTAGGAAGTAAATATAGAGATGAAGATGGATATGAAGATGGAGAGGGTGATGAATGATATTTATCTAGTAGGTATTAGTGATCTTTTATATGTTTTAGAATAATATGGAATGATATTGTTGATGTATTATTTTTGATACAGATCTAAAACAATTTATGGTTGGATGTGAACTAATATATTTGTTTTTTGATGTAATATTTGTTATATATGTGTGATTTTTTGTGCTTCTGATAGTGATTTTGGGTGTTAATGATAGGTGATACAATTGGCTTGCAACTGTTTTTTTATAAGGTAGCTCTGGGGATGCATAATCTACAGCTCGTATTTTTTTTGTAAATCAAAATTTAGTGTCGGTTTAAACCGCCACTACATATGGAATATTTTTATTCTATATTTTTATAACCACTTATATAAGAGGTATTTTTCTTTTTTTCATTAGTTAAAACTACTTCTAAATATGATGCACTATTATTTAGTGACAATTGGAATTGGTTTAGAGTCATTTTGTGGGTGGATTTCTTTTTTTGAATTTAGAAGTGATTATAACTGGAACTAAATCTGTGTTTTTTCACCCCCAAAAAACCATATTGAAAATGGAAATAAGTACATCTAATTATGATTTATATAATGTTTACTAGAAACCACCACTAAATGGAAGAAACCACTTCATATTGGATTTCGACACATGATTTTGTGGTGGTTTTTTTAAACCATTTCAAAACCATATAGTGGAGGTTTAAATAGCTTTCAAAGAAAAAAACCACCACTAATTGGCCCTTTTCTTGTTGTGGGCCCATGGGGTTATGGTTTGACATTTTTTGGTCGGATTTGAGTGTGATCAAACCCCCATATTCATGGTAGATGTGTAATGGATACAGACATTGGAGTTCTACAGATGGATCTCGGTACTTTGTGAGTTTTGGGTTATAGATTCATGAATCTAGTACCTGAACAGTAGGGGGAAACATGAATATTACCAATATTCAAATTATATTTCCATTTTCCAAACACCAGAGCCCAGGAAGCGATGATTAGAGGTGTAATTCTTTAGATTCGACAATCTCGGGTGGTTCAAATACCAAATGAATTTACAGGAAGTGTATATATGGTATATTCAAGGAGGTATAATTCACTTTCTATGAAATTTGTTACTACAAGTCATGTATCCCATAGGAACACATGTTGTTTAGTCTGAGTTTTCATGATGGATAGGGTTTTGGAAAAGTTAAATATCAAACATTGTGTGACGTATCCCACACACCATGTAATCTTACCTAGGAAACCAATCTATGTACTGAGAGCACACAACCAAGACCCCATGGGGTTAGACATGTCATGTACCCTGAGGTACATGTTGTGTAGTTTTATATGGCTATCCAATTTGTGTGCCAAGATCACATTCCTAGGGCCCCATGTGGTCAAAAACATCATGTACCCTTTAGGGACACACCATGTAGATGTACATGGCTAGCCAACCCGTGGGTCGTGTGTAAACTCCTAGGAATTTGGGTGAGCGTACACATCTTGTGACCCTATCTACATGTCGTTTAGTATCACATGGATATCCAATATGTGTCCAAGTAAGTATAAACCTAGGTATCCAGTTGAGTTCACATGTCGTGTGACCCCTATTACACACCATATACTTTTTCCAGAACTTTTTACCATGTGTATCTTCTTCTTTAAGACTCATTTTTGGGCCAGTGGGTAGCTCATCCTAGGTAGTTTTTTTATAGAATGTGTTAGTGGCCTTAATTTTAATATCAAGGATATGACATGAGGTTATTATATCAGTATTCTTCCTCTAACAGTGCTTAGTAGGTGACAGCAATCAGGTGTGATCAAAAGAGTATTGTCAAGGTCATTACTTTAATATCTCTCTAGGTTGTGAGTCCCCCATATCCTTATATAGATAGAAATGAAACTACCCTACATTAAATAGGGAGGGGGTCATATATATGTGGAGTGCACTCCCCATCATTGAGCCCTGGTAGTGGGTGGGTACCACATTGGATGAGTACTCCACCAGAAGTACTACGTAGTGTCAAGGTGTGGGACATCCATATTCATGAGATTTTATATGAGATGCATGGCTAAGAGATAGTTCCCCATGATTGTGATATATATTTTTGAGGGTTATACCATCCACTCTATATCTTATGTGGTTACATAGTTGTTTGTCTTCAATGATAAGACCTTTTAAGCTATGGGAAAATGCTTCATTCTTAGATGGATTGGAAGATAGAGAACCCCTTTCTCTCTCACTTGGATTTATTCATGACCATATATGATGTTGGGTTTATTTACCCTCTTTATTTATGGGATGATTTTATTATTAATTAATTATGTTCCTTCCCCGTATTTTTTTTTGATTCACCCTACTGGGTATGTATATACTCACCCCTACACAGGATTTGCTCGCACATGTTGTGTATTTTTTAGTCGACAGGTAGATTGGTGGTGGCTCTAGTGGGCCTAGTATTAAATGATAATAGTAGGAAATTGAGTTTTTAACCATTTTTTGGGTATACTTAGAGATTTTTAAGATTTTATCCTCTCAATTTTTTCATTTTTTAGTTGTTGACATGTTGGGACCTCATTTTTGGTTGGTCATGTATTTTTTACCTTTATAATTTTTTACTACACTCTTGTACTTTGATTATTTCCTATAGGTTTTTTCATGCATGGTTTAAACTATAGATAATCATTGTCTTATTATATCTCTACATAATTGAATGGATCTAGTTGTGTGTGTGTGTAGGTACTTAGGATAAGTTCTCTTGTTTCAACGATATGCCTTCTCAATGCTAGTCTCTATCCCCTATCCTATTAGAGGTGGGATTGGGGTGTCACACCCAGCTTACCACTGGCTAGACAGGCCCCGGTGGGTTAGTTCATGATATAGTGGTATCAAAGGGAGGTTTATTCCTAAGTTATTTGTTGGATTTGGACAGGATGTGAGGTTTGGTTTGGTAACTTCTGGAAATGATTTTGGAGTGTCTCAAGTGTGGCTCTTGGGATAAGGAACCTAGTGTTGGTACAATGGTCGATGTATCCATACACCAAGACTATAACTACATTCTTGTTGACTTGGTATACCAATACATATTTTTTAAGGAAAACTAATTATTCATGCATCATATAGGATTGGAGATTTTTATTTTTATGTTCTTCATGAGTTGGCTCCCAAAATATGCTCATCTAACCATGGTACATCTTGTCAACTTTTAGGATGTCTCCATGAAGACAAATGTCTTGGATATAGATATAAATTCATGATCATATCTAGTTAAGTGAGTAAACCTCATTTTAGGGTCTTCATTATAGATACAATAGTATTAAGTCTTCAGTTGATGATCCAAATCATGAGGTGCCTTCACTCATCAAGCAGTGAGAGGACCCACCCTTAGTGGGTTAGTTTGATGTTTCACGCCAGTTAAAGCATCCATTAGTTTTAGGGGTTTAGGAATAATATGTGCATATATTGATATTTATTCTTGAGTTATAGGAATAAGGACCACCAAGATACTATTTTGAGATAGACCCTTATAAGGAAGAGGTTTTTTGTGAGTCTTTTGCTTGAGTTTTCTGTTTTATGAGGATGCTACCAAAGATGATAGTCACATTTGTAACTAGACTCTTTTGTAATGTAGTGAGGAGTTATTGTGTTTTGGTTACCCATTAATATGATGAGGTGAAACTCTCTTGGGTAGATTTTTAGTGCATGTCCCACGGTGAGTTTTATCCTTCTAATAGATCACTAGTTGAAGTTTAGGAGTTCCTTGAGAAAGCTCAGTTTATAGAGAACTTCATGGGAATGGAGAATAGGGATGATAGAAATAATAGTGGAAATCATGAATTTGTGACATCTTTAGAATTCATCAATCATTAGTCATCAAGGTCTCAGTGTATAAGGCCCACCCATGATCAAACTCATACATGGGGATTTGAAGCGTAGTGAAAGCATATTGAAGTCAGTCAACATGAGGTTTCTTATACTCCAAGGTCTTGTAGAATACCCATGAATCTCAATGATAGGAAATATTATTCCTTTTATGATCAATTTAATATTTCTCAGGACTTACCAACCCTTCATTTTGGATTTATAGGTCAAACAGCATGAGATTTCAATCAAGGGACTCCAGTCAAAGTATAAGGTACGATCTATGTCTCGTTTTCCCTTTTCTTTGGGTTTTTCTTCACCAATTCCTTATTTGATGTGTTATCCCTGAATTGGTGATATTTGAGGTGTATTTGATCATGAAATTAAGAGGTATAATTCCCCCACAAATATGGTTTCTCTTATAAGGTGATTTATGGTTGTGTTGGTGAGTTAGTGTTGTCAAAAGAGTAAAGTATTGGGGTGTGGTGGAGTTATTTGATTTGTATGTTTGAGGTAATTTTAGTTATGTGAGTGTGGATGGAATTTTCTCATGGTACCTCTTGGTTATCATGATGAAACCCAATGATGACATTCTACGTATAGACTAGATGGCTGTAGTGTATGCCCATACAAATTTTCACCATAAGATAACTAGGTTCGTTCATGTGGATGGGATGAAATTCTCTTTCTTGGGAAAGGGGGATATTATGGTTGTGTTACTGGGGATTAAAATAAGGAAATTTAAATATTTCACCCATAATTTTGTGAGTTTAACCCTTGTTTTACTAGCCTCTTTAAGAATCCAGCTTTCAGCAGTAGTAGATGTTTCTATGGACATCTTTCCTAAAGATGTTCTGAGACCACCTCTAAGGAATGATATTGACTTCTGTATCAACTTACACCCTAATACTACATAAATATCTTATATTGAATACTTTATGGCCCTTAATTATCTCTATTAAATGAGGTTGTAGTTATAATACGTTTGTGAGAAGGGTTATTTTAGAACCAATGTTTCAGCCTAGGTAGCCTTGATGTTTTTCTTGAAAAATGCAGACATGATCATGAGGCTTTTTGTTGAATATCATTGTCTAAATCAAGTAAAGATAAATTTCAATTACCCCTTTCTAAAGATTGATGATGTTTTTGACCAGTTGAAAGATGTTATTTAGTTCTCTAAGATAGATATCAAGTTTGGATACCATTAGTTTGGGGTTTGCGAGGATGATATTCTAAAGATGGAATTATGATGATGCTAGAGACACTATCAGTTCCTAGTGATTCCTTTAGGAATGAATAATTCCTTGTTGTGTTCATGGATATTACAAAAAAAATTATCCATACTTAGACCAAATCATAGTTTTCTTTGTTGATGACTTACTTATATACTCTGTGAAGGAGGAGGAATATGCAGAAGACTTGAAGATGGTACTAGACTTATTTTGGGAGCACCAAATTAATGGTGATATCTTGAAGTGTCAATTTTGGATATATGAGGTTCACTTTAAAGTTTATATAATCTCAAATAATGGATTAGATATGGACCCATAAAATATTGATGCATTGATTTCTTGGGAACCACCCAAGAGTTTATTGGAGGTGCAGAGTATTCTTGGTTTGGTGGGGTATTATAGGAGGTTCATAGTAAAATTTTATAGGATAGTAACCCTTTGAATGACTTGAAATGGAAAGGGTATTTGTTCACTTGTAATGGCTAGTGTTAGGGATCCTTCGTTTATTTGAGGTATAGGTTGATCTATACTTCTTTTTTGAGACTCTCGGAGGAAGGTGTTGAGTACATGGTGTTTTTTATACATCTAGATCTAGGGTCAGTTGTGTTTTGATGCAGAGGTAGGTAGCGATCTCTATTGGATTGAGGTTTTTGGGAACCCATTAGAAGAATTACATGACCCAAAAATTATGGATGGTAGAGGTAGTCTTCACCTTGAAGATGTGGAGGCATTATATTTTGGGTGATTATTTTATTATTTACTCATGCCACCAGAGTCTTAGGTACATATTCAATTGGAGAGATCTCAACATGATATAGAGGTTTTGTTCATAATTCCTTCAAGACTATGACTTTTTGATATTCTATACTCTAGTTAAGGGAAACATGGTGGTAGATTCCCTTAGCAGGTGATTTCATTCTCGCTTGGTGGAGGAGATGTCTGAGCAGTAGGATTTGTCGCAGCTAATCCGGCTGGAGGAGAGGGGTGAAATTTATCTTCAATTAATAATGGTAACTCCAACACTTATTAATCATGTGATATAGACCGAGTTAGAATATATATACTATGTTGTTCTACATGACCATATATCCTCAAGAGACACACCTAATGGGTTTTCTGAATGACGAGAACACATCATCTATTCCAGGTATAGATGATAGTTCCATTCATGTTGTGTGATGAGGTGTTGAGTAAGTTTAATACTACCCCATTGGTTGTACATCCCGGTGTGTATAAGATGTATAGGGACCTTATGTGGCAGTTTTTGTTGGATAGGATGAGGCATACTGTTGCTGAGTTGATCTATTAGTGTATCACATGTCAATGGGTAAAGGTTGGACATCAAGTTTGTAACATCACACCCCTCCTCACTAGATTGAGAAGTTAAGGGTTTGATTTTAGGCCTTAGGTGACATTCCCAAGACACAAAAGTCTAGTAATAAATTCCAAGGGTCTCAAGAACATTTGGGGGATGATTTTCCCTTTGAAAGATAAAATATCCAACTATATAAACAATTACTAAACAAACCTATATATGATTCATGACTATAAAATACAAATAAAACATAACAAAACCAATAAACCATATCAGAGCACTTGTGGTAACAAAAATACATACTCAAAGAGAAACAAAAGTCTACAATACTCAAAATTCACTCATATAATCAACTAGAAACACCCAAATTGATCTAATATTTATATCTTCATTCCATGCTCATGATATCATGAATCATAACTAAATAACTAAGATAAATTTCCTTTACCTTTGTCTCAGTTGATGAAATATAAAAATTCACAAAAAATCCCATAAATGGGGTAATTCTAATCTCAGTAGGATTTTACCAATGACTTCCTAACTCATTCCACTTGGAAAAAACTTGTTATAATAATTTATATAAAATAGTTTTAAAGTAGTTAAAATATTTTATATAAATACACCAAAAAATAAAGGCAAATCATAAACAAATACTTTAATACATTTCTCTTTTTATTTGTAATACTATTTTCCATGTCCACACACACAGTCATGCACACGCAGTTATTCTAGGCGTTACCATTGATAGTATAAATTCATGTTTATAATCCATCCCTATTTAATGGAGGTACTTCATGACCATTATCCATCACACTAAACAAATTCTTAACCATGTATTATAAAATCATGCCAAGCTAATCCAACAAAAAACATTTATTTTAAAAAAAATCAACAAGCACATTTTATGCATCAAATCCAAACAATAAAATCATCATTTTAAAATTATAAAAAAAGGGTTTTCTTAAAACCAATAAAATTTCCACAATTTCTAATCCAATATCCAAATTATACTTCCATCAAGAATCAAACAAGTATTTCAAAACCATTTCAAGAAAATAATTAAATTAAAACTAAGCCATCAAGTTTTAAATCAAGTGTAGTCGAGAGAGAGGCCACCAACCTTACAATGGTTGGAAAAAATGAAGAAAGTCACCACATTACTTTATGATCTAATCATAACTCATGTTACCTTCACTAGATCCAACAAGATCTCATCACAATTAATATAACACAACAAATATCTATCCCTAATGGATTATATTAATGGTTATAAGAGGGAGAAAAAGAATGGATCTATGGAAAACAAGGGAGAACATGTACTTATAAAAGAATATTGACCTCCAATTAAATTTGATTCACATAAGAATCTATTTTGGATCAAAGGGTAAATCTCTCAAGACTAGGTAGAAAAGGTAATTCGAGATTCAAGAGAATTAGGGGTAAGTAAGTGTTAAAGGACTTAATTTGGATTAGATCAATAATTTTAGAGGTTCCAAATGTATGTTTCATAGTTAAGAAGTGTGATTTAGAAAACAATGTGCCAACCATTTGGTGTTTCTATCCCAAGCCATCCCCTCACATGTTTGGCACACATTTTTAGACAAATTGTGTGCCAACCATGTTTTTTCCACTGTTTCAAGATGCCCAATTTCCCCTAGGCGCTCGCATGGTTTAGAAAAACCATGAACCAATCATTCACCTTCCTAGTTCCCAATATCTTACCTTACATAGTTTTTTGCAGATGGTGCATGGTTTCTATTAATTTTTCACAAACCATGCACCTCTAGAAAATTCTCCAAGACCTGAATAATTTCTCATAACCTACCAAAACTTAAACCTAACATTATATACACTCAAAATACATAAATAAATGGTTATGTACCTGAAACTAGAGGTGATATATTCTTCCCACCATTGATATTTATATCTTTAGAAAGTATAAAGACCTTGTTTTCTTGGAATTGTTGGGTCCAATTATATAACATTTTCTTCTCCTACTTCCATGTTTCTTCCAAAATCTAACCATTTTTTCATAAAACCCTCACTAGACTGATACTTTTCCCATGAATTATATTTTATTTTCTATCCACAATCTATACTGGCACATGAATCAACATAGAATCATGTTCTAGGTTAATGTGATCCCATAGAATCACATTCTTAGGATCATTTTGGTACTTCTTAAATTTAGATACATGAAACACATTATGCACTAAACCAAAAATTTTGGAAATATCCAACTAATATTCCACCTCACTAACTCATTCAATTATCTCAAAAGGGCCTATGTATTGAGGAGAAAACTTTCCCAGCTTAAAAAAATGATGATACCCAATACTTGGAGAGATTCTCAAAAACATATGATCACTCACCTCAAATGATAATAGTCACTAATCATGATCTACGTATAATTTCTACTAACTTTGAGCTATTTATGTCCTCTTTTTGATCAAATGAATATTCCATATTGTCTCTTTCATAAGGCTTGGTCCAATTAGAGAAGTCTCAGTTATTTCCACCCAATATAGTGGAGAAAAATAAGGATGCCTGCAAAATAATTCAAAAGGAGCCATATGTATCAAGTCTTGATAAATATTATTGAATGAGAATTAAATTAAATGTATATGTTCCTGCCAAGAGCCACCAAAATCCATCACACAATCCCTACGCATATCCTCTAATATTTTGATTTCTCATTTAGACTGTCCATCTATTTGAGGATGATAAGCAGTACTCATAGTCAACTGTGTTTCAAGGGCTTGCTACAAGGATTTCCAAAAACAAGATGTAAATTTGGGGTCTCTATCATATATAATAGAAACTGAAATGTTGTTTATCTTTATAATATAATGAATGTATACTTTTAAACATTCTTCCACCATATTATTTTCAAGAATTAGAATGAAATGATCTAGCTTTATGAGACGGTCCACTATCACTCATATAAAATTGTGTTTCTTAAATGTCAGTGGTAAACCTGTCTCAAAATCCATGGCCATATGATCCCATTTCCAAATGGGAATCGGTAAAGACTGCAGTATAATAGTTATTCTTTGATGCTCTTTCTTGACCTACTAATAGGTGAGGTGTCTTGAGACATACTCTGCTACAATTCTTTTCATTCCAACCCACAAGAAATATGATTTCAACACTTTATACATTTTCTGAATCCTAAGGTGGTCTGGACATATCAAATGGTAGTAGAAACTAAGAATTTATTCTATAAAATGAAAAGTTACTACCATAGGATCTCTAAAACAAACACTACACTCCCACCTAGATTCCAACCCCCAATGGTCTCATCGCCATTGAGTTTTTCAGCCCATAGTAAAACATTTAGGATCGAATGTATGATCATTTATAACTTTCTTAACAAAATCAGGAATAATAGAAACTGTAAATAAATCAACCACATCACCTTATTTTTAGAAATTTATATGTTCATTTTCTATCACTGTCATTGGTTTCTATTGGTATGAAGCCTCTTTATCCAGCTGGTTATATGAAATCCTTTTAAATGAATCTTCCATAGAGTACCCTTTACCTAGTGTATACATCAAGTTGAAGTCTAACATTTTTAGATACTCTATCCATCTATTCTACATTAAATTCAAATATCTTATTGATAAAATTTGTTTCAAACTCTTGTGATATATAAATAATGTTAATTTTTTATCAAGGATATAATGGTGAAAATTCTTCAAATCATGGACTACAAAATCCAATTCAAAAATCATGTGTTGGGTAGTTATTCTCATGAAACTATAAATACTATGATTCATAGGAAAAAATATGACCACCCTACATGAGAACACATCCCAACCCATATCTCAATCCATCAAAATATACTACATTACCTCCTCCAACCTTTGGAAATGTGAGGATAGGTTCTAATGTAATTATATCCTTATATTCTTGAATGTTTTTTTCATTAATTGTTTCATTTAATGGGAACACCTTTTCTTATCAAATATGTCATCGATGATTCCAAACATGAAAAATCACATACAAAACATCTGTGGTATCCCAATAAGCCAAGGAAACTATATATCTCAAAGAATTATTTGGTGGTTTTCAAGTGATAATAGCTTCTATATTTGTAAGATCTATAGAAAAAAAGTTTAAAAATGATGTGCCTGATAAAACCTAACTCTAGTATATATAAATTACACTTTGATAACTTAGAATAAAAATGATGCTCTCATACAATACACAACACTATAGAAAATTATTTCTCAAGATCCAATTTGGTTCTAGAATACACCAGTATATCATTAATAAACACCACCCTAAACAATTGAAGATACCTATGAAATATTTGATTCATCAATTTTGTAAATATGGATCATGTATTCATTATACCAAAAGACATAATTGTATACTCATAATGGCCATATCTTTTTTTGAAAGATGTCTTCAGGATATCATTCATCTAAAATTGAAATTAGTGATACCAAAAAAATATGTAAATTTTAGAAACCATTGGTATCCCTTCAATTGATCAAACATATCATCAACACATGGAAGAGGATACTAATTATTTATTTTAACTTGGTTAAGATTATGATAATACAAAACAAATCTAAGAGTTTCATATGCCTTGTTCACAAATAGAACCAATGATTCCCATAGATACATATGTGTTCAAATGCACGCTTTGATTTATATATCTTCTAATAGAACATTCAATTCCATCAATTTTGTTGGTTCTATCCAATAAGACAAAAGTGAGATTGGGATGGTCCCTAGTAAGTGTTCAATTATAAAATCTACATCTATTTTGGGTGGAAACCCTGAGAAATGTTTAGGGGAAACATCAAGAAATTTTTCCATGATGTTTGGAAAATATTAATTCCCGTTATTATTCATAGATTCCAATGTAATCACTACCAATTTTTAAGAGATAGTTCTAAACAATGGTGAAAAAATTCTTGTTATACTATCCTTTTCATCCCAGTATTCTCAAAATATATGCTTGATGCCATAAATATATGTTAAACTAACAAATCTATCATAAAATTCAATGTGGGACTTGAAAAATTTCAACCAATTCCAACCCAAACTCAAGTCATAGACATCCATCTCAAGCACAAATATATCAAAAAACAACTCAGCCCCATAGATAGTTACAGAACAAGATTTACAAATAAATTCTTGATATTCACTTTTGAAAAAAAGGAGTTTGATGTTTCAATATAAAATGAATTATCTCAACATTAATACCCATATGGTCAACAACACTATAAGAAATAAATGAGTTGGAAGTTCCCATATCAAACAAATCTTGTATAATGGTATAATTCCAAAGAATCATACCTCTCACTATCAAAAGACCCAATTGATCATCCATGATCAATTTCTTAGCTCCATAAAATTTCTTAATCACTTTACTTTTCTCTTTTTTACCCTTTTGAGATTTCATTGGTTGAGGAGTCATGGTGTTTCTAGAATCACCTTGTCTCACTCTATTCTTATGATGAGAGTTATTCTACAATATTCATCTCATCGAATCATAAGATGTCGTACAAACATGAGATGTATCTCTAGAACCTAGACTTGGATCACTACAATAATATCATTGAAGATATCCCATCTTGTTTTAATTGTGAAATGATCTAGGTGGTTTCATACAATATTTCCTGATTTGATCAAGTAAAACACACTAAAAACATATCGACTTACTTTTAGGTCAAAGAGAAATATTTACTCATCCCATGGTATGATTCTAAGGTGTCCCTCCACTCTATAAATAGGTTTACCTCTTCCATTTATTCTCAACATTAGTGTTCCAACTTGTTCTTATTGAAATAAACATTCTCCATGTAACCATATTTACTAAGATATCCCTTTATTCTACCAACATTATATTGACTATATTTTTATAATCCATTATGAAAAGCATGCAAATATTTGAGAGAATATCTGGTTATAATACCGACTCAAATAAATGTGTCATGAAAGATGAACATGAAGAAACATTCGATTAATAGTGGATTAAATTCATAAATTTATCCATATACTCTATCACTATGAGGTTGTCTTACTTCAAACTAAATAATTCTATTATTATATAAATCTAAAAGGTGTGAGGATAAAATTTCTTGTTAAACAATTTTTTGAATTCCTACCATGTCATTAATTTGTCTAATTTAGCCTAAACTATTAATTCCTACCATTGGGGTTAAAAAATCCACCATTATATATGTTTTCAAAATTACTTTCAACTCTTCTGGTGTCCCAATAAAATTGAAGACTCTATTTATCTGCTACAACCAGACTTCTTTTTTTCGTCTTGGAATCCCCCTAGAAGAGGATGGATTCCTCTTTTGTAAATAAATTGAATGGTCAAATTACCAAGGTTCTTCATTCATTTTACCCTTTTCCATGACCTAAAAATTCAAGAAAAGTATTTAGACTAACTATTGGTTCACCTATGGATAAGGTGCAACCACATTCTCAATAGCCTCCTCTAGTTGATTTCAATGATGCCTTCCTAGTTCCATTCACTATAACCCGAAAAAACTCCATTTAGACTCACTAATTATCAACTAAAGGCTTATAGAATTCAATTTACCACTTCAAAACGTATCAAAACATAGCTTCCCACAATTCAACCATCATTAATGTTTTGACCATTTTTAAACACACTAAAACCATGATTTTCAAAATCAACCATTTTCACTATTTTAAAAAATCAACTTTTTTGTCCATTTCATAAACCATTTAACTCAAAATAAACAATGTGTTCATATTGGTAAGTATTACTATAATTTAATGTTAAAAAAACTCATTAGATAAAACCAATGATGATGAGGTGAAACCTCACCTAGAAGTTTCTTAAAACACTCATGTTTCCAAACACCTTGGTAAATTGAAGTTTCACATAAAGAGTCTAGATACTACTTTTTATGATATAAGTTTCAAGTTCCAATAGTATAATCTACTTAATAATATCCTAATATATTGAATTATATAATTTCCAAATCCAGGACCAAACAAAACTAACACCATTTGTCCCAAAAAATACATATGGACTGACTAATGATGATACCATTTTTAACATCCCACCCCTCCTTGTCAGATTGAGAAGTGATGGGTATGAAAGTAGGTGACATCTCCAAGGCACTAAAGGCTGGTAATAAATTTCAAGGGTCTCAAAAAAATTAGGGGATTATTTTACCTTTAAAAGATAAAATATCCAAATACATAAACAATAACCAACCAAACCTCTATATGATGTATGATTACAAAATACAACTAAAAACATTAAAAAACCAATAAACTATATTAAAGTACAATTTTAAATAAAAATACTTACTTGAAGAGAACTAAAAGACTAAAAAACTCAAAACTCCCAATTGAAATAAACCAGAAACACCCAACCCACTCCAAGATGCAACTCCACATTCCATGCTCATGGTATTTAGAAGAATCACTGCAGAACTGAGATATCTTTCCTTTACCTTTGTCTCGATAGATGACATCTACAAATTTAAAATAGTTCCCAAGAAGGGGGTGAGTATAAACTTAGTATTATTTCCCCAATGACTTCCCCAATCATTCAATTATAGAAAAAATTATTATAACAATTTATATAAAACTTTTTCAATGTAGTTAAAATAGTTTATCTCAAGACACAAACAATTTTCCAAGTAAAGTATAAAAAATACGTTAAATCATTTCCTATTTGATTTGGCATATTATTTTCCTTTTTCGAAAACACAACTATACACATACTAAATCTTAGTGTTACCATTAATAGTATAACTTCACATATATACTTTTTCCTCCTTTGATGGTGGTACTTCACGGCCATTATTTATACCACTCAACACATACCCAACCAGTTATTACAAAATAATGCAAATACAATCCAACCAAAAATATTTATTTTTTTAAATAATTTCGACAAACACTTTACATGATTCAAAAATAACCATAATTTTAAAATCATTGTTTTAAAAATAAAAACAAAGGGGTTTTCTTAAAACTAATCAACTTTCCACAATCTCCAAGCCAATACAAAACTAATATTTCCATCAAAAATCACAAGGATTTTCACAAAAACAAAATTCATTTAATATAATTAAACCTTCAAGTTTAAATCAATTTTAGTCAAGAGATAATCGACATATCTTACATCAATTGTCAAAAATTAAGAACAAAACTACAAAACATCAAGATCTGATCATATCACATGTTCCCTTCACTTAATCCAATAAGATCTCATTGAGGTTTACATCACATGGAATAGATATATACCCAATGGATTATATATTTGGTTCTAATAGGTATAATAATAATTGATCTAAGGAAAATAATGAAGAATGGGTACTTAATGACAAATCCAAATCTTTGACACACTTTTAGTTTCCTAATAATCACTTATAGATCAATGGGGGTCATCTCTCAAGACTATAGAGGAAACGGAATTATAGATCCTATAGAATTAGCGTAAAATTTAGGGTTAAAGGGATTAATTCAAATTATATCCCCAATTTTAGGGGTTCCAACTATATATCACACGGTTAGGCCACACAGTTTGAAAAATCATGCACCAATCATACGGTTATAATTTCTCAATCTATAGCCTTTCATTTTTGGTTTTCATGATTATAAAAACATGTGCTAATTTTTTTCACTATTTAAAGATGCACAATTTCCCCTAGTAACTCACACAGTTTGTACAAACTGTGCAAAATCTGTGTGCCTGACTCGTTCCCATTGTCTCCTCTTGCACAGTTTCTTGGAGATGGTTCATAGTTTCTACTAACTGTGAACAAATTATGCACCTCCATAAAATCCTCCATGAAATTACAAATACCCTTAGAACCTATCAAACATTATATATACACAAAATACATGAATAAAGGTTCATATACCTAAAAATGAGGATACTACAAGTTTCTAGTAGGGTTTAACCAACCCATTGAGATTCCAAAATGGAAGTGGGGTGGCATATCAATGGATTTTTTTAGGATATTCTATGAAAAGTGAGAGGTGATGAATCTATCTGAGTGATTGTTGAAAAACTTATGAAGTTGTCAAATTTGATTTCCCTCAAGGCATAGAGTCCAGTTGAGAGTTTTTGATAGTTTTTTATGTGTGACATTGTTTGGATTCATGGTATACCAACAATTACCATCTTTGAACATGATGTTTGGTTCACATCAGAGTTATAGAGATGATTGTAAGAATATTTTAGGACTTATTTACAAATGAGTACAACATTTCACCCCCATATGGATAAGTAGATCCAGCATACTATCCCATTTTTGGATGATATAATGAGAGCCAATGTGTTTGACTTCGTCTAAAGTTGAGAGGATCACTTTATATTGGTATAGTTAACTTAAAATAATAGTTAACACTCTACTATTTCAATGGTACCTTTTGAGGAATTTTATGGTAAACCCTACAGGTCACCCTTATGATAGACTAATATTGGTGATACATATCTTGTTAGGAAAAAAATTGTGCAGGGAATTATAGAGAAAGTTTATGTTTTCTACAAGCATATGAGGATAGCCTAGAGGTGACATAAATCTTATGTGGACTTAATTTGTCGTACTTTGGAGTTTTAGTAAGGATACCATGTTATCCTAAGGGTCTCTAAATGATGAGGATTTAATAGATTTGTATAGGGAAGCAAGTTAACCTTTAGGTTAATCAGATTGTTCAAGATCTTATGGAGTGTTAGGGAAGTTTCTTATTGCTTGGTCATGCCCCCACAATTGGATCGAGTGCATGAAATCTTTTATGTTATACAGTTGAGAAGATACGTGCATGACCCTACACACATTATTAACTAGGGAAATTTGTACATTGAGGTTATATCCACCTTTTAAGAGTACCTAATGGTGATCAAGTACTGATAAAAAAAATACCCTATGTAGATGGATCATCAATTTAGTTTGAGTGCTTTGGCTGCATAAGAATATTCAAGAGATCTCTTGGGAGCATGAGAGTCAAATGTGGGCTCAGTAACCCCACCTTTTGTGTAGATTTTTCTTTTGGGGGAGAAAATCCTTGATATATGGGTTAATTTAATGACTCTGGTTTCCTTGGTTTTGTTCTTTGAATATTCCTAGATATATCTTTGGATTTTTCCTCAGAGTTGGTGTTGTGTTTGGGTGGTGTAAGACCCTAGAATTAATATATTAAAAATATTAATATATATTAAATCACGAACATGTATATTTTCAGAATAAATATTTTCCCATTAATTGGGGCCTCATATGAGAAATCTGAGACCATGGTTGTTTTTGGGATGTGATTTTTACCCTAGTAATTATATAAAGTTAGTTGGTGTTGGGTGTTCAGTTAATGTGATCATTGGTGGGTGCATAGAGTAATTAAATAATTAAAATTATTTAATTCACTTATATGGACTAAACCTAATTTATTCCTCTATAAATATTTCATTATGTAAAATCTCTAGGTTTATCCTCATAACCCTAGGGATTATAGGAGAGGAGGAGGAGATCTTTGTTGGTTCCAAAAAAACTTGGTAACATGGATCTACAATAAATGATCAACCAAAATAAAGAGATAAATGGTGAACGTAGTGGCGTCATATTATTCTTATCTAGTGGATGTGTTCTTCAATAATGGTCAATCTGTTCTTGATGTACGGAATTTTATTTTTGTTATTTTTACCCTTGATTTAATTTTTTAAGAATTTATTTTATATCTTATTATTTGTTTTGATGTTTTTTCACTTCACATGATCCCATATTTGATTATTGTTCTTTATCCTATTTATTCTTTTTGTTTGTCTGCATTCCACCCTAGGGTTTCCATATTTTTTTATCATTGGCCGGGATCACATCATCCAATGATGATCTTAATTTATTATTATTATTTTCTCTTCACCCTTATTTGTGTTATTCATCATTGTACCATGGGATCATGGTTCAATATTACCTGGTTGGATTTGATCATGATTAAAGGCCCATATTCACAGTGGATGAATTAATGAGATATAGATCAGTGTTATATGGATGGATCGAGGTGTTTTGAAGGCTATGGGTGTTATATTTGAGGTTTGATATTTCAAACGATGATGTGTTAAGTGATGGTTACCAATAAAGTAATTATATTTCAATTTTTTCCACTAGAGGCTGGGAAGTGAAGATCGGAGGTGGGATTATTCATATTCCATGATCTTGGGAAATTAAAACACGGAGGACTAGTGTGAAGTGAATATCTGGTATCTTTGTGAAGGGATACTTCACTTTATATTAAATATGTTACTACACGTGGTGTATATTAGAGGAACACATGTCATATAGTTTGGTTTTCTTTGTTGGATATTATTTTGACCATGTTAAATATTGTTCATTGTGTGGCCTATTCCACTTGTCATGTGATCTTACCCTGGAATCCAAGTTGTGTGTCGTGAGTATACACCCAGGACCCCATGTGGTTAGATAGCCATTTACCCTAAGGGGCATGTTTTTTGGTTCCATATGGCTAGCCAAGCCATATATCAATAGAAAACACCCAAGAACCCATGTGGTTATACACATTGTGTACACTTATGGTACATTCCAAGTAAAGGTACATAGATATGCGAGTCATGTACCTTCTATACATTCCCACATACCTGCGGTGAGCATACATGCTATGTGACTCCATCTACACACCATTTATTTTCTCATGGCTTCTCAAGCTGGGTCTAGGTGAGGACATGCCCCAGTATCCAAGTGAGATCACACACCATGTGACCCCTAGTACATTTCATGTGTAAATTTTCCATAACCATATACCATACATATCTCCTTCTTCAAGACTCAGTTTTGGGTAAACGAGTATCCTATTTAGATTATTTTTCATGTATAATGTGATGGTGGCCTTAATCTTGGTGGTAGAGGTATGACATGAGGTGATGTTAGTAGGATTCTTACTTAAGTGATGCTTATCCCGTGATAGTGATTGGGTGTAATCATAAGAGTGTTACCAGAGTTGGTACTCTTGTATCTCTCTCAAGGGGGATATCCCCCATATCCTTATTACAAGTAAATATATAAATCCGCAATTTTATAGAGGGAATGGGTCCTTTTTATTTATATTGGACTCCTTATCATTGAGCTATGGTAGTGGACGGGTCATTCATTGGAGAAGTGATCCCTATACTGTACTACATTGTTGTGAGGTATAGGACATCCATATTCTTTAGATTTTACATTATATTCATGGGTAAGATATAGTACCCCCTTGGTTGTCACACAAAATGGAGAGGATAATTCCCTCAACTATGTATCTTATATGGTTACAGAGTTGTTTGGATTCAATGCAGGGACCTTTAGGGAAGTAGGCAGACTCTTTGTTCTTAGTTGGCATGAATGATGGAGATTCACTTTCACTCTCTCTTGGGTTTCTTCATGAACATATCTAGAGTTGGGTTTCTTTACCCTTTTGGTTTATGGGATGATCTAACTATTGATTATTTTTATTTCTTCTTATTCTTATTTTTTAGGGTATCCTACTAGGTAAGTATATACTCACCCATGCATGGAATTTCCCACATTATTTGTCTTATGCAGTCGATAGGTAGATTGGTGGTGACTCTAGTGGACCAATTATTGGATGAGCATAGTGGTATTTATAGGTTATTGTCATGTTTGGTGGTTATCCTTATAGATTTAGAGATTTTCCCTCTTCAGTTTTCTCTTATTCTAATTGTTGACAGGTTGGGACTTCATTTCTAGTTAGGCATGTATTTTTCACCTTTATAAATTTTTTACTACATTTTTGTAATTTTATTATTTTTATAGGTTGTTGCATGAATTTTTTACACTCAATATTTTCATTATCTAATTATATTGATAAAATTTTTCATGGAGATAGTTGTATGCACGTGTATTGATACTTAGGTTGGGCATCCTATTTTAGTGATATGACTTCTTGACACTAGTCACCAACCCCTATAATGTTGGAGGAGAGCTTGGGGTGTCACACTCATCTTACATCAGACTAGGCAGGCCCTAGTGGGTCCAATAATGAAATTACCCCCCCCCCCCTTTGGGATTTTGAAAAAGAAATTCATAAGAAAGAAGAAGAAGAATGAAAAAAATCAGAATTTAGAAATTAAATTAATCTTGAGAATTTATTCGATTATATTTTTTGGATCCTTTCAGAACTTCTAAATATCTTCATATCTTTAATAAACATACTTTTATAATTTTTGAAATAATAAATCTATCTATATCAATTTTTTTTCGTCCATGCTTTCCTATCTAACAATATCTGATTATAATTTGATTTAATTTTGAACTTTACTTTCTCAACAAGTCTTATGGATCTTACTATATTTCTCTAAATAATAAAATATATGAATCTATTTATCTTAATTTGAATTTCAGATTCTTTAATAATGAGAAAATAAATGGTTTCAGTTACATTTTATACTTTTACTGTTGCAAGGAAATATATTTCTGATATTTATTTAAAAAGAGGCTTCTGATGAGAAATATTTCAGTATAAAATAAAAGGTAAAAATATAGTTTAGTTAAAACTATTGAAATTAAAGTCCTTATATAGAAATTTGAGATTGATATCATCCAAATATTTTTCCTTAATATATGAGTGGTTCAAAAGTATCTTAGTAAATGAAATTTCTAATACATAAGTTGTATTCATTATCTTAAGAACAAAATCTATAATTTATTTAGATAGAAAATAAATAGTTAAATTTTTGAGATAAAAAGAAACTCGTTCAAAATTAAATGGTTAACATAATGAAATAATAAAATATATTGGTAAATGTATTAATCATTATTGAAGTTATATTCCATAAATATTAGATGATCCTCCTTTTTCAAGTATGGTTCAAGGAAATATTAGAAAATATATGTAAATCTTTTACCAAAAAGTAATGGGATAGAATTTGATAAAAAGTTGAAATTCAGAAGAATAAAAAATTAAATTCCAAAAAATTTTAAAATTCATAAATGTTTTGAAATTTGTAAAATTTTTGGAATTCATAAAAGCTTTGAAATTTTGAAAATAATAACTAAAATTTGGAAAATAGATAAATTTCAAGTTTGAAACATTTTCCCCCTTTTTCTGGAATAATTTTTAATATAATGAGAAAAATGGAATAGGTTATGAATTATAGACCACTTGAAATTTATCTTTCCAAAATTATATTTAATAAATTCAAATTTTTATTAAGTAAGAGGTTTGGTAAAAATATCATCAAGGTGATTTTCTATTCTGAAAAAGATGTGAAAGATATCTCCATTTAGTGTGTAATTCGTAAAAAATGGAATCTTAAATCTATGTGATTAGATTTTGAGTGATATGCTAGGTTCCAATATAAGAAAATGGAACTAGTATTATCAAAAAGAATTTGGGTTCAATTAAAACTCAATCCAAAATTTTTGAGTGTGTGTTTCATCCATAACACTTGAGCATAATAATTTTTGACTGCTACATGTTCCGCTTTAATAGAGGAATGTGCTAAAAAATAATGTTTCTAACTAAACCAAGAGAAGAAATATTCACCAAAGAAATTACATGTTCCTGAAGAATAATTTCTATCTAATCTACATCCTATAAAGACAGCATCTGAGTAACTTTTTAAAATACAATCATTTCCAGAAGAATAGAATAGTCCAAGTTCTAAAGTACCTTTAAAGTATCTAAAAATGTGTTTTACCACTTCCAAGTGAGATTATTTGGGATTTAATTTAAATATCATAAATAAACATACTGAATCCATTATTTATATTTGACTTTCTGTAATATATAGTAAAATTATTATCATACTCTTATAAAATTGTGGATCCACCAATTTATCGATTTCATCAAGTTCAATTTTTATAGAAGTTTTGGAAAATTTACTAATATTTGATGAATTGTTGAAACAAAATTGTTTGAGTAAATCTTTAATACATTTATATTGATTCAAAATATTTCATTTTGGTTTTTTATAAATATTAAAACCAAGGAAAATTTTGAGTTCTCACATCATGCTCATTTCAAACTCATTTTACATAAGTTCAGAAACGTTTTCTATTTTAAATTTATGGGTTGAAACAAAAATGTTGAAATTGGCATATATTTGAAAAAAAAAATTGAAAAAAATTTATTTATAAAAATACTTTTATCATCACTTCATTTAAAGAAGTTATCTTGAAGTAACTATCTAGAAATGATTTCATACCAAGCTCATGGTGCTTGATTAATTCTATAGAGTACTTTGGTAAGTTTTAATACATTGTTTGGATACTTAATATATTAAAAACTCATAGTTTATTCAACATAAACTTCATTTTTACAATATCAATTAAGGAATGAACTTTTCACATCCATTTTAAATAAATTTAAATTCAAATTTTTTACAAAAGATAATAATATTTTGATAGATTATAATACGGTTATCATTGTAAAAGTGTCCTCATAATATATTCCTTCTTCTAAATGATAACCTTTAGCCAAAGGTCTATATTTATTTATAATAATTATTCCATTTTATTTACACTTGTTTATAAAACCCCATAATATTCTAATTATCAGTAGATATTGAGTTCATTCAACTAGGGTCCAAGCATGGTTCCATTCAAATTGATTAAGGTATTCTTTCATAGCACTTATCCAAATTTAATCACCTAAATAAACATCTACTATTTTATGTTAAAATTGAGATATGAAATATTTATGATTTTGTTAATTTCTCAAGTTATTTATAAGTATAACCATTTGAATTGCATATCCCTTAATATTGGATGATTTTTGGGTAAAGTTGTAAAATTATATTCATCTATCATATATATATCTTATATTGAATTAAATTCTTGATATTGAAAGACTATTAGTCAAACATTTGAAGGATTTATGTTTAGTAGTAGTGTATTATATTTTGATAATGAAATTGGGTTTTTGAAAATATCATCAGTATTTTAAAATTCTGATGGTTTTATAAAAATAAAAGGATCAATTTTACCAAACTTTACATTAAAAATTTCCTAAATAGTATTGGTTTTTTATTAAAAACACTATAAGACTTAATTTTTGAATAATAACCCATAAACTTTAACAGTTTGGGAATCAACTTTATGTAACTGATCTTTATTATTTAGGATGAATAATTTACATCGAAAAACATTGAAGTGAGAAATTTTTAGATTTCTTACAATCCAAAATTCATAAGGAAATTTATTTAGAAATGTTTTGAGTAAAACTCAATTTATTGTATAAAAATAAGTACTCGTGTCCTCAAACCAAAAAAAATAGCAGGAGAATACTCACTTACAAATTTTGGAGTAATTTTTTCAAGAACTCTATTTCATCTTTTAAATATGCTATTTTTTGTTGTGGTGTTCTTAGTGGAAAAAAAATTATGAGTAATAACCTTTTTACTATAAAAATATTCAAAAACGTAAATTAAAAATCACCACCATGATCACTCCTAATAGTAACCATTGGTAGGTTTTTATTATTTTAAAAAAAAATTATTAAAACCCTTAAAAAGTTTAAAAGATTCATATCTTTTAGTGAGAAAATACACCCAAGTATATCTAGTGTAGTCATTAACCAAGACATATGCATAGTATTTTCCTCCAATACTTATAGTTTTTGTAAGACCAAAAGATCTATGTATACTAACTATAATTATTTTTTATTTGAGAGTATACTTTTATATTTAAAACTCGACTTATATTTCTTACCATGTTGACAAGGATCATAGAATCTAGTTGAATTAAATTTGATTTCTGGTCATACCTAATAGGTCCTTTCCAAAAAAATTTAGTTAATGTTATAAAGTTATAGTGTCCTATCCTACTATTCAATAAAAATGATAAGTCTCTGGTTTCACTTAATTAATGAAAATTATGATTACATAGTTCTTATAATTCAAAATTATAAAAACTACATGCCTATTAGTAGATAAAACGAAATTACCTTCTGAACTTTAAACAATACATTTTTCATTACTAGTCTTAAGATATCCCTCATCAAAAAACTAACTTATGATGATAATTTCATTCTTAAGTCCTAAAAAAACATTCAAAATAAGTGATTTTACAAGAAATTAAATATCACTAATTTTGATGATTCCACCATGTGCATTATCTCCAAATGTAACTTTTCCTTTTTTAAATTTATTGAAATTCCAGAAATTTAAATTTTCTCCATTCATAATTCAAGAAAAACCACCATCAATGAATCATTTAGCTCTGTTTCTAGTACTCAACATCTTTTCCTAAAATAGATAAAATTAAATTCCTGGTACCCGCACATGTTTGGGTCTAGTTATGTTACAAAATAAAATTTTAGGAACTCACATCTATCCAACCATTTTATGTTGTACAACTTCTAGTTTTTATAAAATAAAAATTTTGTGAAAACAAAAATATTGAACTTTATTTAAAGAATAGTATTTACTTCAGTGACCTATTTTTTAAAATTTAGTGCAAAAAGGTAGAATTTTAGGTGCATAATAGTTTGATAGAAAATATGGTTTATTAGAAGTAAAACCTATTACATTTGAAGTTCTAGAGGGTCTTATTTGTTTATATATTTTATAAAAAATTTATTTAAAAAATTTAAAATTAGATAAAAGTTTATTTAAATAAAAAAACGTCATATTTAATTTGAATCACCAATTTATGATTTTCTTTATTGGATTTTCGATTAACAAAGTTCTGATTAATGAAATCCTGATCAATTGAAATTAGATCACCTGATTTTTGATCAATTGATTTTTTATGAAAATAATTAGTTTTTTTAATTCCATTGAATGTTTTAGAATTTATTAAGTTAATTTTGAAGAAAATTATTTTATTTTATTATGTTTTCTTCAAAAAATCAGAAGTATTTTTCAGTTAATTATTTTCTTGACATATAAGTACAACATATGTATCCATTTTAGCTATAATAGGCAAAGTTTCTTCATCATTTGATAAATATAATTTTTTAACATTAAATATGTCATATTTTTCATATTTCAATGAAGTTTAATAATCATATTTTGTATTGTAAGTAAATTTTGAATCAAGACTAAAATTTTAAAAGTTTCTATAGATACCTTTCCCATGGAGAAATTTTCATTTCTTAGAATTTTTGAATAAAATAAAATAAAAATTCAGACTTTTTTATCCAATCTCTTTTGATGAATTTTTGAAGATTTTTCAATTTAACTAGTGCTCTAAGTATCTAAATATTTTAATCTTTTATTTTCATTTATTTTAGAATACCATTTTATATTTCTATTTTTCTTCTTCAGTTTAGGATAATCATGTGTGATATGACCTTCCTTCTTACATTTGTAATAAATAACTTCTAAAGAATCATTTTATTATCTATATTTCTTGTATTTATTGTCTTTCTAATGATTATTTTAGAATATTAAATTTCTAACAAGCTTATTTATCCTTCTTGTAATTTGAGCAAGTTTATAATTGCTATTTTATAAATCACCTGGTTCTGAATGATTAAATTTTCTATTTGAAACAATAGATTTAGAATTGTTAGTATAAGTATATAAAGTATTGGAATTAGGATTATAAAAATTAGAATAAAAGTTTAATCTATTTTTTCTTTTCTCTTTTTCATCATCTCATTTCATTCTACTCTCATACTGTATCAATGTTTCAATTAAGTCATCCAAAATTAACATTGTCAAATTCTTATTATTACAAATTATAGTCATATTGGATTCCCACTCTTTAGGCACAATTTTGATAATATTTTCTATGAGTTGACTTACAATATCTCATTTTCACCCAAGGATTGTAAAATATTGACTATTTCTATTAAGTGATGATGCATATGTGTTACCATTTCTCTAGGTTGAATATAAAAAGCTTGGTAATCAACTGTAATCATAGCTCTGTGAGTCTCTAGGAATTTGGTATTTAAAAAATTTGTTATATCCAGATTCGTAAAAATTCAGTTTATAGTTTCACAAGAAGATATCTTGTCGTATATATTCCCGGTTGTAGAAAAAATAAAATTATTTTGAACATTATGTTTTACCTGATATTTCTATTTTTCTTCATGATAAAATTGAACAACATCATTCTCTAGAAATTTATAGTTTCTTATTAACATAATAAAATTTTCAACACCAGTATTAATGATATATGATTTCATATGATCACACCAATAATCATAATCACCTCCATCAAAAATAGGTGGTCTCTTTGGATTTAAATTTTTGAGTGTCCAACCGGTACTCTTGACATCATAAAAAATATTTCCTCTACCAACATGGTTAGTGTAAGGAAACTAAGTAGAAATTCTAATAATCTAACAAAAATATAAAATATATTTTACCAAAAATTAAAATCATAATTAAGTTAAATACTTTGTTAATAATAATTTTATTCAGTTATGATGGTGAAAAAAATACAAGATGGTGAATTATAGTTTTAAAAAAATCTTACAATTTTGAACCTCTTCAATTATTAAGATAAACCAGTTTTTTGTAATATATCTAAAAAAATTAGATTTAAGAAATACCTATGAAATAAAATTAATATAAATAAGTACTGTATGAAATATAGTTTTTACAATGGAAATTAATATGATCAGTATTTTAAACTAATAATGAAATATTTAAATCAACTAAACTTTAAACTATAGAAATTAAATTGCATAAACTGAATTATAGAAACTAAAAAATAGAAATAATACAATTTAATTTTATAAAAAATAAACATGGAGTATTATTTAAAAAACAAAATACTCTTCTAAAGGATATTATTAAAACATCACTTTTAAATAAAAGTGATAGATAGATCTGTAAACCTAGTCTGAAGTATCCACAACTTTCAACCTCTCATATGGTATCCCCAATTAAATAAACTAACAAAATTTCTATCTTCCTCTCCCCAAAATCCCTCAACGATGTTTGTCTGTAGCAACTCAGCTTCACAATGAAATTCTTGGATATTTATCTCCCTAGCCTCATAATCCCCCCAATCATGCAGGACTGGTAGAATGATTTCAATGAAAAAAGTAAAAGATTTTATAAGACTAACCAAAAAATATGGTATTTCTTATCTAAAACACATAGAAAGAGAATTACACTAATTTTAGAAGCACTCAAAGCAACAAGAAATTACAAAGCTTCAGAATAAACAACATCTTTAAAAATTATTTCTTCTCATAAATTAATCCTTTTGATGCTCTAGTTTTGGATCTATTAATAAGAAATATAATAAAAAATTACAATGGTCATATTGCAAAAAACCTAGGATCAGTTGCAGTAGATTCGGTGAAAACTTATTGAGTATCTTTATTTATCTACTGATGGGTTAGATCAGTACCTCTATAGTGATTTCTAAATCAGATGAAAGTAATATATCATTGGAACTTCTAATAACCATATTTTTTTAAATCCAATTGGGTTATAGTATTTCACAAATTGGTTACCAAAAGTTCATTCTACACAAACATAACAACTTAAACAGAATATAAAGTTGGATTATTTTTAAATGAAGAGTATTTTTATTTCAAAAATAAATATAGGTGAGTACAACTCACCAAAACCTCTCACTAGGGTTAATGCATCATTGGGAAACCTACTAGGGTACCCTAGGTCAACACATAGAGGAATTCACCCATATAGGGTTCTTCAGTCTCAAGAAAGTCACTCTGGTCACAACACATCACTAGTGGATGCCAGTCTTCTTAGTGGGGTTGCAAATAAAATATAGCCTCGAACAACACATCAGATAAGCCCCATCAGTAAAATTTAATGGATATTGATCATGGTCTATCTAAAATTCCATGGTCTTCCAAGGTTGGTTCGCTCATCCAACCTAATAAAGTTCATACCAAGGTCCTCCAACCAAGGATAAATGCATCCCTAGAGTCACTACATATCGTACTAGGGTCTCTCTACACAAACCATCACAAGACACCCACTTACTGGTGTTTAAGGATTCCTAGGTAAGGTGTGCTAGATCTTTTTTGGATCAATTCACATGATTAACACCCCTCAAGGGATTCAAGTACCAAGATATTACTATTATTCCAAGACTCAGCCATCATCACCTGAGGCATCAAACTAGTGAACTAGGTCCATAGAGGCTTAGGTACTTTATTCCTTTGATTCTTAGTTAATCATAAAATTTTATACTTTAATTTAAATTAATACATTTAAATTATATTAACAACTCAATTTATAACAAGGGGTTATCACCTTAGTGGTGACAACACACCTACACATTCCTATAAACACCATGCATAGAAATAGGTCTAGTGGTAGGATCACCTACCTCATCCCGAAGCTTTTTAATTTATCTCTATAGTTAGAGACTCTACCAAGGCCTATTGAGGTCTTCCCCAACACTTCCTACCATACTAATCCCCTAACTCATTCCCAACATCAATAATTAACTAATTAAATTAATTATAAACAATTAACCCAACTAATTATAAATATTCATAATCTATTGAAGTCTCATTGAGAAACCACACCACATTAAAATGTGGTTGACCAACCTTGGGAGTCCCACACCGAAACCCCAAAACAAATCTGGGAAAATCCCTAACAAATGGAACCAAAAAAATTATTAATTTAGTTTATTTTAAGAAAACCCCTAAGAAAATTACAAATGTAGACATACCTATATTAAACCATTGTGAGGCTACATGAAAATGAGGTCTCAGAAAAACATCTTCCAAGGTAGAGTGGAAGCCCCTTCAATTTTAGTTGATATCTCCATGCTTTGGTGGAACTCGAATTAAACCATAATCTAGGAGATGATAAAATCAGAATGAGAGGGGTAGAATGACAAAAAAATAGATATTTGAGTTAAATATATAACTTGTATCAATGTTAAAACCCCCTTAGAATGCCCCTCTTAAAGGGACTTGAAGAGGAGACTAATGGAGATAGACCCCTAGTTGCACAAGAGAAAGTAAGGGAAGGGGGATGGGTCCCATTAAAATTTTTAGGGGGAAAATAGTATATTTCACCCCTATTAACCCCACCATCAAGCTGGTATAAGGCCACTGACTAACTGGTGGAACCTAGCCCACTTCCAACCCCACCGACTAGTCGATGGATTCATACTATAGCCTTTCATCACTCTATCTCTCTACCAAACCTATCATACACCATTTGACCACTATTCCATTTCCAAAATAACCCCTTTAAGGTGTTCCGTCTTTCAAAAAAATCATGTTCAAATTCTGATTCTTATTTCGACATACCCACTAAATTAAAATTTAAAAATTCCCTTTAATTTAATGATCTGTTTGTACCCACGAGAATTATATATTCCCTAATCGACATGATACCCATAATAATACTTAATCATTAATGGTGAAAACTAAGGGTCTCTGTATCTAGTCAGCATACAAGTGTTTTATACTCTGAGTGGTTACCAACTACTTCATGGTTAATTGCACCTATTCAGTAGTATGCTACAACAATATTGGTTCAATACCTATTAAATTTCCCACCTTTAACCAGCATAATAGTGTGCAGAATGATCTACCATAACTATTTTAATTCCCCAAGCCCACTCTTCCAGACTCAGTGCTTAAAAATAATGTGTAATTATTATTATTATTTGTTTTAAAACAAAGTTAATAAACAATTACACAAAAATTAACACAAAATAGGACATTTTACCAGTCTAAGTTCTAGAGGATTCGACAAAACCTTACATTTATCATAGTTGAACAAAAATAAAACAATTTCCTAATATGATTCCGTTCACACTAACATCAAAATCATCTAAGTCTGATTTAGAATGTCAATGATTCCTGTAAAAAAACATTTATAAAAAAATGGGTGAGCATTCAATTTCTCAATAAGGGGTTTTGAAATTGTTTAAATACTTTTTAGGAATTCATTCCTTGAAAATAACTCTGATAAATTCTTTAAAGAATAACATAAAAATAATTTTCAAAATACCTTTTGAAAAACTTAATTAAAATTACTTAAGTTTAAAATAATATACCACTTTTTAAATTACTTGCGTGAAAAATCACTTTGAACGTAATCCAGTGATAATCATTCAAAAACACAACACAAGCTTTTGAAAAAATAACACAGTGGATTGTAGCAACCTGGAACATTGAAGGCTATCTTTGGCCTACCCACTTGTTGAGGAATTGGGTTCACTTCCCAATTCCCTACTATATTTACAGTGTCCAAGTGTCAGGTTTTATGAAAAGCATTTTAAGCTTTCTTTACTTATATTTACTTTCACTAGAGTTTTAGCTTTAATATATATATATATATATATATATATATATCTATGTGTGTGTGTAATCATACATAAAATAATCATGTTCACTTTTATTTATATATATATAATATAAATACAATTCTTCCTTGGAAATTATATATTTGACTTGATATGACTAAATCTCATGAAACATGACTTTTCATAGTTACATGGAAGATTAATTATTATCCACACACTCAAAACTTCATTCTTATTCCCATAAAAATCACTTTTTTTAATAATTTATTCAATACATATATGAATATATATACATATATATATCAATGTATTAATGTCATGATAACAAAATCATCGATGTATGGCCAAAACCTTGATTTTTATATGACATGTATATGACTTGAAATAAATTTTGATATTCTTAACTTATATGATAATTTATTTAAAATAGTTATTAATATAAAAATTATACAAGTAAATAAATATGTGTCTCATAATAATAGAATAAATTTATTTTCTAATAAAGCTTAGATAAATAGAATCATCCCTTAGCTAGACTAACATGAAATCAAATTAAAACATAAAATTTGATACATATATAGATATATCCCTATCATGTATTTAAAATGATTATAAAAATAAAAAAAATTGAACACAAAACTAAATAATAATAAAAACTTTTTCAAAAATATTTTTCCCTTACATCAAATTTGTCTTACACATAGATAAATAAATAATCTCACTAATTCAATAATTAAGGAACATAATTCAGAAACAAGGAATAAAAATATATTCATTATGAAAAACTATTAAATTAAAATCATAATTTTGAAATAAATAAACTATTTATCTCTTATTAAAATTATTAAAATAGATAAACTTGAAAATCAAACAAAACTATCCCTTACTAAAATAATAATAGAATTTCAATGAAAGTATAAATGAATTATTTACCAAATAAGTTACATAAAATTTCTTCTCTTCTTCTTACCAGAAATTAAAACTTGCTACATCTAAAATACTTGAAAGTAGAAAACACAAAGAATGAAAATAATTCCATAACTCCCTACCTTGCCAACCACAAAAAAGTGAAGCCTCTCTATGGACTATCAATGATACAAGACTTATTTATATAGAAGTTTTTATTGTGATGATAAACATTAAAAAATCATTTATTTTTTATATTTATCTATGTTCGTATATGTGTGGTTATCAGATTCATTGAAATTTGTACAATACGATGAATATATTTTTTTGAAAGAATCTCAAATATATCATGGATATGGACCACCAACCAAAATAATTTCAAATATAATAAACATGGAATAAAAACAAACAATAAATATAGTTGTAAATGATTTAAAATATAAAGGAAATCACATTTAGATATAGATCTTATAGTTTCTAGTATTGAATTTTGGATAATAATAAAGATGTAAAAAATGACCTAGACATCTGATTCAAGAAATTCAAACACCAAAAAGAAACAAGTGGATGAAAATGATATAATAAGTCACTGTTAAGCATATCTGATTAAGATTAAGATTTGTAAAAATTAAATAAAGAAAACATACTTGAAAAACTATATGTCAGGGGGTTGGATCTTCAAATCGTGGGTCATTTTCCCAAAATCTCATTCGGATACTTCAACGTGAAACAGATAGGTTGTAGTCGAACCTTAATCGCGCTTTGAACATTACTTCAAAACCCTCACTTAAACTTGATTCCAGATCCGGACTCGATCCATTGTATGTAGTAGATTCATGAAGCTCGAATTCTTCACCTTTGGATTTGACTCTCATCGTGCACTTACTGATGATTGGATCTCGGTCGAACCATCACTCGGTTGTGATCGGTGTTGCCTCCAACCATCCTTCCAACCGAGCTCATCATCGACCTCCTAAGGACCCTCAAAAAACATTACTAAACTCCCTCACATCAATGTGACATCTCTTGGATGAACATTGGACAAACCCGATGTTTCCCTGGGCCTCAGCATCGACTCCCTCGGCTCGCGACTCTTGAACTAAAACCCTACCCCGAAAAAGAAATGTTTCTCTCTTTTTTTATCCTTTTATCGTTTTTTAATTGATTTCAACATTATATATATATATACAATTTAATTATATTATAATTTAAATTGGGAATCATTTATTTAAATTGTATTAACGTAATTAATATATATACATAATTATAATGTTTGAAAATAAATAAAATTTATTCTTTCATATAGTTTTAAATTTATAATAGGATAGTAATGTACTTGGAATTTAAGTATTTATAATCAAAATAGAACTTATATATTATCTTATAATTCATACTTAGAAATTATAAATTATTTCTTTTTTTAATCTTATTAAAAAACTTAATTACTATCTTAATCACTATAATAATTCATTAAAATATTATTATTATATTTGTTTACACATAATCCATAATTATAATAATTTAGTATCAAATAATAAAATTCATTATTGATATGAAGTATATCTCTTTTTAAAATATATAAATTTTATAATTTTATTCATAAATTTTGAAATTAAATTTATTTTATCGAATAAATAAATACCAAAATATTATTTCAAACAAAACAATAAAATATTTTTTTGTTGAAAATTAATTTAAGATTAAATTGAAAACTATATAGTTTCATAATATTTATTTATAAATTTGTCTTTATTATAATTACTAAAATTGAATTAATAAACTGACTAATAAAATAAATAAATCTTTTATTTAAAACTTTGGGTGTTACACTCTCCCCCTTTAAAGGAATTTCACCCTCGCAATTCTTGCGTCAGACTTAAAAAATTCTAGATTTTTTACATCAAAATAAAATAATTTCTAAGGTGACTTAACTATCTAAAGAAAACTCTACAGTGTAGATTTTATTTTCCTCAAAATACAACATCTAGTATTCAAGTTTTCTAGACCTTTCCTCTAATACCAACTATAATGCCCCAAGCCCACTCATTCGGTATTAGTGCTTAAAAATACTATGTAATTATTTTTATTAAACAAAGTTAATAAACAATTACACAACACATAACACAAAAGAGGACCTTTTACCAGTCTAGGTTCTGGAAGATTAGACAAAACCTTAAATTTATCAGAGTTGAGAAAAAAACAACTATCTATTATGCTTATGTGCACACTAACACCAAAAGTATCAAATTCTGATTTAGAACTTCTATGATTCCAGTGAAAAAAATTTAAAAATGAAGGGGTGAGCATTCAATTGCTCAATAAGGGGTTTTGAAATCGTTGAAATACTTTGTATGAATTCATTCCTTGAAAATAACTTTGAGAAATTCTTTCAAGAATAACATAAAAATAATTTCCAAAATACCATTTGAAAAACTTAATTGAAATTACGTAGGTTTAAAATAATATACCACTTTTTAAATTACTTGAGTACAAAAATTACTTTAAAAGTAATCGAGTGATAATATTTGAAAAACACTATGCAATCTCTTCAAAAACAAAACATAGTGTCTTGTAGAAACTTGTAACATTGAAGGCTATCTTGGGTCTACCCACTTGTTGAGGGATTGGGTTTACTTCCCAGTTTCCTACCATATTTACAATGTCCAAGTGCTTGGTTTTAGAAAAAACATTTTAAGATTCCCTTACTTATATTTTCTTTCACTGGAGTTTTAGCTTGAAATATATATATATATATATATATATATATATGTATGTATGTATGTATGTATAATCATACAAGAAATAAAAATTTTCACTTTTATTTATTTATATATATATATATATATATATATATTCAATTCTTCCTTGGAAATTACATATTTGACTTGGTATGACCAAATATCATGATACAAGACTTTTCATAGTTACATGGAAGATTAATTATCATCCACACACTAAAAACATCATTCTTAATCCCATAAAAGTCCCCTTTTTGTAATAATTTATTCAATGCATATATGAATATACATACATATAAATCAATGTATGAATGTCAAGATAACAAAATCATATATGTATGGCCATAACCTTAATTTTTATATGACAAGTATATTACCTAAAATAAATTATGATATTATTAACTTATATCTTAATTTATTTAAAATAGTTTTTAACATAAAAATTATACAAGTAAATAAATATGTGTCTCATAATAATAGAATAAATTCTAGTTCGAATAAAGCTTCGATAAATAGAATCATCCCTTAGAAAGACTAACATGAAATAAAATTAAAACATAAACTTTGAAATATATATATAGATATATCCCTCTAATGTAATTAAAATGATTATAAAAATAATAATTTTTTAACACAAAACCAAATAATAATAAAAACTTTTGTAGAAATATCTTTCCCTTACATCAAATTTTTCTTGCACATAGATAAATAAATAATCTCACTAATTCAATAATTAAGGAACATAATTCAGGAAAAAATGAATAGAAATATATTCATTACACAAAACCATAAAATTAAAATCATAATTTTGAAATAAATAAAATATATATCTCTTATTACATTTTTTGAAATAGATAAATTTGAAAATCAAATAAAACTATCCCTTACTAAAGTAACAATGTAATTTCAATGAAAGTATAAATAAATCCATTACCAAATAAGTTGCCTAAACTTTTTTCTCTTCTTCTTACCAGAACTCAAAACTTTCTATATCTTAAATACATGAAAGTGGAAAACACAAAGAATGAAAATAAGGATACAACTCTTTCCCTTGTCGAACTCTTACAAGTGAAGCCTCTTCATGGACTATAAACAATGCAAGACTTCTTTATATAGAATTTTGTCTTCAGAAGATAAACATAAAAATTTATATTTATTTGTTATATTTATATGTGGTTGTATATGGAAATTTATTCGATTAGTTGAAATCGGTACAATACAATGAATAGATTTTTTTGAAAGAATCTCAAAGAGATCATGGATATGGACCACCAACCAAAATAGTTTCAAAAATAATAAACATGGAAGCAAAAAACCAATCAATATAGTAGAAAATGATGTAAAATATAAAGTAAATAACATCAATATATAGATATTATGGTTTTCAGTATTGAAGTTTAGATAATGACGAAGAGGTATAAAATGACCTAGACATCTGATTCAAGAAATTCAAACACCAACAAGAAACAAGTTTATGAAAACAATAGAATAAGTCACTCTTAAGCCTATCTCATTACGATTTGTAAATGAAAAAATTGAATAAAGAAACCATAATTTCAAAACTATACGTTGTGGGGGTTGATCTTCAAATTGAAGGTCATTTTCTCAAAAATCTCGTTCGGATACTTCAACGTGAAACAGATAGGGTGTAATCGAACATTAATCATGCTTTGAACACTGATTCAAAACCCTAACCTAAACCCGATTCCAGATACGGACTTGATCCATCATCCACAGTCGATTCATGAAGCTCAAATGATTTTCCTTTAGATTTGACTCTCGTCGTGCACTTACCGGTGATCGGATCTCGGTTGAACCATCACATTGTCATGCTCGACATCACCTCCATCCCTCCTTCAGGCCGAGGTCATCTTCGATCTCTTATGGTCCCTCACAAAGCTCTACTCAACTCCCTCACATCAGCACGAAATCTCTCGGATGAACACCGGATGAACCTGACTGTGCCCCGAGCCTCGTCATCGACTCCCTCGGCTCGCGACTCTTGAACCAAAACCTTACCCTGAAAAAGAACATTTATCTTTGTTTTAATAATTTTATCATTTTTTAATTGATTGCAACGTTATATATATTTATAATTTAATTATATTATAATTCATATCGGGAATAATTTATTTTAATTGCATTAAGGTAATTAATATATATTCAAAATTATAATGATTGAAAATAAATAAAATTGATTCTTTCATATGGTTATAAATTTATAACAGGATAGTAATTTAAGTATTTATAAATCAAAATAACACTTATATATTATCTTATAATTCATATTTAGAAATTATAATTTATTTCTTTTTTAATCTTATTAAAAAAATTAGTAATTACTATCTTAATCACTATAATAATTCATTAAAATATGACTATTCTATTTAGTACACATAGTATATAATTAGCATAATTTTTTATCAAATAATAAAATTCATTATTGATATGAAATATATCTCTTTTTAAAATATATAAATTTTAGAAATTTATTCATAAATTTGGTCATTAAAATTATTTTATCAAATAAATAAATACTAAAATATTATTTCAAAAAAAAATATTTTTTTGTTGAAAATTAATTTAATATTAAATTTAAAACTTTATAATTATAATAATATTTATTTAAAAATTTTAATTTATTATAATTACTAACATTGATTTAATAAAGTGACTAATAAAATAAATAAATCTTTTATTTAAAACCCGGGGTGTTATAAATATCATCAAAGAGGGTCATTTGGATCAAATCCTAAAATTTATTTTTATACACAAACTCTATCAAGTACATAGGTTCATCCCACACTTTCCCAAAATTGAGTATACACGCCCAAAGAATATCCTCCAATTTCTAAATCAACCTCTCGGAATATCCATTTATATATAGCTGGTACATTTTACTTGGATTTAGTTGAAATTATGATAAAACACAATTTTAATGGATATTTTATTGATACTATTGAAATAATTTCCTCACATTGTGCTAAATATGTTAATTTATAGAATATTTGAGATTAGATCATTCATTTGAAAATTTAATGGAAATTCTAGTTTTACCATTTTAAAATTCATTGTATTATTTCGGAAATAAATATTATTATGTAAATTATTTTGAATTAAAATTTTTTAATTGTGTTCCTAAAGTAATGAGATGCAAATTCTATTTATTACATGGGAGCTGGATCGTGCATTTTAGTGGAGTAAACTGGCCATGAAGACAAAGTTGGACTGAACTATCCTGATTGGACATCACTTCACCATTTGAGCCATATATTATTCATATAGACTTGGATTGGGCCCAAATTTGGATTTAAGCTTGGGGAAATTATTATGGAAAAATAATTATTCTAGAAATCTAGCCAATTTGCATGTTTTGGAGGTCAAAATGTGGTGAAAGTGGGATTAAAAAATTTGGCTGAATTTCTCTTTCACATTTAAAAACATTTTGTAACCATATCCCTCCCGAACTCTATTTAATGGATTATTTCACTCTTTGGGAGGTTTTTTGGAGCCTTTGGGAAGGTTTTTCGAAAGGTTGGATCTTGGGAACACATCACAACCCTTGGAAGAAGTAAGGCCTTGTGCAAAGTTCTCTTCCAAGAAGGCTCCCACCTCCACTTTGTTTTTCCTTGTTTTTATGCTTGTAACATGAATTTTATTAAATAAATCTTCTGTATTATTCTCTTTTAATATTTATATTTTTCTTCTTGGGCTATAATATAATAGTGGATATGAGATTGGGTGTTCCCCAATCAGTACATTGCTTTTGCAAAACGTCTCCACGATGACAACTCCTCCCATGGAAGAGTGATTTCTTTCATAGTTGATCTAATCCATACTCCCTTAATTTATTTATTTTGAATCCATAAACATATTTTAATTCATAAATTGTGATAAATTAATTGAGTTTTAATTTCTAAGTTACTCGATCGACTTGCACTTGACCACGTGGTCGGGCTTGTCTAAATCGTGTGAGTGAAACATCAATCGCAAAATACAATCAACTTGGGATATAATTTTAGGGTTCAAGTATCATAAAAACTCAATTAATTCTCCACATTATGGAGGATATGATTCCCTAATTTTCCACTAACAATAAGTTGAATTTTGGATCACAATCAAGGTTGGGTGCTGTGATTGGATGTCCCGATGTTAACTTAGGGATCATTTTTTTTAATATTTGTGGTCTTGTTAATTTTCATAGGGTTCAGGGGTTGAAAAGATTATGGAATCATAATTTAATGAATTATAATCATATGGGATAATGATAAATTAATAGTTAATGGGGTATATTAGATCAAATACATCTTCTCATATAAGTTTTTTTAAGGAAAATGCGTCTTTAATTGTTCTTGTTTGTTGTTTATTTTATTGTCTAAATATCACAAAACCAACCCCCCCCCCCATCTTGTGTTTCACTTTTTTCACTTATTTACCTTTTTTTGTTTTGTTAAATCCTATTAATGGTTGTTTAATTCACTTACTCCTTGATAAAATGACTTAGGTCAGCCACTGTGTTACACTTAGTAAAATCACAAACATTTTTTTAGAGCGTGTGCGACAACACTCATCAAATTAGCGTCGTTTCTGGGGATAAAAGTGTTTTATTAAACCAATTTTAGGTAAGTTATTTATTCTTATTTTTTATTTTTTTCTCTTCTTCTCCTCCCTTTTCTTTTCAATTCTTTCTTCCCCACCTCTTTTTTCGAACCATCAATTGAAACCTCATTTAATGATATTGGAGTCCACTTCTTTTTTTATCTCTTTTCTGTGATTTATAAAATAATCCCATACTTATGATATCCTTGATCTAGAACCCGATATTGAGCGTAGCCTTAGGGCTCGAGTCAGACAATCATGGTCTACGGGAAGTGTCGACATTTACCCAACTGGGGAATTCCTCCATTCTGGGAACACTAAAATTAGAAACACTTCTATATCAAACCTAAAACAAGAACCAATGGATGAAAATAATGGAAATGAACATAATATAACCATTAAATAATTTGATGCACCTAATATTAACTATCAACAAAATTGAATTTCATACTCAAATCTCGAATCAGACGTTGAACTAAAATCTGGGTTAATTCACCTACTTCCAAAATTTCATGGCCTCTCTGGTGAGGATCCCAATAAACACCTTAAAGAATTTAATGTGGTTTGATCAACCCTTAAACCCAGAAATGTATCTAAAGATCAAATTAAACTAAGATCATTCCCATTCTCACTTGATGGAGCTGTGAAAGATTGGTTGTATTATTTACAACCTGAAGATGTACCTTATTGGAATGATTTGAAACGTCTTTTCTTGTAGAGATTTTTTCTAACATCAAGGAACACTTCCATTTGAAAGGAGATATCATGGATCAAGTGGGAACATGGGGAATTAGTGTATAAGTATTGGTAGAGATTCAAGAAGTTGTGTTCAAGCTTCCTGCATCACCAAATCAGTGAGAAACTCCTCATATAGTACTTATTTGAAGGACTCACACCTATGGAGAGAAAAATGGTGGATGTTGTAGCTGGAGGATCATTGGTGGAAAAACACCAGTAGTTGTACATTCATTGATTGACAATATGGCACAAAACTCATACCAATTTGGCTATTGAGGTGAAACACATGTCAGGGGAGTATATCAGGTAAGTACTTCTCTTGAAAATCATTTCACTGATGCTAAGTTAGAATAATTGAAAACTATGGTGAGATAGATTGATTTGGAACAAAAGACATCTCAACCCCCTCCTTTAAGTCCTTGTGTCATTTTCATTGAGAAAATCCACACAGCTAACTGTTACCCTTAACTATAAGAAAGAGAAGATTATGCAGTTGTGTTTCCTAGGAGACCATATCTCCAGCAACAACAACCATATCCTCAAAAGAAGTTTTATTCCTTTTCACCAACATACAACCAAGGGTGTAAGGTCAATCAGACATGAGGTATGCCTTTGGACAACAACAAAGGACCCCCTTTCAACAAAAATTCCAGTAGACTCCACCCTACCAACAGGGTTTCCAACAACCCCAAAGAAGATTTGAAGCCCATGCTTGAACAATCCAACAACAAGGGTATTCTCAACCACATGTAGATTACAATGCTGATTATCTTTTGAAAAAATATTCTTAATCAACAAAATGAGCTAAATAGTCAAGGTTCGGAGTTGAGAGAGTTGAATACATAAATGATCCAGATTGCCACCACCCTCCATGAACTGGTAAGTAAGGATTTTCGAAATCTACCTTCACAACCTACTCCAAATCCAAAGGGGAATTCCAGTTCCATCACATTGAGAAGTGGAAAATAAAAAAATGATACTTCACCACCTACCATTCCACCAGGATTCACCTCAACTCCGGAGAAGCCCCATTAAAGAATAACTGATGAGAAACCCAAGGAGAAAGATAAAGGTAAGAAAAATATTGATGATGTTCCTCTTAAACCCCTTCCCTTTCCAAATAGAGTTGTACAAACCGAGAATATGGCTGAAGAGGTGATGCAAAAATAAGTTTTGGATACATTCAAGTGTGTGGAGATCATCATCCCTCTACTTGAAGCCATCAAGAAAATCCCAAGTTACGTGAAATTCTTAAAAGAAATTTGTACCAATAGAAGAGGGATCAAGGGAAATGAGAGGGTCAATTTTTGAAGAAATATATCAACACTCATTAAACAGACTCTATCAATGTCAACAAAGTGAAAGGATCCAGGGATATTCACCATTCCATGAACCATAGGGGAGTTACACTTTTCTGATTCTTTATGTGATTTAAGATCTTCTATAAATTTGATGCCTCAATATGTATTCTCTTCTTTACAGGTTGGTGAGTTGAAGCCGACAAGAGTAGTGGTGCAGTTAGGGAATAGAGATACAACATATACTTTGTGATTCCTTGAGGATGTACTTTTTTAGGTAATATACATTATCTTTCCCACATATTTCTATTTTGTTAACATAGAGGATGATCAGTTATGTTCTTGTGATCCAATTATATTAGGTAGGACCTTCCTCAAAACTAAAAAAACAATCATAAATTTCCATGAGAGTACACTTTACATGGTGTTTTGGGATGAAGTTGTGATATTTAATATTATGGATTCCATGAAGTACCCCTCAGAGGACTATTCTTCTTTTGTTATCTCCCATTTTGAACCGCCAAGGAAAAACCCTATGTATTTTGATTGTCCTATGCTTAGGAAGATTATGAGAATTGGTTCCATTTTGATGTCTAATATTACTTCCATGCCTATTTCTAATGCACAAGTCTCTCTTATATTTGATTTTGAAATGGATTTATATTCTGATTTTTTTCATGTTCAATCTGATTATGGCTTTGTTATTGAGTATGCTGATGGATTTGATGAATTATTATCTAATTTTTATTATGTTTATTCTGATACTAATGTTATTTGTGCACATATTTCAGTTCCTTCAATGTTTCCATCCATACATCACCCCCCTTCATTGGAGCTCAAGCCATTACCACCAAATCTCAAATAATCATACTTATTGAGTTGTGATAGGCTACCTGTTATCATTTCTAATAATCTCACTTTTGAACATGAAGAAAATATTTTTAATCTTTTAAGGGAGAACATTATGGAAATCGGGTGGACCTTGGGTGACCTATCATGTATTAGCCCCTCCATTTTCATGAATAAGGTTATTTTAGAGGATGGGGCTAAACCGGTTTGGAAGCCACAAAGGAGGCTAAATCCAACTCTTTTGGAAGTTGTCAAAAAAGAAGTTGAAAATTTTCTCAAGTCATGTATAATTTATCCAATTTCAGATTCACAGTGGGTAAGTCTTATTCAGGTTGTGACTAAGAAAAGTGGTGTTACAGTTGTAAAAAATGGTAAATATGATTTAGTTCCAATGAGGGTGAAAACATTTGGTGAGTGTGTATTGATTATAGGAAACTAAATCAATCCACTTGTAAAGACCTTTTCCCCTCCCATTTATTGATCAAATTCTTGAGAGACTAGCTAAGAAGACACATTATTGTTTCTTGGATGGATTTTCTGGATATTTTCAGGTTCCTATAGCTCAAGAGGATCAGGAGAAGACAACATTCACTTGTACATTTGGCACATTTTCCTAATGGAGGATATCATTTGGACTTTGCAACGCCCCAGGCACCTTCCAGAGATGCATGGTGAGTATTTTTTTTTATTAATACCCACACGGAGGTATTTATGGATCATTTTATAGTGTATGGATCCTCATTTTATGAATTTATAAGTAGTTTGGGAAAGGTGTTGAATCATTATATTGAGAATAATATGGTATTAAACTTGGAAAAGTGTCATTTCATGGAAGACCATGGAATTATCTTAAGGCATGTAGTGTCAAAAACATGCGATAGAGGTTGATAGATCTAAGATAGACAATATTTAATCCTTACCCTATCTATCATTTCTGTGTGATATTATATCTTTCCTAGGTTATGTAGTCTTTTATTGGTGTTTCATCAAATATTTTAATAAGATTTCTCTTCCTTTGTCGCGATTACTTCAAAAGAATTCTAATTTTGTGTTTGATGATTCATGCAGGGTATCATTTGATGAGAATAAGAAGTTTTTGACCACTCCACTAATTATATATACCCCAAAATCGGACATTCCTTTTGAGATTATATGTGACACATCCAACTTTGCGGATGGAGCAATCTTATCTTATAGGGTGGACGGACGTTCACATGTGATTGTGTATGCATCGAGGACACTAGATTTAGCTCAATAAAACTAAACAACCATAGAAAAGGAGTTTCTTTCCATCATATTTTCTTTATATAAATTTCACTCATATTTATTGGGCTCTAAAGTTATTTTTTTCTGACCATGCAGTTCTGAGGTTCCTCTTGAAGAAACCAGATGAAAATCCCAAACTTATGTGATGGATGATCATTCTCCAAGAATTCTATATTGAAATAAATGAAAGGAAGGGGTTAGAAAACCTAGTGTAGGATGACATGAGTAGGATTAATCACACACTAGAGGCTGAAACCTTAGACTAAGTACCCCTTCGGGACACTTTCCCTGATGAGCATATTTATTCCATCTCAGGTATGCATCCTTGGTATGCTGATTTAGTGAACTACCTTGTTTAATCTAAAATCCCTGCAATTTTAAAGAAACATCAAGGCCAAAAATTAAAAATTGAGTCTTGGTATTATGTATGGAATGATCCATACCTTTGGTGCATGTGTAGTGATCAAGTTATTAAGAGGTGTGTTACTAATCATGAGTTTGAGTCTATTCTGCATTTCAGTCATACACTTCCATATAGAAGACACTTTGTACCAAAAAAAAATAGCTAGGAAAGTCTTATACTCTGGATTATATTGGCCTAGCTTATTCCATTATTCTCATGTGTTTTGTAAGTCATGCTCTTATTTCCAACACACTGGGAAAAATTCTAGGAGACAAGAGATGCCTCAACAACCCAGGTTATTCTGTGAGATTTTTTATGTATGGGGAATTGATTTTATGGGTCCTTTTCCTAATTCATTTTGTTTCCTTTATATTTTGGTTTTCGTTGATTATGTGAGCAAATAGGTGGAGGCTAAGGACACCAGGACAGATGATTCTCATGTTGTAGTGTAATTTTTCAAAAAACATATTTTTTGTAGTTTTGGAGTATTGAAAGCCATCATCAGTGACCAAGGGACAAACTTTTTCAATAGTAATTTCGATTCACTCCTTTAGAAGTATGGGGTAACACAAAAAACATCAACATCATACCACCCCCAAACAAATGGCCAGGATGAGGTCTCAAATAGAGAGTTGAAACAAATTTTGGAGAAAACCATGAAGCCAAATATAAAATATTGGAGCACATTCTTGGATGATGCGCTTTGGGATAATAGGATGGCATACAAAACACCCATAGATATTTCCTTGTTTCGGATTATTTTTGGTAAATCCAGTCATCTCCTAGTAGAAGATGAGCATCAGGATTATTGGGATATAAAGAAATTCAACATGGATTTGTCTCAAGATGGAATACAAAGGAATCTACAAATTCAAGAGATTGAGTATATTTTATTATCTTCATATGATAACTCAAGGCTCTACATGGAAAGATCAAAAGTATCTCATTATAGAATGATCCAACAAAAGGCGTTTCATGTTAGAGAGAAAGTCTTTATCAATAGTTCATGACTAAAGATAATTTCTGGTAATTTGTGTTCAAGATGGTTAGGTCCTTATATTCTATTTAATGTTTTTCCTTATGGTGCAGTGGATATCGCACAAGAGGAAACTAGAAGGATCTTTACAGTAAACAAGAAATGTTTGAAGAAATACATTGAGGGACTTCCTACTGATGTAGTGGATTGTATCACACTGCATAACCCCATCATCACTTGAGTATATCAGGTTGTTCCTAATCCTTTCACTTTTATATTATTTTCCCTATTTAAAATTATACATTTCATGTTCATATATCAACTCATTGGTTCACATTGAGTAAAATGAAATATTTTAAGTGTGGGGGAGGGGAAACATTTTGGGGTATAAATTTAGGATTTTCATATGTGTGTTTTGAGGGTATTTTCTATTAAGTTTTTTGTTATAAATTTCAAAAAAAAACAAAAAAAAACAAAAAACAATTATCACATAACATTCTCATTTTGATATGGAATATATATAAAATGAATGTTTTCAAAATTAATTGGTAGAATGATAAGAATGGGTAATATTTCATCATCAAGGGTTGATTTTTACAAAAAATTGAAGTCTTCAATGAGATGAATGGTTGTGTCATTAGAAATTATTTTATATTTTGATATCATTATTTGTGATATTTTTTCATGGTAAATTATGTCATTGATTTCTCCACACAAATTTTCACTCCACCAGGACATGTGAAATTTTTCTGATTCAATTGAAGGTATAGTCAAGTTAGGTAAAACAATTCCTTGGTTGATCCATACATTAGTTTCTCTTCTGATCAGTTTCATTACTATACTGAATTAACCTATGCATGTATGCATGTTATATGACTATTTTACACCCTCAAAAAATATGGGTTGTGTCTTGGAAAGGTCAAAAACCAGTCTTCATCGACCTTTGATCTTTTTATAACTATTACAATTAGTGTCGTGAGGAGATCAAACATGGGTTTAGAGATGAGCATGAGCTTTTTTCCAAGTGAAACTTAAAAAAACAAAATAAAAATAATAATAAATGAGGGGAGTGATGAAATGAACAACATATAAGGATATCTAGGTCAGGAGATTAAGGTTTGACTTTCGAGAATGCTTAAGTGAGTGGGTCTTCAAATTAGATTGTAAAGGAATGAAGAACAAGTTTGGTGAATTAAACTGAGTAAGAAGAATTTTTTTTAAATGACCTAAATATAATAAATAAAGGGTGGATTTATGAGCTTGGAATGGTTAGCACACACACATGTAGAGAATTAGTGGCATGGCAGACCAATAACTTGTTTCGCTGTGATTAGTTTTATTAATCTCACTGGATTTTTTTCTGGTACAATTTATGAGACAATGAACTTAAAATTTATTGATATTGACTCTTGAGGGGATTTTTACTTTTCCTACATTTCCACTATGGATTTAAAAATAAAATGTAACACCCCGAGCTTCCACGATACGCTTCTCATTCAATAATGCAATAGCTTGCATTGTACGCAACTTCAAGTTCTAAAACACCGCGACTAATCAAAGTAGCCGTTATGAATAGTAATAACCACTTTTTCAAATTATATAAATTTTATATTTCAAAATAGACTTCATTTTTGGATTCAGAATATCGAAATTAGCCTATGTTGAATTTTTGGGATTTTTCTGAGAACTTCTAATTTTTTATGAATAGTGAAAAATACTTAAAAACAACTTTTTTAATCAAAATAATTTATAGTGATAAGTTATACTATTTAGTGGTTTTAAAGTATAATTAGAATATATTTTTACCATTTTATCCAATGGTGGTCATTAGAATTATTTTAACATTGAAATTGGACATAAACAATTGCCAATCTTTTGATATAAATTGTTTCTTAAAAACACGCTATTTGTTGTGACAGCGGGAATTAATTATAAAATTAATTAATGCAACTTATATGTTTGTAATTTTGTAAAATAGACATCATTTTTGAAATCAGAATATCAATTATAGCTTAGGGTGAAATTTTGGCCTTATTCTGAAAAACTTCAATTTTTGATGAATAGTGAAACCACTAAGTGGTTGTTAAAAACGGATTTTTCGTTAAAATAAAATATTACCACTTCTGTGATTTGATTTTCAAAAATCCGACATACATGGTTGTCATTAAGAAGTAAAATGTGGTTCAATGAGATTAAAATAATTTTTTGGTGAATAGTAACTTTTAAGTTCTTAATCGCGATTAGAGGTAATTAGTGTAGTTTAAGGTAAAAATAATGTTTTAATAATATAAGATGAGCTTGACACTTGTCCTACTCCTATTGGATGAGTCATGGCCGACCAAGACAACCCATGGGTCAACTTGGGGACCCCATGGAGCCACTTTAGTTGGAAAATGACATTAATATATATTTATTTAATGTTGAAATTAAATTGACAAAAACATGAGTTGTTTTACTAAAACAGTTTCTAAGTGGGGTTACACAAGTCCAAATTTTGACTATAAATATTCATTAGAAAGATAAAAAGATTTCATACATAATAGTATTTTTTTTATAATTTTTATACATTAAATAAATTAAATTATTTATGACATCATTATGATGCGGCGATGACCTCATTATTTAACGATTTAAATAAAATGAGAAGATAATGCAAAATCCAAGGCTTACACTTGTCCAAAGCCTATTGGATGAAGCTATTTCGAACCCTTATCACCTTATCCACGAATTATATAAGTGTGGGACCTTTATAATCCGAAAATCATTGTGTAATAATGTAACATTTCAATCTTTCCCAAAGAGCCCCTCCTCTCCACTTATAAAAGGCCCCCACCTCTCCCACCTTATTCACACCTTCAAGACATTTGGCTCGACCAACCTATGCCCAAATACTCTCCCAAAATCCCTCTCTTACTCCTAGAAGCCTCACTTTGGGAATAACTCTTCCCAAGGAAGCCTTTGGCTCAAATCAAAAAGAGTTACCCGATTTTGAGGTAATGTCTTCTCTAATATTGTTTTGTTTTATTTTTCTTCTCCAACCCCATAAACTCTTTTTATTCATTTCTTTTGTAACAAAACCAGTATCCACAATATACTAGGATGTTTTTATAAGAAGTATTCGATCTACACTTACACACACCTACATATAATGGTTAAAGCACATACGGTTTCTGTGGATGGCGAATTTCTGCCTCACGAAACGATGATTGTACAACACTCATATAACACCTTCAAAGGTGTCCATTAAGATGTCACTATTTTTATATATGATATATAAAATTTTTATGTTTTACTTATGCTTCTGTATTTCTCATTTATGGCATACTTTATGATTTCCATTATGGGTAAAACGCGATAATTTCATTTTAGGAAGTGCGGACTACCGCCCCCTCAAAGTGATTTGAATCGTTAATGCCATATGTGGGATGTATAAAGGATGGAGTAAATGGTATTATACACTATATTATACTGGAATTATATTATACATTTATATCATTATGATTTTGTTCCATTAAATATGAAATTGAAATGAAAGTACCGTTCATGCGTATGTACGGCTTACCGTCTCCATAAACGGTGCATTTCATTTCTTACCTCTAAATGTTACGTAATATTATAAATGAATGTATATACTAGATATATATGATATATATGACATCTAAATAATAAATATAATTCTGGAGATAATGGATATTCTACCACATAAAAAACTTGTAATTATAAGAAGTTTATTGTTGATTCAAGTACCAAAGATCGACAAAACGACCGTTATTAACTTAAATAATTACATAATGTTCATATCATTGTAATAAGTGATATAAAAAGGATAATGAAATTGAAAATGGTTCTTAATAAGGTATATATTAACTCTAGTTTATTATTCAGGAGTTTAAAGAACGGTTGAGTCAAGTCAGACACGAGGTAAGGGAACTTCTTAACCCAACTTCCATTCTTTGGGTTAATCTACTACTTTCAAATTATGTCATGATATTATTATGTCTTATTTTGTATTTTTACTTTATTTATGTGTACCTATAGTGAATACACATAATAGATATATTTTATTTAAAAATTATCTTTGTAAGGACTTCGTCTCAATCTCCTTTCATTGAGGCATATTTGGTTTTATACAAAAATTTATTTTATACGGTGTATAAACCCCTTTGACTTTTACGTATATTCAAAAGGAATATTTTTTTATACGAAGCATTTACTAAATGAAAAAAGGGAATATTTTTGTCGTACATATGCGGCGACAACGACTTCTCCGCCGCCGTGACCACTATTTGAGTTTCGGCTTCCTCTACAAGCCATACCTTTTTTTTAATGAAAAATAAATACCATGTTATACTTTTCTTTTATTTTGGTATTGAAAATGGTTTTGAAAGCATTTTTATTATATCAATGTGTTGTATTGATATCTTTTGATTGAAATGTGGAAATTTTATGTTTCCTTTATGCATGTTTTATGTGATACGATTCTGTTATGGTTTATGATATGTTTAAACCTTTTCATATGAGGAATGCATTGGACTTAATAAGCGACGAGTGGAGCCCGCTATAGCTCCTCGATGCATCGGTAGGTCTCATGAGACAACTAGATGTGGAATTGGCCGAGGCCCTTTCCCCATTTGATTTGTGATTTTGTCTGAGGCCTTAATCATTTTAGACGTCTTGGCCGAGGCCTTGACAAAGTGTTTCAGAATGTCTGGCATTATGCATTCCATCATTATGAAAGTGGTTATTGATATTTCATGTGATTATTCGTCTAGTAGAATATCCATGTGAGTAAGTAATGGCATTATTTTATTTTACTTTTTCCATATTATGCTGAAGTTCAAGTTCAATAAGGCTTTTGTTTTAGTTATACATTGCCTTAAATGCTTATGTTTTCTTATAAAAGCTTCCGCAATATTGTTATCCTTACTGAGCATCTGAGCTCACCCCTTTCAATGTTTAAATATTTTCCAGGATGTGAAGAAGTGTATTATGACTGAATTGCAAGGATAGTCAGTGAAGATATGAGTGTGGACTATGAAGACCATGTTATTGTAGTTTGTTTAATTTTTATGTAATGAAAGACTTATGAATGTATCTAGTGTTTCCAATGCTACTAAACTAATCGGTCTTTCGAGACTTGATCTTTTGTGATCATGCCAATGTTACGAAGTAATGCACCGGCTCTGGGTAGCTGGGGTTGGGGCGTTACAGTTGGTATCAGAGGCAGTTTAGTACTAACCATGGAAGCTAGATTTAGACAAACTCTGATTAGAGCATGTAGACCTAAGATGAACTTTGAGGATTAGTATAGAAGAACTTCCTAAAAATTTTGGTATTGTAGAGATTTTGTGAGTTTTCCGAGCAATACATACCTGTCTGGATACGAGCAGGTAGAGGAGGCTCTCGCACAGATGTACCTAGGAGTAAAACCCGAAAACACCGCTTTGAGCTAGACTCGAACGGGAAGTGGTGCACGACAACGGGCCTTGCTGCACTCTTGGTTACGACACTCCCGGGGGATATGCTTTGGATAATTCCCATTTTCTTTACAAACCACTATGAAGGGTTACGAGTATATACTTCCTCAAAGAAAACATTTTTATAATTATGGATTATATCCATAATTAGTTCAATTTATGTTAAGTGTTTTACAAGTATGGAATTATGTATTTTGATTCATGAACTAATCTAGTTTATGCCATTATTTAGAAATGGCGCCTAGTGGAAGGAATGGAAACCATATCAATGCACACACTTCGTGTAGGGATTTCCCTCCTGCTCAAGATAATTATGGTGGAGCTAGTGATACAACTGGTGCTGATCAGCTTCTCACCGTACTGGGACAACTCACGCAGGTTATGAATAATAACCTTACTCGTATGGAGCACCCTGATCTGCAACGTGGAGGATCAATGTTAGATCGATTCATGAGGAAACAACCACCAACCTTCAATGGGAGTACAAATCCTATAGTAGCTGAGCAATGGATAAATTCCTTAGAGAAAATATTCCATGCCTTGGGGAGTAGTGAAAGGGAGAAGGTTTTCATGGCAGTTTACCGCCTCACTGGAGATGCCGATCAGTGGTGGTCGCTGATTCAAAACACAAAGGAAGATGATGACATATCGAATATGGAATGGAGGGAGTTCAAAGAGATTTTCTTAGAAAAATACTTTCCCCGTGATCATCGAGCAGATATGGAAAGGCAATTTCTGAGTCTGAGGCAGAAGGAGGATGAGAATGTCGCAAAGTATGAGGCTAACTTTACAAGGTTAGCGAGGCATGTTGCCGATTATATACGTAACCCAAGGAGTAATATTGATCGTTTCTTTGATGGGTTAAAACCATTTCTCCGTCGAGCTTTAGTATCACAATCCTTCTCATCATACGAAGATATTGTCTCGTGTGCTATCAAGACAGAAAAGGAATTCTCTAAGTCTTATGACAACAAAGTAAAGCAAGAGAAGAAGAGAACGGTGGAACAAGAGACAGATAAAGGGAAAAATGGAAAGAAGGATTTTCCATTATGTGATAATTGTGGGAAGAATCACCCTGGTACTTGCCTAAAAGGAATGGGAGTTTGTTATAAATGTGGACAAAAGGGTCACCAGGCTCGTGATTTCAAGGGAAAGAAAGAGTCTATCAAAGTTGAATGCTATAATTGTAGAGAAATGGGTCATTATGAAAATGAATGTCCTAAGCGTCAGAGAAACTTACCTCAGAAAAGGCCAAGGGATCAAGGACAATCTTATGCTGTTACTATAGTTGAAGCAGAATAACTAATGTATTGGTGCTTTTGGACTGATGGATTATATTTCGGTTATTAGAATAATTTGATATATATATATAAGGATTGTACTGCAGTACTTGTTGATTTCAGTAAGGTTTTAATATGATGAAGGTAATTATATTTTTAGTATGTGACAATAAGAGAAACTTTACTTTGTTTGGGGAATCTGATAAATTGATTTTGGAATTAAGAGACCTTTTAGAGAAAGTCTGGACAGAGGTATTTTGGATAACTATAAAGGTTGGAGTGGATTAAGTTGATCTTTGGATAGTATTGTTTAAAGTTAAAAAATTTATGAAGATTATTTTTGGAATATTATGATACTATAGTTTTAGGAAAAGGACAACCTGCAGGGTGGGGCATAACCCGTCGCGTCGGACAAAGCTGCAGGAATCGAACCCACAACCATAGTGCGACAAGCCTTTATTTCCTACCACTAGCCTACAAGAAGTCCCTGGTTATTACAAAATAGTTTTACTAATCTAAATGGTATGTGTTAAAATTTGGAACCTTATACAATTAGGATAAATAGAATATTTTTGAGTTCCGTTACCATCTAGAGTAAAAGTTGGGTTTGTGGTAAAATTTTATTACCGAATGAAAGTATACATAACAAGTATGTATATTCCCTTACGTTCTTAGTAAATCTCCTAAATAAATTCCTCAACATTATAAAAGGTAAATTAAAACAAAAATGTTGTCGGTTAACTTTTCCAACTGGGGATTCAATGACCGTTTAACCAATCACAAGTTTGTGATTTTCTTGTGGTTAAACGTTCTCCTAGTCCTGTTTTCTATAACTCTCCATCAGACCTTGATGGTTTGTTTCTCCTCCATATCCATATTTTCATAGAATCCTAGAATGGGCTATATCGGGTGACCTTTGTACTTATCTTTCTTTCTTTTAATGTTATATATTTATTAACCTTATTTCCGATGTGGGTTTTCCTCAAAGGTATTTTCTCTTGTCAACCTTTTATTTTCAAAGAAAAATTTCAAATTGCGAGGACGCAATTTATTGAAGGAGGGGAGAATGTAACACCCCGAGCTTCCACGATACGCTTCTCATTCAATAATGCAATAGCTTGCATTGTACGCAACTTCGAGTTCTAAAACACCGCGACTAATCAAAGTAGTCGTTATGAATAGTAATAACCACTTTTTAAAATTATAGAAATTTTATATTTTAAAATGGACTTCATTTTTGGATTCGGAATATCGAAATTAGCCTATGTTGAATTTTTGGGATTTTTCTGAGAACTTCTAATTTTTTATGAATAGTGAAAAATACTTAAAAACAACTTTTTTAATCAAAATAATTTATAGCGATAAGTTATACTATTTAGTGGTTTTAAAGTATAATTAGAATATATTTTTACCATTTTATCTAATGGTGGTCATTAGATCTATTTTAACATTGAAATTGGACATAAACAATTGCCAATCTTTTGATATAAATTGTTTCTTAAAAACACGCTATTTGTTGTGACAGCGGGAATTAATTATAAAATTAATTAATTCAACTTATATGTAGGTAATTTTTTAAAATAGACATCATTTTTGAAATCGGAATATCAATTATAGCTTAGGGTGAAATTTTGGCCTTATTCTGAAAAACTTCAATTTTTGATGAATAGTGAAACCACTAAGTGGTTGTTAAAAACGGATTTTTCGTTAAAATAAAATATTACCACTTCTGTGATTTTATTTTAAAAAATCCGACATACATGCTTGTCATTAAGAAGTAAAATGTGGTTCAATGAGATTAAAATAATTTTTTGGTGAATAGTAACTTTTAAGTTCTTAATCGCGATTATAGGTAATTAGTGTAGTTTAAGGTAAAAATAATGTTTTAATAATATAAGATGAGTTTGAAACTTGTCCTACTCCTATTGGATGAGTCATGGCCGACCAAGACAACTTATGGGTCAACTTGGGGACCCCATGGAGCCACTTTAGTTGGAAAATTACATTAATATATATTTATTTAATGTTGAAATTAAATTGACAAAAACATGAGTTGTTTTACTAAAATAGTTTTTAAGTGGGGTTACACAAGTCCAAATTTTGACTATAAATATTCATTAGAAAGATAAAAAGATTTCATACATCATAGTATTTTTTTTATAATTTTTATACATTAAATAAATTAAATTATTTATGACATCATTATGATGCGGCGATGACCTCATTATTTAACGATTTAAATAAAATGAGAAGATAATGCAAAATCCAAGGCTTACACTTGTCCAAAGCCTATTGGATGAAGATATTTCGAACCCTTATCACCTTATACACGAATTATATAAGTGTGGGACATTTAGAATCCGAAAATCATTGTGTAATAATGTAACATTTCAATCTTTCCAAAAGAGCCCCTCCTCTCCACTTATAAAAGGCCCCCAACTCTCCCACCTTATTCACACCTTCAAGCCATTTGTCTCGGCCAAACTCTGCCCAAATACTCTCCCAACATCCCTCTCTTACTCCTAGAAGCCTCACTTTGGGCAGAACACTTCCCAAGGAAGCCTTTGGCTCAAATCAAAAAGAGTTACCCGATTTTGAGGTAATGTCTTCTCTAATGTTGTTTTGTTTTATTTTTCTTCTCCAACCCCATAAACTCTTTTTATTCATTTCTTTTGTAACAAAACCAGTATCCTCAATATACTAGGATGTTTTTATAAGAAGTATTTGATCTACACTTACACACACATACATCTAATGGTTAAAGAACATACGGTTTCTGTGGATGGCGAATTTCTGCCTCACGAAACGATGATTGTTCAACACTCATATAACACCTTCAAAGGTGGCCATTAAGATGTAACTATTTTTATATATGATATATAACATTTTTATGTTTTACTTATGCTTCTGTATTTCTCATTTATGGCATACTTTATGATTTCCATTATGGGGAAAACGTGATAATTTCATTTTAGGAAGTGCGGACTACCGCCCCCTCAAAGTGATTTGAATCGTTAATGCCATATGTGGGATGTATAAAGGATGGAGTAAATGGTATTATACACTATATTATAATGGAATTATATTATACATTTATATCATTATGATTTTGTTCCATTAAATATGAAATTGAAATGAAAGTACCGTTCATGCGTACGTACGGCTTACCGTCTCCATGAACGGTGCATTTCATTTCTTACCTCTAAATGTTACGTAATATTATAAATGAATGTATATAATGGATATATATGATATATATGACATCTAAATAATGAATATAATTCTGGAGATAATGGATATTCTACCACATAAACAACTTGTAATTATAAGAAGTTTATTGTTGATTCAAGTACCAAAGATCGACAAAACGACCGTTATTAACTTAAATAATTACATAATGTTCATATCATTGTAATAAGTGATATAAAAAGGATAATGAAATTGAAAATGGTTCTTAATAAGGTATATATTAACTCTATTTTATTATTCAGGAGTTTAAAGAACGGTTGAGTCAAGTCAGACACGAGGTAAGGGAACTTCTTAACCCAACTTCCATTCTTTGGGTTAATCTCCTACTTTCAAATTATGTCATGATATTATTATGTCTTATTTTGTATTTTTACTTTATTTATGTGTACCTATAGTGAATACACATAATAGATATATTTTATTTAAAAATGATATTTGTAAGGACTTCGTCTCAATCTCCTTTCATTGAGGCATATTTGGTTTTATACACAAATTTCTTTTATACGGTGTATAAACCCCTTTGACTTTTACGTATATTCAAAAGGAATATTTTTTATACGAAGCATTTACTAAATGAAAAAAAGGAATATTTTTGTCGTACGTATGCGGCGACAACGACTTCTCTGCCGCCGTGACCACTATTTGAGTTTCGGCTTCCTCTACAAGCCATACCTTTTTTTAATGAAAAATAAATACCATGTTATACTTTTCTTTTATTTTGGTATTGAAAATGGTTTTGAAAGAATTTTTATTATATCAATGTGTTGTATTGATATCTTTTGATTGAAATGTGGAAATTTTATGTTTCCTTTATGCATGTTTTATGTGATACGATTCTATTATGGTTTATGATATGTTTAAACCTATTCATATGAGGAATGCATTGGACTTAATAAGCGACGGGTGGAGCCCGCTATAGCTCCTCGATGCATCAGTAGGTCTCATGAGACAACTAGGAGTGGAATTGGCCGAGGCCCTTTCCCCATTTGATTTGTGATTTTGGCCGAGGCCTTAATCATTTTAGACGTCTTGGTCGAGGCCTTGACAAAGTGTTTCAGAATGTCTGGCATTATGCATTCCATCATTATGAAAGTGGTTGTTGATATTTCATGTGATTATTCTTCTAGTAGAATATCCATGTGAGTAAGTAATGGCATTATTTTATTTTACTTTTTCCATATTATGTTGAAGTTCAAGTTCAATAAGGCATTTGTTTTAGTTATACATTGCCTTAAATGCTTATGTTTTCTTATAAAAGCTTCCGTAATATTGTTATCCTTACTGAGAATCTGAGCTCACCCCTTTCAATGTTTAAATATTTTCCAGGATGTGAAGAAGTTTATTATGACTGACTTGCAAGGATAGTCAGTGAAGATATGAGTGTGGACTATGAAGACCATGTTATTGTAGTTTCTTTAATTTTGATGTAATGAAAGACTTATGAATGTATCTAGTGTTTCCAAGGCTACTAAACTAATCGGTCTTTCGAGACTTGATCTTTTGTGATCATGCCAATGTTACGAAGTAATGCACCGGCTCTGGGTAGCTGGGGTTGGGGCGTTACAGTTGGTATCAGAGGCAGTTTAGTACTAACCATGGAAGCTAGATTTAGACAAACTCTGATTAGAGCACGTAGACCTAAGATGAACTTTGAGGATTAGTATAGAAGAACTTCCTAAAAATTTTGGTATTGTAGAGATTTTGTGAGTTTTCCGAGCAATACATCCCTGTATGGATACGAGCAGGTAGAGGCGGCTCTGGAACAGATGTACCTAGGGGTAAAACCCGAAAACACCGCTTTGAGCTAGACTCGAACGGGAACTGGTGCACGACAACGGGCCTTGCTGCACTCTTGGTTACGACACTCCCGGGGGATATGCTTTGGATAATTCCCATTTTCTTTACAAACCACTATGAAGGGTTACGAGTATATACTTCCTCAAAGAAAACATTTTTATAATTATGGATTATATCCATAATTAGTTCAATTTATGTTAAGTGTTTTACAAGTATGGAATTATGTATTTTGATTCATGAACTAATCTAGTTTATGCCATTATTTATAAATGGCGCCTAGTGGAAGGAATGGAAACCGTATCAATGCACGCACTCCGTGTAGGGATTTCCCTCCTGCTCAAGATAATTATGGTGGAGCTAGTGATACAACTGGTGTTGATCAGCTTCTCACCGTACTGGGACAACTCACGCAGGTTATGAATAATAACCTTACTCGTATGGAGCACCCTGATCTGCAACGTGGAGGATCAATGTTAGATCTATTCATGAGGAAACAACCACCAACCTTCAATGGGAGTACAAATACTATAGTAGCTGAGCAATGGATAAATTCCTTAGAGAAAATATTCCATGCCTTGGGGAGTAGTGAAAGGGAGAAGGTTGTCATGGCAGTTTACCGCCTCACTGGAGATGCCGATCAGTGGTGGTCGCTGATTCAAAACACAAAGGAAGATGATGACGTATCGAATATGGAATGGAGGGAGTTCAAAGAGATTTTCTTAGAAAAATACTTTCCTCGTGACCATCGAGAAGATATGGAAAGGCAATTTCTGAGTCTGAGGCAGAAGGAGGATGAGAATGTCGCAAAGTATGAGGCTAACTTTACAAGGTTAGCAAGGCATGCTGCCGATTATATACGTAACCCAAGGAGTAAGATTGATCGTTTCTTTGATGGGTTAAAACCATTTCTCCGTCGAGCTTTAGTATCACAATCCTTCTCATCATACGAAGATATTGTCTCGTGTGCTATCAAGACAGAAAAGGAATTCTCTAAGTCTTATGACAACAAAGTAAAGCAAGAGAAGAAGAGAACGGTGGAACAAGAGACAGATAAAGGGAAAAAGGGAAAGAAGGATTTTCCATTATGTGATAATTGTGGGAAGAATCACCCTGGTACTTGCCAAAAAGGAATGGGAGTTTTTTATAAATGTGGAGAAAAGGGTCACCAGGCTCGTGATTGCATGGAAAGAAAGAGGCTATCAAAGTTGAATGCTATAATTGTATATAAATGGGTCATTATGCAAATGAATGTCCTAAGCGTCAGAGAAACTTACCTCAAAAAAGGCCAAGGGATCAAGGACAATATTATGTTGTTACTACAGTTGAAGCAGAATAACTAATGTATTGGTGCTTTTGGACTGATGGATTATATTTCGGTTATTAGAATAATGTGATATATATATATAAGGATTGTACTGCAGTACTTGTTGATTTCAGTAAGGTTTTAATATGATGAAGGTAATTATATTTTTAGTATGTGACAATAAGAGAAACTTTACTTTGTTTGGGGAATCTGATAAATTGATTTTGGAATTAAGAGACCTTTTAGAGAAAGTCTGGACAGAGGTATTTTGGATAACTATAAAGGTTGGAGTGGATTAAGTTGATCTTTGGATAGTATTGTTTAAAGTTAAAAAATTTATGAAGATTATTTTTGGAATATTATGATACTATAGTTTTAGGAAAAGGACAACCTGCAGGGTGGGGCATAACCCATCGCGTCGGACAAAGCTGCAGGAATCGAACCCACGACCATAGTGCGACAAGCCTTTATTTCCTACCACTAGCCTACAAGAAGTCCCTGGTTATTACAAAATAGTTTTACTAATCTAAATGGTATGTGTTAAAATTTGGAACCTTATACAATTAGGATAAATAGGATATTTTTGAGTTCTGTTACCATCTAGAGTAAAAGTTGGGTTGGTGGTAAAATTTTATTAACGAATGAAAGTATACATAACAAGTATGTATATTCCCTTACGTTCTTAGTAAATCTCCTAAATAAATTCCTCAACATTATAAAAGGTAAATTAAAACAAAAATGTTGTCGGTTAACTTTTCCAACTGGGGATTCAATGACCGTTTAACCAATCACAAGTTTGTGATTTTCTTGTGGTTAAACTTTCTCCTAATCCTGTTTTCTATAACTCTCCATCAGACCTTGATGGTTTGTTTCTCCTCCATATCCGTATTTTCATAGAATCCTAGAATGGGCTATATCGGGTGACCTTTGTACTTATCTTGCTTTCTTTTAATGTTATATATTTATTAACCTTATTTCCGATGTGGGTTTTCCTCAAAGGTATTTTCTCTTGTCAACCTTTTATTTTCAAAGAAAAAATTCAAATTGCGAGGACGCAATTTATTGAAGGAGGGGAGAATGTAACACCCTGAGCTTCCACGATACGCTTCTCATTCAATAATGCAATAGCTTGCATTGTACGCAACTTCGAGTTCTAAAACACCGCGACTAATCAAAGTAGCCGTTATGAATATTAATAACCACTTTTTAAAATTATAGAAATTTTATATTTCAAAATGGACTTCATTTTTGGATTCGGAATATCGAAATTAGCCTATGTTGAATTTTTGGGATTTTTCTGAGAACTTCTAATTTTTTATGAATAGTGAAAAATACTTAAAAACAACTTTTTTAATCAAAATAATTTATAGTGATAAGTTATACTATTTAGTGGTTTTAAAGTATAATTAGAATATATTTTTACCATTTTATCCAATGGTGGTCATTAGAATTATTTTAACATTGAAATTGGACATAAACAATTGCCAATCTTTTGATATAAATTGTTTCTTAAAAACACGCTATTTTTTGTGACAGCGGGAATTAATTATAAAATTAATTAATGCAACTTATATGTTTGTAATTTTGTAAAATAGACATCATTTTTGAAATCGGAATATCAATTATAGCTTAGGGTGAAATTTTGGCCTTATTCTGAAAAACTTCAACTTTTGATGAATAGTGAAACCACTAAGTGGTTGTTAAAAACGGATTTTTCGTTAAAATAAAATATTACCACTTCTTTGATTTGATTTTTAAAAATCCGACATACATGGTTGTCATTAATAAGTAAAATGTTAAGTTCTTAATCGCGATTAGAGGTAATTAGTATAGTTTAAGGTAAAAATAAAGTTTTAATAATATAAGATGAGTTTGACACTTGTCCTACTCCTATTGGATGATTCATGGCCGACCAAGACAACCCATGGGTCAACTTGGGGACCCCATGGAGCCACTTTAGTTGGAAAATGACATTAATATATATTTATTTAATGTTGAAATTAAATTGACAAAAACATGAGTTGTTTTACTAAAACAGTTTTTAAGTGGGGTTACACAAGTCCAAATTTTGACTATAAATATTCATTAGAAAGATAAAAAGATTTCCTACATCATAGTATTTTTTTTATAATTTTTATACATTAAATAAATTAAATTATTTATGACATCATTATGATGCGGCGATGACCTCATTATTTAACGATTTAAATAAAATGAGAAGATAATGCAAAATCCAAGGCTTACACTTGTCCAAAGCCTATTGGATGAAGAGATTTAGAACCCTTATCACCTTATCCACGAATTATATAAGTGTGGGACCTTTAGAATCCGAAAATCATTGTGTAATAATGTAACATTTCAATCTTTCCAAAAGTGCCCCTCCTCTCCACTTATAAAAGGCCCCCACCTCTCCCACCTTATTCACACCTTCAATCCATTTGGATCGGCCAACCTCTTCCAAAATACTCTCCCAACATCCCTCTCTTACTCCTAGAAGCCTCACTTTGGGCAGAAATCTTCCCAAGGAAGCATTTGGATCAAATCAAAAAGAGTTACCCGATTTTGAGGTAATGTCTTCTCTAATGTTGTTTTGTTTTATTTTTCTTCTCCAACCCCATAAACTCTTTTTATTCATTTCTTTTGTAACAACACCAGTATCCTCAATATACTAGGATGTTGTTATAAGAAGGATTATATCTACACTTACACACACCTACATCTAATGGTTAAAGAACATACGGTTTCTGTGGATGGCGAATTTCTGCCTCACGAAACGATGATTGTTCAACACTCATATAACACCTTCAAAGGTGGCCATTAAGATGTCACTATTTTTATATATGATATATAACATTTTTATGTTTTACTTATGCTTCTGTATTTCTCATTTATGGCATACTTTATGATTTCCATTATGGGTAAAACGCGATAATTTCATTTTAGGAAGTGCGGACTACCGCCCCCTCAAAGTGATTTGAATCGTTAATGCCATATGTGGGATGTATAAAGGATGGAGTAAATGGTATTATACACTATATTATACTGGAATTATATTATACATTTATATCATTATGATTTTGTTCCATTAAATATGAAATTGAAATGAAAGTACCGTTCATGCGTACGTACGGCTTACCGTCTCCATGAACGGTGCATTTCATTTCTTACCTCTAAATGTTACGTAATATTATAAATGAATGTATATACTGGATATATATGATATATATGACATCTAAATAATGAATATAATTCTGGAGATAATGGATATTCTACCACATAAACAACTTGTAATTATAAGAAGTTTATTGTTGATTCAAGTACCAAAGATCGACAAAACGACCGTTATTAACTTAAATAATTACATAATGTTTATATCATTGTAATAATTGATATAAAAAGGATAATGAAATTGAAAATGGTTCTTAATAAGGTATATATTAACTCTAGTTTATTATTCAGGAGTTTAAAGAACGGTTGAGTCAAGTCAGACACGAGCTAAGGGAACTTCTTAACCCAACTTCCATTCTTTGGGTTAATCTCCTACTTTCAAATTATGTCATGATATTATTATGTCTTATTTTGTATTTTTACTTTATTTATGTGTACCTATAGTGAATACACATAATAGATATATTTTATTTAAAAATTATCTTTGTAAGGACTTCGTCTCAATCTCCTTTCATTGAGGCATATTTGGTTTTATACACAAATTTCTTTTATACGGTGTATAAACCCCTTTGACTTTTACGTATATTCAAAAGGAATATTTTTTTATACGAAGAATTTACTAAATGAAAAAGGGGAATATTTTTGTCGTACGTATGCGGCGACAATGACTTCTCCGCCACCGTGACCACTATTTGAGTTTCGGCTTCCTCTACAAGCCATACCTTTTTTTAATGAAAAATAAATACCATGTTATACTTTTATTTTATTTTGGTATTGAAAATGGTTTTGAAAGCGTTTTTATTATATCAATGTGTTGTATTGATATCTTGTGATTGAAATGTGGAAATGTTATGTTTCCTTTATGCATGTTTTGTGTGATACGATTCTGTTATGGTTCATGATATGTTTAAACCTATTCATATGAGGAATGCATTGGACTTAATAAGCGACGGGTGTAGCCCGCTATAGCTCCTCGATGCATCGGTAGGTCTCATGAGACAACTAGACGTGGAATTGGCCGAGGCCCTTTCCCCATTTGATTTTTGATTTTGTCCGAGGCCTTAATCATTTTAGACGTCTTGGACGAGGCCTTGACAAAGTGTTTCAGAATGTCTGGCATTATGCATTCCATCATTATGAAAGTGGTTATTGATATTTCATGTGATTATTCGTCTAGTAGAATATCCATGTGAGTAAGTAATGGCATTATTTTATTTTACTTTTTCCCTATTATTCTGAAGTTCAAGTTCAATAAGGCTTTTGTTTTAGTTATGCATTGCCTTAAATGCTTATGTTTTCTTATAAAAGCTTCCGCAATATTGTTATCCTTACTGAGCATCTGAGCTCACCCCTTTCAATGTTTAAATATTTTCCAGGATGTGAAGAAGTGTATTATGACTGACTTTCAAGGATAGTCAGTGAAGATATGAGTGTGGACTATGAAGACCATGTTATTGTAGTTTGTTTAATTTTGATGTAATGAAAGACTTATGAATGTATCTAGTGTTTCCAAGGCTACTAAACTAATCGGTCTTTCGAGACTTGATCTTTTGTGATCATGACAATGTTACGAAGTAATGAACCGACTCTGGGTAGCTGGGGTCGGGGTGTTACATAAAAACATGCATATCTTGTGACAATTTTCTTGAATACATGATATGAGGTTTTTCTAAGGAGTGCAAAAGGGTAATTGTGGGGGAGTTGATAAAACACAATTTTATTGAATAATTTATTGATAATAAATGAAATAATTTCCTCACGTTGTGATAAATATGTTAATTTATAGAATATTTGGGATTAGATCATTCATTTGAATATATGATGGAAATTATAGTTTTACCCATTTTAAAATTCATTGTAGTATTTCAGGAATTAATATTTTTATAAAAAATACTTTGAATTAAAAAATTTTAACTTTATTATTGACTTAATTAGATAAAAATTCTATTTAGGACATGGGAGTTGGATCATGCATTTGAGAGGAGTAAATGGACCATGGAGACAAAGTTGGATTGAACTATCCATATTGGACATCACTTCACTATTTGGGTTATATCTTCTTCATTCTAACTTGGATTGGGAAAAACTTTTGTGGGAAGATTGGGGACATGATTACACACAAATAATTCTTCTAAAAGTACAAACAATTTCCGCGTTTTGAGGTCAAATATGCAGTGAAATTGGGATTAAAAAATTTGGACGAATTTCCCTTTCTCATTTAAAAACGTTTTATAACCCTAGTTCTCCCCAACTCTATTTAAAGTATGTTTCCACTCTTTGGGAGGTTTTTTTGAGGCTTTAGGAAGGTTTTTCCAAAAGTGTGTATCTTTTTAACACCTCACAAACCTTTTAAGAAGTAATTCCTTGTGCAAAGTTCTCTTCCAAGAAGGCTCTCCTCTCCAACCTCCACTTTGTTTTTCCTTGTTTTTATGATTGTAATGTGAAATTTCTTCAATAAATATTCATTGTTATTCTATTTTAATATTTATATTTTTCTTCTTAGTCTGTAATCTAAGAGTGTATATGGGATTGGGTGTTCCCCAATCAATCCATTGCTTATGCAAAACGTCTCCACAATGACAACTCCACCCATGGAAGAGTGATTTCTTTCATAATTGATCTAATCCATACTCCCTTAATTTATTTATTTGGAATACATAAAAATAATGTAATTAATAAATTGTGATCAATTAATTGAGTTTTAATTTTTAAGTTACTTGATCAACTTTCACTTGACCATGTGGTCGGGCTTGTGTAAATTGTGTGAGTGAAACCTCAATCGCAAAATATAATCAACTTGGGATATAATTTTAGGGTTCAAGTCTCATCACAAACTCAATTAATTCTCCACTCAAGGGAGGAGATTCTTCTCTAATTTTCCACTGTCCATGAGTTGTATTTTGGATCATAATCAAGGCAGGGTACTACGATTGGATCTCCCGAAGTTAACCTATGGATAATATTTTTTAAATATATGTGGTCTTGTTAATTTTCTTAGGGTTAGGGGGTTGAAAAAATTAGGGAATCATAATTGAATGAGTTATAATCATATGGTATAATGATAAATGAATGGTCAAGTGGGTATATTAGATCAACTATGTCTTCTCATATAAGTGTTTTTAAAGAAACTTTGTCTTTGATTGTTCTTGTTTGTTGTTTAGTTTATTGTCTGAAAGTCACAAAACCAACCCCCCCCCCCACCTCCCTCATCTTGTGTTTCATTTGTCTTCACTTATTTCCTTTTTTTGTTTTCTTCAATCCTATAAAGGGTTGTTTAATTTACTTCCTCCTTGATAGAACGACCTAGGTCAGACACTGTGTTGCACTTAGTAAAATCAAAAACTTTTTTTGAGAGCATGTGCGACAATTCTCATCACATACCATGGCCTCCTATGGGAATTTTCAAAATCCTGATATTAAACACATATCCTAATCTGATATTATGCTCGTAGGCACTCCATGTAGCCTCAAAATATATCCTCACATATAACATTACTAACTTATCCACTAACTAAACCTCCCAAATAGGCAAGAAATATGAAACCTTTGTCAGTGGGTCAACTACCACTCATACTTTATTATAGATCCTCATGGTCCTAGGAAACCCAATGAATAATTTCATGGTCACCTCATCCCACTTCCATGCTAGCACTGATAGGGATGAAGTAACTCACCCAGTCCCTGATGCTCCACCTTAATCCTCTAATAGGTAATCCAATGCAGGACAAAACCTCAATATCCTTCCTCACACCCGAACACTATAAATGATGTATAATGTTGTGATACATCTTGTTCAATCCTAGATTCACCACCTACCATGATTCATGAGACTCCCTCATCAACTCCACTCTCATGGACATAGAGGTCATGTAAAGACCCCAACCATAGTATCCCAGTGTCGATACCTTACATTAATACATTGAAATAGATACAAACTCAAATCCCAAATGATCGATCTGTTTAGTAGTCTTGGAATCCATATTAAATACATGAAGTTTTTATTACAACTTAAAATGAATTAAAATATATAAATTCCATTGGAAACACCCATAAACTCTTGGTTTATCCCTATAAGTCATTCATAATATACATCTTCAAATACTGGGAGAAAATAAGACATAATGAATGGGTGATATTAGATGATCATTAAGGGAAAATAATACAGTAGAATATATCATAAACATAAAAAATAATTCCTCATGAATAACTAAAAACACATTCCAATAAAATATAATCTTGAGCATAATATGGAAGGAATAAAATATGATTAAATAATTCCATAATAAAACTTAACCATGGATATTATTTTAGTCTAATAATCACATGGAATATCAATTAAAAGTTTCATAATTATGGAATTCATAATGATAAATATAATAACCATACCATCAATGCTTTATCAAAGACACCATACATAATGGGTAAAAACCCAATTTAGTTCATATCGTGAGACCTGTTGATGCATCGAGGGGATATAGAGAGACCCATCCATCACTTAAAATGTACAATTCATTAATAATATGAAAAGGGTGAAACATAAACAACACATACATATGAAATATAAATAACTTTCCCCAATCAATAAACATAATCACTAACCATTCTCAGTAATATGGTGAATGGTATCAAGATAGCACATACACAGACAAACTAATCATAAAAAATTTAATAAAATATGGTAGATGATATAATAAAAGATAAATCCTAATTAATTTTATGATTCAATAGATTTTTTTGAAATAGATGAAAATAATTTAGTAAAATGATCAAATAATTATTAATAGAAATACCCATTTTCTTCGGAAAGAAGTTTTCTTTTGGAAAATCATTTTTATTTTTCATAAAATTATATTGTAACTTAAATATCCCAAAAAATAATACTGAGGGATAGTTAAATTATATTTTAGTAATAAATTATTTCTAAATAAATTAAAATGATATAAAAATATCATTTAAGAAGCTTTATAAATGAGACACTTAAGTGAGGTTTGAGGGAAAATACTAAAGAGTATTTTAAAAAGGCAAAGGTATGGTTTTTGTATAAAACCAAAAATGAAAAAATAAATTTTTTCATGATACAATGAATTATTTTATGAAAATAATAGTTTCTTAAAACATATTTTTAATTTCACTTAAAAATGAGTAAGAAACTGGGAAGTTCAATTTAACCAGCCTTTCTTATCAAGAATAATTGTGAAAGAAACCAAATAAAACATGTAACTCCCGAAAATATGAAGAATGATTATTCAAGGTACATATTTATAGAAACATAAAAAATAATTTGGGAGTATTACATATGAATAATTAATAATTACATTTTGGTTAATATAGAGAAATCATAACCCAAATAAAAAATGGAAGTTCGGGGAGAATCCCTTACCTTATGTCCGAAAGTGTTACGTGCTTGATCTTAATAAAAACGGTTTGGTATTTTGATGACACCAAGAGATCTTGGATAGGGAGAAGGGGATTGGAAAGGGTGTTGGGACATAGAGGAGGGGATTTTAAAGGGTGTTGGGTATAAATTTGATAAGGCTAAAATCTTGGAAGGTGTGAAGAGAATAAGTGTTGAGGGGTGGTATTTATAGGGGAAGAGAGGGGTGATTTCTCCTTATTTTATTCATTAGTTTATTATTTTGGCTCAAGACTATGAATATTTTGAGAATTATCAATAAACATATTAAAATAATAAATGATATTTTGATATTATGGGCTTACATAATCTATGTATCATCTATTACTCAATAATTCATGTATTTAGCATTTATTGTAAATTAACATATTTTACTATTCACCAAAAATTCAAGTATTTTAGAAAAATCCAAAAAAGTCACCCTAAACATTTTTTAATGTGTATAATTCAAAAATAGACTCCATTTTATGAAAATGTTTTTCAAAATATGAGAAATTTAATTTTTAATTAAAATAAACATTTATTTGAAAAATACCAATTTTAATATTATAATCGGTTTTATAACACTTTTAAAAATTAACCAAGAACTCATAAAATTATATTATAATCATTAGATAGAAAAATATTAATTTATGAATGTATTTTATGAAAATAAATTTTCTTTTAATTCATTATATTAATTAAAAAATTTTAAATAAACATGTATGCTTTATAAAAATACCAACAATTAATTTTTCATTTTCAAATCATTTATTTACTTAAACTATGATATAATTATATCATATTTTTATTTAAAGGATGGATAAATTTTATTTATAATTTCATTAGTGAGGTTACTATTCTATTTACTGATTTATAATTTATAAGGATCACATTACTATTTCAACGTTCAAGTTATTATTTTATTGGTACAGGATTCTTAACTTCTAGAAATACCACTTATTTAATTCATTATTCATTTATAAAGTTGTTATTGTGTTATATAAGTTATTTTATATGATTTATACTATAGTAAATAATTATAAGAAATTAAATTTCATTGATAGAATTCTGGGTCATTATATTCTCCCCACCTATGAAAATTTCATCCTTGAAATTTCCAGAATGTCACCTCATAAAAAGATTTGGTGTAATGTCCCAGTTCCAGAACCCATCCAAAGGCGCCCCATACCCGGTTGGTCACATGGCCTCAAGCGCATTTCCCCTAAATCCAGAGGTTGCCGACTATCAGCAAGAGCCTTCGGTGTGATAGTGGGGAAACTATGCCCTCATTGGCAAAGTAACACATCAAAAGAGAAACATATATACAATAGAGGAAGTAGTAAAAATTCCAAACAATAGTAAATATCAGAAGACTGATGAAGAAACAATGGGACCACATATATATAAATAATTCATGATACATATGTCTAGGAAAGCATCTAAACAAGTCATAATTCTTAAATATTGTACTAAACCAAAGTACAAAAGAAAACAAGAAAACAACTCCTCAACATCGCAAGCCTCAGCTTGGTCCCATGCTCTCCAGCTCCAAAGCAGTCAAGTACCTGAAGTAGAAGGGAGTTTTCTCTTATCTATACCTACTAAAAAAATAATCTGTTTGGGCCCAAAAGCATGACCCAAATAGGGCATGAGACTAAATCCCAGTATGCAACCACCAAGAGATCTGTCCCAAACAGTCAGTGAATATATATGGCAGGTAATTAGAAAAATAAGAAGTAAACAAGGAAGTACTCAATAGTAAACATTCCTATAGTTTCAAAGAATTCAACACCACATGGATAGTAAGCAGATAATCACAAATAGGTAACCCTCTAGGATGTTCTCACAGCCTAAGCCCCTATGGTCCTACCTAGAAAACACAAGAAACCCTCATAAAAGTACACACAGTCTAACCCCTCTAGTTCAGCTTTAGTATAGACTCTCTGGGGAATCACTCGTCATCAATTCCCCCTATAGTCTCGTATCGGTAACTAAAAGGCGCTCTGGGGAAGCAATTACAACACATTCCCCCTGTGACCCACGTCGAGGAACTACAAACACTCTGAGGAAGCACTTATGTCAATTCCCCCTATGGTCTCGCATCGTAACAATAATAACAGACAGTCTAGAGAATCCCTTACGTCCATTCTCACTATGGTCCACTACACTAGGATCTCATGGCCCTGTGTGATTCAAACAAGCATAGTAATGTGTATCGGCCAAAGTAAACCTCAATTACTACTTGGCTAATAGTCTACAGCATAACAGCATGGCAGATAAACAAAATCACTCCATCCTACAATACTAGGCATGGAAAGTAAGCAGAATCCTAACAAGAAAACAAGACCAAATAGTCCAAACAAGAAAACATGCATGGTCAATCACTTTTAAAGTATATAAATTAACCATATTCTCATTCAATTAACCTATACTCAAGAATACAAGCATGGAAAGTAATTAACATGGCTAAAACCATAAACACGCAATACCTCATTCAAGGGTATTGGGAACTTTTGCACATATAACTCAAATAATTTCAATGAAAAGGCACAAACTACCTAACTCGGTGTTGTAGGATCATTATACATGAACCTCAAGCCTTGAATCACCCAAGAACACTGTAGATCTACAAAAATTCTAAAAGCACTCAACTAGAGATAACTTGAGAAAGATGAGGACTCAAGAAACGAAGCTCTAGAATAAGGAAGAGCTTACCGAGGAGATCCCAATGCAATAGATAGCGGTCAAATCAAAGAATAGACACTCAATCAGGGGATTGGGGAAGAATTGGCGTCGAACAGACACTCTTGGATGAGTCGGACGAAGAAGGAGGGGGTTTTGCCAAAAATACGTGACCCCAGTCCGTTTAATGAAAAAAAAAGTGCACGATGTATACTTTATAAGTACATGGCATGTACTTGCCTTCTTGTACCCCACATTACATGGTCTCTAGGTCACCACACATGGTTGTGTGCATGGTCGCTACACGGCCAGTACCCAGCTACCTGCGGTAATCTAGTACACAGTGTGTACTCATAAAGTACATGGTGTGTACTTAAGAAATTTCTAGAAACTCCTCTTTTCCTCAAAAACACTATAAAAAGGAAAGCATACCTGAAAATAAGATCCAAGTTCTTACAAACTTCCCCCCTTAAAGAAATTTTTCCCTGAATTTCTCTAGTAAGGGGGAATAGAAGAAGAATCCTCAAACAGCTCTGGCCACTATGATCGTACATCAGTCTCCCTCTCCCAGGTCTCATCCTATACCCACCCATGCTGCCATATCACTTGTACCAGAGGAACAAACCGACCCCAGGGAGCCTTCGTACTGTGATCAAAAATCCGGATAGGATGCTCTTCAAATGAGGCTTCCACCTATAACTCAACCTCCTTGGATTGAAAATAATGATATGGGTCTGAGAAGTAACGTCGGAGCTAAGAAACGTGGAAGACATCGTGCATATCCCGGTACCTGTGAGGTAACTAAAACTAATAGGAAAAGGGCCCAACTCTCTCCAAAACCGCAAACGGCCCGACATACCTCAGTGAAAGCTTAACCTGTCTTCTAATCCTCCTATGGCCCAACCTCAGTGTGACATGCAGGAAAACCTATTCCCAGACCTCAAACTCTATATATCATCTCCACTGATCAGTATAAGACTTATGATGAGACTGTGCAGTAGTAATCCTCTTCTGAATCAACTTTATATGCTCGGTGGTCTCCTAGACAAGACGAGGTCCCAGCATAGCTGCCTCTCCTGCCTCCATCCAACATAAGGGTGGTCGGCATGGTCTACCATACAAAGCCTCATAAGGTTCCATCTAAATAGTTTATTAAAAACAATTATTGTAGAAAAACTTTACAAGAGGTATGTGCTTCTCCCAAGAACCTCCAAAATTCAGGATGCATGCATGAAGCATGACCTCAAGAACCTAAATGGTATGCTCAGACTGGCCATCTGTCTGGGGGTGGTAAGTTGTACTCAGAAGAAACTTTATACCCAAGGCCTTCTACAATCCCTACCAGACCCGAGAAGTAAAACGGGCATCCTTGTCTGAAACAATGGAGTGTGGAACCCCATATAGACGTACGATCTCACAGATGTACAACAGTCCCAACTCATCAACACTGAAAGTCTCCTTGATCAGAAAGAAGTGAGAAACCTTCATGAGTCGGTCAATGAAAACCCAAACAGAATCATTCCCTTGAGGTGACATCGGCAAACCTATCATGAAGTCCATCTCGACATCATTCCATTCCACTCATGAATGGGTAACTGCTGCAAAAGCCCAGCTGGTCTTTGATGCTCCGCCTTCACCTACTGACAGGTGGGATACTTCATCATGAAACCAACATCATCTATCTTCATACCTAGCCACCAATATTGATTGTGTAGATCACGATACATCTTGGTGACACTAGGATGAACTGCCCAAACTGAGGAGTGAACGTCCCACATTATCTCCTCGCATATGTCTGCTGACACCCATACGTGCCCACGGAAACACAAGATCTCATCCTCGCCTATGGTCCATCCAGGAATAGGGTCCTCTCCTGACACACTTTCCTATAGAACTAGGCCTTCAGAATCTGATAGATTCCTCATTCGCACTCGACCAAGGAGAGTAAAGGTGATAGATACAGAAGAAAGAAAATTTTTCCCCTATCTATCATGAACCTCCAAATACATCTCGAAGAATAGATCCATAAGCTGTCACTCACTACTGGCCTCCTGAACTACTTGTATCTGAGTCCTCCTACTTAGCGCATCAGCCACCACATTGCCTTTCCTTGGTGTATAGGCAAGCTCAAATTCAAAAGACGGAAGGTTCTCAACCCACCTTCGCTATCTCAAATTCAAGTCACACTAAGTGAAGATATACTTGAGACTTTTGTGTTCCTTGAAAACCAAAAAATTCTCTCCCAATAGATAATGTCTACAACAGCATAAGGCATAAAAAACTATAGCCAACTCAAGATCGTGCATCGGGTAATTTCTCTCATGTTGCCTCAACTACCGAGACTCGTACGCAATGACTTTTTCGTCTTTCATAAGCACAGCTCCCAACCCTATACCTAAAGAATCATAGTAAACAGTATATATCTTGCCTAGCTCTAGAAATACTAGTATCGGTGCTGAAGTCAACCTCCCTTTCAGCTCCTGAAAGGCTGACTCATAACAATATGACCATAATAACTTTCCACCCTTCTTAATCAGTCTCTTCAGTGGCACTGCTAAGCATGAAAAGCCCTATATGAAACATCTTTAGTATCCATCCAACCCTAGAAAACTCCATACCTCAAAGACGTTCTTCAGCTTCTCCCAGGAAACTACAACTCTCACTTTCTTGGGGTCTACTGATAATCCTGTCTCTGAGATAACATGACCCAAGAAGTGAATCTGATCCATCCAAAAGTGGCATTTTAAGAGCTTATCATATAACTGATGCTCTCTCAGTGTACTCAAAATGATCTCAAGATGGGTATCATGGTCATGTCGAGTATGAGAGTACACTGAGATATCATCCATGGAAACTACCATGATGAAATCCAAGTATGGATGGAACACTCGGTTCATCGGTTCCATGAAGACTTTAGGCGCATTCGTGAGACCGAACGTCATAACCACATACTCATATAGACCATACCTGCTTTGGAAAGCTATAAGCGGTATATCAGATGGTCTAATGCGCAACTGATGATAATCGGATCTCAAGTCAATCTTCGAGAAAACCCAGGATCCTCATATCTGATCAAAGAGATCATCAATCCTCGGTAAGGGATATCGGTTAATGACTGTCAACTGGTTCATCTTTTGATAATCTACACAAATTTTGAGGGTATCGTCCACCTTCATCACAAACAGGACAGGTGAACCCCAAAGAGAAGTACTGGGTCAGATGAAACACTTAGCCTTCAACTCCTACAACTACTTCTTGAGCTCCTGTAATTCTGGTGTAGTCATCCTATAAGGAGGAATGGACATCGGTGTCGCTCCTGGAACAAGCTCAATAGAAAATAATACCACTTGTTCCAGAGGAAAACCTAAAAAGTCCTCTAGAAACACGTCCCTAAAACGATCCACCACTGGAGGAAAATCCATCTGTGAAGTCCCCAGGTCATCTAGATATAGACTAGAAATCTGGGTTGTAACTCCTCTCAACCCATGATGCTCGGGTCCCACTCTACTTTCCAGGACATCCCATTTTCCCTTATGAAGAAACGATATGCCCTCTAGTGGTGTGAAACTCACCCTACAGTGATAGAAATCGACAACTACCTGTAAGGAAACTAACCAGTCCATTCCAAGAATGACATCACAGCCTGTAATCTCTAGGTCTTAAATGTACCATAAGAAGTGACACCCACCAACCTCAAGATGGAAATCCTAGCACTAACATACACTAGTCGTTCTTATCCCCAATAGTGTGTCCAACATAAAGACATCGGTAGAATAAAATATATAGAGACTAAGGCTCTCCACAACAGAAACAGATAAAAAGCTATGGGAAGCCCCTGTATCGAAAAGAGAAGAATCTAAAACTGAGGAAACTAAGATCGTACATAAAAATGTAGAGGGTCTGGGAACCTGCTCCAGATGGGTCTGCTCCACTGTAAAAGTCTGACATGCATTGCAGCCCTATGAACCTACCTGACCACTCTGAGGTGATCCACCCTATTGTCGCTGAAATCCTGGCGACTGGATACCATGGTCGCGACCTCCACCTCGGCCTGAATGGCTGGAAGAACTCCAGTTCTCAGACTAATGAGAAATCAGTGGCGTTGCTCCTCAATGATGAGTCATAGAAGAACCCCTATCACCGCTTCTGGTGAGAACATATGACATAAATGCTAAAGATGCCTCATCTTGCTGTAAGATCAGAACTCCAATGGATCTCTCGAGCAATGTGACCTCATATGCCCTCTCTTCCCACATTGGTAGCACACCACCTGAATACTAGAATAAGTGTCCCACCTCCTTTCATCACCGCACAAAGACCCCATGTGGTGCTTCCTACTGTCAGTAGGAGGGATACTAGCTCCAGATGTCAAACCGCCCTAGATCACAACTCCATAATCCCTCAAATTTCTCTCTGTGATCAGCGCCTAGTTGACTATAGAAGTGATGAAAGTCAACCTGAAGATGTTCAGCTGCGATCGGATGTCATGCTTCATACCATTCTCAAACTTCCTTACCAAGAATAACTCATCACCTCCTAGAATGGGTGTGAAGTACTGTAGCTCTATGAAACAAGAATATTACTCCATGACTAAGAAATTAACCTGCTCTAGACTCATGAACTCTTAGGCTTGATTGACCCTCAAGGTATCCAAATAGAAGTAGTTGTAGAAGGCATGCTGGAACTCATCCCAAGCCTTATCCTATTGGCTTCCCGCCTGTGAGATCACATCCCACCATCTCTTGGTGTAATCCTGAAGCATGTACATAGAGAGCTCGACCCTCATCTTTGGAGGTGTCTCTTGATGATCGAATATGGAAATCATGGATTCCAACCATGACTCTACAGCCTGAGGTCATCCTTCCTTTGTGAAAGTGGGAGGATGTTGCTGCTAGAAAACTCACGTGAACTCTGGCATAGAAGGGGCAGGATGCGCACTACTGGAAATGTGACCTTTCCCAACACTTCTATACCCCCTTTCCCAACGGTTTGGCCAAACCATTGGGAAATCCCACTTTGTGGACACTTTTCCCAACGGTTTTCCAAAACCGTTGGGAAAGGGTAGGCTTTCCCAACGGTTTGGCCAAACCGTTGGGAAAGGTCCAATTTGTGGCCACTTTTCCCAACGGTTTGGCCAAACCTTTGGGAAAGCCTACCCTTTCCCAATGGTTTGGAAAAAACATTGGGAAAAGTGGACACAAAATCAAAATCACCTCCTAGATTCCAGGGACATTTCCCAAAGGTTATCAAAACCATTGGGAAAGGTCTATACCAATGGTTATGACAACCGTTGGAATAGGTCCTTTGATTTTTTATCATATCCTCTTAACCAGAACATTCTATAAATCAAAATTTAAAATAATTATGATAATACATATATATATTTATAAAATTATGTTCAAAAAATTCATGTTAGGTTAGTGGTTAGGTCGTTCAATGATAAACTAGAGGTCCTAGGATCAAATCCCAGCGAATATTTTTTTTGGAAATACATATACCAATGTTTTTATGGAACCGTTGGTATAGATTTTCATATTACTTATACCAACGGTTTTCAAAACCATTGGTATAGGTATATACCAATGGTTTTCCAAAAATCGTTGGTATAGACCTATCCCAATGGCTTACTTGCCTACAGTTCTCCAAACCGTTGGTATAGGCTATACCAATGGTTTGGAGGCATCTACCAATGGTTCCAAACCATTGGTATAGGTTAGTTTTCCAGTAGTGGTGGTACTCCTCAGAAGGTCTGTATAAACCTCATGAAGCCCTCTTGGAACTGTGCATCAGTACCTATGTCTAGAATGATGGTTAGTTTTATGACTGGTACAATTGGAGGATCTACTTATAGTCCTTGATCAGTCATGTCTGGTGTCAGATCATTTCCCTGTAACTGGCATACAACCGAAGGACATCTCGGTGGAATGACTCTTCAATGTCAAGCACACACCTTAGATCAAGATTATCAAGGACTAAAAAATAGAATAGTAATAAGGAAATAGGAGAAATAAAGCATTAAAGTTTTTCAAAACAAGGATACAAGACATGTATATTTGACTACACGACGTGTTACTTTAAGCCTTTTACATGGGCTTCTACCTCTACGAAAATTGGGTGTGTAACACCCCATACATAGTGTGTTGTCCTTACACATGGTGTGTACTTGAATCCTCTTCCGCTTCCCATGTTCCCTTACACGACTAGGCCACACGGTTCTCCTAGGAAAATTCTACATGGTGTGTTAGTGCAAGACACGGAGTGTACTAGACGAGATTCACTGACCTGTGTTGTCAATCACATGGTCGGTTACACGGCTCATACTACAAAGAGTGCTCCAGATGGACATGGAATGTACTAGGAATATTTCTCCAACCCTTTTTGTTAGTGACATGACCAGATTCTCGGGTTACACTACATAGCATGTTCCATACGGACATAGTGTGTGTTAGAAAAGACTCAACCAACCCGTGTTGTTAGTGACATGTTCGATTACACGGTTCTACAACAAAACATGTACATTTGGTAGACAGCGTGACCTACTAAAGATTCTAAACCCTGTGTCCCCACCCACACAGTTTGGGAAACATTTAGAGACTACACGGCATGTATATTTAGTACACGATGTTTACTTAATAAAAATAGTTTCTTCTCGAATAGAAGAACACATGGCATGTATTCATCATTACATGGCATGTATTCTGGGTTTTTATAGATAGTAAGCCTCAGAAACTACTCTGGGGCCCAAAAAAACACTGAAAAGCACATTAAAGTGCCAAATTCCAATCCATGAGGGCTCATACTCCCTGCGAATCAATGCTTGGAATCATATACATGTCATAAACAAGGATAAAAGTGCAATGATCCACCAAATTCCAATCCGTGAGGGCCCATAACAACTCAAGAACCAATGTTTTTCATTCATTCAACAAAAAATTTCACAATTTTATGCACTATCAAAAGCAATCATTCTATCAAGGCATCTATCACAACAGCATGTATATCTTGGACAACATCTTTCACAAAAACATGCAATTGCTAATTCACCCTAAATTTCATGGCAAGAATGCATGATAGGTGATTTCTATCAAGTAAATATATGATGCATGAGATGTCATACCATCATCTCATCGGGTTGCAACAGAAATAGAACCTCAATAAAAACCAAAATAATAACATAATACATGTGGGTCACCCAACGGTGAGAACCAAATCAACTGTAAAATTTCAAAACCCGAAAACTTGCAATAAATGAGGTATATTGGCTTTTCCCTATACACGGGTTAGCTACACCCAGGCATAGCTTATTACCAAGTACATATTCTTTCATATACCTGTCTATAGGCTCCAAATAGTAATTCAAGAGAAAATAATTCCTCTGATACCACTTTGTAACGTCCCGGTTCCGGAAGCCGCCCAGAGGCACCACGTACCTAGTTGGTCACATTTCCTCAAGCGCATTTCCCCTAATGCTAGAGGCTACCGACTAGCAGCGAGGGCCTTGGGTGTGATAGTGTATAAAATATGACCTCATTGGTAGAGTAACACAGTGGAAGAGAAATATATATATAATAGCGGAAGCAGTAAAAATGCCAAACAACAGTAAACAATAGAAGACTGATGAAGAAACAACAGGAGCACATATATATAAATGATGCATGATACATATGTCTATGAAAGTAGCCAAACAATTCACAATGTTGAAATAAAGTACTAAACCAAAGTACAAAAGAAAACAAGAAAACAACCCCTCTGCATCGCAAGCCTCAGCTTGGTCCCATGCTCTCCATCTCCAAAGCAGTCAAGTACCTGAAGTATAAGGGAGCTTTCCCTTATATATACATGCAACAATATAATCTGTTTGGGGATAAAAGAATGACCCAAATAGGGTGTGAGAATAAATATTCATAGGAAACCACCAAGAGATATGTTCCTAACAATCAGTGAATATATATGGTAGGTAATAATCAAAAGAATTAGTAAACAAGGAAGTACTCAATAGTAATCATTCCTACAGTTTCAAAGCATTCAACACCACATAGAAAGTAATCAGATAATCACAAACAGGTAACCCTCTAGGATGTTCTCACAGCCTAATCTCCTCTAGTCCTACCTAGAAAACACAAGCAACCCTCTAGGAATTAGACACAGTCTAACCCCTCTAGTTCATCTTTAGTATAGACTAAATGGGGAAGCATTCACCATCAATTCCCCTTATAGTCTTTTATCGGTAACTAAAAGGCGCTTTGGAGAAGCACTTACATCACATTCCCCCTTTGGCCCACGTCGAGGAACTACAGACACTCTGAGAAAGTACTTACGTTAATTCCCCCTATGGTCTCGCATCGTAACAATAATAACGGACACTCTGGAGAATCCCTTTTGTCCATTCTCTCTATGGTCTACTACACCAGGTTCTCAAGGCCCTGTTTAAGTCAAAAAAGAATAGAAATGTATATCGTCCAAAGTAAACCTCAAGAACTACTTGTTTAACAGTCTACAACATAACATCATGGCAGATAAAAAAATCACTTCGTCCTACAATACTAGGCATGGAAAGAAAACAGCATCCTAATAGGAAAACTAGACCAAATGGTCAAAACAAGAAAACATTCATGAGAAATCACTTCCAAATCATAGTAATTAACCCTATTCTCATTCAATTAACCTCTCCTCAATCATACAAGTATGGAAGGAAATTAACAGGGCTAAAACCTTAAACACCCAATACCCCATTCAAGGGTATTGGAAAATTTTGCCCATATAACTCAAAGAATTTCAACAGAAAGGCACAAACCACCTACCTCAGTGTTGTAGGATCTTTATACATGAACTTTAAGCTTTAAATTTCCCAATAACACTATAGATCTACAAAAATGATAAAAACTCTCAACTGAAGATAACTTGAGAAAGAGGAGGAATCAGGAAACGAAGATCTAGAATAAGGAAGATCATATCAAGGTGATCCCAACGCAATTGACGGCGGTCGAATCGGAGAACAGATGCTCGATCAGGGTCTTGGGGAAGAATCGACATTGTACAGATGCTCTTGGATGAGTCGGATGAAGAAGGAGGTGTTTCTACCAAAAAGACGCGGCCCCGGTCCGTTTCATGAAAAAAAAGTACACTGCATGTACTTTATAAGTACATGGTGTGTACTTTCCTTCCTGGACCCCGCATTAGGCAGTCTCCAGGTCACTACACACAGCCATGTGCATGGCCGCTATACGACCAGCACCCAACTACACGTGGTAACTGAGTACACGGTGTGTACTTAAGAAATTTTTAGAAACTTCTCTTCTCATCAAAAACACCAAAAAAGGAAAACGTACCTGAAAAAAATATCTAGTTTCTTACATTTGGATAGTTCTTCACCATAATTTCTTCTAGTTCCCACATCCCCTCTTCAATTTTATGATTTTTCCAAAGTAACTTTTCCATCTGAGTCATTCGATTTCTCAACACCTATTCTTTAGTGTCCTGAATCCGGATAGGCTCTTCATATTAAGATAAATCAGGTTCCAATTCCATTCCTTTAGATGTGAGTACATGCATTGTGTCATACATGTACTTCCATAACAAAGAGATGTGGAACACAACATGAACTTTGTAAAGGATAGGTGGAATTTCTAAATGATAAGCTACAACTCCAATTCTTTCTAGGATTTTAAAAGTTCCAATGCATATGGGGCACAGTTTCCCTTTCTTCCTAAATCTTATAACACCCTTCCATGGAGATACTTTCAAGAAAACATAATATCTTATTTGAAACTCCAAATATTTACTCTAGTTATCAACATAGATCTTATGCCTAATTGTGTTACTTTAATTTGGGTTTGAATATTCTTTACCTTTATTTTTGTTTCATACACAAGTTTTGGGCCTACAAGTTTCCTTTCATGAAATTAATCCAAAAAAGTTTATGTATGATATCTCTTTCCATAAAATGCTTCATATGGTGCCAATTGAATACTAAAATGGAAACTGTTATTGTAATAAAACTTACCCAAAGTTAAATACAGATCCCACATACCTTTAAATTCAAGTGAACATAATCTCAACATGGCTTCTAATATTTGAATGGTCCCTTCAGACTACTAATTAGTTTGAGGGTTATAATCAGTACTCAAATTAATCTTAGTATCCAAATATTTCTAAATAATTTTCCATAATTTTGATGTAAATTGTGGATCATGATTAGATGAAATTGAAAGAGGTGAACCGTGAATTCTTACAACTTAATTAATATAGAGTCATGTAAGGCACTCCTATGGAAAATCCTCCCTTATATAAATAAAATGTGCAGATTTGTTAAGTTGATCAACAATTACCCATATTGAATCATTATTTCTTGGAGATTTTGGTAATCCAGTGACAAAAAACAAATTGATTTCATCCCATTTCTATATAGAAATACGCAAAGCTTGTATGACTCTTCCAGGATGTTATCTCTCAGCCTTCACCTGTTATCCCACCAAAAGTGTTCCTTCAAATCTCAATGCATCTTAATGATACTAGGGTGTATAGAGATTTGCATGCTATGAGAATCATCCAATAACTCCCTTTTTAGCTCGGGTATAGAGGGAACACAAATCCTCTTCCCAAATTTTATAATTCCATCCTCATACACAAAGTATACAAAATTCCCATCATTCACATCTTTAATTTTCTTTTTAATATTCTCATAATCAGACTAAGAATTTTTAATCCTTTCCAATAAAGATGGTTAGTCAACCAATTTAAAAAGTAACGATGTTTCACCCTCCTTGATAATTCTTAAATCTATATTTTCTAGATTAATATACATAGGATCCTTTTCAATCCTCATTTTGTTCATAGCTCCATGATATTTCCTTCTTAATGCATCTGTTACATAATTTTCCTTCCTTGGGTGGTAGTGTATTGAAAAATCAAAATTATTGAGTAGCTCAAGCCAACATCTTTGCCACATGTTGGGTTCCTTTTGTGAGAATATATATTTCAAGATCTTGTGATCTATATATATCTCACATTTTTCACCATAGATATATTGTATCCATATCTTCAAAGAAAACACTATGGTTTCTAACTCAATATCATGTTTTGGATAGTTTTTTATGAGTTTTTAACTATCTTCGTACATAGGAAATTACTCTATCATCCAGCATAAGGACATAGCTGATTCCTTTCTTTGACACATCACTATAAATCAAAAATACACCATTTCTTGATAGTCAAGTCAAGATCGGAGAATTCACTAATCTCTTCTTCAATTACACAAAACATTCTTCGCATTATTTTTTCCAAAAAAACTTAACCCCTTTACAAATAATTGTGATTAACGGGTTATCTAATCAGGAAAAAATCTGAATGAAACATCTATAGTAACCTTCTAAACCAATGAAACTATATACCTCGGTCATGTTCATTGGTGTAGTTCATTCCTTGACTGGATTTTCCTTTGTAGTATCAATTGAGATTCAATACTTAGAGACAATATGGCCAAGAAAAGAAACAATTTGAATCCATAATTCACACTTTCTAAACTTCCCATATAACTCTTTTCTTCTAAGAGTATCCAAAACAACCTGTAAGCAATTCTCATGGCCCTCATATATTTTTAAATATATCAAGATATCATCAATAAATACGACAACAAATTCTTCAAGATATTCTTTAAACACTTTGTTAATAAGATCCATAAAAACATAGGGTTCATTGGTTAGTCCATATAGAATTACCATAAACTCATAATATCCATACTTGGTTTGAAATGTGGTATTTGGAATATATTCCTTCCTCACAAACAACTAATGATATCCATATCAAAGTTCAATCTTCGAAAAAAATGATATCTATGAATTTGATAAAATAAAACATTAGTATGAGGAAGGGGATACTTGTTCTTTATTATAACAGCATTAATTTCTCTATAGTCAATGAACAACCTCATGGATCCATATTTCTTCTTGAAAAATATAATAGGGTCTCCCCATGTAGAAACACTAGGTCGAATATATCCCTTATTACTCAACTCCTCTGGTTGTTTCATTAGCTCCAGTAATTCCATAGTGGACATTTTATAAGGAATCTTTGATATAGGTAATTCACAAGGAATTAAATCCATAGAGAACATAACTTCTCACTCGGGAGTATTTCCAGGTAAATCCTCTAGAAACACATCAATATATTTTTGCACAATAGATACATCTACACTTTGAATATTTATTTCCTTATCAATAGATGATTTTTTCTCTTCCTCCTAAAGAATTTAATTTAGAAGAGCTACTAGAGATGGATCCAGATATGAATAAAATGATGAGGTTTATTCTTTAACGATAATAGACTCTACATCTTTCTCACCAGTCATAATTTCATTCTTCTTGAAATATGTTTTCACATCATATTTTTATATCCAGACTATAGTGAGGATTATATCAAATTAAATCATTAGTATGATGAAAATTTCAGTAACTAAATCATGTTTATGTGTTATAAAGGGGACTAATTGACACATCTTTGTTGTAATAAGATGTCCCTTATGAGTTTTTACTGATAATTACTTTATTATATCAAAAATGAAATATATAATTTTATTGGAAAATTGAGAAGATATAAAAGAATTAAATGATCTAGAATCAAAGAAATTATTAGCTAAGTTTGAATAAAGTACCTTCCTCTAAATCATTAGAAACTTCAACCTAACCAGTTTTGATCATATAATCTTGGCCTTACTCCCTTGGCCTTTTCTAGAGAAATTTTCCTAGATACTTAGGATAATCATTTGCATAATTTCCCATCTGTTTAAAATTGTAGCATTGAAAATAGGTATATTTTCCCTTGAAATCACAGTCTTGGTGGCCTTTTTCTCCACATTTGAAACAAACTCTCATTCCCTTCAGGAAATTACTGGAGTGTTTCTTCCCAAACTTATCATAGGATGGAAATTAAAATCTTCTCTTCTTCCCCATTTCCATATTTCCATTTCCAAACTGTTAAAAATCCCCCTTCTTCTCATGATTTCCATTAAATTCATAATACTTAGAGAATTATTTTTCTCTCTCGATATCACATGAGAAAATATCTTCATATTATTATAAATTTTGGGAGACTAGTTCCCTTCAGAGGAATGTATTTAACCCATCAAAGAATAAATCAATATTTCTATTTGGATTTTATATGTAATCCATATCCTACCTTGCTAACCTTTTAAAGTTGGCTTCATACTTAGCAATATTATCATATTTCTTTTGCCTACGATTCAAGAATTGTCTCTCCATATCTACTCATTGTTCATGAGGGAAATATTTTTCTAAGAAAAGTTCATTAAAATCATTTTGTTCCATGTTTTCTATTTCCTCCTCTTCCTTTACATTTTGAATCAATGACCACTATTGATATGCATCTCCTGAGACATGATAAATTTTCATAAAAACCTTATCCCTTTCATTACTTCCCAAATCAATAAATATCTTCTCTAAGGAACTTATCCATTTCTTAGCTAAAAATTGATTTTTAGTCGCATTTAAAGTCATAGTGTTGATGTCTCATGAAGAGCTATAACATTGTTCCACTAAATTGTGGATCAGGATGCTTCATGCGGGTAAGGTTATTATTGATAACTTGAGTCAGTTTTCCCAGTATATTTATAATTTTCTCAGGTCCAGTTTCATCTCCTGCTCCACGATAATTATCTTTTATAGGAGGGGAATCCCTACATGTAATACATACATTAATAAAGTTTCCATTCCTTTTATTAGGCTCTATTTCTAAACAATGGCATACACTAAATTAGATTATTAATCATAATACATAATTTTTAACTAGTAACACATAACATAAATTGAAAATTTTATGTATGGATAATATCATAATCATAATCATGGTTTCTTTGGGGACATATTTACTTTTAAATCCTTTATAATGGTTTATAAATAAAATGTTAATTTTTCTAATCATACCCCTAAGGAGGGTCCAATCAAGTGTGTAGTAAGGCATGTTGTCGTGTACTGGGTTACCCTGAGTTAGGCTCAGGATACCTTGTCGGAGTTGTTACCCCTAGGTACATATGTTCCAAAACCATTTATACTTATAGTATCTAGATAGGGACGTATTTCTTTGAATACTCACATAATATCTACCATACCAAAATTCTAGAATGTTCTTCTATTCTTATCCTCAAGTTATATATTAGGTTATTTTACCTAATCTATATTTTAAAAATATATTTTACAAGATTTATACTAAACTTTCTCTGGTACCAACTATAAAGACCCCGACCACAGTAGCCCAATGCTGGTTCCATACATTAATACATTGGCATAGATACAGGACTCAAATCCCAATAGACTGATCATTTTATTAGTTTTGGAAGCCAGATTACATATATGAACTTTTTATTACAACTTTAAAGGAAATAGAACAAAGAAATTCTATTAGAAACACCCATAAAATTATAGATTATCCCTAAAATCTATTAAATATATATATATATATCTTCACATCCTGGGGAAAAATAAAATATAATAGAGGTTTGAGATCATATGCTCAGTAAGGGTAAACAACACAATAAAATCTATCATAAACATAAATAATATGGCATAGTGAATAACTAAAAACACATGTCATTAAAACATAGTCTTGAGAATAATATGGAAGGAATATAAGATGATTAAATATTTTCATAATAAAACTAAACCATGGATATTATACTAGTCTAATAATCACATGGAATATTTATTACTAGTTTTATAATGTGTGAATTCATAATGTCGGACATCATAAATATATAGTCAAGGCTTTGGCCAATACACCAAATATAATGAGTAAAAACCTAGTCTAGTTTATCTAATGAGACATAAAAATGCATTGAGGGGATATAGTTTACCCCACACATCACTTAATAAGTTCAATTAATTCCTAATATAAAAGGGGTTAAACATAAAAAAACATAAACAAATAAAATGTAAATAACTTTCCCCAATCAATAAACATAATCACTAACCATTTTGAGTAATATGGTGAATGGTATCTTCATAGAACATCCATAGTAATACTAATCATAAATCATTTAATAAAATATGTTATATGATATCATAAAATATAAATCCCAATTAATTATAACATTCTATAGAGAGTGTTGAAATAGATGAAAATACTCTAAAAAATCATTGAGGAATTCTTGATATAAATACCCTTTTACTTCAGAAAGAAGAGTTCTTTTGGAAAATCATTTGTATTTTTCATTAAATCAGATTGTAACATGTATATCAAAAAAAATTAAAAGGGAGGTATAATGAAATTATATTTAGGAATAAACTATTTCCAATAGAAGATAAACATGTAAAAATATCATTTAAGAATCTTTATAAATGAGTCACTTAAGTGCAGTTTAAGGGAAAATACTAAAAAGTATTTAAAACAGACTAAGGCATAGTTTTTGTATAAAAAAACATATAAAAAAAGATAGTTTTCTATGATAAAATGAATTATTTTCTAAAAATAATGATGTCTTAAAATATGTTATGAATTTCACTTGAAAATGGGTATGAATGTGGGAAGTTCCCTTAAACTAAGCTTGCTTATCGGGAATAATTGAGAAAGGATCCTTATAAAACATGTTACTCCCCATAAAATAAAGAAGGATTATGCTAGGTAAACATCTATATAACACTAAAATAGAATTTAGGAGTTTTAAATAAGAGTAATTAAGAATTAAATTTCAGTTAAGAGAGAAAATAGAAACTCGAATGAAAAATGGAGGTTCAGGGGGAATCCATTACCATATGTCTGAAAGTGCACTGCACTTAACCTTAATGTCCTAGATAATGAAATTAAATAAATTAATTAATTAACACATAACCTTTTATATATTTATTTTATTTATTATAATTTTATTAAGCTCATTTAGGGTCTTTTTGATGAGTTATAAGATACAATTGTATCGTTTAGAAGCTTTCGTTTCCTTGGTTTTCATGATCGGTTTACTTGTATATGAGTATGGAAGTTCATGTAAAATGGGAATATATATCCCGAATTTAAGTTATATGTTATTAATTAACATACATAATATTAAATGGTTACATAATTAATTTGATTATTTTGGGTGAGGATGAATCATTAGATAAGATGTTAGTGATAATCCTTTAGATTATTTTGGAAATTGTTTGATCATCACAAACTAGTTTTGTTTTATTAATTAAAATTTTGTATATGTAATTGTTACTAAACATTAAATATGTAGTAATACATATATTATAATATTTTTTAACCATATAAATGGTTTTATGAACATACTTTAAGGATTTATTGGAAATTTTAAACTCTTCATCCTTGAATGCGATAAATCAACAAATCAAAGACGATGTTTTAATTTTTAGAACAAAATGAGAGGGAAGAGAATTGATGACAGAATATTCCATAAAAACAATAAAATTATAGTATATAAAAGATACTTGAGATATAACGTCACTTTGGTATATGGAGGTTAGGAGAATATAAGAAAATAAAGCTATATGAAAGGAAATTAGAAGAAAAAGAAAGAGGTTTTTATCTCTTGATTTTATCCTCCTTGAGAACCACCATAGGGAAATGGTCTGGTTATTTTGATAAGACCAAGGTATCCTGGATTTGGGGGATGGTATTTGGAATAGTATTTGGAATAAATTATACAATTCTCAAATCTTGGAATGTGTGATTATAAGAGGTAGTGAGGGGTGGTATTTATATGGGAGAAGGGTGATTTCTCATAATTATATTCATTAGTTTATTATTTTGGCTCAAAACTATGAATAGTTTGAGAATTATCACTAAATATATTAAAATAATGAAGTTGATTTCGAGATTATGTTCTTAAATCATAAATACATCATCTATGACTCAATAATTTGTGTATTTTGCATTTATCGTAAATTATAGTATTTTACAATTCACAAAAAAAATCAAGTATTTTAGAAAAAATACCAAAAAAATTCCCTAACCATTTTTCAACTTGTAGAATTCAAAAATGGACTCCATTTTATGAAAATAATTTTCTAAATATGAGAAATTTAATTTTTAATTAAAATTATTATTTATTCAAAAAATACCAATTTTAATATTATAACCAATTTTATGACACTTTCAAAAAGTAACTAAGGTACAATAAAATTAGCTAATAATCATTAGATAAAAAATATTAATTTATGAATTTATTTTATGAAAATAAATTTTCTTATAAGTCATTATAATAATTAAAAAAATTAAAATAAACATTTATGATTTATAAAAATACCCACACAAAATTTGTCATTCTAAAATCATTTATTTACTTAAACTATGATATAATTATATTATATTTTCAGTTACAGGATGAATAAATTTTATTTATAATTTTATTGGTGAGGTTACTATTATATTGGTCAGTTTACTATTCATCATGGTTGCTTTACTATTCCTGAGTTTAGGTTACTATTTCATTGGTATAGGATCTTTAACTTCTAGAAATACCTCTTATTTAATTCATTATTCAGTTATAAAGTTTTTATTGTGTTATATAAGTGATTTTATGTGATTTATACTATATAAAGTGATCATAAGAAGGGGAATTTCATTGATATAATTCTGGGTCATTACAGACCACCTCTCTATCATGGATGTATATCACCTCATACTCATCTGGAGATTATCCCGAGATTGGGTCATCTCTCATTAATCATTCATGCGTCATAAGGAAATCTAAATCAGACTCAAAGCTAGCCTTTAACTAGTATACCAGTGAAGAAGTAATGACCAAAGGGGCATAGTTTATAGCCTCTCATCCATTTGACATGATAAACTACCAGTCATAAAATATACTCATTAGCTTTCACTTCTTATTGTATTTCCTAACTCCTTAATCTTGAGACTTCTGACTAAGAGAATTTTTCATGATTTTTATCTTTATTGGGGAATACTTCATCTGAAAATTGAAATTTTATAGGTACTCAACACAACATCTCTTCTGAAATTTTAACCCCTATAGGGATATAATATTTTTTAATCTTTTATGGTCTATATAGATGAAAAATACCTCACAAAAGAGATAATGATGCCAACACTTTAAGGCATGAACCACAAAAGTTAAATGAAAATCATGGGTAGGTTAGTTTCACTCTTAGGGAAATAGCTAATGAGACCCATAAATAACCACCCAATCTCTCTACATAGAAATAGCTCCTAAACTAACCTATATGGTATCACAACACATGGTATAATTATTCCCTGGATCTAGAAGAATCTGAATCAGAGTAGACTTCAACCTCACTTTCAACCATTGAAAATCTTATTCGCACAAATATCTCCTCTCAAACTTCACCCCCTTTTTATTAAAACCTATCATGGGATCTACCAAGTGAAATAAATCCTAATTTAAATAACTATAATACCCAAATTGAAAAAGGATACTCTTAATCTCAACACATTCTTGGGTCATTCCCAATACATCATCGCCTCTTCATTCTCAAGATCAATTGAGATCCCCACCTCTGATATCACATTCCCAATAAAGCACAACTCCTAAATCTAAAAGTGACACTTCAAGTACATAGTATAAATATAATGTTATTGAAATATATTTTTTATAACCTCCATGTTCTTGGCATGTAACACTTGATTCAGTGAGTATACTAGAATGTTTTTAATGAACATTGTGATGAAGGAGTTAAGTAAGGGATTGAAGACTTGGTTCATGAGATCCATGAGAACTGTCAACACATTCATCTAACCTAATAGAATCACAAGATACTCATATAACATATAGTTTCTATGAAATTTCATATTTTATATATCCTACACCTTGACCTACAACTAATGGTATCCTAAATACAAGTCAATCTTGGAGAACCATCGAGATCCCCTCAACTAATCATAAGGTTCATCTATCTGAGGTAGTGGATACCTATTATTTATCAAAACTTGATTCAATTTCTGTTAATCCATTCACAAATTATGGCTACCATATTTCTTATTGGTGAATAAAACCAGATCACCCCAATTATATGCACTCAGACAAATAAATCACTTTGCCTCAATGTCCTTGATCTTCAACTTCAACTCTCTTGGGTTGAATAGTACCATATGAAGAAGTTATTGATATGGGATTCACACCAGAAATAATTTCTATCATGAACTCAATCTCACTAATAGGAGGTAACCCTAGTGATTAATCTTGAAAAATATTATGTAAGTGGTCCACTCTTGGAAGAAAAGTTATCAGAACCGTCACCTAATTCAGTGTGAGAACCATACCCACCACCTATCACTACTACAAAACTGGGTTTATTCAGCACTAGGTCATTAACAGTTCTAGCTAAAAATTCTATTAAATACACCCTTTTTTATTGATAAAAATAGCACTATTAAAGGGGGACCTTTATCAGTGCTTCTTTACAAGCACTGATAAGTGGGGTCCTTTATCAGTGCTTGTAAAAAAGTGATGATAAAGGGGGGTTTATCAATGTTTTTTTAGAAGCGCTTATAAAGACCCCCCCTTTTATCAGTTCTTTTTTACAAGCGTTGAGAAAATTATAATTCAAAAAAATATATATTTCATTAAAAATAATATATTTATATATTTATATATTTATATATTTATATATTTATATTTATATAAATATAATATATATTTTTTAAAATATGTTTTAGATAAGGTAAATAGGCATTTACAATATAAGATATTTAGTGAAAATAGCTTATAAAATAACTAAAAATATATTTTTAATTAATAATTTGATTATTATTACCGATTAATAGTCATTTAATATCAATTTAAAGATAAAAAAATCAAAAAAATGATAAAATATCTCAAGTAAGTTGAAAACGTAACTCTAACTACAAATGGTCATAACTTTTGATATGGGTGTCCGTTTGGGCTCTACCACAAATAAAATTGAAGCTTGAGACGAGATCTATGCCATCATGACCCAAGGGGGACCCTGGTCACTATTTTTACAAGTCCAAAAAAGGCCCAAAAGGTGTCCAAAACTGATTTTTAATCTAGGGTACCCAAATGTTTTAACTTTTGATCGATTTTAAGCCTCATTTATGGGGTTTTTTTCCTTTTTCTATGGGGATTAAATTTATTATCATGGATTACATTCATATTGATATTATGGATTTTAAATTTAGTCATTTTACATAACATAATTTTATTTATAATGAAATATATAACTATATATGAATAATTTTTATATATTCAAACATGAAAAATTAATTTTATAAAAAAATAAATTAAATATATTTACATATAAAATATATTTATTATTATATAAATATATATAAATATATGGATAAAAACATAATGAAATATATATAAATATATAAATATATCATAAAATTTGAAACAAAACAGTTTAGGGGAGTGTAAAAGGCTTTGATGTATATGCTGGAGGTCTAGGGTTCGAAACTCGCTAGAGGAAGGGGTGCACGGGGTAGGATAAAACACTGATAAAGGGTTGGGGGAATTTTATATAAAAGGGGGGTGGGGAAGCGCCGATAAAGACCCCTTGAAAAAAAAATTATATACCCTTTACCAGTGGATCCCTTATCAGCACTTTTTTAGTGCTGTTAAAGGCCCTCTTTAATAGTGCTAAAAAGGCACTGATAAAGGGTTACTTTAACAGTGTTAGAAAAATAATTGTTAAAGGACCCTTTTAATATCCCTTTTTTAGCACAGTTAAAGGATGACTTTAACAGTGCTTTTTAGTGCTAATAAAATTTTTGGTATTTTACATGTGCTTCGATTATGAGTGCTTTTTTAGCACTAATAAAGGCCTTTTCTAGCACTGTTAAAAGCCAATTTTGTAGTATTTGTGTTGTAATTTATCTTATCTATCTGAGGTCGGGTCCCACTGTACTATCCTCGATATCCCACTCTCTTATGAGAATATGTTCCTCTCCCATAAGGAAGATAAAATACATATGCCTTTGGTAGAAATTGATGTGAACCCAGAAGCATGTCTGCCAATCCATCCCAAAGATGATTTCAAAGCTCTCCATATCTAAAATAAGGAAATATGATAAGTTTTCATAGACTTTGACCACTATATAACATGCTAGGGACCTCTTAATATAATACAGACTCATTCTGAGTGGTGTATTAGGCAGTAATTTCCTAGGGGATATCTCTACTTTCAATCCAAAACCAAACATAACCCAATCATAGATAAATGAATTACAATCCGTAGTATCAAAAAATAAACCTAAAGCATAAAAAATAAAAAACACACCTCTCATGGTAGAAGTACCCTCTACTTTTTCAGCTGGAAGCTTGTTCAAATCATACACCTAATCCCAATAGATTTGTAACCCTACCCTGGAATCCCTTCTATCTGCATGAGGTCCTCCTAGTAAAGACATCAAATACTATGTTTTTAATAAAAATATATATAAAAACAAATTATATATCCTTGAATATGATTTATACAAGTGACCCATCCTACCACATTTATGTAAATCATTCGGCAGGCTTGTACACATACTGAAGAAATGATCTATCTGCCCACACTAATAGCACATATAGAGAACTCCTCCTATAGGAGGAATAAATGAACCCTGACCCTACAAAGTCTATCTCAAATTTCCTAGGATCATATAATATTGAAATATTTTTATACCAATTGAATCTTCACCAATATCTCTACTAGATAGGCCACCACCCAACCCACTAAAGATAGGAAGAGAACCCACTTCACTATCCTCCACAAGGCCCTTCTCAATAGTGAGATTCTTACAAATCATATCAGAGTAATATTTTAGGATTAAAATACTTATATAGGACATAACATATGGAAAAAGACTAATATTGAGACTTGGGTACTTCTTGTCTTCATTCCCTATGAGAAAAGGAGAAAAAGGCAGCAACTCCACAAAATGGGTATCATAGTCAGTCACGGACATCATCCCCTACTCCAGCTCCATGAACCTATATGCTTAGTCTATATTCATAGAATTGGGGGTTAAATACTTGAATAATATATCCTTAAATAAATCTTGTGACAATCCATTATGCCTCTTGGCCTATATTATAACACCTATCTAACTCTTAGTGGGTTCTTGAAGCATATAGAATGCCAATTTAACCCACTTATCATCAAGTGTCTTTACTAACTCAAAGACACCCTCTATCATCTAAATATAGTCCTCAACATCCTAAGGACCTCTAATATAGTATAAATATATAGGATGATACATTTTTAAGTCTCAGTAAAAAATAAATAACAGTAGGTCCACCCCGATGTGAACCACGATATCCCACCGGTACTATAAAAAAAATTATGGCTAAAGTGGATCTACTACTTAAATGTTGAAAAACCATAGAATTATGCTTAGATCCAACCTCCTATATATATAGTCACAATAGTAGAATCCATACCCTATTAAAATCTAAAATATTATCCTTGGGTGGCACCATGGGATGTCATTTATGATATATTAATTTTGAAATGCTAAAATATAAACATAGAAATGCCTTAAATAGCTTAAATCTTAATATAATTTAAGAATTTAACATGTGAATATGAATAAAAAGACCCTAGGTGGCACACCCTAAGTATCTTCCCATAAGACACTAAAGGACCACAACCCCCATGTTAACCATGTCCTAAGCATAAACAACTAGTACATGCATGTTAGTCATAGTCATACACAAAAAAAATATCATAGCCTTATATTAAAATAATTAGATGACATAAATAATGTATTTTAAATAACATTGAATATATTATTACTATAATTTAATTAATCTATACCTAGATCAATCATAAGAAAATATGAACATGAAAAGTGAACCTACATATCGAATCCTGGTGCATGAATTCACAGACTTTCCACCCCATGTAAGAGGAAAATTCATAATAAACTATAACTACACAACAACACTTAAAGAATAACACAAAACTAAAATAGAACAACTAATAAAATCAATCAAACTTCCCAGGAAACTCGAACATCCACTATATAGGTGATGTCCAGACATAAGCATAACTTCTCACCCATGTCCTGACTATCTTATCTTTATTCTACCAATACCCAAGTAGTAAATAAAAAGAAAATGGGATACGATACCATTTTTTAACACCCCAACCTAAATTACCATGTTTGAGTTATATTGAAACATGGAATCATTCATTCCTCTCCATATGAAAGAGGTTTTCGGCTAATGGCATGTTCCTAGGTTATACAGTGGGGAGACTATTACCTTGAAATCAATTGATGATCAATAATTATAATATTATATAAAAAAAATAAACAATAAAGTAGGGGGAAATGATATAATCCAATATATAATTATCATCATATATTATATCAAAATGATATATAAGGTATTCAGGGGATAGAAATCAAAATCATCCCCTCATGCGGCAGATCAATACAATTGATTCATAAAATAACAAAAGAATAAAGTTTCATAGCTGAAAAATATCCTAGAGTGTGTCTTGGAATTGCATCAAATCTAGGACCAACTCCACATTATTAGTATCCTTCTATATGGCCCTTTTATATTCTTGGATACCTAACAAAAAAGGATGAATTTCCATTTAGGTGAGCATGAAAGGTGTGAGTAATAAACCCAATGGGAAACCACCAATGTATCCTTAGAATAAGTGAATCAGATACATGAGAGTGTATGCACTAACATAAATAAATAACAAGTAATCAAAAATCCATGTCAGGTCATCATGAACTAACCAAGCCACAAAAAACCTAGACCATTCCTACTTCGGTTCCATACCGAAGGATGAATCATATTGTTTTAATACATACCCCAACATGATTGGTACCTTCACACTCAAGGTAAAGTCTCACATAAATTCCTAGATAAATCCCTCTCACTTAGGGTGTAACGCTCAGACCTGAATCACTCTAAAGTAACCAGAATAGTGTTCCACTAGAACTTAGGCAGGTCTCCCCATATGCTAAAGGATATTGACTTACATCAAGGGTTTTACAGTTGATATTGGGTATATTATACCCTCTGAAGATAAATAATTATAATAACATAATAACAATAGAATCAATTTAAATAATAGACAAAAAAATCCAAAATATACATATGGTATGCCAAATAAAACTTTACAATTCCATGTTATTCATACAAGATTAAACAACATTTCTCGTAGGCTGAACACGTATGTACAAGTTCAAAGGTAACTAAAATTGGTATCTCGGTACCAAGGAACTACCTAGGTCATTAATACAACCATGTCATCCATCATGTACACCATTTGTACTATCAACTCAACTAAGATCTAAATGTAAAAAATTACCCTTACCTATTCCATGATACATAAAGTCCACATGCATCATGGAGGGCCCATGTAGGATGTAATTATAAACTCAATAGATCACCAACAATGGTTTCATTAGATAATATAAATATGTATAATAATACATGTAAATAGTAATAAACAACAAGAAAATATATCACAACCAGATCCACTCATGCTTGACCATCCTTGAGTGATCCTTTACCTACTTTGGCTAGTGTCAGGGTGGAAAAATATTTCCCCATTTTTTCATACTAGAAGTTTACTCACTTGGAATTATATATCAAACCAAAACTAACAATCATCCCAAGTTAACCTCATCATCCCAATAACATGCTCACAAGACCATTTCAAAAGACCCATTGTATTTTGAACTCTATTCTAACTATTATATCAATTTCCTAACATACACTATATACATGAAAATCATTCCACTTCTATTTGGTGATCTTAATCATCACCATAACCCAATGGAAACCTATAATTTATCCCTCCAACATAAGGATGGTCATCACCATCCCCCATTTTTCACTCAGCTATGGAGGATACTACCAATAATGAGTGTTCAAAACCCCATCATGGGCCCTGTCCTATGTGCACATGATCCTAATAGACTCATTCCCATAGTGATTGTAAATCACAAATATTTATAACCACAACTATAAAATCCTGACCCTAACCTTTGGGTTGGAAATAATCGAGGTTCCACTAAACATAGGTGACCTCCCTAAGACACTTATGGCTATAAATAAATGCCAAGGGCTTACCTAGACTTTGGGGATGATTTTACCTTTTTAAAATAATATAACATATCAATAAAAAATAAAAACAACCAAATAAACTATATAATGAAGGAGGTATAAATAATACTACTCAAATTACAAACCAATAAAAAAATATCATAGTGGTGGTAAAAAGGTATAAAAAAGAAATGTAATAAAACAAAAGGACATCTCAACTATGAAACACCGATGTGGAATAACTCCAACCAATCCATAATAGAAACTCTAATCTCCAGACCATCTTGAGGAAAATAGAATCTCGATGCTCCACCAAATAAATAAGAGACCTTTTCTTTTTCATGTGTCCTGAAGAACAACATATTAATACAAACCAAAGTTTATATGTAGGGGGTGAGTAATCATACAGAGTAGGATTTCCCAAAGAGACTTACCAACTCACACCACTAGGATATAAACACGTTATCTCAAATTTAAAAATATAATTTATAATAAAGAATGGAACATAAAATAGTATATCAATTTAAACCAATTAAATTTAAAACAAGAAAAATTTATCTAATAATACAACTTGGCACACCCAAACCACATCCATCCACTCAAGCACACATGAATTACAAATAAAAATTCCAATCCTCATGTGTTATAATTCATTTTTTTAATTTTTCACTTAGTTTTTTCACCCAGTGTTCTATAAGTTAGCATGGTACCCTAGTCCAAAACAATATGGCTACCTAGCCCATGTCCCCCAATTCGGCATGGTACCCTTATTATAATCAATAAGTCTACCTTAAAATTAAATATAAAACAAACACAATAAATTTTCCCTAAGATGGAATGGTACCCTCGTCAGAAACAACATGGCTACCTGGTCTATATGCCCCAAGTTGGCATGATACCCATCTCTAAATCAACTAGGTTACATTCCAATGTTATATGAAAAAACCCCAACCCATGTGCATGCCAAGGTCTCATACCCCTTCATCTCTTTTAATTAATTTATCCTTTTAAATCATTTCATGGAATTCAATCATCTTTTTAATCATTTTATTAAACATGCCATGGGTGTCACCCAAAACCCATTGTTTTAAACCACCACAAAAAGGTTTTTTCCAAGAAGAAACCAACAAGGGTTTTTCTTTAAAAACAGAAGTAGATAATTTTGAAAATCAAATTCTTTAAGTTATATAATAAGTTTAGAAGAGAAAGAAACCACATACCTCTAAATGGGTGATTAAAACGAATAATGGCATAATGAAACCTCTAGATTTGGGCTCAAAAATCCTATACTTCAATATATCCAATCAATATCTAATCAAAATTCATCATATATCATAGATATATATATATATAACATTAGATATAATTATCTGTGTGATAGGACATAAGTATATCTAAAGATAAATAGATGAAATAGAGACTTATCGTTGATTCTAGGGATACAATACACTTGAAATCCATCAAAATCAGCTTACATATCAAATGGAACTACCAAGTATGATTAAAAGAAAAGTGGAGTTCAATATCCTAATATGAGAAGATAAAAATAAGGGCTTCGAATTTTAAAACTGAGTTAAACTCAAATATTTGGAAAATTAAATTCATATGGCATGATTAATATACATGGTTTGAGAAACTATGAACATGATACTGCCTTCAACCCCCCCCCCCCACACACACACACACACAACCACCCCCCACATGGTTGGTTTACATGGTTTGAAAAATCATTATTTTCACTCTATCTCCACTTGAATGTTTTATCTTGGACACCCATATGGTTTGGTTAAAACATGCACACCCTCCTATCCTCTTGATCCTATCAGATGGTATCATAGAGAAAATAACATGGTTTCACTGAACCATTCTCAAACTTTTCACCCTTATTGAACTTCCAAAACACACCAAAACTATATAAAAACTCCATAAACTCGCCCGAAGTATTATCTAACTTCAAAATACATAATAAAAGGGTAAATTACCTCAAAATGGGGATATTAAAGTATCTCCACCATAAGGATTTCCATCCTAAAAAATTTGGAGACTACTGATGAAGAAAAAAAAGGTCAAACTACCAAATCAGGAATACCAAATGTACCAAAGGTATGCTTGAACTAATAAAGAACTTATCATTTATGTCCCAATATATGAATTTCAAAGTGATCATAAAGGAGAAAATAACTCAAAATAAACAAGATCTCATCTCATATTTAAGTAGTATTAGACTCTTTATCTAGGTATAAGGAAAAAGTATGATAACATGCATTGCATTGAATTTGGAATTTAATGATAACCATCAAACAATCCACCATCAAACAATCCACCATCAAACAACCCAATTGATATGGTCGAGAAAATTGAATGGTTCCACTAACCAAAAATCAACCTTCATCACTTACAAGGTTAGTGGTTATTTAAACCCTAGGATATATGAAGATAGATGATTTTTTCAAAAATACACTGTATATAATAACACACCAACTCAGGAAAACAGAATACAACATAGATGATGGCATGTTGCTCTAAATATAAACTGTAAACTCTACAAAATTCAACAAAAAAATCCAAAAATATCATAAGTAATAGGGTTTCATGGGTAAATTCATTAACTACTAACCCAAAAATGAATACTCAGCTTCAATTAATGATAGTGATATTTAGTACAAAAGGAAAGGTCATTACTTCCTAAACATACCCCATCACCTGAATTCCAAAGATATTATCCCCCAAACAAGAATGATAAGTTCTGTAGAACCAACCCCCCCCCCCCCCCCCGCCATAATAAGGGTACCTACATAATCATAATAGGCCCACCGGTTGGTGTGTGATATTTTCTATCATGATCATCCTTGGTATATTTGGATGGAAAATATACTTGAGGTTTTCCTAATATAAGGATGAATCTGAATTGGGACATAATACGCTAGAGAGATAGTTTTTTATCCTCCAAATAGTGCTTATGGGTCCCCAATATAAGTTATAAGCTAATGGTAATACTATAAAGAGTTTACCAGAGATATTTCTTAGGATTGGTCACCCAAGAAGGGAATGAGATCTACTAGATAGAAAACTTTGACATCATATTTGTGTGTATGACCAAAGTTACTTCTAGTGGTTTAATCCATAGATTATTCATGATCCAACATGCTACTAACCTGCTTACTAAATAAAAGTGATACCATACAAGAATAATCATAATAACGAGCATAGAAATTGAATTAGTATAAAAAAAATAAGTAGAACTATTTCATAATAAAAACAATACTCATAAGCATGGTCAATATCCAAACTCCCCCAAGGGTATATCCAAAAATATATTTCTATGAATCATACATTTGTACTGACCATTCTATCCATATACTATGAGGATCTTATTTTCCTATTCACTGTTTAAAATAGTTCCAAATACCAGATGAAAAATTTTCAAGTTCCCAAAACAATGACGATATTTTCAATAAAGATGATCATTTTCCAAAAAACATAATTAAAGAAACACATTAAATCCATTCTAAAATCCAAACACCAGAAAAACCATTTTAATTTTTAAAAAAAATTATTTAAAACCAACATGAAATAATGCCACCTTTATAAATCAAAACGTTCTAAAAGAGAAACAATTATAATTTCAATATAAATAATTGTTTTATTTTTGAAACACTTTATACTAAAATTTACTTAAATAAGGGTCTTTAAATATTTCACTTAATAAAAAATGTCTTAATGTTTTCATAAAATAATCCAAAAAATCATTTTTTAAGACTTGTTTTAATTCTATAATAAATTTGTAAAATAAATCCTAATAAAATAATTTTGTAATATTAAAACATCTTTACCCTATAAATAATAAATAACAATTCAAATAACATAAAAACGAGAAACCAAATAGTGTAACCACCAAGAAGCAACACAACATGAACCAATCATATCATATGTGTGAAAAGGAAAACAAATTTATTATTAAACCATGATTAATAAACCAGTTTAATATAAAAAAAAGTTACCTTATATGAAAAAATATTAATCATATGAAATTATAATCAACTAAAGAAAATAAAATGATATTGTTTGAAAGCTTATTTAATACCATCTCTCATTCTATAAAGTTAAATGGTTAAGAATTTTATTGAAAAAAATTCTTTTAACCATCATGCATTCTCAATTATAAAAGAAATTAAATGTGACCAAAATTAACACATCATCGATTTCACATGATTTCTTAACTAATGATCTATTTATTAAATCATTTACAGAACACTAAAATTGATATAGAAACCTACCTATATTAATATATAACAATTTAAATTGTTATTATACTTATTATTCCAATCATGGTTTTCTAATGATATACATCATAGGAAATAACAACAATCGGTTATTGTTTTTATTCTCGATGTAATGAAAATAGTTGTAGTTTTAGCAAGATTCCATGACCCATAATGAAATAATCATATGTTCCAAAATAAAAACATGAAAAAAGGTTATTAAATTTAACTTTTAACAATTATACTTGCTACACTAATTATGATACTAAACATTACTCATGAATTATATGCATAATAATTAATAACAATATTTTGGTCTTTTTAACATGCTAAAAAATTTTCTATGGTAAAATGTTTCAAAGTTATAGAATGAATATTATTTTATTAAATTAGATATGAATCATTTTATTAATCATTAAATTAAATTAAAATATGAAATTCTATGGAAATATTAAACTATAAAGATAATAAAAAAATAGGAAAATTTGTCTAAAGGTTTTGTATAGTACTAAAATAGAAAAGGTTACTAAGAAAAAAAAGAAAAAAAATAACATGGGATAATATATTTAAGTACTCAATCTAAAATGGTGTACAATATCTTAAAATATCATGAATTCCAATTACCTTTTTTTTAATTACATATATTTAAATTCATTACTAGTTTAGGTTCCAGATCTATAAGTTTTTCATGTTTCTTAAGACAATGAAACACAAAGAAGGCCTAAACACAATTCAATTCCAAAAAGAATAAACACACAAAACAAAGTAAAATCATATTTACCATGTTATCAAAATTATTTCTTTGAAACTCCCAGTTTCATATGAAGCGCAATTAACCATTTCATAAAATAAGGTTATTATGTCACCCTTTCTAAATAATAACCGTAAAAAACATATAATTGAGTCCATCCTAGTGGAAATTATTTTTATTAATGCAGAATACAAAACTCTCATCAGATGAACCCATAATGATGAGGTAACGACAAACCTATAAGTGTTTCATAACAATTTTTTCACCTAAACCACCCCGGTAACTTGAATTTCATCATAAAGAGGTTATATATGTCTTTTTATGCTATAAATTTCATGTTTCAACATTTACTATATTCTTGATACTATAAAAATATTAAAAACTAACCAAAACTAGTACCATTTTTAAATCACAACCCTAAACATTATCTTAGAAAGAGTTAAGGTTCCACTAACCTTAGGTGACATCCCCAAGACACAAAAGGTTTTTAATAAATACCGAGAGCTTACCAAAACATTGTTGGTTGATTTTTCCTTTTTAAAACAATACAACCAGAAAAAAAATTAAAAATATCCAAACCAAATATATGAACTATAAGGTATGAAATGATAACTTTATAAAACAAAAATACCAGAGTAGCAATGAAAAGGTATAAAAAGGTTACTCAAGAAAACCAAAGGATATCCTGATGTAGTGACACTAATGTGGCATCACACTAAACAATCCATAAGTGAAACTCCAAGATCTAACACCATACTAAGATAAATAGTATTGTGGTGCTCTACTGGATAAATAAGAGACCTTTCCTTTACTAGTGTTGTGAAGAATAAAATTTTTATACACACCAAAGTATATTTTCATGGGTGAGTAATCATACCTAGTAAGATTAAAAGTAGAATAATTTATTCATTAATACCACTTGGCATACCCAAACCACGTCCATATACTAACAGAGAAATTCATGTTGAATAAAAATCCAAATAATAATGAGGGTTAATTCATCTTCCACACCAAGTTTCCACTTAGCTTTGTTGCCCAGTGTGACCCAAGATTACATAGTACCCTAGTCTGAAAGAACATGGCTACTTCGTCCATGTTCCACAAACTAGAATGGAACCCATGTTTAAATCAACTAGGATTCCTTCCAATGCAATATGAAGCAAATGAAACCCATGTTCTCCAATTTAGCCAGTACCCTTGTCTAAAATAACATGTCCACCTGGTGTGTATGCCCCGAGTAAGAACATTACCCTTTTAGGATCAACTAGGCTACCTTTCAATGTAATATGATACAAATATAGAACATGTTCATACTAAGATCTCAAAACGCTTAATTTATTGAAATCAATTTATCCTTTTAAATAATTTCATGTAAGTAAATCATCCTTTCAATCATTTTATCAAGCATTCTAAGGGCGTCACCCAAAATCCATAGTTTTAAAGCACCACACAAAAAGGTTTTTTCTGAAAATAAACCAACTTGAGTTTTTATTTAAAAGAAAAATTAAGTCATTTAGAAAATATAATCCTTAAAGTTATATAATAAGTGGAGAAGAGATAGAATCCACGTACCTCTTAATAGGTGAAGAAAACAAATAATGACATAATGAAGCCTCTGGATCTAAGATCAAAACTCCTTTCCATCAATGCATCCAATCAAGATCTCATAAAAATTAATTATATATCATATATCTATCAATAAAGGATTAGATTTAACATTTTTTGATATAATAGGTAAGTATATCTAAATATAAATAGAGAAAAAAGAGACTTATCATTAATTATGAAGATCCAATGCACTTAGATCTATCAAAAGAGGATTCTTGATCAAAGGGAACCACCAAGAACACTTATGAGAGGAGTGGAGTTCGAGATCCTGATAGAAAAGGTGAAAATGTGAGTTTATAGGGTTAAAAACAAATTCAATAATAATTTTTAGATAATAAAATACATGAAAAAATGGTTAGTACATATGGTTTTGTAAACTATGCATTAGTTGTGTGCATGTTACTACCTCTAAACTACCCCCTCACAAGGTTGGTTCACATGGTTTGAAAAAACATGTGATAACTGTGTTTTTACCTCTATATTCACTTTAATGGTTTCTTGTAGTAACATGAATGGTTTATAAAAAATACATGAGAACTATCATTTTCTATTAATCCAATCACATGGTTTCCCAGAGAAAACCCTATGGTTTCCCCTAATCGTATTCAAAATGTGCACCCTTAGAAACAGTTTCAAAACACACCAAAACTATTTAGAAACTCCTAAAACTCAACCCAAGTATTATATAACTTAAAAATACTTAGTAAAATGGTAAATAAACTCAAATAGGTTGTGTTACAGCAACTCAGTGAAACTTTATCACCACTCACTACAATGTTCAACACCATATGCATCACACATGTGAACGAAATCAATCATCACTTTCCAAGAGACTTTTTCCACAAAAAGCGACATTAATTATTTCAAACCTAGAATAATGTAACCAAAACATAATAATCCAAACCCATATTTATCTATATGATATTACCCCTAGTTATCCCTTATAAAAAACAAAGCTCATAAGTGATTTTGTTCCTAATCAATCACACGACCCCACCCATTCCCATTTATTACAAATAGCATAAAAAAGTGTATAAACAAAAACAATGTTTGGATTCACCTAACTCGAGTTATCAATACTCAACTCACTAATAACCTCTGATATATATGGAATTAAAAAATGAAATCTATAAATATTAAAAAAAATCCTAATTTAGGGCTCAATCAATAAAAAATTGAAAAATATCAAGATAAACTATAAGCAACCACTCATGTATAGATAGCCTTACCTACAAATACCCCTATAGTAGATGGAATAAATATATAGTGAGATTAAATGAATATATAACCTTGAGATAAAGAGAATAATGATATAATTAAAAACTATGGAACAGACTCTATACTCTAGCTGAATAACCCTTTCCCCTTTTATACTTAATTAAATTAATTATTTAACTATTTTAGAGAAAAAAATAGAAAAATCAAACTTATTAAATTTTTCATAAATACTAGGACTCTCATGTACAGGACCCTTATATATAGTACCCTTGTGTATTTCCCCCTGATGACCCTTATATATCACCATAATCCATAGGAAAGACCCATACATATCAGGGAAATAACTCTTACATATCACTAGGACTTCCCACACTTAAAAAATTTTCTAAGATAGGATACTATTATATGTCAATAATTTAATCTTGAAAACCATAGGTTACTCCAAACACTTTACCATTTTTTACTTCCCAACAATGGTTACACCTTATGTATCCTCGATATAACACTTATGTATCTTAGAGACACTCGAAACATTTCCAAATTTCACTCAAAAATGATATTCTTATGTATTCTAGGGTTACTATTATGTATCCCTTTTACCATAGAGTTACTCTTGCATATATAGGGTAACTTCAAAATTTACACTTACATATCACTTAACCATTTTTTCCAACTTTTCACATAGTTTTTTTACATATTAAATATTTAATTTTATGCATCAAGACTTTAATACATTTTGAGTTTACTTTTATGCATACAAGGTGACCCTTATACATGAGAATTAACTATATATACATAATATTAATCTTATGTATGGGGTACCCATACATAAGAGTAACTTCCATGTATTACAGGACTTATCCAAATTTTCTAAACAACAAGAACTGTATGCATGATGAATTTCACATAGAAAGTTTTCCCTTTTTCTAGAAATTTTTTGACACATTTAAAAACGTCCAAAATTCATCCCAAAAACCACCCAAACTCTTAATTTATAGTATACCTTTCCCAAAATCACTTTTAATAAGTATACCTCTCCCAAATATGACCAATAACAAAATTTCATTACAATTCAACACATGAGCATGAGCCAACTCCCAAGACTCATTCCCCATCCTATACCAACACCCTAAACACCTCTATAAGGTATAAAATCAAAATTTTAATCCAATATTAAACCTGAATCACTATTTATAAATACCCAATACATTACAACCACACCACTATATGATAGCTCATCCCTGAGAAATATTGTCCCACGCATTGACCAACCCATACAAAAACTTGAGTGTCTTGATCACTGTATTCCCAAAACACTAAGATGATGTTAAACACATATTTAACTTAAAAATCACCCCAAACAACCAACTTACACTGGAAAATCCATTCCTTGGGAACTCCCCTCTATAGGGATCACCTACCTAGTCTAATCTCAACCAAAATAATCATTACGATGATGGTGTCACACTCGTACATCATCTTGATTCTTTCATGCATCAACTCTTCCCATATAAATACTATTCATTAACAATAATTATCATATATAATACTTATAAAACCTTGATATTTTAAAATAACAGTGTTTTATATCATATACGACATACAACACTTAGCGTAAACGAACCAAGAAATATTATTATTTTATTACTGTTATAATATAACCATTGAATTGGTTAGTATATATATAATTAAAAAAATTATAAAATATATATATATATAAAGGTCATAATCAATAAAATTTATTGATAAATTATTAGAAAATAATCACTTAATTTTTAGTAATTTCATTTTATGCTTTAAAAATATGTTTTCCTAAAAAATAATTTTTATTTATTTTTGTGAGAAGATATTATAATTAATTACTGAAACTCTTAGAAATTGTATTTTATAAAAATTATATCATTTTTAAATCATCATATAAAAATTATCTTAGGGTAAATTTTTGTGTTTTTTATGAAATGATTGATTTTTTAGTGAGTAGTGAAAGATAATTTTTTTTGTAAAATTATCATTTATTTTCTTTAAGAATTCACATTATAATTTTAATTTTATATAAAAGTAACATAAGACTTATTTAATTATATATATTCTAATCAATTACATTTGAATCATCATTATACCTAATTTTAGTATGAGATAATTTTTCGGCTAAAAAATAATTTTTCTAAAAACCATTTTTCATTGTGTTTTATGCATTTATATTAAAACCAATTTATACCACTTATAGGAATTGAATCATGAAAAATGTATCCCATATTTTTAATCAATATTTTAAAATTTGGTAAATAATTTCCTTTAATTTTTAGTCATTATGAATAGTAATCGTAGTAAATATGTGACACCTCAGTAAGGGTAAATCGGGTGATTAAGGTTGAAAATAATGTGATCAGACCTAAAAAACCCATAGCAATTGAATTTGATCTATTTTATGAGAGGGTTTCAACCATAATTTTTCCATATTATATGTTATGATAATTTTTTCCATTTTTCTTTGAAAATGAATTATATATTATTTTAAGTAATGAAAAACACAAAATTCCACTCTCTTACTTTTAAATTTATCTTATATTTTCACATACGGATAAAAATAAGATGTGGAAGAATATTAATTTTTATTTTTAGAATAATGAAATTTTTTAATGATAGAAAATTATTACTATTTTTAGTGATTATATAATTACCTTAAACACTTATACAACACGGACACGATGCTTGTGCAAGCAATGGAGAAATCAATGTAAATAATTTTAAAAAAAAATAAAAGTAATATTTTTTGGATCAATAATGGTTACACATGAATTTTATAGTAAATAATAGTTTATTAATGGTTTTTAAATGTATTATATTCCAATTAAATTATTATCTTGATGAATTTAAAGTCAAATTAAAAGAATAGTTCCAAAAATGACATTAAGGATATTTTATAATAAAAAATATTTTATTAAATAATTTAAAATTCATAAAAATATTATATTTGTCCAAGTTAATGGGATATGGTCTATAATATCAAAAAAGTACATTTTTTCCACTTTTTCTTTTATATTAACTTTATTAACCTCTAAAGAGTAAAAAAAATTGATATTGCGGTAATCATCAAAAGAGTTAATGTGTGGTTAAAACTAAGATATAATGGTTAAAACATCACCTAAACTTGTATAAATTTTATTTTATCAGAGTATTTCAAATCATAATTATAATATATTTTAACTGTATAATTTTTTCCATATATATAAAAATTAATTTATATTAATTTAATACTTTAAGAAATTCCAAGAGTGCCCCTCCCATCACTTTATAAAGGAACACCACCTATCCTCTATTCCAAACACTTAAAGAGAAATTAAGATCAGAGAATACCTACTAAGTTACCTTAATAACATCTCTAAACATATCCAAGAGGTATTAGTTTGGTCATAATACCATCCTTAGTGGGATTAATGTGTATAGTGAGGGAGGTTGTTCGGAGAAGAGTTATAGCTTTTAACCGGGTGTTTTAGTTTTACTTATTCATATAACTCCTTCAATTCTTCTTAAACCATGATTATATAATAAAATAATTATATACAATATAATTAAATTCTATTATGAATATACTAAAACCCTTATTCATATCATTTTAAATCTAATGGATAACGAAAACATCATTTATTTGTACGTGTGGACTACCACTTCCACAAAGCAATCTGTGTCATTTTCCATCATTGCATCTCATTGTTGTTTATAATGATAGTTTTAATGTATATATATTATATTCATGTAATAACTATCATTATTTAAATATAATATATAATCTATCTTCTTACCACTCCATCCATTGGAAAATGATAACGTCATTTACGTGTACGTGTGGATTACCACCACTACAAAGTGATATTATTTGTATTTCATGAATGAATTTCATTAATGGTTATAAAATTGTAGTTAATATAAAAAATAATAATTATGTTTTTATTATTATTATATATATGATGAAACAATTACCACTTTGACCACATTCAATATACTGAAGTCATCTTTCAACTATGAACCAAACATCCTCAAAAAACATGGTGTGGACTTAACTGATTAAGTAATTAAATATAGCATTGTAATAAATGGAAGATATGGTTTAATGATAATTTATTGAACCTAGGTAATGTTATTAAATTATTAAATAATTAATATAAATTTATTATATAGTAAATTAGAGTATTTACATATCAAGTTTGGAATCTATGTAAGGGATTTCGTCTCAGTTTCCTTTCATTGAAATATGTTTTAATGTTATACACAAAATTTCTTTTATATGGTGAATATGATAAAATTTTACATGTTATATAATGAATAATTCATAATTTATACTATTTTTAATTACAATTAAAATTATTTCATCTATGGGGATTTGAATTGAAAGTTACCAACTAGAAAGTGGCTTATTAACTCAATTTTATTTCATTAGAAAATATCACTTCTTAATTTATTATATTATGCAAAGATTATGTGTTAAATGAAATTTATTTATTTATTTTATATTTACAATTTTTTATTTACATTTATTACACATAATCTCCCCATTTATTAATTCTCAATGACATGGTATTTTCTTTGTATGGGTTATTCATCTCAAATTTTCTTTCTTTAGGACTTAGGTTTATGTTATGAACCTATATTATATTATGAGCTGTATATACTACCATCTGAAATGTTATACCATGTATATAATTATATTCATGATATTATAGGTTTCATTTTAAGTCATTTCTTTCATAGTCTTAAGATTCAAAAGTTCCCAAAATAGAAATAATTTTTATGCTACAATCTCATCTTATTTCTGGATTTTCTAGGCTCAAAGTTCCTTTATAAGAGATCATATACTCTTATTTTAATATATTTTATTCTACAACAGTTATAAAATTGGTTCATGTGTTTATTATACATTTTCTACATTATTTATTAAATAAACATCAATAAAGTTGTTTGTAAGTGATACTGATATTTTATCTTCTTTTAGACTGGAAATCTTTCTCTTCCATATCAAAGTTTTATAAAATGATTTCAAGAATATACTTTTATAAACATAAATTATTTACTAAAGTAATTTTAAATTATCTTTTGACTTATTTTAAAAAAAAATTAAAATGTAATTTCTTAATTTTTTCTACATGGGTGACTTTTGAATCTCTGTACAAAAGTTTGAAAATAATTTTTTTAACATTTACATCATAAACAGATTTTTCTGCCATCAAAAACATTATATTATTTGAATATTACTTTATAAATTTCCAATTTTATATTCAAATAAAATTATTTTCAAAATATTTTGTGAATTATTATTTTTAAAAAGTGATTTTCAAATTGGAAAGGGAATGTTCATCAGGAATGTTTTTAATAATATTTTAATGGTATTTATATTCCCAAATTATAAAAACCATTGATGTTAATTAAAATTAATTGGGCATATGTTGTAATGATACCATCTTAATACTTTCTCTGTATGGATTATAATTGTTTCAAATATATTTTAAGGGAACTCATTTCTTTTACATGAGTTAATCAATCTGTGAAAGGAATAATGGTTGTTTCTATGAGTTTTATGAGTTAATACAATATATATGTACTTTATTCATGTGATGGTTCTGGAAAGTTGTTTATGATTATGGGTGCTTCTTTTATAAACCAAGGATGCATGGTTTCATTATAAACCAAGGATGGGTGAGCACGATATAGATCTCTAATGCATTTTTAAAGAGATAAAGTTAATAGGTTATAGGTTTCTCTTAAGATATTGTTGTACTTTATCAGTTAGGTTGATTCATTTGTAAGATTTATTGTAATATTGATATTATAATGATGTTACAAGATACAAACATGGTTTCTCAATGATTTATATGAATTATAATAGATCCTTTTCTCAAGGTTTTTTTAATTGGATTATGATTGTTGAATTATATAACTCTTGTCTTATGTTAAAGATTTGTGTCATGTATCATAACTTATGATCCGAATTTTAAGAGTATGAATTTTATTATGTTATTCTCATATACTTTGATTATTTCATCATAACCTTATACTAATCTTATTCTTTATAATTACATTCAATTGTTAACGCTTAAGTTTACCCATAATGAGATTTTGATCTCACCACTCCTATGTTTCTTTTCCCCAGGTTATAAAGATTGATGTTAAATGAGTTATAACTATAAAGGTTTCATGTCTTAAGAATTTTATAAGACATGTTGAATATGTAAGTTGAAATAAGAAAATTTGGTAATAGTGGAAAAATGATCACTTAAAGACATGGGTATTGTTATGTAAGAGTTTTTTTTAATCCTTCAAAACTATAAACTTAAAAGGTAATTGGTAATGTAATTCATTCAATATTTCCATTTGATTTTTTATGTTTTAGATGGATGAAATTGGTTCATGTTTATTGGTATCAACTCCATAAATGAAAAGATTCTATTTTTAACACTAGATTCAATAGTGTGGTTTTGAGGCTGTTATAGTTGGTATAAGAGTATGTTGTAGATAACTTTGGAGATTAGTATGTTTTTATATGAGTTTAACTAAAGAGTTATAAATACCATTATGAGTTAATAAGTCTATGGTTGATCATAAGTTTAAATTTATAGACACCCTATTTATGGTTTTAAGTGATTATATTTTAAGGTAATTAATGATATTTTAAGAGATGTGTTATTCGGTTTAGGTATATATAACCCTTGGGTTTAATGTAAAGGATTAATTGGGAAGAATTTTATTACATTTTTGGGTATATAAGAAGAAGGGTGTTAGATAACCTTTTAGGTTAAAAAATTATTCAATATTGAGGTTAATGGGGTAATTTGGGACGTATAGAATATTTATTTATATAATGATCTAAGTGGAACCATTGCTGTTATTGTGTAAATATTTTAGTTAAATTTATTATTTCTTTGTATAAAGATTTATTAATTTTGTTTATTTTATTACCTGATGATAACCATTTTGGCTTTAATAAAGATAATAAGGAAAGATTTTCATCCATTAATATAACTAATGGTTATTCAAAATTTGATTACAGTGCTTCAGGCATTAAATTTTCATACTCATCATTTGGAGTAAAATAGGTGATAAAGGTGGAAACTGATTGAAACACACAACGAAAGGATAAAATTGTTTTTATGGATTTGAAGAAAATCAAGTAAGTATATTTATTTATATTCTTAATATATATGGTAAAGGAATTATTAAACACTATAAAAAGGATCTTGAAACAAAAATTTTATCCTCTTGATTTTATTTCTGATGAATCAATGGTCTTTTTCACACCTCATTATTTTATGGTTTTGTAGTAATTAACTTTCTCGTGATCATTCACTTTCTTATGATCAATGTTATCTATCTCTCTCCATAATTATTTAGACATTAATTTTTTTCCCATTTATATATTTAAACTTATAACCAATGTTATACTATTTTGAAACCTAATTATGTATTATTCTAGATGACCTTTATATTTCCCTTTCCCACAGGCAAAACTAAGCTTAAACAAACCAAAAAATATTATTATTTAATGACTATTATAATATAGCCATTGAATTAGAAGTCATAAATAAAATTAACCAAATTATGAAATATATATAAAGGAACTAATCATTAAAAATTTATTGATAAATTCTTAGAAAATAGTCACTCAATTTTCAGTAAAGTCACTATATGCTTCAAAAATATATTTTTCCTCATAAATGATTTCTATTGCTTTTTGTGAGAAAATATTATAATTAATTCCTTCCAATTTTATAAAATTTATTCAATAAAAATTATATCATTTTTTAAATAATAAAATCAAAATTATCTTAGGGTAATGTTTTGGGGATTTTCTAAGAATATTTATTTTTTAGTGAATAGTGAAAAATATCAATTTTTATAAAACCATCATTTCTTTTCATTAAAATATCCCATTATGATTTTAATTTGATATAAAATTAATGTAAGAATTATTTGATTAGATATAATATAATTAATTAAATTTGAATCATTATTATACTTTATTTGGTATAAGTTTATTTTTTGGATTAAAAACACAATTTTCTAAAAACTATTTTTTGTTGCATTTTTTAAATTTATATAAAAATTTATTTCTTCCACTTCTAAAAATTGAATCATAAAAATTTATCGCATATTTAGAATCAGGATATTCAAATTTGGTAAATAAATCCATATTATTTTTTTATTTTAAATAGTGGCTATAGTAAATATATGTCACCTTGGTAGGGACAAATCTTGTTATTAAGATAGATCTATTGTATTAGTTTTTTTCTTCCATACTCATCCAATATTATAATTTTTTTAAATTTTGTTCCATTTTTATTTTAAAATTACATATATTATTTTAGGTAAAGAAAAGTACAAAATCTCACTCTCTTACTTTTAAATTTCTCATATATGGTCACATATGGAAAAAAATAAGTTGCGAAGGAATATTAAAGGTTATTTTGAGAATAATGAAATTATTTTTATAATGATAATTTAATTATAATTTTTATTTATTATATAATTACTTTAAACAGTTATACAATGCAGATACGGTGCTTGTGCAAGGAGTAAAAAAAATTAGAGTAAATAATTTTAAAAACATTAAAAGTAAATTATTTTTGATGAATTATGGTGGGCATGAATTTTATAGTTAATAATAATGAATTATTTATGTTAAAATATATTTTATTCAAATTCCATTATTATATTAATTAATTTAAAGTCAAATTAAAAGAATAGTTCCAAAAATGACACTAATGATATTTTATAATAAATATATTTTATTAAATTATTTAAAATTCATAAAAAAATTCTATATTTTTTCAAATTAATGTGATATGTTATATAGTATCAAAAAATAAATTTATGGGTCACTTTTACTTTTATATTAACTTTCTTGACCCATAAAGCGTAAAAAACATTAATATCATGATAATCATCAAAAGGGCTAACAGGGGTTAAAACTAATAGACAAGGGTTAAAAATAACCTAAACTTGTATAAATTTTATTATATGATAATATTTCTACTCATACTCATATTATATTTAAAATATATCGATTTGGTTCCATTTTTACATGAAATTAAATTTATGTTTATTTAATACTTTAAGAAATTCCAAGAGTCTGTATTCCCTTACTTATAAAGGGACACCCCCTCTCCTCTATTATCCAAACATCAAAGCCATTTTTGTCCAATAAATAACCAAATACCTTTATACCATCCTTACCCACGTCCTATATTTATTATTTTGGGTATAATACCAACTTTATATGGCTTAAGGTGTATAGAAAGGGAGGTTGTTTGAAGAAGAGGTATAGCTTTTAACTGAATGTTTTAGTTTTACTTCTTTTAATACTTCCTTAAAATATTCTTAAACCATGATGATATAATAAAATAAGTATATAAACTGTCACGACCCGTCCTTGGGGCTCATGTCGTGACTACCCCAAGCCCGCCTTCCATAGGCCAGGGCCAAGCGACTAGCACCAAAGGCGTAAATTACAAATAAAAAGGGAAGGAATTGCCTTTACGAAACGAAAGCACACACAAAAAGAGTACAAGAATTATCTAAACTAAGTAAATAATTATAACAAACATTTTGATAGTACGAGGGGCCGAAAATACAATCCCAAAAGAAAGATATAGCTACAACTGGAAGTAAAGTACAACTCAAAGGCCAACAGCTGAAAGGTGACAAACAGCTCATGGATCATCCTCCTAGTTCCTACCTAAAGGGTAGGTACAGATGTCCTCCTCAGCACTCCATGTCTGTCCGTCTCCTCCGGGTACCGACTCTTCGTGAGATCCACCTCCGGGTACCGACTCGTCGTGAGATCCACCTCCGGATACCGGCTCGTCGTGAGATCTACCTCCGGGTACCGTCCAGCTCTACAAGCCTCAACCACAATCAGTGATGTCTGTCATCTGCAACCAACACAATGAGGTGAGGGAAAAGCCCGTGTAGGGGTGAGTATACGATACTCAGTAGGGGCCCCGAGACCCTCAAGGTCTCACTAAATCCAACAAGGATAATAACAAAGAAAGTTCTCAATAGATAACACTTACTTAGGTATAAGCCCATACTTATACCTAATTTACCAAGTAACCCATCTCAGCCACGAGGTATCACACAGATATGAAGTTGATGGATAACCAATACTTAGTTATATGCCCATAAAAATACGTAAGTTATCTAGTAATCCATCTCAATCATGAGGAAAACACAAAGGTCAATGACTCAGCTCAAACCAGGATTTTCATTATCGAAACCGTAACTGCTGAAGAGCTCCTTCTCTGATGAGTACAGTGATCCTGTCACAACTCCAGGGTACTGCTCACTAACCTAAGACTGTTGAGGTACTCCTCCTGTCGAGTACCGTGGGTCTGCCACCTCACAAAGTAGTGCTCCTCCGCCATGGGTCTGCCACCTCACATAGTAGTGCTCCCCCTCATAGCCTACAGAGGTACTCCTCCTGTCGAGTACTATGGGCCTGCCACCTCAAAAAGTAGTTATCCTTCGCCATTGTCTGCCACCTCACAAAGTAGTTCTCCCCACTGGGCTATGCAAGTCACTCCGAATCGAATCGGACAAGCAATCATCAAGTCTCAGCCAGCTACACGGTCTCCATACTTCGTACGCTTGTTTCCGAGAGGGTCCGCTCCACGAGCTACAAGTCGATACTCCAAGTATCACAAAGTTCCAAAAAGAAGTATCTCAAAGGACCGCCTTGCCATAGGGGTCTCAATGCAACAGACGGCGCGTCAATCAAACTCCCGGTCTGTGAGTTATTAGCCTTTTTGTCCGAGGGGCCCGGTTGGTTTCGTGTATGAACCAACCCGATTGTATCTCAACTATACCCTGAACTCACATAGGGTATACTCATAGGGACCATTTCTCAACGTGATCACCAACACCGCTGACGATTCGTCAAACGGACGTCCGATCTCAAAGTTATTGGCTTTTCCGTTCCAGGGGCCCAGTTGGATTTCGGATACAATCTAACCTGGACATACTCCAGATGTGTCCAAACCTTGAGAGTAGTAATCCAACAAATTCGACGGCACGTCAATCGGACGTCCGGAGCTCAAGTTATAGGCGTTTCCGCTTTGAGGGCCCGGTTGGTTTCGTGTTCGAACCAACCCGGACATACACAAGGTTCTTCTAAACCATGATTTTAATATATTGAAACGACCGTCTCGATCCAAGGATCCCAACGCAACTGACCGGGTGTCGATCGGAGGTACGTAGCCCAAGTTATGGGCGTTTGAATAGAAATGTCTGAAAACAGGGGGTTTAGGCCCGGCCCAATACCCCCTGGGTCGGCCTGAACCGGGTCGACCCGATCCGGTTCCGGGTCCAGACCATTAGGGCGTGGCTCGGCCCAGCGCGGGCGGCCCGACTCGGCACAGGCGGCCCGGCCCGGCGCAGGCGGCCCGGCCCGGCGCAGGCGGCCCGGCCTGGGGGGCTCAGCACTGGCTGAGCGGGGCGGCTCGGCGCTGGCCAAGCGGTCACAGAAAGGGGGGGCGCTTCCCCCTCATGAAAGAAGAAATGGCCCCCGCATGGGGGGCCCACCTCTTGCCCGTCGGGGGTTACGCCCCCTGGAATTTCTGAAACCGGCCGGCCTGTGAGCCACCGCGGAACCCCTGTGGGTCCCAGCTTCCATGCGCCGGCGGCCGATGGTTCCGGCCGCCCCTCCATACACCGCCACGGCATTAGGCCGTGGTCTTGTCCTACCGGCACGGCGCGATGGTGTCGCGCCCCTCCGTCGCAGCCCGCCCCATTCGTGGCCCTTCATGATTTTCTGGTGTGGCAAGACGGCGCTGCGCCCCTCTACTGCGGCCCAACTCCAGCCGCGGCTTCTTTCGGCCTCAACAGCGCGGCGCGACGGCACCGTGCTCCTTCACCGAATTCCTCCTCGTTCCCGCGCGGTGCCTTTGCACCACGCCGCCTTCGTTCGAGCTGCAACGAGTACATCAACAAAGGGGGGGGAGGGGCGGTCGTGTTCGTGCGGACTGGCCGCCTCCCGTTAATTCGATAACAAGCAGCTAAAGAATTTAACGTTGGATGGAAAATAATATTCACGGACACAAAACCAAACCCCTACGTTTTTCCCCACAATCAAATATTCCCAACATGCAAACATATTCTTTCGTGGATCAACATAATATTGAGTTGATCGGCATTCTTTGATTTGAAAGGAAACATCCATGGGAAAAGATATCATTCTCAAATTAATCCCCTACCTTAAAGAAGGCATTTTTCGGTGTCGTGGTAGATGGTGTCGCGGTTGACGGGCATCGTTCCGTCAACGTCGGGAAGGATAAAGCCAAGGGTGGCATCGGCGTTCTTCATTCTTCGTTGGAGGAAGAGGAAAACGCTCCAAGTGCTGGGTGTCGTGCTTTGCTGCTAGCCTTTCGCCGCTTGAAGAAGCCGTCCAGAACTCCTTCCCCTGCCCTCCTTTAAATAGGAGTGGTGGGTTCGTCATTGGCACGCAAGTCATAAATGGGTGATTTATGACATAGGTCCCCACTCAATTAATCCGCTGCGATGGAACATTAAAAGGGAGGAAGGATCCTCATTAATTAAACACGTTGGCATTTAATTAAAGAGAGGGAGGGAAGGTTCCTCATAAACTTTAGGGGTTGACATGTATTAAAGAGGGAGAGGGTGTTTAATGGGATGTTAGGAGATTTAAGGAGGTGGGGGCTCATGTGGGCCCCACCCCACTTCTTCACAACTTCCTTTCCCATAACTCATAAACGACTTGTGGCGTAATAAAAATATAATGGTAAAACAACTATATTTTTATTCCTCACATTTATAACCTCACATCCCGAGAAAACGCAACTCTAGGAAAAGTCTTCCTAAGCAAAAACCGGCGCTGCGGTTTCATCGGTGCCCTCGGATTTCAATTCCAGGCACCGGTCCTTGGAATCAGGTTTTGTTAGAAACTGCGCACTCGTAAAATTCCAAAGAAATTAAGAAAAAAAAATTCCTTGAAATTTCTGGGTCCTTAAATTACTCCCACCTCAGGGATTTACATCCCCGTAAATATACAACACAAACTAGGGAAACAAAAGTGGTACTGAGCACTCATCTGAGCCTTACGCTCCCATGTGCTCTCCTGGAGGTCCCCATGCCACCAGTGAAAGCGCACCTGAGGAATCGACCATCTGAATAGGAACCACTCCTGTCGATCCTCGTTCTCCACTAGAACCTCTGTGAAAGTCACCCCGTCATCGATTTCCAACCCCCCTGTGGTCGATGATGTGTTAAGGATCATGCACGTATCTCCTCTGCTGAGGTACGTGGATGATATCATGCACCCGGTGCAACTGAGGTAGAAAGGTAAAGCGGTAAACCACCTCGCCTACCCTGCTGAGGACCTAGAAAGGTCCATTGAACCTCGGAGATAACTTGTTGCCTCATCCACATCTCTATAAACCTCTTCGAGGTGAGACCCGTATAAGAACATGGTTTCCATTCTCGAACTCTAAAGGCCTCCATTTCCTGATTAGAACTGAAACTCAAAACTCTTGCTGCCATGAGGGTAAGGTTGGTCGACCCAATATTGATCAGCCACACCCTCCTATGAATGAGTTTATCCTGTGCTGTCTGGGGTTTCCTTTTCACCGACAAAGGAAAACCCATCCCGACGTTGTAGATAGACCACAACCTTTTTTCCTAATACCGTCAATTTGTGTATGAACTGTGATTGCCCAGTCCATATTCAAACTAACGTCGTAAGGCCTCAACGCTGTCACCAAGAGGTTCCAACTGAAACTCTAGCCTCAAGGTCCAGATCACACCGTCGTCGTAAGTGTGATTATCGAGTCTCCTCCCAAAGTTATATCCAGATGTGAGGGTCAAGTCAACGGCTTAACCGGAAACTCTAGGTCTGGGACGAGATTCATGGAAGGAAGGGATGATTCGTATCAATGTCTTGTTGTTACGGCAGCTAGTAGAAGACACAGTTCGTACCTCGAATCATCCTTAGAGCCTTTCGGTCACACTCCTTGACCGTATGTAGCTACTCTTTCCCCCGACCTCCAGCCCCCTGAGCCTAGTGGGGATTACAAAGGCGGGTGGTTGCAACATGTCAAAATGTTCACCACCCCATGCTGCTCTCATAGCTTTGCTTCCACGTCTACCGCCTTACAGATTCATCTGTCCTTTTTACTTCTTCTACTTGAAACATTTTACATGCCCAAGTCTCTGAGACTGGCGCCAGTTTCCTACTTTCCCACTGCTAACCTTCACTGACTACATCCATTTAGCAAAAGAATTCTCAACCACAAAGGTTCTTTCTAGCACCCTAGCATAAGTAGGAATGCATAGAGAAAAGGTGTTGGCTCGGATGTCCTTAAATATACCTCGCTCGGAAGTATGATCCCTGAAGTATCGATCGCATCGTATTCATCGAGTACCAGGAATGGTTTGGTATGCCCCAATGAATTCTCAGCTACCGACATGTCATCCTGCCGAATCTGTATAAGCTCTAGAAAACTCTCATCCACCTCCTCAAGCCAGTCCTCAGACACCTGTGAGTCAGGCTCACCTCGGAACTTGAGGGTATCTGATGTTGGAACACGTGTAAGGTAGTAAGTCTACATGTGTCACCTACCGGTACCGCCGGTTGTAACTGGTGACCAATAGGTAGTGATGTATAGCTGAAACACTACCCAAAGGCACTATCTCAGGCATCGGTCCACATACCTAAGCCTTATCACTATGCGGACCATCCTCATCGTAACTCACTAGAAAACACTAGTAGCCAATTCCACCATACACTCTACTGATGTCTCAACTAGGCGGAAAACTCTAGCAATCGCCTCCAGCCAATCCTCTTCTGTCTGGGAATCTGCCTCACCTCGTAACCTCGGAGGCCTCTACTACTAGAACTCGTGAAACGCGCTCTACCAGTGTGCATCGTCTGCAAATATGGAAAGTGGCATCCGCTGCCCAAAAGGTGGTGGTGATGCCGGTACACCACCCGAGGGTGACAATACAGTAAAAAGGGACCCGCACTGGAGCCTCATCGCTCAGTGGGCCATCATCATGCACTATCTCAGAACTCCAAATGACTGTCTGCGTGGAGACATCCGGAACAGATGCAACACGGTCAATGATTTATACCTGGTGAGCTGACCTAGTTTGAACTAACTTTAAAACTCTTGGAAACATACATGCAATCAGTGTTTTCATGCACAAAGTCGGAAATCAGTAGACAGGGTCCTGGTGTATGGATACGTCGGCCGCCGCACCAACACTGGACTCCCAGAACTAAAGACCACACTCGGTACCCATAACACTATTTCTTCACATAAAGGAAAGATTAGAGTCCTGAGTTCTGCGGTAGAATCGACCCCTCTGATACCAATTTGTCACGACCCGTCCTCGGGGCCCGTGTCGTAACTACCCCAAGCCTGCCCTTCATAGGACAGGGGCTGGCGACTAGCACCAAAGGCGTAAATCCCAATAAAAAGGGAAGTCATTGCCTTTACGAAACGAAACCACACACAAACAGAGTACAAAAAGAAGCTGCACTAAGTAAAGCAGTATAACAAACGTGCTGAAAGTACAAGGGGCCGGAAATACAAGCCCAAAAGAAAGATACAACTACAACTGAAATTAAAGTACAACTCAAAGGCCAACAGCTGAAAGGTGATAAACAGCTCCTGATTTGTCCTCCGGGTTCCTACCTGAAGGGTAGGTACAGATGTCCTCTTCAGCACTCCATGTATGTCTGTCTCCTCCAGGTACGAACTCGTCGTTAGATCCACCTCTGAGTACCGACTCGTCGTGAGATCCACCTCCGGGTACCGGCTCGTCGTGAGATCCACCTCCAGGTACCGTCAAGCTCTACAAGCCTCAACCACGATCAGTGATGTCTGTCGTCTGCAACCAACACAACGAGGTGCAGGCAAAGCCCGTGAAGGGGTGAGTATACAATACTCAGTAGGGGCCCCGAGACCCTCAAGGTCTCACTATATCCAACAAGGATACTAACAAATAAAGTTCTCAACAGATAACCCTTACTTAGGTATAAGCCCATACTTATACCTAATTTACCAAGTAACCCATCTCAGCCACGAGGTATCACACAGATATGAAGTCGACGGATAACCACTACTTAGGTATATTCCCATACATATACTTAAGTTATCTAGTAACCCATCTCAATCATGAGGAAAACGCAAAGGTCAATGACTCAGCTCAAACCAGGATTTTCATTATCTAAACTGTAACTGCTGAAGAGATCCGTCTCTGACGAGTACAGTGATCCTGTCACGACTTAGAGGTACTGCTCACTAACCTAAGACTACTGAGGTACTCCTCCTGTCGAGTATCGTGGGTCTGCCACCTCATAAAGTAGTGCTCCTTCGCCATGGGTCTGCCACCTCACATAGTAGTGCTCCCCCTCATAGCCTACAGAGGTACTCCTCCTGTCGAGTACTGTGGGTCTTCCACCTCACAAAGTAGTGCTCCTCCGCCATGGGTCTAACACCTCACAAAGTATTGCTCCCCACTGGGCTATGCAAGTCACTCCGAATCGAATCATACAAGCAGTCATCAGGTCTCAGCCAGTTACACGGTCTCTGTACTCCGTACGCTCGTTTCTGAGAGGGTCTGCTCCACGAGTTACAAGTCGATACTCCAAGTATCACAAAGTTCCACGAAGAAGTATCTCAAAGGACCACCTCGCCATAGGGGTCTCAACGCAATAGACGGTGCGTCAATCGAACGCCCGGTCTGTCAGTTATTAGCCTTTTTGTCTTAGGGGCCTGGTTGGTTTCGTGTACGAACCAACCCGAACGTATCTTAACTGTACCCCGAACTCACATAGGGTATACTCATAGGGACCATTTCTCAACGTGATCACCAACGGCACTGATGATTCATCAAACGGACGTCTAGTCTGAAAGTTATCGGCTTTTCCATTCTAGGGGCCCGGTTGGATTTCAGGTACAATCCAACCCGGCCATACTCCAGATGCATCCAAACCTTGATCGGAGTAATCCAAAAGGTCCTTCTCAGGAATCCAACAAAGTTGACGGCACGTCAATCGGATATCTGGAGCTCAAGTTATAGGTGTTTCCGCTCCGAGGGCCTGGTTGGTTTCGTGTTCAAACCAACCTTGTCATACCCAAGGTTCTCCGAAACCTTGAGTGTAATATACCGAAACGACCGTATCGATCCAAGGATCCCAACTCAACTAAAGTTATGTAGATCGGAGGTCCTTAGCCTAAGTTATTGGCGTTTGAACGGAACTTTCTGAAAACAGGGGGTTTGGGCCCGGTCCGACCCGGCCCAATACCCCCTGGGTCGGCCCGAACCGGATCGACCCGACCCGGGTTCGGGTCCGACCCATTAGGGCGCGGCCCGTTCCGGCGTGGGCAACCCAGCCCAGCGCGGCCGCTCCGGCATGGGGGGCTCGGCGCTGGCCGAGCGGTCACGGAAAGGGGGGGCGCTATCCCCTCGTGAAAGAAGAAACGGACCCCGAATGGGGGGGCCCGCCTCTTGCCAAACGGGGGTTACGAGCCCCATAATTTCCGAAACAGGCCAGCTGAATTGGCCGGCCGGTGAGCCACCACGGGACCTCCATGGGTATCGCCTTCCATGTGTCGGAGGCCGGTGGTTCTGGCCGCCCCTCCCTACACCGTTGCGGCCTTAGGTCGCGGTCTTGTCCGACCGGCGCAGCGCGCTGGCGTCGCGCCCCTCCGCCACGGCCCACCCCGGCCGCGGCCCTTCGTGATTCTCCGGTGCGGCGCGACGGCGCTGTGCCCCTCCGCCACGGCCCAACTCCGGCTGCGGCTTCTTTCGGCCTCAACGGCACGGCGCGACGACACTGCTCTCCTTCGACGCGTTCCTCCTCATTCTCGCGCGGTTCCGTTGCACCGTACCGCCTTCGTTCGAGCCGCAACGAGTACATCAACAAAGGGGGAGGAGGTTCAGCCGTGTTCGTGCGGACTGGCCCCCTCCCATTAATTCGATAACAAGAAGCTAAAGAATTTAACGTTGGATGGAAAAAGATATTCACGAACACAAAACCAAACCCCTACGTTTTCCCCACAATCAAATATTCCCAAACTAAAAACATATTTTTTTCTCGGATCAACTTAATATTGAGTTGATCTGTGTTATTTGTTTTAAAAGTAAACATCCATGGGAAAAGATATCATTCTCAAATTAATTCCCTACCTCGAAGAAGGCGTTCGTCGGTATCGCAGTAGATGGCGTCACGGTTGACGGGCATCGTTCTGTCAACGTCGGGAAGGATAAAGCTGAGGTTGACGTCGGCATTCTTCATTCTTCATTGGAGGAAGAGGAAAACTCTCCAAGTGCTGGGCATCGTGCTTCGCTGCTAGCATTCCGCCGCTTGAAGAAGTCATCTAGAACTCCTCCCCCTGGCCTCCTTTAAATAGGAGTGGTGGGTTCGTCGTTGGCAAGCAAGTCATAAATGGGGGATTTATGACATAGGGCCCCACTAAATTAATCCGCTGCGGTGGAACATTAAAAGGGAGTAATGATCCTCATTAATTAAACACGTTGGAATTTAATTAAAGAGAGTGAGGGAAGGTTCCTCATAAACTTGAGGGGTTGACATGTATTAAAGAGGGAGCGGGTGTTTAATGGGGTGTTAGGAAATTTAAGGAGGTGGGGGATCATGTGGGACCCACCCCACTTCCTCACAACTTCCTTTCCCATAACTCATAAACCACTTTTGGTGTAATAAAAATATAATTTTAAAACAACTATATTTTTATTCCCCACATTTATAACATCACATCCCGAGAAAACGCAACTCTAGGAAAATTCTTCCTAAGAAAAAATTGGCGATGTGGTTTCATCGGTGCCCTCGGATTTTGGTTCTGAGCACCTATTCAAAAGATAAAAAACCCCACATGTTCGTTCACTGAACTTACCCGAGCTAATCTTCGTAAATTGATTCCAGGAACACCGGGCCTCGGAATCAGGTGCCGTCAGAAACTCCGCACTCGTAAAATTCGAAAGAAATTAAGAAAAAAAATTCCTTGAAATTTTTCGGTCTTTACATAAACGATACTAAAATTTTTTATGGCTATGGTCCAACCCTTTTTCATCTCCTTTTCCATCAAATAGGGAATTAAAACATCATTCATGTGTACGTGTGGATTACCACTTCCACGAAGCAATGAGTTTTTTTCTCCATCACCGCCTCTAATAACTATTTATAGTGATTGATTTAATGTATATATATGATATTAATGAAATAATTATAATTATTTAAATATAAAATTCCATCTATTTTCTTACCCTTCCATCTGTTAGAAAAAAATGATAACGTCGTTCGTGCATACATTTGGATTACTACATCCACAAAATTATGTGATTCATTTTTCATGTAAACATTTCATGGATTGTTATAAAATTGTATTTTATTTATAAAAATGATAATTATTTCATTATTATTATTATGGATATGATGAAAGAAATACAAATTTGACCATGTTTAATATACTGAAGTTATTCTATAACTATGAACTGAACATCCTCAAGACACGTAAAGTGGACTTAATTGATTAAGCAATTAAATATTTGATTGTAATAAATGAAATGAATGGAATAATTATGATTATTTTAACCTATGTTATGTTATTAAATGAGTAAATAATGAATATATCTTTATTATATAGGGAAAATATGATTTTTATATCAAGTATGGACTCAAGGTAAGGGATTTCATCTCAATTTCCCTTTATTGAGGCATGTTTTAATGTTATACACATAATTTATTTTATATGGTGTATATACTTAAATTTAATATTTTATATCCTTAATCCATCATAATTCATGGTATTTTAAGTTATAATTAAAATTATTTCATCCATGGGGATTTGAATTTAAAGTTACTAACTGAAAAGGGGTTTCTTAACTCAATTACCTTTCACTGGGTTACATCAATTTTTTATTGATTATATTATGCCAAGATTATGTGGGAAATTAACTTTGTATTGTTTATTTTATACATAAACTTGTTTTTTTGGATTTAAATTTATTACATAATATTTATCCATTTATTAATTCTCATTGATATGATATGATCTTTGTAAGGGTAATTTATCTCAAATTTTCCTTCTTTAGGACTTATATTTATGTTATGTACCTATATTATTTTATGTGGTGTATATACCTACCTATGATGTTTTATATTATGGATATCCTTATATTAATTATATTTAAAGTTTCATTTTAATTCATTTCTTTCATGGTATTAAGATTCAAAATTTACCAAAATGTTAAGGATTTTAATGATACAATATCATCTTATTTCTGGATTTTCTAGATTGAAATTTAATTTAGAATAGATCATATGATAATATTTTCTTAAATTGAATATATTTTATTATACTTTATTTATTAATTTGTTTTACATGTTTAGTTTCAAATTCCTCCCATATTGATTAAATAAACATCAAGAAAGTTGTTTGTAAGTGATACAGAACTTGTATCTTCTTTTAGATCTGGAATTTTTCTCTTCCACATCTAAGTTTTCTAAAATGACTTCAATAATTTACTTATATAAACATAAATGATTTATTAAGTTATTTTACCTGAAATTATACCTTCTTTTAAAAGTTTTTTAAAGGTTATTTCTAAACTTTTTCTACATGGTTCACTTTTGAATCTCTTTACAAAAGATTAAAAAAATGTTTATTTTTAACACTTACATCATGAATAGATTTTCCCAAATTCATGACCATTATTTTATTTGAATCTTAATTTATATTTTTGCAAGGTTATTTTCAAATAAAATTATTTTCAAAATATTTTGTGAATTTTTATTTTTTAAAAGTGATTTTCAAAGTGGAGAGGTCATTTTCCTCAAGAATGTTTTTATTGATCTTTTAATGGTATTTATATTCACCAATGACAATAACCATCAATTTTAATAATTATATATTTGGGATATTTTGTAATAAAACCATTCTAATTCATTCTCAAGAGTTATTATGATTGAAAATTGATTTTTATTTGATTTTCAAAAGATGTTTTATGGTTAAGCGGTAACTTACATGCCAGGCGGGAACCAAAAGAAAAAAATATTCCCAAATTCAAGGTTCAAGATTAAAAAGTTACATAGCACTCTAGAAGAACACTATTTGAGAATCACCAACATTATCCTAATTCAAGTCACTTACCATTCTCATCATGAGCCTGGTAAAGCTCTCTTATACATTGGGTAAAGAGATGGAGTTAACTAGTTATAGGTTTCTCCTGGGAGATTTTGAGAATTTACCAAGAAGGTTATTCTATTTATAAGAGTGATTGTATGTGTGGGATGATAATAGTGTTCCAAGATACTAACATATTTTCTCTATGTTTTCTATGAGTTGTAATGGATCCATTTTTAAGGATTATTTTCACATTTCTCATGATTGTTTAATTATAGGACTCTTGTCTTATGTTAAATATTTATATCATGTATCATTATTTATGATCCATGTTTTATGGGTATGAATTCTATTATGTTAATATCATATACTTATATTATGTCATCATACCCTTATGCTCGTCTTATTCCCAGTAATGACATTAAATTGTTAATGTATATGTTAACCCTTATAGTGCATTTGAGATCACCCTTTCTATGTTTCTTTTCCTTGAGTTAAGAAGATTTATGTAAAATTAATTATGTATATAAAGGTTTCATGTGTAAAGAATTTTATGGTACATGTTGAAGACATAATTTTAAATAATAAAAAAGCAGAATTGTGTGGAAAATGATCACTTAAAGGCACGGGTATTGTTATATAATAGCTTTTCATAATTATATAAATCTCTAAACCTAAAATGTATTTGGGTATATAAGTGATCCAATATTTTAATTTGATTTTTCATGCATTAAATTAATAAAATTAGGTCATTTTTATTGGTATCAAATCCAAAAATTTAAAGATTATGTTTTTAGTACCAAATTAAGGAGTGCGGATTCGAGGTTGTTATAGTACTTATGCCCACTTTTTAACCAGTGCCTGGTCATCCCATTTATCACACACACATATTGTGCACTCATACCCATATTAAAATTAAAACCCAATAAGATCAATTCATACCTATGACTATAAAATAATCCTCAATGTGCTCTAAGATAGTCATATCAATAATATTCAATTAATCTATACCCAACTTCTTAATGCATGTCCTCTATTTGAAGTCTCACTCACTATCAGCCATTTCCCTCATATTTTAGTATCTCGCCCATCATTTCAACTCACACATGTTTTCATATCTAAACTACCAACTCCTGGTGTAATGAACCTGACCTAGATACCCTCTCAAACTGGTACCCGACCCAAATTTACACATACCTGAAGGGTGTTCCCAGTACCCACAGACTGGAGACTAGCACCTAGGAAACAGACAAAAACTAGAGGGAATGATTTCACCCAACCTAAAGCAATGAAATGATATATATATATATATATATATATATATATATATAAAAGAGTGAAACAATGAAATAGATAAATATATGAAATAACTAAAATAAGACAACATAAATGATACAACTCAAACAATTCAAAAAAATCATAAGTACATGTCCAATATCAAATGACAACTAAAATAGAAACTAACTACTTCATGTGATAGCATGGGAAATCTGCCACCATCTCACTGCTATCTACCTAGACTCAAATCACAGAAAACTTTGGTGTATCATTGTTTTACCTTTACTTTCCCAACATTAAAATACATAACAAGGTTGGGTGTATAACAAACTTTGGCATCTCACTGTTTCACCTAGGTGGAACAGTAAGACGCCATTGGATAAGGACTATTATTAGGATATTATGTAACAAATTTAAATCCAAATGTTTCTAACTAGACTCCCAATCATTTTGTGATCTAACAGGCTTAGTAGGATCCCACCTAGGTGATCCATAACCAGTCTCTGTACAAAAAACTGAATAATGCTCAACTTTAAAGAAAACAAGGCATGATATATAGTTTAGCAGTTTTTATATCAAAAGCACGGAAAAACATTTAATTTCCCTTTTTTCTACATTTACAAATATATCCTGGTAAAATAGTTTCAAATCATTTCATATACATATACCAAGTAGATATATCAAATCAAAGAAAAACATACATCTCATATCATATCAAATCCATGGTATTACAACTAAACAGTACAAGCCAAAATAGCCAAGCAATCAAATCAAATCACTAGTAACATCATGTCAAGGATCCCACAAGGTTAGGATAATCTAGGATACTAATACAATCAACATAGAAAAATCACATGTGCATCAATACCCAAGATATATGCATTAAATCTAGGCAGTAGAGGAACACCCCAGAAAGTGAACCTCCTAATAGTGTCTATTAAGTCCCTAGAATAACAGGCCTAGGGAGTAGGAGAACACCCCATGAATGAACCCCCTAATATTATCAATGGACAAGGCCTATTACTACCCTTTACACCTAAATACCCAAGTCTTCATATATTCTACATTTTCCAAACCAATTCATCAAAACCATACTTCAAACGCCATTTCAGAAATACATTTTACTATGCTTTGAAAATACATTTTCTTTAACAAAAATAAGGTAAATCCATATTTTTTGAAAAACACTTTCCACACACACACAAATCTGTTAATAAATAATTACACTTAATTTATAAAATAATTTATAAAACTAGAGAAATGTATTTAATGCAAAATCAGCTAGATATTGAACCACCTACCTCAAACTTGGTTCACACATGCCCGCAATAGGATTCTACAATAAGGGGGATCATGAAAATGGAAAAAGATGACCTATAATCCATATAAAAAACTAATAATTGATTAAATTTTGAAAAATTATTTTAGAATAATAAGAAACAACCCATTCCTTAAGGAAATTGCATGTCGCACTAAAACCAATGCAAATTTTAGCCTTTGAAAGAAGATCACATGATAGATCTTGAAGGAAACAAGAGAAATCATCATCTCATATCATAAAATCCAAAAACTCAATGCAACGTTGCTACCACAATCAAAGTCAATGAAGAAGTAGAAAGGATTACTCACTCTAAGAGACACCACACACAACCCTGATGATAAAACACTAAACAAATTGATCTAAAAGGAATAGAGGTTCCAAAAATTTCTAGGTAAGAGCTCTAGGTTGAGAGAAAAGAGGTTGCACATTGAATAAATAAGGAATAAATCATATGATTCCCTAAAAATCCACCCTCTCAAGAATTACATGGTGTGTAATCCCTTTACACTTAGTGTAATCCACAGGGTCTATATACACTTAAAAACCCATAGCATTTTAAAAAAATGAACTTTAATCATTAAATATTGTGTAAAACCTTTTCATGGTGTGTAACTATTAAAGATGTGTATTCATCTCATAAAATGATCCTATAGAATAATACACATCATGTACCCCAATTACATGGTGTGTAAATTCCAAACAGATAGCAAAAAATCTAGTTTTTATTAGAAAAAACTCTAAACTATCTCATCCGTTCTAGGAACTTAGGGAGAACCCCATTAATCCATTACACATTTATACCTTGAATCTATTAATTAAAACAAACATACATCCCTAAACTTTAGGTCATTTCCCCCAAAAAATTTCTCCATCCTTGGGAGTCCCAAGACACACCCAAATAAAGAGGAAAACAAATAAAGAGAAGGAAGTTACCTGAAAGAGGATAACATGATGGTACAAACTCCCCACTATAAGACTTTCCATCTTTGGGAAGTCATATAGAAGAATGAAGTCTAGTAAATTAGTTAGGCCACTGCTACCTCGTCAATGATTTTTTCTCCCAAGTCTAATGAGAATCTTACCTATGTCACTATAACACTCTGACCAATGAAATTAACTTCTCATGCAAGACTTTTACTTCAGATTCAAAAATCTCCATTGGATTCTCTATAATAGAAACATTTGGATCTAACTTAATCTCTTCCCAACATAGAATGTGAGAGTGGTCAATATGGTATTTTTTGAGCTATGATATGTGGAAAACATTATGAATTCTTTTCAACTAAACCATAAATTCCAACCAATAAGAAACCTTCTCAAGCCACTTGGTGACTTCAAACAGTCCAACATATCTTAGAGCCAGCTTTACCTATTTTCCAAGTTGATGGTGACCCAATCAAGGAGAAAATTTTAAGAAAACCTAGTCACATGAGGGTTAACCAAAAGAAGAATTCCTCTAATCTACATAACATTTTTATCAACTCTGATTTACAACCATATATGCATGTATATATTGAATCCTGGTAGATGTCTCCTAAACCAAACTCAATCCCACCAAAGCAGCTTCCCCCATCTCTTCCCAACAAATAGGTGATCTATACAGGTGACCATAAAACACCTTCAAGGTTACATTCTAATCTATGACTGATAACTATTTTTATAATAAAACTCAACCATCCCTAGATGGATATCCCAAGATCCACCAAAATTAAAGATAGATACATGAATAATATACTCTAGAATCTTAATAGAATACTCCATATAACAATTTGTCTGTGGATGGTAAGTTGTACTCAACCAGACCTGAGTCCCCATCTCCACTTGGAGACTCTTACAAAATCTTAAAGTAAAATTAGGATCCCTATATTATAAAATAGATTATGTAACCCCATGTAACCTCACAATATCTTTCACATACATCTTACCTAGATCTTTAACTTTTGTGGTGTCCCTGATTGAAATAAAATGAGTTGGATTTTTCAGTCGATCAATCACCACCCATATATAATTCCTACCTCAGGGAGTCAATGGTAATCCAACAAAAAAGTCCATAGACACCTTGTCTCATTTATAAACTACAATCAGAAGAGGTTGGAGAAAAACAAAAGGTTTTAGATGATCTTCCTTTATCTATTGAATTGTGTAATAGCAGGTCACATAATCAGTGATATCACACTTCATACTCACCCACCAGAATCACTGTATCATGTCATAATACATATTTTTAGTTCCTAGAAGAACGAAATATATAGAAATATGATAATAAAAAATTATCTCCTCACTAATGCTGAGATGACAAACCAATCCCCAAAACTAATAATACCATCTGAAGAGATAGGCCCACTAGAAACAGTCTCCCCACCATACTTAGTTTCTCTAATTCCTATGAACTCATCATCCAAATATTGATCGTAAAGAATATACTCAAGGAGATATGATAATAAATGAACACTGGTAAGAATCATACCTGAAACATCCTCATGATCATCTAGATGCAACTGAGTGAAGAGTCCCATATGGTTCCACTCTTCATTTAATTCCAAAACAACTCATGATGGTACTTTCCTACTGAGAGTGTCAACAATAACATTCCCCTTCCCCGATGTGTAGTAAATTTCAAATTCAAACATATAAAGTTATTCCACCCATATCCTCTTTCTGAGATTCAATTATTTCTGATAAAATATATATCTTAGACTATTATGGTCATAAAATATCATGAATCTCTCCCCAAAAAGATAGTTCTTACAATATTTAAGCACATGCATAAATGTAGAAAGATTGAAATATATAGTGGGGTAATTATTCCCATGCAGTTAAAGACGACAATAGCTTTAAGACACCACATGATCATCTTATATAATAATACAACCTAAAAAAGTTCCAAAATCATCACAAGAAACCACATACCCCTTACCAAGCTCATGTAAGATCAAAATAGGAGTTGTTTTCATAAGTCATTTCAACTCATCAAAAGAAGACTGGAAATTTGTATCCCATATGAATTTCACCCCTTTCATGGTAAGAGTAGTAAAAGGTGATGTCAAATTTGATAAATCTTTAATGAACCATTAGTAATATTCAGTAATACCAAGGAATCTCTGAATCTCAAAGACATTTTGTGGCTCTTCCCAAGACAAAACAACCTTAACCTTATCTGGATCAACTGATAAGGCATTCTTAGAAATCACTTTCCCCAAGAACTTTACTTCATGAATCTAGAAATTTAATTTTGAAATATTTCAGTACAAATAGTGAATCCTCATGATTTCTAGAACCAAAACCAAATGATTTTCATACTTGAAATTGGATCTTGAATAAACCAAGTTATCATCCATACACTACCACAAAAGTGTTGAGATGCTGATGGAATATCTGATTCATCAAATCCATAAATACTGAAAGAGTATTAGTCAGAGAAAACAGCATCACTGGATATTTGAAATGGTCATACCATCTCCTGAAAATCATATTTGGTATATCAGACTCTAGAACTCTAAGATGATGATAACCCAACTGGAGATTGATCATCAAAAACCACTTTTCCCCTTTAACTGATCAAACAAATCATCTACATAAGGAAAATAATACTTATTCTTAATTATTATCTGGTTCAACTTATGATATTCCACACACAATCGAAGTGAACCATCTTCCTTCTTGGTAAATAGAATTGGGGGTTCCCAAGGTGAAACACTAGGGAAAACCAAACCATTCTTTATTAGATCATTCAACTTAATCTTGATATCTTTCATCTCCACTGGTTCCATATGATAAGAAGGTATCAATATCAATTGTGTACCTGGAACCAGGTCAATTGTAAACTCCACCTCCCTCTCTAGAGAAATCCCAAATAAATATTCTGGGAAAATTTTAGAAAATCCAAAACAACAGTGGTAAGATCAATAATAGAAGAAACTTAATCAGACTCAATTGTGATCATAAACAACAAACCCTTAAACTCTAGGTAAGAAGGTCCTGCATGACTAGACCTTGGATACCACTCTCCCTAAAACACATGAGATCTCCCATCATAATCAAGAAATGAGACACGCTAATGAAAAAATAAACTTTAGAATGATAAGAAATAAGACAATCCATCTCAATGATGACATTAAACAAATCTAGATCAAGAACAAGAAAACCCCGCACTAACTCTGCATCAGCTATCAATAGTGCACAAGGACACTAAAACCCCTACTCTTTCATCTTTCCAAGATATTTCTTTAACTCCATAATAATGTATATGAGATTTGTTGTAAGTTTAACCATTTAAAAAAAATGGAGACATATAAACATTTGGGAATCTTTGGTATTAAATAAAGAAATCGCTAGAGAATATGCAATAAAGTTGGTACCTCTCACTATCACTGGACCCACATCTATCTCCATTGGAAACTCATCCATCGTGTGAAGGTGCTTCACTCCTAATTCCTATGTCTAGAGCCCTATAGTCTTTGAAGTATTTGACTACATTACAGTAGTCTTTGGAGCCAATGAACCCTAATCTTATCAATTCATAGACATAGCCTGACATAAATTCTACAAATGACCATAATTTCCAAAACTATTTCATGTATAGGAAAGAAATTCAAGTGTTTCTGACCTTTACACACTGATATGAAGTCAAAGGCATACCACTAGCTACAAGTGGAGGTACTGAAGAGGCATGTTGTCAAGAAACACATCCACTACTCCTATGATGATCATGCCACTTCCTTTTCATTCCATGTGTGCCACTAAATATACCACTAGATGAAATAGGAGGGGTTTAATAACCAATCCTACCTACCATATTCATCTCTACCATCATATCTTTACCCACTATCTTTGCATAGGTTGAAATCTCCACAATAAATACATGTGACCTAATATCTAGTTACAAACCCTATAAGTAATTATGAGATTTTAGTTTGTCATTATTTACTACCTCAAGTGAAAAAAGAACCATCTCCACAAACTAATTGGCGTATGCTGACTCTAAATTCTCTATCTACTATAAAGAGAGTAACTCTAGAGACTTCTCTATTATCTGCGACTATGGATACAACTATTAGAAGAAAAGAATATTTAAGCCCTTATAGTCCAATTCTATATGTCTATCTTCCAACACTATAGAATTCCACTATCACTTTTTAGAACCCTCAAGTCTGAATTTCACACACTTCACCTTGATATTATCAAGTGTATTCAGGATGTGAAAGAATTGATCAATCTTTTCACGCTATTCCTTTGCCTCTTGAAGTTCATTTTTAACCTTAAAGGAAGGTGGATTATCATGAAAGAACTCCAATGATCGATCTTTGTCTCCTACAGCTCCTAGTTATACCTCAACAACTGTATTCTAAACTTATAGTAAATTACAATAGACAACATGAACTACCCGTATGACAGTCTCTATAAATATATAATCTAGAGGCGGATTCCCTTGAGGATCATCCTTTATACCCTCTTGAGGAACCTGTGGAAGACATATTTGAAGAAAACTAAAGAACACCAAAATAGAATAAATGATCAAACAATAGAAAAATATCAGTTTAAACCAAAAACCCATAAGAAAAAATTGATATTAACATCAAGAAATCAAAATAGGAGATATTCGTCCCAAAATCCCATGGTAACCTGAGTATTGTCAAGGAAATAGATATCTAGGCACTCACTGAAACCTACCTATCAAGTTACAATAATTTAATATCGATTATACTAAATTTCCCAAGACAAGGACTCTTGAGGATAGCCTCTGATATCAAACTGTGATGAACTCGGCCTGAATAACCTCTCAAACTAGTACACGACCCAAATTTTCACATACCTAAAGGGAATTCCCAATCCCCATGAGATGGTGACTAGAACCCAGGCATCAAACAACAAACATAGGGAATTATTTCTCCTAAAATGATGTAATAACATGGAATTTATATATATATATATATATATATAATTGAAACAATGAAAGAGATAAATATATTCCATAACTGAAAGAATACAGTAGAAATGATACAACTCAAAGTAGTTAGAAAAAAATCCCAAGTACAGTTCCAAAATTAAAGGATGACTAAAACAGAAACCTTCTACTCCATGTGATTACATGGGAAATATCGCATCATCTCACCACTATTTACCTTGACTCGGTTGATAGAAAACCACACTGCCTCATTGTGACACATTGCCTTTCCCTACATCGAAAGACATAACAAATCTTTTTCACTACTGAAGGAGTGAAAAGGGTGTGAGATAACAAGATCAGTAGGATCCCACCCAGTTGTTCCATAACTAGTATCTGTACAAAAATATAAACAATGCTTAACTTTAAGGAAAATAAGTCATGATATTTAATCTAGAAATTTTTTTATCAAAATCATGGGAAAACATTTAATTTCATTTTTTTCCAAATTTCCAAATAAATCCTAGTAAAATAGTTTCAAATCATTTCATATACATATATCAAATAAGATATATCAAATCAAATAAAATAATGTGATGCATATCATATCATATCTATGGTAGTACAATCTAAAATGGCCAAATCAAATCATAGGTAACATCACACTAAGGATCTCACTAGGTTGGGATAGCTAGGACACTCATACCCCCAACATTGAAAAATAACACATGCATCAAATACCTAGTCATATGCATTGAATATAGGAAGTATAGGAACACCCCAAAAATTGAACCTCCCAAGAGTGTCTATCAAGTCCCTAAAACAACTAGCCTATGAAGTAGGAGAAAAACCCATGAGTAAACCACCTGATAGTATCAATAGATGAGACCTATTACTTCTCCTCACACCTAATTACCCAAGGATTCCCATATTCTATGTTTTTCAAACCAATCATCAAACTTATTCTTTGAAAACCATTTCAGTAATCCATTTCACAATGCTTTAAAAATACCTTTTCTTTTAGAAAAATAAGGGAAAACCCATATTTTATCAAAACCTATTTCCATACACACATACATCCATTAATAAATCATGAAATTTAATTTTTAAAATAATTTATAAAACTAAAGCAATTAAATTCATCCAATATTGATAGAGACATAACCACCTACCTCAAAATTGGGTCACACACACCCACAGTAGGATCCACCAACAAGGAATAACAAAATGATGACAACAGAGGCCCAATAATCAATCTACACAACTTAGAATTGATTCCATTTATAAAAAGGGTTGGTGAAGAGGAAGAAACAACCCATAACCCTAGAAAATAACACATCATTCCACAACCAATGTAAAGGTTAGCTTATTAAGGAAGATCACAAGAAAGATATAGAAGGAAACAAGATAAATCATCATCTCAGATCAAAAAATCCAAAAACATAATGCAATGGAACTACCATTATCAAAGGAAATGAATAAGAAGAAAGGATGACTCTCCTGGAGATACATTGTTCACAATATTGATGATCAAATTCCAAATGAATCGATACAGAAGGAGTTAAGGATTCCAAAATCACTAGGGAAGAGATATGGGTTGAGAGAAAAGAGGATTCACATTGAATGAACATGAAATCACTCGTACAGTTTCCTAAAAAATCCACCATCATGATACTTACATAGCTTGTAATCCATTTACACATCGGGTAATCCAAGGGGTCCATATATGCCAAAAAACCCATCACCGTTTTACAAAAACATATCTCTAAATATTACACATTGTGTAAACCATTTTAATGGAATATAATCATTCACGTTTTGTATTAATCTCACAACATGATCCTGGTGAAAAATACACATCATTCACCCCCATTACATAGTGTGTAAATTCCTAGTAGATACCAAAAACTCCAGTTTTCTATTGAAAAACTCCAAACTACCTCAGGCACTCTCTAAAATCATAGATAACCCTATTAATCCATTACGCATTTATACTCAGACTCTATTAATTCAAAAAAACATACATCCTTGAAATTTAGGTAAATTTTCTCAGTAAATTCTCTCAATCCTTAGGAGTCCCAAGATGCACCTAAATAAAGAGGAAAACAAATAAAGATAATAGAATTACCTGAAAGCATGTAATGGGATGTTACACCTAGTATTTCTTCCTTCACTACCTCAGATTCCTCAGTTTTTACTAGTCAATGACCTCAATATGAATGTGATATATTCCAACCAATCTTATCAAAATGTCCCATACTGACACATGCTTGGCACTCCTTCATTGATTGATTACACTAGGCTTAAACATGTCATATCTTTCTATAATGAAAAAACTTCATTGAAAACACAATCCATGGTGGAATCATTAAAATCCTATTCTAACTAACTTATTGGGTATCCTCATGCACCTTCATCTAGATACCTGGAGCTCCACTACCTATCTTTCCCAATCCCATTGTTCGACTTGGTGTGATTTCCTCTCCAGATTTCACTCTACTATCAATGCCTAGTTTGCCACTTCCAAAAATGAAGACAGTCTGAAGATATTTACCTACACCCTGATAGAATATCACAAACCATATTTAAATTAGCATACCTTGTAAATTTAATCTCTTTACTATATCAGTGCAAGTCACATCAAATCTGTGACTCTCATGAAATAATCCATGACTGGATTCTCTCTCTAGACCAACTATATGAACTCACTTGCTCGGTCTTCCCACAATGTCTCAAGAAGTTCTCGAAGAATATCACCTCAAATTACTTCCCTTCCATCCTCGCATGTCTACCTACTTGTACCTATATATTCCATTAGTGTTCCAATGGTCCCTTAAGCATATATATAGCCAATTTCACTCCCCATCCATATAGAATCTCAATATACTAAAAAATAGTATATACTGACTCAATACAATACTTTCTTTCCAAGGGTTTACCCTATCCATAGAACAAAGAAGGATGTTGTGACTAGAATTACCATATCAAATATTATATAGGTGGCTTATATCCTAGAGTTCCTTGATCAATACTCTATATAAATTACACCAACCTCACCCTGAGCTACTCATCCAACCAGTTCTCAAACTCCTCTAAATTAAATGAATGATATGCTAACCTTGGAGCCTCTATCTTTGGATTATGAAAACATATGTCCTTGGGGGACTCATCTAGTTCATGCCTCAGTGACATGATATCTCTGCACTCATAATGCTCCTATGGTCTTGGTATCATCTTAACTACTAGAAAATAATATTTTGATGTCAGTTTTTTTATTTTTAATAGTTTTTTAACCAGAATTGATGTGGGTGACATTAAAATTTTCATTTTGAACATAATGTTTTTGAAAACCAACATCAAAACTTAAAAAATGTGGTTTTTTTAAAATTCCACATTGCTTTATTGGAAAACTGGTGTTGAAAAAAGCTTTCCGCATTGGTTTTGGATGAAAATCAACATATAAATCCCTAAAAACTGATTTTTTTATCTTTCAATGTTATTTTTATCTCAAAACATATGCTGAAAGATATGGAAAAAAACATTAGCTTTCCACATAAATTATTTAGAAAAACTAACACGGAAAGAATATTTCAATGTCGGTTTTGGGTAAAAACTGATGTTAAAAGATAATTTTTTCATATTCTAGGTTAGTTTTGGTATAAAATAATGTGTAAATTACTAATTTTACAAAAATAAATATAAATATATTCCCCAAAAACCTATAAAAATATTCACGTAAAAAAATAGGAAAAAAGGAATAAACCAGCAAAAATAATTTTCTAAAAACTTATTATTTGAACTTTAATTAAAAGAGAGACATACATGATACTCAATATAAAAATTTAACAGACCTAAAAAAATAATTTTCAAACAAATTTTTAAGGTGGGTAATATCTTTATCCATATATGATGAAATATCATCAAAAACCTACAATAACAATGAATGTTATATTATTAAAAAAATATAATATTTTGATATAAAACCTAAAATTCATAATAGAACTAACCTTATTAAATTCAGTCATCATTCCGGTTGTAATGATCTCAAAAATGAATATAAAACATAATAACCACATTATATATTTACTTTTCTATGATGACACTATGGTTATAAAACATTAAATTGAAAATAAAAAATGACATATATATAAGAAAAAACAAATATTATCTATTACAAAATTTATTTACCTATATTTTAACATATTTTATTTAATTTGGATTTTTTATCAACAAGTGAACAACATTAAAATTTTATCATGACATGTATTTTCATATATCAACTATAAAAACATATATAATAAGAATATTTAAGATTAAATAATACATAAAAAGGAATAAAACTTACTTTTTAACAATTTTCCAAAAGTTTTATGAACTCTACTTAATAAAGAGAAAAACTAATATATTGTGCATTCATGTGGGTAGAAGACGCCTAAAATAAAATGACCACTAAAATATAAAATGTTAAAAATTAATGACATTATAATTAATATTAGTTTATAATTATATTATTCTTCTTACCTATCAAGGAATATAAAAAACCGACAACAAATATTGGTATTCAGATATAAAACAACCATTGAAATGTATTATAGACCCATAAAACCAAAAACTATAGTGCTCTCATTTTTAATTAAAATAATGTTGAGATTACTAATAAAATTAGTAGTAAATTGAGTCACTTCAAGTCAAATTTTTTTAAAGAAAGATTAACTGAAATTAAAATTTACTTACAGGAAAAAAAACTACAACACAAATATGGGGATATGATAAAAAATAACAAGATCCATGATATATTTTTTTATATTATTAATGTATTGTCTCTTCCACATATATAATCCATCATATAAATTCTTAAAAAGGGTCTAAGAAATAATAAATCTATTATAATCATTTTATCCCATTAGAAATATCAAAAGTATATGAAGGTTTTGGTTCCTGAATATTTTCTTTCTTTTGTATGAATTTTTTTTACTTTATATACTCCTATTTAAATTATATTTAAGAAAAAATAATAAGTATTTTTTAATAAAAAGTAAATAAAATTTAAAAAATAACACATACCACATATGTAAGGTGATGAATAAGGCAGACTATAAAGAGTAAAAAATGACCCTCACAATCTCTAACTTTGGTAACCACCTCTAAAGAAAATGGAACTATAGAATTTGGATAAATAAAATCATGTAAAATTAATCTTACATGACCCAACTAAATTGGATAATAATGTAAATAATTCCTTAAAATATGTACTACTTCATACAGTATAATATGTATATGTAATCCCTATCATAAAACTCATATTATAAGGTTTTTTCCGAATGATGAGGTGGAGTATCTGAGTCAGTAGGTTGCACAGGTTGTAATTGTCTTTTCATTTTTTCAAACATATCATGTTTATATGATTTAATTGGATTTATTTTCAACTATTTTAAGTCTTTTACCTCATCTTTTAAGTAATATATTTATACATCCCTTGATTTCACACTTGGATGACTAAAAACTTTCTTAATACTGACACGCACCTCATATCCTCTTACACGGTTGAGGTTTTTTGGATTTTCTATAGCAGTAGCTAGAATTTCCATCATACCCTTAGGGATGAAAGACCCCTACATAACCTTATTCTGAATTTCATCATAAAATCATATATTAAAATGGTTATTAGTTTTATTAATTTATAAAATAAAAGTATTCAAGAAAAATATAAATTAATTTCTTATTATTCAATCAGATGCTTATTTAGATTTATCTATAAGAAACTTTTCATTTTTTCTTATTTTCTAAATTTTCAATTTTTCATGGAGAGTGAGGGGAGATAAAGAACCGAACTGGACCTCATTTGATCCACTACTAGATTTATCTCCTAATAAATCAAACTTTTCTACAATCATTTATCCCTCTAATAAATGATACCTTCCATGTGATAAAGTATAGGGGTATACATTCAGCAACTAGATCTCTTAGTGAGATCTCCTAAAGATAAATTTTTTAAAAAAATGAATTTTTAATCAGGTAATATACAAAATTAATTATTATATACAATAATTTTCATACCAAAAATGATTCATTGTGTCAATAGGTAAAAATTTTGGTCCATTTATCTACATATAAAACTCATACTTGAGGCATGTATTTTCATTATATAACTTCCCAAAAACATGATTTTTAGTTAATTTTGTTTTAAAATATCTTTATTGAATATATTCTAAAGATATACCCCTTTTCTTAATTTATTTCATTTCTTAAAAGTAGAATGTCATCTATAATTGAATACATTAAATATTAGTCATATAAAATATATAATATCTGAATAATGGGATAAAAATAAATAAATTGATATGTTTTACTATTAAGAACTTCCACAACTTATCTTTTATAATCTTTTTTATAAACATCCAATCATGATATGAAATTTTAATCTTTTTATGACTCTTCATGAAAAAATAACTCCTAAACTACGTTACATTTGGGCAAGCTAGGTTATTATTATGATCAAATTCAATATGTATACTCTACTCTCCATGAGAAAGTGAAAGTTTCTATAAACATGTAATATAACATCTACCAACTCTTGGAATAATGTTCTTTGGATAATAAGAAGAAGAATTTGTCATAGGTGGCTCAGCAGTAGTTCAACAGATAATTTCTTCTAGTTCTCTCGGTGCTCTTTTGTTGGGATTAGCTTTCTCCAAGTCCTCTCCCTTTTTTTCTTCTGATGGTTCCCAGTATCCTCTCCCTATTTCTCCTCCCTCATCTCTGTGATGGCCTTTCTCGGGCACATTACTGAGCTCTAGCCCTGAGTTCCACCAATCCTATCTAAGTCGGATCTGGAGTGGAGGGCACATCGAGGTTTTGGGATTCAGTTTAGTGATTGAGGATCCTCTTGGTGCTTCTGGTCTTCTTTATTTAGGGTTTTAGCCCCAGGTCTCCTTCTAGGATTTCATCCCCCAATATCCCTTTCCCTGTTTCCTCCTTGGGTTCCTATCTCATTCTTTATTCCTCTCTCTCAGTGATTTAGGGTTTTCTTTTATTGGGGATTTTGTTTTTCTATTATTGGTTCGTCATTGGATGTGGTGTTGGAATAAGGCAGTTTTTGTGATGCGGTGTGGAGGGCAGTGTCGAAGGCCCTAGTTTGAGGTATCCTAGTCGGTGATGGTATTTCTGTTGTTTCATCCTACAAAAGCCCGTTTTTTCTCTTCTCTCGAGCCAAGCTTCCACCATTCTCTCTGAGGTGGAGCTACGTGGTGGTGTTCAAGGTTCTTTGGTAAGTGAGTTTGAGCAGGCGGATTCAGGAGGTCATGGTGATAATTATCATTCAGAGGTGGTGAGGCAATGGTGTTGTTAGCGATATTTATAGTAATGGTGGAATAGTTTATGTGACTCTTCGATGATGGTAGTCACTCAATGGAAATGATAATGGTTCAAAGTTGACAGTTTCTAGTGGGTCTTGCAAGTGAGGTAGTTGGATCATGTGTTGATGGCAGTGACATAGGTGATGATATGTTCATAATGGCTGTGAATGGTTTGAGGTGATTAGTTTGGAGATGTGTCGATGGTATTGGATGGTGGTTTAAAGTGGTTTCTTCCCATAGTGGTTAATGGTTTTCTGTCTTTTGATTTCAAATTTTGAATTGGTTTTATTTGTGGTGGTAATGTGGAATTTTTTTTGGTTGGTGCATGTGGTGGTTTGATTTTGGTATGTTGTCTTTGAAAGTATTTATGAGGCATGTGTCGATGACAATGTGGAATTTTTTGTATGGTTCACAATTACCCATAAAGTGGTTTTAATAATGCAAAAAATGGATTTTAGGCTATGTATCTACATATTATTATAAGAGTGAATATATAAAAACAATTAATAAAAAAATATCCAAGTAAAAAAATAGTGTTAATATAAGTGTATGTTTCATAAAAAAATAATGATTTCATGATTATTAACCAAACAATATGTAACTTAAACTAATAGTTATAAACATTAATTCAAAAATGAAAGAAATGATCAACATTTATAAATTTAAATATCATATTTACAAAAAAGATTTTTCATATATTTAAATTTCACCAAAACATAATGATGTCATGTTTTTTAATCAAAAAATGTTTAACTTGAACTTTTGAATATAAAATTTAACAAAAAATCATTTAAATGATCAATAATATAGATTTAAACATACAACTTAAAAACATATTTTTAAAATGTGTATATTTCAAAAAAAAATACCTAGATAATTAGGAGAGTAACTTCGTGTTTTACCACATCCCTTCAGTATGATCATTTCATATAACATGGACTATGTACACATTGTAGTCATCGTTTTCATCAAGAGATCACATAGTAAATAAACCTCACATAAATCCCTAACCTCTTCTTCATCATCATCACCCAAATAAATTCATTTCCCTTGTAAAATGATAGACCACTTATCATTTAAAGATTTTGTAACATAAAATATATGTTTTACATGTGTCACCATGATAAATGGTTCCTCTTTATAACTATATATTTTCAAATAAATTATTATAAGTCAATAATTATCATGTTTTACTCCAATATTATTGTCAACCTAGATACACTAAAATATTATTACTCAAAAATTACTATAATCAATTTCTCATATATCCTCAATAACTCCAAAATATGTTGTTGATAAAAAATTATTTTTTATCTTTTTCACACAAAAAAAATGTAGTGCTTTATCAACAACCATTACACCACTATTTTGAATGGTAATATTTTAATCTTGGTTTTTTGTATAAAATTTGTAACCATTAATATCAAAAAACAAACCATGTGATCACACTAAGACAGTATCCACCTACTAACCATTTCAATGTTTCTGATGTACTTAAATCGGTGTTGAATTTCTCTTTTAAACCATGAAAAAAATGTATTTTTATTATCAATCATCAAAAAAAAATTATTTTTTTTAGATATCATACCTTTAATCTAGAAATATGTGATGATATATATGGTTGAATTTCATCTGTGTTGTTAAAAATGTATAAATGTGCCTGCATCACATCATCATGTAGAATTAACTTTACCTTTAAGTCACGAATCTATATATCTTCATTATCAACTATCAAATATCGATATATAGGGAGACCAATGTGCCCCCCACTTCATACAAATAATAAGTATAAAACTCAATAGAATATTTAGATATATATTTTTAAATAATAGAGGCCTCTAATTGATAATTATTTTTAACATATCCCTTTAAAATATTAATATCTCTTTCAAAAGGATACATAAAACATAAATAATAAGTCCCACATATTATTATCTCTCGCACCAAATAAATCACCAGATAAACCATTATATCAAAAAAAAATGTAGGAAATATATTTCTAGGTGAAAAAGTATGAGGGTGGTTTCATTCTCATAAAACTTTAACAAATTTAGATCTATTAATTTACTAAAAATGGATTTGAAAAAGTAACATAATATGATGATTGAATTTCTGATAGGTATTTATAATATACCACACAATGTGACCAGTAATAGTTGTTGCATCAATACATGAATGTCATGATATTTCATAGCTATTAATTTTAAATCCTTCAATGACATGAAATTCCTCACATTTTAAGAATATATGTTGGGTACTTTATAACCATGAAGAAATTGAAAAAAATTCATCTTCTCACTCTTGATTAATGTGTGACAAACTATAGGTAAATATGATTTCTTTCCTTTCATAGTGGTACCTAACTTCAAATGTATTCCCATGGATATTAAGTCCAGTATTGCATGTAATACATCTTTTTTATTTCCTTTTATGCCTAACATATTTAAAATTAAATTTTTAAATATTTTTTTATCAACATTCATAATGCCAATGTTATGTTTTATCTCTAAAAATATCCAATAAGGTAGCTAAAATAAGATATAATATTTCTCTAAGGTATTTTTTGATGACCAGAACTTACTTTCTCTCCAAATGTTAAATCAATATTTTTTACATTGTCAAAATATTCTTCAGTTGATAATGGTTATAGGGGCTATGATACTCTAGTAAACCATTAAATTAGTTTTTAAATATTTTATAAGAGTGATCCATTCATAGAAATAAATTATGTCTCACGTAAACTGTATTTCTTGCATTCTTAAATTGATAATATGAAGTCTTTTCTTTACAAATTATACAAGATTAATGTCCCTTAACACTGTATCTAGATAAGTTTACATATATAAAAAATTATTTTATAGTGAAAATTATCATATCATACAAAATAAAATATTATTTCTTGTATGCATAAAAAGTTGTAACACATTCTCCCATGTACATTTAAAATCATCAATCAATGGTGAAAGATACACATCAATATATTTTTCTAGTTGTTTTGGTTCAGAAATAATCAATTTCATTGTAACATATTTTTTATTCATAAATATTTTTAGGGAAAGGTTACAAACTCCCAATATAATAGGTCGTGAACTAGGTTGGATATTAAGGCTCCAATATTAATTCATTATATCTATGCATAGTTTCAATATAATATTTCTATCTTCACTTCCAAAATCAGGAAATATTTTATCAAATCTCATCCACTGTGGTTAATCAATAGGGTGGAGTAAGTTTCCATCAAAAATTCACTCATCTGAACATCATATTAAACTTTTTACCTCATTTGAATTTTCAAATAGATTATTTAAATAAAGAATTATTGGAAGATACCAAATATTTTTAGTATAAGTTTTGGTTCATGTACTTGTGAATGAATCGAAGTTGAATTTTTTATCCATATTATATCATGATACCCCATATTTAGTACATTTTGATAAAAATTCATGATCTTTATTATATAACACATAGTCATTATGGAAACCATGTATCTTTTTATACCCTAGTCCCATTGGGCATAATATTTTATTTGTGTCATAATCAAAATCTAGAATCTTGTTACCATTTGGAAGTAACCCTTTTAAAATTTTAAACAATTCAGTGAAACTTTTATCACTCCACACATTTCTTACATTCAATTAAAATAATCTAGGTACTACTGATAACACTATAAATTTAGTGTAGCCTGAGAATAGTGGTTTTCAGTGACTCTATATAATCATTCAAAAATTGCTAGTTTTTCAATGGTTTCAATGGCTACATCATTAATTAATTCTTCAATATGATCCTCTATCTCATGTTGAATATCTTTATCAACATTTGATGTGGTCTTTTCTATTATTTCCCCATACCATATCCAATATATATAATTATTATTAAAACCATTTCAAATCAAATGGTCTTGGATTTCTCTATAATTTAACTTTCTTATATTCAAACACTTCACACATGGATGAAAAAATAGATCTTTTTTTCAAGATTTCATTTATATAATTAAAAGAAACAATCAAATCCTTTTTATATTCATCATTGTGTTTTAATCCATTTATCTAATGATGATCTATTAATTACATTATATCACAATATAGTAGGTGAATATATTAAAACATATAAATATTTAAATATGTATATAAATAGATAAAATTAAAAATTAAAAACATATACTTAAAAAAATTAATTAAAAATATATTGATAACTATTTAATCAAAATAAACAATTATAAAAAATAATAGGAAATATTTAGATACACATACCTTATATTAATTTTTTAAATTCAAAGGAGTGACAAAAAATGATCTCAGTTGTTAGGATGATCTACTAATCTCTAATATAAAAACATCTAACTTGATCATAAAAAATCTAATTGTCATTATCTAGATATTAGTTATCAAGATGACATACCAATACCTAATATAAAAACATTGAACATAATCATAAAATAATTATTATTCATTATCTAATTATCAATAAGGTTAACTATAAAAAAAATTGACAAAATATTTATAAATATGAACAATTAAGAATAAAAATAATTCCAATTATAAGGAATTTATATCATAATAAAAAAATTATAGTCACAAAGAAAATATAATCCAAAAATAATTATAACCATAATAATTTATAATTTAAAAAGGTTTATATATAAAAAATAAAAGAATGAATACAATTTATATCTAAAAAATACTTATTAAATATTTCAAAAATAAAAAATAAAAATTCTACTTATAAAACATAGAGATTCAATCTATAAATCTATAACAAAGAGATCCAAAATGGGGATTTATGAAATTCATTTTGCAAGAAATTAAATAATATGACTCAAATATATATGAAATCCAATGATGGTGAAACATGAACAAGATAAATGGAATAGATATTGGTGGGATAAATGAAGCAAATTATGAGGGCAAGGATGTAATAAAGAAAAAAATGTTAAAAACGAAGTAAAAAAATAGATCAAATGAGGAAGATTGAGGCTGATGAAGTGGGTTCAAGAGTTGTGAATCACACCTAATAGGGTTTTCAAAAAAAGGTCAATAAATGAATTAGGGGGAACCCATGTGTATTTTTTTAATTGATTTTGTTAAAAAAATTAAAAAAATGGCCTTAATTTTACTAAAAAGACTGATGTTAAAGGTTAATTAAAAAACCTTAGATATTGGTTTTTAGTAATAATTGATGTTAAAGGTATATCAGGAAGAGGCTGAATGTAATTTTTAATAAAATCAATGTTAAAAGTCCCTTCATGTGCATTGTAGTGCCGGTTTTCCCAAAATTGATGTTAAAGTATGATGCATAATCATATTTTTCTACTAAAAACCAAATACCACACTCAATGAATATATAACCATATATATATTGAAAATAGGTAAATTTTTAACAGGAAACCTAACCCACTAGTCCTTACACTTCCCTATCTCACCCATATTCGATACCATCTAGCCTTATGGACCTTCCTACCCATGTCAGGGTTAGGTAAAACCCATGCTATAAACATGCAAGATCACATACTTTTTCAAACTAAGTATCACATACCCAGGCTAGTTAATCATAATACCACCAAGAAGTTATATAGGAAAACACCATATAGGTTTTTATTGACACTTTAAATAGTTAAACCCATTTTTCTATTCCTAAACCAAAATATAAATCACAATTAACACACACATATCATGTCATGTGATACCTACATAACTATAATGATACATGGCTACTCTATATTGCCTCTCAGGTTTAACTTTCCAAAACAAAAAAAATAACATCAAATCCAAATACATCTAAACCAAATAAATCAATTATAACCACAAAAACTAAACAAAATTACCAATTCCCTTGGTAACTTGGACTTCATACCACACTTGAGTTTTCCATGAATACATCATGAAATAATTTCTGTGTTTCATTTCCAAATGTGTCAAAACATATTTCCTAACTCTCCAACCTACCATAACTGAAATAATAAACAAAATGTCCCTAGTAACACTTTTTAACAACCTTACTCTGGTACCACTTTGTAACATCTTAGCCAAGATTACTTCATAATAACCAGATTAGTGAACAACATGACCTTAAGTGTTCCTCTCTCTACATCAAAGGCTACTAACTAACAACTAGTCTATAATAAGGAATAGTCTCTCCACTATCACTTCTTAGACCCTCACTACTATTCGGGAACCTTTATCATACAAGGAGGAATGCCTAAGGTAAATTGGTGCACAAATATTGTTTCTTTAAAGTGATCCAAGTTTGGGTTTTACTATTTTAAATGCACAAAATCATGGATATCTCATTTTATGATATCCCTAAATCATAATGTGGTGATATATGTATGTGTATGCATATGCCATAGCCTATGACTATTTCCATCATAGAGTTTGATGGAGCATGAGATATATTATATCACATTCATGCATTCAAAAACCTCTTCTTACATGGTTTCTTAGGTTATAGATTAATATGATTCATCCATTTATGGATTTGTATATTAAACACATTTATTAAAGTGTTAGATGAATCGGAGAACTAATAAGAAGTAACACTCAACAGCTATGAAATTGCAGTTGATGTTCAATTACTCTTAATTTATTTAAGAGTGGATATAAAAGGGATGTGATCCCTCATATTGGATTACACTTTTTGGATAAGAAACATGTTGAAGATATCTTCTCCTAGTTCTTCATTTATCTCCTTAAAATAAGGTTTCATAACCCCTTTGAATAATGTAGGGTCCTCATGATACATTCAAGGATCCATTAGTTAATGTACCACTTATGAAGGTTGGAGTCATTTGGTTGCTTCTTAGGTGATCTTAAATAATCTTATGTCAAATATTAAAATATGGAATACTCATCGGTGAAGGTGTATAGTTTTTTTCTTCTTTTTCAGAATGTTGCATCTATTGAAGATAGATCAGAAATTTTCAGGGGTTGTGTCCACTGCTTATGATCATTAGATGATCTCCCTAAACCTATCAGTGGTATCAATGTCTTTATCATTAATAGATAAATGTGTTAATATTCTAATTTTTTTAAGAACATGTTTATCATAAATAATTTAAAACCATATCATAAAATATGATATGAAGGAATTATTCTATTAAGATTCATCAAATAATACAATCTACTTATATTGAAAGGTATGATACATATATAAAACCCATGGATTTGAATTATACCATAGTATATGATATGATATATTGTAAAATATGATTGAACCCCTAATTTCATAAAAATAAATTATTGTAACATTTTTATGATATTAGGAATATCTTCAAATATAATTGAATTCATAAGATTTTTTGGATGTGTAAGTTTTTTTGGATGTGCAAGTTTTTATAAAAACATTACACAATTTTTATGGTTTTTACCTTACATGGTTTTAACACCATTTTATCATAGTTTATGATAGATAGGACCCCTATCTATTATAAAATATGATATATAGAAAAATGTTATAAATTTAATATTTTTCTTTTAATGATTAGAATTTATAAATTTTTTATAAATGATATGTGTTAGGTTATGTAAAATGAGATTTTTCAGGCCTAAATTAAATATTAAAAGTTCATATTTTTATATCATGTTTGAAAAATAAATAAAATTTTTATTTACTTTTTTCTTCCATTAAAATATTTATGTTTATAAAATATTTATGAAATGTGAATATTGTGTATGCTAAATTTATGAGATAAAATTATTCTAGAATATTTTTATGCCACACATTACATGTTATATATGACAACATGTGATTTAGTTTTCATCTACATTAACCTCAGTTTTTAATTGAAGTTATCATCTTGAATATAGTTGCTAAATATAGTTTGTGAATATTAGGTTTTATTGCTATCATGAATTGGATTATCCCTTGAGTAAAGTATCATCCGGTATAGGAAATTTGGGTTAGATTTACCATTTTTATAGAGGCTTATGAATTGTCCTAGAAAGGTGGGGGTTCTCTATATATGGATCTAGGCTTACTCATGTGAATATTTCAATCTCATAAAATTATAAACCTTTATAAGAATATTTTATATAACTTATTCACGAAATTCATTTAGATATCTATGAATATGTTTGGATCCTATTTTTGGGTGAGTAACACAAACTTGTGTGTTGTGTAAAGAGTTTCACATTAATGTAGTGTTAACACATTAATTTAGTGGATGGAATAGTGATTACAAAACTAAATTATTAGAATCATGAATACATAAAGGAATTAAACATGAGATGATAAAAGTTTAATGAGATTAAATAATTATAAATTTAATATATATGTGATATATATTAAAATGGGGATAATTTTTAAAATAAAACCCCTTAAATATTGAATGTGATATTACATACAAAGAAAAAACATTTCAATAACTCAATCATCCAATTTGGAAGGTTCTACTAAATCAGGGTTCCCTTATATTATCTTATATAAGGTGTGGTGGAAATGGATAAGCCTAAAAGTTAGGTAACCAAATTTGATTGTAATATTTTGGTGACACTTAACTAGGAAATGCTAAGAGTTAGAATACCATAGGAATAAAGTTGATTTTACAAATATTATGGATTTGGGAAAAGAGTTTCCTACTCACCTATCCAAGAATCATAACTATTATTATTAGGATGATTCCCTACATAAAAAACTAAGCAGTGAGATGAATTTCAACACAAACTCATTACTCAGTGAAATATGGATCTTAGCTCATTAAATGGATATGATGTGTGGGTTTATAATTTTATTGGGATTGATTTAATTAAAATTACTTGATTAAATTATATAAATAATTATACACACCCATAGATGTGTATTTTTTTAGATTATGTCACAATTCATGTGAATCATTTTGAGATCCCTTAAGGGAATAACCTATAAAATGGTACTAGATTGGTATCTAAGTTTGAGAATTCTTCTCAAAGGGAATAATTATGAGCATATGAATGTAAATGATAGGGAGAAAAATTTCACCAACTCTGACTCGTGGATATTGGATACTAGGTGAGCGTCATAAAGTTTTTTGATAAACATAGACTTGGAGATATGAATTAATTGATAAAGGGTGAAGTGGATCTTTATATCAGCAATGGAGCAAGAGTTTCTACATTTAAATTCAGTACTTATGATCTAATTTTACTAAGTGGATTAGTTATAGAATTTAAGAACTATTATTATGTTAAATCCATTAATAGAAATTTGATTTCTATATCTAATTTTGACAATATGGGTTTTTCAATAATAATTAAGAATAAGAGTTTATATATATATATGAATGAAATGTTTTATGGAATTAATAATATGATAAATTTTATATATATTCTAGATATGGATAATATTGTTAATAACTTTTAAAATAAGAAGGTAATGGTTGGTTTTAATTCCACCTTCCATTGGAATTTTCACGGACACATGTCCTGTCGTAGAACCTGTTGAAAAATCATTGATAAACTCCCTGTATATAATATAATGACAAACCTTAGGGTCACTTCAAAGAGGTAGTGTGTTTTTCTTAGTAAATCCTCTAAAATATTTTTGGTTTCTTATTTATTTTTAAATAAGTAAGGAAATAATGAAAAACCAGATATGGAATAAATAAATCAAAGAGAAAATAGTGGAAAGAAGATGAAAAAAAAATTAGAAGAAAGATTTAAAAATTGTAAATTTTTACACTCTTCCACTACCTATAATTTATATATTGAAGAATTAAATCATTGAACTCACAACCTTACTTGATGAATGAGTGATGTATTGACTTAATCACCTCCATATCTAAAAATAATGAATACCCATGCAAGGATTTCTCACAATGTATAGAATATTATTTTATAATAACTCAAATGAAAATGCTTCAAAAATAATTATTCCTAGTTGAAATAATAAATTTAAGGAAATATAGACACATATCATCACTTACCTTAATATAATAAAATGAAACAAATAAATAATGGTAAAGTATTAAAGAAAGAGAGTGGAAAAAATTTCTAGAAGTGAGTAAGTTATTGCATCCCAAATTCAACATCGCTTTCATCTAAGAGATGGGATATAAATTATCAACTAGTATTCAAATTTCCAAAAAGAATCAATCTACACTTCCTAGAACATAGAAAATTATCCATCCATTTATGAAGGTAGAATATCTTACCATAGAGTAAGATAACAAACAATTTTTATTTACAATAGAGTTTACAAACAAAGAACAATATTAAAGAGAGACCTCAAGAGAATAATGAGGAATGAACTCAACATGAATTCAACCCCCCCTATTTATAGACAAATATATAAAACATTCACAAACAATTCTAATAATTTTTGTCATTCACATGACATGCTCCCTAGTTGATCTTCATATTACTATATTGAGACTTAATTGGATCCAAAAAACCACTTGAAAACACAAATTGATCAATAAGAAATATCTCAGGGTGTTTCCTTACTGTCATCAACTCAACATCTCATATTCAGGGACTTCATGTGGTTATTGGTTACTAATCATTATCTCTTTCATTATTACTTCATATTAACCCCTCAAATAGAATGGTTTCCCCATATGTGGGTCTGATTCCTAGATCAAGATTCCTAGAAAAGATTTTATGATGTCCTCCTTGAGTCTATCTTTTCAAGATGGAGCTCAATCTTTGATCTCTCTTTCTTTTATTTTATATTGAGAATTTTATGGATGGCATGGAATTTTTAAATCTGTAGCAGTATAACTAAAAATTTCAAAATTGTTAAACCTTAAGAATGGAACCCATTAACCTTTAAAGAAACCAAATAATGGATCTCAATATTACAGAAGTGTTTAACCATATAAATTATCCTTTTATATGGTATCCTTCTATGTATCATCCTTATATGCAGCATCCTCATACGTAGCATCATATTATTATGTTTCTTCATTCTTACGTGATTATTTTTAAGCATTATAGCTTATAAGATTAACCTTACATATTTTTGTAACACCCCAAGACTTTATAATATATTTACTTTATAATAAATTTAATTTCATTGATAGCTTGTAATATATGAAACATTGGGTTTAAACAAAACACAGTTTAGTCAAGCTTTTCACACATAGTATAAAATTAATTTTTGAGAATTTTTGAAATTTTATTTGAAAAAAAAATAATTTTTTAAATCATCATATCAAAATTTTCTATCGGTGAATTTTTGGTATTTTTCTGAAAATTTTTATTTTTTGATGAATAGTGAAAAATACTGAATTTTAATTGAAAACTCTCTTTTAGTTTAAATAATTTATAATGTAAATTTTTTTTTTAGTTTTTTTAAAAGTAAAATTAGTTAAATTATATATCCATTAATTCACTTTAGTTCATTAGAATCATTTTAAAATTTAATTTAGATATAAAAACTTTATAAACTTCTGAACATTTCACTTTAAAAATCCACTTTCTCATCACGTCTATAGGATTAATTTTCAATTAAAATTTTCCAATTATGTAAATTTAATTTGGAAAAATGGATTGTGTATTTTTAATAATAATTATTTATAATTTATAATAAGTTAAACTTAATTTTTTACCAAAATTAATAGTGGAAATGATAAAAATTAATTACCATGATTCAGGTAAAAATTGGTTTATTGAGGGGTTAAATTAAGAATATAAGGGTTAAAATGACCTATCAATTTTTTCAACACCCATTTTATGGAAATATTTCGACCTTTATGAACTTAGGATAAATTTTTATGAGTTTTGGGATACTTTTACATGAAAGTGACCTATATAATATGTTAAAGTAAAGAAAAAAGACAAAAAGGAAAATTTATTCCTTTCAATATCTATAATGCACTAAGATAGGTACAAAAACAAAATAAAAGAGTTTATAAATATTATTAAAAAATATAAATAATTTTATGTTATCATACTAATTTATCTTTAATTTTTATAGATTATTTAATTACATAAAATTCTTAATAAATGCCAATGTTGTAATTATTTAGTTAATAAAAAATGAAATAATCGATACTAAAAATAATAAAAGTGAACTAAATTGAATGAATTATTATGTTAAAATATTTTTATAGATTAATTTATCATTATAAATAAGTTTTAATATAATATATTATAATTTAATCATTGAATTGATATTTTTAAATTCAATTTAAATGAAAAATGTAAAAATTGACATTAATGTTATTTTATGATAAATTATATTATATTAAATGATTTAAAATTACAAAAAAAATATTATGAAAAGTTATGTTTAAATTATAATAAATATAAAATATGTTCCATTAATGTACTAATTTATCTTTTATAATGAATATATTGACCCCAAGATAGTAAAAACTTTGTTAGCATGGTTAAGGTTAAAGAGGAGTTTTTGCACGTTAAATGCGCTTGTGTTAAAATTAGTTTTCAAAAAATATAAGATTTTTATTTTATAAATTATGTTAAATATTTATAACCAGTGGTTCTAAATTATATAATAATTCTCACTTTAATTTAGTCTTAAAAGATAAATTACCTAGGTTAGAACACTAGATACCGTAGTGAAAACTCAAAATGGTAAAAGTAGGGAAACTTAGAAGTTAAGGATAAAAATGTTTAAAAAAAGTGTTTTATTATATGGTGGAGTTGTATATAGACCATAACATCCCTAAAAACATTTAATTATCAGTTTTGGAGACAATTTAAGAAATATTTAACTTCTAATAGTGAATACTTTTGGGTATTTACAAGAATGTCACTCCTCCTCAACTATAAAAGGGCACTCTCTCTCCTCGCTTATTCACACCTTCAAACCACTTTGGTTCATCCAAAACCTGAAAAAATAACATTATAAATTTATTAAACTCATCTTATAAGCCTTATTTTTTAATAAATTCAACATTTTAAGGTTTTAGTGAAAACCTAAGGTGGATACCCAAAGAAGTGGTATTGTTCTTCAATGAGCATCTTTATTTTACTTCTTTCTACAAATCCTTCAATTTTTATTAAACTATGATGATAAAATAAAATCAGTATCTTAAATATACTGGGATTTTTTTGTAATAATTTTATTACCTTCAACCATATCATCTTTCATAAAATGTTTTATTAAATCGTTGTTTGTGTGTACGGCGGACTACTGCCTCACGAACCGATGTCGTTTGTTTTTTCATTTCCACCTCTCAAGTTGGGTATGATGATTTATATAAAGTATATATATAATATTTATAATATATTTATACCTCTTGAGTCATTGTATCATATATATATATATATATATATTGACCTTCAATTCCTTAGGAGATACGATAACATCGCTAGTGTGTATGGTGGACTACCGCCTCGCGAAGTAATGTGATTCTTCTTTCACCAACACTTCACATGGAAGGGGATAAAGATAAATTTTACAATTATATGTGATATAAATTAAATAATTATAATATTAATGACATATTTATCCTTATATAAAGATAATATATATCATTTTAATTCTTTCCTTTTCACTTATATAAAGATGAAAACATTGTTAATGTACGTGTGGACTTTCACGTTCATGGAGCGATTTGACTCTCTTTTAATCACCACAACACATGAATGATATATATAATATGTTATTAATAAAATTATTATAATTTTTTAAAGGTAAAATATTACTTACCTCCTTTCCATAATTATCATTGAAAAATGGAAACGTTACACATGCGTATGTATGGCCTACCATCTCCATGATCGTAACGTACTTCATTTTTCATAACCATCATTAATGATTGATATTAAAAGTATAATTAATGTATAAATATGATAATTATTTCATGATTATTATTCTTTAGATGATAAAACTATGTAATATGTGCAAGAATCGGATCTTTAATGAAAAACATGCATGAGAAAACAAGGCAATTAACACCCAAAACAATGAAAATAATGAAACATTATTAACAAATGGGAGATAATATTTTATAAAGTATAATATATAATATCATAAATATTAATATGGTTCTATATTAAATTAATAAAAAAATTAATACCACTATACGGGAGGTTAAATCACATTCAATAAAAAGGAAGTGTGTGTTAAGGTATTTTTGTCTCAATTTTACTTTTTTGAGATGTACGTTATATTGTGCACCTATATTCTTTCAAAAGGGGTATATAAAGACTATTTGACATGTAATATAATGAATAATCCATTCTTAAGAGTATTTTAAGTTTCAATTGGAATTATTTCATCCAAGGGGATTTGAATTGAAAATTACCAAGTGGTAAAAGTTATTGTGAAATCACACTTTCTTTTGGGATTGTTAACTTTATCTTAAAATAATCACTTCACTGTAATAATTTTTCATTTGAAATTACATTTATCTTAAATATAAATATTATTTGATGATGAATATTATTATTTCCAAAACATTATACCATTTTTTATACGGTGCTTACATTTAAAGTTATTTGATTAATTGGGGAAATAATGACAAATTCATATCCTTTACGCAATACGGATATTTAATGATAAGTAATTTTGTTTATGAATTAAAATTATTATTATTTATAGATATATATATATATAAGAAATTATTTGGATATGATGTACATGGGTTGGGGACTGATTAATGCAAGCCCATCAATGCATCAGTAGTATCATAAGACAAAATCAGTTGCCCAAACCCTATGCATTTGTAACCAGCATTTTTAAACTATATTATAAAAGGTCTTGACAGTATTATGTTCTAAACCACATTTTAAAAGGTATTAATATTAAAGGTATCATGTTCTTGGGAAACATGAAATCTGATAATTAAGAATTTCCTTTATTTCAGTTAGTATTATTATCCATGAGATTTTTTCTATGACATTATCTATGGATGCATTTCATTCTATGCTTATTGATTAAATGGAATGGGTTATAAGTTATTTACATTTCCATATTTATTATTCTTTATCATATCATGATATTAAAGTTATTTAAATGGCATGTATTCTTAGTTATTTACCATTCTATATTGATTATTCTTATTGATTCATGATAGCTTCCTCTTTACTTAACACTTACTGAGAATTTGAGATCATCGTTATTTTTTATTTTCTCAAAGAAACCATGAAGTGTACTATGTTTAATATGAAAAGATATCCTAGAGGAAATAATTTTATTCTCAAAAAAATTATGTTGTAATTTTTATTTTCAAATGTAATGAATGACTTAAGTATGTATCTAGTTTACCAAGGATACTAAACTATTAAATCCTCCAGGATGAAATTTCTTATATCTATGATAATGTAATAAATTAGGAACTATATCTAGGCTTCTAGAGTTGGGGTTTCTATATTTGATATCGTAGGAAGTTTAGTAGAAACCTTGGAAACTAGATTTAGGAAAACATAGATTATGGAACATAACCCTAATATAGACTTTGAGGATAAGTATATAAGAACATCCTAAATTTTTTGTAAGGAAGATATTATTTAGGTTATCCTAGAAATATATCCATTTTTTGATACTACAAGTGGATTTGGTTCTGGCATAGAGTTACTTAGGGTTAATAACTCTAAAAAAGGGTGCATTATGATAGACCTAATCATCATGTTGTGTATAACAACGGGACTTACTATGTACCTAGTTTAACACTACTGGGGGATATTATTAAGATAATTCAAATTTTCTTTATGAACTATTATGATGGATTAAAACATAGTGATATTCCCAAAGAAACTATATTTATGATTATGATATTATCTAGGTATAAATTTTTTAATTTATGTTAAGTATTTCGAAATATTTGGGATTATAAATTATGTTTCATAATGATATGATATAATCTAATGTATACCATCATTTAGAAATGGTTACCAATATAAGGAATGGTAATTGCATCAATGCATGTAATACATTAATAATATAAGTGGTTTTTTGAAGTTTAAATTGTTTTCAATTTCTTGAGAATGTGAAAAGGTCGCTGATTTCTAACTGTGGTGATTATAGAACTATTCAATAAGTTCTAATGACATGTTTCATAGGGAACATTATTTACAAAATTTCTTGGAAGATTGAATAATTCCATGCAATATTAACTTCTTATTACATGAATAAGTAAATAGATGGTATTATTATGCAAAAAATAAAAAAATTAATTAAGGTTGGATGAAGAGTCTTTAAGAAGGTTGTCTTGTTTGACTTTCACTTCATAAGGTTTTGGCTAAGAATTTTAATGATTAGAATATTAAAAATTAGCCAAAAATGGCCATCCATGCCACACCACTATTGAGATTGACGTATCCCATCTATCAGGTTACATAGAATGCACAAGACATGCACATGAGCAGGGGTATGCCACCGTGTGTGGCATTATGGAAGTGAAGAGGAGCGTAGGCATGGGGAAGTGCCGGCATTACTTGGTAACCAATTCTGGTTGAGGGAAGTTGAGGATTATATTATAAGGTAGCTGAAATTTTTGAGTCATTTCAATGTGGGAATATATAAATATTCTACCAAAATAATACCAATCATCTGATTAGCACATTTGATCATCCTGGCCATCTGAACTCTTCAACAACATCATCCTCATGCTTATCCTCGACCGAGAGAACTTGTTTGTTGAGTTCTTCACACAGCGTTATCTAGAGCTCAAACATAGCTTTCGCATCAATGTTTCATCATTCCAAAAAACCATTTATGATCTAAAATATACACAGAATCATTTATGTGATTCAATAAAGATCAAACTGAAGGTAAATTTGATTAAAGTTTCTAGGAATTCTTCTCATCAGGACCTCCATGTAGTGATTTCAATAGAACTTGAGTAACGATCATGGAGCTTTGTTTATATCTTCTAATGATATAAGTATGATCTAAATAATTTGATGATATGTTTTCATGAATTAAATTATGAACAAACATAATGTTTTATGATGTGAAAAAAATTGTTTTTTTAGTGATTGTGTACTTCAGTTATCACGGAATAGAGACAGTATGCTTAAGGTAGTTTGTGTGCTTGAGTCGAGTCAATGGAATGATGCTTATAAATACCCAAGAGTGGGTTTATTTTTTTGGTTTTGATAATTTTTGTGAGAAGATCTTATTTCTGAAGAAATAAAGAATCCCGAATGCTCTGGTTCATGATAGACAGAAGATCCATGCATACTCTATTTATGTGAAGAAGAAGACTTCCACGGGTAACCTATATGTGCCTAGAACACTAGTGTTGCTTTTCATAGAATAGTGTTTAGAGAATAAACTGAGCTAATTCATTTCTCTGATGCGTATATCTACTGTTATTTGTGAAAAAAATTTATAAGGAATCGAGAACTATGTTTATACACACAATATCTCATGTATAAGGCCTTGCACGCACCATCTCTATACTCATTTGGGTTTGTGTGCAAAAAGGAATAATTATTGAGCATACATTGTTAATTTTTGAATTGTGAGTATCATGAAGGAGTTGTACACACAAGGAAGAATATTTCATTCACATTCACATGAAAAGAGATATTAAATAGATAGTGTGTGTGTGTGTGTGTGTGTGAGTGTGAAAAGGTGAACAGTGTTCATGGAAGTGTGTAAACTCATTTACACATCACTTGAAGAAGCGTGTTTCAAGTATGCATATGGAATAATGATTTCATAAAATGAGAAGACCATATAGTGTTTTAATTACATGTATGATATTTGAAGAAATGAAATTGCAATATACATTTCTTAATTAGTGTGTAGAGTTTTGAGACTAAATCCAAGATAGTTTTATCATTGGTATTTCAGAAGAATTTTTGTGTCTGATTTTTCAGTTTTAAGTGAGGTAGGGTCTTTAGTAGAAGAAATTACATTTTCCTGAGCAATGTTGTACTGGGACAGCTGACATTTTACATGTGATCTATTTTATATGATAAAGGTTTATAATTAATCAGAATATTTTATTGAGTAGAATTGAAGTAGAACAAGTTCAACAGATCAATGAATCAAAATTTAGTGGAAGTTGAAGACATGTTCATAAGAGGTATTAATTGAAGAGATGGTGGGATACCAGTATAAATAACATGATCTTTTTAGTAGATAACTCAACTGGAAGGTGTCAGTATAAAGAAAACTGGTGGGATTCTAGTTTAAAGATCCTATTGGGATACAGCCCACAGTAATCAGTTGTGATCAGACATTATGGGAGTTTAACTGTTAGGAATTTTGAGAGATTTTCTATATTTGTAATCACATTGCTTATTACTAGTGGAAATTTTATATCTCAGATTATCTCGAACACAACAAGGATTTAGTCACCCACATCAGGGGAAAACCTTTTAAAAATTCATGTGTGATTTTTCAGTGTTTACATTTGTTTTCATATGAGATAAGTGAGACTCTAAAAATGATAGATTGAGATCTTAACTGATTTTAGATGTTGATTTAAAAAGAATAAATTGTAAAAGTACATCATTGATTCACCCCCTCCCCATATCAATGATATAACCGAACATTGACTCTTCATGTGGTATCATTAGACAAGGTTCCCTCTATTAGGATCCAATATTTACTTAAGATCTATTGATGGAGAGTTTTAATTCATTCAAAAATAGAGGAGTACTTTCTTCAATAAAAAAACTATTATGGATGAAAGAATTTAATGCTTCCATATCTTATATCATAAGTCCTTGAAGTTATTGATACTATAACATTTGGTTTTATACTACCAAGAGTAGATTCTCCCATTTCACATGATAATAAGAAAAATATTGAAATAGATGGGAAATCCAAAAATGATATTTTTTCATACTTATCTAAAAAAATCACTAAAGTTATGGGATTAAAAATGGACAAGGAGATGTTGGATAAACTGGAGAATATATATGGAGGGAATGGGAATATCAAATAATCCAAAATTCAGAATCTAGAGAGAAAAGTTTAAAGATATTCAAATGGATGATGATGAGATAGTTTATGACTACTTTACTATGGTGAATGATATTGTAAGTCATATAAGGGGTTTTTGAGAAACTTTTGAAGATTCATTTGCTGTCGAAAAATTAATGCATAATTTTCCTAACAGATTTGACTCAAATATTTCTTCATTTTGAGAAGTTAGAGATGTATCTATTAATGAATTACATAATACACTTCTTAATTATGATATGAGAAAAAATACCATGTTCAAAAAGAAATCCCAGGAGAAAATTGATTTCAAAGAAATGAAAAGTCTCAATATGAATGAAAAGAATGATAAACCATTATCAGATTCTAATCAGGATGAGTTTATTGATACTGATTATAAAAGAGTCGTGACTTTTATTTTTAAAAATTTTAGAAGATGAAGAGGAAAATTTAACGGTGTTCTTCCCTTAATGTGATTTAATTGTCATCAAATTCAAAAAAAATTGATTGTCCAAATAAAGTTTTTGATGATTCTGATAGTGGTGATGATGATGATGACTGTATTAAAAGAATATCTAAAAAGGTTATAGAGGGTGATAGTGGAAATATGAAAATTTTTCAAGGAAGTGAAATAAAAATCTGATGAGTAGAAGAGTAGATGAATACTCTTTATCATGGACTGAATCATAATATATAGGTTCAAATAAAAATAATAAAACCTTCATAGAATAAGTTAAGAGGAAAGTTTATTCCTCAAGCAGTGATGATAAAGAAGAAGAAATCTATCATGAGTACATTCTAAGATCTAAAAGTTTATAATATCTTGATCAAAACACTCTACTCAACAAAAGAATCAAAATTATGGAGAGAGAGAAAAGGAAAAAAATAATAATGAGAATGATCTTATTGAAGTGATAAAAACTTCTAAGGTGATAATTTTAGAATAGGAGAAAATGTGGAAATATCTTAATGAAAAATTAGCTAAAAAAGAAGAAGAATTGGGTGCGACACAGTCTAGGTGTCTTAAAGCATAAAAAACTTTTAAAAAGATGCAAGATGATTTTGATAAAGTAGTTAATGTTCAAGATGAATCATTTAAAGATACTATGAAGAATAGTCAAATGAAAAAAATACAGGTTAATTTTGATTTTATCAGTGATACTAAATCTATTTCATCGAGTGGCATATATTCTGACATAAAAATTGGAAGAACATGGATTGTTGATGATATCAAGAACTTGAGTAAGTTTGAAAAATAATTTTCTCTAAGAATAAGAAGAAATAAGGGTAGGAGTGTATCCAGACAACAAGTAGTTTATCACCAACAAAATTTTCAAGATTATAGAAGACAAAGTTTTAGAGGTTATTGTTGGTGTTGTGGTAAATTTGGTAAAAAATCCTAAAACTACTAGAATAATATTTCACTCCCTCAAAATTGTCATTTACCAAGGGAAATAAATTATGAAAAGAAAAGAATCATCTCTGTGAGAAGAAGGAACAATCCTGGTATGTAGAAGTTTTTCACTAAGAAATCAATAAGTCTAACTACTCAGAATAATCCTAAATGTCTAAAGGAAATTTTTAAAATATGTGACCAACAAGTTCATTGTGATCAATATTTTATGACAACACTTCTAGGAAATTTACTACAGGATACTAAAGCAAAGATAGATCAAATAAAATAAAAAGCATCTGATCAATTTATTAAACACATATAAAGAGGGAAGAAAAATAATGGTCAAATCAATGAGATTCAAAACAAAAAATAAATGTTCTTAGAAATATTCTCAGGCTAATATTGGAAGAAAATAAAGACTCGGATTGAGAGGAAAATCTCAGTCTAAATGTTATTTTTAAGAAACCAAGAGTTCACTCATTATTCTCTATTATTTTATGTGTTTTAAACTAAAAATGCAGGGAATTAAAGGTGATGTTTAAGGTTATCACTTCTAGATATCATTATGATGTTGTGCTTTATCAAGTCTACTAATTTTTATAAAATGAAATAAAAGTGTGAATCCCTTAAGGGGGAGCGATGTTGATAATGAATAAGAAAATGTTGGACATATTCAAAAATAAAGTCCATGGTATTATAATCACCCTTTTATCCCTTATTCTTAATTGTATTATGTTTTCAATTAAGGGGGAGTGCTTGGTTGATGACTAAGTAAAAAAATAGGGGGAGATTTATCCTTTTCACTCTAACTTTCTAATGTGTTTGTTAAAGTATATGAGGATTTAGCATTTCATTGATAAATATGATTATTTATAATCCCTTGAATAATAATTGAGAAATTCTGAGTATAATTACACATACATGGAATTTTATAGACAACTCAGACATACCTGGTTATATCTCTCTTATTTTCTAAACAGGTTTATACCATGTAGACTTAGAGTTGATTAAATAAAAGATATTTGCTAATAAAAACTATGTGATATTATTCCTCCCTTTAAAGTGATTATGGGATTTTTATATAAAAGAGATGGTCATGTTTTCAAGAGTAAAATGTGATGAGTTTAATTCTTTCTTATAATGTTATCTTTGGTTTTATTTCCAACAATGTGGATAAGATTTCATTGAGTTTTAAACAAAGTGAGAATTGGAAACAAATCTAAAGGGGGATATTGAATAATCCAAGTGGTTTTTTGAAGTTGAAATTTTTGTTAATTGCTTGAGAATATGAAAAATTCAACTACTTCTAAGTGTGATGATTGTAGAATTGTTCAGTAAGTTCTAACGACCTATTCTAGAGAAAATATTTTTTACAACATTGCTTGTAATATTGAATAATTTCATGCAATATGAACTTATTATTTCATGAAGAAGTAAAGAGATGGAATTATTATGAAAAAATAAAAATGTTAATTCATTAAGGTTAGATGAAAAGTATTTAAGAAGTTTGGATTGTTTGACTTTCACTTCAAAAGTTTTTTGGATAATAATTTTAATGATTAGAATATTAAAAATTATCCAACAAATAGCCATCCATGTCGCACCATTTTTGAGGTTAAGGTATCCCAGTGAGCAGGTTACATAGCATGAACCTAACATGCATATGAGCAGGTATATTCCACCATGTGTAGCGGCATGCAAGCGAAGGGGAGCGCAGGCATGGGGTGGTGCCAACACAACTCGGTAACCAATTCTAGTTGAGGGAAGCTTCAGATTTTTTTATAAGGTAGCCGAAATTTGTGATCTGTTTCGATGTGGGAACACATTACTATTGCACTGAAATAATAACAAATATTTGATCAGCACATCTGATCATCCTATATGTTCGAACACTTTGACTTTATCGTCTCCATCATCGGCCTTGACCGAGAGCACTTGCTCGCTGAGTTCTTCATACAACATCATCTGCAGCTCGAACTTAGCTTTCTTATCAACATTTCATCAATCTGAAAAACCATATATGATCAAAAATATACACAAAATCATCTTCAAGATTCAATAACAATCAAACAAAATGTAAAGTTTGTAAAACCCCAAGATTCCAGGGTATGTTTCCCTTTGAATAATGTAGTAGCTTGAATTTTATGCAACTTGGAGTTTTAACACACCACGACCAATAAAACTAGCCGTTATGAATAGTAATAATACCCACATTTTGAAATTTTATAAATTTTATTTTTAAAAATGGAATTCATTTTTGAATTTATAATATTGAAATTATCTTAGGGTGAATTTTTGTAATTTTTCTGAAAACTTTCAATTTGAAATGAATAGTGAAAAACACTACGTTATTGTTTAAAACCAATTTTTTTTTAAATAATTAGTTATATTATTTTAATTTATTTTAGGTAAAAATAGATACATAATACCTATATATTTTCAATTTAATTCATTGGATTCATTTTATAATAAGTTTAGATATATAAAATTTTATTGAACTTTTTACCGTCTTTTACCCACCTTCTAGGAGCATTTACAAATTTGCATAAAACATAATTTTACCACTTCTGTGAGTAGAATTTCAAAAATCATAGAGACATAATTGAAATCCATAAGTAAAATGTGGTTCAATAAGATGAAAATAATTTTTGGTGAATAGTAACTTTTGACTTTTATTTACCGGAGTTTAAAGTAAATTGGGTAATTAAGGGTAAAATGATATTATAATTACCCTAATACATGTCCTAATTCTATTGGATAATTTTAATTCGACCAAAAACAACCTTAGTAATAAAATATGATCATTTTGGTCCACTTGGATTAGATTAGGAAATTTATTAATATTTTATTTAAAGAAAAGTTAAAAGAGTTAAATTCGAAGTTTAATAACTAAACCATTTTTAATATAGGGTTACACACAATATAAATTCGACTATAAATATTAATTAGAAATATAAAAGTATTTTCAACATAATGATATTTTATTTATAATTTTTAGATGTTAAATAATTTAATTTATTAATGACACAATGATGATGCAGTAATTACCTTAATAATGAAATATTAAAATTATTGATATTATAAATATCCAAATAAATGTAAATTGATACTTATGATAAATTACACTAATTTTATAGTTTAATATGAAATGTTAGAGTTGAGTAAATAAATTTTATTTGAATTGATAAATCTTTAATGGCTTTAAAAAAAATCAAATACTAAATAGTGTCAAAATTGACATAATTGAGTTTTTAAAACATATATTATATTATTAATTGATATAATATTCCTAAAAATCTAAGTTTCAGTCAAAGTACTTAGATAAGGTTATATATATTAATAATAAACCACATGGGGTTATATTGTCTTGTTATAGTAAGTTTATTAACCATATAATATAAGAATACAAGGAGACATGGTAAATATCAAACTATTTAACTAAGAGTTAAATCTAAAAGATAAGGTTAATATGGTGACCCAAACATGTCCAAAACATATTGGTTGAGATTTTTTCGACGCATCCCCACCTTAGCCTATAAATAAATCATTTTGGATCCATTATAAACTGAAAATGATTTTATTATAAAATAATATTTCAATCTTTTCCTAAAGTGACCCTCACCTCTATTATAAAAGGGTACTTCCCCTTTGGATCCATTCTATTTACTATGATGTTATTATAAAAGTGGTACAACCATATTCATTATTTTATCTATCATATGAATGAAAAATTCACCATACGTGTGTACGTACAACTTACCGCCTCCACGTCATGGTGTAGTTTGTAATTCAAACACTTCATTATTTGGATGGGTATAATAATGAGTATAAATGATGTAAATAATAAATATAACATGTTAATGATTCTTTATATATGATATACCATCCAATTATATACAATTTCACCATAAATATAATGATATTGTCGCTCGTGCGTACGTACGGATTACCGTCTCCACAAACGCGATGAGATTCATTCCCCATCGTAATCATTCAAGAATAATTTTCATTTTATGATTAAAAAAAATTATGAACATAATATAATTCTTTATATGAATCAAATACATCCTACCCATAACAAACATGACTTACATAACCAATCATATAAAGGAAAATGAATCAGTTAACACCCAAAATGATGATACTACTAAAATATTATTAACAAAGCAATATTATAAGATCGTATAAGATATCATATTTATGTATATGATTCTTGTATAATTTAATAAAAATGTTTTAACTATTATATATGAGGTTAATATACCATTGAATAAGGAAAATTTCAAGGTAAGGGTTAATTTCACAATCTCTTTATTATCTGAGGTTGTTTTTACGTAAGTATCTACAGGGACCACTTTATCATCTAAATCCATGTTTCTTAAAAATGTATTTCAAAACATTTTTACTATTTACTAGACTATGGGTTAAATCTATTTATACCCTTGTTTGAATTTTTATAAAATGGTTTGAATGGAATATTTCCATCATTTTCCAAACAAGGTACTTTATGACATTTTTGCCAAAATTAAGGTAAGAATGTTTTTTTTAACTTATATGGAAGGTGTGGCTATTTTCTGCCATTATATCATCGTCGAAGCTTCCCGTAAAAGATTATAAGAATATTTTCAAAATAATTATTTTCTTTTATAATTATGTGACATTAAATGATTTCAAAATAAAAAGAGGTATTTATTTCAAATAGTTTTCATTTCATTTATGTCAACATCCTTTGATGGATTTTAAACTTGTTTGAAGTTGATTTATTATGATACAAATATTCCATATTGTATTGAAGGTTTTATGATATGTTTGACTATGGATGTGTTATTTTTACATCATTCATGTTTTATGGAAAAATTATTGAAATTTCATATACTAGTTTTAATGTGAATGTTTATGTTATGTTTAAACATTTTCATATAAGGAATGCATTTTACTTAGTAAGTGATGGGTGGAGCCCACTATAGCTCCTTGATGCATCAGTAGGTCTCATGAGACAAACTATTGTCTTAGAACAAGGCCTTGATAGAATCTTATTTGTAGTCTTGGCACAAGGCCTTGACTATGTGGTTATGAAGTCTGGCATTATGCATTCCATCATTATGAAAGTGGATATTGATATTTCATGTGATTATTAGACTAGTATAATATCCATGTGAATAATTAAATGGAATCATTTGATTTTATATTTTCTATATTATGCTAAAGTTTAAGTTTAAAAGGATTTTGTTTTATTCTTATACATTTCCTTAAATTTTTATACTTATTTATGAAAGTTTACTCTATATTTTTATCCTTACTGAGCATTTGAGCTCACCCCTTTCTATGTTTTATTTTTTCCAGGATGTGAAGAAGTATTTTATAGTTGACCTATAGAGATAGGTCAAGGATATAAGTGTGTTAAAAAGGGGAAAAAATGTTGTTGATGTTTTTATTTCATGATGTAATGTAAAACTTATGAATGTATCTTGTACTTCCAAGGCTACTAAACTGATCGGTCTTTCGGGACATGATTTCTTGTATTATGCCAATGTTAGGTAATAATGAACCGAATCTGGGTAACTGGGGTCAGGGCGTTATAGTTGGTATCAAAGGAAGATTAGTACAAACCTGGGAAACTAGATTTAGATAAACTCTGATTAGAGCACATTACCCTAAGATAGACTTTGAGTATTGGTATATAAGAACTTCCTAGAATCATTGTAAAGTAGAGATTTTGTGTATTTACCAAGAAATACATCCATTTATGGATACTATTAGGTAGAGGCAGCTCTATAACAGATGTACCTAGGAGTGAAAACTCCAACAAGGAGTTTCTGGCTTGACCCGGGGTCTCTTGGTACACAGCAACGGGACTCATTGCACTCTTGGTTACGACACTCCTAGGGGATATTCTTAGGATAATTCACATTTTCTTTAAAAACCATTATGAAGGATTTATGAGTATATACCTCCTCAAAGAAAACATTTTTTTTATGATTATGTATTATATCCATAAATTGTTCGATTTAAGTTAAGTGTTTTACAAGTTTGGAATTATGTATTGTGATTCATAAACTAATGTAGTGTATTCCATTGTTTAGAAATAGATCTTAGTGAAAGGAATGGAAACCATATCAACGCATGTAATCCATGTAGGGATTTCCCTCCTACTATAGATAATTATAGTGGAGCTAGTTATGAAACTAGTGCTGATCAACTTATCACCATACTGGGACAACTCACTCAGGTTATGAATAATAACCTTACCCATATGGAGCACCCTGATCCACAATGCGGAAGATCAATGTTATACCGCTTCATGAGGCAACAAACACCAACATTCAATGTGAGTACAAATCCATTAGTAGCTGAGCAATGTATAAATTCCTTAGATAAAATATTTCATGCTTTGGGGAGTAGCGAAAGGGAAAATGTTGTCATGAAAGTTCATCACCTCACGGGAGATGTAGATCAATGGTGGTCATTAATCCAAAACACAAAGGAAGATTAAAAATTATAGAACATGGACTATAATGATTTTAAAGATATTTTTTTATAAAAATACTTTCCTCGTGACCATCGAGAAGATATGGAAAGACAATTTCTGAGTCTGAGGAAAAAGAAGGATGAGAATGTTGCAAAGTATTCGGCCAACTTTACAAGGTTATCAAGGCATAAAGAATATTATATACGTAACCCAAGGAGTAAGATTTATCAATTCTTTGATGATTTAAAACTATTTATCCTTTGAGCATTAGTCTCAAAATCCTTCTCATCGTACGAAGATATTGTCTCATACGCTATCAAGATAGAAAAGGAATTCTCTATATCTTATGACTTCAATGCAAATCAAGTGAAGAAGAGATATGTTGATCACTCTGGAAATGGAAATAAGGGGAATAAGGGAAAAGTTTAATTTCCATCCTATGGTAAATATGGGAAGAAACACCCTGGTACTTGCCTGAATGGAATGGGAGTCTGTTACAAGTGTGGTGAAAAAGTCCACCAAACTCGTGATTTCAAGGGAAAGAAAGAGGATGTCAATATTGAATGCTACAATTTTAGAAAAAAGGGACATTATGAAAATGAATTTCCTAAATCTAGGGGAACTTACCTCAGAAAATGCCAAGGGAGAAATTCCATGCTTATGAAATCACTACTACTGAGGTTGAAGCTCTGAAAAACGTGGTGGCAGGAAATTTAATGGTTTCCTCAAGTTTATCCAATGCTTTATTTGATTCTGGATCATCTCATTGTTTCATATCTTCCCAGTTTGCTAAGAAAATTATATATTTTCAATTTTACTTAACAAGGGATTTATCAGTCAAAACTCCTAAGGGAAGTATCATCGCAACAATGTTTTGTGAATCAGTTCCCATTAGGGCATATAAATATTCCTTATCTGCTGATCTCATCATCATACCCATGATTGAATTTGATATAATCCTATGAATGTATTGGATTTCGGACCATGATGTGAAAATATATTGTAAGAAGAAAGAGGTTACAATTTTTGATGATGATAAAGAGTACCTTATCTTTAGAGTAGAAACGTCACCACCTGATTCTTATCTAGATCCACCCCCAGTAGCTCTATTAAATTCAATTATTGGGGAGTAAGAGAATGAAATAATTATGGGTGAGGAAAAGAATGTTGGAATATAGGACATACCTATTGTTCAAGAATATGTTGATGTGTTTCCAAAGTATTTACCTGGACATCCTCTAGAACGAGAAATTGAGTTTTCCATTGATTTAATTCCTGGTTCAAGTCCCATATCAAAGAACCCTTATAGAATGGAAACTGTGGAATTAATGGAACTAAAGAAACAACTAGAGTAATTAAGTAATAAGAGATTTATTTTCCCTAGTGTTTCTCCATGGGCAACCCTTGTACTTTTTGTTAAGAAGAAAGAATAATATATGAGGTTTTGTATTGACTATAGGGAGGTCAATGCCATAACAATAAAGAAAAAGTATCCCCTACCTCACATAGATGATTTATTTGACCAACTTCTTGGATCTCAATATTTTTCAAAGACTGACCTTCGATCTGGATATCATCATTAGTGTGTGAAGAAGGAAGACATTCCAAAAACATCATTTCGAACCAAGTATGGGCATTATGAGTTTACAGTAATGCCTTTTGGATTGACTAATGCACCCTCTGTCTTCATGGATTTAATTAATATATTTTTTAAGGAATATCTTGATGACTTTGTAGTGGTATTTATTGATTATATCTTGGTATACTCAAAAATCTACAAGGATCATGAAAATCACTTGAGCGCTATTCTGAAAACCCTCAGAAGAAATGAATTATATGGGAAGTTTAGCAAGTGTGAATTCTGGCTTCAAGAGATTTCTTTTCTTGGCCATATCATCTCTAAGGATTTAATCTTTATTGATACTTCAAATACCAAGGCAATCCAAGAATGGCCAGCGCTGACAAGTATAACTGAGGTATGTAGTTTTATTAGTTTAGTAGGTTATTATAGATGTTTCATCCAGAATTTTTCCCAGTTGGATAGACCATTAACCAAGCTCACATGTAAAGGGGTTAAATTTGTTTCGACAAAATAGTTTGAAGAATTTTTTTAAAGAACTGAAGAGAAGATTTTTCAACACTTCTATCTTGACTCTACCATCAGGGAACGATGGGTTTTTTATTTATAGTGATGCTTAAAAGAAAGTACTTGGTTGTGTCCTTATGAAGAATGATAGAGTTATTGCCTATACATCACGACAGCTAAAAATTCAAGATCAAAACTATCCCACTCATGATCTTGAGTTAGAAACTGTAATCTTTGCTCTGAAGATATGGAGACACTATATCTATGGTAAAAAATGTGATATTTATACTGATCACAAGAGTTTGAAGTATATTTTCTCACAAAAAGAACTCAACATGAGGAAAAGGAGATGTCTTGAACTACTCAAGGATTATGATTTCACAATACACTACCACCTGGGGAAGTCAAATAAGGTGGAAGATGCTTTGAGTATAAAGGATCATGGAGTTTTGAAAAAGATGATAGTTGAAACTGATTCTATTTTCATGGATCTAGTAATGATGGATATGGGAATAACCATAGAAGGTGAAACATCAGTACTTTTTCAAATGTTTTCCAAACCATCTTTACTAGAAAGGATAGAGTTCTCAGACTGATGATGAGGAGTTTCAAAATACGATTAAAGATGTGAATGATGGGTGATTGAGTGACTTCATATATTAAGATGAAATTTTGAAATTTGGGAAGAGACTTTGTGTTCCTAACATGCCTAATCTAAAAAGGGAATTTTTGGATGATGCTCATAGCTCCAATTTCTCTATACACCCTGGGAGAACCAAGATGTATAGATATTTGAAGGAACATTTTTGGTGGGACAAAATGAAGAGGGAGATTGCTTATTTTTTGTCAAGATGTATGGTTTTTCAGAAAGTGAAAGCTGGAAGGCAATATCCTGGAGGATTCATGCAACCTCTTCCCATACCTGAGTGGAAATGGGATAATATTATGATGGACTTTGTCATGGGACTACCGAAGACTCCTAGAAGGAATGATTCAATATGGGTCATTGTTGATCATCTTACCAAGTCAGCACATTTTCTTGCTATAAGAGAAAAATTACCACTCGAATGTCTAGAAAGACTATATATTAATGAAGTTGTAGGACTCCATGGTGTACCCCTATCAATTGTTTCTGATCGAGATCCCCTTTTTACATCAAGATTTTGCAAAAGTCTTCAGAAGGATTTGGATACTGAACTTCGTTTTAGCACTGCCTACCACCCTCAAACCAATGGACAATCAGAACGGACTATTCAGACCTTAGAAGAAATGTTGAGATCTTGCTCACTTGACTTTCAAGGTGTGTGGGATCAATATTTACATCTGGTAGAATTTTCCTATAATAATAGTTTCCATTAAAGTATTTAGATGGTTCCATATGAAGCGTTACATGGAAATAGATGTTGCACACCAACTTGTTGGGATGATGTTGGTGAAATAAAACTCATAGGCCCAGAACTTGTTGAGTAAACAATGGAAAGGATGAAGGTTATCCAAACCCACATCAAAGCATCGCAAAGTAGGAAAAAGAGCTATGCCGATAATTGAAGGAATGATTTGAAATTTCAATTAGGATATCATGTTTTTTTTTTGAAGGTATCTCCATGGAAGGGTGTTATACGATTCAGTAATAATGGTAAATTGAGTCCTAGGTACATTGGACCTTTTGAAATTCTATAACGAATTGGGGTTTTAGCTTACCATTTGGCAATGTCGCCAAGTCTCCCCAAAGTTCATGATGTGTTCTACGTATCACTATTGAGAAAATACATGTCTGACCCAATGCATGTACTCACTTATGAAGAAATTGAACGGGAACCTGATCTATCTTATTGTGAAGAGCCTGTCAAGATTCTTGATACCAGAGAACAAGTGCTGAGAAATCGGAAAACTTGTCTGGTAAAAGTTCTATGGAGAAACCATAAGATAGAAGTGGCAACGTGGGAACCCAAGGAAATTATGATGAAGAACCACCTGAATCATTTTATGCAGTGATATTCTAGAAATTTTGAGGAAGAAATTATTTTAATTAGGGGATAATGTAACACCCCAAGCTTCCACGGTACGTTTCCCTTTGAATAATTCAGCAGCTTGCATTGTACACAACTTGGAGTTTTAACACACCACGACCAATCAAACTAGACGTTATGAATAGTAATACCCACTTTTTTAAATTTTATAAATTTTATTTTTAAAAATTTACTTCATTTTTGAATTCAGAATATAGAAATTATCTTAGGGTGAATTTTTGGTATTTTTCTAAAAACTTTCAATTTTTGATGAATAGTGAAAAACATTGCGTTATTTTTTATAACCGACCTTTTATTTAAATTATTAGTTATATTATTTTAATTTATTTTAGGTCAAAATAGATACATAATACCTATATATGTTCAATTTATTTCATTGGAGTCATTTTATAATAAGTTTAAATATATAAAATTTTATTGAACTTTTTACCGTCTTTAACCCAACTTCTAGGAGCATTTACAAATTTGCATAAAACTTAATTTTACGGATTTTGTGAGTATAATTTCAAAAATATTAGATACACAGTTGACATCAGTAAGTAAAATATGGTTCAATAAGATGAAAATAATTTTTGGTGAATAGTAACTTTTGACTTTTATTTATCACGGTTAAAAGTAAATTGGGTAATTAAGGGTAAAAGTGATATTATAATTACCATAAAATATAACACCCCAGGTAAATAAAGAATATGACATTTTCATATTTATCCATATTTGTGAATAAAATATTAATATGACTTTAAAGGGGACGCTATGCTCGATGGCGTACCCAACACGCAACAACGAGTTTCTTGGGAATCTTACGTTGCACTCTAATAATAAAATAATATTATTTTAAATGGTAGTTAACATGTAGCCGTTGTAATGGCGGGAATGGATAGAAATAACTAAAATATGATTATGTATGTTCTTAAATGTTTTTACATTTATACAATAAAAGATAAAGTCTTAAAATACGGAAAGAATTCAATTTTAGGCGTATATGCCCTAGTTTTCACTAAAGGTTCACTTATCACCTTTTGATGGAGAACCGTCATTAAATATAGTTTTGTTCACTATTAAACATTCTTTTGGACCAAATAAAACTCTTATTAAGAATCGGGACATCAAAATTTACTTTGTGTAAATTTTTGGTATCTTTCCGATAAAGTTCATTTTTTTAATGAATAGTGTAAAATGTTGTATTTTAATTCAAAACCACTTTTTAATCTAATTTATTTATATGATTAGATTATATTTTGAATTGGTTTTAAAGTGAAATTAGAAAATATTTTTACCATTAAATCCAATAGTGGTCATTGTGATCAATTTCACTTTGAAATCAGACTTAAACTAGTGTCAATCTTTTGATACTTATTGTTTCATAAAAACACGCTATTTGTCATGACAGCGGGAATTAATTATTAAATTAATTAATGTGACTTATATGTTTTGAATTTTGTAAAACGGACTTCATTTTTGATTTCAGAATATCAAATATAGCTTAGGGTGAATTTTTGGGATTTTTCTGAAAAACTTCAATTTTTGATGAATAGTGAAACCACTAAGTGGTACTTATAAAAACTGATTTTCCATTTAAATGAACTTTTGCCATCATTGTGTTTTGATTTTCAAAAATCTGAAATACATGGTTTTCATTAAGAAGTAAAATGTGGTTTAATGAGATTAAAATAATTTTTTGGTGAATAGTAACTTATTAAGTTTTTAATCGCGATTAGTGGTAATTAGTGTAGTTTAAGGTAAAAATAATGCTTTAATAAAATGAGATGAGCTTGAAACATGTCTTACCCTCATTGGTTGTGTCATGGCCGACCAAGACAAGCCATGGGTCAACTTGGGTACCCCATGGATCCACTTTGGTTGGGAAATGACATAAATAACTTTTTATTTAATGTAAAAGTAAAAATGACACAAACATGATATGTTTTACTAAAAAAAAATTTAAATGGGGTTATACAAGTCATATTTTTTATTATAAATATTAATTGGAAAGATAACAAGATTTAATACATCATAGTATTTTTTTTATAATTTTTAGACATTAAATAAATTAAATTATTTATGACATAATAATGATGCAGCGATGACATCATTATTTGACGATTTAAATAAAATGGAAAGATAATGTAAAATATATGAACTACACATGTCCAAAACTTATTTGATGAGTGGATTTCGAAGCCTTATCACCTTATACACTAATTATATCAATTTGGGACCTTTTTAAACCGAAACACATTTTCAAATAAAGTAATATTTCTTTACTTTCCAAAAGTGCCCCTCCTCTCCTCTTATAAAAGGCCCCCACCTCTACCTCATTTCACACACTCCTCAAGCCTTTGGCTCAGCCAAAACCTGCCCATTTACTCTCTCCACATCCCTCTCCTCATCCTAGAGGATTCCCTTTGGGCATAATCCTTTCAAAGGAAGCCTTTAGGCTCAAATCAAAAGGAGTTACACTTTTAAAGGTAATTCATTCTCTCATGTTCATTTGTTTTATTTTGCTTCTCCAAACCCCATAAACTCTTTTTATTTACTTCTTTTGTAACAAAACCAGTATCTTAAATATACTAGGATGTCTTTATAAGATTTATTTGAGCTACACTCTCACAAAAGTACATCAAATGGTTAAAGAACATACGGTTTCCGTGGATGGTGAAATTCTGCCTCCCGAAACGATGATTGTTCAATACTCATTTAACACCTTCAAAGGTGGCCATTATGATGTAACTATTTTTATATATGATATATAATATGTTTATTTTTTATTTATTCTTCTGTATTTTTCATTTTTGTCTTACCTTTATGGCTTCCATTATGGGTATACGCGATATCTTCATTTAAGGAAGTGCGGACTACCGCCCCCTCAAAGTGACTTGATTCGTTAAATACCATATGTGGGATGTATAAAGGATGGAAATATGATATTATATATGATATTATACTGGAATTATAATATACCTTTATATAATTATTATTCCATTCTATAAAATATGAAATAGAAATGAAAGTAGTGTTCATGCGTACGTACGGCTTACCGTCTCCATGAACGGTGCATTTCATTTCTTACCTCTAAATGATTGTGTAATGTTATAAATGCATGCATGTACTGGATATATATGACATATATGATATCTACATAATGAATACAATTCTGGATATAATAAACATTTGGCCACACTAACAACATGTAATTGTAAGAAGTTCACTTTCGACTTAAGAACCAAATATCGGCAAAACAAATATTATTAACTTAAATGATTACATAATGTTTATGACATGGTAATAAGTGGTATAAAAGTAATAATGAAATTGAAAAAGGTTCTTAAGGAAGTATAAATTAACTCAAGTTTATTATTCAGGAGATTAAAGAACGATCGAGTCAAGTCGGACCCGAGGTAAGGGATCCTACTCCTCTCTTTCTTTTTAAGTACACACTTTTATGTCATTCCTTTTAAATCTCATATTTCTTGTTATTGGGATGATATTTTATATTACATTTACTTTAATTTTTATGTTCATGTGATGAGAGACCCTATTCTCTCTCATCAATCCATTTTGGAAGTTTTGAGTGGCGCCGTTAGGCTGCCGAACTTTCGTAAGAGATCTAACCTCTCTCTTTCTTTTTAAGTACTCTACTTTATGTCAATTATTTTAAGCTACTCTTTGTAATTTTGGGGTATGTTCTTTTATATTCCTATTTATGTACATTTTATTGTAATGTGATGAGATACCCAATTTGATCTCATCAATCCATATTCGGAAGTTTTATGTGGCGCCGTTAGGCTGCCGAGTTTTCGTAAGGGATTTTTCATCTCACTTTTATTCCCGTGAGATTTATGCTACATTTGCCACAAATTCCATTGAGTGGTGTATTAACTGCCCATTATTCTACTCTTTGTGTAATATAATTTCGTTTATGAGTATTTACATCAATGATCTATTGTCCTTCTTTCATGGGGTGTATGTTTTGAAAGATACCCAAGTCGGTAAGGGAACCTTTCACCCTCCTCTTTTTTTAAAAGACTTCTTTTGTTGGGTCTTTTAATTTACATATTTTTATGTTGGGATATGTTATCTTATATCCTTATTGATGTAAATTTTATGTCCTAGTGATGAGATACACTTTTTATCTCTCATCAACTCATTTTGATGTGATGCCGTTAGGCTGTCAAGGGAACTTTTTAACCCAATTTTGATTTCTTTGGGTTCAACATGTAGTCATTGAATATGTCATCCATTGAATATGTGTGAATGACCTTTTATTGTTTTACACTTAATATCCACTTATATTGGGTGTGTTTATATTTTTCACACATATTTTTGAGATTGATTTGTCCTTAATTTAAGGATACCTTCTTTATAAGGGATTTCATCACATTTGACATTTCTATTGAGGGTTCATTGTTGTTATGCACCAATTCACTATTATATGGTGTATATACTGTCCTTTGGAGTATTATATCATGAATCCATTTATTCTCATGATATTATAAAGTTCTGACTAAATTTTATTCCTCAATTTTTGTATTCAAGTGTCTCTAATTTTGGTAAAACCACTTTAACCAAAATATAGTTTTAAATGTTTTAATTATTTGTTCTTATTAATATCCATGTTCTCAAAATGGTTTTAATGGTTTAAAGTTTTAAGCTTCAAGGTGGTATGGGACACTTTGATTCAAAAATCTCATTATTAAATGTTTTAAATGGTTTTGGAAATGGTTTCTTTTTGAATGGATTCATTATTTCAATATAATAAAATGTTATATTGTGATTGAAATGAGGAAATTCTATGTTTCCTTTATGCATGTTTTATGTGATACGATTATGTTATGGTCCTTGGGAATTGTTATGAAGAACAGGTGGTTCCGTGATAAACTAAGGGCGGGTGAGCCCGTTATAGCTCTCCAATGCATTGGGTAACGCGAAGGAGTGAAACGTTAAGTTTTCTCCGAAGAGATTTAGGGAATATACTGTGATGGGTATTCCAAACGTAACCAAGAGGGTTACTCCCTATGTAAGAATGTTATGAATGCCTCAAGTTACCTTTATGTCTTATGTTTTCTATGATTTATTCATGATTTGATATACCTATGTTTTATGGGTAAAGTATGACTTCATTCTTATGTATATATGAACTCATGTTTCCTTTCCATATTTTTATAACCCTTACTGAGATTTTTATGCTCATCCCAAGTTTTTGAAATGTTTTTCACAGGTCAAGGGAAAGGTACATGATGTGACGATAGTGTCAAGGATGTGTCAAGAAAGAATCCGTGTTTTATTTTAAATAGGTTTCCATTGATGGGAAGAATGAATATTGTCTTTTATGTAACCACTTTGTTTAAATGTGGAATGTAATGCAAGTTTCATGATCTAATTCTCTAAAACTCTAAACCTGAAAAGATCCTCAATGTGTAATCTTGTAATAACTCAAGTTTAAGTAAGGTTTAAGGCTGGGGCCTTATATAAAACGTGTCCTAATTTTATTGTATAAGTTTAATTTGACCAAAAACAACCTTATGAATAAAATATGATTCTTTTCATCCACTTGTATTAGATTAGGACATTTATTATTATTTTATTTAAAGAATAGTTAAAAGAGTTAAATTCAAAGTTTAATAACTAAACCATTTTTAATATAGGGTTAAACACAATATAAATTAGACTATAAATATTAATTATATGGATAAAAAGATTTCATACATAATTATATTTTATTTAATAATTTTAGACATTAAATAGTTTAATTTATTTATGACACAATAATGATGCAGTAATTACCTTAATAATGAAATATTAAAATAATTGATATTATAAATATCCAAATAAACGTTAATTGAGACTTATGATAAATTAAAATAATTTTATAATTTAATATGACATTTTAGGTTTTATTAAATAAATATTATTTGAATTTATAAAGCTTTTATCACTTTCAAAAAAATCAAATACTAAATAGTGTTAAAATTGACATAATTGAGTTTTTAAAACAAAAACTATATTATTAATTGATATAATATTTCTAAAAATATAAGTTTCGGCCAAAGGACTTAGATAAGGTTATATATACTGATAATGAGCCACATGGGGTTCTATTTTCTTGTTATAGTAAATTTATTAACAATATAATATAATAATACAAAGAGACATGGTAAATATCAAACTATTTAACTAAGAGTTAAATCTAAAAGATAAGGTTAATATGGTGACCTAAACATGTCCAAAACCTATTTTTTGAGATTTTTTAGACCCATACCCAACTTATCCTCTAAATAAATTATTTTGGATCCATTAGAAACCAAAAATTATTTTATTATAAAATAATATTTCATGTTTTTCCTAAAGTGACCCTCACCTCTCTTATAAAAGGGTACTTCTCATTATCTTAATTTCGCACCTCCAAAGCCATTTGGCTCAGACATCCCCTTCCCAAATATCATAAAAACTTTTCTCCCTTCATCTTAGAGGAATTAATTTGGTCATAAAGACAACCTAAGGAGCCTTTTTGATCAAATCAAAAGGAAGAACCTGAAGAAGAGGTAAATATTTCATCACCTCTTTCGAGTTCTTTTCTTCTTCCACTTCCTCTTTCTTTGTTGTTTCCATTATAAAATAATAACTTCAGTATCTTCTATAGAATTTTATGTTATTATAAAAATGGTACAACTATATTCGGTATTCTATCCATCATATGAATGACAAAGTCACCATATGTGCGTACGTACGGCTTACCGTCTCCACGTCGTGGTGTAGTTTGTTATTCAAACACTTAATTATTTGGATGGGTATAATAATGAGTATAAATGATGTAAATAATAAATATAACATATTAGTTATTATTTATATATTATATACCATTCAATTAAATATGATTTCACCATCAATATAATGATATTTTCGCTCGTGCGTACCTTACGGATTACCGTCTCCACGAATGCGATGAGATTCATTCCCCATCGTAATAATTCAAGAATAATTTTCATTTTATGATTAAAGATAATTTTTATGAACATAATATACTTATATATATGAATAAAATACATCTTATCAATAACAATCATGACTTACGTAACCAACCATATAAAGGAAATTGAATCAGTTAACACCCAAAACGATGATACTACAAAAATATTATTAACAAAGAAATATTATAAGATCATATAAGATATAATATTTATGTATATGATTATTTTATAATTTAATAACAATTTTTTAACTATTATACAGGAGTTTAACATACCATCGACTAAGGAAAAGTACAAGGTAAGGGTTAATTTCAAAATCTCTTTATTATCCGAGGTTATTTTTATGTAAGTATCTATTGGGACCTCTTTATCATCCACATTCATGTTTCTTAAAAATGTATTTCAAAACATTTTTACTATTTATTAGACTATGGGTTAAATTCATTTATACCCTTGTTTGACTTTTTATAAAATGGTTTTAAAGGAATCTTTTCGTCGTTTTCCAAAAAAGGTACTTTATGACTATTTCAAAAAAATAAATGTAAGAATTTTTTTTTAACTTATACGGAGGGTGTGGATATTTTTTTCCATTATATCATCATTGAAGCTTCACATACAGTCTTATAAGAATATTTTCAAAATAAATGTTTTTTTTATAATTATGTGACTTTAAATGATTTCAAAATAGAAAGAGGTATTTATTTCAAATAGTTTTCATTTCATCTATGCCAATATCCTTTGATGGATTTTAAACTTGTTTGAAGTTAATTTATTATGATAAAAATATTCCATATTTTATTGAAGGTTTTGTGATATTTTTGACTTTGGATGTTTTATTTTTACACCATTCATGGTTTATGGATAAAGCATTGACATTTTGTATGCTAGTTTTAATACGAATGTTTTTGTTACTTTTAAACCTCTTCATATGAGGAATGCATTGGACTTAGTAAGTGACGGGTGGAGCCCGATATAGCTCCTCAATGCATTGTTAGGTCTCATGAGACAAACTAGTGTCTTGAAACAAGGCCTTGAAAAAATCTTATTTGTAGTCTTGGCACAAGGCCTTGACTATGTGTTTATGAAGTCTGGAATTATGTATTCCATCATAATGAAAGTGGATATTGATATTGCATGTGATTATTCAACTAGTAGAATATCCATGTGAATAAGTAAAGGGAATAATTTGATTTTATCTTTTCCATATTATGCTTAATTTTCAGTTTAAAAGGATTTTGATTTAGTCTTATACATTGCCTTAAATTTTTATGCTTATTTATGAAAGCTTCCGCTATATTGTTATCTATACTGAGCATCTGAGCTCACCCCTTTCTATGTTTTATTTTTCCCATGACATGAAGAAGTATTTTATGGTTGACCTATAGGGAAAATCTAAGGATATAATTTTGTTCAAAAGGGGAAAAAATGTTGTTGATGTTTTTATTTCGTGATGAAATGTAAAACTTATGAATGTATCTAGTACTTACAAGGCTACTAAACGGATCAGTCTTTCGGGACATGATTTCTTGTATCATACCAATGTTATGTAATAATGCACTGACTCTGGGTAATTGGGGTCGGGGCATTAAAATCTTTTTTGAAGATGAGTTCTTTTTGTCGGGACCTCCATGTAGTGACGTTGATAGAATCTTGAGCAACAATATCCAAGCTTCATTTGAGTCTTTTGATAGTCTTATTCTGATCAACATAATATTCTGATATGTTTTCATGATTTAAATGATGAAAATACATTAGGTTTTATTCTGTGAAAAAGTTTGTTTTTTCAGTGATGGTGTACTTCAGTTATCACGAAATAGAGATGGTAAGATTAAAGCAGTTTGTGTACTTGATCTGAGTTGGTGGAAGGATGCCTATAAATACCTGAGAGTGGGTTCATTTTTTTGTGTCAATCATTTTGGTGAGAAGCTCTTATTTTTAGATAAATAGAGAATCATGAATTCTCTAGTTTGTGATAGACAGAATATCCATGCATACTTTGTTTGTGTGAAGAAGAAGACTTTTGCAGTCAGACTATATGTGCCTAGAACAATAGTGTTACTTCATGAAGAATAGTGTTCAGTGAGGCAACCAAGATAACACATTTCTCTTATTCATATATCTACTAGTATTAACATGAACAGATTATAAGGAACTATAGACTATGTTTATACACACAGCATCTCGTGTAGAAGGCATTGTGTGCACCTTGTCTATACTCATTTGGGTTTGTGTGCAAAAAGGAATAAGGATTGAGAATACACTATTAAAGTTTCAATTGTGAGTATCATGAAGGTGTTTTACACACAAGAAATAAGCTTTAGTTCACATGCACATGAAAAGAGATATTAAATAGACAGTGTGTGTTCGTGTGTGTGTAAAGGTGAACAATATGTGCGGAAAGAAAAATGAAGTTGTAATGCATAAATTTTATACATGAGATTTACACAAAGGTAGTGAAAGTGATTTGTGTCTGCATGGAAGTGTGTAAACTCATTTACACATCACTTGAATAAGCATATAGAAAGTATGTACATGGAATAATTCTTTCATAAAATGGGAATACCATGCAATGTTTTAATTATATACATGATGTTTGAAGAAATGAAAGTGAAATATTAATTTCTTAATCAATGTGCAGATTTTTGAGACTAAAACCAAGATAGTTTTATCGCTAGTATTTCAGAAGAATTTATGTATCCGATAAATTTTTTATTAATACATCTGAAATTTTACAGGTGATTAGTTTTATGTGAGAATGGCCGACAGTTAATCAAAATATTTTACAGATTGGACTTAAAGTAGAACAAGTCCAACAGATCACTTCATCAGAAATCCATGGAATTTGAAAATCTTTTCACAAGAGGTATTCATTGAAGAACTAGTGGTATTCTAGTATAAATAACATGATATTTTTAAGAGATATCTAAACTAGAATGAGTCGTTATAAATAATACTGGTGGGATATCAGTTTAAATATCTTGTTGGGACATGGTCCACAGTAATAAGTTGTGATCAGAAATTATGGGAGTTTTTCTGTTAGTCATCTTGGGAGATTGTCTTTATTTGTAATAACATTGATTATTAATAGTGTAAATTTTGTGTCTCAGATTATATCAAACACATCAAGGACATAGTAACCCACATAGGGGGTGAACCTTGTAAAAATCTATATGTGACTTTTCAATGTCTGCAATTGTTTTCATAATGAATAAGTGAGACTATAAAAATGAGAGATAGAGATCTTAACAGATCACATAGGTTTATTTGAAAATAATAAATTATAAAAGTACATCACTGATTCACCCCCTCCCCCTCTCAGTGATATAACTGAACCTGGACTCCTTCAATCCAAAGGGAAAGAATAATCATTTATTTTATGGTTTTAAGCCAGTATTTAGAAGGGAAATATTATACCAAACATTATCATCATATGAGGACATATTATCATGTTCTAACAATATAGATAAATAATTATGTCTTTAAAGGGAATTAACATAATAATAAAATGGTAGTAAAATGGACAGATAAAAGGAATAAGGTGAAGAAGGATTTTCCCACAAGTGATAATTGTGGAAAGAAATACTCTGGTACTTGCTTAAAATGAATGAGAGTTTTCTATAAGTGTGGAGAGAAATTCCACCATACTTGTGATTGAAAGGGTAATAAAAATGTTTTCAATAAACAATGATCCAAATATAAGGATATGAGGCACTGCACAAATCAATTTCTCAAGTGTCAATGGAATGTACATCAAAAAAGCTAATAGATCATGGTAAAGCTTATGTTACTACCACAGATGAAGAGGAATGATTAATTTACTTCTATTTGGATTCAAGAATTATGTGACTTCAGTATTTTATCAATGATATTTTAGTTATAATATTTATGAAATGTATAATTATTGTACTACAGTACTATTTCTCTGAGGATTTGAAATCGTATATTGAATGGTATTAAGAAAATTGATTTTGTGGAAAGTTGAACTTCTTGGAAAATAAATGATTAAGGGAAATATAACCCTTAATATTTTCCTCCGGTTGAGATAATAATTTGGGGATAAAGAGATGATTATTAAGGATAATTTAAATTGGATAGTACTAACTACATTTGAACTAATTAATTATTTGTTGAAAAATTGGTGTATGTTATCATTGATGGAGTTAACAATGTTTTTGGATTTAAGGAATATATCCAATAATTTTTTTACTTAAGTAATAAGTAATAATTCATGTTTTCAAAAAGGTTTTATTGTAATTTGGGTTATTACCATGTTTTAAGAGAATACATGATAAAATTATTCACATGTTTTGTATGGGATGATCAAGAGATATTGCATATTGTTTAAGGGATTAATGGTTAGTTCATTTTGAAAATCCAGTAACCTTTTTTATAAATATTTGGATATTGATCTTTTGTAAGGGTTATAAGGTTAACCATTTATGAAATGGTTTAAGTTGAACGTTAGATGAGTTTTTAGAGATTATTGTATTACTTCGCCATATGAGGATTTATGCATATTGGGTAACTTGTGCTAACCATATTAGTTTTAGAAAATACTTAGAGATATAAAGAAATACTTTTCACTCTTTTATGAATCTTATGATCCATTAAAAGTAAATTTTAGTGTTTTGGGAATAAAAAATCATTTTTTGATATTAATTTCATAGATTAAGGGATGAATTTAAAAATAACCAAAGGATGAAATTATGTGTATGAAATTGAAATTTATCAAGTAAATATATTTCATTATATTATTAAACAGTAAAATAATTCCTCAAATTTAGGAAAAAGCGTCTATAAATAAAATATTATCCTATTACCATAATTTATAATGATATCAATGACCTTTTTCACACCTATTCAGTTTATGGTATTGTGGTCATTAACCTTCTCTGGATACCCCCACCTTCTTGTGATCAATGTTATATATCACTCTCCATCAGTTTTTGGGTGTTAGTTTTATCTTAAATTTCATGTTTTCATTTCCCACCAATATTCACCTACTTATAAACCTATTTATGTTTCATTCCATATAACCTTAGTACTTCCCTTTCTCTCTTATTAAGAGGCTATTTTATTAACCCTTTTATGATGTAGATTTTTTTCAATAATGGTGTTTTCAAATATCAAACACTTGATTACTGAGATAAAGTATAAATTGAGAGGACACAAATTATTTAAGGTTTGGTGAATGTAACACCCCAAGACTTTATAATATATTTATAATAAAATAAATTTAATTTCATTGAAAGTTTTTAATGCACAGAACACTGGGTTTAAAAAAAATATGGTTTAGTCACACTTTTCACACTTAATATAGAATTATTTTTTAACACTTTTTAAAAATTTATATGAAAAATTTAAATTAAATTTTGAAACCAGAATATAAAAATTTTATTAGAGTGATTTTTTGGTATATTTCTGAAAATTTTATTTTTTTGAGGAATAGTGAAAAAAACTGAATTTTAATTGAAAACTCTATTTTAGTTTAAATAATTTATAATGTTAAACTATATTTTCAATTGGTTTTAAAGTAAAATTAGTAAAATTATATATCTATTGATCCAATTTAGTTCATTGGAATCATTTTTATATTGAATTTAGAAATAAAAACTTTATAAAATTTTGAGCATTTTCACTTTAAAAAGTCTCTTTCTCATCACGTCTGAGGGATTAATTTTAAATTAAATTTTTTAATTATTCTAAATTTAATTTATAAAAATGGATTCTAAATTTTCAATCATCATAATTTATAATGTATAATAATATCAACTTTATTTTTTAACAAAATTAATAGTGAAAGTGTTAAAAATTAATTATTATAATTAAGGTAAAAATGAGTTTACCGAGGGGTTAAATTAAGAATATAAGGGTTAAAATGACTTATAAAATTTTTCAACTCCAATTTTATGGAAATATTTAAAAAATTATAAACTTAGGATCTATTTTTATGATTTTTGGGACACTTTTACAAGAAATTGACATGTATAATAAGTTAAAGTAAAGAAAAAGACAAAAAGGAACCTTTTTTTCCTTTTAATATCTATAATTATTTTTTATAGTGAAAAAAATAACATTGGTTATGGTATATATATTATTTTGAAATAGAAATGTGTTTTTTTATCATAATAATTTTTCTTCAATTTTTAGATGTGAATTAGTTGCCTAAAATGCTTAAGAAATGTCAATGTGGTAATTATTTAGTTCATAAAAAATAAAATAAATGATACTAAAAATAATAAAAGTAAATTAAATTGTAACACCCCAAACTTCCATGAAACGCTCCTCTTTGAATAATAGAGCAGCGTGTGTTGTACGCAACCTCGAGTTTTAACGCAACGTGACCAATAAAAGTAGCAGTTATGAATAGTAATACCCACTTTTTGAAATTATATAAATTTTATATTTCAAAATGGACTTCATTTTTGGATTCAGAATATCGAAATTAGCCTATGTTGAATTTTTGGTATTTTTCTGAGAACTTCCAATTTTTTAAGAATAGTGAAAAATACTTAAAAACAACTTTTTTAATCAAAGTAATTTATAGTGATAAATTATACAATTGAGTGGTTTTAAAGTTTAATTAGAATATATTTTTACCATTTTATCCAATGGTGGTCATTAGAATTAATTTCACTTTGAAATTGAACATAAACAATTGTCAATCTTTTGATTGATATTCTTTCTTAAAAACACACTATTTGTTGTGACAGCGGGAATTAATTATTAAATTAATTAATTCAACTTATATGTTTGGAATTTTGTAAAATAGACATCATTTTTGAATTAGTAATATCAAATATATCTTAGGGTTAATTTTTGGTGTTGTTCTGAAAAACTTCGATTTTTGATGTATAGTGAAACCACTAAGTGGTAGTGAAAAAACATATTTTTCATTTAAATGAAATTTTACCACCTCTGTGATTTGAATTTACAAAATCCAACATACATCATTTTCATTAGGAAGTAAAATTTGGTTCAATGGGATTAAAATAATTTTTGGTGAATAGTAACTTTTAAGTTCTATTAATCGTGATTAAAGGTAATTAGTGTAACTTAAGGTAAATATATGTTATAATAATATTAAATTACCTTTACACTTGTCATACCCTTATTGGGTGAGTCATTCCCGACTAAGACAATCCATGGGTCGACTTGGGGACCCCATGGAGCCACTTGGGTAAGAAAATTACATTAATAACTTTTTATTTAAAGTAAAACTAAAATCGACACAAACATATGTTGTTTTACTAAAACAATTATTACATGGGGTTATATAAGTTAACTTTTCTACTATAAATATTAATTGGAAAGATAAAAAGTTTTCCTACATCATGGTTATTTTTTATAATTTTTTTGAATTAAATAAATAAATTTATTTATCACACCATGATGATGTAGTGATTACCTCATTAATGAACATTTTAAATAAAATGAAAAGATAATGTAAAATATAAGACTTAAACTTGTCAAAAACCTATTGGATGGGTATATTTAGAACCCTTATCACCTTATCCTAGAAATATATAATTGTGGGACCTTTGAAATCCGAAAAGTACTTCATAATAATGTAACATTCATTACTTTCCAAGAGTTCCCCTCTTCTCCTCTTATAAAAGGCCCCCACCACTACCACCTTATTCACACATTCAAGCCATTTGTCTCGGCCAAAATCTGCCCAAATACTCTCTCAACTTCCCTCTATTACTCCTAGAAGCCTCACTTTGGGCATAATTCTTCTCAAGGAATCCTTTGTCTCAAATCAAAAAAGAGTTACCCGATTTTAAGCTAATGTCTTCTCTTATGTTATTTTGTTTTATTTTTCTTCTCCAACCCCTTAAACTCTTTTTATTACTTTATTTTGTAACAACATAAGTATCTTCAATATACTAGGATGTTGTTATGAGAAGTATTTTATTTACACTTACACACACCTTCGTCTAATGGTTAAAGAACATACTGTTTCTGTGGTTGGTGAATTTCTGCCTCACGAAATGATGATTGTTCAATCTTCTTTTAACACCTCTCATGGTGGCCATTAAGATGTCACTATATTTATATATGATATATATTATGTTTATGTTTTCCTTATGATTCTGTATTTCTCATTTATGGCATACCTTTATGATTTTCCATTATGGGTAAACGCGATAATTTCATTTTAGGAACTGCGGACTACCACCCCCTCAAAGTGATTTGAATCGTTAATGCCATATGTGGGATGTATAAAGGATGGAGTAAATAATATTATATATTAGATTATACTAGAATTATAATATACCTTTATATCATTATTATTTCATTCCATTAAATATTAAATAGAAATGAAAGTAGCGTTCATGCGTACGTACGGCTTACCGTCTCCATGAACGGTGCATTTCATTTCTTACCTCTAAATGTTACGTAATATTATGAATGAATTTATATACTGTATATATATGATATATATTATATCTACATCATGAATATAATTCTGGAGATAATAGATATTCTACCACATAAATAACTTGTAATTATAAGAAGTTTATTGTTGACTCAAGTACCAAAGATCGACAAAACGATCATTATTAACTTAAATGACTACATAATTTTCGTAACATTGTTATAAGTGATATAAAAGGGATAATGAACTTGAAAAGGGTTCTTAAGAAAGTAGATATTAACTCTACTTTATTATTCAGGATATTAAAGAATGGTCGAGTGAAGTCGGACACGGGGTAAGGGAACTTCTTAACCCAATTTCTATTCTTTGGGTTAATCTCCTACTTTCAAATTATGTCATGATATTATTATGTCATATATTGTATTTTTACTTTCATTATGTGTACTTATAGTTAATACACATAATAGATCTATTTTATTTAAAAATAATGATCTTTGTAAGGGAACTTCTTAACCCAATTTCTATTCTTTGGGTTAATCGCCTACTTTCAAATTTTATCATGATATTATTATGTCTTATCTTGTATTTGTAATTTCATTATGTGTACTTATAGTTAATACACATAATAGATCTATTTTATTTAAAAATAATGTTCTTTTTAATGGAACTTCTTAACCCAATTCCCATTCTTTGGGTTGAACTTGTCTTTCTTATTTATGTTGTTCTTTGATTATGTGAGAAATGAACTTTTATATCTTATCATGTATTTATACTTTCTTTATGTGAGCTTATAGTGAATACACATGAGCAATCTATTTTATTTACAAAATGATCTCTGTAAGGGACTTCGTCTCAATCTCCTTTCATTGAGGCATATTTTGTATTATACGCAACTTTATTTTATACGGTGTATAAAACCCTTTAACTTTTACGTTTATTCAAAAGGAATATTTTTTATACGAAGTGTTTTACTAAATGAAAAAAGGGAATGTTTTTTTTTGTCATACGTAGGCGGCGACAACGACTTCTCTGCCACCATGACCATTATTTGAGTTTCGGCTTCCTCTACAAGCTATAACTTTTTAAAAAAATGAAAAATAAATACCAAGTTTAAATTTTGTTTTATTTTGGTATTGAAAATGGTTTTGATAATGTTTTTATTATATCAATCTGTTGTATTGATATCTTGTGAATGAAATGTGGAAATGTAATGTTTCATTTATGAATGTTTTATGTGATACAATTATGTTGTGGTTTATGATATGTTTAAACCTGTTCATATGAAGAATTCATTGGACTTAATAAGTGACAGGTGGAGCCCGCTATAGATCCTTGATGAATCAGTAGGTATCATGAGACAAACTAGTGTCTTGGCATGAGGTCTTGACAAAATCTTATTTGTAGTCTTGGCACGAGGCCTTGGCTACGTGGTTATGATAGTCTGGCATTATGCATTCCATCATTATGAAAGTGGTTATTGATATTGCATGTGATTATTCGACCAGTAGAATATCCATGTGAATAAGTAAATAGAATTATTTCATTTTATTTTTCCATATTATACTAAAGTTCTTGTTTAAAAGGCTTTTGTTTAGTTATACATTTCCTTAAATGTTTATGTTTATTTATGAAAGCTTCCACTATATTGTTATCCTTACTGAGCATCTTACTCACCCCTTTCAATGTTTTGATTTTTCTAGGATGTGAAGAAGTATTTTATGAATGACCTGAAGGGATAATATGAGGGGATATGAAGACAAGATGTTGTTATAGTTTTGTATTACTTTATTATGTAATGTAAAACTTATGAATGTATCTAGTGTTTCAAGGCTACTAAACTAATCGGTCTTTAGAGACTTGATCTTTGTGATCATGCCAATGTTACTTAATAATGCACCGACTCAGGGTAACTGGGGTCAGGGCATTACAGTTGGTATCAGAGGTAGTTTAGTACTAACCTTGGAATCTAAATTTAGATAAACTCTGATTAGAGCACATAGATCTAAGATAAAATTTGAGGATTAGTATATAAGAACCTCCTAGAATTTTGGTATTATAGAGATTTTGTGAGTTTTCCGAGCAATACATCCCTGTCTAGATACGAGCAGGTAGAGGGGGCTCTGGCACAGATGTACCTAGGGGTAAAACCCAAAAACACCGCTTTGAGCTAGACTCGAACAGGAACTGGTGCACGACAACGGGCCTTGCTGCACTCTTGGTTACGACACTCCCGGGGGATATGCTTAGGATAATTCTCATTTTCTTTGCAAACCACTATGAAGGGTTATGATTATATACTTCCTCAAAGAAAACATTTTTATGATTATGGATTATATCCATAAATAGTTCAATTTATGTTAAGTGTTTTACAACTATGGAATTATGTATTTTGATTCATAAACTAATCTAGTTTATGCCATTGTTTAGAAATGGCGCCTAGTGGAAGGAATGGAAATAGTATCAATGCATGCACTCCATGTAGGGATTTTCCTCCTGCTCAAGATAATTATAATGGAGATGGTGATACAATTGATGTTGATCAACTTATCACCATACTGGGACAACTCACTCAGGTTATGAATAATAACCTTACTCGTATGGATCACCCTGATCTGCAATGTGGAGGATCAATGTTATATTGTTTCATGAGGCAACAACCGCCAACATTTAATGGGAGTAAAAATCCCTTAGTAGCTCAGAAATGGATAAACTCCTTAGAGAAAATATTCCACGCCTTAGGGAGTAGCGAAAGGGAGAAAGTTGTAATGGCAGTTTACCACCTCACTGGAGATGCCGATTAATGGTGGTCACTGATTCAAAACACAAAGGAAGATAAAGAAGTATCAAGTATGGAATGGAGGGAGTTTAAGGAAATTTTCTTAGAAAAATACTTTCCATATGACCATCGAGCAGATATGAAAAGTCAATTTCTGAGTCTGAGGTAGAAGGAGGATGAGAATGTCGCAAAGTATGAGGCTAACTTTACAAGGTTAGCGAGGCATGTTGCAGATTATATACGTAACCCAATAAGTAAGATTGATCATTTATTTGATGGGTTAAAACCATTTCTCTGTTGAGCATTAGTCTCATAAACCTTCTCATCATATGAAGATATTGTCTTGTGTGCTATCAAGACTGAAAAGTAATTCTCTAAATCTTATGACAATAAAGTAAAGCAAGAGAAGAAGAGAACGGTGGAGCAAGAGACAGATAAAGGGAAAAAGGGAAAGAAGGATTTTCCATTATGCGATAATTGTGGGAAGAATCACCCTGGTACTTGCCTAAAAGGAATGGGAGTTTGTTATAAATGTGGAGAAAAAGGTCATCAGGCTCGTGATTGCAAGGGAAAGAAAGAGGCTATCAATGTTGAATGCTACAATTGTAGGGAAATGGGAAATTATGCAAATGAATGTCCTAATCGTCAGGGAAACTTACCTTAGAAAAGGCTAAGGGATCTAGGACAATCTTATGCTGCTACTACAGTTGAAGTGGAATAATTAATGTATTGGTGCTTTTGGACTCAAAGATTATATTCTGGTTATAAGAATAATGTGATATATATAAGGATTGTACTGCAGTACTTTTTGTCTTAATTAAGGTTTTAATATGATGAAGTTAATCATATTTTTAGTATATGACAATAAGAGAAACTTTATTTTGTTTGAGGAATCTGATGATACAATTGATTTTGGAATTTAGAGACCTTTTAGAGAAAGTCTGGATGGAGGTATTTTGGATAACTATAAAGGTTGGAATGGATTAAGTTGAACTTTGGATAGTGTTGTTTAAGGTTAAAACATTTATGAAGATTATTTTTGGAATATTATAATACTATAGTTTTGGGAAAAGAACAACCTGTAGGTTGGGGGATAACCTGTCACGTCGGACAAAGCTGTAGGAATCAAACACACAACCATAGTGCGACAGGCCTTTATTACCTACCACTAGCCTACAGGAAGTCCCTGGTTATTACAAAAAAGGTTTCTTAATCTAAATAGTATGTGTTAATATTTGGAACCTTATAAAATTATGATAAATAGAATATTTTTGATTTTTATTACCTTTTGGAGTGAAAGATGGGTTTGTGGTAAAAATTTATTAAAGAATGAAAGTCTACATGACAAGTAAGTATATTTCCTTACGTTATTAGTAAATCTCCTAAATAAATTCCTCAACATTATGAAAGGTAACTTAAAAAAAATCGGTTAAATTTTCCAATTGGGGAATCAATGACCGTTTAACCAATCACAAGTTTGTGATTTTCTTGTAGTTAAATTTCTCTTAATCTTGTTTTATACAACTCTCCATCAGACCTTGATGGTTTTTTTCCTCCATATCCATATTTTCATAGAATCCTAGTATGGGCTATCTCGGGTGACCTTTGTACTTCTCTTTCTTTCTTTTAAAGTTATATTTTTATTAACCCTATTTCCGATTTGGGTTTTCCACAAAGGTATTTTCTATTTTCAACCTTTTATTTTCAAAGAAAAATTTTACATTGCGATGACGAAATTTATTGAAGGAGGGGAGAATGTAACACCCCAAGCTTCCATGGTACGCTCCTCTTTGAATAATAGAGCAGCGTGTGTTGTACGCAACCTCGAGTTCTAACACACCGCGACCAATAAAAGTAGCAGTTATGAATATTAATACCCACTTTTTGAAATTATATAAATTTTATATTTCAAAATGGACTTCATTTTTTGGATTCGGAATATCGAAATTATCCTATGTTGAATTTTTGGTATTTTTCTGAGAACTTCCAATTTTTAATGAATAGTGAAAATACTTAAAAACAAATTTTTTAATCAAACTAATTTATAGTGATAAATTATACAATTTAGTGGTTATAAAGTTTAATTAGAATATATTTTAACCATTTTATCCAATGGTGGTCATTATAATTAATTTCACTTTGAAATTAGACATAAACAATAGTCAGTCTTTTGATTGATATTCTTTCTTAAAAACACGCTATTTTATGTGACAGCGGAAATTAATTATTAAATTAATTAATTCAACTTATATTTTTTGAATTTTTTAAAATATACATCATTTTTGAATTAGGAATATCAAATATATATTAGGGTTAATTTTTGGTGTTGTTCTGAAAAACTTCGATTTTCGATGAATAGTGAAACCACTAAGTGGTAGTTAAAAAACTGATTTTTCGTTTAAATGAAATTTTACCACCTATGTGATTTGAATTTCCAAAATCCTACATACATCATTTTCATTAGGAAGTAAAATGTGGTTCAATGAGATTAAAATAATTTTTGGTGAATAGTAACTTTTAAGTTCTATTAATCGTGATTAAAGGTAATTAGTGTAACTTAAGGTAAATATAATGTTATAATAATATGAAATTATCTTTACACTTGTCCTACCCTTATTGGGTGAGTCATGGCCGACCAATACAATCCATGGGTCAACTTGGGGACCCCATGGAGCCACTTGGGTAAGAAAATGACATTAATAATTTTTTATTTAAAGTAAAAAATAAAATCGACACAAACATGTGTTGTTTTACTAAAAAAATTATTACATGGGGTTATATAAGTTAACTTTTAGACTATAAATATCCATTGGAAAGATAAATAGATTTCCTATATCATGGTAATTTTTTTATAATTTTTGGAATTAAATAAATAAATTTATTTATCACACCATGATGATGCAGCGATTACCTCATTAATGAACTTTTTAAATAAAATGAAAAGATAATGTAAAATCTAAGACTTACACTTGTCAAAAACATATTGTATTGGTATATTTAGAACCCTTATCACCTTATCCTAGAAATATATAATTGTGTGACCTTTGAAATCCTAAAAGTACTTCATAATAATGTAACATTTCATTACTTTCCAAGAGTGCCCCTCTTCTCCTCTTATAAAAGGCCCCCACCACTACCACCTTATTCACACCTTAAATCCATTTGTCTCGGCAAACCTCTGACCAAATACTCTCTCAACTTCCCTCTATTACTCCTAGAATCCTCACTTTGGTCATAATTTTTTCCAAGGAATCCATTGGCTCAAATCAAAAAAGAGTTACCAGATTTTAAGGTAATGTCTTCTCTTATGTTATTTTGTTTTATTTTGCTTCTCCAACCCCTTAAACTCTTTTTATTACTTTATTTTGTAACAACACCAGTATCTTCAAAATACTAGTATTTTTTTATGAGAAGGATTTGATTTACACTTACACACACCTTCGTCTAATTTTTAAAGAACATGCTGTTTCTGTGGTTGGAGAATTTTTTCCTCAAGAAACGATGATTGTTCAATCTTCTTTTAACACCTCTCATGGTGTCCATTAAGATGTCACTATATTTATATATGATATATATTATGTTTATGTTTTCCTTATTCTTCTGTATTTCTCATTTATGGCATACCTTTATGATTTCCATTATGGGTAAACGCGATAATTTCATTTTAGGAAGTGCGGATTGCCGCCCCCTAAAAGTGATTTGAATTGTTAATACCATATGTGGGATGTATAAATGATGGAGTAAATGATATTATATATGATATTATACTGGAATTATAATATAACTTTATATAATTATGATTTCATTCCATTAAATACGAAATATAAATGAAAGTAGCGTTCATGCGTACGTACGGCTTACCGTCTCCATGAACGGTGCATTTCATTTCTTACCTATAAATGTTACGTAATATTATGAATGAATGTATATACTGGATATATATGATATATATGATATCTACAACATGAATATAATTCTGGAGATAATTGATATTCTACCACATAAACAACTTGTATTTATAAGAAGTTTATTGTTGACTCAAGTACCAAAGATCGACAAAACGACCGTTATTAACTTAAATGACTACATAATTTTCGTAACATTGTAATAAGTGATGTAAAAGGGATAATGAACTTGAAAAAGGTTCTTAAGAAAGTATATATTAACTCTACTTTATTATTCAGGAGATTAAAGAACGGTCGAGTGAAGTCGGACCCGAGGTAAGGGAACTTCTTAACCCAATTTCTATTCTTTGGGTTAATCTCCTACTTTCAAATTATGTCATGATATTATTATGTCATATATTTTATTTTTACTTTCATTATGTGTACTTATAGTTAATACACATAATAGATCTATTTTATTTAAAAATAATGATCTTTGTAAGGTAACTTCTTAACCCAATTTCTATTCTTTGGGTTAATCTCCTACTTTCAAATTATATCATGATATTATTATGTCTTATCTTGTATTTGTACTTTCATTATGTGTACTTATAGTTAATACACATAATAGATCTATTTTATTTAAAAATAATGTTCTTTTTAAGGGAACTTCTTAACCCAATTCCCATTCTTTGGGTTGAACTTGTCTTTCTTATTTATGTTGTTCTTTGATTATGTGAGAAATGAACTTTTATATCTTATCATGTATTTATACTTTCTTTATGTGAGTTTATAGTGAATACACATGAGCAATCTATTTTATTTACAAAATGATCTCTTTAAGGGACTTCGCCTCAATCTCCTTTCATTGAGGCATATTTTGTATTATACGCAACTTAATTTTATACGGTGTATAAAACCCTTTAACTTTTAAGTTTATTCAAAAGGAATCTTTTTTATACGAAGTGTTTTACTAAATCACAAAAGGGAATGTTTTTTTTTTGTCATAAATATGTGGAGACAATGACTTATCTGCCACCATGACCATTATTTGAGTTTTGGATTCCTCTACAAGCTATAAAGTTTTAAAAAAATGAAAAATAAATACCAAGTTCTAATTTTCTTTTATTTTGGTATTGAAAATGGTTTTGATAATGTTTTTATTATATCAATGTGTTGTATTGATATCTTGTGAATGAAATGTGGAAATGTTATGTTTCCTTTATGCATGTTTTATGTGATATTATTATGTTATGGTTTATGATATGTTTAAACCTATTCATATGAGGAATGCATTGGACTTAATAAGTGACAGGTGGAGCCCGCTATAGCTCCTCGATGCATCGGTAGGTCTCATGAGACAAACTATTGTCTTGGCACGAGGCCTTGACAAAATCTTATTTGTATTCTTGGCACGAGGCCTTGTCTATGTGGTTATGATATTCTGGCATTATGCATTCCATTATTATGAAAGTGGTTATCGATATTTCATGTGATTATTCGACCAGTAGAATATCCATGTGAATAAGTAAATGACATTATTTCATTTTATTTAGCCATATTATGCTGAAGCTCATGTTTAAAAGTATTTTATTTAGTAATACATTTCATTAAATGTTTATATTTATTTATGAAAGCTTTCATGATATTGTTATCCTTACTGAGCATCTGAGATCACCCCTTTCAATGTTTTAATTTTTCTAGGATGTGAAGAAGTATTTTATGAATTACTTGAAGGGATAATATGAGGGGATATGAAGACAAGATGTTGTTGTAGTTTTTTATTACTTTATGATTTAATTTAAAACTTATGAATGTATCTAGTGTTTCAAGGCTACTAAACTAATCGGTCTTTCGAGACTTGATCTTTGTGATCATGCCAATGTTACGTAATAATGCACCGACTCTGGGTAACTCGGGTCGGGGCGTTACATAAATTGAATGAATTGTTGTGTTAAATTTTTTTAGATGAATATATCATGTTAAAAATGTGTTAGAATAATATGTTCTAATTTCAGAATTGTATTGATATTTTTAAATTTAATTTAAATGAATAATGTCAAAATCGATATTAATTTTATTTATGATAAATTGTAATTTATTAAATGATTTTAAATTACTAAAAATACTATATTATTCCAAGTGATTTTTAAATGATAATAAATATAAAATATGTTCCCTTAATGGACCAATTTATCTTTTATAATGAATAAATTGACCCCTAGATAGTAAAAACTATGTTAGCACGATTAAGGTTAAAGGGGTGGTTTTGCAGGTTAAATGCCCTTATGTTAAAATTAATTTTCAAAAAAACATAGGTTTTTTATATTATAAATTATATGTCATATTTAGAACTAGTGGGTATAAATTATATAATAATTATCACATTAATTTAGTCTTACAATATAAATTTCCAAGGTTATAAAACTAGTTACCGTAGTGAAAAATCAAAATGGTAAAAGTAGGGAAACTTAGATGTTAAGAAACAAAATGTTTAAAAAATGGGTTTGTTGTGGAGGTTTTAATCAGACATATAATCCCTAAAACACTTTAATTATCAATTTTTGAGACACTTAAGATAATATTTACCTCCCAATAGTGAATACTTTTGGGTATTTATAAGAATGTCACTCTTTCTCAACTATAAAAGGGAACTAACTCTCGTCCCTTATTCACACCTTCAAACCACTTTTTTTCAGAAAATACCTTCACAAATAACTTTAAAAATTACTTACCCTCATCTTAGAAACATTATTTTTTCAAAAATATGGTATTTAAGGCTTTGGTGAAAAACTAAGGATGATACCCGAAGAAGTTGTAATGTTCTTCAATGAGGGTCTTTATTTTACTTCTTTCTCCAAATCCTTAAATTTTTATTAAAACATATTTATATAATAAGTTTAGTATATTAAATATAATGGGATTTTTTTATAATAATTTCATTACCTACAATCATATCCACTTCCATTCAATGTGTTATGAAATCATTGTTTATGTGTATAGCAGACTACCACCTCGCGAACTGATGTCGTTTGTTTTCTCATTTCCACCTCTAGAGGTTGGGTATGATGATGTATCTATAGTATATATATGATATTTATAACAAATTTATTCCTATAGAGTCACCATATCATATATTTTTTTTACCTTCCATTCTTTGGGAGATAAAATAATGTCGCTCGTGTGTACGGTGGACTACCACCTCACGAAGCGATGTGATTCGTCTTTCACTGATGCTTCACATGGAAGGTGATAAAGATAAATTTAATGATAATATTTGATATAAATGAAATAATTATGATATTAATTACATATTAATCATTATTTAAATATAATATATATCATTTTCTTCCGTTCCTTTTCACTCATGTAAAGATGATAACATTGTTTGTGTACGTGTGGACTACCACCTTCACGAAGTGATGTGACTCTCTTTTCATAAACACACAAAATGTATAATATATATATAAGTATATAATATGGTATTAATGAAATTATTATAATTCTGTAAAGTTAAAATATTACTTACCTCCTTTCCATAATGATCATTGAAAAATGGAAATGTTACTCATGTGTACGTATGACCTACCATCTCCATGATCATAACGTACTTCATTTTTCATAACCATTATTCATGATTGATATTTAAAGTATAATTTATGTATAAATATGATAATTATTTCATTATTATTATTCTTTAGATGATAAAACTATGTAATATTTGCAAGAACTGTATCCTCAATGACAAAACACGTATGAGAAAATAAGGCAATTAACATCTAAAACAATGAAAATAATAATAGATTATTAAGTAATGGGTAATAATATATTATAAAAGAATTATATATGATATAATAAATATTAATATAGTTCTGTAATAAATTAATAACCTATTTAATACCATAATATATGAGGTTATATCATGTTCAATAAAAAGTAAGCATGAGGCAAGAGATTTTTTTCTCAATTTTCCTTCTTTGAGACGTAAGTTATATTATGCCCCTATATTATTTCACAAAGTATATATACATAACCTTTGAAATTTAATATCATGAATACTTAATTCTTCATGATATTTTAAGTTTCAATTTTAATTATTTCATCCAATGGTATTTGACTTTAAAATTACGAAGTGGTAAAAGTTATTGTGAAATATCACTTTATTTTGTGATTGTTAGCATTCTCTTGAAACAATCACTTTATTATAATAATTTTTCATTGGAAATTAAATTTCTATTAAATATATATATTCTTGTGTAGTTTATAAGATTATTTTCAAAACCATAAACCATTTTTTCATATGGTGTTTACATTAAAAGTTATTTTATTAACTGGGGAAATGTTGATAAATCTATATCCTTTACTCAGTACAAATATTTAATGACAAGACATGTTTTTTATGAATTAAATTCATTATTAAATATATAAGGAATGATTTAGAAATTCAATACATGGGTTGGGGACCATTTAATGCAATCACCTCGATGCATTGGTAGTCTCATGATACAAAATCAATTGGCCAAACCCTATGCATTTGTAACCAGTATTTTTAAACAATCTTTTGAAAGGTCTTGATAGTAGTATGCTCTAAAATATCTTGTGGAAGGTCTTGAAGGTAAAGTTATTATGTTCCTGGGAGACATGACATCTGATAATTATGCATTTCCTTCATTTCAGTCATTATTATTATTAAGGATATTTTCTTTATGATATTATATATGGATGAATTTAATTATCATATTATTGATTAAATGGAATGTATTCTAAGTTATTTACCTTTATATATTTATTATACCTTATATTATCATGATATTTAAGTTATTTAAATGGAATGAGTTCATAGTTATTTAACTTTCCACATTGATTATGCTTATTGATTCATGATAGCTTCCGTTGTACTTAACCCTTACTAATCAATTGATCTCACCCTTATTTTGTTTCTTTTCCTTAGCAACCAATGAAGTGTATTATGTTTTATATGCAAGGATATTCGAGAGGGAATAATTTTATTCTCAAAAAATATATGTTTTAATTTATATTTTGAAATGTAATGAATGACTTGAGTATGTATCTAGTTTACCAAGACTATTATACTATTTGGTCATTTGGTATGTGATTCCTTGTATCTCTATGCTGATATAATAACATAGGCACTAACTATGATCTTCTAGGGTCAGAGTCTCTACACTTTTTAACCTTATGAAGAAAATTATTTCTAACTATATGATAAATGGAAAACCTTGTGAAATGAATGCCTATAATGTAATACAAGGACTTAGTGAAAAAAAATCCATTCTAAATGTAAATTTATATAGCACAATTTTCCAAAAATATAATTTCAGTAAAAATAATGTCGACTTCACTGTTGTTTTGGATCAAGAACATATAGAAATTAGAATAAGGATAATCGAAAAAAATATCATATAAAACTCATTTTCTTTTAAAAATTAAAATAATTATATTTTCAACTAAAATTGATAAATAATTAATAATTATCCATTAAAATCACATTTTGATATTAAAAAATGCAATAATTCCTTAAAAAATATATATATAAAATGTATCAAAATAAATCCACATCAGTCACCTTGGAAAATTAAATGATAGATGCATCAAAATACTATAAATAGATGGATTTTGGGACTCATTATATTTTGAATCATTTGAAAGATGTGAATCTTGTTTATTAGGTAATATGATCAAAGAACCTTTTAGTGGAAAAGATGAAAGGTCTAGTGGATTGTTAGATCTCATACATAGTTATGTATATGGACCATTGAGTACTCAATAAATTGGTGGTTTTATGTACTTCATTACTTTTACTGATGAATTTAGTCAATATGGTTATGTGTTTCTAATGATACACAAACATTATACTTTAGAAAATTTCAAAGAGTTTCATAATAATTAAAGAATCAATTGGGAAAAGGTATTAAGACTCTCTTATCAGATCGAGGTGTTCAATACTTGAGTCAGGAATTCACTAATCATCTGATAGATTGTTTAATTATTTAAAAACTCATTCTTCTTATAGAACCATAGTATAATGTTTCATTATATAGGAGGAATCATACCTTGTTGTACAAGGTTTAATCGATGATGAGCCATTATGGCTTTCCTACTTGATTCTAGGGATATTCACTAGAAATATTTTCATTCCCTCTTAACCACATTTCATATAAAATATTCATAAAGAAAATTTATGGGATATGGACTTGGAGACATCCCATTATGTATTTTATAAAGATTTGGGATTGTGAATAATTCATATGATGATTGGATTCTAATAAGAATGACCATAAATCTAACAATTACTTATTTGTTGGTTATCTCAAGGAAACCAAGGGATGTTAATTCTATAATATCACTATGTAAAACTTAATCTTAAATTATATTAAGTGAACATTATATTTTGATAAACTATAATACAATGCACATTTTAATATTTCATGGCATAAGAATTCTAGTTTTTTAAGATGAATATCAATTTTGAAATTACTTGGTCAAAATAAGTATGGAATAAATTTTTGAAATTTTCCCTTAGAGATGATATTTTATAAATAATTGAAAATGTAATATTTTAGGCATAAAAGGGTGTATTTTTTCAGAAAATGATTTGGAGATAAAAGGGGATATTTTTTGAGAAATTTTTTTAAGGCATAATGTATTTATATTTTAATTAATTAAAATAGACATTAATAATGGAAGAAATAAATGTAATATATATTTTATATCTAAATATTTAAATTTAAATCTATATAATTAATATTACTAGTAATATAGTTAATATAAGATCAGATTCTTCTTGAAAAATGCATTTCTTTAAAACCCATTTTTTGACACATTTTGCAGGTTTATTTTTAAATTAAATTATAGAACTTGTATGAATTTAATTTGATAAAATAGATTCCATATTTGTAATAAAAAAAATTAAAATTATTTAATAATTTCAACTAAATTTTTTATTATAATGAATAGTAAAATCACTAAAAAAATCATTACCACGGTTAAGGTTACAACAGGTTTACCGGGTGGTTAGACCAAAAGATAAGGGTATTTTTGATGATTAAACTTGTCAAAATCTAAATTTCTAGGTATATTTTGAACCTTACCCAATCAAAACGTCAAATATATGTCCATTTAGAATCATTTTGACTAAGAATGACTTTATCATTTTGTAAACATTTAGGGAATTTATAAGAAGGTTCCCTCCCCCACTTATAAAAGGACACCTCCTCTTATCTCCTATCCACACTTAAATATAGATTTTGGTTCAGAAAATACATACCCAAATCCATTACTCAAATCCCTCATCATGTTTTTAGGCCTTTTTTATCATAAAATCATCCTAGAAATCTTTTGGTGAAAACCAAAAGAGGTCGTCTGAAAAAGAAGTGTCATTATTAACTAATTGTTTTTGTTTTACTTCTTCCTATACGTCCTTTAAATATTATTAAATTAAATGACACTATTTTTGAATTTTAATAATTTTAAATATATTAATAAATATTTTTGGAGCCAAGTGCTGAGCTATAATGAGTTTTTGAGGCCCGATGAGCCTGAAATTGATGTTATAAAAATATTAAATATAATAATATCACACGGGTGGAGTTTTTTTCCAGAAATAATGGAATATATCATAATAAAATTTAAAAATAAGAAATATTATAGCATGATTGAATCTATTACATGGGTTTTACCCTAGTTGTGACATAATTTTGGTCGGCACCAGACGTTTGGTTGAGGCAACCGTTGGTGGGTGCATTAAGTGAATTAATTAATTCAATTTATTTATTTATTTAATTAACCTAACCTAAAATCCATGAATAAATACATCATTATGAAGATTTTATATTTATATATACATAACCCATTATAGATCTTAGAGGAATATGAGAGTTTTCTTCCCTGGCGGATCAACATTGAATGACGAACTGTGATCAGATCAAGGTAGATTGAGAGGCATAAAATGTAGCAGGTACCCTTCATTGCTAACAAATGTGCTCATCATCAATGATCAATCCATAATAAAGGTAGAGATTTTCAATTCTATATTTATACCTTTTTATTAAAATATTGATCATGGGTCTTTATTTATCTAATTTTGATCTATGTTATATGTTCATCGCATGATCCTACTACAATAATTAGATTATTATGAATTCCAAGCCTTTTTATCACCCTTGATATACCTGTTATGTAATAATTATCCAAGAAAACTTGGTCAATAAAGTATTTACATCATTCTTGTGCATTTATCTCCACTTTTATTCATGTTTTCTTCATTAGCTCTTGGGGTTTCGGTTTGACATTTTCAAGGCGGGTTCAAGCGTGATCGAACCCCCGAATTCATGGTGGATTATATAATGATGATTGGGATGATGATTTATGAATGGATTGGGATAGTTTGTGGCATGCGGGTGAGGACTCTATGGATCTAGAATCCAGAGAAATGATGGTAGTCTATGGGATATGCATCGAGCAACGCTACATGCATCATACAAGTGTCTCAATCATGATTTCTGGCCACCAGAGGCCGGGAAATCATTAGTTGGAATCGTTGCCTTTTATTCTAGAATATTTTGAGTGGTCAATGAGAGTAAATAATGTTGGAGAGGCTAGATCTATAAAACTACATGGATAACTTTATTTTCTGCAGAAAACTTGACTATAAGGCATGTAGTCCAAGAATACATGGTGTGTAGCCACACCCTAGCTGTGAAACTAGGGTTTCCAGGAAGATAAGGATTACAAGTCATGTAGTCAGGCCCACATGCCATGTGAACCTCTCCAAGTGGCTGATCCATGTGACAGCTATCACATGCCCCGAACCTCATGTGGGAGGACACACTATGTACTCTGGGAGTATACAGACACAAGCCGGTATACGGGCACAACAAAATACACAGCCAAGAGCACATGGGTAGCACCTAGGTGGATGATACATTTTGTGTGTACCTTGTACATTTTGTTTATGGTGAAAAGGTTTCCAAGACATTTTAAGGGGGGGAAATTTCCAGGAATCTATGTGGGACCACACACCATGGGGTCCCCATACACACTATCCAGTTCCTTCTAGAACTCCTTCCTCTCATATTTCCTTTGTTTGGACTCATATTTTTTGACAAAGATTATCCCATATTGAGAATTTCTTTATATATAATGTGATTATAAGGCCCCAGCCTTAAACATTACTTATCATTGAATTAAATGAATAATTCCCATTGAGGATATTTTCAGGTTTAGAGTTTTATAGAATTAGATCTTAACTATTACATCTCAAAAGATTACAAAGTAGACACTTCTACTAAGTTTCCATAAAATAAAAACTCTTAAAAAACATGTCTAGTTCCATGTTTTAGATATAATGACTTTCCCTTGATCCCATCCATGACCCTATTCCACATTAAGTCCTGTGAAAAACATTTCAAAAAAACTTGGTGTGAGCATAAAAATCTCAGTAAGGGATACACAAAGAATGAAAACTGTTATTTTTTCAAAACAACAAGTAAACCATGTATACTTTATCAAAGTAATACTTTCAACCCTTATGAAGTAGTAAAAACTATTCACTGAATAAAATATCATTACTTACCCTTTTGTAACCAAAATATTACCATAAAACCCATATAAAGAACACATAACATATAAAGGTAACTTGGGACATAAACATACTTAAATGGAATAACCATATGGTCGACTTCCACACATATCACTTAATGGAATAGCCATACGGCCGACTTCCATACCCAATGCATTGGAGGTTATAACGTAACCACCCATCCTGGTATTCACGGCACCACCCATCATATGGTTTATCACATAACCACCCATCAAATGTCCAAGTACCATTATAAAATCCTAAGACATAAAACAAATATAATGGAAAGAAAAAATTTACACACTTTGATCACAATATATCACTTAAATATATTGACATAAAAAATACATTACAAAAACCATTTTCAATACCAAAATACATAAAAGATTATATGTTATTTATTTCATTTTAAAAACATTACGTCTTATTGAGGAAGCCAAAGACCAAATAATACTCGTGGCGGCGGAAAAGGGTCGTTGTCACCGCGTACGTTAAAAGAAACATTCCTTTTTTTCATTTAGTAAAACACTTCATAGAAAAAGATTCCTTTTTAATAAATGTAAAAGTCAAAGGGGTTTATACACCATATAAAAGAAATTTGTGTATAAAACAAAATATGCCTCAATGAAAGGAGATTGAGACGAAGTCCCTTACCTCGTGTCTGACGTGACTCGATTGCTCTTTAATATCCTAAATAATAAAATAGTGTTAATTTCTACTTGCTTAAGAAAATTTTTCAATCTTACTATTCATTTTATATCAATTATTTACATGTTATAAGGATTATTTAATCATTTAAGTTAATAAAGTTCATTTTGTCGATATCTGGTTCATAAGTCAAAAATGGACTTCTTACAATTACATGTTGTTTATGTGGTCAAAGGTTCATTATATCCAGAATTATATTCATGATTTGGATATCATATATATCATATATATCCAGAATATACATGAATTTATAATAGTACATAACATTTAGAGGTAAGAAATGAAATGCACCGTTTATGGAGACGGTAAGCCGTACGTACGCATGAATGCTACTTTCATTTCTATTTCATATTTAATGGAGTGAAATCATAATGATATAAGGGTATATTATAATTATAGTATAACATAATATATAATAACATTAAATCCATCCTTTATACGTCCCACATATGGCATTAATGAATCAAATCACTTTGAGGGGGCGGTAGTCCGTACTTCCTAAAATGAAGATATCGCGTTTAACCCTAATGGAAACCATAAAGCTATGCCATAAATGAAAAATAGATAATCTTAAGTAAAACATAAACATATTATATATCATATATAAATATAGTGACATCTTAATGGCCACCTTTGAAGGTGTTAAAAGAATATTGAACAATCATCATTTTGTGAGGCAGAAATTCACCATCCACAGAAACAGTACGTTCTTTAACCATTAGATGTAGGTGTGTGTAAGTGTAGCTCGAATAATTCTTATAAAAACATCCTAGTATATTGAAGATACTATATTTTTTACAAAATAAATTAATAAAAAGAGTTTAGAGTGTTGGAGAATCAAAATAAAACAAAAGAACATTAGAGAAGACTTTACCTTAAAATCGGGTAACTCCCTTTGGTTTGAACCAAAAGGGTTTATTGAAGAGCTTCCTTCCTAAGGTAAGGCTTCTAGGATTAGGATAGGGATGTGGAGAGACAAAATGATCATATATTGGCCGATAAAAAGGCTTTATAAGTGTGGGTAAGGAGGTAGAGGTGGGGGCCTTTTATAAGAGGAGAGGAGGGGCACTCTTGGAAAGGTATAAAATGTTACTTTATTTTCAAATGAGTTTCGGATTTTAATGGTCCCAAAATGATTTTTTTTGAGGATAAGGTGATAAGGGTTATAAATCCACCCATACAATAGGTTTTTGACATTTTTAGGTCTTAGATTTTACATTATCTTTCTATTTTATTTAAATCGTTAAATAATGAGGTAATCGCCGCATCATCATGGTGTCATAAATAATTTAATTTATTTAATGTATAAAAATTATTAAAAAAATACTATGATGTAGGAAATCATTTTATATTTCCACTGAATATTTATAGTAAAAAATATGACTTTTATAACCCCATTTAAAAAATGTTTTAGTAAAACAACTCATGTTTGTGACATTTTTATTTTAACATTAAATAAAATGTTATTAATGTCATTTTCCTACCAAAGTGGCTCCATCGGGTCCCCAAGTTGACCCATGGATTTTCTTGGTCGACCATGACACATAAAATAAGGGTAGTACATGTTTCTAGGTCATTTCATATCATTAAAACATTATTTTTACCTTAAACTACACTAATTACCTCTAATCGCGATTAATAAACTTAAAAGTTACTATTCACCAAAAAAATTATTTTAATCCCATTGAAGCACATTTTACTTCCTAATGACAACCATGTATGTCTGATTTTTGAAATTCAAAACACAGAGGTGGTAAAATTTCATTTAAACGAAAAATCAGTTTTTTTTAAGTACCACTTAGTGGTATTACTATTCATCAAAAATTGAAGTTTTTCAGAAAAATACCAAAACTTAACCCTAAGCTATATTTGATATTCTAAATTCAAAAATGATTTCTATTTTAAAAAATTCAAAACATATAAGTTACATTAATTTATTCAATAATTAATTCCCGTTTTCAGAACAAATAGCGTGTTTTTATGAAACAATATATATCAAACGATTGACACTAGTTTAAGTCTAATTTAATAGTGAAATTAATTCCAATGACCACTATTGGATTAAATGGTAAAAATATATTCTAATTTCACTTTATAACCAATTCAAAAGATAATCTAATAATGTAAATAAATTATATTAAAAAGTGGTTTTGAATTAAAATACAACATTTTTCACTATTCATTAAAAAATGAACTTTATCGGAAAAATACCAAAAATTTACACAAAGTAAATTTTGATGTCCCAATTCTAAAAAAGAATTTTATTTGGGCCTATATAATGTATAATAGTGACCAAAAATATATTTAATGACGGTTCACCATCAAAAGGTGATAAGTGGACCTTTAGTGAATATTAGAGTATATATGCCTAAAATTGAATTCTTTTCATATTTTAAGCCTTAATATTTTATTGGATAAATGTAAAAACATTAAACAAACATATATAATAATATTTTAGTTATTTCTATTCATTCCTGCCAATACAACGGCTACATGTAAACTACCATTTAAAATAATATTATTTTACTACTAGTGTGCAATGTAAGATTTCAAAGAATCTCTTTGTTGCGTATCGGGTACGCTATCGAACATAGCAACCCCTTTAAAGTAAAATTAATATTTAATTAGAAAATATTAATAAATATAAAAATGTTTTATTCTTTATTTACCTGGGATGTTACATCCTTCCCCCCTTTTGGGAATTGGTCCTCGCAATTTTATTCACTTATCAAAATAAGTGGGGGAATTTATCCCTCGTAGCATTTTCAGATTCTCACGTTGCCTCTTCAACCATATGGTTTTTTCACAAAACCTTTACCTGGTGAATTACCTTATTTCGCAACACTTTCTCTCTTCGTTCAAGAACCTGGACTGGTTTTTCTTCATAAGAGAGATTCTGTTCCAACAGAACTACCTCTGGGCTCAAAACATGAGATGGATCTGGCATATACTTTCTCAACATCGAAACATGAAAAACATTGTGTACTTGAGATAAACTCGGAGGTAAAGCCACTCGGTAAGAAACTGATCCAAATCTCTCCAGAATTTCATATGGTCCAATGAACCTTGGACTCAGCTTTCCTTTCTTACCAAATCGCATCACACTTTTCCACGGTAAGACATTGAGAAAAACATGATCACCTACCTCGAAAGAGATATCCTTCCTCCAGTTATCCGCATAACTCTTCTGTCTGCTCTGAACTGTTCTCTTGTGTTTCTGAATCAACTGAACTTTTTCTGCCATCTCTTCTACCAATTCTAGTCCCATTAGCTTCCTTTCACCCACTTCATCCCAAAAATCTGGAGTTCGACACCGTTTACCATATAATGCTTCAAACGGATCCATCTGTATACTGGAATGAAAACTGTTATTATATGAAAACTCAACCAAATAAAGATGTTGGTCCCAACTTCCCTAATAATCCATCGAACAAGCATGTAGCATATCCTCCAAAGTCTGAATTGTTCATTCTGACTTCCCATCTGACTGAGGATGAAAAGTTGTACTAAAATTTAATTCAGTACCCAACGACTTCTGAAGGCCTTTCCAAAAGTTAGAATTAAACCTGGGATCACGATCAGATACAATGGATAGGGTAACTCCATGCAACCTGACTATATCTTTAATATACAATCGAGAAAGTTGATCTAGAGAGAAAGTATCTTGAATAGGAAGGAAATGAGCAGATTTAGTCAAGCGATCAACAATAACCCAGATTGCATTATTACCTCGAGATGTCTTCGGTAATCCCACAACAAAGTCCATGGATATATTTTCTCATTTCCACTCTGGCACTGGTAAAGGCTAAAGCATCCCTTTCAGTAACTTCCACTCTAATTTAACCTACTGACAAGTAAAACACTTCACAGTAAAATCAGCAATATCTCTTTTCATTCCTTCCCACCAGTAATACTCCCGCAGATCTCTGTACATCTTAGTACTGCCAGGATGAACTGAAAATGGGGAACTATGAGCCTCACATAACAACTCATTATTCAACTGTGAATCACCAGGCACATATAATCTCTTCCCAAACCTCAAAACACAATCATTATCAATGTTGAATTCAGGCAACTTACCCTTCTGAACCAGCTCTACCTTTTTCTGCAACTCACTGTCTTTCTTCTGCGCTTGCTTAATTCTGTTTGATATGGATGATCTCACTAATACCTGAAACAAAACAGAAGAACTTCATGCACCAACAAATTCTATGAAAAAGTTCATCAAATCAAAAACCAAAGGATCTCGTTCCAAATGTAGCATGGTTAATGAAGCATTAATTTTTCAACTCAAAGCATCAGCCACTTTATTTTCTTTTCCCGAATGGTAATGAATTGTACAATCATAATCCTTGATTAATTCCAACCATCTCCTCTGTCTCATGTTCAATTATTTTTGAGTGAATATATACTTTAAACTTTTGTGATCAGTATATATTTCACACTTTACTCCATACAAATGATGCCTTCAAATTTTTAGATAAAAAACAACAACAGCTAATTCCAAGTCATGTATAGGGAAATTTACCTCATGAGTTTTCAACTGACGTGAAGCATATGCAATTACCTGATCATTCTTCATAAGGACACAACCAAGTCCCTTCAACAAGCATCACTGTATATAATAAACTCACCATTCCTGGAAGGAAGTGCCAAAACTGGAGCATTCACCAATCTTCTTTTCAACTCCTGAAAACAATGATCACATTCTTTTGTCCAGATAAACTTAACACCCTTCCGAGTTAGATTAGTCATTGGACTAGATAACCGTGAAAAAATTTCAACAAACCTTCGGTAGTAACCTGCCAAACCAAGAAAATTACAGATCTCGGTTATATTTGTGGGTCTTGGCCATTCTTCAACAACTTTTTTTTTAGTAGGATCAACAGTTATGCCATTTTTTGAAACAATGTGACCAAGGAAAGAAATTTATTGTAACCAAAACTCACACTTGCTGAATTTTCCATACAGTTTCTTTTCTTTTAAGGTTTGCAAGATAACCCTTAAATGACTTTCATGATCCTCTTTACTTTTAGAAAATACCAAAATATCATCGATGAAAACAACCACAAAATTATCCAAGAACTCATGGAAAATTCTATTCATAAGGTCCATGAATACAGAAGGTGCATTGGTTAACCCAAAAGGCATAACTACAAATTCATAATGGCCATATCTAGTATGGAACACAGTCTTCAGAATGTCTGCTTCTTTTACTTTCAACTGATGGTACCTCGACCTCAAATCAATCTTCAAAAAATACTGATCTCCCTGGAGCTGATCAAAAAAATCATCGATATGAGGAAAAGGATACTTGTTCTTAACAGTGATATTATTCAAGGCTCTATAATCAATGAAAAGTATCATTGAACCATCTTTATTTTTAATAAACAAGACAAGAGCACCCCATGGTGATGTGCTAGGTCGAATGAAACCTTTATCTAATAACTCCTGCAATTATTTCTTTAACTCTAAAAGTTCAAATTGATTCATTCGATAAGGGGGTTTTGAAATTTGATTAGAATCAGGAACTAAGTCAACAGTAAATTCAACTTCTCGATCATGAATAATAACAGGAAACTCATCAGGAAAAACATCAAGATACTCATTTACCACTGGCACATCATTAATCTGAACAGTTCCCTTGTTTTCAACGATATGTGCAAGATAACATTCACTTCCATATTTTACTAGTTTCTCAACTTCCTGATATGTTATCAAAAGCAAGGGTTCATTCTTGTACACAAACTGAAAATCTTTCTGAAAAGAAACCATTTTAACTCTGCAGTCAATATTAGAATGATAAACAGAAATCCAATCCATTCCCAAAATAACATCAAACTCTACTAGAGGCATAAAAATAAGGTTTTCTGGTAGATTCTTTCTGCACACAAGGATAGGAAGGTTCTTATAATTTATTTTTGTCTCAACGTTTCCTCCGGGTGTTTTTACCATAAGTTCAGGATTCATATCTTGAGATGGAATTTCCAATTTACTAGAAAACTTCTCAGAAATGAAAGAATGTGTAGACCCTGAATCAAACAACACATTGGCATAATCTGAACAAACAAATAGTGTACCTAATACTACTTCATTCGATGGCCCAACATCTACTGAAGTAGTTGCAAATGATTTCACCACCCCTTTCTGCTTGTTTTCTGGTTGCTTTCCCTCAGTTGAGTTCTTCATTAGACACTCATTTGCATAATGACCCATTTCATTACACTTAAAACATCTTACCTCTGGCTTTTCATTGCCTTCTTGTTCATCTTCCTTACAGTTATGAGAAATATGACCAGACATACCACACCGAAATCACTTTCTAGACTTGGATAAACATTCTCCAGGATGCATTTTACTACACTTCTCACAGGATGGATATTTGGTTTTCTTACCTCCTTGTTTCTTTGATGAATTCTTCCCTTTTTCCTGACAACTGGACCTCTTATTCAGTTGTTTTTCAAAGAACATGTGATCATAGGCAAACTCCATTTCCACCTTCTCCACACATCGAACAAGTTTTTCATAACTTTTGAACTCACGAGAAGCTAAATCCCTTCGATACTTTGGATTTAACCCTGAGTAAAAATGGTTTATTTTACTATCAAGATCTCGTATGAAGTTTAGAGCATACCTTTCCAGTCGAGTGAACTTTGCTTCATAAGCAGCCACTGAGTCATCCTCCTGCCTCAATTCTAGAAATTGTTTTTCCATCCTAAGACGAACCACCTTAGGAAAATATTTCTCAACAAACATACCTTTGAATTCATCACAGTGAATATCATCAATCTCATCACTATCCCTGATATTTTTCACCATCGACCACCACTGATCAGCTTCACCTTCAAAATGGTAAACAGAAAGACTAACCTTTTGATGTTCTAAACACCCCATGACATCAAAAATCTTCTCCAGCGCTTTAATCCACCCTTCAGCTAGCACTGGTTCAGATGATCCTCTGAATGATGAGGGATGTTGCCTCATGAATTGTTCCACCACTAACATGTTCCTCTGTGGTTGATCTGGCTGATCTCATGCATGGATACCACCACCATTTATATCCTGAGTCAACTATGCCATTAATGCAACAAATTGTTCAGTTCCAATTCCGACCATCTCGGGTTGCTGATTCGGAAGGTTTTCTTCCTCCTAATGTCATCCCAACATAGCTTCTTTGTTTCCTCTACAGAAAACCACTCTGAACACAGAAATATCTTAGGTGAAGCAACATGGTAATCTTTTAATGCTATATCATTTCAATCATACCATAAATTAATTTATAATTTAACAATTTTCTAACTCCTAAAGTTGTCTAAACTGACCTCTGATACCAACTATAAGGCCCCAGCCTTAAACATTACTTAACATTGAATTAAATGAATAATTCCTATTGAGGATCTTTTCAGGTTTAGAGTTTTAGAGAATTATATCTTAACTATTACATCTCAAAAGATTACAAAGTAGACACTTCTACTAAGTTTCCATAAAATAAAAACTCTTAAAAAGAAACATGTCTAGTTCCATGTTTCAGATAGCATGACTTTCCCTTCATCCCATCTATGACCCTATTCCACATTAAGTCATATGAAAAACATTTCAAACAAACTTGGGGTGAGCATAAAAAGCTCAGTAAGGGATACACAAATAATGAAAACTCTTAGTTTTTCAAAACAACAAGTAAACCATGTATACTTTATCAAAGTAATACTTTTCACCCTTATGAAGTAGTAAAAACTCTTCACTGAATAAAATATCATTACTTACCCTTTTGTAACCAAAAGATTACCATAAAACCCATATAAATAACACATAACATATAAAGGTAACTTGGGACATAAACATACTTAAATTGAATAACCATACGGTCGACTTCCACACATATCACTTAATGGAATAGTCATACGGCCGACTTCCATACCCAATGCATTGGAGGTTATAACGTAACCACCCATCCTGGTATTCACGGCACCACCCGTCATATGGTTTATCACGTAACCACCCGTCAAATGTCCAAGTATCATTATAAAATCATAAGACATAAAACAAATATAATGTAAAGAAAATATTTCCACACTTTGATCACAATATATCACTTAAATATATTGACATAACAAATCCATTATAAAAAAAAATTCAATACCAAAATACATAAAAGAGTATATGGTATTTATTTCATTTTAAAAACATTACGGCTTATTGAGGAAGCCAAAGGCCAAATAATACTCACGGCGGTGGAAAAGGGTCGTTGTCACCGCATACATTAAAAGAAACATACCTTTTTATCATTTAGTAAAATGCTTCATAGAAAAAGATTCCTTTTGAATAAACATAAATTTCAAAGGTTTTTATACACCGTATAAAATAAAGTTGTGTATAAAAAAAATATGCCTCAATGAAAGGAGATTGAGACGAAGTCCCTTACCTTGTGTCCGACGTGACTCGATTTCTCTTTAATCTCTTGAATGATAAACTAGTGTTAATTTATACTTTATTAAGAACCTTTTTCAAGCTTACTATTCCTTTTATATCAATTATTTCCATGTTATAAGCATTATTTAATCATTTAAGTTAATAATATTCATTTTGTCGATATCTGGTTCATAAGTCAAAAATGGACTTCTTATAATTACATGTTTTTTATGTGGTCAAAGTTTCATTATATACAGAATGATATTCATGATTTGGATATCATATATATCATATATATCCAGGATATACATGTATTTATAATAGTACATAACATTTAGAGGTAAGAAATTAAATTCACCGTTCAAGGAGACGGTAAGTCGTACGTACGCATGAACGCTACTTTTATTTCTATTTCATATTTAATGGTGTGAAATCATAATGATATAAGGGTATATTATAATTCCAGTATAACATCATATATAATAACATTAAATCCATCCTTTATACATCCCACATATGGCATTAACGAATCAAATCACTTTGAGGGGGCGGTAGTCCGCACTTCCTAAAATAAATATATCGCGTTTACCCATAATGGAAACCATAAAGGTATGACATAAATAAAAAATACATAAGATTAAGGAATAAATAAACATATTATATATCATATATAAATATATTGACATCTTAATGGCCACCTTTTAAGGTGTTAAAAGAATATTGAACAATCATCATTTCGTGATGTAGAAATTCACCATCCATAGAAACAGTATGTGCTTTAACCATTAGATGTAGGTGTGTGTAAGTTTATCTCGAATACTTATTATAACAACATCATAGTATATTTAATATACTATATTTGTTACAAAATAAATAAATAAAAAGAGTTTAGGGGGTTGGAGAAGCAAAATAAAACAAAAGAACATTAGAGAAGACTTTACCTTAAAATTGGGTAACTCCCTTTGGTTTGAACCAAAAGGGTTTCTTGAAGAGATTCCTGCCTAAGGTAAGGATTCTAGGATGAGGAGAGGGATTTGGAGAGACAAAAGTATCAGATATTGGCCGAGCCAAAGGATTTAGAAGTGTGGGTAAGGATGTAGAGGTGGGGTCCTTTTATAAGAGGAGAGGAGGGGCACTCTTGGAAGGGTATAAAATGTTACTTTATTTTCAAATGCGTTTCGGATTTTAATGGTCCCACAGTGATGTTTTTCGAGGATAAGGTGATAAGGGTTTTAAATCCACCCATCCAATAGGTTTTTGACATGTTTAGGTCTTATATTTTACATTATCTTTCCATTTTATTTAAATCGTTAAATAATGAGGTAATCATTGCATCATCATGGTGTCATAAATAATTTAATTTATTTAATGTCTAAAAATTATAAAAAAAAAACTATGATGTAGGAAATATTTTTATATTTCCAGTGAATATTTATAGTCAAAACTATGACTTGTATAACCCCATTTAAAAAATGTTTTAGTAAAACAACTCATGTTTGTGACATTTTTATTTTAACATTAAATAAAAAGTTATTAATGTCATTTTCCTACCAAAGTGGCTCCATGGGGTTCCAAAGTTGACCCATGGATTTTCTTGGTCACCCATGACACATCCAATAAGGGTAGGACATGTGTCTAGGTAATTTCATATCATTAAAACATTATTTTTACCTTAAACTACACTAATTACCTCTAATCGCGATTAATAAACTTAAAAGTTACTATTCACCAAAAAATTATTTCAATCCCATTGAACCAAATTTTACTTCCTAATGAAAACCATGTATGTCAGATTTTTGAAATTTAAAACACAGAGGTGGTAAAATTTCATTTAAATGAAAAATCAGTTTTTTTTAAGTACCACTTAGTGGTTTTACTATTCATCAAAAATTGAAGTTTTTCAGAAAAATACCAAAACTTCACCCTAAGATATATTTGATATTCTGAATTCAAAAATGAGGTCTAATTTACAAAATTCAAAACATATAAGTTACATTAATTTATTCAATAATTAATTCTCATTGTCAGAACAAATAGCGTGTTTTTATGAAACAATATATATCAAAAGATTAACACTAGTTTAAGTCCAATTTCAAAGTGAAATTAATTCCAATGAACAATATTGGATTAAATGGTAAAAATATATTCTAATTTCACTTTAGAACCAATTCAAAGGATAATATAATCATGTAAATAAATTATATTAAAAAGAGGTTTTGAATTAAAATACAACATTTTTCACTATTCATTAAAAAATGAACTTTATCGGAAAAATACCAAAAAATTACACAAAGTAAATTTTGATGTCCCGATTCTAAAGAAGAATTTTATTTGGGCCTATAGAATGTATATGAGTGACCAAAACTATATTTAATGATGGTTCTCCATCAAAAGGTGATAAGTGGACCTTTAGTGAATATTAGAGTATATATGCCTAAAATTGAATTCTTTTCATATTTTAAGCCTTAATATTTTATTGGATAAATGTAAAAACATTTAACAAATATATATAATCATATTTTAGTTATTTATATTCATTCCCGCCAATACAACGGCTACGTGTAAACTACCATTTAAAATAATATTATTTTACTACTACTGTGCAACGAAAGATTTCAAAGAATCTCTTTGTTGCGTATCGGGTACGCTATCGAACATAGAAACCCCTTTAAAGTAAAATTAATATTTAATTCTCAAATATTAATAAATATAAAAATGTTTTATTCTTTATTTACCTGGGATGTTACAGTGATGGTATCCTTCATAGTGGATTTCAAGATATGATGTGGAATTTTTTGAGTGTGACACTTCTTTAGATGACCCTTGATGATGGAATTAATCAGAAATGATCATCCAAGAGAGAGGTCATGGTTTCCAGCCCCCTATCGCACTAGTGTGTGGGTCCCCCAAACCACCTTAAACTAGATAAGTGGAACCCCTTGATGCACTATAGAAAGGGTCATCTTCCCACTAAGTGTAACCCTCCTGATGCACTAGTGCGAGGGTACTTTATCGATATCTACTAAGTGTAACCCCCCTAATGCACTAGGGTGAGAGTTCACTATCTATATATACTATGTGTAATCCTCCTAATATACTAGGTTGTGGGTCCTCTTTCTATTATATATTTCTCCCCTAAGTATATAGAGTATTCTCGGGGTGTTGGTCCTCCTCATGACTTCTTTAGACAAACACGTGAGATGTTGTGCATCAATGATGGTCCTTTAGAGCCATAGGTAGAATCATCATCCTAGGATGGTCTATGAGATGGATATCCCATTTATCTATCATCTAGGTTTCTTTATGAGTATACATATATATATTATTGGGTTTCATTTCTATATTTCTTTGTGTTGATCTAACTACTTCTATCGTATATCTCTATTTCTCCCTTTGTCTTTTTTAGGGCGCCCTATAAGGTATGTATATACTCACCCTTGTATGGGTTTTTTCTGCACATGTTGTGTCTTATACTGATGATGGATAGTCCGTTAGTGACATCAGTGGAGTGTAGTGGTACTCAGGTGTATAGGTTGTGTATGGTGTTCAGGCTTGGAGATCAATAGTTGGTCTCTCTCATCTTTAATTTCTTCTAGTTTTTTCATGTTGGGACTTCATTTCTAGTTTGGTGTTTATTTTTCCCATTTAAACTTTGGTTTTATTCTATCTTACTTCAATGTATTCCCTGGATGTGTTTCATTCATGGTTTACTCTAAATGTTACTATCATTTATTATTATACCTTTGTAATATTTCATGGAGACGGTTGGGTGTGTGCATACAAGTACACTAGGAAAAGGCATCCCATTTATGTTATGTATTCTTGGAACTTTTCACTAGAACTTGGCCTATTGGAAGTGGGTATGGGGTTGTGATAGATCAAACTTCTGTCACTCAGGGGAGCCTTGGTGGGTTGGGTCATTATAGAGTGGTATCAGAGGTGGTTCATCCTCAAGTCAGTGTAGAGATGGAACCATGGTGAGGATTGGTTGGGAACTTAGGGGAATAATGTCAGAGCATATTGAGTAAGTTTTTTAAGCTAAGGAACCCAATGTTGGTGTATCATTTGATATATCAATACATTACGACTCTAACTATCTACTTGTCGGCTCATCATATCAAGACATTGGTTGTAAGTAACAATAGTAAATGCATCATATAGGATTGAGTCCTTTTATTTTTTTCCTTGAGTAATCTCTCCTGTAAGATCCCAGATCTTCTTTTCAGGTATGTTTTTCCTTTTCTGGTCGTTTTTGGGAAAATAGGAAAATCTGGAAATTTTCAAAGTACACATCCTGTACTTTATAAGTACACGTTGTGTACTGTGATACCGCTGGAGGTCGTGTGATGGTCGTGTCATGGGCACACACACGGCCATGTATGGGTGATGTGGAGGCCACCTAAAGTGGAGTATGGAAAGGGAGAGTACACGTCGTGTACTTAAAAAGTACATGCCATGTACTTTTTTTCATTAAACACACTGGGGTCGCGTCTAACCCCCAAAAGCATCTTCTTCTAGTTCCCGCTCGACCGAGAGGAACCGTACGGTTCCAAAACTCTTCCGAGACCTCGAGCATCCGTATGTTCTCCGAATCGACCATCATCAATTGGGTTAGAACCGCAGTGGTAAGATCTTCTTTCTGCTTGAGCCTTGTTTTCCAATTCCTCTTATTTTCCAAGTTATCATGGGTTGAACGTTTTGGACATTTTCTTAGATCTACGATGTTCCGAAGAGAATCAACTTTCTAGGTTCAAGTATATTGATCTCTTAGAACCAAGGTAGGTGGTTTGTGCCTTTCCGTTGAAAGTCCTTGAATATTATGTGCAAATTCCACCAATACCCTTGAACGGAGTATTGTGTGTTTACCATTTTACCCCTGTTATATGCTTTCCATGCTAGTATTCCTGTATAGAGGATGTTGAATATGAATATGGTTGAACTGCTAAGCTTTGGAGGTTCTACCCACGCACGTTTTGTTATGACCGTTTGGTCCTGTTTTGCCTTGGTTGATTTTTCTGTTTCCATGCCTGTTGTAATAGGATGGAGAAATGTTTTCTAACATGATTTTTATGTTGTAGAACTATTTATCCAAGTAGTTATGTATGTCTACTTTGGTTATATTGTACTGCTATGTCGTTATCCTACACAAGGCCATGAGAACCGGGTATAGTAGACTATAAGGGGATAGATCAAGTGAGATTCCTCAGAGAGTCCTTGAGATTTAGGCTATACGGGGATAGACCGAGTGAGCTTCCTCAGAGAGTCCTTGAGCTTTAGGCTATACGGGGATTGACCGAGTGAGCTTCCTTAGAGAGCCTAGGATTACATTGGGAAAAAAGGGGATAGACTGTGAGATCTTCCTCAGAGAGATTCCTTGACTGCTTTAGACTATACGGGGATAGACCATGTGAACTTCCTCATAGATTCTCTATTTTGTTTGTCTGAATCATCGGATTACCATAGGCTATAGGAGAGATTGACTCTGTGAGCTTCCTCAGAGAGTCTATGAATGACCTGGGATATAAGGGGAATTGACCGAGTGTGCTTCCTCAGAGAGTCCTTGACATTGGGGCTATAAGGGGAATTGACTGTGCGAGCTTCCTCAGAGAGTTCCTGACTACCCTAGACTATAAGAGGAGTTGACCACATGTGCTTCCTCAAAGAGTCTTTATAATTCCATATAAACAAACCAGAGGGGTTAGGCTGAGTGCACTACCTAGAGGGTTGTTGGTACTGGTTAGGTAGGACCATAGGGAAAGGTTGTGAGTAATTACATAAGGTTTCATGTTGTGCTTTGCTGCTTGTTAGTTGTTGCTTGACTTTGGAATTGTGGTTTGTTTATTGTTCAGTATGTTCCTTTTTACTGCTTTTCTATGCTTTTACCTGCCATATATTCACTGACTATTAGGCACAGATCTTCGGGTGGTTGCCTACTGGGATTTAGTCTCACACCCTGTTTGGGTCATGCTTTTGGGCCCAAACAGACTATATTGTTGCAGGTATAGACAAGGGCAAGCACCCTTCAACTTCAGGTACTTGACTTGCTATGGAGCTGGAGAGAATGGGACCAAGATTAGTCTTGTGATGCTGAGGATCTATTTATCTTTCTTTTGTACTTTTTTTAGTATTGTTTGTATTTCTATAATTGTTACTTGTTTGGATGCTTTCCTAGACATATGTATCATGCATCATATATATATGTGCTCCTTCTATTTATCATATTTAGTCTTTTGTTTTTCACTTGTGTATGGATTTTTTACTGCTTCTACTATTTTTTATTGTTTCTCTTCCATTGTGTACTCTTCCAATGAGAGCATAGTTTCCCCACTATCACACCCAAAGCCCTCGCTGCTATTCGGCAGCCTCTGGCATTTGGGGAAATGTGCTTCAGGCCATGTGACCATTCGGGTATGGGGCGCCTCTGGGTGGATTCCAGAACAAAGACGTTATAAAGTGGTATCAGAGGGTTTTCTTTCTCTTGACTTACTATTTGGAGCCTATATCGAGGGATAGGATGAAATAGGTACTTTGTAATAAGTTGTGCCCGGGAGTAGCTAACCCGTGTATAGGGAAAAGCCATACTACCTCATTTATTGAAATTTTATTGGTTTTCAAATTTTACAATTGATTTTATTTCACCATTGGGTGCTTCACATGCTTTGTTTTGTCACTGTTGTTGTTATTACGGTTCTATTTCTGTCGCAACCCGATGATATGAGGGTATTCCATATCATGCATCATATAGGCACTTGTTAGAAATCACATGCCATGCATTCCTTCCATTCCATCTAGGATGAATTAGAGATTTCATGTTGTTGTGATAGATGTTATATAGATTATTCATGTTGTTGCGATAGATACTTTGATAGAATCCCTGCTATTTGATAGGTAACTTGTTACTATAGTGCTTTTCTTAGATGGATTCCAAACTTTGGTTCTTGAGGTGTTATGGGCCCTCATGGACCGAAATTTGGTTGATCATTGCTTGTTGACTTTTTATAACCGATATAAGATTCCAAACTTTGATTCGCGTTGAGTATGGGCCCTTAGGGATCAGAATTTGGCACCTCAACGCTGGTTTTCTGTGTTTTCTGGGATCCAGAGTAGTTTCTGAGGCTACTGTCTGAAAAACCTAGAATACACGGCGTGTACTTTATGAATACACGTCATGTAGTCTATATCTGTGTCACTGATTGTGCAAGCAGGGACACAGGGTTGTGAAAAATCTTGTAGTAACATTTCGTGTACTGGTTTAGCAAACTGTGTAGTATGAAATAGGTACCCCGGCCATGTCACGAACAAAAAAGGTCATGTTATCTTTTCACATACACGTCGTGTCTGAATTTTACACACTGTGTAGTCTGATCAAGGTATCTGGCCGTGTCACGAACAACACGTGTCAGCATTACCCTTTCTCATACACGTCGTGTCTGTTTGGAACATGCCATGTAGTGTTAGTTGTATGTCAGGACGTGTCGCTAACAACACGGGCCAGGTGAGGCATGTCTAGTACACACCATGCAGTTTTGTCTTAGAAGAGTTGTGTGGCTTAACCATGTATAAGGACTCGGGCAGGGAAGAGGATTCATGTCCATGCTGTGTGTTAGGAAAACACGCCGTGTATTTGGGGTGTTACATGACCAGTTTAGGCAGATGTACACACCCATCTGAATGAATTAAGGGAACACGTCGTGTAGGGAAAGAACACGCTGTAAAGTAATGTTTTTCAAAACTTGAATGCCTTCTTTTCCCTATTCCTTCTTGAGACTTCAGTTTTCAGTCCTTGTTAATCCTAAATCTAATGTGTGCGTTTGATTTTGCAGAATCATGCCACCTAGACATCCTCCGGTTGACCGCCAATCTCAGGGGAGTGATCAAGCTTCCAATATGGTTGATCAGGGACTTTCTGTAGATCCTCCTATTGTTCCAGCCTTGGCACTAGCGGTTATACTAGTTGCAGGCACCGATGCGTAGTTCAGGGAAGGTTTTCTTAGGATGGTGCAGACCTTCCAGGGAGTTCCATCTCCTGCCCCATCGATGGCCGATTTGAAGCGGGTTTTCCAGCAGCATCATCCTCCCACCTTCTTAGGGGAAGGAGGACCACAGGCTGTAGGGTCATGGCTAGAAGCCACACTGACTATCTTCGATCATCTTGAGGTACCACCAGAGAGTAGGGTACTCTTTCTGTGATGGAGTATTCCTCTCGCTTCACGGGGTTGTATCATTTCACGCCTATCCCAACAGGTGATGAGTTGTTCTTGGTTAGGAATTTTGAGGATGGTCTCAGGCATGATATCCATTCCCAGGTGAACATCTTCATGTTGAATTTGATATCCTCTATCGTCAACCAGGCGCTGATCACAGTGTGCAATCTGAGAGATTCTGCATCAGTGAGAGAGGGCGGTTTGACATCCAGAGTTAGTGTTCCTTCTTCTGATAGCAGGAATCTCCACAGGGAGTCTGCTCGAGGAGATTATAGTAGACGGGATGCACCTTCTGGTAACCAGGTAGTGTGCTACCAGTGTGGGAGGAGCGGGAATACAAGGACACGTTGCCCGAGAGACCTGATGGAGTGTTGATCTTGTGGCAGGATGGGCCATCTTCAGCGTTTCTGTCATTTTTTCCCTCCAACAGCCGGAGACAGGGGTTCTTTTATGACTCCGCGTTCTGGATCATCACGACCAGTTTCTCACCAGTCTAGGAACTGGAGTTCTTCCAGCCGTTTAGGCTGAGTTTGAGGTCATGGTCGGGGTGGTCAGTCACCGGTCTATCAGCGAAAATAGGGTGGATCAGCTCAGAGCGGTAAGGCTAGGTCACAGGGCCATGGAGCAGGCTAGACTTTTGCGATGGAGCAGACCCAGCAGGAGCAGGATCCCAGACCTTCAATAGTTTGAGGTACGATCTTAGTAGCCTCAGTTTTATCTTCTGCTCTTTTTGATACAGAGGCTTCCCATATCTTTATCTATGTTGCTTTTGTGAAGAGCCTTGGGCTCTGTATCTTTTCTTCTGCCAACATGTTGACACTAGAAACACTATTGGTAACAAGGACATCTAGCGTACATCAGTGCAAGGAGTACCCTCTTGAGGTCGGTGGGTGTCACTTTTTATGGGACCTCTATGTCCTAGAGACTAAAGGCTATGATTTCATTCTCGTAATGGACTGGCTAGTTCCCTTCCATGAAGTCGTCGACTATTATCGCCTCAGGGTGAGTTTCATATCACTAGAGGGTAGATCTTTTCTTCATCAAGGCGAGTGGGATGTCCAGGAGAGTAGAGTAGGACCTGAGCATCATGGGATAGGGGGAGTTACAACCCAGATTGCTAGCCTATATCTGGATGATCAGGGGACTTCACAGTTAGACTTTCCTCCAGTGGTGGATTGTTTCAGTGATGTCTTCCAAAGGAATTTTCTGGTTTGCCTCTGGAGCATGAGCTGGAATTTTCTATTGATCTTGTGCCAGGAGTGGCACCGGTGTCCGTTCCTCCTTATAGGATGGCTACACCTGAGTTGTAGGAGCTCAAGAAGCAGTTGGAGGAGTTGTAGGAGAAGGGTTTCATCCAACTTGGTACTTCTCCTTGGGGTTCGCCTATTCTGTTTGTGAAGAAGGAAGACGGCTCCCTCAGGATTTGTGTGGATTATCGGAAGCTAAACCAGTTGATGGTAAAGAACCGATATCCCTTTTCGAGGATTGATGATCTCTTTGATCGGCTTCAAGGAGCCCGAGTGTTCTCGAAGATCGACATAAGTTCCAGTTATCATCAGTTGTGCGTTAGACCACAGATATATCTCTTACAGCCTTCCGGAGCAGGTATGGTCTATATGAATATATGTTTATGTTGTTCAGTCTCACGAACGCGCCTGCAGTTTTCATGGCACTGATGAACCAAGTGTTCCATACATACTTGGATTCTTTCATGGTTTTTTTCATGGAAGACATCTTGGTGTACTCTCACACTTGAAATGACCATGCTAACCATCTTGGTATCATTCTGATTACACTGAGAGAGCATCAGTTATATGCTAAGATCTTGAAATACCACTTTTGGATGGACCAGATCCACTTCTTGGGTCACGTTATCTTAGAGACAAGAGTATCAGTAGACCCAGAGAAAGTGAGAGCAGTAGTTTCCTAGGAGAATCCGAAGAACTTATTTGAGGTATGGAGTTTTCTAGGGATGGATGGTTACTACAGATACTTCATACAGGATGTTTCATGCTTAGCAGCACCACTGACAGGTCTGACTAAGAAGGGTGCGGAGTTCGTATGGTCAGATTCTTGTGAGTCAGCATTTCAAGAGCTGCAGGGGAGGTTGGTGTCAGCACCGATACTAGTCTTTCCAGAGCCAGGAAAAACTATATTGTTTATTGCGATGCTTCAGGTATCGAGCTGGGAGTTGTGTTGATGCAGGGAGATGGAGTCGTTGCGTACGGGTCTCAGCAGTTGAGGCCACATGAGATGAACTACCTGATGCACGATCTCAAGCTGGTGGCAGTTGTTCATACCTAATGCTATTGGAGACATTATCTTCTAGGAGAGCATTTTGTGGTTTTCACTAACCAAAAAAGCGTCAAGTACATCTTCACTCAACGAGATCAGAATCTGAGATAGCGCAGGTGGATCGAGTATCTTTAGTCCTTTGACTTTGAGCTTGCCTATACACCTAGGAAAGGCAACTCAGTGGCTGACACATTGAGTAGGAGAACTCAGATATAGGTAGTCCAAGAGTTCATCAGTGAGTGTCATCTTATGGATCTATTCTCTGAGATGCATTTGGAGGTGCACAACAGACAGGGGTAGACTTTTCTATCTTTTGTAGTTGTTACCTCTACTCTTCTCGATTAGGTACGGATGAGGCAGCTATCAGACTCAGAAGGCCTAGTCCTGCAGAAGGTTGTGTCAGGAGAGGACCCTCTTCCTGGATGGAAAGTGGGCGAGGATGAGATCATACATTTTCAGAGATGTGTATGGGTGTCAGCAGACATACGCGAGGAGCTGATGTGGGATTTTCATTCCTCATTTTGGGCAGTTCATCCTGGCATCACCAAGATGTATCATGATTTACATCACCAGTATTAGTGGCCAGTTATGAAGAGAGATGTTTCTAGTTTCTTCATGAGGTTTTCCACTTGTTAGCAGGTGAAAGCGGAGAATCAGTGACCAGTAGGTCTTTTGCAGCAGTTACCCATTCTGAAGTGGAAGTGGAACGATGTCGCGATGGACTTCATGACCGGATTTCCGAGGTCACCTCGAGAGAATGATGTTTTTTGAGTTGTCATTGACAGGCTTACGAAGGTTTCTCACTTCTTGACGATCAAGGAGACCTTCAGTGTTGATGATATGGGATGGTTGTACATCCGAGAGATTGTACGCCTACATGGAGTTCCACACTTCATTGTTTCAGACAGGGATTCATGTTTTACTTCTCAGGTCTGGAAGGGGCTTCAGAAGGATTTGGGTACACATGTACATTTGAGTACAGCTTACCATCCCTAGACAGATGGCCATTCTGAGCATACGATTCAGGTGCTTGAGGATATGCTCTGAGCTTGCATTATAGATTTTGGAGGTTCTTGTGAGAAGCATATACCTCTTGTGGAGTTTGCCTAAAATAATAGTTTTCAAGCAACTATTCAGATGGAACCCTTTGAGGCTTTGTATGGTAGGCCATGCCGATCACCCTTATGTTGGATGGAGGTAGGAGAGGCGGATTTCTTGGGGCCTTGTCTTGTTCAGGAGACCACAGAGCAGATAGAGTTGATTTAGAAGAGGATGGCTACTGCACAGTCTCGACAGAAGTCCTATAATGATCAGCAAAGACGGCCTCTGGAATTCGAGGTCAGGGATCAGGTTTTCCTACGTGTCACATTGAGGTTGGGGAACAGGAGTATTAGGAGACAGAGCAAGCTTTCACCGATATACGTTGGGCCGGTTGAGGTGTTGGAGAGAGTTGGGACGGTTTCCTATCAGTTGTAGTTACCTTAGAGGTACCATTCTATGCATGAATTCTTCCACGTTTCTCAACTTCGTCATTACTTTTCATACATGTATCATGTCTTTCAACCCGAGGAGGTTGAGATCGAAGTGGATGCGTCATTTGAGAAGCATCCTATCCAGATTTCCGATCGTAGTATGAAGGTTCTCTATGGACAGTCTATTCCTCTAGTACGGGTGCTATGGCAGCACAGGCGAGTACAGGACGAGACTTAGGAGAGGGAGGCTGATGTACGATCGTAGTGGCTGGAGTTGTTTGGGGTTTCTTCTTCTATTCCGTGTTAGGGAAATTCAGGGATGAATTTATTTAAGGGGGGAAGTTTGTAAGAACCTGGATCTTCTTTTTAGGTATGTTTTTCCTTTTCTGGTCATTTTTGGGAAAAAGAGGAAAATCTGTAAATTTTCAAAGTAAACTTCATGTACTTTATAAGTACATGATTTTTATTGTGATGCCACTGGAGGTCGTGTGCTAGTCGTGTCATGGGCACACACACAAACATGTATGGGTGATGTGGAGGCCGCCTAAAGAAGAGTAAGGAAAGGGAGAGTACACGCCATGTACATCAAAGTCTAACCCCCAGAAGCATCTTCTTCTAGGTCTCATTTGGCCGAGAGGAACCGTACAGTGCCAAAACTCTTCTGATCCCCCAAGCCTCTGTCTTCTCTCTGAATTGACTGTCATCGATTGCGTTAGAACCGTAGTGGTAAGCTCTTCCTTTTACTTGTGCCTTGTTTTCCAATTCCTCTTCTTTTCCAAGTTATCGTGGGTTGAATGTGTTGGACATTTTCTTATATCTACGATGTTCCAAGGAGAATAAAGTTTTGAGGTTCAAGTATATTGATCTCCTAGCACCAAGGTAGGTGGTTTGTGCCTTTCCGTTGAAAGTCCTTGCATATTATGTGCAAATTCCACAAATACCCTTGAACGGGGTATTATGTGTTTACCATTTTACCCCTATTATATTCCTTCCATGCTAGTATGTCAGTATAGAGGATGTTGAATATGAATATGGTTGAACTGCTATGCTTTGGAGGTTCTACCCACACACGTTCTGTTATGACTGTTTGGTCTTGTTTTGCCTTGGCTGATTTGTCTGTTTCCATGCCTGTTATAGTAGGATGTGGAAATGTTTTATAACATGCTTTTTATGTTGTAGAACTGTTTATCCAAGTATTTATATAAGTCTACTTTGGTCATATTGTACTGATATGCTGTTATCCTATACAGGTCTGTGAGAACCGGGTGTAGTAGACTATAAGGGGATAGACCGAGTGAGCTTCCTCATAGAGTCCTTGAGATTTAGGCTATACGGGGATTGACCGAGTGAGAATCCTCAGAGAGCCTAGGATTACATTGGGAAAAAGGGGATAGAACGTGAGAGCTTCCTCAGATAGAGTCCTTGACTTCTTTAGACTATACAGGGGTAAACCGTGTGATCTTCCTCAGAGAGTCTTTGTTTTGTTTTTCTGAATCACCGAATTACCATAGGCTATAGGATGGATTGACTGTGTGAGATTCCTCAGAGAGTCTATGAATGACCTGAGCTATAAGGGGAATTGACCGAGTGTGCTTCATCAGAGAGTCCTTGATCTTGGGGCTATAAGGGGAATTGACTGTGCGATCTTCCTCAGAGAGTTCCTGACTACCCTAGACTATAAGAGGAGTTGACCATGTGTGCTTCCTTAGAGATTCTTTATAATTCTGTATGACCAAACCAGAGGGGTTAGGCTGAGTGTACTACCCATAGGGTTGTTGGTACTGGTTAGGTAGGACCAGAGGGAATGGTTGTGAGTAATTCCAGAAGGTTACCTGTTGTGATTTGCTGCTTGTTATCTATTGCTTGACTTTGGAACTGTGGTTTGTTTATTGTTCCGCATGTTCCTATTTACTGATTTTCTATGATTTTACCTGCCATATATTCACTGACTCTTAGGAATAGATCTTCGGGTGGTTGCCTACTAGTATTTAGTCTCACATCCTGTTTGGGTCATGCTTTTGGGCCCTAATAGACTATATTGTTGCAGGTATAGACAAGGGAAAGAACCCTTCGACTTTAGGTACATGACTTGTTGTGGAGCTAGAGAGAATGGGACCAAGATTAGGCTTGTGATGCTGAGGATATGTTTATCTTTATTTTTTACTTGTTTTAGTACTGTTTTTATTTCTAGCATTGTGACTTGTTTGGTTGCTTTCCTAGAAATATGTATCATGCATCATATATATATGTGCTCCTACTATTTATTATATTTAGTCTTCCATTGTTCACTTGTGTATGGATTGTTTACTGCTTCTGGTATTGTTTATTGTTTTTCTTCTTTTGTGTACTCTGCCAATGAGGGCATAGTTTCCCCACTATCACACCCAAGGCCCTCGCTGCTAGTCATCAGCCTCTGGCGTTTGGGGAAATTCTCTTGAGACTATGTGACCAACCGGGTATAGGGCACCTCTGGGTGGCTTCTGGAACCAGGATGTTACATATCCATGTATATATTTTAATTTTATCGTGGTATATCTCGATCACTTTCAGGATGCCTCTGTGAAGACAGTCAGTCAAGTTATCGATTCAAGATCATGATGGCGATCTAATGAGTGATGAGGACTTAGTTCGGGGGCCATATCATGAGGTGTTTACTCTAAGTGGGAAGGGAGTAGAACCCCCACCTATCAAGAATTTGTTAGTACCATCTGGATAGTCTAAGGTTTCATGATGTCTTAGTTTACTATATGAGTTCCAACGCCAAAGGCCACTGAGGTTCTGCGGTGAGCTAGATCCATAGACTGGAGAGGATTATCTTGAGTTGGTGATCCGAGTCATCAAGATTGTGAGTAAACTAACTGATTAGATGGTTGTGCTATTATATATTCTTTTACATGTATAATTTGGGCGTTGGTGGATTCTAGTCATGTAGAGTCGTGATTAGATGATACTCTCATAGTCTGACTTCCAGAAGCAATTTAGTGATGAGTATTACCCTTCGCTCTAGTTTAGATTCATGAGCTTATAGAGCTATGTAAGGGTATTATGATGGTTGTTTATTATACCACAAGGTTCACTGACCTTATGTGTTACTCCCTCAATATGGTGCAGGATGGCTACTTCTGGGTGCATAAGTTCGAGTAGAGCCTCCATAGAGACATTCATCCTAGTGTCATTCCCCTGTGCATTTCCACATATATTTGTATGTTGCATTGGGAATTGGTGGTGGAGAGCTTCCTTTCAAAGGGACACTAGGTATCTAAAGCTGGTAGTAGTCATCAAGGGGATGAGTCATCTACAGTAGCTAACAGGCACTAGTCATTAAGATCTTGGTGTAGGAGACCTACTCATGGCTGGTCACAGACACATATACATGTGGTAGAGGGTTTTCACATAGGTTCTGGTTAGACCATAGAGGGTTAGTGATATTCATGTTATGGTTGATTTCATATGGAACATGATTTCCCAACCCAACATATCAAGGAGGGTAGGAAGACAATGGATAGATCGACGTGACAGAGGCAACATCGTGATCAAGGTTCTCCCCAATGTGGCCAAGGAATCCCCTTGAGAGGTAGTTCTAGTAAAGGATCAGGTGGAGCTCTAGGGGAGAAGAATATGGTGGGGGAGATGCTATGATATACTTCTACTACCACCACCAGGAATCCCATGTCAGGTTTAAGGAGCTTAGGGTTAGGGCCACGAGTAGTTGCAGTCAATAGAATCTGACGACTCGGCAACTCATGAGATGATAAGAGGTATGATATTTTTTTATTATACAATTTTTTCAGTACATTTATACATAATTTTGAGTCACTACTTCATTTATATATCCCTTGTGTGAGATATATATCTCTTTATTGAGAACTTAGCACAACGGCTCTTGCCTAAGGTTCCGACTAGGTGTGATTCTTTGATATCGCTTATATGTCAGAAGTGAAAACTTGTTTTCAGTGGAGATATTTTATCAAGGGACCTATTGTTATCCATGATGAAACCTTATGATGTTATCTTGGGTATAGACTATTTTTCCATGATTCAATCCTAGATTGACTATCATCACATATGGGTCAAGTGTCTTCAAACAGATGGGGTGAGATTCTCTTTTGTGAGTGGGAGAGAGATCATGGTGGATCGAGTGGACCTTACATGCAGAAGTATGTTCACATCAGATATTAGTTTTTGAGTTTATCCCTTGGTACATAAATATAGTTATGAATCTGGATTCCTTTGGTAGTGGAGGACTTTATGGACATCTTTTCTGAGGACATTTTGAGACTACCTCTGAGGTGGGAGATGAAATTCCACATCAACTTGCACCCCAATACCATGTTGATATCTTCTATATCGTATCATATATCCCCCATCGATCTCTGGGATATTATGGTGTAGATGGAGGACCTTCGAGATAAGGGTTTCATCAGAACCAGTGTGTCCCCCTAGGCATATCTGGTTTTGTTCATGAAAAGGTGGATTGAAGCTTGCAGTTTTGTGTTGATTATTGTCACCTAAACCAGGTATAAATAAATAAAAAGTACCCCTTATTGATTATTTATGGCCTCTTTGACTAATATTTAGGTGATATTTGGTTCTTGAAGATCAATATCGGTTCCAGCTACCATTGGTTGAGGGTTTACATGGCTGATATTCTGATGATAGCCTTATGATATTGCTATGGACATTATGATTTCTTGGTGATATCTTTCAATGTGAAAAAAATACTCCACTATGTTTATGGATTTGATGAACCACATCTTCCATCTATACGTGGAATGATTTTTGTTTGTCTTCATTGATAAAATATTCATTTACTCTATGATAAAGTAGGGCAATGAAGAGAATCTAATGATGGTCCTATAATTACTCTGGGAGCACCATGTTTATAGTAATCTCTTGAAGTTTAAATTTTGGATCCTCAAGGTTAAATTCCTAGGGAATTTAATTTATGAGAATGGATTATCTATATACCTAGTGAAGATTTGTGAATTGATTTATTGGGATCCATCCAAGAGTGTGACGGAGGTGTAGATTTTTCTTGGATTGGCAAGGTACTATAGGAGGTTTGTGGCAGACTTCTCCGTGATTAAATCCCCTTTAACCACACTAACACATAAAGGGAAACTATTTTCCTTGTATGATTAGTGTCATAGATACTTTGAGTATTTGAGGCTAAGGATAACCAATGATCTTGTGTTGAGACTACTATAGGAGGGTGTGGAGTACATAGTGTATTTTTATGCATCTAGAGCTTGGATCGATTGCATGTTTATAAAGAGGTGAGAATTAGTCTTATATGGGTTGAGGTATCTAAGACCCAATGAGAAGAACTATGTGACTCATTAACTGGAGTTTTCAATGGTAGTCTTTTCTCTAAATATGTTGAGGCACTATCTTCTAGGAGAATGCTTTTTTGTTTACTCAAACTATCAGAGTCTCGAGTGGATCTTCACATAGAGATATTTGAACCTGAGATAGAGTTGAGGGTTGGAATTTATATATGATTATGTCTTTAATATGGTCTATACTCCTAGGATGGGAAATGTGGTGTAATATTCCCTTAGTAAGAAGTCATATTCTCATTTGGTGGATGAGGTGTCTGAGCAGTTTTCTTTTTTTATAGTTCACCCTGGTGGAGAAGAGGGGTACATTTTATATTAAATTTATGGTGTTGGATAATTCATTTATCTAGTGTGTGAGGGTGTCTAATGTGGGATACATCGGATTTGAGTTTCTTAGTGATCAAATATCTTCAGGAGATTCGCCAGATGGATTTTTTGAAATAAGGGAACATGTCATCCATTTCCATGGATGGATGTTGGTTCTGATCACGATAAAAAAGGAGGCAATGAGGTAGTTTCACACTTCCCCTTTGGTTGTAAACCCTAGAGTGTAAAATATGTACAATTAACTTCAAATCTAGTTTTGGTGGGCTGGCATGAAGTGGATCATTTCCAAGTTTGTCTCTCGGTGTCTCACATGTCAGAAGGTGAAGGCTGAGCACTGGGTTATGGCTAGTTTCACATAGCCTCTTGAGATCTAGGAATGGAAATTGGATGGAATATCCATGAAATTTGTGATGGGGCTTCCACAGACAGTGAGAGTACACGATTCCATCTGGGTGATTTTTGACCAACATACCAAGTTAGTACACTTCTTTTCTATTAGGGAGCAGAGTTTGATGGAGAGTTTAGGGTAATTGGAGGATATATTGAGGGCTTGTGTTTTGGACTTCGACTGAATATGGTGTTGGTTTTGGGGAAATAGAAGCATTTATTGGTGGATGATATATTAAAATTTTTTTGGATTATCATTTCTCGAAACCATGAGAGAGGATCTTAAACATTAAATTCATAATTAATTTATTTAATATATGAATAAATTAATTCATGGTATTAGGAACTTTCTTCATTGATTAATGTTGATCATCTAAAAATACCCTTTCATATTATCTTCATTGTGCTGTGAGAATCCAAGGATAGAATACCTCTAATGGTGATCCACACATGCTCCTATAATATCCAATCAATTCTACTCAATATCTGGGTGCTAGTGTAGTGAATCAAATGTCTTACATTGTTCATTCTTGATTGCTTATTTTCGGTCTTAAATAAATCTCTCTTGTGTTTCTCATTCTTGAGAGGTAGAGAGAAGGAGGACTCGATATAGAATTCGTTGTGGGAAATAATTCTCTCTTTTTTGATTTCACACTGATACTCCACACAATAGACAAGATTATATGTTTATAGAGCTAGTGTTTAGGTTAAAATAATAATTTAATTACATGTTGGCCATTAAATAATATTATAACCTTTGATGAAACCTCATTCCACATAATAATAATATTATTATTATTTTTTGGTACACAAAAACTTGTGCAAATTGATAAATAATATTTACTATATTTTAAATAATTATTTATCATCGGATGTGGTCTTGGTTCATTTGAACTCTTAGATATTTATTAAATAACCAAATAGATATTTTATTCATAAATAAATATTTAATTCACATACCGAGGGATAAATATTTATGAAATATTCAATAAAATAAATAAATATATTTGTATTCACATGACAGTGAATAATTATTTATTAAATTATTGTGATCAATATAACTTAAATAAAATTATTCCTTGGTCTTGAGAATAATATTTATTAAATTAATTAAATTCAAATATAATTTAATCAAGATCAAAGGAAACACTTAGTGTGTAACCCTATGGGATTCATTCTCATTAGAATTAGGTAGGATTACCTAAATTACAAGATTGTTATCTATCAATGGGTCAAAGCACCCAATAGAAATAATTTAATGTCTCAAAATTTAAAACTACATGTGAATGTTCACTATGTAATATAATACCTTTGTCACAATATCCCCTCAAGTAGGTTACACGAAGGTGTCAGCAACCTATACGCTTGATATTTATTTCTTTGATTATCTGAAATAAACACATCATTAAACCATAGCCATGAAATTTAGGGTAACAATTCTATTACAATCACAGGGATCAGATATCAGCTTCTATAAAAATAGAAGGGTAAAATTGTTCCTTGACTTATCCATTAATGACATGCCAATCATGATGCACCCAATTTACCCTACTTCTCGCAAACATATAGCGTGATGGTTTTTATCAGTAAATATAAGTACATGAGTCATGAAATTCACCAATGATAATAATAAAGTATATGGATTATTACACATGATATCAGATAGGAATATTATATGACACCAAAACATGCATAATTCCTATCGATGGGTCTGTTCTCATAATCTCTCATCTTAGAGATTACTAAGTGTGAACTTCATGAGAAGAAGCCTCATCCTCTTATAATTAATCTCAACTGATGGTCAAAATACTATGTGTCCCATTATAGTACATTATCTAACTACAAAACTATATTAATAATATTTTCATAGCACTTCAAGGTTCACAACATAGAGGGGAACTACTATGACCTTATCAATGTGGAAAATACTCTAGGACATTATTGAATTAAATCCATATAGATTAGTGAACAATATATAATAATATGTTTAATTAATATTCAATACATCAAATATACATGTTATTACAGTAAAATAGTTCTTCCTGGGACACCAATTCTAACAAACTTCTACTTGTTCTCGAGTCAACTACCACACCTTTTAGTACACTAAACCTCACATGATAATCATGTTTCTATTAAGTCAAGGCTTTATTCAAGGGGTCCTCAATGTTTTCTTTTATGGATATATTTTTTACTATAACCTCACTTATCTGAGAAAAATACATTAATAGATGATACTTTAAAATTATGTGTTTCATTTGTTGATGTAACCTTATCTATTTTTCAAGAGCCATAATTACATTTTTATCACAACAGAGTGTGATATGATATTTACTATTAGGTACCACGTTAAGATCTTGGAAAAAAATTTGCATCCATACTACTTCTTTATTTTCCTCGTAAGACACAATATACTTGGACTCTACCATAAAATCTTTGAAAACAACCTTCTTTGAGCTCTTCCAGCTCACAACACCTCTATTCAAAGTGAATATATATCATGTTTTTGACTTCATGTCATCTTGATCTGTTTGGAAACTAGAATATGAATATCCTCTGATGACTAGTTCCTCATCTCCTCCATAGACTAGGAACATACCCTTAGTATGTCTTTGATACTTAAGGGTAGTATTGAATTCCATCCAATGGAAGTCACTTAGATCATCTTGATATCTTCCTACCACACTCAACGTGTAGGAAACATCTATCCTAGTACATAGCATAACATACATGAATGATCTAATTTCTAACATGTATGGAATCCTTGAATTTTTGTTTCTTTCCTCATGTATCTAAGAACGAGTTTTCTTGAAATGATGAATGCCATGTGACGCTAGAAAAAATCCCCTCTTGGATTGTTCCATACTGAATCTCTTAAGTATCTTCCCAATGTATATACCTTGACTTAAGCTGATAAGTCCCTTGGATATATCATGATGGATCTTTATCCCAAGAATATATGCTTCCTTTCTTAAGCCTTTCATGGGGAATCATTTATTAAACCACATATTAACAGAATATAAGACTAGTATTTTGTTTCCTATGAGTAATATGTCATCAACATATACTATTAAAAAAATGACCAAAATCCCACTAAACTATTTATATATACAAGGATTTCATTCATTCTTTATGGAACCAAATTTCATTATAGCCTCATCAAAATAAATGTTCCATGACCTATATTTTTTCTTTAATCCATAAATGTATATTTCCAAATTTCATACCATGTTGTCATACTTTGGAATCACAAACCCTTCAAGTTGTGTCATATAGACATCTTCCTAAATTTTCCCATTAAGGAAAACTATTTTTAAAAATATTTTCCAAATATCATAATCATGGAAGGTCATAATGTAAATTAGAATTATGATGTATTTTATCATTGAAACTGGTGAAAAGGTTTCATCATAGTCAATTCCTTGATGATATTTAAACCCTTTTGAAACCAGTTGTTTCTTATTGGTACTTACTTGTACTTCCATGTAAAGTTTCTTCTTGAATATCCATTTACAACCAACGGGTGTTAAATCTACTAGAATTTCTACCAAAATCTAGACTTGGTTTTGGTACATAGAATCCATTTCAAAATTCATAGATTATTCACACTTGGAAACATTTGTGCCACTTAATTCTTCCTTGCAGGCTAGAGGATCATTATTATCAACTAATAATGAGTCTCCATCCTCCATGACTATAAAACCATGACCTTATATTTCTCTAACCTATCTTATACTCCTATGTATTACTTATTTCTCCAGAACAGTTTCATCTTCCATGGGGCATTGTGGAATATGTTATTATACCAACTCTTGTGTACCTTAAGCCTCGACTTCACTGAAGTCTATCTCACTCTTACTATTTATTTTAGATATGTGATCTCTCTCAAGGAATATGGTTTGTATTACTATTATAACCTTCTTTTCTAAGGGGTTGTATTGGAAATATCCCCTTGTTTCCTTAGGATATTTTATAAAGGTACACTTTGTGACTTGGGTGCAAGTTTGTTACCTAAAGAGGCCTTAAACACATCACTTCACCACACATGTAAAATTGATAACATAGTTTTTATTCCAATCCAAAATTGGTATGGAATGCCATTTATCAATTTAGTGGGTACTTGGTTCAGTATGTGTGCAGTTGTTTGTAATTCAAATCCCCAAAAATATAATGAAAGACTCGCATGACTCGTCATTGATCACACCATGTCCAACAAAGTTCAGTTCCTTCTTTCACCTACACCATTCCACTAAGGCGTTTATAGAGGAATGAGTTGGGGTAGGATCCCAAACTCCTATTATTAATCAATGAATTATTCATTAAGATATTCTTCATTACATTTTGAGTGGAGTTTCCTAATCTTCTTACCAATTTTGTTCTCAACTTAATTCGTGTATTCCATAAATTTATCAAAAGAATCTGACATATACCTCATTATGCATAAATATCCATGTCAACTAAAATATTCAGTAAAAGTTATGAAGTATGAGTACCCACCCCTTACTTCAATAGGAAATGGTCCACACACATTAGTATGAACTAATTCAATAATCTCTTTATCCCTTTCACATTTACCACTAAATAGGAAATTGATTATTTTACCTTGTAAACATGTGTGACATACACAAAAAAAATTTACTTTAAAAGAATCTAAATATCTATCTTGATGTAGTTTAGTCAAGAGATTTTCATTTACATGAACTAGGCTGGTGATTACAAATTTGGGTGTGGTATGAGTCATGTGAGGTTGTTTTTTTATCAATTTCCATTACTCATTTTGTGTAGTCCAACACAGAAAGACTGTTATTTAATTTTTCCTTGCCATAAAAATTGTTATCTTTATAAAATAAGCAACATTTATTTCCAAATTTAAAAATAAAACCAACTATGTCTATTCTAGATACTAATATAATGTTTTTTGTAACTAAAGGAACATAATAACAACCCTTTAAAACCAATATCAACCTAGATGGAAACATGAGGTACCAGTCACTAATAGCTACAACAGTAAATTTAGCTATGTTGGCTGCTTGTATATCTAACTCCCCTCAGTTAATCTTTTTTAATCTACTTAGTTTCTATATTTTAATACATATATCAACACCACAATGTGTATCTAATTACAAATTTGTATAAATAGATAAATTTCACTCGATAACAAAGGCACCTGATGCTTCCCCTTGCTTCCTTGTTTGGGTGCAATTTTTCTTCTACCGGACCTTCTTTTCACATGAAAATTAGACATTATCTTTCTCCTTTTATTTCCCCTTTATCTTCCTATTATTGGAAGGGTGTAAATAATATTTGAGCTTAAAAATATTTGCTTTCCATTTTTTTAACAATAAATATGGAAGGATTTTCAAACTTCACATCTTTATCAACTTGGTGAATAAGAGAAAGAAGACCTTGCAGATTCATCTCAATGTTGTTCATATTAAAATTTACAACAAATCTGAAGAATATTTGAGGGAGTGATGCTATAATTAGATCATTTTCTAGATCTTCGGGGAGTTTAAACCCTCAAACCTCTAAGAGATCAATGTAGATGATGATATTGACTACATGACGTCTAATTGGGAACCCTATTTAATATTTCTCAAAAAAAGTTCTTATAAATATCAAACCATTACTATCTAGTTATCTCCTAGTAAAGACCATAGAGGTTCTCAATCATGCTATACACATCCATGTTTTGGTAAGACTTCATGAGTTCACCAGACATATAAAAAATCATCAAGCATTGAATGTTGACTATGTTGTTTAGATGTTTATCATAGACTAGAAACTCTTCATCACTCACCTTCTCATCAATAAGATTTGTAAATGAGGGTTCTAGAATGTATGAATTCCATTCATGGTGAAAAACAACCCAAAGGCGTATGTACCATTCTTGAAAGTTATTTCCAGTTCAGAGGCTATCTTTATCCAATATTGATCCTTGGGATAATGTGGATGAAGATCTTTCTATTTTATTATAAAAATAAAAGATCATATTATTAGTAATTTTCTTGATTAAAATTATGTGAAAAATAATAAATTAATTTATTTTATTAATTATTAAATCTCCCACTATTTTATCAAGTCCCAATAGCCTTCAACATTGAACTCAAATATCTAGTTTCTATGACATTATAGTATAAAGGATCCATATTTCCCTTTACATAACCCTAACAAGGTTTTGTCAAGTTAATTGAATGTATTTAAATAGGTAAGTTTTTTCCAACTGCAGGCATGTAGCTCCTTGATCTGTTGAGTGGAATCCCCTATCCTGAAATCTTGAATTATATTTCCTTAAAAATTGCCTCCAAATTACACCAAGTCAAGCAAGGGATACTCCTCTTGATGAAAATGGTTAAGTCAACCCAAAACCTTCATAATAACTCCCCTTATAAAATTAAGTGTCCCAAAAAGAGTTTTTCAAACACTTAGTTCTATTGAGTTTCATTCATAATCATGTAATGGAAGGCCAAGACTGACTTAATATTTAATTGATGGATTTTAATTTATTATGCATGAATTTTATCTTTTTTTATATTTTACATGTCTTGTTAATATTAAGTGGATGTTAATTAATTAATTAACCATGTTGGATAAAACTTTTATGCATAATTAATTTATTTAATTTTTATCTTTGAAAATTAATTAATTTATTTACATGATCATGGTCTTGCATCCATAAAATAAATAATTTCATAGACAAAAATAATTAATTAATTAATTAAATTACTCATTCGTGATATTTATCTAATGGTTTATTTAATAAATGAACATTAAATCAACCTTTGACCCAGGGGAAATAACTCCTATTGTCAGTCTTGGAATAAGTTACAGAATTCCACTTGTCCACCTATGTATCACCTGAATTGGAATTATAATGGTTCTGTCTTGAAATGCCTCTATGTGCCTTGGGATACTCCATTAATTACATGTATTTATGACTCACATGTAGGATAGGGGAACCAAAGGATTGGTTAAAAGGATATTATATAAATATCCTTATACACGTAGGTCCTACACAATAATAGAGGGAGGGATTACATTTAGGTCATCATATTTAATTTAATAATAAATAATTTTAAGCCAATTATATAAATTAAATTAAAATATCCAATGCATACACAGGTCTTGGTCAATCTCATGAATGGTTATACATACAATGAATACGTAAAAGTAACTAGCTAGCATTTAGTTCTTTATTTGTTTTTTATTATTAAGATGAACATGCTTGAATTAATTAATTAATTCCCTTTCATCTTAACGATCATCAGAGCTTAATTGTAGATACCCATCATTTATGGAATTCATGGAAAATAAATGGAAAAAATAATAATGACATATATTTATTACAATAAATTAATTTAGAATTTAAAATTATTTAAAACTGTTATAAATTTTTCAAACACACAATTGTGTTTCAATAAATAAAATAAGGTTTTAATTCTATAATTTTTCAATTTAATCTAATTTTTAATTATATCCATTAATCGGAGACTACATGGCGTGAACATCCATCTACACGTTGTCTATATAGACTGTCATGTATCGAGGGTATATGCATGGTTTTGAAATGTGAACCTTGACTAGACTATACAATGTGTAAATATTAGTTACACACTATGTGTTCTATTTTATGTGTGTCTAAGATTCATGATTGGGTCTTCTGCGTGTGTCTTGGTGGACTACATGACATATACAGGTCAACTACACTCTATGTATCTCTTTGAGTTGTGTGTCTATTTTCTCACCAAGTGGATCAGCATGTTCTCTGAATGTGGGATTTGATGAACTATAATCTCTGTACACTACATACACATTGTGTATATCATAAATGATCTAAGTTTTTAGTACCACACATTTTTTACCATGTACAATGAACACACAGATTGTGTGATTTATTTCATTAACCCATGTAGACTATAACCATGTTCCAAGTTAGTTGGTCAACACAAAGAGTACACTTCATGTAATTACTATGTGTAATATCATGTATCCCTTGATGCATCCATATGCAGCACACTAGGGTACCCTACATGTACTTCTAATTACACTCTATGTAACCCTATCTTACTGGCCAAAAATTAGCAGTTTCCAAATGAAATCTTTTTTCATTCGTCATATATTCTTAAACCTATAATAAAATGAATTACTGAATTAATCATGATTAATATATTGAAGTATGTTAATTTAAATTAAATTAAAGAACAAATAACATTAAATAAAAATCTAACCTCAAATGCGCATAGATCAACAATCAAATAAATAATTATAAATTTAAACATGACTGCTCTGATACCACTTGTTGGTTTCAGGTATAGTGGAAGTGTGCAGTGGTGGGTGATATATTAAAATTTATTTTAATATCTTTTCTTGAATCCATGATCTATGATATTGTATATTAAATTTATAATTAATTTATTTAATATCTAAATAAATTAATACTTGGGCTTAGGAACTTTCTTTGTTGGTCAATTTTGATCTTCCAAAAAGACCATTTTGGATTACCTTCATTGCACTGTGAGGATCCAAGGATAGAATCCATCTAGTAGTGATCCACACGTGATACTACGCTCTCCAAGAAATGTCACTCAATCTTTGGGTGATAACGTGGAAAATCAAAAGTATTTCATTGTTCATTCTTGATTTATCATTCTTCAGTCTTAAATAAATCTCTCTTTCATTTCTCATTATTGAGAGGGAGATAGAAGGATGAGTCTAGAGAGAAGTTTGTGTGCACAAAAATTCTCTCTTTTTCGATTTCACATTGATGCTCTACATAATAGACATGACCATCTATTTATAGAGCTAGGGTTTAGGTTAAAATAATAATTTAATTGCATGTCATCCATTAAATAATATCATAATATTTAATGGAACCCCATTCCACATAATAACATTATTATTATTATTTTTTGGTGTGAACCAACTTTCACAAATTGATAAATAATATTTACCAGCTTGTAAATAATTATTTATCACTGGATGTGGTCTTTGTCCATTCGAAATTCTCTGTATTTATTGAATACCTGAATAAATATTTTATTCATAAATAAATATTTTATTCACATAACGATGAATAAATATTTATTAAATATTCAATAAAATCAATAAATATATTTGTATTCACATGTTGGTGAATAAATATTTATTAAATTTATGTGATCAATGTAACTTGAATAAAATTATTCCTCGACCTTGAGAATAATATTTATTCCATTAATTAAATTCAAAGAGAGTTTAATCAATATTAATGGAGACACTTAGTGTGTGACCCTCTAGGATTCATTCATATTGGTATTAGGCAGTCTTGACTAAATTCCAAGATTAATATCTAGCAACGGGTCAAGGCACCCAAGATAAATAACTTAATGTCGCAACATCGACACCCACATATGAACACTCACTATGTAATATAATCTCTTTGTCAAAATATCTCATCAACTAGGTTGGAAAATGGTTTCATCAACCTATATTCTTGATGTGTATTTCTTTGACTATCAGAAATAAACATGTCATTACACCATGGCCATGGAATTTAGGTCGAGAGTTCTATTCTAATCAAATGGTTGAGATATCGGCTTCCATAAAGATGGTAGGGAAAAATCCTTCCTCGACATATCCATTAATGACATGTCAATCGTGACACACCCAATGTACCCTACTTCCCACCAATATATGGTGTGATAGTTTTTATCAGTAAATCTATGTGTGCGAGTCATGAAGTACACAGATGATAATATTAAAGTCTAAAGAAAATTACACATGCTCACAAATAGAAATATCTAATGACAGAATAACATGAAGAATTCCTACTAGAGGGTATGTTTTTATAAACTTTAATATTGGTGATTACCAAGTGTGAACTTTATGAGAAGAATCCTCATCTGTTTATGAGTACTCACACTTGATTATCTAAATACTATGTTCCCCCTCTTAGTATGTTATCCAACCTCAATACTATATTAAGAATATTATCATAGAACTTCAAGGTTCTCATCATAATAGGGAACTTCTATAACGTTATCAATGAAGTAAATAATCTAGGACATTATTACATTAAATCCATATAGAACAATGAAAAATATATAATAAGATGTTTAATTAATATGTTTGAAGGTAATGTGAATATCAAATAATCCAAACATTAAATCTGGAGACCTAAGTTTGAATATATTCAAATAGATGATGATGAGACAGTTGATGACTAATTTACTAGGGTGAATGAGATTGTAAGTAATATTAGGAATTTTGTAGAAACTTTGGAAGATTCATTTGTTTTCAAAAAATTGATGCATAATTTTTCTGAACAATTTAACTCAAATATTTCTTCCTTGGAAGAATTTAGAGACTTATCTCTTGATGAATTACAAAATACACTTATAAAATTATGAGATGAGAAAAGATCTTATGTTCAAAAAGAAATCCAAGGAGAAAATGGATTTCAAAGAAATGAAAAGTGTCAATCTAATGGAAAATAATGACTAACCATTATCATATTCTGATGAGGATTAGTTTAGTGATACTAATTATTGAAGATTCATGGATTTTATTTATAAAAATCTCAAAAGAGGAAGAGAAAAATTTAAATGTGTTCTTTCTTTAAAGTGTTGTAATTGTGGTAAAATTGGAAAATTTTCAATTGATTGTTCGAATAAAGGTTTTGTTGATTCTGAGAGTGATGATGATGAATAATACTGCACTAAAATGAGATCCAAAAATATTATAAAGGGTGATAATGGAAAGAAGAAAAATTTCTCAAGTAAGTTCAAGAAAAATATAATGAGTAGAAGAGTAGATGAATACTCTTTTTCATGGACTGAACTAGAAGATTAAGGTTCAACTAAAAATAATAAAACCTTTATAGCATAAGTTAATAGGCTGTTGATTCCTTAAGAAGTTATGAGAAAGAAGAAGAGATATATCATGAGTACAGGATAATATTTGAACTTTTAGCATGTCTTGATCAAAACACACTACTCAAGAAAAGAATCAAACTACATGAGAGAGAAAAAAGTAATGAAAACCAGAAGGAGAATGAGGTTATTGAAGAGATCAAAACTTCAAAGGTGATAATTTCATAACAGGAGAAAATGTTGAAAGATCTTAATGTAAAATTGGATGAAAAAGAAGAATAATTGGGTGAGACATAGTCTAGGTGTATTAAATCATAAAACACCTTGAAAAAAAGCAAGATTATTTTGATAAAGTTGTTCATGTTTAAGATAAATCATTTAAAGATACTATTAAAACCAGTCCAAAGAAGAAGGTACATGTTACTTCTGAATTTATTAGTGATAATAAATCTATTTCATCTAGTGGCATAGATTATGACACAAAAACTATAAGGACATGGACTGATGATGACATTAAGAACTTGAGTAAGTTTAAAAAATAATGATCTCTATGACTGAGGTAAAATAATGGAAGGAGTGTTTCTGGACATAAATTAGTTTATCACCAAAAAAATTTCAGGAATATAGAAGACGAAGTTTTAGAGGTTAAATCTGGTGTTGTGGTAAATTGGGGCACAAAGACTAAAACTATTGGAATAATATTTCACTCTCTCAAAATAGGAATTTATATAGAGGAAGAAAATTTGAAAATAAAAAAAAACAACTATGTGATAAGAAGGAAAAATCATGGTATGCATTATTTTTTCACTGATAAATCAAAAAGTCTAACTAATCAAAATAATCTTGATTATATAAAGGAAATTTGTAAAATATGTGACCAACAAGGTCATTGTGCTATAGCTTGCATGAAAAAACTCAGTTACTACATGCTGCTAAAGTAAAGAGAGATCAAAGAAAAGAAAATATATCTGATCAGTTTATTCAAAAGTTAGAAGAAGGAGGGAAGAAAAATGTTGGTTCTATCAATGATATTCAAAACAAAAAAGAAAAGTTTTAATAAATCATCCCATGTTGATATTGAAATATAGTAAAAACTCATATTGAGAGTAAAATCCCAGTATGAATGTTATTTTTGAGAAACCAAGAGGTCCCTCCTTGTTCCCTATTATTTTATGTGTTTTGAACTAACAATGCAGATAATTGAAGGAGATGTTTGAGGCTATCACTTCTAGACAGCATGATTAGGTTGTGATTTATTGAGTCTACTAATTTTCATAAAATTCAAGAAAAGTGTGAATCATTTAAGGTGGAGAAATATTGAGGATGAATATGAAAACTTTGGAAAGGTTCAAAAATAAAGGTCATGGTATGACAATCACACTTTTATCCCTTATTCTTGATTTTATTATGTTATCAATTAAGGGAAAGTTCTTAGCTGATGACAAAGTAAAAACATAGGGGGATCTTTATCCTTTTAACTCAAACTTTCTAATTTTTTTGTTGAAGTATGTGCAGGATTTAACATTTTGTTAATAAATCTAATTATTTATAATCCCTTGAATAATAATTGAGACATTATGAGCATAATTACACATATATAGAATTTTATGGATAGATCAGACATCCCTGGTTATATATATCCTGTGTTTTACACCAAGTTATCCCACATAGACTTAAATTTGATTAACTAAAGGGTATTTTCTAAGAAAAACTATGTGAGATTATTCCTCTCTTTAAAGTGATTTTGGAATTTTCATATAAAAGAGATGGTCATGTTTTCAGGAGTAAAATGAGATGAGTTGAACTATTTCATATGCTGTTATATTTGGTTTTATTTCCAATAATGGGGAGAAGATATCATTTAATTTTAAATAAAGTGATCATTGAAAACAAATCCAAAGGGGGATATTGAATAATAAAAGTGGTTTATTGAAGTTTAAATTTTTTTCAATTGCTTGAGAATATGGAAATTCAACGAGTGATAAGTGTGAATATTATATAATGGTTTAGTAAGTTATAATTACATGTGTCAAAGGACACATTGTTTACAACATTTCTTAGAATATTGAATAATTCCATGAAATATGAACTTATTATTGCATGAATAAGAGATGAAATTATTATGAAAATGAAAAATATTAATTAATTAAGTTTAGATGAAGAATCATTAATAAGTTTGTCTTGTTTGAATTTCACTTCATAAGGTTTTTGGCTAAGAATTTCAATGATTAGCATAATAAAAATTAGCCAAAGAATGGACATCCATGCCGCACCACTTTTGAGGATGAGGTAGCCCAGTGAACAGGTTACATAGCATGCACTAGATGTGCACGTGAGTGGGAGTATTCCACCATGCGTGGCGGCATAGAATCAAACGGGGGTACAAGCATGGGGTGGTGCCAACATGACTTGGTAACCAATTATGGTTAAGGGAAGTTTTGTATTTTATTATAATGAAGCTAAAATTTGTGATCCATTTCGATGTTGGAACACATTTCTATTGCACTAAAATAATTCCAACCATATAATCATCACATCTGATCATCCTAGCTATTCAAACGCTTCAGCTAAATCATCCTCATCCTCAGCCTTGATCAAGAGCACCTGTTCACTGAGTTCTTTATACATCTTCATCTGGATCTCAAAATTTGCTTTATCATCAATGTTTAATCATTCCAAAAAATTATATATTATTGAAACTATATTTAGAATCATTTATATGATTTAACAAATATCAAACCGAAGGTAAATTTGATTAAAGACGTCGGGAGTTCTGTTCACTAGGACCTCCACGCAGTGATGTCGATAGAAGCTTGAGAAATGATCATGGAGATTCTTTTTAGTCATCTAATGATCTAAATATAATCTAAATAATATTTTGGTGTGTTTTACTTATTTAAATAATGAACAAACACAAGGTTTTACACTGTGAAAACGTTTTTTTTTCAGTAACAGTGTACTTCAGTTATCACAAAACAGAGACGGTATGCTTAAGAGAGTTTGTATGATTGATCCAAGTTATAGGAATGATGACTATAAATACCCAAGATTGGGTTCATTTGTTAGTGTCGATCATTTTGGTGATAATCTCTTATTTTCAGAGAAATAGAGAATCATGAACACTCTGGTTCACGATAGATAGAAGATATGTACATACTCTATTTGTGTGAAGAATAAGACTTCTTCGAGAAACCTATATGTTCTTATAACACTAATTTTGCTTCACGAATAATGGTGTTTAGTGAAGAAACTTAGATAACACATTTCTCTTATACGTATATCTACTTGTATTTGCACAAATAGATTATAAGGAACCGCAGACTGTGTTTATACCCATAGAATCTCATGTAGAAGGCCTAGTACATACCTTATCTACACTTATTTGGGTCTTCGTTCAAAAATGAATAAGGATTGAGAATACAGTATTAAATTTTGAATTGTGATTATTTTGAAGGAGTTGTACACACAAGGTAGAATCTTTCGTTCACAAGCACACATAAAGAGATATTAAATAGATAGTGTGTGTGTGTTTGCAAAGGTGAACAAAGCATGTGGAAAGAAAAAAGAAGGTGTAATGCATGTATTTTATACATTTAGTTTACAAAAAGATAGTGAAAGTGATTTTTGTGTGCATGGAAGTGTGTAAACTCATCTACACGTCACTTGAAGAAGCACGTACCAAGTATGAACATGAAATAATGATTTTATAAAATGTGAAGACCATGAATTTTTTTAATTACATGCATGATGTTTGAAGAAATTCAAGTGAAATATATGTTACTTGATCTGTGTGAAGAGTTTTGAGACTAAAGTCGAGTTTGTTTTATCATAAATATTTTATAAGAATTTATGTGTATGAGTTTTTAGGTTTAAGTGAGGTTGTGCCTTTAGTAGAATAAAGTACATTTTCTTGAGCAATGTTGTATTGAGATAGCTAACATTTTTCATGTAATCGGTTTTATGTTATCTAGGCCAAAAGTTAATCAAAATATTTTACTGAGGTGACTTGAAGCAAAACAAGGCCAAAAAATCACCGCATCAGAAGTCAATGGAAGTTGAAGACCTATTCACAAGAGGTATTCATTGAAGAACTGGTGGGATTCCATTATAAAAAATAAGATCTTTCTAGGAGATAGCTCAACTGGAAGGAGTCAGTATAAATAACACTAGTGGTATTCCAATCTAAATATCCTATCAGGAGACGTCCCATAGTAATAAGTTGTGATGATACATTATAGGAGTTTTTCTTTTAGGTATTTCAGGAGATTTCCTATATTTGTAATTACATTGATTATTACTAGTGTAAATTCTATTTCTCATATTATCCTAAAAACATCAAGGACGTAGTCACCCACATCAATGGTGAACCTTGTAAAAATATTTGTGTTCTTATTAAATGTTTACAGTTTTTTGAATATGGGAGAAGTGATAATATAAAAACAAGGGATATAGGTCTTAACTAATCAAAGAGTTTGATTTGAAAAGAATAAATTGTAAAAGTACATCACAGATCCACCCCCTCCCCCTCTCAGTGATATAACCGAACCTGGACTCCTTTAATCTAAAGGGTAATAATGATCATTTCTTTTATGGTTTTAAGCTAATATTTTGAAGGGTACTATTATCCCAAACATTCTCATCATATAAGGAATATTATTGTGTTCTAGAAAGATATAGAAATAATTATCAAAGTATCATGGATTCAAATGGAATAAATAGAAGAATATGATGGTAGGTAAAAGGAAAGATAAAAGGAAGAAGGGAAAAAAGGATTTTCTCACATTTGATAATTGTGGAAAGAAATACTCTGGTACTTTCTTAAAATGAATGAGGGTTTTCTATAAGTGTGTAGATAAAGGTCACCATGATTGTGATTGAAAGGGTAATAAAACTGTTTCCAATATACAATACTTCAACTATAAGGATATGGGGAACTGCACAAATGAATTTCTCAAGTGTCAATGGAATGTACCTCAAAAGAAGCTAATTGATCATGGTAAATCTTATGCTACTACCATATATGAAGAGTAATGATTAATGTACTTATGTTTGGATTTAAGAATTATGTTATCTGATTATTTTATCAATTATATCCTAGTTATAAGATTTATTAAATGTATAAGTATTGTATCACAGTACTGTTTCTATGAGGATTTTAAATCGTATGTTGAATGGTATTAAGAAAATTGATTCAACGGCAAGTTGAACTTTTTGGAAAATAAATGATTAAGGTAAATATAACCATTCATATTTTCATCAGGTTGAGATAATAATGTTGGCATAAAGATATGATTGATATGGATAATGTAAATTAGATAGTACTGACTACCTTTGAATTGATTAATGATTTGCTGAAAAAGTGGTTTAGGCTATCATTGATGGAGTTAAAATGGGTTTTTTATTTTAGGAATACATCCAATAATTTTTTTTTACTTAAGTAATAAGTAAAAATTCATGTTTTCAATAATTTTTTATGGTAATTTAGGTTATTATCATGTTTCAATAGAATACATGATAAATCTATTCACATGTTTTGTATGTGATGATTAAGAGATATTGCATATTGTTTAAGGGATTAATGGTAAGTTCATTTTGAAAATCCAGTAACCTTTTTTATAAAGATTTGGATCTTGATCTTTTGGAAGGGTTATGAGGTTAACCATTTATAAAATGGATTAAGTTGAATTTTGGATGTGGTTTGAGAGATTATTGTATTACTTCACCATATGAGGATTTATGCATATTGGATAACCTGTGGTAACCATATTAGTTTTGGAAAATATTTAGAGATAAAAGGAAATAATTCCCACTATTTTATGGATTTTATGATCCATTAAAAGTAAATTTTAGTGTTTTAGGCATAAAATAATCATTTTTTGATATTCATTACTTAGAGTGAGGGATGAATTGAAAAACAACCAAAGGATGAAATTATGCATATGAAATAGAAATGTATCAAGTAAGTATATTTCATTATATTCTTAAATAGTAAAATAATTCTTAAAATTTAGTAAAAAGGGTCTTGAAATAAAATATTGTACTATTACCATAATTTATAATGATATTAATGACCTTTTCACACCTATTTGGTTTGTGGAATTGTGGTCTTTAACCTTCTCTAGATCACCCACCTTCTTTTGATCAATGTTCTCTATAATTCTCCATCAGTATTTGGGTGTTAGTTTTCTCTTACATTCCATATTTTCATTTCCCACCAATGTTCACCTACTTATAAACCTAGTTATGTGTCATTCCATATGACCTTGGTACTTTTTTTCTCTCTTATTAAGATTCTATTTTATTAAACCTTTTATAATGTAGATTTTTTTCAACAATGGTGTTTTCAAATATCAAACCCTTGATTACTAAGATGAATCTTAAATTGAGAGGAAACAATTTATTTAAGGTGGGGTGAATGTAACACCCCAATAATTTATAATATATTTATTTTATAATAAATTTAATTTCATTGAAAGTTTGTAATGCACGCAACACTAGGTTTAAATAAAACATGGTTTTTTCACACTTTGCACACATAATATAGAATTAATTTTTAACAATTTTTGAAAATTTATTTGAAAAAATAAAATTAATTTTTGAAACCAGAATATCAATATTATATTATGGTGAATTTTTGGTATTTTTCTGCAAAGTTTCATTTTTTGATGAATAGTGAACAATACCGAATTTTAATTGAAAACTGTCATTTTGTTTAAATAATTTATAATATTAATATATATTTTGAATTAGTTTTAAAGTAAAATTAGTAAAATTATATATATATATATTAATCCAATTTAGTTCATTATAATCATTTTATATTTAATTTTGATATAAAATCTTTGTAAAATTTTGAACATTTTCACTTTAAAAAGTCGCTTTCTCATCACGTCTATCGGATTAATTTTAATTAAATTTTGAAATTTTTGTGAATTTAATTAATAAAAATGGATTCCATTTTTTTAACCAAAATAATTTATAATTTATAATAATATCAACTTAATTTTTTATCAAAATGAATAGTGAAATGGTAAAAATTAATTACCCTGGTTAAGGTAAAAATGAGTTTACAAAGGGTTTAAATTAAGAATATAAGGGTTCAAATGGCCTATAAATTTTTTCAAATCACATTTTATGGACATATTTAGACACTTATGATCTTAGGATATATTTTTATGAGTTTTGGGATACTTTTACATAAAAGTGGCCTATATAATAAGTTAAAGTAAAAAAAAGACAAAAAAGAACCTTTTGTTCCTTTTAATATCTATAATGATTTGGTATAGGTAAAAAATAACATTTTTTAGGTTAAATATATTGTTTGAAATAGAAATTAGTTTTTTTATCATAATAAATTGTCTTTAATTTTTAGAGATGAATTATTTACTTAAAATTCTTAAGAAATTTCAATGCAATAATTATTTAGTTAATAAAAAAATAACTGATACTAAAAATAATAAAAGTGAAGTAAATTGAATGAATTGTTCTATTAAATTTTTTTTGTAGATGAATGTGTCATGTTAAACAGGTTTGAATATAATATATTCTAATTCCATCATTGTCTTGATATTTTTAAATTTAATTTAAATGAATAATTTCAAAATTGATATTAAGGTTATTTTATGATAAATTATAATTTATTAAATGATTTAAAATTATTAAAATAAAATAATATTCCAAGTTATTTTTAAATGATAATAAATATCAAATATGTTCTATTAATGAAACCATTTATCTTTTATAATGAATATATTGACCCCTGTATAGTAAAAATTTGGTTGGCACGGTTATGGTTAAAGGGGTGTTTTTGCACGTTAAATGACTTATGTTAAAATTAATTTTCAAAAAACGTAGGTTTTTTATTTTATAAATTAGATATAATATTTAGAATTTTTTTTTTAAATTATCTAATAATTTTCACATTAATTTAGTCTTAAAGGATAAATTACCTAGTTTAGAAAACTAGTTACCGTAGTGAAAACCCAAAATGGTAAAAGTAGGGAAACTTAGAAGTTAAGAAAAAAATGTTAAAACATGTATTTTATTTTGTTTTGGAGGTGTTTATTGAAAATATCATCCCTAAACCCCTTTAATTATAAATTTTGGATACACTTGAGATAATATTTACCTCCCAATATTGAATACTTTTGTGTATTTACAATAATGTCACTCCATCTCAACTATAAAAGGGCACTAACTCTCCTCTCTTATTCACACTTTAAACTCACTTTTTTAAGAAAATAACTTCACAAGTAACTTAAAAAAATCCATCCCTTAATCTTAGAAACCTTTTTTTAATCTAAAATTTTAAGGCTTTGGTGAAAACCTAAGGATGATACCTGAAGAAGAGTTAATGTTATTCAATGAGGGTCTCTATTTTACTTCTTTCTTCAAATCCTTAAATTTTTATTAAAACATGTTGATATAAAAAATTTAGTATCTTACATATAATAGTATTTTTTTATAATAATTTAATGACCTAAAATCATATCCACTTATAATCAATGTGTTATGAAATCATCATTTATGTGTACAAAGGACTACTGCCTCGCGAACCGATATCGTTCGTTTTTTCATTTCCACCTCTCAAGTTTGGGTATGATGATGTATCTAAACTATATATATTATATTTATAAAATATTTATACCTATATATTCACTATATCATATATATATATTTTCCATCCATTCTGTATGAGATAAAATAATGTCACTCGTGTGTACGGTGGACTACCGCCTCACGAAGCAATGTGATTCATCTTTCACTAACACTTCACATGGAAAGTGATAAAGATAAATTTAATGATAATATGTGATATAAATTAAATAATTATGATATTAATTACATATTTTTTATTATTTAAAGATAATATATATCATTTTCTTTCCTTCCTTTTCACTCATGTAATGATGATAACATCGTTCATGTACGTACGGACTACCACCTTCACGAAGCGATGTGACTCTCTTTTCATAAACACACCACATGTATGATATATACAAGTATATAATATGGTATTAATGACATTATTATCATTATTTAAAGGTAAAATATCACTTACAAACTTTCCATAATGATCATTAAAAAATGGAAACGTTACACATGCGTACATATACCCTACTATCTCCATGATCGTAACATACTTAATTTTTCAAAATGATCATTAATGATTGATATTAAAATAATAATAAATGTATAAATATGATAATTATTTCATAATTATTCTTATATATATGATAAATATATGTAATATTTTCATGAACTGGATTTTTAATGACAAAACACGCATGAGAAAATAAGGCAATTAACACCTGAAACAATAAAAATAATGATAGATTATTAACGAATGAGTAATAAGATATTATAAAAGGATCATATATGATATAATAAATATTAATATAGTTCTATAATAAATTAATAACATTTTTAATACCACTACATATGAGGTTATATCACATTCAATAAAAAGTAAGTGTGAGGTAACAGATTTTTGTCTCAATTTTCCTTCTTTGAAACGTATGTTATATTATGCTCCTATATTATTTCACAAGGTATATATACAGAACCCTTGAAATTTAATATAATTAATACTTAATTTTTCATTATATTTTATGTTTCAATTTGAGTTATTTAATCCAATGGTATTTGACATGAGAATTACCAGGTGGTAAAAGTTATTGTGAAATCTCACTTCCTTTTGTGATTGTTAACTTTATCTTGAAACAATCACTTTATTGTAATAATTTTTCATTGGAAATTAAATTTATATTAAATATAGATATTATTGTGTGGTGTATATTATTATTTCCAAAACCATATACCATTTTGGAATATGGTGTTTACATTGAAAGTTATTTGATTAACTGGGTAAATATTGATAAATCTATATCCTTTAATCAATATAGATATTTAATGATAATACATATTGTTTATAAATTAAATAAATTATTCAATATATAATTACTAATTTGGAAATTCAATACATGTTTTGGGTATTTGTTAATTAAATCCCCTCAATGCATTGGTAGTCTCATGAGACAAAATCAGTTAGCCAAACCCTATGTGTTTGCAACCATTTTTTTTAAACTATCTTGTAAAAGGTATGGATAGTAGTATGTTATAAACCATATTGTGAAAGGTTTTAAAGGTAAAGTAATTATGTTCCTGGGAAACATAAATTATGATAATTAATCATTTATTTCATTTCAATCATTATTATTATTAATGATATTTTCTCTATGATATTATCTATGGATGCATTTAATTCTCAGTTTATTGATTAAATGGAATGTGTTCTTAGTTATTTATCTTTCTATATTTATTCTACCTTATCTAATCCTGATATTCAAGTTATTTAAATGGAATTTGTTCTTATTTATTCAACATTCCATATTCATTATTCTTATTGATTCATTAAAGCTTATTTTGTACTTAACCCTTACTGATCATTTGAGCTCACTCTTATTTTGTTTATTTTCCCCAAGAACCAATGAAGTGTATTATGTTTTATATGAAATTATATTCTAGATGGAATATTGTTATTCTCAAAAAAATATGTTTTAATTCATATTTTGAAATTTAATGAATGACGCAAGTATCTATCTAGTTTACCAAGACTATTAAACTATTCAGTCCTTTAGGATGTGATTCTTTGTATCTCTGTGACACTATAATAGAGTAGGCCCTGACTCCAAGACACTAGGGTTGGGTTCACTATACTTTTAAACCTTATGAAGACCCTTCTTTACAACTATATGATAAATGTAAAACCTTTTGAAATGTATGCCTATAATATAATACAAGGACTTAGTGAAACAAAATCTATTCAAAATGTAAATTTATATATCACAATTTTCCAAAAATATAATTTTAGTAAAAATAATATCAACTTAAATGATGTTTTGGATCAAGAATATATATATAATTAGAACAAATATAATCTAAAAAATTATTATATATAATTCATTTTGATTCAAAAATTAAAATAATTATATTTTTAATTGAAATTGATAAATAATTAATAAGTATCCATTAAAAGAACATTTTGACATAAAAGATACAAGAATTACTTAAAACATATATAGAAAACATGTATCTAAATAAATCCAAATCATTCACCTTAGACATAAATTATATATGCATTTAAATACTCTAAAGAGATGGATTTTTGGACTCGTTATATTTTGAATCATTTGAAAGATGTAAATATTGTTTATTATCTAAGATGATCAAAGAAACTTTAGTGGAAAAGATTAGAGGGCTAGTGGATTGTTAGATCTCATGTATAGTTATGTATATAGACCATTGAGTACTTAAGAAAGTGGTGGTTTTAGGTACCTCATTACTTTTACTGATGAATTTATTCAATATGGTTATGTGTTTCTAATGATACACAAGCATGATACTTTTGAAAATTTTAAAGTGTTTCAGAATAAGTACAGAATCAATTGGGAAAAGGTATTAAGACTCACTAATCAGATCAAGGTGTTCAATACTTGAGTAAGGAATTAACTAATCATCTAACAAATTGTGGAATTATTTCACAACTCAATATTATTATATAACCATAGTAGAATGTTTCATCTTAGAGTAGGAATCATACCTTATTATACATGGTTCAATCGATGATGAGTCAGCATGGCCTTCCTACTTGATTATGGGAATATGCACTAGAGATGGTTTCATTCCCACTTAACCATGTTCCATATAAAGTATTCATAAAGTAAACATATGAGATATGGACTTGGAGACATCACATTATGTATTTTATGAATATTTTTGGTTGTGAAGAATTCATATGATGATTGGATTTTGATAAGAATGACCATAAATCTGACAAGTGCTTATTTGTTGGTTATCCCAAGGAAACCAAGGGATGTTAATTTTATAATATTGCTATGTAAAAAATAAAGCTTTAATTATAGTAAGTGTACATTATATTTCTATAAACTATAATACAATGCGCATTTTAATATTTCGTGGATAAGAATTCTAATTTTATAGGATGAATATCGATTTTGAAATTACTTGGTCAAAAATAAGCCTGAAATGAATATTTGAAATTTTCCCTTAGATATTATATTTTATGAATAATTGAAAATGTAATATTTAAGGAATAAAAAGGGGATATTTTTTTAGAAAATTATTTGGAGAAAAAATGGGATATTTTTTCAGAAAAATATATTTTTATGTCCTAATGTATTTTCATTTTAATTAATTAAAATAATATTTAATAATGAAATAAATAAATGAAATATATATTTTTTATATCTAAATATATAAATTTAAAACCATATAATGAATATTATTAGTCATATAGTTAATATAAGATCATACTATGCTTGAAAATGCATTTCTTGAAAACCCATTTTTTGACACATTTTACAGGTTTATTTCTAAATTAAATTATGGAAAATATATGAATTTAATTTAATAAAATGAATTCCATATTTGGAATCATAATAATTAATATTAGTTAATAATTTCAACTAAAGTTTTTATCATAATGAATAGTAAAATCGGTAAAAAAAAATTATTACCACGATTAAGGTTAAAACGGGTTTACCAGGTGGTTGGACCAAAAGATAAGGGTATGTTTTCTGATTAAATGTGTAAAAATATAATTGTATGGGAATATTTTGACCTTATCTAATCCAAAATTCAAATATATATCAATTTAGAATCATTTTTACTGAGAATGACTTTATCATTTTGTTTTTTTTAAGGTTGGGGCTAAAGCCTCATTTTTATTAGTAAAGAAAAGCAAAGACCACTTTTAACTGGGTAGAGGGAGACCCATTACATATCCCGAAGGTCCAGTGGGCTTGTGGCCCATTACATAGCCCGTAGGCCCATATTTTTTTCCCAATTCCCATTCTGTGAATAGTAACACTGCTGCTACAGTACCGCCGCCGCTACAGTGCCCTGCTGCCGCTATAGTACCCGCCAATCAACAGTACTGTCGCTGCTACAGTCCCGCTATAGTACCTGCTCCCAATGGGTTTTGAACCCCCATTTTTCATGTAGTATTACGGGGTGCTTACCACTAAGACAAACCCCAACTACACTTTATCATTTTGTATTCATTTAGGAAATTTCCAAGAAGGTCCCCTCCCCTGCTTATAAAAGGACACCTCCTCTCCTCTCTTCTCCAAACTTCAAGATACCTTTTGGTTCAGCCAATACTGTAATGCCCTGAACCCAGTTTCCTAGAGTTGGTACATTATTTTACTACATTTTCATGATCATAAGAAATCAAATCTCGAAGGACCGATCAGTTTAGTAGCCTTTGAAAAACTAGATACAAACATAAGTTTTACATTACATCATGAAATGAAAAAAGAAATATAGTGAATCCTTTGAAAACACTCATATCCCTTTGAATATCCCTTCAGTTCATTCATAATATACTTCTTCACATCCAGGGGGAAAATGAAACATAAGGAAGGGGTGATCTCAGATTCTTAGTAAGGATAAACAATATAGAAGAAGTTATCATTAACAAGTATAAACCTTTAAGGCAAGGTATAAAACTGAAGCATGAAACTTTTAAACATAATATTCATCATAATATGGAAATAATAAATCAAATAATTCATTTTAAACATTCCCATGGATATTCTACTAGTCGAATAATCACATATAATATCAATAACTATTCTCATAATGAGGGAATGCATAATATCGGACATCATAACCATACTGTCAAGGCCTTGTGCCAAGAACATACATAAATAGATAAAAACACAAACTAGTTTGTCTTATGAGACCTACCAATACATCGAGGTGCTATAGAGGTCCCCACATGTCACTTACTAAGTCCAATTAATTCATCATATGAAAAGGGTGAAACATAACATAAACATTCGTATTAAAACTAGCATACAAACTGTTAATACTTTAACAATAAACCATGAATGGCATAAAAATAGCACATCCATAGTCAACATATCATAAAAATATTCAATACAATATATAAAATTTTATCATAATAAATCAACCTCAATTAAGCATAAAATCCAACAAAGTATGTTGCAATAGATGTAAATAATCTAATAAAATCATTAAACTCTTTGAGAGAAATATCCCTTTTAACATTGAAATCATTTAAAAGCTATATAATTATAAAATAAATCATTTTTTTAAAATAACTTTGTAATATTTTAATGTAATATTCAAAATGGTAAGGCATCATAATGGTGTAAAATAGCCTCTCACACCGCATTAGTTAAAAACATTCTTTCCTTAATTTGTTGAAAATGTCATAAAGTTCCTCGTCTAGAAAATGATGGAAATATTACTTTGAAAACATTTTATAAAAAGTCCAAAATGGGTAAAAATTACTTCAAAAAATTTTATATAATATTTTTAAATACATTTTAATGGACATGGATGATAAATATGTCCCAGTAGATACTTACGTCCAAACAACCTCGTATAGTAATGAGATTGGGAAAAATTAACCCTTAACTTGTATTTTCCTTTAGTTAAGGGTGAATTAACCTTATATATAATAGTTAAAGTATTTTATTAAATTATACCATAAAAATATTCATATTTATGATATCATATATTATCCTCTTATATCGTTTTTTTAATAATATTGCATTATTACCATTATTTTAGGTGTTAACTGCTTTTTTTACATTCTTATTTTCTCATGTAAGTTGTGTTTGTTATGAATGGGATGTATTTTATTCATATACAAGATGATATTAAGTTTATAATTATTATTTTTAATCATAATATGAATTTTATAATCATTATTGAATGGTTAATGTGGAGAATGGATCTTATCGCGTCTTGGAGACGGTAGACCATATTTACGCACGAGCGATGATATTATTCACTTGATGGTTAAATGTTATGAAATTGGATGTTATATTAATTATAAAGAATCATAATCATGTTATATTCATTATTTATATCCCTTATATTCATCATTATACTCATCCAAATAAATTAGTGTTGAATAACAAATTACACCACGGTGTGGAGATGATAAGTTGTACATAAGCACGCATGGTGATATTTTTATTCATAGGATGGATAAAAAGGGAATATGGTTGTATCATAATTATAATAACATCTCAGAATTTTTATGATATTATATTTATTACATTATTATAGAAACAATATAGGAATGGTAAGTAGAAGAAGAAAATAAATTGAATTGAATTGGTAAAACAATTACCTCTTCTTTGAGTGTCTCTTTTGATTTTCATAAAATGACTCCTTAGGTTGGATTTATTCCAAAATTATGACCTCTAGGATGAATTGAGGGATGTTTTGAGGATAATTGTGCTAGTTTTGGCCGATATAAAGAGATTTATAGGTGTGAATAAAAGATAATGATAAGTGCTCTTTTATAAGAGAGGGGAGGGGAACTTTTCGAAACTCAAAAACTATTAAATTGTTATAAATTTATTTTCAGTTTCCAATAGATAAAAAGTAATTTATTTCTAGGATAATATAAATATGGGTCAAAATAATCTCATCCAATTATTTTTATACAAGTTTATGTCACAAAACTAACCTTGTCTTTTGGATTTAACGCTTAGTTAAATAGTTTAACTCTTACCATGTTTACTTGTCTTTTATAATATAGGGTTAATATAGTTACTATGAAATGGAAAACAAAACACAATTGGATCATTTATGAAGTATTTAACATTATCCTATTTATTTGGCCAAACTTTATATTTTTATGAATTTATAACATTAAATAAAATATTATTTATTTTAAAAGTATCATTTATGAAAATTTTGATACTACTAAATATTTTAATTTTTAAAAATATCAAAAAAATATGATAACTTCGAAACAATACTTAAAATATGTCACTAATGTGTTTATGTTATCTATAAAACCATTTATGTCATTAATTAAGTAAAATTAAATTTATTTTAATATTTTTAATATCATTTGATTGATTATTCTTTTAATAATTCAATTACAGCATCATTATTGTGTCACCATTTAATTTAATTATTTATTTCTTAAAATTATAAATAAATTACCATTATATATATAAACATTTTATATTTATAAATAATATTTATAATTGACCATATCTCTTATATAACCTTATATTAAAAATAATATAATTATTAAAATTTGAATATGACATTTTTAACTCTTCTTTAAATAAAATATAATAAATGTCATAATCTAATAAAAGTTTATTAAAAAGGATAATATTTAATAATTAAGGTTTATTTTTGTCTATAAAACTTATCCAATTAAATTAGGACAAGTTTTAAGGTAATATTATATTATTATAATATTATTTTTACCTTTAATTACCCTATTTACCTTTAACTGTGGTAAATAAAATCCAAAAGTTATTATTCACCAAAAAATATTATGATCCTATTAGACCAAATTTTTCATACTTATTACAACCATTTATGTCCATTTTTTTAAATTCAATTCACAAAAGTGGTAAAATTGAGTTTAATACAAATCTCATAGATGTGGCTAGAAGGCGGGTAAAAGAGACGTTCAAAAGTTCAATAGATTTTTATATCTAATTCTATTATAAAAATAATTCCAATGACCTAAATTGTACTAATATATGTATTATGTATCTATTTTTAATTTAAGATCAATTTAAAGTAAAATAAATATTTAAATGAAAAAGTCGGTTTTTTAACAATAATGTAGTATTTTTCACTATTTATCAAAAATTAAAACTTTTTAGAAAAATACCAAAAATTCACCCTAAGATAATTTCAATATTATGAATTCAAAAATGAATTCTATTTTGAAAAATAAATTTTATAAATTTTATAAATTTTATAATTTGGTTAATATTATTCATAACCACTTTTTAAATGGCTAGTTTGATAGGTCATGGTGCGCTCGAACCTGGTGATATGTGCAGCACAAGCTATTGAGTTGTTTAAAAAGAAGTGTATCATGGAATATTGGGGTGTTCATTCTTCTCTCCTTCAAATAATTTCTTCTAAGAGAATTCTAGAATATCACCTCATAAAAATATTTAGGTGGTTCTTCATCATAATTTATTTAGGTTCCCATGTTGCCTCTTCCATTTTGTGGTTTCTCCAAAGAACTTTTACCATGTCAGTTGTTTAATTCCTCAACAATTATTCTCTAGTATCAAGAATCTTGATTAGATCTTCACAATAAGATAGATTATGTTCCAGTTCTATTTTTTCATAGGTGAGTACATGCATTGGTTCTAGCATGTATTTTCTTAATAATGATATGTTGAACACATCATTAACTTTAGAGAGACTTGGCGGCATTTCCAAATGGTAATCTACAGATAAAATTAGTTCCATAATTTTGAAAGGTCTGATGTCCCTGAGACTTAATTTACCCTTCTTATAGAATAGTATAACGCCCTTTCATGGAGATACCTTTAAGAAAATATGATCTGCTACTTGAAATTCCAAATCCTTCCTTCAGTTATCATTATAGATCTTTTTCATACTTTGAGATATTTTGATATGTGTTTGAATAATCTTCACCTTTTCCATTGTTTCCTCAACAAGTTTTGGGCCTACGAGTTTTCTTTCACCAATATCATCCCAACTAGTTGGTGTATGAAATCTCTTTCCATATAATGCTTTATATGGTTCCATATGAATACTTGAATGGAAGCTGTTTTTGTAGGAAAATTCTATTAGAGGTAAATATTGATCCCACATACCTTGAAAGTCAAGTGAGAAAGATCTCAACATGTCTTCTAAAATTTTAATATTTTGTTCTGATTTTCCATCAATTTAAGTGTGGTAGGTAGTGCTCAAATGAAGCTCAGTATCTAGGGCCTTATGAAGACTTTTCCATAATCTTGATGTAAAATGAGGATCACAGTTAGAAACAATCAATAGGGGTACACCCTTAAGTCTTATAACTTCATTAATATAAATTATTACTAAATGTTTAAGTGGTAAATCTTCTCTTATAGAAATAAAATGTGCTGATTTGGTAAGATGACCAACAATAACCTATATCTCATCATTTCTTATAGGATTCTTTGGTAGCCCCATGACAAATTCCATAGTAATGTTATCCCATTTCCACACAGGTATAGGAATAGGATGCATGACTCCTCTAGGATGTTTTATTCCAACCTTTACCTATTGACAAACCAAACATCTTAAAACATAATCAGAAATCTCTCTCTTCATGTTGTCCCACCAAAAAATTTCCCTCAAATATCTATACATCTTAGTGTCACTAGGGTCTATAGAGAAATTGGAGCTATTAGTAGATCCAATAATTTACTTTTTAACTTAGGTATAGAGTGAACACACAGTCACTTTCAAAATTTCAAAAATCCATCTTCATATATGAATTATATCAATATCCCATCATTCACATCTTTAATTTGCTTTTGAAAATCCCCATTATCATACTGTGAACTTTTTATCGCTTCTAGTAAAGATGGTTTGGTGACCATTTGAAAAAGTAGTGATGTTTCACCTTCCATGATAATTTCTATATCTATATTTATTAGATCCATGAACATAGAATCCCCTTCAACTCTCATTCTATTCAAAACTCTATGGTCCTTCCTACATAAATAATTTTCCACCTTATTTTCCTTCCCTAGGTGGTAGTGTATTGTGAAATAATAATCCTTTAATAGATCAAGCCATTTTTTTGTCTCATGTTGAGATCTTTCTGTGAGAAAATATATTTCAAACTCTTGTTATTTGTATATATTTCGCATATTTCACTATAGAGATATTGTCTCCATATCTTCATATAAAATATTACTTATTCTAACTCAATATCACAAGTTGGGTAGTTTTTTTCATGAATTTTTAATTGTCTTGATTCATAAGCAATAACTCTGTCATTCTGCAAAATAACACAACCAAGTCCTTTCCTTGATGAATCACTATAAATCAAAAACCCGTCATTTCCAGATAGTAAAGTCGGGATGATAGAATTGACTAATCTTCTCTTCAATTCTTCAAAACATTCTTCACACTCTTTTGTCCAAACTAATTTAACCCCTTTATAAGTGAGTTTGATTAATGGGTTATCCAATCGGGAAAAATTATGGACGAAACGCCAATAGTAACCTATTAAACCAATAAAACTACGTATCTCAGTTATACTCATCAGTTTTGGACATTCTCATATTTCCTTTGTCTTTTTAGGATCAACATATATTCTATCCTTTGATACAATATGCCCAAGAAAGGAAATTTCTTGAAGCTAGATTTCACACTTGATAAACTTCACATCTAGTTCATTTCTTATAAGAGTGTTTAGAATAATCTTCAAGTGGTTCTCATAGTCTTCAGAGCTTTTGGAGTATACCAATATATCATCAATAAATACTAAAAAAATCATCAAAATATTCCTTGAATACTTTGTTAATTAGATCCATGAAAACAGAGGGTTGATTAGTTATTCTGAACGGCATTCTTGTAAACTCGTAATGCCCATACCTGGTTCAGAATGTATTCTTTGTAATATATTCATTCTTTACACAAAATTTATGATATCAAGAATGAAGTTCAATATTCAAAAAATATTGAGATCTATGAATTTGATCAAACAAATCATTAATGTGAGGAAGTGGATACTTGTTCTTTATTGTAATATCATTTATTTCTCTATAGTCAATGCACAGTTTCACTGATCTATTTTATTCTTACAAAAATAATTATGGCTCTCCATAGATAAAAACTAGGGAAAATAAATCCCTTATTACTCAACTCCTCTAGTTTTTTCTTCAACTTTACTAATTCCACAATGACCATTATATAAGTATTTTTTTACATTAGCCTTGCATTAGGGATTAAATCAATAGAAAACTCAACCTCCCTCTTTGGAGGATGTTTAGGTAAATCCTCTAAAAATACATCAATGTATTCTTTTACAATAGTTACATCCTCAATTTGAAGATTAGTAGGTTTAATATTCTCTTCTCCCCAAGAATTTCATTTATAAGAGCTATAGGAGTTGGATCTAGATAAGAATCAGATGATGAAATTTCTTCTCTAAAGATAATGGATTCTACATCTTCCTCACAAATCGTAACTTCCTTCATCTTACAATAAATTTTCACATAATATTTTGATATCCATTCTATTCCGAGGATTATATAAAAGTTGAATATAGGTATGATGATAAAGTCAACAGATAAATCATGTTTATATTCCATAATGGGAATTGCATGACACATCTTTTTTGCAATGAGACTTCCCTTGAGGGTTTTGACTTACAACTCCCTTGTTAATTTGAATTGTAAATATCTAATTTTTAAAAAGAACTGATAAGATATAAAGGAATTCCAGAATCCAAAATCAAATAAATCTTTGGATAAATTTGAGGAAATGATTAAAGTACCTTCCACCACATCATTAGTAACTTTAACCTCATTAGTTTTTATCACAAAATATTGACCTTTCTCCCTTGGCCTTTTCTAGGGAAAGTTTCCTTAACTCTTAAGACAATCATTTTCATATTATCCCATCTCTTTAAAATTGTGTCATTGAACATTGGTAGATTGTTTCTATCCCTTGTAATCACAAGCTTGGTGGTCTTTTTCTCTACACTTATAAAAAACTCTCATCCACTTTAGGCAAGTACTGAGGTGTTTATTCCCAAAATTACTTCAAGGTGGAAAGTCAACTTTTCCCTTCTTCCCCATATTTCCTTTTCAAAAGTTTTCAATAGCTCTTTTAAACTCTTTCTTTACTTTAAATTCATAATACTTAGATAGTTCATTTTCTATCTTAATAGCACATGAGACTATATCTTCGTATGATGAGAAATATTTTGCTACCAATGCCCATAAAATGAATGGTTTTATCCCATAAAATAATCAATCAATATTACTTTTTGGGTTACGTATATAGTATGTATCATGCCTTGCTAACCTTTTTAAGTTAGATTCATAATTTGCAACATTCTCATCCTCCTTCTACCTTAGACTCAGAAATTGCCTCTCCATATCTGCTCGTAGATCATGAGGAAATTATTTTTCTAAGAATAGTTCTTTAAATTCCCTCCATTACATATTTTATACCTCTTAATACTCCTTCATGTATTGAATTAATGACCACCATTGATTTTCATATCCTAATAGATGATATACCACCATAACAACATTTTCTCTTTTGTTACTCCCTAAAGAAATAAATATTTTCTCTAAGGAAGTTATATATTTCTCAGCTAAAAATTTATTTTTTGACCCATTGAATTTTGGAGGTTGTTTTCTCATGAATTATTCTAACATTGATCCTCTGTGTCAAGGATTATTCTGATCCATACAATTAAGGTTATCATTCATAATCTAATTCGGTTGTCCCATTATAGTAATAAGTTGTTTAGCACCAGTTGTAGCTCCTACTTAAATATAATTTTCTTACATAGGAGTTCAATACCTATATGGACCACATGCATTGATATGATTTCCATTTCTTCCACTAGTCACCATTTCTAAACAATGGAATTCACTAGATTAGGCTAAGAATCATAATTCATAATTTCAAAATACATAACATAAATTGAAAATTTTATGCATATCTAATCTCATAATCATAATCATTGTTTATTTGGGGACATATTTACTCATAAATTCTTTATAATGGTTTGTAAATAAAATTTAAATTATCCTAAGCATATCCCCCAGGATTGTCGAATCAGGTGCGTAGTAAGGCCCATTGTTGTGTACCAGGTTACCCTGAGTCAGTCCCATAACACCTTTTCAAAGTTGTTACTCCTAGATACACCTGTACTAGAATCATGTACAATTTTAGTATCTAGATAGGGATGTATTTCTTTAAATACCCACATAATATCTACATTAATAAAAAATTATTTTCTTCTATGGTTACCCTCAAATTCTATCTTAGGGTAATGTTCCCTAATCAAAGTTTTTCTAAATCTAGTTTCCAAGGTTTATACTAAACTTCCTTTGATACCAACTACAATACCCCAAACCCAATTTCTCAGAGTTAGTGTATTATTTTATTACATTATCATGATCATAAAAAATCAAAACTTGAAGGACCGATCGGTTTAGTAGACTTGGAAAAACTAGATATAAACATAAGTTTTACATTACATTATAAAATAAAAAAGAACATAGTGTATCCTTTGAAAACACTCATATCCCTTAGAATATCCCTATAGGTTATTCATAATATACTTTTTCAAATCCTAGGGAAAAATTAAATATAAAAAGGGTTGATATCAGATGCTCAGTAAGGATAAACAATATAGTAGAAGCTATCATAAATAAGCATAAACTTTTAAGGCAAGGTATAATGCTGAAACACGAGCCTTTTAAACATAATATTCAGAATAATATGGAAAAAATAAATCAAATAATTCCATTTAAACATTCACATGGATATTATAATGGTTGAATAATCACATGTAATATCAATAACTAATCTCATAATGAGGGAGTGTATAATGTCGGACATCATAACTATATCATCAAGGCCTCATGCCAAGACCATACATAAATGGGTAAATACCCAAACTAGTTTGTCTCATGAGACCTAACAATTCATAGAGAGTCTATATTAGGCCCCTCCCATCACTTACTAAGTCCAATTCATTCCTAATATGAAAGTTTGAAACAAAACATAAAAATCGTATTAAAACTAGCATACAAAATTTTAATACTTTAACCATAAACCATGAATGGTATAAAAATAGCACATCCACAGTCAAAAATATCATAAAAAGATTAAATAAAATATATAATGTTGTATCATAATAAATAAAACTCAATTAAGCATAAAATCTAACAAAGTATGTGAAAATAGATGAAAATAATCTAGTAAAATCATTAAAACTCTTTGAGGGAAATGTCCCATTTTACTTTTAAATCATTTAAAAGTTATACAATTATAAAATAAAACATTTCTTTTGAAAATAAACTTATAATATTTTAATGTAAACTTCAAAATTTTAAGGATTCATAATGGTATAAAATATCCACTCGCGCAGTATAAGTTAAAAACATTCTTTCTATAATTTGTTGAAAAGGTCATAAAGTACCTCGTCTAGAAAATGATGGAAATATTCCTTTCAAAACATTTTATAAAAAGTGAAACATCGGTAAAAATTTCTTTAAAAAATTTTAGATAATTTTTTGAAATACATTTTAATGAACATGGATGATAAAGATTTCCCAGTAGGTACTTACATATAAACAACCTCAGATAATAATGAGATTGTGAAAAATTAACTCTTACCTTGTACTTTATTTTAGTCGAGGGTGTGTTAACCTTTATTATAATGGTTAAAGTATTTTATTATATTATACCATAACCATATACATATTTATTATATCATATATGATCCTATTATATCATTATGTTAATAATATTTCAGTATTACCATTGTTTCGGGTGTTAACTGCTTCGTTTTCTATTCTTGTTTTCTCATGTAAGTCATATTTGTTATGCATGGGATGTATTTTATTCATATAAAGAATGATATTAAGTCCATAATTATTATTTTTAATCATGATATAAATTTTATAATCATTCTTTAATGGTTAAAATAGAGAATGAATCTTATCGTGTCGTCTAAACGGTAGATCGTATGTACGCACGAGCGACACTATCATTCCCTTGATGGTTAAATGGTATGGAATTGGATTGTATATTAATTATGTATAATCATAATAATTTTATATTCATTGTTTATATCCATTATACTCATCATTATACCCATCCAAATAAATTATTTTTGAATAAAAAATTATACCATAGTGTGGAGACGGTAAGTCGTACGTACACACACATGGTGATATTGTTATTCGTAGGATAGATAAAAGGAGGAATATGCTTGTTTCATAATTATAATAAAATATAAGAATGTATATGATACTATTTTTATTAATTTAGTATGGAAACAACATAGGAATAATAAGTAGAAGAAGAAAATAAATTTAATTGAATTGGTAAAACAATTACATCTTCTTCGAGTGTCTCCTTTTGATTTGCACCAAAGGACTCCTTGAGTTGGCTTTATACCAAAATTAGAGCCTCTAGGATGAATTTAGGGAAGTTGGGAGAATAATTGGGTAGGATATGGCCTCTATAGAAATCATTTATGTCATTAATTAAGTCAAATTATATTTATTTTAATATTTTTAATGTCATTTAATTGATTCTTCCTTTAATAATTCAATTGTTGCATCATTATTGTGTCACCATTTAATTTAATTATTTATTTTATAAAATTATAAATAAATTACCATTATGTAGATAAGAATTTTATATTTCTAAATACTATTTATAGTCGACCATATCATTTATATAACCTCATATTGAAAATGATATAGTTTTTAAATTTTGAATATAACATTTGTAACTCTTCTTTAAATAAAATATAATAAATATCCTAATCTAAAAAATGTGGCTTAAAAAGGATCATATTTTATACCTAAGGTTGGTTTTGGTAAAAAAAATCCTATCTAATGAAATTATGAGAAGTTTTAGGGTAATATTATATTATTATAATATTATTTTTACCTTTAATTACCCTATTTACCTTTAACTGTGGTAAATAAAATCACAAAGGTACTATTCACAAAAACGTATTTTGATCCTATTATACCACATTTTTCATACTTATCAAAACTATTTTTTCCATTTTTTTAAAATTTAATACATAGAAGTGGTAAAATTATATTTAATGTAAATCTCGTAGATGTGGCTAGAAGGCTGGTAAAAGAGACGTTCAAATTTTCAATAAATTTTTATATCTAATTCTATTATAAAAATAATTCCAATTACCTAAATTGTAAAAATATATTTATTATGTATCTATTTTTTATTTAAAATCAATTTAAAGTAAAATTATTATTTAAATGAAAAAGTCAGTTTTTTAACGACAATGCAGTATTTTTCACTATTCATCAAAAATTGAAACTTTTTAAAAAAATAAAAAAGATTCACCCTAAGATAATTTTTATGTTATGAATTCAAAAATGAATTCTATTTTTAAAAATAAAATTTATAAATTTCATAATTTGTCTAATATTATTCATAACCGCTTTTTAAATGGCTAGTTTGGTAGGTCATGAAGAGATCGAACTCGGTGTTGCATATCGTGCAATCTATTAAATTATTTAAAAAGAATAATAATGTGGAATCTTGGGGTGTTACAAATACCTACCCAAATCCATTCCTTACATCCCTCATCATGTTTTAGAGTCCTTGGTTTGATCATAAGACCATCGTAGGAAATCTTTTGGTGAAAACCTAAAGAGGTTGTCTGAAAAAGAAGTGTTGTTCTTAACCGAGCATTTCATTTTACTTCTTCTTCTAAGTATTTCAAAAATTATTAAATTAAGTGAATTTATTTTTTAATTTTAATACTTTTAAATATATTAAGAAATATTTTTGGAGCCATGTGTTGAGATGGAATGAGTTTTCGAGGCCCGGTGAGCCTGGAATTGATATTATAAAAATATTAAATATAATAATATCACACGTGTGTAGTATTTTTCAGAAATAATGGAATATATCCTAATCAGATCCATAAATCACAAATATGATACCATGATTTAATCTGGAACATGGGTTTTACCCTAGGTGTAACCTAATTTTGGTCATCACCAGATGTTCGGTTGAGGGAACCGTGGGCGGGTTCATTAAGTGAATTAATTAATTCAATTAATTTATTTATTTAATTAAGATAACCTAACCTCCCAAAATAAATATATCATTATGAAGATTTTATAGGGATATCTATATAACCCTTTCTATATCTAAGAGGAATATGATAGCTTTCTTCGTTGGCGGATCAACATCGGACGATGAATAGCGATCAGATAAAGGTGGATCAAGATGTAGCAAACGTAGCAGGTATCCTTCATTGTTAATGAATGTGTTCTTCATAAAAGATCTATAAAAAATCAAGGTAGGGGTTTTTAATTGTGTATTTATCCCTTTTTATTAAAATATTGATCATTAATCTTTATTTATCTGATTCTAATCTATGTTATACTTTCATCACATGATCCCACTTCAATAATTAGATTATTATGATTGTTAAGACTTGTTATCACCCCCGATATACCTGTTATGTAATAATTTTCCAATAAAACTTGGTCAATAAAGGATTTACTTCATTATTGTGCACTTATCCCCACTTTTCTTCGTTTTTTCTTCATTGGCCCATGGGTTTTCATATTGACATTTTCAGGGTAGGTTCAAGCATGATTGAACCCCCAAATTCATTGTGGATTGGAGAATGATGAGAAAGATGATGATTTATGAATAGAGAAGGATAGGTTGTGGTATGAAAGTGAGGCCTCTTTGGATCTAGGATCTGATTCAATGATGATAGGTGATGGGATACGCATCAATTAGTGATAGATTCATCATAAGGTTGGCCAGATTCTGATTTTTGGTCACCAGAGTCTAGGAAATCATTAGTCGGTGTTGTTACCTTCAATTTTGGTGGATTTTGAGTGCTCAATGAGGGGAAATCATGGTGGAGAGTATAGATCTAGAAAACTACATGGATAAATTACATTTCTTCAGAAAACTTGACCACACAACAAGTAGTCCAAGAACACATAGTGTCTAGCCTCATCATGACTGCGGTGCTAGGGTTTTAGGGAAGATAATGATTACACGTCATGTAGTTAGGCCCACATGCCATGTGACCCTCCCCAAGTGGACAATCCATGTGTCAGAAGGAACATGCCTCGAACCTCATGTGGGAGGTCATTCCATGTACTTTGGGAGTGTACATGCACAATCTGATATGCAGGCACGACCAAGAGAAGATATGTTGTGGAATTTTCTAAGTGTGACGCTTCTTTAGGTGATTCTTGGTGATGGAATTAATCAGGCGGGATCATCTAAGAGAGAGGTTAGGGTTGGAAACTCCCTATCGCACTAGGGTGTGGGTCCCCCAAAACCCATTAAACTAGCTAAGTAGAACCCCATAATGCACTAGATAAAGGTTCCTCTTCCCACTAAGTGGAACCCTCCTGACATACTAGAGCGAGGGTCCTCTATCAATATCAACTGATTGGAACCACCCCTGATGCACTAGGGTGAGATTCCTCTATCAATATCTACTGATTGGAATCCCCCTAATTTATTAGGGTGTGGGTCCTCTTTCTATCATAGATTTTACCCCTCGAGATATAGAGTAGAAGTGGGGTGTGGGTCCTCCTCATGAATTCTTTGGACAAACATGTGTGATAGTGTGCATCGATGATGGACCTTTAGATCCATACATAGACTCATCATCTTAGGATGGGATATGAGATAAATATCCCCTTTCTCTCTCATCTAGGATTATTTATGATTATGCATATATATTATTGGGTTTCATTTCAATGTTTCTTTGGGTTCAACTAACTACTTATATCGTATATCTCTATTTCTCCCTTTATGGTTATTGGGATGTCCTACTGGGTATATATATACTCACCCCTATATGGGATTTCCCTACATGTTTTGCGTCTTATATAGATGATTTAGAGTTCTACAGTTACATCGGTGGAGTGTAGTGATACTCGGGTGTATAGGTCATGTATGGTGTTTGGTCTTGGAGATCAAGAGTTGGGCTCTCTCATATTTCATTTCTTCTAGTTTTTTTAGGTTGGGACTTAATTTCTAGTTGTGTTTTTATTTTCCCCCTTTACACTTTGGTTTTATTCTATCTTACTTTAATGTATTCCCAAGAGGTATTGCATTCATGGTTTAATATAGATGTTATTATCCTTTCTTATTATACCTTTGTACTATTTCATGGAGACGGTTGGGTGTGTGAATAAAAGTACACTAGGAAAAGGCCTATCATTTATTTTATGCCTTCTTGGAACTTATCACTAGACCATGGCCTATTATAAGTGGGTTTGGGTGTGTGATGGATCAACCTTTCATCGTACAAGAAATCCTTGGTGGGTCAGTTCATTACAGAGTGGTATCAGAGGTGGTCCATCCTTGAGTTAGTGTAGAGATAGACCCATGGAGATTATTGGTTGGGAACTTAGTGAAATAGAGTCATATCATATTGAGTGTGGTTTTTAATCCAAGTAACCCAATGTTGGTGTGGCATCTGATGTATCCATACACTAGGACTCTGAATACCTACTTGTCGACTCATTGTACTGAGACATTGGTTGTAAGGAAAAATGGTACATACATCATATAGGATTGAGTCCTTTGATTTTTCTTCTTTATTCATCTATATATATATATATTCTCACTTTATTGTGGTATTTATTGATCACTTTTAGGATGCCTCCATGAAGATAATCAGCCATGTTACCGATTCAAGATCATGATGATGATCTGATGAGTGATAAAGCCTCATTTTAGGGTCCATATCGTGAGGTGTTTTCTCCAATCGGGTAGGGAGAAGCACACCCACCTATTGAGAAGTTGTTAGTACCAACCAGATAGGCTTAGGTTTCATGAAGTCTCAGTGCACTATGTGAGTTCCAATGCCAGAGGCCACTAAGATTCTATGGTGATCTAAATCCATAGGCCATAGAGGATTAGGTTGAGTTGGTGATCTGAGTCTTCAAGCTTGTGTAGAACTGGAATTATTAAATATTTGTGCTGGTAGATAGTATTTTCCAAGGATAATTTTGGAACTGGTGGATTCTAGTCATGAAAACTCATGATGAGATGATAATCTCGTGGTTTGACTTCTAAAAACAATTTTGTGATGAGTATTACCCTTAACTCTTTCTCTTAGTTTGAATTCAGGATCTTCTAGAGCTACATCAGGGTATTATGATGGATTTTGAGTATACCTCAAGGTTCACTAAACTTATGCGGTACTCCATCAACATGGTGTGGGATGGATACTTGTGGGTGTAGAATTTTGAGTAGGGTCTCCATAGAGACATTCATGCCAGTGTGGTTCCCCTGTTCATTCCCACCTATGTTGGTGTGTCGGAGAGGGCACCAGTGGTGGAGATCTTCTTTTCAAAGGGACACTAGGTAGCCAAATTTGGTAGTAGTAATCACTGTTCTGAGTCATCTATATTAGTTATCAGGCATCAGTCATTAAGATCTTGGTGTAGGAGACCTTCTCATGGATGGTCTTAGACACATAGATATGTGGAATAGGGTTTTTGCAGAGGTTATGATTATCTCAGAGAGTGGTGGTGCTATGAATGTGATGGTTGATTTCATATAGAACATGATTTCCCAACCCAACATGTCGAGGAGGGTAGGAAGATGGTGGATGGACCGCTACGACAGAGGCAGCGTCATGATCAAGGTTCTTCCTAGTATGGCTAGGGAATCCCCTTGGAAGGTAGTTCTAGTAGAGTATTAGGTGGATATATAGGGGATAATATTATGGTAGAGGTAGATTTTATGAGATAATTCCACCACCACCACTAGGCAGCTCATTCCAGGTTCAGGGAGCTTGCAGTTTGGGCCACGAGTAGTTATATTCCATAGAGTCTGATGACTCTACAACTCATGAGATGATACAAGGTATGATATTAGTTTATTATACACTTTCTAAAGTACTTTTAGACACAATTTTGAGTCACTCCTTCATTTATATATCCCTTGTGTAAGAGATATATCTCCTTATTGAGAACTTAGCACAGCGGATCTTGCTAGAGGTTCTGACTGGGTGCGATTCTTTGATATCGCTTATATGACATAAGTGAAAAATATCACTTGGTGAAGAGAGTTTCTCATGGGACCTATTGGTATTAACTATGAAAACTTATGATGTTATCTTGGGTATCAATTGGTTTTACATGATTCGGGCCTAGATTTATGGTCATCGCAAATGGGTTAGGTGACTTCGAACAAATGGGATGGGATTCCCTTTTGAGAGAGAGAGATATATCATGGCAGAGAAAGTGGACCTTTCATGTAGGAGGATAATCTCATCACCCATTATTTGTTGATTTTATCCCTTGGTACAATAATATATTCAGAAATTTGGATTCCTTCGGAAGTGGAGGACTTTATGGACTTCTTTTCTGAGGACATTTTGGGACTACCTTTGAGGTGGGAGATGGATTTCTACATCGACTTTCACCCCAGGACCACAATAATATCTTATATATCATATTATATATCCCCCATATATCTTTATTATATGTGGGTGTAGTTGTAGGACCTTTGAGTGAAGGGTTTCATCAGACCCAGTGTGTCCCCCTTGGCAGCTCCGGTTTTGTTCATGAAAAAGGCAGATAGAAGTCTGTGGTTTTTTGTTGATTATTGTCACTTGAACCAGGTAACAATAAAGAAAAATTACCCCTTAATGAGTATTTATGTCCACTTTTACTAGTTTTTATGTGAAATTTTGTTCTTGAAGATCAATATCAGGTCCAGTTACCACCGTTTGAGGGTTAACGGGGCTGATATTCTAAAGACGTCCTTCTGATATTTCTACGGACACTATGATTTCCTGGTGATATATTTTGGTGTGAAGAATTACCCCACTATGTTTATGTATTTGATGAACTAGATCCTCCAACTATACTTGTACTTTTTTGTCTTTATTGAAAAAATACTCATTTACTTTACGACAGAGGAGGGGTATGCAGAACATCTGATGATGGTTCTAGACTTACTCCGGGAGCACCAGCTTTATGGTAAACTCTTGAAGTTTCAATTTTGTATCCTTGAGGTTCAATTCCTAGGGAATTTAATTTATTATAATTTATTATCTATGTACTTAGAAAATATTTATATAGTGATTTCTTAGGATCCACCTAAGAGTGTGTCGAAGGTGTAGAGTTTTCCTGGATTGGCAGGGTATTACAAGAGGTTCATGGTGGAATTATCTAGGATTGAATCCCCTTTGACCACCCTAATATAGAAAGTGAGACTATTTTCCTAGTATGAGTAGTGTCATAGATCCTTTGAGGAGTTGAGGCTAAGGATAACCAGCGATCCTATGTTGAGACTGCTAGAGGGGGGGCATAGAGTATATAGTGTATTATGATGCATCTGGAGATTGGATCGACTACATGTTTATAAAGAGGTGGAAAGTGGTTGCATATGGGTCAAGGTAGATAATACCCCATGATAATAACTATATGACTCATGAACTTGAGTTTTCAATGTTAGTCTTTTATCTGAATATGTAGAGGCACTATATTCTAGGAGAGTGCTTTACTGTTTACTCAAACTATCAGAGTCTCAGGTACATATTCACACGGAGAGATTTGAACCTGATATAGAGGATATGGTTCTATTTCCTATAGGATTATGGCTTCAAGATGGTCTATACTCCTATGAGGGGAAACATGGTGGAAGATTCCCTTAGTTTGAAGTCCCATTCTCTTTTGGTGGAGGAGTTTTTTGAGCAATTGGCTTCTTTATAGTTGACCCTGGTGGAGGAGAGGGGTACATTTTATCTTCAATTGATGGTGGTTAATCCTCTACTTATCTATTGTGTGAGGGTGTATCATTTAGAAGACATATTCTATGAGGTTATTAGTGATCAGATGTCTTCAGGAGATTCACCAGATGGATTTTTTATAAGAGGGGAACATGTCATCCTTTTACAAGGATGGACGTTGGTTCCGGTCACGACGAAAGTGGAGGCGATGAGGTAGTTTCACACTTCCCCTTTGGTTTTACATCCCATAGAGGAAAATATGTACAAGTAACTTCAACGATGGTTTTTTTGGGATTTCATGAAGAGGAGCATTTACAAGTTTTTCTCTCAGTGTCTCACATGTCACCAGGTGAAGGTTGAGCACCGGGTTATGACTAGTTTGACACAACCTCTTGAGATCTAGGAGTGAAAATGGGATAGCATTTCCAGGGACTTTTTGATGGGGATTACATATATAGTGAGAGTACATGATTCCATTTGGGTGATTTTTGACCAACATACCAAGTTAGAACACGTTTTTTCTATCAAGGAGAAGAGTTCGATGGAGATTTTTGGGTAGTTAGAGGATATGTTTAGTGATTGTGTTTTGGACTTCGACTGAAGTTGGTGTTGGTTTTGGGTGAAATGGAAGCGTTTTATGGATAATGATATATTAAATTTTCTTTTAATTATCATTACTCCAAACCATGAGTATAACACCCCAAGATTTCATAGTACGTTATTTCTTCAATGTAATTCAATAACTTGCACTACACGCAACACTGAGTTCAAGCGCACCACGACTTACCAAACTAGTCGTTCAAAAGAGGTTATGAATAGTATTAACTGAATTTTGAACTTTATATAATCCTTATAATTTTAGAAACCATATTATGAGTTTCTTAGACATAATGAAAGAACAAATTCATTTTTTTTAGATAAAAGAAGTATTTTTAAAAAAAATGCAATTTTACCACCTCTTAATGGAAAACCCTTTTAAATAAAATATTTGAAACTTTTATATATTCAATTTGAAAAAATAAACTTCTTATTTAGAATCAGGACATAATAATTTAGTTTCAATAAATTTTTGGTTTTTTTCTGATAACTTTCATATTTGGCTGACTAGTGAAAAATACTATATTTTAAATGAAAACAACTTTTTTAATCAAAATAATTTGTAGTGTTAAATTATACATTTTAATGGTTTGGAAGTATAAATAGATTATATTTTTACCATTTAATCTAGTGTTATTCATTGGAAATAATTTCACTTTGAAATTGAACATAAACAAGTATCAATCTTTTGTTAGTTATTATTTCTTAAAAACACGCTTTTTTGGTTTTGACAATGGGAATTAATTTTAAATTAATAAACGAAAATTCTATGTTTTTAATTTGTTAAAATAGACTTAATTTTTGAATTCAGAATATCAAAATTAGCTTAGGGTAAAATTTTGGTGTTTTTCTGAAAACTTTCAATTTTTGATGAATAGTGAAAAACACTGAGTTATTGGTTAAAACCGACTTTTTATTTAAATAATTATTTATTTTATTTAAATTTATTTTAGGTCAAAATAGATACATAATACCTATATAAGTTCAATATAATTCATTGGAGTCATTTTATAATAAGTTTAGATATATAAAAATTTTATTGAACTTTTTACCGTCTTTTACCCACTTCCTAAGAGAATTTACAAATTCACATAAAACATAATTTTACCACTTTTGTGAGTGGAATTTCAAAACTCCTAGAGACACAGTTGATATCAGTAAGAAAATTTTGGTTCAATAAGCTAACAATAATTCTTGGTGAATAGTAACTTTTTGGTTTTATTTACCACGGTTAAATGTAAAAAGGGTAATTAAGGGTAAAAATGATATTATTCTTACCATAACACATGTCCTAATTCTATTGGATAAATGTAATTATACCAAAACAAACTTAGGAATAAAATATAAACCTCTTTGGTCCACTTGGATTAGATTAGGACACTTATTATTATTTTATTTAAAGAAGAGTTAAAAGAGTAAAATCTAAGTTTAATAACTAAAACATTTTTAATATAGGGTTATACATAAGATAAATTAGACTATAAATATTCATTAGAAAGATAAAACGATTTCATACATAATGGTATTTTATTTATATTTTTTAGACATTAAATAATTTAATTTATTTATGACACAATGATGATGCAGTAATTTCCTAATTAATAAAATATTAAAATAATTGATATTATAAATATCCAAATAAATGTAATTTGAGACTTTTTATGAATTAAACTAATTTTCTAGGTTAATATTACATGTTATGGTTGGTTATATGAAATATTTTATAAGTAATAATGTTGTTATGAATTTTGAAAAAACAAAATACCAAATAGTGTCAAAATTGAAATAAAAGAGTTTTTAAAACAAATATTATATTATTAATTGATATTATATTCCTAAAAATCCAAGGTTCGGTCAAAGGACTTATATAATGATAGGTGTATAACTAATAAACCACATGGGGTTCGGTTGGAAGTATATAGTAAGTTTATTAACCATATAATATAAAAATGCAAAGAGATATCGTAAATGTCAAACTATTTAACTAAGAGTTAAATCTAAAAGATAAGGTTAATATAGTGACCAAAACCCATCTAAAACCAATTTATTGAGTGTTTTTTCGACCCATAGGCACCATATCCTTAATATAATCCACTTTGGATCCATTATAATTTGAAAATGATTTTATTATAAAATAATATTTCTAGCTTTTCCTAAGGTGCCTTTCACCCCTCTTATTAAAGGGCATTTCCCCTTCTCTCAAATTCACACCTCCAAATCCATTTTTATTGGACAAAACCTACCCAAATATCCTTCCAAATATTCTAACTTCATCTTAGAGGCCTTACTTTGGTCATAAATCCAACCTAAGGATCCCTTTTGATCAAATCAAAATCAAGTTCTTTTATTCTTCCATTTTCTCTTTATTTGTTGTTTACATTCTAAAATAATAAATACAGTATATTCTATATATTGTGATGTTATTATTAAAATGGTACAACCATATTCATTATTCTATCCATCTTATAAATGACAAAGTCACCATACGTGCGTACGTACGGATTATCGACTCCACGTCATAGTGTAGTTTGTTATTCAAACACTTCATTATTTGGATGGGTATAATAATTAGTATAACTGATGTAAATAATAAATATAACATATTAATGATTCTGTATATATTATATACCATCCAATTACATATGATTTCACCATCAATATAATGATATTGTCTCTCATGCGTACGTACGGATTACCGTCTCCACAAAGCGATGAGATTCATTTCCACGTTCACCATTCAACGATGATTATAAAATATATATCATTAATAAGTATGTAATATATTAAATAATAATTCTACTGGATATATAAATATATATATATATATATATTTACTTAGATATATCTTATTCACTTAGTTCCGTGCAATACGATATGAAAACGGAAACAGCGTTTATGCGTACGTACGGACTACCGTCTCCATAAACGGTGTTTTACATTTCATATATATGTCTATTATACATATTTATATTCTAAATATATATGATATATAAATCATGTTTTATATTATAAAATTATTTAAATCTTGATCTAACTTATACAATCAAAAGTAAAAAAGTTAAAACACGTACGATAAAGAAAGCGATTATTACCCGAAATGTTAATTTAACATGGAAATTATTATTAAATGGGCAGTATAAAGTCATAAATGAATTATGTATGATATCATAAATATTAATATGGTTCTGGTATAATATAATAACATACAATGGTCATTATACAGGAGGTTAAATGTACCCTCGACTAATGCAAAGTGCAAGGTAAGGGTTAATTTCACAATCTCTTTATTATCCGAGGTTGTTTTTACGTAAGTATCTACTAGGACATATTTATTATCCATGTCCATGTTTCAAGGAAGATTTCTCAAAGGGATTATTTTAAGGTACTTTTTTACTAAAACATCATTTTAAATTTTTTAAAAATTTATTCCTCTAAATAATTCTCATTAATGTCCATGTTTTCAAAATGGTTTTTAAGGATTTATTTATATGGACATGAATGTTTTTGAAATATTAATTCCTTTGAAAAGTTTCAAATTGGTATGGGACACTTTGATTCAAAAATTTCTTTAAATTTCTTCCTTTTTAAATTGTGTGACTTTTAAATGTTTTCATGAAAAATAGATATTTCTCTCAAAGACTTTTACAAATAATTTTCATCTATGTCAACATCCTTTGATGGATTTTAAACTTGTTTGAAGTTGATTTATTATGATACAAATACTCCATATTGTATTGAAGGATTTGTGATATGTTTAACTATGGATGTGTAATTTGAATACCATTCATGGTTTATGGATAAATTATTGACATTTCGTATGCTAGTTTTAATACGAATGTTTATGTTATGTTTCAACCTTTTCATATGAGGAATGCAGTAGACTTAGTAAGTGACAAGTGGATCCCAATATAGCTCCTCGATGCATCATTAGGTATCATTAGACAAACTAGTGTCTTGGCACAAGGCCTTGACAAAAAAATTTATTTGTAGTCTTGGCACAAGGCCTTGACTATGTGGTAATGATGTCCGGTGTTACGCATTCCCTAATTATGAAATTAATTATTACATGGGATTATTCGACTAGTAGAATATCCATGTGCATGTTTATATGGTAATGTTTGATTTATTTTTGCCTCATTATGTTCAAGTTTATGTTTAAAAGGCTATTGTTTTTATTACACATCTTGCCTTAAAAGTTTATAGCTTTCGATAAATTATTTACCCTTACAGAGCATCTGAGCTCACCCCTTTCATATGTTTTATTTTCCCAGGATCCTAATAATTGTTTTATGTTTGAGATGCAGGGTTAAGATAAGGGAAAATGGCATTATCAAAGAATTTTTAGTGTGTTGTATGTTAGAAAGTGTAATGTAATGTTCATGTATGCAATCTATTTTCCAAGACTGAAAAACTGATCGGTATTTCGGGACTTGATTCCTTGTAATCATGCCAATGTATTAAAATAATGCATCGACTCTGGGATTCTGGGGTCGGGGCGTTATAGTTGGTATCCGAGATATTTTAGAAATAACCTTGGAAAATATAATTAGATAAACTCTGATTAGAGCACATTACCCCAAGATAGACTTTGAGGATTAGTATAGAATAACTTCATAGAATTTTGGTAATGTAGAGATTTTGTGAGTTTTCCAAGAAAATACATCCATGTTTGGATACGAGTAGGTAGAGACTGATCTGGCACAGATGTACCTAGGGGTAAAACCTGAAAACACCGCTTTGATCTAGAATTGAACGGGAATTGGTGCATGACAACGGGTCTTGCTACACTCTTGGTTACGACACTCCTGGGGGATATGCATAGGATAATTCTCATTTTCTTTACAAATCATTATGAAGGATTTATGAGTATATACCTCCTCAAAGAAAATATTTTTATGGATTATATCCATAAAATGTTCAATTTATGTTAGTTATTTTACAAGTTTTTAATTATTCATTGCAATTCATAAACTGCCCTAGTGTATTCCATTGTATAGAAATGGTAATCAGTATAAGGAATGAGAACTCTAGTAATATGTATGATCCAAAGAGTAAGAAGGGTCATATCATTCATGGTATTAATCCAACATTTAGAAGAGAAATAGTCTCCTATGTATTCTCAACATATGAAGAAATAATATCATGTGTTAATAAGATAAGTAAAGAATTTTTTTAGTCATACAGCATTGAAGGGAAGCCAAAGAAGAAAAGGATGGTAGAGAGAAAGATGGATAAAGGGGATAAGGGAAAGAAAGATTTTCCCATATGTGATAATTATTGAAAGAATCACATTGGTAAATTCTTGAAGGTAATGGGAGTTTGTTATAATTGTGGATAAAAAGGACACCAATTACGTGATTGCAAGGGTAAGAAAAAAGTTTTAAATGTACAATGTTTCATCTGTAAGGAGTTGGGACACTACGTGAATCAATGTCCAAATCATCAGAGTACACCCCAAATGCTGCTATTGGATAATAATAAAGTTATGATACTACCAAATATGAAGAGGAATGATTAGATTTCTTACGTTGTTATTAAAGTATTGTGTCATTTGAGTATTGTATTAATGATGTACATGTTATAAAAAATTTAGAGTATATAAGGATTGTACTGGAGTACTATTTCATTAAGGACTTGAGATTGTGTGGAACCAAAAAAAGTGACTCAATAGCATGTTAAATTTTTGGAAAATATATGGTTGAGAGAAAGACAAACGATAATATGGTTCGGATATCGAGGTAGTGATTTTGGAATAATACATGATTGATTTGGATAAATTATATTGGACATTCTTGACTATCTCGAAACTGATTAATGATTTATATATTCCGTCATTGTTGGAGTTTACAACATTTTTGTATAGAATGAGTATATCCAGTATTCTATAGGGAATAAGGGAGCATGAATGTAATCAATAAGGTTTTATAGTAATTCAGGTTGTTGCAGTGTTTTAAAAGAATACACGATGAAGGTGTTCACATGTTATTACGTGGAAAAAAGGATTTTCATTGTGTTTATCTTCCTTATAAATTTTGGAATGTGAGTTTGAACAGAATTATTTTGGATAATTCTAGTTTGAGATTATTCTTGGATTTCCATAAAAAAGACAACCTAGAGTTCAGGAGTCAACTCGTCACGTCTGGCAAGGCCGCGATACTTGAACCCGCAACTGAAGGGCGACAAGGGTGTATCACCTACCACTGGCCCACGTGATTTCCTGGATTGAATAATGTAGTTTTTTTAAAAGATCTGGTAGATAAATTATAAATTCATTTTTTTGGAACCCTATATGAATAGAATAAATAGGATATATTTTTTAAGTTCTATTGTCTTTTAGAGTGAAAGATGAGTTTGTGGTAGAAATTAGTTAAAGGATAAAACTCTACTTGTCAAGTATATATATATATTTTATTCTATTATTCTATGAAGAAATTAATTCTTAAACTTTAGGTAAGGGATCTTAAAACTAACAATGTGTTATCCTAATACCTTATGTTTTGTTGAACTGGTGATATTTTAAATCATCATAGATTGATGGCTTTGAGACCCTCAATTATACAATTGTTTGTGACTGATGACCTCAATCACTCCCTATAAATATTTACGTTTTTCCTCCAATTATGTGTCTCTAATTTACATCAATGTTCTCCTAATTGAGATCATAATTTGGTGGTGACTTTTTCATTCCCCTTTTCCTCTTATTAAGACTAAATTTTATAAACCCAATTTTCGATATGGGTTTTCCCACAAAGGTATTTTCTATTTTCAACCTTTTATTTTCAAAGAACAATTTCAAATTGCGAGGATGCAATTTATTTAAGGAGGGAAGAATTTAACACCCCAAGATTTCATAGCACATTATTTCTTCAAATTAATTCAATAACTTACACTACACGCAACACTGAGTTCAAGCGCACCACGACTTACCAAACTATTCGTTCAAAAGCGGTTATGAATAGTATTAACTGAATTTTGAACTTTATATAATCCTTATAATTTTAGAATCCATATTATAAGTTTCTTAGACATAATGTAAGAACAAATTTATTTTTTTCAGATAAAAGAAGTATTTTTAAAAAAAATGCAATTTTACCGCCTTTTAATGGCGAACCCCTTTTAAATCAAATATTTGAAACTTTTATATATTCAATTTGACAAAATAAACTTCTTATTTATAATAGAGACATAATAATTTAGTTTTAATAAATTTTTGGCATTTTTCTGATAACTTTCATATTTGGGTGAATAGTGAAAAATACTATATTTTAACTGAAAACAACTTTTTTAATAAAAATAATTTGTAGTGTTAAATTATACATTTTAATTCTTTGGAAGTATAAATAGATTTTATTTTTACCATTTAATCCAATGTTATTCATTGTAAATAATTTCACTTTGAAATTGAACATAAACAAGTATCAATCTTTTGCTAGTTATTATTTCTTAAAAACACGCTTTTTGGTTTTGACAGCGGGGATTAATTTTAAATTAATAAATTCAACTTATATGTTATTAATTTGGAAAAATAGACTTAATTTTTGAATTCATAATATCAAAATTATCTTAGGGTAAAATTTTGGTGTTTTTCTGAAAACTTTCAATTTTTGATGAATAGTGAAAAACACTGAGTTATTGGTTAAAACCAACTTTTTATTTAAATAATTATTTATTTTATTTAAATTTATTTTAGCTCAAAATATAAACATAATACCTATATAAGTTCAATATAATTCATTGGAGTCATTTTATAATAAGTTTAGATATATAAAAATTTTATTGAACTTTTTACCGTCTTTTACCCACCTCCTATGAGAATTTGTAAATTTGCATAAAACTTAATTTTAAAGCTTCTCTAAGTGGAATTTCAAAAATCTGAGAGACATGGTTGATATTAGAAAGAAAAATTTTGTTCAATAGGATAAAAATAATTTTTTGTGAATAGTAACTTTTTACTTTTATTTACCACGGTTAAAAGTAAATAGGGTAATTAATTGTAAAAATGATATTATTCTTACCCTAACACATGTCCTAATTCTATTGGATAAGTGTAATTCGACAAAAACAACATTAGGAATAAAATATGAACCTCTTTGGTCCACTTGGATTAGATTAGGACACTTATTATTATTTTATTTAAAGAATAGTTAAAAGAGTTAAAATCAAAGTTTAATGACTAAAACATTTTTAATATTGGGTTATACATAAGATAAATTCAACTATAAATATTCATTAGAAAGATAGAATTATTTCCTACATAATTTTATTTTATTTATATTTTTTAGAAATTAAATAATTTAATTTATTTATGACACAATGATGATACAGCAATTACTTAATTAATGAAATATTAAAAGAATTGATATTATAAATATCCAAATAAATGTAATTTGAGACTTTTTATGAATTTCACTAATTTTCTAGGTTAATATGACATGTTAGGGTTGGTTAGATGATTTTTTTTTTTGAAGTAATAATGCTGTTATGAATTTAGAAAAAACAAAATACCAAATAGTGTCAAAATTGACATAAAAGAGTTTTTAAAACAAATATTATGTTATTAATTGATATTCTATTCCTAAAAATCTATGGTTCGGCCAAAGGACTTATATAATAATAGGTGTATCATTAATGAACCTCTTGGGGTTCACTTGGAAGTATATAGTAAGTTTATTAACCATATAATATAAAAATAAAAAGGGACATGTTAAATGTCAAACTATTTAACTAAGAGTTAAATTTAAAAGATAAGGTTAATATAGTGACCAAAACCTGTCTAAAACCTATCGGTTGAGTGGTTTTCAACCCATCCCCACCTTATCCTTAATATAATCTACTTTGGAGCCATTAGAAACCTAAAATTATTTTATTATAAAATAATATTTCTAGCTTTTCCTAAGGTGCCCCTCACCCCTCTTATAAAAGGGCACTTCCCCTTCTCTCAAATTCACACCTCCAAAGCCATCTGGCTCTGCCAAACCCTGCCCAAATATCCTCCCAACTATCATAACTTCATCCTAGAGGTCTTTCCTTAGTCAGAAACCCAACCTAAGGATCATTTTTGATCAAATCAAAAGGAAGAACCCAAAGAAGAGGTAATGATTTCACCACCCTCTTTCAAGTTCTTTTATTCTTCCATTTCCTCTTTCTTTGTTGTTTACATTCTAAAATAATAACTTCAGTGTCTTCTATATACTGTGATATTATTATTAAAATGGTACAACCATATTCATAATTCTATCCATCCTATAAATGAAAAAGTCACCATACATGCGTACGTACGGATTACCATCTCCACGTCGTGGTTTAGTTTGTTATTCAAACACTTCATTATTTGGATGGGTATAATAATGAGTATAATTGTTGTAAATAATAAATATAACATATTAATGATTCTGTATATATGATATAACATCCAATTACATACGATTTCACCATCAATATAATGATATTGTCGCTTGTGCGTATGTACGGATTAGAGTCTCCATGATGCGATGAGATTCATTTCCACTTTCACCATTCAACAATGATTATAAAATATATATCATTAATAAGTATGTAATATATGACATAATATTTCTACTGGAGATATATATATATATATATATATATATATATGTACTTACATATATCTTATTCACGTAGTTCTGTGCAATATGATATAAAAACTGAAATAGCGTTTATGCGTACGTACGGACTATCATCTCCATAAACGGTGTTTTCCATTTCATATATATGTCTATTATACATATTTATATTCTAAATATATATGATATATAAATCATGTTTTATATTCTGGAAGTATTTAAATCTTGATCCAAGTGATAGAATCAAGAGTAACAAGTTAAAACACGTACGATAAAGAAAGCGATTATTACCTGAAATGCTAATTTAACATGGAAATTATTATTAAATGGGTAGTATAAAGTCAAAAATGAATTATGTATGATATCATAAATATTAATATGGTTCAGGTATAATATAATAACATACAATGGTCATTATACAGGAGGCTAAACGTACCCTCGACTAAAGGAAAGTGCAAGGTAAGGGTTAATTTCACAATCTCTTTATTATCCGAGGTTGTTTTTACGTAAGTATCTACTGGGACATATTTATTATCCATGTCCATGTTTCATGGAAGAGTTTTCAAATGGATTCTTTTAAGGGACTTTTTTACTAAAACATCATTTTAAATTTTTTAAATATTTATTCCTCTAAATCATTCTCATTAATGTCCATCACTACGGGAAAAAGGACTTTTTGCAACGGGCTTTTTGCGACGGGAATAAATCCCGTCGCAAATAACTGATTATTTGTGACAAGATTTCATGTCCCGTCGCAAAAGGTTTGGCGCAGGTAGCGCGCCAAACCGCGTGAAGGTTATTAGCAACGGGGGGATCCCCCCGTCGCAAATACCCAACGGCGGTTAATAGCTTTTTGCGACGAGATGTCCTCCCGTCACAAAAGGTGTGTCGGTAGGGACTATTTGTGATGGGTCCCGTCGCAAATAACTTTTTAACTGCCGACAGTAATTAATGCGGGCGTAGGTATTTGCGACGGGTCATGTCGTAGAAGATACTATTAACAACATGTAACCCGTCGCAAATAGTCTCGTCACAAATAATCTAACCTATATACACCCTCGTCCGTTTTTCTTCTCATTCCACTCAATTCCTAGATCTTGTTTCTCTCTGAACTCTGATTTCAGAGGGAAAAATTTTTCTAAGTTAATTTTTTTGGACATGAAGAAGTTGTGAAGTCGTCAACATCAATAGCAAATCAAGTTTAAAGGTATTTATGTTTTATTTAATTTTTTATTTATTTCAATTGTTTATGTTAATTTTTATTATTGTTGATTAAATGTAATTAAATTGAATTTAAATTGTTTTGTCAGGACTGTTTATTTATACTAATAAATTGAAATTTTTAGTATTAATTTTTAATAATTAGTAGTAATTTGTAATTATTAACGATAATTAGTAATGTATATAATTAATTGGTAGTAATTAATAATAATTGGTAATAAATAATAATAAATGGTAATAAATAGTAATAAATATTAATAAATAGTAATAAATAGTAATAATTATTAATAATTATTAATAAATAGTAATAAATATTAATAAATAGTAATAAATAGTAATAATTATTAATAAATAGTAATAAATAGTAATAATAAGTAATAAATAGTAATAATGAGTAATAAATAGTAATAATGAGTAATAAATAGTAATAAATAGTAATAATGAGTAATAATTAGTAATAAATTGTAATAATTATTAATAAATTGTAATAATTAGTAATAAATTGTAATAATTAGTAATAAATTGTAATAATTAGTAATAAATTGTAATAATTAGTAATAAATTTTAATAAAATAAATTGTAATAATTAGTAATAAATTGTAATAATTAGAAATAAATTGTAATAATTAGTAATAAATTGTAATAATTAGTAATAAATTGTAATAATTAGTAATAAATGGTAATAATTAGTAATAAACTGTAATAATTAGTAATAAATTGTAATAAATTGTATTAATTAGTAATAAATTGTAATAATTAGTAATAAATTGTAATAATTAGTAATAAATTGTAATAATTAGTAATAAATTGTAATAATTAGTAACAAATTGTAATAATTAGTAATAAATTGTAATAAATTGTAACAATTAGTAATAAATTGTAATAATTAGTAATAAATTGTAATAATTAGTAATAAATTGTAATAATTAGTAATAAATGGTAATAATTAGTAATAAATTGTAATAATTAGTAATAAATTGTATTAATTAGTAATAATTAGTAATAAATTATAATAAATTAGTAATATATTGTAATAATTAGTAAAAAATTGTAATAATTAGTAATAAATTGTAATAATTAGTAATAAATTGTAATAAATTGTAATAAATTGTAATAATTAGTAATAATTAGTAATAAATTGTAATAATTAGTAATAAAGTGTAATAATTAGTAATAAATTGTAATAATTAGTAATAAATTGTAATAATTAGTAATAAATTGTAATAATTAGTAATAAATTGTATTAATTAGTAATAATTAGTAATAAATTGTATTAAATAGTAATAATTAGTAATAAATTGTAATAATTAGTAATAAATTGTAATAATAATTAGTAATAAATTGTAATAATTAGTAATAAATTGTAGTGATTAGTAATAAATTGTAATAATTAGTAATAAATTGTAATAATTAGTAATAAATTGTAATAATTAGTAATAAATTGTAATAAATTTTATTAATTGGTAATAAATTGTATTAATTAGTAATAAATTGTATTAATTAGTAATAAATTGTAATAATTAGTAATAAAGTGTAATAATTAGTAATAAAGTGTAATAATTAGTAATAAACATTAATAATTAGTAATAAACATTAATAATTAGTAATAAATTGTAATAATTATTAATAATTAGTAATAATTAGTAATATTTATTAATAAATACTAATAATTGGTAATAATTAGTAATAAATACTAATAATTAGTAATAAATACTAATAATTAGTAATAATTAGTAATAATTAGTAATAATTAGTAATAATTAGTAATAATTAGTAATAATTAGTAATAATTAGTAATAATTAGTTATAATTAGAAATAATTAGTAATAGTTGGTAATAGTTGGTAATAAATTGTAATAATTAGGAATAAATAGGAATAATTAGAAATAATTAGGAATAATTAGGAATAATTAGTAATAATTAGGGATAAATACTAATAATGAGAAATAATTAAGAATAAATAGAAATAAATAGTAATAAATATGAATAATTAGTAATAATTAGAATTAAATACTAATAATTAGGAATAAATACTAATAATTAGCAATAATTATCAATAAATAGCAATAAATAGCAGTAAATAGCAACAAATAGAAATAATTAGCAATAAATAGAAATAAATAGCAATAATTAGCAATAAATAGAAATAATTAGCAATAAATAGAAATAATTAGTAATAATTAGCAATAATTAGTAATAATTAGCAATAATTAGAAATAATTAGTAATAAAGAGAAATAATTAGTAATAAATAGGAATAATTAGTAATAATTAGTAATAATTAGTAATAATTAGTAATAAATAGTAATATTTAGTAATAAATAGTAACAGTTAGTAATAAATAGGAATAATTAGTAATAAATAGGAATAATTAGTTAGGAACAGTTAGGAGGAAATTTTAATAAATTTTAATAAATTTTAAGAACTTGGCACAATTCCCAGTGGATTAACGGCACTCCTTTTGCTCAATGACTTTTCTCCTTTCAACTCTCACCGACTCAAAACATTATGAAAAATGTGTTGCTACATAGGCATATTCAATATCGTATGCACGAGATTGGATATGCATTCGTAGTATCACAATTTTTATAATGTTTTCAAGCGATGACAGTTGGAAGAAGACGATTCATCGACGAAAAGGGGGCTCTTTTGTCTGACGGCTCATTTACTTGCATCTTTCTCACACTGAAATCACAATGAAGAATCTGGTTGGAGGTACGCATATTCATTATCGTGCATACAAGAATGAATATACGTACCTCTGACTAGATTCTTCATTGTGATTTCAGTGTGAGAAAGATGCAAGTAAATGAGCCATCGGACAAAAGAGTAGTCGTCAATTCACTGGAAATTGTGTTGCCTTTAATTAATGGTAATTATTAAGAAGTAGTAGTAATTAGTTATATTTTTCTCAGATAGTGTTTTTATAATTTCAAATTATTCAAAAACAGTGATGATTTTATATTTTGTAGAAAAATATGGAACAAGGAAGTCGACATTAGTCATTATTAGATGATCGCGCTTGGATAAATCAGCACAGAATTCCAAATGGTTCTTGTTTAAATCCTGTATATATTGAGGGTGTTGAAGCTTTCTTAGCATTTGCATCATCAAAACCAGAATATGTTTCTGAAGGCACAATTAAGTGTCCTTGTAAAAAATGTGCTCTGAGAATGTTTGACACATTTGACAAGGTTGGGGGACATCTCTGGCAGTTTGGTTTTCAACTAGATTATGTTTTTTGGTATCAACAAGGTGAACGCAGTTCCAGAGAAGATACTAATAACTTGATTCCAGATCCATCATGGTTCCAACATTTAGTACATGATGTTCCAGGTCCATCTCTTCAACAAACTGAAACTTGCGATGATATCGATTTAACTCCTGAGTTGGCACCATCCGAATTTTATGATTTTTTGAGGTCTGATGAGGATGCATTATATCCTAGTTGCAAGATAATCAAATTAGAAGAGGTTGAAAAATTTATGGCTATTAAGTTAGATAATGCAATGTCAAACAAATGTTTTGACCAGATATTTTCTTTGGTTAAAACACTATTACCTGAAGTAGATGTGTTGCCTGCAAATTAATATGAGGTCAAGAGGCTGGTTCGTAATCTGGGCGTTAGTTATCAGAAGATTCATGCATGTGAAAATGATTTCATCTTATATTCTGATGAAAATGAGTCGTTGGATAGTTGTCCCACATATGGACAAGCGAGGTATAAAGAAGCTCAACTAGGGAAGTCTAGATCGATTCATGTAAAACAGTTGAGATATTTCCCCCTTACACCCAGGTTGCAACGTTTATTTATGTATCATAACACAGCGTCAATGATGTCATGTCACAAAACCAATATTTCAACCAGTAAAAGCTTGAATCATCCATCTAATGGTGATTCATGGAAACATTTTGATTGTCTGCATCCATCTTTTTCTTTAAAATCCTGAAACGTGCAATTGGGTCTTTCTACTGACGGTTTCTGTCTGTTTGCTTCTTATGGTAGTCAGTATTCATGTTGTCCTGTCTTTATAACTCCGTAAAATCTACCTCTATGGATGTTGATGAAGGAGCCCTATATCTTTTTGACCCTATTAATCCCAGGACATCCAAAAAAGAATATTTATGTTTATTTGAAACTATTGATTGATGAGTTAAATGCATTGTGGAGTAATGGTGTTAGTACATATAATGTTGCTGTGAAACAAAATTTCACATTAAAAGCTACATTGATGTGGACGATTAGTGACTTTCCGGCATATGGCATGTTATTTGGCTGGAGTACACATGGTCAAAAATCATGTCCTTACTGTATGAAAGACAACAAAGCTTTTATGCTCGTCAATGGAAGAAAACCTTGCTATTTTGACTGTCATCGCATATTTCTTCCAACAGGCCATCCTTTTCGAAGGAACAAATCTCATTTCAGAAAAGGCACAATTGAAAGGGATGAACCTCCAAAAATGATCTCAGGTACAGAGTTAAAATCTATTTTATTTTCATTACCTACCATCACATTTGGGCCAAAAATAAACCAACAGAAATTTCATGGCTTTGGGAAAGAACATAATTGGATAAAACGAAGCATTTTTTGGGATCTCCCATATTGGTCTGATTTGTTGGTATGTCACATGTTGGATGTCATTAATATTGAGAAGAACTGTTTTGATAATTTATTTCATACAGTTTTGGATACACCAAGTAAGACCAAAGATACTATAAAAGCACAATTAGATCTTGCCCAAATTTACAGGCGACCAGAACTTGAACTATTAGAAAATTTCATATCACAGAGGTTAAGGAAGCCAAAATTAGCTTATACACTGTCCAAAGAGAGTCACTTATTATTTTTTCATTGGATTGCAGATTTGAGATTTCCAGATGGCTGTGATTCCAATTTGGGAAGATGTGCTAAGAATGGTCATATTACCGGATTAAAAAGTCATGATTGTCATGTTATAATGGAAAGACTTATGTCAATTGGATTCAGAGGTTTGTTGAATTCTATGATTTGGTATTAGATAACAGACATATCATATATTTTTTTGAGACATTTGTGCAGCGACAACAGACTACGATGTGCTAAGAAAACTGGAAGAAGATGTTACTGTAATTATATGTAAACTGGAAAAAATATTTCTGCCTGCTTTCTTTGACTCAATGGAACATCTAATATTACATTTTCCACATGAAGCTAAATGTGGAGATCCAGTACAGTTTTGATAGATGTACCCATTTGAGAGATGCATGCAGAAATTAAATAAAAAAGTATGTAACAAATCATTAGTTGAAGGCTCAATTGGTGAAGCTTATTTGCAAGAGAAAATTGATTTTTTCTACTCTCACTATTTTAAATCTGAATATCCCTCAAAACAAAATTACATGGGACGGAACAAGGGAAAGGTTAATGATGAAATAGACAATCAATTATCAGTTTTTAATCATCCAAATATTGGCTTCGGTGGAGTTCAAGAACGATGGATTTCAGACGATGAACACCACAGAGCTCATACATATGTTTTTCTCAACTGTGAAGAAATGATAGCATTTGTAATGTGAGTGCTTCTATCACTTATTTTATAATTTCTGTTACAATATGTAAACTTATTTTATTTGTAGGTTATATGATAATAATATCAAGAAACAACTTCCACAAATTATAGCATCTTCCCTTGAAGAACGCAGACAAAAAAAATTCTCAATGGTTTCAAAAACTGGTAATATAAATTATTGATGGTTTAATATCAATTCAGTTTACTATTTATTATATTGATAATTGTTTTAAAAAAATTCAGGTTTCTCAACATGCTGATAAAATTGATAAGCGACTATGTATATTGAGTAACCCACCATCCAAAATGGTTAAATCTTATAATTCATATGTGGTGAATGGTTTTCGATTTCATACACATGCATATGGGGAATCAAAAAAACAATGAATAGTGGAGTTTTTTTGAGAGGATCTCATCATAGAGAAACTGAAGTTAACTTTTATGGCATTCTGGATGAAATTATTAAGCTATGTTATCTTGGACAGAATTACATAATGATGTTTAAATGTCAGTGGTTGGATACTAATAGAGGCTTGCGTGTTCATCCGACTCATGGAATCATCGATACTAAATATAAAAGTCTTCTTGCAGTAAATGAACCATTTTTACTAGCTCAACAGGCACATCAAATTTATTACGCAAAGTACTGTGCTACTTAAAGAGACCTGAGTGATTGGTGGAGAATAATAAAAATGAAATCTCAAGAAAATCAATTTACTCAAACTGAATGTGGTTCTGCTGAAGTGGAAGGAATTGAAATTTTTCAAGAGACTACTCAAAATCCATCTTTTTCACAAAGAAATGTGAATATCGATGATGACACCCCACAATTAAGGGTCGATGGTGATGAATATGTTAATGATGTTACAAATAAATTTGAAATGACAAGGGATGGTGAAAGTGAAACTCATATGGATATTGATGATGTCGAGGAGGAATATGAAGACATTGACATCATCAGATATGAAGATGATGATGAAGGTGAACATTGACACAGTTAAATTCTGGTTATGATCATAACTAATATATATCTATATATAATAGTTATTTTCAACTATCTGCTAACAAAAATCATTTTGTGTTTCAGATGGATCCTGATCTATTTCATGAGTTGCAGGAGGCTGATCTACATTTGGATGAGGGGGATGTTGGATCATCTGACCCTCAGCCTACTGGTGGTTTAGGAGGTACGCGGAGGGGGCGCGGTCTTGTGTGACTGATGATTTCTAACCCTATCCTTAAGCGATGTCCACGTCTTCTCTTCGATCCACGCACACGGAGGTATGATAACCTATATATTTTAGTTATCTTTTTCATTGATTTAATTATATATATACTAATTGTATGATTATTTATTCTTTTTTCATAGTTTTACGCATGAAGCTGTTGGACAGGGGAGCGCTATCTTGCGCAATTATTTTTCTCATCCATGGATAACATGGGAAAAAATTCCCGTTGATGTGCAGCTCGCCATGTATAATCATTGGATGGTACGTAAATAAATAATATTTATTTTTAAATTTATTTTATTAATAACTTGATATTATAAATTATTTTTAGGGTTTATGGTATTCCATCGAAGATAGTATGCTTGATGTTATCCATGCAGCATGGGAGGTGGCTATGCGTGAGCGTTTGCGTCAGTTTTTGCACAATTTGAGAAAGACGGCCATTAAGAAAGTAGGAGCAACAGTATTTGATGAGTCGTGCAGATCCCACTAACCAGAGTACATTTCATCTCAGGTTTGGGATGGATTATGTGCACACTGGTTGGGTGGTAGATTTCAGAGGAGGTCTTCATTGGGTTGGCAGAACCAGGGGAGACAGGAGGTGACGCATCGAGCTGGTAGTCATACATTCAATATGCATAGAGAGCATCTGGTAAGTATATTTTTAAAAAAAATTATATAACTTTAAATATAAACATTTTATTTTATATTTCTATAGGCATTCGAGCATCCCGATATTACAGAGTTCGACGTTTATCGGATTATGTATAGTGATCCAGCTACTAGAGAGATTAGAGGTGATCGCCAGCATCGGATTGTGGTTATTATTATTTTTTCAGTTTGAAAATTAACTGCATATAATATTTTCACAATTTTAATTTCAAATTGGAATTGAAAGAGCCATATGAGGTTGCGACCTCTCAGACATAGGCTGAGGGTCAGGGCGAGCTGACTGATCAGACCATTGCACACCATTTCGATGAGGTGGCATGGATGCAGGAGACTCAATATGGCTTTGAGAAGGGTCGAGTAGTTGGTATCAGCTCTCATGTGACTACTAGTACTTATAATGGTATTTTTGTGATGTCGGCGTCCAGCTCGAGAAGAGATCATGGAGAGGCATTATCTTCTACCTCACAGTATCAGAAGCAGTTACGAGCTCAGAATGACATTATAGAGAGTTTGCAGAAGTAGTAAGAAGAGATGCGTCAGCAGCAGTAGCAGCAGAAGCAGTAGCACAAGGAGGAGATGTGTCGATGGCAGCAGCAGCATCAGGAGCAGATGGAGTACATACGTCGTCTGACTCATAGTTTGGGGATAGAGTTTTCTCCACCATCTCCTTCAGCTCCTCCACCTCCTCCAGAAGACGACCCCTCCAGTGATTTTTTTTACGTTAAAAATATTTGAATTTAGCATTTGTTGTAATATGAACTATTTACAGTTTCTGTCTTTTATATTGGTGCGAATAGTAGATAATTTAATTTTTAATATTTTATGATTTTTTGTGAATATTGAGAATTTTAATAATTTTAATATTTTTTATTTTTTTATTATTTTAACAATATTAATATTATTATTTCATTAATCATAATTTTATTAAATATATTTTTTCAGTATTATATTTTTTCATGTTTGTTTATTTTACTGATAATAATAATAATAATAATAATTTATGATTTTTTAATATTATTTTGTGAATATTGAGAATTTTAATATATTTTTATTTTAATTATTTTAATAATATTAAAATTAATTTTTCAATAATCATAATTTTATTAAATTTATTTATTATTTGCGACGGGATCTGTTGTGACGGGTTCCCGTCGCAAATAGTCTAATTGATTTTTTTTTAAAAGTATTTACAACGGGATTAGGGACCCTTCCAAAAAAGTATTTGCGATGGGTCCGTCGCAAATAGTCTAAATAAATTTTTTTATAAACTTATTTGCGACGGGACAACGGGCACATCACAAATACTTATTGCGACGGGACTACGGGCTCGTCGCAAACACTTGCTGTGACGGGCCCGTCGCAAAAAAGTTTATATATATATATAAAGTATATAATCGGAGACTTATTTTCAATGGGAAAGTAGCCCGTCGCAAAAAATATTATTTGCGACGGGCCTGTCGCAAATAATATTTTTTGCGATGCTGTTTTCTGCCACGGGCTATTTGTGACGGGACCCCGTCGCAAAAACTTATTTGCGACGGGATCTTGTCGCAAATAAACCCTCGCAAATATCTAGAATTATAGTAGTCCATGTTTTCAAAATGGTTTTTAAGGATTTATTTATATGGACATGAATGTTTTTAAAATTTTCATTCCTTTGAAAAGTTTCAAAGTGGTATGGGACACTTTGATTCAAAAATGTCTTTAAATGTATTCCTTTTTAAATTATGTGACTTTTAAATGTTTTCATGAAAAAGATATATTTCTCTCAAAGAGTTTTACAAATCATTTTCATATATGTCAACATCCTTTGATGGATTTTAAACTTGTTTGAAGTTGATTTATTATGATACAAATCTTCCATATTGAATTGAAAGATTTGGGATATGTTTGACTGTGGATGTGTCATTTTTATACCATTCATGGTTTATGGATAAAGGATTGACATTTCATATGCTAGTTTTAATACGAATGTTTATGTTATGTTTCAACCTTTTCATATGAGGAATGCATTGGACTTAATAAGTGACGGGTGGAGCCCGCTATAGCTCCTCGATGCATCAGTAGGTCTCATGAGACAAACTAGTGTCTTGGCACAAGGCCTTGAAAAAACTTTTATTTGTAGTCTTCGCACAAGGCCTTGACTATGTGGTAATGATGTCTGGCATTAGGCATTCCCTCATTATGAAATTAGTTATTACATTTGATTATGTGATTAGTAGAATATCCATGTGCATGTTTATATGGTAATGTTTGATTTATTTTTTCCACATTATGTTCAAGTTTATGTTTAAAAGGCTATTGTTTTTATTACACATCTTTCCTTAAAAGTTTATAGCTTTTGATAAATTATTTACCCTTACTGAGCATCTGAGCTCACCCCTTTCTTATGTTTTATTTTCCCAGGATCCCAAGAAGTGTTTTATGTTTGTGATGCAGGGTTATGCTAAGAAAATAATGGCATTCTCAAAGGATTTTTTTTGTGTTGTATGTTAGAAAGTGTAATGTAATGTCCATGTATGAAATCTATTTTCCAAGACTGCTAAACTGATCGGTCTTTCGGTACTTGATTCCTTGTAATCATTCCAATGTATTAAAATAATGCACCGAATCTGGGCTTCTGGGGTTGGGGTGTTATAGTTGGTATCAAAGAAAGTTTAGCAATAACCTTGGAAACTATATTTAGATAAACTCTGATTAGAGCACATTAGCCTAAGATAAACTTTGAGGATTAGTATAGAAGAACATCCTAGAATTTTGGTAATGTAGAGATTTTGCGAGTTTTCCAAGAAAATACATCGTTGTATGGATACGAGAAGGTAGAGGCAGCTCTGGCACAGATGTACCTAGGGGTAAAACCTGAAAACACCGCTTTGAGCTGGACTCAAACGGGAACTGGTGCACGACAACTGGCTTTGCTGCACTCTTGGTTACGACACTCCTGGGGGATATGCTTAGGATAATTCTCATTTTCTTTAAAAATCATTATGAAGGATTTATGAGTATATACCTCCTCAAAGAAAATATTTTTATGGATTATATCCATAAACTGTTAAATTTACATTAGGTATTTTACAAGTTCGGAATTATTCATTACAATTCATAAACTGACATAGTGTATGCCATTGTATGGAAATGGTGCTCAGTAGAAGGAATTATAACTAAAGTAATATATATGATCCAAAGAGTAATAAGGATCATATCATTCATGGTATCAAGCCAACATTTAGAAGAGAAATAGTCTCCCATGTATTCTCAACATATGAAGAAATAATATCATGTGTTAATAAGATAAGTAAATAATGCTTTGAGTCCTACAGCATTGAAGGGAAGCCAGAGAAGAAAGGGATGGTAGAGAGAAAGATGGATAAAGGGAAGAAGGGAAAGAAGGATTTTCCCATATGTGATAATTGTTGAAAGAATAACATTGGTAAATGCTTGAAGGGAATGGGAGTTTGTTATAAGTTTGGAGAAAAAGGACACCAAGTACATGATTGCAAGGGTAGGAAAAAAGTTTCAAATGTACAATGCTTCATCTGCAAGGAGTTGAGACACTATGCGAATCAATGTCCAAATCATCAGAGTATACCCCAAATGCTTCTATTGGATAATAATAAAGTTATGATACTACCGAATATGAAGAGGAATGATTATATTTCTTACGTTGTTATTAAATTATTGTGTCATTTGAGTATTGTATTAATGATTTACATGTTATAAGAATTTTAGAGTATATAAGAATTTTACTGCAGTACTACTTCATTAAGGACTTGAGATTGTGTGGAACCAAGAAAAGTGACTCAATATCATGTTAAATTTTTGAAAAATATATTGTTGAGAGAAAGATAAAAAATAATATAGTTCTGATATCGAGATAGTGATTTTGGAATAATACATGATTGATTTGGATAAATTATATTGGATATTCTTGACTACCTTGAAACTGATTAATGATTTATATATTCCGTCATTGTTGGAGTTTACAACATTTTTGGATAGAAGGTGTATATCCAGTATTCTATAGGGAATAAGGGAGCATGAATGTAATCAATAAGGTTTTATAGTAATTCAGGATGTTGCAGTGTTTTAAAATAATACATGATGAAGGTGTTCACATGTTATTACATGGCAAAAAGGATCTTCATTGTGTTTATCTTACTTATAAATTTTGGACTGTGAGTTTGGACAGAAGTATTTTGGATAATTCTAGTTTTATATTATTTTTGGATTTCCATAAAAAGGACAACCTAGAGGTTGGGCGGCAACCCGTCGTGTCCAGCAAGGCCGCGAGACTTGAACCCGCAACAGAAGGGCGAAAAGGGTGTATCACCTACCACTGGCCGACGTGATGTCCTGGATTGAATAATGTAGTTTTTTTTAAAAGATCTGGTAGATAAATTATAAATTCATTTTTTTGGAACCCTATATGAATAGGATAAATAAAATATTTTTTTAAGTTCTATTATCTTTTAGAGTGAAAGATGGGTTTGTGGTAAAAATTAGTTAAAGGATGGAACTCTATTTGTCAAGTATATATATATTTTTTCTTCTCTTATTATATGAAGAAATTAATTTTTAAACTTTAGGTAAGGGATCTTAAAACTAACAATGTGTTATCCTAATACCTTATGTTTTGTTGAATCGATGGTATTTTAAATCATCATAGATTTATGGCTTTGAGGCCCTCAATTCTACAATTGTCTGTGACTGATGACCTCAATCACTCCTAATAAATATTTAAGTTTTTCCTCCAATTAGGTGTCTCTAATTTCCACCAATGTTCTCCTAATTGAGATCATAATTTTGTGGTGAATTTTTCATTCCCCTTTTCCTCTTATTAAAACTAAATTTTATAAACCCAATTTCCGATGTGGATTTTCCCACAAAGGTATTTTCTAGTTTCAACCATTTATTTTCAAAGAAAAATTTCAAATTTTGAGGATGCAAATTATTGAAGTAGGGAAGAATGTAACACCCCAAGATTTCATAGTACGTTATTTCTTCAAATTAATTTAATAATTGCACTACACGTAACACTGAGTTCAAGCGCACCACGAATTACCAAACTAGTCATTCAAAAGTGGTTATGAATAGTATTAACTGAATTTTGAACTTTATATAATACTTATAATTTTAGAATCCAGATTATGAGTTTCTTAGACATAATATAAAAACAAATTCATTTTTTCAGATAAAAGAAGTATTTTTTTTAAATGAAATTTTACTGCCTTTTAATGGCGAACCCTTTTTAAATCCAATATTTGAAACTTTTATATATTCAATTAGAAAAAATAAACCTTTTATTTATAATCGGTGCATAATAATTTATTTTCAATAAATTTTGGTGTTTTTCTGATAACTTTCATATTTGGGTGAATAGTGAAAAATACTATATTTTAACTGAAAAACAACTTTTTTAATCAAAATAATTTTTAGTGTTAAATTATAAATTTTAATGGTTTGGAAGTATAAATAGATTATATTTTTACCATTTAATCAAATTTTATTCATTGGAAATAATTTCACATTGAAATTGAACAAAAACAAGTATCAATCTTTTGTTAGTTATTATTTCTTAAAAACACGCTTTTTGGTTTTGACAACGGGAATTAATTTTAAATTAATAAATGAAACTTATATGTTTTGAATTTGGTAAAGTAGAATTAATTTTTTAATTCATAATATCAAAAATAGCTTAGGGTGAAATTTTTGTGTTTTTCTGAAAACTTTCAATTTTTGATGAATAGTGACAAACACTGAGTTATTGGTTAAAACTAACTTTTTATTTTAATAATTATTTATTTTATTTAAATTTATTTTAGCTCAAAATAGAAACATAATACCTATATAAGTTCAATATAATTCATTGGAGTCATTTTATAATAAGTTTAGATATATAAAAATTTTATTGAACTTTTTACCGTCTTTTACCCACCTCCTATGAGAATTTGAAAATTCACATAAAACTTAATTTTAAAGCTTCTCTAAGTGGAATTTAAAAAATCTGAGAGACACGGTTGATATCAGTAAGAAAAATGTGGTTCAATAAGATAAAAATAATTTTTGGTGAATAGTAACTTTTTACTTTTATTTACCACGGTTAAAAGTAAATAGGGTAATTAAGGGTAAAAATGATATTATTCTTACCCTAACACATGTCCTAATTCTATTGGATAAGTGTAATTAGACCAAAAAAACCTTAGGAATAAAATATGAACCTCTTTGGTCCACTTGGATTAGATTAGGACACTTATTATTATTTTATTTAAAGAAGAGTTAAAAGAGTTAAAATCAAAGTTTAATAATTAAAACATTTTTAATATAGGGTTATACATAAGATAAATTAGACTATAAATATTCATTAGAAATATATAAATATTTCCTAAATAATGATATTTTGTTTATATTTTTTAGACATTAAATAATTTAATTTATTTATGACACAATGATGATGCAGTAATTACCTAATTAATGAAGTATTAAAATAATTGATATTATAAATATCCAAATAAATGTAATTTGAGACTTTTTATGAATTATACTAATTTTATAAGTTAATATGACATGTTAGGGTTGGTTAGATGAATTTTTTTAGAAGTAATAATGCTGTTATGAATTTAGAAAAAACAAAATACCAAATAGTGTCAAAATTGACATAAAAGAGTTTTTAAAACAAATATAATATTATTAATTGATATTCTATTCCTAAAAATCTAAGGTTCGGCCAAAGGACTTATATAATGATATTTGTATCATTAATGAACCACTTGGGGTTATATTGGAAGTATATAGTAAGTTTATTAACCATATAATATAAAAATACAAAGAGACATGTTAAATGTAAAACTATTTAACTAAGAGTTAAAACTAAAAGATAAGGTTAATATAGTAACCAAAACCTGTCAAAAACCTATTGGTTGAGTGGTTTTTGACCTATCCCCACCTTATACTTATTATAATCTACTTTGGATCCATTAGAAACCTAAAATAATATTTATAGATTTTCCTAAGGTGCCCCTCACCCCGCTTATAAAAGGGCACTTCCCCTTCTCTCAAATTCACACCTCCAAAGCCATTTGGATCGGCCAAACCCTTCCCAAATATCCTTCCAACTATCCTTAATTCATCCTAGAGTCCTTCATTTGGTTATAAATCCAACCTGAGGATCCCTTTTAATCAAATCAAAAGGAAGAACCCGAAGAAGAGTTAATGATTTCATCACCCTCTTTCAAGTTCTTTTATTCTTCCATTTCCTCTTTCTTTGTTTTTTACATTATAAAATAATAACTCCAATATCTTCTATATACTGTGATGTTATTATTAAAATAGTACAACCATATTCATTATTCTATCCATCCTATAAATGTAATGACCCGCTTATCCTCATTGGCTTGAGAGTACAACGAGTCATTACTAGGCCTTAGGCGACATCCCCAAGGTTCCAAAGGCTGGCAATAAATGCCGAAGGGTTTCAAAACAAGTGGGGGACGATTTACCCTTTTAGAACATACCATAGAACCAGCAACCATAACCAAACTAATCAACTAAATGATGCATGATAAAATCTAAGACAACTCAACCATTTATTTTATCATAAACCAACCAAGAGTACCACAGTGGAAACCAACACTAAATTAGAGTAAACAGTGGAAAGACAAACTAAAAGACTACAAGACGACAACCCAACTCCATGTTCCACAAGCTCCAAGCTCCAACATCACGAACCATACCAAGTATCACGAAGTAGTGCTATAAACTTGTGACACTTTTCCTTTTCCAACATCCTGGTATATGACATCTGCAAAAGCACCAACGTGCCAAAGAAGGGGGTGAGTAATGAAACTCATTAGGTTTTCCTCGATTAATTACCAACCCATTCCTCTAGGATAAAACATGTTATCACATTTATATAAAACAATTTATATAAAACAATTCCAAAATAGTTTACAATATAACAAGTTCCATGTCAAAACCATTTTCCAACAAAACCCATCTTTCTCAAGAAAAGCAACCAAGAAAAGTTTCCAATCAAATTCCCATTTACATTTTGGCATATTCATTCCATTTCACAAATCCACAAAACCAACCATGCATGAAACCTGGAACCTCCCTATACTCACGAGTGGTGAGTTATCCTTCCACTAAGCCGTCACTTAGTGGACTACCTTGACGGGGGTACTTCACGCCCTTATCCGTCCCTTTTGATGGGGGTACTTCTCGCCCTTATCCATCCCAATGCATATGAACACACACCACAACCCATGAAAATCCATTCCAAAACCAAGTGTGTTCAAAACCTTTCAATAAATAATAAAAACTTTTATTTAAAACCATTTATTTCAAGAAGAAAAACCATAACTAGTTTAAAATCACCATTTTAAATTCACTTCAACAAACACTTTCCAAAAACACCCAATTTCCATCACCCATTACTTAAAAAGGGGTTCCAACCATTCTTTCACAACAGATAAACCAACCATTTCATTCAAGGAAAACAATTTGAAACTAAGCCTTCAAGTTCTAAGAAAGAGTAATTGAGATTGAAGCCACCAACCTCAACAAATTAGGCGAAACCAACCACGGACGAAGAACGCCAACAAAACCGAGTCAACTACTCCCCAAAACCTCCTTAGATTCCTTCCCCTCGTACCAACAAAACCAAAACCTGACTTAAAAGTCATCCACTACCTTAGATATATCCACCTTGGTCATAGTTATAGTGATCCATCAAGAGGGAAGAAAGAGATCTAAGAAAACTAAAGGAAACGAGATTTACCTCGATCAACCTGCCTCTAAAAGCCAAGGTGAACCTCTGGATCGCTTTCAAAATGCCTAGTAAGTTTTCTCCCACATTCAACATAGAGAAATACTGAGTTAGTGCCATATAGGAGCAAAAACAAGTGGGTATAAAGATAAAATGGATTATATCCTTAAAAATAGGATCTAAGTTGACCCCGCGCACGGTTAGTCCGCACGGTTAGTCAAATCGTGTGCTAACCGTGCGGTAGACACTGCTTGGAAGGGGAGCTCCGCAGAGCCTCCTCGCATGGTTTTCCCAAACCGTGTGTAAACCGTGCGGTCTCCTCTATCCAAATTGACCACCACCTTCACGGCTTCCATACGGTTTGGGAAACCCATGCGAAGCCCATGCGTCACCACTTTTTTCCCTTCTACACTTTAAAAGTCTCCAAACTTTCCCAACCATTTCTCATATGCTTCAAGTACTTAAAAAGCATAAAAAAGGGTTACTTATCAGAAACCAGGGGTACTACATTCTCCCCACCATTGGCCTTTCTGTCCCCAGAAAATAGAAAACCATCGCTTTCTTGAAAGAGTTATGTCCACTGCTCTTTCATTTCTTTCTCGTGTTCCCAAGTCTCTTCCTGAATCTGACCATGTTTCCACAAAACCCACACTAGACTGATGTTTTTTCACAAAATACTTTATCCTGCCTATCCACAATCCACACCAGAATATGTACCAAAGAAGCATCTGGCTTTAGGTCAATGTGATCCCATCTGATCACATGGTCAGGATCGGACTGATACTTCTTCAATTGAGATACATGGAACACATTATGCACTACACTGAACCGTGGTGGTAATGTCAACTGATACGCCACCTCTCCAACCCATTACAGTATCTCAAAAGGGCCTATATATCAAGGAGATAATTTTCCATGCTTCCCAAAATGACGATGTCCAAGCCTTGGAGAGATTCTCAAAAATACATGATCACTCACCGCAAATGACAACGGTCTTCGGAGATGATCCGCATAAGATTTTTGATGACTCTGTGCTATCTCCATCCTCTTTTTCATCAACTGAATCTTCTCTGTTGTTTCTTGGACAAGTATTGGCCCCACTAGTGAAGTCTCACCTATTTACACACAACAAAGTGGAGAACGAAAAGGACACCCATACAATGCTTCAAATGGATCCATGTGTATCGAGGCCTAATAACTGTTGTTATATGAGAACTCCACTAAAGGCACGTGCTCTTACCATGAGCCACCAAAATCCATTACACAAGCTAGAAACATGTCTTCCAACGTCTATATCGTCCTTTCATATTGTCCATCCATCTAAGGATGATACGCCGTACTCATATTCAATTGATTTCCCAGTGATTTCTGTAAGGATCACCAGAAACGAGATGTGAACCTCATATCTCTGACTGACATGATTGAAACTGGTATGCCATGTCTCTTTACCACTTCTCGGATATATATTTTTCAAATATATTCCACCGTATGAGTTTCACGAATAGGGATGAAATGAGCTGATTTGGTAAGTCAATCCACTATTACCCATATGGAATCGTGCTTCAGAACCGTTCTTGGGAGACCTGTAATGAAATCCATTTCTATCTGATCCCATTTCCACACTAGGATAGGTAAAGATTGTAACATACCAGCTGGTCTCTGATGCTCTGCTTTAACCTGCTAACAAGTTAAGCATCGTGAGACGAACTCGGCCACCTTCCTTTCCATGATGCTCCACCAAAATTGTGCCTTCAACGCCTCATACATCTTCTGTATTCCTGGATGAACAGCCCATCAGGAATGGTGGTAAGCATGAAGGAGTTGTTCTTGAGCGGTTAAAGGTACAACCATCCGATCTCGAAACCACAAAACTGAACTCCCATCCAGCTTCTATCCCTCAATGGTCTCCCCACCATTGAGTTTTGAACTCATTACAACACAGTATACATCGGATGCTTCTGCCTCCTTTACTATCTCCACCAAATCAGGAACAAGCGTAAATGGAAAGAAAACCACAACATCAGCTCGATCTTCACATTCTATACACATATCGGCTAGGACCGATGTGACATCCCGGACCCGGCTGCCCCTCAACCTGAGCCCTGAGCCCGGTTGGCCACATGACCCCTGGATCGTCTCCCCATATGCCAGGGGCTGCTGACTAGCAGCGGAGGTGTAATGGTAAGTCAGTGGGGCGACTGTACCCCCATGTTAGAGTACACAGCGGTATAGCAGCAAGTGATTAAATAGTGAAAGCACAACCAATGGATAAATAGGATAAAAAGGGAAACATATGAACCAAACAATAGAAGTAAGGAAAACCCTGATAAATATACAAAAGCCACATAGGCAGTGTCTGATACAAAATGGATGCATGGAATGCTGATAAAATGGGAATAGATGGAAAACATGCTATATAGTAATACAAAAGGAACAAATAACAAAATTAGTCCACGAGCATCTCAAGACAAGTTCGGTCCTCTGCTCTGGAACTCTAGCTAGAAAATATGTGTATCAACAACCTGAAGCTGGGCCTTTACCCCTACTAGTACCTACAGTAGTAAAGTATACATGGGTGCCAAGGAGGCCTCCTGGGTAGGGTGTGAGACGAGTCTCAGTAGGCCACCACCAACGGTGTCTATGTGTAATCCAAATAGGTGTTCTCAAGTAACAGTGAGTAATAGACTTAAAGTAAGTAAAGCAAAGTAAATAACCAACCCTCCCACCCAGGTTCTGGAAGGACACCTGGCAGGTCTACTTGCTTCAGCTCATAGTTGGTAGTCTACACAAATCACCAGAGTATAAGTACATAGATATAGGTTATCACTGGCACGAGGTAAGCATGCTTCTCACATACATCTAATCATCACTGGCTCGAGGTATGAATGCCTCTCGTCGACAACCATTGTAGCTGGCATGGGGAAGAATTCCTCCCATCCATAAAGGATATATAGAAACGAGGTATAAATGCCTCTCGTTTTATTACACATAGGTTCATCTGGAACAGGGTAAGAATGCCTCCCGCCCACACACGGATATTCATCTGGAACGGGGTAAGAATACCTCCCGCCCACACATGGGTTATCACAAGCATGTCAACACATCAAGGAATAGCTATTCACATCTCATTATATAAGGCATTCCATCTTATATCATATCACATTAACAAAGCATAATATTTCCCAATCACATTATAAGGAAAACATACATCTCAATTCATTAAATGGTTCAGGCTATCTCATCCTAGCCAACCTCTAACCAAACCATCTCATTTTCCTAACATGGAAAATCTCGTTCAAGACATAGCATTAAGGTCCAAAGGTGAGAAAAGGCCAAATCTCAAGGTGTATCGCCTATGGTTGACCACACCTAGTCCATACCTCATATAAACACCCTAACAAGGTTAGATTCATCAATATCATACCACATGGGTCATATGGACATGAAGAATTCAATATAAATATGGGGTTTAGCAAAAGACAACCCACGTCATGATGATATAAACTCAAAATGATGAAAACCCAAAATGGAAACCATGTGACCACCTACCTTAGAGCTGTAGGCATAGGCTCACATGATATCAACCTCAGATTCGCAGTAGGTTGGAAGAGATCTGAGTTCCAGTCCAAAGCCTTGAAAATAGGTCTTATGAGCCTGTGGTAAAATAACACAACGGATAGCAAGATTCACCAAGGAAAGAAGGGTGTGTGAGGTAAGCCTTACCGAGGGTGATCTAACACCTTCGACGGATCGAGATTCGAACACCGGGGGAAGTAACAACCAAGAAAATAGAGGGAGAGAGATTTTGGAGCTAAAAAGAGGGCTCCCCGGTCACTACTACAAATGAAAGCTATAGACATGGACCTATAGCCACAGTTTTATTGGTCTGTGGCTATATATTCCTAATTGCCACGGTTTAATTTAATAACCGTGGCTATACAACGTGTTTTCCAATTTTATATTGGGGTCCCTGATTCTCTACTCTCGCGCTCCTCCCGACTTTTATCCCCTCCTGATCAAGATCGATCCCTCCACCCTCTCTGGTTGCCTTCTCCTCCTCCCTCTGAATTTCCAGTTCCCGTCACCTCCTCCCCGCTGAATCTCTGGTTCCTGTCTCGCACGACCATCTCTCCCCTCTCCTCTCTAGCCACGCGCGCCACCATCCCTCTCCCGAGTCCTCTTCTTCCTGTGATTTCACAGGATTTATTCCAGTTTCTTGGTTGGTGTCTCGAGGTAAGATATCCTCTTCCATTATTCTTCCTCTTTTGGCCGATTTCTATTCTCCCCTCCACCCTATTTGTTCAGCTGAACCCTATTTCATAGGTTAACCAGATTCTTTTGATTATGTTCTTTGTTAGGGCGAGCAATGAGTCTCTCGGGTCGGCTTAGGTCATGTTTCAGCATTTTCCACCGAATTCTAAGAAAATCAGACTATTTTGGATCTCCCACCACCGTTTTGAGGTTGATTTTCATCTTCATGTTTCCTTTAACCCAATTTTAATTAGGGTTTTTGTTATTTTTGGGTTCCTAGAAATTTTTTAGTGTGCACTGGTCTTCCTTGAGATATGTTTTGATGTTATTTATTATAAATGTGTGTATAAATTCAGATCATTCAGAATTATTTTAAAAATAACATCTACATGATTAGATTGTGAATAAATTAATCCTACAACACCAAGAACATGATGATCAAACATATAGATGGAATGATATAGAAGAGTGTTGTTTTATTGGCTTTAATGTTTGATTCATTTCTAGAGACATAGATTTCTTTGGTCATTATGATGAGAACTAACAATATTAGTTTTGAAGAAAAATTCCACTATCACTCTTCAGGTATTTGCCTGCACATAGTGGAGGATGTTGGAAAATCTAGTTTGTGGTGTGAAAGATCTAGGAGACTAGTAGTGAAATGAAGATTATCTGATTAAATGATCTACTAGTGTTGATGTGTCACACCCTCCTCAAATGCATGAACATTTTTGAACATACATTTTGTATCATAGTTATCCCTAGTGAAAACATAGAACCTTATTGATATACTCATATTCTTGTTTGGAAAATGTGAAATGAAATATTGAATGATGATCAAATTTATAGATTATTTTTGGTATTTGACTCCTTGATAATGATAAAAAATAAAAAAAGACCTAATAAGTACTCTATGATATTAGAACCACTCTCAATTCTAGGCTCCAGTATTAGTTTGAATATCCTTCCTCTCAGGGTCTAGGTTATGTCCCTCAGAAACATTTAGGTTATATTTATAGGAAGAATCAAGACTAAAAAATATTCAAGTTCATTTTGAAGGTTTTTTTCATTTCCCTATTTTAATCTGAATTGGTATTTGTTGGATTCGCCATTTAATGTGAGGTTTTTACTTTTTTCCTCCTTTAATTTTGGTGAGATCTAACTCCCTTATAGGTAGGAACTACTAAAAATTTGGGCCATAGCCACGGACTTATAGCCACAATTTTATAGGTCCGTGGCTATAGCCTTTTTATTGTCACGGTTAAATTCCATCTCTGTGACTAAATCAATAATACACGTGAGCGTCATTTTTTTTTCAAGATGTATCGGGATCCTCCTCCCCCCCCCCCTTGATCTGCAGCCCTCCTCCTCCTCCCCTGATTCTCACCCCTATCACTGCGTAGCCCTCCTCCCCGACGACGTCTCTTCCTCCTCGCATCCCTCCTCTCCTCCCCCGATTCGCATCCCTATCACCGCGCAGCCCTCCTCCCCGATGGTGTCTCCTCCTCCCTGCAGCCCTCCTCCTCCTCCCCCGGTTCGCAGCCCTATCACCGCGTAGCCCTCCTACCCGACGACGTATCCTCCTCCCAAAGATCTCCCCGACGATCTCACCGTGTAGCCCTCTCTCACAGCGGCACCCTCCTCCCCGAAGAACTCTCCCACAACGGTGCCCTCCTCACCGACGACCTCTGTTCAACGGTCTCACCATTTTTAGGTAGAAGCATATCACTCTTCATGCAATTGAGTTCGGGTGTTGGGGTGGCATTTGGAGTATGATGGATATATATTGGGTATGGTTTGGATTTGTCTTTGGGGGTTTGGTTTGGTGGTAATCCCTCAAGTTGGTGGTTCTTGTTGGGGTTTTTCTTGATGTTTTGATGTAAAACTCTCGATATAGGAAATTTTGGTGATTTTGGGGTAATTTGATTGTGTATTTTTATTAGGAAGTTGCTTGTTAGATCAGTTAAGGTGGTGGATGGTTTCTTATTATCAAGGGTGAATGTGTGGGTTTTGGTTGTTATGCTTGGTGTGTAGGAGAGTAACCCTTAGATTATTATGATAAACCTTAGGGTTTGGTGTTTTGTAAATGATATTTTGTTATGAAGTAAGGATTAAAGGTAGTTTCATGATTTTGTGGTAATAATGCATTCTTAGGATTGTGGCGCGATGGGTTTCTAATTAGTAATGTTGTTATTACGAGATGATGTTGAGTCAAAATTCATCAACAAAGCATATAATTAGGATGACAATGTGTTCTCATGGGAAATATGCTCAAGTGTTTGTTTCCTTCATATTATGTTACAACTACTTTGATCCATTGACCAAGGCCTTCGAAAAGGAAAAGCAATGGTTTTCTAAGTTATCCATGAGTTCTAGGAGTAGCAGTATCTAATTTTCAATAGTGACATGGGATCGTAGGATGTTTAGAATATGTTGAAGAAATTTTAGTTCCTATTTGAAAGGATTGGAACTCTAGAGGATATATGGGTGAAACTAGAAGTTTCTAAATTCAAAGGAGATGAATCAGAATGGATAAATACATTTGATCATAAAAGAAGGAATGAGGAGGTTTTATGGATCGATTTTTATTCCCTCTTCTATGAGAGGCTATGGTAGATTTACAAAATAAGAGCATGTTTTGGGGATTCATGGAGCTATATCATTATGGGAATCAGTAATGGAGTATGCCACTAAATTTGAAAGGTTTATTCATTTCATTCCATCCTTCAAATGAAATTTATTCATAAAGGAATTCTAGTTTTTAAATGGTCTTATGTACTCATTATGGGCATCAATAGCTTCCTTTTATCTGGACACCTACTATGAGATATTTAAGAAAGATTGAGCTATCTATGTAGATACATCCATTGCATAGGAAGGTGCATGGAGAAGTATGGAAACCGGGTAGGAATAAATGTTGGTAGGTGAGCCTCAGTATGAGGGTGACAAAGTAAATTGAATGAGTAATATCTCAGCTCAATATTAGAAAAATAAATGAACCATGGTCTATTTCTCATGTATCAAGAATGTGCGTGCATTCCCTTAGTACTGGGATGGGAAAAATAGGTTTCATGTATGATTCGAGATGTGGGTTTCTATATTATTTTATTGGGATAAGCCATCCAAAGTGAAGTGACATTTAGTACCATACTTAATGAGGTATTCCTAAAGTTATTATTTTTTTCTATAATTTGGATTTCTCTATTTAATATCTTTTAATGTATTATTTTTTTTGGATATAATGTGTGTTTGAAAGATGATAGTTTTTAAATGAATAAATTTTTTTGGGATTATTGGGCTAGGATATTCTATAGTGATCATAATTTGATATGAGGCACTAGACATGTGTATGTAGGATTGATTATGGTATCGATAATACTATAGTGGGGAGATTCATACTTTTCCTTTTTGAGTGAAATCCATATCAAGGGATGCTGATCATTATCAATGTTGTGAAATGTATGAACTTATACAGTAAATGGATGAATTTAGTGTCTGGAGATGGATGTTGGATGAACCATATTTGGTTCCAAGACCACACCAAAATTAATGATTTACCTATAGTGGTTGGTATACTCCGTGTGTTCAGTTAATTATGAGGATTTTATATTGGTAAATATTCTATTTAGAGCTTATGTATTTCTAAGATGTCATTCAGATCAATGTGTTGGGTTAAGTATCAATATTTGATATTGTAGTGGGCTAGTGCTTGACAATTATAGTGTGGAGTTTGAAAGGGAGCCTAAAAAGGGTACTCTAAAGGCTATTGAAAGTGTGTGTGGAAGGGAAAGCAAGTGGTCCAAATTGTTAAGAATTTATGACATAGATTCCATAACAATAATAATTGTTGAAAGATAAAAGGAAAGAACCAATTATCGCATGTTCGGAAATAGTTTCTACAAAGAAGGAATATACAATCAAGAAGAAGGAAGATCATGCACCAAAAGATTGTCTAATCATATTAGCAAACTGGTTTGAAAAATCCAAGCGAATTGAGTAATAATAAAAGAAGGAAAATTCTCTACTTTATAAAATTGATAAACCTATATAAACTAAGAATAAAGGTGAATTCTAGAAGAATAACATGCTAAAAATGAGGTTTCAATCTATAAAATTAAGAAGGATATAGGCATGAAGAGTTTTAGGTATTTTATACATTCAAGGAATAGATTTTCTAGGTTAAGAACAATGTCTAATCCCTATTTCTCGCTTTTAAGTGATGATGGAGGTTTACTTTATTCTCATATTTTGGTGATTTTTGATTTTTGATTTTTGAATATGCAATTGAAGGTGATGTTTGAAAAATAAAGAGCTTTATTAATGATCATGTTATTTAGTATTGGGATGTACATATCAATTTGAATATTATTTTTTCATTTTTGGTTATGGATTCATGTATCATTTATCATGTACAGTTGACACACTGATCACATATATATAAGAAGTTGTTATATCTCATTTCTTTTCCCACTATTTTCTTATAGGTGGTTTCTTATGATAATATCGGTTCTATCCACCACCATCGAATACAATGAGTTCAAGATTTGGGTAAGGTTTATTCCGTTTTTATTCTTTGGCCCAATTTTAATTAGGGCTTTTTTGATTTTTGGGTTCCTTATATTTTTGTTGTGTGTTTTGGATTTTATTGAGGTGGATTCGAGTCACCGTTGACGAAGGCTTACATGTGTATGCATAGGTAGGCATATGCATATATAAGTTCCCCCTTTATATATATTCACTCATGGAAGTATGAATATATATATTGGGGCTAGGTGTGCTTATATATAGATATGAAAAATGCATACACGTGTAAGTGTAAAGGGGTATATGAAAGTATAAACATATATCTAAGGACCCCCTTGTGCATATTTGGCCATGAAAATATGTACATAGGGGCTAGGTGTCCTTATATATATGTTAAGTTGCATATGTGTACAAGTGGAAAAAAGGAAGATTCGAGTTGTCGTCATCAAAAGAAAATGCGCCTTGAGGTTGAGGTATGGTCCCTCTCCTAGCCTATGTAATTCAAGAATGTTTTAAATTGCATTTAGTTGCCTTATTAATTTTTCATGTTTATATTAAATTTCAATTATTGAATAAGTGTTAGTTAAGATAATTGTTTCGTTTGATAAATAAGTCATGGTTTTGTAATAAAATCCCTCCAACGAAGGTGCGTTGTCTGCGAAAACTCACAGTGGTATACCTTGCTTAACATTATTGCATTGATGTTTTCCTTATACTTGATGTCATTATTAGTCATAAAGCACACATCGTACTCGATCCTTTTTATATCCCTGTAGGGGGTTTCCCTCTTTTTATTAAAACAGTTGTTTGAACCAAGACACTCTTTAAGTGTCGTTAGACTTTTAAGATGGGTCCCATGTTGTGTGACCATGTCACATGGCATGTGATATTTAAATCCAACCAAAATCCTAGTTCCACAGCCTAGGGGTCCCACAGTACCAGTAATGTCAGATTACATGTTATGCAACCTGTGATTTTCATGATCCCATGGGGTATTCCTCTAGGTATTCCTACACATTGCTAGATCTCCAAACCTTGCCGAATTAGGTATATCAGGGGTCATCCAATCCTCTAGTCATCACAGATTAGCATTCATTTCTTTAAATCTTCTGAGAAAACATCCTCTCATGCCATCCATATCATCCTATTTGAAACTAAGTGGAAGATGTTGCCCTGTGGATGTCACTGGACCCGTCCAACACGCTGCGGTCATGCCGCAGTCACGCCGTGGTCACGCCACGGTCACGCCGCGGTCACGCCGCGTTCACGCCATGATTTGGCCCTTTTCCAGGATGACACCTTGTGGCGGTTCGCAGTGATAGTATTCCATGAGTCTTTTGATCAATGTTGAGACTGACTAATCAAAATTTCTGTCGGTGGGGCGATGACCAGAATGTTTACCCACCTCCTCTCGCTCCCTTCGCTCATGGCCAGAAGATTCTGCCCCACGGATGTCGCTGGACCGGGCCAACACGCCGCGGTCACGCCGCGGTCACGCCGTGGTCACGACATGATTTGGACCTGCTCCAGGATGACACCCCGTGGTAGTTCACAGTGATAATATTCCATGAGTCTTGTGATCAGTGTTGAGACTGACTAATCACAATTTCTGCCGGTGGGGCAATGACCGGAATGTTGCCCCGTCTCCTCCTGCTCCCTTTTCTCCTGGCCGGAAGATGATGCCCCATAGATGTCGCTGGACTGGGCCAACACGTCGCGGTTACGCCGCGGTCACTCCACGGTCACGCAGCAGTCATGTCGCGGTCACGTCACGGTCACTCCGTGGTAATGCTGTGATTTGGTCCTACTCCAGAACGACATCCCACAGCGGTTCGCAGTGATATTATTCCATGAGTCTTGTGATCAATGTTGAGACTGACTAATCACAATTTCTGCCGGCGGGGCGATGGCCAAAATGTCGCCCCGCCTCCTCCCGCTCTCTTCGCTCCTGGCCGGAAGATGTTGCCCCGCAGATGTCGCTGGACCGGGACAACATGCCGCGATCATGCCGTGTTCATGTCGCGGTCACGCTGCGGTCACGCCACGGTCACGCCGCGGTAATGATGTGATTTGGCCCTGCTCTAGCCACATCCAGCCCACACCATCCCCCTTCCACCTTCATTTCAGCCTGCTTCCACCAGCATTCCAGCCCGCAACAGCCCCCCTGCCACCTTCGAATCAGCCCGCGATAATGCCGTGATTTGGTAGGTGATTTGGGTAGAAATTCTTTAATCCAAATGGTTTTAAAGGTGTAAATTAGTGGGGTGATTGAGTGACCATTTATAGTTGAGGAGGGGTGAAATTATTATAAATACTCAAAAGTATTTACTATTTGGAGGTAAATGTTTCCTCAAGTGAAACCAAATATAATAATTTATGTTTTTGAGGGTTATATAGTCTATGAAAACCTCAAATACACAATGAAAAACATGTTATAAAAATTTTATTCATTATCTTTTATGTATATCTATTATTACCATTTTGATTTTTAACTACAATATCTAGTTTTAAAATAAAAAGGAGTCAGGCATACAAGGGGTTATTACATAAGCGAGTGTGTAACACACCACATCTATCTGCATCCACCATTGGAGCACAATAATCAGGGGTCGTGAAAGACCACATCATATCAAAATCAAGTATGGCCTTTTTTCTAGTGTATCAGCAACCTGATTGGCCTCCCGATACACATGAGAAACAACCATATGTATTTGATTGGTTTGGCTGAGGCATTCAACCCACTGAAAAGTGCAGAAAACTCCTCCGCATCCAGCTGGACCCGGCGCACCTGACGCAGCTCCATCAACATTCACATTGAGGCACAGTGTAATTGGTGGTGTCCATATGATATACTTAAGCATCCGAGGTCTAGGTGGTCAGCCCGAAACTCCAAGAAACCTAAGAGTTTTCAGGTCATAAATGGTGTTAGACGTCTCACCATCCTGGACCACTGACGCAGCGTACACGTCCCTATGGATGGAGATCATTCCCTTCCAGAAAACATCATGCGCGCCATCAAATAGATCCATGATCCTCGAATCCCATAAGGAAACAATGAACGCCACAATAGCAACAGTGAGGAGGTTTCCCAACTGCTCACTACAGCGTATATGCAGCAAACCGGGCATTATATCCGTAAGCAGAATGCCAGATTCCACCTGTATGGAAAAGTAGGATGTCTGGTGATGTGATTGAGAAATCCTTGGAATTTCTTATAATATTGGAATGAGAAGTGGTGGAACAAGTTCTATCACTAAATTCAACTAAAGAGGAAGCTAAAAAAATTATGACAATTTCATTAAGGGTCACACTCAATGAGGATCTATATACCTATATGGAAAAGTAGGAGCTGATTCTTGTTGGGGGATTCAATTATGGGAAGATCAGCCTTAAGGACTACATCTAGTCTTGGGAAAATTTGTCCTTTATGTTTGATGATATACTAATGGATGAACTTGAAACTCAGGTAACCAATATCTCTTAGAAATTGTTTAGGAATATTAAATCTGGTAGTATTAAATTGAACTTCAATGGCTCTATTATTTCTTTTTTTGGTTGAAAAAATGGTCTCACTTTTTCTTTAAAACGTTTTTAATAATAAAAATTTAACTTTCAATCATGATAAGGCTTTACCTATTATCAGATCCTTAATAAATACACTCCATGGTGTAGGGTCCTGGCCCCAGTATGGGGTCCTTAGAAAAGGCTCATTTCCTTCCGGACAGCATCATGCACGCCATCAAATAGAGCCATGATCCTCGAATCCCACAAGGACACAATGACTGCCACAATAGCAGCAGTGAGGAGGTTTCCCAATTGCTCACCGTAGTGCATATGCAGCAGACCGGGCATCAGATCTGTAAGCAGAATGCCAGAGTCCACCACAATCCCAAACAGTATTCCCAGATAACTCCAGAGTTGTCGGGCCTAGCCGCACTCCATAAACACATGTTGTGTGGTGTCTTCTACAGCCCTACAAAAGGCATACCTGGAGGCCATATGAAATCTAAATCACTTCAAATTTTCAGAGGTAGGAAGTATATTTTTCCAGATTCTTCAAAGAAGGAGAAACCGGGATGGATGAATGAATGGAGCCCTGAACTTCATAAGCCAGGTTGGTGCGTGGTCAGTACTGCCACATGAAATCATGTAAAACTCTTTGGGGTCAAAAATCCCAATCCTTCTATGAAGCCATATCAGTTTTTCACAATCCATAAATGCGTAATTATTAAATTGAGACAACACATAGTCAGAAATATTCAAATCATGTGAAATCTAATATGGGAGAAAACCCAAGATGGAAAATGAAGCAACTTCAGATGGGACATTCATAGAATGCAAGGGCTGATCCTGCCAGAAGGTGTTCCAGCAACTTTGAGTGGAGTCTCTACTAACCAACCATTTAGTATCCTGCATTATCATTGCATAGGCCTGCTTAAGGGAATCCCATACCAAGGATTCAAGGTAGTATTTATATCCATTATATAGTCGTTTTTTGAACCTTCTTGACATAAAATCATCATCAACATCATTTGAGATCAGCCTTCAAGTGAATTTTCCAATCAGACCATCATTAATGGTCTGAAGATCCTTGACCCCTAATCCTCCCATTTCCACAGGTTTTATGCATTCTTTCCACTTCACTGTGACCAACTTCCTTTCAAAGATTGATCCTGTCCATATAAAGTTTCTCACCAGGCTTTGATGTTCCTTAATAAGCCCTCACGACCATTTGTATCTAGTGAAAGGGAAAGGATCCCCTCTTCACCCCAAGATATTGAAAGGGAAAGGATCCCCTCTTCACCCCAAGGTATCAAGTGATCCTGTTCTTTTTTCCAACAAGAATTACATTGCCAAAAACAATTGAAGATTTGTCCCAGCTTATGGCCTGTCCAGCCACATACTCATAGTGAGTGAAAAGAGCATTTATATAGGATATGGTTCTCTTTGCAGCCTATCCCAGCAATACAATGTCATCATCATAGAGAATATGGGGTGGGGCATGATCATTAAAACCAGCTCTAATCCTCTTATAAATACCCAGATGAGCAAGCTCATTGATGCATCGGATTATGTAATCCTCTACAATTGCAAACAGTATACTCAATAAAGGGTCACCTTTTCGTACACCCCATGAGCAAGAGAAGAACCCTATCGGTGCACCGTTCACAAGAATTGACATCTGTGAGGATCCAAGAATAGTGTTAACTAGGTTTAGAAATCTATTCGAGAACCCATGCCTATGAAGTATCTCAATGAGAAAACTCCATTTATGGGTATCAAAAGCCTTAGAGATGTTAATCTTAAGAGAAAATTTCCCTTCCTTTTACTTCCTTCGCATGAGGTTAACACTCTCAGAGGCCATGAAAAGTCATTGCTGTATGTTCCTTCTCAGATTTAGTAGGCATATTGCTCGCGGATCCTGCAACACAACTAGCATCTCGCACTGTTTCTTTGAGTTCAATGCCACATGCACAGGACACGAAACTTCATGAGAAGAGAGAGGAACAGGAAAACCAAGAGCATAGGGAAGAACTCTCGGTCGTGTATCCTTCAAATACCAAGGCATCGAAGAATCTGAAGGTACATGTTGATCGAAAGATTAAGCCGATATTTGCATCTGCGTAGACTGATGCATCTTCGTTAGATGTTCTGACATGACAGCGGGGGTGACGTTAGTTCTTTCTGCACAATTTGCGCCTCGTACTGAATGGTCCATTTCTTCTATTTCAGTTGTTTCTTGTGCTCTTCTGATCGAGCTGGATTTGAATTGTCATGTTCTTCCTCCCGCCAAGGAGAATTATCGACTCCATGTTCCGGACTAGTAACTTGCTGCGCCATTATAGCACGAATCAACAGTAGAATCTTATGTTGTTCAGATTCAGTTTCATGCCGCTCCAGTTCAGCAAGTGATTTTTTCGAAGTAGATTCTTCCGGAAAAAATTTCTTCAACACATGTACCTTACACAGGCAGGTGTCGATTGCTTCCAGCATAGTCATTTGAACCTCCAGCATCCTCCTACGATCCTCAATCCACTTGAACTCTCAAAGTCACAATCAATGAAAGTACCAAATGATAGGTTCCTAGGTTCTAAAAATGATAATTTGGTAGACTTCTATTATCAACAAAAGGATTACAGCAGAAAAAAAAAAGAAAAGGAAGAAGAACAAGTAAGAAGGGATGAGAATCTCTCTGAAGCGCTGCTCGAAGCCAAAGCCGAGGTAGGGCCTCCTCAATCCTGCTGTGCAGGAAAGCCAAACAAAATAATATTTCCCAATCTCCCCCAACTACTCCCCACCAGCCCCTATTAATATTATCAACAACTCCAACAGATCAGCTAACAACTTCCTACTGTAATTAAAATTCTTCCCTCAGGCATTTATTAGTCATACCCCACATATAAACCACACTCCACGACACAACAGACCCCCAACACCCTATCAGGGGGGGTGCTGTCCTGGCAGGGGGGAGAGGTGTCCGGGAGGGGGGGTTGTCCAGGCGGGGGGGGGGGGGGGGGGGCTGTCAAGGTAGGGGGAGGGGTGTCCAGGAGGGAGGGGGCTGTCCAGGCAGGGGGGGAGGTGTCCAGGTAGGGAGGGATGTCCAGGTAGGGGGGAGGTGTCCAGGAGGGAGGGAGGGGGTGTCTAGTGTCCAGGGGGGGTTTCTGTCCAGGAAGGGGGGTGTCCAGTGTCTAGGGGGGAGGGGTGTCAAGGGGGAATGGGGCTGTAGGGGGGCTACTGCAAGGGGAGTGGGGTGCTGTCCAGGAAGGGGGGTGTCCAGTGGGAAGGGGGGCTGTAGGGGGGGCTAGTGCAAGGGGGTGTCTAGTAACCCACTCAACAGTAATAGCACCAACACCTATAAGCCAACAGTAATGTCCAACCACTAATAATGTACTCAAATTTACATCCCAAGCCACCGGCACCAACCCATGCCACTCCTGCAACACACCCCATCAAAGAGGCATCCTGCACCACACACAAAAAAACCAGCCAACAACCCATTTACCAACTCACAGTCAACAATAGCACCCAATCTCTGTTAAAAAATCAGTCCATGGAAACAGAACCTCCATCACCTCTAAGCCAACACCAGCCATAACTTTAGCCTCTACAACCATCCATCACCAAACATCCATATTGATGTTCCTATCTAGAAGCTCACAGAACTACTCAACAACATCTCCCAGTATCTGTAGCACCAAAAATAATCACCCAATATTTTGGAAATCACCCAGCAGCCACACCACCTCCTAGAAACCACGACATCACCCAAAACCCACCTACACCAGCATCAGTACCCAAAAATAGTAAAAAAAATAGAATATGGACACTCTACACCAGCATCCACTGTTATAGAGTAATATATCATAAAAAACTAAAACTCCCACCAGGTGGGTTCTGTCCATGGGGTTCAGCAGGGGGGCTGCTCTCCGGGGGGGCTGCTGTCTGGAGGGGGCTGCTGTTCGGGGGGTCTGCTGTCTAGGGGGTCCAACAGTGGGGTGGGGGGGTTGTCCAGGGGGGTCCAGGGGCAGCTGTTCAGGGGGTTCTAGTTGTTCCTGCATCACATTAAACATAGGGTTAAATTCTATACCAACCTTCCCCCAGCCTATATGAGATGATATGGTAACTAACAGGGAAAAATCAATTGATTCCTGATCATTAGAATCATCCATCCTCCAATTAGCATACATGATCATAATGTGTTATTGTTCTTCAAAAGGCTTTTAACCAGGTTCCAAGGGGGGAGGGGGCAAGGGGAAGGGGGCTGTGTTGGGTTCTTTTGTAAGTGGCAGGGGTAGGGTGTAGGGGGGTGTGTTGAGGGTGGGTGGTGTGAAGTGGGCTGGGGGTGCAGTGGGTATGTGCAGGGGGGCAGGGGGGAAGTGCAGTGGGATGGGGGGAAGTGCAGTGGGCTGGGTGTGTATGTAGGGGGGGAAGGGTGCAGGGTGTGTGCAGTGGGCTGGCGGGTGCAGTGGGTGTGTGCGGGGGGGGGGGGGGGGGGGGGGGGGGGCAGGGTGAGGGGGCAGGGGGGATGTGCATTGGGCTGGGGGGAAAGTGCAGGGGGTTTCTTATGATGAGGCTGTTTCTATCCACCACCATCGATGATAGTGAGTTCAACATTGGATTTGGGTAAGATTTATTTTGTTTTTATTTTTTGGCCAAATTTTAATTAGGGCTTTTGTGATTTTTGGGTTCTTTATATTTTTGTAGTGCTTTCTGGATCTCATTGAGGTAGATTAGATTTGCCGTTGACGAAGGCTTACATGTGTATGCATAGGTAGGCATATAAATATATAAGTTCCCCCTTTATATATATTCACTCATGGCAGTATGAATATATATATTGGGGCTAGGTGTGCTTATATATAGATATGAAAAATGCATACATATGTAAGTGTAAAGGGGTATATGCAAGTATAAACATATATCTAAGGATCCCCTTGTGCATATTTGGCCATGAAAATATGTACATAGGGGCTAGGTGTCCTTATATATATGTGAAGTTGCATATGCGTGCAAGCGGAAAAAAAGGAAGATTCGAGTTGTCATTAAAAGCAGTGCCTTGAGGTTGAGGTAAGTTTCCTTTGCCCAACCCTTTAATTTGAATTCTATAATTACTCGAGTATTTTAAAAACTTGTTTTCATTATTATATAATGTGTATATACTATTAAAATTGGTTTTGTCTCTTTATAATGACATTTTCACCTATTTTACATGATTTACCTAAGCCTGCAACGTGGACTAGTAGAAAGTTTCAGCCAACTCAATAGTAGAAAATGAAATTTCCTTCACTTTATAGATGACAGTGTCCTCATTTTGAGAAAACCTCAACCAAGAATTCTCATAAAAATCTAAAACTTAAAGAAAATATTTGTTTAAATTTCATCAAACACAAACAATCATCTTTGAAAACTTGATACTTTCTTCAGTAACATCATTGTGAAACACTTGACCCAGAAAAAGACAGAATTTAACCTATTAAAATAAATCCACCTAGGCATGATTCACGGAGTGACCAGGGGTTTCACACCATGAATCCCTACCCTTGGGAATTTCATGGCTTGAACTGAGGTTCACAGCCAGAAAGGTTCTAGATAGGGGGGGTTCACCCCTCAACTAAATATAATGGTTCTCCTAACCATATGAATTTTCAACAAAGAATGATCTTCCAACGATATATCGACCTGGTAATTGGATTTTGAAAAATGATCTCAATGCGGTTTTCAGCTCACTGCATCCAACCCCACAAAAAGCACCAGTCTGTTCTCCTCTAGATGAATTTTCCTGAAATTTCTTGGTTCCACCCGCTGGTGTGTTGTCGCATCTCTCAATCAATATTAGATGATTCCCTAAGGTCATATTAAACCCAAGATCCATCGATGTATTGAACACAATATTGAAGCATATCCTCCAATATATGTATCATCTACTCTTAGTGTATGTCTATATATTGATGGTACGTTGTTCTCAATATTAGATGATTCTCTAAGGTCATATTAAACCCTTTCCAAAAATCATGGAATAATATGTGAATCTCTCTCTGATATAATTCTTAAGGTAACTCCATGATATTATTAGTCTTCATAGATATAAAACAATCCTATATTTTCTACTAGGACCATGGCCACCAAAATAGACACCCGAATTCATCACCCATATTTGTCTCTCTAGGATTTAGAAACCACATAGGTATGATAGTCTCTCATCAAATATTCACCAAATTATTCAAGGACTATAACTCTTATAAAATTGTAACACATCATCATCAAACAATGAACACTCAATTGTTAGTTTACCACTTTCTAGTTGTTCCCGCATCACATTAAACACAGGGTTAAATTCTATACTAACCTTCCCCCAGCCTATATGAGATGATATGGTAACTAACGGGGGAAAATCAATTGATTCCTGGTCATTAGAATCATCCATCCTCCAATTAGCATTCATGATCATAATTTTTTATTGTTATTCAAAAGGCTTTTAACCAGGTTCCAAGGGGGGGCAAGGGGCAGGGGGTGTGTTGGGTTCTTTTGCAAGGGGTGGGGGTAGGGTGCAGGGGGGTGTGCTGAGGGGGGGTGTGCATTGGGCTGGGGGGGGTTCAGTGGGTATGTGCAGGGGGTAGGGGGAAGTGCAGTGGGCTGGGGGGAAGTGAAGGGGTGCAGGGGAAGGGGGAAGGGGGTGTGCAGGGGACAGGGTGAGGGGACAGGGGTAGTTTGTTGGGGGCAGGGGGAGGGAGGCAAGGGGCAAGGGGGGTGTGCAGTGGGCTGGGGGGGAAGTGAAGTGTGTAGGGGGGGACAGGGTGAGGGGGCAGGGGTGGTTTGTTGGGGGCAAGGGGGAGGGGGTGTATAGTGGGCTGGGGGGCAGTGCAGTGGGCAGGGGGTGTGCTGGGGAAGGGGGGAGGGGGAAGGGGAAGGGGGTGTGCTGGGGGGTAGGGGGAAGTGTAGTGGGATGGGGGGAAGTGCAGTGGGCTGAGGGAGAAGTGTAGTGGGCAGGGTGTGTTTGCAGGGGGGTGCAGTGGGCTGGGGGAAGTGTAGTGGGTAGGGGTGTGTGTAGGGGGGAGGCAGGGGGTGTACAGTGGGCTAGGGGGAGTGCAGTGGGTAGGGGGGAAGTGTAGGGGGCAGGGGGTGTGCTGGGGAAGGGGGCAGGGGAAGGGGGGATGTTTTTTTATGGAATGGGGGTACATATAGCCATGGTTTTAAACCATGGCTATAGGGATATAGACAAGGTTTAAAGCCGTGGAAAAGGGCCTATAGCCACGGTTTACAACCGTGGCTATATATATTGCCTGACTTAGGATTCTGCCATGGTTTGAAAACTGTGGCTATAGGGTGTTTCCATGGTTCAATCTGTGGCTATAGGTATATAGCCACAGTTCAAACTGTGGCTATAGGTTTTTCTCTATAGCCATGCCAATACCAGCCACGGTTTATGAAACCGTGTCTATAACCTATAGCCATAGTTTTTAGGCCTATATGCACGGTCCCAAACTGTGGCTATAGCCTTATTTTGTAGTAGTGGGTTCTATCCGCTGGAAGAAGGAAAAATAAAGGCTTAAGGCCTTAAAATATATTTAAGGGAAAATGGTAAATTTTACCAAGAACAGGGTTGCACGGTTTAGGCGCACAGTTTACCCAAACCGTGTGCAAACCGTGCACACCTCACTGCCTCCCAGACAAAAGCTTCATGGTCGTGCAGCCTGGTCCGCATGGCCATGCGCCCCTGCAGGTGCCCCTGTCTGTAGCCGCACGTTTTATCCCAAACTATGCGTAGGCTGTGTGGCACTGTCTGCAAGTCCATTTCTCAAACTCCCGCACTCCGAACAAATCCCGGACACTCCCCGGACCTTTCTTAGGATGTTACACACATTAAAAAAGCTTTAAGGAAATATTTTAAAGAAAAACTAACGATTCGTAACTTTACCAACGAGTCGGGTTGTTACAACCTCCCCTCCTTAAGGAAATTCATCCCCGAGTTAGCCTTCTGAGGGTATAGAAGTGTGATCAACAAAAAGCTCTGGCCATTGAGAACGTATATCAGCCTCCCACTCCCATGTCTCGTCTTGTACCCGGCTATGCTTCTATAGAACCCGTACAAGAGGAACAGACCTTCCACGGAGTGTCTTCACGCTCCGGTCAACAATTTTCATCAGAGACTCCTTGAAGAAAGAATCCATATCCACTTCAACCTCATCAATCTAAAAAACATGAGTTGGATCTGAAAAGTAGCGGCATATCTGAGATACATGAAAAACATTGTGCATGGCCTGATATCTCTATGGAAGTGAAAGCTGGTAAGCTACTGGTCTGATCCGCTTCATCACCTCAAAGGGTCCTACGAACCTCAGAGAAAGCTTACCCTGCTTCCGTATATGTCTTTTCCCCAACCTGGGTGAGACCTTCAAGAAAACTTGGTTCCCAACCTCGAACTCAAGAGGTCTCCGGTGCTTGTTACCATAGGATTGTTGTCTAGACTGAGTTGTCTACATACGCTTCCTAATAAGCTGTATATGCTCTATAGTCTCCTGCACAAGACGTGGTCCTAGAATAGTTGCCTCCCCTACTTCAAGCCAACACAAAGGCGAGCGACAAGGCCTACCATATAAGGCTTCATAGGGAGCCATCTCAATGGTAGCCTGGAAGCTATTGTTATAACTGAACTCGAAAATAGGAATTTTTTTCCCCCATGAACCTCCAAAATCAAGAACACAGGCACGTGACATATCCTCTAGTACCTGTATAGTCTGTTTGGTCTATCCGTCAGTCTGCGGGTGATAGGTCATGCTCAAAAGTACCTGCGTACCCAAGGCCTTCTGTAAACCCTGCCAAAACCGAGATGTAAAATGAGGATCTCTATCTGAGAGAACAGAATGAGGTGATCCATGAAGTCGCACTATTTCCTTAACATAAAGTATTCCCAAGTCATCAACCATGAAGGTCTCCAGCACAGGTAAGAAATGCGTGACCTTCTTCAGACGGTCGATGATAACCCATACTGCATCATTTCCACGAGGTGACCTGGGTAAACTGGTTAAAAAGTCCATAGAAACATCATCCCATTTCCACTCCGGAATGAAAAATGGCTGCAAAAGACCTGCCGGACGCTTATGTTCCACCTTCACCTGCTAGTAGGTGGAACAACGCGTGATAAAACCGGCTATCTCCCGCTTCATGTTATGCCACTAGTACTGTCATCACAAATCACAATACATTTTGGTGATTCCTGGGTAAACTACCCATGTTGAGGTTTGAAAATCTCTCATCAGCTCCTCTCTGATGTTTGCTAGGACCCATACACTCCCATGGAACAATAAATTATCACCTTCATCCGTGTTATAATCTCTAGAGGCATCATCAGCGACACTTTCTCTTAGAACAAGGCCTTCCAGATCTGATAATTGTCTTGCCCTGACCTGTTCCAAAAGAGTAGATGTCACTGATAAGTCTGAGAGAAAATTATGACCATGTCCCTCTTGAACCTCAACATGTATCTCTGAAAATAGGGCCATCATCTTCCACTCCTCATTAGATTCCCAAACCACTTGTGACTGAGTTTTCCAACTCAGCGCATCGGCTACTGAATTTCCTTTCCCAGGAGTGTAGGTCAGTTCGAAATCAAAGGATTGCAGGTACTCGACCCACCTACGTTGCCTGAGATTTATATCCCGCTGAGTGAAGATGTATTTTATGATTTTTTGGTCAGTGTATACCACAAAATTATCTCCCAACAAATAGTGTCTCCAACAGCATAAGGTATGTACAACCGCTGCGAGCTCATGGTCGTGCGTCGAATAATTCCATTCATGAGGCTTTAACTGATGAGAACCATACGCAACGACTCGCTCGTCTTGCATTAAGAAATCTCCAAGAACGATACCTGACGTGTCACAATAGTCCGTATAAGCTCTGCCTAGCTCCGGCAAGATCAGTATCGGTTCTGAATTTAGTCTGCCCTTCAGTTCCTGAAAAGCTACTTCACAAGGTTCTGACCAATCGAATCTCACCCCCTTTTTGGTCAAAGTTGTAAACGGTACTTCTAGGCATGAAAAGTCCTGAATAAACCACCTATGATATCCCACAATCCCCAAGAAACTCCTACTATCAAATATGTTCTTGGGTTTCTCCCAAGAAATTACAGCACTCACCTTATCAGGGTCAACTGAAACTCCAAACTCAAAAATAATGTGACCAAGAAAGTGAACATTATTTATCCAAAAGTGGCATTTACTGAGCTTAGCATAAATCTGATGCTCTCTTAGTGTATTCAGCATGATCTCAAGATGGGTTTCATAGTCATGTCTCGAGCGTGAATAGACTAAGATATCATCCACAAATACAACCACAAAATAATCAAGTTAAGGGTGAAAAATTTGATTCATAAGAGCCATAAACACTATAGGTGCATTCGTAATCCCAAATGGCATGACTAGGTACTCATAGAGACCATACCTACTTCTGAATGCCATTTGAGGTATGTCTGAAGTCCTAACATGCACCTGGTGATAGCCTGACATCAAATCTATCTTTGAAAACACCTTCGCTCCTCGGAGTTGATCAAAGAGGTCATCAATTCGAGGAAAGGGATACCGATTCTTAATAGTCAGCTGATTTAACTTACGATAATCCATGCAAAGACGAAGGTTACCATCTGCCTTCTTGGAAAAGAGAACCGGTGATCCCCAAGGATAAGTATTGGGACATATAAATCCTTTTTCTTCTAGGTCCTCCAGCTGACTCTTAAGTTCCAGAAGTTCCTTAGGTTCCATGCTATAAGGAGGAATGGTCACCGGTGCTGCTCCTAGTATAAGCTCAATAGTAAATTCCACCTCTCGCACTGGAGGTAGACCATAGAAATCATCAGGAAATATATCACTGAAAAGCTCCACCACAGGAGGATAAACAGAGGGTTTTAACCCTTGGTCATTGAGATAAAGAATGGAAACCTATGTCGTGACACCACCTAAACTCTGGTGTTCCGGTCCTGCTCGTGTCGTACTAAGATCTCATTATCCCGTATGCATATGTGTGTCGCCCTCTAGTTATGTAAACGCCGCCCTCCGACGATATCAGTCAATCTGGGCTCTATAGGGAACTAACCATTCCATCCCGATTATTACATCAAAATCTGTCATATCCAGAACATACAAGTTCCACACGAAAATTTAACCACCCACCTCGAGGGGACAATTCTGACAACAACGAACACCCTCTGAACGGACACCTAATGGTGTATCTAATGTGATTATACCATGATATGACTCAATGTAGAGGCCAAAACTTCCAATAATCCCCTCTGATATAAAAGAGTGAGAAGCGCATGTGTCAAATAAAGTAGATACTAACGTAGAGGCAACTAGAATCGTACCTCGTACAGTAGATGGTCCGCCGTACTGATCCTGTGGCGTAGGCTCGACTTCATACAACTGGACGGTACCACAGCCCTGAGTCACATCCTGGCTACCCTAAGCAGACCCGCCCTGCTGGCGCTAAGATTCATACACCTGATTACCTATGCCTCGACCGCCACCACGGCCTGATCGGCTGATGGTATTCTAGCTGCCTGACTAACATGATCCTGTTGATCCAGCACCAGATCGTGGAGTAGGTACAGATCCCTGCTCACTAGGCCCTGGGGGGAAAGTCCTTCAGAAACGGTGGAGATGACCCAACCTACCACAACCTCTACACTCCATTGGATTTCACATACACTGCCTCTTCATATGTCCTGGCACCCCACATTGGTGACAGTTAGGAGTACCACCTAAGAAAAGGTTCTAACAACTACTAACACCACGAGAGTCCTCAAAACATCGCTTCTTCCCAGAAGCAGATCCACTAGAACCATTAAGTGTTGAACCGCCCTGGTTCACACTGTCCGATTCTCTCAAATTCCTCTCTGTGATCAAATCCTGATTGAAAATCTCTGAAATGGTTGTCAAAATGAACATGTTAACCTGCGACCGGATGGCGTAACACAGCCCATCCTCAAAACGCCTAGCGTTCGTGAGATCATCAGCAGCTAGTGTAGGAGAAAAACGTTATAACTTAGTGAAACGGGATGAATATTCCATGACTGTCATGGTCCCTTGCTGCAGATTCATAAACTCCCTAGCTCTGTCAGTCCTCAAAGTCTGGGGAAAGAAATAATCATAGAAGACGGTCTGGAAATCAGTCCAGATCATATCTCTCGGCTGTCCCGACTAGGTGATGACATCCCACCACCTCTTGGATGAACCTCATATCATATAAGCTGCGAGCTTGACCCTCCGCTCTAGAGGCATCTCAAGGTTCTCAAAGATGGTTAGAATAGATTCCAACTAGGACTCCGTAGAAAGTGGTCCTCCATCTCCTGTAAATTTATGAGGATGTTGCAACTGAAACTCGTGGGTCAAATCTTCCATACTCGGGGCAGGTCACACTCCACCTTGAATACTCTGCATCATAAGCAAGAATCCATCACGGAACTGGGCATCAGCGCCCATATCAAAAATAGAAATAGGATCCACAGGTGGCTCGACAGGAGGATAAACTGGCGGCTCAGGGCCCGCCACCTCAGGAATGTGATCGTCACCGCCTTTAGAGTGTGTGACTTGAGGACGTCTCAAAGGCATAGTTCTACAATGCCAAACGAACATCTTAAAAAAAGAAACCAACAAATTAAAGGTTGAACTCTAGAAGGTAGGACAGGTACTAATCCTTCCTACCTCTAAGATCACCTATCCACGCCTATAGTAATTCTTAGTAAAACCTACAATTGTTCAAATTTAACTTAATCTAGTGATATGGAATTTCCCATCCCATAAGGGCCCATACTCCTCATGAACTAAAATATGACACACACTTGGATGTCATTCCTCTTTTACTTGTTCTAATTAAGTATTTGAATTTCCTTTTAAGAAAATGATTGGTTTGGTTGGAATGTCATTTTCTGATCCATAAGGGCCCATACACCTTATGAACCAAAGGGTGACACCAACCAAAACCACATCATTCCTCAATTCACAACCAGCAAGAAGGGTTAGCACAATTTCACACATATTAACAAGACGTGTAAATAAACAACAGGCAATGCTCGCTGAAAATTTAAACGTGGCATGGCAAGATGCATGGCCTAATCATATTGTTCCTATCATGATGCATGTTCTAATGCATAACCCTCATTTCATCGGGTCGAACCATGAAACCCAAATTCCAACATTTAAAATCTCAATAACATCACAAAACATGTGAAGCACCCAATGGTGAAACATTATCAATAGCAAATAGCAGAATCAATAACAACATAAAATAGGAAACTTGGCCCATACACCGTACATGGGTTTGCGACGCCCAAGCACGACTCATGGCTAAGTCCCTAAGCATTCCCAGTCTCCGAGTATATTTTCTCCAAATAGTAAATCAAGAAAGAAAGAAAATTCTTTGATACCACATTGTGATGTCCCGGACCCGGCTACCCCTCAACCCGAGCCCCGAGCCCGGTTGGCCACATGACCCCTGGATCGTCTCCCCATATGCTAGGGGCTGCCGACTAGTAGCGGGGTGTAATGGTAAGTCATTGGGGAGACTATACCCCCATGTCAGAGTACACAGTGGTATATCAGCAAGTGATTAAATAGTGAAATCACAAACAATAGATAAACATGAGAAAAAGGGAAACATATGAACCAAACAAGGGAAGTAAGGAAAACCCTGATAAATATACAAAATCCACATAGGCAGTGTATGATACAAAATGGATGCATGGAATGCTGATACAATGGGAATAGATGGAAAACATGCTATACAGTAATACAAAAGAAACAAAGAACAAAAGTATTCCATGAGCATCTCTAGCCAAGTTTGGTCCTCTGCTCTAGAACTCCAGCTAGAACATATGTGTATCAACAACCGGAAGCTGGGCCTTTTCCCCTACTAGTACCTGCAGTAGTAAATTCTACACGGGTGCCAAGGAGGCCTCCTGGGTAGGGTGTGAGACAAGTCTCAGTAGGCCACCACCAACGGTGTCTACATGTAATCCAAATAGGTGTTCGCAAGTAACAGTGAGTAATAGACTGCAAGTAAGTAAATCAAAGTAAATAACCAACCCTTTCACTCAGGTTCCGGAAGGACACCTGGAAGTTCTACCTACCTCAGATCATAGATAGTAGTCTACACAAATCACCAGAGTATAAGTACATAGATATGGGTTATCACTAGAACGAGGTAATCATGATTCTCACATACATATAATCATCACTGCCTCGAGGTATGAATACCTCTCGTCGACAACCATTGTAGCTGGCATGGGGAAGAATGCCTCCCACCCATAAAGGATATATAGGCATGAGGTATAAATGCCTCTCATCCTATTAAACAGAGGTTCGTCTGGCACGGGGTAAGACTGCCTCCCGCCCACACATGGAGATTCATCTGGCACGGGGTAAGAATTCCTCCCGCCCACACATGGGTTATCACAATCATGTCAACACAGCAAGACATAGCCATTCACATCACATTATATAAGGCATTCCATCTTATATCATATCACATTAACAAAGAATAACATTTCCCAATCACATTATAAGGAAAACATACATTGTAATTCATTAAAGGGTTCAAGCTATATCATCTTTCCAACCTCTAACCAAACCATCTCATTTACCTAACATGACAAATCCTGTTCAAGACATAGCATTAAGGTCCAAAGGTGAGAAAATGCCAAATCTCAAGGCATATCACCTATGGTTGACCACACCCGGTCCATACCTCATCTAAATACCCTAACAAGGTTAGATTCATCAATATCATACCACATGGGTCATATAGACATGAAGAAGTCAATATAAATAAGGGGTTTGTCGAAAGACAACCCACGACATGATGATATAAACTCAAAATGATGAAAACCCAAAATGGAAACCATGTGACCGCCTACCTTAGAGTTGTAGGCATAGGCTCGCCTGACATCAACCTCAGATTCGCAGTAGGTTGGAAGAGATCTGAGTTCCAGTCCAAAGCCCTGAAAATAGGGCTTATGAGCCTGCGGTAAAATAACACAACGGATACCAAGATTCACCGAGGAAAGAAGGGCGCATGAGGTAAGCCTTACTGAGGGTGATCCAACGCCTTAGAAGGATCGAGATTCAGACACTGGGGGAAGGAACAACCAAGAAAAGAGAGAGAGAGAGATTATGGAGCTCAAAAGAGGTATCCCCTGGTTCTGTCTGCTGGAAGAAGTAAAAAGAAAGGCTTAAGTCCTTAAAAGATATTTAAGGGAAAATGGTAAATTTTACCCAGAACAGGGTCACAAGGTTTATGTGCACAGTTTACCCAAACTGTGTGCAAACCATGCATACCTCACTACCTCCCAAACAAAATCTTTATGGTCGTTCAGCCTGGTCCGCATGGCCATGCACCCCTGTCTGTAGTCGCATGGTTTGTCCCAAACCGTGCGCATACCGTGCGCAGGTTGTGTTCCACTGTCTGCAAGTCCATTTCTCAAACTCTCAGGCTTCTAACAAACCCTGAAAACTCCCTGGACATTCCTTATAATGTTACACACATTACAAAAGCTTTAAGGAAATATTTGAAAGCAAAACTAATGATATGTACCTTTACCAACGAGTCGGGTTGTTACAACTGACATCAACTGCCATTCGTCTGAAGCTTCTTTTTCCAACTGAGCATATGACTTTCTACTCAATACATATACCACCGAATTACCTTTTCCTGGTGTGTACATAAAGTAAATGTCAAACATCTGGAGATACTCCATCCATCTCCTTTGTCTGAGATTTAAATCTCACTGTGAGAAAATGTGTTTCAAGCTTTTGTGATCCGTAAACACAGTAAATTTTTCACCAAAGAGATAATGTCTCCATGTTTTCAAAGCATGAATGACTGCAGCCAACTCCAAATCATGTTTTTGGTAATTTTTCTCATACACTCTCAACTGCCTTGAACCATAAGCAACCACATGATCTCTTTGCATAAGAACACAACCCAACCCTGATCCTAAAGCATCACAATACACCACATACCCCTGTCCTAATTATGGAAAGATCAAGATAGATGTCGATGTAAGCCGAACTTTCAGTTCCTGAAAGGATTTCTGACATTCTTTCATCCATTGAAATGAACTGATCTTCTTTGTAAATGCTGTTGTAGGCAAATCTAGTCATGAGAAGTCACGCACAAAGCATTGGTAATAACCATCTAGACTAATAAAACTTTTTATTTCAAAGACATTCTTCGGTGGTTTCCAAGAAATAACAGCTTCTACCTTTTATGGATCCACTAAAACACCTTTCTCAGAAACAACATGGCCCAGAAAGCATACTTCTTGTATCCAAAAATATCACTTTGATAATTTGTCATACAAATGATGGTCTCTCAAGATTTCCAACACTATCTCTAAGTGTTTCTCATGCTCATACCTTGTTCTTGAATACACCAATATGTCGTCCACAAACACCACAAAAAAAGAATCTAGATATCACTAGAATATCTGATTCATCAATTCCATAAAGACTACTGGTGCATTCTTAAGACCAAAAGGCATGACTACATATTCGTAGTCGCCATATCTGCTTCTGAAGGTTTTCTTCGGAATATCCTCCTTCTGAACTCACAATGGGTGATATCCTGACCGCAAGTCAATATTAGAGAACCACTGAGCTCCCCTAAATTGATCAAACATGTCATTAATGAGTGGAAGTGGATATATATTCTTTATCGTAACTTGGTAAAGTTTATGATAATTCACACATAGCCTCAAAGTTCCATATGCTTTCTTTACAAAAAAACTGGTGTTGCCCACTGAGACATGTTTGGCCGAATAAAACCTTTGTTTTCCAGTTCTTCCAACTGCACTTTCAATTCCATTAAATCCATTGGTTCCATCCTATAAGATGGAAGTGAGATAGGACTGGTCCCTGGAAGAAGATCAATCGTAAACTCCACTTCTCTTATAGGTGGTAACCCAGAGAAGTTTTCAGGAAAAACATCAGGAAATTGATTCGTGACTACTGGAAAACTATTATTCATGATCTCATCCATCGATTCCAAGTTTAACACAGCCAACTGGTAAGAGATCGTTTCCACTACTGGTGCCAACAAGGTCATTTCACCTGGATTCACCACTCTTTCTTCTCTAAATAGATGCTCGACGCTATCCTCAGACGTGAAACTGATTGTTCTACTATAACAGTCGATGTGAGCCCTGAACTCTGTCAACCAATACATACCTAGGATTATATCATAGACATCCATATCCCGCACAGAGAAATCCTATTTCAGCTCAACTCCATCAACAGTTATAGAACATGTTCTGCACACGAAGGCTCTACATTTTCTTTCACCGAGAGGAGTTTGAAGTTTTATCACAGAAGGAATCATTTCAAGTTTTAAGTTCAGCAAATTAGAAATATGAGAAGCAAGAAAGGAATGTGATGAACCAGTATTGAACAACACTTTTATGAGGGTAGAATTCAAAATAATCGTACCTATCACCGTAGCCGGTCTAGACTAGTCATCCACAATCACATGTTTTGCTCCATACAATTGCTTTGTTACAGCACTTTTCTCTTTATTGCCTTGTTGAGATTTCCCTACCTGAGGAGTCATTGTATTCCTGGAATCACCATAGCTATCTCTGTTCTGCTGGAGAGAATTATTTTTTTGTCCTCACCCTGTCGAAGCATAAGATGCTTGCAACACCTGAGAAGTTTCACGAACACCCGATCATGGAGCACTACGACAATATCACTGAAGATGATCCATCCTGTTGAAATTGTGGCACTCTCTCAATGGTGTTGTACATTCTCATTTCATGTGATCAATCGAGCCACATTGAAAACACTCGGCTTTCATCATGGGTCGTGGAGGAAGATTCACCGATCCAACCGTCTGAATCTGATTCGCACTCCCACCTTGGAAGTAGGTGTCCCTCTTCCGCTTGTTCCCAGCAATAGATTTCCCACCTGTTCCCATGGGTATCATCATATTTCCTCCTCACATAACTCCTGAGATTTCTCTTTCATCTATTGTTTCTCTGTTTACCATCTCCATATAATTCGTAATACAAAGCACACTTATCTTCGAGCGAATCTCCTGTCGCAACCCCGATTCAAAGATGTGTGCCTTCAGCGACGCACTTACAACAACTTCTGGTGAAAAGCACACTAAATTCATGAATTTAGCCGCATACTCTGTGACAAAGAGATTCTCCTATTTCAGGCTGAAAAAGTTTGTCGTCCTCTGGATCTTGAACATGTGAGGATAGAATTGTTTATTAAAAAATTCCTCAAATTCCTCCCAGCCTAGGCCTTGATCCACCTTATCCTGAACCACTAGCTCCCACCACTTTCATTAAAGATCCTCCATCATATATATCGCCAACTTTAATTTCAGTTTTTTTGGTGTGCCGATGAAATTGAAGATACGATCCATCTTACTCAGCCACACCTCTGCCCTTTCTGGTTCAGAATCACCCCGAAAGATGGGTGGATTATGCTTCTGGAACTGGACGGAATGGTCTACATGCCTTGACGCATCCCTCTGATTCCCCTTGTCCACATCCTAAAATGCTTGAACTATACTTTGGACTAGCTTCTGGTTCACCTGTGGCTCAGGTGCGACCACATTCTCCGCAGCCTCTTCCTTTTGGTTTCTACGACACCTAATGGGTGCCATTTTCTATACAAACAACGAATGTCGTTAGTCTCACTTCCTAGAAACTGAAGTCTTAGAATTTCAATTCCTATAACATCAATATCACAACATTGATTTCCAACCATCAAACTTTCCCAACAATCTATTTTCAAAATACACCAAACATTCTCTTTTCAAAATCTTTCATTTGAAAACAAGTTTAAAATTTTCAGAAATCACACTTTTGCATCAAATAATAATACATTTCTCAAAATGATATATGCACTCCTGGTGGGAAGTCATTCCTCTAATGCATGTTATGCTCATCTCATTGGCTAAACCCATGAAAATGAGATTTGTTATCATATATGTGTCTCCAAAACACTTATTTACCCAACTCCCTAGTAACTTGAAGTTCAGCATAAAAAGGTTAGCTATGTCTTTTTATGCTCTACATTCCAAGTTCTGACAATCCTACTCCTTCTTAAGATGACCATCCAAGGAATATACACGTTAGAATTCAACACCAAGACCAACAAAAACTGATGACTACTTGTTCCACAAACAAAGGAATAAGCTGATTGCATTTATACCCCAAGGATCAAACAAACTGATACTATTAGTAATGACATGCTTATCTTCATTGGCTTGAGAGTACAACGAGTCATTACTAGGCCTTAAGAGACATCCCCAAGGCGCCAAAGGCTGGAAATAAATGCCGAAGGGTTTCAAAACAAGTGGGGGACGATTTACCCTTTTAGAACATACCATAGAACTAACAACCATAACCAAACTAATCAACTAAATGATGCATGAAAAAAGCTAAGACAACTCAACCATTTATTTTATCATAAACCAACCAAGAGTACCACAGCGAAAACCAACACTAAATCAGAGTAAACAGTGAAAATAAAAACTAAAAGACTACAATACGACAACCCAACTCCATGATTTACAAGCTTCAAGCTCCAACATCACGAACCTACCCAAGTATCACGAAGTAGTGCTATAAACATGTGGCACTTTTCCTTTTCCAACATCCCGGTATATGACATCTGCAAAAGCACCAACGTTCCAAAGAAGGGGGTGAGTAATGAAACTCAGTGGGTTTTCCCTGATGACCTCCCAACCCATGCCTCTAGGATAAAACATGTTAGCACATTTATATAAAACAATTTATATAAAACAATTCCAAAATAGTTTACAATATAACAAGTTCCATGTCAAAACCATTTTCCAACAAAAACCATCTTTCTCAAGAAAATCAACCAAGCAAAGTTTCCAATCAAATTCCCGTTTCCATTTTGGCATATTCATTCCATTTCACAAATCCACAAAACCAACCATGCATGCAACCTAGACCTCCCTATACTCATTAGTGGTGATTTATCATTCCACTAAGTCATCACTTAGTGGACTACCTTGATGGGGGTACTTCATACCCTTATCTGTCCCTTTTGATGGGGGTACTTCTCGCCCTTATCCATCCCAACCTTTTGATGGGGGTACTTCTCACCCTTATCCATCCCAATGCATATGAACACAAACTACAACCCATGAAAATATATTCCAAAACCAAGTGTGTTAAAAACCTTTCAATAAATCATCAAACCTTTTATTGAAAACAATTTCGTTCAAGCATCAAAACCATAACCATTTTAAAATCACCATTTTAAATTCACTTCAACAAACACTTTCCAAAAACACCCAATTTCCATCACCCATTACTTAAAAAGGGCTTCCAACCATTCTTTCATAGTAGATAAACCAACCATTTCAATCAAGGAAAACAATTTGAAATTAAGACTTCAAGTTCTAAGAAAGAGGAATCGAGAGTGAAGCAACCTACCTCAAAAAATTAGGCGAAACCAACCACGGATGAAGAACGCCAACAAAACCGAGTCAACTACTCCCCAAAACCTCCTTAGATTCCTTCCCCAAGTACCAAAAAAACCAAAACCCAACTTAAAAGTCATCCACTACCTTAGATCTACCCACCTTGGGCATGGATCTAAGGATCCATCAAGAGGGAAGAAGGATATCTAATAAAACTAAAGGAAACGAGACTTACCTCGATCAACCGGCCTCTAAACGCCAAGTCAACCCTCCATATCTCTTCAAAAAATCCTTTTAAGTGTTCTCCCACCTTCACCAGAGAAAAATACCAAGTTAGGGCCATCTAGGAGCAAAAACGAGTGGGTTTAAAGATAAAATGGATTAGATCATTAAAAATAGGATCTAAGTTGACCCCACGCACAGTTAGTCTGCATGGTTAGTCTAATCGTGTGCTAACCGTGCGGTAGTCACTGCTTGTAAGGGGAGATATGCATGGCCTCCTCTCACAGTTTTCCCAAACTGTGCACAGACCGTGCGGTCTCCTCTGTCCAAAGTGATCACCACCTGCACGGCTTCTGCACGGTTTGGGCAACCCGTGCGAAGCTCGTGCGTCAGCACTTTTTTCCCTTTTACACTTTAAAAGTCTCCAAACTTTCCCAACCATTTTTCATATGCTTCAAGTACTTAAAAGGCATAAAACAAGGGTTACTTACCAGAAACTGAGGGTACTACAATAAATTACAAAGTCACCATACGTGCGTACGTACGAATTACCGTCTCCATGTCGTGGTGTAGTTTGTTATTCAAACACTTAATTATTTGGATGGGTATAATAATGAGTATACCTGATGTAAATAATAAATATAACATGTTAATGATTCTATATATATTATATAACATCCAATTACATATGATTTCACCATCAATATAATGATATTGTCGCTCGTGCATACGTACGGATTACCGTGTCTACGACGTGATGAGATTCATTTCCACGTTCACCATTCAACGATGATTATAAAATATATATCATTAATAAGTATGTAATATATGACATAATAATGCTACTGGATATATAAATATATATATATATATATTTACTTACATATATCTTATTCACTTAGTTCCGTGCAATACGATATGAAAACGGAAACGACGTTTATGCGTATGTACGGACTACCGTCTCCATAAATAGTGTTTTCCATTTCATATATATGTCTATTATACATATTTGTATTCTAAATATATATGATATATAAATCATTTTTTATATTTTTTAAGTATTTAAATCTTGATCCAAGTGATACAATCAAGAGTAACAAGTTAAAACACGTACGATAAAGAAAGCGATTATTACCCGAAATGTTAATTTAACATAGAAATTATTATTAAATGGGCAGTATAAAGCCATAAATGAATTATGTATGATATAATAAATATTAATATGGTTTTGTTATAATCTAATAACATACAATGGTAATTATACAAGAGGTTAAACATACCCTCGACTAAAGGAAATTGCAAGGTAAGGGTTAATTTCACAATCTCTTTATTATCCAAGGTTGTTTTTACGTAAGTATATACTGGGACATATTTATTATCCATATCCATGTTTCATGGAAGATTTTTCAAAGGGATTATTTTAAGGGTTTTTTTACTAAAACATCATTTTAAATGTTTTAAATATTTATTCCTCTAAATCATTCTCATTAATTTCCATGTTTTCAAAATGGTTTTTAAGGATTTATTTATATGGACATGAATGTTTTTAAAATGTTAATTCATTTGAAAAGTTTCAAAGTGGTATGGAACACTTTGATTCAAAAATGTCTTTAAATTTCTTCCTTTTTAAATTATGTTACTTTTAAACATTTTCATGAAAAATAGATATTTCTCTCAAAGAGTTTTACAAATAATTTTCATCTATGTCAACATCCTTTGATGGATTTTAAACTTGTTTGAATTTGATTTATTATGATACAAATCTTCTATATTTTATTGAAGGATTTGTGATTTTTTTGACTGTGGATGTGTCATTTTTATACCATTCATGGTTTATGGATAAAGTATTGACATTTTGAATGCTAGTTTTAATACTAATGTTTATGTTATGTTTCAACCTTTTCATATGAGGAATGCAGTGGACTTAGTAAGTGACGGGTGGAGCCCATTATAGCTCCTCGATGAATCAGTAGGTCTCATGAGACAAACTAGTGTCTTGGCACAAAACCTTGACAAAAAATTTATTTGTAGTCTTGGCACAAGGCCTTGACTATGTGGTAATGATGCTCAGCGTTAGGCATTCCCTCATTATGAAATTAGTTATTACATGTGATTATTCGACTAGTAGAATATCCATGTGCATGTTTATATGGTAATGTTTGATTTATTTTTTCCAAATTATGTTCAATTTTATGTTAAAAAGGCTATTGTTTTTTATTACACATCTTGTCATAAAATTTTATAGCTTCTGATAAATTATTTACCCTTACTAAGCATCTGAGATCACCCCATTCTTTTGTTTTATTTTCCCAGGACCCCAAAAAGTATTTTATATTTGAGATGCAGGGTTAAGCTAAGGGAATAATGGCATTCTCAAAGGATTTTTTTGTGTTGTATGTTAGAAAGTGTAATGTAATGTTCATGTATGAAATCTATTTTCCAAGACTGCTAAACTAGTCAGTCTTTTGGGACTTGATTCCTTGTAATCATGCCAATGTATTAAAATAATGCACCGACTCTGGGCTTTTGGGGTTGGGGCATTACAGTTGGTATCAGAAGAAGTTTATAAATAACCTTGGAAACTAGATTTAGATAAACTCTGACTAGAGCACATTACCCTATGATAGACTTTGAGGATTAGTATAGAAGAACTTCCTAGAATTTTGGTAATGTAGAGATTTTGTGAGTTTTCCAAGAAAATACATCCCTGTCTGGATATGAGTAGGTAGAGGCGGATCTGGCATAGATGTACCTAGGGTTAAAACCCAAAAACACTGATTTGAGCTTGACTCGAACGGGAACTGGTGCATGACAATGGGCCTTGCTGCACTCTTGGTTACGACACTCCCAGGGGATATGCTTAGGATAATTCTCATTTTATTTACAAATCATTATGAAGGATTTATGAGTATATACCTACTCAAAGGAAATATTTTTATGGATTATATCCATAAAATGTTCAATTTACGTTAGGTATTTTACAAGTTTGGAATTATTCATTGCAATTAATAAACTGACCTAGTGTATTCCATTGTATAGAAATGGTGCTCAGTAGAAGGAATGAGAACTCCAGTAAAATGTATGATCCAAAGAGTAAGAAGGATCATATCATTCATGGTATTAAGACAACATTTAGAAGAGAAATAGTATCCCATGTATTCTCAACATATGAATAAATAATATCATGTGTTAATAAGATAAGTAAATAATTCTTTTATTCCTACGACATTGAAGGGAAGCCAGAGAAGAAAAGGATGGTAGAGAGAAATATGGATAAAGGGAAGAAGGGAAAGAAAGATTTTCCCATATGTGATAATTGTTGAAAGAATCACATTGGTAAATTCTTGAAGGGAATGGGATTTTGTTATAAGTGTGGAGAAAAAGGACACCAAGTACGTGATTTAAAGGGTAAGAAAAAAGTTTCAAATGTACAATGCTTCATCTGCAAGAAGTTGGGACACTACGTGAATCAATGTCCAAATCATCAGAGTATACCCCAAATGCTACTATTGGATAATAATAAAGTTATGATACTGCCGAAGATGAAGAGGAATGATTAGATTTCTTACATTGTTATTAAAGTATTGTGTCATTTGAGTATTATATTAATGATGTACATGTTATAAGAATTTTAGAGTATATAAGGATTGTACTGCAGTACTATTTCATTAAGGACTTGAGATTGTGTAGAACCAAGAAAAGTGACTCAATAGCATGTTAAATTTTTGGAAAATATATGGTGAAGAGAAAGATAAATGATAATATGGTTTTGATACCAAGGTAGTGATTTTGGAATAATACATGATTGATTTGGATATATTATATTGGATATTCTTGACTACCATGAAACTGGTTAATGATTTATATATTCCGTCAATTTTGGAGTTTACAACATTTTTTTATAGAAGGAGTATATCCAGTATTTTATAGGGAATAAGGGAGAATGAATGTAATCAATAAGGTTTTATAGCAATTCTGGATGTTGTAGTGTTTTAAAAGAATACATGATGAAGGTGTTTACATATTATTACGTGGAAAAAAGGATCTTCATTGTGTTTATCTTCCTTATAAATTTTGTACTGTGAGTTTGGAAAAAATTATTTTGGATAATTCTAGTTTGAGATTATTTTTGGATTTCCATAAAAAGGACAACCCAGAGGTCGGGTGGAAACCCGTCGCGTCCGGCAAGGCCGTGAGATTTGAACCCGCAACTGAAGGGCGAAAAGGGTGTATAACCTACCACTGGCTCACGTGATGTCCTTGATTGAATAATGTAGTTTTTTTAAAGATCTAGTAGATGAATTATAAATTTATTTTTTTGGAACCCTATAAGAATAGGATAAATAGAATATTTTTTAAGTTCTATTATCTTTTAGAGTGATAGATGGGTTTGTGGTAGAAATTATTTAAAGGATGGAACTCTACTTGTCAAGTAAATATATATTTTTTCTTCTCTTATTCTATGAAGAAATTAATTCTTAAACTTTAGGTAAGGGATCTTAAAACTAACAATGTGTTATCCTAATACCTTATGTTTTTTTGAACCGGTGATATTTTAAATCATCATAGATTGATGGCTTTGAGGCCCTCAATTCTACAATTGTTTGTGACTGATGACCTCAATCACTCCCTATAAATATTTCCATTTTTCCTCCAATTATGTGTCTCTAATTTCCACCAATGTTCTCCTAATTGAGATCATAATTTGGTCGTGACTTTTTCATTCCCCTTTTCCTCTTATTAAGACTAAATTTTATAAACCCAATTTTCGATGTGGGTTTTTCCACAAAGGTATTTTCTATTTTCAACCTTTTATTTTCAAAGAACAATTTCAAATTGCGAGGATGCAATTTATTGAAGGAGGGAAGAATTTAACACCCCAAGATTTCATAGTACGTTATTTTTTTAAATTAATTCAATAACTTGCACTACACGCAACACTGAGTTCAAGCGCACCACGACTTACCAAACTAGTTGTTCAAAATAGGTTATGAATAGTATTAACTGAATTTTAAACTTTATATAATCTTTATAATTTTAGAATCCATATTATGAGTTTCTTAGACATAATGTAAGAACAAATTCATTTTTTTCAGATAAAAGAAGTTTTTTTAAAATGCAATTTTACCGCCTTTTAATGGCGAACCCTTTTTAAATCCAATATTTGAAACTTTTATATATTCAATTTGACAAAATAAACATCTTCTTTAGAATCAGGACATAATAATTTAGTTTCAATAAATTTTTGGTGTTTTTCTGATAACTTTCATATTTGGGTGAATAGTGAAAATACTATATTTTAACTGAAAACAACTTTTTTAATCAAAATAATTTTTAGTGTTAAATTATACATTTTAATAGTTTGGAAGTATAAATAGATTATATTTTTATCATTTAATCCAATGTTATTCATTGGAAATAATTTCACTTTGAAATTGAACATAAACAAGTATCAATCTTTTGTTAATTATTATTTCTTAAAAACCCCTTTTTGGTTTTGAAAACGGGAATTAATTTTAAATTAATAAATTCAACTTATATGTTTTGAATTTGGTAAAATAGAATTAATTTTTTAATTCATAATATCAAAATTATCTTAGGGTGAAATTTTGGTGTTTTTCTGAAAACTTTCAATTTTTGATGAATAGTGAAAAACACCGAGTTATTGGTTAAAACCGACTTTTTATTTAAATAATTATTTATTTTATTTAAATTTATTTTAGGTCAAATAGATACATAATACCTATATAATTTCAATATAATTCATTGGAGTCATTTTATAATAAGTTTAGATATATAAAAAGTTTATTGAACTTTTTACCGTCTTTTACCCACCTCCTAGGAGAATTTCCAAATTTGAATAAAACTTAATTTTACCAATTCTGTGAGTGGAATTTCAAAAATCTGAGAGACGTGGTTGATATCAGTAAGAAAAATGTGGTTCAATAAGATAAAAATAATTTTTCATGAATAGTAACTTTTTACTTTTATTTACCACAGTTAAAAGTAAATAGGGTAATTAAGGGTAAAAATGATATTATTATTGCCCTAACACATGTATTAATTCTATTGGATAAGTGTGATTCGACCAAAACAACCTTAGGAATAAAATATGAACCTCTTTGGTCCACTTGGATTAGATTAAGACACTTATTATTATTTTATTTAAAGAAGAGTTAAAAGAGTTAAAATCAAAGTTTAATAACTAAAACATTTTTAATATAGGGTTATACATAAGATAAATTTAACTATAAATATTCATTAGAAATATAAAAAGATTTTATACATAATTTTAGTTTATTTATATTTTTAGACACTAAATAATTTAATTTATTTATGACACAATGATGATGCAGTAATTACGTAATTAATGAAATATTAAAATAGTTGATATTATAAATATCCAAATAAATGTAATTTGATACTTTTTATGAATTACATTAATTTTCTAGGTTAATATGACATGTTAGGGTTGGTTAGATAATTTTTTTTGAAGTAATAATTCTGTAATGAATTTATAAAAAACAAAATACCAAATAGTGTCAAAATTAACATAAAAGAGTTTTTAAAACAAATATTACATTATTAATTGATATTCTATTCCTAAAAATATAAGGTTCGTCCAAAGGACTTATATAATGATATTTGTATCATTAATGAACCACTTGGGGTTCTCTTTGAATTATATAATAATTTTATTATCCATATAATAGAAAAATACAAAGAGACATGGTAAATGTCAAACTATTTAACTAAGAGTTAAATCTAAAAGATAAGGTTAATATAGTGACCAAAACCTGTCTAAAACCTATTTTTTGAGTGGTTGTTGACCCATCCCCACCTTATCCTTAATATAATACACTTTCTATCCATAATAAACCTAAAATTATTTTATTATAAAATAATATTTCTAGATTTTCCTAAGGTTCCCCTCACCCCTCTTATAAAAGGGCACTTCCCCTTCTCTCAAATTTACACCTCCAAAGCCATTTGGCTCGGCCAAAGCCATTTGGCTCGGCCAAACCCTGACCAAATATCCTCCCAACTATCCTAACTTCATTATAGAGGTGTTAATTTTCTCATAAATTCAACCTAAGGATCCCTTTTGATCAAATCAAAAGGAAGAACCCGAAGAAGAGGTAATGATTTCACCACCCTCTTTCAAGTTCTTTTATTCTTCCATTTCCTCTTTCTTTATTGTTTACATTATAAAATAATAACTCTAGTATATTATATATACTTTAATTTTATTAATAAAATTGTTCAACCATATTCATTATTCTATCCATCCTATAAATGACAAAGTCACCATACGTGCGTACGTACGGATTACCATCTCCACGTCGTGGTGTAGTTTGTTATTCAAACACTTCATTATTTGGATGGGTATAATAATGAGTATAACTGATGTAAATAATAAATATAACATGTTAATGATTCTGTATATATGATATACCATCCAATTACATATGATTTCACCATCAATATAATGATAGTGTCGCTCGTGCGTACGTACGGATTACCGTCTCCACGACGCGATGAGATTCATTTTCACGTTCACCATTCAACGATGATTATAAAATATATATCATTAATAAGTATGTAATATATGGCATAATAATTATAATAGAGATATAAATATATATATATATATATATATATATATATATCTGTGTGTGTGTACTTACATATATCTTATTCTCTTAGTTCCGTGCAATACGATATGAAAACGGAAACAGCATTTATGCGTACGTACGAACTACCGTCTCCATAAATGGTGTTTTCCATTTCATATATATGTATATTATACATATTTATATTCTAAATATATATGATATATAAATCATGTTTTATATTCTGTAAGTATTTAAATCTTAATCGAAGTGATACAATCAAGAGTAACAATTTAAAACACGTACGATAAAGAAAGCGATTATTACCCGAAATGTTAATTTAACATGGAAATTATTATTAAATGGGTAGTATAAAGTCATAAATGAATTATGTATGATATAATAAATATTAATATGGTTTTTTATAATCTAATAACATACAATGGTCATTATACAGGAGGATAAATGTACCCTTGACTAAAGGAAAGTGCAAGGTAAGGGTTAATTTCACAATCTCTTTATTATCCGAGGTTGTTTTTACGTAAGTATCTACTGGGACATATTTATTATCCATTTTCATGTTTCATGGAAGAGTTTTCAAAGGGAATTTTTTACTAAAACATCATTTTAAATGTTTTAAATATTTATTCCTCTAAATCATTCTTATTAATGTTCATGTTTTCAAAATGGTTTTTAAGGATTTATTTATATGGACATGAATGTTTTTAAAATGTTAATTCCTTTGAAAATTTTCAAAGTGGTATGGGACACTTTAATTCAAAAATGTATTTAAATTTCTTCCTTTTTAAATTGTGTGTGTTTTAAATGTTTTCATGAAAAAGAGATATTTCTCTCAAAGAGTTTTACAAATCATTTTCATCTATGTCAACATCCTTTGATGGATTTTAAACTTGTTTGAAGTTGATTTATTATGATACAAATCTTCCATATGGTATTGAAGGATTTGTGATATGTTTGACTGTGGATGTGTCATTTTTATACCATTCTTGGTTTATGGATAAATTATTGACATTTCGTATGCTAGTTTTAATACAAATGTTTATGTTATGTTTCAACCTTTTCATATAAGGAATGCAGTGGACTTAGTAAGTGATGGGTGGAGATCGCTATAGCTCCTCGATGCATCGATAGGTCTCATGAGACAAACTGGTGTCTTGGAAAATGCCTTGACAAAAAATTTATTTGTAGTCTTGGAACAAGGCCTTGACTATATGGTAATGATTTCCGGCGTTAGGAATTCCCTCATTATGAAATTAGTTATTACATGTGATTATTAAACTAGTAGAATATCCATGTGCATGTTTATATGGTAATGTTTGATTTATTTTTGCCACATTATGTTCAATTTTATGTTTAAAGGGATATTGTTTTTATTACACATCTTACCTTAAAAGTTTATAGCTTCCGATAAATTATTTACCCTTACTAGGCATCTGAGCTCACCCCTTTCTTATGTTTTATTTTCCCAGGATCCCAAGAAGTGTTTTATGTTTGAGATGCAGGGTTAAGCTAAGAGAAAAATGGCATTATAAAAGTATTTTTTTGTGTTGTATGTTATAAAGTGTAATTTAATGTTCATGTATGCAATTTATTTTCCAAGACTGCTAAACTGATTAGTCTTTAGGGACTTGATTCCTTGTAATCATGCCAATGTATTAAAATAATGCACTAACTCTGGGCTTTTGGGGTCTAGGCATTACAATGAGTGGAGATCTTTCACATTAAATTTATAATTAATTTATTTAATATCTAAATAAACTAATACATGGTCTTAGGAACTTTCTTCATTTATGAATTTTGATCCTATAAAAATAACATTTTAGATTATCTTCATTGATTTGTTAGGATCCAAAGAAATTATATCTCTAACGGTGATCCACACATGCTCCTATGATCTCCAAGAAATTCCTCTCAATCTACGAGTGCTAATACGGTGAATCAAATGTCTTTCATTCTTCATTCATGATTGCTTATTTTTTGGTCTTAAATAAATCTCTCTTTGATTTCTCTCTCTTGAGAGGGATAGAGAAGGAGGAGTTGAGAGAGAATTTTTTGTACGCAAAAATTCTCTCTTTTTTTATTGTACACTGATACTCTACACAATAGACATGGCTGACTATTTATAGAGTTCGTGTTTAGTTTAAAATAATAATATAATTTCATGTTTTCCATTTAATAATATTATAACCTTTAATGAAAATCTATGCCACATAATAATATTATTATTATTATTATTTGGTGTGCGTCAACTTGTGCAAATTGATAAATAATATTTACCATCTTTTAAATAATTATTTATCATTGAATGCAGTCTTGGTTCGTTTTAACTCCTCAATATTTATTGAATACTTAAATGAATATTTTATTCATAAATAAATATTTAATTCACATATAGATGAATAAATATTTATTAAATATTCAATAAAATAAATAAATATATTTTTATTCACATGATAGTGAATAATTATTTATTAATTTATTGTGATCAATATAACTTGAATAAAATTATTCCTCATTTGTGAAAATAATATTCATTCCATTAATTAAATTCAAATATAATTTAATCAAGATCAACAGAAACACTTAGTGTGTGACCCTCTAGGATTCATTCTTATTGTCATTATGTAGGATTTCCTAAATTCCAAGATTACTGTCTATCAACGGGTCAAATCACCCAATAGAAAGAACTTAATGTCTCAACATTTACAACCAAATGTGAATGTTCACAATGTAATATAATCTCTTTGTCTCAATATTTCATCAAGCGGGTTACACAAAGGTGTCAGCAACCTATATGTTTGATATGCATTTATTTGACTATATAAAATAAACACATCAATACACCATATCCATGAAATTTAGGGTGACGGTTCTATTCCAATCATAGGGACGATATATCAGCTTCTATAAATATGGTAGAGGAAAATTCTTCCTTAACTTATCCATTAATGACATGTCAATCTTGACGCACTCAATGTACCCTAATTCCTACCAACATATAGCGTGATGGTTTTTGTCAGTAAATCTAAGTATGTGAGTCATGACATGAACTATTGATAATATTAAAGTCTAAGGAATATTACACATGATCGCAGATAGGAATATTTGATGATACCAAAACATGCATAATTCATACCGGTGGGTCTGTTCTCACAATCTCCCATCATGGATATTACCAAGTGAAAACTTTTTGAGAAGAAGTCTCATCATCTTACAAGTAATCTCACATGATGGACTAAATACTATGTGTCCCATCATAGTATGTTATCTAACTACAGAATGATATTAAGAATATTTTCATAGCACTTAAATATTCACATCATAAAGGGGAACCACTATGAACTTATCAATGTGTAAAATACTCTAGGACATTATTGAATTAAATCCATACAGAACAATGAACAATATATAATAATGTGTTTAATTAATATTCAATACATCAAATATACATGTTATCACAGTAAAAACAGTTAGTCCTAGGACACCAACTCTAACAAACTCCCACTTGTACTCGATCCAACTACCTATGACTTTCATTCCACTATACATCACATGATAATCATGTTTCTATTGAGTTAAGTATTTATTTGAGGGGTATGATATATTCTCTTCCATGGATAAATTGTTCAATATAACCTCACCTATCTAAGAAAAATCCCTTAAGAGATGATACTTTTGATGTATTTACTTAATTTTCTAATGTGACCTTATCTCTTTTTCTAGATCCACTGTTACAGTTTTGTCATAATAGAGTGTGGTAGGATATTTACTGATAGGTACCATGTCAAGATCTTAAAAAAAGTTTTGAATCCATAATTCTTCTTTAGTTTCCTCATAAGGCACAATATACTTGGACTCTACCATAAAATTTGTGGCCACAACTTTGTTTGATCTCTTCCATCTCATAAGACCTATATTCAAAGTGAAGATGTATCCCATTTTTGACTTTATGTCATATTGATCTATTTTAAAACTATCATATGCATATCCTCTAATTACTAGTTCCCCATATCCTCCATAGACCAGGAACATATCCTTAGTATACCTTAAATACTTAAGGGTAGTATTGAATTACATCCAATGGCAGTCACCTAGATCATCTTGATATCTACCTACCGCACTTAATATATAGGAAATATCTATCCTAGTACATAGTATAACATACATGACTGACCTAATTTCTAATGTGTATGAAAGAATTTCCATTCTCTCACTTTCCTCATGTATTTTAGGACACATTTTCTTGGAAATATGAATGCCATATGATGCTAGAAACAATCCCCTCTTGAATTGTTCCATACTGAATCTCTTTAGTATCTTGCCAATGTATGTACCTTGACTTAGGTTTAGAAGTATCTTGGATCTATCATGATGGATCTTCATCCCAATAATATATGCTTCATTGCCTAAGTTTTTAATGGGGAATCATTTATTTAACCATATATTAACAAACTGTAAGACTAGTATTTCATTTCCTATGAGTAATATGTCATCAACATATACTATTAAGAAAATGACCGCCATACCACTAAACTGTTTATAGACATAGGTCTCGATTTCATTCTTTATGAAACCAATTTTCATTATGGACTCATCAAAAAATGTTCAATTACCTATATTATTTATCTAATCTATAAATGGATCTTTGTAACTTGCATACCTTGTTGTTATCCTTTGGAGTCACAAACCCTTCAAGTTGTGCCATATATACATCTTCATAAAGTTTGTCATTAAGGAAAGCTATTTTGACATCCATTTTCCTAATATCATAATAATGGAAGGTCGTAATTGAAATTATAATTCTGATGGATTTCGTCATTGAAACTGGTGAAAAGGTTTCATCATAGTAAATTCCTTGATTCTATTTAAACCCTTTTCTAACCAGTCATGCCTTATAGGTACTGAATTATACTTCCATGTAAAATTTATTCTTTAATACATATTTACAACCAATTATTATTACATATACTATAGGATCTACCAAAATCTAGACTTGGTTTTGTTACATAGAATCCATTTCAAAATTCATGGATTCTTCACACCTAGAAATATTTGTGCCACTTAATGCTTCCTTGAAGGTTATAGGATCATTGGTATCAACTAATAATGAGTCACCATCCTTGATTACTATAAAATAATAACATTATATTACTCTAACATCTCTTTCACTCTTATTTAGTACTTGTTTCTCTAAAATAGTTTCATCATCCATGGGGCTTTGTGGAATATGTTCTTGTACCAACTCTTTTGAACCTTGATCGTCGACTTCATTGAAGTATGTCTCACCCATACTATCTATTTTAGATATGTGATCCCTCTCAAGTAATATGGTGTTTCCTTCCACTATAACCTTTTTTTATGAGGGTTCGTATTGGTAAAATCCTCTTATTTCCTTGGGATATCCTATAAAGTTACACTTTGTGCCTCAGGATACAATTCTGTTTTCTAAAGAGGCCTTAACAAGCACTTCGCTTCCCCACACACATAAATTCGATAACATGGTTTTTCTTCCACTCAAAAATTAGTATGTAATACCATCTATCAATTTAGTTGGTACTTGGTTTAGTATGTGTGCAGCTGTTTGTAATTCATATCCCCAAAAATATAATGAAATACTCACATGACTCACCATTTATCTCACTATTTCCAACAAGGTTCAGTTCCTCCTTTCAAGTACACCATTCCACTAAGGTGTGTATGAAGGAATGAGTTGGGATAGGATCCCAAACTCCTGTAATTAATCAATGAAGTCTTGATTAAGATATTCTCCATCACATCCTAAGTGTATTTTCTTAATATTTTTACCAAGATGGTTCTCAACTTCATTCTTGTATTCATTGAATTTATTAAAATAATTTTACTTATACCTCATTAAGTATACATATCCATGTCTACTAAAATTTTCATTAAAAATTATAAAGTATGAGTACCTGCCCATTTATTCAATAGGAAATGGTCCACACACATTGGTATGAACTAATTAAATAATTTATTTATCCATTTCACATTTCCCACTAAATATGAATTTGGTCATTTTACCTTGTAAACTACGTGACATACACCAAGTGATTTTACTTTAAAAGAATCTAAATATCCATCTTTATGTAGTTTAGCTAAGATATTTTTGTTTACATGACATGGACGGTGATTCCAAATTTGGGTGTGGTATGAGTCATGTGAGGTTGTTTTTTTATCAATTTACATTACTTGTTTTGTGCAGTCCAACACATAAAGACCATTATTTAATTGTACCTTACCATAACAAATTCTATATTTATAAAAGAAGCAACATTTATTTTCAAATTTGAAAATAAAACCATCTATATCTATTTTGGATACTGATATAATATTATTTGTAACTAAAGGAACATAATAACAACCCTTTAAAAGCAATATCATCCCAGTTGGAAATATGAGGTGGTAGTCAATAATAGCTACAACAACAAATTTAGCTTTGTTGGTTGCTCGTATATCTACCTCCCCATAGTTAGTCTTTTTTAATCTACTTATTTCATGTATTTGAATACATATGTCAGCACCAAAAGCTATATCTAATACCCAATTTTTATAAATAGATAAATTTTACTCAATAAAAAATGCACCTGATGTTTCTCATTGCTTCATTGGTTGGGTATAGTTTATCTTATAGTGGAACTTCTTTCCACATGTAAAATAGACAACATCTTATTCCCTGTATTTTCCCTTTATCTTTCTATTCTTGGAAGGGTGTGAAGAATCTTTGTGATTAAAGATCTTTTCTTTCCATTTATATTTTTTCACTATAAGGATAAAAGGATTTTCGCGCTTTATATCTTTATCTACTTGGTGATGGGGAGAAAAAAGATCTGGTTGAGACTTCTCAATGTTGTTAATATTAAAATTTACAACAAAGTTGGAGAAGCTTTGAGGGAGTGATGATATAATGATATTGGTTCCTAGATATTTTGGGATTTTAAACCCTTAAACCTCTAGGAGATCAATGTAGCTGATGAGCTTGACTACAAGAGGTCTGGTTGGGAACCCTCTCTAATATTGTTCTGAAAAATTCCTTGTAAATCTCAAACCATTCCTATCTAGTTATCTCCAGTAAAGACCATAGAGGTTCTCAAGCATGCAATATGCATCCATGTTTTTGTAAGACTTCATGAGTTCACAAGACATATAATAAAGTATAAGACATTGAATGTTGACTATGTTGTTCATATGTTTCTCATAGACTAGAAACTCTTCATCACTCACCTCCTTAGCAAGAAGATTAAGAAATGAGGATTCTAGAATGTATTATTTCTATTCATGGTGAAAAACAACCTAAAGGCTTCAGTTCCATTCTTAGAAGTTACTTCCAGTTCAGAGGCTATCTTTATCCAATATTGATCCTGGGGATAATGTAGATAAAGATATTTCCATTTTATTATACAATTAAAATAGAATATTATTAGTACTTTTCTTGATTATAATTATGTGAAAAATAATAAATTAATTTATTTTCTTAATTATTAAATCTCTCATTATTTTATCAATTCCCAACATCCCTCACTATTGAACTCAAAATGTCTAGTTTCTAGGACATTATAGTGGAAAGGATCCATATTCCCCTTCACATAACCCTAATAAGGGTTGGTAAAGCTACTTTAATGTATTTAGGTAAGCAAGTCCTTTCCAACTGTAGGCTTGCATCTCCTTGATCTATTGAGTGGAATCCCCTATCCTGAAATCTTGAATTGGATTTCCTCAAAACTTTCCTCCAAATTACACCAATTCAAGCAAGGGATACTCTTCTTGATTCAAAATGGTGAATTCAAAACAAAACCTTCATAATAACTCCCCTTATAAAAGTAAGTGTTCCAAAAAGGGTTAGTCAAACACTTAGTTCTATTTAGTTTCATTCCTAATCAATTATTGGAAGGAAAATACTAAATTAATAATTAATTGAGGGATTTTAATTTATTATGCATGAATTTTATCTCATTTTATCCTTTACATGTCTTTTTAATATTAAGTGGGTGTTACTTAATTAATTAACAATGTTGGATAAAACATTTACATGTAATTCATTTATTTAATTTCTATCTTTGCACATTAATTTATTTATTTACATGATCATGGTCTTGTATCTATAAAATAAATAATTGCATAGAAAGAAATAAATACATAATTAAATTACTCATTCATGATATTTATCTAATTTTTGATTTAAAAAACGAACATTAAATCAACCTTTTATCCAAGGGAAATAAATCCTATCATCGGTCTTGGCATAAGTTACATCATTCCACTTGTCCACCTATGTATCACCCGAGTTTGCACTATAATGGTTCTATCTTGAACCGCCTCCACATGACTTGGGATACTCCAATAATTACATGTATTTATCACTCACACCCATGTGAGGGTAACCAAAGGATTGGTTAAAATGGTGTTATATAAATATCCTCATACACACGGGTCCTATATAATAATGGAGGGAGGGATGACAGTAATGTCATCATATTTAATTTAATAATAAATAATTGAAAACCCATGAAATAAATTAAATAAAAATATCCAATGCATACACAAGTCTTGGTCAAGCTCATGAATGGTTATACATGCAAAAAATATGTAAAAGTAACTGGATATCATTTGGTTCTTTATTTGTTATTTATTATTAAGGTAAGCATGTTTACATTAATTAATTAATTCCCTTTCATATTAATGGTCATCTGAACTTAATTATAGATACCCATCATTTATGGAATTCACATGAAATAAATGGAAAAACAAATAATGTCATGTATTTATTACAAAAAATTAATTTAGAATTTAAAATTATTTAAAACCATTATTAAATTTTTAAACACACAATTGTGTTCCAATCAATAAAAAAGGTATTAATGCTACAATTTTTTAATTTAATGTAATTTTTAATTATGTCCATTAATGGGAGACTACATGGAGTTTACATCCAGGTAAACGTTGTGTATCCAGATTGTCGTGTATCCAAGGTACATACCTGGGTTTGCGGTGTGTACCTCAACCAGTCTATACAACATGTACATACCAACTAAAAACTATGTGTGTGTTTTTCTGTGTTTTTAGGATACATGCTTGGGTCTTTGGTGTGTGTCTCGGTGGACTATATGGTGTATACAGTCTGGCTACACTCTGTGTATCTCTTTGAGTCATGTGTCTATTTTCTCACCGAGTGGATCAACGTGTTATTTGAATATAAGATTTTATAAACTATAAGTTGTTTTCACTACATACACATCGTGTATATCATAAATGCCCCAAGTTTTTAGTATCACATAGTTTTGACCGTGTGTAATGACCACACAGATTTCAAGATTTATGTCGTTAACTCGTGTAGACTACAATCATGTGGTAAGTTAGCTAGTTAACACATAGTATACACATCATGTAATTACAATGTGTCATGTTGTGTATCCCTTGATGCGTCCAGATATAGCACACTAGGGTACACGACATTTACTTCTGAGTACACTCTGTGTAACCCTATCTTATTGGCCAAAAATTGGAAGTTTCTCAATGGAATCTCTGATCATTCTTCATCTATTATTAAACCTTTAATAAATTGAAACACTAAATGAATCATGATTAATATGTTGAAGTATGTTAATTTAAATTGAATTAAAGAACGAATGACGTGAAATGAAAATATAACCACAAATGCACATAGATCAAAAATAAAATAAATAATTATAAATTTAAACATGGATTCTCTGATACCACTTGTTGGTTTCAGGTACAGTGGAAGTGTACGGTGGTGGGTGACATATTAAAATTTCTTTTAATATCATTGCTTGAAACCACGAGCTAGGATCTTTCATGTTAAATTTATAATTGTTTTATTTAATATCTAAATAAATGAATACCTAGGATTATCAAATTTCTTCATTGATGAATGTTTATCATCTAAAAAGACCCTTTTGGATTTCCTTCATTGCACTGTAAGGATCCAAGGATAGAATCCATCTAGTGGTGATCCACACGTGCTGCTATGATCTCCAAGAAACGCCACTCGATCTCCATGTGCTAACATAGAAAATCAAATATATTTAATTGTTTATTCTTGATTGTTCATTCTTAAGTATTAAATAAATATCTCTTGCATTTATCATTCTTGAGAGGGAGATAGAAGGAGGATTCTTGAGAGAATTTTTTGTGTTCAACAAATCTGTCTTTTTTTATTGCACATTGATACTTCACATAATAGACATGACCATCTATTTATAGAGCTAGGGTTTATGTTAAAATAATAATTTAATTTCATGTCATCCATTAAAAAATATCATAACATTTTATGGAAACCCATTCCACATAATAATATTATTATTATTATTTTGTGGCATGCACCAACTTTCACAAATTGATAAATAATATTTACCATCTTGTAAATAATTATTTATCACTGGATATAGTCTTGGTTTATTCGAACTACTCTATATTTATTGAATACCTAAATAAATATTTTATTTATAAATAAATATTTCATTCACATATGGATCAATAAATATTTATTTAATATTAAATAAAATAAATCAATATATTTTTATTCACATGCTGGTGAATAAATATTTATTAAATTTATGTGATCAATATAACTTGAATAAAATTATTCCTCAACCTTGAGAATAATATTTATTTCATTAATTAAATTCAAATAGAGTTTAATAGAGATTAATGGAAACACTTAGTGTGTGACCCTCTAGGATTCATTCATATTGGCATTAGACGGGCTTGACTAAAGTCCAATATTACTATCTAGCAATAGGTTAAGGCACCCAAGAGAAAGAACTTAATATCGTAACGTCAAAAACCACATATGAATACTCACTGTGTAATATAATATCTTTGTCATAATATCTCATAAAGTAGGTTTCACGATGGTTTCATCAACCTATATGCTTGATATGTATTTATTTGACTATCAGAAATAAGCACATCATTACACCATGGCCATGGAATTTAGGGAGAGAGTTATATTCCAATAAAAGGGTTGAGATATCATCTTTCATAATGATGGTAGGTAAAAATCCTTCCTTGAAATATCCATTAATTACATTTCAATCACAACTCACCCAACGTACCCTACTTACCACCAATATATGGTGTGATGGTTTTCATCAGTAAATCTAAGTGCGCAAGTTATGTCATACACCAATGATAATATTAAAGTCTAAGGAAAATTACACATACTCAGAGATAGGAATATTTAATGACACCAAAATATGCATAATTCCTATTGGAGGGTCTGTTTTTATAATATTCCATCTTGGGCATTACCAAGTACGAACTTCATGAGGAGAATCATCATCTTCTTACGAGTAATCACACATGATGTTCAAAATACTATGAGTCCCATAATAGTATGTTATCCAACTACAAAACTGTATTCAGAATATTATCAGATCACTTAAAGGTTCTCATCATAACGGGAAACTATTATAACCTTATAAATGTGACAAATACTCTAAGACATTATTACATTAAATCCATGTAGAACAATGAACAATATATCATAATATGTTTAATTAATATTCAATACATAGAATATACATGTAATCAAAGTAAAAATAGTTGGTTCTAGGAAATGAAATCCAAAATATGGTAAGATCACTTATTATTGGTAGAGTTTGCCTATAATAATAGATATCATTCTATGATCATCATAACACCTTTCAAGGCCTTGTATGGGAGAACCTTTAGGTCACCCTTGAGTTAGACTGAGATTTGTGTGGCATCACTACAAAAAAAAACTCGAATTAGTGACACTTTCATTTTTAATTAGCGACGTTTTAAAACATTGCTAATTAATTTACCACCATTTCTTAAAACATTGGTAAATGAGGTGTCACTAATTCAGCTATGTTTATAAACATATCCAGTTTATTGATGTTTTTAAATGTCAGTAAGTAGAAATATTTATAAGCGTCACTAAATTGGAGAGGCTTATAAATGCCTCTATTTAGCAACACCTTATTTACCGACATTTCTAATAAACATCGGTAAATAAACAATGATAAACTAGTGACCTTTATAATCATCTCTATTTACCAATAGCTCATTTAAGGAAGTTTTTTAGAAATGGCAGTAAAGAAATGTTGGTAAATCACGCATCATTTACTGATGTTTTTTTAGAAAATGTCAGTAAATAAAACCTTGCAATTATTTATTAAAATTCATTATTTATTAGGTATTTTTTTGAAAATGATGCATATCTTTTTTCAGATTTCATTCATACCCCCCCCCCCCCCGTGTTCCCACCCTTCCTACTCCCCCATAAAACGTCAGTAAATCAAACTTCATCATTTTTTAATTCATAATTTATTTGGTATTTTTTGAAAATGATGCATGTTTTTTTCAGATTTCATTTATACCCCCCCCCCATTCTCACCCTTCTCACTCCCCTAGAAAATGTCAGTAAATCAAACCTCATCATTATTTTTTTTTTTAAATCCTAATTTATTAGGTATATTTTTTAAAAAATATGCATATTTTTTCTGATTTCATTCATACCCTCCCCCCCCCCCCACATTCCCACCCTTCCTACTCCCCCTCCAATTACCTATCCCATTTCCCACTACCCATTCCCCCTCCAATTCTTGTCCCCTTGTGCCTGCTCCACCCCTCCCATTCTCACTCCCTCCCCCTCCCAATCCCCGTATTCCCACCCTTCCCTCTCTCCCACCAATTCCCCCTTCTTTCATTTCTCGCTCCCTCCCCTATTGTATTCCCTCTTCCCACTCCATCCCTCTCTTGGAATTATTTATCCCCCTCTATTTAACAATGTTTTTTAGAAATGATGGTAAACAAAGGTCGGTAAATCGCACATAATTCACCAATATTTTTTATAAAACATCGATAAATCAAACCTCATCATTATTTTTTTTAAATCACAATTTCTCTGGTATTTTTTTTAAATTATGCATTTTTTGGGATTTTTTTCATACCCCATGCATTCCCACCCTTCCCGCACCCCCAAAAAAATGTTGGTAAATCAAAATTCGTCGTTATTTTTTAAAAAATTCATAATTTATTTGGTATTTTTTGAAAATGGTGCATTTTTTTTTTGAATTTCCTTTATACCCTGCTCCCCCCATGTTCCCACCCTTCCCTCTCCCCCATAAAATGTCGGTAAATCAAACCTTTTCATTATTTTAAAAAAAATCATAATTTCTCTAGTATTTTTTGAAAATGATACATATTTTTTTAGATTTCATTCATACACCACTCCCCCGCCCCACACTCCCACCCCCCCCCCCTCTAATTCCCCCTCCCATTTCCCACTTCTCGGTCCCCCTCCAACTCTCATCCCATGTTCCTGCTCTACCCCTCCCATTCCCGCTCCCTCCCCCTCTCATTCACTGCATTCCCACCCTTCCCACTCACTCTCTAATTCCCCCTTATCCCATTTCTGACTCCCTCCCCTACTAAATTCCCACTTTATGCTCCATACCTCCCCTCGAATTCCCACTCCCCCTCCATAGTAATAGTGGCAAAAAAACATCGGTAAATCACACATCATTTACCGGTGTTTTTTTTGAAAATGTCGGTAAATCAAAACTCAACATTATTTTTAAAAAAATTAATAATTTCTCTAGTTTTTTTAAATAATGCATTTTTTTTATTTCATTCATACCCCCACCCCCACCCCCCATGTTCCCACCCTTCCCGCTCCCCCAGAAAACATCAATAAATCAAACTTCATTATTATAATTTTTTAATTCATAATTTCTCTAGTATTTTTTGAAAATGATGCATATTTTCTTTCATATTTCATTCATACCCTGCTCCCCCCCCCCCCCACATTCTTGCCCTTTCTTCTCCCCCGGAATGTAACATCCCAGGTAAATAAAGAATAAAACATTTTCATATTTATTAATATTTACGAATTAAATATTAATTTTACTTTAAAGGGGTCTCTATGTTCGATAGCGTACCCGATACGAAACAAAGAGTTTCTTTGAAATCTTACGTTGCACACTAGTAATAAAATAATATTATTTTAAATGGTAGTTAACACGTAGCCGTTGTATTAGCGGGAATGAATAGAAATAACTAAAATATGATTATATATGTTTTTTAAATGTTTTTACATTTATCCAATAAAGGATAAAGGCTTAAAATATGAAAATAATTCAATTTTAGGCATATATACTCTAATTTTCACTAAAGGTCCACTTATCGCCTTTTGATGGTGAACCCTCTTTAAATATAGTTTTGGTAACTTTTATAGATTATATTGGACCAAATAAAATTCTTATTTAGAATCGGGACATCAAAATTTACTTTGTGTAAATTTTTGGTATTTTTCCAACAAAGTTCATTTTTTAATGAATAGTAAAAAATGTTGTATTTTAATTCAAAACCTCTTTTTAATCTAATTTATTTATATGATTAGATTATCTTTTTAATTGGTTTTAAAGTTAAATTAGAATATATTTTTACCATTTAATCCAATAGTGGTCATTGGAATTAATTTCACTTTGAAATTGGACTTAAACTAGTGTCAATCTTTTGATATATATTTTTTCATAAAAACACGCTATTTCTTCTAACAGCGGGAATTAATTATTAAATTAATTAATGTAACTTATATGATTTTAATTTTCTAAAATAGATATCATTTTTGAATTCGGAATATCAAATATATCTTAGGGTGAAGTTTTGGTATTTTTCTGAAAAACTTCAATTTTTAATGAATAGTGAAACCACTAAGTGGTGCTTAAAAAACTGATTTTTCGTTTAAATGAAATTTTACAACCTCTGTGTTTTGAATTTCAAAAATCCTACATACATGGTTATCATTAATAATTAAAATGTGGTTCAATGGGATTAAAATAATTTTTTGGTGAATAGTAACTTTTAAGTTTTGAATCGCGATTAGAGGTAATTAGTGTAATTTAAGGTAAAAATAATGTTTTAATAATATGAAATAACCTTGAAAAATGTCCTGCCCTTATTTAATGTGTCATGTCCGACCAAGACAATCCATGGGTCAACTTGGGGACCCCATGAAGCCACCTTGGTAGGAAAATGACATTAATAACTTTTTATTTAATGTTAAAATGAAAATGTCACAAACATGTGTTGTTTTACTAAAACAATTTTTACATGTGGTTATACAAGTCATATTTTTTACTATAAATATTCATTAGAAATATAAAAAGATTTCATACATCATGATATTTATTTTATAATTTTTAGACATTAAATAAATTAAATTATTTATGACACCATGATGATTCAGCGATTACCTCATTATTTAACGATTTAAATAAAATGAAAAGATAATGTAAAATCTAAAACCTACACTTGTCAAAAACCTATTGGATGGGTGGATTTATAACTCTTATCACCTTATACTCTAAATATATAATTTTGGGACCTTTAAAATCTGAAAATCATTTTATAATAAAGTAACCTTTTATAACTTTCCAAGAGTGCCCCTCCTCTCCTCTTATAAAAGGCCCACACCTCTACCACCTTACCCACACCTATCAAGCATTTGGATCAGCCAAACCCTACCCATTTTATCTCTCCACATCCCTATATTACTCCTAGAAGCCTCACTTTGGGCAGAAGTCTTTCCAAGGAAGTCTTTGAGCTCAAATCAAAAAGAGTTACCCGATTTAAAGGTAGTGTCTTCTCTTGTGTTCTTATGTTTTATTTTGCTTCTCCAACCCCCTAAAATATTTCTATTCATTTCTTTTGTAACAAAACCAGTATATTAAATATACTAGTATGTTGTTATGTGAATTATTCGAGCTAAACTTACACACACCTTCGTCTAATGGTTAAAGAACATAATGTTTCTGTGGATGGCGAATTTCTGCCTCACGAAATGATGATTGTTCAATATTATTTTAACACCTTTCATGGTGGCCATTAATATGTCAATATATTTATATATGATATATATTATTTTTATGTATTCCTTATGCTTCTGTATTTTTCATTTGTGGCATACATTTATGGTTTCCATTGTGGGTAAACACGATAATTTCATTTTAGGAAGTGCGGACTACCGCCCCCTCAAAGTGATTTGATTCGTTAATGCCATATGTAGGATGTATAAAGGATGGAGCTAATGTTATTATATATGATGTTATACTTGAATTATAATATACCCTTATATAATTATGATTTCACTCCATTAAATACGAAATAGAAATGAAAGTAGCACTCATGCGTACGTACGGCTTACCGTCTCCATGAACGGTGCATTTCATTTCTTACCTCTAAATGTTATGTACTGTTATAAATACATGTATATTCTAGATATATATGAAATATGGGATATCTAAATCATTAATATCATTCTGGATATAATGAACCTTTGACCACATAAACAACATGTAATTCTAAGAAGTCCATTTTTGACTTACGTACCAAATATCGACAAAACGAACTTTATTAAATTAAATGATTACATAACATTTATAACGTGGAAATAAGTTATATAAAAGGAATAATAAACTTGAAAAAGGTTCTTAAGCAAGTATAAATTAACTTTAGTTTATTATTCAGGAGATTAAAGAGCAATCGAGTCACGTCGGACACGAGGTAAGGGAACTTCTTAACCCAATTTCTGTTCTTTGGGTTAATCTCCTACTTTCAAATTATGTCATGATATTATTATGTCCTATCTTTTATTTGTAATTTCTTTATGTGTAATTATAGTGAATACACATAATAGATCTATTTTATTTAAAAAAATTATCTTTATATGGGACTTCGTCTCAATCTCCTTTCATTGAGGCATATTTTGTTTTATACACAACTTTCTTTTATACGGTGTATAAACCCCTTTGACTTTTACGTTTATTAAAAGGGAATATTTTTTATACGAAGTGTTTACTAAACAACAAAAGTGAATGTTTTTATTTGTCGTACGTATGCGGCGACAGCTACTTCTCTGCCGTCGTGACCATTATTTGAGTTTCGGCTTCCTCTACAAGCCATAACTTTTTTTTGAATGAAAAATAAATATCATGTTTTACTTTTCTTTTATTTTGGTATTGAAAATGGTTTTCATATTGTTTTTATTATATCAATGTGTTGTATTGATATCTTGTGATTGAAATGTGGAAATGTTATGTTTCCTTTATGCATGTTTTACGTGATACGATTATGTTATGGTTCTTGGGCATTGTTTTGAAGATGGGTGGTTCCGTGATAAATTAAGGGCGGGTGAGCCTGATATATCTCTCCAATGTATTGGGTAATGCGAAGGAGTTAAACGTTAAGGTTTCTCTAAAGAGATTTAGGTAATATACTGTGATGGGTGTTCCAAACGTAACCATGAGGGTTACTCCCTACGTAAGAATGTTATGAATGCCTCAAGTTACCTTTATGTCTTATGATTTCTATGATTTATTCATGATTTGATGAGTTATATGATTATGTTTTATGAGTAAAATATGATTCCATTCATGGACTAATGTTTTCATTTCGTACTTTTATATCCCTTACTGAGCTTTTTATGCTCATCCCAAGTTTTTGAAATGTTTTTCACAGGTCAAGGGAAAGGTACATGATGTGATGATAGTATCAAGGAAGTTTCGAGAAAGAATCCATGTTTTATTTTAAATATGATTCCATTGATGGAAAAAATGAGTACTATCTTTTATGTAACCACTTTGTTTAAATGTGGAATGTAATTCATGTTTTATGATCTAATTATCTAAAAACTCTAAACCTGAAAATATCCTCAATGTGAATTATTCATTTAATTCAATATTAAGTAAGGTTTAAGGTCTGGGCCTTATAGTTGGTATTAGAGGTCGTTTTAGACAACTTTAGGAGTTAGAATTCTATTAAATGATTATCCATAAATATTTTTTTATGGTCAAATTGAAATGATATAGCATTTGAATATTACCATGTTGCTTCTCCTAAGATATTTATGTGTTAAGAATGGTTTTTCATAGAGGAAACAGAACAGATTTTCTGGGAAGGCATACAGAGGGAAATGACCTTTCAAATTATTATCCTGAGATGGTCAGAATCATAACTAAACAGTTTGTTGTAGTGATGGCTCAGTTGACTCAGGTGAAAAATTTTGGTTGTTTTTATTGATGATATTTTGGTGTTTTCTAAAAGTAAATAGGATCATGAAAGTCATTTAAGGGTTATCTTGCAAACCTTAAAATAAAAGAAACTGTATGGAAAATTTAGAAAGTGTGAGTTCTGGTTACAAAAAAATTCTTTCCTTGGTCATATTGTTTCTAAAGATGGCATAACTGTTGATCCTGCTAAAACAAAAGTTGTTGAAGAATGGACAAGACCCAAAAATGTAACTGAGATCCGTATTTTTCTTGGTTTGGCAGGTTACTACCAAAGGTTTGTTGAAATTTTTTCATGGTTATCTAGTCCAATGACTAAGCTAACTCGGAAGGGTGTTAAATTTATCTGGACAAAAGAATGTGATGATTGTTTTCAGGAGTTTAAAAGAAGATTGTTTAATGCTCCAGTTTTGGCACTTCCTTCCAGAAATGGTGAGTTTGTTATCTACAGTGATGCTTCATTGAAAGGACTTGGTTGCGTCCTAATGCAGAATGATCAGGTAATTGCTTATGCTTCACGACAGTTGAAAACTCATGAGGTAAATTACCCTACACATGATTTGGAATTAGCTGCTGTTTTTTTCGCTTTAAAAATTTAGAAGCATCATTTGTATGGAGTAAAGTGTGAAATATATAATGATCACAAAAGTTTAAAGTATATATTCACTCAGAAATAATTGAACATGAGACAGAGGAGATGGCTATAATTAATCAAGTATTATGATTGTACAATTCATTACCATCCGGGAAAAGAAAATAAAGTGGTTGATGCTTTGAGTCGAAAAAGTAATGCTTCATTAACAATGTTGTATTTGGAACGTGATCCTTTGGTTAAGGATTTGATGAACTTTGGAATAGAATTTGTTAGTGCAGGAAGTTATTCTGTTTTGTTTCAAGTATCAGTGAGATCATCTCTATCAGACAGAATTAAGCAAGCACAGAAGCAAGACAGCGAGTTGCGGAAAAAGGTATAGCTGGTTCAAAAGGGTAAGTTGCCTGAATTCAACATTGATAATGATTGTGTTTTGAGATTTGGGAAGAGATTTTGTGTGCCTTGTGATTCACAGTTGAAGAGAGAGTTGTCATGTGAAGCTCATAGTTCTCCGTTTTCAGTTCATCCAGGCAGTACTAAGATGTATAGAGATCTTTGGGAGTATTACTGGTGGGATGGAATGAAAAGGGATATTGCTGATTTTACTGTGAAGTGTTTGACTTGTCAACAGGTAAAAGCAAAGCGGTAGTTACTAAAAGGGATGATTCATCCTTTACCAGTACCAGAGTGGAAATGGGAGAATATATCCATGGACTTCATTGTGGGATTGTCGAAGACACATCGAGGTAATAATCCAATCTGGGTTATTATTGATCGCTTGACTAAATCTGCTCATTTCCTTGCTATACGAGATACTTTTTTCCCTAGATCAACTTTCCCGTTTGTATCTTAAAGAGATATTCAAGTTACATGGAGTTCCTCTCTCCATTGTATCTGATCGTGATCCCAGGTTTACTTCTAACTTTTGGAAAGGCCTTCAGAAGTCGTTGGGTACTGAATTAAATTTTATTATAGCTTTTCATCCTTAATCAGATGGGAAGTTAGAACAAACAATTTAGACTTTGGAGTATATGCTATGTGCTTGTTCGATGGATTATCAGGGAAGTTGGGACCAACATCTTTCTTTGGTTGAGTTTTCTTATAATAACAGTTTTCATTCCAGTATACAGATGGCTCCATTTGAGGCATTATATGGTAAACGGTGTCGAACTCCAGCTTTTTGGGATGAAGTGGGTGAAAGGAAGCTGATGGGACGAGAATTGGTAGAAGAAATGGAAGAAAAAGTTCAGTTGATTCAGAAACACATGAGAACAGCTCAGAGCAAGTAGAAGAGTTATGCGGATAACCGGAGGAAGGATCTATCTTTCAAGGTAGGTGATCATGTTTTTTTCAAAGTTTCACCATGGAAAAGTGTGATGTGGTTCGGTAAGAAAGAAAAGCTGAGTCCAAGGTTCATTGGACCATATGAAATTCTAGATAAAGTTGGATCAGTTGCTTACTGAGTGGCTTTACCTCTGAGTTTATCTCAGGTACACAATGTTTTTTATATTTCGATGTTGAGAAAGTATATGCAAGATTCATCTCATGTTTTGAGCCTAGAGGTAGTTCAGTTGGAAGAGAATCTCTCTTATGAAGAAAAACCAGTCCAGATTCTTGACCGAAGAGAGAAAGTGTTGAGAAATAAGGTAATTCACCAGGTAAAGGTTTTGTGGAAAAACCATATGGTTGAAGAGGAAACGTGGGAATCTGAAAATTCTATGAGGGATAAATACCCCCACTTATTTTGATAAGTGAATAAAATTGTGAGGACGCAATTCCCAAAATGGGGGAAGGATGTAACATCCCAGGTAAATAAAGAATAAAACTTTTTCATATTTATTAATATTTATGAATTAAATATTAATTTTACTTTAAATGGGTTGCTATGTTTGATAGCATACCCGATACACAACAAAGAGTTTCATTGAAATCTTACGTTGCACACTAGTAATAAAATAATATTATTTTAAATGGTAGTTAACACGTAGTCGTTGTATTGGCGGGAATGAATAGAAATAACTAAAATATGATTATATATGTTTTTTAAATGTTTTTACATTTATCCAATAAAGGATAAAGGCTTAAAATACGAAAAGAATTCAATTTTAGGCATATATACTCTAATTTTCACTAAAGGTCCACTAATCGCCTTTTGATGGCGAACCCTCTTTAAATATAGTTTTGGTCACTCTTATACATTCTATTGGACCAAATAAAATTCTTCTTTAGAATCGGGACATCAAAATTTACTTTGTGTAAATTTTTGGTATTTTTCCGATAAAGTTCATTTTTTAATGAATAGTGAAAATATTGTATTTTAATTCAAAACCACTTTTTAATCTAATTTATTTATATGATTAGATTATCTTTTGAATTTTTTTTAAAGTGAAATTAGAATATATTTTTACCATTTAATATAATAGTGGTCGTTGGAATTAATTTCACTTTGAAATTGGACTTAAACTAGTGTCAATCTTTTGATATATATTATTTCATAAAAACACGCTATTTGTTCTCACAGTGGGAATTAATTATTAAATTAATTAATGTAACTTATATGATTTGAATTTTGTAAAATATACAACATTTTTCATTTCCGAATATCAAATATATCTTAGGGTGAAGTTTTGGTATTTTTCTGAAAAACTTCAATTTTTAATGAATAGTGAAACCACTAAGTGGTACTTAAAAAACTGATTTTTCGTTTAAATGAAATTTTACCACCTCTGTGTTTTGAATTTCAAAAATCCGACATACATGGTTGTCATTAAGAAGTAAAATGTGGTTCAATGGGATTAAAATAATTTTTTCGTGAATAGTAACTTTTAATTTTTTAATCGCGATTAGAGGTAATTAGAGTAATTTAAGGTAAAAATAATGTTTTAATAATATGAAATGACCTTGACACATGTCCTACCCTTATTGGATGTGTCATGTCTGACCAAGACAATCCATGGGTCAACTTGGGGACCCCATGGAGCCACTTTGGTTGGAAAATGACATTAATAACTTTTTATTTAATGTTAAAATGAAAATGTCACAAACATGTGTTGTTTTACTAAAACAATTTTTACATGGGGTTATACAAGTCATATTTTTTACTATAAATATTCATTAGAAATATAAAAATATTTCCTAAATCATGATATTTTGTTTATAATTTTTAGACATTAAATAAATTAAATTATTTATGACACCATGATGATTCAGCGATTACCTCATTATTTAACTATTTAAATAAAATGACAAGATAATGTAAAATCTAAGACCTACACTTGTCAAAAACCTATTGGATGGGTGTATTTAGAACTCTTATCACCTTATCCTAGAAATATATAATTTTGGGACCTTGAAAATCCGAAAATCATTTTATAATAAAGTAACCTTTTATAACTTTCCAAGAGTGCCCCTCCTCTCCTCTTATAAAAGGCCCCCACCTCTACCACCTTACCCACATCTCTCAATCCATTGGCTCAAAAAAACCCTTCCAATTTTGTCTCTCCACATCCCTCTATTACTCCTAGAAGCCTCACTTTGGGCAGAAGTCTTTCCAAGGAAGCCTTTGAGCTCAAATCAAAAAGAGTTACCCGATTTAAAGGTAGCGTCTTCTCTTGTGTTCTTATGTTTTATTTTGATTATCCAACCCCCTAAACTCATTATATTCCTTTATTTTGTAACAACACAAGTATCTTAAATATAATAGGATGTTTTTATGTGAAGTATTCGAGCTAAAATTACACACACCTTCTTCTAATGGTTAAATAACATAATGTTTCTGTGGATGGAGAATTTATGCCTCATGAAACGATGATTGTTCAATATTATTTTAACACCTTTCATGGTGGCCATTAAGATGTCACTCTATTTATATATGATATATATTATGTTTATGTTTTCCTTATTCTTCTGTATTTTTCATTTGTGTCATACCTTTATGGTTTCCATTGTGGGTAAACACGATAATTTCATTTTAGGAAGTGCGGACTACCGCCCCCTCAAAGTGATTTGATTTGTTAATGCCATATGTGGGACGTATAAAGGATGGAGTTAATGTTATTATATATGATGTTATACTGGAATTATAATATACCCTTATATAATTATGATTTCACTCCATTAAATACGAAATAGAAATAAAAGTAGCGCTCATGCATACGTACGGCTTACCGTCTCCATGAACGGTGCATTTCATTTCTTACCTCTAAATGTTATGTACTATTATAAATACATGTATATGCTGAATATTTATGAAATATATGATATCCAAATCATGAATATAATTCTGGATATAATGAACCTTTTACCACATAAACAACATGTAATTGTAAGAAGTCCATTTTTGACTTAAGTACCAAATATCGACAAAACGAACTTTATTAAATTAAATGATTACATAATGTTTATAACATGGAAATAAGTTATATAAAAGGAATAATAAACTTTAAAAAGGTTCTTAAGCAAGTAGAAATTAACTTTAGTTTATTATTCAGGAGATTAAATAGAAATCGAGTCATGTCGGACACGAGGTAATGGAACTTCTTAACCCAATTTCCGTTCTTTGGGTTAATCTCCTAATTTCAAATTATGTCATGATATTATTATGTCCTATCTTGTATTTGTACTTTCTTTATGTGTACTTATAGTGAATACACATAATAGATCTATTTTATTTAAAAAAATTATCTTTGTATAGGACTTGTCTCAATCTCCTTTCATTGAGGCATATTTTGTTTTATACACAACTTTCTTTTATACGTTGTGTAAACCCCTTTGACTTTTACATTTATTCAAAAGGAATCTTTTTTATACGAAGAATTTACTAAATGACAAAAGTGAATGTTTTTATTTGTCATAGGTATGCGGCGACAACGACTTATCTGCCGCCGTGACCATTATTTGAGTTTCGGCTTCCTCTACAAGCCATAACTTTTTTTTGAATGAAAAATAAATACCATGTTTTACTTTTCTTTTATTTTGGTATTGAAAATGGTTTTAATATTGTTTTTATTATATCAATGTGTTGTATTGATATCTTATGATTGAAATGTGGAAATGTTATGTTTTCTTTATGCATGTTTTATGTGATACGATTATGTTATGGTTCTTGGGCATTGTTTTGAAGACTGGTGGTTCCGTGATAAACTAAGGGCGGGTGAGCCTGATATAGATCTCCAATGCATTGGGTAATGCGAAGGAGTTAAATTTTAAGGTTTCTCTGAAGAGATTTAGGGAATATATTGTGATGGGTATTCCAAACGTAACCATGAGGGTTACTCCCTACGTAAGAATGTTATGAATGCCTCAAGTTACCTTTATGTCTTATGATTTCTATGATTTATTCATGATTTGATGAGATATGTGATTATGTTTTATGAGTAAAGTATGATTCCATGCATGGACTAATGTTTTCATTTCGTACTTTTATATCCTTTACTGAGCTTTTTATGCTCATCCCAAGTTTTTGAAATGTTTTTCACAGGTCAAGGGAAAGGTACATGATGTGATGATAGTGTCAAGGAAGTGTCAAGAAAGAATCCATATTTTATTTTAAATATGATTTCATTGATGGGAAAAATGAGTACTATCTTTTATGTAACCACTTTGTTTAAATGTGGAATGTAATGCATGTTTTATGATCTAATTATCTAAAACTCTAAACCTAAAAAGATCCTCAATGTGAATTATTCATTTAATTCAAGATTAAGTAAGGTTTAAGGTCGGGGACTTATACAGAAAACATTGATAAATCAAACCTCTTCATTATATTTTTTTAAAATTTCATAATTTTTCTGGTATTTTTTGAAAATAATGCATATTTTTTTCAAATTTCATTTATACCCCAATCCCTCCCCCTCTCATTCCCTGAGTTCACACCCTTCCTGCTCCCCCCTCCAATTCCCCCTCCCATTTTCCACTTCTCATTCCCCCTCTAATTCTTGTTCCCTCTGCCTTCACCCCCTCTCATTCCCTGCATTCCCACCCTTCCCACTCCCCCTCCCATTCTCTCTCCCTCCCCCTCTCATTCCCCAAATTCCCACCCTTTCCACTCTCCCCTCCTATTTCCTGCTTTTTGGTCCCTCTCCAATTCCCATTCCCTCTCCCACCCTTCCCTCTCTCCCTCAAATACTCCTTCTCTCATTTCCCACTCCCTCCCCTATTTCATTCCTACTTCCCCCTCCATCTCTCCCCTGGAATTCCCGCTCCCCCTCTATTTCCCCTCTCCCATTCCTACTTCCTATTACATCACACTTCCCTAGCATTCCCACCCTTCCCCTACTATCGCATGGTCCTACCCGCCTCCCGTCTTCTCCTATGCATGCCCTTAAAAAAATAATCTCATTGAGAATCGAACCATAATTCACCCCTACCATTTACCGCTTCCCAGTCCCCCTCCAATTCTCGTTCCCTATTCCTCCACCCCCTCCCATTCCCACTCCCTCCCACTCCCATTCCCCACATTCCCATCCTTCCAGTTCCCCCTCTCATTTACCACTTCTTAGTCCCCCTCCAATTCTCATTCCTGCTCCCACCCTTCCCACTCTCCCTCTAATTCCCTCATCTCTTATCTCACACTCCCTCCCCTACTGCATTCTCGCTTCCTGCTCCGTCCACCCCCTAGTATTCCCACTCCCCCACCATTTCCCCCTCTCCCATTCCCACTTCCTGTTACCTCCCCCTTCCCCTGCTACCACACGGTCCTACCCGCCTCCCGTCTGCTACTATGCACGTCCTTAAAAAAATAAGTTCACTAAGAATCAAACCACGATTCACCAACAATACCAACTGAAGGCCTAACCAACTTAGCTACAATTTTTTATTGTTTTTTCATTGTATTATGTTATATATATATATATATATCATTATTTGAAAAAATAATAATATATATATATATATATCATTATTTGAAAAAATAATAATATATATATACCCATATATTAATATATATATGTGTGTATATGTATATGTATATTTATTTTATATTATATATGTGTGTTTATATTATATTTTATATCTTTATATTTTATATTGGTATTTTATATATGCATTTGTGTGTGTGTGTGTTTATATTATATATATGTGTGTGTGTGTGTGTGTGTTTGTGTGTGTGTGTGTATAAATATATATATGTACATAAATATAATTAGAGTTATAAATTTATATACACATTCCCACACCCACACCCACATATATAATTAGCCATATTTTAAAACACTCATAAAAATGCCACTAAAATAGTCACATTTTTTTAAAAATGTGACTAAATTTTAAAAAAAAAATTATTTTCTATTATATTTATATTTATATATTTATAGATTTCATTATTAAAAATCAATATTATATATATGTTTAGATTTTAGATTTTATATTTTATATTTTATATTTTGTGTGTATATATATATGTGTGTGTGTGTGTTTATATTTTATGTGTGTGTGTGTGTTTATATTTTACATATATGTTTATATTTTATGTTTATATATACATATATTTATATTTATATTATATATGTGTGTTTATGTTTTATATTATATAAATATATGTTGATGTTTTATGTTTATATTATATATATGTGTGTGTGTGTGTTTATATTATATATATATATATATATATATGTTTATATATATATATATATATTATATTATATGTTTACATTAATATATTTATTTATTTATTTCTTTATTTATGTGTGTGTGTGTGAATATATATGTGTATCTATACATATACATATATATATAATTATTATTATAAATTTACATATATGTATATATATATATATATAATTAGCCATGTTTTAAAACATTGATAAAAATGTCACTAAAATAGACAAGTTTTCTTAGAAATGTGACTAAATTTAAAATATATATGTATTTTTATATATAAATATATGTATATATATATATATATTTATATATTTGTGTGTGTTTAAATATATATAAATATATATATATTTTTATATATATGTTTAAATATATGTGACTATGTTTATAAATACACACACACATATATATATATATATATCTAAATATATATTTACATCGATGTAGGGAAATGGTCTATATAAATATATATATATATCTAGCGATATTTCCTGAAAAAGGTCACTAATTTAGCGACACTTCTAAGGAAACATCGCTAAATTATTAACGTTTTTAGAAAACGTTGCTAAATTAGTGACGATTTGGAGGAAACGTCGCTAAATTAGCGACAATTTTGAGGAAATGTTGCTAAATTACAGACTCTTTAGAGTAAACTTCACTAAATTAGCGATTATTTTGAGGAAACTTCTCTAAATTAGTGACGCTTTGGAGGAAACATCATTAAATTAGTGATGATTTTGAGGAAACGTCGCTGAATTAGCAACGCTTTTGAGGAAACATCACTAGATTAGTGACGCTTTTAAGGAAACGTCACTATATTAGTGATGCTTTGAGGAAACATCTCTATATTAGCGACTCTTTGAGGAAATGTCATTATATTAGTGACGATTTCGAGGAAACATCACTAAATTAGTGATGCTTTTAAGGAAATGTCACTAAATTAATGACACTTTTGAGGAAACGTTTCTAAATTAGCGACGCTTTTGAGGATACATCACTAAATAAGAGATGCTTTTGAGAAAATGTCTCTAATTTAGCAATGTTTTCAATAAATTTTGCTAATTTATCAATATTTTCAGGAAACATCGTTAAATTAGCAACATTTCCTGAAAAACATCGCTAAAAAAGAATCACTAAATACCATGTGTCTCGTCATATTATATTACCCAATCACAAAACTATATTAAGAATATTATCATAACACTTCAAGGTTCTCATCATAATACAGAATTGTTATAACCTTATCAATGTGATAAATACTCTTGAAAACTATTACATTAAATCCATGTAAAACAATGAATAATATATAATAAAATGTTTAATTAATATTCAATACATCAAATATATATGTAATAAATGTACAAAGATTTGGTTCTAGGAAACCAAATCCAAAATATGGTAGGATCCCTTTTTATTGGTAGAGTTTTCCTATAATAATATATATCGCTCTACGATCAGTATAACACCTTTCAAGGCCTTGTATGAGAGAACCTTTAGTTTACCATTATGTTGGACTGAGATTTGTGTGTCATCTCTTATTGGTCCAAAGATGGTGTAGGTGACAATGGAGAAATTTTAGGTGATCCATGAGCATATGAGGATATCCCAGATCCAACTGACATCGTAGACCCTTGGAGTTTAAGTAGGGAGACCATGTTTTCCTAAAATCATCCCCATGATAAGGATTGCAGAGGTATTTTCAAAGAGGAAATATATTCCTAAGTTTTATCAGGACATTCAAGATCCTATAGAGGGTTGGTGAGGTTTCTTAGCATCTATCCTTACCCCCATAGTTTGAGCGGGTGCATGGAATCTTCCATATGTTGTTGCTGAGGAGATACATGCATGATCTTATACATGTTATTTACTATGGAAATCTAGACATTGAGGATGGATCTACCTTCACGGAGTACCCAGTAGTGATCGAGGTTCGATGGGAGAGGTTTTTGTGAGGATGGACTATTACCTTGTTTCGTGTGTTGTGGAAGCACAGGATCATGTAGGAGAGCTCATGGGAGAATGAGATCCATATGTGGGATTAGTATCCCCACTTTTTTGTTTAGCTTGTGATTTTGGGGATAAAAATTCTTGAAGGGGAGAATAATTTAGTAACCCTATTTTTTATTATAATACTTTGAAATATATTAAGAAATATTTTTAGATCTAGGCCCTGAGACGACACAATATTATGAGTCTCAATGACCTCATAATTAATATTATAAAAATATTTAATATAATAATATCATGTGTGTGTAGTTTTTTAGAAATAATGGAATATATCCTTAGTGGAGCTTGGGATTATAAATCTAATACCATGATTGAATCTATAATGCAGTGTTTATCCTAGTAACGACCTAAGGTTGGTCGGTGTTGAACGTTCGGTTGAGGCAGTCGTTGGCGAGTGCATTAAATTAATTAATTAATTAAATTTATTTATTTATTTAATAAACCTAACCTAACCCTCCCTCTATAAGTACATATTTATGATGATTTTATAGGAATATATTCATAAACCTTTATATATCTGATAAGATTAGGAGATTTTTCTTCATTACTGGATCAACATCAGATGATGAATAGTGATTGGATCAAGGTGGATCAAGGGGCAGCTTATGTGGTGGGTATTCTCCATCACTAGAAAATGTGTTCTTCATTAATTATAAATCCATAATCAATGTAGAACTCATCAATTATGGATTTATCTTTTTTTCTTAAAATACTAACCATGGATATTTATTTATCTGCTTTTGATCTATGTTATTCGTTCGTCATGTGATCCCATTTTAATAATTTAATTATTTGAATTAAATTATGATTGTCAATCCTTTCTATCACCCCTTATATCCCTATTATTCAATCTATGGACAAGAGTTCTTGTCCAAAAAATGATCGACTTCATTATTTTGTTTTTATCCCCATTGTTCTTTATATTCTTTGTCGTTGGACCACAGGGTTGCGGTTTGACATTATCAGGGTGGGTTCGACCACAATTAAACCCTCGTATTCATAGTGTATTGGAGAATGATGGCCTGGATAATGATTTTTGAATGGATAGGGATATGTTGTGGGATAAGGGTGAGGCCTTCATGGATCTATAATTTGGAACAATGATGTTATATGATAGGAGACGAATCGGGAAACACTATGGGAACTATGCGAGTGGCTAGATTCTGATTTCCGGCCACCAGAGTTTGGGAAATTGATGACTGATGTCGTTACCTTTGATTTTTTTTGATTTCAACTATTTAATGGGTGTAGATCACAATAGAGAGGTCATATCTATATAAATGTGTGGAGAAATTGAGTTTCTACAGAAAACTCAACTACACGAAATATAGTTTAAGAATACACATTGTGTAGCCCCACCCTAGTTGGAGCACTAGGGTTTTAGGGAAGATAAGGATAACACACCGTGTGTTTGATCCCACATTCCATGTGAACCTCCCCAGGTGGCCAATCCATGTACTAGCTAGAACACACCCAGGACCCCATGTGGGAGGACATGTTGTGTACTCTAGGAGTATACCGGCATGGGCTGGTACCCAGGCATGTTCAGGTACACAGCTAGAATACATGTATATCCCGAAGAAAACTAGTACAACTAGGATCACATGGGTAGGACACGAGTGGATGATACATGTCATGTGGACCCCATACATGTTGTGTACGGTGACAGGGTTTCCAATACATGTTCAAATGGGAACATGACCAAGCAGTGAGGTGAGACCACACATCGTCTGGGCCCCATACACACTATGTAGTTCCCTATAGAACTTATTCCTCTTATATATCCTTTATTTGGGATTAGATTTTGGCCCACGAGTAGCCTATACTAAGTAGTTTTCTATGTGGAATGTGAAGGTAGCCTTTGTAGTGTATTTTGATATACAATTTGGAATGTTCTAAGTGTGACACTTCTTTAAGCGGAACCTGAAGATGGAAGTGATCAGGTGGGATCATTAGAGATAGAGGTCGGGGTTAGAAACCTTTTGTCACTCTAGGTTGTGTGTTCCCTATACCCCCTTACACTAGCTCACTGTAACCCCCTTTATGCACTAGTTCTAGGTTCCTTTACCCACTAAATGGAACCCCCCCCCCCCTAACACACTAGGGAGAGGGTCCTCTATCGATGTATATTGAGTGGTACCGCCTAACGCACTAAGGAGAGGGTCTTATACCCACTAAGTGGAACCTCCTAGTGCACTAGGGTGAGGGTCCTCTATCGATATATAATGAGTGGCATCCCCCTAACATATTAGGGTGAGATTCCTCTTTCTATCGGAGATTATTCCCCCTCAGGATATAGAGAAGTGGTGAGGTGTAGGCCCTCCTCGTGACTTCTCATACACATATGCAAGATTCTGGGTATTGATGATTGACAATTGGATTTTTAGGAAGACTCGCCTTCCTAGGATGGATTGTGAGATGTAGATCCCCTTTCTCTCTCATCTATGTTTCTTTAAGATCATATATATATATATATTTGGGTTTTGTTTGCATCTTTCTTTTGGTTTATCTGGATACTTCTATCAAATCTTTCTATTGATCCCTTTGTGGTTTTTGAGGTGTTTTACTAGTTATGTATATACTCAACCCTGTTTGGTCTTTGTTTGCATGTGTCATGTCTTATGCGAATGATGAAAATTTTGAAAATGACATTGATGGAGCATAGTGATACTCCGGTGGATAGGTTATGTATGGTGGTTGGAATTGGATATCAAGAGTCAGGAACTCTCATATTTCATTTTTTCAGTTTTTTTTAGGTTGGGACTTCAATTCTAGTTGGGCATGTATTTTTCCCCTTTACACTTTTCTTATATTCTATTGTACTCTTATGTATTCCCTAGAAGTATTGCATGCATGGTTTACTCTAGATGTTACTATCCTTTATTATTATACCTATACACTATTGCAGGGATATGTTTGGGTGTGTGCATATGGGTACACTATGAGAAGGACCCCCATTTATGTTATGTCTTCTCAGCACTGTTTTCTAGAACCTTTCCTATTGGAGGTGGGACTGGGGTTGTGACGGATCAGCCTTCCATCGGCCAGGCGGTCCCTGGTGGGTCGGGTCGTTACATTAAAATATGATGAAATAATAAAAATAGTATCTCACATATACTTATATGTTTCTATGTTAATGTAATAACCTATATCCATCTCATATTCCATCAATTGGGAAAGGAAACTATTGATCATGTGTACGGTGGATTACCGCCTCATGAACTGATGTAATTCGTTTTCTATCATCGCCTCTCACGACTGAATATAATGATGGATTTAAAGTATATATATGATATTATAACATAATTATACTTCTAAAATTATAATATCACATCTACCATTTTACCTTAAAAAATTTTGTAAAATGGTAACATCGCTCATGCGAGCGTGTGGACTACCACCTCCACGAAGCGATGTGATACATTTTTCAATTAATTTTGGTATGGATGGTAATAAGGATAGATTTAATGAATATATATGATATATATGATATAAAAATGATTTTTTAAAAGTTTAATTATTATTTACCTTTCTTCCATTCCATCTATTGAAGAAATGGAAACAATGTTCATGCGAACGTATGACCAACCGTCTCCAGGAATGGTGTAATTCATTTTCTTATCTCTTGTTTTATGGATGACTCTAAATATGTATATAGTGAATATATATGATATTTATATATTTAAGGAGTTTCCATATTTTAATCCAAATTTTCTTCTCTTTGGTACTTTAATCAAGAAAATAAATGTTTAAAATAAAAGTTGATCTTATTTCTCTTTTTGGTTGGGTATATTTTTCTTCCATGTCCATATTTTTCAAAATTGTTTTGAAAAGGTCCTTTTATTTAATCAAATGGTTTATTAAGGATATTTTATGTTATCATTTACTTTGAAAAGTTTTTAATGGAATATTTCTAATGTTTTTCAATAGTTTCATTTGTAACTTTCATTACAACGAGTCAAAAGGAATGTTTTTAACATATATGGCACTAACGGACTTCCCCATCGTCGTAACCATTTTACAATATTTAGCTAATTCTACACATTTTCAAATGTATTAAAAATAAAGCTATTTTGAGAAATTTAATTTTTAATATTTATCATCTATTTTATTTTATTATTCAAAATGCCCAAATTTATTTCAAAACCTATATTTCTAATGAATTAAAGGTCATCTTTTATCTCTTATTAATTTTATGGTGATTAACTTTATCTTGAAACATTCAATTTATTATGATCATTGAACATTACATATCTATTAAATATCTATATTCATTGTATCATGGGTATGATTATTACCTAAACTATATACCATTTCTACATATAATGTTTTTCTTTTAAAGTTATTTGATTGATTGGGGAATTATTGATAATTCATATTTTTTACTCAATATGGATATTTATTGATAATTAATATTGCTCATGAATTAAATTAATCATTATATATATGAGGAATGCATTGGAAATGCAGTGATGGGTGGGCCTGTAATTATATAGCCCCTTGATGCATTGATAAGTCGCATGTGACAAGTCAGTTGGCCAAATTAAATGGGTATTTTCCCCTAACTTTAAACTATCTTGATTCAAGGTCTTGATGGTAGAGATATCAAGATTTCTAATATCATGACATAAAATTTATTAATTTAATTCATTTTGAATTTATTTATTATTATCCATGAGATTATTTCATTGATATTATCCATGGATTCATTCCATGCTCAAGTTATTGACTAAATGGAATGTGTTGTCATTTATTTACCTTGACATATTGATTATACATTATTTAATCATGATATATTATGCTATATGTAATACTTACTGAGTGTTTGATATTAACCATATTTTGTTTCCTTTCCCTAGTTTATGAAGAAGAAATATTTTAATGAGTTTCAAGGATGTAGAAACATTCACTTTTGTTATGTTTATATTTTATTCCCAATGTAAAATGGGTATCATGTATGTATCTGGTTCTCTAAGACTACTAAATTGGTCTATCCTTTAGGATTAGATCCCTTGTATCTATTGTAAAGTAATAAAGTTGAAACTGACTCTGGGTTATTGGATTTGGGGTTGTTATAGTTGATATTAGAGGAAGTTTAGTAGAAACCTTAGGAACTTTATTTTAAATAAGCATAGCTAACATGAGAATTATGATAATCCTTTATAGTATTTGAAATTTTTTACCATTATAGGGTTTTTTTGGCTCAATATTCATGATGATGGTGATATGACTCAGTGTGCACCATTATTTAGTAATGGCGTCAAACAAAAGAAATAGAATAAACACCCTTGGTCAATGTAGGTATTTCCCTGATTCACAAACCAATAAAGTCGGTGTAGAAGCTGAGCATATCACGACCATATTGGGAAAGTTAAACCATGTTATGTATAATAACCTTGCACATATGAAGCAACATGATATTCCATAGTATGGTACATCTATATTGGATCATTTCATGTGAAAAAATCCTTCATCCATTAGTGGAACTACTAATCTAGTGGTAGTTGAGCAATGGATCAAGTATCTTGAAAAGATATTTCTCACCTTGGGATGCAATGAAAAGGAAAAGGTTAGGCTGAAATTGTATTTTCTTAGAGGGTATGTTGGTTAATGGTGGTTGATGATCCAAAATATTAGGGAGGAATAAGAAATATAACATATGGAGTGAAGATATTTTAAATTAATATTATTTAATAAATATTTTCCTCATGAGAAATGAATTGAAATGAATAGAAAGTACCTAATCTTAAACAAAAAGGAGTAATAAATTTTTATAGAGTATGAGGATACCTTTAAAATATTATCTAGGTATTCTATAGATTATATACATGATCCAGAGGGAAAGATTATCCATTTATTTAAAGTCTTTAATAAAAACCTCTGAAGGGCGTTGGTTTCTCAAACTTTTTCATCATATGATGAAATAGTATAATATGCCATCAAAAAAAGGAATTTTCTAGATTGTATATCTTTAAGGGAAATCAAGATAATAGTTTGGAAAAAAACCATGAAAAAGTTAAAGCATCAAAGAAGAATAAAGGAACAAATCAATTCCCATAATGTGAAAATTATGTAAAGAAACATCCTAGAAAATGCTTAAAGGGAGTGGGTGTTTTTTAAAAGAGTGGAGATAAGGGTCATCTATCTAATGAATTCAAGGGGAATAAAAAATAAATGATGTATAGTGATTCAACTATATATAAATGGGGCATTATTCACACTAATTCCCCAATCATCAAGAGAACATATCGTAGAAGAGGTTGAGGGGAGAAGTCTAAGCATATGTGATCACTATAGCTGAGTTTGAAGCTCCAAATGATGTGGTCGAGGGTAATTTAATCATATCCTAAAATTTAACTAATCCTTTATTTGATTCTATATCTTTACATTATTTTATATCTTCTGTGCTTTCAAATAAAATGAGATGTTTTCTTATCACCTTAATAAGGGAGTTGTTGGTCAAAACTCCTAGTGGAAATCTCACCGCAGTAAGGATGTGTCAGTAATTTCCCATTATGAAACATAAAATTTCCCTATTTTATAAATTTATTCTTATACATATGGTTGAATTTGAAATAATCATTGTTATGGGATAGATTTATAAATATGATGCAATAATTTATTAAAAATTGAAGTAAATTATGATTTATAATGAAGATGTGGAATTCATTATCTTTAGAAGGAACAATTCATCACCTGGTTTGTATATGGAACCAGTCCCAATAGCCATTTGAATGAGATTCTTGGGGAATAAGATTAGTCATAACCTAAAGATAGAAAATACAATCTTCAAATTGAGGATGTACCTATAGTATAGGAATATATTGATGTATTTCTGATAAATTTCTTATAAATCCACCAGAGCATGTAGTTGAGTTTTCCATTGATTTAATATCTAATGAAAGACCTATATAAAATAATCCCTATAGAATGGTCACTATGTAATTAGTGGAGTTAAATAACCAACTAGAGGATTTGTTTGGTAAGGGATTTATACACCCTAGTGTTTCACCTTGGGGATCCCCTGTTCTTTTCCTTAAGAAGAAATATGGATCTATGAGGGTATGAATTGATTATAAGGAAATCAATATTATTAAGATAAAGAAAAGGTATCATCTACCTCACATTGACTATTTATTCAATTAGCTTCATGGAGCTCAATATTTTTCAAAGATTGACCTTCATTCTGGGTATCATAAATTATGAGTAAATAAGGAAGATATTATGAAGACAACATTACAAATGAAGTATAGAAATTATGAATTTATATTAATGACATTTGGATTGACTAATACACACTATGTTTTTATATATCTAATTATCATAGTATAAGTAATATCTTGATGATTTTTTGTGGTATTTATTGATGATATCTTAGTGTACTCTAAAATCTATAGGGATCTTAGAATCACTTGCAGATCATTCTTAAGACTCTTAGAAGACAATAGTTATATGGAAAATTTAAAAAGTATGAATTTTAACTTCATAAATTTTCTTTTCTTGGCCATATTGTCTCTAAATATGGAATCTCAGTTGATCCTGCAATGAAAAAAGTAGTCAAATAATGGCCTGTAATAACAAACATAACTGAGGTATGTAGTTTCATTAGTTTTCCAGGCTACTATTAGTGATTTGTTCAAAACAAATCCTTATTGGAAAACCCGTTAACCAATATTACACATAAAGTGGTTATGTTCATATGGAAAAAGTAATGTGAAGATTATTTTGAGGAATTGAAGAGGATATTGGCCAATGCTCTAATTTTGACTCTACCATCAGGAAATGATGGATTTGTGATATATAGTGATGTATCGAAGAAGTGAATTGGTTGTGTACTTATATAGAATGATAATGTTATTGTATATGCATCAATGTAATTAAATACTCATGAAAATAACTATCTAACTCGTGATCTTGAGTTGGCAACTGTAATCTTTTCTTTGAAGATATGGAGATATTATCTCTATGGTAAAATATGTGAGATATACACAAACTATAAGAGCCTAAAATATATATTTTCATAGAAATAGGTCAATATGTGGAAAATAAAATGGCTTGAGGTACTCAGGGATTATTATAACTTAATACACTACCACACAGGGAAGGTAAACAAGGTAGTGGATGCATTGAGTAAGAAATATCATGGGTTCCTGACCAAAATGAGGATTGAGAGGGGTCCTATAATCATAGATTTAGTAAATATAGATATGGTAATTATTAAGGAAGTGGAAACATCACTCCTTTTTTAAATGATTTACAAACCATATTTATTGGAAAAGATAAAAATTTCTTAGCCTAGTGATGAGAATATTCAAAAGAAAATTAAATCCATGAATGATGGAAAATTGATAGACTTCATTTGTGAAGATGAAATTATATAATTTGGAAATAGGTTATGTGTTCTATCTATACCTGAGATGAAAAGGTATTTGTTATTTGATGCTCAAAGCTAAAAATTTTCTATACACCCTGGTATCACCAAGATGTATAGAGATTTGAAGGAGCGTTTTTTGTGGGAAAATATAAAGTAGAAAATTACTGATTATATATCCATATGTTTGGTTAGTCATCAAGTGAAGGCTAATATATAGAATCCAAGAGGATTCATGCAACATATTATTATTCCTATGTAGAAATGGGATGACATTACTATGGAATTTTTCACTAGATTACCAAATACTTCAAGAAGAAATGTTTCAATATGGGTTATTATTGATTTCCTTATCAAATCTAAAAATTTCCTTACTATAAGAGAATATTTACCTCTTGAGTGACTCACAAGGCTCTATATTAATGAATTTTTAAGGCTTCATGTAATTACTCTTTAAATTATTTATGATCATGATCCATTATTTACATTGAAATTTTAGAAAATTATTTAGAAATCTCATGATACTGAGCTTCATTTAAGCACTTCCTACCATCCTCAAACAAATCGATAATTCAAAAGGAATATTAAAACATTATAATACATGTTGAGATCATGATCACTTTACTTTAAATGTATGTGGGGTCAATATTTACCTCTGGTAAAATTTTAATATAACAATTGCTTCCATTTTAGTATTCAAATGGAATTGTATGAAGCATTTTATGGCAAGAGATGTCATACTCCAACTTGTTGGGATGAACTTTGCGAAACCTGTGGGTTGAGATCTTATTTAGGTGATAATGAAAAAGGTAAATACTACTCATATTCATATTAAAATATCTCAAATCATGAAAAATATTTATTCTGATAACCGAATGAAAGATTTGTAATTTTAATTAATATATTACGTTTTCTTGAAAATATCTATATAGTAGGATGTTATAAGGTTTGTTAAGAAGGTAAACGTGACACCCAGGTACATCAGACATTTTGAAATTTTGGAAAGAATTAGATTGGTTTATTACTGATTGGAAATGTCACCAAGCCTATCAAAAGTACATTATATGTTCCATATCTCTTTGTTAAGGAAGTATATGTCAGACCCAACACAATTTATCACCTCTAAAGAAATATAAATGGAACCCGATCTATCTTACTATGAAGAGCCTATCCAAATTCTTGACACTAGAGAGAAAAATTTTTGTAATTGGATGAATCTAATGATAAAGCTAATTTTGATAAATCATAAAATGTAGTAAGCAACATGGTAACTAGAGGATGTTGTGAAGAAGAACCACCCTCATTTTTTATAAAGTAATATCCATGAAAATTTTAAGTATGAAATTTATATAATAGTGAAGAATATAGCACCCGAGCTTCAATTATAGTAATAGAAAATTATATTTTGATAAAATTATAATTAAATTCACATTTTAATATTTCATGCAAAATCTAATTTTATATTATGAATATCAATTTTGAACTTACTTGGTCAAAAATAATCTTAGAATGAATTTTTAAAATTTTACCTCAGAAATAAACTTTTATGGATATTTTAAAACATAGTATTTAACTATTCCTAATTTTATTTATAATAATTTATTATAATATGTGTAATTAAAAATTTATTTAATATAAATTTTATATAAATAGAGATAAGATCATTTGGATGTAAAACGAGATATTTTTTAGAAAAATGTTTTTTTAAGGTATAATGACTTTCCATTTTAATTAATTAAAATAATATTTAATGATGACTGATTTAAATTAAATATATATATATTATATAAATAAATTATTAATTTAAATACATGTGATTAATATTACTATTTATATGGTTAATATAATATCACTTTATGCTTGAAAAATGTATTTCTTGAAAAACCATTTTTCAACATGTTTTACGGATTTATTTTTAAATTAATTTCTATTAATTCTATGAATTGAATTTTATAAAATGGATTACATATTTTTAATAATTATAAATAATATTAGGTAATAAATTAAACATAATTTTTTATCATAATGAATAGAAAAAGTCATAAAAAATTAATTATCATGGTTAAGGTTAAAACAGGTTTACTGGGGGTAAAACCAAAATATATGGGTATGTTTGACAATTAAACTTGTAAAAACATATTTTATGGAAATATATAGACCTTATAATATCCCAAATTTTAATCTATTTTCATTTTAAATCATTTTTATTGATAATTACTTTATCATTTTGTATTCTTTTAGAAAATTTCCAAGAGGGTCCCCTCCCCCGCTGATAAAAGGACACCTCCTCTCCTCTCCTCTACACACTTAAAGAGTAATTTTTTTCAGAAAATACCTAAAAAATACCTTACCTAAATCCCTTAACACATTCTAGAGTCCTTGGTTTTATCATAAAATCATTATAGGAAATATTTTATTACAAATCTAAAGAGGTTGTCTGAAAAAGAGGTATTGTTCTTAACCGAGAATTTTTGTTTTACTTCTTCTTCTACCGCCTTAAAATATTTTTAAACTATGATTAAATAATAAAATTATTATCTCCCATATACTGAGATTTTATTATGTTAATTTTATAACCTATATTCATATCATATTCCATAAATTGGGAAACAAAACAGTCGATCGTGTGTACGGCGAATTACCGCCTCACAAACCAATGTAATTAATTTTCCATAACCACCTATAATGAATGGATATAATGATGGTTTTAAAGTATATATATGATATTTATGACATAATTATACTTATGAAATTATAATATAACATCTATCTTCTTACCTTACAATCCATTGGAAAAAGATAACATCACTTTTGCATACGTGTGGACTGCTGCCTCCACAAAGCGATGTGATGCGTTTGTCATTTTATTTTGACATGGATGGAAATAAAGATATATTAAAAGAATATATATTATAGAAAAATTATTCTGTAAATTTAAATTATTATTTACCATTATTTTGTTACATCCAATGAAAAAATGGAAACAGCGTTCATGCGTACGTGTGTGCGGCTTACTGTCTCTATAAATGGTGTGATTCATTTTATTGTCTATAATTTTATAGATGACTATAAATATGTATATAATGAATTCATGTGATATTTATATCATGATTAAAATTCTGTATATTATGTAACCATGGCCAAATTACAAGGATCAAAACAACTGAACCAAAACTTACCTGAAAGACAAAGCAGTTATTACCTGAAACAGTGATAAGATTTGTTAATAAATGGGTGATAAATGGTTATAAGTAAATCACATATGGTATAATATATATATATATATATTAGTATGGTTATATAAAATATATATATATAATAAACCTTTATTTATTATATATTAGGTTTGAACACGTATAAAGGAAGTCAAACCTGAGGTAAGGGATTTGGTCTCAATTTCCACTCCATTGAGACATATTTGATAGTATACAGGTATTTAATTTTATTTGGTGTATATAATACCCCTTTTATATATTTAACAAGAATAATTATTTATTCATGATGATTAACTTTTTGATTCATGTTCATTATTCCAAGGTGTTACAATTTAAAAGTTACCAAAGAGGTCAGGATTAATTTTACAATCTCTTTTTTGGATTGCCTTAATTTTCATTGATGGGATATTATAATTCATCCTTCCTAAAATCCATATATTTTCTTATTCTATGGATATTTAAGTATTTTATATATTTTTTTACATCTTTTACTCTCTTTTTTACTTGAATCAAGTAAATAAATTTTTAAAATAAAATCTAATATTATTTCATTTTTTGATCGAATATATTTTTCTTCCATGTCCATATTTTTTAAAAAAAATTACAAATGTCCTTATATTTACTCAAATTATTGATTAAGTAAATATTATACTTGAATTTTATAAGTTTGTTAAGTAATATTTCTAATGTTTTCTGACAGGTTTATTTTTAACTTTCTTTATAAAAAGTAAAAAAGGAATGTTGTTAACATATACGGTGCTAACAAACTTCCCTACTGCCATAACCATTTTATGATTTTTGTATTCTTCTACAAATTTTAAAAGTTTTCGTAAATAAAAATCTTTTGAGAAAGTTTGTTTTAATATTTATGATCCATTTTCTTTTATTCTTCAAAAGACATGAATTTATTTCAAAACCTATATTTATGATGAATTAAAGTTATTATTTTATCTTTTATTAATTTGGTGGTTATTAACTTTCTCTTAAAACATTCACTTTATTATGATCGTTGAACATTACATTTACCTTAAATATTCATATTCCTTGTATCATGGATATGATTATTTCTTAAACTGTATACCATTTCTACATATGGTGTTTTACTTTGAAAGTTATTTAATGGACTGGGTAATTATTGATAATTCATATTCTTTACTCAATAAAGATATTTTTTGATGAGACATATTTTTCATGAATTAAATTTATAATTCGATATATGAGGAATGAATTTGATATGTAGTGACAGGTGGGGCCCAAAATTATATATCCCCTTGATACATCGATAGGTATCATGATACAAATCATTTTTCCAAATTAAATGGTTCTTTACCCATAGTTTTAAACTATCTTGGTGAAAGGTATTAGTGGTATAGATATCATGATTTTTAAGATCATGACATCCAATAGTATATATTTCCTTCATTGGGAATTCATTTATTATTATCCATGAGATTATTGCATTGATATTATGCATGGATCCATTTTGTGCTCAAACTATTGAAAAAATGGAATGTGTTTCTAGTTATTTACCTTACCGTGTTGAATGTGTCTTATTTACACATGATATATTACATTATACATAACCCTTACTGAGAATTTGATCTCACCCTTATTTTTTTCCTTTCCCCAAGTTATGGATAATAAATCTTTGAATGAGTTTCAAGGATGCAGAATCATTTAATTTTATTATATTTATATTTTATTCCCAATATAAAATGGGTATCATGTATTTATATAGTTCTCCAAGACTAATAATCAAACCAGTACTTAGAGATTAGATCCCTTATATCTATGTCAATGTAATAAATTAGACACCAACTCTGGGTTACTAGAGTTGGGGTTGTTACATACTAAGTACAATTTTTTTATGGATTAATTTTCTATATTAATTAAAAATTAATATATCATTTTAGGATTTATTAGGTGGGAATTTGAACTTGGAGAAGTTTAAGAACATTAAACAGGAAGTGTTCCTGAGATGGAATTTGAGCTAGTTCCAGAAATAGCTACGGAAGAACTAACTCAAGTTACACAAGAACCTCAAAGGTCGGGTAGGATTAATTAAGAAACTAATAGATATGGATTTCTTGTGGAAAATGATAAAGTAATGTTCATAGGAGATGAACCTACTACCTACTAGGAGGCCATTGACAATTCTAATTCTAAGAAATTGTTAAAATCCATGGAATCTAAAATCGAATCCATGTACGCTAACCAATTTTGGAACTTTGTGAATATGGATAAATGGGTAAGACACATTGGGTGAAAGTGGGTTTTATATAAGAAAATTGACATGGATGGTAGATTGTATACCTATAAATCATTCTTGGTGGAAAAGGGTTGCAAGAAAATCCATAGTATTAACGATAAAGAAACCTTCTCACCTTTTGTGATGATAAAGTCCATTAGGATATTGTTTACCATAGTAGCTCATTTTGATCATGAGATATATCAAATGGATGTTAAAATTTATTTTCTTAATATTAATTTATTTTAGAATGTGCATATTGTTGAAAGTGGGTTCCCTATACCCAACTTTTTTTGTACTTTGATTACCGCTACATGTATTCAATTTATTATAATACATGTGTTTATCTTTCCATAGTAGTATAGATACTTCTGCATCCACTTTTTTTATGGAAATATCCTTATATTACCTGTCGCATCAAAGGGTTATAGTATATCCCAGGATATAATGAGAACCCTGAGATTCCATGACAGTAATCTTAAAGTAATGTCCTATGGTCCAGTTACATCATTCTGAAAGGACACAGATGATGTGTGACCATCAGGTGATGGGGGCTCATAAGTATTGAGACTTCTTCTCATGAAGTTCGCACTTGATGATCTCTAGTAGTTGAGATCATGAGGACAAACCCGCATAATAGGTACACTACATGTTTTAGGTGTCATTGGTCATTCCTATCTACGAACATGTGTAATGGTATTTAGACTTGAGATCATTGTCAATGGATGTCATTTAATTATGTACATTTAATGCAAGTAAAAAACCATAGCGACAAAGTCATGGCGAGTTAGTTTGTATTGGGTACATCATTAATGGAATGGCATTGATTGAATGATCGAGAAAGGATTTGTCACTTCCGAGTTCAATAAGAGATATCTCGGGCCTGGTTGATTATGATGGTAGCACCTTCATTAAATCCATGGCCATGGTAGTGGAAGGTAAGACTGTCTGGACAAATAAACAAATAAAATAAAGCAAGATAAATAATGATGACACTAGTGTGCATTCTGCTTTATTGAGACATCGATGACAAAGATATTATATTACACGGACCGTGTTCATAGGAAGGCATTTGTTGCTTTGACTTTACCTTATCTCTATAGGGGCCTCGATGGGTTGCTAGACCTCGCTCTAGGTTGGTGGATATTATTCACTGCTATTGAGGTAAGGGCCTAGAGGGTCACACACAATACCACCTTGAGAATCTTCCCTATTCTGGGAATAGGAATATAGAACTTGGTGGGCCCTACCAAAGGGTCCGAGCACTATCCAAGTTCTATGGATCACCAAAGAATAAATAAATTAATTAATTATTCAAATTTATAATAATTCATTGAATTTTTTTATAACATGTATTTAAAATTTATATAGTAAATAAAAGTATTGATATTATTCGAATGGATTTTAATATCTTAAGGTTTATTTAATATTAGCAGGAGGTATGAGTCGAGTTAAAGACTCAAGTTTATCACCTAATATATTTATATATATATTACGAGTAAGTGATAAATTATAAATATTATTTATGGCATAATTTTATTTGTCATAAATAATTATTTATAACACTTATATAGAGGACGTTTATTACACGGGGCCGGGAATCCATACCGTGTGTTTTAAACATTCCCTATATAATTGAGAGAGAGGCTCTCCAGTGGAACTATTCATGTGTTGGATTTGAGAGCTTCTCTCTCCTCCTGGAATATAGAGAGAGAGTCTCTCAAGAGAAGGAAGATCTTCAAGTTTATCCATATCCGATTGAAGCTTCTTGTCTTGCGGTGATCATCGTCGCACTAAAGTGAACATTGAAGATCCGTGCTAGCACCCAGATCTCGATGAACGGCACGCGAGCAGATTTGAGAGGTGTGTGTGGATGATCTAGAGGGCTTCGACGTCGGATTCTTTGAGCAATGATCTCCAGCATCCTACGCGGGACTTGCACGTGTCAAATCTGAACTAGGTACATGTTCAGTTTATTTTTTTTTATATGTTTAAACCTTGAGAGATCCTTGGACCAAACCGGGAAAAGATCACCGGAGTTGATAGGGTTATGTCACTCCGGTGATGTAGAAAATTTTAAATTCCTAGCCTACTGGCTTCCGTTGCGCAGTCCCGGTACCTAACAGTGGTATTAGAGGGATCACAAGTTTTTTATGAGTCAAAAAAATTAAGATGCATTAAATTTAAGTGTGGGGTGTTAAAATGGTTCATTTGGATCCGACCACGCGTCGTTTCATTTTCAAATGATCAAGCTAAAATCATTTAAAAAATTTAATCGGATCGACGTCGTAGTTTTTTCGTTCATTTGATGTTAATCTCAATCATTATTGAGATAAAATTAAATGTAATATTTTATTATTATAAAATATAATATAGTATTTTATTATAAAATATTTTTCACAAAGTAAAGGGGTGTGAAAAATATTTTTCACAAAGTTTTTTTTTAAAAAGGAGACCAAGACCCCATTTTGGGGTCTTCTTATTTTTATTTAAAAAAAAGGGGGGGAGGGGAGACCAAGACCCCAAAATGGGGTCTTCTTCCTTTTATTTAAAAAAAGGTAAAGGGGGAAAGTGGTGGCATTTTGTCTAAGGACAAATAAATAAATAAAAATAGAAGACCCAAGGGGGTCTTCTCTTTCACACGACGTACAAGAGGCCTTCCCCTTGGTGTGAGAAACCCTAGCGGCGACCCCCTTTTCCCCTACCCGCTGGACCACCGCCCTGAGCCCTGCCAGACCGTCTGGTCACGCTGCACTGCCCCGAGCCCCATCGGACCACCTGGTCGTGCTGCCTCGCCCTGAGCCCCACTGGACCGCCTGGTCGCGCCGCCTCGAATTGAGCCCCGCCGGACCGTCGCGTCGCGCCGCCTTGGACCAAACCCTGCTAGACCGCTGCACCGCGCCACTCCCGAACCCTGAATGCCCTCTCACCGAACCGTCCTGGTCGTGTCTCCTCGGTCCCAGCCATGCTGGACCAGGCCACTACCAGTCCAAGCCGTGCCGGATCAGGCCACCACCCCGCCGGCTCACCGGAGTAGCAGGCTACCGGCCGTGCGGCTATCCGGAATGCTCCTCGGCCTCCTCCCACTCCCTTCGCACCTGGCCAGAAGAAGCTTCCCCGTGGATGTCCCAGGACCGGGCTGTCGTAGTCACGCCGCGGTCACGCCGCGGTCACGCCGCAGTCACGCCGCGGTAATGTCGTGACTTGGCCCTACTCTAGAACGACACCCCGTGGCGGTTCGCAGTCCTGTCGGAATCCTCCCGGCTAGAGGTAACCCCATCTTAAATCAATTTTAATTAATTTAGTTTTTAAATTAAATTAATTAAAATTAATTTGGGGGTTTAAATTTATTTTTAATCTGAAACATTAATTTAATTTAAGATTAAAATTAAATTAACGGTTTAATTTAATTTTATAATTAAAATTAAATTAAACAAATAGAACTGATAAATAAATTATTTGAATTTAATAAAATTCATTTAATTTATTAGAACACCCTCGCACTATTTAAATTTATTGCAATTTAATTTTCTTGCGCATATTTTACTCCGACTAGTCTTGAGAAAGTGATCGAACTGTGTATGTCTGGTGTTTATTTATTTATTTAATTATTTATTCAATGTGTGTGATGATTGTAATAATTAATTATATAAATGAAGGTGTTCTAATTGTCCTTTTAATTTCAAATATTTATAAGGGTCTACATGTCCAATGCACAAGATGTATTTTGTACCCCTAGACCCCTAGACCCCCTCACCTACGTGCGAGTATATTTGTAATTAAATGGTGATCCGAGACGTAGACCCCGCCAAGACGAGGCGGTAAACCATACGGGACCCAATTGCATTACATTGGGATAGATGCAACGTGAGTCAAGTCATGACTTAGGTATGGATGCCCCTAGGTCAATATTGATCTGTTATAGATCTATCTTTATAGAATGATCAAGACCAGTCAGATTGAATGATTTACTTTATGCATAGTTTATTATTTTATAAATCTTCATGATTATTTCATGATCACATAGAATAGTAAACAAGATAAAATGCATAAAGACGTGACAAATTATATTCTATTGCATGTTCAGTTGTGAGCGCGACAACCCAATTTGAACATAATAAATAGAAAAGGATTATATTCGTCAATAAATATTAAAAATCCCTCAAAGATATATTAAATCCAATAAATGCCTTCCATTTCTCACATCTAAACAAAACCGGCTGTTTGGGGTGTTCTTCATCCATAGTTGAGAGTTCCTCTTACTACTGGGGAATTTTCATGGGATAACTGGGTTGACTTAACTAAAGTGAGTAGTCAAGGATTAACCTTAGCTAACTTTATATTACTTTAGAGGAAAGATGTTGGGGGAATCAAGTTCAGATTCCAAAATCTGGGACTTTACTCAACAACACAAGGAACCATAAGAACAAGTGGTTGGCCAGCCTAGAGCCTACGTTGAAACCCTCCAAGTTGTGGTGTAGCCCTAGCTTGTAGACTACGAGGGGGGTTTCAAGGATCCTTTCCACTAGAATACTTAAATGACAGAGTATTCTGATTCTAATAGTGTGGGATATTAAGGTTTTCTAAAATAGTGGGAGAAATTAAAATGATATAATAATTTATTGATCATAAATGTCAAAAGGTAATCAAGACAAATTACTAACTGATAAATATTTATCTGATTTAGATTCAAAATCGAAATCACCAACACCACAAGTAATTTATCACTATGATCGATTTTGGATAAAGAAAATATCCTGACCGGAAATAATTTATAGGAGTGTTACAGGCTCTTGTGCATATTACTGCGCCAAGAAAGGAAGTTATATGCGTTGGAATCCCCAATTCCTGCTGAGCCTCCTTGGTAGCAAGTAAGGCGGAAAAAGATAAATTGAGAAATCATGTAGACGATGCGCTTGATGTACAATGCATCATGTTGTCATCCATGTCCATCCAATTTCAAAAAATGCATGAGGATGAGGACGCCTACAAGATGCTTTCACATCTCCAAGAAGTATATAAGGAGAGGTCCAGGAAAGAAAGGTATGAGATCTCAAGTGCGCTTTACAAGTGCAGGCTAGCAGAAGGGCACCAAGCCGGTCCTCACGTACTCAAGATGATTGGGTATATTGAGAGGCTTGAATCCCTTGGGTTTAAACTGAACCAAGAACTAGTAGTGCATCTTATTATTTCCTCTTTACCATCAAGCCTCTTGACTTTTATTGTCAATTATAATATTAATGATATGACAAAGTATCTCCTGGACCTTTTGGATTTAGTTCACCAAGATGATAAGGATATAAAAAATACCAATTCATATGTCCTTATGGTGAACAAGAAAAACAAGGGCAAGGAAAAGGGGTCTAAGGCCAAGTCAAGGCCTAAGACACCAATGCATCATCCTGCAAAGAAGCCAAAGATTCAGAGGCAAAGTAATGAGCAGGAAGCTATCTGCTTTGAATGTGGAAAGAAAGGCCACTGGAAGAAGAATTGCAGAGCTGGGAAGAAGAAGAAAATGGATGCTTCTACTTCAGGTATTTTTTTCATTGAATGCAATCTATCTTTATCTACAAGTTGGGTATTGGATACAGCATGTGGCTCACACATTTGTATTCATATATAAGAACCAAGTAGGCTCAAGAATATTGCAAAAAGTCAAGTGGATCTTCGAGCTGCAAATGGTGCAAGTCTGGAAGCCTTGGTAGTGGGAGACTATCACTTAACCTTTCCAACTGGTTTGGTTCTAGTTTTAAACAATTTCTATTATGTACCTTCTGTTACTAGAAACATTATCTCTATGGAAAGTCTAGACACTATGGGTTTTTATTTCAAGTTTGGAAATAAATGGTGTCTCTTTTATAGGGATAACATATGTTATGGTATGGCACATCTTAAAAATGGTTTATATATGCTAGAACTAGATAACTCAGTAATGGTAATCAATAAAAAAAATAGCCAACATGACTCAAATAACACCTAACTATGGCACTTCAGGATTGGTCATGTAAACGAGAAGCGATTACGAAGATTTCATCAAGAAGGGTATATAGACTCGGTACAGTTAAAACCCTTAGATGTATGTCAAGATTGTTTACAAGAAAAGATGACCAAAGCACCTTTCTTAGGAAAGGGATAAAGAGCCAATGCAGTGCTGGAATTAATACATACTAATGTATGTGGTCTATTTACAATAGAGGCAAGGGGTGGTTTTCTATACTTCATTACTTTTACCAATGAATATAGTAGGTATGGATATATCTACTTAAAGTGGTATAAGTCAGATTCCTTTTGGATATTTAAGGAATACCAAAATGAAGTAGAAACCCAACTTGGTAAGAAGATAAAAGCACTTTGCTCAGACTGAGGTGGAGAATGTCTTAACCAAGATTTCACCGATCACTTGAAGGAGTGTGGGATAGTATCCAAAATCACTCCTCCTTATACACCACAATGGAATGGTGTTAGTAAAATGAGGAATAGGACCTTTCTTGACATGGTTAGATCAATGATGAGTCATGAAACCCTTCCATTATCCTTTTGGGGATATGCTTTGCAGACAGCAGCATATACCCTTAACCGAGTACCAACTAAAGCTGCATATGGGATTCCATATTAGTTATGGTATGGAAAAAAATCTAACCTAACACACATACGTGTATGGGGGTGTGAGTCATTTTTCAAGACTTTACCAAGTGACAAATTAGCATCCAGAATCACTAAGTGCATATTTATAGGTTATCATAAGGAAACTAGAGGATACTACCAATATAACCCTTTAGATATAAAAATCAATGTGGAAAGATATGCCACATTTCTAGAAAGGGAACACATTTATATTTGAAATAGTGGGAGAAATATTGAATGTGATGAATTTAATGCTCCAGATACAAAAGAGTTAGTAGAGGAACAATCTCCACAAGAACAAGTGGAAGAAGAAGTTGTTCCTGAGACACAGATATTGTTTAGGTCTATGCGAGAGGTTAGAGAACCAGAGTGTTATGGTTTTATTGTCACCGAGTCAGGTGACACATTAGTCCTTGATGATGATGAACCTCTAACCTACAAGGAAGCAGTAGAAGGCAAAGAAGTTGATAAATGGGAAGAATCCATGAATTCTGAGATAGAGTCCATGTACCAAAATCAAGTTTGGATTTTGGTAGACCTTCCAGCTAATGTAAATCCCATTGGATGCAAATGGGTATTCAAGAAGAAGTTGTACATAGATGGTGAGGTTAATACCTTTAAAGAAAGACTGGTTGCAAAGGGTTTCAGGTAACGTCAAGGAATTTACTATGATGAAACCTTCTCACTAGTAGCAATGCTTAAATCTATTAGAATATTTCTTGCAATAGAAACCTTTCATGATTATGAAATTTGGAAAATGGATGTCAAAACTATTTTTCTAAATGTGAATTTGGTTGAAGAAGTCTATATGACTCAACCCGAAGGGTTTTTCAAGTAAAAGAATGCCAATAAAGTATGCAAGCTGCAGAGATCCATTTATGGATTGGAGTAGGCATCAAGATCATGGAATGTTCATTTTGATGAGGCCATAAGAGATTTTGGTTTTGTCAAAAATGAAAGTGATATTTGTGTCTATAAAAAGGTTGAAGGGAATTCCATCATTTTCCTAGTATTATATGTTGATGACATATTAATTATGGTAAATTAGGTGCAAGTCTTACAGTCAGTTAAGACTTGGTTAAATGAATGCTTCTCCATGAAAGACTTAGGTGAAGCAGCCTACATTCTAGGGATCAAGATCTATCGAGATAGATCTCAAAGGATACTTGGGATAATAAAAAGTACATATATTGACAAGGTACTCAAAAGTTATAGTATGGAACAATCCAAGAGAGGATTGTTACCTGTGTCACATGGTGTAAATCTCTCCAAGAAAATGTGTCCACAAGAAAGTAGGAGATTGATAGAATGATTAGAGTCCCTTATGCTTTGTCAGTGGGTTCTATCATGTATGACATGCTATGTACTAGGTTTGATGTTGCCTTTGCTTTAAGCATGGTGGGTAGATATCAATCCAATCTAGGAGAGCTACATTGGACAACTGTTAAAACTATCCTAAATTACTTGAGGTGTACTAAGGATATGTTCCTGGTGTATGGAGGAGAAGAGGAACTAGTTGTGAGGGGATACACTGATGCTAGTTTCCAGATAGATCATGATGATATGAAATCGTAGTCAGGCTATATCTTTTTCCTGAATGGTGGTGCAGTGAGCTGGAGAAGCTCGAAGCAAGTTGTGGTTGCTGATTCTACAACAGAGTCCGAATATATTATAGCTTCTGATGCAGTAAAGGAAGCAGTCTGGATATGTAGCTTTATCTCAGACATTGGTGTTGTACCTAGCAGTGCATAACCTATTCCAGTATATTGTGATAATATTGCGGCAGTGGTGCTTGCCAAGGAGCCCAGGTCTCACCAGAGGAAAAAGCATATTCTTCAGAAGTTTCATCTCTTGAGGGATTTTACTCAAAGAGGCAAAGTGGCAGTTAGTAGAGTATCCACAGAGGACAACGTGGCAGACCCCATGACTAAATACATTTCTCAGTAGAATCATGATTCACATGTGAGAGTTAGTGGATTGAAACCTATTAGCAGTTGGATCTAGTGCAAGTGGGAGTGTTGAAAGTGGGTTCCCTAGACCCAACTTGTTTTATACTTTGATTACCGCTACATGTATTTAGTTTTTTATAATACATGTGTTTATCTTTCCATAATAGTGTAGATACTTCTGCATCCACTTTGTTTATGGAAATGTCCTTAGATTACATGTCGCATCAAAGGGTTATAGTAGATCTCAGGCTATAATGAGAACCCTGAGATGTCATGATAGTAATCTTAAAGTAACGTCTTATGGTCTAGTTACATCATTATGAAAGGACACAGATGATGTGTGACCATCAGGTGTTGGGGGCTCATAAGCATTGATACTTCTTCTCATGAAGTTCGCACTTGATGATCTCTAGTTGTTCAGATCATGAGGACAGACCCGTATAATAGGAACACCACATGTTTTAGGTGTCATTGGTTATTCCTATCTACAGACATGTGTAATGGTCTTTAGACTTTATATCATTGTCATCGGATGTCATTTAATTACGTACATTTGATTCAAGGAAAAACCATGGGGAAAAATTCGTGGCGAGGTAGTTTGTATTGGGTACGTCATTAATGGAATGGAATTGATTAAATGATCAAGAAAGGATTTTTCACTTTCAAGTTCAAGAAGAGATATCTTGGGCCTGGTTGATTAGGATGGTAGCACCTTCATTAAATCCATGGCGTAAGATTGTCCGGAAAAATCAACAAATAAAATAAATCAAGATAAAGAATGATGACACTAGTGTGCATTATGATTTATTGAAACATCAGTGATGAATAGATTATATTACACAAACCGTGTTTGTAGGAAGGAAGTCGTTGATTTGACTTTGCCTTATCTTTATAAGGGCCTCTATGGGTTGCTAGACCCTGCGCTAGGTCATTGGATATTATTCACTGCTATTGAGGTAAGGGCCTAGAGGGTCACACACAATAGCGCCTTGAGAATCTGCCCTATTATGGGAATAGGAATGTAAAACTTGGTGGGCCCCACCAAAGGGTCTGAGCACTATCCAAGTTCTGTGGATCACCAAAGAATAAATAAATTCATTAATTATTCAAGTTTAGAATAATTCATTGAATTTTTTTATAACATGTATTTACAAGTTATATAGTAAATACAAGTATTAATATTATTCGAATGGATTTTAATATCCTAAGGTTCGTTTAATATTAGAAGGAGGTATGAGTTAAGTTAAAGACTCAAGTTTATCACGTAATATATTTACATATATATTACAAGTAAGTGATAAATTATAAATATTATTTATGGCATAATGTTTTTGTCATAAATAATTATTTATAACACTTATATAGCAGAAGTTTATTACACGAGGTCAGGAATCCATACCATGTGTTTTAAAGATTCCCTATATAAGTGTGAGAGAGGCTCTCCCATGGAACTATTCATGTGTTGTATTTGAGATATTCTCTCTCCTCCTAGAATCTAGAGAGAGAGTCTCTTAAGAAAAGAAAGATCTTCAAGTTTATCTATCTCGGATTGAAGCTTCTGGCCTTGAGGTGATCGTCGCTGCACTGAAGTGAATGTTGAAGATCCATGCTAGCACCCGAATCTCAACAAACGGTGTGCAAGAAGATTCGAGAGGCGTGTGTGGATGATCTAGAGGACTTATTCATCGGAGTCTTCAATCAAAAATCGCCAGCATCCTTCGGGGGACTTGCACATGTCAAATCCAAACTAGGTACATGTTCAGTTTATTTTTGTGCTCTATTTAAACCTTGCGAGATCCTCGGACCAAATCGGGACAAGATCACTGGAGTTGAGAGGGTTATGTCACTCCAGTGATGTAGAAAATTTTAAATTCCCAGCCCACCGGCTTCTGCTTCACCATCCCGGTACCTAACACATATGATATAAACTAAAGGTTTTGAAGTTCCAAATGATTCTACTAAGGTATGAAAGTTTCAACAGTCCATTAATGGATTAAAGGAAAATTCTTGGAGGTAGAATATCAAGTTTGATGATGTAATCAAAGAGTTTGGTTTTATAAAAAACATAGATGATTATTGTGTATATAATCGAATAAATTGGAGATTTATAGTATTTCTAATTTTTTATGTGGATTATATACTACCTATCAAAAATGACACCCCAACTTTACATTATGTAAAAATTTGGTTGGGTAAATGCTTCTCTATGAATGACATAGGTGAAGTGTCCTACATACTAGGTATGAATAACTATAGAGATAGAATTAATAGGATTCTTGGAATGATTTAGTACACAAACATTAGTAAAGTGCTAAATTGGTTTTTCATGGAGAACTACAAAACAAGATCATTACCAATGTTATATGGCATGAATATTAGGAATATTTAGGGTCCTTATTGGGAGTTGGAAAGGATAGATATAATTACATTTTCATCCACCATAGGATCTATCATATATTCCATGTCTCTTTTACTCAACTTGATGTTTTATATAATATTATTATAACCAATATATACCAATCCAATCCTAGTGAGAGTCACCAAATTATTATTAATAATACACTTAAGTACTTACTAAGGAATAAGGATATGTTCTTGGTAATTGGAGGAGGGCATGAGATCTGTGTAAAGGGTTATACAAATACAAGTTTACAATACAATATATATGATATGAGATATCAATCTGGTTTCATGTTTTTCCTAAATTATGGATCTATCAGTTAAAAGAGTTATAAACAAGACACCATAGTAGGCTTGATAATAAATTCAGAGTGCATCGCTACATTAGATATGGAAAAGGAAGTTATTTGGATCAATAATTTCATTTCTAAAATTTAGGTGGTTTCTATAATTGAGGGTGTAATTGAGATTTACTATGACAAAAAATGGATCTATTTCTCAAGATAAGGTGAAGTGCCTAAATCAAGAAGTTGTATTTTTTTCAATAAGGTGCTGAAGAAGTAAAGTCAAAGTGAGATGAGTCTTGAGGATACAACTTTAAGATCTCTAGTGGATCCTAATAGAGATGTTCATGAAAAATTATCATTAAAATATGGTGAGTGTTGGATTTATCTTCATAGATAATAAAACAAGTTTTTATGGGTATATTATTGTCTACAATAATTTTTGAAGGTGGTTGAAGAGATGGTTGAATGAGGAGATCAAAAGACTTGAGTTTAATAGGTGGAGGATAGCTTGAAAATTAAAGAGAACCATCTAAGGGTTTTTGTACATGGAAGATAATATATTTTAATGTTTAGATACACCTGGTAATATTCTTAATATGTTAAATAAGTCTTGGAGTTAGTTTGAGAAATTTTTGTTGTGATATAAGTGAAGTTTGGAATTATGAGAATCTACGTAAAGGTAATTCACTACCTACATAAAGGTATGTAGATATTTTCATAAAGGTCATATAAATAATAGTTGAGCTATGTAAAGGTGACACTAAAAAATCAAAGTTGTATAAAGGTAGGTTGAAGTTTTCATAATGGTAACACTAATAAACTAAATCCGAGTAAATTTAAATGATAATTACATACTTATATAAAGGTAACTTAAGTATGAGGAGTTGCATAAATGTACAATTCATACTATGTAAAGGTCATAAGTAAACTATGTAAAGTTAAGTTTGGAAATCCACTAGCTAAATAGGGGTTAACTATGAAATACACTAACTAAGGTAAGCATGTGAATCTATGTAAAGGTAACTAATGAACTATATAAAGGTACAATATGTTGTTTAAAGGTCATTTGATATGTGAGGGTAATAAAACTGAAAATTTTGAATATTTATTCTAAATAAATGGAGAATAAAAGAAATAGTTTAGATGATGTTGTTGCTCTAATATTTATGGATTAAATATCATAATCAATATGGATCATTATCCTAGTTTTTGAGAATAAAAAAATAGGAGGTGATGCTTTGAGATTGAAGAAGATCCAGTGAGGATGAAGTTGGTATGTCTGATATGAGCTCCACACTGAATAGATGGAGACCAAGCCATAGAGATTTATGAAATAAAGATTCCACCATGTAGTAATTTATTACCTTTGGGAATTTTAGTAACTGTGGTGTGATTATGATTTTCTTATGATAAATGATGGGTTATAAAACACTATGGTTATTTTTGGGTGATCATTTTGAGTTCCATTTTGTAAAAATAAAAATTGATGTCATAGGCCTATGCATTAAAATATGCATGCATATGTGGATAGAGATATTAAGAGTTTAAATAGAAGAAGATTATGTGGATGTTGAGATCTCATTATTTTAATATTGCATGAGAAAGGAATTCATCCAAGTCATATGAATATTTAAAAGGAATACAATACTAGGGTTTCTAAATGAGATTTCTAGGGTGAATTCAAACTGGAAATATCTTTTAGATTTGAATGAGAAGATCGTGCCTACTAAATATTGAGGGAGTTTCCAAGTTTGAATGGAAACTAAATATTCATCCAATATTCTACAAGTATAAATGTGTATAGGTAACAAAGATGATAAAAAATGAATATTAAGATATCTCTCAAGCATTGTGCATGATATTTTTTCTAAGATCCCGATACAAATCACTGCGTTAAAGAGAGAAAAGGAGTCTAAGATGGGGTGATCTTAAAAGAGGAGATAACAAGAACCTAAGTATTTTTGAATCCTGAGAAGGAACCATATTTTTTAATATCTAGAGTGAGTTTTGAGACCAAAAGAACTATTTTAAGTGGCTGTTGAAGATCTTGAGTTTTATATGAGAAAACTTACTCTTATGGAGGAAGATTGTCAAAAGTTGTTATTGAAGCAACTAGGGGATACTAGAGATCTCTCTACCTTTGGATCAATATTTAATAGAAGGTTTATTGGGGTGTATAACCAATCAAATAGAAGAGTTAGTGATTTGGGTGTATATCCAATCCTGGCGTAAGAGTTGGTGGTTGGGGATATAACCAGACACAAATGGAGGATAAACTACTGGGGTGTATAACCAATTGCTATCGAAGATAGATTATTTGGGGGAATAACCAATCATACTCCTTTGGGACTCACACTACAAAAAAATAGTAAATTAGTAGCAGTTATTTAGAGGGGGTTATGCACAACCCCCTATAAATTTATTTTTTGTATAAATTAGAGGGGGTTATATACATCTCCTGCTAACCATTAAATTTAGAGGGGGTTCAAAACCCCCCTTTATTTCCTTAAATTAAAGAGGGTTTTGAACCCCCTATAATTTTTTTATCATTATTTTTTTAATGTTCGATAGGATTTTAGAGGTGGTTATTCCAAAACTACTGCTAATTTAATAATTAGTGCTACTATATATATAATATGGAATTTGTTTTTTTAGAAAATAGTGGTGGTTAATAACCGCCACAAATCATTGTGATTAGTGTCTATTCACAACCCCCGCTATTTTCTAAAAAAAACATATAATATATATATATACACAATTAAAAGATTATATATAAATGTATTTCTAAACATTATATGAACATATTATATAAATATATTTATATAAATAATTTATATGATTGTATTTATATGTATTTATATGTACACATAAATATAATTTGTATAATGTGTACATTAATATATATTTATTTGTATAAAATTTTATTTCATATAATATTAATTATAATATAAAAGCATAAATATATTATATAAATATGCACATAAATATAATTTATTTGAAAATGTATCATCTAAAAAAGCTTTGTAGTTTTTATAATTTATATAATAATAATAATAATAATAATAGATTATATAGATACTTACATACACATTCATATAAATAAACATGTATGTATTATATAAATAATGTATTTGATTATATGTATATTATATATATTTTTATACACAATATATAATATAAATTCATTTAATTGTATACATAAATATGTAATATATTGTATACATACATATATGTACAAATAAATATATAAATACATTATATATATATATGAATAAATATATAAAAAAATATTTAAAAATATTGATATACAGATAAGTATTTAAATTAATATATTAAATATATATTTGTATATATAATATAACTATATATATGTATGTATAGATATATTTATATATGTAAAATATATTTATATATAAATATACATAAAATTTTATCTATAGAGAAACGCTATATTATATTATATTATATGTATAATGTTATATTATATCTATAATAATTAAATTAAACGTATATTATATTAATTGTATGTATATTAAATATAATATAATATAAATATATTAAATTGTATACATATAAATGTATTTATAAAATATATAATATATATTTTTATTCATATAAATATGTAATATATATTATTGTTATTTTAATTTTATAGGTATAAATATAATATATATTTATATATATATATATAATATGTTTGGGTAATATATAAATATATAATATAGAATATATATAATTTTATAATAAAAATATAGTAAATAATATATAAATATATATATATATATATATATATATATTTGTATTTTTGAGTTATATACATATAAATATTTAATATATAAATATATATTTTGATCGATCGGTATAATATAATATATATTTGTATTTTATATTTTTGTATAATATAATATATGATTTTATATGTATATATATTTATTTATTTGAATATATAGTATATTTGTATAATATATAAATATATAATATATAATATATAATGTACATTTGTATACATTTAAATATAATAAATAAATAAATATAGATATAATATATTTATATTTATATTTATATTCATATAATATATTTATATAATATAATATGTATTCATATTTCTATGATATGTGTGTGTGTGTGTGTGTGTGTGTCACGACCCATTCCAACGGGGTCCATGTCATTACTACCCCCACCTCCAATAGGTCAGGGGTGGCGACTAGCACCGAGTAGGTATATCACTCACATAGGAGGTCTTAGCCTAAGGTACATGTACACATGCACACATCTACAAGATCATACAATGTTGAAATGTAAAACAACTAATAAAACCTACATGCATATATCTAAATCCCACTATCAGAGTAAAACAACAAGTACTGAAAGCAAAAAAGGGTCAAATACAAGCCTAGCACAAAGGAGTCTGAACAAAAATCCAACCTAGAAGTATAGAAGGGGATTGTTGTCAACGTAACTGTCGGAGTACACCTCGGTAAGTCTGGATTACTAAGCTCTGCCTAGTCCTAGACCCTCTAGGACTCTATCAAAAGGTTGATTGTCTGCATATGTCATGACATGTGTGAGAAAATCTCATGCAGGGGTGAGTGTAACAATACCCATTAGGACACCTCGAAATCACTAAGTATATAACATCAAGAATAATAGTCACCTCAACATAGGTATATTTCTATATCACATATTACAAGAATATCTAGATATACTCAAAAAATACACATTGTCTCAAAGTAAAGTCACAACTATAATGCCAATCCAGGAATCCTGCTCAAAGGTTCCACATAGCACTCATCCAAGATGACATGCTCCACAAGTCAGATAAAATTTATGGTTTCCATTCGAGATGTATTGCTCACCAGGCCTCTCTATAAGATGTATATTCTGGAAGTATAGATATAATGATACATAGATGAGGATCACACCCAAGGCCATAGGGTATACCAACAACTCAATCTAAAATAACCCACTAAGTAGAGGATCAATTCCCACATAGTGTTGGTCACGATGATACCAAGAAATTCACCTAGGGTAATATGATGATAGAGGATCTCACTCTGGGCCTCATAGAAGGATTTCAACAACCCTATCCAAGAAGTCCCATTGAAGGTATCACCATCATATGTGTAGGACGTGATTCCATACCAACCCCTGGGGAATGGATCAAGGGAATTCTCCCTAATGAAACTTTTCCAAGATGAAGAAGAAAATGGATCTAAGCCTTATTTGAAAGAGTACGCAACATGAATTGGTAGTACACGGCATATCCCTTCAGTACTGGGTTCGGACTGTGCATCACAGTTCGTGCCAGTGTCCGTGTCCATGTCTGAGTACATGGTGTGTCTGAGCCCGTGTACTCCCAGGCATGTCTGTGTACGGCTGGACATATTTGTGTACAACTATTCATGCATGTTCCCATTCATGTGTACCTTCCTACATATATGTGAAGATGTCAAGAAAGGGTCACATTCCATGTGACATGATTCGCATTTTGTGTGATATTTATCTTCTCCACGAAACCCTAGCACTGCATAGGGGGGGTCCCACACATCGTGTAGCGTCATGATACATGTCGTGTAATGTGGGATTTTCCAGAATCCTAAATCAGTTTCACATTTTTTTTCACTCCTCCATACATCAATCCATCCACACACCTCATCAAAATTCAAGTAACATAACCGGTCGGGCCTTTCCGTCGTCAATCACCGAGTTTCAGCCCTTCGATTTTGTTCGAGAATTGTCCATGCACATATTCTATCATCACATGCCAAATATATGAATAAAAATATCCCTAAATTCATTCCTAGACAATATTCCATCCCAATATCATTATCTCATCATCAATCCAAACCTGGATCTGTGATATCAAACCATTTATCCAAGAAACGGTTGTACAACAGTTGATTCCTTGCCATTTTGGTCAAACCACTAGTCAAAACAAATAACAGTGATGAACGCACAAGAACGGTGGGAGAAATACAAGAAACACCAAAATATTAATGAAACTTGGTCATGTTTAGTTGTCCTTGATCTATTTCCATTAGAATGATGAACAAAGATCTAATAAAAATAATCAATTCTCCCAATAATCCCTGTAGATAAATCTCATACCCGCAATACAACCGATCTGTGAATTAATCCATTGGTCAATTGATTCGCATTCATCATAGAAAAAAAACAACAGGGAAAGAATCAAAATAAATCAACATCCTACCTCGATTTGGATAAATCACTAGTGAATAACGATTTCTTTTCGTTGTTGTTGGTAAGATCCTTGAGCTTTTCCACACACTGATCATTAAAGCGTGATCTGGTCGTCGCTCACCAATTAAATCTCCTCCAATTCTCTCTAATGGATCATATTAATTTGTAGAGTTATGAAGCTAACCCTAAAAATCCTCCATAACATCATTTATATAGAAAATTTATTATTTTTGTAATTAATTAAATAGATAAATTTATTCAATTAATTTATTTAAATTTCTGTTCATGATTGTGCTCAACCCAAACATCTGATGTGTTCCACGTTTATATCATGCCTAGGGTAAAAATCATGATATGAACTCAAAAATGGACACATATTTCCAATATGATCCCCTTTTATAATTTATTCCACTTTTTCAAGAAAACTGTGTGCGGGTGTGTTTAATATATTTAATATATTTCAAAAATTAATTTTGGACACACTGGGTCTCGTAATATCACACCTTATCCATTCCTAACTTCGTAATTAACACATATAATATTCCAAAACAATATATGGAAAAATCAGAGTAATTATATTCTCCCCAACTTGGGGCCTTACATCCCTAAAATCCAAAACAAAAGGTTACACAAAAAGATGCGGGTACTAATCATGCATATGGGTATCCTACTCCCAGGTGCTCTCCTAAAGACTATTGTGATGTCACTGAACATGAACTAAAGTAATAACTCACCCACGAAGGATAATCTTATGAAAATCATTGATCTCTACCAGGTACTCTACAAAGGTAGATCCATCCTCGATGTCCAGCTCGCCCCATTTGATAACTTGTGATGGGTCATGCACGTACATCCCTAGTTGTAACATGTGGAAGACATTGTGTACCTGGTCTAACTATAGTGGTAATACTAAGTAGTATGCCACCAGACCAACTCTATGCAGTATCTGGATAGGGATAATGAATCTCATAGATAGATTTATGCCCCAGTAAAATCTCTGTAATCCATATTGAGGTGAGAATCATAGGAACACATGGTCTCCCTCCTCGAACTCCAAAGACCTCCTTCTATGTCTTGCATAAGAATTTTGACAGCTCTGTGCAGTCCTCATCTTCTCCTAGATGATCTATACCTTCTCTATAATGGATTTCACCAACTCTAGGAACATAAGTATTGGCCCTCCTAGGTCAGTCTAGCATAGGGGTGACCTACAGGTTCATCCATACAAAGCCTTGAATGGTTCCATGTAGATTTTGTAATGGTATTTGTTATTGTATGAAAACTCCACCAACAGTATGTGATCCTCCCAACTGCAACCAAAGTCTAACATGAAATCCTGTAGCATGTCCTCTGAGACCTGAATGGTCTGCTCAGTTTGGTCATCAGTCTGTGGGTGAAAATTCATGCTCAAACTCAACCAAGTCCCAAAAGCCTCCTACAATACCTTCCATAACCAAGATGTGAAGTGAGAATCACAATCATAAATGATCATCGAGGGAACTCCATGGAGTCATACTATCTTCTACACATAGAGGCATCCCAAGCTCTCTAATGAACTATTATCTCGGATAGCTAGGAAGTGGGACGACTTGGTGAGTCATTCTACGATCACCCGGATGAAATCATGTCCCATGGACATATGTGGTAACCCCGTCATGAATTCCATGGATATACCATCCCAATTTCACACTCAAAACTCAAGGGGTTGAGCTAAACCCACTAAAACCTGGTGTTAAACCTTCACTTGCTGACAAGTAAGGTATCAAGAGACAAACTCTGAAACTCCCTTTCTCATTCTTGACCACTAAAACTAACATCAGAGATCTTGGTACATCTTTTCCTCACTTGTATATACCACCAAAGGAGATGTATGAAACTCTATTAGAACCTCCTCCTACAGTGTTACCAGTATGATTGTGCATCCTTTAAAAAGAACAAAATACTCCCTACCTTCATAAAATCCATCAGGAGCATGTCTAGTGGATATCTAAGTACATAGGGTCTCATAGTTAGTATACTCAAAGTTGTGCCTCCCTAAATCGTTGTAAAAGAGGAGGGGTAACAACCATCAACTGCAGGTAAGTTTCTCTATACCCATCTACAAGGGATGACTGTAGTGAGTCCAACTAATCTGATGCCTTTCTCAACAACTGCAAACAAGATCTCCTGCTGAGAGCATCTTCTACCATACTCCCCTTCCCAGATGTACAGACAATCTCGAAGTCTTAATCCTGGAAGAATCATAGTCATCGCCTCTATCTCAAGTTAAAATCCTTATTAAAGAATATATATTTTAGAATCTTGTGATCAGAATAGATGATAAACCACTCAACCATAAGGTAGTGTCTCCACATATTTGGTGTGAAGATTACCATTGCTAACTAAAGATCATGGGTCGCATAGTTATGTTCATGTTGTCTTAACTGACATGAACCATAGACAATCACTGCCTACCTCTACATCAAAACAAAACCAAGCCAGTTATTGATGCATTTTAGAACACTAAGTACTCGACATTGTCTTTTCGAAATCTCAAGATGGGAGAGCTCATAAATCTCTAACTCAACTCTTGGAAATCTTGTTGACATCTCTCCTTCCACACAAAAGGATTCCCCTTTGGGGTCAAATCATTCAAGGGAGATGATATCTTAGAGAAATTAGGTATGAATCTCCAATAGTAGCCTTCCAACCTAAGGAATATTTGCACCTCCATTGCACTCTTAGGTGGCTTCTAAGCTAACACTACCTCAACCTTTGTCAGGTCCACTACCACACCATCTATTAACAAAACATATCCCAAAAAATAGACCTCATGACTCTAGAACTGGCACTTAGATGGCTTCCTATAAAGTTGGTTATCATGAAGTGTGTTAGGAACATCCTCAAATGTATTATGTACTCCTCCTCGAATGCTGAGTACAATAGGATATCATTGTTAAATACTACCATGAATTGGTCTAAGAAAGACTGAAAGACCCTGTTCATGAGTCTTAAGAACACTATTGGGGAGTTCTTCATACCAAAGTGAATAACCAAGTACTCATAGTGACCATAGTGACATCTAAAAGTCGTCTTCAGTATATCCCCATCCCTTACTTGAAATGAGTGATAGCTTGATATGAGGTCAATCTTCAAGAGTCATCGTTCCCCTCTCAACTGATCAAAGAGGTCATTGATCCTCAGTAGTGGCTACTTTTTCTTTATGATCACCTAGTTCTGGTGACGATAGTCCACACATAACCTCAATCTTTTCTCTTCCATATTGGCAAACAATATCAGGGCTGCCTAGGGTGAAGCAATGGGTCTAAAAAAGTCTTTCCTCTACAAGTCCTCCAACTAGACTCTAAACTATTGAAGCTTTATAGGATCCATCTGATATGCTGGTACAGATATCAAGGTCATCTCGGGGTATATATCAATGAAAAATTCTATCTCTCGGTGGGTAGGTAAGCCTGGAACATCCTCAAGAAAGATGTACTTATATTTTTCTACCACTATAGGGAACTAAAAACTCATAGAATCCACTACACCAAAGGTTATTCTATCCAAATGATGAGTAATAGGTTGCACCTTTATATACATGAGTCTATTATGTGTTTCTTAGGTTTCCTTTTTACCCACAAAGGAAAACCTGATCTCATCACTACGGACGCACCGCATCCTCCACCTGAAATAGTCTATCTAGGCATGAACTATAGATAACTAGTCCATACCTAAGATGAATTAAGGTATTTTTTCTACTAAAAATATATCCTAATAGAAACTCTCACCTACAAGAGTTAGGTTATGTTGTCAATAGAAGTGTGTGGTTGTTGAGTCACCTCCCATAGGAATCTCTAAGTGTAATGGTCTAGACAAGGGATCAACTAGAATCTCTAAGTATCAAACTAGATAAGTGGAAATAAAGGAATGACTTGAAACTATTTATATTAGTATTGTAGATAAGATATGAAATACACAGATCATACCTTGTATCATCCTTTGAACCTTTGGATCATAAGTATCGACCACCTACAACTGCCTTCACCCATATCCCTTAGCTCCCTGAGCTTGGTGTGGACAACATGGGGGTGGTGGTGGTAAAAAATAGAAGCACCTACCACCTCCAACTTCTCTCACAAATCCTTTTCCACATCTTCCTCTCTACAGACCTATCTTCTCCTATCACTGCCTCTTCCTGGGCATCCTATCCACTATCTCCCTGTCAGGCGTACGACGGGTCGGACAATCTCATGGAAAATGTCTCCTACCGTCATAAGAGTAGCATTGTATCTCTTTGGGATGAATAGACTCAAACTGTGAGACTTGAACTATATAACCTCTATCATGTTATCGCCTCCTGAAATTTATTTCATGTTCAGGTCCCTAATTCTAACATCAACTCCCTACTATCGAAGTATCTTCACCTGAGTGCCCACTACCAACAATAACTGTATGCATCTTCTTATTTAGGAAACTATCAGCCACAAAAGATCTCTCTAGCACCCCAGTAGAGGTAGAAATTAAAAAAGGTATAATTTTGGCTCAAATATCTATACACATTCCTCACTTGAAGATCCAAGCCTAAAATAACTAATCATGAACCATATCCATTGAGTACCTAGAGTGGTTGGTGAACATTGACGAATACTCAACCAATGTCATATTGATCTATTAATGTTGTAGATCTCTTGGATGTGTTCAACCCTCAATGTATCTGGATATAAATCCTCTCTAAAAAGGAACTTAAACTTTGACCTTTCTATAGTCTCCTCTTTATATGATTGGATCACTAAACCCCACCATTCTCCTACAGATCCAAGTAGAATACTCACTTCTAGGACCACCATATGATATGTCAATGTCCTAAAAAGATATAAAACTTACATCATTGCTTCAATATAGTCCTCATTCATCTTTGGTTAAATATCATCTCAAAACCTGAGGGGTCACTATTGTTAAAACTCAGGAATAACGCTCAACCTACACACATCATCTGCTAGTATTGTGGGTACCATATACTACTCAAAAGGTGGTGGTATAATTGGTGCACCACCTGGAGGTAACACCTTCGGAACATTCCCTTGTATCAATGCCTCTTTACTAAGGGTATCATCCTCATGATCTTGATGCCAAATCCTATCTAACATACATCGTAGAGGAATCCTGAAATAGATAAGATGTACCACGATCATTGAGTATATTTAGAGAGCTGACTTAAGAAGGTTGCAGAAACCATGACTCATTCTTATATGATGAATATACCAATGTTTTACCTGCATCTAGTTTCCATATGTACTGAGTTGAAAGGAAGGTGATCGGAGTCTTGGTGTAGGGATATTTTGGTCATCTCACCAACACTAGAGTCCCTGTCTTGAAAGAAGAACTCAAAACACTTAACATTGTTTCCCTAAACCAATCTCACAGACTCTAACCCTAAGGTAGAACTGACTAATCTTATAATACTCTATCATAACCTGTCCCAATGGTACCTGTGTCTTGACTACCCCAATCCCACCTCTAATAGTCTAGGGACTGGTGATTAGTACCGAGTAGGTGTATCACTCACATGGAAGAGCTTAGCCTAAGGTACCTATACACACACATGCATCTCCAAACCCATACAATGCTGAAATGTAAAAAAAACTGATAAAATATGAATGCATACATCTAAATCCCACTATCAGAGTACACCAAAAATTACTAAAAGAAAAAAAGGTCTAAATACAAGCTCACCGCAAAGGAGTTTGAAAACAAGTCCAACCTAGAAGTATAGAAGGGGACTGCTATCAAGGTAACCTCCAAAATACACCTCGGTTAGTCTAGATCTCTAAGCTCCACCTGGTCCTAGTACCTCTAGGAATACGTCAAAAATTTGATAGTCTTCATAATACATGACACATGTGGGAAAATCCCAATGCTTGGTTGAGTATAAAAATTCCCAGTAGGACACCCCGAAATCACTAGGAATATAAAAACAAGAATAGTATTCATATCAACACAGGTATATGTCTACATAACATATAAAAATAATATCTAGATATTCTCAAGAAATAAATATTTTATCAAAGTGAATTGATAATCATAATTCCTATCTAGTAATCCTACTCGAAGGTTCTACATATCACTCATCCAGGAGAATATGTTTGATTAGTCAGATAGCACTGATGGTGTCCGTTCAAGATGTACTGCTCATTGGGTCTCTCCATAAGATGTATACATTAGAAGTATGAAGAGAAAAATACATAGATGAGTATCACATCCAAGGAAATGGGGTATACCAAAAACTCAATCTGGAATAACCTGCAAAGTAAAGGATCAATGCCTATGTATTATTGGTCATGATGATACCAAGAACTCCACCTAGGGAATGATAATGATATAGGATCTCACTTTGATCCTCGTGAAATGATTCCAAAATATCTATCTAAGAATTCCCACTAAAGGGATTACCATTCTATGTGTAGGATGTGATTCTATACTTACCCTCATAGAATAGATTAAGGGAACTCTCCCTAATGAAACTTGTCTAAGTTGAAGAGGATAAGGGCTCTAAGCCTTCTTTAAAGGAGTACATGGTGTGTACTAGTATTAAATGGCATGTACCTTTGGAACTGGGTCCCACCTGTGTATCACAGACCGTTCTAGTGTTTGTATATGTGTCTGAGTACATGCCATGTATGAGCCTGTGTACTCCTGGTCATGTTCGTTTAAGTTTGGTCATGTCCATTTACAGCTAGTTGTGCATGTGCCCATGCTCGTGTACCTTCCTAGGTACACGTCGAGCTTCCAAGAAAGGGCCACATGTTGTGTGATAGGATTCACATGTCATGTGATATTTATCTTCTCAGCGGAACCCTAGCTCCTCACAGGGGGGTCCCACATGATGTGTAACGTCGGGATACACATCGTGTCATGTGGGATTTTCCAGAATCCCATATCCCATTCACTTATTGTTGTATGCTCCTCTAGTCATTGATCTATCCATGCACCTCACTGAAATTCAAGGAACACAACTGCTTGAGCCTTACCATTGTCAATCACTGAGTTTCGGCCCTTCGATTTCATTTGGGAATCATCCACGTGCATCATCTGTAATTTCACACCAAATATACAAAGAACAGTATCCCTAATTCCATCCTCGGTCAATCTTCTGTCATCGTATCATGATATCATCATCGATCCAAACTCATATCTGTGATATCAAACTATTTCACCAAGAAACAAGTGCACAATGGTTGATTCCTTGGTATTTTAGTCAAACCACCGGTCAAAAAAATATCAGCGATGAACATGCCAGAATGGTGGGAGAAATCCAAGAAACACCAAAATTGGAATGAACCTTGGCTATGTTTGGTTAGCCTGAATCCATTTCTGTTATAACAATGAACAAAGATCTAATAAAAATAATCATTTCTCCCAATAATCCCCGTAGATAAATCTCATACCTGTAATACGACCGATCTATGAATCAATTTGTTGGTTGATTGATTCACATTAATCATAGAAATAAACAATAGGGAAAGAATCCAAATAAATCAACATCCTACTTCGATTTGGATAAATCTTTGGTAAATAATGGTTTTGTGTTGTTGTCGTTGGTGAGATCCTTGAGATCCATCGCACACCAATTGATGAACCATGATTCGATCATCGTTGTCCATCGAAATCTCCTTCAATGACCTCCAATGCATCCTCTTGATTTGCAGGGTTATGTAGATAACCCTGAAAATCCTCTATAACAGCATTTATATAGAGAATTTATTAGGTCTGGTAATTAATTAAATAAATAAATTTATTCAATTAACTTATTTAAATGCCCATCCACGACCACACCCAACCCAAACATTTGACATGTTCCAAAGTTATATCTCACCTAAGGTGAAACCCATGCTCTGAACTCAACGGAAGCATCAGATTTCTAATATGAGCCTCCATTTAGAAGTTATTTCAATTTTTTAGGAAAACTGCATATGTGTTTGTGTTTAATATATTTAATATATTTTAAAAATTAATTTCGAACACATCAGACCTCGGAATCTCACATTGTCTCAATTACTAACTCTATAATTAACCCATATAATATTACAAAACAATACATGGAAAAATTGGAGTTGTTATAATATATTTTTATAATATATATTTTTACAATATATATTCATATTTCATAATATAATTATATAATATATATATATATATATATCTGTGTGTGTGTGTTATATATTGGTATAATATATAATAAAAATGTATATAATATAAATATATTTATAATATAAATATGAATACATTAATGTATATTATATTATATATTTGTATAAATATATACCATATTTATGTTTTTGTATACATTAATATAATATATTTATTATATTATATAAATGTATATAATATAAATGTATACATGATATTTTATTAATACATTATATTTATATAAATGTACATATAAGACTATGTATTTAAATGTATTTAAATATATTATAAAAATAATATTTACTTATATAAATATTTTAATATATATAAATACCAACATGTGTATATAAATTACAAAATTTTAGTTCATCGAAGTGGGAAAACCATGGAGTTAAGTGTTGGGGAGTCGAGGTTTGAATCTTTCATGATGCATCAGGTTAACACTAGTGGGATTTGAATCTGGTTTGGGGACTCATGTTCCTGAAGTGTAGGAGAGAGGGGTTAGCACTAGAGGGAGGCACATTTTTGGGTTGGGGCCAAACATTCGTGAAGCATAGGAGATGGTTTTTGGGGGAATGTACAATAGGGAGGTGTTCTTAAAGCTCATAAAGCATAGGATATTGTCAAATGTCCTAAATATAATTGAATATTTTCTAAAATAAAAATACAAGCTACTAATGATAATTGCCACAAACTTTTAAATATTTTTCCTAAAATTTAGAAGGGGTTGAAACCCCCCTCTAAATTAACCTCCTCTAAGTTCATTTTACTTTACCATTACTTTTGAAAAACCACCACTAATAGGATTGAATGACCACTTTAGTTACAGTTTTGAATAACCTTCGGTAAAGTATTTAGAGGGGGTTATAACCCCCTCCAATCACACTATTTTTTGTAGTGTTAGGAGTTTTTGTAATTGATAACAAGATTATTGTAGAGAAATCATAGGTTGAGGTGTCTAATAGACTATGAAAAAGAGTGAGATTGTATGTTGAACCTTGTAAATCTTATGTGATGAACTCTCTATATATTTAATACATATGAGGTGAGACTATGATATTAAATACGAGAGGATAGAGGCTTTAACTATTCATAGAGGTGGAATTTAAAAATAATTAATGTTCATAAAAAAGAAAAGGATATCACTTATTCACCCCCGCCATCTCTCAATGGTCCATTAGGACCTGGGCACTAAAAGTGGTATTAGTGAGAGGTCCCCTTTGAAGATATGATAATTTTTTAAGATGAGGAAAGCTATAGATTTCAAAAATAAAGATAACATTGAGAGAGGATTTGATTTATCAATAAGTAATGATAATGATGGGAAAAAAAGAATAATATTTGAGTGGGAATTAAAAGTAAAGTTGGAATCTTGTCTTGATGATATTATATAACTAAAGAAAGAAAAAAGGAAGTTGGTGAAGGATTAAAACATGATCACTAAATAAAATGAGGAGCTGGTTATAAAGGAAGTAGATTGTTGATGAGATTAAGAAGCACAAGCTTAGAGAAGTTGAGCAAGATAATTTTGTGAGTACTCTTGAGAAAAATATGGCTATGAGGTAATAATAACTAGATGATACAAAATTGATATGTTTGGTTGTTCAAAATGAGATGAAAAAAGCTAGAGATGACTTAAATAAATTAGTAGAGGTTAAATTTGGGTGATCTCAAGCTAGTGATAGGATAAATCTTGGTAGATAGGTAAAATATACACCTAATCAATATCTTGATAAATCTAGAATTTATAATAGTTCAAGTACTAAAATAAAATATAAGGATATTTAGACTAATAATAATAGTGTGGGGAACTCTTATGTATCAAAGGAAGAGAATAAGTCAAGAAAACTACTACCCCTAAGTAAAGTAAGCATTGAATTATAATAATACATCCCCAATGAATTTCTAGATAGATTCATTTTCAAATTAAAAGATCACGTTTCAGCTATTTTTTCTAGTGTTTTGGAAGGTATGAACATAATTACTACTCTTTATAGTACAATATGTATTTACTATGGAAGAGGAAACAACCAAGGGGATATTTTGTGAGAAAGTGGGGACATATTTCAAGAGAAATAAATTTATGACCAGATTAGTACAAAATCTATCCAACCAAAACATATTTGGATGTTTATAATAAGTATGTGGAAGATGTGTATTAGAAGGTCACAAATTTTAGGAGTTCATGATAAAATTACCAGGAAAGACTCCCTATTTTTTGAAAGGGAATAAAATTAATAATTCTAAAAAAGAGGAGTCATGAAATACTGAGGATGTCAAGAAGGCGTGTGGGAATCCCAAAGAAGCTAGGAAACCAAATACTTACACATAAATGAGGATAAATAATGGAGAGTATATAAGTTTACAATCTATAAAGTTTGTTTATAAGATAAAAATAACTTAATAATATGAAATTAAAATAAAGAAAAAAAAGACAACTGAGAGAGAAAACTCTCAAGATGATTGTTTCCTATGAGAAATAGAGAGGTACCTCCTTATTTCTTAAAATTTTTGTTTATTTTTTATAACATGTATGGAATTGAAGGAGACGATTGAGTTACTGGACAACAAGGAAGATTTTATTCATGGTGTTTTACAACTACCATGGAATGGATATAGTAAGTGTAACCCTTGAGGGGGATAAAACATGAGATAGACCTATAAAAAATTTAAAACCTATGTGAATCTAGAATTTCTGGATAGCCTTATGTAAAATAATATGATTCGGTATTCAATCACACTTTTAGAACACTTTTTTATTTTATCAATATGTTTAAAATGGCTTGTTTAGTTAATGAAAACATTAGACAAAGGGAGTGTTGTATTATTTGCACTTGAACTTTTTGATGTGTTTGTTGAGATGTGTGTAAGCTATAATGTATTTCTTATTGAATCTATATGATCATTCAATAGAATGATTTATAGGAATGATATCACATGTATGGTTTTTTATGGATAGCGTTGATAACCTTGGTTATATTCCTCTTCTTTTCTACACTAGGCTAGCTCAAGTAGAATTGGAGTAGACTAACTAAAGGCTCGTTACTAATGGAAATCATGTGGTGTCATCCTTCGTAAGTGGATTAATCTAGTTTTAAGGAGGAGAAGGAGATTTATTGATGGAATTTTAAGGATATGGTGAGATAGAAACCCCCTATAGTCCCTTTGCATTTATTTTTAATAAGGGAGAGATGAATTACTTTGAATTTGGAGAAGTTTAAAAGGGTATTTATCAAAAAATACAAAGAATATATTGAAGTTCCCAAATTGAGAAGTTGTATTTGTTTTAAATAAGGTTTTGAAGTAATAAATTCAAAGTAAGATGAGTTTTGAGGCACAAACCTGAAGAACTCTAATATATCCTGATGGAGAGGTTCAAGACAAAGTAGTATTCAATTATAATGATTGTTTAAGTGATCTTAAAAGATAATAAGACAATTTATAATGGGGATAATACTGTATATAATAAGTTTTAAAAGTGATTGAAGAGTTGGTTGAATGAATAGATCAAAATACTTGAGTTTAAATGGTGGAGGCTAGCTTGAAAGTTAAATAGAACCATACAAGGGTTGTTTCACATGGAATAAGTTGTATTTTAGTGTTTAAATACGCTTGGATGAAGTATTAATGTATTAAATAAGGCTTGGAGTCAGTTTGAGAAAGTTTTAAGAGTGAAGTTTGGAATTATGAGCACCTTCATAAGGTAATTAACTACTTACGTAAAGGGAGGTGGATATCTATGTAATTCCCTAGTCTGGATCACTCTGAAAAATAACTGAATCGGACCACTATGTGACCTTGGGTGCGCCTCCCCATATGCCAGAGGCTACCGATCAGCGGTGTGGGTCTAAGGAGGTACCATGAAGAGGTTATATCTCCTATATCAAAGTAAGAAATAGTGGTAAATTAACCAAAAATCATAGCCAATACATAACCATCATAGTATGTTATTAATAGAATAGTGAAAACATGTGATAACAAGGAAAATGAAGACATAAGGTAATACAATATGGATCACCCATTGCTTTGATCCCATATGCAAAATAGATAAAAAAAATAATGATAATGAATACACATGACTTTGCAACTAACCTGAGCCATACCTCATCCCAATATCCTGAGTTCAAGTTATCCTGCTTGATGATCCAAAACTCACGCCTCTACCCAACTAGTACCTAGAACCAATGAGAGTTTTCTCAGGTACCTCATCACAATGGCGACCTGAACAGGGTGTGAGTACATAACTCAATAGGGAACCACAAACACGGTCCTATAAAAACTGATAATGAAGTGATATGTTCATGTAACATGCTCAGCGGAAATCAATAAATGAACTATAGGAAACAAATGAATAAATAAAACCATCATCAATCCTTAGGTTCGAGACTTCAATCAATTATACCTACTTTATCTAGTGCCAGAATGTCTCTGAGCATGAGCATCACTAAAAATTGTTTTTAACCTAGTCTTAACTAGATGTAAGACCAATATATGTTCTCCATATGTTTCCAAACATATTTCACTTTTAAAACAATGGTTCTCCCACTAACCTCAGGTAGACATATGGAAAAGATTCATTTAAAATTAATATTCTAAGATCTTGTTACTTACTTTAATCCTGGACTATATTTCAGTAACTTGAAACCCTTATTGGCATCCCATGGTGTCACCATCTCTTTATGGTTGCGTCATATATACGCCTTCCACAAAGTTGGCCTTGACATATAATGTCCAATTAAATGATATTATAAATTAGCTATGACAACTAAAATTCTAATGGATTTAGACATACCAACTTGGTATTACCAATCAATCCTTATTGGTACTTCACTTATATCATCCATGTATCATCTCACTTGAATACCCATCGCAGTATTCAAAATAATAATCCCCTTTTCATTTTGATACATGGAATCCATTATTTAATTTTAATTGATCTTGTCAATTTTATCTAATTTCCATATACTGCTTACTTGTAGGAGTTATTATTATTAATGAATAATTTATCACCGGTTGTGGTGAATATAAAACCATCAATATGGTTTTAACCTTTCTACACATTATATGTCTCTGGAACATTCCTCTTCTATATTCACTTGTGGAAATCGTTCCTATGACAACTATTTATGCATCTCTATCATTGACTAAACCCAAGTCAGTCTAGCTCCCACTATCTCTAATAGAGATGTGAACCCTTATATATAAATGCAGTCTATCACTTGATAGCCATTTTTTTATCTTATGGATTTATGAAATATCCTAAGAAACTATTAGGGTGATTACTTAGATGCACAACATGTTTAGATTGATGAAAGTTTGTTTATATCCTAACAAACTCATTACATTGAAACACATGTTATTATGATATAATGGATTTCCATCATATTATGATGCGTATGATATTCATTTTTCATTATAGTTGGCATGTGGTTATGGGATTTTTCCATTATTTTTAAAGCATGACTTGAAATATAATGAAAGTTTCTGCAAGTTATAACATTGATACTGCTTAAATCATAACTTTGATGTATAAAATGTGCATTTAGGAATTGCTCCACACTACATTTTGTTAATCGATTTTAACATTTAAGACTTATCATTGATCCTCCTTATAAACATAAATTTCGTGATTTAGATAAGTTAATTTGAATTTAGGAATTACTCTATGCTACATTATTTTGATTGATAAATACATGGTCAAGATATTCTTCGGCATGTCGGCCCATAGTAACTCATATCTTCTAACCATGCATACTTCACTTTATCATTCCATAAATACTAAAGGAATATTATGAAGTATATATACCACTATCTGACACTTGGAATAGTTCACACTCTTTTGTTGAACTAATTCTAGAAGCTTTGTGGCATACCTTTATTTCTAAAGGTTTCTTTGTCCAAACTAAACAAGTATACATGTCGATAATACCAAAGGTGTTTATCTCTACTAAGTCTAAATACCATACATGGTATATCCTTGATGTCCACTTTTAAGTTTTACTTGAAAAGGACTATCTTTACACAAATGGGTATGTAAGTCTTACATTTTATATTCATCGTGTATTTCCTATGATTTGTGTACCACTGAACTATTTATTGAGTATGAGGCACCACAAACAACATTTATTCCTAAAATTATAATAATGTTCCAATGGAAACATGAGATAAATTTTTTGGTTATACTAAATAATATTTTAAATAAAATCATTAACTTGGCAGTTGGAAGTTATATGTTTCTCACCACTGACTTAGGAATCACCCTTTATCAGCCACTTAGAGAATACACCTGACTTCTTATAATGTTTCTATACATACTTGGTTACTATATTCAAATGCAAATATGTGATTGACATGTTGTATTTTATACCCAAGAAGCATGTTAGAAATATTAATTGATGAATATACACTGAATAAGAATTGGGAGATTGCTTCTTTAATTCAGGTTGTTGCATTTAAGCTTCCATAAATTAATTTCATGTTATGTGAAGAAAATAACTTCTTGTTTAATAACCAACCTCATTTAATTGAAGGACATTGTGAATGTGACTTTGGAATTGGTCTTCCCATTGGGCGTATCACCTTTTATTTCATCTTATTCACCACAAGAACTAAAGATTAACTTTTCTTAAATATTCTTATTTCTTGGTGAACCATACCTAAAAGGTAATGGAGCATTTACTCCATACTATTCATTTTGTAACTTCAAACAAAATTGGGGTAATTAGATGAAAATGATATGAGAAATAGATGCCATGAAAGAAAGATCGTGATATTTCTTTGATATTTACACATAATCTAGTGTAATTTATCACCCTCATATCTTGCTTCACTTTCTCCTCACTATCTTCTCAGAGATGAGATGACATGTGTAATCATCCATGTATAGATGTTGTAACCACAAAAAACATCAGATGTAGGTGATAGCATTATTAAATATCCATAATATGATAAATACATGTGTCTCTTATAATCAATATTACACTCTCTCTTATTGAGGTAGTTTTTAACAGGTTTTGAGACACCATTACCTTGAATTTCCAATATTTTAGTATTATGCACAAGCACCTGTATTATATTTAGAAACTCATGACAATTTGGAAAATAAATTTTTACATGGTTATCGTAGTTTATCTTTTGGTATTAGTTTCCATTTTTTATAAAAATAAAACTATCATATTAGTAATTTTATCTTTATTATCGATTTAGAAATTATTGATTAATTAATTAAATCATTAAATGTCTCCTACTATTTTATCAAATTCTAGGAACCCTCTGTACTAGAATCAAAATACTCTATCGCTTGATTATTCTAGTGGTAATTATCCTTGAACCTCCCCTCATGGTATACAATATTTGGATATACCACTACTTAGAGGGTTCAAGGTAGTCGTTTGACTGGACAAATGCATTAAATGGTGGTTCCTTGATATGTTGAGTGAAGTCTCAGCTTCTAAAATAATAATTTTATTTTCTCAATGCTTGCATCTAAAATGATATCAAGTTATATTTGGATAATACTTACTACCACTTTAGTTAATTTAACCCACTACTCTCATAAGAACTCCCAAGTAGTAAGTGGAACCCTCAACTTTGGATGACAAACACCTTGAACACCCGGTTTTGTTTAAATTTGAATGACAAAAGTTGGTTAACAACTTAATATTTCTTTGAAGGTTTTTTTATTTTTCTCTCAAATAATGTAATCTATTTCTATCAATCCTTTTCATCCATGTTATCATTCTCACAACTTAACATTAATAGAAAAAACATTCACAACTCCTTTATGAATTTTATTATTTATTATTTTATGTATCTTCCCGCTATTATAAAATTTATAAAATAATAAATAAATGAATAATGGAAATCTACTACCTGACTAGTCATGAGCATCTAAAATAACATAGGGGGGTTATACCTAAGTCGTATCTTGACTCTTGATGCAGCTCACCCCCATCCAGTATGTCCACTACTTGCCTAGAGTAACGCCTCATCTTAGCGGGGTCCACGTCATGTCTGGAGTACCACCTCATCTTGGTGGGGTCCACATCACATCTAGAGTACCACCTCATCTTGGTAGGGTTCACGTCACGTCTGGAGTATCGCCTCATCTTGGTGGAGTCTACATCATATCTTGCATTGTCTTCATCAAAATTGAAATTATACTCGCTCGCATGTGAGGGAGACTAGGGGTGCAATGTACATCAGATAAATTGGACATGCATTCCCTTATACAAATTGACCAAAAAAGGTGATGTGTAAACTATATAAATTAATTAATTAATTACAAACATAACATACGGTTAAATAATTAATTAAATAATTAAATGAAAACAAACACAGGTCGGTGCTCAAGACCAGTAAGTGGGTAAAATTAAGCACGATAAAAATTAAATTTCAATAAATTAAAGATGGGGGTATTTAATTAAATTAAATTAAGTTAATTCAATTCAAATAAGTTAATTATATTTGGTCCCTTAATTAATTTAATTTTAATACCAAAAAATAAATTAATTATTTAATTTAATTTAATACCAAAATTAAATTAATTTCATCCTGGGTATTAAAATTATTATTTGAAAAAAATTAAGATATTAATTAATTTAATTTAATTCAATAATTAAATTAATTTTTATTATTTGGGGCATTGAAACCTCGTGAAATTCCTGTACAGGTCGGTCTGAACCCCCACGGGCCAATTCCAGGTCGTGTAAGGCTTTTATGGGCTCAGTCAGTCTGCCTAGACTCATTCCAGGTTCGGAAGACCCACTCAGGAATTTTCAGGGTGATTCAAGTCCGTGAAAAACTTGAAGGAGGATGGTAAGAAGTACCTCGCACCCGAGACGGCAGAGCATGGTTTAGTAGGGGGTTGGCAGGTGAATGGGGTTGGTTCTGGGCGGCTCACTGGTAGACAACTGGTCAAAAGTGTAACATCCCAACTTGGATGCCACTGAACCGGTACTTTGAGCCAGTGGGTTATGAGGCCTCAAGCATGCCTCCTTGTATGCTAGAGGATGCAAACTAGAAACTAAGGCCTAGGGTGTGATAGTGGGGAGACTATGCTCTTATATTAGAGTAAGAAAATAGAGTAAATAGCTAACTATCATACACAACAGAAAGTAAACATAGTGTGGAAGTAGTAAACAACTAAAATATAACATGTTGTAACAATAAATGAAAATGTTATAAAAGCCCAAATAGTTATTTCATACAATACAACATTGGTCTCCCACTAGGTCGACCATATAGATACAAGAGTACAAAAGAAATTCAATTTAAAAGTACAAGGATCAACTACTAACTCTGAGCCAGACCACATACCCGATCTCCAATCACTTTCGAACTTCACCAGCCCGATCAGAAGAACCTGCAATAGTAGCTCTACTCAAACAAGAAACTCTATACCTTAGCCCTATCCACCATGTAACTCGTACTCAACCTGAAAATTAGACATAAGTTCAACATGTACACTGAGTTTCACGTGCATGGGTGAGAAAGAATCTCAGTAGGCCACCCCAACAAGCAACCTATAAATGTGCTGCTATAAGTGTATGCAAAAGTAAAGTGCTCATCCGAGCTGATACACAACTAACAAAAAGGTAAAACCAATAGTGAAACCATAGTTGAATCCTGGGTCCATAATCCTGGTCAATTGGGCAAGTTCCACCATGGATGTCTATATCTATATGTGTATATATGTATAGTCCCATACCTATACATACATACATAGATATGACATGAATTAGTAAGTGAATCAAATAACATAAAAACCAACGACAATCGATCCTTGAATCTATAATCCTGATCGCCCAAACATCTTGTGAAAGGGAATTGAGATGGATGTCGTATCACTCAAGACATATAACATTAAGTCGATCTCTAGGTCTATAATCCCAATAAACATATACTTGCTTCATCTAATGCCATAAAAATGTATTTGAAAAATCTATGCCACCATAATGGGATACTCATCCTACACTTGGGTTCACCCATACTCATCTCCAATCATTGAAACAAGGATACCATATACCAACAGTCAATCCTATAAAAGGTCACTACAACCAACTATATCCTATACTGAGTAATCACATGTCAGACCCTAAGGTCCGGATCTAAGGAACTCATCCAAGGCATCCACATTTTCCTGATTCATGTAATCACAAGTATAACAACCATTACAGACACACCATATAATCAAGTTTCATACCATGAAGGGTCAGATCCAAGGTATGAAAGACCAAGGAATCCTTACTGAGTCCCAAGATTGTCTCGATGGAAACTTGGTAAAGGCACTGGTTGGAGTCCTAGGAGCATGCCAACAGAACATGTCCTACATGAATCCAAGAAAGTTGGATCCAAGGGGTAGCAAGGACCAAGGCATACCACAGAATCAAGACCCAAGGAGCATACTCAATCCAAGGCATCCACTAACGCATCAAGATCCAAGTAACCTTGTCCAAGGAATCTATAGAAACAACCATCCTGTGAGTCTATCTAATTCATTCCTATAATAGGGAATCCAATTATCACTCAAGGCATACAATTAATCATCCCTCTAAGCCCATCCAAGGCATTCCTAGAACAGGAATCCAAGTATCAAGTCACTCAGGGCATACAATTCATAAATATCCAAGGAGATCATCCAAGGAATCATATATACATCAAGTAAGGCTCAATAGGAGGATTCCATAAAACGCCTCTAGACATCCCAAAAAACTATAATCACAATATAAAGGCTCAATAGCCTACTCCCAGGTAGTACCTCTGGGTTTCCCGGTAAATATCAAAAATAACATGGATCATAAGACGAATCCCAGGAAAGCATATATGGGCATCCTAATATGCAATACGGATCCTAAGAAGAATGTTTGGGCATCCCAGAGAGAAATAAATATGCCTCATGTTAGGCTCAACATCCACCAACTAGGAGGCACCACTGGTAACATTGTTGCACCAGTAATAACCATGTCAAAGATATAAAAAGAGTGAGGGTGGACCGAACACCCAACCCAACACTACTTCTACATCCCCAAGGGCTTATAAGTTTGGCATGGGTTCTAAGGTGACACCTGAACACCATCTCTACCCAAACCCGACGTACAACTCAGGGTCGGTTAAACAACAGGGCACCCACTAGGTCTCTCATGTCAAACACTGAAGAGGCATCCTACACAGTATCCTCAAATGATACACAAGAAAAAGGATCCTACAAGGGACTCCCTAAGTCATCATGTAAGAAAAGGAATCCCTTAGGGGATCCTTGGTAATAGTAAGAGGATAGAGGCATCCTATACGTGATTCTTTAAGTCGACGCATAAGAAAAGGATTCTTACAGGGGATACTCAAATGTTGAGAAATAATGAGGCATCCTACACGGGATCCTCGGAATGATATATAGGTAAGGGGTTCTACAAGGGACTCCCTAGAATAGCTCGTAAACAAAGGCATCCCTCAGGGGATCCTAGGAAGCAAATGGTATCATAGACTCATAGGCCAGAAGGGAATGTCTCACAAGGGGGTTGTCCTCAAAATCATAGGTCATAGGAGATAGCTCATGGATCATATCAGATCAAGGTCTCAAACTAGGTTTGTATGAACACCCAACCTACCTTTCACGTTCAATTATCTCTCTCAAGAGATGACTGAATTCGATTACTAGAGGAAGAACCACTCTATTCAAGTAGAAGACCAAAAACACCCATTAGGGGTCCTTAAATCACTCCATGGGTTTCACCATCGTGATCTATGTGGAAAAATACTCATAATGAACTAATCTCAGGTCCAATTATGACTCCGATGAAAGAAGACATGAAAAACCCTCAAAGGGTTAAAAAGGGGCAGTACATGATGTGTTGCCCTCAAAACACAGCGTGTACTCCCAACATACCACATGGGCGTGTACTTCCGCTATCCTGGGCGTTTAAATGCCCCATGTACACTGCGTGTAAGGAGGGAACATAGTGTGTACCCCACACGGGTTACCTACCATTGTCCCTCAACCGACCTGACCATTTACTTGGCAAGGTCATGTACTTATACACGGCGTGCAACCCACATGGGGTCTGGTCATGTACTCCACACAACCATGTACCTCTACACAGGTTCTCCTGGTCGGGTACTCAGCTACAGGACCGAGTACCAGTACACGATGTGTGTAGACATGTACACGATTTGTACTTCCAAAACTTCATCTTCTTCGAATGGGAAGAACACATGGCATTTCACCCTAGACTACACGCCGTGTTATTGGGTTTTCCTGAACAGAAAACCCCTGGATCACCCCAAAACCCCCATTTTTTCCCAAAAATAGTAGATCTGGACACAAGAGGCCATAAGAAATCATATAGGGGATTTAAAACATAAAAACAACGAATATAAAGGGTTTTTGTGGTAAAAAATTAAACAGACCTACCTTTTTCTAGAAACCACTGAAGCTTCGATCGAATTCACAGTCCACAGCTGTCGCACGGTGATCCAGCATGTCGAATGATTCACAGTGGCACCTCTCTTTCTCCCTATCTCTCTTTATCTCTCCCTATCCCTTTCTCTCTCAGTCATGAATAGAAGGGAATCTCTCAGGGGAGTATGTGATAATCTATAAGGAAAGGAAAGGAAAGAAAAAAAAGGGGCCCAGCCGGCCCCGATGCCTATCTCAAGTTTATGCCTCACCTAGGATAAATGCTCCATTATAGAATCAGGGGCGGAGAAAAAATCTCAATATGATGCTTTGTTCAAAAGTTATGACTAAATGAACCTACATGAATAATTTATTTTTTTAATTTATTAAATATTAAATAGTAATTATTCCGCTAAAATTTGAACGGCTCAGATTTATACCAGACTCCTGCCCTAGGGTAAACACTCTATTCTAGGACCAACAAAGTGGTCAGAAAAATTATTTGAGATCATATTCTAGGATAAAAATACCATTTTACCCCTTTCGAGAATGTGGAGGTAATAATTAAAATTTCTTCTCAAAATTGTGGTCTGAAAAAAACATGGGTCCTTACAAACTCCCCACCATAAACCTTCTCATCCCTGAGAATCCTAGTGAAAGGACTAGAATCCATGCTCTCAACCCAAGAATATACACAACCAAGCTATCTGGACTATCCAACGACCAATCTCATAGCACTCACAATTGTCTCCTATATGGAAGACGTTTAACTATGACGATCTGGTACTCCCCACCATAGGAATTCCCTTATAGTTCTCTTAAAAAAACTCCAAGCTCAACAGCCCATGGAAAAATGATTAAGTTTAACTAAAAATGAGGGTTACTACCCTCAAATGGACAAAGTTGTACCCCCCCCCCCCCACCATATGGATTAACTTACACCACTCCTTGAGCACAACCTCAACGGGTTTCTTCCTCAACCAGGGAATAAAATTTAAAAGAAAAGGATCTCGGCGTAGGGATTATTCTCTCTCATTATACTCTAGAAGAATCAAGATAGAGCATAATTGTATATAACAAGAGTACACTAAGATTTCACCAAGGGCATGTATAGATCCCTCCAATCCATGCTCACATACTATCAAAATCTAACCAGGATTCAGCCATAGGCCAACTGTCTCAAAGTAACCCATCATTTCACAATGTCACCTCTACCACGGAGGGACATTACAACACAACTTTCAGGATCCAAGCCCAAGGTAAGTCTTGAAACATCAGTCCTTAGCTCTCACCCTACCACTCACTGATTTAGATTCAAATGATACAACGCACAACCAGTATGTATATTTATCACCTGAATCGTACTCTAGTGTGTCATCCATTACAAGGATAAGATGATTGTGCTACATGGTACGTCAGTTTCATTAAGCCAGAATCTCCCTTAGAACTCATCTTCAAAATCGATCACCTCACTTACACCATGATTTATTACATGACCGCCTATCGCCTGGAATTGTTCTATTCACAAGTGTCTACCTATGATCTCACTACATTAGTGATAGTGGAAACACTGGTTGACCAAGATATGCACCCAAATATTCCTTACCATCGAAGATAGTCTCAAAGAAAACAAACACCCAAGGTGCTTCATCAAAATCTGAAGGCATCAACATGACTATAATGAAAAACACGAGCACTTATCCTGACTTGATCTCAAAATGAGCGTAAAACCAAGATCACGACCTAAAAATGAATCTAAAAACATGATCCAACCTATCATACATGTTTCCCTCAAACAAAATTCATGTCAACCTACATGGGTCTAAGCCAAACTAAGGGACTCTAGGTATCCCACTTAACCCTACAGAACAAGCCTCACAACTGGGTCATAAGGTCTAACCACCTAGCCTAAAGATCAAACCCCTCGAAATAAGTTAAAGATCATTACGATCTACGAGGGTCTAAATTGACAACACTACCTACAAGGGAATGACCCTCTCTAAGTATCCTCAAAAGGAACTTCTCCCTGGAGGACATGATACTAATGTAGAAGAGAAAATGAACTGACACTCATCGAGCATCTGAACATGGTAATACCCGCCGGAGGTCTAGCTCACAAGAAAGGTTCTGGTATTCATAGGCATCGTACTCAGCAATTCGACTAGATAACCATGACCTGAGAAACAACACTGTACAAGGGTATAACAAAAAGGTAATCACATTCCATATTAACCTACCAAGGCACTGCACATCCTACACATAAGGACTGAGTCATCAGCCTCACAACAAAACACCTCAATATAGATTCACATAACCTTCCATCAGAATGAAATGTGTATATAAGTAGGACCAAATGAATAGTACTAAATCGTTAGTAAAATCACACACTAGTGGGCCTATATGATGTGAATTCTATGTGCCAAATATGATGCATGAGATGCCTCTTACCTTTGCCATCCAAGATTCAAAATCCATATATGGCCTCTTTCCAATGGCCAAGAGATAGAAATCCACAACAAATCATAACATATGCACAACGTGTGCATCGCTCAAGGAAAAAATCATATACAACTATAACACCATAGATCCTAACAACAATCCCATACCCTAGAAACCAGGACTTCCTATCAGAACAAGTGTTCTTGATGCACCAGTCTGATATCCATCACAAGTTCTTACACATTCCTAATACTCTTATCTACCATATGCCAAATAGTAAAGACGATAAAAAAACAACTCTAATATCACTTTGTAACATCCGGACTCAGATTCCACTGAACTGGTGCTCCAAGCTGATGGGTTATGAGGCCTCAATTGCGCCTCCACGTACGCTAGAGGCTGCTGACTAATAGTGAGGTACTAGGGTGTGATAGTGGGGAGACTATTCCCTCATATCAAAGTAAGAAAACAGCATAAATAGCTAAGTATCATACACAATAGAAAGTAAACAGAGTGTGGAAATAATAAACAACTAAAATAGAACATGCTATAATAATAAATGAAAATGCTATAAAATCCCGAACAGCTATTTCATACAATACAACACCGGTCACTCACTTGGCCGACCATACATATATAAGAGTACAAAAAGAAATTGAAAGTAAAAGTACAAGGCTCAACTACTAAATCTGAGACAGACCATGTACCTGGTCTCTAGACATTGTTGAACTACACCACCTGATTTGAAAAACCCACACGAGCATCTCTACTCGAACAAGAAACTCTAGGCCTCATCCCTATCCACCATGAAACTTATGCTCAACCTAAAAAACATAAATAAGGTCTACACATACACTGAGGTGCACATTTAGGGGTGAGAAATAATATCAGTAGGCCACCCCAACATGAAACCTATAAATGTGTTGTAATAAGTGTATGCAAAAGTAAAGTGCTCTACCTAACTGAGACACAACTAACAAGAAATTAAAACCAACCGTGAACCATAGTTGAACCCTGGGTCTATAATCCTAGTCAACTGGGTAAGTTCCACCATGGATGTCCATATCTATATGTGTATATATGTATAGTATTATACCTATATATACATACATAGATATGAAATACATGAGTAATTGAATCAAATAACATAAAAAATAGCAGTTGATCCTTGGGTTTTTAATCCTAATCGCCTGGACATCTTGTGCAAGGGAATAGATTTGGATGTTGTACCACTCAATCCATATAACATTAATTCGATCTTTAGGTCCATAATCCCAATCGACATATACTTTCTTCGGCCAACGCTGAAAAAATGTCTCTAAGCAAGCTACGTCGCCGCATGGGGATACTCATCATACACCTGGGTTCATCCATAATCACCTCGAATCACTAAAACAAGGATATTGTATATCGAAATTCAATCCTGTAAAATGTCACTACAACCAACTACGGCCTACGTCGATTCATCACATGTCAGGCCCCAAGGTCCAGATCCAAGGAACTCATCCAAGGCATCCACATCGGCCTATGCCATGTAACCACAAGTATGACAACCATCACGACCATGTTTTATAATTAAGTGTTAGACCATGAAGGTCTAGATCCAAGGTATAGAATACTAAGGAATCCTTGTTGAGTCCTAGGAGTGTCTTGATGGAAACTTAGTAAAGTCACTGGTTGGAGTCCTAGGAGCATGCCAACAAAACATGTCCTAGACAAGTCCAAGAAAGTCGGATCCAAGGGGTAACAAGGCCCAAGGAATCCCATGGAATCAAGACCTAAGGAGAATAATCAATCCAAGGAATCCACTACAGTATCAAGATCCAAGGAACATCATCCAAGGCATCTATAGAAACAAAAATCCTATGAGTCTGCCCAAGGAATTCCTACAATAGGGAATCCAAGTATCACTCAAGGCATACAAGTCATCCTCCCTCTGATTCCATCCAAGGAATTCCTATAATGGAAATCCAAGTATCACTCAAGGCATACAAGTCATCAAGATCCAAGGATATCATCCAAGGAATCCTATATACATCAAGTAAGTATCAATATCCGGATTCTAGGAAAAACCTCTAGACATTCCAACAAAATATAATCACAATATATAGGCTCAATAGCCTACTCCTAGGTAGTACCTCTAGGTGTACCAGTAAATATCAGAAATAACACGTCTCACAAGACAGATCCTAGAAAAGCATGTTTGGGAATCCCAATAAGCAATAAGGATCCTAGGAAGAACGTTTGGGCATCCAAAAGAGAAAGAAAGATGTCTCGTGTTAGGCTCAATAGACACTAACCAGGAAGAACCCCTGGTAGCATCGTTGCATCATCAATAACCATGTCAAATATAAAATCAAAAGAGTGAGGGTGGCCTGAACACCCAACCCAACACTACTTTCATATCCCCAAGGGATTAAAATTTCATCACGGGTTCTAAGGTGACACCCGAACACCATCTCTACCCAGACCCAATGTACAAATCAGGGTCACTCAAACAACGAGGCACCCACTAGGTCTCTCATGTCAAACACTGAAGAGGAATCCTACTTGGGATCCTTGAATGGTACATAAGAAAATGGATCCTACAAGGGACTCCCTAAGTTATAATGTAAGAAAAGGAATCCCCCAAGGGATCCTTGGTGACAACAAGATGATATAGGCATCCTACGCAAGATCCTCTAAGTCGACACATAAGCAAAGGATTCCTATAGGGGATCCTCAAATGGAAAGCAAGATTGGGGCATCCTATATAGGATCCTCATAATGATATACAGGTAAAGTATCCTACAAGGGACTCCCTATAATAGCTCATATACAAAGGCATCCCTTAGGGAATCCTTGGAATCAACTGGTCTCAAGACCTCATAGGCCAGAAGAGCATGTCTCGCAAAGGGGACATCCTCAAAAGTATAGGTCACGGGAGATAACTCATAGATGATCTCATATCAAGGTCTCAAAGTAGTTTGGTCTAAATTCCCAACCTACCATTCACATTCAAGTCTCTCTCTTAGGAGATGACTAAATTCGATTATTGGAGGAAGAATCTCTCCATTTAGGTAGAATCCCAAAAAAACATTAGGAGTCCTCAGATTGATCCATGGGTTTCACCATCATGATCTACATAGAAAACTAATTAGAATGGACTAATATCTTGTCCAATTATAACTTTGGGGAAAGAAGACACGAAAAACCATCAAAGGGTTGAAAAGGGGCAGTACACAGTGTGTCACCATTGGTACATGACGTATACTCCCAACGACCCACATGGGCATGTACTTCCGTCGGCCTAGGCGTGTAAATGCCCCAAGTACACGGTGTGTAAGGAGGGAACACAGCATGTACCCCACACAGGTTACCTTTCCGTGTTCCTCAACCGACCTAGCCATTTACTTGGTCAGGTTTTGTACTTATACATGGTGTGAAACCCACACAAGGTTTGGTTGTGTAGTCCACTCAGCCATGTACCCCTACACGGGTTCGTGTGGTCGGGTACTCGGCTACATGGCTGAGTACCAATACACAGAATGTAAACCCCTGTACATGGTGTGTACTCCCAAAACATCATCTTCCCCAAACAGGAAGAACACACAATGTGTCACCGTGGACTGCACGCCATGTTGTTGGGTTTTCTGAGACAGAAAACCCCCAGATAACCCTGAAACCCCCATTTCTCCCCAAAAAATAGTAGATCCAGCCTCAAGAGTCCATAATCAAGCATATAGGGTATTTAAAACTTAAAAACAAAGAATTAAAGGGGTTTTATAGTAAAAACTTAAACAAACCTACCTTTGGGCAAAAAATCACTAAAGCTTCGATTGAATTCGTGGTCCACGGCTGTCGCACGATGATCCAACTCATCAAAGGGAATCCATCGGGGGGAATACACAAGAATCCATGAGGAAAGGAAAGGAAAGAAAAAATAAAATAAATAAAAGGAAAGAAAAAAAAGAAAAAAAATGGGGCATCGATCGGCCCCAACACCCGCCTCAAGTTTATACCTCACCTAGGATAAACTCTTCATTCCAGAATCAACAGAGGAGATAAAATCTCAATATGATGCTCTGTTCAAAATTTATGATTGAATGAACCTATGTGAATAATTTAATATTTAATTTATTAATTATTAATTATTAATTATTCCTCTAAAATTTGAATAGCTCAGATTTATACCAAACTCATGTACTATGGTAAAAACCCTATTTTGGGACCTATCGAGTGGTTAGAAAAATTATTCGAGACCATATTCTAGGGAAAAAGACATTTTACCCCTTTTAGCATCTAAATGAAAAAATTCAAATTTATGTTCAAAATTGCAGTCCCGAAAAACATGGGTCCTTAAAAAAATGTTGTCACAATTCGTGGGAGGCAATGACCAGATGGGGTGAAGGTGAGTTGTGGGGTACCTGGTGGGCAGCTGGCCAGGTAGATCTGGTCGGATGTGAGCTGGTTGTGGTGGTCCAGTGAGGGGCGGTGTCGACTGAGAAGAGGGTCATCACTGGTGTGACCGACACTCGGGAGGGTGGTAGCAAAGCTTGCTGTGATGAGGGAAAGATGGTTGGAAAGGTGGAACCAGTGGTGCACTACTGTGGTGGGAGGCGGCCAATAATAGGTGGTGGCATACTACAAATCCACACTGCAGAAGGCCACCGGGGAGCCCGCAACAGCAGCGGGTCGCGTATCCGTCGGTCCAAGGTGAGCCAGCGGGAGGCCTCAACACATCACGGTGGTGTGCGGGACAACGCTTCATTGGGGAGGCATTGTGTATGGTGGGTGCGGGTACTGTGGGCAGTGCTACTGGCAGCTGTAATGGCAGCCGAAGGAGAGGAAGGAGGTGCATGCAGCTGGGTTGGGACACGATAAGATGGGTCCACAACATGGAAGAAGACCTCTAAGTCTTCAAAACCCCCCTTTTTGTTTTATTTTGAACAAAATTCCACCCATCGGAAAAAAAAGTAACAACTTTTTTTTAAAAAAAAAGCCTTGTTTTGTTAGAAGACCAGACCCCCCCCCCCCCACTTGCAAGGTTTTTCTCCACACCCGCCAAAAACAACATCCCCACCAAATCTTTTCAAATATTGTTCTGTGAATTTCCACACTCAATATAATAAATATAATATTATAATAATTATAATTATAATAATTAATTATAATTATTATATTTATATATTATAATATTATAATAATTAAAATTATAATTATTATAATTATAATATATTATTTCCACAAAACTAGTTGAATGAACACCATCCAGGGGATATTAATTTCCAGTCATTGGATTCTGGCTAAATCTTATCTGGATATATCAAGATGATCGAAATTAATGTTTGAATTTTAATACTCGTAACTATAATCATGATCCATATTAAAATTTTTAGATGATCATAACTTGACTGTCTAAAATTGGATTGACAAGCAACTAATTTCATTAGGATCGAAATTAAACCCTTTACTTAATTCAAAGAAAATTAATTTTTCTTGGCTCAGAATAATTAAATGATCACTCTAATACCAATTTCAGGTACTGAGGTCACAGAGAAAGCTCGGTGGGTCTAGGATTTTAAAAAAAACATCATCAGGATGATGATACTTGTCGTCTCCAACGATTCGAACCCCGATTCAATCTGAGGATCTCACGTAAATTAAATAGAGCACAAAACGTAAACCGAAAACATACATTTTCATATCTGAAGCTATGGTCGATATCTACTTGTCACCGACAATCATTGCATGAAGGATCCTAAGTAAAATCATTCTAGATCATCCACACATGCTTCAAAAATCTGTTTGAACATCAATCATTGAATTCTGGGTGCTAGCGTGGAGACCTAATGAAACCTTTAACGTCTTGATGGTCACTACATTGGCGCGCCTTTGATGTAAGGAGATTGGATCAATCTAAACACCTGGATCAAGAAATTATCTCTCTGGGATGCAGGAGAGGAGAGAGAGGCTCTAAAATTCTCACAATGAATAGTCCATTGTTTGAGATCCTCTCTATCTATTTATAGCGGATGTTCTAAATACCCAATAGGGTTCCCTGACCCTTGTTTATTTGACATCCATTAAATAAATAATTATAATAAACTGAACGGCATCAATATTATTTTTTATTTTTTATCACATACCAATAATATATAAAATATATTACGTGATAAAATCCTGTGTCATTTAACTCAACTCATCATTCCCTCTTAATATTAAACAAACCTAGAATATTAAAATAATATTCGCTCGAATAATATTTTCTTGTGTTTACTTAACTTGTAAATACTTTTAATAAATAAATCCAACCTAGTTATTCCTTACTTGAATAATAATAAATTTATTTATTTATTAGTTATCGATAACTTGGACAACACTCAGACCCCCTGGTGGGTCCCATCATGTTCAATATACCTATTCAACTGAATAGGGAAGATTTTTAAATATGATATTGTGTGTGAACCTCTAGGACTTTATCTCGATAGTAGTGAATAATATCCATAGACCAAGAGTAGATTCTAGAAACTCATTAAGACCCCTAAAGAGATAAGGACAGTCATAGCAACGACAACCAACCTACGAAAACGTACTGTGTACTGTAATATTTTTGTCTTTAATATCACATAAAAAAGGACACGCTTTTATGTTGTCATCCTTTTCTTGCTTTATTATTTTTTTATCTAACTGGACGGATTTACCTTCGACTACCTTGTCCAAGGTCTTATGAAGATACTACCTTCCTAATAAATAAGGCCCGAGATATATTAATTCCTCAGCCCAGAAGTGACAAATCCTTTCTTAACCATCCAACCAATGTCATGCCACTAATGATGCACCCAACATAAGCTACCTCTCCATGATTTTATTATCATGAATTTTCTTTTCATCAAAGTACGTGATTAAATGGAACACGCTGGTAATGATCTCAAGTCAGGAGACCAGTACACGTGTTCTTAGATAGGAACAACTAATGACACCTAAAAATGCGGTGTTCTTATTGGAAGGTTTGTCCTCATGATCTCACTACTAGAGATCACCAAGTGTAAACTTTCTGAGAAGAAGTCTCAATGCTTATGAGCCCCCATCACCTGATAGTAAAACATCTACTGTGTCTAGTCAGTAAGATGTATCTAGAGTATATGAACTTTGTTTAAGATTAATTTCATATTATCTTGAGGTTCTCATAATAGTATAGGATCTACTATAACCTTTTGATACAACAATTAATCTATGGAAATTACCATTAAATAGTGGACATGGAAATATCTACACTATGACAGTATGGATACATCATGTATATCTAACAGTATACATGATATGGTAATCAAAAGTATTTTTCAAGTTGGGTCTAGGGTACTCATTATTACAAAACTCCCACTTGCACTAGATCTAACTTACTAACCATACTTGTTAGCTCTCACATGATTTAGATCATGTTTCTGCTGAGTAACAGATTTAGTTGTTGGGACTGCCATGATTCTTCTGCATAGTTATTTTACTATATGCGACCTTATCTCCTTGAGTAAAACTTCTCAAGATATGGTATCTCTAAGAATATCTCTTATGTACACTATCATAACTTTACATCTTGTCTAGTAAGAATATCATAATGATAATACTTTACTTACTAGTTTTGATTCCAATAATTGGAATAAATCATTGCGCTTAACTACTTCTTAGCTACCTCAGAAGCTATAATGTACTCGATATTTATTAGTATGGATACCACTCTCTTATATGATCTTTTATCTATCATCGCCTTAGCCTAACTACAATATTAGATCATGTTGATCTAAGTAAGACTAGTTTGTGTCCCATCACAACTAGTATCCCTTCTTCTCCCCATACCAAGTACATATCATTTTTACTTTCCCAAGAATAATCAGATAGTTCTGACTTCTTTACTTGTAGTTCTCTTAGAAATAACTGATACTTTCCTACTTTAAAGTATATATCAGCAATATCAATTCATGTTCATATCATGTAATATGTGATTGATCCATCTCTAAAGTGTATGGAACTCAACTCGCCACTTAATATCCTCTTATGCCTCTGCATGTATACTTGGAGAGATTTATGCCATGTGACACTAACAATAATCCATCTCTTTAATTATCCCAACTTGTATTTTTCAATACCATGTCACTATATGTACGATTTACTAGGTCCAAGAAACCATTAGATTTATCTTAGTATATCCCATTCCCTAGAATATAGGTTTCTACTTTAAGTCAATCACTAGAGAACTATTTTTAACCTGGTCTTAACTAGCTATAAGACCAATATCTATTTTCCATATGTTCTCAAACATATTTCACTTGGAAGACAATGGTGCTACCACTAACCTCTATTAGACACATGGAAAAGATTCATTTCAAATGAATATTCTATGATCGTGTTTCTTACTTTAATCTTGGACTGAATTTTAGTAACTTGCAACCCTTATTAGCATCCTATGGTGTCACCATCCCTTTCTGGTTTCCTCATATAGACACCTTATACAAATATGGTCTTGACATCCAATGTACAATTAAATTATCTTAGAAATTAGCTATTATAACTGAAATTCAAATGGATTTAGACATAACAACTTGGTATTACCAATCGATCCTTATTGGCAATTCACTTGTACCATCCATGTATCATCTCACTTGAGTACCCACTACAGTATTCAAAATAATAAACCCCTTTTCATTTTGATACATGGAATACATTATTGAATTTTAATTGATCTTTTCAATTTTAGCTAATTTCCATATACTACGTAATTGTAGGAATTATTATTCTTAATGAAAAATTTATCACCGGTCATGGTGAATATAAAACCATCACTATGGTTTTAACCTTCCAACATATTATATGTATCAAGAACATTCCTCTTCCGCATGAAATTGTGGAAATCATTCCTATGCCAACTATTTATGCATCTCTAACATTGACTAGACCTAAGTCAATTTGGCTCCCACTATCTCTAATAGAGATTTGAACCCTTATATAAAAATTTATTTTATCACTTGACTACCACTTTTCTATCTTTGGGATCTATGAAATATCGTAAGCAACCATTAGTATAATTACTTAGATTCATAATGTGTTTATCTTTATGTGTTTTGATGGTGGTGTTTTGGGTGTGATGTGTGGTTGTCCTGGTTCTGGTGACACGTTGTGGCTGTCCCCTGATGACGATTTTCAATGTTGGTGGCGATGGCTCCTCCCTCAGGTTCTTGTCCGTCGACTCATGGGTCCCTGCCCTTCTTTCGACGATCTATTTTTTCAGCTCCTGACATGGTCTACATGTCGGTCCTTATTATGGTGGTGGTGTTTTGTTATGATGGAAGGTGTGTAATTTTTTAGTGATGTTTTTTGGGAAGGTTGATCCTAGATAGCATTCCTTGACCGGTCTATTTTTGGATTATGGTTGTTGTTCTTTGTTTTCAGTTTGGATGATTGGTTTTGTGGTGTTTTTTGAAAGGTTTGGTCCTGGACAGGGTTCTTTTCCCAGCCTGCCAATGACTACTTGTGGTTATCACTTTGCCTCAAATTTATTTATTCTATAAAATCAAAAAAAATGTTATGTGTGTGTTTAGCTTGATGCAAGTTTGTTTATATCCTAATAAACTCTTTGCATCAAAATGCATGTTCATATGACATAATGTATTTCCATCATATTATGACTCATATGATATTAATTTGTCATTGTAGTTGGTATATGGTTATGGGATTTCTCTATTATTTTCAAATCATGTCTTGAAATATAATAGAAGCTTTTTTAAGTTGTAACATTGATATTTCTTACATCATAACTCTGATGTATAAAATGTGCATTTAGGAATTACTCCATGCTATATTTTTTTGATCAATGTTAACATGTAAGACTTAACATCGATCCTCCTTATAAACATCAATTTCATGATGTGGATAAGGTAATGTGCATTTAGGAATTAATTGACACTACATTATTTTGATCGATGAATGCTTGGTCAATATATTCTTTGGAATGTCAGCCCGAAGCTTCCCATATCTTCTAACCATGCATACTTCACTTTCTTGTTCCTTAAATACTAAAGGAATCTTATAAAGTATATATACCACTATCTCACCCTTGGAATAGTTCACACTCTCTTGTTAAACTAATTCCAGAAGCTTTGTGTAATACCTTTATTTCTAAAGGTTTCTTTGTCCAAACTAAAAAAGTATACACGTCGATAATACCAAAGGTGTTTAGATTTAATGAGTCTAAATACCATACTTGGTATATCCTTGATGTCTACTTTTTAGTTTTACTTGAAAAAGAATTATCCTTCCACAACTGGGTATGTAAGTCTTGAATGTTATATTCATCATGTATTTCCTATGATTCATGTACCACTGAAATATTTATTGATTATAAGACACCACAAACAACATTTATTCCTGAACTTGGAATAATGTCTCTTTATGTCCAATGGATGCATGATATAAATTTTTTGGTTATATTCAATAATAGTTTAACTTAAATCATTAACTTGTCAATTAAAATTTATGTGTTTCTCATTGCTGACTTAGGAATCACCCTTTATTAGCCACTTGAAGAATAGACCTGACTTCTTATAAAATTTCGATACATGCTTGGTTATTGTATTCAAATACACATACGTGATTGACATATTGTATTTTATACCCAAGAAGCATGTTAGAAACATTAATTGATGAATATACACTAAATAAGAAGTGGGTAATTTCTTCTTTAATTCAGTTCATTGTGTTTAAACTCCCATAAATTAATTTCATGTTATGAAAAGAAAATGACCTCTTGTTTAATAACCAACCTCATTTCATTGAAGGATGTTGCAAATGTGCCTTTGGATTTGATATTTTCATTGGACTTATCGCCTTGTTTTTCATCTTATTCACCATAAGAACTAAAGATTAAACTATCTTTAAAATTATTATTGTTTGGAGAACCTTTCCTAAAAGGTAATGAAGTATTTACTTCATCCTATTTGTTTTATAACCTCAAATGAAACTGAATTAATTGGATGTAAATGATATGATAAAGGGATTCCTCGAAAGATCATGATCCGTATTTGATATTTACACATAATCCAGTTTAATTTATCACCCTCATATCTTGATTCACTTTCTCCTCACTATATTCTCAAAGATGAGACATCATGTGTAATCATCCATGTCCTAATGTTTCAACTACAACAAACATCAGATATTGGTGATAGCATTATGAAATAGCCATCATATTCTATATGCATGTGTCTATTGTAATCAATCTTACACCCTCACTTCATGAGGTAGTTTTTAATAGGTTTTGGGACACTAACACCTTGAATTTATGGTATCATAGTATTGTGCACAAGTATCTATACTACATTTGAAAACTCATGCCAATTTGGACATTAACTTTGTCCATGGTTATCGTAGTTTATCTTGTGGTATCACTTTCCATTTTCTAAAAAAATAAAACTAGCAGATTAGTAATTTTATCTTGATTACTAATTTAGACATTATTGATTAATTAATTAAATCATTAAATGTCTCTTTCTATTTTATCAAATTCTAGGAACCCCCTATATTAGAATCGGAATACTGTGTCACTTGAGTATTATAGTGGCAAGGATCCCTGAACCTCCTCTCATAGTCTATAATCTTTGGATACGCCACTACTCGGAGGGTTCAAGGTAGGAGTTTGACTATCCAACTGCATTAACTGGCAGTTCCTTGATCTGTTGAGTGAAGTCCCAGCTTCTAAAATCATAAATTGATTTACTCAACACTTTCCCTTAAAATGATATCAAGTTATCTTTGGCTAATCCTTACTACCACTTTAATTAATTCAACTCACCACTCTTATAATAACTCCCCTGTATTAAGAGGTACCATCAACTCTAGATGATGATCACCTCGAACAACCGGTTTTATTCAAATTTGAATGATGGAAGATAGTTAACAACTTAATATTTATTTGATGATTTTTATTATTTTTATCTCAATGAATGTAATCCATTTCTATTAATCTTTTTCATTTATATTGTCATGCTCAAAACTAAACATTAGTAGAAAAAACATTCACCAATTCTTTATGCATTTTATTATTTATTATTTTATGTATTTTCTAACTGTTATAAAATGAATAAAATAATAAATAAATGCATAAAAGAAATCTAAAACACAATTGGTCTTGAGCATTGAAAATGACATAGGGAGGTCATACCTAAGTCGTAGCTTGACTCTTGATGCAGCTTGCCGCCGTTTAGTATGCCCACTACTCGTCTGGAGTAATGTCTCATCTTGGTGGGGTCCACATCATTTCTGGAGTACCGCCTCATTTTGGTGGGGTCCACATCAGGTCTAGAGTACTTCCTCATCTTAGCAGGGTTCACGTCACGTCTAGAGTACCGCCTCATCTTGGAGGGGTCCACATCACGTCTTGCATCGTCTTCATCAAAAGTACAATTATACTCGCTCACAGGTGATGGGGACTAGGGGTGTAATGTACATCAGATAAATTGAACATGTAGACCCTTATAAAAATTGACCAAAAAATACAATGCGTAGACCATCTAAATTAATTAATATATTAAAAACATCGTATGCGGTTAAATAATTAAATGCAGACATACATAGGTCGGTGCTCAAGACCAATAAGGGGTAAAATTAAGCATCATAAAAATTAAATTGCAATAAATTAAAGATAAAGCTATTTAATTAAATTAAATGAATTAATTTAATTAAAATAATTTAATTGTCTTAGGTCCCTTAATTAATTTAATTTTAATACAAAAAATTAAATTAATTTCATCCTGGTTAATAAAATTGTTATTTTAAACCAAAATTAATATATTAATTAATTTAATTTAATTCTAAAATTAAATTAATTATTTAAATTAATTTTGATTATTTCAGGAACTAAAACCCCATGCAAGGCCTATACAGGTTGGGCCAAACCCACACAGGCCCATTCTAGACCATGCGGGGCTTTTATGGACCAAGCCAATCTGTCCAGACCCGTTACAGGTTGGGAAGTCCTGCCTAGGAATTTTTAGGGTGATTCGGGTCCATGAAAAACTTGAAGGAGGACGACAGGAAGTACCTCGCACCTGAGGCGGTAGAGCACGATCCAACAGGGGGTTTTCATGTGAATGGGGTCGGTTCTGGGAAGCGTATCAGTAGACAATCGGTCAGAATGTGGTTGGAATCTATGGGAGGTGATGGCCAAACAGGGTGAAGGCAAGTTTTGGGGTACCCGGTGGGCGGACGGCCAGGCAGATCCGGCTGGAGGCGAGCTGGTTGCGGCAGTCCAGCAAGGGGCGGTGCCGCCTAAGAAGAGGGTTGTCGCTGGTGTGACTGGCACTGAGGAGGGTGGTGGTAAATCTTGCCACTGTGAGGGAAAGACAGTCGGTGGGGCGGCGTCGACGGTGCACTGCTACGGTGACAGGTGGCCAAGACTAGGTGGTGACGCACTACATATCTTCACTGAAGAAGGCCATCGAGGAGCCCACGACGATGGGGAGTCGCGTAGCTAGTGGGCGATGGTCTAAGGAAAGCCGACAGGAGGCCTCAACACATCATGACGGCACGTGGGACAACTATTTTCTAGGGTGGTGTTGTGTCTGGTAGGTGTGGGCACTACGGTTGGTGCCACTGGCGTCTGAAACGATGGTCTAAGGAGAGGAAAGAGGTGCACGTGGCCGGATCAGTACACCAGAGAAGATGGATCCACAGTGAAGAAGAAGACCTCCGAGTCTTCAAAACCCCCCTTTTTTATTTTATTTTGAACAAAAGTCCACTTGTCGAAAAAAAATGTAACCTCCTTTTTTAAAAAGAAAAAAAGCTTTGTTTTGTTAGAAGACCAGACCCCCACCACTTGTAAGGTTTTTCTCCACACCCTCCAAAAACAACATCCCAATCAAATCTTTTCAAATATTGTTTTGTGTGTGAATTTCCTCACTCAATATAATAAATATAATATTATAATATTTAATTATAATTATTATATTTATATATTATAATATTACAATAATTATAATTATAATTAATATAATTTTTATTATTATAATATATTATTTCCACAAAACTAGTGGAATGAACACCTGCCAGGCGGTATTAATTTTTGATCATCAGATTCCGACTGAATCTTGGCCAGATATATCAGGATGATCATAATTAATGTTTTAATTTTAATACTCATAACCACAATCATAATCCATATTAAAAATTTCAAATGGCCATAACTTGATCGTTTGAAATTAGATTTATGAGCAACCAATTTTGTTAGGACTGAAATTAAACCATCTACTTAATTTAAATAAAATTAATTTGTCTTGGATCAAAATAATTGTGTGATCTCTATGATGCCAATTATAGGTATCAGGGTCACAGCAAAGGCTCTGTGGGCTAGATATTTTAAAAAAATTCATCGTCGAGATGATGAGACTTGTCACCTCCAGTGATTTGATCCTCGCTACAGTCTGAGGACCTCATGTAAATTAAATAGAACACAAAAACATAAACTAAAAACATACCTTTTTAGATATAAAGTTGTGGTTGACATCTTCTTTTCATCAATTATCATTGCATAAAGGATTTGAAGCTAAATCCATTTAGATCATCCACATGTGCTTCAAAAATCTGATGAAACGTCGATCATCAAATTTCGGGTGCTAGCACAGAGACCCGACAACACATTCGACGTCTCGACGATCACCGTATCAACGTGCCTTCGATGCAAGGAGATTAGATCAATCTGAAAATCTGTATGGAGAGTTTCTCTCTCTAGGATTCAAGAGAGGAGAGAGAGGCTCTAGAATTCTCATAACGAATAGTTAATTGTGTGATATCCCCTTTCTCTATTTATAGTGGATGTTCTAAATACCCAGTAGGGTTCCCCATCCCCTGTTTATTTAATGTCCACTAAATAAATAATTATAATGAACTAAACTGCGTCAATATTATTTATTATTTTTATCAAATACTTGCAATATATAAAATATATCATGTGATAAAATCTTGAGTCATTTAACTCGGCTCTTCATTCACACTTAATATTAAATGAACCTGGAATATTAAAATAATATTCGTTCGAATAATATTTTCTCATATTTACTTAACTTGTAAATACATTTAGTAAATAAATCAAACTCAGTTATTCTTTACTTTAATAATAATGAATTTATTTATTTATCAGTGATTGATAACTTGGACAACACTTGAACCCCGTGGTGGGGCCCACCATTTCCAATATACCTATTCAACTTAATATGGTGGATTCTTGAATATGCTATTGTGTGCCACCCTCTAGGCCCTTATATCGATAGTAGTGAATAATATTCACAAACCAAGAGTGGATTCTAGCAACCCATCAAGACCCCTAAAGAGATAAGGATAGTCATAGTAATGACAACTAACCTATTAACACGTACTGTGTACTATAATATCATTGTATTTAATATCACATAAAGCAGGATGCACTCTTGTGTCATCATCCTTTTTTTGCTTTATTATTTGTTGATCTAATGGGATGGATTTACCCTTAACTATTTTGGCCAAGGTCTTATGAATATACTACCATACTAATTAACAAAGCTTGAGATATATTACTTCCTCAACCCAAAAGCGACAAATCCTTTCTTGACCATTCAACCAATGTCATGCCACCAATAATTCACCCAACATAAGCTACCTCGCCACAATTTCATTATCATGGTTTTTTCCTTGCATCAAAGTATACGATCAAATGGCACACACTTGTAATGATCTCATGTTAGGAGACCAATACACATGTTTGTAGATAGGAACAATCAATGACTCTTGAAACATGTGGTGTTCCTATTGGTAGGTTTATCCTCATGATCTCACTACTAGAGATCACCAGGTGAGAATTTCATGAGAAGAAGTCTCAATTCTTATAAACCTCCATCACCTGATAGTCAAACATCTACTGTGTCTGGTCATTAAGATGTATCTAGACTATATGAACTTTTTTTAATATTAATGTCATAGTATCTTGAGATTCTCATAATAGGTTGGGATATACTATAACCTTTGATACAAAAATTAATCTATGGACATTACCATTACATAGTGGACACAAAAATATCTACATTATAATGATAAGAATACATCATGTATATCTAACTGTATACACGATATGGTATTCAAAATTACTACTCAAGTTGGGTCTAGGACACCCACTATTACAACATCATCCACATCTCATGGCTCCTTAGCCTAACCATATCGGGTACATCCACCCAATCCTATGGTCTATCCTAGGAATCAGTATAGGGGATCCAATAGTCCCCATCAGGATGTACAATATCTGTGCTTGGGGATATATTCCCACCTGGCACCTTGTGTTTTCATTTTAATCCTAGAGGTTCCAGTCATTATTAATGGTATAATGGTATCACCATTCAAATCCTAGAAACCCCAGGAATTTACAACGGTCCCCCTATAAGGAAGGAATCTCAGTCATCTTGGGAATTCTTATACACACACAAACACATATACTTTGATGCTCGATCCTAAGTACCACTTCTTAGTATCCACTACTACATCAACCACAACACTAAATGCTAGACGTTCTAGGAATCCACCCCTAATATAATGTGACAACAGATTCCAAACATATCAAGTATCATAGGGTCTCATCCAACTCAACGTGTGATTCCCTAGCATTCCAAGCAGACACATCAGTGTTAGGCCCAAAAACTGATTCCTTGACATCCTGTGAAATCACATATCATATCAAAAAAAAAAACATATCAAGGGTTTTTCAAACACCCAATCCCATCCACATCATCACATATCCTTCAGGATTACATGTTGGTTTGGGTTCTAAGGTAACACCCACAACCATGACTACCCAATGCTACACACTCATCCATGACTAGTTTGTCCATGGGTCACCCATCCGGGTCCCCTGTGCCATAATATAACAGAGGAACCCTATACAGGGTCCTTGGGGTCAATCTCAAGGGTCAAGATCAACTCTTGAGTCAATTCCAAATGCTTAGATGACATCCCATCTCATGTAATTTCCAAAATCATCTCACAACCACATGGGACTCTGGGGTATTCCACACTAGCGATACTCATGAGAGATGGTTCAAGGATCATCTTTATGTCCAGGTTCATCTGGGTAAATTCATTCTCATGTTCTGTTCATCCTTCATAAGGTTTTTCTACCCAGGTTATCCTATCCCAGGTCACCTCACACGACCTACTAGGGTCTCTTTGCTCAAGCTGTCACACAATGCCCTCTTGGAGGTTTCCAAGGATTTTCAAGTAAGGTATATGAGGTCTTATCCAATTAATATCTTTCAAGGGGTTCAAGTGTCAAGGAATATCACTAATCCCAATAGTGGTTGAGGCTTCCAACTAGTGCGCTGGGTCCATGGTTACCTAGGCACCTTGTCCCTTTATTCTTGGGTGCTCATACAAATTTAACAATTTAATTTAAATTAAAATATTTAAATTAAATTAAACTATTCGATAATAATAGGGGTCATCACTTTACTAATGAGGTTACACACACATGCATATAAAAATCATGTATAAATCCATAGGGAAAGTACTGAGATCGCTTATCTCTTTTTAGGAGTCTTCCCACTTATTTTCCAAAGTTCAGCAGCCACAACCAAGGCTTGTCCATGCCTCTCCAAGCTCAACACTTCACCCGAGCACCTATCCCAATCCAAAATATCCAAGTTAACTTATTATCATAAATTTAATTATCAATTTAATAATTAATAATTAAAACACAACTTTAAAAAAATCATAAATGATGAATTACCCATCGTTGATCAAATCTTACAAAAAATAAATCCAATCACTTATGGGAGGTCTATGCCATGCCCCTGGTACTATCTCAGGCTAAATCCATAAGAAGTGGTGATTCAATAGGAATTTTAATTTAATTTTAATCAAAAACCTAAAAAAATAAACAGTGTGATATGCCATTGGAGAAAAAATGAACGATGACAGATGGATTTCATTGCAAGGCATTCCATATGCAGTCTACATGAAACTTCCAAAAGAATTGGTTGATTTCACCAAGTTCCAGTGAAATTATTAATTTAGCCCTAAAAAAAACTAACACTAAAATCAACGGAAATAGAGGATAATAAGGTGAAGAGGGGGATGAGGGTGATCATACTTCTCATCGCCACTGGAACCTCCAAGAAAAACCACCCTAAAGAAAGGTGGTATGAAGAGGGAAGAGTGGGGCCGATCTCCCTGGTTATTCGAGCAATGAGAGAGAAATAGGAGGGATTCCCACTCTAAAAATTTGAGGGGGTATTTAAATTGAACTCTTTTAAAGGCCACCATATAGTTTTTACAAACCCACCAGCTAGCCAGTAACCACTTGAATCATGCAGGAGGTTCTAGTCGGCCCACCAGCTAGTTGGTACAGGGCCACCAGCAAGACAGTGGGTTACTGTAGTTCACACTGCAACAACCTCCATATCCACTCTCAAGGATCTTTTAAGCCCTAGAGACATCATACATACCCAAAAACTTATCCAAAACATGTATTTTGAGACATTTCAACTTCTATAATTCTATTTTTAATCCTAGTTTTAAAAACAAATCATTCACTAGACACAAAAACTCAAATGTTTCTTGAATTACAAATGCCCGTACAGATAAGGGAATTAAAAACTCCCCAATATAACACTTATCAACCTAAATAAGTATCTTCAATAATTATATCATTGGTCTTTACCCACTTGTGTCACCAATTCCCATTTAAATGGCCATGTTATATTCCTATATCCGTAAAGCACTCCCCAAGTGCAATTCCAACATAAGGCACTCAACCTACTAAAACATGAGTCATTACTCAAATACATTACCAAAACACCAATACGACACTCCCTAGAACCTTTATATCCTAATGCACCTATGTTTCTTCATCCAATTGATCACTCGGCCTATGGTGCTCCCCACCATAGGACTTATCTCATAACATACAATCCAAAGTTGGGATGCTTCTTGTCATTGTAATCTCTTGCATAAACACCCATATCACATTATAATGATGTTCCCAGTGTGGTTTCCATCTTATTTCACCAAACAATGCATGAAAACACAAATCAATAGTCAATTATACTCCTCTATCTTGAATTCCAACTCAATCGGATGAACCTCTATCATCCCTGCACAATATGAGCATGTTGGATTTTCTTCAAAAAAAAATACATCCAACTCTCCAAAACACACCCATCATATCCAAAACAACACACCCAATGTTTTTTCCATCTCACGGTATCCAATTACATGTAAAACAATCGGTTAGGCCTCCTCTGGATAACCTGTCTCAAAAATGCCCAGCTCTAGTTGTTGACGTGTCACTAGGTCACCCAATCCTGATGATGCAATCTGAAGTCCACACCTAAATCTCAATCTAGAGGCATCCCATTATTGTTTAATCATACAATATTAAGTCCTCACTTTACTATTAGTGTTATTAATTGATTGAATCATTAAGCATCCATATCCATCATCATGATTTACCATGCCATTAGCACCAACATATCTTTGATCTGATCATGCTCTAAACATCCCGAGCCCAATATTAACACATGGACTCCATCTGATATCACATATGAATATATACCTAAAATTCACTAATATATCTAAATGTATTTAGATCCATTTATCAACCAACATCCAAATGGTGTAACGATTGTCCAATGACCGATCCCACACTCCAAAAACCCTTACAGCATGAGGTCCATTACACCAGGATTGATATCCCACTCCCCGCCATAGGAGAATCCTCATCATAACACCAATAAACTGAACTCTTTCTCATTGTGGCCTATGCCCCATCCATCACTAAATATAATAACCGGTGTGGCAAAGATCACTCATCCATGAGCGTCAACCCAAAGCGTAACAATACCCATTCTCATCCCATGGGAATGTTATCCACAACTCCCACTGAAATTAAATCCATAATGAGGGTCACCACCCTCAAATGGATACTAGTTCACTTCCCACCATACATCCTTGCTTACCCCTCTCCTCGAGAACAACCTCAGTAGGTTTCATCACTAAGAATGCATGTCTCTTCTTCCCGAGCCATGCTCACCATCCATCTTTTCAACCCCTAACTCTTTCATCGAAGTTTAAATTGAATCATTCATACCATAGAACCCAATATTCTCAAGACATCACCTCTTACCATAGGTACATCTCAAAATATCATCTAGGATATCCAAACTGATTAGGCTATAATCACTTCATCAAAACCATTATTCTACAACCCACACATGACTTCTCACCGATCCAACCTCATAAGGAATCGTGTGTGATCAATACGGGCTACCCAATCTCATATAACACAATAGGAACACTATCTCATATCGTTATATCCTCAAGTTAAATGGTGTCAATATCATGTCCATCACACAGCTGCCCACTGTCACGACCCGTCCTCGGGGCCTGTGCCGTGACTACCCCAAGCCCGCCTTCCATAGGCCAGGGGCTGGCGACTAGCACCAAGGCGTAAATCCCGGTAAAAAGGGAAGGCATTGCCTTTGTAAAGTAAACAAGCACCACAGAGTAAGCAAGAAGAAAGGTAAACACTAAGTAAAAACAGAGTACAACTGAAAGTGCGGAAAAGTAAATGGGTCAGTATACAAACCCAAACTGAAATTAAAGTACAACTCGAAAGGGAAAATAGCAACTGTAAAGTAAAAGCCGCTACACCGAGCTGTCCACTAGAAATCCCACCTGAAGGGTGGGTACAGATAGCTCCACTGCTCCTCGGGTCCCACCGTCCGCTCCGAGCACGTCCCGCCCAGTAGTCCACCTCCAGGTACCGTCCTGCTCTGCGAGCCTCAACCACGATCAACGCTGTCCATCGTCTGCAACCAACACAACGTAGTGCGGGCATAGCCCGTGCAGGGGTGAGTATAAGCTACTCAGTAGGGACCCCGAGACCCCCGAAGGTCTCAAGAAATAAAATAATGATTCTCAACTTCATTTAAGACAAAACTCCTAGTATGAGTACCAGCTTGCAAATCATCGATAATATTTTCTATAGGATGGTCTTTGGATTTTTTTCAAAACTTTAGGTAAATGAATAGAAGGATATTCAACTTGGATATGATTTTTAGGATAAGGTGGATCATTCAAATTCAAAGGTTCAAGGTAATCCACATATTTAAATTGGAATTAAGTTTTAGGAATATTTTCATTAAATTTAATATAAATGGATTATTCAAAATTTTTGGTTCTTATATTGAAGACTCATTAGGATTTACTTGATTTCGAGTACCCAAGAAATATTCCTTTATCAAATTTTGGATCAAATTTCCCTAGGTTGCCTTTAGTGTTAATAATGTAACATTTACATCCAAACACTTAAAAATAAAATTTTCTAAATTTTATTTTTTCAAAGTTCATAAGGGATCTTTTTGAGGATGGGTTTTATAAGAACACGATTTATGATGAAACAAATTTTATCGACCACTTTGACCTAAAAGTATTGAGGGAGTTTGAAATAATTCAATAGGTCTCTTGAGATTTCTTGAAGAGTTTGGTTTCTTCTTTCGATTGCCTCATTTTTTTAAGGTGTTCTAGGAGTGGAAAAAGTGTGATTATAACCTTACATAACACAAAGTTCATCAAACTCTCCCCCATGATCAATTTGAATGGAAATTATTTTGTTCTCTTTTACATTTTTTTCCTTCTTGGGGAATCTTATGAAGAATTTATAAGCCTTATTTTTTTGTTCCAAGAAAAAAGACCTAAGTGAATCTCATATAATCATCAACAATCATAAAAGAGTGTGATTTTTCTTTAATACTTTCAAATTGAGTTAGTTTGAAAATATCAAGGTGAACAAGATCAAGTTCTTTAAAGGTCAATACTTATTGTTTAGGTTTAAAAGAATTTTTGTGTTGTGTACTAATTTGGAAAGGTTCACAAACAACATTATCTTTGTAATACAATTTTGGTAAATCTCGTACTAGTTGATGTCGGTTGAACTTATTGTGTGCGTGTGTGTGCTATAGTGACCAAGGTGTCCATGCTAAAGCCAAAACTCACTACCTTGAATGCTCAAACATTTAATATTTTGAGAAGAAAGAGATATTAAATTGATAATATAAACATTTTGAAAATGAAAAGCGGTAAATAAAATTTTTTCTTTGAGATTAAAAACTTTTCAAAAAACATTTTCAAAATAGATTTTACAACCATTATTTCACAAACTATCCATGTACCAAGTTTCTTCTTGTTATTTACTCTTTAGACACTTTGCCTACAAAATTAATAAATTGTGCTTTTTGGTACCCAAATTTTGGGTCCACATATGTTAGCTAATAAGGATTTTGGTACCCAAATTTGTTTTGAAAACAATTTATAAGGTGAGATATGAGATGAAATATGAATACTTTTTGGTCTACCATATCAATCATTTTTTTCAAGTACATTCATGAATTAAATTTATGGTATTATGATAATAATTACAAAACTTATTTTGTGAAATTCTCTTTCAAAATTTGTTTTTTGGAAGTACAAGAACTATTTGAAAAAACAAATCTAAAATGATTTTTATGTGTTGTTGATAACCCAAAATTTTATTTAAATTTTCTTCACCTTGGGTGAATTCCATGATATATTTTTTGAGATCATCGATAGTCAATTGTAATTCATGCACATTCAATTGATCATTCAATTTTGTTGATAATTTGTCTTTTTCAATTACGAGTTGTTCCATTTCTTTAAACATCTGATTATATTTATTTTTAAGTTATTTGTACATTGAAGTTAATTAAAAAAACCTTCTTAAAGTTTATCATGGTCATATTTTAAATCTTCATAGATTAAGTGATTGGAATAAGAAGGATTTGAGGAAAAGAGGAATTATAGAAGGAAGAAGATGAGAAGTTTGAGTTTACTTCATTACCAACCTCAACTTGAGCCATGATACACTTGGTTCTATTGTCACTTGACTTTATTGATGAGATAGAGTCATCGCTTGCACTCTAGGTTGAAACCTTGAAGGGTTTCTTGCTTTTATTATTCTTCTCCTTATTCTTCTTTTTGATCAAGAGGCATTCTATACTTATGTGTCCCTTATTTTTACATTCTAAGAATGTCACTTATTGTTTACTTTTATCATCCTCTTTTTTTGGAATGTTGGTGGGATTTATTTATTTTGAAAAAAATGTTAATTTTATTGTCCATATGATTCATTTCATCACCATCATAAGAATCTTCATTAATTTCTTTGAATTAAATCAGATTTTTCTCCTTAAATTCTTTATCTTCCTTTTCATGTTGTCTCTTCATTGTGATCTCATAGGTCATGAAATATCTGATGAGTTGCTCAATCGACATTTTATTTATGTCCTTTGCTTTTTGGATTTTTTTCACCTTAGGTGCCCAATTTCTTAGAAATCCCCAAAGGATCTGCTTGACTAATGTTTTTGTAGATAAATAATCACCAAGAGACTTCCTTCCATTTAAAATGTCAATAAAACATGTAAAAATTTTCGTAATAGATTCAATTGGATGCATATTAAATCTTTCAAAATCTTGTCTAAATATATCAAACCTAGTATCTTTAAATTTATTTGTTCCTTCGTGAGTTACTTCTAGTAATTTCCAGATTTCATGAGCGATTTTACAAGTAGAAATTAAATTGAACTCGTTATTATCTAAACCACAATGTAGAGAATTCATATCTTTATTATTAAGTTTAAAAGTGGTTATGTCGTTAGGAGTCCATTTATCCTCTGATTCTTTATAAGGTGTAAATCCATGCATAAAAGTTTTCCAAATAGGGTATCTTATACTACCAAGAAAATTGGACATGTGAGTTTTCTGATAGCTATAGCATGAACCATTAAAAATAGGTGCACAACCCATGGAGTGTCCTTTGGGACCACCAAGGGTGTTTGAAAAAAATCCATTTACAATGATTTAACTTTGAAATCAGTTAATATTTTAAAAATTAAAATTAATTTTGAAAACAAATATTGTTTGAGAAAACACAAAGATCTCTTTTGATACCAAATGTAGGTCATAGATAAAATGGAAAGAGGGGGTAAATTGCCTTTAAAAACAATTTTAAAATGATGCTATAAAATAAAAGTTAATATCATGAAAGCTTAAATTTAAGAATAAAACAATCAAAGTAAAGAGAGCGTAGAGGAAATTAAAACTTTAATTATGGTCGAAAATACACTATGAAAAATAAATTATGAAAATTAAAAAGGCACACTTTGATAAAGGAGTTCGAAAATAGCTTAAGAATGATCCCTTATGTCTCCTCCTCTCAATAAGGATTGATTAGGTTATATTGCTCCTTTTATTTTAATGGAAACCCAGGAACCAATAAGTAGATAAACTCTTGGTTTTAACAGAAACCAAGAACCAAAATAAGACCCTTGGTTTTAACATAAACCAAAAACCAATAAACCCCACTTTAACGGTGGTGAGCACTTAAAGAAGAAGATGAAAAGATAGAGATTTGTTTTTACAAACCCTTTATAAAGCATTAAATTCTCTCTCTGGATGGTTTAGAAGAATATGAGAGAGGGGGGGATAGGTGAGGAAGATCCTTTAGGAAATTAAAACAAGGGAGAAATTGGATCAAGGATAAAGAAGCAAAGAGAAATTGGATTGAAGTATTTGAATCCTGGTTGACTTTTGAGAATTAGAAGAAGCTTAGAGATATCTTGCAAAAGCACTTTATGGATCGATTCAGAAGCAAGAGGTCATTGTAGATGTTTGTTTTTGGGATCCAAGACTCCAAATATGTCTATTTATAACCTTAATAGTAGTTAGGGGTACCTTAGGTAGAGCTAAGTCCGTAAAGAGTTTAGTCAAGTCATTTAAGACAAGCAAATTAATGCATCTTGATTGTTCTGGATCGAAGCCACCGACTAGCCACCCAATGCCACCGGCTATCCGGTGAGATTGCTATGGGATTCCACTTCTATCCAGATCCCACTGGGTAGCCGGTGAGCTCCATCGACTAGCTAGTGGTCTTGAAAAACTTGTTGGAAGTTTTTTCACCTCTATCGTCTGGTCGGTGCACTTGTATCGGGTAGTTGGTGTGTGCAGACCAACATGGTCATCAAGGCAACCCTCCATCTGTCTCTTAATCCCTTTGTTTAGACCAGTACCTCCTAAGATGATATCTAAACACTATACACAAGAAACACTCAAAACGCAAAGGTTATAAGCACCTTAAGTGATTATGATCATAAAAACATATTAGAGGTTTAGCATGCCCCTCCATCGGTTGGTCGGTGAGGCTCTATGTCCTATAGGCCTATAACTTGGGCCACTAGATACTTGATAGACTTCCACTAGGTACCTGGTACCCCTCCGCAAAAAATTGTAGGGGGTAACCCTGGTACCCCACTTCAAATGCCTCTTGGGCCCCACTAACCCCCAATCACGTCACAAAACATCCAAGAGCAATTATTCAAAAGCTAAAAATGATCCCTGAATTCATACCTGGAATTTGAGGTTCGTTACAAGTTGATAAAGAGAAATGATATTGACATGTAATATGTTCGACAAAGCAACAATGTGATATATTCAATCATTAAAGAATTGTTTATCAAGATCGTATTCTCATATATTTTATTATGTAATTAAATGTTTTTAATCCCACAAAATTTTTATTTTAATGGTGATTGCCACATTTTTAGGTTTTAAGAATAATTTATGAAAATGGATTAATTTTGGAATTTTATGTGTTTTAAATTGGTTTTATATTTCAATAAGAATGTTTTCTATAGTGATCTAAATTTTGAATTTATTTTTTTGTTTGTAGTCTTATAGGATTGATAGAATTTATTTCATCCAACTGGACTAGGAGATGAATCCACAAATTTAAATCCCATATGAAGCTCATAATTCCAACTTTGGTATTTGTGCCCAGTTTTGATGAATTTTAAAGATGGGCCCAAAACTCACACACGGATGGTATAAATGAGTTGAAAATTTGAAGGAAGATACATAATACATGGAGGGACATTTCTTATAACTTTTTGATAAACTTGTCCAAAGAAGCTGAAATTTGGAGGGCACATGTGCAAGACATAGGTTCACAACTCTTAAGAATGTTACTTTTCCAAAATCGTCCATTTAATACCCCAAACACTCGTGAACTTCTGGAGGAAAAATTTGGAGTGTAAATGAGCCACCCTCTTCCCTATAAATGTGTATCTCCATTACCTCTCAAGAGTAATCCATTTCAGTTAGGCACTTTCATTTTCTAAGTAGGGTTTTGATGGTGTTATAGTTTTCTATACTTTTAGTATATATTATTCTTCTCTTCTTCATATTCTTCTCTTTGGTTTTCTCTTTTGTTTTTTCTTTTTTGATTTCTCTCACTGTGCTTCTTTCATCTCCATGGTTGTGCAGAACTAACACTCGTTTTTGTTCAAGGGAGGGAAGATGTTTTGAGTTTCTCGTGATTTAATGATTTATATTATTTTATTCTAAGATTTCAATAGTGGTTAAAATGATTATGGAATGTGGTCATCCTGCTTTCTCTACTACTTTCTTTTTCCTCCTCATTCGTTCATTTTCCTACTCATGCATGCAAAATTCTCAGTGCATGGTAATACCATTTAAATGGGAGGGTGAAAAGTGACAGTTCTTGTGTCACGAACCAGTCCGAGTCGACCCTGAACCGGTTACCCAGGCCAGCCCGCGACAAGTCCCGAGAGGCGTTCCCAATCCTCCTGGGATGGAGACAAGCACCAAGGGCATCAATAGAGTATACAAGGGAACGATTTTGCCCATATATGAACAATCAAACAAACAGCAGAAAGAAATGGACAGCCCAAAATACATTTATATAAAAATTGAACTGAACATTACTTGTACAAGAAACTGAAAGTACAACTAACCCAACAACCCAACTGACCAAACATGATTTCCAACTAACTCCATGTGACCCCGCTGGTCACTCTCCAACAAAATGATCACACATCGCCCAAGGGGATCGAACTCAAGCTGAAACCTGCACAAGGTCTAAAAACAGAAGAAGACTATAGGCGTGAGTATTAAAACTCAGTAGGTTAGCCTGATATTCTATTCCCAATGCACATCCTTTAAAATAAAAGAAACATCAATTTCAAGTTTTAAATACAAATATAAAGTTACGTCTTCCAAATGAGGTCTCATACTATAAAAAAATTACCAGGGAAAAAACGTACATGTTTTATAAACAAGAATGCTAGTAATAACTTTCAAAGTGGTGAAACTTCAAAATGAAAATAGTTTTCAAGAGAGATGATTTAAAGAATTTTAACTTTAAAATAAATCACACACACTACTGAATTTACCAACCAAACACACCTTATGCCGACGGTGAGTACAAAATATCCAATGAGCACAAGTCACTGGAACACCCCTAGGCACTAGTCAGTTGTGAGCCCCAGGTACCTCGTATCTCGGTGAAAGTAACCATAATAAATATCCATTATCGTGCACACAAGCCACTAGTAGGGAGCATACCCATAACCTAGTGGTCCCCCAACATCATCATCATCATAGTTTAGTTAGTGTTGTCATCATCAAACTTTCTATGTGAAACAGGGGCCAAACCCCACAGGATCACTAGCATTCTAGTACACGTCCGCCCACCTAGATACTTGGGATTTCCTTTAGTGCTCAATCAAGTTACACATATTATCAAATACACATTTCACATCAAAAGTCTATTCCCAAACCATAAACACACAAACATACCACAAAATTTCTTCACATTTCTTTCATGAATCAACAAACCACAAAATATGTTCGTAAAACAATTTCAAAGAGTGTATTGAGGCTTTGTACATAAAACTAATTCAAAAACACTCTTTAAATTATAAAAACACATCAAAACCATACCAAACCATATTTGGAATCCCTAACAACATTTAATAAAATCATATCATGGACCATAAAACAATCCCAATTGACACAACTTGGTATATACAAGTAAAACACTCATTCTTCATTTTTAGGAAAGGCCAAACGGGCCTTTAAACATTTTCTCAAAACTAAAATTTGAAAAAGTTATGCATTTCAATTTTTTTAAGGAGGTGTGTACACACCATTTAAATAATAAAACCACATTACTAAATCCCTTAAAACACTCAGGTGAAATATTCAAAACAGAGCCATTTTTATAAAAATGTGAAACGGTCCATTTTCTGGCAACTCGGGCCAAAACATTTTGTAAACAAAAAACCATTTGTTTGTAAAAGAAAATCCAAATTTGAAAGCCATAAAAGGATCCCAAAATAATTTTCTTACATTATTCCAATATATTTATAAATCCCAACAAATTATTTTAAATTGTAGTAGACACATAAAAGCCAACCGGGCAATTTACCGAACACATGGCATGCACTCTTTAAAAAAACAACTTGTGTTAAGCACTTAAAAAGGGATAATACACCATTTTCATGACATAAAGTTATTAAATCTACTGAGACATATTCAAAATACCATAAACCAAGTGAGAAAGCTCATGGAATAATTTATCAAACAATAGGAGTGCACATTTATACCAAAACAACTATATTTTTAACAAAATAAGTCACAAAACATAATTTGCACACAAAACCTTTAGAACCAAAGTTTCACAGCAGGACATATCATATAAATGAGGTTATAAAAGAATTAAAATGATGAAACTTAAATGATAAAGGTTTGTGCAAGGGATATCCTACCTCAAATCCTTGGCGTAATGGAAACGCACACCCGAAATCACCCGTCGCGGGTTTATAAACCCTAAAACTATGAATAACAGACCTAAATGAATATAAACTTCATAAAAAACCATGGGATAACAGAACCCTAGGTAGATAATTACTAGGGGAGATTATAAAACCAAGAAATAATGAAATGAGGAAGAGGAGGGAGGATAAAGGAGATGGAATCTCACCTTTTCCACTAGAAACTCTTCGTATTCCATTAGATATGCAACCCTAGAGAAAAAGGAATGGGATGAAACTTCTTGGAGAGGCTCCTAAGGTATGGAAGAACCAGGTAAAGAATATTTGTGAGAAAAAGATCACTAATTGAATGAGTTATGTATAAAACTATTTACCTTATCAATTATGGGCGATTTGAGGTAACCAGAGAACTTTCGCCCTAAACCCCGACCCATATGAGCTCCAAAGAGGGTAAATCGATATTGGGGGTGATGATAGGTGTATTGTATTCGAGGGGGAGGTGGAAGAACTGAAAAATATTAAAAATTGAATTAAATATAAAAGAAAAAAATTTGGTTTTTAAAACTGGAAATGGACTCACGGTTGTCCCAAATCATGAAGTAACCACCCTTTCTTCAAAAACTCCTAAACAAGAAATGGGGAACCCAAATTAGGTTGGTTAGACATATATGAAACTTCAAAACTCAATATTCATATCACCAAATACCGATGAAAAGGATCGGGATTTCCAATGGATCAGATCAATACAAAGACAAAAAAACCGGGTGTGACAATTCTCCCCACCATTAAAGCTTTCCGCCCCCGGAAATCCATAACACTTTCCGAATGAAAAATAAACACCTAAGGATTACCTATCAACATGATCCAGCCTATCAAAAAAAGGAAATATCATCAACCATCAATGAATGTTAATACTCTAGCTCAAAAAAACACACTACTCACAACCACTTGCGGAAAATAATTGGAAATATCAAGCCACCACCTCCACAACCAAGCCAAGAACCCAATTGTTGGGCCTTCTCCCAATGAACCCAACCATCAACCAAACCAAAGAGCACTCCAAAAAACAAATATTCCATGGGATTCCATAATGAACTCCCAACCATTAAGAAACAACTAGCACTAGAAAAGTTCTTAGGATGAAAATCCATGAGACCCATGGTGGGTCTCCCCACCATTAGAAACCAACTAGAAAAAAACATACAAGAATTCAACATGAGCTATAATTGGGCCTCACTCACACAAGCCCAAAAAAACACTCCTACAAAAACCTAAAATACCAAGTTAATAGGGTTAAACCATGAACATATAAACCACCCGCTCCCGAACGTAGAGGACAAGAACTTTTCCAACACTTTCAGCACAGATCTGGATCCCCACCACTCGAGGATGGGAGGGAAGAGGACCCGATAATTTGGCCACTGAAACCACAAAAGAAACAAAGAAACTACCCAAAACTCTCCACCTACGAATAGGTAACACCAATACTGCACCTGATTTTCACAGGCGGTCTACACTGGGACATTGATCGAAAACCCACATCCATGAAGGCATAACCATAGACAATGTGTGAGGGGTAAGTCCACCACGCTTGTTGTGACAAAGGGAAATTCAAAGAAATGAGGAACCAAAACATTGACATAGAAACTAACTTACCAAAATAGAGGAGGCATGATCCTAATCGAGAACTCCACACCTATGGCGATTTCCTGACTGCGTGAAAAGCTTCACTTCGAGGCCTATGGCTGGAACCCTGATTCTTGAAGCATTTGCTGCACCGCAGTCAGGGTTCTAAGGATTACACTGCTCAAAAAAAACTCACATGCTCAAAAAAACAGCTTAATATAAATAGTAGCTCATAGATTCATATCAAAATCATGTCTCACTCCGAACGAGGGGAATAATGGACAAGGAATACGGCGAAACACATCAACATCACTGAAAACAACTGCTATGTCCAAAAAAATTATCACAACCTAGAAGCACTTTTAATAAATCCCAAATAGCTCTCTATTCCAACAAACATGTTGAGGCATCATCAAAAGAGGTGGATTTAACATTTGAAATGAATCCTTAGGTTGATTAGTAGGAAATATTTCCAATAGAGAACTATCCATGGCCACATCACAACATCAAACACGTCTTTAGAAACCCAATGAAAATTACTCCAAAACCGAGCCACCAACAATATTTCATCTCAAGATACAACAAGAGTATGAATTCTAGATCACAAGGAAGCTTACTGAATAAACAACTCTTCTTAGACATAGAAAAAAAACTAGCCACATAACAATTGGTTTATAAAAAAAAGGCCACAATTTTTCAGATCAAAACAGTTTTGAAAAACAAACTAACTTGGTGGGTTTCCACATTCACCAATGGTGTTTCATTAAGTCTCACCCACATGCACATTTCCATGCCACCACAGGCACCCAACCACCATTCCATATAGTCCATCCTTCTAGATATCAATAAAACCATGCATGTGAGCACCCATGAAAGCACCAAAGGCTAAAACAAAACAACATCATTCCAGAAATCATTTACCTTCAAAAGGAATACCAACCACCAAGTCAAAAACCATTTTCATATTTCACAAAAAAAACCACAATTCATTAAGAACCATTTTCTTTAAAACCTACCCCTTTTCATTTTTAACAACTTTTAAAATAACCAAGCCACTCCAAACAACGCCTTCCCATTTTTTTAAAATTCAGCAAGGTATATTTTCATAATTCGAGGTCCATTGAGACCAATAACCTATCTAGGAAAACACCAACCGATCAAAACCAATTTCCGAAACTAATTTATCCGATTCAAAAACTTTTTAACATACCAAAATAACCCATTTAAAACAAAGATCTAGAATCACCTTAAAATGATTCACAATTTCAAAACATTTTATTCCAACAAACCACAAGTTTAGATTATGGATAATCGAATCCCGTTAAATCATTTCCACTTCCCTCCAAAAAAATTTCACAAAAACAAAAACTTCTAAAACCATTCATATATTTAATTTTTGAAAACCCCCCTTTTCACTTTTCAAAATCTAATCCTTCCTTTAAAACCCATTTCCAAAATTCTAACACAGGGATTTTAAAAACAAAAATTCAGAATTCAAGAAAGGTTCAAGAGACCCAAAAAAAAGGAACTAGTGTCGGTGGGTGACTTGACCATATGGTTGTCATTCATATGTCAAACACAACACCAACACAGAGAGACTTATTAGGACCATTGCCCAGCTCCACATGGCTTTCCAGGCCCGGCGAGCTCACGGAGGCCATTAGTCAAACTCCCCTTGTCATATCCCAACGCCAAAGATTCAACAAGAAAAAAGGACACTAATAAAACCGAACTTCCCATGGAAACCCAAGGATTAGAACGAGAAACAGTTTGCAATGTTCTTCCTGCACTTACCCCTCAAGTCCCAACAATCATACTCCATCTACCTTGAAATCCCCAAAATAACAATGTCTCTCTAAAAAGAAAGTTCTGCTAAGAGTCGACCTCCTCTGATACCATTTTGTCATGAACCAGTCTGAGTCGACCCTGAACCGGTTACTCAAGTCAGCCCGCGACAAGTCCCGAGAGGCGTTCTCGATCCTCCCGGGATGGCGAAAAGCACCAAGGGAATAAATAGAGTACACAAGGGAACGATTTCTCCCATATATGAACAATCAAACAAACAGCGAAAAGAAATGGACATCCCAAAATACATTTATATAAAAATTGAACTTAACATTACTTGTACAAGAAACTGAAAGTACAATTAAGCCAACAACCCAACTCACCAAACCTGATTTCCAACTAACTCCATGTGACCCCACTGGTCACTCTCCAAAAAAATGATCACACATCACCCAAGGCGATCGAACTCAAGCTGAAACCTGCACAAGGGCTAAAAACAGAAGAAGATTATAGGCGTGAGTATTAAAACTCAGTAAGTTAGCCCTATATTCTATTCCCAATGCACATCCTTTAAAATAAAAGAAACATCAATTTCAAGTTTTAAATAAAAATATAGAGTTAAGTCTTCCAAATGAGGTCTCATGCTATAAAAATTTTACCATGAAAAAAACGTGCATGTTTTATAAACAAGAATGCTAGTAATAACTTTCAAAGCGGTGCAAATTCAAAATGAAAATAGTTTTCAAGAGGGCTGCTTTAAATAATTTTAAATTTTAAATAAATCACACACACTACTGAATTTACCAACCAAACACACCATATGCTGACGGTGAGTACAAAAGATCCAATGAGCACAAGTCACGGGAACACCCCTAGGCACTAGTCAGTTGTGAGCCACAGGTACCTCGTATCTCAGTGAAAGTAACCATAATAAATATTTGTTATCATGCACACGAGCCACTAGTAGGGAGCATACCCATAACCTAGTGGTCCCCCAACATCATCATCATCATCGTTTAGTTAGTGTTGTCATCGTCAAACTTGCTATGTGAAACAGGGGCCAAACCCCACATGATCACTAGCATTCTAGTACACGTCTGACCACCTAGATACCCGGGATTTCCTTTAGTGCTCAATCAAGTTACACATATTATAAAATACACATTTCACATAAAAATTCCATTCCCAAACCATAAACACACAAACATCCCAAAAAAAATTCTTCACATTTCTTTCACGAATCAAAAAACCACTAAATATTTTTGTAAAACAATTTCAAGGAGTGTATTGAGGCTTTGCACATAAAACTAATTCAAAAACACTCTTTCAATTATAAAAACACATCAAAACCATAAAAAAACATATTTGGAATCCCTAAGAACATTTAATAAAATCATATCATGAACCATAAAACAATCCCAATTGACACAACTTGGTATATACAAGTAAAACACTCATTCTTCATTTTTAGGAAAGGCCAAACGAGCCTTTAAACATTCTCTCAAAACTAACATTTGACAAAGTTATACATTTCAATTTTATTAAGGAAGTGTGTACACACCATTTAAAGAATAAAACCACATTCCTAAATCCCTTAAAACACTCTGGTGAAATATTCAAAACATAACCATTTTTACAAGAATGAGAAATGGGCCATTTTCTCAAAACTCAGGCCAAAACATGTTGTAAACAAAAAACCATTTGTTTGTAAAATAAAATCCAAATTTTAAAGCCATAAAGGATCCCAAAATAATTTTCTTACATGCTTACAATATATTTATAAATCCAAACAAATTATTTTAAATTGTAGTAGACACATAAAAGCCAACCGGGCAATTTACCGAACACATGGCATGCACTCTTTAAAAAAACAAATTGTGTTAAGCACTTAAAAAGGGATAATACACCATTTTCATGCCATAAAGTTATTAAAGATACTGAGACATATTCAAAATACCATAAACCAAGTGCGAAAGCTCATGGAATAATTTATCAAACAAGAGGAGTGCACATTTATACCAAAACAACTATATTTTTAACAAAATAAGTCACAAAACATAATTTGCACACAAAACCTTTAGAACCAAAGTTTCACAGTAGCACATATCATATAAATAAGGTTATAAAATAATTAAAATGATGAAACTTAAATGATAAAGGTTTGTGCAAGGGATATCCTACCTCAAATCCTTAGCGTAATAGAAATGCACACCCGAAATCACCTGTCACGGGTTTATAAACTCTAAAACTATGAATACCAGACCTAAATGAATATAAACTCCATCAAAAACCATGGGATAACAAAACCCTAGGTCTATAATGACTAGGGGTGATTATAAAACCAAGAAATAATGAAAGGAGAAAGAAGAGGGAGGATAAAGGAGATGGAATCTCACCTTTTCCACTAGAAACTCTTTGTATTCCATTAGATCTGCAACCCTAGAGAAAAGGGAATGGGATGAAACTTCTTGGAGAGGCTCCTAAGGTCTGGATGAACCAGGTAAAGAATATTTGTGGTAGAAAGATCACGAATTTAATGAGTTATGTATAAAACGATTTACCTTATCAATTATGGGCGATTTGAGGTAACCTGAGAACTTTCGCCCTAATCCGCGACCCATATGAGCTCCAAAGAGGGTAAATCGGTACTGGGGGTGATGATAGGTGCATTGGATTCAAGGGGGAGGTGGAAGCACCGAAAAATATTAAACATTGAATTAGATATAAAAGAAACAAATTTGGTTTTTAAAATTGGAAATGGGCTCACGGTTGTCCCAAATCATGAAGTAACCACCCTTTCTTCAAAAACTCCTAAACAAGCAATGGGGAACCCAAATTAGGTTGGTTAGACATATATGAAACTTCAAAACTCAAGATTAATCCCACCAAATACCCAGGACAAGGATCGGGATTTTCAATGGACCGGATCAATACAAAGACAAAAAAACCGGGTGTGACAATTCTCCCCACCATTAAAGCTTTACGCCCCCGGAAAGCCATAACACTTTCCAGCTGAAAAATCAACACCTAAGGATTACCTATCAACATGATCCAGACTATCAAGAAAAGGAAATATCATAAACCATCAATCGATGTTAATCCTCTAGCTCAAAAAAAACACGCTACTCACAACCACTTCCAGAAAATCATTGGAAATATCAAGCTACCACCTCCACAACCAAGCCAAGAACCCGATTGTTGGGCCTTCTCCCAATGAACCCAACCATCACCCAAACCAAAGAGCACTCAAAAAAACCAAATATTCCAGGGGAGTCTAGAATGGACTCCCAACCATTAAGAAACAACTAGCACTAGAAAAGTTCTTAGGTTAAAAATCCATGAGACCCATGGTGGGTCTCCCCGCCATTAGAAACCAACTAGCAACGAACAGACAAAAATTCAACATGAGCTAGAATTGGGACTCACTCACACAAGCCCAAAAAAGCACTCCTACAAAAACCTACAATACCAAGTTAATAGGGTTACAACATGAACATATAAACCACCCACTCCTGAACGGAGGGGACAAGAACTTTTCCAACACTTTCAGCACAGATTTGGATCCCCACCACTCGGGGATGGGAGGGAAGAGGACCCAATAATTTGGCCACTGAAACCACAAAAGAAACAAAGAAACTACCCAAAACTCTCCACCTACGAATATGTAACACCAAGACTGCACCTGATTTTCACAAGCGGTCTACACTGGGACATGGATCGAAAACCCACATCTATGAAGGCATAACCATAGACACTGTGTGAGGGGTAAGTCCATCGCGCTTGTTGCGACAAAGGGAAATTCAAAGAAATGAGGAACCAAAACATTGACATAGAAACTAACTTACCAAAACAGAGGAGGCGGGATCCTAATCGAGCACTCCACACCTCTGGCGATTTCCTGACTGCGTGAAAAGCTTCGCTCCGAGGCCTATGGTTGGAGCCCTGATTCTTGAAGCATCTGCTGCACCGCAGTTAGGGTTCTAAGGATTACACCGCTCAAAAAAACTCACATGCTCAACAAAACACCTTAATCTAAATAGTAACTCATAGATTCATATCAAAATTTTGTCTCACTCCGAACGAGGGGCATAATGCACAAGGAATACGGCGAAACACATCAATATCACTGAAAACAACTGCTATGTCCAAAAGAATTATCACGACCTAGAAGCACTTTTAATAGATCCCAAACAGCTCTCTATTCCAACAAACAGGTTGAGGCATCATCAAAAGAGGTGGATTTAACATTTGAAATGAATCCTTAGGTTGATCAACAGGAAATATTTCCAATGGAGAACTATCCATGGCCACATCACAACATCAAACACATCTTTAGAAACCCAATGAAAATTACTCCAAAACCGAGCCACCAACAAGATATCATCTCAAGATACAACAAGAGTATGAATTCTAGATCACAAGGAAGCTTACTGAATAAACAACTCTTCTAAGACATAGAAAACAAACTAGCCACATAATCATTGGTTTATAAAAAAAAAGGCCACAATTTTTTAGCTCAAAACAGTTTTGAAAAACAAACTAACTTGGTGGGTTTCCACATTCACCAATGGTGTTTCATCAAGTCTCACCCACATGCACATTTCCATGCTACCCCAGGCACCCAACCACCATGCCATATAGTCCATCCTTCTAGATATCAATAAAACCATGCATGTGAGCACCCATGAAAGCACCAAAGGCTAAAACAAAACAACATCATTCCAAAAATCATTTACCTTCAAAAGGAACACCAACCACCAAGTCAAAAAACCCTTTTCATATTTCACAAAAAAAAACCACAATTCATTAAGAACCATTTTCTTAAAAACCTACCCCTTTTCATTTTTAAGAACTTTTAAACTAACCAAGCCACTCCAAACAACCCCTTCCCATTTTTTTTAAATTCAGCAAGGTATATTTTCATAATCCGAGGTCCATTGAGACCAATACCCTTTTTAGGAAAACACCAACTGATCAAAAACAATTTCCAAAACTAATTTATCTGATTCAAAAACTTTTTAACATCCCAAAATAGCTCATTTAAAACAAAGATCCAGAATCACCTTAAAATGATTCACAATTTCAAAACATTTTATTCCAACAAAACACAAGTTTAGATTATGGATAATCCAATCCCGTTAAAACATTTTTACTTCCCTCCAAAAAAAAATCACAAAAACACAAACTTCTAAAACCATTCATATATTTAATTTTTGAAAACCCCCTTTTTCACTTTTCAAAATCTAATCCTTCCTTTAAAACTCATTTCCACAATTCTCACACAAGGATTTTAAAAACAAAAATTCAGAATTCAAGAAAGGTTCAAGAGACCCAGAAAAAAGGAACTAGTGTCGGTGGGTGACTTGACCATATAGTAGGCGGGCATATGTCAAACACAACACCAACACAAAGAGACTTATTAGCACCATTCCCCAGCTCCACATGGATTGCCAGACCCTGCGTTCTCACGGAGGCCATTAGTCAGACTCCCCTTGTCATATCCCAACACCAAACAATCAACAAGAACAAAGGACACTAATAAAACCGGATTTCTCATGGAAACCCGAGGATTAGAACGAGAAAGAGTTTGCGACGCTCTTCCTGCACTTACCCCTCAATTCCCAAAAATCCTACTTCATCTACCTTGACATCCCCAAAATAACAAGGGCTCTCTAAAAATAAATGTCTGCTAAGAGCCGACCTCCTCTGATACCATTTTGTCACGAACCAGTCCGAGTCGGCCCTGAACCGGTTACTCAGGTCAGCCCGCGACAAGTCCCGAGAGGCGTTCCCGATCCTCCCGGGATGGCGATAAGCACCAAGGGCATCAATAAAGTACACAAGGCAACGATTTAGCCCATATATGAACAATCAAACAAACAGCAAAAAGAAATGGACAGCCCAAAATACATTTATATAAAAATTGAACTGAACATTACTTGTACAAGAAACTGAAAGTACAACTAAGCCAACAACCCAACTGACCAAACCTGATTTCCAACTTACTCCATGTGACCCCACTGGTCACTCTCCAACAAAATGATCACACATCGCCCAAGGCGATTGAACTCAAGCTGAAACCTACACAAGGGCTAAAAACATAAGAAGACTATAGGCGTGAGTATTAAAACTCAATAGGTTAGCCCGATATTCTATTCCCAATGCACATCCTTTAAAATAAAAGAAACATCAATTTCAAGTTTTAAATACAAATATAAAGCTACGTCTTCCAAATGAGGTCTCATGCTATAAAAAAATTACCAGGAAAAAAACATGGATGTTTTATAAACAAGAATGCTAGTAATAACTTTCAAAGCGGTGCAACTTCAAAATGAAAATAGTTTTCAAGAGGGCAGCTTTAAAGAATTTTAACTTTTAAATAAATCTCACACACTACTGAATTTACCAACCAAACACACCGTATGTCAACGGTGAGTACAAAAGATCCAATGAGCACAAGTTACGGGAACACCCCTAGGCAATAGTCAGTTGTGAGCCTCAGGTACCTCGTATCTCGGTGAAAGTAACCATAATAAATATTTGTTCTCGTGCACACGGGTCACTAGTAGGGAGCATACCCATAACCTAGTGGTCCTCCAACATCATCATCATCGTGGTTTAGTTAGTGTTGTCATCGTCAAACTTGCTATGTGAAACAGAGGCCAAACCCCACAGGATCACTAGCATTCTAGTACACGTTCATCTACCTAGATACCCGGGATTTTCTTTAGTGCTCAATCAAGTTACACATATTATCAAACACACATTTCACATAAAAAGTCTATTCCCAAACCATAAACATACAAACAGCCCACAAACTTTCTTCACATTTCTTTCACGAATCAACAAACCACTAAATATTTTCGTAAAACAATTTCAAGGTGTGTATTGAGGCTTTGCACATAAAACTAATTCAAAAACACTCTTTCAATTATAAAAACACATCAAAACCATACCAAACCATATTTGGCATCCCTAACAACATTTAATAAAATCATATCATGGACCATAAAACAATCTCAATTGACACAACTTGGTATATACAAGTAAAACACTCATTCTTCATTTTTAGGAAAGGCCAAACGGGCCTTTAAACATTTTCTCAAAACTAACATTTGACAAAGTTATGCATTTCAATTTTATTAAGGAGGTGTGTACAAACCATTTAAAGAATAAAACCACATTCCGAATTCCCTTAAAACACTCAGGTGAAATATTCAAAACACAACCATTTTTACAAGAATGTGAAATGGATCATTTTCTGGTAACTCGGGCCAAAACATGTTGTAAACAAAAAACCATTTGTTTGTAAAAGCAAATCCAAATTTGAAAGCCATAAAAGGATCCCAAAATAATTTTCTTACATGCTGCCAATATATTTATAAATCCAAACAAATTATTTTAAATTGTAGTAGACACATAAAAGTCAACCGGACAATTTACCGAACACATGGCATGCACTCTTTAAAAAAAACAACTTGTGCTAAGCACTTAAAAAGGGATAATACACCATTTTCATGCCATAAAGTTATTCAAGCTACTGAGACATATTCAAAATACCATAAACCAAGTGCAAAAGCTCATGGGATAATTTATCAAATAAGAGGAGTGCACATTTATACCAAAACAACTGTATTTTTAACAAAATAAGTCACAAAACATAATTTGCACACAAAACCTTTAGAACCAAAGTTTCACAGCAGCACATATCATATAAATAAGGTTATAAAAGAATTAAAATGATGAAACTTAAATGATAAAGGTTTGTGCAAGGGATATCCTACCTCAAATCCTTAGCGTAATGGAAACGCACATCCGAAATCACTCGTCGTGGGTTTATAAACCCTAAAACTATGAATGCCAGACCTAAATGAATATAAACTCCATCAAAAACCATGGGATAACAGAACCCTAGGTCGATCATGACTAGGGGAGATTATAAAACCAAGAAATAATGAAAGGATGAAGAAGAGGGAGGATAAAGGAGATGGAATCTCACCTTTTCCACTAGAAGCTTTTCGTATTCCATTAGATCTGCAACCCTAGAGAAAAGGGAATGAGTTGAAACTTCTTGGAGAGGCTCCTAAGGTCTGGACGAACCAGATAAAGAGTATTTGTGGGAAAAAGATCACGAATTGAATGAATTATGTATAAAATGATTTATCTTATCAATTATGGGCGATTTGAGGTAACCTGAGAACTTTCGCCCTAATCCACGACCCATATGAGCTCCAAAGAGGATAAATTGATACTGGGGGTGATGATAGGTGTATTGGCTTCGAGAAGGCGGAAGCACCGGAAAATATTAAAAATTGAATTAGATATAAAAGAAACAAATATTTTTTTTAAACAGGAAATGGGCTCATGGGCTGGCCCAATACCTAAATAAGTAACCCCAATTCACCATGCTTATGAATTTCTATGGAGTACAAAAGGCTATGGAAGTTTTAATATGTCAATATAGGACAAGTGGGATGTTGAATGGGTGAAAAAGGATGAAAAACAAAGGAGTTATAAAAAAACAAATTCGGTTTTTAAAACTAGAAATGGGCTCACCATTGGCCCAAATAATGAAGTAATCACCATTTCTACAAAAACTCTTAAACAAGCAATGAAGAACTCAAATTAGGTTGGTTAAACATATATGAAACTTCAAAACTCAAGATTCATCTCACCAAATATCCATGAAAAGGATCGGGATTTTTAATGGACCGGATCAATACAAAGACAAAAAAAATCGGGTGTGACATCTTGATCTCTACATTGAATAAAATAATGAGATTATCCCTTTAAAAACAACATGATGAATTTCCGAGAGCATCGATTTCCTCTCACTAGCCACTTTGTGTTTTCTTTTGACTTTTTATATATTTTCATTTCACATATATATATATATACATGCTTATACAATATGCATGTGTAAACCCCCCACTTTATTAGTATTTATCTTTTGTAGTATATTTTAGAATAATAATAGTGACAAATCCCTATAGAGTGCACACTATGATGCACTCTTAGGAAACCTACTATCAACTGTCAACAACACTTTTTTGAAATCATGTAGACGATATAAAATGTGTAAATTACAAAAAATGCAATTTTTCTTCTACTGTAATTTTAAGGGGAGTCCAATGTGGTACACTTATTTATTTTGGTTTTTGTCACATTAGGTTTTTTCATGAATGTTTTTAATTTGGTAGTGTAAAAACACGTATGATTCAATATTTCATAATGGACAATGAATATAGAGGGCGTTAAATGGACTTAAAGTTGGTGGACATTGCCCGCTAATTATCTCATGCGGTTTCAGTGTGGAATATTAACTAATGGTGGAATTGGTGTCGCTCGTAAATGGTAACCCCTCCCATTTCCCAAGAAAACATAAAAAACTCGAATACAAGAGTAATATAATAATGTTTTACATGATTGCTTTCTCATCCATTTATATTTCTTTAAATTATGTTTATTCAATCTTTTCAATTTTTTGCCAAAACTAAATTTTTCCCATTTTTAATTTCACAAAATTTATAATTTTATCATCATTTAAAATATATGCAGTTAATGAATTAATAATAAATATTTTAATTGATAAGTTTAGTATACCAAACTTACAAAAACCTCGTTAACCCCTTTCTAACTCTAGTTAATCTGACCGGGAAGAGTTGAGTTAATGGGATCCACGGTCTTCGGTTATCAGCTTTAAAATACTATATTATTATCATATTATCTTTTCGTCGAATGCAACGATCATGTAGTCCCAGGATATTTTGGTAATTTCACTGCAACATGTGGCGCCATACAACGGTATCGACAGCGAGCAGAGGATACCCGATCCGCGGACCATACATGCATATCAACTGAACCCCGGGCCGTACCATCTCTCACAGCTTCAAAATTTGTTTCCCGCCTGTCGTCTCGTCTTCTTCGATCGCGGAAGCGCAGCGACGTCTCTCCTCCCCAATTTCTTTCCGTCCCTTCGTATTTTTCTTCGTTCTTCGAAATTCGTTGGTTGATCGACTGGAAATTCCATTCCGTGGATGGTATATGACAAGTGTAAGTACACTACCTGCGTCTTTTTCAGCTGGTTTCTGTACACAATGACCTAATTCCCGCTCGATTGATTTTGACACGAAGGGACTTTTGAAAATGCTGAGTTTGAATCGTTCATCTTCGGCGTTATTAGTTATCTTTACGGTGTAACGATGCCGGACCGTGATTTTTCTGTTGCCGACTTTAATACCGTAGTTTTAATCTTAAAATGTTATTCTCGCACGCGTATTCATTGCTTGCAGACGAGTTTTAAATTTGGCGTGGTTTAAGTGGTTGTTGAACAGATGCATGGAACGATCAATGCCTTGATGTGGTCGGTTGGTATTCTTGCGCGGATGTAGCTTCTTCATCAACTGTAAATGAATTTCAAAATTTACAAGTTTTAACCGGTTGATGAATAAACGTGTTAAATATAAATGCGATGAAGCAGAAAGAGCTGTTCGCGATTTACAGATTTTTATATCCATTATGCCGTTCATTGATTTGCTGGTATATATATATATATATATATATATATATATATATATATATTTTGTATCCTGGGACATCTCTTGGGCCATTACATGAACGATTGTAATCAAGGAGATTATTAAAGCACCTCTTCCTTTTTCCTAAATTTTCATCTTCACTTTGGTTGCTGGGAGAAACGGTGAACAGAAACTAACACGAAAATTTTTATGTTCGGTTGCCCACACCCATGCGGACGCAACAGGTGAACGGGGGCATATATACATTTATGGACTTCTGTTGATAGTACCATTTTCGATAACCTAAACTATGAAAGTCAGGAGTCTCAAAACGTTCCATTATCAGATCCTGAAATATGCTAAGATATGAGAAATCTTGACTTTTACCCATTTCAGGTTTCATCCGAAAATTCATAGGTGATTGGAGGAATTGTATATCCAAGCTCATACGTGAACCACCATTCTTTACGAAATCCGATACGGGTTGAGTTTATACCGAACAATCCTCCCCTCTAACCAAATATCACACAACTAGGCTTTTCCTTCAACGATAATTCATCCGATTCAAATCATCTTACACTTACATTTTCGTTTCTCTCTTCATCGGGACACACCGCCTGTCGTCTGTTATTAGATAAGACTTTCGATACAAGACATCTCTATGGATTCACAAGGTTCAAACGAGCCATCATTATCATTCTCAAATTGATTTGGTGTCATCCAAATTACACCTGAACCACACCATGGTTATGATGCCACTTGTTGGTATCATTTTTTTCAGACATAATACATAAGCTCTTATGAAGTTCCATCCTAAAATCCATAAGTGATAATAGGAATTGCCCATCCAAATTTATGTGACCCGCCATATTTTGCGGAATCCGATGTGGTACTTCTGTCTGCACCAAACACTATTCAATAGCTGAACAGGGTAGCTATTTTTACTGCTTTCTGTTTGATCTAAATTTTTATAACGCGTTCGGTTTTTGAGACGGATTCTTTCTCTCTTGGACAATCTCTGACACCGGAGCCCTTTGACAACAAAAATTACTATATTTAACCATAAAATCCATTAAAATATCATTTTTTTTCTCTCCTCGATTACGCTCCATTGTTTCTTGACACCTATCCGCTAATGGTTTTTCTGGTCGATGGATTTTTGTCGTTTTTCTTTTGCTGCACTTGATTCTGATTTAACTACTTAGTTGGCTGACTCCACTTTGTTGTATTACTCAGTTTTCTGTTTTAATGGGGTATATATTGTTTTCAGGTATAAATGAGTGATTGTCAGAGTTTCAGCACCAGTTGTCGACCACGCAGCCAGAGCCAGAAGATCTCAATTGGAATTTTAGTAGATTCTGAACACAAAACCAAGCCTGGAGCTGCTAAGCAAGATGGAGGAACAGATCCAGACCCTTTAAAGGCAATTTCTAGTGGAAGAAGTGACACTGTAGCCACACCAAAGGCCCATGGAATCACTACTGCTGTTAGAACAAAGCAAACTCCTGAGCCAGAAGGTTCGCCTTGGATTTCTACCAGGCCCTTCAATGAGCGAATGACAGCTATGAAGCCCTGTGCAGAGAATGTTTCAACTTTACCCGTCTCCAGACGCAGGTCAAAGAGATTTAGTAGCGTAAAGAAAGCCCCTCCAACACCTTCAGTACAGTTTTTTGTCAACCTGGACTCAAATTTGCAATCTGGTTATATCAAGGAAAAGAAATTTAACAGATTCGCAAAAACGAGGAATGAAGGGAAATATAGAGAAGAAAAAGGGGTTGGGGAATCTTCATTTGCAGCCGTGCAGGAAGCTTCTTGTCCAGGTAGTGGGGTGGCTACGGACGAAAGAAACAAAGCAGAAAATACAAGCCGCGAAACCCTAAAGATAAAGCTTCAGGAGATACTAGGAAATGCTTCTTCTCCAAAAGGGCAGTTCTCCAACTCTCAGGAGAACGTCATGGAAAATGCAGATAATGTGATGCCTGAGCCCAGGATTGAGCAGGCTCATAATGAAGTTATTACTCCAAGACAGAATGCAGATACCATAGAAACTGATTCTGAAGTTGATCAGACCATCACAAGGCCTGCCACCCGTTCCCTGGCTAGAAAAAGAAGGCAACCAGATGTCAAAACAAACAAGAATAAAAAAGGTGTGCCTTTGGGTTGTCGTGAAGAGGAACAAGATAGGGAACCACGTTGCCCTGCCAACAGCGTTGGTTCCTTACTATTCGTGGCAAAGAAGAGTGAAAGAAAAAGAATTAGAATTGAGCCACGTAAACTTCTGTTTTCGAGAAATGATGAATCATATGGCACTCCACCAGAAGTTGCGAGGTTCAAAGCACCATCACCTGCCAGGAAAACTTCATCACTTCATAACAGGAAGATAATAAAAAAAATTGCACCGCAGGCTAACTTTGAAGGAAAAAATTCTCATGGATCCCATGTTACAGAGAAGGCAAAGCTTGGGGATTTGAGCAGGCCATCACCATCAGGAACGGTGCCGCAGAAAGAAAAGGGTAACCCAGACATGGCTTTTCTGCATGATGACTTCCAGAGCCCCACATTTGGATTTAGGGCACCTTCTGAAATTTCTTCTCCTAATTCACCGCCAAATCCAAACCATAAAAACCAAGATGGCAGCATTCCTGTACCAGAGCACGATGATTTCCAGAGCCCAACATTTGGATTTAGGGAACCTTCTGAGATTTCTTCTCCCAGTTCCCCACCGCAGTCAAACCATGACAGCCAAGATGGCAGAATCCCTGTACCGGTAGAGAAATCATTTATGGTAGGTGACGGTGGGTTGGGTATCTCAAGAACTGATAATACAGCAAATTTGGTAACTTACTTATACGCATTCTCCAATTGCTTGCCTTGGTCTATGCTTTCCATCATCTTTTATGGTTCTTTACTCATTTTGCATTACCTTTTAAGAAGAAGACTGGAGATTCTTCTCACAGGAAATCGGTTCCTACTGTGGAAGAACAAGATGTGGGACATGAGCAGCCTGCATCTTTATCTGATGAGAGTGACTCTGAAAGCAGTGAAGAGTGTTCCTATAGTAATGAAGAATATACTGGTATATTGATTTGACAGTGCATATTATTAGCATATAACAAACATACTAGCAAATGAACTTTATTTTAGTTGTGTTGTTCCTTCAATATAGCTACTACTATAATCGAATGTTTTATGTAAGCATTTGGTATGAGTGAGCATCATACGCCACCCCTTTCATGGAAATATTAGGAGGATTGGTGTTATCTTCATCTGGATGAATTGACTGATTATTTTCAGTCAGCAGTGTGGCTTTGGGTTTTCCTTGGGTAATCTTCTGTTTAGCATTTTTTCTAATGTTGTTGATAAGTAGATGCATCCAATTCATATATTTTGCAAGAACTTTAGCAGAAGGATATTCTTTATAATCATAAAAAATCTGTAACCAATATACAGATTCATCTCAAATTTCTATCAACTAACTTTATCAGCAAAACATGAATTTCATTGGAAGTAGCATGGACTCCTTTTGACCAATGCAAACATTTATATTGTTTCTCAACCATCATAAAAAATACAACATGATTGTAAATTCTGGTAATTAGCTTAGTACACCATGGTAGATAATAATTCTATATCATAGATGCGCTGATGTTAAAAGCAGTACCGTTAAAGAGTTCATTTGGCTCAGCATTAGCGCTGCCTGGTATGACGCACAGGTTTTAAGGTTACTTCATTATTAGTTGCTCATTTACGTTTTTTATCACTATTGTATCTGTAAACATACAGGTGCCAGGATTAGCATTACATATAAAAATGACCCGGCTTTGCCCAATCAAATAACAACAAATAAAATATATAAAATATTAATTAGGTGCAAAAAAATCCTTTTTGTCCTGATTCATTGATGAACAATCTGAATTCCATCATTGGGTGGATAAAATCTGTTTCCCTACTCTATTCCATTCCTGGTTTCCATTCCTCCATTTCCTTTTGATCACGCAATAGAATGTAACTAATTTCATTTCATTTCATTCACTTGGACTCCCTCACACTAAGTTGTTTGTTATGGACCTCAAGTGAGGGGTCTGGAGTGGGCAAGTTATAGGAGAAGGGGAGTGAGAGAGGGAGGGGGGAATTCTGTTGCATTCCGCTTGGTTGACTTGGGTTGGGGGAGGGAAGTGCTCTCTTGTATTTCATTTCCTGGTTTCACTTTCTATTCTCACCACTCTATAATTCGCGTACATTTTAGTCTTATTATACAAAGGAGTCTCACACCTCCGATAGAATTTCCTTTTATATATTGAGTCATGTGTTTATCAATTGGTTTGACTTGTCGGATCCTACTGGTGGAAGATGGAGATGTGACAGCAGCAGACACGTTTGGAAGGAATGAAGCAATGAATGAGAATGGTTGAGACAATGCAGTTAGAGTTGTCAATAGTCGTGGGAGCTGTAACTTTGGGTCAACAAAAGTGGGAACAAGAGAGGAAGGAGCAGATTGAATTCTGCTAATGCATCACATACTTGTTGCGCTGTTTGGAGAAGATGCCACTGTAGGAGGAAGAGCGCCCTTGACCAGTGACAAATATGTTTGAGACTCATTGATAGGTATATGGGTGATAATAATGTGAGGTGGGGCAAATATGTAAATGCCCTGATTAGTTTGTTAGTTTGTTAGTTTGTTAGGAAGTTGTTGGGCGCTGGCTGTTATTCTGTTAGGAGGTTGTTAGGGCTGGCTGGGTAATAAATAGGGAGGCAAGGGGCAATTAGAGGGGACGGACTGGATTGCTGGGTGCTGCTAAGCAGATTTGGAGGGTTAGGCCTGAGGCCCAGGGTGCAGCGCCTCCTGGGGAAATTCTTCTCCTTCTCTACTTTTTCTTCCTTCTATTATTTCTTCTACTCTTTCTTTCTTCTGTAATTCCTGCTGTTGGTAATTGAAGTCTCTACTGATTTTCTCTCTATTTCCAATTGATTTCTATCATTTGGTGCTTTCATTGAGAGATTTCTAGAGAGAGAAAATGAGGAGAGAGAGGTGCGCAGCAGGCGTGGGAACTCAAGACAGTTTTGGAAACATCGGTGATGGAACTGAGGATAGCGATGTCGGAGGTGTGGCAACAAACTCCGAAAGAACTTATGCAGAAGATGCTGGTGACTATGGCTAATCTCTGGAAGGAGCAACGTGAATTTCGGTTATTACTAGAGAAATTTTCTGCATGGAAAACAGAAATAAGAAACCAGAGTGTAGGATTGGTGACAGATCTGAATGACTCTGCTCCAGTTGGGACAGAGGAGCCGTCCAAGACGAAGGAAATATTTCCGGACCAAGTTCAATCAGACAAGAGAAGGCAGAAGCCGCAAGAGTCGCTACGACCCAGGCATTGTGAGGTGCAAATTGTCCAGATGACACCAGCGAACGAAGTAAACTTACAAACTCAACGCGCTGCAGAAAAATGGAAAGGTGTTGGTGGACTCCAATCAGGAATTTTTATCCGAGGAGAGAGGCAAGGCTGTTCTTTAACCGTGTTGGAATGTCTTTTCTTTTGTGAAGGTGTCGAGGAAGGAGGCAATGGTAGCAGCAATTGCAGCGCCACTGGCTTCAACCTTACCATCAGAGGCGCTCACATCCATTCTTCTGTCTTTAATAATAGAGGAGATTGCTCGGGGGAGAACTGCTAGTTTGATGGCAATACGAGAGGCTGAAGACATTTGTAATAAAGTCAAGTTGCATTCATCCCTTGTATCTGACAATCAAGCTGTACGGTTGCCGAGGCCACCACCAAAGCCTCCACCATGGATGTGTCCAGATGTTTGATGCTTTGACAATGACAAGAAGGGGCCAAACGACAAGTTGAGCAAGCAACTCATGACAGGAGTGAGAGTTCCCTATAGTTTCACCTTCTCACCTTGTGGACAAGGTGATTTTAAGAGGACGGAATTGATAGGTATATGAGTGATAATAATTTGGGGTGGGACAAATATGTAAATGCCCTGATTAGTTTGTTAGTTTGTTAGGAAGTTGTTGGGGGCTGACTGTTATTCTGTTAGGAGGTTGTTGGGGCTGTCTGGGTAATAAATAGGGAGGCAAGGGGCAGTTAGAGGGGACGGATTGGATTGCTTGGTGTTGCTAAGCAGATTTGGAGGGTTAGGCCTCAGACCCTGGGTGCAGCGCCTCCTGGGGAAATTTTTCTCCGCTACTTCTTCTTCCTTTTATTATTTCTTATACTCTTTCTTTCTTCTCTAATTCCTGCTGTTGATAATTGAAGTCTCTACTGATTTTCTCTCTATTTCCAATTGATTCCTATCACTCATCCAGTGGAGACTGATGGTATGAGGAAGCAAAGTCGGAAAGTGGTTCTGGCGGCAAATAAGGTTGGCATCGGGAACGATCAACTCTCATATGCAAGACAGGTTGAGCTCCCTGTGTTTGATGAGAGGAATTCAGTGGGATGAATTACGTGAGTTGAATTGTATTTCTAGATAAATCAAACACGAGAAGAGATGAAGGTATCTCTTGTGCAGGTAAGCATGAAAGGTGTTGCGATCCATTTGTTTACGTGAAACCAGAATTGACTTGGCCGGTGTTTAGAGAGGAATTAATGGAGCGATTTAGTGGTCTGAAAATTCCAGATCCATATGAGGAGATGGGTGAACTACAACAAAAGGGAACGGTCCAGGACAACATTGAGTAGTTTGAATATTTAGCATTGTTGCTACCACGTCAACCAAAACAACAATACGTAGGGTACTTCCTTCATGGGTTGTGAGAAGAGATTCGCAGTTGGGTTTGTATACATAATCCAGAAACTTGGTTACAGACAATGCTCTTGGCTAGGCATTTTGAGCTAGCAGTAAGGAAAGGAGCGAGTCTTTAATTTGGTGGAGGGGGACCATGGAGGTTCCAAAAGCATTGGAAGTGCCTGGTGGGCGAATAACCATAAAGGTTATTGTTGGATTTGATGGGTCATTCGCCAATTGTGCAAAACATAAACGTCATGTCCAACAAAGTTTTTCCATTGGATATTGACTTGGGAAGCCTGGAACCCATAGAGAAGTTTTTGCACGTTAAATTTATAATTAATTTAGATTAGATCTGAAGAAAGATTACCTCATCTTAGGATCTTTCTTTGATTAAGATGTTAATCGTCCGAAACCCTTTTCGGATTATCTTCGTTGCGTAGAGAGAACCCAAAATAGAACCCCTCAGCGGTGATCCACATGTGGTCCTTTGATCTCTAAACAACACCGATGGAATGCCGAGTGCTAGCGTGGCTGATCAACCGTCTTGTGTCGTTCGTCTTGATCGCTTCAGAATCCATGGGGCATGAAGGATTCTCTCTTATTCTTCTCGTTCTTGAGAGGATGAGGGATGAATCTAGAGAGAAATACGTTGTCCGCAACGATTCTCAATTTTCGATTAACCCTACACAATAGACATAATAATCTATTTATAGAGTTAGTTTAAGTTAAAATATTATTTAATTGCACAACAACCCTTAAATAATATAATAAACATTATCTTACCCCATTTTATATAATAATAATATTATTATTTTATGGATTGCACTAATAGGCACAACAATAAATATTATTTTACCGGCTAGTAAATTAATATTTATCACCGGACACGATCTTGGTCCGCTTATCCTCCTTGACATTTATTGAACACCCGAATTAATATTTATTCATAATTCATAAATAAATATTCTATTCACAGCCCGACGAATAAATATTTATTAACTATTCAATAAATAAAATAAATATTCTATTCACAATCCGATGAATAAATATTTATGCGATCAATAAAACTTGAATAATATTATTCCCGGTTTTGAGAATTATATTTATACCAATAATTAATTTCAAATGGAATTTAATTGAGATCAACGGAAACACTTAGTGTGTGACCCTCTGAGCTTCTTTCTTGTTGACATTAGGCGGACTTATTTAAAGTCCAAGATTACTGTATAGCAACGGTTCGAGACATACAAGAGAAAGAAGTTAATGTCGCAACGTCGACAACCACACACGGACACTTACTGTGTAATATTATTCCCTTGTCACAATATCTAATCAAGCAGGTTGCACATCCATGTCATCAACCTACATGCTTGATACGTCTTTTTTTGATTATTTGAAATAAACTCGCCGTTACACAATGATCATGAAATTTAATGTGACGGTTCCATATCAATCAAAGGGCCGAGATATCATTTTCGTTAGGGTTTACTAGTCTAACAATGACAGCAACAATTAGAAGAGGAATAAACTAAGACTGAACTTCTTATTATCAAGTTGTAATTTTGTTGCTACAATTCTAGAACAGAATGTGTTTACAATTTCTAGAAGTTTAGAGCGTATCTGAAAAGTAGCTAAGGTTGTGATCTCTCTAGAAGAATCGAACTAGAAGTCCACTTCAGGTTCGGATCCGCCAGTTCCAGCTCCTACTCCAGCAGGTGCGCCCCAACTGATTCTCCAGAATGAATCCCGCCCGAGCTGCTAACTCCACCCTTTATAGTAGGCAAGGGAATAACTAACTTCCCTTGCCACGTCACATCTTTACTAAGCCTTGCCACGTCACAACTTTACTAAGCCTTCCCCCTCCTTTTATAAGTATGAATAATAGGGGGCTTGGTAGTTCCACCAACATAATCAGACCAATTACTAACAATTCTCCCCTCCTCAAAATGCACGTTGTCCTCAAGGTGGAAATCAAGGAACTGTTCAAGGAGAAAATCAACATCCACCCAAGTAGATTCCTCGCAAGAAAGTTCCAACCACCTTATTAAACAAATCCCTTTGGATGTGTACCCGGTTGGGCTTTATAATCCAGCACTTCAGCTGGAACAACATGAGTAACAAACCTTCATCAACTACATCAGGTAATTGGTCCTAAACAGGATGGTTCCCAATGACCCTTTTAAGTTGTGATACATGAAAAACCGGATGTATTCGTGTGCCTGTTGGTAAAACAAGTTGGTAGGCAGTGGCACCGAGACGAGACTAGACAGGCTAAGGACCATAATACTGAGCTGAAAATTTGGGACAAACCTTTTTAGCTGCTGGAGTTTGAACATTGGGACGCAATTTAACATATACAAGATCACCCTCTTTAAATTGTTCTTCTCGTCGGTGTTTATTAGAATAGTAAACCATCAATTGTTGAGCCCGAAGAAGATTCCAGCGAAGATGTGCCAAAACTGTATCCCTATCTGTGAGAACTTGTGCCACAGACTCAACTAGAGTCTCACCGGGAATATATCAAGGTATAGTTGGTGGTTTGCGATCATAAACAACCTCAAAAGGTGTCATCTGGGTTGCTGAATGGATGCAGTATTATAGCAGAATTCAGCCCATGGTATCCATCGGGCCCAAGAGAGTGGACGCTCGGAAGCAAAACATCTCAAATATGTTTCAAGGCACCTATTGACAACCTCCGTCTGCCCATTTGTTTGTGGATGGTATGAAGAACTCATTTTCACAACACCTTCCAAACGAAAAAGTTCCTTCCAAAAATTACTAACAAACAAGGGATCTCGATCACTAATGATTGATCTTGGGAAGCCATGTAATCTAACAATTTCCTTCACAAATTGCGTGGCTACCACTTTAGCAGTGTAAGGATGGCAGAGTCAAATAAAATGAGAATGCTTGGAAAGTCTGTCCACTACCACCATGATGACATCAAATCCTAGAGATCGGGGTAAACCAGATATAAAATCCATAGAAATCTTCTCCCACACTTGTACAGGAATTGGTAATGGCTGTAATAATCCAGCAGGAAGTTGGGCTAAATATTTTTGCCGTTGGCAAGTGTCACATTCACGAACAAACTTTAAAACACTCTGTGTCATACCTGTCCAGAAAAGACCTGGAGCCAAACGCTTATAGGTTTTATAGTATCCTGCATGTCCACCAACAGCAGATGAGTGATAATAATGTAAAAATTTTTAAACGAGGCTGGAATTTTTTGAAAGAACCAGGCACTCCTTGTAATACAATATGCCTGCGCGAAGGGAATACCCTGGTTTGGCCTCTGGCTGAACTGCAACAACCATAATAACCTGCTGTGAAGCTGGATCCTGTTGCTGTTCAGACTTAACCTGATCCAACTCTAGCCAAAGTGGTGCAGAAACTGCTGAGAAAAAATGTAAATCCGTGGGATTTGTGGCATCTTGGTCTTCATACTTACAAGATAACGAATCTGCCGCATGGTTTATCTTTCCAGGTTTATATTTTACTTCAAAGTCGAGCCCAAGTAGTTTAGACAATCAGCACTGCTGATTCATTGAATGAATTCGCTGTGTGAGTAGATGCTTTAGCGATTTATGGTCTAAATACACTATAAAATGTTGGCCCAACAAATACCACCTCCAATGAGAAATTGCTAGGACCAAGGCCATGATTTCCTTTTCGTATACCGACTTAGACAAATTTGCTTCTGCAAGAGCCTTGTTGAAAAATGCTATTGGTCTCCCCTCTTGCATCAATACAACACCCAAACCTGAACCAGAAGCATTGCACTCTATGACAAAAGGTTTGGAAAAATTAAGTGAAGCCAATAATGGTGTTGAAACTAAACAGTGTTTCAACTCTTCAAAGGCTCGTTCAACTTTTCCAATCCAGAAAAAGAGCACTTTTTCTTATTTGCAGAAAGTTGGTTGGATGATAAAATCTGAAACACAATTTCCAAATGTTAAAGATGCTCTTGCCAAGATTTGACGTAAATAAGAATATCATCAAAAAAAGACCAGTATAAACTTCCTCAAAAGTGGCCTAAATATTTGATTCATAGTGGATTGGAAGTTAGCCGGTGCATTCATCAATCCAAAGGGCATGACCAAGTATTCGTAGTGCTCCTCATGTGTTTTAAAAGCTGTTTTTGGAATGTCTTCTTCCCGGACTAACTTGATGAAAACCAGAAGTAAGGTCCAGTTTGGAGAAAAATTTTGCTCCATATAACTCGTCCAAAAGCTCTTCAATAATAGGTATTGGATACCTATCGAGAACAGTAAGCTTGTTTAAGGCTCTATAATCCACACAAAGTCTCTACTGTACATTCTTCTTTTTAACCAAAATAATAGGACTTGCAAATGGGCTAATTTTGTACCCAATTATGCCCCTGCTCAACATATCAGAAACTTGTTTTTCTACCTCATCCTTCAGGTAATGAGCCAATTTATACAGCTGTATATTAACCGGTGTAGCCCCCTCGATCAAGGTTATTGCATGGTCAGTTGTTCGGCTAGGTGGCAACCCATTAGGTTCCACAAAGATTGTCCAAAACCGCTTCAACAACTCTCCCAACTGCTGTTGTTCTGCCCGTCTCTTTCACTGTTTCAGAGAAAAATAATTCTGCCTTCCACAGCCACCCTTCTACAGAAATTTTTTTCTCTTGCAGCACTAATTGAAAACTTTCTGGTCTATCTTCCATATCTGTTATTCCCTGCAGCTTGATCTCTTTACCTTCCCACATGAATTTCATGGTTTTTCGGCTCCAATTTGTTAGCACATAACCCAAGGTTCTCAACCATTTCATACCTAGAACTAAGTCTGGACCTCCAATATCTAAGATGCATGCTTCAATTTTGAAGGTATGTTCTCCCAGACTTATTTCAATTTCACTGCACACGCCTTGTGACAATGTTCTCCGCCCGCCCCCAAGCTTTACTCCATATGGTTTAGTCGAATCGACTACCAGACCTGCTACTTTAATGAGAGCTTTTGAAACAAAATTGCGGCTTGCTCCGCTATCAATAAAAACTTCCACAGGAATTTCAGAAACTTTCCCAGCAATAAGCAGTGATTCCGCTTTGTTTTCCCCCATGTTCCTGAATTCCACAGCTTCCTGCTCTGCCACAATTTCTAAAACCCATTTTCCTTCTTTGAGGTTCAGTTCTCCCACTGTTTCCTGCCCAGTATCTGGCTCCTCCATTTCCCAAACCAGCAGTCTCAAACTCTTTTCAGGGCATCTATATAAAGGTGTATATGGTTGTCCACACCTAAAACATAATCCTTTGATTTTTCGTTCCTCCCTTTCTTGTTGGCTGATCGGTTTAACACTATTCCACCGATCAACCGTACCTCCACGCCTCACCTCCTCCTCCTTGTTACTGTCCGTAACAAATTTTGGTACATGTGTTACAGGCGCTGGTGGTGGCAGCCGGCGTGTCATTGGCACAAAAGACGTTTTCCCACATAGCAAACTTTCACCAATCAATTCCCGTTCGATCTTCTTGGTAAGAGATATCATTCTATTTTTATTTGTCGGTTCATGAGTTGAGACACGATTTTCTATCTCTGTTCGTAATCCTCCCATAAACAAACTCATAAACCACATTTCAGGAAAATCTGGAATTCTTAGTGCTACTTACTTGAATTCTTCAATGTATTCATCAACTGTTCTGGTCTGCCGCAATGTTTTCAGGAATCTAATTGGATCCCCTTCAGTAGCCTTCTCATACTGTTCCATCAAAGCCGTCTTAAACTGTTCCCAACTTAGATTAGGGCCAGAAAACTGCCAAGATAAGTGCCAGTACAACGCAGTATCCTCCATACAGAGCTGTGTTAAAGGTAATTTCAAGTCTTTTGGTGTACAATTTATTCTGAAATAGGTCTTTTCCTTAGTTATCCATCCAAATGGATCATTTCCTGAAAATGAAGGCTACTCGCTTTGTGATATTCCTCAAGTCTTCACGCAGTGGCACTTCTGTAGGAGTAGAACTGTTTCCCTGCTTCGGTTCACACTCAACACCCTCTCCTCCCTAGGCAAAAGAAGTCATTGGCCCGTTATTCTGTTCTCCTGTTGCAGAACTCTGATTCGCTTGTGTTTGAACAGTCTTAATGCGCTCCCAGACTGCTCTTCAAAATCACGAATGCGGCGAGAAGTATTTTCCTCTGTTGTCTGCAGCTGCTCTTGCAACATTCTCTGATTTTCAGATTGTCTGATCGAAACTTTTTCTATACTTGCTTGTACTGCTATAATCAATTTTTCTAAATCTGAACTTTTCCTCTGTTGCGACTCCAGTGTTTTTTCAAGTGTAGCTATCTTGCTGTCCATCCTGGTCTCCATTCAAACACGTTCAGCAGACCCTATTTGTTCCTCAGAATGCCACTTCAGGATCGTTTGCCACTCCAAAACGAACGCAAGGGCCAAAAGTTCGTGGTTCTTTTAGCTCTTGATGAAAGCACCAAACTGTTAGGGTTTACTAGTCTAACAATGGCAGCAACAATTAGAAGAGGAATAAACTGGGACTGAACTTCTTATTATCAAGTTGTAATTTTGTTGCTACAATTCTAGAACAGAATGTGTTTACAATTTCTAGAAGTTTAGAGCGTATCTGAAAAGTAGTTAAGGCTGCGATCTCTCTAGAAGAATCGAACTGGAAGTCCATGGGTTCGGATCCGCCAGTTCCAGCTCCTGCTCCATTAAGTGCGCCCCAACTGATTCTCTAGAATAAATCCCGCCTGAGCTGCTAACTCCACCCTTTATAGGTAGGCAAGGGAATAACTAACTTCCCTTGCCACGTCACAACTTTACTAAGCCTTCCCCCTCCTTTTATAAGTATGAATAATAAGGGGCTTGGAAGTTTCACCAACATAATCAGACCGATTACTAACAATTTTTCATAAAGATGAAAGAGACAAATCCTTCCTTGACTTATTAATTAACGACACATCACTCGTGACGCACCCAATGTATCCAACTTCGCCATGAGGTGTATTGTCAAGGTTTACAAAATTCATCCAAATGCGCGAGTCGTAACATGAATTAATAATAATCTTAAAATTTAAGTACCATTACACATGGTAGCATATAAGAATATCAAATGACACATAAACATGCAAAATTTCTACAAGCGGAGCAAGTCTGTTCTCATTATCGTCTGTCTTCGTGATTACCAAGTGCGAACTTCATGAGAAGAAGTCTCATCTGCTTTTGAGTACTCGCACCTGACAATCAATATTTTATGTGTCCCATCATAATATGTTATCCGATCGCAGAACTATATTTAAGAATATCATCATGCATTTCAAGGTTCTCATTATAGCGGAGAACTGTTATGTCCTTATCAATGCGACAGATCATAGTAATCAATTTCAGATCGCGGCGTGACGCGGCGGGGTCTTATAGCGAGATAGGAGTGATGCGGATTGCGTCGCGGTCGTTTTTTTATCCAATCGTGGACCAATAAATATAATTTAAATTATATAATTCTACACATATATGCTGAGAAATTAAAATATGATAAATAAAATATAAAACAAAATAAAAATAACAAAATTAAAAAAAAAACTAAAAAAGGGCTTGAAAATGGAAATTTTTAATTAAAACACATAAAATAAAATAAAAACAAAAAACAAAATCAAATAAAGTCATAAAATAAAAAAAATGAAAGGAGTCCAACCTGTTGCGGAAACGTCGGAAGTCACATGACAAAGGTTTGCAGATTAAGAAAAGATAGAATAAAAGAAGAAGATGAAGATGAACACGAACACAAGGATTTACGTGCATAGTTTTCAATCTCGGATCGCGGCGCAACGCGGCGGGGTCCCATAGCGGGATCGCGGCGACGCAGATCGCGCCGCGGCCACTTTTTTATCCAATCGCGGGGCAGTTAAATTATAGAATTTTACAAACATATATGTTGAAAAATTAAACACAAAACATAAAAAGTAAAAACCCATTCAAATTCATAATTAAAAACATTCATAAATTCAACATAATACATCAAACACATGTCTCATCCAATTATTCATAAACAACAACCATGAGAACATCCAAAGTTCAATTCAATCATCCTCTTCATTTTCAAGATCTTCCATTTCTTCTTCACCTTCACTTTCACTATCATCACTTTTATAAATCTCCTATTCATTTGTTTCCCCATCATCATCATCATATGATTCATGTTCATCGTCTTCTTCTTCAATAACCATCCTTGCTTTTCCTTTAGAGCTTGAACTTGAAGCATGGGTAGTTCCTCCTTTTGTTTTCCTTCTTGTATAATGAGAAGGTTCACCGGCCCCGGTAGCTTCCTCAACTAATCTCCAAGTCATGGTGTTGTCATCCTCAAACACCAATTCATCTTCAGCGCCATCTTCATCATCATTCATTATCCCTAAAAACCACTCACTACTGTCATCATCAACATTCTTTAGGACAATGGGATCACTGACATCTCTGGAATCAAATCGGTCCTTCAAAGTTTGGTTGTATTTGATGAACACCAAGTCTTGCAACCTTTGATGCTCTAGCCGACTTCTCTTTTTAGAATGAACCTGTTTTATAAAAATTAAAAAAACATTGGTATCACTAATGAAGTTTAAGCTTAAATGAATGAAAGCGAGTTGAGTATTGATACTAAGTTACTTACATGTTCAAAGGCACTCCAATTCCTCTCGCATCCCGACGAGCTACATGTCAAGCTCAAAACTTTGATGGCAATTGTCATCAAAGATGGTGTTCCTCCTCCATAATTCTTCCACCATTCAGCTACAATTATTATTTATTAGCATTGTTTTGTAATGATCTAAAATTAAGAATCATGTAATTAAATAATCAAGGCAAAAATAAACTCTTACCAGGAGCTATTGTACTCCGTTGTCGCATGCAACATTTCCCACCAAAGAGGCCTTGTGCGCTTCTATATGTTGCCAATTCTAAACAAGTCTTGTCTTCCTCCTCAGGGCTAGGAGAATCTCTCTATACAATCATATGAGCCTTTCATCACCTCTGCATCTCTTTCAATACTTGGATTTCCATAAAAAAATTGAGGATTCAAATAATAACCCGCCGCATGCAATGGGTGATGCAACTGAGAATTCCATCTTTTATCAATTATCTCAAATATATCCTTATATTTGGTTTCATCATTCTTGAAAAGCTTCTAAATGGTCTCTTTTGCCCTGTCCATAGCCTCATAAATGAAACCCATTGCGGGTTTCTTCTCATTATCAACCAATCTAAGAACTTTTACAAGAGGTCCCATAGCTTTGAGGTTATAAACAACATCATTCCAAAATGATGGCATCAACACGGTGTCGGCAGCACGCTTTCCCTTTGTTTCTTTTGCATTTTTGGATCTCAACCACTCTTCAGAAGTGAACATCTTTCTGAGATTATTTTTTTGCAAATACAATCTTTGTAAAGTTAAAAAGGTTGTAGCAAATCGAGTAACTTCATATCTCACTAACTCAGTTTTGTTGGTGAACCTCCTCATAATATTCAATGTCAATGAGTGGTTGTAGATGAAAGCCACAAGCTTAATGCCTCTTTCTATAACCCTCTTCACCCTACTAAGTTTGTCAATGTTTTCCAAGATCAAATCAAGACAACGTGCGGCGCATGGAGTCCAAAATAAGTGTTGCCTCTTAGCCATCAACAACTTGCCTAAAATCATACAAAATCAATAACAAACAATTAAAATCTTAAGTTGTTAACTGAATTGATAATATTAAAATGAAATGAAAGTACTTTTAAAAATTAAAACAAAAGTTTTTTTATTACAGGCTAACTTTAAATTGCTTCTGTTGTCGGTAACTACTTGCACAACTTTTGATTCTCCAATCTCTTTAACAAAATCATCCAATAACTTATAAACAGTTTCTCCCGTTTTCACATAGCTTGATGCATCAACACTTTTTACAAACATTGAGCCGGTTGGACAATTTACCAAGAAATTGATCAAGGTTCTTCCTTTCTTGTCCATCCAACCATCAGACATGATTGAGCAACCATAGTTTTCTCGTTCAATTTCATGCCCCTTCAACAATTCCTTTGTGTACTCTAACTCTTTTTTTAGAAGAGGAACCCTGCACTCATGATAGCTTGGAACTTTCAAGTGTGGTCCATATTGTCCAATCGCTTCCACCATCATCTTAAAGCTTCTTGATCGAACAACATTAAAAGCAATTCCATTTGTGCAAAGGAATCGCTCTATGGAAGTCTGTACTGCTACAGTGTTGTGACCACCCAAGTCTAAGTTGCTACAGTGGTCTGTGGCAAGAAGTTCGCGGAGTTACAGTACCCTGTCGGTATCGCATGGTCAACCCTGCTACAGTGTCATGTTAAAGTCCGCACTGCTACATTCATTGCCTTATCGATATCGTCTGGTCAACTTTGCTACAGTCGGTTAGAGTTGCTACAATCCCCCCAAAATTTAGCTCGAGAACCTTCTGCCTCCAGACCCTCAGAGCAGGGGCGCGTTGCCCCTGGAACTCCCAATGAACTCACCGCAGAGCTCGATCCGCGAGAGTTACGGCCTGATGTTCAGTATGATTCGTTAGCATTCGGCCCAACATCATCCAAAACGGATCAGGCACCAATCCAACAATCTCCCACTTGGAGCCTGATCCACTACGCTGACCTGCTTTGATGCCACTGATTTAGACAACTTACTTAAACTGAGCTCCTCCTCTTCTTCACTCATTAGTGCGCACTTCCATTCACAACTTCAATTTCAAGCTGATGGTTCATGAAATATCAGTTGTTTTCCCTTTTGTGCTCTCATAGTGTGCTCCCATATTCTGCCTCTCATCCTCCATTCATCAGTGGAGACCAACAGAGGCACAACAGTGCCTCAACTTCTATATTACCATTGGCTTTGTCGACATGTCTGCCTGATTGTTTGTTCCACAAATCTTCTGCAATGTCAGCAGCCCATCATGTATCAAGCCTCTAATGAAATGATATTTCAACTGAATGTGCTTCATCCGAACATGGAACACTGGGTTCTTTGCAAGATGTATTGCACTCTGACTGTCATAGTGCAATACATTTTCGTCTCGCTTTCTACCCAACTCATCTAAGAAGTTCTTCAGCCAAACTGTCTCATTTCCAACTTCAGTTTCCGCAATGTATTCTGACTCTGTGGTGGATAAAGTCACCACCTTCTGCAATTGTGATATCCAACTTACTGCAGTTCCTCCACAAGTAAATACATAACTTGGGGTACTTATCATGTTGTCGACGTCATCTCCAAGGTCAACATTCACATACCCTTGCAATGAATTTCCTTTCACAGAGCACTAAGATACTTCCTTGCTGCCCTTCAAATATCTAAGTATCCACTTCACAGCTTCCAAATGTCGTTTTCCAGGGTTAGCCATGTACCTGCTCACAACTCCAACTGGATGAGCAATGTTAAGTCGAGTACATACCATGACATACATCAAGCTTCGAACAGTTGATGCATATAAAACCTTTGTCATGTACCCAACCTCTTCTGTCGTCTTCGATGATTGCTCCTTTGATAATTTGAAATGGCTCGCCAGGGGAATAGAGACTGGTTTTGCTTCCAACATACTGAATCTTCTTAGAACCTTTCTAATGTGTTCAGTCTATGATAACATCAAGGTTCCAACTGAGCAGTCTCTCATGATCTTTATCCCCAAAATCTTGTCAGCTTCTCCAAGATCTTTCATCTTGAACTCCTTAACCAGCTGCCATTTCAACTCATCAATCCTCTGTATGCATGTTCCTGTAATGATCATGTCATCCACATAAAAAAACAGTATAATATATTCGTCACCAAAAGACTTGATGTTGTAACATTGATCCATGTCACATCGTTTGTATGCATTTTTAGTCATGAATGCATCAAACTTTTTGTTCCACTACTTGGGTGTTTACTTCAACCCATATAAGCTCTTCTGGAGTTTGCACATCAGGTTTTCCTTCCCAGACTCAACATATCCTTCTGATTGTTGCATATAGATGTCCTCCAGATCTCCATAAGAAAAGCATTCTTAAGCTGCTGAGGACAACCAACATAGTCAGCATCACAGAAGACCTCAACATTCAGAGGATCGTGATGTGAGTACCGAAGACCACGGGCAGGGTCTTTCTTGATGTATTTGGCAATGCGGAGGACAACATCCCACTAAGATTTGGTTGGATGCTTCATGAATTGGCTAACTTTGCCAACATCGCAGGCAATGTCCGAACGCGTCATGGTGAGATAATTGAGTTTTCCCACAAGACTACGGTAGCTCTCTGAGTGAGAATAGAGTTCCGTTTTGTCATAGAGAGACCGCTCCCCAGGCTCAAGAGGAGTGTCAACGGCAGTTGTCTGAGTCAAACCAGCATCCTGCAGGATATCCAAGGCATATTTCCGTTGACAAAGAAAGATGGTGTCCATAGAATGGAAGACCTCAATGCCAAAGAAGTATGTTAGCGGACCGAGATCTTTGGTGTGAAAGTGGTGGTAAAGATGCCCCTTGAGTTGAGCGATTCCAGTTGAGTCGCTTCCAGTGATGATGATGTCATCAACATATGCAGCCGGAAGACGTGTGGTCCCTCTTACTTCAAGAGAGCCCAAATGTAGTGACGACAGTGTTGAATCAGCCAAACCAAGCACAAGAAGACTGTTTGAGGTCATAAAGAGAACGACGAAGTCGACAGACATGAGAGTCGGCTCCGGAGACACGAAATCCCGGGGATTGCTGCAGATACACCTCTTCTTCAAGAAAGACATGGAGAAAGACATTCTTGACATCAAGTTGATGAAGGGGCCAATGATGATAAGTGGCCAGAGAGATGGATAATCGAACAGATGTCATCTTTGCAACCGGAGAAAAGGTATCAAAATAGTCGATACCATATGCCTGAGCAAAGCTCTTCGCCACAAGTCTGGCTTTGAGGTGATGAAGAGTGTCATCAGCTTTGAGGCAAACCATATAAATCTATTTGTTGTCGGCTGCCTGTTTGCCTGTTGAAAGGGGGACCAGATCCCACGTGTGATTGTCGTTCAGAGCCTGTAATTCATCCTGCATTGCTTGAAACCACCCAGGGTGAGATTTGGCACCCCCAACGGTGCGGGGAATAAATATCGTCTCCAGAGCGAAAAGACCCATGTATGAGGATGCGTACAAAGCAATATTTTGGCAAAAACGAATACCTTTTCGTAGTGCAATGGGCAAGTCGTCTAGAGACGAAACAGGAGCATCGGACGAATCTGGGACGATGGTGTCCTCAGTCTGGATTGGGGATACAGTCGACGGGTGGCGGGAGTAGACAGTGCCAAACTGATGACCAACAGAGTAGGGCACTGGAGGTAGGTGAATGATGAGAGGAAGACAATCATCAATGGTGGTGTCTGGATTGGGAGAGGGAAGAGTGAAAGGAGAGCTCTCAACAAACTATACATCAGCAGAGATGATATACCGTCGTAAGTCGGGAGAGAAGCACCGGTATCCACGCTGAGTGCGGGAATATCTGAGAAATATGCAACGGAGGGATTTGGGAGAAAGTTTGAAGAGGTTGGAACGAGTGTTCTGAACATAACATAAACACCCAAACACACGGAGTGAAAGTGAGTGAGGAGGAAGAGAGGAGAACAGAGTCCGAAAATGAGTCTCCCCCTGAAGGATTGAAGAAGAGAGTCAGTTTAGAAGGTAGGTAGCAGTCAAGATGGCATCGCCCCAAAAAAGGAGAGACACCTTCATGTGGAATAGGAGGGCACGAGGAGTCTCCAGAATATGGCGATGTTTCCGCTTGGTCACTTCATTCTGCTTTGGTGTATCGAGGCAGGATGTCTGATGAATGGTGTCTTTATCCTTGAGAAACTGCTGCAAGGAAGTGGATAAATTTTTTCGTCCATTGTCATAGCGGAGACTTTTAATAGAAGTGGAGAACTGAGTATGAATTTCATTATAAAAGGTCTGAAAAGTAGAAAATACTTCAGACCAATTATGAAGAAGGTAAAACCATGTCATGCGCAAGTAGTCATCAATAAATGATATATAATAAATGTACTGGATTGGCTAGAAACCCTGCAAGGACCCCATACATCGGAATGAATAAGGTTGAAAGGATTCGCTACACACGGTTCCAGTTGAGGAACATACGTCACCCGATGATGTTTAGCAAACTTACAGGATTCACAATGGAAGGAAAGATGGTGACTGAATTGGGGGCAAAATTTATGTAGGACGGAAGCCGGTGGATGACGAAAGCGAAAATATAGGTCAAGGGCACGAGCCGAGGTGGATGGGCAAGCAAGAGATAGTGGGGTATCGAACATGTACACATCATTCTGAAGATAACCTCGGCCAAGTTTCCGATTTGTAGTTCGCTCTTGAAAAACATCAGAGGATGTAAAAGTAGCAACACAATTCAAGTCTTTGATGAATTTGCTGATGGAGATAAGATTAAACGGACTGTGAAGAACATGAGTGACCAAAGCCAAGCGAATAGACGGGGTCAAGGGGCATGTGTCAAATCTGACAATGAGGATTGTTGATCCGTTAACAACAGTAATTGTAGAGGTACCAGTGTACGGATGATAGGTAGTGAACATAACGGAGTCCCCTGCGAGATGTTCAAATGCATCAGAGTCAAGCATCCAAGTTGTCGGTCGATGAGATACACAGGTGATAGAGCCATCAGTCTGAGCAATGAGGGCTGGAGAAGATGACGATGGTAGAGCAGTCCGATAAGATTGTATAAATGCAATCTCCTCCTTCGAGAGCGCTAGTCTATAACAGGTACTGAATGAAGGGGGACCACCTTGTGGGAGAACCGGTGACGGTGCATGAGACAACTGCTCAGGCGGGCGCACATACGCAGGGATGAAGCGTGGGGCTGCCGCGCGGGAAGGCCGACAACGGTGGTGGTGGGGTGGCCTTACAGGAAAGTCGGCGATCGGAGGTGGTGTCGGAGGGCCGCGGGCGGAAGAGTCAACCATAGAGGAGTCAACGGGCTGAGAAGCGCCAAGAGATGCGGGGTCGGGAACGCCGAGGAGGGCGGGGCCGGGATGGCGCTTGCTGAGAAGGCTCGTAGAGAGCCAGTGCACAGGGGGTGCTCTTGGAGCCTTTGTTGTGACAGTGGTCGGTCGTGATCAACAACGAAGGCGAGGGTGGTGGGCCCCCAGGAGGGGGCGGTGCGTCCGCACAGGAGGGAGCAGCGCGGAAGGAGTCGCGCGCAGGAAGTGTGTCGTCAGGTGGGAACTGCGCGTAAGGAGGAGCGCGCAGGGTGAGGCGGGTGCCGAGAGGCTGCGTCGGAGGTGGGGCTGGGTGAAGCCGGGAAGCTGTTGGAGGGTGGGGCCTGGAAATCGCCGTGAGAGGCAAGGGCAGGTCGCGAAGCCGGGAGGCAGCAAGCGTGTGGGGCTGGGAGATCGCCACGGGAGGGGTTCCGCGGGAGGGTCGGGATGTGTCGAAGGAGGGCGGTGCCGATCGCGTCGGGAAGCTGCACGGAGGGCGTGATGGAGGGCCGAGTCGGGACCGGGAAGCGCCGGGAGAGGCGAGGCCGGTCGTCGCGAGGGAGGTCGCAGGGAGGGCGGGGCAGGGAGGGCCGCAGAAGGGATTCTTCGAAAGGAATAAGGGCAGCGGGAAAACAAATTATTAGGATTTTTCCTCTTGATGTCATGTAAAAGGTGAATTTTCCTTACCTCAAGGTGAGGCAGAAACATTCTTTTATAGATGGATAAAATAGATTAACTGTGGAGTATTCCGTTGTGGGACTCGAAAATACCCTTTATAATAAAACAGGGTTCAAAAGTGGCCAATAAAGAAATGGTTTGAACTTAGCATCAAACTTGTCTCTTACATCACCATCAACATGTACATATGTCAAACAACCAAAGACTCGTAAATGTGTGGGTCTTACCTCTTTACCAGACCAAAACTCATTTGGTAGACATTTTCCCATTGGTACAGATGGACTCCTGTTGATGAGATATGTTGTCATGTTCACTGCATCAACCCAGAAGGTCTTGGGTAACCCCGAATATAGCCTCATGCTCCTGAAACGTTCATTCAGTGTCTTATTCATCCTTTCAGCCACATCATTTGGTTGTGGTGTTTTTGGAATAGTCTTCTCCGACCAAATTCAATTATTTGAACAGAATTCCCTGAACTCATTACTACCGTACTCTCCACCGTTGTCCGACCTTGAGCATTTCAGCTTTGTTCCCAACTCATTCTTCACCATGGTTTTTCACTTCTGAAACACCTTAAATACATCATATTTTCTTTTCAGAAGGTAAACTCATACCTTTCTTGTTGAGTCGTCGATAAACGTCACATAATATTATAACCCTCTAAGGGAATGTACTGATGCAGACCCCCAAACATCAGTGTGCACCAGGTCTAGCTTCTTAGCATTCAGTGTTCTACCTCATTTCGCAAAAGACACATTCTGCTTTCCGAAGATACAATCTTCACATAAACCAACATCCACCGACTTCAGCTCTGGTAACAATCTTTTTGTTGTCATCACCTTCATCCCCTTCTCACTCATGTGACCTAGCCTATCGTGTCACAATTGTGAGTCTCCGACACATTTATTGATGCGACCATGTTCGTGCATGTTTTTGTCATGTTGTACAGGGTACCATTCTTTGTTCCCCGAGCTATGACCATAGCTCCTTTGGTGATCTTTCATGCACCACCAGTGAACGTGGTACTAAAACCTGCATCATCAAGCTGTCCGACAGAAATAAGATTTTTTCTCAAACCAGGGATATACCTCACATTTTTCAAAACCAACAAACTCTCACTATTGGTCTTAATCTGTGCATAACCCTTCCCCATGATCTGCAAGGGTTTATCATCAACAAGGTGTACTTTGCAAAATTTCCAGAAACATAATTGTTCAGGAAACCCTTCTCCGACGTGGAATAAAAAGTCGCTCCTGAGTCCAAAATTCAAGACTCCATAGGGCTATCCACGCCCAGCAGCAGTACATCATCAATTCCTTCACCCATCGTGTTTGTTGCATTAGTTTCAGGTGTCTTTCGTTTGTCTCTGCACTGCTTGACGTGCCATTCCCGCAAATCCAGCAGGTAAGACCAACTCTCTTTGCCTTGTCTCGGCTCTTTCCTTTTGACTTTGATCGTTCTCTGCGATTATCTCGTTGTGCGTATCTTCCTTTTCCTTCAACGTTCAAAGCAAAACCAGAGAATTTGCCCGATTCTCTCCTTTGAATATTCTCACTGAGGACTAGGTCCCGCACATCATTCAGAACCAGCTTTGTATTCCCTGAAGAACTACTCATGGTTGTTACAGTTGCTTCCCAACTGTCAGATAATGAAGACAGTAAAACCAGTGCACATACCTCATCGTCAAGCGCAATATCCAGCGATGTCAACTGACTTATGATGCTGTTGAATTCGTTAACGTGATCTGCAACAGTTCTCCCTTCAATTATTTTCAGATTGAACAATCGTCGCATCAAGTACACTTTATTTGATGTTGAAGGCTTCTCGTACGTATTTGCGAGAGCTTTCATCAACTCAATCATCGTTTTCTCCTCTCTGATGTTGAACGCCACGCTTTTGGCCAACGTAATACGCACAACTCCCAGAACTTGTCGATCCAGTAGCTCCCACTCCAACTGCTCCATGTTTGTTGGCTTTAAACCCAAAAGCGGCAAATGCATTTTCTTCTGGTAAAGATAGTCTTCAATCTGCATCCTTCGGTAATTGAAGTCAGTTCCATCGAAGCGGTCAATCTTCACCTTACTTTCTTCCATAGTCATCGTTCAATTCGAGAAATCCGAACTCAACCTCTGATACCAATTTTTGCGAAAACACCGGGAGTCACACAACATAGGTTTGCAGATGAAGAAAAGACAGAATGAAAGAAGAAGAAGAAGAAGAAGAAGATGAACACAGACATAACGATTTACATGGTTCAAGAATAATCTCTACATCCACAGAGAGGCAGAATCACTTCACTAAAAAATCCACGAGCACAATTACAGTGAGATATCAGAGTTTCACACACACAAAACCTTAGCTTGAAATGAGCTAAAAATGAAGACGATGCATTGTTCCACCAACCGACATTGTTCCACCAACCGCATAGAAAGTCCGTTGTGCTACAGTGAACAGGGGCTGGAAGTCCACACTGCTACAGTGCTGCAACCACCCAAGTTAAAGTTACTACAGTAACCGATGGTAAGAAGTCCGCGAAGCTACAATACCCTGTCGGTATCGCATGGCCAGCCCAGCTACAGTGTCATGCCAAAGTCCGCACTGTTACAGTGCCCTATCGGTGTTGTCTAGTTAGTTTTGCTACAGTCGGTCAGAATTATTACAGTTCCCCAAAATTTGGGCCAGGGGACTTCGACCCTCGGAGCAGGAGCTCATTGCCCCTTGCAACCCCCAACGAACTCACCACGGAGCTCAACCCGCGAGAGTTGTGACTTGGTGTTCAATATGGTCTGCTAGCGTTCAACCCAACATCATTCAAAACGGATCAGGCTACACCAATCCAACACGACCAGCCAGTTCGACTCGGGAGGGGGGGGGTGCGGACAGGTCGGCATCAGCCTGGCTGAGGGGGGTGCAATCGTCGGCGACGTCGAAGGGTCGACGTTAGCTTGGCTGGGGGATCGGTGTCAGATTGGCGGGGGGGGGGGGGGTGTCATTAGCGTCGTGAGGTTGGCGGCAGCGTCAAAGGCGAGAGCAGCAAAAATACCTCATTTTTTTAGCGCGTCCTCGACTATCAATATCATGAGCGATCCGCGCCGCCGCAATCGCGGCACAACCGATGCGATCCCAAACTGCTTCGCGACTGAATCATCGGGAGCGGTGGTGCACTGCTCCGCTTAACATCGGCGCGATTGCAGCCACACCGCCGCTATTTGAAAACTATGCGAGAGATAGGACATTATTGCATTAAAGTCATGCAGAACAATGAATAATATATAATAAAATATTTTATTAATATTCAAATATTCAAATATACATGTAATCCAAAGTACAAACAGTTGATTCTAAAACACCAACTTCTAACAGACTCCTACTTGGATTAGAGCCAACTGCCTACTACTTTCAATCCGCTAGACCTCACATGATGATCATGTTTCTGATTAGTTAAGGGTTTAGCCAAGAGGTCCACCAAGTTCTATTCTGCTCATTGTGACTTCACCTCTTTGAGAAAAATCCCTCAAGAGATGATACTTTCGAAGTACGTGTTTCGTTTGCTGATGTGACCCTGACCCCTTTGTGAGATCCACTGTTGCAGTATTTTCACAATAGTGTGATAGGATCTTTACTGCTAGGTACCACGTCACGCCCTTGGATGAAGTTACGTATTCAAGATGCTTCTTTAGCTACCTCAGAAGCCGCAATATATTCAGACTCTGCTGTAAAATCTACAACCACGACTTGTTTTGAGCTCTTTCAGCTCACTGCACTTCCATTGAGAGTGAAGATATATTTCGTCTCCGATTTCAAATTGTCTTGATTTGTTTGAAAACTAACATCTACGTATCCAATAATGACTAGTTCTTCATCCCCTACATAGAGCAGAAACATATCCTTAGTACGCCTGATAGGAATATGGGATAGGGGTTGTTGCGGTACTGCTGTGTAGGGGTAGGTTGGGTGTATTAATAATGTCCAGGGGTTTTGTCATGTGAGTTAGGTGGTTGTTAGGTAGTTAGGTGGTTGTTAAGTGGTTAGTTAGGTGGTGGTTGGATGCTTTTAAATAGAGGCTGCTGGCCAGTTGGGTGGAACAGGTTGTATTTTGAAATTTGGGTTTCCAACAGAAACATCTAAAGGGTTAGGCCTCAGTCCAGGGAGCAGTGCTTTCCAGGGATATTTTTCCTCATTCTTCATTTTTCTTCTCTTCTCTTCTACTTTCTGTTGTAATTTGATACGCTATAGCTAATAGAAATCCTATGTTTTCTCTCTCTCATTTGGATACCTATCAACACCTCAGATACTTGATAGTCTTGTCATCCAATGACAGTCACCTGAGCCAGCTTGATATCTTATTACCGCACTCAAGGCATAAACAACATCTTGCCTAGTACATAGCATAACATACATGACTGACCCAATTGTTGACGAGTATGGAATCACTGTCATTCCATGTCTTCCCTCATGTGTCTGAGGACAAATTTCCTTGAAAAGATAGATGACATGTGACATTGGCAACAATCCTCTCTTGGATTGTTTCATACTAAATCTCTTCAGTATCTTGTCAATACATGTACCTTGACTTACATTGAGCAGCATCTTGGATCTATCACAATGGATCTTGATCTCGAGAGCATATGTTGTTTCACCCTAAGTCCTTCATGAAGAAACATTTATTTAATCAGGTTTTAACAGATTGTAAGACTGATATTTCGTTTCCAATAAGTTGCATGTCATTGACATATATTATAAATAAAACGACCACACTCCCACTAAACTGCTTATAGACACAAGACTCGCATTCGTGTTTTAATCCATAAATGGATCTTTGCAATTTGCATATCTTGTTGGCATCTTTTAGAGTCACAAACCCTTCAGATTGTGTCATGTAGACATCTTCATGAAGGTCCATGTTAAGAAAGGTTGTTTTGACATTCATTTGTCAAATCTCATTGTCATGGTAAGGCGCAATGACAAGTAGAATTCTGATGGATTTTAACATTGCAACTGGTGAAAAAGTTTTGTCGTAGTTTATGTCTTGACGCTGTTTGAACCCTTTTGCAACTAGTCGTGCCTTGTTAGTACTGACTTGTCCATCCATGTCCAGTTTTTTCTTGAACACTCATTTACAACCAATGACTTGAGGATCTACCAAAATCCAGACATGGTTTTGGTACATGGAATTCATTTCAGAATTCATAGCTTCTTGCCATTTGACAACATTTGTGTTATTTACTGCTTCTTTGTAGGTTAAATGGTCATTATTATCTACTAATAATGGGTCACCATCCTCGGTGACTAAAAAACCATACTGTTTTGGTTCTCTAGTCTCTCTTGTACTTCTACGTAGTACTTGTGTCTCTGGTTCTTCCACGGGACTTTGTGAAATTTGTTCCTGTGCCAACTCTTATGTATCTTGAGCCTGAATTTCATTGAAGTCTATCCTGCTCCCACCATCTCTTTTAGAGATATGATCATTTTCAAGGAATGTGAGATGTCTGTCAACCACAACCTTTTTATCTAGAGAGTTGTATAGGTAGTACCTCATTGTTTCTTTGGGATATCCTATAAAGATCCTTAACAAACGCTTCACATCCCTGCACATGGAAGACTCACACAACTCATCATTGATCACACCATGTCCAATAAGGTGTGGTTCCTCCTTTCGCTTACACCGTTCCATTGGGGCATATAAGGAGTGAGTTGTGATATAATCTCAACCCCCCTGTAATAATCAATGAAGTCTTGATTAAGATATCTCCACCACAGTCTGAGCGGAGTTTCTTAATCTTCTTACCAAGTTGTTTCTCAACTTCATTCTTGTATTCCTTGAATCTGTTAAAGGAATCCAACTTATAGCTCATTAAATAGACATATCCATATCTACTTAAACCATCAGTAAAATTTTGAAGTACGAGTACCCACCCCTTGCTTCAACTGGAAATGGTCCACACACATCGGTATGAACTAATTCAAGAAGCTTTTTGGCCCTTTCACATTTTCCACTAAATGAGGCTTTGATCATTTTGCCTTGGAAACATGCGTGACAACACCAACTGGTTTTAGTTCAAAAGAACCTAAATATATATCTTGGTGTAATTTTGTCAAACGTTTTTCGTTTACATGACCTAGACGGTGATGCCATAATTGGGTGTGGTACGAGTCATGTGAACTGGTTTCGTTATCGATTATCATTATTTGATTCGTGTAATCCAACACATAAAGTCCGTTATTTAAATTTGTCTTACCATAACAAATGTCATCCTTAAAAAACATTTATTCCCAAATTTGAAAATAAATTCATCCATATCAAGTCTGGATATGAAAATAATGTTTTTGGTAACAGATGCACATAATGACAATCTTTTAAAACCAAGATCATTCCCATTGGCAATGTAAGGTGGTAGTCTCCAATGACCATAACAAGTCTAGCTCCGTTTGTTGCTCATAAATCTACCTCCCTTTGTGCAATCTCCTGAAATCTACATGGTTCTTGTATTTGAATACATATGTGAGCATCATATGCTGTATCTAATATCCAATTTGTAGAAATAGATAAATTGCACTCGATAACAAACGCACCTAAAGCTTCCTCTTGATTCTTTGTCTGAGTGCAGTTTTTCTTCCGGTGGTCCTTGCCACATGCGAAACAGATAGCATCATGCTCCATTGCTTGCCTCTTGATCTTTCTCTTCTTAGAAAGGCGTTGCGAAGAAGCTTTGAGTTTAAAGCTCTTCGCCTGACCTTTCTTTTTATCTACCATAAGGATAGAAGACTTTTCACGCTTCGTCTCCTTATCAACTTGGTGAAGCGTGAGAAGCTCTAGAAGAGACTTCGCTATGTTTTTCATATTAAAATTCACACTTCGTCTCCTTACTTTGAAAGAGCGTTTTGGATATTTCTAGTTGTTTCTGTCTCTCTCCTGATATAGACCACGGACATACTGGAGCATGTTATAAGTATTCATGTCTTCATGAGATTTCATGAGTTCACTAGACATGAATGAAAACATTAAACACTGAACGTCGACCGTGTCGCTCATGCGTTTACCATAGACAACGAACTCTTCATCACTCGCCTCTTTTGCAGGCAGATCAGACAATGAAGATTCTAGCACGTAAGATTTTTGTTCATGGCGTAACACAATCCGTAGTCTTCTGAATCATTCCTGAAAGTTATTATCAGTAATGAGATGATCTTTCTCCAATATTGATCGCAAAGATAATGTGAATGACGAACTTGCCATTATTCTACAATTACAAAGATCAGATTATTAGTACATCACTTTATTTAAATTAACGTGATACATAATGAATTTAATTTTATTAAGTCTCCCACTATTTTATCAAGTCTCAACGACCCTCACTATTGAACTTGGAATGTCTCGCCACTCAAGACATTTTAGTGGCAATGATCCATATTTCATTTCTTATTATCCAGACATAAGTCATGAAAATTACAAGTATTTAGATAGGCGGTCTTGCCAACTACAAACCGACGGCTCCTTGATTTGTTGGGTGGACTCCCCAATCCAGAAATCCTAATTGAGATTTCCTTAACACTTGCCCCAAATTTGTATTAGACAGACGCAGGCCATTAAGCCCGATACATATTCGGTTAAGTTGACCAACTATCTTAGTTAAGACTTCTTGATAATTAAAAGCGCCCCCGACGTAGGCCAAACCGACACTTTAATTATGCGTTCATCTTAATTCAGAGGATTGAAGGTTTAATGACTTAATATCAACTTAAGAGATTTTGTTTTATTATGCATAAAGATTTCTTGTTTTATCCTTTAATGTCTTGTCAATATTAAGTGGATTTTACTTAAGTGATTAACCAAGTTTTGATAAAACACTTACTCATAATCTATTTATTTAAATTCTATCTTTGCATATTAGTTCATTTATTTATATGATCGCGGTCTTGCATTAATAAAATAAATAATGCGCAAGACATAAATAAATAATGACCCGATCATGATTTTATCTAACCGTTGATTTATTGAGCAGACAATAAATCATCTTAGACACGCATGTCCTACATAATAAAAGAGGGAGAGGTGACGCGCATACCATCATTTTTAATTTACTATTAAATAATTGCAAAACCATTCAATAAATCAAATTAAATAAAACCGACACATACACAGGTCTTGATCAAGGTCATGATTGGTCATACACATGCAACGAATACGCAAAAGTACACTGACTAACATTCACTTTTATTTGTTCTTTATTATTAATATAAACTTGCTAGTATTAATTAATTACTTAATTAATTAATTAATTAATTAATTCCCTTTATCTTAATGACCATCCAAAGTCTATTGGAGATACCTATCATAAATGTATTTATGGAAAATAAAACAGTATAACCAATAAATACAGATAATTACAAGAAATTAATTGAGCATTTATTAATTCTTTAAAACCTTTATTACATAGTTAAACACATATGGTGCCAACAATGTAATTAGGTTTTAATGCTGAATAATTATTTTAATGTAATTTAATTCTGTCTTATTGGGAGACTACACGACGTGTACTTATGAGTTACATGTCGTATTCCTCGATTGTCGTGTACTTGGGATCAACGTCTGGGGTTTCGTCGTGTACCTCGATCGGACTACACGGTGTGTGCTAACCAGAAACACTTCGTGTGTTCCGCTTTCCATGTATTCACGTAACATGTCGATTGATTCGGCGAGTTCTCCGGACAGAATCACACGACATGTACTCCAGCTACACGTTGTGTGTTCCTCTTTTCCGCGTGTCCGTGTAACGCGTCGATTGACTCGGCGTGTATTCCAGATGTGAGAATTAATGGGTCACACGACATGTATGTTGGCTACACGTCGTGTGTCCCATTAATTATCTAGACTGTCAGTCTCACACGACTATAAATCTTGTATTTGACTGCACGGTTAGCGCAAATTTTGTCATTATACCGTTTAGAATACACGACCACGCCAGCTACATGTCGTTTAATTCGACAAGTTGTGCCAAACTGGATTGACCACCATGTCATGTACGATAAATGGACCGCATGTTATTACTGCTTGGTGCGCCGTGTATCCCGCGACACGTCCAGATGCAGTGCACTTGGGCACATGACATGCACTCCGACGACATGTCGTGCAACCCAGTATACCAGTTAGAATTCTTAGCACTTCCCGATGACATTTCTGATCGTTCTCCTTCTGTTCTTAAACATAAAGAAATTTTGAATCTTGAAGGATGAAAATTAAAATATCGAAAGCCTGTTAATTACACTTCGAATTAAAAAACGAATAATCTGAAATGAAAGATCTAACCACTATTGTGCATAATCGATCAACAATCAAATAAATAATTATGAATTTAAAACACGACTGTTCTGATACCACTTGAAGGTTTCGAACGTAGCGAAAGCGCCTGGTGGGCTATAAAGGTTATTGTCGGATTCGATGAATTATTTTGTTGCGGAAATGCCGCGAGTCACAGCGACAAAGGTTTGCAGATAAAGAAAAGACGGAAACAAAGAAGAAGAAGAAGATAAATACAAACACAATGATTTACTTGGTTCGGAAATAATCCCTACGTCCACGAAGAGGCAGAATTTCACTATGATTTAGGAGCACAAAATATAGAGAATATCAGAGTTTCACCACAAAAAAAACCCTAGCTCAAAATGAGCTAATAAAGATGAAGTACTGTGTCACCAACCGCACAGTAAGTCTACTGTGCTACAGTGAATAGTGGATGAAAGTCTGCACTGCTACAGTGCTACTGCCACCCAAGTCCAAGCTGCTACAATGGTCAGTGGCAAGAAGTTCGCGAAACTACAGTACCGTTGTCTCTAAAGTCTGAACTGCTACAGTAACTGTGTCGAAGTCCACATTGCGATAATGCTCTGTCTTTGTCGCTTGGTCAGCTTTGCTACAGTCGCTTAGAGTTGCTACGGTTCCCCAAAATTTGGGCTGGAGACCTTCGGCCCCCGGAGGCAAGGGCGCGTTGCCCCTGCAACCCCCATCAAGCTCACCACGGAGTTCGACCCGCAAAAGTTGCGGTCTGGTGTTTAGTATAAGCCGCTAGCATTCGACCCAACATCATCCAAACGGATCGGGCTACATCAATCCAACACATTCGCCAATTGTGCAAGACGTAAACGTCATGACCAACAAAAATTTTTCATCGAATGTTGACTTAAGAAGCCCGAAACCCACAAAAGATTTTTTGCACGTTAAATTTATAATTAATTTAGATTAGATCTGAAAAAAGATTACCCCGTCTTAGGATCTTTCTTTGATGAAGATGTTGATCTTCCGAAACCATTTTCGGATTACCTTCATTGCGTAGGGAGGACCCAAAGTAGAGCTCCTCTAGCCGTGATCTCCACATAGTCCTTTGATCTTTGAACAACACTGATGAAATGTCGAGTGCTAGCGCAACGGGTCGACCGTATCGATCGCTTCAGAATCTTTCGGGCTTAAAAGATTCTCTCTTGTTCTTCTCGTTCTTGAGAGGATGAGAGGGGGATATCTAGACAGAAATTCGTTGTGCGCAACGATTCTCAATTCTCAATTAACCGTACACAATAGACATAACAATATATTTATAGAGTTAGGACCCAAAATAGAGCTCTTCTAGCTGTGATCTCCACGTGGTCCTTTGATCTTTGAACAACACTAATGAAATGTCGGGTGCTAACGCAACGGGTCGACCGTATTGATCGCTTCAGAATCTTTCGGGCTTAAAAGATTCTCTCTTGTTCTTCTCGTTCTTGAGAGGATGAGAGGGGGAAATCTAGACAGAAATCCGTTGTGCACAACGATTCTCAATTCTCGATTAACCGTACACAATATACATAAAAATATATTTATAGAGTTGAGTTTAGGTTAAAATATTATCTAATTGCACAACGAATTTTAAATAATATAATAAACCTTATCTTACCCATGCCATATAATAATAATAATAATTTTGTTTTATGGCTTGCGCTAGCTGGTGCAACAATAAATATTATTTTATCAGCTTGTAAATTAATATTTATCAGCGGACACGATTTTGGTCCGCTCATCCTCGACATTTATTGAATACCCGAATAAATATTTATTAAATATTTATTCATAAATAAATATTATATTCACAGTCTAACAAATAAATATTTATCAAATATTCAATAAATAAAATAAATATTTTATTCACAACCTGACGAATAAATATTTATGTGATCAATAAAACATGAATAAAATTATTGTTTGGTCTTTAGATAATATTTATTCCAATAATTAAATTCAAATATAATTTAATCGAGATAAACGAAAACACTTAGTTTGTGACCCTTTAGGCTTCTTTCTCATTGACATTAGGCGAACTTGCCTAAAACTCAAGATTACTCTCTAGCAACAGGTCAAGACACCTAAGAGAAAGAAACTAATGTCGCAACGTCGACAATCACACACGAACGTTTACCGTGTAATATAATCCATTTATCACAGTATCTCATTAAGCAGGTTATACATTCGTGTCATCAACCTATATGTTTGATACATCTTTTTTTGACTATTTGAAATAATCTAGTTGTTACACCATGACCATGGAATTTAATGTGACAATTCAATTTCAATCAAAAGGCTGAGATATCATATTCCATAAAGATGGAAGAGACAAATCATTCATTGACTTATTAATTAATAACACGTCACTCGAATGTGTTGGTTGGAGAGGTGCTCTGCCACGTTGTGCTGTCAGCACGGTGCAACTTTTTGGCAGAGGGGGAGACGCATCATTTTGACTGAACTCATTATTGCATTGTATGGCGAAGGGGGAGACGAGGCTTTTCCCGGTGCTTGCCTTGATGTTTGCTTTCCTTTCCTTTGGACTTGCGGGATCATTATGATCTTTGTGTCCTGTTTCTTTAAGGCATTTTGCCTTTGATTGTAATGGGTTCCCTATTTTCCCAGTTTTAAAAGAGGTCTTTTTTTAATGTTCAATAAGGCGGCTTAACCCTCAACATTTAAAATAAATAAATAAATAACACGTCACTCGTGACGCACCCAACGCACCCAACTTCGTTATGAATTGTATCCTCAAGGTTTATGAAATACATCTAAGTACACGACTTGTCACATGAATTAATAATAATTTTAAAGTCTAAGGATCATTACACACGCTCGCAGATAAGAATATCCGTTGACACATAAATATGCGAAATTCCTACAGACAGGTCTGTTCTCATAATCTTCCATCTTAAAGATTACCAAGTGTCAATTTCATGAGAAGTCTAATCTGCTTACGAGTACTCACACATGACAGTCAACATTCTATGTGTCCCATCATAATACGTTATCTTATCGTAGAATTATATTTAAGAAAATCTTCATGACATTTTAAGGTTCTTATCATAGCAGGGAACTGCTATGACCTTATCAATTGTGACAGATACTCTATGACATTATTATATTAAAGTCATGTAGAATAATGAGCAATATGTAATAAGATGTTTTATTAATATTCGAATATACATATAATCTTTAGTACAAATAGTTGGTTCTAGAACATTAACTCTAACAAATCCTGTGTAGGCGGTGCATGGCAGTAGACCCTGCGTCTTAGTTCATAACCGCAGAAATGGACCTCCATCTCGACCAGATAGACGAATGGGGAGTGTTTTCAAAGGGGGGGTAGTTAAGAGGTACCGAAGCAAGTAACACAAGGAGGGAGAGGGGTACGACATTTGACGACCCAAGAGTGGGAGGAAAGGAGGAAGATGAGAGTAATATTGCCGAGTGAGGATGAAGCAAGTCATGAAGGGGGAGAAGCAGTAGTGATAGAGGAAGTTGAATAGGAGGTAGTGGAGTTACAAGAAGTGGCAGAATGTAAGGTGAATATTGGGGCCTATGCACATGTTATCGAACCCAAGGGCACAAGGATGAAAATTTGACTTCTATGAAGGTTGACGGCCAAGTGAGTGGAATTCCTATGTTAGTTTTGCTGGATAGTGGAGCCGCCCACAATTTCATATCCCCTAAATTGATCACGTCTCTTGGATTAGCTGTCAATGAAACAAGAAGAATGAGTATCAAGCTGGGTGATGGGTAATGGGTTTGGTCTCAATGAGTATGTCAAAAATTGGAAATAGTCATGGGAGATTATGCTTGTTTGATTGGTGCTCACATATTGGATATAGGTGGATTGGATTTAATATTGAGAATCGCATAGTTGCATATTCTTGGGGAGGTTCGAGCCAACTGGAAGACCATGACTATGAAGTTTTTGACTGGTGGACAGGAGTACACCCTTAATGAGGAGCAGTTCGGCCAAGCCAAGTGGTTTCCTCTTTGCATGGGTTTATCAGTAAATCAAGTGGGGATGATAACCAGTGTTTGATGTTAGGAGGGAAACAAAGCAGAATGGGGTCTTCATTGGATGTTCAACAACGACATGAACTGCAGGGACTGCTAGTGAAATTGAGAAAGGGTGTTTAGTGAGTCTAACAGTGACCACAAAATCAATTTGGTCCAGGGGCAGGGACCAGTGACATTAAGACCTTACATGTACCCACATTTCCAGAAAAATGAGATTGAAAGACAAATGCAAGAAATGCATCAGATGGGCACCTTCAGAACCAATTCAAGTGCATATTTCAGTCCAATGTTGTTAGCAAAGAAAAAAGATGGTACCTGACGCATGTGTATGGATTATCGAGCTCTTAACAAAGTAACAATTTCAAACAAGTTTCATATTTTAGTGATCGAAGAATTATTAGACGAACTGTATTGAGCAACATATTTCTATAAACTGGATCTCAAATCTGGTTATCATTAAATTCAAATGTGGGAGGATGATGCGGAGAAGATTGTATTCTACACGTACAATTGTCATTATGAATACTTGGTGATGCCATTTAATGATGTTCCGGTTTACAGTCACGGTTGGAAGTCACATTTGCGACACTCTGTTCTATAGGTGCTGCAAGACGATTAGTTCTATGCTAATCAAAGGAAATGTCATTTTACACAATGGGAGGTGGAATATCTAGGACAAATAATTTCCCATGCAGGGGTTTCTATGGATCCCAATAAAATCTAGGTTGTTTTAAAATGGCCAAGACCAGTGACTGTTAAGGGAGTACGAGGATTTTTGAGGCTTATAGGATACTATAGAAAATTTATACAGGGGTGTAGAAAGAGAGGCTCAGAAACCGAACATTTAAATGAGGCTCAGAAACCATACATTTAAATGGGGTTGGGTGCTTTATTTATAGGGAAACCAATGCAAGAGATGAGAGATAAATTTGAAATTTAAAATACACAGGATAAGGTTGACCCAGTCAAACCTAATCTAAATATCTAAATACACCCCCCATGTTGCTAGGTTTACTTGTAGAAAGAGGGACCCAAATGACCATGTGAAACGATGCTTGAACAACGAACCCAAGAAGGCTGGGTGAAACGACGCCCGGACAACGGATCCAAAAAGAAAGCATGTCTGGTCTTCAACAGTGGGGGTGTAGCAACAATGATACTTGATGGAGATCGGGGTAGTAGTGGGGAGGTCCAACATAGATCTAGATAGCGGCAACAACGAGGCGAATACAATAGTAGAGAGTCTTTGATAAACAAATTTGGAAGTGGTGCGCGCACAAGGAGCTATAACCTGATTAGAGGGCACCTGGAAGAGGAAAACACACAGAGGAGACGCTAGTTACACACAGAGGAGACACTCTCAGAGGAAACACTCTCAGAGGACACACAGAGGAGACACTCTCAGGAGGGAGGCCTTGATTGTGCAACATAAGGGACCAACGACAAAGAACACACCTTTAGAGAAGACGCACGAGATTGCGCCAGAATGTCAAGTGAGCAGCTTGTGCAAAAGGAGGAGGCCTCGTGGGTGCTAGGGTGCTAGGGTGCTAGGGTGACACCTGAGGAGGGCGCACCAGGGAGGTGCAACTTGGCTGAATGTTGGTGTGACAGGGGGTGATTGAAGATCGGTGTGTGCCTAGGTCAAGTGACGCCATGTCACATACATGAAATATTTTAAAGGTATTTTTCATTTAATTTACATTCATGTTTTGTTTTGGGGGTTTCCCAAGGTTTTATGGACGTATAGGTGAGTTTTCATGAATTGGGTCAAACCGTGAGTTCAATTCAGATTTAAAAATAAATTTTGTTTCTTTTATAACTTTTTCTTTTTTTAATATTTTTCACTCATTCCAATTCCTAAATGTCCTCCCCTGACATATTAACACCACAATTGAAATTTGGAACCTTTAGAAATCCATAAACATGGTGTATTTTGGTTTTTATTTAAGGGATTGGGCCTGCCCGGAAGCCCATATCTAGTTTTAAAAATGAATTTTATTTATTTAATAACTTATTCAATATTAAGTATTTTTCGGTGATTCCAAGTCTCACACGAGCCCATTGCACCCAGTCGCACGCCCAGCCTCTTTCCCCCCTCTTTGGAGGTCTTAGGCATCGCGATTTAGGGACGAACTTCCTAGGGTTTCTCAAATCGGCCAGATTTGAGGAGGTAAGTTCTTTCCATCATAACTCTTTCAATTTTTACTCCTTTTCTCCCATTTCCATGAAGTTTCTTCTCATTTTCTTGAAGTACCAAATGTCCAGAGGGTAGGGTTTCGAACCTAGGGTTTAACCTTGGGTTTTCTGGATCATTTCTTGTGGTTTTAGGATTGATTTTGGTCCCTCTTGGTGCGGCGGTGGTGCGATTTGATTTTCGCACAAAGGATTCAAGGTTTTTACTAATTTGGTAGATGATTTCACTTTGTATGCAATCCTTGTGACATAGCTACTGTGTTTATTATGTTTTCATGTTTAACCCATTGATTTGGTGCTGCAAAAATTGGTTTTAGTGGTGTTTGTAATGCAAGTGAATTTTAAGGGCCAATTTCATGTGAAATTTGTGTTTTTTTTCATATAAATCTTTTATTGGTTGATTAAGGGTTGTTTTAATTATTTAGTTGACCTTATTGAACTGTATTAGGGCTGCAAATAATGTTTTAAATGTTATTATTCTTTGGTTGTTGCTGCGAAATTGGTTTTGGGTGATGTTTGTTAAGAAAATGGTTTTTGAGTACCAATTTGGTGTTGAATTGGGTGTTTTACATGGGTATTCTATGCGATACTTATTGTGATTGTTTTATAACTCATGTAATGAGTTTAAAGAAATGTTTAGGGTGTGTTGGATTCTGTTTTGATAAATATGAGTATGAATATGGTGTTCAAGTGGGGTTTTCAAAGAGTTTTGGGTGCAAAACAAGGAAAGATTTAGAGAAGTTGTTTTATTGAAACTCAAAGTGTTTTGTTGTGTGTTTTAAATGGTATAAAATGTGTGTAACTACTGTACTGATTGTATGTGACCAATAGCGGTGTTTTATATGAAAATGGATATATGTATCATTCTGAAATTGTTTGAGCACAAAAAGGGGAAGCCCGGGTACCTAGGTGGGGCGGATGTGTACTAGTACGGCTAGTGGACCGGATGAGTTTTGTCCCTGTTTCACCTAGCATTTGGATAACGACAACTCTAACTAAACTATGTGGATGATGATTGGGGACCACTAGGTTATGGGTATGTTCCCTACTAGTGTCTCGTGCACGAGAACGGATTTTACTATGATTACTTTTACACCGAGGTATGAGGTACATGGGGCCCGAGACTATCTAGTGCCTAGGGGTGTTCCCGATTTTGTTGCTCATTGTGTTTGTGGATTTTTTCCCTTGTATTAGGGTATGTTTGGCAGTAAATTACAGTAGCTAGCATTTCTATTTAAATGTGTCAACATTCTGAATTTTTTTTGATTGAAAACTGCTTTCAATTGAAAGTTACATTTCTTGGAATGTTAACACTGCTTTTCCTTGAGTTTTAAAACTGCTTGCTTTTTCACATTGTTTTGCATGATCTTTGGAATCATTGGGTGGTATCCTATTGGACTTAGACTCACACCCTACTCACACCCCATGGATGTAAGTAGACTTTATTATACTTGATTCAGGTAAAGGAAAGGGTAAGGGTGATGGCGGTTCAGGGTGTTAGTTTCCATCCTTGGTGCGGAGTTATTGAGACGACTTGAGGGTGATGACCCCTTGTCGTGTGGAGTCCTTGGGGATGTCTTGTATTTGTCTTTATTTGTATTTGGACAAATTTTATTGTCTTTAAACCAATGTATTCAGTTCTGGTTTTTGCTTAGGAGTTGTTTGGCTCGAAAATTTCAGATTTATATTATGGATTGTTTTAATGTGTTATGCTTTCATACTAGGGTAAATTGTTCCCAAACCTATATCGATGATACCCGAGCACTTGTGCCAGCCCGTGAGGATAGGGAACGCCCTTCGGGCCTTGTCACGGGCTGGGTTTGGTGCCGGTATTGGTGGTGACCAAATTCGGTTCGTGACACGCCAAGAGAGGTGCAACAGGTGTGCACCTGGACCGGAAGAGGTTCGCATGGAGGAGCCTCGTCTGGGTCGTGTGTCTTGGCTAGGGATGACGCAACAATAAGACCACTGACTGCATTGGTGAGAGCTGAACTAGGGTTGATGCACCAGCAGCGGGGCGGTGTTGGGAGATCCCACCTACAGGAGGGAGGGTTTGAGACCTGTTTTGATACCATGTAGAAAGAGAGACCCAGAAACCGTACCTCTAAATAAGGTTGGGTGCTTTATTTATAGGGAAACCAATACAAGAGATGAGAGGAAAATTTGAAATTTAAAATACATGGGGTAAGGTTGACCCAATCAAACCTAATCTAAAATCTAAATACTCTAACAAGGGGCATGACAAGCTTGCCCAACCTCACAGTTTTGACTTGAGAGGATGGGTTCAAATGGACCTTGGAGACTTAGGGAGCCTTTAAACAATTAAAACAACCCATTACAGTAGTTGTGGTCCTTGCTTTACCAAAATTATCAAAGGTGTTTGAAGTGGAATGCAACGCTTCAGGATGAGGTGTGGGAGCGGTGCTTATGCAGGATCACAAACCCATTGAGTACTTCAGAAAAGCTTTGCAGAAAGGAACTTATCTAAGTTTGCCTTTGAGAAGAAGATCATGGCATTGGTGTTAGCAATATAACATTGGCGCTGTTCTTCTGGGCAGACTGTTTATAGTATATTCAGACTAGACCTGTACATGGGCCGAACCTGAAGAAAAACTGACCCATTTATTATTAGGGCCTGGTTAGATCGACCCTCACCCGACTCATTTATTAATCGGACCTTGAAAAAAAGCACGATGAAAGGTCAGTTTAATTTTTTTTGGACCGTTTAAATTATTTGGGCCTTAAAATATTATTAAAGTAAATAAAATTTATATATAATAACCACTAATTTGAAAGAATAAACACATAATATTGTAGTTTTTTGTAAAAATATCATTATAATATAACATAATCGGGCCAGGCGGTTTGCTTACTGGTTCATGGATTAAAGCCCGAGCCCGGCCCTATTATTAATTGGGCTTTAAAAATAAGCCCATTTAATATTTAGGTCAAAAAAGTTAGGCTTAATAAGATCCTTTTATCGGGTCGTGTTTATCAGGCCGAGCGGGTCCCTTGATCCATGTACAGGTCTAATTCAGACCAAAGGAGTTTAAAATTTCTATTACAACAGAGGATTACCACAGCAGATCAACAATGTTAGATTGCCAAGTTACCAGGATATTAATTTGAAGTGAAGTATAAACTGGTGAAAGACAATACAAACATATGCCTTGTCTCGGAGGAAGGAAATGTCAGAGTTAAGGCTATATAAATCATTTCCAATGTGGTGAGAAGGCCGCGATTTGACATAAGGTGTGCCTGAAGACCCTTACCTCAACAAGATCATTAAAGCATTACAGTCATGTATCAAAGCTAAAATGGGGTTTACATTTTCATAGGGAACATTGTTGTACAAGGGGCGCTTGGTGATACTAGCCACTTCCCAATGGATTCCAAAATTAGGAATTTCACAATTCTTCTCAAGGAGGGCATTCATGGTATTACAGACCTTCCAGAAAATTGGATGAAAATTTATATTGGGTTGGTGTGAAAAAAGAAGTGCCAAACTTTGTGCAGTAGTGTGAGGTCGGAGCATTTCACACTATCTTCATCAAGCTTATTGCAGCCATTGGTGATTCTAGAAATAGTGTGTGAGGAAGTCTCAGCAAATTTTATTATGGGGCTGCCAAAATCCAAGGGGTATTGTTGGACCCCATTTAAGTTAAATGGGTATTTTTGAGTCTCACATCGGACTTACCCTCCTTGTAATTAGATTTATTCATCTATAAAATAATATCTCCACCTCACATTGAGGTAAGGAGAATTCACCAATAACATGGTATCAGAGGGATCTTAATCCCGACCCTCCCTCCCAGCGGATTCCCGGCTTTGTCTGGCCCCGCCTCTCTCCCCTCTGGCCTTGCCCTTCCCGGCGGCCCTCTATCCAGGCGCGGCTCCCCCTCCCGGCGGCCCTCCTTGTAATTAGATTTACTCATCTATAAAATAATATCTCCACCTCACATTGAGGTAAGGAGAATTCACCAATAACATGGTATCAGAGGGATCTTAATCCCGACCCTCCCTCCCAGCGGATTCCCGGCTTTGTCTGGCCCCGCCTCTCTCCCCTCTGGCCTTGCCCTTCCCGGCGGCCCTCTATCCAGGCGCGGCTCCCCCTCCCGGCGGCCCTCTATCCAGGCGCGGCTCCCCTTCCCGGCGGGCCCTCCTCTCCCGGCGCGGCTCTCTCTCCCGGCGGCCCTCCTCTCCCGGCGCGGCTCTCTCTCCCGGCGGCCCTCTCGCCCAGCGGCGTCCTCCCGACCCCTGCTCCCAACGCGGCTCCCGGCCCCGGATTCCGGCGCCCTCACCCAGCGGCGCCCTCGCCCCAGCGGAGCCCTCGCCCAGCGGTGCCCTCGCCCCGGCTCCTGGCTCCCGGCGCCCTCGCCCTCGCCCAGCGCCAGCCCCTCGTCCCGGCGTTTCCTCCTGAGCGCGACCCTCCGTCACAGCTCCCTCCGGCGGCATCACAAGCGACCTCCCTTCCCCGGCGGCTTCATCCAGGGCGCCTCCCTTCCAGCGCGCGGCTCCCGACAACCCCGCGCCAGCCTCGCCCGCCCTACCGGCTGTTTCCCGACGACCGCGCTACTTGCGCCTCTCGTCGCCCTCCATGGACGCTTCCTCCGTTCTGCCTTCCCTGATCACCGCCTCCTCCCGGCTTGTCGATGACCGGCTGGATGCCACAAATTTCTCCGTCTGGCGGAAGACGGTCTTGATGTCCCTGCGCGGCATGGGTCTTCATTCTCATCTTGAGAAACCCCCACCCGCCATTACTGACCCCAAATTCGACTCTTGGCAACTGGCGGACAGCAAAATTTTCGCATTACTGGTCAACTCCATGGACCGATCGGTGAAGGATGTCACCAGGACTACCAACACAGTCAAAGAACTATGGGATTCATTGATTGTCATGTACTTCGAGACCAATAACTTGGCTCGGGTCTCCGACGTTCTCCAGCGTCTATCTCACATCCGACAGCAGGATCGGACCTTTCCAAACTATTTCATGGAATGGAAAGGTCTCTGGGACGAACTGCAAGAACTCTGGCCCGTTCCTCAGACTCCAGCAGAAGCACAGACTCAACGGGACCAACTCTGCCTGTTCAATCTCCTGAATGGCTTCGCCTCGGACTATGCCACGACGACCACTAAGATGCTTGTCAGCCCTTCTACGCTGGATATCCCGCAGGTCTATCATCGTCTGCAGAAGGCTCATCGGGCCCTTGCACCACCCGTACCTAGCTTTGATCACACTGCTCTCCTAGGTCGTGGCAGTGGTCGCCATACCAGCACTCGTGGTCGCGGCCGTGGAGACGGTCGACCTCGCCCCCTCTGTCAGCACTGTGGCAAGCTCGGTCACCTGGTTGACCGCTGTTGGGTCCTTCATGACCGTCCCGATTCGCACCCACGACAGGGCCAGACTGCGATCCGAGATGCATCATCGCCTGCTGCTGCTCTTCCGGCATCTATGGATCTCTCCATGGCTGAGATCCAGCTGATTCGCGATCATCGGACCACCTCCATGTCAGGCTCTTCATCAGCATCTCTTGCCCACTCCGGTGGTCCCACTGCTTTTTTCAGTCATCGTTCCCCTGCATGGATGCTTGACTCAGGTGCGTCCGACCATCTTACCGGGGATGCAGGTATACTCTCCAACTACCGTCTCTATATTGGTTCCTCACCCATCACTGTTGCTGATTGGTCCACTCTCCCCATTGTCGGCTTTGGTACATGTTCCTCACCTCCTCCTTTCACCTATCCTCGGTGGCTCATGTATCACGCAGTCCGTTTAACCTGCTTTCCATCAACAAGCTGACCAATGATCTCAATTGTAATGTTATCTTTACCTCGTCTTCTGTTTTATTTCAGGAGCGGACGACGAACCAGGAACTTGGTAGATGCCAGGTTCGAGATGGGGTGTACATGTTCGATGGCCCGACATCCATCGTCTGCAACTCTATCCCTGCACGTGCCGTAGACCTCCATTCTCGGTTGGGCCACCCCTCCGCCTCCGCTCTTCATCAGCTCTATCCAGATATTAGTCCTCGTTTATCTTTTCACTGTGAGTCATGTAGTTTTGCGAAACACCATCGCACGTCATATTTTCCTCGAGTTGACACACGGGCCGCCAAACCCTTTGATTTGGTTCATTCCGATGTATGGGGTCCCTGTGCCACCTCGAGTCAATCTGGGTATAAATATTACATTTCTTTCATTGATGATTATTCCCGTATGACATGGCTTTACCTTCTTCGAGATCGGACATAAGTTTTCTCCACTTTTCAGACCTTTTACCATGAGATCCAGACACAGTTTTCTATCTCTGTAAAATGTCTCCGATCAGACAATGGGCGGGAATACTTATCCACTCACTTTCAGCAGTTTATGCGGGCACACGACATCATCCATCAGACCTCTTGTCCTGATACCCCTCAGCAAAATGGCGTGGCCGAGCGGAAACACCGGCATATTCTGGAAACTGCTCGTGCCCTCCTCTTCCACTCCGCGTCTTCGAATGTCTCTGCTATGTCCGGGACACTCGCCCCAATCTCTCTAAACTTTCTTCCAAATCCCTCCGGTGTATTTTCCTCGGATATTCCCGCACTCAGTGCGGGTACCGGTGCTTCTCTCCAGACTTACGCCGCTATGTCACCTCTGCCGACGTATCGTTTGTCGAGAGCTCTCCTTTCACTCCACCCTCTCCTCATCCAGACACTACCATTGATGACTGCCTTCCTCTCATGATTCACCCGCCTCTGGTGTCTCCTCCTACCAGTCATCTCTTTGGACAGACCTACCCTCGTCGTCCATCGACTGTACCCCCCATTCAGGCCGAGGACAACATTGTTCCTCCGTTGGATGCTCCTGTCATAGCACCCGAGGACTTACCGATTGCGCTCCGGAAAGGTACTCGCTCGTGTCAGACTACTCCTCTCTTTGTATCTTCCTACAGGGGTCTGTCAGCTCTGGAGACAGTGTCGATTCCTCGAACAGTTGGTGAAGCCAAATCTCACCCCGGATGGCTAGCTGCAATGCGGGATGAATTGCAAGCTCTGGATGTCAACCATACATGGGATCTAGTTCCCCTCCCGGCGGGCAAACAGGCGGTCGGCTGCAAATGGATTTATACGATCCGTCTCAATCCCGACGGGTCTCTTTGCCGCCTCAAAGCCCGGCTTGTGGCGAAGGAATTTGCTTAGACATATGGCATCGATTACTTTGAGACCTTCTCTCCGGTTGCCAAGATAGCCTATGTCCGCCTGTTCATATCTCTGGCTGCTCATCATCACTGGCCGCTTCATCAACTGGATGTCAAGAATGCCTTTCTCCATGGCTTTCTTGACGAAGAAGTCTACCTACAGCAGCCCCCTGGCTTTTGTGCCTCTGGTGCCGACTCCCATGTCTGCCGCCTCCGTCGATCCCTCTATGGCCTCAAGCAGTCTCCTCGAACTTGGTTTGGCCGCTTCAGCACTGTCGTCACGGCCTTTGGCCTCTCTCGCAGTATGAAAAATCACACAGTCTTCTTCCGTACGACGACGCACGGTTGTATCTTGCTCGTGGTATATGTTGATGATATCATCCCCACAGGGAGCGACTCCAGAGGAATCGTCAGTCTCAAGGCGTACCTTCACCAACACTTTCACACCAAAGATCTCGGTCCCCTCACCTACTTCCTTGGCATCGAGGTCTCCCGCTCTGAGGACACTATCTCTCTCTGCCAGCGCAAGTATGCTCTTGATATCTTGCAGGATGCCGGTTTGAGCACAGCCACTGCAGTGGACACTGCACTTGAGCCTGCCGAACGCTCTCTCCATACAGACTCGGAACCATTTCCTCATCCCGAGAGCTATCGACGTCTGGTGGGTAAACTGAACTACCTCACCATGACGCGACCCGACATTGTCTGCGTTGTTGGCAAAGTCAGTCAGTTCATGGAGCATCCCACCAGATCTCAGTGGGATGCTGTCCTCCGCATTGCCAAATACATCAAGAAAGATCTTGCCCGTGGCCTTCAGTAATCACATCATGCTCACTTGGATGTTGAAGCCTTCTGTGATGCGGACTATGCAGGGTGCCTAGCTACCTGCAAGTCTACTTCGGGATTCGCCGTGTTCTTCGCCGGTAACCTCATCTCTTGACGCAGCAAGAAGCAGACTGTCGTCTCCAGATCGAGTGTCGAGGACGAATACCGAGCCATGGCCATAGTCACCACTGAGATCCTCTGGCTTCGTCATCTCCTCCATGAGCTCGGCTTCCCGGCACAAACCCCTGCTCATATCTGGTGTGACAATCAGGCAGCCACAAAGATACCCTCGAATCCCGTCTTCCATGAACGGACGAAGCATATCGAGGTGGACTGCCACTTCCTCCGCCATCATCTGGAGCAGAACCATATCAGTTTTGGCCATCTTCCGACGGCAGATCAGCTTGTAGATCTCTTCACCAAAGGTCTCCCAGGAGCTCGACTTGACTCTCTCACTACCAGGCTGGGTATTCACAGCCTCCATGGCCCAGCTTGAGGGGGAGTATGAGATAGTCTTGGTGTCTTGTCATCTTTTTTCTTTGTGGGACTCAATCCAATCTGGGCATGTCCAGCTTGAGGGGAAGTGTTGGACCCCATTTAAGTTAAATGGGTATTTCTGAGTCTCACATCGGACTTACCCTCCTTGTAATTAGATTTACTCATCTATAAAAGAATATCTCCACCTCACATTGAGGTAAGGAGAATTCACCAATAACAGTTATAATCTTAGTGGTCGTGGACAGACTCTAAATATGCCCATTTTGTTTTATTAAGGCATCTTTACATAGTTAAAGGAGTGGTAGAATTATTCATGTGGGCGGTGGTCAGATAACATGGAATTTCTAAGCCGATTGTTCGTGTCTGGGACCCAATCTTTATGGGTCATTTCTGGACAGAATTATTCAAGTTACAGGTAACTAACAAAAGTGGTTAATCGCTGCCTAGAGACCTACTTACAGTGTTTTGCGGGCGAGCAGTCGAAAGGGCCATGGTCTGAGTTGTGTTACAACACCACTTGACATGCATCCATTAACACCAATCCCTTTGAAGTGGTGTATGGGAAAAACCCCCCAATTGTTTTCAGCTTCCTGCCAAGTGAGGTAAGGGTGGAGGCAGTTGCAAATGCATTGGTGGAACATGATGAGGCTCCCAACCAACCCAAGAGTCATTTGTCTCGAGCACAAAACTATCTAAAGCAACAAACAGACCAGCATAAACAAGATGTTTCTTTTCAAGTAGGAGATTGGGTTTACTTGAAACTAAGACCTCATTGACAGCATTATGTAGCTCAACACATTAACCAGAAGTTGTCCATCTGATTTTATGTATCTTTGGCCGTGCTTAAACGAACTGGCTCTGTTGCATACCAGTTAGATTTACCCCAGAAGCTCGAATACGTCCAGTTTTTCATCTGTCACATCTTAAAAAAGCTGTTGGAAATTAGACTCTGAATTCTGGTTTACCTATGGGTTTAGAAGAGGACTCTGCAGAGCGGACCGAGCTGGAGGAAGTATTGTTAAAGAAAGTCATCTTACAAAATAATGTTGTGGTACTTCAATGGTTAATCAAATGGAAGGGGGCCCTACATGGGGAGACAGATTCATTTTTCACAATCTGTTTCTTTTAATCTTGAAGACAAGACTGTTTTTCAAGGAGAGGCGAGTGATAGAGGACGAGACACCACCGAAACCTGGAAAGTGTATTCCAGGAGGGGAAAAAGGGTCTCTACGGAAGAATCTAGGGGACTTAGTGTGTCTAACTAAGCTGTTTGTTATAGACCCCACATGAGGGCTTAGGAGCGGGCAGGTGTTTATAGGAGAAAGGGATTGAGAGAGGGGGGTGTGGGGATTCTGTAATTCACGATACTTTTCAGTTACCATACAAAGGAGTCTCACGCCTCCTGCAGAATTTCCTTTTATATCTCGAGTCGTGTGTTTATCATATACTGAGCGAAAATATTTTACAACTTACACCACTCAGTCTAACTGTAAGGGAAATCCTAACGTTTACTATGTTCTACCCAATAGTCAAACATATAATACTAGTTGTTACTACAGTACAAATTATGGCTAGGCCAAACTATATTTTGTTACTTTTACTTTCCAAATAAGACACAATTTGTTTACATGGTCTAATAATCCTATGCAGTTTGTTGGGGAACAGAAGCATTGCTACCAGAGATTGGTACAGCTGAGAACTTCAAGTTCACACCTAGTCCAACTAAGAGGATGCGTGGCGATGCTTTTACCAGCTCTATTTTATCTAGTCCAGCTTCCGCCTCTTTTAAAGGCACCCTTCCACAACTAAATCAATAGCATGTGCTCTTTTGATCACCATAAAGCACATGATCTTAATTTATTAGAAAATGGACAGGTGCTGAAGAGAATGAAAGGTTTCATCCCGATTTGGAACAGGAGGATGATGGATTGGCAAGGTTTATATATTCAATAGATGGAGAAATAAAAAGTTTTATGTTCATTCTCTATCACTATATGCTTTCCTTTGTAAAAATTTGTTTCACTTGGCAATGTCTTAGGGTCATTGCTCACTTTGCCTCCACTTTGGAAAGGGTTAAAAGCAAAATGAAATCTGTAGCTGGCATGAAGTCTTCTGAAATTATGACATCTACTACAGAGGCGATACAAATGCAGCTGCAGAAGGTTGGATCTCAGATCCAGACAGATGTGTATGTTTTCATGACTTGTAATACTTATTACTCATGAAATGTACTGAAATCCTTGAAAACAACGTTAAGTGGTAGAAAAACACTTTTTCAATAAGGAATCCAAAAACACTTATACAGAAACACTTGTCATAAGTGATAATTGCTATAAGCAGTTTATGACTTTTAACATGCAATTCACTTGTTTTTCAGAGTGAAGCTGACAGGCTATAGTAAATCTAAAAGAAAGCACATGGAAGCAAGATTGTTGGGTAATTGGTTTATCTATATGATTCTTTAAAGTTTTCATCTTGGTATTCATTGCAACTAACCTGACTATCCTCACTGTTCAGAATTAGGTTCTATGAATCCTTGATTGAACTGCAGTCAGATCCTTGTATGATTTTTAATAATATCTGCAACTACAGGAACTTAGAAATTCAAGAGTTCAAATCTGAAATTGCAACACCTGCCCTATAATTTGTATTGCCAGATTTTAGAGGTCCATCAACTAACTATAAGAAGTGTCATTTTAGAGGTCCATCCAAACTCAATAATTTAGGCTTGCAAATTCCATCCAAGATTGTAGAATCATGTATAGTATTCACCCTTTTGCACAACAAAACTAGTTGACATAGGATGCGTTTGGTTTTAAAAAAACATTTCTTATTTTTATTTTTTTAAAATATATTAGAAGATGTAGTAGATTGTGTAAATGGAAAATATTTTTTTAGAAATTATAATGGAAATGGTAAGACTGCATTTGGTTATGGAAAATGTTTTTTGTTTTCATTTTAAAAAAATGTATTGAATTATATTTTGGAAAGTATGAAAAAATAAGAAAATATGTGATTTATCGCACATTGCATTTTCATTTTTTATCTCTCATCCCATTTCCATTTTCTAGAAAACATGAAAACATGTTTGTTTTTTACAAAAATGTATCATTTGCATTTTGTAAATAATAATTTTCATTTCGATAATCCAATACATTTTCTGATATATTTTTGGAAATTGAAAACAGAATATGTTTTCCATAACCAAATGCAACCTAAATTTTTGTAAGAAAAACTTATAATTGTGTTCTGATATGTTGTCTTGATTTATTGAAATACTAAAGCTTTTTTCCGGTATTTTTATCTAATCTAGAGAAACAAGACAAACTGAAGCTTATCCATCAAAAATTCAAGGAAGAGGTTAATCAGCACGTCCTGGACTGCAGCAGCACACTTGAGGGTCTTGAAGCACATCAAATAGAATTCAAAGGGGCCATGGAGAAGCAAAGTAAGCCATTTGGAATCAATATATTCTATATTTCTACGTGTATGAATGCATGAATATGCAAATTTTTATTTTTAGTACAAACAAAATGGAAAAAAATATTGATTTTACCTATCAAGTCCTCGAATGCATGGAATTGTCATTGCCATGAAATATTGTTTTCCGGCCAGAGGCATCACACAAGAAGCTTCTTTTGCAAGCGGAGGAAGCCATAGAAACGCAGCTCAAAGATACCCAAAGAAGAATGACAATAATCCAAAAGGTAAGTTTCCCGTATTCAAATTCAACCCGATTTTAATATATGGATAAATGTTGTTATATATTTATCATTTTAAATATTTTTTATATCATTATATATACTATTTATTACAAATTTTTCTCTCTGCATTTTGGAATGGAGTTTAATCAAGGTAGCTCAAAAACTTCGAATTAGATATTGAATGATGGTCCGCTTCCTGGCAGGTGACGAGGGAAAAGATGCTGCAGCTGAAACTGGTGGTGGCCGAGTGTCTAAAAGAGGATCTCTTTGGGTGATCGGAAGCTTCTGCCCTGGTTAGAAGCAATTTCTTTCAGTTCATTTACCTCTCGCAGTGTAGTTATTTGAATTTCGGGGTCAGTTGAGGCAAAGCCAAGTACAAGCGGTTTTCCAGGAATCGTATATATAAACCTGAAAGCGACTTCCCTTTTTCTGTTGCCTTCGGCACTGTTGGTAGAATTTAAGTATCACCACAAATATCACAGGCCACTGTTGGTTTTATTTTGCATTTTCAATGGGAATTTCAGTTTTGAATGATAAATTAATGAAAATAAAAAACTGTTGGAGACAATCAGAGAGATTCCCACCCAAGAAATCCCGAGGATCGCCATTTTATGGATTGGTTTTCGCTAATGTGTTTGATAGAATGTTTGGCGAGTCGAAATGAGATGAGAACGCGGAAGCACAAAAGAAAGGAAACAAAGAACAAGAGAGGACACATGATTTAATGCGCTTAGGATCCTTTGGGACCCTGCATGCACGACAAGAATACCACCCACACACAGTTTTATTATGCTCAAACAGAGGAATGAGTATATGAATCAAACCAGCAATTCGAACAATATGAAAACATAAGCAAGAAACTCTATTTTTGAGAATTGAAGAATGAAAAACCAAAATACTTACAAGCCAGAGAGGGAAGCTCTCTGTTGGTCTTGATCACATCGAGATGTTGGAAAACCTTCTGGATGCGGTGGTTCGCAATTCTCCGGGAGCTCCTAGATCAAGCAAGCGACCACACTTCTTTACGGAGAATGTCGTCAATTGCCCCACGAAGAACTACGCAAGAGCAGTAGTTGAGGAAGACGACAGACCACCAGAGATCCTTCAGGAAGCGACATGGCGAGCTAAGGATTCACCAAATGAGAGCCGAAGATCGGGAGCGAGGAGCGAATCAACATTCTTCTGTTGAAAAGACGACGCCGCAGGGAGTCATTAAGTCCCCTGACAACGACACAAGCCTTCACAATTGCCCAGCTAACAGCAAGTGCCATATAAACCTGCAAAACAGAAACGAAACCGTGCATATGAAAATCGAACAAAAGCTGCGCAGCGTAAGGGTCACCGCGTAAGGGTAGCCGGTGCGTAAAGGCCCCACGTAAGGGTCTTGAGCCGCGGATGGGTAAGAAAGCTTATTGTGTAAAGGCTAAGACCCGCATCACCGGGGTAAGGGTACTGGTGGGTGCCACCCCTACGTAAGAGTATTGCCCCACGTAAGGATACTTACGTAAGGGTAAGACTCGTGTCAAGGTACCCGCGTAACGGTACCGCCCCACGTAAGGGCATCTATGTAAGAGTACTGTCTTGTGTAAGTTTGTAAGGATACTTACGTAAGGGTAAGACCCATGACAGGGTACCCACGTAAGGGTACTTACGTAAGGGTGTAATTTCAGCCCGATCTGGCTTGGTCTTGCAAAAAATTGGGCCGCTGATCACTATTCGAGCCGGGTCGGGTTGGTCGGGCCGACCCAAACAACCCTATGAGGCAGCTCGAGCCCGACCTCGGGCCGACCCAAACTATTGGGTCGGGCCGGGATTTTTCGAGTCGGGTTATGGTGGGTTTTTATTATTTTCAAATTAATTGTTTGTTTTAAAACTTTTTTTAAATGTTTTTATTTAAATATTTTTTAACATTTATTTAAAACGTTTTTTACATTAGTTTTTAAACGCATGTTTTTTGTAAAAACGTTTATTTTGTTTTTTATTGACATTTTACAGCGGGTGGATATGTTATTTTTTTGTCTAAATAGATTTATATATTGTGAATCTAAATATATTATGTGTAGATTATAAAAATAATAATAATGAGGAGTTGGAGGGTGCGTAGTAGTGGGTGAGTTTAATGAGGGGTTGGGAGGTGCAGATTGTTATTTAAACGTTTTTTTAACATTTATTTAAAACATTTTTTTACGTTTATTTTTTTTAACTTATTTATAATTTTTTTAACTGTGTTAATTTTTTTTATTTAAACGTTTTTATTTAAACTGTTTTTTAACATCCGTTTAACACATTTTTTTACATTTATTTTTAAATGATTAATTTAAAACGTTTTTTAATTTTTTTAAATGCATGCTTTTTACAAGTATTTTTTTAAAACATTTAACTTCTTTTCATATTTTAATGTGAAAAGTTTTTTTAAAGTGTCTGTTTTAAAAACTTTTTTAAACATATGTTTAAAACATTTTTATTTAAACCATTTTTTAACACTTGTTTAAAACATTTTTTACATTTATTTTTAGACGTTTAATTTAAAACGTTTTTTTTAACGCATGTTTTTTACATATATTTTTTTAAACATTTAACATGTTTTATGTAAAAACATTTTACAATTGATGGATATGTTATTTTTTTCTAAATAGATTTATATATGTATGTGAATTTATATATATTATGTCTAAATTGGAGAAAAAAACGAGGGATTGGCGGGTGCGCAGCAGTTGGTGGGTTTAAAGCGTTGTTATTTAAACGTTTTTTTATCATTTATTTAAAACATTTTTTTAAATTTAAATTTTTTAACTTATTTATGAAAAGTATTTTTAAGCGTTTGTTTAATTTAAAACATTTTTTTAAACGTTTTTTAATTTTTTTTAAACCCGTGTTTTTTATATGTATTTTTATTAAATGTTAAACATTTTTTTTGTAAAAATGTTTATTTTCTAATTTATTGACATTTTAAAGTGGAATGATATATTATTTTTTTCTAAATGGATGTATATACGTGAATCTATATATATTATGTGCAAATAAATAATGGAAGTTGAGAGAGTGCAGAGGGTGATTTATTTATTTTTTCTAAATAGATTTATATACATATATATATGTAGTATATATAATATATGCAAGTTTCATCAAATTTAAAAAATAATAATAATAAGGTTGGGGGTGTGCGAACATCATTGGGTGAGTAGTTTTTTTGTTAATATATAATAAGTTATATATATATATATATAATGTTAAATGATTGATATATATATATATATAATGAGAAAATTGTAAAAAATAATAATTAGGGGTTGGGGCGTGCGTCGCAGTGGGTGAGTTAATTTTTTTTTCTAAATAGATTTATATATAATACATTCAAGTTGTAACATAAAAAAATTAATGAGGTTGAGGGGCGTGCACGAACATCATTAGGTGGGTGTGTTGTTTTTTTGTTAATATACAATAAGTTATTATTAATGGATTTTTAAAAGTCACGCTTAATTGATATATATTATTAATATATATATATATATATAATATGCAAGTTTCATCATATTTAAAAAAAATTAATGAGGTTGGGGGGGTGCGCGAACATCATTGGGTGAATGTGTTATTTTTTTGTTAATATATAATAAGTTATTATATATATAATGGTAAATGATTGATATATATATATATATATATATAACATGAGAAAATTGTAAAAATAATAATTAGGGGTTGTGGGTTGTCGTAGTGGGTGAGTTATTTTTTTTTTCTAAATAGATTTATATATGTGTAGTATATATAATATATGCAAGTTGCAACATACTTAAAAAAATTAAGGATGTTGAGGGACGTGCACGAACATCATTAGGTTAGTTTGTTATTTTTTTATTAATATAAATCATTGATATATATATATATATATATCAATAGCTTTGTTTATATATATATTATATTAAATCATATATATATATATATATATATATATTATTAATGAATTTTTAAAAGCCACACTTAATTGATATATATTATTAATGGTTTTGTTTATATATATACATTATTATATATCATTGTATATATTACACACACACACATTATAATTATATATAATAATAATTATATGTATATATATATATATACATTATTATATATATAATATATATCATTTTTTTTGTTAATATATAATGATATATATATATACACACACACACAGTCTGGTGATAACACAATAGGCGCGACCTTGGAAGCTTGAGGCAGAGGGATCAAATCTCACTACCTGCAGTTTCCCGTTAATTTTTTTACAGTAGACGGGCTTCGCACGGGCCAGCAGGGCGGGCTTTTTCGGGCCGGCCCGACCTGACCCACGAGCCTTCTTGAATAGGTTGAGGCCTGACCCGATGAAGCTACGACCCGAGCCCGGCCCGACCCGACGTGGGCTTTGTCGGGCCAGGCCGCTTGGGTTTTTGGGTCGGGCCTGTCGGGTTTTCGGGCCGCCGGGCCAAAATTACATCCTTACGTAAGGGTACTACCCTGCGTAAGGGTACTTATGTAAGGGTAATTGGGATCCACGTAAAGGTATAAGGACCCTCATGTAAGGGTAAGACCATGCCAAGTAAAGGTGAGAGACACCCATATAAGGGTACCCAAACCCATGTAAAGTTAATAAACACCTTACATAAGATTAAAACCTTAAGGATCCAGATTCAAAAAATGAGCTGAATAATAAAAGGGGAATTAAAATCCACAATTTGCATGCATGAATAACACAATATAAATGGAAGAAATAAAAGTACAATTTCATATAGAAATTAAACAACAAATGTCCACCATTTTTATGTGAAATTGACGGTGTTCTTGCACCTACTGTTATTGAATTGGATCCAAGTTCAGCAAGTCTAAACAACGCTTGAACTTAGATAACGTCGCGACCTTAGTCAAACTATTGACCGGATTGTCATAAGTATGTATCTTATTGACACACGATTTCTAATTCAATGATGTCTCTAATGGAATGCAATCTAATGTTAATATGCTTAGACCTATCATGACATACTAAATTCTTAGACAAGTGTAAATTGACTATCAGAATATACAGTAATTATAGAAAAACTAAGACTAAGTTCAAAAAGTAATCCATCGAGCCAAATGGCCTCTTTGACAACCTCAATTAGGGCTATATATTCGGCTTCGACGGCTGAGAGGACCACCACATATTGCATATTATATTTCCAAGACACCGGTCCTCCATGGACTCGAATACATACCCTATGAGTGACTTTCTAGCATCTATATTTCCGGAATAATCTAAATCTACATAACCAACAATAGGGCCAGTAATATTATTATTCTTTCCATAACATAAGGACAAAGCTGGGGCTTGAGAAATATATCTAATCAATCATTTTAAAGCTTTCCAATGTGACTTGTTAGGATTACTCATGAATCCATTGATAGTACAAACATCATATGCAACATCTAGTCTAGTGCAAATCATGACATACATGATGCTACCTACACACTAGCATATGGCATCTTAGACATAAATTTAACATCAAATTCAGAAGCAGGAGACAAAAAGAGTGAAAGTTTAAAATGTTGTGTTATTGGGATAGTAGCATGTTTTATGTTTTCAAACATACACCTCTTAAGAATTTTCAGAATATAACCATATTGTGTCAGGAAAAATAATTTCTTGTCTCTTTTCCTTATTATTTCCATCCCCAAAATTTGCCTACCATTGCCTAGGTTTTTCATTTCAAGAACTTCCTTCAATTGAGACTTTAACAATACTGATAAGTTTCATATCCTTGCAAATAACAAGCATGTCATCAACATATAACAACATACAGTGCATAACAGATTTGGCAGTTTTGAAATGCACACATGCATCATGTTTACTTCTATTAAAACAATTATTAAGCATGAAAGCATCAAACTTCAAATTCCACTACCTAGAAGCCTGTTTTAGACATACAATGACTTATTGAGAAGACATGCATGATTGGATTTGAAATTATTTGAATACCCATCAGGTGGTTGCATGTAAATGGTCTCATTTATATCACTATGCAAGAAGACTGTTTTTACATCGAGCTGCTCAATGTGCCAATCATAATATGCAGCTAAAGCAAGTAATAAACGAATTGATGAATGTTTAACCACAAGGGAAAAAAATCTCCGAATAATCAATTTCCCCCATCTGGAGGAAACCTTTGGCCACAAGCCTAGCTTTAAACTTGATTTTATTCTCATTGATGTTATCTTCTTTCCTTTCAAAGATCCACTTGCAGCTAATCACTTTAACATTCAGTGGATTAACAACAACAGTCTAGGTGATGTTTGAAGTTCCAAAGGATCGAATAACAATCGGTGGGGTTGAATTAGTTGTTTTACTTTTTATAAGTTAATATACTTTTCAAAACTTAACCCCTACAACCTGTTAAGATTTATTTCCTTACCATCTTTTGTAAAAACTCATGCATACAAAAGTAGGAAAGAAAATAAAGTACACAATATTTACAAGGTTCAACCTCAGTGTGAGAATATACATTCTTACCATAGCCACTATCATGAGTCTATGAAAATCCACTATTATGAAGAAGTGAATACAACTCATGTAAACTCCCATTAGACATCTTCCACCTTCCGATAGGAATGATTATACCGACTCTTGCCAGTTTACAATGTTTGATTATAAAACAATTGAGCCAAATAAAAGAATAAAGACTCTGTTGAAACTGTTCCACAGTTGCTTAGTCTGAATCCTCAGTCCGATTTGGATGGATCCGATTCTCAATCCAATGATGTTGTGTCATGAACCAGCCCAAATACCCTGGTAACCCGATAACTGAACCGACCTTGACATAGCCTGAGGGGCGTTTCCGATCCCCATGGGTTGACAACTAGCACCTGACATCGTATAACATGCAAGTGGGAACAAATTTTCCACAAAACACAGTGGAAGCAAAAGAAACAAGACAATATGCATAACAAAGGAAGCTCCACTGGGAGTAATGTACCAGAATAAAAAAGACATAAAATCTCAAAGTACCACAACCCAAGTACCAAAATAGAGGAGAAACACCCCAAGTCCCTAAGGACATAACTCACCAAGTCCAAAGTTCAACAGCTGGATCCACCTCCAAGTGATCATTTCCCCTTGCTCAAACCTGGAAGGAGATAATCTACAAACACCCGAAGACACAAGTAGGGTGTGAGTTAAAAGCCCAGTAGGGTCTCACCAATGATTCCATAACAATTTCCAAATATAGATTAACCAAAAGAATGCTTTCAATTTTAAAAGAAAACATGTTTGACATTTTAAAGCATTTTTAAACAAATCATGCTATACAATTCAAATGATGGAAACTACTTTAAGCAAAGACTTTACAAATGATGGAATATTTCTAAAATAATTTCTTAAATATAACATTTATATAAAACAATTTATATAAATCCAGAAGGCATGTAAAGTAGTTTTATAACATTGTCATACATTTATATCTCAAATATAAATAACAAACGAGCAACGTGGTCATCTTCCAAAAGGTACGATAGTATTTCCAGCTATAGGGCTCCGCACTCTCTAAGCGATCTCAGCAATATGTGTATACACACGTCCCCCTGAAACTGGTTATAAGCGACTCGTCACCATCCCATCAGGAATGTGACCCACCACATGTATGTTTTAGAACATTGTAATAGTGTAGAGTGTGTCCAAATAACTCACTAACTACCTAAAGCTTGCATGTGCTCTTACATAATCAATAATGGAAAATTTATTTTAAGACTGTTTAAAATATAATTAAATCGCATTCTCCCAATTTCTATGCCAAAACCATTTCAAATATCCCAATTCACTAGAATTGGGTTTTATCAAATCAATTGAAAGAATGTTTGATTAATTGAATTTAAATCAACAGTTGAAACAAATCAAGAAATTCAAAGGTAATAAATTTGGCCATATGGGATATAACCACCTACCTTTTCCCAAAACTCAACGCTCGCAACGACACCTATCAATGAGAACGAAGGTGTAGAAGACCTCAAAGCACAACCTAGAGGAGAGATCCAACACAATGGGTTACAGATCCATCAATTTAAGGATGATCCATTGAAAAACCAATAGATGAGAAAGAAATAAAGACGCGGAATGAGGAAGAATGCTTACTCGGGAATCGCACTGCAAGCACAATGATGATCAAATGCCGAATGAATGGATCCAAAAGGGTTGGGAGGCTTCAAGATCTCCTAGGTAAGGCCTTAGGACGAGGGATTTGAAACTGGAGAGGATCCAAAAGGAAAAGAGTAGCTGCAATTCTTTTTTAAAAACCACAGTTGGGTTATTACATGTCGTGTAATCCCAATACACGTCGTGAAATACTTAATTTTCACAACCACTGAAAAATATGCCACCTTGAATTAAATTCCGACGCTCTGAATTAAAAACCGATAGTTATCTCTTTCATGATGTGTAATGCCTCTTCACGAAGTGTACCCTTCATAGCGTGAAACCTTTCAGGACTTGTATCCTGAAACTATTACATGACGTGTAACCTAGTTACATGACGTGTAATCCTCTGGTAGTCTGAAAAAAACCCTGGTTAAATCAGAACCCCCCCAACAATTCTGTGAATTTACCATCATAGGTATCCTCCCAAGTCAACCTTAACCCTACCCAGTCAACAAAAAGGAAAACCCATGAGAAGGTTCAAGGCGTACCTGTCGGAATGGTAACAGGATGTTACAACCTCCCCACCATAAGAACTTTCTATCCCCAGAAAGCCTATGAAGAAGCTTCCATGCCAAAAAGATGAGGCCACTAATCTCTCATCAGTGCCTCACATTCCCACGTCTCATGATTATCAGAACCATACTTCCATAACACACAAACCAAATGTATCGTCCTCCCACAAAGTACCTTAGTTTCAGAATCAACTATCCTAACTAGCCGCCCAGTCAAACATAAATCGGGTTCAATCTCCAGATCACTCTAACTCAAAACGTGAGATGGATCAGAGAGATACTTTCTCAGCTATGATACATGGAACACATTATGTATCGACGTCATCTGCAGTGGAAGTGCTAAATGATATTCAATTTTTCCACTTGCTCCACAACCTCGAAAGGTCCCACAAAACATGGAGCATGCTTCCCTTGCCTCCCAAGCTGCTTATGACCCAACCAGGGTGAAACCTTCAAGAATACCTAGTCACTAATTTAAAATTACAAAGTCCTACAATGACGATCAACATAAGACTTATACCGACTTTGTGATGTCAACATTCTTTGATGAATTAATTGAATCTTTGATGTCGTCTCTTGCACCAGACTTGGTCTAACCAAGGAATTTTCACCAATCTCCGACCAACACAATAGAGATTTACAAGGCTGACCATACAAGGCCTCAAAAGGTTCCATTCTGGTCATAGATGGGTAACTGTTGTTATAAGAAAACTCAACCATCCCCAAATGATCATCCCAAGCCCCACCGAAGTCGAAAACACAAGCACATAACATATCTTCAAGAATCTATACAGCTCTCTCTGTCTGTCCATCCAAATGGTAGGATGTGCTCAAATGAACCCAAGATCTTAGTGCCTCATGAAGACCTCTCCAAAAATGATAAGTAAACCAAGGATTCCCATCAGAGACTATAGTAGATGGAACTCCGTGCAAACAAACAATCTATTTTACATAGAGACTTCCCAACTCCTCAACTTTGGATGTATCTCGAATGGGTATAAAGTGAGCTGACTTGGTCAACCTATCGATCACAACCCATATTGAATTCTTCTTCCTCTAGGTTTGTGGAAACCTAACCACAAAATCTATAGAGATCTCATCCCACTTCCAAGTAGGGACTGGAAGTGGTTGCAACAAAACTGAAGGATTCTGGTGCTCAACTTTCACCTGTTGGCATGTATAGAAATGAGAAAAAAACTCAGCAATGCCCCGTCTCATACCTGGCCACTAGAACTGCCGCCTCATGTCATAGAACATCTTGGTGATTCCTAGGTGCACAACCCACGAGTAATTATGGATGTAACAACTCGACTTGTTGGTAAAGGTACAGATCGTTAGTTTTGCTTTCAAATCTTTCTTTAAAGCTTTTGTAATGTGTGTAACATCCTAAGGAAGGTCCGGGGAGTATCTGAGGTTTGTTCGGAGTCCGGGAGTTTGAGAAATGGACATGTAGACAGTGGAGCACGGCTTGCGCACGGTCTGCACATGGTTTGGGATAAACCATGTGGCTGTAGACATGGGCACCTGTAGGGGTGCACGACCATGCAGACCAGGTTGCACGATCATGCAGATTTTGTCTAGGAGGCAGTGAGGTGCGCACGGTTTGCGCACGATTTGGGTAAACCGTGCGCCTAAACCGTGCGACCCTGTTCTGGGTAAAATTACCATTTTCCCTTAAATATCTTTTAAGGCTTAAGCCCTTTTCTTTTTCCTCTTTCCAGTGGACAGAACAGAGGGGATCCCTCCTTGAGCTCCAAAATTTATCTCCCTCTCATTTCTTGGTGGATTCTTCATCCGGAATCCGATCCTCGATCCTTCGAAGGTGTTGGATCACCCTCGGTAAGGCTTACCTCACGTACCCTTCATTCCTCAGTGAATCTTGGTATCTGTTTTGTTATTTTACTGCGGGCTCATATGCCCTATTTTCAGGGCATTGGACTGGAACTCAGATCTCTTCCAACCTACTGCGAATCTGAGGTCGATATTAAGCGAGCCTACACCTACAGCTCTAAGGTAGGTGGTCACGTGGTTTCCATTTTGGGTTTTCATCGTTTTGAGTTTATATTGTCGTGCCGTGGTTTGTATTTCACCAAACCCCTTATTTATAATGGCTGCTTCATGTCTAAATGACCTGTGTGGTATGATATTGATGAATCTAACCTTATTAGGGTGTTTAGATGAGGTATGGACCAGGTGTGGTCAACCATAGGTGATATGACTTGAGATTTGGCCTTTTTTCACCTTTGGACCTTAATGCTATGTCTTGAACATGATTTTCCATGTTAGGAAAATGAGATGGTTTGGTTAGAGGTTGGCTAATATGAGATAGCCTGAACCCTTTAATGAATTGAGATGTATGTTTTCCTTATAGTGTGATTGGGAAATGTCATGCTTTGTTAATGTGATATGATATAAGATGGAATGCCTTATATAATGTGATGTGAATGGTTATGCCTTGCTGTGTGAACATGCTTGTGATAACCCATGTGTGGGCGGGAGGCATTCTTACCCCGTTCCAGATGAATCTCCGTGTGTGGGCGGGATAAATTCTTACCCTGTGCCAGATGAACCTCTGTGTAATAGGACGAGAGGAATTTATACCTCATGCCTATATAACCTTTATGGGTGGGAGGCATTATTCCCCACGCCAGCTATAGTGATTATGGACGAGAGGCATGTTTACCTCGTGCCAGTGATAACCTATATCTATGTACTCATACCTCTGGTGATTGTTCAGATTACCAGCCATGAGCTGAAGCAGGTAGACCCGCCAGGTGTCCTTTTGGAACTTGAGCGGGAGGGTTGTTTATTACTTTGCTTTACTTACTTGCAGTTTACTACACACTGTTTATCTTACGACACCTATTTGGATTACACGTAGACACCGTTGGTGGTGGCCTATTGAGACTTGTCTCACACCCTACCCGGGTGGCCGTTGGCACCTGTATAGACTTTTCTGCTGTAGGTACTAGTAGGGGCAAGGGCCCTTCTTCAAGTTGTTGATACACATATGTTCTAGCTGGAGTTCCAGAGCAGAGGACCGAGCTTGGCTAGAGATGCTCATGGACTACTTTTGTTCTTTGTTTCTTTTTGTATTACTGTATAGCATGTTTTCCATCTATTCCCATTTTATCAGCATGCCATGCATCCATTTTGTATCAGACAATGCCTATGTGGATTTTGTATATTTATCAGAGTTTTCCTTACTTCTGTTGTTTGGTTCGTATGTTTCCCTTTTTCTCATGTTTATACATTGGTTGTTCTTTTTCTATTTAATCACTTGCTGCTATACTACTGTGTACTCTGACATGGGGGTACAGTCTCCCCACTGACTTACCATTACACCCCCGCTGCTAGTCGGCAGCCCTTGGCATAGGGGGAGACGAGCCAGGGGTCATGTGGCCAACCGGGCTCGGGGCTCGGGTTGAGGGGCAGCCGGGTCCGAGACATCACAAAGTGGTATCAGAGGCAGGTTTTTCTTTCTTGCTTTACTATTTGGCGATGATAGACTTGGATAATGGGAACTCTTAGGGACTTAGTTATAATCCATGCTTGGGCGTCGCGAACCCATGTACGGGGAAAAGACCAAGTTGCCTAAATTATGGTGTTATTGATTTTGCTATTTACTATTGATACTGTTTCACCATTAGGTGCTTCACATGATTCGTGATGTTAATGAAATTTGCGAGGTTGAAATTTGTATTTCATGGTTCGACCCGATGAAATGAGGGTTATGAATTAGAACATGCATCACGATAGGCACAATATAATTAGGCCATACATCTTTCCATGCCTCATTTAAATTTTCAGCGAGCATTGCCTGTTGTTTATTTCCATGCCTTGTTAATATGTGTGAAACTGTGCTAACTCTTCTTGCAGGTTGTGAATTGAGGAATGATGTGGTTTTAGTGGGTGACACTCTTGGGTTCATAAGGTGTATGGGACCTTATGGATCGGAAAATGACATTCCAACTAAACCAATCATTTTCTTTAAAGGAAATTTAAATACTTAATTAGCACAAGTAAATGAGAAATGACATCCAAGTGTGTGTCATCTTTCAGTTCATGAGGAGTTTGGACCCTTATGGGCTGGGAAATGCCATGTCACTGGATTAAGTTAAATTTGAATAGTTGCAGGTTTTACCAAGAATTCCTATGGGTGTGGATAGGTGATCTTAGAGGTATGAAGGCTTAGTACTTGTCATAGCTTCTAGAGTTCAACCTTTAATTTTTTGGTTTCTTCTTTTGAGACGTTCGTTTGGCATTGTAGCACTATGCCTTCGAGACGTCCTCGAGTTGCGCGCGCTGAAGGTGGCGACGATCACGTTCCTGAGGTGGCGGGCCCTGAGTCGCCAGTTAATCTTCCTGTCGAGCCACCCGTGGCTCCTCTTTCTATTCCTGAGATGGGCGCCGATGACCAGTTCCGTGAGGGCTTCTTGCCTATGATGCCGAGTATGCAAGGTGGAGTGCGACCTGCCCCGAGTATGGCAGAGTTGACCCACGAGTTTCAGTCGCATCATCCTCCTACATTTACGGGAGATGGTGGACCACTTACTGCAGAGTCCTGGTTGGAAGCTATTCTGACCATCTTCGAACACCTTGAGACGCCTACAGAGCGGAGGGTCAAGCTCACAGCTTATATGCTACGTGGTTCATCCAGGAGGTGGTGGGATGTCATCACCCAGTTAGGACAACAGAGAGATATGATCTGGACTAATTTCCAGACCATCTTCTATGATTATTTCTTTCCCCAGACTTTGAGGGCTGACAGAGATAGGGAGTTTATGAATCTGCAGAAAGGGACTATGATAGTCATGGAATATTTGTCCCGTTTCATTGAGTTACAATGTTTTGATCCTACACTAGCTACTGATGATCTCACGGCCTCTAGGCATTTTGAGGATGGGCTGTGTTATGCCATCCGGTCGCAGGTTAACGTGTTCAGGTTGATGAACATTTCAGAAATTGTCAATCAGGATTTGATTACAGAGAGAAATTTGAGAGATGCGGACAGTGTGAACTAGGGCGGTTCAACACCTAAGGTTTCTAGTGGATCTACTTCAGGGAAGAAGCGGTGTTTTGGGGACTCTTGTGGTGTTAGCAGTGGTCAAAACCTTTTCTCAGGTGGTACTCCTATCTGTCACCAATGTGGGGTGCCAGGACATATGAGGAGATAGTGTACGTGAAATCCAGTGGAGTAAAGAGGTTGTGGTAGGTTGGGTCATCTCCACCGTTTCTGCAGGACTTTTCCCCTAGGTCCTAGTGAGTAGGGATCTGTACCTACTCCATGATCTGGTGCTGGATCGGTAGGATCACTTCAGTCAGGCAGTTGGAATACTGCCGACCGATCTGGCCGTGGCGGCAGTCGAGGTAGAGGTAATCAGGTGTATGACTCTCAGCGCCAGTAGGGCAGGTCTGATCAGGGTAGCCAGGCTATGAATTAGGGCCGTGGTATTGGCCAGTTGTATGTAGTCGAGCCTACGCCACAGGAGCAGTACGCCGGACCATATACTTTATGAGGTACAATTCTAGTTTCCTCTACATTAGTATCTATTTTGTTTGACAAAGGCGCTTCTCACTCTTTTATACAAGAGGTGATTATTGGAAGTTTGGGCCTCGACGTTGAGTTATATCATGGTATGATCATGTTAGATACCCCTTTAGGTATCCGTTCAGATGGCGTTCGTCGTTTTCAGAATTGTCCCCTCGAGGTGGGCGATTACCTTTTTGTGTGGAACCTGTATGTTCTAGATATGACATGTTTTGATGTAATAATCGAGATAGACTGGTTAGTTCCCTATAGAGCCCAGATTGACTTCTATCGTTGGAGGGTGACGTTTACATCACCAGAGGGCGACATGTATATGCATAAGGGAGAATGAGATCTTAGTGCGACACGAGCAGGACTAGAACACCAGAGTTTAGGTGGTGTCACGACACATGTTTCCAGTCTTTATCTCGATGACCAAGGGTTACAACCCTCAGTTTATCCTCTTGTGGTGGAGCATTTCAGTGATGTATTTCCTGATGATTTCTCTGGTCTACCTCCAGTGCGAGAGGTGGAATTTACTACTGATCTTATACCAGGAGCAGCACCAGTGACCATTCCTCCTTATAGGATGACACCTAAGGAACTTCTGGAGCTCAAGAGTCAGTTGGAGGACCTGGAAGCAAAAGGCTTTATTCGTCCCATTACTTCTCCTTGGGGATCACCGATTCTCTTTACCAAGAAGGCAGATGGTACCCTTCCTCTTTGCGTGGATTATCGTAAGTTTAATCAGCTGACTATTAAGAATCGGTATCCTTTACCTTGAATTGACGACCTCTTCGATCAGCTCCGAGGAGCAAAGGTGTTTTCAAAGATAGATTTGAGGTCGGGCTATCACCAGGTGCATGTTAGGACTTCAGACATACCTCGCACAATGTTTAGGAGCAGGTATGGTCTCTATGAGTACCTAGTCATGACGTTTGGGCTTACGAATGCACCTGTAGTGTTTATGGCTCTTATGAATCCGATTTTTCACCCTTACCTTGATTCTTTTGTGGTTGTATTTGTGGATGATATCTTAGTCTATTCACGCTCGAGACACGACCATGCAACCCATATTGAGATCATTCTGAATACACTAAGAGAGAATCAGATTTATGCTAAGCTCAGTAAATTCCACTTTTGGATAAATAAGGTTCACTTCCTTGGTCACATTATTTCTGAGTCTGGAGTTTCAGTTGACCCTGAGAAGGTGAGTTCTGTAATTTATTGGGAGCAACCCAAGAACGTCTTTGATATTAGGAGTTTCTTGGGGCTTGCTGGATATTATAGACAGTTCATTCAGGAATTTTCAAGCCTAGCAGCACCGCTTACAACTTTGACCAAAAAGGGTGTGAGATTCGATTGGTCAGAACCTTGTGAAGTATCTTTTTAGGAACTGAAGGGCAGACTAACTTCAGCACCGATACTGATCTTACCAGAGCTAGGCAGAGCTTATACGGTCTATTGTGACACATCTAGTATCGGTCTTGGGGCTGTCTTGATGCAGGACGAGCGAGTCTTTGTGTATGGTTCTCGTCAGTTAAAGCCTCATGAATGAAATTATCCAACGCACAACCTCGAGCTCGCAGCGGTTGTACATGCCTTACGCTGTTGGAGACACTATTTGTTGGGAGAGAATTTTGTGGTATTCACTGACCACAAAAGCCTCAAATATATCTTCACTCAGCGGGATCTAAATCTCAGGCAATACAGGTGGGTTGAGTACCTGAAATCCTATGATTTCAAACTGACCTACACTCCTGGGAAAGGAAATTTAGTAGCCGATGCACTGAGTCGGAAAACTCAGTCACAAGTGGTTTAGGAATCTAATGAGGATTGGAAGATGATGGCCCTATTTTCGGAGATTCATGTTGAGGTTCAGGAGGGACAGGGTCAGACTGTTCTCTCAGCCTTAGCGGTGACATTTACTCTTTTGGAATGGGTCAGGGCAAGACAGTTATCAGATCCGGAAGGCCTTGTTCTACAAGAAAGTGTCGCTAATGATGCCTCTACAGATTGGACCGTGGATGAAGGTGATACTTTATTGTTTCATGGATGTGTATGGGTCCCAGCAGACATCATAGAGGAGCTGATGAGGGATTTCCACACCTCAGCATGGGCAGTTCACCCAGGAATCACCAAAATGTATCGTGATTTGCGACGATAGTACTGGTGGCCTAACATGAAGCGGGAGATAACTAGTTTTATCATGCGTTGTTCCACCTGTCAGCAGGTGAAGGCAGAAAATCAGCGTCCGGAAGGGCTTTTGCAGTCGTTGTCCATTCCAGAGTGGAAATGGGACAATGTTTCTATGGACTTTGTAACCAGTTTACCCATGTCACCTTGTGGCAATGATGCAGTATGGGTTATTTTCGACCACCTGACGAAGGTCTCACATTTCTTACCTGTGTGGGAGACCTTCATGGTTGATGACTTGGGAAGACTGTATGTTAAGGAAATAGTGCACCTTCATGGAACACCTCGTTCTGTTGTCTCGGACAGAGATCCTCGTTTTACATCTCGGTTCTGGCAGGGTTTACAGAAGGCCTTGGGTACGCAGGTACTTTTGAGAACGGCCTATCACCAGCAGGCTGACGGACAAACCGAGCAGACTATATAGGTACTAGAGGATATGTTACGTGCCTGTGTTCTCGATTTTGGAGGTTCATAGGAGAAACACATTCCTCTTGTCAAGTTCAGTTATAACAATAGCTTCCAGGATACCCTTGATATGGATCCCTATGGAGCCTTATATGGTAGGCCTTGTCACTCGCCTTCGTGTTGGCTTGAACTAGGGGAGACAGCTGTTCTAGGACCACATCTTATGTAGGAGACTACATAGCAGATACAACTTATTAGGAAGCGTGTGCAGACAGCTCGGTCTAGACAGTAGTCCTATGCTAACAAGCACCGACGACCTCTTGAGTTCGAGGTTGGGAACCGGGTTTTCTTGAAGGTCTCACCCAGGTTGGGGAAAAGACGTATACAGAAGCAGGATAAGCTTTCACCGAGGTTCGTAGGACCCTTTGAGGTGATGAAGCAGATCAGACCAGTAGCTTACCAGCTTGCACTTCCGTAGAGATATCGGGCCATGCACGATTTTTTTCATGTATCTCATCTACGCCGGTACTTTTCAGATCCGACTCATGTTTTTCAGCCTGATGAGGTTGAACTGGATATGGATGCTTCCTTCGAGGAGTATCCGATGCGAATTTTTGACCGGAGCGTGAAGACACTTCGTGGCAGGTCTGTTCCTCTTGTATGGGTGCTATGGAAGCATGGCCGGGTATAAGATGAGACCTGGGAGCGGGAGGTTAATATACGTTCTCAATGGCCGAAGATTTTCATTGATGACACCTCTGTATCCTCGGAAGGCCAACTCGGGGACAAGTTGCCTTAAGGAGGGGAGGTTGTAACAACCCGACTCGTTGGTAAAGGTACAGATCATTAGTTTTGCTTTCAAATCTTTCCTTAAAGCTTTTGTAATGTGTGTAACATCCTAAGGAAGGTCCGGGGAGTGTTCGGGGTTTGTTCGGAGCCTGGGAGTTTGAGAAATGGACTTGAAGACAGTGGCGTACGACCTACGCACGGTCTGCACACGGTTTGGGATAAACCGTGCGGCTGCAGACAGAGGCACCTGTAGGGGCGCACGACCATGCGGACCAGGCCGCATGGCCATACAACTTTTGTCTGGGAGGTAGTGAGGTGCGCACGGTTTGCGCATGGTTTGGGTAAACCGTGCACCTAAACTGTACGACCCTGTTTTGGGTAAAATTACAATTTTGACCTTAAATATCTTTTAAGGATCAGTACCTTTTCTTTTTCCTCCTTCCAGCAGATAGAATAAAGGGGAGACCTCCTTGAGCTCCAAAATCTCTCTCCCTCTTATTTCTTGGTGTATTATTCATCCGGAATCCGATCCTTGATCCGTCGAAGGCATTGGATCACCCTTGGTAAGGATTACCTCACGCACCCTTCTTTCCTCGGTAAATCTTGGTATCTGTTTTGTTATTTTACCATAGGCTCATATGCCCTATTTTCAGGGCATTATACTGGAACTTAGATCTATTACAACCTACTGCGAATCTGAGTTCGATATCAAGTGATCCTACGCCTACAACTCTAATGTAGGTGGTCACATGGTTTCCATTTTGGGTTTTCGTCGTTTTGAGTTTATATCGTCGTGCCATGGTTTCTCTTTCGCCAAACCCCTTATTTATAATGGCTGCTTCATGTCTAAATGACCTGTGTTGTATGAGATTGATGAATCTAACCTTGTTAGGGTGTTTAGATGAGGTATGGACCGGGTGTGGTCAACCATAGGTGATATTCCTTGATATTTGGCCTTTTCTCACCTTTGAACCTTAATGCTATGTCTTGAACGAGATTTTCCATGTTAGGAAAATGAGATGGTTTGGTTAGAGGTTGGCTAAGATGAGATAGCCTGAACCCTTTAATGAATTGAGATGTATGTTTTCCTTATAGTGTGATTGGGAAATGTCATGCTTTGTTAATGTGATATGATATAAGATGGAATGCCTTATATAATGTGATGTGAATGGTTATGCCTTGCTGTGTGGACATGCTTGCGATAACCCATGTGTGGGTGGGAGGCATTCTTACACCGTTCCAGATGATTCTCTGTGTGTGGGCAGGAGGCATTCTTACCCCGTGCCAGATGAACCTCTGTGTAATAGGACGAGAGGCATTTATACCTCGTACTTATATAACCATTATCGGTGGGAGGCATTCTTCCCCATGCCAGCTACATTGCTTATGGACGAGAGGCATGTTTACCTCATGCCAGTGATAACCTATATCTATGTACTCATACCTCTGGTGATTGTTCAGATTACCAGCCATGAGCTGAAGCAGGTAGACCCGCTAGGTGTCCTTTAGGAACCTGAGCGGGAGGGTTGTTTATTACTTTTATTTAATTATTTGCAGTTTACTAGAAACTTTTTATCTTATAACACCTATTTGGATTACACATAGACACTATTGGTGGTGGCCTACTGAGACTTGTCTCACACCCTACCTGGGCTGCCGTTGGCACCCGTGTAGACTTTGCTGCTGCAGGTACTAGTAGGGGAAAGGGCCCTGCTTCAGGTTGTTGATGCACATATGTTCTAGCTGGGGTTCCAGAGCAGAGGACCGAGCTTGGCTAGTGATGCTCGTGGACTACTTTTGTTCTTTGTTCCTTTTTGTATTACTGTATAGCATGTTTTCCATCTATTCTCATTGTATCAGCATTCCATGCATCCATTTTGTATTAGACACTGCCTATGTGGCTTTTGTATATTTATCAGGGTTTCCCTTACTTCTGTTGTTTGGTTCTTATGTTTCCTTTTTTCTCCTATTTATACATTGGTTGTGCTTTCACTATTTAACCACTTGCTGCTATACCACTGTGTACTCTGACATGGAGGTACAGTCTCCCCACTGACTTACCATTACACCCTCGCTGCTAGTCGGCAGCCCCTGTCATATAGGGAGACGAGCCAGGGGTCATGTGGCCAACTGGGCTCAGGGCTCGGGTTGAGGGGAAGCCGGGTCCGGGACGTCACAATGGAAATACCCCATCAAAACCTTCCTTGATAATAAAGGCACAACAAAGCGATTTCGATAGCATAAAACACCCTCCTTGGAGAACAATCACTGGGAAACTGTCTTCCCACCATAAAGAGATTTTCTAATGCTACGAAATTCACCATTAAGATCTTGATCCTGAAGAATCATCTCAAAAAGAGAAGATGTCAACTGAATGCTGGCTAAAGAAACTTCACCCCCTTTCTCTTGGACTCCAATATGAATCTATGCAAAGAGAGCCATCAAATTCTACTCTTTTGAAGATTCTTTCACTACCTGAGTCAGAAGTTTTCTGCTTAACACATATACAATGATATTCCCTTTCCCCGGGGTATAGGCGATGTCAAAGTTGAAAGATTGCAGGTACTCCACCCAACGCCTATAACGAAGATTCAAATCTATTTATGAGAAAATATAACTCAATATTTTTTTGGTCTGAATACACAGTAAACCTTTCTCCAAAAAGGTAGTGCCTCTAACTCTTAAGTACATGCATCAAATCCACAAGTTCAAGGTCGTGGGTAGGATAATTCTTCTCATGTGACCTAAGATGATGAGATCCATAAGCTACTATATGATCACATTGCATAAGAACGTAGCCCAAGCATAAACCCGATGCATCACAAAAGACCACATAGCCCTGCATGGCTTCTAGAAGAGTCAATATTAGCTTAGTAGTCAAAAAACATTTTAGCTCAATAAAATAATTCTAACATTTATCATTCCAAGAAAACTTCACCCCTTCCAAGTCAGAGCAATCATTAGAGAATCCAACTTCAAGAAGTTCTTCACGAACCTATAGTAATATCTGACTAAGCCCAAAAATATCTGAATCTTGAAGACATTTCATGGTTTCTTCCATGTCATAATAGCCTTTACCTTCTCAGGATCAACTGATATACCCCATTCAGACACCACGTGTCCCAAGAATTTGACTTCCCGAATCCAGAAATCACACTTTGAAAGCTTGGAAAAAATTAATGATTTCTCAGAAGACTCAAAACTATTCTTAGTTTATGTAAACAATCCTCATCAGATTTAGAGTAAATAAGGATATCATCCACAAAGACTACCACAAAGGTATCCAGATACTCATGGGAAATCCTATTCATTAAAGTCATGGAAACTATATGAGAATTTGTCAGACCAAAGGTCATAACAAGATACTCATAATGGTTGTACCTGCTCCGAAAGGCAATTTTCTGAATGCCATATTCTGTTATCTTCAACTGATGATAACTGGATCGAATGTTGATCTTTGAAAACCAATTTACCCCTTTAAAATTATCAAATATATCATCAATCCGCGATAATGAATACTTGTTATTTACCATAACTCGATTGAGCTTTTGATAATCAACACATAAGAAAAGGGAACCATCAAACTTCTTAGTGAAGAAAACCAACACTGCCGAGTGTGAAAGGACTTGGGCATATAAAGCCTTTCTCAAGAAGATCATTCAACTAAGAATTCATCTCTTTTAGTTTATATGGTTCTATTCGGTAAGAGGGAATTGAAACTAGTTGAGTACCAGACATTAAGTCAATAGAAAACTCAACTTCCCTTACTAGTGGAAAACCAGAGAAATAAGAAGGAAAAACATCGAGAAAATCGATGACAATTGAAGGGAGATCACCACTCAAAGATTCCCGCTCCAAATAAAAAGAAAACATAGATATCACTTTCCCCAACTTTGGATAAGAAGGTCCGACTCTGTTCTACCTTGGGTCTCATTCTACTTGAAATACAACAGACACACCACTAGGTGTAGTAAGGTAGACCCGCCAAATATAATAATCAATCTGGGATTTATTGGTAATGATTCAATCCATCCCGAATATGACATCAAGAGATTTCATGTCAAGGACTATAAAAATCCAAGATATCTCAACATCAGATAAAGAAAATACACAAGCAGGACTACGAAGACCCTACTCTCTCTTCATTCCAAGGGGTTTAGTAATATTCATTGCACAAGATAAAATCTCCATAGGAAGATTTAGCAGATTAACAATATAGGTTGAAATAAATGAGTGAGATGCACCTGTATCAAATAGATTACTCACTAATGAAAAATCTATAATAATGGTACCACTCACAGTTTCTAGACCCATGTCTTTTTCCTATGAAGAATCTTCCACTGCATGAAGAAGCTTCATTCCAGATACCTATGGATGGAACCCTTTTGTATGTGAAGCATTTGATTACCCCATAGTTTTAGGAGGATCTAATGATCCTGTTCCACTATGCGGAGTATAAAATTTATGGCAGAATCTCTATAAGTGCCCTGAACGTCCGTAGGAGCTATAGTTCTTGGGTGACTCAATGAAAACCCTCCTAGAATGTCCTGAATTTCCACACTGGTAGCAAATCAAAGGACTTATTACTGGCACTATAGGAGGTTTAGAATAACCCTACCATCGAGAACTACCAAGAGAATCATCATGATTTCATTTTACCTTGAAGGAACTAACGTTTCCACTGAGAGAAAAATAAACTCCCGATAACCCTGACTTTCCATCCATGTCCATCTCGACCATCATCGCACTATCCAACACATCAACATAAGTGCAAATCTTCAGCAAGAAAATCTGAGATCATATATCTAATCATAGTCCCAACTCAAACCATTGAGACTTCATCCTCTCATTAGATACAATATCAGGTGAAAACTGTACCAGCTCAGTAAAGCGATTTGAATACTTAGTCACGGTTCTATCGGCCTGCTCAAGCTTGAAAAACTCTACATCCATGGCCAATACCATTGACTCTGGATAGAACTGATTATTGAAAAGAACCATGAATCCTTTCCACTCTAAGCCCTCATGTTTATTTTCTGTCATCGTCATGTCCCATCATCTCCTGCTCAGTCCTTTAAGCACAAAGGCGATACACTTCACCTTGATCATGCCCAGTGTCTCCAAGAACTCGAACAAATGTTCTATCTTTCCTTACCACTCCTCAGCATGTTAAGGATCAGTGGAGCCTTTGAAAACTAGTGGCTTCTGGCGAATGAAATCTTGAGAATGATTTCAGAGAACATTCCCTTGAGGATCCACAGTTGGATCCTAAATGAGGACTAGATGTGGTGCCTATCCCAGAGCTTGGATAGTGCACACAATCACCTCAACTAGATTTGGGTCCACTGGAGGATTTTATCACTGTGGTTCAGCAGTAGATTCCTCTTGGATTTGATTTGAACGTCTTCTCGGAGGCATGATACTACACAACATCAGTAGACAACATTGAATACATTAGATTCACACTCCAACTGAGAAATAAGGGAAATTATTCCCAACAGATGGAACAAATAGATTTGGATTCCACTCTATCCAAATCAAAATAGGGAAAGGACCAGAACTATTCCACAAGACGCCCTTCCCTAACCACCCCTAGTGATTTAAGGTTCATTGTAGTGAGATATGGCCAGCCACTCAATCACAACTACCTCCTAAGTCCTGACAATATTTCAAAAATGCATACTGACTTCAAGACAAAAGTTCAATAGCCTCCTCTGATACCACTTTATCATGAACCAGCCCAGATACCCTGGTAACCTGATAATCGAGCCGGCCCTAACATAGCTCGATGGAAATTCCCGATTCCCACGAGTTGATGACTAGAAACTTCCATCATACAACATGCAAGTGGGAACAAATTTTCCACAAAACACAACAAAAGCAAAAGAAACAAGATGATATGCATAACAAAGGAAGCTCTACTGGGAGTAATGTACCAAAATAAAATAAGGCATAAAATCACAAAGTACCACAACCCAAGCACCAAAACAGAGAAAAAACACCCCAAGTCCCTAAGTACATAACTCACTAAGTCCAAAGTTCAACATATGGAACCACCTCTAAGTGACTCTTTCCCCTTTCTCGAACCTAGAAGGAGATAATCTACAAACACTCGAAGACACAAGTAGGGTGTGAGCTAAAATCCCAGTAGAGTATCACCAAGGATTCCATAATAGTTTCCAAATATAGATTAACCAAAAGAATTATTTCAATTTTAAAATAAAATAGGTTTGTCATTTTAAATCATTTTTAAACAAATCATGCTATATAGTTCAAATGATGGAAAGTACTTTAAGTAAAGGATTTACAAATGATGGAATATTTCTAAAACAATGGCTTAAATATAACATTTATACAAAAAAATTTATATAAATCCATAAGGCATGTAAAGTGGTTTTACAACATTGGAATACATTTATATCTCAAATATAAATAACAAGAAAGCAACATGGTCATCTTCAAAAAGGTACGATAGTATTTCCGACTATAGGACTCTGCACTCTCTAAGTGATCTCAACAATATGTGTATACACACGTCCCTTTGAAATAGTCCAGAGGTGACTTGTCACCCTCCCATTGTGGAAGTGACCCATCACATGTATGTTTTATAATGTTGTAATAACATAGAGTGTGTCCAGATAACTCACTAACTACCTAAGGATTTCATGTTATCTTATATAATCAATGATGAAGAATTTATTTTAAGACCGCTTAAAATACAATTAAATCCCATTCTCCTATTTTAAAATGTCAATTTTCCATTTTAAAACCAAAAAGGGTTTTAATAATAAACATTCCTCTTTCACAAGATAAAACCAGTGGGTTTCTATCAAAACATTTTAAGCCATTTTCACAAGTTTGAAATCCATTAAAAACCAATTCCATCAATTTTCACAATTCATTTCCACAATTAAATTCAACAATTTAATTGAAATCATTTCCATCAAATCCAAAATTTAAATTAAACAATTTAAATTCACCAATTTCTATAAACACACCCCAATTTAATGGAATTTGGGTTTTTCTCAATTTCCATTCCAAAACCATTTCAAATATCCCAATTCATTGGAATCGAGTTTTATCAAATCAATTGAAAACAAGTTTGATCAATTGAATTTAAATCAACAGTTGAAATAAATCAAGAAATTCAAAGGTAATAAATTTGGCTATACGGGATAGAACCGCATACCTTTTCTTGAAACTCAACACTCGCAACGACACCCATCAATGAGAGAGAATGTGTAGAATACCTCAAATAACAACCTAGAGGTGATATCCAACAAAATGGGTTATAGATCCATCAATTTAAGGATGATACATTGAAAACCCAAGAGAGGAGAAAGATAGAAAGACATGGAATGAGGAAAAATGCTTACTCGGGAATCCTATCGCAAGCGCAACGACGATCGAATGCTAAAAAAATGGATCAATAAGGGTTGGAAGGCTTCAATATCACCTAGGGAAGGCCTTAGGTCGAGAGAGTTGAAACTGGAGAGGATCCAAAAGGAAAAGACCAGCCGCACTGCTTGTTTAAAAACTGCAGTTGGGGTATTACATGACGTGTAATCCCAATACACGTCGTGAAATACTTAATTTTCATAACTTCTGAAAAACGAATCACCTTGACTTAAATTTCAACACTCTGAATTAAAAATAGATATTTAAATCTTTCACGACGTGTAATTCCTCTTCATGATGTGTACTTGACAGCATGAAACCTTTCACGACTTGTATCCTGAAACTATTACACGACATGTAATCCTATGGAAGTCTACAAAAAACCCTATTTAAAGCAGAAAAATCTGGAACAAGTCTGTGACTTCACCATCATAGGTATCCTCCTAAGTCAACCTCAACCATACTAAGTCAAAAAATAGAAAAGACACAAAAATGTTTAAGTCATACCTGTCATGAAGGTAATAGGATGTTACATACTAGATCCAATGAACTCATTTTGATGAATTCATTCTCAATCTGCATTACTCAAACTCTGCTCAAATGCTCAATATGATGGAATTAATATTATGAACCCATTCTTAATCTAAAAAACTCAAACTTTTCTCAAATGATCAATATGATCTTCTCAATATGATCTTGCTCAATTCGATAAACAAATATCCAACTATATGATCCTACTCACGAGATCTATGGCCAGAAATGATTTTTACTTGATTTTTTCTATGCTCCGCCTTTTCCGCTTGCGTGAAAAGTCACCCATAAATGAATGATCAGAGAAAGTATTTATAGGAAACTTAGAAAAAAATCAAGAAACTTGAAAACTTTCCCCACTTCCTCAAATTTAAAAAATTCCAAAGATCACTCACATTTAAAATTAATCTTTGACTTCTTCAATCCTTCTTAGATTTCTCTAGGATTTTTGAAAAATTGAATTTCAAGTTTTGACCTCTTCAACTCTTCATAAAACTTATGGGATATTATTTTTGAGTCTTCTTCATAATTAGATCATTATGAATCTATTTATTTATCAACTCATTATGAATATGTTTCCTTCTTAGATTATTACGAATTTGTTTCCTTCTTAGCTCATTACAAATCTGTTTTCTTCTCAGCTCATTACAAATCTATTTTTTTCTTATCTAATTAATATTTTTGTTTCTTTCTCATCTCATTATGATTTTTGTTTCTTTCTCATCTCATTATGATTATGTTTCCTTCTCAGATCATTATGATTTATTTTTCCTCCTCATCTCATTATGATTTTTGTTTCCTCTTCAGCTCATTACAATGGAAATCCCAATACAATGGAAATACCATTACGATGATTTTTCCATAATGATAGAAAGTATTCAATGATGTATTCACTTAACAAGTTTGAACTTCTTTAAACTTCACCAGCTTCACACATTGTAACTTCTGGATCCGATCTTCTGTGTTTGGTACTTATGGATCCGATGAAAAACTTTATCCTGATCATTGGAATCGATTCAATCATTACAATTCCTCTATTTCTTCAAAATATTTTATCATGAGTATGTTTCATGATTTATGAGAACTTCTTGACCAACAAAGCATCATCTGATTTTGATTAGAAATTTTGAAAACTTTATAACTTCTGAATTCACAATCTTATTTCAAAACTCTTCAGCAACAATATGAATTTTTCAAACAACAACATTTGTCTTTCTAACAAATCTCATTATAATGGACCAGGTCGAATTCTTGAATAACAAAAACATTCTTATACAAAAAGGTTAGTTGTCAATAAATATAAAAACTTTGTTAAAATAGTTTCTCACAATGGTTATTCAATTTCCCCTTTGTATTTGTTGACAACCATTGTTAACAACTTTTCAAACTCTCAGAATTTTTTCACAATTCAAATTTTGTAAAAAAATCAAGTTTTTTGATTTTTATCAAAACATATCCTTTCTCAAAAGAGAGTGTTTTGACACCAAACTACTGGATAAAGTAATTTTTTGAAGGAATTCCATCCCTTGGTGGAAATCAAATTTTGTGTCCATGTAAAGATAAAATATCCCTCACTTTTATTTTTCTCTCAGTTTTCCTTTTCTCTCCCCCATTTTATGATAATCACAACTTTAGATTCATAGAAGAAAGATAAGAAAAAACTTCTTACAAAGTATAAAGTTGTTATTTTCTCCCCCATTTGTTAATATAATCCAAATCATGGTGTGGGTACTTCCTTATAAGGTTTAAGAAGTTGTGGAAGGAGGCTGAACATGAAGTTACAGTTTCAATTCCACAAACCTTTCTTTTAGTATTGCTTTTGTAAAGATATCAGAAATATGATACTTTGTTGAAATGTATTTCAGAAAAACATCTCTTACAAAAGCTTTCGATTTTATAAAGTGAAACTTTATATCAATATTTTTTGATCTTGAATGTTGGACAAGATTTTTAGAAAGATCAATTGCACTTTGATTATCACAAAGTATCTTCAATGGTTTAGAAACTTTTACTTTCAGATCTTCCAGCTGAACTTTCATCCATAACATTTGAGTACAAGCTTGAGTAGCCACAACATATTTAGATTCAACTGTGCTCAAAGTTATTGAACTTTGTTTCTTATTATGCCAACTCACACAACTTTCAACCAAGAAAAATGTTCCCCACGAGGTTGATTTTCTATCATTACAATCTCCAGCCCAATCGACATGAGTCAAACCATGAAACTTCATCTCACCGTTTCTTTTGTATAGAAACCCATGTTTAGCTGTTACTTTGACATATATCAAAATTCTTTTTGATGCCAAAATATGTGGTTATTTTGGATTACTTTGATACCTGACACACAAAGTCACAACATAAATAATATCAGGTCTTGAGGCTGTAAGGTAAAGTATAATTTCTATGAGATTTTGAAAATCTTTTTGATTCACATTTTTTCCAGATTCATCTTTATTCAACTTTGTGCTCACTAAAAAAAGAGTAGAAACTTATTTGGATTCTTTCATCCCAAAATTCTTTAACAATTCTCCGAAATACTTTTCTTGAGATAAGAAAATGCATTTTTATTTTTGTTGAACTTTCAATCCAAGGAAGAAAGTTAATTCTACCAATATTAACATTTCAAAATTCTTCTTCATTTCTTCAGCAAATGTTTTAAAAACATATTCTCTACCCCCCCCAAAAAAATTATCATCCACATAAACAATTACAATTAGAGTTCTAGAGTAAAAATATTTCACATATAATTTGATATCAACTTTTCCTTCAGAAAAGTTCAACATTCTCAAACAATTGTCAAGTTTTGAATACCAAGAACATGGATCTTGTTTCATCCCATACAAAGATTTCTTCAATTTATCCTCATCTAGTAGAAACCCACAAGGCTATTAAATGTAAACTTATTCCTCAATATCACCATTTAAGAAAGTCGACTTTACATCTATTTGATAAAATTTGTCATTTCGATGTGTAACCATTGAAAGAAACATTTTAATAGTTTCTAATCTTGAAATTGCGGTAAAAATTTATTCAAAATCCACACCTTCTACCTATGCATAGCCTTTACAAACAAGTCTTTCTTTGTTTCTTGAAATTTATCCATGCTCATTTAATTTTTTTATATAAACCAACTTTGTTCCAATAATACTTTTATTTTTTGGACATGGAACAAGTTCCTATGTTTTATTTTTCTCAATTTGATCCGACTCTTCATTCATAGCATCCACCCATTCTTTGTATTGAATAAATTATGAAACTAATTCCAATTCAACTTTTGAGATAAGTGATGTCTAATTTTATAATCTAAACTTTCTTCTAGTTTAAATAAGATCCTTCTTATTCTCAATAATGTTTTCAGATTCAACATGTTTTTGTAAGGTATGAAATTTCAAAGTTTATTTCCCAGCTGAACTTTCCTCATCACACGATTATTCTGAATCTTAGTAATGATATTTTTACTTACTTTCACTATTATTAGAAATCTCTAGTTTATCCTCCTCTACATTATCACTAATTTTTTTAAGGAATTATGGTTTTCAATAACTTTCACATCATATGAGTCTACAAACTTTTGTAAAGTTTTGCTCCAACATTTTAAACTTCTTCTATTTGGTGAATAACCCATAAAAGTTTCTTCCTCAACTTCCTCATCAAACTTTCCCAGATCCATATTTTTGATTTTGAGAAAACATGGACTTCTAAAAACATTGAAGTATTTCAATGAAGGGTTTTTTTATACCGCATTTCATAAGAATTCATGTTGGTTTCTAGTCTCAACAAGTATCTATTTTGAATATGTATAACAGTACTAACATCTTCTCTCCAATATAATTTTGAAAGTTTGTATTCTGCCAACATACTTATTCATATTTCCACTAAACATCTATTCTTTATTTATGCTACTCTATTTTGTTGTGTTGTATAGGGAGCACTATATTGATATTTGATACCATGATTTTTCAAATAATTTTTAAAAGTATTGCTTGTGAATTCGGTACCATTATCTGTTATCAGCCTTTTTATGAAAACCCACATTTCTTTCTCAACATATTTTCTAAAGAATTTAAACATTTCAATAGCCTATATCTTGTGCTTCATAAATACGATGTTTTTCATCCGAGTGAAATCATCAATAAAAGTGATAAATTATAAATCTACTTTTGTTGATTGATGTCTCATCGGCCCACATAAATCAGAATGAATAGGCTTAAGTGGTCTGTTATATTTAATCTCAACTCTTTTATGACTTTTGTTAGTCATCTTTCATTTTTGAAAAATTACAAAAACATCTTCTTCTATCTTTTTTCAATTCTGGAAAGTTTCAAATTAAATCAACTTTTAAAAGTTTGTTTATACTTTTATGTGCAAGGTTCCCAAGTCTTTAGTGCCACAATTTGTTTTCATCTTCTACACTCAAGTAATATGAGTTATTGAATTCTCCTATTTGGAAGAGATTCCCACTGGTTCTTTCTCCTTTTGTAATGACTTTTCCATCTTTCACACTTTTGATGATACAAAAATAAAATCTAAAAACTACTTATTTTCCATTATAACAAATTTTAATTACACTAAGTAAGTTATGTTTTAGCCCATAAATAAATAAAACTTTCTTAGATTTCAACTTTTCCGCTTCAATCTCAGTCGTTCTGATTCCTCTAATTTTTAAGAAACTATTATTACCAAAAGTAACTTCTCATCCATAATGAATTTCAACATGTTTCAAGATTTTTGTATCACCTATCATATGTGAAGAACAACCACTATCATGTATCCATGGTTTTTTCCTTTTACTTTCTTTCAAAGTTATCTCAACAACAAAATCTCTTTCTTTAACTCTCTTCTTTTCAATTTTCTTTTCTTCTCTATCATAAGAAAATTATTCAAAAAGGAGTGTCATACATCTTTAGACATAATAACCATCTTGATCACATATTCCACAAACTTTTTCAAAACATTCAAATTGATTTTTTGTTGGAAAGTTTCTAACATCTTGAGAATTCACCTTTTCAACTTTTTGAAAGTTAGAAAAGTTACTCATTTTAATTATTATTTATTCCACTTTTCCCAAATCTTATTCCAGGTATAGATAAGTTATGAAAAAAATTATAATATTTGTGCCCATATATTCCAAAACACCAGAAATAACCATCAAATCTTGATTTTCTATTCAAGAAAGATATTTCTCTATAGAAACTTTATTGAGGTTGGTAACTTCTTTCAGCTCTAACATACTCAGGACGTGGACTATCTTTTCTTTTTAGTGTGTTTTCTACTTTTGTATATTTGATAGGTTTCTCATGTACTTTATCCACACAATATTTCCCAATACCTTTTCTAGAACCTAAAATGTTTAAATAATTAGATGAAACATTAATTTTGGTGAGTGAATATTTCACCTGATTCTTATATTGAGCCTTCTCAGCAACTTTAGAAGTCTTAGCTTTTACTTCCAAGGCTTTGTTGAAGTGTTTATTCATATTCCTCAGGGTATTTTAAAACTCAAGAAGTTTTTTTTAAACTTGTTAAATTCTTTTTCCTTATATTCTAACTTCTTACTAAGATCTTCAACCATCATTCCCTATTCAACAATTCTTAGTTTGTAACTTAAGATATTATGAATGTATTTATACTCCAGTTTATGACCTATTTTCTTCCTTCAGAAACTTCTTCACTATCTTTCTTCATCATTCTGATTTCTTTCTCAAGAGATTTGTTTTGTTCAATACATGCAAGAAGTTCTATTCTGAGATGATACTCTCTATAAGATTCTTCACCACCTTCTTCACTATTCGAGGAATCTTTTTTTTTCTCAACTTTTTCAATGTAGGTTTTCAATTTTTATAAACTTTAATCTTTAGAAGAATTGTTGTTAGTTGAGTCTGATTCAACTTTCTTAATAAAAATACTTCTTTTGTTTCTAGTAAAATTCTTCTTGTATTTATTGCATGACTTTTATTTTCTATCATTTTTGTTTAACTTCTTCCATTAAGGATTTTCATTAGAGTCATCTTGATATTCTCCAACTTTCTTATTGGGGAAATTCATAGAAAAGTGTCCAATTCAACCACACTCAAAAACATTTGAGAGGAAGTTTATATCCATATTTACCTCTTCCTCTCTAACAGTTTTTAAAGATAAGGGACATAATCTTATCATTAAACTCATCATCTTCCTTATCTTCAGACTCACAAGGGCCAGCTTCTTTAACAACTTGAATTTTCATCTTTCTCATAGCTTCAAAATCCATTTCATATTTTATATTCTTTTTAAATATTGGATCTTTACTAATTTCATAATCAATAAGAAAGTTATGAAATTTATCAAGAGATAAATCATCCTTATCTTCTAAAGAGGAAATTTTAGAATCAAACATGTCTGGAAAGTTTCTCAGGAGTTTCTTCATAATTTTATAATCTTCCAGGACATCTCTTATAAGGACCATACCTTATTACATTACATAATCTTGAATTTATTCAATAAATAAATTCCTTTCACATTTAGGATCTTTTCAAGTTTAGGGTTTCAAAGAATTGAGACATAATACAATCATAACATTACACATTATTATAGAGTGGATACCATAAAAACAATATTCATTTCTTCCAAAAATATAAAACTTTTGAAATAAAACACGATTCCTTTAAAAATTTTCACAAATTTTAACATGACTTAATTATTTGTCTTACACATCCTTCTAACCTATGAAAATCATTTAAAAACTTGGTATGAGAACAAAAATCTCAGTAAGGGATATAAAAAGAAGGAAGGAACACAGTAGTCCATGAACACATGTAACATATGAAATCATTTTCAAAAGATATACTTGTCACCCATATATAATTACTTTGTGAAACATGAGATTTAAACAAGATACACACAAAAAATAAGAACATAAATATAACTATAAAGGTATATTGGTGAATTACTTAAATAATCTTGTAACCTTCTCATCTACCTTATAATTTTTAACCCTCACGGCTACCTTACAATTTGTGTAACCATCACAGTTACACTTGGAGTAACTATACGGCCTACCTACAACTTAAACATACCCAATTCATTGGATGTATATATATTTCCCACACTTTATCATAAACAATGTCCAAGAATTATAACATAATCATACAACATGAATAATTTCATAAAAACATTTCTTTTGAATGTTGTAAAACAGAGTTTTAAAAGAGGATTTTAAAGGAAAATCCCCTTAGAAATATCATATAATTCAAGTGAGACTTAATAGAGTGGATGGAATATGTATGCACAATGTAAATACACACAATTAAACATAATATAAACAAAACCCATCACACAAAAAATTTTAATACCACATAAATAACAAAGTAGAAGGTTAACCCAAAAAATGGAAATCTAGTTAAGAATTCCCTTACCTCAGGGTTGTATTACTTCAAAATTGTTTAAAACTCTTGTATAATGGTTAAAAGAGTGTTACTATTATCTTAAATAAACATATTCATCTTTATAACATCTTATATGATCATTTTATAATATCATTTCACCCTTTAATTGTTAGTATTTTGTTCCTTCCATTATTTCAAGTGCGTTCTTTGCACGATTTCCATGATGGGTTCATGATGGATGTTCTTGTAAATTGGAAGTGAAACTACAAAATTGGAATGTAATGGTATTTAAATATTTCCATTAACATAAATTATACCATTTATCATTTTAAATTCTGACATGAGTATGATTCATGAGTTAAAACATTATTGATATTTGTTTAGGTTATTTTGGAGATTCTTCAATCGTAAAGATCTTATTTTGTTTCATAAATTAATAAAATGTGTGAAAAATGATTAAAGAACCTTATATAAGTTATAATAAATAACTTATAATCTGTTTCAACCAAAAAAATGGTTTCATGACCAGTCTTGAAGGAAGTAAAAGAATTTTAAATCACATCATCCGTGATGTCGGTAAATCGACACATCACGGACGGTGTTTTAATTCCTTGAATAAATGGGAGAGGAGAAGAAGATGTAGGATCAGAATAATGAATGTAGATGCTCAACATACAAGTTGAGGGTGAATTTTAACTTTAAAAATTCCTTTGAAACCTTTAACCTTAAGGAAAACTATGTTTAACAAAGTTAAACAATGTAAATTCACAAGACCTCTTAGTTATATAAACTTGCTAGGTTCTGAAAATATGGTTCCAAAAATGAAACTTAAGAAAAGTTTACAAGGAAAAAGATTCTACCTTAAATCATATAGAATCTTATTAATCATAGTATACAATTACAAGAAAGTATAAGATAGTTATGCTTTCCTTATTAATCAAAATGCGGCAGAAAATAAACTTGAAACAATACAAGTAACAAGTATGAAATCTTTTAACCCAAAGAGAAGGGTATCCAATAACCTTGGATAAAGGTCCCTTATTTTATACTTTCAAGCAATTCTGTCTTACCCACACCAGGGTAATCCCTCAATAAGAATATCAGAGTCTGTCTTGCTATCCCCGCAAGCCCTCGAACTTTAAGGTAGTCGACACCTCTATCTTCCTATCCCTGAAATCCCTTGATTGTACACAACAACAATCGAAGTCATATGAAGCAAGCTAAACAAGAAGTTCAGTACACACAAGGTATGATATTCTCTCTCTCTAGAAATTAATTTAGTAGCATGTTATCTCTAAATCTTAGAACTGTTGTTGAGCTCTTTCAAATGAGCTCCTATTTATAGGCATTTCTCCAACGGTCGACTCCCTCATCCAATGGTCATATTTTTTCTTGAATCTCGGAGGGACCTGTACATGTGTCACTCAAACAACGGTTAGTTAGAAATAGATTGCATTAAATTATTTCACAAATAAAATATAAGTAAGTAAAATATGATTTCTTAACCAAATCCAATTTTTGGAGTCTATGGAAATAAATTTCGGAGTCTAAGTAAATAAACATTCAGAGTCTATATTACATGGATATTCATATTTTGTTTTTCAAGGAATTTGGAACCTGAATTCTATAGTTTCCGGAGTCTGAATTCCAATGAATTTGGGGTCTGAATTCTGAGGAATTAGGAACCTGAATTCTGAGTAATTTGGAACCTGAATTCTGAGGAATTCTAAACATGAATTCTAAGGAATTTGGACTCTAAACATAAGTATATTAAATATATTCTTAAAAAGTATGAATATGACAATATTAAGAGTATAAGTACTCCCATTGGTACCTCAAATTCACTTGATCTTGATGAAGCTGGGAAACCAGTAGATCAAACATCTTTTAGAGGTATGATAGGAAGTCTACTTTACTTGACAGATAGTCATCCAGACTTAATGTTTTCAGTATGCTTATGTGCAAGATATCAATCAAATCCTAAGGAATCTAATTTAAAGGTAGTGAAAAGTATTTTTTTCTTATTAAAGAGAACCATGGATTTAGGACTCTTTTATACTTCTGGAAATGATTTTTTTAAGAATTTTTTCAAATGATGACTTTGGTGGGTGCAGAATGGATCGGAAAAGTACATCCAGAACTTGTAATTTCTTAGGAGATTAATTAGTTTCTTGGTCATGAAAAAAGCAACACTCAGTAGCACTTTCCACTACTGAAGCTGAATATGTTGCAGCTATAAGTTGTTGTGCTCAAGTTTTGTGGATGCAACACACACTCACATACTATGGTATGAGTTTTACCAAAACAAATTTTTTTTGTGATAATATTAGTGCCATTGACTTAAGTAAAAACCCTGCACATCAATCTTTTTCAAAGCACATAGACATTAGGCATCACTTTCTTAGGGATCACACACAAAAAGGAGATATCATTCTTCAATTTATCAGAACACAAGATCAACTTGCTGATATTTTCACAAAATATTTACCCTTCGATAGATTTGAATATATTAAACAAAAGTTAGGAATGATAACCGTAAGGTAATCTTCCATATTAAATTCTTGTTAAAACCTATCTCCTTACAGTAAGAAACTCCTTTTTATTGGGGGAGTACATTTTGTCGTTAATCAAAATTTTTCGTAGTAAAATTTTTCGTAGTTTAAAATTTTTGTTGTCTAAAATTTTTGTAATCAAAATTTTTGGAATCTAAAGTTATTCAAGAAGAATTTTTCCTCATTATAAATAATTTTCCCTAAGTAATCTGAAAGGTATGTTTCCTTTTCTAAGTTTTCATAATCATATTTTTAATTGCTAGTATTTTCATTTTGTTTTAAATTTTTCGGATTCACTTCTTAAATCCGAATGTTTATCTTAAAAACCTCAAAAGATCGGAATCTATCAAAATCCTTCTTTGGTTATCATCTCAACCATCAGATTTGATCAGAAGTTTTTTCAACCATTGGATCAACCATGGAAGTTGAATCTTTGCCTAAATCGCCTATATAAAGCCCCCCCGATGGTTGTCCCACATCGGTTTTTCAAGCTCTTGTGTGTTGAAGCTTTGCCTCTGTATTTTAAGGCCGTTCCAAATCTTCAAAAATTTCTCAGTTTCGGATGTCTATTGAAGCCTCTCCTTAGAAAGAAATGTCAACTGTTAAGGAAATATCCGAGTGGCAGATATACAGAGAAAGTTTGGTCGATCCGAAGTTTTCTGATAAGTATGACTCTATCATATATAAGAATGTCAAGATGAATGGGTGTGAGAGTGTATGTGTATCAAAACCAAGAGCACAAGATTCGGTGTATCTAGAGTTTATGGTAGAGTTCTATGAAGCAATTAGTTTTTTCAATGAAGGAGGGAAAGATAAATTTTCTTTCAAGTGTTATGGAAAGACCTAATCACTTTCTTACAGCAAGGCAACAAGTCTGATTGGTATTCCTTACGAAGGAGAAGTAGAGTTTTGTACTCACAAATTACCTGATGAATCAGGATCTTTTGATAAGGAGAAGGCAATACAGTGTCTTGGCTTGAAAGGAGTGAAGACTCCGAAGATCATTCATCTCTCTACGAATTTTCGGATTCTTGAATTGTGGGTTCAAGGTTTTATAATTCCAAGGAAAGGGGATAAGGATACCCTAAAGAAGAGTGATATATATTGGATTTCTTGGTGAACCTCAGGAAGATAAACTTGGTTAAGTATATCTTGGTGATGATTGAGAACATTAAGAGTGGAAATATGAAGTCTCACATTATCATGTATCCAACAATCCTTTTAAAGATTATTGTTATTTGTCTATAATCTTTTAAAATTCCACGTAGTTCCAAGACAAGAAATTACAAGGTGATTTTGTTGAGTGATGATACTCTAAAGAGGATGAAGATTGGATTTAATAGTCAATCCAGATAATTTTATGATATTTCTGAAGAATAAGTTGAAGCTTTTTCAAAGAAGCTAGAAGTGGATAAAACTTATAAGAAAGGTGGAAGGAAGAGGAAGTCTAAGGAACTAGAAGAGAAAAGAAAAATCCTTGTTGCTAAGAAAAGTCAGTCAGCACCACCGAAGCTGAAGAAGAAAAAATCTTATCCTGATGAAGTAGTGGCTAAGTGGAGAGAAGATAAGAAGAACTGGAAGGAAGGGGAGCCTAAGTTTGGATTGGACCCTACTGAGTCAAAATACTTAAAGATAAAGGCTGCTGAAGAGCTTGATAAGCAAAGGAAAGAGAAGAAGCAAATGAACAAGTTATCTGAAGCTGAGATTGTACAATCACTTCTCAAAGATGATGAGAAAGCATCTGAACAAATTCCAGTACCAAAATCATTTTTGATAGAACCATTACCAGAGACTCCAGGAAAGAAAGTGGTGGTTCCGGAATCGCATCAAGAAGAAGAAATTACTCAGGAAGAGGAAGAGGAAATAGAAGAAGAGGAAGAAGAAGAAGGCAATGAAACTAATGATATCATAAATCAAGTTGAAGATTATCATGATAAGGAAAGCCCCTCTATAAAATTATCGATCCAGACTTCTCAATCCGAATCCTAAAAAATTGCTACACCAGAAAAAGATGAGAAGGGTGAAGAATAAGTGAATAAGTCAATAGATGATGAAAGTAGTAATCATGAATTCATTCATCCAGAAGATCAAGTGGCTAATGCAGAAAAAGAGGATGTCAAGGAAGATAAGATTGTTCAGCTATCAGATAGTGAACACGAATCTCCCAAAGGACAAGACATCATTTTGAGAGCTGACAAGGGAAAGTAGGTGGTAGTAGATACACTTAGTAAATTAGTTGTGAAGAAGAAAGATGTTGGTGCTTCATCAAAGAGGAAAGATGAGGATATATAAAAAGAATCCTCACCAATCAAACACTTAGATTCAGAATCATCTTCCCTTGGACATGATTTTGTTGTTCAGTCTTTGAAGAAGCTGGTTGGTACTATTCCCTTATTCCAAGCATAGACTCAAGATGCTAGATGCTTCAACATATGATAAATCCGAAATCAGATTCAGTTTCTATGGTGATGAAAAAATGTGTTTCTCTAGAAGCCAATTTCAAAACCTTCCTTATTGGGTATGAGGCTCATAAAAGATCCTGTAAGAAGATGACAAGCTGTTCAAAGAAGACAATTTAAGAAATGAGAATCTTTGATGAATTTCATGATAATGTCAAGGATGATTTTGACACCAAAGATGTGAAGATCAATGATCTTACTAATAGTTTTGAGGAAAAGTTAAGCCTAGAACAGACTACTCGGAAGCAGGAGGTCAAAGATCTAAATGGAAAGATTAATTTTGTATCCATGAATTGGAAGAGGGAAAGGTATATTAGAATAAAGATTGAATATAAGCTTGTTAAGAAAGAAGAAATGTTGAAAGTTCAAGAAAAATCTCTTAAAGCCCAGAAAGAGAAAATTCAAGCCTTAGAGAAGAAAAGTGAAGATTAGGATCAATTGCTTAAGCATGCAGAAGAGGATTACAAGGATCTCAAGAAGCTAAAAACCACTATGAAGAAGATAATTCCAAAGGAGAAAGAAGGATAATTTCTTTACATTTCGATCTTTTGTTGTAATTTTCATTGTACAAATTATTTCAACATTAATGAAATTTTGGTTGTTCTTTATATATTTTATTTGTGGCTGTTTAGCACTAATGTTTTAGGTACCAATATTTTCTTTCTATTATCTCTGTTCCTTTTTGAAAATCACAAAGGGGGATAAAGTAATGATAAAAAGAATTCTAAGTAAGAAGAAATTTCCCTAAGTAAGGGGGAGTTCATATAGAGGATAGTTCTTATCAATTAAGTTTTTCGAATGCAAGATTATGGAAAAAATCATTTAGGAAATCAAGAATATGATCCTTAGTGATTCCAAAGCCTAAGGGGGATTTATTCATATTCAATTTGATCCATAAGTAAAGGGAGATAAGTTTTTATTATCAAGTCAATAAAATTTCTAAGTCCTTAGATTATTTTTCATAAGGATGTTTGTGCTTTCCAAAAAGGGGGAGATTGTTGAGTCAATAAGGTTTCCTTATGAATTTTCCATTCCTTTATGTTTTGAAAATAACAAATATTCTATATCAATTCAAATTTTATTTCCCTAAATTTTTATCTTAATAAGGAAATTTTCCTTCCCCAAGGAAATTTTCTCCTTACCTTTGTCTTCATTGATCATGTTATAGTTTCTCTAAATCTAACTCATTTTATTTATAAGTGTTAAATTCATTTTTATATCTAAAACCTCAGAATCCTATAAATACTTAGATATAGAGTATTCTATTTTCAGGTTCTGATTTCAGGTTCTGAATTCTCTGAAATTCAGATTCTGAATTCTATGAAATTTAGATTCTGAATTCTCTAAAATTCAGATTCCGAATTCTTTGAAATTCAGATTCCAAATTCTCTAAAATTTAGATTCTGAATTCTCTGAAATTAGGGTTCCAAATTATTCATAATTCAGGTTCCGAATTCCTCAGAATTAAGAGTTTGAATTCCTCAGAATTCAGGTTCCGAATTCCTCAGAATTCAGGTTCCTAATTCCTCAGAATTCGGGTTCTGAATTCCTCAGAATTGGGGTTCTAAATTCCTCAGAATTTGGGTTCTGAATTCCTCAGAATTCGGGTTCTGAATTCCTCAAAATTCGGGTTCAGAATTCCTCAGAATTCGGGATCTGAATTCCTCAGAATTTAGACCCCAAATTCATTGGAATTAAGACTCTGAATTCTGAGGAATTCAAAACCTGAATTCTGAGGAATTTGGAACCTTAATTTTAGAGAATTAAGAATCTTAATTTCAGAGAATTCGGAATCTGAATTTCATAGAATTCAGAATCTGAATTTCATAGAATTCAGAATCTGAATTTTAGAGAATTCGGAATCTGAATTTCAACGAATTTGGAATCTGAATTTCAAAGAATTCAGAATCTGAATTTCAGAGAATTCAGAACATGAATTCAGAACCTAAAAATAGAATACTCTATATCTAAGTATTTATAGGATTATGAGGTTTTAGATATGAAACTGAATTTAACACTTAGAAATAAAATGGGTTAGATTTAGAGAAATTATAACATGATCAATGAAAACAAAGGTAAGGAGAAAATTTCCTTGGGGAAGGAAAATTTTCTTATTAAGATAAAAATTTAGGGAAATAAAATTTGAATTGATATAGAATATTTGTTATTTTCAAAACATAAAGGAATGGAAAAGTCATAAGGAAACCTTATTGACTCAATAGAATATTGATGAGGAATTTTCCATGAACATTAGAACAACTAGAACATACAAGATTCTGGAGATTTCATGCCTCTTGGATAAGAGGAGGTGAGGAAAGAAAAAGAAAATAAAGGAACTCAAAATAAAATAAGAGTTGAAAAATCCCTTATGAAATTTCGGTAGCCTAATGACGTCGCTTAAAATTTCATAAAATATTTTGATGAGAGAAAAGGGGTCTATAATCATTATTACATAACTTGGGAAGTAATGGGGATATGGAATGGAATATACCAATATAAGATAAATGGAATTAAAAAGAATAACATAAAATGAAATAAAAGAAAGAAAACAAAAGAGGATGTTTACCTCTTGATATCTTCTCCTTGAGATCCTTCTTAAGGCCTTTGGTTTTGGCCTTTTGGTGAGACCAATAGCTCTAGGATGTGGGGAAGATCCTTGGGAGAAGTATTGGTCCAAACTTAGTTAAGGATCAAGTCTTTAAAGGTGTGGGAGGAAGAGGGAAATGAGGGTGGTATTTATAGTGGAGGAGAGGAGGTATTTTACATTATTTTAATCATTATTATAATATTTTTTCTCAAGAATATGAATAATCTTAATTCATGTGACCCCAAATAGTAATAATAGAATGTGAGTTCAAACCAAGTGGTCTTACATCACTTATGGTGTCATAAATAGTATATTTAACTGATAATTTGAATATACAACATTTTACAATATTTCACCATTCATAAAAAATTATGGAATTTCAGAAAATTCCAAAAAATTAACCCTAACCATTTCTTGACGTGTAGAATTCAAAAATGAACTCCATTTTTTAAAAATAATTTTCTAAATATTATTAATTTAATTTTTAAATAAAATCTACTTTATTCAAAAATTAACAATTTTAAATCTATAACTGCTTTTATATCACATTGAAAAATTAACCAGGATGTCATTATCTTGAATCCTTAAGAAAATAAAATAATAATATAATTTACTATTTATTAGGGTCATGTTACTATTCATATTACTATTCATAAGGGTATGCTACTATTCACCAAAAATCAATTTGGTTCTATCAGACTCCAAATAACTTATTGAAAACAATTGTAAATGACCATTTTTCAAAATTCAAAACATAGAAGTGGAAAAATTATTTTTAAAGGCCAGTTAAAAATATCTACTTAAAAAAATGTTTCATGCATTTCAAATTATTTTTAAAACCTTGGGGTGTTACATTATCCCAAACTTCTAGAAATTGAATCCTCACAATTTTATTTACTTATTTAAACAAGTGAGGTTACCTTTCCCTCATAGCATTTCAGACTCCCATGTTACTTATTCTACCATGTGGTTTCTCCAAAAAACCTTTACCTGGTGGATTACCTTATTCCACAATACCTTTTCCCTTCGCTCAAGAATCTGAATTAGTTTCTCTTCATAGGAAAGGTTATCTTCTACCTAAACTACTTATGGGCTCAAGACATGAGTTGAATCTGTAACATACTTCCTCAACATCGAAACATGAAAAACATTGTGTACCTAAGACAAACTCAGAGGCAAAGCTACTCGGTATGCAACTGGTCTAACTTTCTCCAGAAATTCAAAAGGACCGATGAACTGCGAACTTAACTTTCCTTTCTTACCAAAACACATAATACTTTTCCAAGGAGAGATTTTAAGGAAAATATGGTCACCTACCTTAAGAGAGAATTCTTTCCTTATATTATCTGCATAACCTTTCTACCTACTCTAAGTTGTCCTCATTTTCTGCTGGATCATCTTCACTTTCTCATCCACTTCCTCTACTAATTCTAGCCTCAACAACTTTCTTTCACCGATTTCATACCAAAATGCTGGAGTCTGACACCGCTTCCCATACAAAGACTCAAAAGGTTCCATCTGTATATTGGAATGAAAACTGTTATTATAAGAAAGCTCAACTAAATAAAGATGATGATACCAAATTCCCTAGTAGTCCATTGAACATGCTTAAATCATATCCTCCAAAGCATGAATCGTTCATTCTGATTTCCCATCTGATTGAGGATGAAAATTTGTACTAAAATTTAACTATGTAACCAATGACTTCTGATGTACCTTCCAAAAGTTAGAAGTGAATCTGGGATCTCGGTTAGATACAATGGAAAGAGGAACTCCATGTATCCTAACAATCTCTTTGAGGTACATTCCAGAAAGCTGATCCAAAGACATTGTATCTTGCATAGAAAGAAAATGTGTATATTTTGTCAGCCGATCAATAATAACCCAAATCACATTATTACCTCAATAATTCTTTGGTAGTACCACCACAAATTCCATGGATACATTCTCCCATTTCCACTCTGGAAATGGAAAAGTCTGAAGAACCCCCTTCGGTAATTTCCACTCTACTTTAACCTGTTGACATGTCAAACATTTCATGGTAAAATCAGCAATATCTATTTTCATTCCATCCCACCAATAATACTCCTGAATGTCTCTATACAACTTAGTACTACCAGGATGAACTGAAAATGGAGAACTATGAGCTTCACACAACAAATATTTCTTCAACTAAGAATCACAAGTCACAAACAACCTTTTTCCAAATCTTAAAACACAATCTTTATCAAGGTTAAATTTTGGAAACTTACCCATTTTAACCAGTTCTACATTTTTATGTAGCTCATGGTCTTCCTTCTGTGATTGTTTAATTCTATATGATAATGATTATTGCACTGAAACATGAAACAAAACATATGTATTCTCTGTAATAACAACTTCTAAGCTAAAATTCATCAAATCATTAATCAAGGGATCATGATCCAAATGTAACATGGTTGATGATGCATAATGTTTTCGACTCAAGGCATCCACCACTTTGTTTTCTTTTACTGGATGGTAATTGATCATGCAATCATAATCTTTTATCAGTTCAAGCCATATTCTCCTCCTCATGTTTAATTCCTTATGAGTGAATATATACTTCAGACTTTTATGGTCAGTATATATTTGACATTTGGCTCTGTATAAATGATGCCTCCAATTTTTTAAAGAAAAAACCATAGATTCCAATTCCAAATCATGTGTGGGATAATTTAACTCATGAGGTTTTAGTTTTCTTGAATCATAAGAAATTACCTGATTATTCTGCATCAAAACACAAACAAGTACCTTCAAAGAAGCATCACTATAGATGACAAACTCACCATTTCGGGAAGGTAAGGCCAAAACTGGAGCATTCACCAATCTCTTCTTCAGTTCCTGAAAAAAATCACATTCTTCTGTCCAAACAAATTTAACCCCTTTTCATGTTAACTTAGTTATCAGGCTAGATAAACGTGCAAAGTTATTAACAAAACGTCAGTAATAATCTGCTAATCCAATAAAACTACGAATATTTATAACATTTGTAGGTATTTTCCATTCATCAACCACTCTTTTTTGGTAGGATCAGCTATTATTCCATCCTTATTTACAATGTGCCCAAGAAAAAAAATCTGTTGTAACCAGAAATCACACTTCCTGAATTTTCCATACAGTTTCTTTTCCTTTAAGGTTTGTAAAACAACCCTTACATGTTTTCATGACCTTATTTACTCTTAGAAAATACCAGAACATCATCAATAAACACAACCATAAACTTATCCAAGAACTCATGAAATATTATATTCATAAGATTCATGAATACAACAGGTGCATTAGTTAATCCAAACAGCATAACAACAAATTCATAATTCACATATCTAGTAGAAAATTCTATTCTTGGGATGTCATCCTCCTTCACCTTCAGTTGATGGTATCCAGATCTCAAGTCAATATTGGAAAAGTACTGAGCTCCCTAGAGCTGATCAAACAAGTCATCGATATGAGGCAAAAGATACTTGTTTTTAATAGTGATGTTATTCAATGTGCTATAGTCAATGAAAAGTCTCATGGAACTATCTTTCTTTTTAATGGAAAAAATAGGAGCTCCCCATATTGAAGTGATAGGATGAATGAAGCCTTCATCAAGCAAATCCCACAACTGATTTTTCAATTTAAGAAGTTCTATTTGAGCCATACGATATGGGGGTTTTGAAATTGGCTTAGCATTAGGAACTAAGTCAATTTTGAATTTGACTTCCCAATCAGGTATGACACTGGGTAACTTATTAGGAAAAACATCAAGGTATTCATTTACCACTGGCATATCATTAATATGACCAGTTCCCTTTTTCGCAACAATATGAGCAAGATAAATTTCATTTCCATCTTTCAATAGTTCTCAACTTCCTGACATGTTATCACTTGTATGGGTTCTTTCTTATATACAAACTGAAACTCTTTCTAAAAAACAACTTTTTTATCTCTACAGTCAATATTAGCATGATAAATAGAAATCCAATCCATTCCTAGAATAACATCAAACTCAACTAAGGAAAAACAATAAGGTTTGAAGGTAAAGTCTTTCCACAGAACAGAATAGAAAGATTCTTATAATTCCTCTTTACTATAATATTTCCCCTTGGTGTTTTAATAATATGTTCTGGTCTCATTTTTTGAGGTGATATTTCCAATTTACCAAAAAATTTATCAGAAATAAAGGAATGTGTAGACCCTGTATCGAACAAAACTTTAGAAAAATCTAAGTAAACAAACAAAGTACCTGATACAACTTAATTGGATAGCCCAAGATCTCCTGATGTAGCTGAAAAGGATCTCACTATACCTTTCTACTTATAGTCTGGCTTCTTTGCATCATTTGGATCTCTCTTTGGGCAGAAATTTTTATAATGACCCATTTCACCACATTTAAAACACTTTACAGTTTGATTACCAATATTAGTCTTAGGATCATTTTCATTAAAATCTTAGGCCATATGTCCAAACTTACCACATCGAAAACACTTCCTAGTTTTAGTAAGACATTCCCTAGGGTGCTTCTTGCCACACTTTTCACAAACTAGAAATTTGATTTTCTTACCATCAGATTTCTTTGGTTGATTTTTACCCATCTCTTTCCATCCAGACCTCTTCTTATCCTTGTTTCCAAAATGCACGTGATCATCAAAAAAATACATCTCTACCCTCTCACCACATCATAAAAGTTTCTCATAACTTTTGAATTCACAGGAGGCCAACACCCTTCAATACCTTGACTTCAATCCTAAGTAAAAGAAGTTGATTTTATATCAAGATATAGAATAAGATTTGGAGAATAAATTGCCAGACAAGTGAAGTTCACTTAATACACAACCACTGAATCCTCCTCCTTTTACTTCAATTCAAGAAATTTCTTCTCTATCCTAAGTTGCACCACCTTAAGAAATTATTTTTCAAGGAAAAGTCTTTTAAATTCATCCCACTCTAAGGCATCAATATCCTCTCTATCCTTGATATTCCTTACCATTGACCACCACTGATCATCTTCACCTTCAAAATGATAAATGGAAAGACTTAACTTTTGATTATCTAAACATACCATAACATCGAATATATTTTCAAGGGAATTAATCCATCCTTTAGCTGTTACTGGGTTAGAAGATCCATTGAAAGAAGGAGGGTGTTGTCTCATAAAATGTTCCACTATTGTCATGTTTCGTTGTGGTACCTCTGGTTATTCTCTTTCATGGATGCCACCACTATTTATTTCCTATGTTAGCTGATCCATTACTATCACAAATTGGTCGGTTCCAATCCCTACCATTTTGGGCTGTAGATTCGGAAGGATGTCGTTTCATCGGTGCCTCTCCTCTTCAGCTTCTCTGTTTCTTCTACGAATAACCATTCTGAACAAACATAACTTAATCGAAGAAATATTGTAATATTTAAATTCTATAACATTTCAAATTAACCATAGAGTAAAAAACATTTATGGTATTATATTAACATCATCCTAATCCCTAAAGTTATCTAAACCATCCTCTGATACCAACTATAAGGACCCGACCTCATTATATTACAAAATATTGAATTTAGTCAAGAAATAACTTCCTTTCACTTTGAGGATCTTTTCAAATTTATAGATTTAGAGAATTGTGACATAATACAATCATAACATTACACATTATTTCAGAGTGGATACCATAAAAATAGTATTCATTTCTTCCAAAAATATAAAACTTTTGAAATAGAACATGATTCCTTGAAAAATCTTCATAAATTTTAACATGGATTACTTATTTGTATTACACATCCTTATAAACTATGAAAATAATTTAAAAACTTGGTATGAGCACAAAAATATCAGTAAGGGATATAAAAATAAGGAAAGAACACATTAGTCCATGAACACTTGTAACATATGAAATCATTTTCAAAAGACATACTTGTCACCCATATATACTTACTTTGTGAAACATGATATTTAAAAAAGATACACAAAAAACATAAGAAAATAAATATAACCATAAATTTATATTGTGTAATTACTTACATAATTATGTAACCCTCTCAACTACCTTATAATTTGTAACCCTCACGACTACCTTACGATTTGTGTAACCATCGCAGTTACACTTGGAGTAACCATACGGTCGAACTACAACTTACACATAACCAATGCATTGTATAGAGATATATTTCCCACCCTTTATCATAAAAAATTCCCAATAACCATAACATAATAATACAACATGAATAATTTCATAAAAACATTTCTTTTAAATGCTGTAAAACAGAGTTTTAAAAGAGGATTTTAAAGGAAAGGACCCTTAGAAATATCATATAATTCAAGTGAGACTTAATAAATTCGATAGAATATGTATAAAAACTGTAAATAAACATAATTAAATATAATATAAACAAAACCCATCAAACAAAAAATTTTAATACCACATAAATAACAAAGTAGAAGGTTAACCCAAAGAATGAAAATCGGGTTAAGAATTCCCTTGCCTTGGGTTTGTCTTACTTAAAAATTGTTAAAAACTACTATATAATGGTTAAAAGAGTGTTATTATTATCTTACATAAACATATTCATCTTTATAACATCTTATATGATCATTTTATAACATCATTTTACCCTTTAATTGTTATTATTTTGTTCCTTCCATTGTTTCAGGTGCATTCTTTACATGATTTCCATGATTGGTTCATGATGGATGTTATTGTCAATTGGAAGTGAAACTACAAAATTGTATTGGAATGGTATTTAAATATTTACAGTAACATAAATTATAACATTTATCATTTTTAATTCTGACATTAGGATGATTCATGAGTTAAAACATTATTGATATTTGTTTAGGTTATTTTGGAAATTCTTCGATCGTAAAGATCTCATTTTGTTTCATAAATTAATAACATGTGTGAAAAATGATTCCAGAACCTTATATAAGTTATAATACATAAACTATAATCTGGTTCAACCATAAAAATGGTTTCATGACCAGTCTTTAAGGATTTAAAAGAATTTTAAATCATATCATCCACGATGTCGGTAAATCAACACATCACAGACAATGTTTTAATTCCTTGAATAAGTGGGAGAGGAGAATAAGATTGATGAGTAATTTTACATGAACATGAGAACATAAAGAATATAAAAGATTCTAGAGCTTTAATTCCTCTTGGATAAGATTATGTGAGGAAATAAAAATAAAATAAAGGAACTCAAAATAAAATAAGAGTTGAAAAATCCCTTATGAAATTTCGGCAGCCTAACGACGTCGCTTAAAATTTCATAAAATATTTTGATGAGAGAAAAGGGATATCTCATCATTATTACATAATATGGAAAATAAGGTGGATATGTAATGACATATCTCAACATAATCCAAAGGTAATTAAAAAGAATAACATAAAATGAAAAAAAAGAAAACAAAAGAGGATGTTTACCTTTTGATCTCTTCTCCTTGATATCCTTCTTAAGGACTTTAGTTTTGGCCTTTTGGTGAGACAAGAAGCTCTAGGATGTGGGGAAGAGCCTTGGTAGGAGTATTGATCTGAACTTAGTTAAGGCTCAAAGCTTGAGAGGTGTGGGAGGAAGAGGGAAATGAGGGTGGTATTTATAGTGGAGGAAGAGGGAAATGAGGGTGGTATTTATAGTGGAGGAGAGGAGGTATTTTACATTATTTTAATCATTATTATAATATGTTTTCTCAAGACTATGAATAATATTAATTCATGTGACCCCAAATAGTAATAATGGAATGTGAGTTCGAACCAAGTGGTCTTAAATCACTTATGATGTCATAAATAGTGTATTTAATTGATAATTTGAATATACGGTATTTTACCGTATTTCACTATTCATAAAAAAATTATAGAATTTCATAAAATTACCAAAAATTTACCCTAAACATTTATCGACATGTAGAATTCAAAAATGAACTCCCTTTTTTGAAAATAATTTTCTAAATATTATTAATTTAACTATTAAATAAAATCATACTTTATTCAGAAATTAACAATTTTAAATATATAACTGCTTTTATATCACATTGAAAAATTAACCAAGATGTCATTATCTTAAATAATTAAGAAAATAAAATAATAATACAATTTAATATTCATTAGGGCCCTATTACTATTAATATTGCTATTCATAAGGGTATGTTACTATTCACCAAAAATCAAGTTTGTTCTATCAGACTCCAAATAACTTATTGAACACAATTGTAGACGACCATTTTTTGAAATTCAAAACATAGAAGTGAAAAAATTATTTTTAAAGGCTAGTTAAAAATATCTACTTAAAACAGTGTTTCTTGCATTTCAAATTATTTTTAAAACCTTGGGGTATTACCTCTCTAAATCCTCTAATGTTGCAAACAATTTCATTTACCCTGGTAAAGTATTCATCAATACTTTCTTGATATCTCATTATGATGTATCCATACTTACTGTGCTAGATTTATAGATTTTCTTCTTTCACTTTAGTATTCCCTTCACAAATAGTTTCCAGCTTGTACCACATACTTTTTTAAGTATTGGGACCCATAACCTTCTGATAGACATTCTCTGATAAGGACCTAAGGATTTCATTTATAAGCTTTCCATAAAATTCTATATTTCTCTCATCAAAAAACATCATAGGAGAATATTTCTCAATAGGTGGAACACCAATAATAGCAGCATCAACAACTTCTAAGCCAAGAGATAGGAGATATGGAATCATCCTTTTTTCCATCCATAAATTTATTTTCTATAAAACGTAGTAATTCCTATATTGTTGACAAAATTTATATTATCCATGATAAGGATTCAACAAGAGAACCTCTCTATGATACCAATTGAAGTTCCAAAGGATCTAATAACAACTAAAAGGGGGGGTGGGTTGAATAAGTTGTTTTACTTTTTATAAGTTTCAATATTTTTCAAAAATTAACCCCTGCAACATGTTAAGATTTATTTCCTTATCATATTTTATAAAATATCATGCATGAAAAAGTATGAAAGCAAGTAAATCACATAAGATTTACAAGGTTTGACCTCAGTATGAGAACCTACATCCTTGCCATAGCCACTCCCATGGGTCTATGGAAATCCACTATTATGAATAAGTGAATAAAACTTGTGGAAAATCCTATCAGACACCATCTATCTCTCGATAGGAATGATTATACTGACTCCTGTTAGTTTATAATATTTACTTATAAAACAATTGATCTAAACAAAAGAATAAATATTTTGTTGAAACTAATCCAAAATTGCTCTGTCTGAATCCTCAGTACGATTTGGATAGATTGGATTTTCTCAATCCGATGATGCTGGATCCGATTCACTCAATATGATAATATAGGATCCGATGAACTTAGTTTGATGAATTCATTCTCAATATGCATTACTCAAACTCTTCTCAAATGATCAATATGACGGACTTAATATGATGAATCCATTATCAATTTGAAAAACTAAAACTATACTAAAATACTCAATACAATGGACTCAATACGATGGACTCATTATCAATATGAAAAAAATCAAAATCTGATCAAAGGATCAATATGATATTCTTAATACGATATTTCTCAACACGGTAAACAAATATTTAGCTGTCTGATCCTTCTAATGAGATCTTTGGCCAGAAATGACTTTCAATTGATTTCTTCAGCGCTCCAACTTTTCTGCTTGTGTGAAAAGTCACTCATGAATGAATGATCTAAGCAAGTATTTATAGTTGAATCATAAAAAAATCAAGAAACTTGAAAATTTTCTCTGCTTCCTCAAATTTAAAAAAATCCAAAGATCACTCACATTTAAACTTCAACTTTGACTTCTTCATTCCTCCTTAGATTTCTCTGAGATTTTTGAAAAATTTAATTTCAAGTTTTATCATATTCAAATATTCATAAAAATTTTGGGATCTTTTTTTTGAGTCTTCTTCATAATCAGTTCATTATGAATCTATTTCCTTCCCATCTTGTTATGAATCTATTTCCTTCTCAACTCATTACAGTTTTTTTCCTTCTCATCTCATTATGAATATGTTTCCTTCTCAACTCATTAAGAATCTGTTTCTTTCTCGGCTCATTACGATTTCTGTTTCTTTCTTAGCTCATTATGTTTTTTGTTTCTTTCTCAGATCATTATAGTTTTGTTTCCTTCTCATCTCATTATGATTTCTATTTCCTCCTCAGCTCATTACAATTTCTATTTCCTCTTCAACTCATTACGATTTCTATTTCCTCTTCAGCTCATTATGATGGAATTCCCATTATGATGGAAATACCATTATGATGATTTTTCTATAACGATATAAAATATTCAATGATGAATCCACTTAGAAACTTTGAACTTCTTAAAAATTCACCAACTTCACACATTTTGACTTATGTATTCAATCTTCTATTCCTGGTACTTTTGGATCCAATGAAAAACTTTGTCTTGATCACTAGAACCGATTCAATCATTAAAAATCCTCCATTTCTTCCAAAACTTTTATCATGAGTATGTTTCATGATTTATGAGACCTTCTTGATCAACAAAGCATCGTTTGATTTTGATTAGAAAGTTTTAAAACTTTATAACTTCTAACTTCACAATCTTCTTTAAAAACTCTTCAGCAACAATACGACTTCTTCAAAAAACAATATATGACTTTCTAACAAAGATCATTATGATGGACCGAGTCTGATTCCTAAATAACAAAAACATTCTTATAGAAAAAGGTTAGTTGTCAACAAATAATTTTTTTTGTTAAAACAATTTACCATAAAGGTTCTTTAATGTTATCTTTAAAATATTTCATTTCACCATCCATGGTAGAGACCTATTATTTGGAGTCTACTAGTTATAGATTTCCTAGGATCCTTGGATTCAAGATTCTGGGAAACATGGAAAGTAAAGTATGCCATGTCATATTGGTTAAACTAAGATAGAGGCTTGATGACCCTCCTATATTTTTCACTAGTAAGCTGGTAATCAGCTTGAGCCTCTATTGTCTCACTATCCGATTCAACAAAATAATCAGGTTCATTAGGTTGAGGGTGAGGTTCTGGTGGAACAAGCTTAGTTGGAGCCTTAATCTGGGTTTGATTATCATTATAGAAAACCTCATTTTAAAATATAGGAACTTCAAACTCATGGAAAACCACATCCCGACTTATAATTCACTTTTAGTAACTTGATTTGTCAACCCAAAGTTTTTACCCCCTAACCCATTGGATATCCTATGAATATACATTCAAGGGATCTCAGTTTGAGACTATCACCTTTAATATGAGCGTATATTGTGCAACCAAACACTCTTAAATGGTTATAACAAGGGGGTCGGTTACACCATGAATATTTAAGAGTTTTAAATCCATTTTTAGAAGGAGGGCATCATTTGATAAGGTAAACGGTTGTAAAAGTATCTTTTGCCCAGAAATATTTGGGCAACCCTGAGTATGCTAACATACTTTGAACCCTTTCAAGTATGGTACATTTCACACGCTCTTCCTGTTGCGTAAACGCCGAAAGTCACATGATAGAGGTTTGTAGATGGATAAAAGACATAAATAAAGAATAAGAAGAAGATGAACATAAACACAACAATTTACATGGTTCGGGGATAATCTCTATATCTATAGAGAGGCAGAAATATCACTATAATATGGGAGCACAATTACAAGGATTTTTTCAAGCACACAAAACCCTAATTAGAAATGAGCTAATAAAGAGGATGAAACACTGTTCCACCTACCACATAGAAAGTTTGCTGTGCTACAGTGAAAGGTGGTTGGAAGTCCATACTTCTACAGTGTTGCAGCCACCCAAGTCCAAGACACTACAATACCTGTGGCAAGAATCCCACAAAGCTACAATACCTTTGCCTCCAAAGTCCAACCTACTATAGTAACCATGCCAAAGTACACAATGCTATAGTGTCGTGTTAGTGTCGGCTGATTAGATCTACTACAGACAGTCAGAGTTGCTGCAGTTCCCCAAAATTTGGGTTGAGGACCTTTGGCCCTCTAACCCTTGGAGTAGGGGTGCATTGCCTCATGCGGCCCTCAATAATCTCACCACAGAGCTCGACCCATGAGAGTTATGGCCTGATTCGTAGTATGGGCTGCAAGAATTTGGACCAACATCATCCAACACTACCAAACCATTATGATGATGTGTTTCCCTAATAACCTGATTTCTAACAACACATTATAACTCACAAAAATGGATGAAGTCATATTAGAGGTACTCTAATCCATTGTATATTCTTAAAGATTTAAGATTTCTACCAATTTGGTTCTCAAAAAGGGATTTCTAGGTTTTAAAGGTTTCAAACTCATCCAATTTATTTTGAAGGACATAAATCCAAACTCTCGTAGAGTAATCATCAACAAATGTTACAAAATAAGAGTTTCTACCATGAGAGGTGGTCCTAACTGGTCCCCATAGGTCAAAATGGACATATTCTAAAGTTTGACCATCTTTAAAAGACATTTATTAAAGATGACTCTCTTATCCTTCCTAGAACACAATCATCATAAAATAGAAGGGTGTTTGATGTAATAATAGTCAACAACACTCTCTTACTAAACTCCTATAAACCTTTTGAGCCTACATGCCCCAATCTCTTATGCCAAAACATAGTACTGTTTTAATTTGTGACATGTGTACTACTTAATTTTCTATGGTGTTCCCTTACATCTAAAATATACAGCTCATTTAAAAGTATTCCTTTGATTATTTTCTTAAAGCATTTAGATATACTTATATAGCCAAAATTTGACCCAAAAGTGCAACACCCCAATATTTTATAGTACGTTATCTCATTAAAGTAATTCAATATCTTGCGCTACACGTAATACCGAGTTTGAACACACCACAACTTACCAAACTAGCCGTTCAAAAAGTGGTTATGAATAGTATTAACTGAATTTTAAATCTTATATACTCTATATAATTTTAACACCCATATTATGTGTTTCTTAGACATAATATAAGAAAAAATTCAATTTTTTAGATAAAGGATGTATTTTTCAAAAATGCAATTTTACCGCCTACTAATGGTGAACTTATTTTAAATGTAATATCTGAAACTTTTATATTAAATTTGACAAAATAAACTTCTTATTTAGAAGTGGGACATAAAAATTTAGTTTGGATAATTTTTTGGTGTTTTTCTGATAACTTTTATATTTTGATGAATAGTGAAAGATGCTAAATTTTAATTGAAAACAAATTTTTTCATCAAAATAATTTATAGTGTTAAATTATACATTTGAATGGTTTTGAAGTATAATTAGATTATATTTTTATCATTTAATACAATTTAGTTCATTATAAGTAACTTTGCATTTAAATTTGACATAAACACATGTCAATCTTTTGATAGTTTTTACTTTTTAAAAACCTGCGTTTTGGTTTTGACAACAGGAATTAATTTTAAATTAGTAAATGAAACTTCTATGTTTTTAATTTGGTAAAATATACTTCATTTTTGAATTCATAATATCAAAATTATCTTAGGGTTAATTTTTGGTATTTTTTTGAAAACTTTCAATTTTTGATGAATAGTGAAAAACACTGCATTATTGTTTAAAACTGACTTTTTATTTAAATAATTATTTATTTTATTTAAATTTATTTTAATTCAAAATAGATATATAAAACCTATATAAGTTCAATTTATTTCATTGGATCCTTTTTATAATAAAATTAGATGTATAAAATTTTATTGAACTTTTTACCGTCTTTTACCCACATTCTAGGAGCATTTACAAATTTGCATAAAACTTAATTTTACCGCTTCTATGAATTGAATTTCAAAAATATGAGAAACACAGTTGATATTAGTAAGTAAAATTCGGTTCAATAATATGAAAACAATTTTTGGTGAATAGTAACTTTTGACTTTTAGTTACCACGATTAAAAGTAAATAGGGTAATTAAAGGTAAAAATGATATTATAATTATACTAAAACATGTTCTAATTATATTGGATAAGTTTATTTAGACTAAAAACAACCTTATGAATAAAATATGATACTTTAGGTCCACTTGGATTAGATTAGTACATTTATTATTATTTTATTTAAAGAAGAGTTAAAAGTGTTAAATTCAAAGTTTAATAACTAAACCATTTTTAATATAGAGTTACACATAAGATAAATTAGACTATAAATATTAATTATAAAGATAAAAATATTTCCTACATAATGGTATTTTATTTATAATTTTTATAAATTAAATAATTTAATTTATTTATGACACAATGATGATGTAGTAATTACATTATTAATGAAATATTAAAATAATTGATATTATAAATATCAAAATAAATTTAAATTGAGACTTTTGATGAATTAAACTAATTTTATAGGTTAATATGACATTTTAGTGTTGGTAAGATAATTTTTTTTCTAAGTGATAAGGTTGTTATGACTTTAACAAAAACAAAATACCAAATAGTGTCAAAATTGACATAAATTAATTTTTAAAACAAATACTATATTATTGGTTGATATAATATTCCTAAAAATATAAGGTTCATAAAAAGGGATTAAATAATATTATATATGTCATTAATTAATCACTTGTGGTTCTATTGAAAGTTTAGAGTAAGTTTATTAACCATATAGTGTAAGAATACAAGAAGACACGGTAAAAATTAAACTATTTAACTAAGAGTTAAATCTAAAATATAAGGTTAAAATGGTAACCTAAACTTGTCTAAAACCTATTGGTTGAGATTATTTAGACTCATAACCACCTAAGTCTCTAAATAGATTCATTTGGAGCCATTATAAACCGAATATGATTGTATAATAAATTCATATTTTAATCTTTTCCTAAAGTGACCCTCACCCCTCTTATAAAAGGGAACTTCCCCTTCTCTCAAAATCACACCTCCAAATCCATTTGGCTTTGCCAAAACCTTTCCAAATATCCTAAAAAATTCCCTCAAATCAACCTAGAGTCCTTACTTTGATCTGAAATCCAACCTAAGGATCCCTTTTGATCAACTCAAAAAGAAACACCCGAAGAAGAGGTAATAATTTCACCACCCTCTTTCAAGTTCTTTTCTTCTTTCACTTTCTTTTTTTTGTAGTTTCCATACCAAAATAATAAATATAGTACCTCCTATATAATTTAATGTTATTATAAATATGGTACAACCATATTCATTATTCTATCCATCCTATAAATGACAAAGTCACCATACGTGCGTACGTACGACTTACCGTCTCCACGTCGTGGTGTAGTTTGTTATTCAAACACTTCATTATTTGTATGGATATAATAATGAGTATAACTGATGTAAATAATAAATATAACATATTAATGATTCTGTATATATGATATAACATCCAATTACATATTATTTCACCATAAATATAATGATATTGTCGCTCGTGCATACGTACGGATTACCGTCTCCACGAACGCGATGAGATTCATTCCCCATCATAATCGTTCAAGAATAATTTTTATTTTATAATTAAAAATAATGTTTAATAACTTAATATAATTCTGGATATGAATCAAATACATCCTATACATAACAAACATGGCTTACGTAACCAAGCATATAAAGAAAAACGGATCATTTAACACCCGAAACGATGATACTACTAAAATATTATTAACAAAGCAATATTAGAAGACCATATATGATATCATTTTTATGTATGCGGTTCTTGTATAATTTAATAACAATGATTTAACTATTATACAGGTGGTTAATTTACCCTCAACCAAGTAAAAGTTCAAGGTAAGGGTTAATTCCTCAATCTCATTATTATTTGAGATTGTTTATGTGTAAGTTTTTACTAGGAAATATTTATTATCCATGTACATGTTTCATAAAATAGATTTCAAAGGTATTATTTTTAAGGGAATATTTTACTAAAACATGATTTTAAATGTTTTAATGATTTATTCTTCTAAACCTTTCTCATTAATGTCCATGTTTTCAAAATGGTTTTAAGGATTTATTTATATAGACATGAATGTTTTAAAATGTTAATTCATTTCAAAAGTTTCAAAGTGGTATGGGACACTTTGATTAAAAACTATATTTTAAATTAATTCCTTTATAAATTGTGTGACTTTTAAATGATTTCATTAAAAAGTTATATTTCTCTCAAATATTTTTACTGATCATTTTCAACTATATCATTATCCTTTACTGGATATTATTCTTGATTGAGGTTGATTTATTATAATACAATATTCCATATTGTATTTAATGAGTTATGATATGTTTTACTTTGGATGTGTTATTTTTATACCATTCATGTTTTATGGTTAAAGTATTTACATTTCGTATGCAAGTTTTAATACGAATGTTTATGTTATGTTTCAACCTTTTCATATAAAGAATGTATTGGACTTTGTAAGTGACATGTAGAGCCTAATATAGATCCTCGATGCATCAATAGGTCTCATGAGAAAAACTAGTGTCTTGGCATAAGGCCTTGAAAAAAATCTTATTTGTATTCTTGGCACAAGGCCTTGACTATGTGGTTATGAAGTCTGGAATTTTGCATTCCATCATTATGAAATTGGCTATTGATTTTGCATGTGATTGTTTGACTAGTAGAATATCTATGTGAATAAGTAAATAAAATTATTTGATTTATATTTTCCATATTATGTTAAAGTTTAAGTTTAAAAGGATTATGTTTTAGTATTATACATTGCCTTAAATTTTTATGCTTATTTATGAAAGTTTCTACTATATTGTTATCTTTACTGAGCATCTGAGCTCACCCCTTTCTATGTTTTATTTTTCCCAGGATGCGAAGAAGTATATTATGACTGACCTATAGGGATAGTCTAAGGGATATCAATGTGGTCAATGGAGACAATGTTGTTATTATTATTTTTCATTTTATAATGTAATGTAAAACTTATGTATGTATCTAGTACTTCCAAGGCTACTAAACTGACCTATCTTTCAGGATTTTATCCCTTGTGATTATGCTAATGTTATGTAATAATGCACCAACTCTGGGTAACTGGGGTTGGGGTGTTACAGTTGGTATCATAGGAAGTTTAGTACAATCCTTGGAAACTAGATTTAGATAAAATCTGATTAGAACACATTACCCTAAGATAGAATTTGAGGATTAGTATAGAATAACTTCCTAGACTTTTGGTAATCTACGGATTTTGTGTATTTTCCAAGAAATACATCCCTGTCTGGGTACGAACAGGTAGAGGCAGATTTGGTATAGATATACCTAGGAGTGAAAACTCCGTCAAGGAGTTTTAGGCTTGACCCAGGGTATCCTGGTACACGACAACGGGCCTTGCTGCACTCTTGGTTACGATACTCCCGGGGGATATGCTTAGGATAATTCACATTTTCATTACAAGCCATTATGAAGGATTTAGGAGTAAATACATCCTCAAAGAATTTTTTTTATGATTATAGATTATATGTATACTATTTTCAATTTACGTTAGGTATTTTAAAAGTTTGGAATTATGAATTTTGATTCATAAACTAACCTAGTGTATGCCATTGTTTAGAAATGGTGCCTAGTAGAAGGAATGAGAATTTCAACAATACGCATGATCAAAAGATTAAGAAGGATCATATCTTTCATGGTATTAAGACAACATTTAAAAGGGAAATAGTCTCCCACATATTCTCATCATATGAAGAAATAGTATCATGTGTTAATAATATAAGTAAATAATTCTCTGAGTCCTATAACTTTGAAGGGAAGCAAGAGAAGAAAAGGACGGAAGAGAGAAATATGGATAAAGGGAAGAGGGGAAAGAAGGATTTTCCCATATGTGATAATTGTGGAAAAAATCACCTTAGTAAATGCTTAAAGGGAATGGGAGTTTGTTATAAGTGTGGAGAAAAAGGACACCAAGTATGTGATTGCAAGGGTAAGAAAAAGGTTTCAAATGTAAAATGCTTCATCTGCAAGGAGTTGGTACACTACATGAATCAATGTCCAAATCATCAGAGTATACCCCAAATGCTGCTATTGTATAATAATCAAGTTATGATACTACCAAATATGAAGAGGAATGATTATAGTTTTTATGTTGTTTTTAAAGTATTGTATCATTTGAGTATTTTATTAATGATTTACTTGTTATAAGAATTATAAAGTATATAAGGATTGTACTACAGTACTATTTCATTAAGGATGTGAGATTGTATGGTACCAAGAAAAGTGACTCAATAGCAAGTTAAACTTTTTGGAAAATACATGGTTTAAGGAAAGATAAACTTTAATATGGTCCTGATACTGAGGTATTGATTTTGGAATAAGAGATTATTGATTTGGATAAATTATATTGGATATTATTGACTACCTTGGAACTAATTAATGGTTTGTTAATTCCATAATTGTTGGAGTTTACTACATTTTTGGATAGAAGGAGTATATCTAGTATTATATAAGAAATAAGGGATCATGAATGTAATCGATAAGTTTTTATGGTAATTCAGGGTGTTACATTGTTTTAAAAGAATACATGATAAAGGTATTCACATGTTATTACATGGAAAAAAATGATCTTCATTATGTTTACCTTCATTATAAATTTTGGACCGTGAGTTTGGACAGAAGTATTTTGGATAAGTTTAAAAGTTGGAATAGATTAAGTTTGATATTGGATACTATTGTAAAGGTTAAATAATTTATTGATATTATTTTTGGATTGTTATAAAAAGGACAACCCGGAGGTCGGACGACAACCCGTCGCGTCCGGAAAGGCCGCGAGACTTGAACCCGCAACCGAAGGGCGACAAGGGTAGATTTCCTACCACTGGAATACATGATGTCCTGGTTTGTATAATGTAGTTTTTTAATAGTCTTACAAATGAATTATAAATTCATTTTTTTGGAACCCTATACGATTAGGATAAATAGAATATTTTTGAATTCAATTATCTTTTGGAGTGAAAGATGAGTTTGTGGTAGGAATTAGTTGAAGGATGAAACTCTACTTGTCAAGCATATTTTTTCCTCATTATTTTATGAATAAATTAATTCTTAAACTTTAGGGAAGAGATCTTAAAACAAAAAATGTGTTATCCTAATACCTTATGTTTTGTTAAACCGATGATATTTTACATCATCTTAGATTGATGGCTTTGAGGCCCTCAATTTTACACTAGTTTGTTATTAATGACCTAAATCACTCCCTATAAATATTTACATTTTTCCTCTAATTACATGTCTCTAATTTCCAGCAATGTTCTCCTAATCGAGATCATAATTTGATGGTGAATTTTTTATTTCCCTTTCCCTCTTATTAATACTAAATTTTATTAACCCAATTTCCGATGTGGGTTTTCCACAAAGGTATTTTTCTATTTTTAACCATTTATTTTTGAAGAAAAATTTCAAATTGCAAGGATGCAATTTATTTAAGGAGGGGAGAATGTAACACCCTAAGATTTCACAGTACATTATCTCATACAATAGCTTGCGCTACACGCAACATCGAGTTTGAGCGCACAAAAACTTACCAAACTAGCCGTTCAAAAAGATTTTATGAATAACATTAAGTATATTTTGAATCTTATATACTCTATATAATTTTAACACCCATATTATGTGTTTCTTAGACATAATATAAGAACAAATTCAATTTTTCAGATAAAGGAAGTATTTTTCAAAAATGAAATTTTACCGGCTACTAATGGTGAACTTTTTTTAAATGAAATATATAACAATTTTATATTAAATTTGACAAAATAAACTTCTTATTTAGAAGTAGGACATAAAAATTTAGTTTGGATAAATTTTTTGTGTTTTTTTGATAACTTTTATATTTTGATGAATGGTGAAAGATGCTAAATTTTAATTGAAAACATTTTTTTAATCAAAACAATTTATAGTGTTAAATTATAAATTTGAATTGTTTTGAAGTATAATTAGATTATATTTTTATCATTTAATACAATTTAGGTTATTATAAGTAATTTTACATTTAAATTTGACATAAACACATGTTAATCTTTTGATAGTTTTTACTTTTTAAAAACCTGCTTTTTTGTTTTGACAATGGGAAGTAATTTTAAATTAATAAATGAAACTTATATGTTTTTAATTTGGTAAAATATAATTCATTTTTGAATTCAGAATATCAAAATTATCTTAGGGTGAATTTTTGGTATTTTTCTGAAAACTTTCAATTTTGCATGAATAGTGAAAAATACTGCGTTATTGTTTAAAACCGACTTTTATTTAAATAATTATTTATTTGATTTAAATTTATTTTAATTCAAAATAGATATATAAAACCTATAAAAGTTCAATTTAATTCATTGGAGTCATTTTATAATAAAATTAGATGTATAAAATTTTATTGAACTTTTTACCATCTTTTACCCACCTTCTAGGAGCATTTTGCAAATTTGCATAAAACTTAATTTTACCACTTATGTGAATTGAATTTCAAAAATCTAAGAGAAACGGTTGATATCATTAAGTAAAATTTTGTTCAATAATATGAAAATAATTTTTGGTGAATAATAACTTTTGACTTTTAGTTACCACAGTTAAAAGTAAATAGGGTAATTAAAGGTGAAAATGATATTATAATTACCCTAACACATGTCCTAATTCTATTGGATAAGTGTATTTAGACCAAAAAACAAACTTATGAATAAAATATGACCCTTTAGGTCCACTTGGATTAGATTAGAACATTTATTATTATTTTATTTAAAGAAGAGTTAAAAGTGTTAAATTCAAAGTTTAATAACTAAACCATTTTTAATATAGGGTTACACATAAGATAAATTCAACTATAAATATTCATTATAAATCTATAAATATTTCATACATAATGGTATTTTATTTATAATTTTTAGACATTAAATAATTTAATTTATTTATGACACAATGATGATGCAATAATTACCTTATTAATGAAATATTAAAATAATTGATATTATAAATATCCAAATAAATATAAATTGAGACTTTTGATGAATTAAACTAATTTTATAGTTTAATATGACATATTAGGTTGATAAGATAATTTTTTTTGAAGTGATAAGGTTGTTATGACTTTCACAAAAAGAAAATACCAAATAGTATCAAAATTGACATAAATTAATTTTTAAAACAAATACTATATTATTGGTTGATATAATATTACTAAAAATATAAGGTTTAGAAAAAGGGATTAAATAATATTATATATGTCATTAATGAACCACTTGAGGTTCTCTTGGAAGTTTAGAGTAAGTTTATTAACCATATAGTGTAAGAATACAAGAAGACAGGGTAAAAGTTAAACTGTTTAACTAAGAGTTAAATCTAAAAGATAAGGTTAAAATGGTAACCTAAACTTGTCTAAAACCTATTAGTTGGGAGGATTTAGAATAATAACCACCTAAGTCTAGAAATAAATTCATTTTCATCCATTATAAATTGAATATGATTGTATAATAAATTCATATTTTATCTTTTCCTAAAGTGACCCTCACCCCTCTTATAAAATGGAACATCCCCTTATCTCAAAATCACACCTCCAAAGCCATTTGTCTCGGTCAACCCCAGCCCAAATATCCTACCAACTTCCCTCAAATAAACCTACAATACTTAATTTTATCAGAAATCCAACCTAAGGAGCCCTTTTGATCAACTTAAAAAGAAACACCTGAAGAAGAGGTAATAATTTCACCACCCTCTTTCAAGTTCTTTTCTTCTTCCACTTCCTCTTTCTTTGTAGTTTCCATACCAAAATAATAACTACAGTACCTCATATATACTATGATGTTATTATAAATATGGTACAACCATATTCGTTATTCTATCTGTAAGAACCCTATTTTTTCTATGAAAGACTTTGGAATATTCTTGATGTTATTCCAGAGCAGTGCCTTCCGACAGCGTGTGATTTCGAGCCCCGATGTGGCTGGAATTAAATTTTCAGTGCGTTCACACTGGGAATGCCAATTAAATGGGATAACTCCTAAACGGTAATTCGGATCGTAAACCTGAGTGTACGGATGGGTCCTAAATGGGGTCTTTACCCTAGGAACGACATAAAACATGTCGGCGCGGGACGTTGGGACCCCTCGCCCATTAACAGAACATTAAACAGATGAATAAATTAATTAATTTATTCGTTTAATGGATTAACTCAAGTAACTCTTAAACGGTGGCTCATATTGGAAAACTAAGGGCACCGTTGAGTTCAGAACGTGCTTTTTACCCTAGGAGGGGTGTAACTTTCACGGGCGTGGGCCTTCTGTGAAAAATGGCCCCAAGGGCGTTTTCGTAATTTAGAGGCCCCAGGCGTTGAGTTTAATAACTTTTGAACGGGGCATCAGATTAAAATTATGAGACCACCGTTGTTCTTGGGAGGTGGTGTTTACCCTAGGGAAGGCTTAACCTCGACCCCATCGAGAGTTTCGGATGCGGGTTAAATTATGGGTTTAAATTAATTAAAATTTTAATTAATTCTTTTTTTTATTTAAACCCTTCTTCTCCCCTTCCCCTCCATGGTTCTCCCCTGGAGAAACCCACCTCACCCTCAACTTCCTCTCCTCCTCCTCTTCCTCCCTCCCAATCAAGGTGGAAGCGACAACGGCGGGGTGAGGATCGACGGCGAAGCTCCGGGCTACGCCCAAGAGGTAGGAGGTTACGTTTCTTGTTTTTGTTTTCCGTATCTCCTTTGAATTGCTATATATGCGTTGAATTGCTGATTCATCTTCAAGCGAATCCCATAACCGCATAGCCCTTGTTCTGAGCTTCACAACACATATTTCGGTTTTAAAATCTGACTCCCGACATGTTCGCAAACGTCCGACGAAGTTCACGAGTTTTTGATGTTTTCCGGTGGGTCTGGCCGGTCCGGCGAGGGTTCAAGCGGCGTCGGTCCGGGCGAGCGTGGAGGCCGGTGGCCGGACAAGGGCGGATGGAGGATAGGCAGCGGAGGCCGGGTCAGCAGGCGGTGAGCCGGATGCAGCGCGGCCGGAGGAGCCGGGTGGTCGAGCGGCGCAGGGGAGCCGGTAGGCCGGGCGTGTGGCTCAATGAGCAGGCCGGGCGGAGGCGGCCGCCAGGCAGCGGAGCAGGAAGCCCTAAGCAGAGCTGCGCAGGAGGACTGGCGAGCGGCGGGGCGCGGCGTCGAGCGGCGGAGCAGGTGGCGTCCGCCGGCCGTCGTGGTTGAAGGGAGCCCGAGGCCTGGCCTCAGGCGTGTTGGGGAAGCCAGGACCCACGCCACGCTGGTCCTGCAGATCGTCAACGAAGACCGGCTGAAGCCGGTCTGCTGGGGGAGCGAGGACCCGCAAACAGTGAGTCCTGTTGGGTGACGACGCAGAGACCGGCCAAAAGGCCGATCCGTTTGTAAAACCAGACCCGGGGAGCGGGTCCGGTGCTGCTGGGCGGTTCGGACCGGGCCGACCGGGGTGAACCGGCCCGGATGGCCCCCCTTGCGTTCGGGGGGTCGTAACTCCTAAACGGCGCGTCCGTTTGACACGCCGTCTGTGGCCACGGGACCGTGTTAGCGAGACTCCCTTTTTGAAGTATGTTCCATGGTTTTTGGGTCCCGTTCCTGAAGGTGGGTGACCCAAAACACGTTAATTTAATAATAATAAATCATTATTAAAGTTTACGACGGACGTGGCTCGCAAGTTGGACGTCCGTTTGACATGCCGTCAGAGGCGCGGTGGCCCTGGAGTTGAGACGGTCCTTCCAAAGTTGGTTCGGGACCCTTGCGGTTTGGTTTTGTTTCTCGGTGGCACGAAACTCTTTATACGAACAATTAATTAATTAATTAATTAATTAATTATTGTCGAGTCGGACCTAACTCCTGTTTGGGATGTCTGATTGACGCACCGTCAGTGGCAACGTGATCCCAGTCCTCATGCGAACTTTTTGAGATGCTCTCCAAATCGTTTGGGTTGGAGGCAAGGTGTGGTCCCCATAGGGCCCAGCTCGCACGTTTTACGGTGAAACGCCACTTTTTCACCCGACATTCGTTTGGGGTGTTTGAGTACACGTTTCTGAGTGTTTTTCCGTGGGGATTGTAACGGCGCAATCCGCCCGCCTAAATTCGGGCTCGAGGTGTGGGCCCCACAGGGCCCTGTTCACGTACAACGCGAGGAGTTGCAACTTCTGCATTCGGAGCCCATTTTAGGCGCCGTCAGCAGCGTTGTGACCCTGGCATCGAGGCGAAATTGACCGGGGTGGTTTCGGGCGTTGAAGCCAGAGTTGAGGCGTGGGCCCCATGAGCCGTCTTTTAAGCTGTGAACAACGTACTGCGACTTTTTCATCGGGCGTCCGTTCGAGGCGAATGAATAGTCGATCTAACGTGTTTTTCTGAGAGCATCGCGATGGCGCAGTTTTCTCGACCTCTTTTCAGGATCATGGTGTGGGTCCCACTCGAGTTGGCTATGGTGAATAATACCTTTTTCACCGGGTGTCCATTTTGGGCGATTGAGTAGTCAGTCCCGTGTGTTTTTCCAAGGGGATGACAGTGGTGTGATCTGTTTGTTTAGTTTCGCGATCACGGTGTGGGCCCCACATGGGCTGACTATAGTAAATAGTACCATATTCACTGGTTGACCATTTAGGGTGAGTAAGTAGTATATCTCATGTGTTTTTCCATGAATATTACAATGATGTAATCTGTTTAGGTGAGAGGAGCCTCTTACGTGATCTTATTAAATGTGGAAATATGAAAGGGCGTTAGTCGGAGGCTTCTTTGGGCGTACTCCGAACCTACACATGGTAGCGGTGCTAGTGACACCCAGTGATGGCACGAGCACTAAACGTATTTTAGGTGAATTGTTCTAGAGTTGGGTGGTTGCGCGATACCCACTCCATGTTCGGTTGGCCGGTGTTGTACCATCCACTGGAGATGACCAGAGCAGCTCCCGGTTTACCCTCCAGCGGGGCTGGGTAGTGGGTTACTCATTGACTTCTCAGGGTTTACCCTCTAGTAGAGACTAGATAGTGGGTCACCCGACAACTCTTGAGGGTCTACCCTCCAGAAAGGCTGGGCAGTGGGTCGCCCATCATCTTGTTTCAAGTCTACCCTCCAGTAGGGCTGGGCAGTGGGTTGCCTATCGACTTCTTCCAGGTCTACCCTCCAGCAGGGCTGGGTAGTGGGTCGCTTGTCGACTTCTTCCAGGTCTACCCTCCAGCAGGGCTGGGCAGTGGGTCTCCTGTCGACTTCTTCCAGGTCTACCCTCCAGCAAGGCTGGGCAGTGGGTCGCATGTCGACTTATTCTAGGTATACCCTCCAGCAGAGCCGGGCAGTGGGTCGCCTGATGGTGTATTAGGGTTTACCCTCCAGCAGGGCTGGGTAGTGAGTCACCCGATATCTTATTATGATTTACCCTCTAGTAGGGCTGGGTAGTGGGTCACCTGTTGGCTTTTCAGACTCAGTCCTTTCTACTAGGCTAGCCTGTGGCTTTACTCTGTGACTACCAGAGTAGGACCCTTGTTTGTATGGTTCAGTGATGTGATATATTTTCCTTTGAGAAGACCTCTCGACTATATGATAATGACGAGGTGTGTTTGACTTAACCCGGAACTCTCAAGTACGAGGGGCACTTTCCCCACCGAGACGCGTCCTTGTGACACAACCTAAAACTGTGCGGGCGAGTCAGTGCCGCCCAAATCAGATAGTTTCGAGGTGCGGTGATTGGTCACCTTGGCTTGCAGTTCAGGGCAGACATGTGGGATACTGGGCATCGATGATGGTTACTTCTGAGACTGATGGAGACTCACTTTCTTGGGCTGAGCTACGGGATGTAGATCCCCTTACAATCTTGTTCGGGCTTGTTGATTGAGCATATGGATATGTATATACCTTGTTCTAGTACCCACTCCTTGGGTTTTGGTTACTCTCCTTCCAGGAGAGGCGAAGACGCATGGGGTATGCCACGTGCTTTCCGTGTCTAGCTTCTCATGGTTGGACGATTCTACTCTCCTGCTATAGGTAGCAAAGACTCGACTAGAAGTTCATCTTCTCACCATTTCCATCTCCTTGTGTCTGGACGAGTCTACCTCCTTTCTATTGTTGGGTTGAGCTGGACTCTCTACTGTTACTCTACTGCACTCTCGGTTGTACTCCTTTACTTTCCCCTATTCGATCTACTACTCACCCTTCGATACCTCCTTTGTTTCTCCCTTGATCCTTCGGAGTATCCTACTGAGTATTTTTATACTCACTCCTGCTTGGGCTTTTCCCGCACTTGACGTTCCCTTACAGACGACGGATAGGTTGGTCATGACTTCAGCAGAGTTTAGGAGTTCGGGAGATTGGACCACGTACGGTGGTCGAAGTCGGGTTCCAGGTAGGGGACCCTTCCAGCTGTTTTCTTTTGTTTACTTGTTGCTGGGTTGTGGCTCTTTTTCTGGTTGGGTGCATGTTTTTCCCCTTTTTCTTTTCAGTTTACCTTGAGCACTTGCTTTGTACTTTTTAGAGGTCGATGCACTATGTGGTTTATTTATAGCAGTTGGTACTTTGCTTTTTCTTTTACTCTGCACTTTTTCATTGAGTGTGCTGTGTGTGTGTGTACAGGTACTCAAGAAAAGGCCTCCCTGAGCTATTTAGCCTTCGGCACTTATCGCCAGCCCCTGGCCTATGGAGGTGGTCTTGGGGTAGTTGCGGCTCGAGCCTGGATAGGGTCGGGTCGTGACACTATCCATCCTATAAATGACAAAGTCACCATACGTGCATACGTACGACTTACCATCTCTACGTCGTGGTGTAGTTTGTTATTCAAACACTTCATTATTTGGATGAGTATAATAATGAGTATAACTGATATAAATAATAAATATAACATGTTAATTATTATTTATATATGATATACCATCCAATTACATACGATTTCACCATGAATATAATGATATTGTCGCTCGTGCGTACGTACAGATTACAGGCTCTACGAACGCGATGAGATTCATTCCCCATCGTAATCGTTCAAGAATAATTTTCATTTTATTATTAAAAATAATGGTTAAGAACTTAATATCATTCTGTATATGAATCAAATACATCTTATCCATAACAAACATGGCTTACATAACCAATCCTATAAAGGAAAACAAATTAGTTAACACCCAAAACGATGATACTACTAAAATATTATTAACAAAGCAATATTAGAATATCATATATGATATAATATTTATGTATGTTGTTCTTTTATAATTTAATAAAAATTATTTAACTATTATATAGGAGTTTAACGTACCCTCAACCAAGGAAAAGTACATGGTAAGTGTTAATTCCTCAATCTCATTATTATTCGATATTGTTTATGTGTAAGTTTTTACTGGGACATATTTATTATCCATGTACATGTTTCATAAAAAAGATTTAAAATGTATTATTTTTAAGATAATATTTTAAAAAAACATAATTTTAAATGTTTTAATGATTTATTTTTTTAAACCTTTCACATTAATGTCCATGTTTTTAAAATGGTTTTAAGGATTTATTTATATGGACATGAATGTTTTAAAATGTTAATTCCTTTCAAAAGTTTCAAAGTGGTATGGGACACTTTGATTTAAAACTATCTTTTAAATGAATTCCTTTATAAATTGTGTGACTTTTAAATGATTTCATGAAAAAGGGATATTTCTCTCAAAGATTTTTACTAATCATTTTCAACTATATCATCATCCTTTACTAGATATTATTCTTGATTGAGGTTGATTTATTATAATACAATATTCCATATTGTATTGAATGATTTATGATAGGTTTTAATATGGATGTATTATTTTTATACCATTCATGGTTTATGGTTAAAGTATTGATATTTTGTATGCTAGTTTTAATACGAATGTTTATGTTATGTTTCAACCTTTTCATATGAGGAATGTATTAGACTTAGTAAGTGATGGGTGGAGCCCGTTATAGCTCCTCGATGCATCAGTAGGTCTCATGAGAAAAACTAGTGTCTTAGCACAAGGCTTTAAAAAAATATTATTTTTAGTCTTGGAACAAGTCCTCGACTATGTGGTTATGAAGTCCGTCATTATGCATTCCATCATTATGAAATTGGATATTGACATTGCATGTGATTATTCGACTAGTAGAATATCCATGTGAATAAGTAAATGAAATTATTTGATCTATATTTTCCATATTATGCTGAACTTTAAGTTTAAAAGGCTTATGGTTTAGTCTTATACATTGCCTTAAATGTTTATGCTTATTTATGAAAGTTTCTGCTATATTGTTATCCTTACTGAGCATATAAGCTCACTCCTTTCTATGCTTTATTTTTCCCAGGTTGTGAAGAAGTATATTATGACTGACCTGCAGGGATAGTCTAAGTGATATGAATGTGGTCAATGGAGACAATGTTGTTGTTGTTTTTTTTTTCATTTTATAATTTAATGTAAAACTTATGTATGTATCTAGTACTTTCAAGGCTACTAAAATGATCGGTCTTTTGAGATTTGATCCCTTGTGATCATGCCAATGTTATTTAATAATGCACCGACTCTGGGTAACTGGGGTTGAGGCATTACAAAAAGTGTACCATTTATGGTCCTATACACCTAAGGAAATGAGGTTTCTATGTAGGTTGAACACCCACCTTTGATCTGGTAAGGTAATTAAAGAGTGATCATGAAACTCTAACATAATTGAGCCTCTACCCTAAACTTTACACCTCTTATTTTTACCTAAGACAACTTCTCACCCAACTCTCTTGAACAGATTACGAAATAATTCTTTAACAAGGCACATATTAAAGGAACATCTTGAATCAAGAACCCATTCATTAGACAATTTTTTTGTAGTAACATTCAGCATTTCAGTAGTACCACAAACAACATCAGTTATTTAATATTGATCAGTATGTTCTCCAGGTTCATCAGGTTTAAAGTTTTGTTTTTTTCTCGTGTTTACAAAAATATGGAGTAATATGTCCATACTCTCAATAATTATAGTAGGTAACCTAATTTCCCTTAAACTTTATTTTTTTTGTTTAGGATGTTTAGTGTTTTTGTCACTTTCTTTATTCTTATCTTTCTTTTTATTCTTACTTTCAGATTTACCCCTAGTAAAAGGTATTTCTACTTCAAAATTCACTTTAGGTTTAACATAAAATTATTTAGAAAGAAGGATTGATTTGACTTCTTCTTATTCTAGAGAGTCTCAACCATACATCATGGTCTCTACTAGGGTATTATAGGAACTATCATGAGAAATTAAAAAGATAACTACTTGGTCTTTAGATTCAATTTTATCATTAATGTTAGAAAGATCTAATAGAATCTTGTTAAATTCATCTAGTTGAGTTCAAATTGAGGTACCCGAACACATTATAAAGGTGACAAATTTACGTTTCTAATACAGTTGACCAACAAGTGAGACATTCATATATAGTTTTCAAGTTTTAACCATATACTAGAAGAAATGGCTTCATAATCGACTTCTCTAAGGAATTTATCATCTAGGGATAAAAGAATCAATCTATGGGCCTTTTCCAAGGTGTAAATAGAGACATATTGATAAGTGGTCATAGTCTGTACATTAAAAAATTGGTAAACTATAGGTTTTCTAGGTATATATAAAGCATTGATAAGTTCTTGATGTACAAGCAGAGATATCATTTTGATTCACCAAAGGTTGAAGTCATTATCACCATCAAAACTTTCTATTTCATATTTTGTAGATGTGATCTTAATAAAATGGTGCCCCTGATACCAATTTGTCAGCGATGATTAGAGAGATATAACCCCAAGAAATCCATATGATCATCTTTTTATGGATCAGTTTTTGCTAATTTGTATGATATAATGTTGGTGAGTCAAAATGAGATGATAACACAGAAAAAAATAAAGAAAACAAAAATAAATAGAGGATACATGATTGAATGTGTTTCAAGTCCTTATAGATCCTACATGCATAGTAAGAACACCACCTACACACATAATTTTATTATGCTAAAAAAAGAGAACATGTATAAGAAGAAAACCAACAATTCGAACAATATGAAAACAAAATTAAGAAACTCTATTTTTGAGAACTGAAGAATGAAAAACTAGAACACTTAAAAGTCAGAGGGGAAGCTCTTCGACGATCCTAATAACTTTGAGATGCTATAAAACCTTCTGGATGCGGTGGTTCACAATTCTTAGAGATCTACTTGATCAAAAAATGACCACACTTCTTTATGAAGGATGTTGTAAATGACTCCACCAAGAATGATTCAAGAGTAGTAGTTGAGGAAGATGACATTCCAACAGTGATACTTCAGGAAGCAGATCGACAGGGCAAGCTAGGGATTCACCAAATGAGATTTGAATACCAAGAGAGAGGAATGATCCATATAAAATTAATATTCTTCTACTAAAAAGATGATACTGTAGGGATTCATTAAGTCCCCTAACAATGAAACAAGCCTTCATAACCATCCAACCAATTAGTGAGTGCCATGAAAACCTGAAAAACAGAAATAAAACCATACAAATGAAAATAAAACAAAATTCACGCAACTTAAGGGTCATTGTGTAAGGGTATCCAATGCGTAAAGGTCCCACGTATGATTCCCAAGTCACATAAGGGTAAAAAAGATTATTTCATAAAGGTATTGAATCCGGACCCTCGATACATAAGTGTAAATACGGAAGGGTACTTACTGCATAAGGGTACCCATGTAAGGGTAAAACCCATGTCAGGGTACTCACATAAGGGTACTGGCATAAGGGTACCACCCTATGTAAGGGTACGTACGTAAGGGTGATACCTAGTGTAAGGGTACTTACAATTAAGACCCGCATTAGGTTACCATGTAAGGGTATTGGAGTAAGGGTACCACCCCATGTATGGGTACCTACATAAGGGTACTTCCCCGCATAAGGGTACTTACATAAGGGTAAGACCCATGTTAGAGTACTGTGTAAGGGTATCGAGAATCTCATGTAAGGGACATAACAATGTAAGAGTGTCTATGTAAGGGTACTTATTTAAGGGTAACAAATATCCACATTAATGTATAAGGACCCTCACTCAAGGGTAAACCAATGCTATGTAAAGGTAAGGGACACCCGCATATGGGTACCCAAACCCACATAAAGGTACCTAAACCCACGTAAAGGTAATAATCACCTTATGTAAGGGTAAAACCTTAAGAATCCATATTAAAAAATGATCAAAATAATAAGAGGAATTAAAATCCCCAATTTTCATGCATGAATAACACATAATGAATGAAAGAAATAAAATAATAATTTCATATAGAAATTTAAAAACAAAAACTATAACAGTAATGTTTAATTATTTATTTTGTTTTTTTTTATTTATTTAATTTTAAATTAATAATTTATTAGACATATATCAATGAACTATTCATTCTATGTATGGATGTGGAATATTTTTGAATATAAAAATTGGATTCTAAAATATTATATTTTCAAATTTTATGATGATTCAAGTTAATTTTTTATTGGTTATGCTATGCCTGAATGACCCAAAACTTTTTTAAAGGTTATGCTATGGTTGTAGATAAATTTCATACCGATTTCATTATAGGTTAATCTAGTTCAACCATATAAGTTGTACTATGGTCATTAGAGTATTTAGATATTTAGATATTTATCTTATGTTTTATTGAGTTAACCTTATCCCATTTGTTTTGAATTTCACATTTCTCTCTTTTCTTTTGTTTTTGTATTCCTATAGATAAATTCTCTAACCTCACTTGAGAGTTATGATTTCCAAGTCTCTTTTTCTGCAAGTTATCAGATCAGGTTCCAAATCCAACCTTATCTTCATCAATTTTCAATTAAAATAAAAAACATGTAGCATATTTTCTATAGTGGAGCAGAAACGATCCTTAGTTAATTTCCACTGCCCCTCACCCAAGAAGATAACAATCCAACTTGCTCCACTGTACCCACACTGATCTCACACCTCCCTTCCTGATCTATACACGCACAACCCAGGTGTGTCCCCTCTTGGTGTTTGTGACCAGATATCGCCCCTATTCTTGTTCCTGTGCCACCCTGAGCCTCATGCTTCTCACATTGGATGTGCAGTCCTAGCCGCACTACTCCCCAACCCCCTTCTCCAACTTTGATGACCTCCTGATGTGATAATAAACCTTGTCACACGCCCCCTTATCCAAATACACGTCCTTTATCATGGGCCCCTTCTACTGTGCACTCAAGGCTTCCCTCCTAGTAGTGTCTCCATTTCATTTAACCTAAAAGCATGCACACGTTCCATGTTCACACCTAGGTTGTTGTACTCTCAACCTCATCACCCCCATGTGAAACCCCTTCTACATTATCTTCCCTAAAAATACTCTCTTTGGAGGTTCTAAGGCATAGTGAAAGTGGTTGACCCCTTAACCAACAATTTTTTTCATTGGGTTTTTCATATACAATCCTTAAAACTGGATAAATCAACCCCATATTCTTCATAGAGAGTATCTTTTCACATATAATTTATAATTAATTTAAAATAAGAATTACCTTAACTTTATAATTATTTCTTTGTTGGTGATCAATTCAGAAGTTTCTCTTGTATTATTGATGCAGTGAAGAATCAAAAGTAGAATTCCTCTTGCAGTATTTGCATATGCTCCATGAATTTCAGAACATCATCGTTGGTATTTCAGGTGTTAGCATGGAGGAACCAAACACCTTGTGACATTGACCATTTATCGCAACAAGAATTCCTTCAAACTTGAAGAATTATTTTTCTTGTTCTCTTGGTCTTGAGAGAGAGGAGGAGAATCACCTCTCATTCTCGATAGTGTTCTTGAGAAGTTCTCCCCGAGGCTTCGAGAGAAATCTTTATGGAGAATCTGTTGTGAAAAAAATCTCACTCTACAAAATGATATAATCATGTTTATTTAATTAGGGTTAGATAATTAATAATTGCGTAGAGTCCCTTTATCTAATTACCCATTTTAAATAAATCCAATGTAAAATAATAATATTAGTAGCATTATTATATTATATGACATGAGCTAACTCATGAATATTTAAATATAATTTGTTAAATAAATAAATTAATATTTATTTAAATGATATTAAATAATTTATATCATTTATATTGGATCATTTTCTCGGTTATTCAATCCTTCTTGGAATTTATTGAACCCTGAAAAATAAATAAATATTTAAATAAATAAATATATTTATACTATTTTTTCAATAAAGAAATAAATATTACATTCATCAAACTTGAAAATAAATATTTATTTTAATATTAACTTAATTAAATAAATAAATATTAAATAAATAAATAATTATTTAATAATTTGTGGATAATATACAAGTGATAAATAAATATAATATATTTGTGAACTTATAAATAATATTTATTTAATATTCAACTAATATATTAAATTAAAATAGAATTTAATTGAGATTTTGGATACACTTAATGTGTGATCCATTAGGCCTCTTTTCGAGTGACATGGATAAAACTTACCTAAATTCTAATATTGACGTCTAAAAACATGCCAAGGTATCCATCAAAAAAGAAGTTAACATCGCGATGACAACAACCTCATACAAACACTTATTGTAAAATATAACCCCTTTCTCTTGATATCTCATCAAGTAGGTTGCATACTTCTGTGATCAACTTATATGCTTGGTTATCTTTCTTTAACCACATAAAATGAACTCATCAATGAACTACCAAAACCATGGATTTAATTTGACAATTTCATTCCAATCAAAAGACTAGAGATATCTGCTTCCATTAACTTGTAATCCACCAATGCACAATTGGTTCTAACCATAATCAAGACAAAACTGTAAAGCTTGAAAAAGTTGTGGCCACTAAGCAATTCCCTGAGCTTCCATAATGAGAGAGTTACCTTTCCCATAAAAGTGATTACGACCATCACAACAGATCCCGTATCATAACCAAATATCTTGAATATTACCAATTTCAAAACTTCATGAGTAGAATCCTCATCTTCCTATGAGCATCCAATACTTGGTAGTCTAACATTATCTATATTCTGTCAGACCAATGTTATTTAAACTATAAGAAATATGTTTAAGAATACCATCATAACACACCAGGATTCTCATTATAGAGAGGAACTGATATAACATTTTGATATGATAAAAACTATTAGGACATTATCACATTAATGTTATGCATAAGAACACTCATCATGTGATAAGATTATTGATTAATATTAAAATATTTTAATATTCTAGTAATTGAAAGTAAAAACTCAGTTGGTTTTAGGGAACCAACTCCAACACACTCCCACTTGAACTAAAGTCAACTGCCGACTAATGTTGGATTGGTGGATCTCGATCTTATTGAATGAAGTTGGGTTAAATAATTGCAGCCTGTACTATACACCAGGCCAAAACTATTACGGTTCAACCTCGGTGGTGAGGTTGATTGGGGTTTTAGGGGGTAGCACGCCCCTGCTCAGGGGTTAGAGGGTCGAAAAACCCCTTCCCAAATTGTTGGGAACTGTAGAAACTTTGATTAACTATTGTGTTTTTGACTGACAACACCAATGAGTTACTATAGCTCAACAAACTTCCAGCCACCAGTTACTTAGCACAATGAACTTACTATGTGGTCGGCGACACTGTAGCAATGCAGGTTATTGTAGCACCATGCTACTTTATAAGATTATTTGATCTAGATTTTCTCTATGTGAAACTATGATATTCACCTTGTAATTATTCCCTCGAACATAGTGAAATTCTTGAATATCTATGGACTTAGGGATCATTTCTCAAACTATGTAAATCTATTTTTATTGTGATGTTATTCTTGTTATTTTTTTCTCCCTTTTACTCTTCTGTAAATCGTCAATCATCCATTGCTGCACATGTTTCTGCAACAACTAACTAGTTATCTCTCATATTATAAACATGCTTCTATTATGATATGCCTATAGCTACCGGGTCTTCCACATTCTCCCATGGTTGTTTTTCTTATTATGACTTCACACTTTGAGAAAATACCTTAAGTGGTGATATCGTCGAGTATTTAACTTTTTTATTTTGTCATAAACTTGACATATTGGATAATAGCATCGTCTAAAGTTTATCATAATATGAAAACACTTTATTATCTTACTATAACTTCAAAATATGGAACAAATCATTGCTAAACTATTTTTTAAGATGCATCACCAGCTGCAGCATTCTCGGTCTATATAGATATGATAATTACTAGTTTTAATAAGTTTTTATTACTTATTACCTTAGACTTACTGTGACACTAGATCAAATTGATATGAAAGAATATTAGTTTTATATCCCCTTGAAAACATAATTCTACCTTCTCCAAATACCATGATCTCATCCATTTTACTTTCTTAAGTATCGTCAAACAATTTTGATTACCAGTTTTCCTAGTTCTATTTGATATTTTCCCTATAAGATTTACACATAAGAAATATCAAATATTAGTTCATATCATGTCATATGATATAGATTACAAATTATTATTATGTAAATGGAATTCTATTAACCATAAGAATCTCCCATGTATTCACACTTTAACTTAGAGACATTTCATGTTATGTGACCTAGGAAAAACCCGATCTTGAATTTTTCTATCTTGTATTTCTAAACACCCTATCAATATATGTACTATTACTATATCTAAACAACCCCATAGATCTATGTTTATAGATCTCGTTCCTTATAACTTAGGTTGCAACTTTAAGTCATCCTTAGAGAAATATATTTTATCTTAGTCTTTGAGAACTTATAAGACTAAACATCTATTTTCCATATGTTATTCACATTTTTGTCTTGGAAAACTATAGTGATCCAACTAAACTCTTGTAGAAACATGACACCATTTTTATTATTAATAAAACCAAACTATTCAGTTAATTCATTAAATGAATATTCTATGATCACAATGCCTGCTTCAATCCATAAATGGATTTGTGCAGCCTGTATACCTTATTGTCTTTATTTGGTGTCACCAACCCTTACGATTGTGTTATATAGATGAATTTATAGGGATTCCTTCAATGAATTCATTCTTGACATCTAATTCCTAATATAATGTTTATTGAAGGTTGTGATGATAAGTAGAATCTTAATGGATTTTAACATGATGACTGGTAACATGTTTCATCAAGACTATGTCAAGATGTCACTTGAAACCTTTAGTAACCAATAAAGACTTGTTGGAAATATATTGTACTAGGGTCGAACATATATTGGATTGGTTCAATTTTTAATTAAAACCAAACCAAACCAAAATTCATGGTTTATTTTTTATACATAAAAAACCAAACCATTTAATAGCGGTTTGTTTCAGATTAAAAAATTTCTAAACAATTAATTTGAGGTTTAGTTTGGTTCAGATCGTAGATTTAACTTTTTTATGAAAACATCCTAAATATGGATATATGATATTCTATAATGATTGGTTGATAATTTGAACAAAATTTATACATAACCATAGAAACTGTGACATTATATTATCCTTGAATTTCTATTAAAATAAAACTTTTATTCATTAATAGTGATTGAAAATAAAATCTATAAGAGGGTTTGGATTAAATAATTGATGCATGGGATGAGCCCTATAGAAATTTAGTTTTTTTAAAAATAGACACAATTTGGTTTGACACTTGAACCAAATTATAAATCACAAGGATCGGTTCAATCCTCACTACAAACCAAACCACAAGAAAAAAACTGCTATTTCTATTTAGTTTGGTTTGTAGTTTGGTTCGATTTGGGCGGTTTTTTTCCACCCCCTATCTTGTACTATCCATTTTTAGTTTCTTCTTGAATACCCACCAATGAATTTACATCAAATAAAGAAACTACCAAAATATGGAACTAAATTTTGATACATGGAATCTATCTCTAAATTCATATGAACTTTCCAATCTTAGTCTGTTTTCATTTACTGGTTCCTTATAGGATCCAATATTCCCATCAAATAATATATCTCTTAGGACTTTTTTGGTACATGGGAAGTAGAGGTTGGGAAAGGGAAATAGAAAAAAATGGTTTTTTGGATTTTTGGTATGTTGGAAATGGAAAAACCATTTCCTTTAAACAAAGGAATATAGATTCCTCTCAAATCGGGTGGAAACTTCATTTCTATCATCGATAGAACCCCCCCACTCCTACCATCTTCACACCTTAGACCATAACCCCTCTCTATTGCTCCGATAAACATCGTCGTCCCTCTATCCCACCCTGAAACTCTGTTACCGCCACTTCCCATACCTGCTCTCCCCTTCTTCCTCACACCTAAAACAACCACCTTCACCACAATACCCCACTTCCCCACCACGGTGACACAAAATGCTAATGAACTTAGTCCTCACCATCACATTTCCCTGCAAAAAACAAAACAACACCGCAGACACTTTCTTCTTGCTGGTCCAGCTCCCGAAATCATGCCTTGTAAAGTGTTGATACTTTACATCTTCCACCTCTAACTACCCATTCTTAGTTGGTGCACCCCAGTTGTAATGAACCAACCCAGGCTTCCATTCGAACTGGCACCCGAACTGGCCTACCACATACCCAAGGAGTGTCCTTGATCCCCCCGAGTGGACGAAAAGCATCAGGGGACAATTTCTCTCTCAAAATACAAGAAAACACAATAAAAAAACATGGAATAACTATGAGAAACATTGATGAATTCCAACAAAACACTTAAAACAAATAATCATTTTCAACCAAGTTACAAACTACAAAAAAATATAAAAGAAAAGAAAACAAAATACCAAAAAGGGTAAACCAAAAATCAAGATAGTCAGACCCATGAAATCAAAGTTCTGATCACCATCTCCACGTGACACTCAAGAAATCAACATGATCCCAAAAACCACTCGCTTCCTGAGGACAAAGACACCTGATCCAACCTGAAATCCAAACCTGAAGAAACCTGCACAAGACATGAAGACTACATACCCACCAATGTTAGTATATAGGTTGTGAGCCAAAGACAGTAGGACACCACCATGAGACTAATTCATTCCTTTTATAAAGTAAACCAAGTTCTTTAGTTTGGAAATAATGTAGGAAAATAGGTTTTCTTTTTTCTTTTTTGTAATATAGGAATAAAAAAAGCATGAAACATTAATTTTATCGAAGAATTTTTTTTATAAAACATGTCATAAAGAGGTTTTTTACCAAAAACCATGTCAATTAAAAGTTACAACCATTTATCTTTAAAACACCATTCTTTTGAAAAAAAACATATGAATGAATTAAAACATTTCAAAAGAATTTCCAATAAAACCATCACTTTGAAATCACTTTCCCACTTTTCATTTAAATCTTGTATACACCAAACACAAAGGTAAGAAATGAATAAAGGGAAAATAAAATGAAACACCACCATAGGAGGTCACAAATAAATCTAATAAACAGATGAAACTAAACTAGTAAACATCAAGACTAAACCATAAAATGATCAACAGATCAAGAAATTCCTTCTAATCAAAAAGAAACACACATACCAATATATAAAAAAAGGCATAACATAGATACATATAATGAGGCAACACCACATGGACTAATGAGGAAACTCATGACACATATAGATGGACCAACTACCGACAAGTTAACAGTCACACATTCGTCAACCAAATCACTATAACCAGTCTCCCCATGGAATAATAACAAAGGTGTTCCATGAACAAACATGTCATCACATGAAAATAATGAATCCTCATGGGATAACACTATAATAGATTCCTTCCCACCTCCTGTACTACCCTTAAAAAGAGCCCCAATGCACCGCACATCATGAATCACATCATCAATCATCTATCACATGGATAACATAACATCAACAATATCACAAGGGGGATCAACAAGGAGAAAAACATCACATAACAAAGTGAAAACCAGACCTTCAATTATATCATATACATGTAGAAATTCTTTTTTAAAACCATTTGGAATCCAAACACAATTCCAAATAGAGCATGATCATTCAAAAACACAATCAAACAACCCAAGAGAAACTCTATTCCACTTTATAAAACCACACTACCCCTTTAAAACATGGAAACCCTTTATACACAAAAAGGGAAACCCACTTTGAAAACCCCATTTGGATTAAAACCCATAGAAAAAGTGAATTTTTAAATTGAGAACTACATTTTTCATTTTATCATACACAAAGAGTGAATAAAATAACCTTTTAAAACCAAGTTCCACAACACAAATCAATTCAACCATTTTTTTCCAAAGGAAAAACCTACCCAAGCATGAGAAAAATTTCAAAAATCTAAACTAGATATCATATACATCATTAATTTAATTAAAAGACTCTTTTAAAGCATCAAGAATTCACAGAACTCTTAAATAAATGATAATGAATTGAAAACACCTACCTCAAGTAGTGGAATCATGTCACCTTTGATGAAATCCATTAGAAATGAACTCCTATGATGGATCACAACCATTACAAACTAAAATACCTAAATCCAAACAACCCTAACCAATAAAATCATCCAAACATGATCATTAGGGTTATAGGATATTGGAGAAAAAGAGAGAAATCAATAGAAAGAGAGAATATGAGCTCATACCTCTTTAATCGGGTGATGAATCACTAATAAACCACCTTGAAATCACCATGGAGGATCATGGGATAGGAAGAGAGATCCATGGGTGGCACCAGAGACAAGGGGGTTGAATGGGGATGGCTTGGGGTGGAAGCACCAATTAAAATTGTGGGAAAATGACAGAAATACTCAAAACAGGGTAGGACACATGATTACCTCGCACGATTTTCCAAATCGTGCATAGACCGTGTGTCTACCACTACATATAACCCCCCATAGGCCACATGGTTTTCCTCACATAGTTTTAGTAACAATGCATAGACCGAGGGATCCCCTCTATCCACCATTTTATAGGGAAAATGATTTATAATAGATGATTTTTAAACTGTGTGCCTAACCATGCCCCCTAAAAAACCCTCTAAAAACTCTCATGGGGGAAAACACCCACAAGATCACTACCAAGAAAGTGACACCTAGGGTGTTACAAACTCCCCAACATGCCAATTTCTACCCCTAGAAAGTCCTCAGAAACTCAAGGCAAGAGGGAATGCCAAATCTACCACCCCTCTAACGAGGACTCCACTACAAACCAACTTCCCAAACCTCAAAACTGGATATGAGACATGAACAACCCATTCCATGGGAATAACCACTAGAAGACACACTAGGAGTACTAAGAGGTAGACTCCTCATTGAATGAAAGAAAAGAGACAAAAAAATATGAAGTTTGTATAACCACTCCTATGATCTTCTTTGAAATCATGATCATCAAGATTTCCACCACTGATCCTAAGAACCTTCTTAATTTCAAACTAGATAATAGGAAAAAACAAAAACACTACATTTGGATTTCTGAGGTCACTAAATCCAAAAAAAATCACATACCAACCAAAATCATCCCAAAGGATCACTCCAAAAGAGTGAGAAAAATAAATAGAGACCTGAAAAAGTCTCCCCACCATTTAGAATTACTCTACAATGGTGTAATTTTAAATTATTTCACCCAAAATGAAGACCGTCTCCATAGAAGCATGATTCTACTAACTATGGAAACAAGCTGAAAACACCACCAGAGATAAAATCCTTGAAAGAAACCAAAAGGCTAATAGATCTGATCAAATTCCCTATTTAACAAATATATAAGGTATCAAAGACCAAACATCGGTCTACCCACCATTTAGAGTTAATTTGAAATGATGGATCAACTGACAACCTTCTCCCATAGAATAAGAGGATGACAATGAGTAACTCATTCCCGAAATCTCTATAGGGGATTCATGAATCTACACTAGCTAAAGATAACCAAATAGATACAATGAGAAGAAAAAAGGTGCTGAACATCCCAAAGGATCATGAATCAGAACACCAAAACTCAAGGCGTATAAAAAAATAAGAAGAACAAGAGCATGAGACATGCCTCATTAAGAAATGATAGGGCTCTAACCTAAGGGTCATAACCAGCATACAAGAGTGTTTATATCCAACTCCCCCAAAAAAATCTCATGGTAATTTCGATGGATAAATACAAAACAGTTTCATCCAAAACCCAATTGGAAACAAAAACACACCCCAAGTATCTAAGCATGTACCCTAGGACCTTCCCATGTCCAAAACAATGAAAAAGAAGCATCCCATTTTCCAAACTGTGTAAGAGAAAAAATATCAATAAACGAGGAACAAATATATCAAAAGACACAAAAACATGGTCAAAATCTCTTTTCATCCATTATAAACAATAAAACTGGATTCAAAAAGAAATATATCAAACCCCAAAATAAAAAGTAAAATTACAAAAGTGGATTCTCCCCAAGACAATGATCAACTTCTAACTCTCCCATGGATGTAAAAACACAAAACACTGACCAGGTTCAAACTAAATAGGTCTGAGACTTCTTATTACGATTCCTGAACAACTCACAAAACCTCTGAATATGACCAAAACTACCACATAGAAGATAGGTCCTTGGATTTGTAGGACCAGAAGATTGAATGTGGCCTAACTTCCCAAACTTTAAATATACAATTGGATTTCTCTTTACTAAAACAATAATGGTAGGTTAAGAAGATAACTTCCTATCCTTATCACCTTCATGTTTCCCCTTCTCACCAGCCTAGCCATCCTTACTAGCTTTAGTGGGAAATGAAGCATCACCCATCATAGGTTGTCCTGATAGGACTGACTCAACAACAAAAACCATATAAACCACTTCCAAAAAGGTAGAACGGCTAGACTGAAGCACTAATGAATGCAGTTTAGAGAAAAGGCCTCTTGTGAAGAACCATTCCTTCTTCACATTGTCAGAAAATGAATATAGAGAGAAAGGAACCAATCCAGTGAAATGGTCAACATAGTCTTTCACTAACTGATCACTGTGGAATATACCCAAAAACATCATCAACTTCTCAACTCTCACTTCTTCCAGATAGTACCACTAAATAAAAGAGTCCTTGAAATATCTGCAAGAGAGTACCTAGAAAGGTTGGGAATGAATAGTGGTCTTCCACCACTCCAAACCCAAACCTTAAAATAAAAAAACAATTCATATCACCATAGATACTTTAGGGGTTTTTAGCGAGTTGAAAAAATCTTTAATCTTGGATATCCACTCACCCACCCCATGGGATCTCCAATCACCATAGAAGGCTGGAGGATATCGATTCAAAAACTCTCATGCATGATCTATAAGATGATAAGAGCATGAAATTACCACTCCATCATGAGTTTGGGTAGACTCATATACTAGAAAGACAACTCCTAGATCACTAGGACAACAAACCAAGACATTACCTTCTTGACGTGCCAGTTCTTTTACAGGGGACTCATTCTAAAGCATCACAAAACAAAACAGTCAATCAAAAAAAATTTAAAAACTTCAACAAGAAAAGGGAAAAAATCAAAAACAAATTACCATAACACCTCAAAATTACATACAAGGGAACCAAATTCCAAAGCAACCAAATTGAGGTCACAAACCTCATTTCAAAATCTTCACCCAAAAATATTTAGAAACATTTCAGACCACACAATGAAATCATTTTGGAACTAACACAACCTCAAAATCACTTTCTTTTTCTCAAACCACCTTTAACATGGTTAATTTTTTTTTCATAAAACACCCCAACTCACATAAAAAATTTCAAGAATTCCGTCACTTAAAACTCACAAAACTCTTTCTTTGGAAACTAGAACAACTCAAAAAAAATTTCTAGAGTTCAAAACACTTTTTACCCAAGCAACTAGGGCCACAAAAACAAGATTTTCAAAAGGGAACTTAAATACCAAAGCATATAACATTGATTTTCAACAAATTTCAAGAACCACAATATCACTTAAACATTCATAAGAAATCCCCATCAAACACAAGAAAGGATCAAACTAAAAAAGGAGAAAAAAAAAACAAAAATTCACAACCTTCCCCATTGTATACGGTTTTGATGCATGGTTTTTCAGATCGCGTGCCCATCATGTGAGTGCCACCATAAGTTGTCTAGAAGGTTTTCATGACCTGCACACATTTTGAAAAATTTTTCACCTTAACCATGCACCCCCATAAAAAACTTTTAGTTTTCACTCCAAAATGAGCAATTTCCTGGGACGTCTCTCAAAAACTCCCTAAAGATTAGAGTATCAAAAATTCACCCAAAAATGTATCAACAAAGAGCCATCATAACCTCAAAAAATAAAAGAAGACCCCTGACCACCTATAGAAAATTGAGATCCGACACAAGGAAGAGCATACCAAGAACTTACCTGGACCTACCACCCAAGTCCCGATGGTCTTATCTCATTTTGACCACTAAACCCCCCAAAAAAGAAGGCCAATCAAGAACCCAAGTCCCTTTCAAAAACCTAGATCCTTTGATACCATTTTGTAATAAACCAACCTGGGTATCCATCTGAACTGGTGCCTGAATCAATCCTCCACATACCCGAGGAGCATATAAGATTCCCCCAAGTCGAAGACAAGAATCAAGGGTATCAAACATAATAGTTGGGGACAGTTTCACCCTAAAAGACAAGAAAACACAATAACCAAACATGGAATAACTAGGATAAGAAAATATGAATTCCAAAAAAACACTTAAAACAAATAATCATTTAAAATAGAGTTACAGACTACAAAAAAATCTAAAATAAAAGAAAATGGACGGCCAAAGTGGCCAAAACAAAACTTTAGCTGGACGGTTCCATGAAACTGAAGGCCCGATCACCATCTACATGTGACACTAAAGTCACCACCATGATACCAAAAACCAAATTTTTCCCAAGGAAGATGACATGAGATCCAACCTGAAAGAAAAATCTAAAGAAACCTTCCTAAGACATATAGACTACATACCCATAAATGTGGGTATGTAGGGTGTGAGTCGCAGCAAGTAGAATACTTCCATGAGTCCAATTCATTCCATTTATAAAAGAAACCAAGTTTTCTAGTTTGGAAATAATGTAGTAAAATAGGTTTTATTTTTTCCTTTTCATAATATAGGAATAAAAAAACCATGGAACATTCATTTTCTTAAAGAACCACTTTTATAAAACATTTTATAAAGAGGTTTTACCAAAAACCATGTCAATTTAAAGTTCCAACAATTTATTTTCAAAACACCATACTTTTGAAAATAAACCCACACATGGTTTAAAACATTTCAAAAGAATTTCCAACAAAACCAACACTTTGAAACCACTTTCAACCTTTTCCTTTAAATCTTTTACACTCCCAACACAATGGTAATAAAGGAAACAAGGGAAAATAAAATGAAACACCACCATAGGAGGTCACAAATAAATCCAATAAAAGGATGGAACCAAACTATAAAACATAAATACTAAACCATAAGATGATCAACACACCAAGAAAGTCCATCCAAGAAATAATCAACACACAAGAAAACATATATAACAAAAGGCATAACATAGATACATAGCTCGATGAATCACCATAGGGACTAATGGGACAACTCAAGACATGTATATGTGGACTAACTATTGATAGGTTAACAGTCACACATCAATAAACTAAATCACTCTAACTAGTATCCTCAACGAAAATCCCACTATCCAGATGTTACATATAACTAGGGGGACTAGCTAGTGTGTAATATCAAGTAGCCTAACCCATCCTAACACTTCCCACTTAGTATCTCCAATCTCCCCATGGAATAATAATAGATGTGGGCCATGACAAAATATGTCATCAAATGATAATAACAAATCCCTAAGGGATAATATGACAATAAAGTCCTTCCCACCTCCCACACTACCCTTAAAAAGAGACCTAATACATCACACATCATGAATCACATCATAAATAATCCATCAAATGGATAACATAACATCATCAACAACAAAAGGGGTCTCAACAAGGGAATAAAAAAATCACATCACAAAGTGCCAACCGGGACTTCACTTATATTATATACATTTGGAAATCCATTTTTAAAACCATTTGTAATCCAAACAAAATTACAAATAAATCATGATCATTCACAAACAAAATCAAACAACCTAAGGGAAACTCTTTTTCACTTTATAACACCACACCACCCCTTTAAAAGATGGAAAACCTTTAGACACAAAAAGGGAAACCCACTTTGAAAACCCCATTTTTCTTAAAACCCAAAGAACAAGTCCATTTATCCTTGAAAACCCTCTTTAGCATTTTATCAAACATTAAGAGTGTATAAAATACCATTTAAAAACCAAGTTCCTTAGAAAAAAGTGATTCACCCATTTTTTCTAAAGGAAAAACACAACCAAACATGGAAAACCTTTGAAAAATACAAACTAGATATCATATACATCATTAAATTAATTCAAAAATACTTTTAAAGCATCAAGCATTCATGGAATCTTAATAAAAGAAATTAATTAGAAACACCTACATAAAGTGGTGGAATCTTGTCGCCTTCGATGAAATCTATCGAAAAAGAACTCTTAGGATGGATTACAACCATTAAAAACCAAAAGCCCGAAATCCAAACAACCATAACCAAGAAAATTGCCCAAAAATGACCAATAGGTTTATAATAGATTATAGAAAAAGGGAGAAACCAAAGGAAAGAGAGAAGAGGAGCTCATACCTCATGAACTGGGTGAAGAATCATCAAGAAACCACCTTAAAATTACCATGGAGGAGCTTTGGAGAGGAAGAGAACTCTATGAGAGGTGAAAAATATGAGAAGGTCAAATGAGGGTGGCTTGTGGTGGAAGATCCAATTAAAAGAGAGTAAAAATGACAAAAAATACCTCAAATTGGGCTGACCACACGATTATCTCGTACGATTTTTCAAACTGTGCATAGACCGTGCATTTGAAACTACCTCTAACTCCTATAGTCCACATGATTTGTCTTGTATAGTTTTCTTAACTGTGCACTCCCCTCTCACCACCACTGCATAGGGAACATAGTTTCTAGAACATGGTTTCTAAACCATGTGCCTAACCATATACCCCTAAAAAACCCTTCGAAAACTAAAAGCTTCAACCCGAGACACCCCAAAATCAAGGGAAAAAACACCCACAAGATTAATACCAAGAAAGTGACACCCCACAGCGTTAAAAACTACCCACCATGCCACTTTATGCCACTAGGAAGTCCCCAGAAACTCAGGGAAAGAGAGAATACCAAAGATACCTTCCCTATAATGAGGAATAGATTACAAAACAACTTCTTAAACCTTAAAACCAAGGACACCAGGAATGAAAAAAACATTCTCTAGAAAGAACCACTAGGAGATTCACTAGAGGCCTAAGAGTTAGACTCATCATTAAATAGAAGAAAAGATACAATAAAATACGGTTTTAGGATATCCATTCCTATGATATTTGAAATCTAATTATCAAGATTTCCACCATTACTCCTAATAGCCTCATGAATTTAAAACTAGATCATAGGAAAAAATATAAACACTACCTCCAAATGCCCAAGGTCACTAAATCCAAACAAAAACACATACCAACCAAAAGAATCTCAAAGAAGAATGCCTTTTCCAAAGAAGAACGTGAAGTTTCCAACGTCGATTCCTTCTTGGATGCCTCCTTCCCACTCCTTCCGGAATAAAGAAGGGAGCGCCTTTCACGAAGAACGCCGACGTCGTCAACGGCTTCTCTTTTCCGATGTCGACGAATCGCCGCCGCCTTTCCGCGACTTCGTCAACACATAACGAAAAGCGAGGTAGGGGTTTGTTGTTGCTTTATTTAATTATTTTCCGTTCTTGGTTCTAGCATGACAAACTTGAGGATGAACGTTTAAGTGTTATCGTCTAACGAGAGGGGGACCAAACCGCACAAACACGGCCGAACCCCCCTCCTTGTTCTTGAATGTTTCTTGCGGATGAAACGAGATAGCGTGGTGCCGTCGCACCACGCGGGAATCACACAGAAATTATTGCGTGGCGCCGTCGCGCCGCGCTGTGGAAAGAATTATCATGAACACGACGCCGTCGCGCCGCGTCGAAGGAAACCGAAGACGCCGCGGCGGGAGCGGGGCCGCGGCGGAGGGGCGCGGTGCCGTCGCACCGCGCCAGATGACGAAGGCCACAGCCGGTTCCGGGCCGCGGCGGATCGTGATGACCGGCGGCCAGCCGGGCCGCCGGTGCCGGAAGACGGAAGAGGACCGGCCCTTGCCGGTCCTGTTGACAAGAAGCCGGCCGGCCAGGTCGGGCCAGCCGGGTTGGTGGAAACCGGGGGAATTTAATTCCCCCGAGCAGTTATTTGGCCCCCCATTATGAGGGGGGCCGGTTTCACAAAGGGGGGGCAGGCGGCCCCCCGTTTCCAGCAAGCTCGGCCTTCGGCCAAGCTGGCAGCGCGCCCAGCACACTGCCTTGCGCCAAACTGGCGCGCCTGGCCGGTTCGCCGCGCCGGGCCGGGCCGCGCCGCGCCGCGCCGGGCTGGGCTGTGCCGGGCTGGGTCAACCCCGTCCGGGGCGGGTCGACCCGGTTCGGGCCATCCGGGGGGTCTCGGGCCGGGACGACCCGGGCCCGAAACCCCCGTTACCGAGCGGTTTGGTCAAATGCCCGTATCTTGGGCTACGGGCCTCCAAACGACTCGTCGTCAGCGGAAACACGATCCTTGGATCGAGACGGTCATTTCGGTATACTATACTCAAGGTGCACCTTCCTTTTCGGGAGCCTACGTGGTTAAAACTCCGTAGTTAAGCATGCTTGGCCTAGAGTAGTGATCAGGATGGGTGACCTCCTAGGAAGTTTCCCAGGGTGGGTGTGAGATGGAAAGGCCGATAAATAACAGACCAGGCGTCCGATTGACGCATCGTCTATTTCGTTGAATTCCTATAAGTGAGATGGATCTTTCGGCTTACTCCGCTCGAGGTTTGGATGCCGACGGAGTGCGGTCGGGTTGGATCGCACCGAAATCCAACCGGGCCCCTGGAACGAAAAAGCCAATAAATCTCAGACCGGGCGTCCGATTGACGTGCCGTCTGTTGCGTTGAGTTCCTGTTGACGATACAGAACTTTTGGCATCCTCCGCCCGAGTTTTGGATGCAGATGGATAGTGGCCGGGTTGGATCGCACCGAAATCCAACCGGGCCCCTGGAACGGAAAAGCTGATATCTTTCTGACAGAACGTCCGTTTGACGAACCGTCAGCGACGTTGGTGATCGCGTTGAGAAACGGTCCCTATGAGTTTACCCTATGAGAGTTCGGGGTATAGTTGAGATACGGCCGGGTTTGGTTCGCTCACGAAACCAACCGGGCCCCTGGGACGAAAAGGCTAATAACTCACAGACCGGGCGTCTGATTGACGCGCCGTCTGTTGCGTTGAGACCCCTATGACGAGGCGGTCCTTTGAGATACTTCTTTGCGGGACTTTGTGATACTTGGAGTATCGACCAGTAGCTCATGGAGCGGACCCTCCCGGAGACGAGTGTGCGGAGTACGGAGACCGTGTAGCCGGCTGAGACCTGACGACTGCTTGACCGACTCGACTTGGAGTGAGTCGACTAGCTCAGTGGAAGGAGCGCCCATTATTTGGCGACAGACCCACAGCGGACGGAGCGCCCGGTAGTTGGCTGCAAACCCGCGGTACTCGACAGGAGGAGTACCTCTGTAGGCTATTAGTGGGAGCGCCCGGTATTTGGCGACAGACCCTCAGCGGACGGAGCGCCCGATAGTTGGCCGCAAACCCGCAGTACTCGACAGGAGGAGTACCTCAGCAGTCTTAGGTTAGTGAGCAGTACCTCAGAGTCGTGACAGGACCACCGTACACTCCAGAGACGGAGCTCTTCAGCAGTTACGGTTTCGATAATGAAAATCCTGGTTTGAGCTGAGACTTTTGACCTTGTGTTTACCTCATGATTGATATGGGTCACTTGCTAACTTAGGTATATGTATGGGCATATACCCGGGTAGTGGTTATCCGTTGATTTCACAAGCCTTGTGTTTCCTCATGATTGAGATGGGTTACTTGATAACTTAGGTATATGTATGGGCATATATATAAGTAGAGGTTATCTGTTGAGATCTTATTTGTGGTTATCCTTGTTGGTTTAGTGAGACCTTGAGGGTCTCGGGGTCCCTACTGAGTATCGTTATACTCACCCCTGCACGGGCTATGCCCGCACCTCATTGTGTTGGTTGCAGACGACGGGCAGTGTTGAGAGAAGCCGAGTGTTCGAGGACTGGACAGTACCTGGAGGTGGACTATACGAAGAGATGGTACCCAGAGGAGGACCTCACGACGAGGCGGTACCCAGAGGTGGACGTGACGACGAGGCGGTACCCGGAGGTGGACCACTGGGCGAGACATACTCGGAGCGGACGGCGGGACCTGAGGAGAAGAGGAGCTATCTGTACCCACCCTTCAGGTGGGATTTCCAGTGGACAGCTCGGCGTAGCAGCTTTACTTTTCAGTTGCTGTTTTCCCTTTCGAGTTGTACTTTACAGTTGTATTTGTACTTTCTTTTGGGTTTGTATTCTTGCCCATTTACTTTTCAGCACTTTCTTTTGTACTTAGTGTTTTACTTCCGCTTGTGCTCTGTGGTTCTTTTTGTTTACTTTTATAAAGGCAATGCCTTCCCAGTTATCGGGATTTACGCCTTGGTGCTAGTCGCCAGCCCCTGGCCTATGGAAGGCGGGCTTGGGGTAGTCACGACACGGGCCCCGAGGGCGGGTCGTGACATTCGGCCGTGTTTGTGCGGTCCGGTCCCCCTCTCGTTAGACGATAACACTTAAACGTTCATCCTCAAGTTTGTCATGCTAGAACCAAGAACGGAAAATAATTAAATAAATCAAAAACAAACCCCTACCTCGCTTTTCATTATGTGTTAACGAAGTCGCGGAAAGGCGGCGGCGATTCGTCGACATCAGAAAAGAGAAGCCGTTGACGACGTCAGTGTTCTTCGTGAAAGGCGCTCCCTTCTTTATTCCGGAAGGAGTGGGAAGGAGGCATCCAAGAAGGGATCGACGTTGGAAACTTCACGTTCTTCTTTGGAAAAGGCATTCTTCGTCGAGAAGACGTTGTTCCATGTTTGGAGATGTCCTTCGTGTTCTTCGTCGAGGGTGGAATTCTTTTCAATCCTTCCATGACTCTATCACAAAGATTTAGCCAACCCCAAACAATAAAACAACACACCTTATTATAGTGTTAGCTTAATGAATTCAAAATAATTCAAATTCATTAAGTTACATCCTTCATTAATGGGTGGAGAGGCTCCAAAATTAATGAAGGTGGAAGTGAAGAGTCACATTTAATTGGGGGGGGGGTTCAAGGGAGTTAAGGAGTTTAAGGAGTTAGGAATTTGAGGGGTTTTGTCACATTAAGTGCAAGGGTGTTTAAGGGGGGTAGAAGAGAGTAAAGGGGAAGGTGAAGGGTTGGGGCTCGTGTGGGCCCCACCTCACCTTAATCCTCTCTTGGTTAGTTAGGAACTTGTGATTCCACCCCAACTTCCACACTTAGGATATAACCACTTAAGAAGATAAATAAAATTTGTAACACAAATTTTATTTTTCTTTACACTTAAACCACAACCTTATTAAACAACTGCTCCCAAGCAAACGAAACTCCAGGAAAGGAATTCCTAAGCAAAAACCGGCGCTACGGTTCCATCGGTGCCCTCGGAATTTGATTCCGGGCACCGGTTCAAAAGTTAGAAATTCCCACTCGTTCATTCACTGAACCTACCCGAGCCAAACTTCGGAAATTGATTCTGGGCACACCGGGCCTCGGAATCAGGCGCTGTCAGAAACTGTGTTCTTGTAAAATTCCAAATAAAATTAAGAAAAAAAATTTCCTTGAAATTTACGGGTCTTTACATTACTCCCACCTCAGGGATTTACGTCCCCGTAAAGCTTCATCACAAACTAGGGTCACAAAAGCGGTACAGAGCACGCATCTAAGCCTTCCGCTCCCATGTGCTCACCTAGAGGTTCCCGTACTGTCAAAGGAAGTGCACCCAAGGAATCGATCATCCTCATAGGATCTGCTCCTGTCTATCCTTGATCCCCACTGGAACCTCCGTGCATGTCGCTCTATCATCGACGTCCAACTCCCTGAGGTCGATGATGTGTGAAGGATCAAGCACGTATCTCCTAAATTGAGTTACGTGAAAGTCATCGTGCACCTGGTGCAACTGAGGTGGATGGGTCAAGTGATAAACCACCTCGCCTACCCTGTCGGGGACCTAGAAAGGTCTATTGAACCTCAGATATCTCTTTCCACCTCGGCTACATCTCCGTAAACCTCGTCGAGGTGAGACCTGTATAAGAACGTGGTCGCCATCCTCGAACTCTAAAGGTCTCCCTTTTTAGGTTAGAACTGAAACTCAAAACTCCTGCTACCACGAGGGTAAGGTTGGCCGACCCAAGAATGATCGGCTACACCCTCCCATGCACGAGTTTATCTTGTGCTGCCCAGGGTTTCCTTTTCGCTGACCAAGGAAAACCCATCCCAACGTTTGACTAATACCGTCAATTTGAGTATGAACAGTGATTGCCAAATACATACTCAAACTAACGTCGCAAGGCCTCGACGCTGCCACCAAGAGGTCCTAACCGAGACTCTCGCCTCAAGGGTCAGATCACACCATCGGCGTAAGTGTGACTATCGAGTCTCCTCCCAAAGGTATCTCCAGACGTGAGGGTCAAGTCAACGGCTTAACCGGAATCTCTAGGTCTGGGACTAGATTCATGGAAGGGAGGGATGATTCTTTTCGATGCCTGTGGCTACGGCAGTTAGTAGAAGATAAATTCCGCACTTCGAATCATCCTTAGAGCCCCTTTTTGGTCGCACTCCATGACCGCAACCAGCTACCCTCTTTCCCTGCTCTCCAACTCCCTGAGTCTAGCAGGGACTACAAAGGTGGGTGATGGTAACATGTTGAAATGTACACCACCACGAGCTGCTCTCCAAGCTCTGCCTCCATGTCTGCTGCTCTGCAGATTCATCTTTCCTTAACATTTCCTCTTCTTGAAACATTTTACATGCCCAAGTCTCCGAGACTGGTGTCAGTTTACTGCTTTCCAAACTTCTAACATTCTCTGGCTGTATTCGATCAGCAAAGAATTCTCAACCACAAAGGTTCCTTCTAGCACTCTAGCCTAAGTAGAAATGCATAGAGAAAAGGTGCTGGCTCGGAAGCCCTTAAACATACCATGCTCAGAGGTCCGACCTCTATTGCACTGATCGAAATGCTTCCATCGAGTACCCGATATGTTCGGTATGCCTCGATGAATTCTCAGCTATCAACATGTCGTCCCGCCGAAACTGTAAAAGTTCTAGAAAATTCTCGGCCACCTCCTCAAGCTAGTCCTCAGCCGCCTATGAGTCAGGTTAACCTAGGAACATGAGGGTATCTGAAGTTAGAACACATATAAGACAGTAAACTTACATGTGTCACCTACCGGTACCGCCGGTTGTAACTGCTGACCAACAGGTAGTGATGTATAGCTGACACACTACCCAAAGGCACTATCTCAGGCATCGGTTCACGTACCGAAGCCTCATCACTATGCGGACCATCCTCATGGTCATTCACTGGAAAACACTAGTGGCCAAGTCCACCATCCACTCTACTGATGTCTCAGCTAGGCGAAAAACTCTAGCAATCGCCTCCAGCCACTGCTCTGCTGTCTGAAAATCTGCCTCGCCTCGTAACTTCTGAGGCCTCTACTGCTGGAACTCGTGCAACGCGCTCCGCCAGCGTGCACAGTTTGCTAGTATAGCCGTTGGCATCTGCTGCCCAATAGGTGGTGATGTACTGGTACACCACCCGAGGGTGACAATATAGTAAAAAGGGCCCTGCACCAGAGCCTCGTCGCTCGGTGAGCCGTCATCGAGTACTCTCTCTAAACTCCAACTGACTGTCTGCGTGGAGACATCCTGAACAGATGCGACACGGTCAACGTCTTATACCTGGTGAGCTGACCTGGTTTGAGCTGACTTTAAAACTTTGGAAACACACACGCAATCAGTGTTTTTGTGTACAAAGTCGGAAATCAGTAGTCAGGGTCCTGGTGTACGGATACGTCGGCCGCCGCACCAACACTGGACTCCCTGAACTGAAAACCACACTCGGTACCCTTAACACTATTGCTTCACAGAAAGAAACATCAGAGTTATAAGTTCTGCGGTAGAACCGAACTCCTCTGATACCAATTTGTCATGACCCGTCCTCGGGGCCCGTGCCGTGACTACCCCAAGCCCGCCTTCCATAGGCCAGGGGCTGGAGACTAGCACCAAAGGCGTAAAATCCCAATAACTGGGAAGGCATTGCCTTTATAAAAGAAAACAAACACCACAGAGTACAAGTGGAAGAAGTAAACACTAAGTAAAAACTGAGTACAACAGTAAGTGCGGAAAGTAAAAAGGGGCCGGAAATACAAGCCCAACTGTAAAGTACAACTCGAAAGGGAAAACAGCAACTGAAAAGTAAAGCTGCTACGCCAAGCTGTCCACTGGAAATCCCACCTGAAGGGTGGGTACAGATAGCTCCTCTGCTCCTCAGGTCCCACCGTCCGCTCCGAGTATGTCTCGCCCAGTGGTCCACCTCCAGGTACCGCCTCGTCGTCACGTCCACCTCTGGGTACCGCCTCGTCGTGAGGTCCTCATCCGGGTACCATCTCTTCGTATAGTCCACCTCCAGGTACTGTCTAGTCCTCGAACACTCGGCTTCTGTCAGCACTGCCCGTCGTCTGCAACCAACACAATGAGGTGCGGGCATAGCCCGTGCAGGGGTGAGTATAACGGTACTCAGTAGGGACCCTGAGACCCTCAAGGTCTCACTAAACCAACAAGGATAACCACAAAGAAGATCTCAACAGATAACCTCTACTTAGATATATGCCCATAAATATACCTAAGTTATCAAGTAACCCATCTCAATCATGAGGAAACACAAGGATTGTGAAATCAATGGATAACCACTACTCGGGTATATGCCCATACATATACCTAAGTTAGCAAGTGACCCATCTCAATCATGAGGTAAACACAAGGTCAAAAGTCTCAGCTCAAACCAGGATTTTCATTATCGAAACCATAACTGCTGAAGAGCTCTGTCTCTGGAGTGTACAATGGTCCTGTCACGACTCCGAGGTACTGCTCACTAACCTAAGACTGCTGAAGAACTCCACCCATCGAGTACTGCGGGACAACTGCTACAACCAAGCGCTCCCATGTGCCGCTACAACCAAGCGCACCTCTGTCGTGGGTCTGCCGCTACAACCAAGCGCTCCCATGTGCTGCTACAACCAAGCGCACCTCTGTCGTGGGTATGCCGCTACAACCAAGCGCTCCCATGTGCCGCTACAACCAAGCGCAAATCTGTCGTGGGTCTGCCGCTACAACCAAGCGCTCCCATGTGCCGCTACAACCAAGCGCACCTCTGTCGTGGGTATGCCGCTACAACCAAGCGCTCCCATGTGCCGCTATAACCAAGCGCAACTCTGTCGTGGGTCTGCCACTACAACCAAGCGCTCCCATGTGCCGCTACAACCAAGCGCACCTCTGTAACACTCTGAGTCGTTCGATCAGCAGTCGTCGGGTCTCAGCCAGCTACACGGTCTCCGTACTCCGCACGCTCGTCACTGGGAGGGTCCGCTCCACGAGCTACAGGTCGATACTCCAAGTATCTCAAAGTCCCATGAAGAAGTATCTCAAAGGACCGCCACGTCATAGGGTTCTCAACGCAACAGACGGCGCGTCAATCGGACGCCCGGTCTGTGAGTTATTGGCTTTTTCGTCTCACACTCACCTTGGGAAACTTCCCAGGAGGTCACCCATCCTGATCACTACTCTAGGCCAAGCACGCTTAACTACGGAGTTTTAACCACGTAGGCTCCCGAAAAGGAAGGTGCACCTTGAGTATAGTATACCGAAACGACCGTCTCGATCCAAGGATCGCGTTGCCGCTAACGACGAGTCGTTTGGAGGCCCGTAGCCCAAGATACGGGCATTTGACCAAACCGCTCGGTAACGGGGGGTTTCGGGCCCGGGCCGTCCCGGCCCGAGACCCCCCGGATGGCCCGAACCGGGTCGACCCGGCCCGGCACAGCCCAGCCCGGCCCGGCGCGGCGCGGCGCGGCCCGGCCCGGCGTGGCCTGACCCGGCGTGGCCCAGCGCGGCGAACCGGCCAGGCGCACCGGTTCGGCGCAAGGCAGCGCACTGGGCGCGCTGCCAGCTTGGCCGAAGGCCGAGCTTGCTGGAAACGGGGGGTCTCCTGCCCCCCCTTTGTGAAACCGGCCCCCCTCATAAAAGGGGGGCCAAATAACTGCCCGGGGGAATTAAATTCCCCCGGTTTCCACCAACCCGGCCGGCCCGACCTGGCCGGCCGGCTTCTTGTCAACAGGACCGGCAAGGGCCGGTCCTCTTCCGTCTTCCGGCACCGGCGGCCCGGCTGGCCGCCGGTCATCACGATCCGCCGCGGCCCGAAACCGGCTGCGGCCTTCATCATCCGGCCCAGTGCGACGGCACCACGCCCCTCCGCCGCAGCCCCGCTCCGGCCGCGGCATCTTCGGTTTCCTTCGACGCGGCGTGACGGCGTCGCGTTCATGATAATTCTTTCCACGGCGCGGCGCGATGGCGCCGCGCAATAATTTCCGTGTGATTCCCGTGTGGTGCGACGACACCACGCTATCTCGTTTCATCCGCAAGAAACATTCAAGAACAAAGGAGGGGGGTTCGGCCGTGTTTGTGCGGTCCGGTCCCCCTCTCGTGAGACGATAACACTTAAACGTTCATCCTCAAGTTTGTCATGCTAGAACCAAGAACGGAAAATAATTAAATAAAGCAAAAACAAACCCCTACCTCGCTTTTCGTTATGTGTTGACGAAGTCGCGGAAAGGCGGCGGCGATTCGTCGACATCGGAAAAGAGAAGCCGTTGACGACGTCGGCGTTCTTCGTGAAAGGCGCTCCCTTCTTTATTCCGGAAGGAGTGGGAAGGAGGCATCCAAGAAGGGATCGACGTTGGAAACTTCACGTTCTTCTTTGGAAAAGGCATTCTTCGTCGAGAAGTCGTTGTTCCATGTTTGGAGATGTCCTTCGTGTTCTTCGTCGAGGGTGGAATTCTTTTCAATCCTTCCATGACTCTATCACAAAGATTTAGCCAACCCCAAACAATAAAACAACACACCTTATTATAGTGTTAGCTTAATGAATTCAAAATAATTCAAATTCATTAAGTTACATCCTTCATTAATGGGTGGAGAGGCTCCAAAATTAATGAAGGTGGAAGTGAAGAGTCACATTTAATTGGGGGGGGTTCAAGGGAGTTAAGGAGTTTAAAGAGTTAGGAATTTGAGGGGTTTTGTCACATTAAGTGCAAGGGTGTTTAAGGGGGGTAGAAGAGAGTAAAGGGGAAGGTGAAGGGTTGGGGATCGTGTGGGCCCCACCTCACCTTAATCCTCACTTGGTTAGTTAGGAACTTGTGATTCCATCCCAACTTCCACACTTAGGATATAACCACTTAAGAAGATAAATAAAATTTGTAACACAAATTTTATTTTTCTTTACACTTAAACCACAACCTTATTAAACAACTGCTCCCAAGAAAACGCAACTCCAGGAAAGGAATTCCTAAGCAAAAACCGGCGCTACGGTTCCATTGGTGCCCTCGGAATTTGATTCCGGGCACCGGTTCAAAAGTTAGAAATTCCCGCTCGTTCGTTCATTGAACGTACCCGAGCCAAACTTCGGAAATTGATTCTGGGCACACCGGGCCTCAGAATCTGGCGCTGTCAGAAACTGTGTTCTTGTAAAATTCCAAATAAAATTAAGAAAAAAAAAATTTCCTTGAAATTTCCGGGTCTTTACATTATTTGTCACGACCCGCCCTCGGGGTCCGTGCCGTGACTACCCCAAGCCCGCCTTCCATAGGCAAGGGACTGACGACTAGCACCAAGGCGTAAATCCCGGTAAAAAGGGAAGGCATTGCCTTTGTAAAGTAAACAAACACCACAGAGTAAGCAAGCGGAAAGTAAATACTAAGCAAAAGCAGAGTACAACTGAAAGTGCGGAAAGTAAAAAGGGGCCGGAAATACAAGCCCAACTGTAAAGTACAACTCGAAAGGGAAAACAACAACTGAAAAGTAAAGCTTCTACGCCGAGCTGTCCACTGGAAATCCCACCTGAAGGGTGGGTATAGATAGCTCCTCTGCTCCTCAGGTCCCACCGTCCGCTCCGAGTATGTCTCGCCCAGTGGTCCACCTCCGGGTACCGCCTCGTCGTCACGTCCACCTCTGGGTACCGCCTCGTCATGAGGTCCTCCTCCGGGTACCATCTCTTCGTATAGTCCACCTCCAGGTACTGTCCAGTCCTCGAACACTCGGCTTCTGTCAGCACTGCCCGTCGTCTGCAACCAACACAACGAGGTGCGGGCATAGCCCGTGCAGGGGTGAGAATAACGATACTCAGTAGGGACCCCGAGACCCTCAAGGTCTCACTAAACCAACAAGGATAACCACAAAGAAGATCTCAACAGATAACCTCTACTTAGATATATGCCCATACATATACCTAAGTTATCAAGTAACCCATCTCAATCATGAGGAAACACAAGGATTGTGAAATCAACGGATAACCACTACCCGGGTATATGCCCATACATATACCTAAGTTAGCAAGTGACCCATCTCAATCATGAGGTAAACACAAGGTCAAAAGTCTCAGCTCAAACCAGGATTTTCATTATCGAAACCGTAACTGCTGAAGATCTCCGTCTCTGGAGTGTACAGTGGTCCTGTCACGACTCCGAGGTACTGCTCACTAACCTAAGACTGCTGAAGAACTCCACCCATCGAGTACTGCGGGCCAGCTGCTACAACCAAGCGCTCCCATGTGCCGCTACAACCAAGCGCACCTCTGTCGTGGGTCTGCCGCTACAACCAAGCGCTCTCATGTGCCGCTACAACCAAGCGCACCTCTGTCGTGGGTATGCCGCTACAACCAAGCGCTCCCATGTGCCGCTACAACCAAGCACAACTCTGTCGCGGGTCTGCCGCTACAACCAAGCGCTCCCATGTGCCGCTACAACCAAGCGCACCTCTGTCGTGGGTATGCCGCTACAACCAAGCGCTCCCATGTGCCGCTACGACCAAGCGCAACTCTGTCGTGGGTCTGCCGCTACAACCAAGCGCTCCCATGTGCCGCTACAACCAAGCGCACCTCTGTCGTGGGTATGCCGCTACAACCAAGCGCTCCCATGTGCCGCTACAACCAAGCGTAACTCTGTCGTGGGTCTGCCGCTACAACCAAGTGCTCCCATGTGCCGCTACAACCAAGCGCACCTCTGTAACACTCCGAGTCGTTCGATCAGCAGTCGTCAGGTCTCAGCCAGCTACACGGTCTCCGTACTCCGCACGCTCGTCACTGGGAGGGTCCGCTCCACGAGCTACAGGTCGATACTCCAAGTATCTCAAAGTCCCATGAAGAAGTATCTCAAAGGACCGCCACGTCATAGGGGTCTCAACGCAATAGACGGCGCGTCAATCGGACGCCCGGTCTGTGAGTTATTAGCCTTTTCGTCCCAGGGGACCGGTTGGTTTCGTGAGCAAACCAAACCCGGCCGTATCTCAAATGTACCCCGAAATCTCATAGGGTAAACTCATAGGGACCGTTTCTCAACGCGATCACCAACGCCGCTGACGGTTCGTCAAACGGACGTTCTGTCAAAAAGATATCAGCTTTTCCGTTCCAGGGGCCCGGTTAGATTTCGGTGCGATCCAACCCGGCCACTATCCATCTGCATCCAAAACTCGGGCGGAGGATTCCAAAAGTTCCGTATCGTCAACAGGAACTCAACGCAACAGACGACGCGTCAATCGGACGCCCGGTCTGAGAGTTATTGGCTTTTTCGTCTCACACTCACCTTGGGAAACTTCCCAGGAGGTCACCCATCCTGATCACTACTCTAGGCCAAGCACGCTTAACTACGGAGTTTTAACCACGTAGGCTCCCGAAAAGGAAGGTGCACCTTGAGTATAGTATACCGAAACGACCGTCTCGATCCAAGGATCGTGTTGCCGCTAACGACGACTCGTTTGGAGGCCCGTAGCCCAAGATACGGGCATTTGACCAAACCGCTCGGTAACGGGGGTTTCGGACCCGGGCCGTCCCGGCCCGAGACCCCCCGGATGGCCCGAACTGGGTCGACCCGCCCCGGACGGGGTCGACCTGGCCCGGCACAGCCCGGCCCGGCACGGCGCGGCCCGGCCCGGCGCGGCGCGGCCCGGCCCGGCGCGGCGCGGCCCGGCCCGGCGCGGCGCGGCGCGGCCCGGCGCGGCGCGGCCCGGCCCGGCGCGGCGCGGCGAACCGGCCAGGCGCGCCGGTTCGGCGCAAGGCAGCGCGCTGGGCGCGCTTCCAGCTGGGCTGAAGGCCGAGCTTGCTGGAAACGGGGGGCCGCCTGCCCCCTCCCCCCTTTTGTGAAACCAGCCCCCCTCATAATGGGGGGCCAAATAACTGCCCGGGGGAATTAAATTCCCCCGGTTTCCACCAACCCGGCCGGCCCGACCTGGCCGGCCGGCTTCTTGTCAACAGGACCGGCAAGGGGCGGTCCTCTTCCGTCTTTCGGCACCGGCGGCCCGGCTGGCCGCCGGTCATCACGATCCGCCGCGGCCCGGAACCGGCTGCGGCCTTCGTCATCCGGCGTGGTGCGACGACACCGCGCCCCTCCGCCGCGGCCCCGCTCCGGCCGCGGCGTCTTCGGTTTCCTTCGACGCGGCGCGACGGCGTCGTGTTCATGATAATTCTTTCCACGGCGCGGCGCGACGGCGCCGCGCAATAATTTCCGTGTGATTCCCGCGTGGTGCGACGGCACCACGCTATCTCGTTTCATCCGCAAGAAACATTCAAGAACAAAGGAGGGGGTTTCGGCCGTGTTTGTGCGGTCCGGTCCCCCTCTCGTTAGACGATAACACTTAAACGTTCATCCTCAAGTTTTTCATGCTAGAACCAAGAACGGAAAATAATTAAATAAAGCAACAACAAACCCCTACCTTGAAAGATTGACGTTGCACGTCGGTTATCGCGGAGAAAGGCGTCGCGGCGTCGGACGTAGATTCCGTGGACGTCGGGGTGCGTCTGAGAAGGAAACGACGTCTCTTCACTTGTCGCTATGACGAAGACGGGAGGTACGTTGTCGTTGGCGATGATCACCACGGTCGGCGACTTCTCCCCTGTCGAGGAGGAAGATGAAGACGGAAGAACCCGGGACGCCGAGTCTCGAAGGTCGTGGGATCGATTTTCTTTGTCGGAGAAGAACCGTTCTTCACGTTCTTCGTCGAAGACGAAGAAGATCTTCAAGTCTCTCAACGATTCTCCCAATCCTCTCAAGTAACAAAGGAACTAACCCAAAAATAAATTAAGCTTACTGTTAATTTATTAACACAACCCAACCTTTGAAATTCAAGAGTTTGAATTTCAAAAACTAAAAAATTAAACTCACTTATTTATTATACATGAGTTGTATAATTAAATAAATGTTAAGTTGACAAGCCTTTAAGAGGGAGAGAGGGGAGTTAGGGAATTTGAAAAGGTGGGGCTCGGCGGGTAGTGCTACCGCCGGTGCCACTGCTGACAAAGGGCCCTGCACCGAGGCCTCATCGCTCGGTGGGCTGTCGTCACGCTCAACTCTCGGAACGCCTGGCTCTGATACCAATTTGTCACGACCCGCCCTCGGGGTCCGTGCCGTGACTACCCCAAGCCCGCCTTCCATAGGCCAGGGGCTGGCGACTAGCACCAAGGCGTAAATCCCGGTAAAAAGGGAAGGCATTGCCTTTGTAAAGTAAACAAACACCACAGAGTAAGCAAGCGGAAAGTAAATACTAAGCAAAAGCAGAGTACAACTGAAAGTGCGGAAAGTAAAAAGGGGCCGGAAATACAAGCCCAACTGTAAAGTACAACTCGAAAGGGAAAACAGCAACTGAAAAGTAAAGCTGCTACGCCGAGCTGTCCACTGGAAATCCCACCTGAAGGGTGGGTATAGATAGCTCCTCTGCTCCTCAGCTCCCACCGTCCGCTCCGAGTATGTCTCGCCCAGTGGTCCACCTCCGGGTACCGCCTCGTCATCACGTCCACCTCTGGGTACCGCCTCGTCGTGAGGTCCTCCTCTGGGTACCATCTCTTCGTATAGTCCACCTCCAGGTGTCACGACCCGCCCTCGGGGTCCGTGCCGTGACTACCCCAAGCCCGCCTTCCATAGGCCAGGGGCTGGCGACTAGCACCAAGGCGTAAATCCCGGTAAAAAGGGAAGGCATTGCCTTTGTAAAGTAAACAAACACCACAGAGTAAACAAGCGGAAAGTAAATACTAAGCAAAAGCAGAGTACAACTGAAAGTGCAGAAAAGTAAATGGGCCAGTATACAAACCCAAACTGAAAGTAAAGTACAACTCGAAAGGGAAAACAGCAACTGAAAAGTAAAAGCCGCTACACCGAGATGTCCACTAGAAATCCCACCTGAAGGGTGGGTACAGATAGCTCCACTGCTCCACGGGTCCCGCCGTCCGCTCCGAGCACGTCTCGCCCAGTGATCCTCCTCCAGGTACCGTTCTGCTCTGCAAGCCTCAGCTAAGATCAACGCTGTCCGTCGTCTGCAACCAACACAACGTAGTGCGGGCAAAGCCCGTGCAGGGGTGAGTATAAGATACTCAGTAGGGACCCCGAGACCCCTGAAGGTCTCCCAAAATCCACAAAGGATAAACCACAAAGAAAGGTACAATCACGAAGTAACAACCGACACTGCTTAGGTATATGCCCATACATATACCTAAGTCACCAATTTCAAATACGCTCCAACCTCCGAGCCCAAGTACAACTCAGTCCACACAGGAAAGTAAATGTATTCCACATAGGAAAGCAAAACGTAATCCACACAGGATTGCACAACACAATCCACATAGTAAAGCAATAGGTTTCAGCTCACACAGGATTTTCGTTATCAAAAACGTAACTACTGAAGAGCCCCATCTCTGAAGTGTACAGTGTCCTGTCACGACTCTGAGATACTGCTCACTAACCTAAGACTGCTGAGGTACTCCTCCTGTCGAGTACCGCGGGTCTGCCGCCTACTACCGGGCGATCCGTCCGCTGAGGGTCTACTGCCAAATACCGGGCGCTCACCCAAATAGCCTACAGAGGTACTCCTCCAGTCGAGTACCGCGGGTCTGCTGCCAACTACCAGGCGCTCCGTCCGTCGTGGGTCTGCCGCCAAATACCGGGCGCTCTGTCCACTGGGCTAGTCGACTCACTCCAAGTCGAGTCGGTCGAGCAGTCTTCAGGTCTCATCCGGCTACACGGTCTTCGTACTCCGTACGCTCGTCTCCAGTATCGCGGGTCTGCCGCTACAACCAAGCGCACCACCTCTATCGAGTAAAACAGAAGATTCAGCTCACACAGGAATACTTCTTCGGATGAAGTTAAATATGATCAAAGAACCATCTAAGTCGTCGGACCCATGAAGGATCGATAGGTACTAACCTTTCAGCTCATAATATAAGACGCTACACAAATGCAACAAGGAACCCGAAGTACAAAGGATGTATCCAATAGTTCTGCTCCTGTCCATCGGCTCCCAGAGCTCTATGATCGAAGGCCTCGGTTGCCTGAAGTTGAGCTCTCGCATGTTCACCTACTCCCTGTGGTCGGGGTGGACCTCCTGGTGGTGGTGGTGGAAGAGCCTCAAAGCGTCGCCCACCACTGGCTGCTCGTCCAGCTCCTCTGCCTCGTCCACCTCCTCCCTGCGGACCGCCACGGTCGAACCTCTGCCTCTGCCTGGGAGGTTCTTCACTTAACTGCTGATCATCATCATGACGGGTCGGACAGTCACGAGCCATGTGACCAATCCCGCCAGAGGAGTAACACTGCCCACTCTCGGCACGCCTGGCTCTGACTCCACCCCGGATTCCCCGTACAACTGAGCCTGAGTCGTGCAGTCGGCCACCGGTAGGTCTGGTCTGCCTGGAACCCTGAGTCATCCGTCGGCTACCTGTTGCCGAAGACTCCGCTATCTGCCGCCCTGCGGTAGGTCTCGCTGTGGACTCATCCAGGAAACTCTCAATCAGGAGGGCTCGCTCCAGTACTCCTGTCTAAGTCGGTATGCTGAGGGAGATCAGCGATGCCCTGATCTCGTGTCTCAAACCCTGCTCGAAGGTCCGGGCCCGGAAGAATGGGTCCCGTACCATGTCGGTTGAGTAGCGCGAGAGATCGGTAAATCTCGCCGAGTACTGAGCGACCGTCATGCTGCCCTGCCGCAGCTGAAGAAGCTCCTGGATACGAACCACACGAAGGGTGGCTGGGACGAACTCCGAGCGAAAAAGGCTCTCAAAGTCCGTCCAAAGTAGAGATGCCTCATCGTGCACCTGGAGCATCAAGCTCCACCATCGTCCTGCTGCTGCGTGTAGTAGGCTCACAGCGAGGATCACCATGAGGTCTGCTGGTGTCCTCACTAGCCTAAACACTCGTACCACTGCCTCCAGCCAGTCCTCTGCTGCCTGGGGATCCGTATCCCCGCGAAACCTGGGTGGTCGCTGGCGCTGAAACTCATGCAGTGCGCTGAGGCGACGTGCATCGTCAGCGGCTGGCGCTGGAAGTATCGGGGGCTCGACGGGTAGTGCTACCGCCGGTGCCACTGCTGACAAAGGTCCCTGCACCGAGGCCTCGTCGCTCGGAGGGCTGTCATCATGCTCAACTCTCGGAAAAGTCCCCTTAAGAGAATATCGGCGCTGCGAGTTCATCGGTGCCCTCAGATTTCAATTCCGAGCACCGGATCAAAAGTTAGAAATTCCCGCTCGTTCGTTCACTGAACGTACCCGAGCCAAACTTCAGAAATTGATTCCGGGCACTCCGGGCCTCGGAATCAGGTGCCGTCAGAAACCGCACTCTTGTAAAATTCTAAAGAAAATTTAGAAAAAAATTCCCTTGAATTTTACGGGTCTTTACATTACTCCCACCTCAGGGATTTACGTCCCCGTAAAGTTACATAAAAAACTAGGGAAACAATCCCGTGCTGCCATCTGATGCGCACAAGAGGAATCGATCGCCCATGCAGGACCCGCTCCTGTCGATCCTCTATCTCCACCGAGACCTCCGTAAAAGTCGCCCCATCGTCAACGTCAAGCTCCCCATGGTCAATGATGTGTGTCGGGTCGTGCACGTATCTCCTCAGCTGAGACACGTGGAAGACGTCGTGCACCCGGTGCAACTGAGGTGGTAGATCCAGGCGATAAGCCACCTCGCCAACCCTGTTGAGGACCTGAAAGGGTCCGATGAAGCGCGAAGATAACTTGCTGCCTCGGCCAAATCTCCGAATACCACGTTGAGGTGAGACTCGCAAGAAGACGTGGTTTCCATCCTTGAACTCTAGTGGCCTCCGCCTCCTGTCAGCGTAAGGATTCTGCCGGCTCTGAGCTGTACTCATCCGCTCCTGGATGACCTGGACCTTCTCTGTCGTGGCCTGGACCATCTCCGGTCCCACCAGAGCTGCAAGATTTCTTCTTTTCCGATAAGAGAAATCTGGTCCCATCCCCTGGATGAACCACATTCTTTGCCTAAAACAGTCAATCCTAACATGGATGATACTAATCCATACCAAGGATGACGTCGTAAGGCCTCGAAGCTACTACTAAGAGATTCAACCATTACTCTCGCCTCCAAGGGTTGATTCACACTGTCGGCATCAGTGTGTGGTAACTGGGTCTCCTCCAGTAGATGTCTCACAAGTGAGGGTCAAGTCAACAGCCAAAACTGGAACCTCTTAGTAACATCAAGAAAGAGGACAGGAACAAAAATATCACAAAGGTATGCGTCTTTTATTATTGCTGCAAGGTTAGTACCTATCGATCTTTCGTGGGTCCGACGACTTAGATGGTTCTTTGATCATCTTTAATGTCATCCGAAGAAGTATTCTTGTGTGAGCTGAATATTCTGTTTTACTCGATAGAGGTGGTGCGCTTGGTTGTAGCGGCAGACCCGCGATAAAGGAGACGAGCGTACGGAGTACGAAGACCGTGTAGCCGGCTGAGACCTGAAGACTGCTCGACCGACTCGACTTGGAGTGAGTCGACTAGCCCAGTGGACGGAGCGCCCGGTATTTGGCGGCAGACCCACGGCGGACGGAGCGCCTGGTAGTTGGCAGCAGACCCGCGGTACTCGACTGGAGGAGTACCTCTGTAGGCTATTTGGGTGAGCGCCCGGTATTTGGCAGCAGACCCTCAGCGGACGGAGCGCCCGGTAGTAGGCGGCAGACCCGCGGTACTCGACAGGAGGAGTACCTCAGCAGTCTTAGGTTAGTGAGCAGTATCTCAGAGTCGTGACAGGACACTGTACACTTCAGAGATGGGACTCTTCAGTAGTTACGTTTTTGATAATGAAAATCCTGTGTGAGATGAAACCTATTGCTTTCCTGTGTGGATTGTGTTGTGCAATCCTGTGTGGATTACGTTTTGCTTTCCTGTGTGGAATACGTTTACTTTCCTGTGTGGACTGAGTTGTACTTGGGCTCGGAGGTTGGAGCGTATTTGAAATTGGTGACTTAGGTATATGTATGGGCATATACCTAAGCAGTGTCGGTTGTTACTTCGTGATTGTACCTTTCTTTGTGGTTTATCCTTTGTGGATTTTGGGAGACCTTCAGGGGTCTCGGGGTCCCTACTGAGTAGCTTATACTCACCCCTGCACGGGCTTTGCCCGCACTACGTTGTGTTGGTTGCAGATGACGGATAGCGTTGATCTTAGCTGAGGCTTGTAGAGCAGGACGGTACCTGGAGGAGGATCACTGGGCGAGACGTGCTCGGAGCGGACGGCGGGACCCGTGGAGCAGTGGAGCTATCTATACCCACCCTTCAGGTGGGATTTCCAGTGGACAGCTCGGTGTAGCGGCTTTTACTTTTCAGTTGCTGTTTTCCCTTTCGAGTTGTACTTTACTTTCAGTTTGGGTTTGTATACTGGCCCATTTACTTTTCCGCACTTTCAGTTGTACTCTGCTTTTGCTTAGTATTTACTTTCCGCTTGCTTACTCTGTGGTGTTTGTTTACTTTACAAAGGCAATGCCTTCCCTTTTTACCGGGATTTATGCCTTGGTGCTAGTCGCCAGCCCCTAGCCTATGGAAGGCGGGCTTGGGGTAGTCACGGCATGGACCCCGAGGGCGGGTCGTGACAAATTGAAATCCGAGGGCACCGATGAACGAACGAGCGGGAATTTCTAACTTTTGATCCGGTGCTCGGAATTGAAATCCGAGGGCACCGATGAACTCGCAGCGCCGATATTCGCTTAAGGGGACCTTTTCCGAAGTTGCGTTTGCTTAGGAAGAGATGTTTAATTTTATGGATGAAATGAAGAGTAAAATAAATTTGTTATACAATATTTATTTTATATCTTAAAAGTGGTTATAATCTTTTGTTGGAAGTTGGGTGGTTTAACTACCTAAGAGAGGATTAAGGTGAGGAGGGGCCCACACGAGCCCCACCTTTTCAAATTCCCTAACTCCCCTCTCTCCCTCTTAAAGGCTTGTCAACTTAACATTTATTTAATTATACAACTGATGTATAATAAATAAGTGAGTTTAATTTTTGAGTTTTTGAAATTCAAACTCTTGAATTTCAAAGGTTGGGTTGTGTTAATAAATTAAGAGTAAGCTTAATTTATTTTTGGGTTAGTTCCTTTGTTACTTGAGAGGATTGGGAGAATCGTTGAGAGACTTGAAGATCTTCTTCGTCTTCGACGAAGAACGTGAAGAACGGTTCTTCTCTGACAAAGAACATCGATCCCACGACCTTCGAGACTCAGCGTCCCGGGTTCTTCCGTCTTCATCTTCCTCCTCGACAAGGGAGAAGTCGCCGACCGTGGTGATCATCGCCAACGACAACGTACCTCCCTTCTTCATCATAGCGACAAGTGAAGAGACGTCGTTTCCTTCTCGGACGCACCCCGATGTCCACGGAATCTACGTCCGACGCCGCGACTCCTTTCTCCGCGATAACCGACGTGCAACGTCAATCTTTCAAGGTAGGGGTTGTTGATTTTTGTTTAATTATTATTCTTGTTCGTGGTTCTTGTATGATTAACGAAAGGATATTTAAGTTGTGTTATCATTTAACGTGAGGGGGCCGGACCGCATGAACACGGCCGAACCCCCTCCATCGTTCTTGTTGATTTACCTTGCGGGTGGAAACAAGGTGGCGTGGTGCCGTCGCACCACGCAGTTAATCGTGCGATTATATTGCGCGGCGCCGTCGCGCCGTGCCGTGGAAGAATCATCAAGAATGCGACGCCGTCGCACCGCGTCAAGGGGAATCGAAGGCGCGGCGGAGGGGCGCGGTGCCGTCGCACCGCGCCGGACGACGAACACCGCGGCCGGTTCCGGGCCGCGGCGGGACGAGGAGACCGGCGGCCAGGTCGCCGGCGTCGGAAGCCGAAAAGGGGACCGGATTTTCCGGTCCTATTGGAGAAAACCGGCCGGCAGTTCGCCGGCCGGAAGGTCAAAGGCCGGGGGAAATAAATTCCCCCGGCCAGCTCTAAACCCCCCTCATTTAAGAGGGGGGGCGGTTTCCTTGAGGGGGGGCAGGCGGCCCCCTGGATCCTCCTCAAAGAGGGCCCCCAGGAGGGGGGCCGTTGATTGACAAAACGGCGCGGCTATGCCGCACCGCCATTTGAAGAAGCGGGGGGCTTTGCCCCCCCCCCCCCCCCCCCCCCCCCCCCCGCGTGCTGCCTCCGTGCGGCGCCAGGCCGCCGCGCCGCCGGCCGGCCGACCGGCCGGGCCGGGTCGGACCCGGGTCGACCCGGTTCGGGCCGACCCAGGGGGGGGGGGGTCGGGCCGGGTCGGCCCGGACCCGGACCCCCCCGTTTCGAATCAGTTTCGGTCTTTTGGACATAACTTGAGCCACGGACCTCCGATCGACGAACCGTCTGCGACAACGCGATCCTTGGATCGAGACGGTCGTTTTGGTATATCGCACTCAGGGTTTCGGAATACTTTGAGTTCGGCCAGGTTGGTTCGTTCACGAAACCAACCGGGCCTTCGCAGTGGAAACACTCATATCTTGAGCTACGGACGTCCGATTGACGTGCCGTCATCTTGGTTGTGTTCCTCTTAGTGAGACGGATCTTTTGGCATACTCCGCCCGAGGTTTGGATGCAGGTGGAGTACGGTCGGGTTGGTTTTGCCTTAAAAACCAACCGGGCCCCGGGGACGAAAATGCCAATAACTCTCAGACCGGGCGTCCGATCGACGCGCCATCTGTTGCGTTGAGTTCCTGTTGACGATACGGAACTTTTGGATACATCAACTCTGGACTTTGTGACAATTGATGTATCAGCCTCTCGGCTCGTGGAGCGGACCCTCCGAACGAGCTTGCTGTGTGCGGGAACCCTAGTGCTGGCTGCGACTGTTACTGTGACTGCTACTGCTACTGCTACTGTGACTGCGACGACAACAGTACAGAGATCCTGTGTGGATTCGACGGCGACGACTACTGCACTCAGCGATCCTACGTGGATCAGTGCTACAGGTCCTGCGTGGGCCCGATCCTGTGTGGGTCTGATCCTGTGTAGGTCACTGCGGGGGTTAGTACCTATCGATCCTTCGTGGGTCCGACGACTTAGATGGTTCTTTGATCATCTTTAACGTCATCCGAAGAAGTATTCCTGTGTGAGCTGAATCTTCTGTTTTACTCGATAGAGGTGGTGCGCTTGGTTGTAGCGGCAGACCCGCGATACTGGAGACGAGCGTACGGAGTACGAAGACCATGTAGCCGGCTGAGACCTGAAGACTGCTCGACCGACTCGACTTGGAGTGAGTCGACTAGCCCAGTGGACGGAGCGCCCGGTATTTGGCGGCAGACCCACGGCGGACGAAGCGCCTGGTAGTTGGCAGCAGACCCGCGGTACTCGACTGGAGGAGTACCTCTGTAGGCTATTTGGGTGAGCGCCCGGTATTTGGCAGCAGACCCTCAGCGGACGGAGCGCCCGGTAGTAGGCGGTAGACCCGCGGTACTCGACAGGAGGAGTACCTCAGCAGTCTTAGGTTAGTGAGCAGTATCTCAGAGTCGTGACAGGACACTGTACACTTCAGAGATGGGGCTCTTCAGTAGTTACGTTTTTTATAATGAAAATCCTGTGTGAGCTGAAACCTATTGCTTTCCTGTGTGGATTGTGTTGTGCAATCCTGTGTGGATTACGTTTTGCGTTCCTGTGTGGAATACGTTTACTTTCCTGTGTGGACTGAGTTGTACTTGGGCTCAGAGGTTGGAGCGTATTTGAAATTGGTGACTTAGGTATATGTATGAGCATATACCTAAGCAGTGTCGGTTGTTACTTCGTGATTGTACCTTTCTTTGTGGTTTATCCTTTGTGGATTTTGGGAGACCTTCAGGGGTCTCGGGGTCCCTACTGAGTAGCTTATACTCACCCCTGCACGGGCTTTGCCCGCACTATGTTGTGTTGGTTGCAGACGACGGACAGCGTTGATCTTAGCTGAGGCTTGCAGAGCAGGACGGTACCTGGAGGAGGATCACTGGGCGAGACGTGCTCGGAGCGAACGGCGGGACCCGTGGAGCAGTGGAGCTATCTGTACCCACCCTTCAGGTGGGATTTCCAGTGGACAGCTCGGTGTAGCGGCTTTTACTTTTCAGTTGCTGTTTTCCCTTTCGAGTTGTACTTTACTTTCAGTTTGGGTTTGTATACTGGCTCATTTACTTTTCCGCACTTTCAGTTGTACTCTGCTTTTGCTTAGTATTTACTTTCCGCTTGCTTACTCTGTGGTGTTTGTTTACTTTACAAAGGCAATGCCTTCCCTTTTTACCGGGATTTACGCCTTGGTGCTAGTCGCCAGCCCCTGGCCTATGGAAGGCGGGCTTGGGGTAGTCACGGCACGGACCCCGAGGGCGGGTCGTGACAAATTGAAAGCGTCGCCCACCACCGGATGCTCATCCAGCTCCTCTGCCTTGTCCGCCTCCTCCCTGCGGAACCTGGGTGGTCGCTGGCACTGAAACTCATGCAGTGCGCTGAGGCGACGTGCATCGTCAGCTGCTGGCGCTGGAAGTATCGGGGGCTCGGCGGGTAGTGCTACCGTCGGTGCCACTGCTGACAAAGGGCCCTGCACCGAGGCCTCGTCGCTCGGTGGGCTGTCGTCATGCTCAACTCTCGGAACCCTAGCTGGCTGCCGTCGTGGGGCCATCCTGAAAAGGAAAAAGGTGCGCCATGGTCAGAACAGTATACCTGGTGAGCTAATTTAAGTAATCACAAAGAAAACTTTGAAACACACACACAATCAATGTTTTCGTGCATTAAGTCGGAAATCAGAAGTCAGGGTCCTGGTGTACGGATACGTCGGCCACCGCACCAACACTGGACTCCCTGGACTGATAACCACACTCAATACGCTAATCATTATTGCTTCACATAGAAAAACTAGGGAAACAAATGAGGGTACTGAGCACGCATCTGAGCCTCCCGCTCCCATGTGCTCTCCTGGAGGTTCCCGTGCTGCCATCTGATGCGCACAAGAGGAATCGATCGCCCACGTAGGACCCGCTCCTGTCGATCCTCTATCTCCACCGGGACCTCCGTAAAAGTCGCCCCATTGTCAACGTCAAGTTCCCCATGGTCAATGATGTGCGTCAGGTCGTGCACGTACCTCCTCAGCTGAGATACGTGGAAGACATCATGCACCCAGTGCAACTGAGGTGGTAGAGCCAGGCGATAAGCCACCTCACCAATCCTGCTGAGGACCTGGAAGGGTCCGATGAAGCGCGGAGATAACTTGCCGCCACAGCCAAATCTCCGAATACCACATCGAGGTGAAACCTGCAAGAAGACGTGGTCGCCATCCTCAAACTCTAGTGGCCTCCACCTCCTGTCAGCGTATGACTTCTGCCGGCTCTGAGCTGTCCTCATCCGCTCCTGGATGACCTGGACCTTCTCTGTCATGGCCTGGACCATCTCCGGTCCCACAAGTGCTGACTCCCCAGGGTCTGTCCAGCACAAAGGAGATCTACAAGGTCGGCCATACAACGCCTCGTACGGTGCCATCCTGATGGTGGAGTGGTAGCTGTTGTTGTACGCAAACTCCACCAAGGGTAAGTGGTCCTCCCAGCTACGACCAAAGTCGAGGACACATGCGCGGAGCATGTCCTCGAGAGTCTGAATGGTCCTCTCCGTCTGACCATCCGTCTGAGGGTGAAAGGCTGTGCTCAGACATAGCTGCGCCCCGAACGCCTCCTGTAACCCCTTCCAAAGCCGGGAAGTAAAGCGAGCATCTCGATCGGAGACGATAGATGATGGAACGCCGTGGAGCCGCACAATCTCCTGAACGTAGAGACGTCCCAAGCTCTCCACTGAGCCCTGCTCTCTGATGGGTAAGAAGTGTGCCGACTTGGTGAGTCGGTCAACAATCACCCAGATGGAGTCGTGACCTCTGGAAGTGCGTGGAAATCCAGTCATGAAGTCCATAGATATGTCGTGTCACTTCCACTCTGGAACCTCCAAGGGCTGTACCAAGCCTGCTGGTACCTGATGCTCTGCCTTCACCTGCTGGCAGGTGAGGCATCGAGAAACGAGCTCTGCTATAGCCTTCTTCATGCCTGGCCACCAGTGCTGTCATCTGAGATCCTGGTACATCTTCGCCACTCCAGGATGTACCGCCAAAGGAGAAGTGTGAAACTCTCTCAGCACCTCCTCTCGCAAAGCGACTGGTACCATGGTACGTCCTCTGAAAAGGATGTTGTGCTCTGCTCCAAGGGAGAAACCATCAGGTTCCTGTCCCGAGGATATCTGTACACGCCGTGTCTCACAGTCAGCGTCCTCACGCTGTGCCTCTCTGACCCACTGCAGTAGAGGAGGGGTGACTGTGAGAGACTGGAGGAAGGCTGCTCCATCTCTATCCATGAAGGATATCTGCAAAGAGGCTAGCTACTCCGTCGCCTCCTCAAGTAGCTGAATGCCCGTCCTCCTGCTGAGGGCATCGGCTACTACGTTCCCCTTCCCAGGAGTATAGACTATCTCAAAGTCATAGTCCTGGAGGAACTCGAGCCATCGCTGCTATCTCAGGTTCAGGTCCTTCTGCGAGAAGATATACCTGAGACTCTAATGATCAGAAAATACTGTAAAACGCTCTCCCATCAGGTAATGTCACCATGTCTTCAGAGCGAAGACCACTGCTACTAACTCCAGGTCATGGGTAGCGTAGTTCTGCTCATGCGGCCTCAACTGACGTGATCCATGTCCTGGAGTTAGTAGAAGTGGTCTTCGCTCTGAAGACATGGCGACATTACCTGATGGGCGAGCGTTTTACAGTCTTTTCTGATCATTAGAGTCTCAGGTATATCTTCTCGCAGAAGGACCTGAACCTGAGATAGCGGCGATGGCTCGAGTTCCTCCAGGACTATGACTTTGAGATAGTCTATACTCCTGGGAAGGGGAACGTAGTAGCCGATGCCCTCAGCAGGAGGACGGGCATTCAGCTACTTGAGGAGGCGACAGAGTAGCTAGCCTCTTTGCAGATATCCTTCATGGATAGAGATGGAGCAGCCTTCCTCCAGTCTCTCACAGTCACCCCTCCTCTACTACAGTGGGTCAGAGAGGCACAGCGTGAGGACGCTGACTGTGAGACACGGCATGTACAGATATCCTCGGGACAGGCACCTGATGGTTTCTCCCTTGGAGCAGAGCACAACATCCTTTTCAGAGGACGTACCATGGTACCAGTCGCTTTGCGAGAGGAGGTGCTGAGAGAGTTTCACACTTCTCCTTTGGCGGTACATCCTGGAGTGGCGAAGATGTACCAGGATCTCAGACGACAGCACTGGTGGCCAGGCATGAAGAAGGCTGTATCAGAGCTCGTTTCTCGATGCCTCACCTGCCAGCAGGTGAAGGCAGAGCATCAGGTACCAGTAGGCTTGGTACAGCCCTTGGAGGTTCCAGAGTGGAAGTGGGACGACATATCTATGGACTTCGTGACTGGACTTCCACGCACTTCCAGAGGTCACGACTCCATCTGGGTGATTGTTGACCGACTCACCAAGTCGGCACACTTCTTACCCATCAGAGAGTAGGGCTCAGTGGAGAGCATGGGACGTCTCTACGTTCAGGAGATTGTGCGGCTCCACGGCATGCCATCATCTATCGTCTCCGATCGAGATGCTCGCTTTACTTCCCGGCTTTGGAAGGGGTTACAGGAGGCGTTCGGGGCGCAGCTATGTCTGAGCACAGCCTTTCACCCTCAGACGGATGGTCAGACGGAGAGGACCATTCAGACTCTCGAGGACATGCTTCGCGCATGTGTCCTCGACTTTGGTCGTAGCTGGGAGGACCACTTACCCTTGGTGGAGTTTGCGTACAACAACAGCTACCACTCCACCATCAGGATGGCACCGTACGAGGCGTTGTACGGCCGACCTTGTAGATCTCCTTTGTGCTGGACAGACCCTGGGGAGTCAACACTTGTGGGACCGGAGATGGTCCAGGCCATGACAGAGAAGGTCCAGGTCATCCAGGAGCGGATGAGGACAGCTCAGAGCCGGCATAAGTCATACGCTGACAGGAGGCGGAGGCCACTAGAGTTCGAGGATGGCGACCACGTCTTCTTGCAGGTTTCACCTCGACGTGGTATTCGGAGATTTGGCCGTGGCGGCAAGTTATCTCCGCGCTTCATCGGACCCTTCCAGGTCCTCAGCAGGATTGGTGAGGTGGCTTATCGCCTGGCTCTACCACCTCAGTTGCACTGGGTGCATGACGTCTTCCACGTATCTCAGTTGAGGAGGTACGTGCACGACCCGACGCACATCATTGACCATGGGGAACTTGACGTTGACAATGGGGAGACTTTTACGGAGGTCCCGGTGGAGATAGAGGATCGACAGGAGCGGGTCCTACGTGGGCGATCGATTCCTCTTGTGCGCATCAGATGGCAGCATGGGAACCTCCAGGAGAGCACATGGGAGCGGGAGGCTCAGATGCGTGCTCAGTACCCTCATTTGTTTCCCTAGTTTTTGATGTATCTTTACGGGGACGTAAAGCCCTGAGGTGGGAGTAATGTAAAGACCCGTAGAGCGCGGTTTCTGACGGCACCTGATTCCGAGGCCCGGAGTGCCCGGAATCAATTTCCGAAGTTTGGCTCGGGTACGTTCAGTGAACGAACGAGTGGGAATTTCTAACTTTTGACCCGGTGCTCGGAATTGAATTCCGAGGACACCGATGAACTCGCAACGCCGATATTCGCTTAAGGAGACCTTTTCTGAGGTTGCGTTTATTTCGGGTTGAGAGTTAGTTTTTGGGAGTTTAGAATAAGTTAAATAAAAATTGTGGATTACAAATTTTTATTTTAACTTATTGGTTAACTTCTCCCAAAGGGAGTTAGTGGTGGATCCCACAACCACTTAACCTCCCTTGGGAGGATTAAGTGTGGTAGGGCCCACCCGAAGCATGACTCTTCTTCTTCTCCTTTTTAACTCCCTTAAACTCCTCTTTTAATGACATGACAACTTTGTTAATTAATGGAGTTGAATTGTTTGAATTTCAAACCTTTGAAATTCATTTTGTTAAGTGTGTGAATAAAATAAGACTCTAGCTTATTTTATTTGGTTAGATTTCTCTAGCCTTCTTGAGAGGATTTGGGAACTCCTTCTTCTTCTTCAACTTTGACGAAGAACGCGAAGAACCTTCGAGCTCCGACGAAGAACGCCGCTCCTCTCTTCTTCGTAGCCGGTTGTTCCGAAGATCGACGACGCCTTCCGTGTCAATGAAAGGGAACACCGCTTCCTCCTCGGACTTCCTTCGTCGGCTTACGAAGTTTCACCAACGACGTACCTCTTCGGACGTACCTCTTCGTCAACGGAATTGACGAACGATTACCGCGACGCCCGACCTCCGCGACGCCCGACCTCCGCGACGCTTGCCTTCCGCGGGTCATTGACAATCATCGTACTTGAAACCGAGGTAGGGGTTGTTGTTGATTATTTATTTACTATCGTTCTTGGTTCTAGCATGATAGTCTTGTGGATGATTATTTAAGAGTTATCATCTAACGAGAGGGGGGTCGGACCGCACAAACACGGCCGAATCCCCCCTCTGTTCGTGATTATTATTATTTTCTTGTGGATGACGAGATGGCGTGGTGCCGTTGCACCACGCGGGAATTCGCACGGTTGCATTGCGCGGCGCCGTCGCGCCGCGCCGTGGAAGGATCATCATGAATGCGACGCCGTCGCGCCGCGTCGAAGAAAACCGAAGGCGCCGCGGCCGGAGCGGGGCCGCGGCGGAGGGGTGCGGTGCCATCGCACCGTGCCGGACGACGAACACCGCGGTCGGTTCCGGGCCGCGGCGGGACGAGAGGACCGACGGCTCGCCGGGCCGCCGGCATCGGAAGCCGGAAAGGGGACAGGTTTGCCGGTCCCGTTGAAGAAAAACCGGCCGGCCAGGTGGGCCGGCCGGAAGGAGAAAGACCAGGGGAAGTAAATTCCCCCGGCCAGGTTAATTGCCCCCCCATTATTAAGGGGGGCCCGGTTTCATAAAGGGAGGCAGGCGGCCCCCCGTTTTTCTCAAAGGCAGGCCCCCACGAGGGGGGCCGGTTTCACCAAAGGCGCGGATTTCAGCCGCGCTGCCAGCGAAGAGGGGCGGGGGCCATTCCCCCCGCGCGTGGCACCCGAGCGGCGCCCAGGCCGTGCCGCCGCCGGCCGGGCCGCGCCGCCGTGCCTGACCGCGCCGCCGCGCCGCACCGCACCGCCGGCCGGGCCGGGTCGGACCCGGGTCGGGTCGACCCGGTTCGGGCCGACCCAGGGGGGGTCGGGCCGGGTCGGCCCGGACCCGGACCCCCCGTTTTCGAATCGATTTCGTTCAAATGCTCATAACTTGAGCTTCGGGCCTCCGAACGACGCACCGTCAGCGGCAACGCGATCCTTGGATCGAGACGGTCGTTTCGGTATACTATACTCAAGGCGCACCTTCCTTTTCGGGAGCCTACGTGGTTAAAACTCCGTAGTTAAGCGTGCTTGTCCTAGAGTAGTGATCAGGATGGGTGACCTCCTGGGAAGTTTCCCAGGGTGGGTGTGAGACGGAAAGACCAATAATTAACAGACCGGGCGTCCGATTGACGCACCGTCTGTTTCGTTGAATTCCTCTAAGTGAGACGGATCTTTTGGCATACTTCGCCCGAGGTTTGGACGCAGGTGGAGTACGGTCGGGTTGGTTTTGCCTTAAAAACCAACCGGGCCCCTGGGACGAAAAAGCCAATAACTCTCAGACCGGGCGTCCGATTGACGCGCCGTCTGCGACGTTGAGTTCCTGTTGACGATATGGAAATTTTGGATACATCAACTTCGGACTTTGTGACAGTTGATGTATCGGCCTCTCGGCTCGTGGAGCGGACCCTCCCGAACAAGCTTGCTGTGTGCGGGAACCCTAGAGCTGGCTGCGACTGCGACTGTTACTGCTACAGCTACTGCTACTGCTACTGTGACTGCGACGACGACAGTACAGAGATCCTGTGTGGATTCGACGACGACTACAGCACTCAGCGATCCTACGTGGATCAGTGCTACAGGTCCTGTGTGGGCCTGATCCTGTGTGGGTCCGATCCTGTGTGGGTCCTTGCGCTCAGCGGTCCTGTGTGAACCAGCGCCTACAGGTCCTGTGTGGGCCCGATCCTGTGTGGGTCTTTTGCGGGGGTTAGTTACCTATCGATCCTTCGTGGGTCCGACGACTTAGATGGATCAGAGATCATCTTTATCGTCTTTCGAAGAAGTATACCTGTGTGAGCTGAATCCTGTTGCTTTCCTGTGTGGATTGAGTTGTGCTATCTTGTGTGGATTTCGTTTTGCTTCCTGTGTGGAATACGTTACTTTCCTGTGTGGACTGAGTTTTACTTGGGCTCGGAGGTTGGAGCGTATTGGAATTGATGACTTAGGTATATGTATGGGCATATACCTAAGCAGTGTCAGTTGTTACTTCGTGATTGTACCTTTCTTTGTGGTTTATTCTTTGTGGATTTCGGGAGACCTTCAGGGGTCTCGGGGTCCCTACTGAGTAGCTTATACTCACCCCTGCACGGGCTATGCCCGCACTACGTTGTGTTGGTTGCAGACGACGGACAGCGTTGATCTTGGCTGAGGCTTGCAGAGCAGGACGATACCTGGAGGTGGACCACTGGGCGGGACGTGTTCGGAGCGGACGGCGGGACCCGAGGAGCAGTGGAGCTATCTGTACCCACCCTTCAGGTGGGATTTCCAGTGGACATCTCGGAGTAGCGGCTTTTACTTTACAGTTGCTGTTTTCCCTTTCGAGTTGTACTTTACTTTCAGTTTGGGTTTTTATACTGGCCCATTTACTTTTCCGCACTTTCAGTTGTACTCTATTTTTACTTAGTGTTTACTTTCCGCTTGCTTACTCTGTGGTGTTTGTTTACTTTACAAAGGCAATGCCTTCCCTTTTTACTGGGATTTACGCCTTGGTGCTAGTCGCCAGCCCCTGGTCTATGGAAGGCGGGCTTGGGGTAGTCACGGCATGGACCCCGAGGGCGGGTCGTGACAGTTCTGACCATTTAGAGTTAATCTGAAATGGTGGATCAACCAAAAACCTCCACCTATAAAACAAGAGGATGGAACCGAGAAACCACATTCCCAAAATATCCAAAGGGTATTTTTGAATAACCACTAGCTAAATCTAACAAAATTGAGACCATGATAAGAACACATGCACTGAACACCCCAAAGGATCAAAAAATGGACCAATGTAACTCAAGAAATATGAAAAAAACAAGAAATTCAAGAGTAGGAGACAAGACTAATTAAGAAAATATTGGGATCTAACCTAAGGGTCTCACACGACATTCAAGGGTGTTCATATCCAAATCCTTGGAACACTATATCATGGTAATTCTGATGGAGATATACAACATGGTGGCATCTGCAGCCCAACCTAAAACAAAACCACACCCCAAGTATCCAAGCATGCACCTTGAGTCCTTCCCATGTACAAACAATAGAAAAGGAAGTAGCCTATTTTCTACACCATGAAAGGAAAACACACATGATACAATGAGGCACAAACATCTCAAAAGACACAAAAATGGGGTTGAAATACCTTTTCATCCAATATATATAATGTAATTGGATACACAAAGAAATGGGAAAAACCCCAAACCAAAAAGTAGAATTAAAAAAGAGGATTATCCCTACAAAAATGATCAACTTAAAACTCTCCCATGGAAGAAACAACACAAAACACTAATCAGGTTCAAACAAGGTCTGATACTTCTTCTTTAGATGCTTGACCAACTCAGAAAACCTCTAAATATGACCATAACAGTCACACAAATGATAGGTATTTGTATATATAGGATAATAATATAGAAAGTGATCAAAATTCCTACAATAAAAACATGAAAATGGATTTCACTTTACTAAAATAGGAACATTTGATTGAGAAGATATATTCTTATCCTTATCACCTTTCTATTTATCCTTCTCACTAGCCATATCATCCTTACTAGCTCTGGTGGGAAATGAAGCATCACTCATCACATGTTTCCATACTAGGATTTCTTCAATGACAACGACTATATAAACTGATTTCATGAAGGAAGCCAAGGTAGAATGACGCACTAGTGAACACGGTTTAGGATGAAGTCCTATTGTGAAGAACCATACCTTCTTCACATCATCAGTGGATAACTCTAGAGATAAAGTCACTAAGATAGTGAAATGATCAATATAGTCTTTCACTGACTGATCACCTTGGAGGATACCCAAAAAATTCAGAACCTTCTTAACTCTCACTTTTCAGGATAAAACCGTCGAATGAAGGAGGCCCTGAAATATCCCTAAGAGAGAGCCTAAAAATGTTGGGCATGAATTGTAATCTTCCACCACTCCAAACCCAAACCTTCAAACAAAGGAATGATGCACCTCACCCTAGAGGCTTTAGGGGTTCATAATGAGTTAAAAATATCTACAACCTTGGCTATCCACTCACTCACCTCATGGAATCCTCAATAACCATATAATATTGGACGATATAGATTCAAAAACTATCATGTATGATCCAATATCTAAGAAGATCATGTAAATACCACTCCATCATGAGTCTGGAAGAGTTAGAGACCCGAATGAAAACTATGGATCACAAGGAAAACTACTCGAAACATTCCCTTCTTGACCCATCGGTTCTTTTCTGGGGAAATCATTCTAAAACATAAAAATCAAAACACTCAATCAAACCACTTTTAAAAACTTCAACAAAAAAGGGAAAACACAAGACAAAAAAAATTACCATAACACCTAAAAATTCCACACAAGGGAACCAAATTCCAAAGCAACAAAATCATGGTCACAAAAACCCTTTCAAAATATTTACCCAAGAAACTTTGGAAACATTTAACAATGCACACCCAAATAATTTTAGAACTAACACAACCTCAAAATCACTTTATTTTTCTCAAAACACCTTTAACATGGTTCAAAACTTTTCATAAAACACCCCAAATCACCCAAAAAATTTCAAGAATTACATCTCTTAAAACTCATGAAATTATTTCTTTAAAAACCAACACAACTCATAAACATTTTCTAGAGTTTAAAAAACTTTTTACCAAGAAACTAGGGACACCAAAACAAGTTTTTCAAAAGGGAACTTACATACCAAAGCATAGAAAATTTCTTTTCAATGATTTTTAAGAACTATAACATCATTTAAACATTCATAAACAAGCCCTATTAAATTCAAGATAGGATCAAACCATAAAAAGAGGAAAAACAATCCAAATTACCAACCTTACCCACTTTTCATGGTTTGGTTGCACAATTTTTCAGACTATGCACCAATCATGTGAGTGCCACCAAAAGTTATCTATAAGGTTCACATGACATACACATGGTTTGATATACTATTCACCTTAACCGTACTCACCCTATAATCCATCCAATTTTCACTCAAAAAAAGGAATTTCCCAGTCTGTCTCTAGAAAACCCCTAAAACTTAGAGTATTAGCACTTAACACCAACATATCTCAATAAATATCAACCATAACCTCAAAAATTAAAATAAGACCCTTGAACACCCATGATAACTCAAGATCCAACATAAGGAAGTGCGGGCCAAGAACTTCCCCAGAACTACCACCCGAGTCCCACTACTCTTATCACTTTTCTACCACTGACACCAAAAATAACATGAAGGTGAATCTCAAGAACCTAGGCCCCTTTCAAGAACCTAGATCCTCTGATACTATTTTGTAACAAACTATCCCAGGTCGCCATCCAATTAGATGATGTTGGTCCAAATGATAGTGGGTCATACTGAACACCAAGATGTAACTATATGGACTGAGCTTCTCAGTGATCTTGTTGGGGGGGTTGCAGGGCGCAACATGCCCTTGCTCCAAGGGTTCGGGGGCCAAAGGGCCTCGACCCAAATTTTGGGGTACTATAGCAACTTAGACCGACTATAGCATAGTTGATAAGATGAAACCAACATGGTACTGTAGCGGTGCATAATTTTGACATGGATACTATAGTAGGTTGGAATTTGGAGACAATAGTACTATAGCTCTATGGACTTCTAGCCGCCAGCCATTGTAGCGGCTTGGACTTGGGTGGCCGCGATACTATAGCGATATGAAATTCCAACCACCATTTACTATAGAAGTGGAGACTTTCTGTATGGTTGGTGGAATGGTCCTTTATCTTATTTATTAGCCTATTTCAGGTTAGGGTTTCTATGTGTGAAACTTTGAGATCTCCCTATATTTTATGCTCCCAAAACTAGTGAAATTCTTACTCTTATTGGACGTAGGTATCATTTACCAAACCACGTAAATCTCTATGTCTTGTGTGATTCTTTATTCTATATTTTCATCATATACAAACCTTTCTTTAGTTTCTAATCCTATAGTTTCCACAAAAGGAGCATCCCAGATCCCCTTGAGATGACGAAAAGCATCAAGGGTATCAAACATAACCATTGGGGATGATTTCATCTTCAAAATCCAAGAAAACACAACAACTTAACATGGAATAATCATGAAAATAAAAAATTAATGCCAACAATACACTTAACACAAATAAGCATGTACAACATAGTTACAAACTATAACAGAAGCCAAAAGAAAAGAAAATAGAAGACCAAAGTGGCCAAACCAAAACTCGATCCAGTTATTTCTACAAAACCAAAGGTACGATCATCATCTCCATGCGACACTCTAGTCACCAACATGATCCCAACAACTAACCACTTATTGAGGAAGATGAAACCAGATCCAACCTGAAAGCTAAACCTGAAGAAACCTTCACAAGACATGAAGACTAAATACCCACCAATGCGAGTTTGTAGGGTGTGAGATGAAGCTAATAAGATACCACCATGAGTCCAATTCATTCCTTTTATAAAATAAACCAAGTTCTCTAGTTTGGAAATAATGTAGGCAAATCGGTTTTATTTTTTAATTTGTATAATATAGGAATAAAAAAACAAGAAACATGTATTTTATCAGAGCACCAATTTTATAAAACATGCCATAAAGAGGTTTTTCCAAAAAACCATGTCAATTCAAAGTGCCAACCATTTCTCTTTAAAACACCACATATTTGAAAATAAACCCATGCATGGTTTAAAACATTTCGAAAGAATTTACAACAAAAAAAACATTGAAACCACTTTTCCCTTTTTCCTTTAAATATTTTCACACCCAACATAATGGTAAGAAAGGAAACAAGGGTGACTAAAATGGAACACCACCATAGTAGGTTAAAAATAAAGACAATAAATGGATGGAACCAAACTAGTCAACATCAAGACTAAACTATAAGATTATAAACACATTAAGAAAGTCCATCCAAGAAATAATCAACACACATGACAATATATATATAAAAATGAATAACATAGCATAGCATGAGGTAACACCATAGGGACTAATGGTATAAATCAGGACATGTATAGGTGGACCAACTTCTAGTAGGTTAATGGTCACCCATATTTCAATCAAATCACTCCAACTAGTCTCCTCAGTGATAATCCCACTTTGCAGGTGTTATGTACAACTAGGGGGGACTAGCCAATGCATAATATCAACTATCCTGACCCATCCCAACACTTCCCAGTTAGTATCCTCAGTCTACCCATAAAATAATAATAGAGGTGGTCCATGTAAAAACACATCATCACATGAAAATAAAAAACCACCAAGGGCTAACACCATAATCACTTTCTTCCCACCTATTTCAATACAGTTAAAATAGTCCCAATACATCACACATCATGAATCACATCATAAATCATCCATCACATCGATAAGATAACATAATCAATAACATAAAGGGGATAAATGAACACATGATCATTATACGTCAAATTGATTATGTTTTTAAATATGATTTATAGTATAGGGAAAACTCTAGGTCATCTCTCAAGAATCGTTGGTGTTTTTAGTGTGAATTTTTAATAAAAATTACTAAAAGATGGGGTGGTTTTGAAAATAGTTTTAAAATAAAATTAATTAATTTAAAGAGTTTAAAAGTTTACAAAAAAGTGAATTTTGAAGAATAAATGATGATTATGTGATCATTGTTAAGTTACTACACCACTTGAAAAGTTTCTTATTCTTAACTCACTATTAGGTTTTTGGTGTATTCCTTTGATTGAGGGTTAACCAAGATCTTGGGTACCCAAAACCCCTAAAATGATGTAAATAGGATTAAAAATTGACATAAAAATTGTATAGTCAAGTTACAAACCCTTATCATGAATTAAGGTTTGTCAAGAAACACTTAAATCTCAAATGCTTGGAAAATAAGATGAGTATTAAGTTGTCCAATCAGAACAAAAAAATTCAAAAACTGATCAATTATGAAATAAAATGTGTTTCAATTAAATTCATCAATAAAATTTAAGATACATATAAAAGAACAATTCCAAACCACAATATACACCAAACCAATAGATAATTATGTGCCGAAACTCCCTCTTCAAGTGTGTATCTCCCTCACAATGAGCACCCACCATTTAGACCACCATTGAGAGGAGGAGGAAGATCAGGTGGAACTCATTCTTTATTCACTACAGGAAAAGTGTGTCTTCCCAACACTTGTATACTAGAAGTTTGAATAAACTGTTGGTATACTTAATTTTTCCCAACGGTTTCTTCAAACCGTTGGGATAATGGGATGAGAACAAGCTTTTATCAATGTTTTACTCAAACCGTTGGGAAAATCTATATATATACCAATGGTTTTTAAAAACCGTTGGTAAATACAATCTTTCCCAACGATTTTAACAAACCGTTGGGAAAGTTTCCCCCAAATAGCAGCACATCCTGAATCTCTCCGTGCAATTGCATCCATAAACCTAATCGCCCCCGACGCTCTCCTGACGCTCTATCTTCAACCAAATGTATCTTTAGAATCTCTATCTGCAATAAATCAGGCAATTATTTACTTCTAGAATGTAGTGCATCTATTTTTGTTTGTTATCTATTTTGATTTCTCCTAAACTAGATCCACGTGGTCTGCTTCTTCCTAAACTAGTTGCACGTGGTCTGCTTCTAGATGCACGTGGTCTGCTTCTAGAATGTAGTGCATCTCTTTTTGTTTGTTATCTTTTTTTTTATTTATATTTACCCTATCATGTTCCCTTTCTAAAACACCCTTCAGCAAGATCTGATCATGAGAGTGAGGTTTTATATTATTTAATGTGATGGGGGACTTGGGTAGAAGTTCCTTCTAGTGGTAATCCATTACATTTGTACAGTAAGGCATTCTAGTGTGCCATGTGGATAGTGAAAACCCATTTGAGGTGTTGAATAATTGTGGTTCTATTTTTTGTGGTTTATGTTATCTCAATTATGAGAGGTATTAGTTGTATAATGAATCTAGTTTTATAGGGGATTTCATGTATAGTGTAGTAGAAATATGATTAATTGATTTCATGTATAATGTGATAACCTGTTTCATTGATTTGTATTATTTATCTTGTTGTCACTATTGACAAATGTAAGATGTTGTCTTAGTGTGGTTTTGTTTTGGTAGACTTTTTGTAGTGACACCTCTTCATAAGAAGATATATGGTGACATCCTTAGTTTTTTTATTCATTTAGTACATGGAATGTGTTTGAAAGGGATAATGGTCTGAATGACTCTTTGGGGTTATATTATTGAGTGAGTTGGGTAAGTTGGAAATTGTTATGTGAGTTCCTTGTGGCCTATGGGGTATGGTTACAACCTAGAGGGGTGTTATGCTGGGATGTGGATGAGGGTGGATGATGAGATTGTCCATATATCTATTATGTCCTATGGTATTTTGTATAACATTAGGATATTTATGAGTTATAGGGTATTCCTTGGGTGGTATGGTATGGTCGGATGGGATAAGAAAATTGATGATGATTTGCTTATACAAATTTCACTTAGGAGGGGGGTGTGGGATGTCTAGGGAGGGAGGGGAGTTGTCTACCCCCACCCCCTTGGACAACCCCCCTAGACACCACCCCATCTCCTGGACACCCCCACCCCTTGGACACCCCCAACCCCTTGGACATCCCCCCTGGACACCACCCCACCCCCTTGGACAACCCCCACCCCCTAGATAGCCCCCCCCAGGACACCACACTACCACCACCTAGATATCCCCCACCCCCCGGACAACCCCCCCTAGGCACCACCCCACCCCCTGGACAACCCTCCCACCCCCTGGACAGCCCCCCTAGACACCCCACCCCCCAGACACCCCCTGGACAACCCCACCCCCCTTGGAAAACCCCCCTAGACACCACCCCACCCTCTGGACACCCCCACCCCTTAGAAAGCCCCCCTGAATACCACCCCACCCCCTAGACAGCCCTCCCACCCCCTTGGACATCCCCCCCTGGACACCACCCCACCCCTTTGGACAACCCCCACCCCCTAGAGCTAGTTATAAGGATATCCTTCTATTCTCAACCTTTCTCTATTTATTTCACTATCTAGAAAGATCACTGTCATTATTCCTTAAATATATTTTCAATTAAACTTCAATCTTATTGAATTGATTATGATGAAATGACTTATAACAATTATTTTTACAAAATGGATAGAAGTTGGATGTATGAAACCAATTGGATCTCAAGTGATTTTCAAAACAATTTTGAGATCTTTTTAGATTTCTCATTTCACAATGCTTCAAATAGTGGTTGCATACATTGACCATGTTCCAATTGTGTTGGTAGACCTTGGTTGAGCCGTGAAGAAGCCAGCTACCACATAACCAAATATGGTTTTCAAGTAAAATACTATGTGTGGTATCACAATTGGAAGAAAATGAAATCTCAAATTGCTGATGATCAAAATGAAAGGACTGGACTAGAGGATTTGTTATATGACCGGTTTCTGTTTATTCGTCATCATGAAAAAGAAAGGATTTCAACTCAAGAATACTTCGATATGAGGACAGATGATGCATCTAATGAAAATGATGATATTTTTAGGGTGAAAAATTTGAATGATGCTACCATGACTCCAGTATATCGACAATGTGATAAAATGAAAAAGCTAGAATTTTTAATCCGATTGTTTCATGGGAAAACTATGAATGGGATTTATAATAAAACAATTGATTACATTCTTACCTTATTAAAAGATTTACTTCTAGATGATGCAGATATTCCCTCAAACCACTATATGGCATGGAAGTTAGTTGAGGAACTTTGATTTTCAAGAAACAAAATTCACGCTTGCCCGAAAGATTGCAGTTTATTCTGGAAAGAAACCATTGAAAGAAATGATTTTATAAAATGTGGCACATCCCTCTGGAAGTAAAAATCTAATGGAACACCATACCATGTGCCACATAAAGTAATGTGGCACTTTCCATTGATCCCCAGACTCCAGAATCTTTTTATGTCTGATGAAATATCAATAAAAATGAGATGTAATGATATCGAGAGAAATAAGACAAATGATGAGTTGTTTCACCCTACAAATGGATTTTAATGGCAGAGATTTGATGCTTGATATCCTGATTTTGAAGTTGAAGTGCGTAATGTGAGGCTGGGTCTTTCATGTGACAGTTTTAATCCGTTTGGTCAGATGATTACTTCGCACTGCACATGGCCAGTTTTTATACACATTTATAATCTTCCACCATGGTTTTGTATGAAAAAACCTTTCACTTTCATGAGTATACTAATATCTGGCCCTTCTGATCCCAACATTGATATTGACGTATACATGAAACCTTTAATAAAAGAGTTGAAAATTATTTGGGATGTCAGTGTGCGCACATACGATGCATATTCAAAAGAAATATTTCAGATGCGTGCTGTACTTATGTGGACGATCAATGATTTTTCAGCTTATGCAATGATTTCTGGATGGAGCATGAAAGGAAAACTATCATGTCCTATTTTTATGAAGAATACATGACCCAGAAGACTGAAACATCACTGTAGTTTCAGTTTTATGGGACATCGACGATTCTTTCCAATGGACCATCCATATAGAAATAATCATCGAATATTTGATAATACCATAGAGATCGATGATCCATATCAGTGTATGTATGGAACTGATGTGCTTAATGAATTGAAAGATTTCAGTTTTTCATTCAGGAAGAGTCAAATGAAATTTGGAAAGAGAAAGAATGCTTCCACTGAAACCTGTTACAATTAGAGAAATAAGAGTATCTTTTTTTATTTTCCTTATTGCTCAACCAATTTGTTACATCATTGATTAGATGTAATGTACATTGAAAAGAATATATGTGAAATTTGTCTTTCAATACTTTTAAATGTTAAGGGAAAGACAAAACATTATTTACCATCTCGGTGTGACTTGGTGGATTGGGTCATCAGACCAGAATTGAATCCTATGCGTATCAGTGAAAATAAATGGAAAGTTCCATGTGCTTATTATGTGATGAAACCTACAAAAAAAAACAATTTCTAGAAGTATTAGAGACTAGTAGAGTTCCTGATGGATATTCAAGCAACATATCTAAATGGGTCAACAGAAGAGAGTTGAAGTTAAAATATTTCAAGACTCATGATTATCATGTGCTTCTGCATGAGTTTATTCCAATAGAAATCCACCATATTTTGTCCAATAATGAAAGGGTGACTGTTATTCAGTTGTGCCATTTTTTTAGAGATCTTTGTGCTAAGAAGCTGTCCAAGCCTTTCTTGCAAAAAATGTTGACAGATTCCCCATTAATTTTGTGTGAGTTGGAGAAAATATTTCCTCCATCATTTTTCACATGCATTCAGCATCTAACTGTCCATATTCCCACTGAAATAATTCTCGTAGGACCTGTTTCTTTTCATTGGATGTATCAAACTGAAATAAATATGTACACATTAAAGTCTTATGTGCGAAACATGAATCATCCCAAAGGTTCTATCGTAAACGGTTACTTGGATCAAGAATGTATGAATTTCTGATCAATGTATTTTTCTGATCTTACTACAAGAATGAACAGACCAATGAGAAATGAAGAAGAACAGTATGAGAAAATTGAACCTAGTTTTCCATCACTTCCTCAAATAGAAGGAATTCCTATATCATATACATTGAAGACATTAATCCTTGAAGGGAGGGAGATGGCACATCGCACAGTTTTGTTCAACTGTGATTTGTTCGATGACTATATAAGGTAAATAAATTGAATATGTATATATTAAATATATATCTATTAATATATTCATATTTTTTATCTACAGGGAACATAAAACAATGATAAATAAAAAGCATCACTCGTTATCTTTGAGAAGGAGGGAGACTTTGCATAGAAAAGCATTTTCTTCTTGGTTAAAATTGAAGGTAAATATATTACTATTTAAAATAATCAAATCAATATTTAATTAAGTTTAATATTCATTTATTTTGTAGGTATTGAGTTTTCCTGCTGACTCTGTCTTTGAGGAAATAAGATCTTTGGATTTTGGTCCTAATAGCGTGGTTTGTGACTGTAAATAAATTGTTATCAATGGGTACAAATTTATTATCACTGAATGATCAAAGAACTTGAGAACACAACATGATGGTGTTATGGTTACTGCCACAACAGATTGTTATGCCAGTGCATCAAATAGTAGACCACGATTTGAAAATGTGGGTTATTATGGAGTCGTTGAAAAAAATATAATATTGGATTATTACTCTCATGGACGAGTCATGATGATGAAATGACATTGGTTTGATTTGATGACGAGTGAGGGCATATTTATTGATGATTATGGATTTCAAGTAATTAATATAACTCACACTCTTTCTACTGAAGAACCATATGCATTGGCATAAATGGCTAAACAAGTTTTTTATGTCAAAGACCAACTTCGACCTGAATTTGGTGTCATAGTTTAAGTAATTCCAAGAAATATTTTTGATGATGGTGATGATTGAATTGACACTGTCCCTACTGCCATTGGAACCAATCCATTTATTTCTTTTGATGACTCCAATAGCTCAATTTTCAGAGTTCATTGTGAGCCTAAAGTTATGGTGGAAAATATATAGAATCTTCCATCCATGTTCTCAATTCTTTTGGTTTACCTTGAGTTGGGTTGTTAAGGTTGGTACTATTCAAATTGATTTAATATTTATTATAAATATGTTGTATCTGATTTGAACATTATGTGTATTTTCAATGTTTACTAGTTAGAATTTTTATTTGAATTGTATTTTGTAATTTGGAATTGAACTGTATTTAAAACTATGAAACCAACATTTCTAACTTGATGAACATTTCAATGCTTTAACTGTGATTTGTATAAAATTTGTATGAGTCTAAGACCTCTCTTTAACATTTTACCAGGTAATGAACATGATGGGTTGTATTCTTCTGCAAAACATGTATTGAAACCTGCATCATCTACGCAAGCCAAAGAAATTAAAATTTTCCTTAATTTTGACAACTACTTCACCACTTATGAATCTTGTAGAATCAATGTTCCATGATTTTAATAGACTGATGACACTTAGTAAATAATCATCCTACTAAAAATTAAATTTATTTATTACATCTTGTATGATTTATTGACTTCATTATATATTTGTTCAAGCTCATCTAAAACAATGGTTAGTTAAATTATCCATGAATCCCCTATTCCATCTCATTTTTTTGGGTTACACATTAGTTATCCTTTTCTATTTACTTCCATATTTGTTTTAAAATTCAGGAAAATGAAACCAATTGAATAGAGGTGACGAAAACAGATTATGGACAACAGTTGCCGCATGGCTGAGCTGGGCATTCCACCACTAGTTCCCGTAGTGAGTATTTTATTTTAAATATATTTATTTAAATAATATATAATGTCATGTGATTAATTTTTTTAAAATTTTTTTCAGGATACATCTATTAGGTGACTGTTATTTGATGAGAAACCTAGTAGTGCTCTCAGTACTCTGGGTGTTTGTACGGGGGGGGGGGGTACGGGAGCTAGAAGATCTGGTCGGCATACCTGATTAGACCTTTCCCCTCCCACTGACATACCATCCATACCATATTCTGATCCCGGTGTGTCGTTAGGGACACACGAGATATTTAGGCCTCCCATGTTTTCACCACCCTTTACATCTGAGCCTCCTCACCCATCTGTACCATATCCGATGATGATTCCCACTCCCCATCCAGCATTTGGCCAGCCATCCCTGTCATCTTCTTTTACTTATGCTTCCTTATCTATGGGATTTTATATTCCATCTTCTTCGACTAATGCTCTGCTAATGTTTGTCCCTGCGGAGCATACATTGGGACCCACTCCATCTGTACAGGGTGTTCCTTCAGTTTCTATGGATCCAGCGGCACCCATTGATCAGACTACCGTAGGTATACTTATACAACCCTAAAAAATTGTTACACCATTATTTATTTTCATTATAACATGTATTTATAAAATATTTGTTTTTCTTTCATAATAGATACATTTACTGATAGAAGGAGGGGTAGGGGGAATACACGTATGTGTTCGGTGTGGAACTGCCGCACACAGTTGATGGTGGACTACAATGAAGATAGTCAGATGATTGAAAAATCAGGGCAGCAATGTCGGATCTTTTTGGCGATGCTTTCCAAATACTCCGACATCATTCTATAAATCATCGATCATTTATTACTACACGTGTTTCCAAAACAACTAACTAGTTATCTCTCACATTATAAACATGCTTCTATTATGATATGCCTATAGCTACCGGGTCTTCTATATTCTCCTATGGTTGTTTTTCTTATTATGACTTCACCCTTTGATAAAATCCCTCAAGTGGTGATATCGTTGAGTATTTACCTTTTTTTATTTTGTCATAAACTTGACATCTTGGATAATACCATGGTCTAAAGTTTATCATAATATGATAACACTTTGTTATCTTACTATAACTTCAAAATATGGAACAAATCATTGGTAAACTGTTTTTTTAAGCTGCATCATTAGCTGCAACATTCTTGGTCTATATAGATATGATAATTACTGGTTTTAATAATTTTTTATTACTTATCACCTTAGACTTACTGTGACACTAGATCAAATTGATATGAAATAAGATTATTTTTATATCCCCTTGAAAACATAATTCTCACTTCTCCAAATACCATGATCTCATCCATTGTACTTTATTAAGTATCGTCAAACAGTTTTGATTACCAGTTTTCCTTGTTCTATTTGATATTTTCCCTATAAGATTTACATATAAGCAATATCAAATATTAGTACATATCATGAAATATGATATAGATTCCAAATTAATATTATGTAAATGGAATTCTATTCACCATAAGAATCTCCCATGTATTCACACTTCAACTTAGAGACATTTCATGTTATGTGACCTAGGCAAAACCCGATCTTGAATTTTTCTATCTTGTATTTTTCAATACCCTATCAATATATGTACTATTACTAGATCTAAACAACCCCATAGATCTATGTCTGTAGATCTTGTTCCTTATAACTTAGGTTACAACTTTAAGTCATCCTTAGAGAAATATGTTTTATCTTAGTCTTTGAGAACTTATACGACTAAACATCTATTTTCCATATGTTATCCACATATTTGTCTTGGAAAACTATAGTGATCCAACTAACCTCTTATAGACACATGAAACCATTTTCATTATTAATAAAACCAAACTATTAGATTAATTCATTAAATGAATATTCTATGATCACAATGCCTCCTTCAATCCATAAATGGATTTGTGCAGCATGTATACCTTATTGGCTTTATTTGGTGTCACTAACCCTTATGATTGTGTTATATAGATACATTTATAGGGATTCCTTAAATGAATGTGGTATTGACATCTAATTCCTAATATAATGTTTAGATAAGGTTGTGATGATAAGTAGAATCTTAATGGATTTTAGTATGATGACTGGAAACATGTTTCATCAAGACTATGTCTAGATGTCGCTTGAAAACTTTATTAACCAATCAAGACTTATTGGAAATAGATTGTACTAGGGTTGAAAATATATTGTCTTGGTTCAATTTTTAATTAAAACCAAACCAAACCCAAATTCTTGGTTTATTTTTTATACATAAAAAACCAAACCATTTAATAGTGGTTTGTTTCAGATTAAAAAATTTCTAAACCATTAATTTGCGGTTTAGTTTGGTTCATATTGTAGATTTACCTTATTTTATGACAACATCCTAAATATGGATATATGATATTCTATAATTATTGGTTGATAATTTGAACAAAATTTATACATAACCATCGACATTGTGACATTATATTATCCTTGACTTTATATTAAAATAAAACTTTTATTCATTAATAGTGATTGAAAATAAAATCTATAAGAGGGTTTGGATTAAATAATTGATGCATGGGATGAGCCCTATAGAAATTTAGTTTTTTTTAAAAATAGACACAATTTGGTTTGACACTTGAACCAAATCATAAATCACAAGGATCTATTTAATCCTCACTATAAACCAAACCACAAGAAAAAAAACTGATATTTCTATTTAGTTTTGTTTGCAGTTTGGTTCGATTTGGATGGTTCTTTTCTAACCCCTATCTTGTACTATCCATTTTTAGTTTCTTCTTGAATACCCACCAATGAATTTACATCAACTAAAGAAACTACCAAAATATGGAACTAAATTTTGGTACATGGAATCTATCTCCAAATTCATATGAACTTTCCAATCTTAGTATGTTTCCATTTACTGGTTCCTTATAGGATCCACTATTATCATCAAATAATATATCTCTTAGGACTTTTTGGTACATGGGAAGTAGAGGTTGGGAAAGGGAAACAAAAAAAAAAGGTTTTTTGGATGTTTGGTATGTCGGAAATGGAAAGACCATTTCCTTTAAACAAAGGAATATAGATTCCTCTCAAATCGGGTGGAAACTTCATTTCTATCATCGATGGAACCCCCGCCACCACTCCTACCATATTCACACATTAGTCCATAACCCATCTCTATTGCTCCTAAAACCATCGTCTTCCCTCTCTCCCACCCTGAAACTCTGTTACCACCACTTCCCATACCCATCCTACCCTTCTTCCTCACACCTAAAACAACCACCTTAACGACAACACCCCACTTCCCCACTACGGTGACACACAATGCTAATTACCTTCTTCCTCACCATCACATTTCCCTACAACAAACAAAACGACATTGAAGACACTTTCTTCTTTATAGTCCATCTACCAACATCGTGCCTTGTAAAGTGCTTATGCTTTACATCTTCCACCTCTAACTACCCATTCTTAGTTGGTGCACCCCAGTTGTAACGAACCAACCCAGGCTTCCATTAAAACCGGCACCCAAACTGGACTACCACATACTCAAGGAGTGTCCCTAATCCCCCTGAGTGGATGAAAAGAATCAAGGGACAATTTAACTTCAAAATACAAGAAAACACAATAACCAAACATGGAATAACTAGGAGAAACAAAGATAAATGCCAACAAAACACTTAAAACAAATAATCATTTTCAACCGAGTTACAAACTACAAAAAAATCTAAAAGAAAAGAAAATGAAAGACCAAAAAGAGTAAAACAAAACTCAAGATAGTCGGTTCCATGAATTCGAAGGTCTGATCACTATCTCCATGTGACACTCAAGAAATCAACATGATCCCAAAAACCAATCGCTTCCCGAGGAAGAAGACACATAATCCAACCTGAAATCCAAACCTGAAGAAACCTACACAAGACATGAATACTACATACCCACCAATGTTAGTATATAGGTTGTGAGCCAAAGACAGTAGGATACCACCATGAGACTAATTCATTCCTTTTATAAAGGAAACCAAGTTCTTTAGTTTGGAAATAATGTAGGCAAATAGGTTTCCTTTTTTCCTTTTCATAATATAGGAATAAAAAAAGCATGAAAAATTCATTTTATCAAAGAATTTTTTTTATAAAACATGTCATAAAGATGTTTTTTTACCAAAAACCAAGTCAATTCAAAGTGACATCCATTTCTCTTTAAAACACCATTCTTTTGAAAACAAACCTATACATGACTTAAAACATTTCAAAATCATTTCCAATAAAACCATCACTTTGAAATCACTTTCCCCATTTTCATTTAAACCTTTTACACACCCCACAAAAAGGTAAGAAAGGAATCAAGGGAAACTAAAATGAAACACAACCATAGGAGGTTACAAATAAATCTAATAAACAGATGAAACCAAACTAGTCAACATCAAGACTAAACCATAAAATGATCAAACATCAATAAATTCCTTCCAATCAAAAAGAAACACACATACCAATATATATAAAAAAAGGAATAACATAGATACATAACATGAGGAAACACCACATGGACTAATGGGAAAACTCATGAAACATATAGATGGACCAACTACCGAAAATTCAACAGTCACACATTCATCAACCAAATCACTCTAACCAATCTCCCCATGGAATAATAATGAAGGTGTACCATGAAAAAACATGTCATCACATGAAAATAATGAATCCTCAAGGGATAACACTATAATATATTTCTTCCCACCTCTTGTACTACCCTTAAAAAGATCCCCAATGCACCACACATCATGAATCACATCATAAATCATCTATCACATGGATAAGATAACATCAACAATAACAAAAGGGGGATCAACAAGGAAAAAAACATCACATCACAAAGTGACAAATAGACATTCAATTATATCATATACATGTGGAAATTCCTTTTTAAAACCATTTGGAATCCAAATACAATTCCAAAGAGAGCATGATCATTCACAAACACAATCAAACAACCTAAGAGAAACTCCATTCCAATTTATAAAACCACACTACCCCTTTAAAACATGGAAACCCTTTATACAAAAAAAGGGAAACCCACTTTTAAAACCCCATTTGGATTAAAACCCAAAGAAAAAGTGAATTTCTCATTGAAAAATATTTTTTTCATTTTATCATACATAGAGATTGCATAAAATAACCTTTCAAAACCAAGTTCCACAACAATAATCAATTAAACCATTTTTTCCAACGGAAAAACCCACCTAATCATGGGAAAAATTTCACAAATCCAAAATATATAACATACACATCATTAATTTAATTAAAAAACTCTTTTAAAGCATCAAGAATTCACAGAACTCTTAAATAAATGATAATGAATTGAAAACACCTACCTCAAGTGGTGGAATCATGTCGCCTTCGACAAAATCCATTAGAAATGAACTCCTATGATGTCACAACCATTACAAACCAAAATACCCAAATCAAAACAACCCTAACCAAGAAAATCATCCAAACATGACTATTAGGGTTAGAGGAGATTGGAGAAAAAGAGAGAAACCAACAGAAAGAGAGAATATTAGCTCATACCTCTTTAATCGCGTGATGAATCACCAATAAAACACCTTGAAATCACCATGGAGGAGCTTGGGATAGAAAGAGAGATCCATGGGTGGTGCCATAGACAAGAGGGTTGAATGGGGGTGGCTTGGGGTGGAAGCCCCAATTAAAAGTGTGGGTAAATGACAAAAATACACAAAAAAGGGTAAGACACATGATTACCTTGCACAATTTTCCATATCGTGCGTAGACCGTGCATTTACCACTACATCTAAACCTCCAGAGGCCACATGGTTTGTCTCACATAGTTTCAGTAACAATTCATAGACCGAGGGATCCCCTATGTCCACCATTTCATAGGGAACATGATTTCTAATACATGATTTTTAAATTGTGTGCCTAACCATGCCCCCTAAAAAACCCTCCAAAAACTCTTGTGGGGGAAAACACCCACAGGATTACTATAAAGAAAGTGACACCTAGGGTGTTAAAAGCTCCCCACCATGCCAATTTCTATCACTAGAAAGTCCTTAAAAACTTAGGGTAGGCAGGAATTCCAAAGCTACCACCCCTCTAATGAGGACTCCACTACAAACCAACTTCCCAAACCTCAAAACTGGATATGAGACACAAACAACCCATTCCCTGGGAAGAACCACTAGGAGACACACTAGGAGTACTAAGAGGCAGAGTCCTCATTGAATGAAAGAAAAGAGACAAAAAATATGAAGTTGGGATAACCAATCCTATGATCTTCTTTAAAATCATGATCATTAAGATTTCCACCACTTCTCCTAAGAGCCTCCTTAATTTCAAACTAGATCATAGGAAAAAACAAAAACACTACATTTGGACGCCTGAGGTCAGTAAATCCAAACAAAATCACATACCAACCAAGAGAATCCCAAAGGATCACTCCAAAAGAGTGAGAAAAATACATAGAGACCTGAAAAAGTCTCCCCATCATTTAGAATTCCTCTACAATGGTGTAATTTTAAATTAGTGCACCCAAAATGAAGACCATATCCAAAGAAGAATGATTCTACTAACTATGGAAACCAGCTCAAAACACCACCAGAGAGAACATCCTTAAAAGCAACAAAAAGGATAATAGATCTGATCAAATACCCCATTTGATAAATCTATAAGGGATCAAAGACCAAACATCGGTCTACCCACCATTTAGAGTTAATTTGAAATGGTGGATCAACTGGAAACCTTCTACCATAGAACAAGAGGACGACAATGAGTAAATCATTCCCGAAATCTATATAGGGGATTCATGAATCTCTACTATCTAAAGATAAACAAATAGATACCATGAGAAGAACAAAGGTGCTGAACATCCTGAATGATCATGAATCAGAACACCAAAACTCAAGGCGTATAAAAAAAATAAGAAGAACAAGAGCATGAGACATTCCTCATTAAGAAATGACAGGGATCTAACCTAAGGGTCATAACCAGCATACAAGAGTGTTTACATCCAACTCCCCCAAAAAAATCTCATGGTAATTTCGATGGATAAATACAAAATAGTTTCTTCCAAAACCCAACTGGAAACAAAACCACACCCCAAGTATCCAAGAATGTACCCTAGGACCTTCCCATGTCCAAAACAATGAAAAGGAAGCATCCTATTGTTAAAACTGTGTAAGGGAAAAAAATATCAATCAACAAGGCACAAACATATCAAAAGACACAAAAACATGGTCAAAATACCTTTTCATCCATTATAAACAACTGAACTGGATACAAAAAGGAATATAACAAACCCCAAAATAAAAAGAAAAATTAAAAAAGTGGATGATCCCCAAGACAATGATCAAATTCCAACTCTCCCATGGAAGTAAAAACACAAAACACTGACCGGGTTCAAACTAACTAGGTCTGAGAATTCTTATTCCGATGCCTGACCAACTCACAAAATCTATGAATATGACCAAAACTACCACATAGAAGACAGGTCCTTGGATTTGTCAGACCAGAAGATCGAATGTGCCCCAACTTACCACACTGTAAACACACAATTGGATTTCTCTTTACTAGAACAAGAATGATAGGTTAAGAAGATAACTTCCTGTCCTTATCACCTTCATGTTTCCCCTTCTCACCAGCCTAACCATCCTTACTAGCTTTAGTGGGAAATGAAGCATCACCCATCGTAGGTTGTCCTGCTAGGAGTGAATCAACAACAACAACCTTATAAACCACTTCCATGAAGGTAGAAAGGCCAGACTGAAGCACTGATGAACGCAGTTTAGAAAAAATGCCTCTTGTGAAGAACCATGACTTCTTCACATAGTCAGAAGATGACTATGGAGAGAAAGGCACTAATCCAGTTAAATGGTCAACATAGTCTTTCACTAACTGATCACCTTGGAATATACCCAAAAACACCATCGCCTTCTCAACTCTAACTTCTTCAGGATATCACCACTAAAAAAAATATTCCTTGAAATATCTCCAAGAGAGTACCTAGAAAGGTTGGGAATGAATAGTGGTCTTCCACCACTCCAAACCCAAACCTTAAAATAAAGGAACAATGCATATCACCATAGAGACTTTAGGGGTTGATAGAGAGTTGAAAAACTCTTTAATCTTGGATATCCACTCACCCACCTCATGGGATCCCCGATCACCATAGAAGGATGGAGGATATCGATTCAAAAACTCTCATGCATGATCTATGAGATGATAAGAGCACGAAACTTCCACTCTATCATGAGTTTGGGTAGACTCATATACTAGAAAGACAACTCCTGGATCACTAGGACAACAAACTGAGACATTACCTTCTTAAAGTTCCACTTATTTTATGGGGGACACATTCTAAAGCATCACAAAACAAAACACTTAATCAATTTTTTTAAAAACTTCAACACAAAAAGGAAAAAAATCTAAAAAAAATTACCAGAACACCTCAAAATTACACACAAGGGAACCAAATTCCAAAGAAACCAAATTGAGGTCACAAACCTCCTCTCAAAATCTTCTCCCAAAAATATTTAGAAAAATTTCAGACCACACAATGAAATCATTTTGGAACTAACACAACCTCAAAATTACTTTCTTTTTCTCAAACCACCTTTAACATGGTTAATTTTTTTTTCATAAAACACCCCAAATCACCCAAACAATTTCAATAATTCCATCACTTAAAACTCACGAAACTCTTTATTTGGAAACCATCACAACTCAAAAACATTTTCTAGAGTTACAAACACTTTTTACCCAAGCAACTAGGGCCACCAAAACAAGGTTTTCAAAAGGGAACATAAATACCAAAGCATATAACATTTATTTTCAACAACTTTAAAGAACCACAATATCACTTAAAAATTCATAAGTAAGCCCCATCAAACAAAAGAAAGGATCAATCTAACAAATGCAGGAAAAAAAATCAAAATTATCAACCTTCCCCATTGCATACAGTTTTGATGCATGGTTTTTCAGATCATGTGCCCATCATGTGAGTTCCACCAGAAGTTGTCTAGAAGGTTTTCATTACCTGCACACATTTTGACAGATTATTCACCTTAACCATACGCCCCCTAAAACCCTTTTAGTTTTCACTACAAAATGAGTAATTTTCTGGGATGTCTCCCAAAAACTCCCTAAAGATTAGAGTATCAAAAATTCACAGCAAAATGTATCAACACAGAGCCATCATAACCTCAAAAAATAAATGAATACCCCTAACCACCTATGGAAAATCAAGATGTGACACAAGGAATAGAAGAATAAGAATTTACTTGGACCTACCTGTAAAGACCCGCAAATTTCAAGGAAATTTTTTTCTTAATTTTCTTTGGAATTTTACAAGAGCGCAGCTTCAGACGGCACCGGATTCCGAGGCCCGGTGTGCCCGGAATCAATTTCCGAAGTTTGGCTCGGGTACGTTCAGTGAACGGACGAGCGGGTTTTTCTATCTTTTGAACCGGTGCCCGGAATCAAATTCTGAGGGCACCGATGAAATCGCAGCGCCGGTATTTGCTTAGAAACGCCTCTTCCGGAGTTGCGTTTGCTCAGACGTGGTTTTAAAATTTTGGGGCTTAAAGTCAGAAATAAAATAAAATTTGTGCGACAACTTTATTTTATTTCACTTAAGCTCCTTGGAAGCCACTTGAAGCCACTTAAAGGCGGCTTGATCTGAGTTGAACTGGATAGGATGCTATCCAGAAATATCCTACCCCCTTGGTAGGATATTTGTGAGGTGGGGCCCGCACGAGCCCCGCCGTTTCTTTCGCTAAGTAACGCACCCGCGAAAACCCGTCAAAGTAACTGAAAAGTCAACCGACGCGTTTTCTTAAATTCTTAACAGACCATTTAATTGAGCGGTTTATTTCGTGAATTAAATGGGCTGTTTCGCTCGTTGAATTAATTCAACGAACTGATGGGTCGTTACTTACGCTTTTGCGTTTGTTGGCATGTTTATAAAATAAGACCAACCTAAAAATCCTTTGAAAGGATTTGAGAGGATCTTTGTTTCTTCATCTCCCCTCCTCGCGAAGAACGCGAAGAACGCGAAGAACGCGAAGAACGCGAAGAACGCCGGCGACCATAATTCGACGACGCACACCGTGATCTGCGACGTCGACGAGCTCTACCCGCGACGTTCTTCGGCGACGCCTCTTCTTCCGCGACCGATCCTCGTTCGGCAATTAAGGTGAGAAACGAATCGTTTATTTCTCCTTTTTTTTAATTCCAATGACAACGGATTTAATTAATTAAATCCGTTTGATCTTGATCCGGAGATTGGCGACGCGACGCCGGATACCGCGACGACGCGACGATCCCCCTTCTTCCGCGACGAGCGATTCCGCGAAGACCTCACGTCCGACGACGACAAGGTAAGGGATGTTGGAATATTTTTTTTATTCCCCGTGTTTATTCTTTTAAAACAAAGAACCTGATCTTCGAACAATTTTAATTTAATTAAAATTGTTGTTGATTATTTTCTTTTCCTCCCGTTGTTTATGACTAACGCGGAGGGTGCAGATCTAACGAACAAGACCCGGCAACCCTCCGCCGATCTTTTGTTGTGCGGATTTGGCGGACGACGACGAACCGCGCGGCAGGGGCGATCTGTTGATCCCGCAGTGAAGATCGGCCCCCGGGAGGAGCAACGGCGCAGACGGGAGGCAAAACGGGCCACCGGAGCAACTCCGGCAGCCCGCGGAAGGCGGCGGCGGCGGCGCCCGGCGCGCTGCCGGGAATTCCGCCGCGGCCGAGCCGCAGCGGCGGCGAACCGCCGGACCGCGTCCGCGGTCCGGCCACCCAGCACGCGGCCCGCGCGGGCCGCGTTCCTCCAAGCCGCGGGTCAAACCCGCGGCGGCTTCTTCGGCCGCGCGGCCGGGCCGTGACCAGGCCGGACCGGACCCGGCCTAGCCGGGTCGGGCCGGGTCGGGCCGACCCGGGGGGGGGGGGGGGGGGGGGTTCGGGCCGGGTCGCCCCGGGCCCAGAACCCCCGTTTTCGGGCCCTCTTCGGTCTTTCGCCCATATCTTGGGCCTGAGACCTCCGATTGACGAACCGTCAGCGGCTACGCGATCCTTGGATCGATACGGTCGTTTCGGTATATTATACTCAAGGTTTCGGAAGACTTTGAGTTCGGCCGGGTTGGTTCGTACACGAAACCAACCGGGCCCTCGGAGCGGAAACGCTCATAACTTGAGCTGCGGACGTCCGATCGACGTACCGTCAGCTGTGGTAGTTTCCTCTAAGTGAGACGGAACTTTTGGCATACTCCGCCCGAGGATCGGACACAGGCGGAGTACGGTCGGGTTGGTTTTTCCCTAAAAACCAACCGGGCCCCTGGGACGAAAATGCCAATAACTCTCAGACCGGGCGTCCGATTGACGCGCCGTCTGTTGCGTTGAGATCCTGTTGTCGATACGGAACTTTTGGATACATCAACTTCGGACTACGTGTCAGTTGATGTATCAGCCTCTCGGCTCGTGGAGCGGACCCTCCTAAACGAGCTCGCTATGTGCGGGAACCCTAGCACTGGCTGTGACTTCGACGACAGAGCAGAGATCCTCCGTGGACTGCGACGACGGCAGAGCAGAGATCCTCCGTGGACTGCGACGACGGCAGAGCAGAGATCCTCCGTGGACTGCGACGACGGCAGAGCAGAGATCCTTCGTGGACTGCGGCGACGACTGTGCAGAGATCCTCAGTGGACTGCGTCGACTACTGCACTCAGCGATCCTACGTGGATCAGTGCTACAGGTTTTGTGTGAGCCCGATCCTATGTGGGTCCTTACTACCGGTTCTGTGTGAGCCACTGCCTACAGGTTCTGTGTGAGCCCGATCCTATGTGGGTCTTTTGCGGGGGTTAGTACCTATCGATCCTTCGTGGGTCCGACGACTTAGATGGATCAGTGATCATCTTTGACGTCATCTGAAAAAGTATACCCGGTTGAACTGAATCTTATGTTACTCTCCTTTGTGGATTGTGTTGAACTATCCTATGTGGATTTACTGTTTACTCTCCTTGTGGATTTGAGTCTTGCTTTCCTTTGTGGATTGAGTTGTTCTTGAGCTCGTGAGCAGAGCTAGAATTGGGGACTTAGGTATATGTATGGGCATATACCTAAGTCGAGTCAGATGTTACTTCGTGATTGCATCTTTCTTTTGTGCTATATCCTTTGTGGATTTCGGGAGACCTTCGGGGGTCTCGGGGTCCTTACTGAGTAGCTTATACTCACCCCTGCACGGGCTATGCCCGCACCTTGTTGTGTTGGTTGCAGACGACGGACAGCGCTGATCACGGTTGGGGCGTGGAGCAGGACGGTACCTGGAGGTGGACCACTGGGCGGGACGTGCTCGGAGCGGACGTGGGACCCGAGGAGCCTGGAGGCTATCTGTACCCACCCTTCAGGTGGGATTTCCAGTGGACGACACGAGGCCGCCGTCTTTTCTTCAGTTGCTGTTCTTTACTTTTCAGTTGTACTTTCAGTTGGGCTTGTATTCCGGCCCCCTTTACTTTTCTGCACTTTGTAGTTACTTTCCGCTTGCTGACTCTGTGGTGGTTGTTACTTATAAAGGCAATGCCTTCCCTGTTTACCGGGATTTTACGCCTTGGTGCTAGTCGCCAGCCCCTGGCCTATGGAAGGCGGGCTTGAGGTAGTCACGACACGGGCCCCGAGGTCGGGTCGTGACCAATTGGTATCAGAGGTGGTCGGTTCTACCGCAGACTCTGATCGTCTTTTCTTTCTATGTGAAGCAATAGTGTTTAGTGTATTGAGTGTGGTTATCAGTTCAGGGAGCCCAGTATTGGTGCGGCGGCCAACGTATCCGTACACCAGGACCCTGACTCCTGATTTTCCGACTTAATGCATGGAAACATTGATTGCGTGTGTGTTTCAAGTTTTCTTGTGATTACTTGTGTCAGCTCACCGGGTATACTGATCTGCTTCATGAAAGTCTCAAGTTTTCCTTGTGATTACTTGTGCCAGCTCACCAGGTATACTGTTCTGACTGTGGTGCTCTTGTTCTCCTTTTCAGGATGGCCCCGCGACGACAGCCAGCTAGGGTTCCGAGCGTAGGGCGTGATGGCAGCCCACCGAGCGACGAGGCCTCGGTGCAGGGCCCTTTGCCAGCAGTGGCACCGGCGGTAGCTTTACCCGCCGAGCCACCGATGCTACCAGTACCAGACGCTGACGATGCACGTCGCCTCAGGGCACTGCATGAGTTTCAGAGCCAGCGACCGCCCAGGTTTCGCGGTGAGGCGGACCCCCAGGCCGCCGAGGACTGGCTAGAGGCGGTGGTACGAATCTTTAGGCTAGTGAGGACACCAGCGGATCTCATGGTGATTCTCACGGCGAGCCTCCTGCAGGCGGCGGCAGGACGATGGTGGAGCTTGATGCTCCAGGTTCACGATGAGGCATCCTTGCTCTGGGCGGACTTCGAGAGCCTCTTCCGCTCTGAGTTCGTCCCGGCCACCCTCCGAGCGGTGCGCATCCAGGAGCTTCTCCAGCTGCGCCAGGGCAGCATGACGGTCGCTCAGTACGCGGCGAGGTTCACTGACCTATCTCGCTACTCGACCGACATGGTACGGGACCCCTTCTTCCGGGCCCGGACCTTCGAGCAGGGCTTGCGACAGGAGATTCGGGCGTCGCTGGTCTCCCTCAGCATTCCGACCCAGGCGGGAGTGCTGGAGCGAGCCCTCCTGATCGAGAGCTTCCTGGCAGAGCCTTCTTCAGCGGCGAGACCTAGCGCAGGGCGGCAGGTAGCTGAGTCTTCGGCAGCAGGTAGCCAACGGATGACTCTCGGGTCCAGGCAGACCAGACCCCCACGCAGACGGCCTCAGGACACCGGCTCAGCAGTGCGAGGCACACAGCGGAGTGCCAGCCTTCCGAGAGGCAGGTTGTGCTACTCCTGCGGCGGGCAGGGTCACATGGCTCGTGACTACCCGACTCGCCGATCAGAGGAGCAGCAGACGGTGGAGGGGCCACCCAGGCAGAGGCAGAGGGTCGACCGTGGCGGTCCGCAGGGAGGAGGCGGACGAGGCAGAGGAGCTGGCCGAGCAGCGGGTGGTGGGCGACGCTTCCAGGCTCTACCCCCACCACCACCAGGAGGGCCACCTCGACCACAGGGAGCTGGCGGGCAGGGACAGGCCCAGCTCCAGGCAGCGGAGGCCTATGACCCCGACATGCCAGAGATGATTCGAGGTACGATCTGTGTCTATTCCACCCTTGCTGCAGTACTTATAGACACAGGAGCGAGTCACTCTTTCATAGCCTCTGCCCTTGTTCGGAGCTCGGAGATTCCGACTGAGCCGTTGGCTCGATCCTTACGGCTAGAGACTCCTACGGGAGAAGACTCGACGATTACGCACTAGTGCCGGCAGTGTGAGCTTACTCTAGGAGGCGAGAGCTTCGGTTGGGATCTCCTTGTAGCGGCGTCGAGGCCTTACGACGTCATCTTGGGCATGGATTGGCTATCCACGGTTCATGCCCAGATCGACTGTTTTAGGCGCAAGGTGCGATGTGTTCGCACCAACGGGAGCAGGTTTACCTTCACCGGCGAGAAGGGAACCTTTGCAGCACAGGATGGACTTCCGCGGAGGAGAGTGCAGCTAATCTCTCATCAGTTGGCTAGCCTAATCCTAGGAGCAGTGGACGTGCGGAGTCCAGTTTTTCCTGCAGTGGTGGACCAGTACGTGGACGTCTTTCCCGACGACGTTCCAGGGCTACCTCCTCGTAGAGAGGTAGACTTTTACATCGACTTGTACCCCGGGACAGCCCCGATATCTTCTCCAGCATACCGGATGGCCCCCGCCGAGCTTCGAGAGCTGCGGGTACAGTTGGAGGACTTGCAGAGCAAGGGGTTTATCCGACCCAGTGTTTAACCCTGGGCTTCCGCAATTTTGTTCGCCAAGAAGGCGGATGGGAGTTTGCGACTGTGTGTCGACTATCGTCGCCTGAACCAGGTGATAGTGAGAAACAAGTATCCTCTGCCACGGATTGATGACCTCTTCGATCAGCTCAAGGGAGCGCGGTGGTTCTCGAAAATAGACCTCCGGTCAGGCTATCATCAGCTCAGAGTTCGAGACGAGGACGTGCAGAAGACGGCCTTCAGGTGTCGGTATGGCCATTATGAGTTCTTGGTTATGCCGTTCGGCATAACCAATGCTCCAGCAGTGTTCATGAGCCTCATGAACAGGATCTTCCAGCCATACCTCGACCGATTTGTCATGGTCTTCATTGACGACATTTTGGTATACTCGACGACTGAGGAGGAGCATGCCTACCACCTGCGAGTTGTGCTAGACACACTCCGAGAGCACCAGCTTTATGGAAAGCTCTCAAAATGCCAGTTCTGGTTACGTGAGGTCCATTTCTTGGGGCACGTCATCTCTGAGGCAGGAGTTGCAGTGGATCCCGCGAAGATCGAGGCAGTGCTAGCTTGGGAGCCACCCAAGAGCGTGACGGAGGTGCGGAGCTTCTTGGGCCTAGCCGGATACTATCGGAGATTCGTGCCAGACTTCTCCAGAGTTGCGGCACCACTCTCAGCTTTGACAAAGAAGGGGAAACCCTTCGTGTGGTCAGACAGATGTCAGCAGAGCTTCCAGGAGCTGAGACAAAGATTGACCGGCGCACCTATCTTGAGGTTGCCTGAGGAGGGAGTTGGATACGTAGTTTACTGCGATGCATCAGGGACTGGACTCGGGTGCGTCCTGATGCAGGAGCGGGCCGTGATCACCTACGGATCACGTCAGTTGAGGCCGCATGAGCAGAACTACGCCACTCATGACCTGGAGTTAGCAGCAGTGGTCTTCGCTCTGAAGACTTGGCGGCACTATCTGATGGGCGAGCGCTTCACAGTCTTTTCTGACCACCAGAGTCTCAGGTATATCTTCTCTCAGAAGGACCTGAACCTGAGACAGCGGAGATGGCTTGAGTTCCTCCAGGACTATGACTTTGAGATAGTCTATACTCCTGGGAAGGGGAACGTGGTAGCCGATGCCCTCAGCAGGAGGACGGGCATTCAGCTACTTGAGGAGGCGACGGAGCAGCTAGCCTCCTTACAGATATCCTTCGTGGATAGAGACGGAGCAGCCTTTCTTCAGTCTCTCACAGTCTCTCCTCCACTTCTACAACGGGTCAGAGAGGCTCAGCGTGGGGACGCTGACTGTGAGACCCGGCGTGCACTGATATCCTCAGGTCAGGCGCCTGATGGTTTCTCCCTTGGAGCAGAGCACGACATCCTTTTCAGAGGACGTACCTTCGTACCAGTCTCTTTACGAGAGGAGGTGCTGAGAGAGTTTCACACTTCTCCCTTGGCGGTGCATCCCGGAGTGGCGAAGATGTACCCGGATCTCAGGCGACAGCACTGGTGGCCGGGCATGAAGAAAGCTGTGGCAGAGTTCGTTTCACGATGCCTCACCTGCCAGCAGGTGAAGGCAGAGCATCAGGTACCAGCAGGCTTGGTACAGCCCTTGGAGGTCCCATAGTGGAATTGGGACGGCATATCTATGGACTTCGTGACTGGACTTCCACGCACTTCCAGAGGTCACGACTCCATTTGGGTGATTGTCGACCGACTCACCAAGTCGGCACACTTCTTACCCATCAGAGAGCAGGGCTCAGTGGAGAGATTGGGATGTCTTTACGTCCAGGAGATCGTACGGCTTCACGGTGTGCCATCGTCTATCGTCTCTGATCGAGATGCTCGTTTCACTTCCCGGCTTTGGAAGGGGTTGCAGGAGGCGTTCGGGACGCGGCTCCATCTGAGCACAGCCTTCCACCCTCAGACGGATGGTCAGACTGAGAGGACCATACAGACACTCGAGGACATGCTCCGTGCATGTGTTCTCGACTTTGGTCGCAGCTGGGAGGACCACCTACCCTTGGTGGAGTTCGCGTACAACAACAGCTACCACTCCACCATCGGGATGGCACCATACGAGGCGTTGTACGGCAGACCCTGCAGATCACCGTTGTGCTGGACAGACCCTGGGGAGTCAGCACTCGTGGGACCAGAGATGGTCCGAGCCACGACAGAGAAGGTCCAGATCATCCAGGAGAGGATGAGGACAGCTCAGAGCCGGCAGAAGTCATATGCTGACAGGAGGCGGAGGCCACTAGAGTTCGAGGATGGCGACCACGTCTTTTTGCGTGTCTCACATCGACGTGGTTTACGGAGATTTGGCCGAGGCGGCAAGTTGTCTCCACGCTTCATCGGGCCTTTCCAGGTCCTCAGTAGTATAGGAGAGGTGGCTTATCGCCTGGCTCTACCACCTCAGTTGCACCGGGTGCACGACGTCTTCCACGTGTCTCAGTTGAGGAGATACGTGCACGACCCGACTCACATCATCGACTTTGGGGAGCTGGACGTGGACGATGGGGAGACTTTTGCGGAGGTCCTAGTGGAGATCGAGGATCGACAGGAGCGGGTCCTACGTGGGCGGTCGATTCCTCTTGTGCGCGTCAGATGGCAGCACGGGAACCTCCAGGAGAGCACTTGGGAGCGGGAGGCTCAGATGCGTGCTCAATACCCCCATTTGTTCCCCTAGTTTTTGATGTATCTTTACGGGGACGTAAAGCCCTGAGGTGGGAGTAATGTAAAGACCCGCAAATTTCAAGGAATTTTTTTTCTTAATTTTCTTTGGAATTTTACAAGAGCGCAGCTTCAGACGGCACCTGATTCCGAGGCCCGGTGTGCCCGAAATCAATTTCCGAAGTTTGGCTCGGGTACGTTCAGTGAACGGACGAGCGGGTTTTTCTATCTTTTGAACCGGTTCCCGGAATCAAATTCTGAGGGCACCGATGAAATCGCAGCGCCGGTATTTGCTTAGAAACGCCTCTTCCGGAGTTGCGTTTGCTCAGACGTGGTTTTAAAATTTTGGGGCTTAAAGTCAGAAATAAAATAAAATTTGTGCGACAACTTTATTTTATTTCACTTAAGCTGCTTGGAAGCCACTTGAAGCCACTTAAAGGCGGCTTGATCTGAGTTGAACTGGATAGGATGCTATCCAGAAATATCCTACCCCCTTGGTAGGATATTTGTGAGGTGGGGCCCGCACGAGCCCCGCCGTTTCTTTCGCTAAGTAACGCACCCGCGAAAACCCGTCAAAGTAACTGAAAAGTCAACCGACGCGTTTTCTTAAATTCTTAACAGACCATTTAATTGAGCGGTTTATTTCGTGAATTGAATGGGCTGTTTCGCTCGTTGAATTAATTCAACGAACTGATGGGTCGTTACTTACGCTTTTGCATTTGTTGGCATGTTTATAAAATAAGACCAACCTAAAAATCCTTTGAAAGGATTTGAGAGGATCTTTGTTTCTTCATCTCCCCTCCTCGCGAAGAACGCGAAGAACGCGAAGAACGCGAAGAACGCGAAGAACGCGAAGAACGCCAGCGACCGGAATTCGACGACGCACACCGTGATCTGCGACGTCGACGAGCTCTACCCGCGACGTTCTTCGGCGACGCCTCTTCTTCCGCGGCCGATCCTCGTTCGGTAATTAAGGTGAGAAACGAATCGTTTATTTCTCCCTTTTTTTTAATTCCAATGACAACAGATTTAATTAATTAAATCCGTTTGATCTTGATCCGGAGATTGGCGACGCGACGCCGGATACCGCGACGACGCGACGATCCCCCTTCTTCCGTGAAGAGCGATTCCGCGACGACCTCACGTCCGACGACGACAAGGTAAGGGATGTTGGAATATTTTTTTTATTCCCCGTGTTTATTCTTTTAAAACAAAGAACCTGATCTTCGAACAATTTTAATTTAATTAAAATTGTTGTTGATTATTTTCTTTTCCTCCCGTTGTTTATGACTAACGCGGAGGGTGCGGATCTAACGAACAAGACCCGGCAACCCTCCGCCGATCTTTTGTTGTGCGGATTTGGAGGACGACGACGAACCGCGCGGCAGGGGCGATCTGTTGATCTCGCAGTGAAGATCGGCCCCCGGGAGGAGCAACGGCACAGACGGGAGGCAAAACGGGCCACCGGAGCAACTCCGGCGGCGCCGGCGATCGGAGGCGGCGGCGCCCGGCGCGCCGCCGGGAATTCCGCCGCGGCCGAGCCGCGGCGACGGCGAACCGCCGGACCGCGTCCGCGGTCCGGCCACCCAGCACGCGGCCCGCGCGGGCCGCGTTCCTCCAAGCCGCGGGTCAAACCCGCGGCGGCTTCTTCGGCCGCTCGGCCAAAGCCGAGCCGGCCGGTCCGGTCGGCCGGGCCGCGCCCAGGCCGGACCGGACCCGGCCTAGCCGGGTCGGGCCGGGTCGGGCCGACCCGGTTCGGCCGACCCAGGGGGGGGTTCGGGCCGGGTCGCCCCGGGCCCAGAACCCCCGTTTTCGGGCCCTCTTCGGTCTTTCGCTCATATCTTGGGCCTGGGACCTCCGATTGACGAACCGTCAGCGGCTACGCGATCCTTGGATCGATACGGTCGTTTCGGTATATTATACTCAAGGTTTCGGAAGACTTTGGGTTCGGCCGGGTTGGTTCGTACACGAAACCAACCGGGCCCTCGGAGCGGAAACGCTCATAACTTGAGCTGCGGACGTCCGATCGACGTACCGTCAGCTGTGGTAGTTTCCTCTAAGAGAGACAGAACTTTTGGCATACTCCGCCCGAGGATCGGACACAGGCGGAGTACGGTCGGGTTGGTTTTGCCCAAAAAACCAACCGGGCCCCTGGGACGAAAATGCCAATAACTCTCAGACCGGGCGTCCGATTGACGCGCCGTCTGTTGCGTTGAGATCCTGTTGTCGATACGGAACTTTTGGATACATCAACTTCGGACTATGTGTCAGTTGATGTATCAGCCTCTCGGCTCGTGGAGCAGACCCTCCTAAACGAGCTCGCTATGTGCGGGAACCCTAGCGCTGGCTGTGACTTCGACGACAGAGCAGAGATCCTCCGTGGACTGCGACGACGGCAGAGCAGAGATCCTCCGTGGACTGCGACGACGGCAGAGCAGAGATCCTTCGTGGACTGCGGCGACGACTGTGTAGAGATCCTCAGTGGACTGCGTCGACTACTGCACTCAGCGATCCTACGTGGATCAGTGCTACAGGTTCTGTGTGAGCCCGATCCTATGTGGGTCCTTACTACCGGTTCTGTGTGAGCCACTGCCTACAGGTTCTGTGTGAGCCCGATCCTATGTGGGTCTTTTGCGGGGGTTAGTACCTATCGATCCTTCGTGGGTCCGACGACTTAGATGGATCAGTGATCATCTTTGACGTCATCTGAAAAAGTATACCTGGTTGAGCTGAATCTTATGTTACTCTCCTTTGTGGATTGTGTTGAACTATCCTATGTGGATTTACTGTTTACTCTCCTTGTGGATTTGAGTCTTGCTTTCCTTTGTGGATTGAGTTGTTCTTGAGCTCGTGAGCAGAGCTAGAATTGGGGACTTTGGTATATGTATGGGCATATACCTAAGTCGAGTCAGATGTTACTTCGTGATTGCATCTTTCTTTTGTGCTATATCCTTTGTGGATTTCGGGAGACCTTCGGGGGTCTCGGGGTCCTTACTGAGTAGCTTATACTCACCCCTGCACGGGCTATGCCCGCACCTTGTTGTGTTGGTTGCAGACGACGGACAGCGCTGATCACGGTTGGGGCGTGGAGCAGGACGGTACCTGGAGGTGGACCACTGGGCGGGACGTGCTCGGAGCGGACGTGGGACCCGAGGAGCCTAGAGGCTATCTGTACCCACCCTTCAGGTGGGATTGCCAGTGGACGACACGAGGCCTCCGTCTTTTCTTCAGTTGCTGTTCTTTACTTTTCAGTTGTACTTTCAGTTGGGCTTGTATTCCGGCCCCATTTACTTTTCTGCACTTTGTAGTTACTTTCCGCTTTCTGACTCTGTGGTGGTTGTTACTTATAAAGGCAATGCCTTCCCTGTTTACCGGGATTTTACGCCTTGGTGCTAGTCGCCAGCCCCTGGCCTATGGAAGGCGGGCTTGGGGTAGTCACGGCACGGGCCCCGAGGTCGGGTCGTGACACTACCACCCAAGTCCCGATGGTCTTATCTAATTTATACCCCTAAACCCCAAAAAAAGGAGAATCAAGAACTCAAGTACCTTTCAAAAACCTAGATCCTTTGATACCATTTTGTAATAAACCAACCTGGGTCTCCATCCGAACTGGTGCTTGAACCAGTCCTCCACATACCCAATGAGCATCTATGGTTACCCCAAGTCAAAGAAAAGCATCAAGGGTATCAAACATAATTGTTGGGGACATTTTCACCCTAAAAATACAAGCAAACACAATAACCAAACATGGAATAACTAGGATAAGAAAAGATGAATGCCAAAAAAACACTTAAAACAAATAAGAATTTAAAATAGAGTAACAGACTACCAAAAAAGCTAAAATAAAAGAAAATGGAAGGCCAAAGTGGCTAAACCAAAACTTGAGCTGGTTGGTTCCATGAAACTGAAGGCTCGATCACCATCTCCATGTGACACTAAAGTCACCAACATGATCCCAACAACCAAATTTTTCCCAAGGAAGATGATATCAGATCCAACCTGAAAGAAAAATCCGAAGAAACCTTCCTAAGACATTTAGACTACATACCCATCAATGTGGGTATGTAGGGTGTGAGTTGCAGCAAGTAGAATACTTCCATGAGTCCAATTCATTCCTTTTATAAAAGAAACCAAGTTTTCTAGTTTGGAAATAATGCAGGAAAATAGGTTTTATTTTTTCCTTTGAATAATATAGGAATAAAAAAAGCATGGAACATACATTTTCTCAAAGAACCACTTTTATAAAACATTCTATAAAGAGGTTTTACCAAAAACCATGTTAATTAAAAGTTCCAACCATTTATTTTCAAAACACCACAATTTTGAAAATAAACCCACACATGGTTTAAAACATTTCAAAAGAATTTCCAACAAAACCAACAATTTGAAACCAGTTTCCCCCTTTTCCTTTAAATATTTTACACTCCCAACATAATGGTAAGCAAGGAAACAAGGGAAACTAAAATGAAACACCACCATTGGAGGTCACAAATAAATCCAATAAAAGGATGGAACCAAACTATAAAACATAAATACTAAACCATAAGATGATCAACACATCAAGAAAGTCCATCCATGAAATAAGAAACACACAAGCCAACATATATAAAAAAGGCATAACATAGATACATAGCTTGATGAATCACCATAGGGACTAATGGGAAAAATCAAGACATGTATAGCTGGACTAACTATCGATAGGTTAACAGTCACACATCCATCAACCAAATCACTCTAACTAGTATCCTCAACGACAATCCCACTAGCTAGATGTTACGTATAACTAGGGGGACTAGTTAGTGTGTAATATCAAGTAGCCTAAACCATATTAACACTTCCAACTTAGTATCTCCAATCTTCCCATGGAATAATAATAGATGTGGGCCATGAAAAAACATGTCATCAAATGATAATAACAAATCCCTAAGGGATAATATGACAATAACATCCTTCACACCTCCCACACTACCCTTAAAAGAAGACCTAATACATCACACATCATGAATCACATCATAAAGCATCCACCACATGGATAATATAACATCATCAACAACACAAGGGGGATAAAAAAGGAAATAAAAAAATCACATCACAAAGTGCCAACCGGGCCTTCACTTATATTATATACATTTGGAAATCCATTTTTAAAACCATTTGGAATCTAAACACAATTATAAAGAAATCATGATCATTCACAAACAAAATTAAAAAACCTATGGGAAACTATGTTTCACTTTATAAAACCACACCACCCATTTAAAACATGGAAAACCTTTAGACACAAAAAGGGAAACCCACTTTGAAAACCCCATTTTTCTTAAAACCCAAAGAACAAGTCCATTTCTCCTTGAAAACCATACTTAGCATTTTATCAAACATTGAGAGTGTATAAAATACCATTTAAAAACCAAGTTCCTTAGCACAAAGTGATTCACACATTTTTTATAAAGTAAAAACACAACCAAACATAGAAAACCTTTGAAAAATACAAACTATATATCATATACATCATTAAATTAATTCAAAAACTCTTTTAAAGCACCAAGAATTCATGAAAATCCTAAAAAAAGGCAATGAATTAGAAACACCTGCATAAATTGGTGGAATCTTGTCGCCTTCGATGAAATCTATCGAAAAATAACTCTTAGGATGGATTACAACCATTAAAATCCAAAATCTCCAAATCTAAACAACTATAACCAAGAAAATCGTCCAAACATGACAGTTAGGGTTATAGGAGATTATAGAAAAAGAGAGAAACCAAAGGAAAGATAGACAAGGAGCTCATACCTCATGAACTGAGTGAAGAATCATCAAGAAACCACCTTAAAATCACCATGGAGGAGATTGGGAGAAGAAGAGAACTCTATGAGAGGTGACACATATGAGAGGGTCAAATGAGGGTGGCTTGTGGTGGAAGCCCCTATTAAAAAAGAGTAAAAATGACAAAAAATACCCCAAATTGGGCCGACCACACGATTATCTCGTACGATTTTTCAAACTGTTCACAAACCGTGCATTTGAAACTACCTCTAACCCCTATAATCCACATGATTTGTCTTGCATAGTTTCCTTAACTGTGCGCTCCCCTCTCACCACCACTGCATAGGGCACATAGTTTCTAGAACATGGTTTCTAAACCTTGTGCCTAACCATGCACCCATAAAAAACCCTCCAAAAACTAAAAACGTCAACCCGAGACACCCCAAACTCAAGGGAAAAAACACCCACAAGATTACTACCATGAAAGTGACACCCCACAATGTCAAAAACTACCCACCATGCCACTTTATACCACAAGGAAATCCTCAAAAACTCAAGGAAAGTGAGAATACCAAAGCTGCCTTCCCTCTAATGAGGAATCGATTACAAACCAACTTCTCAAACCTTAAAACCAAGGATACGAGGAACAAAAAACACATTACCTAGAAAGAACTGCTAGGAGATGCATTAGAGGCCTAAGAGTTAGACTCATCATTGAATAGAAGAAAAGATACAATAAAATACGGTGTTGGGATAGCCACTCCTATGATATTTGAAATTGAATTATCAAGATTTCCACCATTACTCCTAAGATCCTCATGAATTTCAAAATAGATCATAAGAAAAAATAGAAACACTACCTCCGAATGACTGAGGTCACTAAATATAAACAACAACACATACCAACCAAAAGAATCTCAAAGGATCACTCAAAAATAATGGGAAGAAACACATGGATACCTAGAAAAATTTTCCCCACCATTTAGAATTCATTTATAATGGTTTAATTTTATATAGGTGAACCCAAAAGAAATATCATATCCAAAGAATCATGATTATACTAACTACAACAACCAGATCAAAAAACCACAAGAGAGAAAATTCTCAAAAGCGACCAAAAAGTCACTAGACCTTATCAACAACCCGATTCGAAAAATCTCTAAGGAAACAAAGATCAAACATTGGTGTTCTGATCATTTAGAGTTAATATGAAATGGTGGATTAACCAACAACCTCCTCCTATATAACAAGAGGATGGAACCGAGAAACAACATTCCCAAAACATCTAAAGGGGATTTGTGAAGAACCACCAGCTAAAGCTAACCAAATTGAGACCACAAGAAGAACACATGCACTAAACATACCAAAGGATCACAAAATGGACCAATGTAACTCAAGGCATCTGAAAAAAAACAAGAAGCACAAGAGAAGGAGACAAGCCTAATTAAGAAAATATTGGGATCTATCCTAAGGGTCGCACACGACATTCTAGGGTGTTCATATCCAACTTCTGGGAACACTGTCTCATGGTAATTATGATGGAGATATACAACATGGTGGAATTTTCATCCCAACTTGAAACAAAACCACACCCTAAGTATCCAAGCATGCACCTTGAGTCCTTACCATGAAAAAACTAGTGAAAAGGAAGTAGCCTATTGTCTACACCATGAAAGGAAAACACACATGAGACAATGAGGCACAAACATCTCAAAAGACACAAAATGGGGTTGAAATACCTTTTCATCCACTATACATAATGGAATTGGATACACAAAGAAATGGGAAAAACCCCAAACCAAAAATTAGAATTAAAAAAGAGGATTCTCCCTGCAAAAATGATCAACTTATAACTCTCCCATAGAATAAACAACAAAAAACACTAATCAGGTTCAAACAAGGTCTGATAATTCTTCTTCCGATTCTTGAACAAGTCAAAAAACCTCTAAATATGACCATAACAGTCACACAGACGACAAGTATTTGGATATATAGGATAATAAGATAGAAAGTGCTCAAAATTCATACACCAAAAACATGAAAATGGATTTACCTTTACTAAAATAGGAACAGTTGGTTGAGAAGATATCTTCTTATCCTTATCACCTTTCTATTTATTCTTCTCACTAGCCATATCATCCTTACAAGCTCTAGTGGGAAATGAAGCATCAATCATCACAGGTTTCCATACTAGGATTTCCTTAATGACAATGGATATATAAACTGATTCCATGAAGGAATCCAAGATAGAATAAAGCACTAGTGAACACAATTTAGGATGAAGTCCTATTATGAAGAACCACACCATCTTCACATCATCAGCAGATAAATCTATATATAAAGTCACTAAGATAGTTAAATGCTTAATATAGTCTTTCACTGACTTATCACCTTGGAGGATACCCAAAAAATTCAAAACCTTCTTAACTCTCACTTTTTCAGGATAAAACCGTTGAATGAAAGAGTCCCTGAAATATCCCTAAGAGAGAGCCTCAAAATGTTGGGCATGAATTGTAAACTTCTACCACTCTAAACCCAAACCTTCAAACAAATGAATGATGCACCTCACCCTAGAGGCTTTAGGGGTTCACAGTGAGTTAAAAATCTCTAAAACCTTGGCTAGACACTCAATCACCTCATGGGATCCTCAATCACCATATAATATTGGAGGATATAGATTCAAAAACTATCATGTATGATCCAATATCTAAGAAGATCATGGAACTACCACTCCATCATGAGTCTGGCAGAGTCAGAGACCAAAATGACAACTCCTGGATCACAAGGACAACTACTCAAAACATCCCCTTATTGACCCATTGGTTATTTTTTGTGGAAATCATTATAAAACATAAAAATCAAAGCACTCAATCAAACCACTTTTAAAAACTTCAAAAAAAAAGGTAAAACACAAGCCAATTTTTTTTACTAAAACACCTAAAAATTCCACACAAGGGAACCAAATTCCAAAGAAACCAAATCATGGTCACAAAACCCCTTTCAAAATCATTACCCAAGAAACTTTGGAAACATTTAACAATGCACACCCAAATAATTTTGGAACTAAAACAACCTCAAAATCACTTTATTTTTCTCAAAACACATTTAACATGGTTCAAAAATTTTCCTAAAACACCCCAAATCTCCCAAAACATTTTAAGAATTCCATATCTTAAAACTCATGAAATTATTTCTTTAAAAACAAACACAACTCATAAACATTTTCTAGATTTTGAAAAACATTTTTACCAAGAAACTAGGGACACCAAAACAAGTTTTCCCAAAGGGAACTTAAATACTAAAGCATAGAACATTTCTTTTTAATGATTTTTAAGAACTATAACATCACTTAAACATTCATAAAAAAGCCCTATTAAATTCAAGATAGGATCAAACCATAAAAGAGGGAAACATGCAAAATTACCAACCTTACCCACTTTTCATGGTTTGGCTGCATAGTTTTTCAGACTGTGCACCAATCATGTGAGTGCCACCAAAGGTTGTCTATAAGGTTCACATGACCTATGCACGGTTTTATAGACTATTCACCTTAACCGCACTCACCCTAAAATCATTCCAATTTTCACTCCAAAATGAATAATTTCCTGGTCTGTCTCTAGAAAACCCCTAAAACTCAGAGTATTAGCACTTAACACCAACATATCTCAATAAATGTCCACCATAACCTCAAAAATTAAAATAATACTCTTGAACACCCATGAAAACTCAAGATCCGACATAAGAAGTGCGGGCCAAGAACTTCCCCAATCTTACCACCCGAGTCCCATCACTCTTATCACTTTTCTACCACTGACCCCAAAATAACATGAAGGCGAATCTCAAGAACCTAGGCCCATTTCAAGAACCTAGATACTATGATACTATTTTGTAACAAACTAGCCCAGGTCACCATATGAACTAGTGCCTAAACCGGCTGACCACATACCTGAGGAGCTGTTGGATTGGTGTAGCCTGATCTGATTAGATGATGTTGGTCAAAATGATAATGGTTCATACATAACACCAAGATGAAACTCTATGGATCGAGATTCTCGGTGATCTTGTTGGGGGGGGGGGGGGTGCAGGGGAAACACACCCTTTCTCTGAGGGTTCAAGGGACAAAGGGCCTCGACCCAAATTTTGGGGTACTGTAGCAATTTTGACCGAATATAGCATAGTTGATAGGATGACACAAACATGGTACTGTAATAGTGTAGAATTTTAACATGGATACTGTAGTAGGTTGGACTTTGGAGAAAATAGTATTGTAGCTCCATGGAATTCTAGCCGCCAGCCATTGTAGCAGCTTGGACTTGGGTGGCCGCGACACTATAGTGATGTGAACTTCCAACCACTGTTTACTATAGAAGTGCAGACTTTCTGTACAGTTGGTGGAATGGTCCTTTATCTTATTTATTATCCTATTTCAGGTTAGGGTTTCTATGTATGAAACTTTGAGATCTCCCTATATTTTATGCTCCCAAAAGTAGTGAAATTATTCCTCTCATTGGACGTAGTTATCATTTACCAAAACACATAAATCTCTATGTCATGTGCGATTATTTCTTCTATAATTTCATCATCTACAAACCTTTCTTTAGTTTCTACTCCTAGAGTTTCTAAAAAAGTAGCATCCCTGATCCCCTTGAGCTGATGAAAAGCATCAAGGGTATCAAACATAACTGTTGGGGATGATTTTATCTTCAAAATCCAAGAAAACACAACTACTTAACATGAAATAATCATGAAAATAAAAAATTAATGCCAACAAGACACTTAAAACAAATAATCATGTACAAAATATTTAAAAACTACAATAGAATCTAAAAGAAAAGAAAATGGAAGACCAAAGTGGCCAAACCAAAACTCGATCGAGTTAGTTCTACACAACCAAAGGTCCTATCATCATCTCCATGCGACACTCAAGTCACCACCATGATCCCAAAAACTAACCACTTATTGAGGAAGATGACACCAGATCCAAACTGAAAGCTAAACCTGAAGAAACCTACACAAGACATGAAGACTACATACCCACCAACGTGAGTATGTAGGGTGTGAGCTGAAGCTAATAAGATACCACCATGAGTCAAATTCATTCCTTTTATAAAATAAACCAAGTTCTCTAGTTTAGAAATAATGTAGGCAAATAGGTTTTCTTTTTTTACTTTGTATAATATAGGAATAAAAAAACATGAAACATGAATTTTCTCAGAGCACCAATTTTATAAAACATGCCTTAAAGAGGTTTTTCCAAAAAACCATGTCAATTCAAAGTTCCAAACATTTCTCTTTAAAACACCACACATTTTAAAATAAACCCATGCATGGTTTAAAACATTTATAAATAATTTCCAACAAAAAAAACATTGAAACCAATTTTTCCTTTTTCATTTAAATATTTTCACACCCAACACAATGGTAAGAAAGGAAACAAGGGTAACTAAAATGGAACACCACTATAGTAGGTCACAAATAAAGAAAATAAACGGATGGAACCAAACTAGTCAACATCAAGACTAAACCATAATATTGTCAACACATCAAGAAAGTCCATCAAGGAAATAATAAACACACATGACAATAAAAAAAATGAATAACATAGCATAGCATGAGGAAACACTATAGGGACTAACGGGATAACTCAGGACATGTATAGGTGGACCAACTTCTAGTAGGTTAATGGTCAACCATCTGCTAATAAAATTACTCTGACTAGTCTCCTCGGTGATAATCCCACTTTGTAGGTATTATGTACAACTAGGGGGAACTAGCCAATGCATAATCTCAACTAGCCTAACCCATCCCAACACTTCCCAGTTAGTATCCTCAGTCTCCCCATAAAATAATAATGGGGGTGGTCTATGTAAAAACACATCATCACATGAAAATAAAAAACCACCAAGGGATAACACTATAATCACTTCCTTCCCACCTCTTGAAATACCGTTAAAAGAGTCCCAATACATCACACATCATGAATCACATCATAATTCATCCATCACATGGATAATATAACATAATCAATAACATAAAGGGGATAAATGAACACATGATTGTTATACGTCAAATTGATTATGTTTTTAAATATGATTTATAGTATAGGGAAAACCCTAGGTCATCTCTCAAGGAGAATTTGTTCTTTTTAGTGTGAATTTTTAATAAAAATTACTAAAATATGGGGATGGTTTTGAAAATAGTTTTAAAATAAAATTAATTAATTTAAAGAGTTTAAAAGTTTACAAAAAAGTGAATTTTGAAGAATAAATGATGATTATGTGATCATTGTTAAGTTACTACACAACTTGAAAAGTTCCTTGTTCTTAAATCATTATTAGGTTTTTTGGTGTATTCCTTTTATTGAGGATTAATCAAGATCTTGGGTACCCACAGCCCCTAAAATGATGTAAATAGGATTAAAACTTGACATAAAAATTTTATAGTCAAGTTACAAACCCTTATCATGAATTAAGGTTTGTCAAGAAATACTGAAATCTCGAATGTTTGGGAAAGAAGATGAGTATTATGTTGTCCAATCAGAACAACACAAGTCACAAACAGATCAATTATGAAATAAAATGTGTTTCAATTAAATGCATTAATAAAAGTTAAGATACATATAAAAGAACAATTCCAAACCAAAATATACACCAAACCAATAGAGAATTATGTGCCGAAACTCCCTCTTCAAGTGTGTATCTCCCTCACAATGAGAACCCACCATTTAGACCACCATTGAGAGGAGGAGTAAGCTCGAGTGAAACTCCTTCTTCATTCACTACTGGAAAAGTGTGTTTTCCCAACACTTGTATACCAACAGTTTGAATAAACCATTGGTATACATGATTTTTCCCAATGGTTTATTCAAACCGTTTGGATAATGGGATGAGAAAAAGATTTTACCAATGGTTTACTCAAACCGTTGGGAAAAGATATATATATACCAACAGTTTTTAAAAACCATTGGTAAATACACTATTTCCCAATGGTTTTAACAAACCGTTGGGAAAGTTTTCCCCAAATAGAAGCACATCTAGAACCCCTCTGCGCAATTGTATCCATAAACCTAATCACTACCGACGCTCTCCCGATACTCTCTCTTCACCCCAAGGTATCTCTCAAAGCTCTCTCTACAATCAATTAGGTAATTATTTACTTCTAGAATGTATTTATTCTATTTTTGTTTGTAATCTATTTTGATTTCTCCTAAACTAGATCTGCGTGGTCTGCTTCTTCCTGTATTTCTATTTCTCCTATCACGTTCCCTTGACAAAAGACCCTTATGCAAGATCTGATCATGAGAGTGAGGTTTTATATTATTTAATGTGATGGGGGACTTGGGTAGAAGTTCCTTATAGTGGGAATGCTTTCCATTTGTACAGTAAAGCATTCTAGTGTGCCATTTGGATAGTGAAAACCCATTTGAGGTGTTGAATAATTGTGGTTCTGTTTTTTGTGGGTTATGTTATCTCAATTATGAGAGGTATTGGTTGTATAATGAATCTAGTTTTATGTGGGATTTCATGTATAGATTATTAGAAATATGATTGATCAATTTCATGTATAACGTGATAACTTGTTTCATTAATTTGTATTACTCATCTTACTGTCACTATTGATAAATCTAAGATGTTGTCTTAGTGTGGTTTTGTTTTGGTAGAATTTTTATAGTGACACCTCTTTATAAGAAGATATATGGTGACATGCTTAGTTTTTTTATTCATGTAGTACATGGAATGTGTTTGAAATGTATAATGGTCTGAGTGACTCTTTGGGTTTATATTATTGAGTGAGTTGGGTAAGTTGGAAATTTTTATGTGAGTTCCTTGTGGCCTATGGTGTATGGTTACAACCTAGAGGGGTGTTATGCTAGGATGTGGATGAGGGTGACTGATGAGATTGTCCATATATCGATTATGTCCTATGGGATTGTGTATAACATTAGGATATTTCTGATTTAGAGGGTACTCCTTGGGTGGTATGGTATGGTTGAATGGGATAAGAAAATTGATGATGATTTGCTTATACAAATTTTACTTAGGAGGGGGGTGTGGGCTGTCTAGGGAGGGATGGGAGTTATCCACCCCCACCCCCCTTAGACAACCCCTCAAGACACCCCCACCCCCTGGACACCCCACCCCCTGGACACCCCCACCCCCTAGACACCCCACCCCTGGACACCCCCACCCCCTTGGATATCCCCCCTGGACACCACCCCACCCCCTTGGACAGCCCCCACCCCCTAGATAGCCCCCCTGGACACCACACCACCCCACCCCCTGGACAACCCCCACCCCCCGGACAACCCCCTCTGGGCACCATCCCACCCCTTAGACAATCCTCCCACCCCATGGACACCCCCACCCCATGGACACCCCCCCCGGACAGCCCCACCCCCTTGGAAAACCCCCCTAGACACCACCCCACCCCTGGACACCCCCACCCCCTAGACACCCCCACCCCCTTGGACAGCCCCCCTGGACACCACCCCACCCCCTGGACAGCCCTCCCACCCCCTTGGACAGCCCCCCTGGACACCACCCCACCCCCTTGGACAACCCCCACCCACTAGAGCTAGTTATAAGAATATCCTTCTATTCTCAACCTTTTTCCATTTATTTCACTATCTATAAATATCACTGTAATTATTCCTTAAATATATTTTCGATTAAACTTCAATCTTATTGAATTTATTATGACAAAATGAATTATAAAAATTCTTTTTATAGAATGGATAGAAGTTGGATGTATGAAACTGATCAGATCTCAAGTGATTTTCAAAACAATTTGGAGATCTTTTTAGATTTTTCATTTCACAATGCTTCAGATAGTGGTTTCATACACTTCCCATGTTCCAATTATGTTGGTAGACCTTGGTTGATCCATGAAGAAGTTAGCTACCATATAAAAAAATATGATTTTCAAGAAAACTACTATGTTTGGTATCACAATGGGGAGAAAATGAAATCTCAAATTGATGATAATAGAAATGAAAGGACTGGACTAGAGAATTTGTTATATGACCGGTTTTCATTTATTCGTCATCATGTAAAAGAAAGGATTTTGACTCAAGAAGACTTTGATATGAGGACATATGATGCATCTAATAAAAATGATGATATTGTCAGGGTGAAAAAATTGAATGATGCTGCCACAACTCTAGTATATCGACAATGTGATAAAATGAAAAAAATAGAATTTTTAATCCAATTGTTTCATGGGAAAACTATATATGGGATTTCTAATACAACAATCAATTACATTATTACCTTCTTGAAAGATTTAATTCCAGATGATGCAGATATTCCCTCAAACCACTATATGGCATAGAAGTTAGCTGAGGAACTTGGATTTTCACGAAACAAAATTCACGCTTGCCCGAAAGATTATAGTTTATTCTAGGAGAAAACCGCTGAATGAAATGATGGTATAAAATATGGCACATCCCGCTGGAAGTCAAAATCTAATGGAACACTACCCTGTATTCCATAGAAAGTAATGTGACACTTTCCATTGATCCCCAGACTCCAGAATCTTTTTATGTCTGATGAAATATCAATAAAAATGAGATGGAATGATACTAAGAGAAAGAAGACTAACAATGAGTTAGTTCACCCTGTAGATGGATTTGCATGGCAAAGATTTGATGCTTGATATCCTAATTTTGTAGTTGACATGCGTAATGTGAGGATGGGTCTTTCATATGACAATTTTAATCCATTTGGGAAGACGCTTACTTAGCACAACACATGTCCAGTTTTTATACACATTTATAATCTTCCCCCATGGTTGTGTATGAAAAAACCTTTCACTTTATGAGTATACACATATCTGGCCCTTCTGATTCCATCATTGATATTAATGTATACATGAAACCTTTAATAAAAGAGTTGAAACTTATTTGGGATGTGGGTGTGCGCACATATGATGCATATTCAAAAGACATATTTCAGATGCGTGCTACGCTTATGTGGATGATCAATGATTTTTCGGCTTATGCAACGATGTATGGATAGAGAATGAAGGGAAAACTATCATGTCCTATTTGTATGAAGAATACATGATCCAGAAGACTGAAACATTACTGTAGTTTTATTTTTATGGGACATCGACGATTCTTGCCAATAGACCATCCATATATAAATAATCATTGAAGATTTGATAATACCATAGAGACTGATGATCCACGTTAGCGTATGTATAGAACTGATGTGCTTAATGAATTGAAATATTTAAGTTTTTCATTCGGGAATAGTCAAATGAAATCTGGAAAGAGAAATAATGTTTCCACTGAAATCTGTTAAAATTGGAGGAAGATGAGTATCTTTTTTGATTTTCCTTATTGGTCAACCAATTTGTTACTTCATTGATTAGATGTAATGAACATTGAAAAGAATATATGTGAAATATTAATTTCAAAACTTCTAAATGTTAAGGGAAATAAACAATATGATTTACCGTCTCGGCGTGACTTGGTGGATCGGGGAATCAAACTAGAATTGCATCCTGTGCGTATCAGTGAAAATAAATGGCAAGTTTCATGTGCTTCTTATGTGATGAAACCTATGAAAAAAAAAACAATTTATAGAAGTATTAGAGACTATTATAATTCCTGATGGATGTTCAAGCAACATATCTAAATGGGTCAATAGAAGAGAGTTGAAGTTAAAATCAATGAAGACTCATGATTATCATGTTATTTTGCATGAGCTGATTCCAATAGAAATCCCTCATCTTTTTTCCAATAATGTAAGGGTGAATGTTATTTGGTTGTGTCATTTGTTTAGATATATTTGTGCTAAGAATTTGTCCAAGTATTTTTTGCAAAAAATGTTAACAGATTCCCCATTAAATTTGTGTGAGTTGAAGAAAATATGTCCTCCATCATTTTTCACATGCATGCTACATCTGACTATCCATATTCCCAATGAAATACTTCTCAGAGGACCTATTTATTTTTGTTGGATGTATCCAACTGAAATAAATATGTACAAATTAAAGTCTTATGTACGAAACAGGAATCATCCCAAAGGTTCTATCGTGAACAGTTACTTGGATCAAGAATGTATGGATTTCTGCTCAATGTATTTGTCTGATCTTGCTATAAGAATGAACAGACCAATGAGAAATGAAGAAGAAGAGTATGAGAAAATTGAACCCATTTTTCCATCACTTTCTCAAATATGAGGAATTCCTGGATCATATACATTGAAGACATTAAGCCTTGAAGAGTGGGATATGGCACATCGTACAGTTTTGTTATACTGTGATTTGTTCGATGACTACATCAGATAACTAAATTGTATATGTATATCTTACATATATATCAGTTAATCTATTCATATTTTTTATCTATAGGGAACATAAAACAATGATAAATAAAAATCATCGTTTGTTATCTTTGAGAAGGAGGGAGACTTTGCATAGCAAATAGTTTTCTGCTTGGTTAAAATTGAAGGTAAATATATCACTGTTTAAAATAATTAAATAAATATTTAATTAAGTTTAATATTCATTTATATTGGAGGTATTGAGTTTTCCTGCTGACTCTGTCTCTGAGGAAATAAGAGCTTTGGATTTTGGTCATAATACCATGGTTCATGACTGTAAATCAATTGTTATCAATGGGTACAAATTTATTGTCCCTGAACGAGAAAAGAACATGAGAACACAACATGATGGTGTTATGATTACTGCCATAATAGATTGTTATGCTAGTGCATCAGATAGTAGACCATGATTTGAAAATTTGGGTTATTATGGAATCATTGGAAAAATAATAATATTGGATTATTATTCTCATGGACAAGTCACAATGATGAAATGCCATTGGTTTGATTCGATGACGAGACAAGGAACATTTATTGATGATTGTGGATTTCAAGTAATTTATATGACTCACACTCTTGCTACTGAAGAACCATATGTATTGGAATCAATGGCTAAACAAGTTTTTTATGTTAAAGACCAAATTCGACCTGAATTTGGTGTCATAATTGAAGTAATTCCAAGACATATTTTTGATGATGATGATGATGTAAATGACACCATCCCTACTTCCATTGGAACCAATCTATTTATTTATTTTGATGACTCTAATAGCTCAATTGTCAGAGTTCATTGTGAACCTAAAGTTGTGGTGAAAAATATATAGAATCATCCATCCATGTTCTCAATTCTTTTAGTTTACCTCAAGTTGGGTTGTTAAGGTTGGTACTATTCAAATTGATTTAATATTGATTAAAAATATGTTGTATCCGATTTGACCATTATGTTCATTTTCAATGTTTATTGGTTGAAATTTTTATTTGAATTGATTTTTGTAATTTAGAATTGAATTGTATTTAAACCTACAAAACCGACATTTCTAATTCGGTGAACATTTCAATGCTTCAACTATGATTTTTATAAAGTTTGTATGACTCTAAGACCTCTCTTTAATATTTTACTAGGTAATGAACATGATGGTTTGTATTCTTTTTCAAAACATGTATTGAAACCTACATCATCTACCTGATCTAAAGAAATTAAAATTTTCCTTAATTTTGACAACTGCTTCACCACTTATGAATCTGGTAGAATCAATGTTCCCTGATTTTAATAGACTAATGGCACTTATTAAATAATCATCCTACTAAAAATTAAATTTCTTTATTACATCTTGTACAATTTATTGACTTCATTATATATTTGTTCAATCTCACCTAAAACAATGTTTAGTTAAATTATCCATGAATCCATGAATCCACCTATTCCCTCTCATTTATTTTTTTGGGTTACACATTAGTTATACTTTATAATTTACTTCCATATTTGTTTAAAAATGTAGGAAAATGAAACCAATTGAAGAGAGGCGATGAAAACAGATTATAGACAATAGTCGTCACATGGCTGAGCTGGGCATTCCACCACTAGTGCCTGCAGTGAGTATTTTATTTAAAATATATTTATTTAAATAATATATAATGTCATGTGATTAATTTTTTTTAATCATTTTTTCAGGATCCATATATTAGGTGACAATTATTTGATGAACAACCTAGTAGTGGTCCCAGTAATTGGGGTGTTCGTATGAGGGGGAGTGGTATGGGAGCTTGATGATCTTGTCGGCGTACCCGATTAGACCTTGCCCCTCCCACTGACATTCCATCCCTCCCAAATTCTGATCCTGATGTGCCATTAGGGACACACAAGATATTTAGGCCTCCCATTTTTTCACCACCCTTTATATCTAAGACTCCTCACCCATCTGTACCATATCTGATGATGATTCCCACTCCCCATCCAGCATTTGGACAACCATCCCTGTCATCTTCTTTTACTTATGCTTCCTTCTCTCTGGGCTTTTATATTCCATCTTCTTTGAATACTACTCTACTAGAGTCTATACTTGTAGAGCATACATTGGGACCCACTCCATCTGTACAGGGTGTTCCTTTAGTTTCTGCGGATCCAGCGGCGCCCATTGATTAGACTACCATAGGTATACTTATACAACCCTAACAAATTGTTACACCATTATTTATTTTCATTATAACATGTATTTATAAAATATTTATTTTTATTTCATAACAGATACATATAATGATAGAAGGAGGGGGTGGGGGCGTACACGCATGCGTTCGGTGTGGAACCGCCACACACAGTTGATGGTGTAATACAATGAAGATAGTCAGATGATTGAAAAATCAGGGCAACAATGTCGGAGTTTTTTGGAGATGCTTTCCAAATACTCCAACATCATTCCTGTCAGACCGTTCTCATGGAGACAGTTGCCAAATAAAGTCAAGGATAAAGTCTGGTCAGAGATATGGGTAAAAAAATCTGTTGTATTTAATGCAATATATTAATTTTTGTATTTATATAAATTAATATTTTGGTTTCAGCTGCGGTTTAATTTCCCCGATGGTGACGGTGCACGACCAGCACGTCTAAAGGATTTAGGTGAGATTTGGAGAGATTATAAGAATGAGTTGTATATTAGATGGTGTACTAGAGTTGACACAAAGTTAGAGGAGGTCCCTGTCATGGATCATTGTCCGTTAGGATAGTACCGACAGATGACTACTCATTGGAAGACTTTCCAATTTACGGTATTAATCAAATTAGAGATATTTAATTGAAAATTTTCATGTTTTTCATTAATACTAATTATTGAATTTTATTTAGGATACATTTGGAAGAAATAAAATAAATATTGATGCTAAGAAATACGTCCACACATTGGGACATACTACGATTCCAGATCATGAGAGACCGCAAGTATGAAAGTTTATAATCTTTCTTTATGACTTGCACTTTCTATTGCTTCCTCCATAATTTATTCGATTGCTAAAGTTGTTATATAATTTTAGTTGTGCAATTACTATGTTTTTTTGGTATCCTATTTTTAATTATGGTTTTCTACATTCAATGTCATTGTAGAGTCATAAATTGAATATATAAGGACATGTGCCTCGAGCAAAACTATTTTTCTCGAGTAGAAAGAAGAAAGATGGAAGTGCGGTTAATGAACTGACTCAGCAGCACATTGTAAATTTTAATTTGTAGATTTAAAATTTTAATCTCTATTTGTTAACTTAATAATCTATTTATAGTTATAACAGGCTGCTTTAGATGACCTTGATGCCCAGGAACCTAACAATTTTGGGCCAAACAATCACTTACATCAGGTGTTGGGAGATGAGCACCCTGGTAGATTATGCTGCCAACATGGTAAGAGTATAGTTCTAATGAGGTATTGGCCCTCCTTAGGTATGATTTGTAGTGCCATAGAGTTGCAGCAGGTTGAGGAATAGGTAGAAAAAGATTAAAAAAGGGTCATAGAGACGACAAAATAGTCTGCTAGGGCAAACACTGCATTTATGAAACTGATGGAAGTTTTACATCCAACACTTCCACCAGAGGACAGAAATTCTTGTGATGAATATATGTTATCGATGAGTTCTATATATGGTGAACTAGGCAGCAGTTCTAGTGGTGGTCGAGATGATGGAGAGGAGGAGGCTGGGGCAGAGGAGGAGGAGGGCGATGAGGAGGACGAGGTGGAGGAGGAGGGCGAGGAAGTAGAGGTGGAGGAGGAGGGTGATGAGGAGTCTGAGGCTGAGTACAAGGGTGAGGAGGAGGGCAGGGATGATGATGGGGACAACGATGAGGATGAGGGTGAGGGTGACGATGATGGTGATGATAGTGATGGTGATGAGGGACAGATTGATCTATTACATTTTGACTAATATTACTGACCTTTGATGTTTATTGATTTGTTGTGCCTAAATATATGTGTGATTAGGTAGGTCACATTATCTTTATTTTTTATCTATTTTAATGAAATTGTAAATTTTTAGTGGAATTTAGAAAATTGATGGTCTGATTAGAAGTTGATATATTTAAATTATTTTTTTAACCTTAAAAGGATATTCTTAGAAAATATGTAAATACCATCCCATGTGTCTGGGATAGCCCCCCGAACATCCCCCTAGACAGCCCCCCGGACAGCCCCCCCACCCTCCTCCCTGGACCCTGAACAACCCCTCTCCTCCTTAGACCCTAGACAGCCCCCCTCCTCCCTGGACCCCGGACAACCCCCGAATAGCCCCCGTACATCCCCTGGACATCCCCCATCCTCCTCCTTGGACCCCAAAAATCCCCTGGATAGACCCCCCTCCTCCCTGGACCCTGGACAGCCCCCACCCTCCTCCCTGGACCCTGGACAACCCCCGAACAGCCCCCAGACAGCCCCCTAGACAGCCCCCCACCCTCCTCCCTGGACCTCGGACAACCCCCATCCTCCCTGGACCCTTTATAGCCCCCCAACCTCTTCTCTAGACCTCATATAGCCCCCATACAGCTCCCCAAACAGCCCCCTGACAGCCCCCCACCCTCCTCCCTGGACCACAAACAACCCCCTAACAGCCCCCACCCTCCTCCCTGAATCCCGAACAGCCTCCCCTCCTCCCTAGACCCTGGAAATACCCCAAAACTTTTCCCTAGACCCAAAACATACCCTAGATAGACCCCCCAGACAACCCCTAGATAGCCCCCCAGACAGCCCCTCGAACAGCCCCCAGACATCCCCCCACCCTCCTCCATAGACCCCAGATAGCCCTTTCATCCCTGGACCCTGGACAACCCCCCACCCTCCTCCCTGGACCCCAGACAACCCCCAGAAATCCTCCTAGAAGGCCCCCCTGAGAGCCCCCCACCCACCTCCCTCGACCCCGGACAACCCCCCGGACACCCCCACCCTCCTCCCTAGACCCCAGACAGCCCCCAGACAGCCCCTAGACAGCCCCCAGACAGCCCACCAGAAATCCCCCCACCCTCCTACCTGGACCCTAGAAAACCCCCCGGATATCCCCCACCCTCGTCCCTGGACCCTGGACAGCCCCCCGGACAGCCCCCCGGACAGCCCCCCGGACAGCCCCCCTGACAGCCCCCACCCTCCTCCCTGGACCCCGGACAGCCCCCTGACCTGACATCCCAACATTGAGCAAGTGGTGATTATGCATATATAAAACATCACAACAATTCACGAAAGGATAAGGACCATCTATATTGATTTCGAAGACAATCACACTCTTAATTCGGTGTCTTGGATTCCAATCTAAGCTCTCTTTAAAATGGACACCCTTTTAAGTAAAAACAACTAGCATATGGAAAACCGATCAAATGTATTTGTATTGTGTTGATAATTTAGAACAATGATCCATGGTTCATTTGTGACATGTACGAGTCAACCCTGCCTCAATCCGAGACATGTTGTGGCCGATACCACTCAAAGTGTCTCACTTTTATTTGAAATGGACAACATTTTAAGTGAAAACAACAACTAGCATACAGAAAACCAACCAAACGGATTCGGATTCTATTAATACTTTAGGAAAAGGATAAATGGGTCATATGTGATGTGTACGAGTCAACCCCACCTCAATCTGAGGCACGGTGTGACCGGTATAACTCGAAGTGTCTTTCTTTTGTTTAAAATGGACACCCTTTTAAGTAAAAACAACTGGCATACAGAAAACCAACCAAATGTATTGGGATTGTGTTGATACTTTATAACAAGGATCCATGGGTAATTTTTGATGTGTATGAGTCAACCCAGCCTCAATATTAGTCATGTTGTGGTCGGTAACACTCAAAGTGTCTCACTTTTATTTGAAATGGACAACATTTTAAGTGAAAAAAAATTAGCATACAGAAAACCAACCAGACGCATTAAGATTATGTTGATACTTTAAGAAAAGTATTGATGGGTCATATGTGACATGTAAGAGTCAACCCCGTCTCAATACAAGGCATGGCGTAGTCGGTATCACTCGAAGTGTCTTTCTTTTGTTTAAAATGGACACCCTTTTAAGTAAAAACAACTGGTATACGGAAAACTAACCAAACATATTTGGATTGTGTTTATACTTTATAAAAAGAACCCATGGGTCACTTGTGATGTGTATGAGTCAACCTTGACTCAATACAAGGCATGGTGTGGCTGATACCACTCAAAGTGTCTCACTTTTATTTGAAATGGACAACATTTTAAGTGAAAACAACAACTGGCATACAAAAAACTGACCAAAAACATTCAGATTCTATTGATAATTTAGGATAATGATCCATGGGTCATATGTGACATGTAAGAGTCAAACCTGCATCAATCTGAGGCACTGTGTGGGTGTTATCACTCAAAGTGTCTTTCTTTTGTTTAAAATGGACACCCTTTTAAGTAAAAAAACTGGCATACAGAAAACTGACCAAACATATTCAGATTGTGTTGATACTTTAGAACAAGGATCCATGGGTAACTTGTGACATGTACGAGTCAACCCCACCTCAATATGATGCACAGTGTGTCTGGTACCACTCAAAGTGTCTCACTTTTATTTGAAATGGACAACATTTTAAGTGAAAACAACAACTGGCATACAAAAAACCAACCAAAAGCATTAGGATTCTGTTGATACTTTAGGAAAAAGATCCATGGGTAATTTATGATGTGTAGGAGTCAACTCCGCCTCAATAAAAGGCACGGTGTGACCGGTACCACTCAAACTTTCTCACTTTTATTTGAAATGGACAAGATTTTAAGTGAAAATAACAACTTGCATACGGAAAACTGACCAAACATATTCATATTGTATTGATACTTCAAAAAAAGAATCCATGATTCATTTTTTATGTGTACGAGTAAACCTTGGCTCAATCTGAGGCACGGTGTGGCCAGTATCACTTGAAGTGCCTGTCTTTTGTTTAAAATGGACACCATTTTAAGTGAAAACAACAACTGGCATATAGAAAACTGACCAAACACATTCGGATTCTATTGATAATTTAGTAAAACGATCCATGGGTCATTTTTGACATGTAAGAGTCAACCCTGTCTCCATCAAAGGCATGGTGTGGCCGGTATCACTCAAACTGTCTCTCTTTTGTTTGAAATGGACACTGTTTTAAGTAAAAAAAATAGACATACAGAAAACTAACCAAATGTATTATGATTGTGTTTATACTTTATAACAAGGATCCATGGGTCATTTTTGATGTTTATGAGTCAACCCTGCCTCAATCCAAGGCACGGTGTGACCGGTACCACTCAAAGTGTCTCACCTTTATTTGAAACGGACAACATTTTAAGTGAAAACAATAACTGACATATGGAAAATTGATCAAACTCATTTTTATTCCATTGATACTTTAGGAAAAGGATATATGGGTCATATGTGACATATAAGAGTCAACCTCGCCTCAATATTAGGCACGGTGTGGCCGGTATCACTTGAACTGTCTTTATTTTGTTTAAAATGGACACCCTTTTAAGTAAAAAAAACTGGCATATGGAAAACCAACCAAACATATTTGAATTGTGTTGATAATTTAGAACAAGGATACATGGTTCATTTTTGACATGTATGATTCAACCTTTCCTCAATCCGAGGCACGGTGTGGCCGGTACCACTCAAAGTGTCTCACTTTTATTTGAATTGGACAACATTTTAAGTGAAAACAACAAATGGAATTAGGAAAACCGACAAAACACATTCATATTCAATTGATACTTTAGGAAAACAATCCATATGTCATTTTTGACGTGTATGAGTCAACCCCTCCTCAATCCAAGGCACTGTGTGGCTGTTACCACTCAAACTGTCTCACTTTTATTTGAAATGGGCAGGATTTTAAGTGAAAACAACAACTTGCATACAGAAAACCGACCAAATGCATCCTAATTCTATTTATACTTTATGAAAACGATCCATGGGTCATTTGTGATGTTTATGAGTAAAACCTACCTCAATTAGAGGCATGGTGTGGCTAGAAACACTCAAAATGTCTCACTTTAATTTGAAATGGACAAGATTTTAAGTGAAAACAACAACTTGCATACAAAAAACTGACCAAACATATCCGGATTGTGTTGATACTTTAGAACAAGGATCCATGGTCCAGCCTCACACAATCCACTTCTCATGTAAGGAACTCCTAATCCTATTCTAAAACACATGACATTTAATACGCCAATCCCATCCTCAAACAGTGGGTTCTAGGACCAAACCAAAGTCCCTTTGGGAACCCAATACCAAAGACATAATTGAATATTCATACCCACTACCCAAAATGGGGATTCATCTCACATCACACCTAGGAGAAAAAATTAAAATTAGACACATACCCCCTTATTCCAATTTAAAAGTCTATGAAAAACATGTAGGCTATTCTGGTAACCCATCTCATATGTCAAAATTGGACAATGTTTCCCACTAACACATCAAGAACCATTTATACATGGATACATAGTCATTAGAGGAATATAAACATCCCATGTGATTCCTATAACTCATCCTAGGTCTAAGCACATGACCACTACCATTGTCTATCTTATGGGTATCATGATCCTTGTCCATTCTACCCAAGTTTTTCTGTTGGTTTTAAGATAGTCAACCCAAGACCATGAGTAAACATACCATGTGCTTCCTATAACATGTAGGATTTTTTATCTTGTGTTTATTGGTGTTGTGGTTTGAGTGAGGATTGAATTATAAATTTTTAATACTATTATGGGTGTTATTGCTTTTCAATTCTAAATTTCTGAATTCTAGATGTATTGGATTCTGGCTGTATTGGTAATGAATTCTAAATTTTGAATACTATTATGTGTATTGGATTCTGGATGTACTGGATTTTAATTTTGTATTGGTGTTATGGGTGTTATTGAATTTCAATTCTGGATGTATTGGATTCTGGATTTTTCTCTTGTGTTGTGGTTTGAGTGAGGGATGAATTTTAAATTTCTAAATTTATGAATTCTGGATGAATTTTAAACATCCCATGTTGGATTTTGGATTCTGGATGTATGTGTTCTTGCAGGTCATGTAGTGTTCTTGCAGGTCATGGAGAGTTGCAGGTTGGAGGTGGCTGCTGGCTATTGTGGAGCTACAACATATATATACCAACGGTTTTCAAAACCGTTGGTATAGCCTATATAAACTACACTATAGAACAACTGTTCTAAACCGTTGGTATAAGGTTAAAATATACCAACAGTTTATGAAATAGTTGGTATATATCTTACTTTAACACATATACGAATGGTTTACATAGAACCATTGGTATAAGCCTGTACCCATGGCTTACTTGGCCACAGTTTGGGAAACCGTTGGTATATAATATACCAATGGTTTCCCAGCCTTTACCAATGGTTTAGAACCGTCGGTAAAGGGTAAAATTCCAGTGGTGATTGTTGATCCCCCTATGAGGATAGGGCCTCCAAAACTTCTAGGATGAGAAGGAGACTCCTCTAGTAATCCAAAATGACATATATTTTCTTCTGGTTCGAAATTGAAAATGGGGAGCCCAATGTATCATTTTATAAGAAAATTGGAAGGTTGTTTTGACCCCCTAGATTTTGAGAAACCACTTGGCCCACAGTTTTCGACCTCCAAGCATCCTTATCTCACTTTTTATAAAATTTTAAAAAATTAGCCCCAAATACTGCATATCTCTAATAAAAATTTGGCATCATTTGGAAAATCACAACCAAATATATGAACTAAATATAGAACCCACTTTTTGACTCTGAGTAGATTATATCCCCTGGACAGATCAGTTTGGATGGTCTCCTTAATGGATGAATAAGGCTTGAGTCTATTCATATGAAATGTATCCCATTGAATTTTGGACCAGAAAATAAAATATAATCCCATTTGGATGCATGGTTTAGTATAAGTGTGTGGTTTTCTTTAATCCTTTTCAATTTGAACCATTTTTCCTGAACTTCATCATGAGCCCTCCAAATTACATCCACCTACAATGCAATTATCAAAAAATTAACATTTCCCTTTTTAATAGTGATAAAAAAAAATAATTGAATAAAAATGATGTGAAATTTGTTATTATTTTTATAATTTTCAATACAAAACTAGTTTAGAACAGTGGTGTAAGGGTGAAAATAAAACGGTGAATCGCGGTGTGATCAAACCCACACAAATAAACGTTTTCAGTCCTGGGAAAAGTCAAATTTACAAAAATTATTCATGGTGATATTCTAAACTTCATAAAGATTTAACAATCAATGAAAACTTAATTCCTGATATAAATGTGATCAAATAAAAAATTACACTGAGGATTTATTCTCAGTGATCATGGAAAAAGACATCTCAAAAATTGTATCAGAATGAAATTCCAAGAGATGCATGATACCAATAAAAGAAAATAATTCAAAAGTTAATCATGTTAATAATTCTTTACATATGTGTGTGACAAACATTTCATGCAATTCATTCCAATTTCTATCAATTAAATATAGGTTATTTTAAAATTTGTCTACTTATATAATCCTTTACTTCAAACCTAACCTACATCCTTTTCAATCAAATTTTAAGACCCACTCACTTAAGCATTCCCAGAAGTCAAACCATAAGCTCCTGAACTATATATCCCCATATGTTTTACATTTCATCACTCCCCTCAATGTTTATTTGTTTTTATTTTTTTGGTATTTTTTTATGAGGGCGTACAACAGTTGGATAACAGGTACACACACATAGGTCAATCTAGTAGAGTAATGAAATAGATCAGATAAGGAATAAACTTATGGAAAAATCATTTTTAAAAGTAGATAAAAATTAACCTAACTTATATTTACCTTCTATTAAGTAATAAATTTTCACACTTCATGGTTGGGTGCAAAGATGTGTGAAAAAATTAAATGAAAAAAATTTCCCCTTAAACTATTCACACAAAGGGTACCATTCTTCTCAAAGGTTTAAAAATGATACAAACATTTATATCATTGACAAACTACCAAATTTCAAGATAAAGTCACACCACAATGTTGAATTCATACTAAAATTCACATTTCATCAAAAAAATTGAATGTCAAAACAACACGAAATAGGGAAATTCTCATGCATTTTCAATAACTTCCATGATTAAGTGGGCATAATTTTCTATGATAAAGTGGGAATAAAAAATTAACATTCTAGTACAAAATTTAGGGAGGGGGGAAGTGACAATACTATACAGAAATAGAAAAAGATAAAGATAAAGAAAGATGATGAGAATTCCTAACTATCCCAGGAATGTACCCATCCTTCCACACCTAAAGTATGCGGTTTCATCACTGTAATAAAAGATAATGTGGGAAGTAAGGATAAAAAATAGTGGGTTTCATTGGCAGGATGCTTCTTGAACTTTGAGTTCCTCCATAGAGGACTTTATAAGGGCTTCGTGAAAGTACTTAAGTCACTGCCCATTGATAGTGAATGTTTTCTTTGTTTCTTCATTTTGTACCTGAATGAAACCAAATGAATAAAAATTTGCAACAGTGTATGAGAAAAAATAGTGGGAATGAAGCTTACCTGGATAAAAATTCAGCCTTTTATTGTAAAGGATAACCTTATGCCCAATGTGGAACTGACGATGAAGGATGGGGAGATCATGATCAGCCTTGGTTATCTCCTTATAAATCCAGGAGTTCTTATATAAATATCTTCTCATTTCCTCCAAATCCTGAATTTGTAACTTCATTTGAGAACCTACACCAGAAATACTACAACTGCATTGTTTAATGGCCTAGTAATCTCAGTTCTCTATCTCAACAGGGAGGTAGAACTCTTTCCAAAAAACTAGCCGATATGGTGAAATGCCAATGGGAGTTTTGAAAGCAGTACGATAATCCCATAATGAATAATTGAGTCTAAAACTTCAATATTTTCTATTGGGTTGAACCATTTTTTCAAGAATTTATTTTACCTCTCTATTTTAAACCTCATCTTTACCATTGGTCTATGGGTGATAAGTAGTAGACACTCGATGCTTGACCCCATATCAACACAAAAGAGATTGCATTGTTTGGTTGCAAAAATGAGAACCCTGATCACTGATGATGAACCTAGGTAATACAAACCTACAAAAAATTTGGGTTCTAAAAAATTCCTCAACAGTCTTGGAATCATCAGTCCTTGTGGCATGTGATTATACTCATTTTGATAAATAATCCATTTCTAGAATAATGTAAAGGTTCCCAAATGAATTAGGGAATGCTCCCATAAATTCAATACCCCAAACATTGAAAATTTCATGTAATAGAAAGGATTTTTGTGGAATTTGATTTTTTTAGAGACATTCCCCATTATTTGATAGTGAGGATAAGATTTAAAAAAATCATGGGCATCCCAAAAAAGTGTTGGCCAAAAGAGACTAGAATTGAGGACCTTGTGAGCAGTCCGTTGGGGACCAAAGTGGCCCCCGCAAGAAAGAGTGTAATAGAACCGAAGGATAAACTAAAACTAACTATCAGGAACAAAATTACTAAGGAATTTATCACTATATGTACGCCAAAGTTAGGGGTCCTCCCAAATGTACCAACGAGACTCATGTTTTAGGCGACCAGCTTGGTTTTTGTTGAAATTAGTAAGAATTCAAGATGCTACCAAATAATTTACAATTTCAGCATACCAAGGAATAAAATCTTGAACTTAGTACAATTTCTCATCAAGAAACATGTCATTTATGGGAATAAAGGGGTATGAGACAATGTTAGATAATGGGAGGATCTTACTGATATGGTCAACCACCACATTCTATGATCTTTTTTTATCCCTAATTTCTAGACTGAATTCCTAAAGGAGGAGCATCCAGAAAATGAGACATGGTTTGGATTCCGATTTCTTAAAGAGATACTATAGGGATTAATGATCTAAGAACACAATGAATTCATACCCTAAAATGTATGACTTGAATTTATCCAAGGAAAACATAATGTAAATAAATTATTTTTCAGTTTTGGTTTAGTTTTCTTGGGTAGGGTCCAGTGTACATGAGGCATAGGGAATAAAATGTAGAGCTCGATAAACCCTTTGTGATAAGAATTCCCCAACTACATAGTTAGAGACATCACACATGAGCTCAAATGGTAAATCCTACCAAGGTGGTTGGATTATCGGGTGTGATTTGAGTCTCCTTTTCAACTTATTGAAAGCATCCTCATATTCTTTATCAAAAACAAATTATTTTTTGTAGAAATCAAAAGAGGGGGAGTGAAATCATACTAAAACCATTAATAAAACTATGGAAACATTCAACATGAACTAGGAAAGACCGTACATCCCATAAATTTTTGGGTAATGATAGAGAATAAATAACATCCACTTTTGATTTATCAACTTAGATACCATCCCCAAAAATGACATGCCCAAGTACTATACCTTATCGTACCATGAAATGGAATTTCTCATAATTTAATATGAGATTATTTTCAATACATCGACGTAGGAAAAAACCTAAAATACTCAAACATTCATCAAAGGAGTATCCATACATAGTGAAATCATCCATTAATACTTCCATGAAATTCTCCATGTGATCTAAAAAAATACTAACCATGCATTTCTAAAAAGTACCCTGAGTATTTCATAGACCAAATGTCATCCTTCTATATGAAAATGTTCCAAAGGGGAATGTAAAGGTTGTATTTTACTGATCCTTGGGGAAATATGAATCTAAAAGTATCCATAATACCCATCATTAAAATAGTAATGTTACTTCCCTACTAGCCTCTCTAGCGTTTGGTCAATGAACGATAATGGAAAATAGTCCTTTCTAGTCTGGTTTAATCAGTGATAGTTTATACAAACACACCAACTATTCTACACACAAGTTAGAACCAATTCATCATTTTCATTTTCAATTACTGTAAGACCAATTTTTTTAGGAACTAATTGAACTGGACTTAGCCATTGACTATCAAATATGGGGTAAATGATTCCAGTAGCTGATAATTTTGTTACCTCCTTTTTGATAACATTTAAGAGGTTTGGGTTTAATTGATGTTGTGCCTGACTCAATAGTTTAGCCTCATAATTTAACAATATATGATGTGTGAAAATTGATGGTATAATACCAGGAATGTTAGTAAGTGTCCATCCCAAATATTGTTTATACTCCCTCAAAAGTTCAAGCAGTCACAATTCATGCTTAGGAGGGAGTGAACTCACAATGATGACAAGAAACTTATTTCCATTCCCAAGATATGAATATTTTAAATCTTGAGGTAGTTGTTTTAGTTCCAATTCAAGTGGATTTTGGATTTATGGGAGTGTGTGTGAAATTTAGAGGTCATTAATCTCATATAACTGCTCAATGGTGTCATCCTCAGATGAGGAATGAGCTTTTAAAAGCTTAGCAGTATCATCAATGGTCATCAGATCCTCATTGTTCAAGAAATTTTTCTAGACTGATACAAAATTATATGCATGATTTATTTCCTAGAATTTCAATAAATGATGAAAACTCAGAAATGGGATTAGGGGTAAGAAAATATGTTTTTTAGGGGAAGGGAGTACATCAATTGAATTAAAAAAGAGAGAGAGGAATGTTCTTCTGAGGGGTTCTTCATAGCATCAAGGATGTTGAAGTGGACAATGTCACCACAAAACTCCATATATAATATACCATTATGGACATTAATTATGTTTTTAGTAGTTTTTAGGAAAGGTCTCCCCAATATAATTAGGGCATGTCCATTCATTCTATTATATTCCATTTTAAGAACATAAAAATCAATAGGGAAAATTAAAATTTTCACCATCATAAGAACATACTCTAACACACTAGAAGGGTGTGTTGTACTCAAATTTAATAATTTAACAACAATTATAGTGGTATTTAGTTCCATTAACTGAAATAAATAGTAAATAGAGCAAGGCATTACATTTATATAAGCACAAAAATCAAGCATAACATTGGAAAAGAAATACTTACCTATGGTACATGGAATTTAGAATGTTTTCAGATCATTACATTTAGTGGTAAGTGATGTATCTATCAATTCTTATACATTCCTTCCTAATCTCACCTTCTCATCACCTTGAAGTTTCCTTCAATGTGTACACATATCCTTCAGAAATTTGGCGTATCTTGGAATTTTCTTCACGACATTGATCAAGGGGGTGTTAACCTGTACTTTTTTGAAAGTTTATAAGATTTATTTATCAAGTTCAGTTTGTTTTTGTTTTATTGGTTGGATTTCCCTTTGGGAAAATGGAATAGGAATGGTTGGGCTAGGTGAATCATCAATAGACACACTATTTCCTTTGTAAGGTCTTCTCTCAGGACAAGGTTTTTCAATATTTGGACTAATTTCAATTGTTGGGATGGTGTTTTCCTCAGGAGGGGATGACTCTAAAAGAGGGTTCATTTAGATTTTTAGTTGATTTTCACTCTTAAGGGTGATGGAACTGACATTTCCCTTATCCCTAGGGTTGACTAGTGGTTGAGAGGGTAGTTTACCCGACCCATGACTTTGGATTTCCCCCACCAAGTTGGCTAGTTGGCATAATTGGGTTTTTAGGTCTTGTATGGTAGCTTGGATGGTTTTTTGTAATTGGAGATTATTAGCAGCCATTTGTTTCATCATATATTCTAGTCTAGGCTTGGGGTTTGGAGGGGGTTGTTGGAAAGGACTTTAGGGAGGTTGAGGATTTCTGGGTGGTGGTGGATGGATACTCTTCCTTGGTTGGTTCCATGGTTGTTGAGGTTGGTTTGAATACCCCCTTCCTATAGAAACAGTTTTCTTTCCACCTAGGGTCGGATGGATAATAAGGTTCTTTTTTAAATGATTGGCTATAGGGGAGGCCTAGAAATATTACCTCACAAATCTTAGAAGTTTCTCTTAGTTGGGGGAATTTTTTAGAATAGAAGGTGTTAGAAGAAAATATACCACAATGGATGAGAGGAATAGATTGGTATTTCCCATAGTAAAGAGCAAGTTGTTGAATAAGGGTACTTACCTATTCAAAATTTGTGCCCACCTTATTCTCAAATTCAGTACCCTGCACCTCGTAGACACCTCAAGTGGGTACATTGGACCTTAAACCGAATTGTTGAGTGTTCTAAAACATGTTCTCAATTAGGGTCATTACAAAAATTAGGGTCTTATCAATTAGTGCACCACCTGCAGTACCATCAATCATGTTTCGATCAATATGAATAAAACCTTCATAAAAATACTGTATTAAAAGTTGATCACTTATTTGGTGGTGTGGGAAACTTGAACAAAGAATCTTAAATCTTTCCTAATATTCATGAAGTGTTTCCCCTTATGATTGACTTATACCACATATTTCTTTCCTTATAGTTTCATTTCTATAGGCTTGGAATTATTTTTCAAGAAAAATAAATTTCATGTCCGCCCAGCCTCTAATTGGTGAATTAACATAGTAAATCCAATATTTTGCAGTATATTCTAATGAAAAAAAGAATGACCTAATATTTACTTATTCTTCATCCACTTTAGTTGTTTTTATGGTTGAATATACAATGTGAAATTCTTTTAAATGCTTATGTGGGTCTTCTCCATTGAGTCCATGGAATCTTGAAAATAAATGAATTAAACCAGATTTAAGTTCGAAATTGGGTGCCTCACCTTGCATTTGAATATATGTGGGTTGGATATAAACATTAGGTGGGGTTAGTTCTTTTAGTTTTATATTATTTTCATCCATTTTATGCATGTTTATTTCAGTTTTGATGTTGGTTACATAAGAAGAAGAAGGATCATGAAAAGTTTCAAGATGTGATGTGTCTTTCTTCAAAGGGTTGTCTTCTTTGTCACAATGTCGCTGATGTATGATCCTCTCCAGTTCAGGTTCAAAAGGCAGTTAATATCCTGAAGTAGAATGTGTCATGGATAGAACCTACACAAGAGTAATATTTTAGAAATAAACTAAAAAATGAAGTAAAGAATAAAATAAATAGTTACAAAATTAACAATATTTTCATAAAAAATGCACACTAAAAACAAAAGTGTTCCCTAGTAACAGTGAAAAAATTTAAATGTATGATCATGAAATTACAAATTGATTATGTTTTTAAATATGATTTATATTATAGGGAATACCCTAGGTCGTCTCTCAAGGAGCATTGGTAGTTTTTAATGTGAATTTTTAATAAAAATTATTAAGAGGGGGATGGTTTTGAAAATAGTTTTAAAATAAAATGAATTAATTTAAAGAGTTTAAAAGTTTATAAAAAAGTGGATTTTGAAGAATAAATGATGATTACATGATCATTTCTAAGTTACTACACCACTTGAAAATTTCCTTGTTATTAATTGATTATTAGGTTTTTGGTGCAATCCTTTGATCGAGGGTTAACCAAGATCTTGGGTACCCACAACCCCTAAAACAATGAAAATAGGAATAAACCTTGAAATAACAATCATATAGTCAATTTAAATCCCCTTATCATGAATTAAGGTTTGTTAAGGAACACTGAAATCTCAAATGTTTGGGAAATAATAGGAGTCTTATATTGTCTAATCAGAATAACACAAGTCACACACTTAAAATTGCACACCGATCGGTTATGAAATAAAATGTGTTTCAATTAAATGAATAAAAACAAGTTAATATACATATAAAATAATAATTATAAACCAAAATACACCAAAATAGTTGATAATTATGTGTTGGAACTTTCTCTTCAAGTGTGTAACTCCCTCACAATGATCACCCATCGTTTATCCCATTATTGAGAGGAGGAGGAAGCTCGGGTGGAACTCCTTATTCATTATTGACCCCCTACGAGGATAGGGTCCTAAAAAACTTATAGGATGAGGATACTACTCTAGGACTCCAAAATGGAAGGTCTTTACTTCTGGTTCAAACTTTTAAATGGGGATACCAAGGTATCATTTTATTGGTAAATTAAAAGGTGGCTTTGAGCCTGAAGATTTCGAGAAACTACTTAGACCATGGTTTTAGACCTCCATAAAATATTATATCACTTTGTACAAGATTAAAATGTTTTATCCTCAACTCCTAAATATATCCAATGAAAGTTTTTCACCATTTGGAAGATCACAGCTGGATATATGGGCTAAATACAGAACCCACTTTTTGACTTCTAATAGATTTAATCCCCTAGAAAGATCAGTTTATATGGCCCTATTAATGAAAAAATGAGGCTTGGGTTTGTTAATATGAAATTTATCCCAATTAATTTTAGTGTAGTCTAAAAAATATCACCCCATTTGGATTTATGTTTTAGTATTAGTGTGAGGTTGAGTCGACTGGTGTGCTTGGATTCTGCATAGTTTGGCCCATTTTTATTAAACTTCATCATGGGCCATCCAAATCACCTATACCTACAATTCAATTATAAAAACAAGTAAAATTTCCATTTTTAAAATTTATAAACAAAAAATAATTTAATCAAACATGAAGTGTAATTTTTTTTATAATTTTCAATACAAAACTACTTTAGCACAGTGGTGTAAGGGTGAAAATGAAATAGCGAATCATGGTGCAATCACTCAACAAGGGTAAAAACAGCACCACATCACAAAGTGACAAATGAGACTTCAATTATATCATATACATTTGGAAATCAATTTTTAAAACCATTTGGAATTCGAACATAATTCCAAAGAAAGCATGACCATTTACAAATACAATCAAACAACCCAAGGCAAACTTCGTTTCACTTTATAAAACTACACCGCCCCTTTAAAACATGGAAACCCTTTAGACACAAAAAGATAAACCTAGTTTAAAAAACCCATTTGGCTTAAAACCCAAAGAAAAAGTATATTTCTCATTGAAAACCCTCTTTGGAATTTTATTGAACATGGAGAGTGCAAAAAATATTGTTTCAAAACCAAGTTTCATAGCACAAAGCAATTTAACCATTTTTTACAAAGGAAAAACATATCCAAGCATGTAAAACCTTTGTAAAATAAAAACTAGACATAATATTCATTAATATTTTAATTCAAAAACACTTTTAAAGTGTCAAGAATTCATGGAACTCTTAAATAATATGCAATGAATCGGAAACACCTACGTCAAGTGGTGGAATCATGTTGCCTTAGACAAACCGTGCACCAACTATGCGTGGTACCTTTGAAAACCTACACAAAGTAACATGGTTTATCCTAGGGAGTTTCATGGTTTCAACAAACTGTGTCCCTATAAAAACAGGCCGCATAGTTAGAACTAATCATGCACCAACCATGCACCCTTGTCTGTTTCTCCTGAAACTGAGATTTCAGATCCTGATGCTTCCGAAACTCATCCAAAATCCTAAGACACCTCCCAGTACTTAAATACAAACTAATTTTTTTAAGTTTTCTAACTCTTAGAATTCCATTCTTAATCTCAATTTAAAATTTGTCCTGTTCACTAAAAGAAAATTCAAAACCCTTTCGAATTTCCCTTAGGTTCAAAACACTAGATCTTATAGCTCACAACCATTAAAAATAAAAAACCCCAAATCTAAACAACCATAACCAATAAAATCAGCCAAACATGATAACTAGGTTTAGAGGAGATTGGAGAAAAAGAGAGAAACCAAAGAAAAGAGAAAAGAGGAGCTCATACCTCTTGAACTGGGTGAAGAATCACCAAGAAACCACCTTGAAATCACCATGGAGGAGCTTGGGAGAGGAAGAGAGCTCCATGGGAGGTTCCATAGATGAGAGGTTCAAATGGGAGTGGCTTGGGGTGGAATACCCAATTAAAAGGGAGGGTAAATGAAAAAAATACCCCAAACTAGGCATGCCTCACAATTATCTTGCATGGTTTTCCAAACCGTGCAAAAACCACATGTATTCCACTTCCTACAACCCCCATAGGCAAAAAGGTCACCTTTCATAGTTTCCTTAACTATGAGAAGAATGTGCACTCCCCTCTACCCACCAATAAACAGGGAACATGATTTATACTACAAGGTTTCTAAGTCATACATCTAACCATGCACCCCTAGAAAAACCTCCAAAAACTCAAAAATTCAACCCAGGACACCCCATACTGAAGGGTGAAATCACCCACAATATTTCCATAAATAAAGTGACACCCCAAAGCATCACAAAATCCCCACCATGCCACTTTATGCACTCAGGAAGTCCTTAGAAACTCAAGTCAAGTGGGAATTCTAAAGCTACCTCCCCTCTAATGAGGAATCAATTACAAAACAACTTCCCAAACCTAAAAAATGAGGACCTGAGACAAGAAAAAACCATTCCATCAGAAGAACCACTAGGATACATGCTAGGAGTCCTAATAGGAAGTCTCCTCACTAAATGTAAGTGAAGAGACAACAAAATATGGATTTGGGATAACCAATATTATGATCTTATTCAAAATCCAGATCATCAATATTTCCACCACTACTCCTAAGAGCCTACATAATTTCAAATTAGATTATAGGACAAAACAAAAACACTAACTCTAGATTCATGAGGTCACTAAATCCAGATGAAAACACATCCCAACCAAAAGAATCCCAAAGGACCACTCCCTAAGAATGGGAAGAAACACACAGAGACCTAGCATAGTTCTACCCACTATTTAGAATTCCTATACAATGTTGTAACTTTAGATAGGTGCTCCAAAAAAGAAGAACGTATCCAAAGAAGCATAATTCTACTAACTATGACAACCATATCAAAACACCATAAGAGAGAACATCCTTGAAAGCAACCAAAAGGTCACTAGACCTGATCAACAACCCGATTCAAAAAAATCTCTAAGGGAATGAAGATTGAATATTGGTCTCTCCAATATTTAGAGTTAATATAAAATAATAGATCAATCGACAACCTCCTCCCACAAAAAAGGAGGACGATACCGAGAAATCGTGTTCCCAAAATCTATAAAGGGGATTTGTGAAGCTCCACCATCCAAAGATGACCAAACATAGATGTCACAACCCCTCCCTCCAAAGATACCATAGTGAGAGGAGAGAGATAATGACCCCAAGTCCCACCTCCTGTAGGCCGCAGGTTGGAAACTAGCACCAAGGGTGTACAAATCTCACAATATGAGAGACATTACCCTTTACAAGAAAAAAATATCAAGAGATAGAATTAATCATTCACAACAACCCCATGATATAATATAAAATAGAAACCCAAACCATCCCACATGTATGTATAAATAGAACTGATACATATAAAAGTCTCCAAAGTAAATACCCAAAAGTAAAGCTAAATTATCAATAAAAAAATTATCAAGGATTTGAGATAGTAATGTACATCAAAATCCATAAAATCCTCCTAGAAACCTAAAAATAGTTTTATATACATTGGGTGAGCATACAAGTATACCCAGTAGGAAAACCAAAGTATCTCATGCACATGTGAAAGAAACATACTAATGCACTTTTGAGAAAACAGTATAACCAAACAACACTTAAACAAGAATACTAACCATCCCAACCTCACCAATGCACGATCACTAAATAAAGAATGTCATGTAATATAATATAAATCAAAGAACATCGATGATAGGGTACCCACACCACTTTCCCACTGATTAACCACTCTCACACCCCAATGAAAAACGTCATGGAATTCCCACCTCTTTTGAATATACCACATCACATCTCACCCACACACACCTGGGCCTCACAAAACCTCCCATCCACACACACTTGGGTCTCATAACACATCCCACCTGCACACACCTAGGCCTCACAACACATCACATCTCATCCCAAAGACACATGGGAAATCACATCACAAGTCACCCCAAAGACACCTGGGATACCACATCACAACTCATCCCAAAGACACATGGGATACCACATCTCATCACATCCAGCCCAAAGAAGCTTGATCCATCATCGACTGGAAGAGGGAGTAGGGAAGATTGGGTGGCCATCCATCCATCCTTCCATAAGGATGTTGGGAAATACACCCCCACATGACTATGCAGGTGTTTGGCACATAGTACTCAACATGGGTGGGGTATGTATAGAAATCACAAGGAAGATAAAAGTGTATATATATATATATAGTCTCAAACACTCAAACCCAACCTATGGGTTCTCAAACAACAACAAACACACAACATCTTCACTTTTACTACCACCTATAAATGAATTTATTAGTATCTATAACAGTTATTTCAAAAGGTAAAGAGCCTTGATAATCTAATGAAGCTTCAAATTTACTCTACATTTAACACCCATTCATTTTATTATTCAACATAAAACAAATTTATCCACACAACCCATCATTTTATTTTCTATAAATGAATTTCCATCCCATAACCAAAACAACCCAAGCCATTCTAAAAATTATTTAACAATCACTTATTCCATCACCACTCAGGCATATATCAAAACATAACAACATATCACAAATGGCTCAACATATCCATTATAACATCACCTTGACACCCCAAAAGCATGAACAATAAGCCACAAATCACTCCAAACCCCAACCACACATTTTCGTCCCACCCACACAACCACACATCACAACGTATAAAAATCCATTTACAGATATATAAGGAGGCTTTTATCACATTCCACTTTAATTTAGGGGTGTTATCACATAAATCAAAATCATCGGGAAAACATTTCATTATCCAAGTAATAGAAATTAACCAATTTCCATTTAGGGCGATAACACACAAATCACAACCAAAGCAGCAATAAAATCACATACATCCATGAAAAAAAATCCCCCAATGACCAAAATTTTCAGTAGAGTTTTAAGCCCTTACAATTCACAATATCATAATATAATATCAAAGCTATAAAAGCATAAAAAATAAACCCCTATACCCTTTAATTTAAAATAAGAAAATTATTTATCTTTAATTAATCTAGAAAAACCATAACCCATAGTTAAACAAAATAAAACCCCTCTTGTATGATATGCAATAAAGAGAAATTATGGAATCCATACTTTAAAGAATCTTTTGAACCCACTACGCACCGCAAGGAAAAGGTGAATGCCCACAAACCACAACCGAACCACAAGAACAGTGGATCAAACTATACTTCACCAAGGATCCATAAAAAAGAAACCCAAATGCACCCCAAACCAAAGAAACACCACCGTAGAATAACCCTAAAGAATAATATAAGGAAACATGTGAGAATAAGAGGAGAACTCACCATGGATCGAAGACGGGAGCCCAAGATTGATCCCTATCGAAAGGAATATCCAAAAACTGAAGGAGAAGGACATAAAATGCATGAGAAGAGAGAAGAGCCACTTTCTTAGGGTTTTGAAAAAACCCAAGTGGATGAAAGCTTTAAAACTGCACAACATTAGGTAATTACACAACGTGTAATCCCATTTCACGCTGTGTAATCCTGAGATTCTATGTTCCTCCAAAAAATACATTGACTTTTTATTATTTAACCTTTAAAAACAACACATTGTGACCATCCCTAGACAAGATGTGAAACTAACTTTCATGTTGTGTAATACACATACATGACATGTATTTCTTATACCAGTTCTACTGCACCTCCATATTCCACTAAAAACTCCTGGAACTTTCCCTGAACACCTCCAACAAACAAAACTAGCAAAGCAGAAGATCAGGAAGGAAAAAAACATTACATAAAATACCTCTCAAATGATTCTATCCCTAAAGAATCCAAAACCAAACCCAGAAAGAAAGGGGTTTGAACAACCACCCCGTTAGATACATATCAAGGATCTCATCATACCTCAAATGCTACTACCATCCAAACACACTAACCCAAACCACACTGCCACACAACCACCACATAACCATCTCAACCTCCGTGAAGCCCAAAAAAACAACCACTATAACCAACGAACCACACTATCCTGAACACATGAATTTGGGAATTACTTCCTCTATGTCAAGATACTATTTGATTTGGGTGGCACTGATTTCCTCCCATTTTCACATGCTAGGATTTTATCACACATCACACCACACACATCACAAACAAAGGAAACTAGATTATCTCATAAAACAAATTTCAAACATCACATCACAAAGCATAATAGAGAAAAGAAAAACTCAAAGCAACTCTGGGTATTGGGCAAACATATGCATCTCTTGCTCCCAAGTACTCTCCTCCAGGACACCGTGCCACCACAACATGTGAACCAAGGGATTGGTTCGTCCTCGCATCACCTTCTCTTGACAGTTTTGGATATCCACTGGATGATCCAAGAACGTTGTGTCATCCTCAATATCCAACTCTCCCTATTCAAGGACATGAGAGTCATCATGAAGATACCGAAGAAGCTGAGAGACTTGTAAGACATCATGGATCATCTCCAACTATGGTGGAAACACCAACTGGAATGTCATTTCACCAACTCAACCCAACACCTAAAAGGGACAAAAAAACCTAAGAGAAAGCTTATTCCCTATGCCAAACCTCTTCTTCCCACATCGAGGGGAAACATTAAAGAATACATGGTCTCCAACCTCGAAATCTAGGGGCCACCTTCCATGATCGACATAAGAATTATGACAGTCTTGTGATGCTTTCATCCTATAACAGACAAGATGAACTTTAATTGTCATTCTCTACACCACATCAGGACCAAGAACATCTGTCTCCCCACCCTCCATCTAGCATAAAAAATAATGAAATAGTCTCCCGTACAAAATCTCAAATAGGGCCATACCAATGGAAGAGTGATAACTATTATTATAACCAAACTCTATAAAAGGAAGGTCTCATAACCAAGATCCACCAAAGTCCAAGATTCATGTTCGTAGAATATCCTCCAGCATCTGGATAGTCCATTACATCTGCCCATCATTTTGAGGGTGGAAAGTAGTACTGAGGCATAACTGACTACCAAAAGAATGCTGAAATACCCTCCAGACTCATGAGGTAAAACATATGTCTTGATATGAGATAATGAATCTAATAACTCCATAAAACTAAAATACCTCATCCATGTAACTCTTAGACAAGGAATATATCATGCCTGACTCCTTGATTGCTAATAATTGGGCTTATTTCATCAACCGATCCACTATCACTCAGATAGTATCACAACCTCCATAATCTCTGGGTATCCCTGTGATGAAATCCATCTTTATGTAATCCAATTTCCACTCAAGAACATCCAAGGGATTCAAAAAAACACTAGGAATAAAATTCTCGGACTTTACTTACTGGAAAACCAAACAATTTTCCATAAAATCCGCCACTTTCCATTTCATCTCGGGCCACCAAAACTACAACCTCAAGCCACGATACATCTTATAAATTCTCAGGTGCACCGCTAAGGGTGAGATATAGAACTCATGAAGAGATCCCTTGCAGAGTGCTATTGGAACAAAAAACCTTTCATGAAAAAACATCTAGGTTCGTCCATCCTCGGTCCATCCCTATGGAGCATCACCATGGCCAACATGATCATGCATCACCTCTTCCTCTAAGTCTCCCCACTGAGACTCCACCACCCAATTCATCTACCACCATACATTGAAACAAATAGACTCTACTATCATCCACCCTTGCATCTAAGTGAAAGGCTACCAAATCCTCCATTTCTCTCTAAGAATCCTCAAACTCCAAAACAACACCCTTCCATGACTTCCTGCTCAATTTGTTAGCCACATAATTACCCTTTCCTGAGGTTTAGGAGATCTAAAAATCATAATCCTGAAGAAACTCCACCCACCTCCATTGTCGTAAGTTAAAATCACATTTTTAAAAGATATACCTCAATATCTTATGATCCGTAAAGACCATAAATCACTCCCCAATGAGGTAATGTTTCCACAACTTTAGTGTAAACACAACTACTGCTAACTCCAAATCATGGGTGGTGTAGTTATGCTCATGGGGATGTAACTGCCTAAAACCATAAGAGATCACTACCCGCTACTACATCAACACACATCCCAAGCCCAGAAAGTAACCATCACAAAACACCTCAAACATTACCCCTTCCTATAGTAACCAGAGCACTAACCAAATTCCTCTTCAAGTAATCGAACACTGCCTAGAACTGATCAATCCACACAAAATCTTGGTTTTTTCTGGTAAAAAATGTCACCAGGGATGAAAATTGAGAGAAATCAGGCATAAGACTCCGATAATAGCCCGTGAGACCAAGGAAAATATGAATCTATGACACTTTCTTGGGTGATATCTAAGAAAAAACTACTTCAAACTTAGATAGGTCTATTTACAAACCCTAATGAGACACTACATGGCTAAGGAAATGGACCCCTCGTGTCCAAAACTTACACCTGGACAACTTTCCATAAAGCTGGTGGCTTTTAAGAACATGAAAGATAGTTATGAGATGATCAACATGATCCTCTTATGACTTCAAGTATATTAAGATATCATCTATGAACACGATGATGAAATAATCAAGGAACTCATGGAAAATGGAGTTCATAAGCCTCATGAACACAACTGGTGCATTCATAACACCAAATGACATGACTACAAACTCAAATTTCCCATACCTACATCTAAAGGCAGTCTTTAGGATATCACCCTCCTTCACCCTCAACTGGTGATATACAAACTGCATATTGATCTTAGAAAACCAACTTTCACTTCTTAGTTGGTCGAAAAGATTGTTTATCCTTGGAAGAGGGTAACAAATTTTGACTGTCACCTGATTTAACCTTCATTAGTCTATACACAACCTCATACTACCATCTTCCTTCTTAAAGAACAACATTGGGGCACCCCACAATGACACACTAGGACAGATAAAACCCTTATACATCAGATCATGTATTTTAATCCTCAATTCTCATAACTCAGAAGGTTCTATATAATAAGGACACATCGAAATCAGAGAATAACTAGGGTACAAGTATATCCCAAAATCAACGTCACGTCGAGGGGGTAAAATCACAACCTCCTTAGGAAAACATCATGAAACTCCCCAATGACCCTGGGAACCTATACCTTCTCAGAATCCACTAATTCCACTGAAAACATAGCCAACAAGGAAAGAAGGGGCTCCACACGCTGACTACCCACCCGAAAACCCCACTCATCAACCAAAACCACTCATTGGACATCCACATCCAAAAACATGACTCTCCTCTAGAAGTAGTTGATAACATCCCATAAAAAACACAACTAGTCTAGGATGAAATCATATAACTGCATCTGTAGAAATAAAATATCCTCATGGGATTTATGTGTCCCCATCATTAGTCTACACCCTTGACACACACATCAAACAAGATGGTTTGACCTCTGACTGATGTAGTCAACACCAGGGATACAGGAAGACTCTCTATGTATAGTCCCATAGAATGGGATACTGTAGATGCAACAAAGGAGTGTGAAGCTCCCGAATCAAACAAGGCACAAACAAGAGTACTAAACAAATTGATCATACCTATGACGATCTTTGGACCCTATGGAACTGTTGGCTCCACTACATGAATCTGAACATGCCCAAATCCTCTACCTATCTACTGATGACCACCTCTATGGACATGATCGATCTATGGTCTCTGAACATGAGTAACATCCTTAGGTCATTCTATACCCTCTATATCTCCCCTTGGCAGATCATAAGCCTGCTACCCCTATTTATGAAACAACTTCAATGGTAATTACTACTGAGGCTGACACTGAACCTATTTTCCTTGTCCAAACTGAGCTCAAGAATCCACTGGGAAATGGTCCTAAAAATGGTCATGAATGACAAAAAATAAATTCATCGACCCCAGACCCACAAGAAAGGCATGGAAACTAGAAGGTCAAAAGGGAATATGCCAAGGTCGACTCCTGGATAGTCAAAACCTTGAAGGTCCTAGCACCTGAGACCTTCCACGGACAACTATGCCCCTCAAGGAACCATGTTGGTTTCCTTCCCGTAGAAAACCTCCTCATGAGTGCATCTGCTCAATCAACTCTTCCTTCTTCTAAACCTCCATATACATAAACAATGTAAAAGGAGTTACTTTATACTGGATAGAAGGATGAAGTGTGTCCTAAATATGTCTCACACAAGAATCCTCATCTAGAAAAATATCTGGTGCAAAATGAAGAAGATCCTTGAACCCGATTCCCAACTCCCACACTGACATGATCCCTAGTTGAAGAGAAATAAGATTCTGCCTCTTTATTGGCTTCATGGTCGACGAAAAGAACTCTTCTAAAAAATCCTTCTAGAATTCGACCCACAAAACGTCCGCCTCATTCCACTCTACCAGATACAACATCCATCACTGATGAATAGATCCATGTATTTGACTGATTTCCAAAGGGACCCAATACTCTGTCAGGGATCTGATCAAACTAAAAGCAATCTAGAGATCCTCTAGCAAGCTCTATATCTCCACATTTCAAACACTACCCTCATACTTCCCCAAAGCCTACTGTTAGAAATCTCAAAACATCCTCTACCATTGATCCTTCTCCTCAACCAGTTTAACTATACAATAATCAACCGAATTAGCATGCTGAACCTCAACTGACCGAGTCACACGTGAATGATGAATTAGATCCATTTCTAAAAGGAAAACAAGGATTTCCTAAGCCCGAGTAGTATTGAATTTTATTAATATTCATTTTAACTCATTTAATTCATTTTTTTATTCTTTTAAAATTTCCAAAAAAACCCAATTAAAATAAGAACACATGTCATTATGATACATGTACCTTTCCTAGGTATCTACCATGTATGTAGGTCCATCTAACTTGGCCGTTCAATAAGCTTAGAGTCTGTGAACTGGATCATGAGGGGCCCTAAAATTCCGTGTCCTAGCCGATCTTCCTAGCCTATGAAACACACCAATGTCAGCTGGCACCATTTCTATACCACCCCATGCAATCCTCACTGTTCCTAACTTCAAAATACATCCTATCTATCAACCATCACCTATGATACCACTATGTAACAACCCCCTCCCTCTAAAGATACCACAATGAGGGGAGAGAGATAATAACCCCTGAGTCCCACCTCCAGTAGGCCCTGGGTTGGAGACTAGCACCAAGGGTTTATAAATCTCACAATACAAGAGGCATTACCCTTTATAAAAAAACAAGATCAGGAGATATAATGAATCATCCAAAACAACTACAAGACATAATATAAAAGATAAACCTAAAAAAACCCACATTCATGTATAAATAGAACTGATACAGATAAAATTCTCCAAAGTCAATACCCAATAGTAAAGCTAAAGAAGCGACACAATAACTGTCAAGGATCTGAGCTAGTAAGGTCTAGCATGGTCCATGAAATCCTCCTAAAAACTTGAAAATAGTTTTATATATGTAGTATTATCATACAAGTATACTCAGTAGGAAAACCAAAGTTTCTCGTGAACATGTGAAAGAAGCATACTAATGCACTTGTGATAAAACAACACAACCAAATGACACCTAAACATGAATACTAATCATCCCAAACTCACCATGGTATGATCACCAAATAACACACATCAATTAATATAATATAAAGTAAAACACATCGATTATAGGGTACCCTACACCATTTTCCCACTGATTAGCCACTCTCACACACCAACGACAAACATCCCGACACTCCCACCTCTTCCGAATATACCACATCACATCTCACCCACACACACTAGGCCTTCACAACACATCATGCATGTACACAACCGAGCCTCACAAAACATCCCAACCACACACACCTGGGCCTCAAAACACATCCCACCTACACACACATAGGCCTCACAACACATCCCACCCACACACACCTGGACCTCACAACACATCACATATCATCCCGAAGACACCTGGGAAATCACATCACAACTCATCCCAAAGACAGTTGAGACACCACATCATAACTCATCCTAAAGAAAAATGGGATACCACATCTCATCACATCATGCCCGAAGAATCTTGGGCCATCATCATCTGGAAGAGGGAGTAGGGAAGAGGGGGTGTCCATCTATCCATCCTCCCATCAGGATGTTGGGAAAGACACCCCTGTATGACTACGCGGGTGTTCGGCACATAGTTCTCAACGTGGGTGGGGTGTGTATAGAAATAACAAGGAAGATACAAGTATATATATATATATATATATGTATATATATATAGTATCAAACACTCAATCCCAACCTATGGGTTCTCAAAAAACAACCAAATCACAACAACATCACTTTTTCTACCACCTCTAAATGAATTTATTAGTATCAGCAACAGTCATTTCAGAAGGTAAAGAGATATGATAATCTAACGAGGCTTCACATTTCCTCCATGTTAAACACCCATTCATTTATTATTTAGAATCAACCAAATTTAACCACACAACCCATCATTTTTATTTTCCATTAAAAAATTTCTATCCCATTAACCAAACTAACCCAAGCCATTCCAAACATTATTTAATAGTCACTTATTCCATCAACACTCGAGCATCTAGAACAACATAAAAACACATCACAAACAGATCAACATCCCCATTATACCATCACCAAGACACCCCAAAATCATGACCAAAAAACCACACATCGCCCCACACCCTACCACACATTTTCGTCCCACCAACACGACCACACATATCAACACATCAAGATCTATTTACAGATTTATAAGGAGGATTTTATCACATTCCACTTTAATTTAGGAGTGTTATAACACAAACCAAAATCCCAGGGAAACCATTTCATTATCTAAGTAAAATTAATTAACCAATTTTCATTTAGGGTGATATCACAACAATCACAACCAAAGAAGAAATCAAAAAACTTACATCCAGTGAAAAAAATCCCCCAATGACCACAATTTTTAGTGGGGTGTCAAGACCTTACAATTCACAATATCAAAATATAATATCAAATCTGTAAAATCATGAAAAACAAACACCTATACCCATTAATTTTAAATCAAGAAATTCTTTATCTTTAATTAAACTAGCAAAACCATAACCCAAAGGTAAAAAAAAGAAAATCCCTCTCACATGATACACAATAAAGAGAAACAAGGGAATCCCTACCTCAAAGAAGCTTTTCAACTCACCACACACCATAGGGTGAAGGAGAATGACCGAAAACCACAACCGCACTAAAAGAACCACAGTTCAACCTATACCACACCAAGGATCCATCAAAATAAAACTCAAATGCACTCCCAAACCAAATAAACCCCACCATAGCAGAACCCTGAAGAAGAAAAAAAGGAAACGAGTGAGAATGAGAGGAGAACACACCATAGATTGAAGAAGGGAGCCCAAGGATGAATCCCCATTGAAAGGAATATCTAAATGCTGAAGGATAAGATCTTAAAATGATTGGTATGAGAAAAGCGCCACTATCATAGGGTTTGGGAAAAACCTGAGTTGTTGAAACCTTTAAAACTATAAAACATTGGGTACATGACGTGTAATCCCCTTTAACATTGTATAATCCTGGGATTCCAGGTTCTGTTGAAAAATGAATAACCTTTTTATTATTTAACCCTGAAAAACTACACATCGTGACCATCCCTAGATAAGTCGTGAAACCAGCTTTCACATCATGCAATACACTTACATGATGTGTATTTCCTATAGTAGTTCTACTACACCTCCAACTTCCACCAAAAACTCATGGAACCTTCTCCGAACACCTATAATAACCCAAAATATCAAAGTAATAGATAGGGAGGGAAAAAACCATTAAACTATACCATGATAAGAACATAGGAATTGAACATCCCGAAGGATCACAAACTGGACCACCAAAACTCAAGGTGTATGAAAAAAATAAGTATAAGAGTAGGAGACATGCCTCATTAGGAAATGATAGGGCTCTAACCTAAGGGTCACAATCGACATATGATGGTGCTCATATCCAACTCCCTAGAACACCATCTCATAGTAATTTTGATGGAGACATATAACATAGTGTCATACATAACCCAATTGAAAAAAAAACACACCCCAAGTATCCAAGCAAACACCCAAAGTCCTTCCCATATAAAAACTAGTGAAAAGGAAGCAACCCATTATACAAACCATAAAAGGGAAAAAACATCAAGTAGTAAGGCACAATCATCTCAAAAGACACAAAAACTTGGTCAAAATAACTTTTCATCCATTATATAAAAGGAACTAGATATAAAAAAAATGAGACAAACCCCAAACCAAAAAGAAAAATTATGAAAGAGGATTATACCCAAAACAATGATCATATTCCAAGTATCCCATGGAAGAAAAACACAAAACACTGTCTGGGTTCATACTAGGTATGATATTTCTTATTCTGATGCCTGATAAACTCAAAAAACCTTTGAATAAGACCACAACACCCACATAGATGACATGTCTTTGGAGTTACATGACAAGAAGATTGAACATTCATGGACTTACCACATTGTAAATAAATAAATAGATTTTTCTTTACTAAAATAGGAATGATAGGTTGAGAAGATAAATTCCTATCCATATCACCTTCCTGATTCCCCTTCTCTCCAGCTGAATCATCCTCACTAGCTCCATAGGGAAACGAAGCATAACCCATCACATGGTTCCCTACTAGGATTTACTTCATAAAAAACCTTATAAACCACTTCCATGAAGGTAACCAAGTTATATTGAAGCACTGAAGAATGAATTTCAACACAAATTCCTCTTGTGAAGAACCATGCCTTCTTTGCATCATCAGCAGAAAACTATGGTGAGAAAGGCATGAAGACAATGAAATGCTCAACGTAGTCTTTCACTGAATGATCACCTTTGAGGATACCCAAAAAATTTATCATCTTCTCAAATCTCACTTCTTCAGGATAAAACTTCTAAATGAAGGTGGCCTTGAAATATCCCCAAGAGAGAGCCTTAAAAGGCTAGGCATGAATAGTGTCCTTCCACCACTCCAAACCCAAACCTTAGAATAGAGGAACGATGCACCTCACCCTAGAGGCTTTAGGGGTTCACATATAGTCGAAAATCTCTTCAACCTTGGCTATCCACTCACTCGTCTCATAGGATCCTCAATCACCATAGAAGACTAGAGGATATCAATTCAAAAACTCCCATTTATGATCCACGAGCTAAGAAGATCATGACACTGCCACTCCATCATGAGTTTGGTTGGAGTTAGAGATCATAAAGAAAACTCCTTGATCACTAAGAAAATTTCCCAAGACCTTCCCTTCGTGACTTTCTAGTTCTTTTCTAGGGAACTCATTATAAAACATCACAAAAAAACACTCAATAAAACCACTTTTAATAACTTTAACACAAAAGGGAAAACATAATCCAAACCAAAATACCAAGAAACCTCAAAATTACACACAAGGAAACCAAATCCCAAAGAAACCAAATTGAGGTCGCAAAACACCTTTTAAAATCTTTACCCAAAAATCTTTGGAAACAATTAATACCACACACCCAAAGAATTTTGGAACTAAAAAAACCTCAAAATCACTTTCTTTTTCTCAAACCACCTTTAACATGGTTCAAAAAATTTAATAAAACACCCTAAATCACCCAAAACATTTCATTAATTCCATCACTAACCCATGAAATTCTTCCTTTGAAAAAACAACAACTCATAAACATTTTTTAATGTTTCAAAAACATTTTACCCAAGAAAATAGGGTCACTAAAACAAGGTTTTCAAAAGGGAACTTAAATACCAAAGCATAAAACATTATTTTCAATAACTTTCAAGAACAAAATCATCACTTAAACATTCATAAACAGTTCCCATCAAACGTAAGACATGCTCAAACCAAAAAAAGAGAGAAAACAACCAAAATTACCAAATTTTCCCGTTGTGCATGGTCTAGCCATATAATTTTTTTAGACCATGTACCAATCATGAAAGTGCCACTGGAAGTTTTCTAGAAGGTCTGCATGGACTGAACACGATTTGATAGACCATGAACCTTAAGCATCCACCCCAGAAACCCTTCCAATTTTACTCCTAAATGAGTAATTTTCCAGGATGTCTCCCAAAAACTCCCTTCAACTCAAATTATTAGCACTTCACACCAAAATATCTCAAAAAAGACCCACTATAACCTCAAAAATTAAAATAAGACCCCTCAAACACCCTTTAAAACTTGAGATATGACATAAGGAAGAGTGGTAAAAAAAATTTCCTAGACCTACCATCCAAGTCCCAATGATCCTTTATCCTTTCTACCACTAACCAACAAATAAAAAGAAGGTGAATTTCAAGAACCTAGCCCCCTTACAAGAACCTTGATCCTCTAATACCATTTTATAATGAACCAATACTAGCCTCCATTTGAACCAGTGCCCGAACTAGCTCGCCACATACCCAAAGAGAATCCCTAATATCCCTGGGTTAATGACAACAATCAATGGTATCAAACATAACCACTGGGTGATGGTTTCACCCTCAAAAGCCAAGAAAACACAACCAAACATGGAATATCCCAAAGAAACAAAGATTAATGCCAACAAAACACTTAAAATAAATAAGCATTTACAACATAGTTAAAAACTAAAATGAAAGATAAAATAAAAGAAAACAAAATACTAAAGAGGAAAAACCAAAACTCAAGCTAGATAGTTCCAAGAAACCAAAGGTCTGATCACCATTTCCAAGTGATACTTAGGTCACAACCATGATCATAATAACTAATTGCTTCCTGAGGAAGAAGACACTGTATCCAACCTGAAATCCAAACCTAAAGAAAACTTCACTAGACATGAAGACTATATACCCACCAATATGAGTATGTAGGGTGTGAGCCAAATCCATTAGGATACCACCACGAGTCCAATTCTTTCCTTTTATAAAAGAAACCAAGTTTTCCAGTTTGGAAACAATGTAGGTAAATTGGTTTTATTTTTTTACTTATCATAATATAGGAATAAAAAATAATGGAACATGCATTTTCTTAAAGAACCACTTTATTAAAACATGTCATAAAGAGGTTTTACCAAAAACCATGTCAATTAAAAGTGCCAACCATTTTTCTTTAAAACACCAAACTTTTGAAAATAAGAACAAGCATGGTTTAAAACATTTCAAAAGAATTTATAACAAAACAAACACTTTGAAACCACTTTCTAATTTTCCTCTAGTACTTTTACACACCCAACACAAAGGTTAGAAAGGAATCAAGGGAAACTAAAATGAAACACCACCATAGGCGGTCATAGATAAAGTTAATAAATAAATATAACCAAACTATCCAACATCATGAATAAACCATAAGATGATCAAAAAATCAATGTAATTGTTTTTTCCCTTAAGAGGGTTTTGAAAATCAGCATATAAGTTTAAAAATAATATTCCCTTATAAGTAAGGATTTTTCAATATAAAAACCGAAGAGTATAAAAACCTAGTTTTTCTTTACCTCAAGGGATTTAGAAAATAACTAAAGAAAATAATTTCCCTTATGATCATAAAAGAGTAATTTTAAAATAAATCTCCCTTACCTTATAGAATTCTAGTTGGATCTCAGGAGATCTTAGGTAGTGGTATTTTCCACTCCCAGTACGAGGGTTAAAAGTATGGATAGAGGGATAAATAGACTGAGGGATATACAGGGGAGGGAAGAACTTGGGTCATGGGGGTCTTTCCAAGGATCAAAGAGGAGACCTTTAAATAGAAATGAAATAAAAAGATATCCCATTTTAATATTTTCAAGTGGTTTCACAACTTTAATTATTTATTAAAAACATTTAATGAATTGATTCCTAAAATATAAATAAATTATTGTCTGATTTCAATATAAGATTAAAAAACACACACAAATATATGTATATCAAACTTAACCAAATAAGGTCAAGATCTAAGATTGATATTTAACCGAATCATGGATGATATATATATATATATATATATATATATATATATATATTCACATTAGACAACCTGCGTGTCATGACCCCCTCCCTCTAAAGATACCACAATGAGAGGAGAGAGATAATGACCTCTAAGTCCCACCTCCAGTAGGCCCCAAGTTGGTGACTAGAACCAAGGGTATAAAACATTCATGAAATGGGATGCATTACCCTCTATAAAAAAATAGGATCAGGAGATAAGATGAATAATCCAAAAATAACTCCAAGACATAATATAAAAAGAACCCAAAAATAAAAATGATACAGATAAAAGTATCGAAAATTAAATACTCAAAAGAAAAGCTAAAGAAACGACACAATAACTACCCAAAGTTCTGAGCTAATAATGTCCAACATGGTCAAAATAATCCTCTTGGAAACCTGAAAACAATTTATATAGGTAGGGTGAGCATACAAGTATACTCAGTAGGAAAACAAAAGTCTCTCATGAACATGTGAAATAAGCACACTAATTCATCTGTGAGTAAATAGAAAAACCAAAAAACACCTATATAACTATACTAACCAAACCCAACCTCACCAAGTCATGCTCACTAAATAGTGCAAGTAAAGTAATATAATATAACAATAATCACATCAATAAGGGTACCCCCACCGCTTTCCCTCCAGTATGCTGCTCTCATACCCCAACATTGTACGTCTCGATGCTCCCATATCTTATGTATACCATACCACCCCACAAGAATGGTCACATAACATCATGCCTGTAGACACCTGGGCTCACTGCCCCACAAGCACGACCACATCACGCCTCACCCAAAAACACCTGGACCATCACATCACAACCACTGCCATAACTGAAGTAGTAGGGTATCACAAACATGTTGAACATCAACCTCGTGCCATCCTACTACCATAAACGACACCACTATAGCTTCCCCACAAGCACAATCACGTCTCACCCAAAAATACCTAGCCAATCACATCTCAATCGAAAACACCTGGGCTATCACAACCATCATCTAATGCACTAACAGACATTCAGAAATCAGAGCCTATAAAATACATACCTCATCTATAAGGAAGAGTGAGAAATAGAGGGTACCCAACCCTCCATCCTCCTCACAAGATATCGAGAAAATCCCCCCGCGTGACTATGTGAGTGTTGAAACATAGTGCTCATTGTGGGCGGGGAGCGTATAAAAATCATAAGAATATACAAGTATATACATATAATCACACACAAGACCAACCTATGGGTTTAAAACCAAAAACTAACCAACTCACAACATCATAACTTCTATTTCCACCTCTAAATAAGGAAAAAAACACCACAAGCCACAAGAAACACTTTATATTTCCAACCAATTCTTATTATCCAGCCAATTCATTTCATTATTTAGCATCAAACCCATCTAACCACACAACCCATTATTTATTTATTAATTATATATTTCCATCCCATTAACCAAACCAATCCTCAACCATTTCAAACATTATTAAATAAGTTATTTATTCCATCACTACCTGCATGTCTAGCACAAAGCAACCACCACCTCTATGCCCCAAAAGTATGGAAAAAAAACCCACATCACTTCCTAAAATCATGACAAAAAATCACCTCACCACCCCAAAAGTATAGCCAACAAACCAACTTGTCTCCCAAAATCATGAACAAAAAATCATCATCCACACATGACCCAACCACACATCGCTACCCACAATCATGACCACAAATCAAAATACATCAAAATCCATTTATAGATATAAAAAATGGCTTTTATCACATTAAAATTTATTTTAGGGCTGTTATTACACAAACCACAATCCTAGGGAAACTATTTTATTAGGAAAATATAAATGGTTAGTCAATTTCTATTTTAGGGTGATATCACAACAATCAAAACAAAAATAACAGTCACAACACATACCATCTAGTGTATTCAAATCCCCCAACAACCACAATTTTCAGCGGGACATAAAATCCATTCAATTCACAATATTACAAATAATAATAAAGCTATAAAAATATGAAAATCAAACCTCTTCACTATTCAATTTCAAATTAACCAATTCTTTATATTTTATTAAGCCAAAACAACCATCTCCCATAGATAAATAAATGAAAATTCTTCCTAAATGATACACAATAATGATAAATGATGGATTCCTTACCTCAAATAATCTTTCTAACTCATTATGCACCAAAGGGTGAAGAAGAAATGTCCACAAACCACAACCACACCATGAGATACCATAGATCAACCTATACTGCACCCAAAGATTATCTAAATATAGACCAAATACACAACCCAAACCAAACCATACCACTACAGTGAAACTCTGAATAAGAATGGAAGGAAACATATGAGAATGATAGGAGAACTCACCACAGATCAAAGATGGGAATATGGGAATTAATCCCCATTGAAAGGAATCCCAAACTCTTGAAGATGTAGTTGTTGGATTTTCTGGAACGAGAGAAGGGATAACTGACCATAGGGTTTAAGGAAACCCCAAAGCACTCCAAAAATTATGACTACACTTCATCGTGGATTTACATGACATGTACTCCCCTTTCACATTGTGTAATTTTTAAATTTTAAGTTCCACTAAAAAACACATTTCCTCGAAGGATTAATCACTAAAATTATTACACATCATAAACTGACCCTACATAAGCCATCAACCCCACTTTCATGTCATGTAAAATTTACATGGCACATATTTCCTATAGTAGCTCTGATGCACCTCCAGCCTCCATCAAGAACTCTTGGAACTTCCCCTGAACACCTCCAAACACCAAAACTAGAAAAGTAACAGATCGAGAGGGAAAAAACCATTACATCAGACACCTATCAAATAATTATCTCCCTTGAGAATCCAAAATCAAGCCTAGAAGTAAAGGAGGTATGAATAACCACCCCATAATATACATATCAAGGATCTCATCATACCTAAAATGCTACCACCATCCAAACACGCCAAACTAAACAACCACAAAACATCTCACACTACCTCATCACCACACATCCAAAAACCGCCTCCTCTCATACAATCACACTACCAAACAACCACCGCATAACCATCTTAACCTCTACACATCCCAAACCAACAACCACTACAACCAATGAACCGAACCATCCTGAACACACTAATTAATAAATTCTATCCTCCATGTCAAGATAATATTTTCTATAGTTAGCATTGACTTGCCTACATGGGTTTAATCACATCATAGTTAATGCGTATCGATTAGGAATAAGGTCCTACCCTTTTCATATGTCAGGAATTTGTCACACATCATACATTAAAAAATAGGGAAAATAGATTATCTCATAAAATAGAAGGATTAAAACATCACATCACAAAGAAAAATAGAGAAAATAAAAAATCAAAAAAACCCTGGGTACTGGGTATGCATCTGCATTTATCACTCCCAAGTACTATCCTCCATGCCTCCACAACACATGAACCAAAGAAATGGTCCGTCCATGCATCAAATTTTTTTGGTGATCCTAGATCTCTACTAGCCACTCCAGAAACATCATGTCATCCTCGATATCCAACTCTCCCCAATCAATGAAATGGAAGTCATCCTGAAGATACTGATGAACCTGAGAGATGTGGAAGGCGTTGTGGATCCTCTCTAGCCATGGTGGAAACACCAACTGATACGCCGCTTCGTCAACTCGACCCATCACCTCAAAGGGCCCAAAAAATTTGGGAGAAAGATTAATACCCATACCAAACATCCATTTCCCACATCATGGTGAAACCTTAAAGAAAATGTGGTCCCCAAGATCAAACTCCAACAAATTCCTCCTATGACTAGAATAAGACCTCTATTGGTCATGTGATACTTTCATCCTCTCACAAACAATATGAACCTTATTTTTCATGCTCTACACTACATAGAGACCAAGAACTACTACCTACCCAACCTCTATCAAACACAATAGAGAATGAAATGAACTCGCATACGAATCCTCAAATTGAGCCATGTTAATGGATGATTGATATCTATTATTACAATAAAACTCAATCAATGAAACGTGTCATAACCAAGATCCAAAAAAGTCCAAGACACATGCCTGTAATATATCCTCTAGAGTCTGGATAGTTCACTCCGTCTGCCTGATCGTCTAAGGGTGGAAAGTAGTGTTGAGGCGTAACTGAGTGTAAAAAGCATGCTAAAATCCCCTCCATACTCATGAGGTAAAATGTGAATCCTGATCAGAGACAATTGGTTTTAGAACTCCATGAAACCACACCACCACATCCATGTACCTCTTAGACAAAGTATCCACTACGCCCAACTCCTTGATCACTAAGAAGTAGGATGATTTCGTCAACCGATCCATGATCACCCAAATAACATCACAACCTTCCTGAGAATAGGGTAAAACTATAATGAAATCCATTGACATGTCATCCAATTTTCTCTCAGGAACATCCAAATACTGTAACAAACCACCAGGAACATGATTCTTAACATTTACAAATTGGAAAACTAAACACTTTTCCACAAACTCTACCACTGCCCATTTCATCTTGGGACACCAAAACCACATCCTAAAACTATAGTATATATTGGATACTCTTGGGTGTGACAAAAAGGTGAGATATGAAACTCATGGAGTAATCCCCCATGCATCACCACAAGAATAAAAAAACTCCCACAAAGCAACATTCGGTTCCAAACATCCACCAACCATCCCTCCAGAGCATCACCATGGACAGCACAATCACGAATCAACTATTACTTTGAGTCTCCCCACTAAGAATCCTCTACCAATTTCATCAAATCAGGATGTACTATCATCTGAAACAAACATCCTCTAACATAATCCACTCTTGCATCTAAGTGAAAGGATACAAACTCCTTCATTACTTTCTGAACATCACCGGACTCCAAAAAAACATCCTTCCCCATCTTCCTGCTCAAACCATCAGCTAAAAAATTCCTTTTTTCCCAAGGTGTAGGAGATATCAAAATCATAATCCTAAAGAAACTATATCCACATCCTATTTCATGAGTTTATATCATGATGAGAAAATATAAAACTCAAATTATTGTGATTTGTAAATACCACAAAGTGCTCCCCAATGAGGTAATGTCACCAAAAATTCATCTTAAAAACCACTAATTCCAACTCTAGATCATGGGTGGCATAGTTATGCTCATGGAGACATAACTTCCTAGACCCATAAGAGATCATTACCCTCTCACACATCAACACGCATCCCAAGTATAGATGGGAAGTGTCACAAAACACCTCAAACATCACACCCTACTTAAGAAACTAAAGAATTAGAGTATTGACCAACTTTACCTTCCATTAATAGAGTGCTTCCTGACACCGTTCAGTCCATACAAAACCTTGGTCCTTCCTAATCAATGCTGTAAACATGGCTGCAACTCAAGAGAAATCGGGCACAAACCTCTAACAATAGCCTACAAAACCAAGGAAACTATAAACCTCTACCGTGTTCTTGGGTGCTAACCTAGAAAAAGATGGCTCAAACTTCAACAGGTCCACTTATACACCCTTATGAGACACCACACGCCTAATAAAATGCACCTCTCATGTACAAAACTTGCACTCAAATAGCTTTCCATATAGTTAGTGGCATCAAAGAACCTGCAAGAAAGATCTGAGATGCTCGACATTCTTCTCCTCTAACTTCGAGTAGATCGATATATCATAGATGAATACAATGAAAAACTGGTCTAATAACTCATGGAACTTAGAGTTCATAATATTCATGAACATAGATGGTGCGTTTATAACAACGAATGGAATGACTACAAACTTAAAGGGCACATACCTTCATCTGAAGAAAGTATTTGGGATATCTTACTCCTTCACCCTCAACTGGTGATATCCAGACCACAAATCGATCTTAGAAAACCAAATCTCCCCTCTTAGTTGGTAAAAAAATACATCTATCATTGGAAGAGGGTAACAGTTCATGAGCGTCACCTGATTCAACCTCTGGTAGTCTATACACAAACTCATACTACCATATGAATTCTTAGTGAACAACACTGAATCATCCCATGGTGACACACTGGGATAGATAAAACCCTTCTACATCTGATCATCTATCTGAATCCTCAACTCAAGAAACTTAGAAGGTGTCATCTGATAAGGATCCATCAAAATTGGAGAAGCACCAGGCTGCAAGTCTATCTCGAAATCAACATCACATTGAGGGGGTAACATCGCAAAATCATCAGGGAAAAGATCCAGGAACTCCCTAATGATCCTGGGGACCTCCACTATCCTAATGTCCACTAATTCCATGGAAAACTCATCCACCAAGGAAAGAAGGAGATCCATAGGCTGACTGCCCACCTAAAAAACCCACTCACCAATAAAAACTACACATTGGTCATCCACATCTAAAAACACGACTCTCCTATAGAATTAGTCAATAAAATCAATTATGGATTACAAACATTTGATGTTGAGGATGACATAGAATGGCTGCATCTATAGAAATAAAAGATCCCCATGGGACTGATGTGGCCCCATCACCAGTCTACACCCTTGGCACACATCAAACAAGATGGTCTGGCCTCCAACTCGAATAGTCAACACTAGGGGCCTGGGAAGATTCTAAAAATTTATTCCTAAAGAACAAACTAGAGCGGGTGAAACAAATGAGTGAGAAGATCTTGAATAAAATAAGGCACAAACAATGGTACTAAAAAAATTGATCGTACCTCTGACGATATCTATACCCTCTGACACTACTACCTCCACTGCATTAAACTAACCACTCCCAACTCCTCTAACTATCAAAAGAAGATCGCCTCCACAACCATGTTTGGTTCATGGTACCTAAGCATGAGTAACATCCTAAGGTTGGAATATACCTGCACTACCTCCCCTCGACAGAACATAACCCTGCTACCCTTACCGCTGAAACAGTTTCATTGGAAACTACTGATGAGGCTGGCACTAAACCTATACACCTCCACCAAATTGATCTCAGGGAACCACTAGGCACTGGTTATGTATATTTCTAAAAACCCCACAACTAAAACACACTAGCACAAAACCTACAAGAAAATAATGGAAACCACTGGTCCCAAAAGGCTGAAAAGGAAGCTGCTGATGTTAACTCCTCACTGGTCGAAACCTCAATGGTCTTGGTTCCTGAGACCTACCACTAAAAACTTCACCCCTTAATAAACCCCACTGGTTCTCCTCTCATGGTAAATCTTCTCAAAAATTCATCTGGTTGATCACCTATTCCTTCTTCTGAACCTCTAGATACGTTGGCAATGTAGAAGGAGTAACTTCATATTAGATAGAAGGATGGAGTGCCTCCTCAAGACTTCTTACATGAGACTCCTCATCTGGGAAAAGATATAGAAAAAAACATAGAAGGTCCTTGAACTAGATTCCCAAATCCTACACAATTATACCCCCCTACTAAAGAGAAAGAAGATCCTACCTCTTTATTGTCTTCATGGTTGACAAAATGAACTCCACCCAAAACTCTTTATGAAAGCCAAACCATGAAACATTTTACTCCTTCCACTCTTCTAGATAAAACATCCACCACTGAAACACAACTCCCCACATTTGAAAAACTTCCAATGGGACCTGTCATGACCCCCTCCCTCTAAAGATACCATAATTAAGCTAGAGAGATAATGAACCCTGAGTTCCACCTCCAGTAGGCCCCGAGTTAGTGACTAGCACCAAGGTTATGAAAATATCAAATATGGGAGGAATTAACCTCTATAATATAAATAGGATCAGGAGATAAGATGGATCATCCTCAAACAAATTCAAGAAATAATATAAAAATAAATCCAAAAACCATCCCATATACATGTATAAATATAACTGATACAGATACAAGTATCCAAATTAAATACCCAAAGTAAAGCTAAAGCAGCGACACAATAGCTATCCAAAGGTTTGAGCTAGTAATGCCCAACACGGTCCATGTAATCCTCCTGGAAACCCGAAAACAATTTTATATACATAGGGTGAGCATACAAGTATACTCAGTAGAAAAAAACCATGTCTTTCATGCACATGTGAAAGAATCATACTAATGAACCTATGAGAAAACATCAGAACCAAACAACACCTATCAAGGTATACTAACCATCTCAATCTCACCAAGGCACGCTCACCAAATAATGAAAACCAAGTAATATAGTATAATAAGAATCACATTGATAAGGGTACCTCACACCGTTTCCCCACTAGTATGCCTCTACCACACCCAACATCATATGTACTGGAACTCCCATATCTTCCATACACCACACTGCCTCACAAGCATGGTCACAACACACCTCACCTGTGAACATTTGGGCCCGGTGCTCCACAAGCACGACCACAACACATCTCACCCAAAAACACCTTGGCTACAACACAACCACTGTTATAAACAGAGTAGCAGGGTATCATAAAAATGTAGTACATCAACCTCATGACCTATACCTACCTTGAAAAACCCCAAAAAAAATACACCCCACAAGCACAGTCGCATGTCACCCAAAAACACTTGAGCTGTCACATCTCGCCCACAAATACCTGGGCTATCATATCTTGCTCGAAGACACCTGGACCATCACAATCACCATCTAATTCACTAAAAAACCTCAAACCATCACATCCTGTGCAATACCTAAATCTTATAGAAGAGAGAGCGGTAAAGAGAGGGTACTAAACCACCCTTACTCCTCACCGAATATTAGGAAAAAAACACCCCTGCGTGACTATGCGGGTGTCAAAATATAGTGCTTGACATGGGTGGGGTGTGTATAGGAATCAAAAAATGTACAAGTGTGTATATATATATATATATAATATCAAACACTCAATCCCAACCTGTGGGTTCACTAACCAATGAACCAACTCAAAACACTGTCACTTTTGCTGCCACCTCTAAATGTATAGCATCCCACAACAATCCACAAACCCAATTTCACATTTACAACCAATTTCATTTAATCATCCAATTATTTTCATTATTTAGCATCAACCACATTTAACCACACAACCCACTATTTAATTATCCATTAACCATTTCTATTCTATCAAACAAACCAACCCAAGGCATTCCAAACATTATTGAACAATTATTTATTTATTCCACCACTAATTAGGCATCTAGAAAAAATCAACCACCACCTCGTCACCCCAAAATCACAACCAAACAAACTACCTCCCTACCAAACCAAAATCACAACCAAACAAAATACCTCCCCACTGCCCCAAAAGCACAACAAAAAAAACTATTCTCCCTATATTCACCAACCACACACCGTCGTACCACAAGCACGAACACACGTCCCAACACATCAAGATCATTTAAAAAATTTATGAAGGGGATTTTATCACATTCCAATTTATTTTAGGGACATTATCACACAAGCCAAAATCCCAAGGAAACCATTTCATTATCCAAATATAAGTGGTTAATAAATTTCCATTTTAGGGTGATATCATAATAATCAGAACCAAAGAATCAATCAAATAAAATATATCCAATGAAAAAAAAATCACCCAATGACCAAAATTTTCAGCGGGGTATCAAACCCATACAATTCACAATATCACAAATAATATCAAAGATGTAAAAGAATGTAAATCAAACCCCATTTTCCCACTTAAATTAAATTAACAAATTATTTATCTTTGATTAAGTCTAAAAATCCATAACTCATATATAAAAAAATTAAACCCCTCCTGCATGATACACAATAAGGAGAAATGTGGAAATCCCTACCTCAAAGAAGCTTTTCCAACTCGCTACGCACCACATAGAGAAGAAGAATGCCCACAAACCACAACTGCACCACTTGAAAACATGGATTAAACTAAAACATAACTAAATTCCATCAAAATGCAACCAAAAAAACACCACAAACCATAAAAACATCACCAAAGTGAATCCTCAGGATAAGAATGGAAGAAAAATCACCAAGAAGGGAAAATAACCTACCATGGATCAACCATGGATTTCCAATGAACAACCACCAGGACCAACAGATCAAATAGGGAGGAAGAGGGATTGAAGAACTCATCAGGGTGCCTAGGGTTCAACCAAAATGAGAGGATTAAGAATCCACAAACAAATTAATGAAAATTCATCTAAAAAATAATTTTAAAACTACACTAGATTGGGGGTTTACATGATGTAAAACTCCCTTTCATGTTGTGTAATCCTCTGGGTTTAGTTTTTACAAAAAATGAATCACCTTTTTATTATTTAACCCTAAAAAAATACATGTCATGAACTGGACCTAGAAAACACGTGAAACCAAATTTCACATCGTGTAATAAACTTACGCGGTGTGTATTTCCTGCAGAAACTCTACTACAACTCCAAATCCCACAAAAACTTCTAGAACCTACCCCAAATACCTACAACAACCAACACCAGAAAAGTAATAGACCATGAGGGAACAAAATATTACATTAGATACCTCTGAAATGATTCTCTCCCTTGAGAATCCAAAACCAAGCCTAGAAGGAAAGGGGTCTAAACAACTATCCCATGAGATACCTCTCAAGGATATCATCATACCTAAAATGATACCACTAGCTAAAAAATCCAAACCAAATGGACAAAAAACACATTGTACAACCACAAGATACCTCCTCCCACACAACCAGACTACCACATCACCATTGCACAACTATCTCAACCTCCACACAGCCCAAACCAATAACTGCTATAACCAATGAACTACACTATTCTGAACACATGAATCGGAGAATTCCATCTTCCATGTCAAGATACTATCTAATATGGGTGGCACTGACTCATCCACATGGGTTTAATCACAATGTAGTTAATGCATCTCGATTAGGAATCAGGTCCTCCCATTTTCATATGTCAGGACTTTATCACACATCACACCAAACACATCACAAACCATGGAAAACATATCATCTTATAAAACAAAAGGATCTAAACATCACATCACAAAGAAAATAGAGTAAAGAAAAACTCAAAAAAACTCCAGGTATTGGGAAAAAATATACATATATTGTTCCCAAGTACTTCCCTCCAGGCCAACATGCCTTTGAAACACATGAACCAAAGAAATGGACTATCCATGCAGTGACTTATATTGGTGATTTTGGATCTCTACTGGCCATTCAAAAAATGACACGTCACCCTCAATATCCAAATATCCTTAGTAAATTACATGGGAGTCATAATGAAGATACTGATGAAGCTGAGAGATGTTAAAGACATCGTGGATACTTTTAAACTATGGTGGAAACTCCAACTGATACTCCACCTCGCAAAATCTCCCAAACACCTCAAATGACCTAAAAAACTTGAGAGAAATATTACTCCCTAGGCCAAACCTCCACTACCCACGTCGAGGGGAAACCTTCAAGAACACATGGTCCCCAACCTCAAACTACAAGGGCCTCCTCCTGTGATCAGTATAATACTTATGATAATCCTACACTACTTTCATCCTCTTACGAACAAGATAAACCTTTTATGTCATGCTCTGTACCACATCAGGACCAAGAATGGCTGTCTCCCCAACCTCTGCCTAGAATAACAGAGAATGAAACAATATTTCATATAAATCCCCAAATGAATCCATGCTAATGAAAGTGTGATAAATATTATTATAAGAAAACTATACGAAAGGAATATGTTGAAACCAAGATCCAAAAAAGTCTAAGACATATGCTCGAAACATATCCTCTAACATCTGGATAGTCTATTCAATTTTTCTATATGTCTGAGGGTGGAAATAAGTGATGAGGAATAATTTAGTGCCAAAAGCATGTTGCAATCCCCTCCAGACTCGTGATGTAAAACATGTTTTCTGATTCGAGAAAATAGACCTTGGAACTCCATGAAACTACACCACCTCATCCACATACCTCTTAGCCAAATCATCCACTATGTCTGGCTCCTTGATCACTAATAAGTGAGTTGATTTCATCAACCGATCTACAACCACCTTGATAGAATAACAACCTCCCTGATTTCTAGGTAAACCTATGAAGAAATTCATCTAGATGTCATCCCATTTCCACTTGGGAACATCCATGGGCTGAAATAAACCACTAGGAACATGATTCTTTGAATTTAATTTCTAGTAAACCACACACTTTTCCAAAAACTCTACCACATCTTATTCTCTAGCCACTATACATCTTGGAAAATCCTAGGTGTACCACCTAAGGTGAGTTATAAATCTTATGAAGGACTCCATCATGCATTACAATTGGAAAAAACAGCCTTCCATGAAATAACATCTAGTTCAGACCATCCTATGACCATACCTCTAGAGAATCACTATGACCAACATGATCACACATCACCTCCACCTATGATCCCCCCCACTGAGACTCCTCCACCTACCGCATCAGGGAAGACTATATCATCATCTGAAACAAATATAATCTACCACCATCCACTCTTGCATCTAAGTTAAAGGCTTCCAACTACTCCATTGTTATCCAAGCATCCTCAGAATCCCAAACAACACCCTTCCACAACTTCCTACTCAAATCATCAACCACAACATTCCCCTTTTCTAAGGTGTAGGAGATCTAAAAATCATAATCATGAAGAAAATCCATCCAACCCTACTGTTGTAAGTTAAGATCATGCTGGGAAAAGATATACCTCAATCTATTGTGATCCATAAAGACCAAAAATCACTCCCCAATGAGGTAATATCTCCAAAATTTATCATAAACACAACCGCTACTAGCTCCAAATTATGGGTTGCATAGTTATGTTCATTAGGATATAACTTCCTAGACCCATAAGAGATCAACCTACAACTTCATTAGCATACATACCAATCCCAAATGGAAATAATCACAAAATACCTCAAACAACACACCCTCCTCCGGTAGCTGAAGTGCTAGATCATAGACTAAATTCCTCTTTAGGTAATCAAACACTACCTAAAACTGATCACTTCACACAAAAGATTGGTCTTTCCTAGTAAAAGATATCAATGGGGACACAAATTGAGAGAAATCAGGTAAAAACTTCTGATAATAGATTGCGAGACTAAGTAAACTGAAAACCACTGCCACATTCTTAGGTTCTACCTAAGAAACAACTGCTTTAACCTTTGATGGGTCTACTACCACACCCTACTGTGACACCACATTCCTAAGGAAATACACCTCTCATGTCTAGAACATAGACATGGAAAACTTTCTATAGATATGGTGGTGTCTAAGAACATGTAATATAGTTATGATATTCTTGACATGATCCTCCTTTGACTTCAATTATATTAAGATATCATCGATAAATACAATGATGAACCGATCTAGGAACTCATGGAACACAGATTTTATAAGCCCCCTGAACACAGTTGGTGTGTTCGTAACACCAAATGGCATGGATACAATCTTGAAGTTCCCATACCTATATATAAAGGTAGTATTTGGGATATTGACCTTCTTCACCCTCAACTGGTGATATCAATACTGCAGACCACTCTTAGAAAACCAACTCACCCCTATAATCTGGTCAAAAAGATCATCTATACTTATAAGAGGATAGCAATTTTTGTCCGTCACGTGATTCAACCTTCGGTGCTATATACACAAACTCAGACTACCATCCACCTTCTTTGTGAAAAACACTGAAGCACCCCATGATGACTCACTAGTCTAGATAAAACCCTTATACATCAATTCGTATACCTGAACCCTCAACCCCCACAACTCAGAAGGTGCCATCTAATAAGGAGGCATCAAAATTAGAGAATAACTGAGCTACAAGTCTATCCCAAACTCAACATCACGTTGTGGGGGTAGCATTAAAAAATCCTCTAGGAACACATCTAGGAACTCTTTAATGACCCTGGGTACCTTCACTATCCCCATGTACACTTATTCCAGCAACAACTCATCCAATAAGGAAAAAAAGGGGCACCACATGCCTACTGCCCACTCGAAAACCCCGCTTTCCATTGAAAACCACTCGTTGAACATCCACATCCAAAAATATGACTCTCCTCCATTTTCAGTTGATAACATAATGTATAGAATACAACCAGTCAATGATGAGGATGACATCGTATGGCTGCATCTGTAGCAAGAAAAGATCCCTACAGGACTAATGCGGACCCATCATCAGTATACACCCCCAACACACATCAAACAAGATGGTATGACCTCCGACTAGCATAGTCAACACAAGGGATACATGAAGCCTCTCTACATATAGTCCCAGATCTTGGGCTAGAATAGGTGAAACAAAGGAGTATGAAGCTCCTGAATCAAAAAGAAAAAAACAAGGGTACTAAAAAAACTAATTGTACCCCTAATGATCTATGGTCCCTCTAGAACTTCTACCTCCACTACATGCATATTACCACACCCAAATACTCTAACACTATTCTGAATACCACCTTGACGACCATTCTTAGGTCATGGTCCATGAACACGAGGAACATCCTAAGTTTGTCCTATTCCTGTTCCATCTCCCCTTGGCGGAGAAAAAAACTACTAGACCTACTGCTAAAATGGCCTCATTGGAAACTGCTGTTGAGGCTGGCGCTAAACCTATACACCTCTACCAAACTGATATTGGGGAACCACCGGGAACTATTTCTATTGATTTCCACAAACCCTAAAACCAAAACACATTGAAAAAAAACTCCCAGTAAAATCACATAAACCACTTTCCCTAGAAGGCTGAAAAGGAAGCTGCTGAGGTCAACTCCCTACCGATCAAAACCTCAAAGGCCCTAATTCCTGAGACCTTCCACAACCAACCCTACCCCTTGAGGATCCCTACTGGTTCCCCTATCATGGAAAACCTCCTTGTTATTGAATCTGGTCGATCACCTCTTCCTTCTTCTTACCCTCCAGATACATTGGCAACGTAAAAGGAGTTACAACATATTGGGTAGAAGGATGAAGTGACTCATCAAGACATCTCGCATGATACTCCTCATTTGGAAATAGATCTAGTAAATAATAAAAAAGGTCCTTGAACTTGATTCCCAGCTCCCTTACTGATATGCTCCCATACTAAAGAGAAAGAAGCTCCTGCCTCTTTACTACCTTTATGGTCGATGAAATGAAATCTGCCCATAACTCATTCTGGAAGTCGAACAAATAAAATACACCTCCTTCCACTCTCCTAGATATAACGTCCACTACTAATGCATAGGTACATGTATCTGACTGAATGATAAAGGGACTCAATACTCTTTCGGGGCTCGGATCAAACTGAAAGTGATCTCAAGCTCCTCCAGCCAACTCTTTATCTCCATGTCTGAAGCACTACCCTCATACTTTTCCAAATCCAGCCGTTGGAAAGTACACAACGTCCTCTTCCACTGATCCTCCCCTCAACCAGATCAACCCTACAATGATTAACTAGATCAGCTTGTTGAACCTCAACTGACTAAGCCACAAACGAACAATGAATGAGAGCCATATCTGAAAAGAAAATAAGGATTTCCTAAGCCCATGTAGTATGTAATTTCATTAAGATTAATTTTAAATCATTCAATTCATTTTTTATTCATTTCAACTTTCCAAAAATAACCCAATTCAAATAAAAACACAAGTAATTATGATGTATGTACCTTTAATAGGTCTCTAACCTTCAAGCATGCCCATATTACTTGGCCATTCAATAAGATTAGACTTTTTGCACTGGATCACGAGGGGCCCTAAAATCCCATGTCCTAGACAGTCTCCCTGGCCTACATCACGCACCAAGGCCAACTGTCACTATTTCCATACCACCCCGAAAATCCTCACTATGCATAACTTTAAACTCTATCTTATATCTAAACCATCACCTCTGATTCCACTCTATTATGACCCCTCCCTCAAAAGATACAATAATGAAGAAAGATATATAATGACCCCCCAAGTCCCACCTCCAGTAGGACCTGGGTTGGAAAATAGCACCAAGGGTATGGAAATATCATATATCGGATGAATTAACCTCTATAATATAAATAGGATTGGGAGATAAGATGAATCAACTACAAACAACTCCAAGACACAATATAAAAAGAAAGAAAAAAACTATCTCACATGCATGTATAAATAGAACTGATATATATACAAGTCTCCAAAGTAAATACCCAAAGTATAGATAAAGCAGTGACACAATAACTATCCAAAATTATGATTTAGTAATTCCTAACATTGTCCATGTAATACTTCTAGAAACTTAAAAACAATTAAATATATATAGGGTGAGCATACAAGTATACTCAGTAGGAAAAAATCAAGTCTCTCATGAACGCGTGAAAGAAGAATACTAATGCACCTATGAGAAAATAGCAAAACCAAACAACACCTATCAAGGTATACTATCCATCCCAACCTCACCGAGGCATGCTCACCAAATAATGCAAACCAAGTAATATAGTATAATAATAATCACATTGATAAGGGTACCCTGCATTGCTTTCCCACTAGTATACCGCTCTCACACCCAATGTCATATGTCTTGGAGCTCCCATATCTTTCGTATACCACACCACCTCACATGCACGGTCACAAAACACCTTTTGCACAAACACCTGGACTCGACACCCCACAACCATGACCACAAAACATCTCGACTGAAAACACCTAGGCTATAACACAAACACCACCACAACCAGAGTAGTAGAGTATCATGAACATGTAGGACATCAACCTTGTTCCCTCCTACTACCATGCACAACCCCCACCATAATCTACCCCATAAGCATGGTCATGTCTCACCTGAAAACACCTAGTCCATCACATCTCGCTCGCAAACACCTAGGCTATCACATCTTGCTCGAAGACACCTAGGACATCAAAACTACCATCTAATGCACTAACAAACCTCCAACCATCATAGCCTATGAAATACCTACCTCACCTAGAGTAGAGAGTGGGAAAGAGTGGGTACCCATCAATCCGTACTCCTCACCAGATGTTGGGAAAAAACACCCCCCGTATGACTATATGGGTGTCAGAACATAGTGCTCGATGTTGGTGGAGTTTGTATAGAAATCAAAAGAATATACGAGTATATATATAAATATATATAATATCAAACACTCAATCCCAACCTATGGGTTCACAAAAAAATGAACCAAATCACAACACCATTACTTTTTCTACCACCTCTAAATTCATAATATCCCACAACAAGACACAAACTCCATTTCATATTTCCAACCAATTTCATTTAATCATCCCATTCATTTCATTATTTAGAATCAACCACATTTAACCACAAAACCCACCATTTAATTATCCATGAACCATTTACATTCCATTAAACAAACCAAACCAAGCCAGTCCAAACATTGTTGAATATTTATTTATTTATTACACCACTACTCTGGAAACTAGCACAAAGAAACCACCACCTCGCTGCCCCAAAAGCACGACAAAACAAACTACCTCACCCCCACCTAGAAGCATAGACATATAAACTAACTCCCCGCCGACCCAATAGCATGACCAAACAAAATATCAGCCCCACCTACCCCAACCACACATCTCCATCCCACAAGCATGACCACACATCACAACACATCAAGATCATTTCAAAAATTTACAAAGGTGCTTTTATCATATTCCACTTTATTTTAGGGGCATTATCACACAAGCTAAAATCCCGGGGCAACCATTTTATTAACCAAATATATGTGGTTAATCAATTTCTATTTTAGGGTGATGTCACAATAATCATAACAAAAGAAGCAATCACAACACATATATCCAGTTCAAACAAATCCCCCAATGACCATAATTTTCAGCGGGGCATTCACAATATCAAAAATAATATCAAAGATGTAAAAGCATGTGAATCAAACCCCACTTACCATTTCAATTCATTTAACAAATTATTTATCATTTATTAGGATATCAAAAACATAACCCATAGATAAACAAAAGTAAATACCTCTCTCATGATACAAAATAAGGAGAAATTAGGGAATCTCTACCTCAATGAAGCTTTACTGACTTACTGTGGACCTTAGGGAAAAGAAGAATGCCTGCAAAACACAACCTCCCCATGAGAAAACATAAATGAACCTATAACACAACTAAATATCATAAAAACTCAACCTAAAACACACCCCAAACCATAAAAACATCACCATAGCGAATCCCTGGGAGAATAATAGAAGAAAACCCACTAAGAAGGGGGAAGAAGCTACCACATATCAACCATGGATTTCCAATAAACAACCACCAAGTCCAATGGATCATAGAGGGAGGAAGATGGATTGAAGAACTCCTAAGGGAGCCTGGGGTTCACCAAAAAATGATAGAAAGAAGAATCCATGGCCGAATTTTTATTCATTCATCTGGAAAATAATCTTAAAATGCATTGGATTAGGGGTTTACATGATGTGTAATTCCATTTCACCTCATGTAATCCTCAAGGTTCGGTTTTTCCAAAAAATGTGTTGTCTTATTATTATTTAACCTCAAAAATCTACACATCATGAACCATACCTAGATAATACCTAAAATCCAATTTCACATCATGTAATATAATTACACAGTGTGTATTTCCTACATCAGATCTACTGTATCTTCAACTCCCATGAAAAATCCCATAACCTCCCTCGAACACCTCCAAAAATCAAAATTGGAAAAGTAAAAAACTGGGAGGGCATAGGACATTATATGACCTAGTATCCTCCTGAGGCCCGGATAAAATTGAAAACAACCTCGAGATCCTCCATACATATCTCAATCTCCACATATGAAACACTTACCTCATACTTCCCCAAATCCTACCTATGAAAATCAAACAACACCCTCTACCAAGCCTCATACTCTTATATCAGATCAAGCCTACGATGATCAATAAAATCAGACTGATGAACCTCAACTACCTAAGCCACATGTGGATGATAAAGAGGAGACATAGCTGAAAATAAAATAAGAACTTCCTAAGCCTAGTAGTATGGAATTTTATTAAGATTCATTTTAATTCACTTCATTCATTTTAATCTTCCCAAAACAACCAAATTCAAATAGGAACAAAAGTCATCATATGTCACGAACCAACCCAGGTTGACCCTGAATCGATCACCCAAGTCAGTCCGTGACATGACCCGAGAGGCGTTCCCGATCCTCCCGGGCTGGCGACAAGCACCAGGGCATCAATAGAGGACAAGTGAAAACAATTTTTACCAATAAAAATAAACAGAGAAGCAGAAAAGTAGAACAATGAAAAGTAAATAAATGACCCTGAAAAGAAATAATGACCAACAAAACTCACTAACCTAGCCTCGACCAAAAATCCTCGTGACTCCAAGGGTCGCTCACTGACCCACAACCAACTCTCACCCATGGCGAGCAAGGTCAAGTCGAACCTGCAACAGAAAATAAAAACAGGAAAACACTATAGGCATGAGTATTAAAACTCAGTAGGTAGGCCCAACTAATTCTATTCCCAATGCACATACCATTAAATAAATAATTCACTAATTCCAGGTTTTAACTAAATTATATAAAATATGGGTTTACACACACACTTTCATTTTTTAAATTAAATAATAGTCCATTTCCATTTTTAATTTTAAAAAAAGTTCAATGATTGAAGGGAATAAGTGAATTGTATTTCAAAACATTGCTGCGGACAATTTATAAATTTAAATTTCAGTTTTTAGTAAAAAGGGAAAACCACACAACATGTAGCACACACTAAGGGAAATGGAAAAAGTGGCACACAAGGGATAGCTACCAAACTAGACCTCTCGATCGTCTGCCACATTAAAATAAACATGAAAGGAAACATAAGTTGAACCTAAGAGATCGTGAGCAATCCAGAACGTACTATAAATGTGACTTATCCTGAAGGCATGCCCTAACTCGATGACATCATAACGTCCTAACACCCGACATAGCCCTACATGGCCTAACCGAGGGGCCCAATCCCCATAGCAGCAATAACTCAGTATTCCCCTGCTATGGCGCCACTATTCAGTGCGTAATCTAAATTAGTGCATCAATCGTTCTCAGAAGATTCACTCACTATGCCGGGTTCCCATGTCAACACATGCAATAAAAAGGGGTGCACCCACAATGTAAATCAATCAGTCACGACGTAAAAACATCACATACATCTCACGCAATCAACGCACACCAAATATCACCCCTGAATGGGTTTTCCAAAATAATTTATTTTATTAAAGTTCCAAATAGGCCTTCACCAATTTTAAAGAAAAACCTCATTTCTCGAGAAAACCCAAAACACTTTTTTGGAAGAAATCATTTATCTTTAAAACTAGAAGTGAATTTGAAATTCTGTGAATTATGTTTAAAGTACAAACAATCATTCTTTCAATACTAGGTGTCCGCTCGTCAAGAAAATGCTTTAAGTGTTCGGTATAAAATAAACGGCTCTTTTCACACCAAATAACCATATAAAAATTAATTATATTATTTTATTTCCAATTTATTAAAATTAATAAAACATCAAGAATTAATAAATTCTAAATCTAAAGGTAAGTGTAGTGGGGGACCTACCTCAATTTTCATCTTGAACATGATGACGTGACACTCCTCGCATAGGCGCGCAAGCACGCACAAGACGAAGATCGTAGTATTGCGGTTTTCCTCAGAAACACACTGCAACAACCGCACAAACAACTAAAAACACATAAACATGGACTTAAAAAAACCCCAACGAGCAAACAGTGAAAAAAGGACCAGCTCAACATGTTTTTAAAACGTAATTCGCACCACACCAATAAATCAAAAAAATATGCCAAATTAACAATTTAGGCGAAACAAATAACCAAATAAAATTTATCTATAATATCACATAATTTATTCTAAAAATAAATATACTCAAAAACAAAAGTAATTAATTAATATTAAATGAAATTAATTCATTTAAGAATTCAATTACCTCTAAATTTGAAGGGGCAGAGGTCAGCGCAGAATGCACCCGATCAGCGGAGTCGTGCGCCCATCGGAAAGCTGCGACGTGCACCAGCGGGGGATGGCCGGACAGCGGGTACGAAGCGGGGGTGCACCAGAGGGTGGAGATGATCCGAACAGGAATGGGGCGACCTGAGGTGGACAACGGGCTGGTAAAGCCGGAAAAAGGAGGGCTGCAACCTATTCGAAGGGAAAGGGGGGTGCGAGTGCTACAGGATAGGGACTAGCAGGAGGCCGGTTCTAGAGCAGCAGTTGGAGGGGAGTTGTCGCACTGAACTAGAGGTGTGGCTCAGTTGCTTCAAGGCATAGGCACAGGTGCTGGTTAGGTTGGCGCTGTACAGGGCAGGAGGCCAAGGGAGGCAGTGGGGGAGGGAGAAGGGAGGTTGGGCCGCGACCTACTGGAAACGAGATCCTTTTGGGGGGGGGGGGCTACACCACTGCAAGCGCTAGCCGAACAGGAGTATCGCTGGACTGGTTTCATGATTCATAGAATACATGAGGAGAGGGGGAACCGGGTAGCAGGTGTTGTGCGCAAACCAGATCGGGAGGGGGGGGGGGGGTTAGCATGTAGGTGGTCCTGGGACGCGGCTGCAGGGAGCAAGGAGGACAGTAGGTGCGCGTGATGACGGGATGAGGCGGAGGCAGCTGAGGGTGGGCGGTGATACAAGGTTGGACGATGGGAGAGTGGCGACGACAAGGTGCGCACTGGAGAAGCAAGAGGGGCACGGGGGAGTAGGGGAGTTGTAGCAGGTGGACGGAACTGGTGGGAGGCAGAGCCGCTGCTAGGCACGGGGGCTAGAACGAGATGCTGCGGGAAGAGCGGATCAACAGGGAGGGCGCACTGGAGTGGGGGCAGGAGGATGATGGTGCTGGGTGGGGAGAAAGAAAAAAGGCATGTCGGGCTGGAAGGAACCAGATTCGGATGGGGGGGGGAGATGCCGTGCGTGCGGTACGGGGAGAAGAATATGGGGAGACAGCCGTGTGGAGAAAAAAAAGTAAAATAAAAGGAGAAAAATAAAAATCAAATCAAAATAATAATAATAATATTATTAATACTAATAATAATAAAAATAATATTAATAACCTTAATAAAAAATCATAATAACAATAAAAAATTCTTTTAATAATAAAATTTCCTTAATAAAAATAATAACAATAATAATAAACATGAATAAAAATAATAATATTATCATTAATAATAATAATAATAATAAAAATAATCAAATTAATAAAGGTCACGTTGTTGCATGGGTGAAGCCACGCGGCGGCACGCTCCGCCCGTGCTTCCAATGACGTCGAACCCAAAAATGTACACTTTTTATTGAAAACTAGAAGACTTTGTCTGGGACTCACCCTGGACCCCAGGAAAAATATGTAAAGGTATAAAAAATAATTAAATAAATCAAACGCATAGGTCGGGGTGTGAAAATTCTCCCCACCATAACGCTTCTCGTCCCCGGGAAGCCACAACAAGACCTGGACCCAAGAAGAAACTCCTTAAGTGTCACTCACCCCCAAAAGTTTAAGCGCCTCTAGTTGATTGATCCAAATGAACACCAAACTCCCATGACGTGCAACTTATCCTCAAAACTCAAAATCTTTAAACACCACCCAAAACGAAACTTGAGACAAAACTCTGATACTGACACAGGGAGGCCCGAACGGACTCCCCACCATAGGAAACAAGCCAACTAAATTCAACGAGACCCGTAATGGGTCTCCCCACCATAAGGACTGATGAGATTAACCGAACTTGAATATTTTACATAAGGTCCAAAAAAACCCCACCCCAAGGGTATGGAAGGGAAGGGAAGGGTCCAACAGAAAGAGCATCAAAACTACCATCACCGCTATAATTACAAATTCACACCCTTGGGAGAACACAAACCACTCCACGATAAGGATGAAAATTAAACCAAGGTCTTTTTACACTACTGGGGTTCACCTGACTGTGCGCCAGCTTCACTCCGAGCCCTATGGCTGGAGCTCTGTTGATTGAAGCATCTTCTACCTCGCAGTCAGGCTTCAAAAATTTCAAAACATGACACATGAACCAAAATTTTTACCAAACGCACATCTATTAGAAGAAAATTCTCAAAGAGGTTCGATAAGAACCATTCTTACAACTGAAAGAAACACCACAAAATGCTACAAAAGACGACCACTATATCCAAAGAACACTAAAAAGAGGAAAAACTCTAAACTAATCCACAAACATCGCCCTACTCCTGATGACGAGCTGAGGTGACCTTCAACGAGCCAGGCCTGGCTTCAATGCACTTCTTGGAAAAACCTCGGCAGAATCACTGTAAGTGGCCCAGACATCCACAGGTGTGGCAGGGTTTCGGAACATTCAGGCACATCTGCCTCTTGTGCCCCTGCTTACCACACTAGTGACAGATCAATGCATTGTATTGTGAGGAAGATGACTGAAGGTCTGAAGGCCTCTTGATTCCTCTACTAGTTCCACCACCATCATGTCGCTTCCCATTCTTCTTATCGATATCTTATGCACTAATTCCAAAAGTCAGAGAAGGATTCGTCACTTCATGTCCTCCTGCTAACTCAACTTCGATGAGGAAAGCTTGTCTCACCACATCAGGGAAAGTGATCACGTTGAACTCTCCCGCCTTTGACTGCAGCTCAGGACGTAATCCTAGCTCAAAATGCCGAGCTTTCACGGGATCATTTCCAACATACCCCAGTTCATACGAAGCCAGGTCCAGAAAATGACGAAAGAATTCCAACACCGATCCGACACCTTGCTGGAGACCGCACAACTCCATCCTCTTCCTCAATTTCGTTAGCTCGGAGAAGTATTGTTGGATGAAAGATGACTTGAAAAAACTCCCATGTGAGATCTTATCGAGGCTTGCTTCAAGACACAGACTTCCACCATTTCCAGGCTGGACCTTCAATCATAAATGTAGCCAACTTCACCTTTAATGACTTAGGAAACCCAATGAAACTGAACTTTCTCTCAATATTCTACAACCACTCCTCCGCCTCAAGTGGATCTGCTTTTCCATAAAAGAGAGGAGGGTTCAACTTCCAGAACTCCAGAACATAGTCTATGGGCTGATCAACTGGAGGATCCGCTAGGGGCGCACCACCCGAAGCTGCACCTTGGGCATCCATCAAACTGTCGTGGGGGTGAAAACTAAGGAACAAGTAAACAAAGGACATAATCAAAACATGGTCATTGTCATTTCAAATACCAAAATAACACTTTTTACAACAATTTTTTTTTCAGAAATAAGGAAAATCCAAAAGATTCACTAGAGGGAAACTAGTGATGATGGGTGACTCGACCATATGGTCAGCGGCCATACGCCAGTCACACCACCATCATTGAGATCATTCTAGGGTAAAGTCTCTGGTTCCACATGGCTTTCCAGACCATGCGAGCTCACAGAGGTCACTTTCCCAACTCTCATTTCATTTTCCAATACTAAACAAACCATAAGAATCAAAAGACATCGATAACCCAAACATCCCATGGTAACCCGAGTTTTGGAACGAGCAAGGGTTCATGACGTCCTTCTCATCCGTATACCTCGAGTCCCGACAATCATAATCCTTCTACCATGACAAACCCAAATAACAATGAGCACTCTGTAAAACAAGGTCCACTTAGGGGACAACCTCCTCTGATACCATTTTGTCATGAACCAACCCAGGTCGACCCTGAATCAATCACCCGATCCGGTCCGCGACATGACCCGAGAGGCGTTCCCGATCCTCCCGGGCTGGCGACAAGCGCCAGGGCATCAATAGAGGACAAGTGGGAATGATTTTTCCCAATAAAAATAAACAGATTAGTAGAAAATTAGAACAACGCAAAGTAAATAAATGACCCTGAAAAGAAAGAATGACCAAAAAAATGCACTAACCTGGTCTTGACCAAAACTCCTCGTGACTCTGAGGGTCACTCACCAATCCACAACCGACTCACTCCCATGGAGAGAAAGCTCAAGTAAAACCTACAACAGAAACTAAAAACAGGAAAACACTATAGGCATGAGTATTAAAACTCAGTAGGTAGGCCCGACTAATTCTATTCCCAATGCACATACCATTAAATAAAGAATTTACTAATTCCAGGTTTGAAGTAAATTATATAAAATATGGGTTTCCACACACACTTTTATTTTTTAAAGTAAATAATATTCCATTTCCCCTTTTAATTTAAAAACAAGTTCAATTATTGAAGGGAATAAGTGCATTGCATTTTAAAACATTGCTGCAAACAATTTAGAAATTTAAATTTCAGTTTTTAGTAAAAAGGGAAAACCACACAACATGCAACACACACTAAGGGCAATGGAAAAAGTGGCACACAAGGGCCAGCTACTAAACTAGACCTCTTGATCTTCTTCCACATTCAAATAAACACGAAAGGAAAAAATTGGTCGAACCTAGGAGATCATGAACAATCCAGAATGTACTATACATGTGACTCATCCTGAAGGCATGCCCTAACTCGATGACGTCATAATGCCCTAATGCCCGACATAGCCCTACATGGCCTAACTGAGGGGCCCAATCCCCATATCAGCAATAACTCAGTATTCCCCTACTATGGGGCCACTAGTCAGTGCATAATCTAAACTAGTGCATCAATAGTTCTCAGAATATTCACTCACTATGAAAGGTTCCCATGTCAACACATGCAATAAAAAGGGGTGTGTCCACAATGTAAATCAATCAGTCATGATGCACAAACATCACATACATCTCACGCAATCAACACACACCAAAGATCAACTCTGAATGGGTTTTCCAAAATAATTTATTTTATTAAAGTGCCAAACGGACCTTCACCAATTTTAAAGAAAAACCACATTTCTCAAGAAAACCCAAAACACTTGTTCAGAAGAAATCATTTATCTTTAAAACTAGAAGTGAATTTGAAATTCTATGAATTATGTTTAAAGTCCAAACATGCATTCTTTCAATACTAGATGTCCGCTTGTCAAGAAAAATTTTCAAGTGTTCGGTATAAAATAAACGGCTCTTTTCACACGAAATAACCATATAAAAATTAATTATATTATATTATTTCCAATTTATTAAAATTAATAAAACATCAAGAAATTAATAAATTCTAAATCTAAAGGTAAGTACTGTGGGGTACCTACCTCAATTTGCAGCTTGAACATGACGACACGACACTCCTCACATAGGCACGCAAGCACGCACAAGCCGAAGATCGTAGTATTGCGGTTTTCCTCAGTGACACGCTGCAACAACTGCACAAACAACTAAAAACACATAAACATGTACTTAAAACAACCCCAACGAGAAAACAGTTCAAAAAGGACCATCTCGACATGTTTTCAAAACATAATTCGCACTACACTAATAAATCACAAAAATATGCCAAATTAACAATTTAGGCGAAACAAATAACTAACTAAAATTTATCTATAATATCACATAATTTATTCTAAAAATAAATATACTAAAAACCAAAAGTAATTAACTAATATTAAATGAAATTAATTCATATAAGAGTTCAAGTACCTCTAAATTTGAAGGGGCAGAGGTCGGCGCGGAATATACCCGATCAGCGGAGTCGCGTGGCCATCGGAAAGCAGCGACGTGCACCATCGGGGGCTGGCTAAATAGCGGGTGCGAAGCGGGGGCGCACTAGAGGGTGAAGATGAGCCGAATAGGAATGGGGATAACCAAGGTGGACAACGGGCTGGAAAAGCCAGAAAAAGGAGGGTTGAAACCTATTCGAAGGGAAAGGGGCGTGTAGGTGCTGCAGGACAGGGACCAACAGGAGGCTGGTGCTAGAGCAGCAGCTGGAGGGGAGTCGTCGCACTGAACTAGAGGTGTGGCTGGGGCGCTGCAAGGTAGAGGCACAGGTGCTGGCCGGGATGGCAATGTACAGGGTAAGAGGCTGAGGGAGGCAGCGGGGGAGGGAGAAGGGAGGTGGGCGGCGACCTACTGGCAACGGGATCCTTCTAGGGGGTGCTACACTGCTGCAAGCGCTGGCCGAACAAGAGTCCCGTTGGACCGGTTTCATGCGGCATAGAAGGCAGGAGCAGAGGGGGAACTGGGTAGCAGGTGTTGTGCGCAAACCAGATCAGGAGGGGGGTTGGCATGCAGGTGGTGCTGGGACACGGCTGTAGGGAGAAAGGCAGACAACAGGTGCATGCGATGACGGGACGAGGCGGAGGTAGCTGAGGGTGGGCGGTGCTGCATGGTTGGCCGGCGGGAGAGTGGCAATGGCAGGGTGCACGCTGGAGAAGCAAGAGGGGCGCGGGGAAGCAGAGGAGTTGCAGTAGATGGACGATACTGGTGGGAGGCGGAGCCGCTGCTGGGCACGGGGGCTGGAACGAGATGCTACGGGAAGAGCTGCTCAGTAGGGAGGGCACACTGGAGAGGGGGCAGGTAGATGAGGGTGCTAGGTGGGGAGAAGGCAAAAGGCGTGTCGGGCTGGAAGGAACCAGATCCAGATGGGGGGGGGGGAGATGCTGTGCGTGCTGTGCGGGGAGAAGAATATGGGGAGACAACCGTTTGGAGAAAAAAAAGTAAAATAAAAGGAGAAAAATAAAATAAAATCAAAATAATAACAATATTATTATTAATACTAATAATAATAAAAATAATATTAATAACCTTAATAAAAAAACATAATAACAATAAAAAATTCTTTTAATAATAAAATTTATTTAATAAAAATAATAACAATAATAATAACCATTAATAACAATAATAATATTATCATTAACAATAATAATAATAATAACTATAATCAAATTAATGAAAGGTCACGTCGTTGCATGGGCGATGCCACGCGGCGGCGCGCTCCACCCGTGCATCCAATGACGTCGAACCCAAAAACACACACTTTTTATTGAAAACTAGAAGACTTCGTCTGGTACTCACCCCATACCCCAGGAAAAATATGTAAAGGTATAAAAAAATAATTAAATAAATCAAACGCATAGGTCGGGGTATGACATCATAAGACATGAACCTCTCCTAGGTCTCTAACCTGAAAGTAGATACGACTCACTTGACCATTCATAAGATCAAAGTCCTTGCATTGGATCACAGAGGGCCCTAAAATCCCATTTCATAGTCGATCTACCCAGCCTATGTCAAGCACCAAGATCAACTAGTACTATTTCCATACCAACCCATGAAATCCTCATTGTAGATAACACAAAACTCCATCCTATCTCTCAACCATCACATTTGATACCACTCTGTCATGAATCCATCCCACCACATATACTACAATGAGGGGAGAGATATAATGACCCCTTGAGTCCTTGTAATGCCCTGACCCTAGTTACCTAGAGTCGGTGCATTATTACATAACATTGGCATGATCACAAAAGATCAAGTCTCGAAAGACCAATTAGTTTAGTAGCCTTGGAATCACTAGATACATTCATAAAGTTTACATTACATCATAAAGTGAAAACTACAACAACATATTATCTCCACACTCATATCCCCTTATACTATCCCTACAGGTCATTCATAAAATACTTCTTTATATCCTGGGAAAAATAAAACATAGAAAGGGGTGAGCTCAAATGTCCAGTAAGGATAACAATATAGCAAAAACTTTCATAAATAAGCATAAACATTTAAGGCAATGTATAACTAAAACAAAATCCTTTTAAACTATAAATTCAGCATAATATGGCATAAATAAAATAAAATAATGCCATTTACTTATTCACATGGATATTATACTAGTCGAATAATCACATGAAATATCAATAACCACTTTCATAATGATGGAATGCATAATGCCAGACTATCATAACCACATAGTTAAGGCCTTGTGCCAAGACTAAAAATAAGTTTTTGTCAAGGCCTTGTGCCAAGACACTAGTTTGTATCATAAGACCTACCGATGCATCGAGGAGCTATAGCAGGCTCCACCCGTCACTTATTAAGTCCAATTCATTCCTCACATGAACAGGTTTAATCATAACATAAAAATTCGTATTAAAACTAGAATACAAAATATCAATACTTTCTCCATAAACCATGAATGGTATAAAAATAACACATACACAGTCAAACATATCACAAAACCTTCAATACTATATGGAAGTTTTGTATCATAATAAATCAACTTCAAATAAGCTTAAAATCCATCAAAGGATGTTAACATAGATGAAATCAAAACTATTTGAGCGAAATACTCTTTTTTTAAAATCATTTAAAAGACACATAATTAAAACATTTACTTTGAAAATATTCTTATAAGATTGTAAGGGAAGCCTTAATGATTTTATAATGGCGGAAAATATCCGCACCCGCCGTATAAGTTAAAAAACGACATTCTTACCTTAATTCTATCGAAAAGGTTAAAAAGGACCTTGTTTGGAAAATGATAGAAAGATTCCTTTATAAACATCTTATAAAAATTAAAATGAGGGTATAAATGAATTTAACCCATAGTCTATAAAATAGTAAGAATGATTTGAAATACATTTTTAATAAAAATGGATGTGGATGATAAAGAGGTCCAAGTAGATAATTACGTATAAACAACCTCGTATAATGAAGAGATTGTAAAATAAACCATTACCTTGTACTTTTCCTTGGTAGAGGGTAGGTTAGCATCCTGTATAATAGTTAAATCATTGTTATTAAATTATACAAGAATCATATACATAAATATGATATCATATATGATCTTTTAATATTTCTTTGTTAATAATATTTTAGTATTATCGTTATTTCGGGTGTTCACTTACTCATTTTCTTTTATATGTTTTGTTACATAAGCTGTGTTTGTTATCCATAGGTTGTATATTATTCATATCCAGAATGATATCAAGTCCTTAAGCATTATTTTTAATCATCAAATGAAAATTAGTCGTGAATGGATACGATGTGGAATGAATCTTATCGCGTTCGTGGAGACGGTAGTCCGTACGTACGCACGAGCGACAATATCATTATTTTGATATTAAAATAATATATAATTGGATGTTGTATCATATATAAAGAATAATTATCATGTTATATTTATTATTTAAATGAATTACAAATTATTATTATACCCATCCAAATAATAATGTATTGAATAACAATTACACCACGACGTGGAGACAGTAAGCCGTACGTACGCACGTATGGTGACATGTCATCCAAGGGATGGATAGAACACTGAATATGGTTGTACCATATTTATAATAACATCACAGTATATATAATATACTGGATTTATTATTTTATAATGGAAATAAAAAATAAATAATAAGTGGAAGAAGAAAGGAACTTGAAAGAGGGTGGTGAAAACATTACCTCTTCTTCGGGTTCTTCCTTTTGATTTGATCAAAAGTGCTCCTTAAGTTGGATTTGTGACTAAAGGAATGCCTCTAGGATGAATTGATGGAAGTTTAGAGGATATTTGGGCAGGGGTTGGCTGAACCAAAAGGCTTTTAAGGTATGAATTTGAGAGAAGGGGGAGTGCCCTTTTGTAAGAGGGGTGAGGGGCACCTTAGGAAAAAATTAAAATATTATTTTGTAATAAATTCATATTCGATTTATAATGGATACAAAGGGGATTATTTAAAGGTCAAGGTGGGTATAGGTCAAAAAAAACTCAGAAAATAAATTTTAGATAGGTTTGGGTCACTATATTAACTTTATCTTTTTGATTTAACGCTTAGTTAAATAGTTTTACATTTACCATGTCTCTTTGTATTTTTATATTATATAATCAATCAACTTACTATAAACTTCCAAGAGACCTCCAAGTGGTCCATTAATAATAAAACTATCATTATATAAGTCCTTTGTCCGAACCTTATATTTTTAGGAATAGAATATCAATTAATAATATAATAGTTGTTTTAAAAACTCTTTTATGTCAATTTTGACACTATTTAATAATTGACTTTTTTAAAGTCTTAAAAACTTTATTAATTCAAAAAAAATTCATTTATGCAATAATAATATGTCATATTAACCAATAAAATTTTTTTATGTCATCAAAACATTCAAATTATATTTTTTTTAACATTTATAATACCAATTATTTGATTCTTTCATTAATAAGGAAAATAATGCATCATTATTGTGTCATAAATAAATTTAATTATTAAATGTCTAAAAATTATAAATAAAATAAAATTATGTAGGAAATTGTTTTATATTTATAATGAATATTTATAGTAAAAAATATAACATATATAACCCTATGTAAAAATTGTTTTTCTAAAAGATATATGCTTATGTCATTTTTGTATTTACTTTAACTTAATTAATATAAAGTGTCATTATCACTTACAAGTGGATCCATGGGGTCCCAAAATAGACCCAAATATGCCCATGGTCAAAAATGTATCAACCAATAGGGATAGGACACGTTTTAGGGTGATTTATTATTATTATAATATTATTTGTTTACCCTTATTTACTGAATTTACCTTTTAACCATGGTAAATAAAATATTTACCGAAGTAATTATTCAAAATGTCTAAAAATAAAAGTTACCTATTTACACAATTTGGACCTCCTAATTATAAATATGGAATTCATTTTTCTAAATTCAAAACACATAAGTGGTAGAAATTAATTTAAAATTAATTCCTGCTGTCAAAACAAAAAAGCCTGTTTTAAGAAATAATAACTATCAAAAGATTGACACTTGTTTATGGCCTGTTTAAATGTAAAATTACGTCCAATGAAAAAAATTGTATTAAATGGTAAAAATATATTCTAAATATACTTTAAAACTACTCAAATTCATAATTTATCACTATTAATTATTTTGATTAAAAAAGTTGTTTTTAATTAAAATTTAGTAATTTTCACTATTCATCAAAATATGAAAGTTATCAGAAATGTACTAAAAATTCACCCTAAGATAATTTCAATATACTGAATCCAAAAATTAAGTCCATTTTGAAAGATAAAATGTATAAAATTTCAAATAGTGAGTATTACTATTTATAACGGCTAGTTTGATTGGTTGTGGTGTGTGTTAGAACTCGAAGTTGCGTACAACACACACTACTGTATTATCCAAAGAGAAATGTACCATGGAAGCTTGTGGTGTTATAGTCCTGCCTTTAGTAGGCCTCAGGTTAAAAACTATAACTAAGGGTATAAAAATCTCATGAAATGGGAGGAATTACAATATATAACGAAATATTTTTAGGTCCAAAAGGGGAATAGATACCCTGAGAGGGGGGGGGGGTGAATTAGGGTATGGATATTCTTTTCCATAAATAATTTCTGCTCCACTAGATCTTTACCTCTTTATCACAAGGGACAGTTTTTTTGCACTAGCATGTTTTTCATGATCACTTATTTTCTTCTTTATCTGATGTTGATGCTTTGGATGCAATGTAAGGAAGCAAGCAGGTAGAAACATAGATTTTTACTTGGTTCACCCTCACTGGGCTACATACAAGGATCATAAAACGACGATGTTCCATTGTACCAAATCAACTAAAGATCATTGAAAATAATGTTTAGGCTATATCAATTCTATGCCCAGGCTCACTATATTTACAATGTTTATGGTTAGCTCACTACTTCCCCAAGGGTCACTCCCTATTTCTATCTATATGGATCACTGCCAGTAGAAAGGATAACCTAATTCCTCTTCCTTTGTTCACTGCACTTGGAAGGGATCCACTCCTAGTTTATGGACTTGTAGGTCCGTTCATTATCACTAATGAATACATCCTAAATTATATATAGATTCTCTGTTGAAGTAAAAATTTCATCCACTGATGAATACCTTTTTTCCAATGATCACTGGACAACAGTCTTTGTAAATACCTTCGCAGATATCCCTACTTCACAAAGATCCTAATTTTGCAAACCTCAAACAAGACTTCGTGAAGTCCCTGCCTCTTCCCAAAGCACACACCTTCATAGATCTCACTACTTCGTAGAGCACATTACTTCACAGAGATCAAGCCTTCATAGAGATTAGGCCATCGCAGAGCTCAGGCCTTCATAAAGTGACTTCTCTAGAAAAGTTCACTGATCCAATGTGGAACACACCTCTTTCATGGATCTAGATTAGCCGCCGCGAAGCTCATCCATTTATTGAAGAACACTACCTCTGTGAACCTCCTTTGGGATTCGAGAGCTACAAATTTTTCTTGGAAAACTCTCTACTTATCTTGAGGGGGTTGAGGACTATTTATAGGATATTTCACTAACTCAAGAACCTTCCTCATGAAGTCATCACCACATCATCTCAAATCACAAAGATCTTAAATTTCCGTTGAAATTCACTCTGTTTCACAAAGCACCATGGAAATTTTCCGGATTTGCAAAGCTCGTCATAATCGCAAAGCATTTCGTCAAATCCTTTGAACCACTATAATGATCCTTCTTCCTTTACACTGCCAAAATGCTTCTTCTTCCTTTGCACCATCACGATGCTCCTTCTTCCTTTGCGCTGCAAAGCTTACTTGCAAAGCTCTTCACCTCTGCCATTCGCGAAGCTCGTCGTAATAAAAAATAACATCATCAAAATCCTTTATATCTTTACAAAATCCAATTAACAAAGCCTATATTCACAAAACTCATGCCTTTTCCATATTTTGATGAGATCTTCAAGGAAATCTAATTTTCGCGATGCACATCAAACTCCAAATTTTGGACCCCAATTTTTTTTCAAACACTGGAAAACGACACCACCTTATATATGTTGTTTTGTACCGCCTCCAGATCATCTCTTCATTTTTCATGGTTCTATGTCAACATGGATTGTCAACAAAATATCTGGAACTCGACAATTCACCCTGAAAACCTGCATTTTGAACAAACACATCCAACCTAAAAATGCTACAATGTTACCTTGAGGGATTTTTTCACAAAAAATATTACCAGGAGATAAGATACATCATCCACAAAAAACTCCAATAAATAATATAAAAAGAACCTAAAACCATCCCACAATACATTTATAAATAAAACCGATGCATATAAAAGTCTTAAAAATTAAATACCTAAAAGAAAATCTAAAGTATCGCCACAAAAACTATCCAAAGGTTTGATCTAGTAATGTCCAACATGGTCTATGTAATCATACTAGAAACCAAAAAACAATTTATATACGTAGGGTGAGCATACTAGTATATTAAGTAGGAAAACCAAAAGTATCTCATGCACATGTGAAATAAACATACTAATGAACCCATGATAAAATAAACAAACAAAACAACTCCTATACAAGTATACTAACCAAACCCAAACTCACCAAGATATGGAAAATAAATAGCACAAGTCAAATAGTATAATGTAATAAGAATCACAATGATAAGGGTACCCCACAACACTTTCTTGTTGGTATGACTCTCTCACACCCCAATGTCATACATCATGATGCTCCCATGTCTTTCATATACCACACCACCCCACAAGAACAACCACATCACCTCACACCTGTAGACACCTGGGATCACCTCCCCACAAGCATGACCACATCACATCTCGCTAGAAAACTCAATGGACATCACATCACAACCACTACCATAACTGGAGTATTAGGGTATGGTGAACATGTAGGACATAAACCTCATGACCTCCTCTAAGCATGCATGACCCCCACTATAGCTTCCCCACAATCATGGTCATATCTCACCCAAAAACACCTGATCCATTACATCTCACACGAAAACACCAGGGCTATCAAAACCACCATATAATGCACTAATAGATCTCTGATCATCACAGTCTGTTCAATACCTACTTATTTTATAAGAGAGAGTGGGTACCTAGCCATCTGTACTCCTCACCAAATGCCAAGAAACACCCCCATGTGACTATGTAGGTGTCAGAACATAGTTCTTGATGAGGGTGGGATGTGTATAGAAATTACAAGAATATACAAGTATATACATATAACCACACACAAGCCCAACCTATGGGTTCAAAACAAAACAATAACCAACTCACAACATCATCACTTTTGCTGCCACCTATAAATGGAGAAAAACCACACCACAATCCACAATTCACATTTCCAACCAATTCCAATTATCCATCAAATTCATTTCATTATTTATTTTTGGTTGGAGTAGTTTACTCAAGAGGGGAGGGGTGAATTGAGTAACTATAAAAATTTCTGTTACAAAAATATTATTTTAAAAGAAATGGTTTTCCCTAAAAATAGATACAGCCCAATTAATAAAGGTTATACTGTTATAAGAGTTTGATTGTATAAATAACTTCTTAGAAGATTGATTAATTCTCATTAATCTTAATATGTATTATTAATATTACATTTGAAGTTATCCTACTAAGACAAATCAGTTATAACTTCTTTCCAAGACTAACTATCAAAGTGAAATTAGAGTTTTCTGGATTATGCAATAAAGAAGTAAAGCAGAGAAGACTAAATTTAAATAGCACAACGGATATAAAACAAGTGGTTCAGTCTCAAGTCGAGACCTAATCCACTCCACTTGATGATCACCTACCAATAAGTAGTTTATATAAATAAACTTTGATCTACACCCTGGATCGGGGTTAACAATAGTACACAGACTGTCCAGGTCACACAGGGACCTCTTCCGCAGTTTTTGTGGGTAAAAAAAATAATAATAACCAGGCCACACATGGACCTCTTCCATAGTTATCATGGGTAAAAAAAAGTATAAATATTTTTGTGTAAGGATTTAGAAATCCTTCAGTTTAGTACAGGAGTCAGTGTGTGTATGGAATATACAGAGTACACACACTGCTCAAAAGTAAGTAAAAGAATCACTGAGAGAGAGTAGATATGAGTTTAGAATTCTCTAGTGATTTGAAGTGCAGCTTTGGACTCCTTTGATTAAACAGAAATGCTTCTGAGTCCTTCTCTGGTTTTTGTCTTGAAAAAAAGAGTGTCGTAATCCAGCTTGTGTTCTTCACGAGCTTTGATAATGTAAATGTGTTCTATGGATTCCAGTGTACTTCATATGTTATTTAGCAGTGTCGGATTGCATGTATGAGACAATGATTTCTTTGAAAATCTTGCAATGTGTTCTTTGTGGTCATGCTCACAGGCTTGTTTTTTGTTCAGTATCACGCGCTATGGTTGCTGGGAACTCTCCACTCTTTATCTTCGAATGCATGTGTTTTAGCCGATAGGTTCCATGTGTTTCTTACCTCGTACCTCATACTATTTCTATAAAGAAACATTAATTATGTTAGTGCATTAAAGGCATCGAATATGACCATTAAACATTAAATTTAAAGACGAAAAAACAGTTTAAGAAACGGTGTCACATTATGTTATGCAAATGGTGTCTCCTTCACACAGTGTCTGAGTGTTGGGGTCTGAGTATCACAGTGTCTTGTTCATGGTGTCTGAGTTTCATGGTGTCTGAGTGTCACAGTGTCTTCTTCACGGTGTCTTGCTTATGGTGTCTGGCTTAAAGTGTCTTGATCATGGTGTCTTGCTCACGATGTCTTGCTCACAGTGTCTTGTTCACTGTGTCTGGATTATAGTGTCTTGCTCACGATGTCTTTCTCACGGTGTCTGGTTTACTATGTCAAGCTTCACGGTGTCTTGTACTTAGGAAAATAATAGTATTCAGACTTAAACAGTAATATTCATGAAATGGATTGATCTTAACCATTATAAAGCATGAGTGAATTTGAAACATAAATACACATGATTGGATATAATTTAGGAGTTAACTAGGTTGAATAAGATTTGTGATCAGTGATGATATTTTTGATCATTAAAACATGATTAATACATGAGGAGTCCAGCAATATCCCCCCTTTTGATGGTCACAAATCATTCATAGTTAAAGTGTAAATTAGATGCAACTATAGAGAAAATAACATATAGAAACTTTATACAGAAACTTATCACCCTTTTGGGATTATCAAAAAGTGGAAATAAGATAGGGTAAACAGTTCACATGCCATTAAGAGTAAACAGTTCAGTACAAAATAAACAGAGATACAAAAACAATGACATCCCCATCAAAAAAAGGAGTAAGCACTGATCTTCTTTAGGGATTGGCCTTCTCTTTGCATTTATCAATAGAATAAGAGGAAGCCATAGGGGCAGTGGTTGATATAGAAGAAGGTAGAGAGGTGGTAGATAGGGAGGGTAAAGGGAGACCTTCAAAGACTGAGGGAGCCAAGGTAGGAGCAGTAGAAGATCGAGGTAGTTGCTAATCAAGAATGGCAGGCCTGATCTGACTGAGAGCTTGGCCAACAGACATGGTAGTTGAGGCTAAGGCAGAAGTGAAAGTAGGCAGTCTAGGTTTGAGAGGTGCAGCTTCTAGAGAAACAATTGCTGTACTCTGGACATGAAGATAAGGTCTCAGAATTTTGATGAAGTCTGCAATAATATCTCCACCATACTGCATGGATTTTTCAAAGCCATCTTTGTTTTCCATGAACTTGTCCAATAATCTGGTAAACTCGGTGAGCTTCTGGACTTGGTTTTTGAAGGATTGAGTTACAGGAGGAATTCACAGATTCTCTACAAGGTATTTGAAGTGGTTGGTCATATCAGTCTTGTAGAAAATTCAGTTGAAATATAAATCCAATTTCTTACATTTCTCCTACTGGGAATCATTTGCAATCTTGGAATGAATTTTCACAAGGTCAAGTACACTATCATTGTTATTGACAACTTCAGAGAAAGAGGCCACATTAAATCCACTGAAATCATTCTAAATCTCTTCTTGGACTATAGATCTGAGTAAAGTACTATCCAAGGAAGGTGTAGAGGATTCACCAGAGGTATTAGAAGCTTTGATGGCTATTGTGAAAGATTTGAGATGATTAAGTACCTTTTGAAGACAACCAGTGTACTCATCAGTGAGTTTATTCAGGTTCACCACAAGCTCTCTCATTTCCTTCCACAACTGTTTGTGCCTTTCTGCAATCTTTTCATCAAAGGATAACAGATAAGGGTTAATCTGAGACACAATATCTTGAGAGATTTGAGAAACAGTGGGTTCTAGAGGAGCAGTAGCAGGCTCTGATCTTAAATGCAGCTCTATCTCCATGTCTTCTACCATGCTTCTCAAGGTTGTGACTTCATTACTGAGAAACTTATTTTCAACTCGTACTTCTTGGATTTCATGGAGCATCTTTGGTTGGATTTTCCATATAATTTTCTCCAAAATCAGGGAGGTATCTCTCTCACTCAGATTTGTCACAGGATGAGGTTGGGATTTCATAAGCTTCTCAACTCCAGATAAGATAGTATCTCCAAAATCCTTCAAACCATCATTACTGAAAAAAGATAGCTATTCAAGTAAAGGTTCAGGTGTAGGAATTGGTACAAGGGAAGGTTCAGGTTCAGGTTCCTTCTTAGGGGAAAATATTGAAACTGACTTCAACTGAAACATGGAAGAGAGATCAAGCCTGGTTGTAGTAACCTGCTGAGACTCACTCACATCATAAAAACTAGGAAATTTGTACTGAGTGTCCACAGGACTTGACTCAGCTGGATGTGATGATTCATCAGACTCAAGATTTTGGGTTTCCTCCCCCTCAACAGGTGCTTCCTTTTCAGGACTGAGAGGCTCAAGATCTTGGTCTAAATCCACAGTTTTATATCTAAGTTCCTCATTCATCTCTTGTCTAGCCAGCTGAAAGGATATCTCCATCCTCTCTTCAGCAGAGGGTATTATTTCAGGAACATGTTGTTCCTCAGGGAGTTCTTCCAGATTTTCTTCTTGCATAACAGGGAGTTCTTTTAAATTTACTTCTTGTACACCATGGATTTCTTCTAGAACAGGATCTTCCATGATTTTCTACTCAGATTCTGTCACCACTAATTCTTTTTCAGCCTCATGTTGGATTTACAGAGTGACATCTTCACTAGGGGTAGGGACTTCTTCTTCAAGAACAATAGGAGAAACAATGATCCTTTCTTCTTCAACAATAACTTCTTCCCTATTGGGTACTTCAGCCTCTTGTTTTGCTTCTTCTGAATACTCACCAAGTTCATATGGTTCTAAAACAGGATCAGAAATGTCTTTTAGCCTTGATGGATAATCCATAGGATTAAACTTCTCATAAATCTTATCGTTGTCTTCCACCCATTCCTTTTTCCAAGGATTCCAGTTTATCTTTATTATCCTGATTGTGTATTTAGAGAGATAGTATTCGCAGTCTATAAGAACTTATTCATTAGGTCCAACTACACCTTTTTCAACAAGCATGGCTAATATCATCTAAGAGTAGAACAGAGAGGTGTACTTGGATGTAACCTTGATCAAATCACACATATGGTGAATTATGTACTTTCACAGGTTGATCTTGTATCCATTCTTCATAAGATGAATCAAAAACACATCTTGATACTTTAATACAGCAAAGTCACCTTTCCTTGGACTAACCATATTTTGATAAAACTTAAATAGAAGGCTTGTTTCTGCATCAATTTTAGCAGCAATGACCCTTCTCTTGGTGCCATTTCTGGTTAGGGTTTTCAGAGCATCTTCAAGATAAAATAAATCAGTTGTAGGTGGAGGTTCTCTCTGATAATCACCAAAAATTACATTGTGAGGTATCCTAAGGAATTAATCCCATAACCTCGATGAGAATAAGAATATTTGGCCATTAATCTAGCTCCTCACAACATAACTTTTACCAGAGTCAAAAGAAAACTGTGCGTACTGGAAGAACTGATCTACTAGCCTAGGATAGATGGGTTTGTTTTCCCTTGAGAACCATTCTAACCAGCCTTGTTCTTTTAACACTTTCAAGACTAGAAATTTTCTAGATAAAATCCATTCAGGGAAAATTTCTTTCTCAGGAACAACACTTAGATTTACCAAGTTTGGATTCAGAGGCCCTTTGGGTGTCAACTTGGGTTCTATCTTCTTCTACTTCGAGCGACGCTTCTCAGGTGTGGATGACGATGAACGTTTCATTCTTGGCATCCACTAAAGGTTCGAGAGAGAGAGAAAAATAGAAGGGATCTCAAGGTTTAAAGGGTTCGAAACTAGAGAGAGTCTGAGTGAAACTTTTTGTTTTATCATTTGGGAATTACAATCGTCACAAAAATAAAAATGCGGGAAAGTAAAAGAGGTGAAATAAAAATTACCGTGATACGGGTTTAAAGAAAATCAGAAATAATTTTCACAGTGAGATAGTAAGTAGTCATCATGGTGAGACAATGAGTGAACTTCATGGTGATACAATGAGTGAACGTCATGGTGAGACAGTGAGTGAACTTTCCAGTGCGCGTTACGGTGAGACAGTAAGTGTCAGACCATAAGTACAAAGTGCTAACAGTGAGATCGTAAACATGAGAGACAATAACTGAGAAACCATAATCATGAAACAGTAAAGTAAAACATCGTAGAATATTGAACAGTAAGACAAGTAAGATATCTATTTGAGATTTATCATGCCAAGATCATGTATGATGTAGTCTATTCTCTCAGAATTTAATGGTTTAGTGAATATATCAGCAAGTTGATATTCAGTACCAATTAATTCCAAGGTGATATCACCTTTTTGATAATGATCTCTCAAAAAGTGATGTCTTACATCAATGTGTTTTATTCTATAATGTGAAACATGATTTTTTGAGATGTTAATAGCACTTGTGTTGTAACAATTTATTGGTACATGTCTGAATTGATATCCATAATATAGTAATGTGCGTTTCATCTACAAAATTTGGGCACAACAACTAACAACAACTATGTATTCAGCTTCTGTAGTAGATAATGCAACAGAATTTTATTTCTTACTACACCATGATACTAGTGACTTGATTAAAAGGTGACATGTTCCAGAGGTTCTCTTTCTATCTAAGTTACAGCCACCAAAGTCAGCATCAGAATAACTAACTAGATAAAATGATTTTCCTTTAGGATAGAACAATCCTAGATTGGGTGTATGCTTGAGGTATTTGAAAATTATATTTATAACATTTAAATGAGATTCTTTAGTATTTACTTGAAAATGAGCACACATACACACACTAAACATAATATCCGAACGACTAGCAGTTAAGTAGAGTAAACTTTCAATCATTCCTCTATAAGTGGTTTGATCAACAGATTTTCCATCTTCATCAAGATCCAACTTATAGGTGGTACTCATGGGAGTGTCACTACTTTTAGTGCTATCCAATACAAAACATTTTATAATATCTCTAGTGTATTTAATTTGATTTAAAACAATTACATCATTATTTTGAAAGAATTGAAATCCAAGAAAGAATTTTAGCTCACCCATTAAACTCATTTCAAATTCGTTTTGCATCATTTTAGAAAAATCAATACATAATGAATTTTTTGAAGATCCAAAAATAATATGATCTACATAGATTTGAAAAACTAAAACATCATTAGAAATTCATTTTATAAAGAGGTTAGGATCAGTTATTCCATTTGTAAAACCTTTGGAAGTAAGAAAAGTACTCAATCTGTCATACCAAGCTCTTGGAGATTATTTTAAACCATATAAAGCTTTTGATAGTTTGAAAATATGATTGGGAAAATGAGGATTTGTAAATCTAGGGGTTTGTTCAATAAAGACATCCTCAGATATATACCCATTTAAGAATGCACTCTTAACATCCATTTAATATAGTTTGAAATTCAGATTTGAAACATAAGCAAGTAGGATTCTGATGGCTTTAATTCTAGCCACTGGAGAAAAGGTATCCTCATAGTCAATTCCTTCTTCTTTACTATATCCTTGTGAAACTAATCTATCCTTGTTCCTAACTATATTTCCAGCTTTATCTACCTTATTTCTAAACACCCATTTAGTGCCTATGATGAAAGTGTCCTTGTGTCTTTTAACAAGTTTCCAAACTTTGTTTCTTTGAAACTGATTAAGTTCTTATTGCATATACATTACCCAAAATTCTTCATTGATGAAATCATCAATGTTTCTAGGTTCAAGTTGTGACAAGAAGGATTGATGTTCAACCTGATTTCTAAGAGAAGCTCTAGTTTGTGTTCCTTTCTCTAAGTCTCCTACAACAACATCTAAGGGATGGTTTTTAAGGGTTCTAACCTTTATAGAAAAAGAGGGACTTGTGATTTCAGGTTCATAAATAGATTCAGGTTCATTATGACTCAATTGTAGAGAATTTCCAGAATTGGAAGTTTTCACAGATTCTTTCACAGAGGAATTTGAGGAATTTGAGTTGATGTTCAGATTTGATACATCATCCTCCAGATTTTTTAGGATGGTTCTAGGCTCATGTGGATCTGTTTCATCAAACTTGATATGAACAGATTCTTCCACACATTTAGTTCTCTTATTGAATACTCTAAAATATTTACTTAAAATTGAGTAACCTAGGAAAATTCCTTTATCACTTTTGGATAAAAATTTGTCAATATTATCCTTAGTGTTGAGAATAAAGACTTTGCAACCAAAAACTCTAAAGTAATTAACCTTAGGCTTCCTATTTTTCTAGAGTTCATACGGGGTATTTTTGAGAATTGGTCTAATCAAGACTCTATTGATTATGTAGCATGTTGTATTAACAGCTTTAACCCAAAAGTAAATAGGTAAGTCATATTCACTAAGCATTGTTCTAGAAATTTCTTGTAGGGTTCTATTTCTTCTTTCTACAACACCATTCTACTGAGGTGTTCTAGGGGCATAGAAATTGTGACTATAACCATTTTGTGAGAAAAAGGATTCAAACTCTTGATTTTCAAACTCACAGCCATGATCACTTCTTAAAGATTTAATTTTAATGTCACAATGATTTTCTACAAACTTGGCATACTTAGTAAAATAAGAGCAGGCTTCACTTTTGTGAGCCATGAAGAAGTTCCAGGTATATCTAGAAAAATCATCTACCAAAACATAAACATAACACTTCCTATTTAAACTACAAACTCTAGATGGTACAAAAAAATCCATGTGAACCAATTCGAGAGGTTGAGAAGTAGAAACTTCTTTCTTTGATTTGAAAGAGATTTTGTGTTGTTTTCCCTTTTGACAAGGATTACACACTTTGTCATGTGGAAACTCATGTTTGGGTAAGTCTTTAACTAGGCCTTTTCTAGTTAGCTTTCTAAGGGAGTGAACATTACGGTGTCCTAGTCTCCTATTCCAGAGCCAAGAATCTTTATGAAATACACTTAAGCATGAAACATTTTGAGAAGTTAAGGAATTTATGTTAACAGAATAAACGTTCTCATTCCTTGATGCAGAAAATACTAATTCATCTTTAGAATTAAAGACATTACATGCATCATTTTCAAATTTAACATGATATCCATCATCACATAATTGTGAGATACTAAGCATATTATATTTTAAGCCATTAACAAACAATACTTTAGAAATTAAAATCGAATCAGAGTTACCAATCTGGCCTAATCCAATGATCTTCCCTTTGGCATTCTCACCAAATGTGATATGTCCTCCATATACTTTTATCAGGTTCTTGAAGCATGAGTAGTCACCTGTCATGTTCCTTAAACATCCAATGTCCAAGTACCATAGATTCTTATAGGATCCCTTTAATTAGCTTTCCTATAACATGATTAAGCAAAGACAGATTTTGGTACCCATACTTGTTTGTGTCCAGTAACATTAGTAATAAGTGCTTTAGGAACCCATATTTGTCTCATAGGTTTCTTATAAGAATTATGTAAAGTGTTTGAAAAATAAACTGTATTTGGTCCAAAAAAACTTAAAACAGTAGAGTATGTATCATGACTTGAACTAGTTGAGCTGTGTCTAGAAATGGGAACAAAATTATATGTCCTAGACTTGGAAATAAAATTCATTCTACCAAGGTTTCTTTTACCAGGTTGATAACCAATGCCAGTATTGTATTTAGGGGCAATTTTTTCCTAGCATTTGGGTAAGGGTATTTTTCCCATTAGTAAACTTTTCTAAGTCACTTTTTAATTTCTCATTAGACATTTTTAATTCATTGTTTTCTTTGAGCAGTTGAGCATTTTTCTTCTTTTCAGTAGTAAGTTCAGATTTGACATTTATAGTTCGAGCATGCTGTTTCTTCAATGATTTATATTTATCTTTTAATTCATTTCATGTCTCTTAAATCATGTTACATTATTCAAACATTTCTTCATTAGTCATATTTTTAGAGTCACTTTTCTCTTCAGAATAGTATGAATTATGTACAGAAGAGTTCAGTTTTACCTCAGATGTGTTATTCATAAAACACATATTGGATTTATTATCCTATTCATCATGTGATGTCTCTGAGTCACTTGAACTATCCTCAAAGGCACTCCAAGTTTCCTTCATTTTATTTTTGTACTTCTTATCCTTATCCTCATATTTCTTCTTATACTTGAGATTTGGACAATCAACCTTTATATGTCCTTTGCACTTACATTCATAGAATACAATTTCATCAGTTTTGTCATTTCTTTTCCAGTCCTTTTTCCAGTTTCCTTTTGGATCATACTTGCCCTTGAAGTTAGGATTTTTGAAAAAGTTCTTCTTCTTGTAAAATCATTTGAATATTTTGGCCAGTTGAGCCATCTCCTCATTACTGTCAGGTGATGATTGTTCAGTGGTGTAACTTTCTACAGAAGCTTCTGATTTCCATTTGTCATTGTGCTTTGAGAAGGTGGTCTTGAATGCTACAAATTTCCTCTTTGGTTTATCCTCCTCTTCTTTATTGATTTTCATCTCTTCCTCATACATCATCAGTTTCCCAATGAGTTCTTTTATAGGTAGATTTTTGATGTTGCACGGTTCTCTAATTGAGACAGAGGTTCCCCTCCATCTGTTAGGTAGACATATAAGGATTCTCATGATCTGTTCTTTGGCAGTGACTTATCTTCCTAGAGAAATAATTGTGTTGACAATCTCATTGAACCTGAGATACATGTCAGAAATAGGCTCATCAGGTTTCATTTTAAAATTATCATATTTTATAGTATAAGTATTAAGTCTCATTTCCTTTACACTAGATGTTCCTTCATGTGAGATAGACAAGGTATCCCAAATTTTATGGGCAGTTTTACAAGCAGAAATCCAATTAAATTTTTCATCTCCTAAGGACAGTATAAAGAATTCATGGATTTTCAATTGTTATTGTAAGAAAGTTTGGTAGGTTCATCCCATGTAATTCTACCAGTCACAGGGATTTTGTATTCATCTATAATGGATGACTAAATTTCAAAGCTCATACTCTCTAGATTCATTTTCATTTTAATTTTCCATTGATCATAGTTGGTTCCATTAAAGAATGGTGGTCTATTGGTTACAACACCTTCCAATCTATTATCCATACTAACAAATAATTTAAAAGAGCTATAAATTTAGAATTAACAGAAATTTAAAGACTTTTAAAGTACAACTACAATCACAGTTGAGTAAGATTACACAGAGTCCTAATAAAGAAACCTATGATACCAAATGTTGGTCGGAGTAGTTTACTCAAGAGGGGAGGGGTGAATTGAGTAACTATAAAAATTTCTGTTACAAAAATATTATTTTAAAATAAATGGTTTTCCCCAAAAATAGATACAACCCAGTTAATCAAGGTTATACTATTATAAGAGTTTGAATGTTTAAATAACTTCTTAGAATATTTATTAATTCTCATTAATCTTAATATGTATTATTAATATTTATTTTGAAGTTATCATACTAATAAAAATCAATTATAAATTCTTTCCAAGACTAACTATCAAAGTGAAATTAGAGTTTTCTGGATTATGCAATAAAGCAGTAAAGCAGATAAGACTAAATTTAAATAGCACAACAGATATAAAACAAGTGGTTCAGTCTCAAGATGAGACCTAATCCACTACACTTGGGGATCAACTTCCACCAATAAGTTTATATAAATAAACTTTGATCCACACCTTGGATCGGGGTTAACAAAAGTACACAGACTGTCCAGGTCACACAGGGACCTCTTCCACAGTTTTTGTGGGTAAACAAAAATAATAACCAGGCCACACAGGGACCTCTTCTATAGTTTTCATGGGTAAACAAAAGTATAAAGAGTTTGGTTTAAGGAATTATAAATCCTTCAGTTTAGCACATGAGTCAACGTGTGTATAGAATATACAAAGTACACACACTGCTCAAAAGTAAGTAAATGAATCACTGAGAGAGAGTAGATATGAGTTTAGAATGCTCTAGTGATTTGAATTGCAACTCTGGAATCCTTTGATTAAACATAAATTCTTCTGAGTCCTTCTTTGGTTTTTGTCTTGAAAAAAGAGTGTCGTAATCCATCTTGTGTTCTTCACGAGCTTTGATAATGTAAAGGTGTTCTCTGGATTCTAGTGTACTTCGTATGTTCTTCAGTAGTGTCGGATTGCATGTATGATACAATGATTTCTTTGAAAATCTTTCAATTTGTTCTTCACGGTCATTCTCACAGGATTGTTTTTCTTTTAGTATTGCGCGCTATGGTTGTTGGTCACTCTCCACTCTTTATCTTTGAATGCATGTGTTTTAGCTGACAAGTTCCATGTGTTTCATATCTCGTACCTTGTACTATGTCTAAAAAGAAACATTAATTATGTTAGTGCATTAAAGGCATCAAATATGACCGTTAAACATTAAATTGAAATACGAAAAAATAGTTTAAGAAACTATGTCACAATATGTTATGCAAACAATGTCTCCTTCACATGGTGTCTGAGTGTCACGATCTGAGTGTCACGGTGTCTTGTTCACAGTGTCTGAGTGTCACGATGTCTGAGTGTCACGGTGTATTTTTCACGGTGTCTGGGTTACGGTGTCTTGCTCACGGTGTCTTTCTCATAGTGTCTTGATCACAGTGTCTGGCTTACGGTGTCTTGCTCACGATGTCTTGCTCACGGTGCCTGGCTTACTGTGTCAGGCTTCACGGTGTCTTGTACTTAGGCAAATAACTGTATTCAGACTTAAACAGTAATATGCATGAAATGGATTGAGCTTAACCATTAGAAAGAATGAGTGAACTTGAAACATAAATACACATGATTGGATATAATTTAGGAGTTAACTAGGTTGAATAAGATTTGTGATCATTGATGATATTTTTGATCATTAAAACATGATTAATACATGAGGATTCCAACATTTATCATCAACCAAATTTAACCACACAAACCATCATTTATTTATTCATTATCCATTTTCATATCATTAACCAAACCAAGCCTCAGCCATTTCAAAAATTATTAAACAAGTTATTTATTCCATAACTACCTGGGCATCTACCACAAAGAAACCACCACCTCATTGCCCCAAAAGCACGACCAAACAAACCACCCCGCCACCCCAAAAGCACACTAAACAACCACCTCACCTCCACAAAAGCATGACTAACAAACCAAATAACCACCCCAAAAGTACATCCAATAAACCATCATCCCCATATACCCCAACCACACATCACTTTCCCACAAGAACGAACATACATCACAACACATCAAAATACATTTACAGATTTATAAAGGGGATTTTATCACACTCAATTTTATTTTAGGGGTGTTATTACACAAACTATAATCCCAGGGAAACCATTTTATTAGCTAAATATAAGTGGTTATCCAATTTCCATTTTAGAGTGATATCACAAAAATCACAACAAAATTATAAGTCACAACACATATTATCTAGCGCAAAAAAATCCCCCAATGACCATAATCTTCAGTGGGGCATCAAGACCGTACAATTCACAACATCACAAATAATAATAAAGCCGTAAAAACATGTGAATAAAACCCCTTTACCCTTGAATTTTAAATTAACCAATTATTTATCATTGATTAAGCCAACATAATCATCTTCCATAAAAAAAAAAAATCCTCCTCTATGATACATAATAAATAAAAATGATAGATTCCTTACCTCAAAGAAGCTTTCCAACTCATTGTAAACCATAGGGTGAAGATGAAATGCCTAAAAACCACAACCGCACCATGAGATATCATTGATCAACCTATAACACACCCAAAGATCATAAAAACACACGCCAAACACATAACCCAAACCAAACTATACCACTATATTGGAACTCCTAAGAAGAATGAAAGGAAACAGATAAGAACGAGAGGAGAACTCACCACAGATCACTGATGAGAAGATGAGAATCAATCCCCATCGAAAGGAATCCCAAAAAATTGAAGATGGTTCCATTGGATTTCTTGAAATGTGATAAGGTAGTTTTAACCATAGGGTTTGAGGAAACACCCAAGTACTCCAAACTTTATAACTAGATTGCATCGGGTATTTACACGATGTGTACTCCCCTTTCACGTCATGTAATTTTGAAATTTTAAGTTCTGCTGAAAAACACATCATCTCAAAGGATTAATAACCCTAATTATTACATGTAATGAACCAGACCAACACAATATGTGAACCTAACTTTTACATCATGTAAACTTTACGTGACATGTATTTCCTGAAGCAGCTTTTCTGCAACTCCAGCCTCGACCAAAATCTCCTAGAACCTCTCCTGAACACCACCAACCACCAAAAATAGAAAATTAATGGACCAGGAGGTAACATACCATTAAAATTATTATCTAGTAAATTGCTTAAATGATATTTAGTGATATCGAGTATATGAGATCATGAGGACTGTCCCGCCAATAGAAACACAACATATTTCAGGTGTCATTGGTTGTTCCTATCTACAAACATGTGTATTGGTCTCTAGAATTGAGATCATTATCATTGTGTACCATTAGATTATGCACTTTGATGCAAGGAAAAATCCATGACACTGAAGTCATGATGAGGTATCTTGGGTTGGGTGCATCTTTGGTGGCATGACGTTAGTTGAATGATCAAAAAAGTATTTGTCACTTCCGAGTTGAGGAAGAGATATTTCATGGGCCTAGGTTGACTAGTATGATAGTATCTTAATTAAATACTTGACTATAGTAAAATAAAGTAAGTCTATCCTTTAAGGTAATGAAATATATAAAGCAAAAAAAGTATGATGACACAAGTGTGCATCACACTTTATGTGATATCATGAGACAAAGAGATTATATTACACAGAATGTGTTTGTAGGTGGTAGTCGTAGATATGGAATTATTTATATCCTTAGGGTCCATGATGGGTTTCTATAATATGCTCTTGGTCTGTGATTTTGGCTGACTGTTATTGAGATAAGGACCTAGAGGGTCACATACTAAGTGTATCCACAAGTTCCTCCTATTCGGATGAATACGAGTTTAAGATGAAGTTGGCCCAACACGTGGGGGTTGATGAACGTCCAAGTATGATCGATCAAATTTAAAAACAATTAAATTATATTATTCAAGTATTGAATAATTATGATTGAATTTATTTCTCAAGGTATTCACAAGTTTATTGATTATAAAAATTGAACGAGAGAAAATTTATTTTTTCAAATGAAAATAACACGATCAATGTTTGTTAAATTATTTTGGGAGGTTACAGGCTGAGTTAATGGTTCTGATTTTATCAAATAACATGTTAAAGTGTTATAAGTGAGTGGTAAAATATTTGTAACATTTATGACAAGTTTATTAAGTCATAAGTGTGCGCAAAATTCTAAAATTATGGTTATTACTTTCCAAGGACCAAAGTGAAATTTTGGAAAGTATAATCTAGGTATAAAAACTCATTTTAGCCTCTTGAATAGTGAGATTCACCACTTGGACGAATTTATAGAGAGAATATATCTTCTCAATCTCTTAGAGAGAGATTCCGAAGGAAGAACAAGCTTAGAACAATCCCATCTTCTTGGTTGAGTCTGCATTCTTCACACAATCAAAGGGAAATCATAAAGCTCTTCAATTTCTTATGATAGCACTAGGGAATCATAAATTGATGTTCTAGAGATGTGGTGCATGTGTGGAAGATCTATTGGATTCCTAGTTTGGAGCCCTTGAGCCATGAGACATTGATGATGAGTGAATCAAATCATCAGCATCAAATGAACAAGGTAACATTTACGATTTCATTTAATTTTAGGAAAGGGATTTTGTGGATTCAATTCTTTTAACATGAATCCAAACCCAAAATATTAATTGTGTGTCATTTCAGGCTTCCACTATGCTCCAAGTTCCTTCAATTGGCATCATAGAAAACATGAAACTATTTAAGCCGTAAACTTTAAAATTTCAATTAAATTTTCTATGATTCAAAAATAGGGTTTCGATATGGTCAAAATGAAACTACCGATATGTTGATGAGAGTTCATATCCCTAAGATATGACCAAACAAATATCGATGGGGTTTGCATAAATATTGTGACAGAAATTAAAATTTTAGTTTTTTCTTCACTTTAATGGCTACCAGTGTGAGGAATTTTTGGATGGAGCATGATGTGAGTGCGTTTCATGTTAGTTGGATATACCAGAAGCTGGTTGGGGTAGTCCATTGGCAATACAAGCATGCTGTGCAAGCTTAATTAATTTAAGAACAACTAGGGTGGGGGGAGGGAAGAGAAAACTTTCTTTGGAATATTATTAAAAAAACAAAGCTTTCCTTGGAAGATCGATTAAAAAAATGTCAATTTTTTCCTTTGAAGTTTGTTTTAATTAAAAAAAAATTATATATATATATATATATATTATAATTCATTTAAATGGATGACCAACTAGACTTGTCCTGGACCAATATAGCTCAGGTTTGACCAGCCCGAACCATCACTAGTCCTAAATTAATTTACAGGGATCTGAATTAGGTACAAATGGACCCAAAAAATTATAAATATATTTCAGTAATTAATATTAATGGTTTTGAATTTAATAAAATTATTTCAGGTGCTATGAGACATATTGATAATTAATTATAATTATTTTAATTCAAGTTAAAACATTAAAAATTATCTTGAGTTTAATTTTAGAGAATTTAATTTTTATTATGAAATATAATTGTGTGTTGGTTGATCATGAGTTGACACTAACCCATGCATGTTTGGTTTATCATTTATTTAATTTAATTATTTAATATAAGTTTTAAAATATAATAATAATTTTATTTTGATGATCTGTCTATCATACTTCCATTTTTAATTTTTAGAAGGGTCTGCGTGTCCACATTTAAGTGATAAAATATATTTTCACACCCAGAGTTTCCCTCACCCACATGTGAATATACATTAAAAATATTTGAGGAGTTTGTGAAAAAGCAGTTCGAGTCGAGAGCCGACGTAAACCAAAAAAGTGAAGTGCACAAGATTTGTGGGTGCTATAATTTAAGTCAAATATCAACTTAAGGAATTACCCTAGGGTCTCAGTTTATCTATTACTCGCTCAATGGATTAACCAATAGTTAAATTTTCATGATCACATAATTATTTATTTATCTTATCATGTGCATTATTTTTTTTGTGAATGTGTATTTATTACGCACGATCACATAGTATAATAATAAAACATATTGCAAAGACAAAATGAATATGTGTGGTAAATGTTTTCTATTTAAGAGCATGATTAAGTTGTGAATGAGATCACATAGAACAAGTATTCCATATAGAAAAATATTTTATTTTCTGAGATTAAATTTACAAATCCCTCAAAGAAAAATATTAATCTATTAAATAAATTCCATCCTTTGAATTTGTAAAAAACTAATTGTTTGAGGTGCTCATAATCCCTAGTTGAGGGCTCCTCTAACTACGAGGGAGTTCTTATGAGATTGGTGGGTCAACTTAACTAAATTTTTCAGTAAAAGAGTATCCATAGAACAATTTTTTCAACTTTAAAGGTAAAGCATTGAGTAATACAAAGTAATTATTTTCAAGAGATTAGACCCCACTCAATAGATCAAGAATCCATGAGTTAATGAGTTTATCCATTCAAAAGACTACCTTAGACTATTGGAGTAGTTCTGATGCCATAGATCAGGTTATAAAGAGAGGTTTAATGATCCTTGCCACTAGAATACTCAAGTGACTAAGTGTTCTGAATCTAGTAGTTGATGGATCCTAGGATTTGATAAATAGTGGGAGACATTTTAAATTAATAATTTGAAAATTCCTACTGATAATCAAGATAAAGTACTAATCTCCTATGTTTATTTATTATATATCAAATGGAAACCACCACCAATTCAATTTCACTACGATCAATATTGGATAAATAGAATATCCTGACTAGCCATATCTTCCAGGAGTGGTAATGGTGCTTGTGCATAGTACTGCACCAAGAGAGAAAAATTTATGTGTTGGAGCCCCTACTTCTTGCTGAGCCCCCTTAAGAATAAAGAAATATAGATAATGATAAATACAAGAATCATATGGATGATGAACTAATGTTTAATGTTTTATGTTTTCATCTATGTCAAGTGAGCTGTAGAAAATGCATGAGGACAAAGATGCTTTCCAAACATTTTCTTATCTCCAAGATTTATACCAGTAGAGATATCAACAAGAAAGATATAATATATCCAGTGATCTACATATATTCAAGCTAAAAAAGGTAATTAAGAAGGACCTCATGTAATCAAGATGATTAGGTACATTGACAGACTGGAAACCCTTGGGTTAAAACTAAACCAAGAACTAGAAACAGATCTTATTCTTTCTAATTTACCACACAACTTCTTGAATTTAATTTTTAATTATAATATGAATAAAATGAGTAATCCACTCCCATATTTTTTGGATTTAGTTCTCTAATAAGAAAAGGATATGAAGAATTATCACTCTTCGGTCCTTATAGCGAAAAAGAGGAGAAAAGGAAAGACTAAAGTGTCAAGGGATAAGTATAAGTATAAGAAACTGATGTATCTCCCTTACAAGAAGCCAAAAATATATAGAGAGAGAAATGAGAAAGAAGAATTCTGCTTTATATGTGGAAAGAAAGTCCACTGGAAGAAGAATTGAACAATTAGGAAGAATAAGAAAGTTTATGATTCAACTTTAGGTATATTTTTTATTGAATGCAATCAGTCTATTTCTATAAGTTGGGTATTGAATAATGCATGTGGATCACACATTTTTATTCAAATATAGAAACCATGCTGATTCAAGTCGATTGAAAAATGTGAATTAGATATCTGAGTAGAAATTGGTGTGAGAATAGCAGCATTATTAGTGGGATATTATCATCTTACTTTGTATAGTGGAATGGTTCTTGTACTAAATAAAAGTTTTTATGTACCATATGTTATCATAAATATAATATTAGTGTCACGTTTAGACACTATGGGATTTTATTTCAATTTTGGAAATAAAATTTATCTTATATATAAAGATAACATATGTTATGGTATGACACATCTTAACAGTGGGATGTATAAACTTGAACTAGAAAATATAGTTTTAGAAATCAATGAAAAATCCAACGAGAATGACTGATATCCTACCTGCCTATAGAACTTTAGTCTAGGACATGTAAATGAGAATATTTTAACCAAATTACATCAATTTGGTTATTTAGACTCCACTGAGTTAAAACACTTGGATATATTTCATGCTTATTTAAAAGGTAAAATGACCAAAGCACATTTTAGTAGTAAAGGAGAAAGATCCAAACCATCATTGATGGTGGAAATTCACATCCATACTATGTCCCTTTGATGGTGGTACTTCATGACAACTATCCATCCCATTCAACTCACCACCAACCGTTTATTCCAAAGACCATGCCAAAAAAATGAGCCAAACCATTTCAATAAAAAAATATTTTTATTGAAAACATTTCTAAAATATATTTCTATAAATGAAAACCAAACAACCATTTTAAAATCATAATTTTAAAATCATGTAAGTAATTTCAATTTATACAAAACAACTAATTTCTAGAATTTCACAAACCATCATTAAAAAGGGTTTCCATCAAGAATTTCACAAAAATTTCACAATTCAATTCAAGAAATTAAATCAATTTAAAACCAAGCCTTCAAGTTATAATAAGAGGAGTAAATAGTTAATCCACCAACCTCATAAACTTAGGGGAAAATGAAGAATGACAGAAATCCTTCAACAAAATGGGCTGAAACTCAAAAATCCATCCTTATCTCTTGTTACCTATCATCCAAACAATCATAACTCATCATGATTGAAATAAAAAAACATGTATATATCCCCAATATATTATATCCATGAATCCCAAAGAGGGAATAATAAGAAAAATAAGGAAAACCACCAATAAATAGCACTTACCAAGGAACCCGAGCCTCCAACGTACTTCAAATCACCAACAAATTGCTTCTGAATCAAGATGAAGGGTTTCTCCAGCCTTTGGTAAGAAGGAAAATCATGTTACGGTCAGAATAGGGGAAAATAAGAGGTTAAGGGTCCAATTAGGATTATATCCACCATTTAAGGAGGGCCAATACACCACACAATTAGGCCGCACAATTTGGAAAAATGTGCACCAAACGTGAAAGTGATACTACCTTAAGCCACCCCTCACATGATTGGATCATATGGTTAGACAAACCATGTTCCAATCGTGCATTTTCCACCATCTAAATGTGCATGGTTTCTCCTGGGTATCTACACAGTTTGTCCAAATCGTTTCTCAACTGTGTGCTTACCTAATGACCTCTATTTTCCCTTGCACAACTTCATGAAGGTGTTTCATGGTTTCTACTAACCATGATCAAACCGTGAAACTCTATAAAATCCCCCCCCAAAACTTGGAAAAACTCTTCCAAAAATTCAAAAACTTCACCCAATCATTATATTAAACTAAATCACATAAATAAAGGGTTAATTACCTAAAACTGGGTGTGCTACATTATCCCCACCATTAGCCTTCACATCCCTGGAAAGTAGATTACTACCATTATCTTGAAATATGTCAGGACAATTCCTCACCATTTCCTTATTGCACTCCCAAGTTTGTTCCCGAATCCAACCATTTTTCCATAAAACCTGTACTAGACCAATGATTTTCCCACGAAAGACATTCTCTTGCCTATCCACAATCCGTATCGACATATGAACCAATCTAGCATCTGGATATAGGTCAACATGATCCCATTGAATCACATGGTTAGGATCAGGTTGATAATTCTTTAACTGAGATACATAAAACACATTATGCACTGAACTAGACCTTGGTGGAAAAAACAACCGATATGCCACCTCAATAACCCATTAAAGTATCTTAAAAGGGCCTATGTATCAATAAGACAACTTAATTTTCTTGTTAAAATGACAATGCATAATCCTTAGAGATATTCTTAAGAACACATGATCACTCACCTCGAATGAAAAAAATCATCAACAATGACCCAAATATGATTTATGACAACTAGGATCCATCTCCATCCTTTTCCTGATCAACTAAATATTCTCTATTGTCTCTTGCACAAGGTTTGGTACAATCAGTGAAGTCTCACCTATTTCAACCCAACAAAGTGAAGAACAATAGGGATGCCCATACAATGATTCAAAAGCAGCCATATGTATCAAGGCTTGATAACTATTTTTATACAAGAACTCCACTAACGGTATATTCTACTCCCACAAAGCACCAAAATCCATTTCATAAGCTCTAATCATGTGTTCCAAGATTTGTATAATTCTTTCAGATTTTCCATTTGTCTGAGGATGATACACTGTGCTCATGGTAAACTGAGTCCCAATGGTTTTCTATAAGGGTTTCCAAAAATAAGATGTAAACCTTGGATCTCAGTATGATACTATTGAAACTATTTCACCATGCATGTTTACCACTTCTTGGATATATTTTTTGATAAGTCTTCCATTGTTTGAGATTAAAGAATAGGGATGAAATGTGTTGACTTTGTGAGATGATCTACTATCACTCATATGACACCATGTTTCCAATTCATCCTTTATAGACCTGTTACAAAATCCATAGCTATATGCTCCCATTTCCAAATTGGAATTGGAAAATACTGCAACATACCCAATGGTCACTGGTGCTCTCCCTTAACCTGCTGACAGGTGAGTCATCTTATAACAAAATCAACCAATTTTCTTTTTATTATATCCCACAAAAATTGTGATCTCAATGCCTTAAACATCTTATATATTCTAGGATGAACAACCCATCTCGAGTTGTGGTAAACATGAATAATTTTTTCTTGATAATCCAAAGGTACAACCATATAATCTAAAAAACACAACACTAAACTCCCATCAAGATTCATCCCTCAATAGTCTCACCACCATTGAGTTTTTACCTCATAGAAAAAAATTCAGAATTAGATTTATGTGCCTATTTAACCTTCTTAACCAAATCCAAGATAAATGAAACTAGAATGAAAACTGTAACACTACATCAATCTTCACAATCCAAGTGTATGTCAGCTATCACTGACATTAGCTGCCACTGATCTAAAGACTCTTTCACCAACTGACCATATGACTTTCTAATTAATACATCCACCACTGAATTTTCTTTACCCAATGTATACATCAAGTCAAAGTCAAAAATTTGGAGACACTCTATCCACATTATTTGTCTCATATTCAAATCTATTTGTGAGAAAATGTGTTTCATGATATTATGATCTATAAACACTGTAAATTTCTCACCAAAGAGGTAATTAAGCTAAGTCTTCAAATCATGGACTGCAATAGATAATTACGAAATCATGTGTTGGGTAATTATTCTCATGAAACCATAACTACTGTGAGCCACAAGAAACAATATGATCTCTCGGCATGAGAAAAAATTACAACCCTAATCCTGAAGCAACATAATACACCACATATTCTTGTCCTAATTTCAGCAATATCATGATCGATTCCAATGTAAGGAAAAATTTTATCTATTTAAAATAATTCTAGAATTCATTTTCCTATTAGAATGAAACATTTTTCCTTGCCAAATATATCATTAGTGAAGCTAGTCATGAAAAATCACGAACAAAAAATTGGTAATAACCATCTAGAATAAGGAAAATGAATATCTAAAAGACATTATTTGGTGGTTTCCATGATATCACAACCTATATCTTTTATGGATCCAAAGAAACACCTTTTTGAAAGATTACATGTCCAATTAAATGTACCTCTTGTATCCAAAACTCACACTTTGAAATTTTATCATACAAATGATGATCCTGAAAGATAACCAACATTGTCACTAAGTGTTTCTCATGCTCAACCCTTGTCCTTGAATGCACCAATATTTCATCCATAAACACCACAAAAAAGATTCTATACACATTTTAAATATATGATTAATCAATTCCATAAATATTTATGGTGCATTTTTAAGACCAAAAGTCATAACTACATACTCATAATGGATATATATACTCTTCAAAATTGTATTCAGAATATCCTCCTTCCGAACCCACAATTGGTGATATCCTAAACACAATTCAATTTTAGAGAACCACTAGGATCCTATCAATTAATCAAACAGATCATAAATTTATGGAATTGGATACTAATTATTTATCATAACTTGGTTAACCTTTTGATAGTCTACAAAAATCCTAAGAGTTACATCCGCCCTTTTCACAAAGAAAACTGGCGCTGCTTATGGATACGTACTAGGCTAAATGGAACCTTTTATTTCCAAATATTCATACAAGAATTTCAATTATCATAATTCTATTGGTTCCATATGATAATATATAAGTTAAATAGGACTGGTCCCAAGTAATATATCAATCGTAAACTACACTTCTATTGTGGGTGGAAACCCTGATAATTTTTTGGGAAAAACATCAGGATACTGATCAACAATTTTTGGAAAACCACTATCCTTGATCTCATCCACCAATGCCAAATTTAAGGCTACCAATTACTATTAAATTGTTCCAAACGATTGTTCCAACAATCGATGTGAGCTTTGAACATTTTCATCCAATCCATACCAATTATTATGTAATAGACATCCATATCAATCATATAGAAATCCCATATCAATTTATCTCTATCAATAGTTATAGAACATGATTTTAATATAGAGGATCAAAATTCTCTTTGACCAAGAGGAGTTTAAAGTTTTGAAACATAAGGCATTATCTCAACATGAAAACCCAGAAGGTCAAAAAAATAAGAAGCGATAAAGGAATGGGATGAACCCATATCAAACAAAGCTTTCATAAGGGTAGAATTAAAAATAATATTACCTCTCACTATTGATGGTCCAAATTGATCATCCAAAATCATTTTCTCAGCTCCATATAATTTATTACTCACTACACTTTTCTCTTTATTACCCTATTGAGAATGCACTGGTTGAGGAGTCATGGTATTCCTAGAATCACCCTGGATTCCTCAATTCTACTAATAATAACTATTCTACTACCATCATAATATTAAATCATACGATGTATACAAAACATGAGATGTGTCCAGAACACCCAAACTTGGAGCACTATGATAATAGCGATGAAGATTATCCATATGGTTACAATTGATACATGCTCTAGGTGGTGTTGGAAAATCTAGATTCATGTGATCCATAGAACCACATTGAAAACATCCATAATTTATCTTTGGTTTAGGAGAAAGATTCACCGATCCATATGTCTGATTTTGAGTCATACCACTACCTTGGAAATGAGTATCCCTCTTTTTCTTATTCACAACATTATATTTCCCACAATTTACCATAGGTATCAACATTCTTCCTCCACCCATAGTTCACGAGATGTCTCTTTCTGCCATAGTTTCTCTATTGACCATCTCTGTATAATCCATTATAAAAATCACGATAATATTTGGGTGAATTTCTTATCTCAAACCTGATTAAAAAATGTGTGCCTTTAAGGAAATACTTGCAAAAAATTTGGGTGAAAAAATGGACTAAATTTATAAATTTATTTTTATACTCTATCACTATGATGTTCTCTGGCTTCAAGCTAAAAAGTCCATCATTCTAGAAATAATGAATGTTTTAGGATAGAATTTTTTGTTAAAAAATTATTAAAGATCCCCCATGCAATGCCTTGGTCCAACTTATTCTAAACCGCTAAATCCCACCACAAGAATGACATATCCTCCAGTATATACATAACCAAATTGACTTTCAGCTCTGATGGTGTGCCTAAGAAATTGAATATTCAATTCATCATATTCATCCACACCCATACTTTTTTTTAGTTTTGAATAACCCCAAAATATAGGTGGATTTGGTTTTTGGAATTAAACATAATGATCCAATTGCCTTGGTTAATCCCTTTTGTTACCTCTATCAACAGTTGGAAATGCCCAGGCTATAATTTGAATCAGATGTTGGTTCACCTATGGCTCAGGGGAAACCACATTCTCAATAGCCTCTTCTAGTTGGTTTCTATGATGCCTAATCAATACCATTATCTATAATGAAAACAAAAATCAATTTAGTCTCACTCTATATCAACTAAATTATTAACTATTTAAAATTTTAAAAATCACACAAATCACAACAAGGATTTCCCAAATTCCACATTTTTACACTTTCAAACCATTTTTGAAAATCCCACCATGCTTTTGAAAATCAAACCATTTTTAATTGTTTTAATAAATCAATTTTTTTTCACTAAATCATAAATCATTACTCAAAATGAATTATGAAATTACAGTGGGAAGTCATTTATATCAATGAAGGTCATGTTATTCTCACCAGATAAACCCATGATAATGAGATAAAAACACCTAGAAGTGTCTCAAAACACTTATGTACCCAACTCCCCAATAACTTGAAGTTAAATATAAATAGGTTAGATATGCCTTTTTGTGCTCTATATTCAAAGCTTTGAGAATCCTAATCCTTCCATTCCAACTCAAGGACTAAACCAAAATTATTTTCAACTCCAGAACCAAACAAACAAATAACATTTGTACCAAAAGATATTTGTACATACCAATACTGATACCATTTATAACATCCCACCTCTCACCCATTGGCTTGGGAAGAGTTGAAGGGTGTTAATAGGACTTAGGTGACATAACAAAGACACAAAAGGATGGAAATAAATGCCAAGGTCTTCATAAATAGTTGGGGGATGATTTTTCATTTTAAAATAAAAACAAAAAAAACCAATATAGCTATAGACAAACAACCACTATATGATCCATCAGTACAATGTAATACAACTAAAAGTAAACCCACTGAAAATAAATCCAAACTTTAACCATGAACCATATGAGAATACAAATAAAAAACGAAAACCAACTAGTACCAAAGATAATCAAGACATCAAAAATAAACTACCAACAAGCTCCAAGATCCATGCTCCAACTCAATAATCCATGCCAAAGGTATCATGATGCATCACTAAAGAAATAGGATACATGTCCTTTACCAGTGTCTTAATAAACAATATCTGCAAATTCAATAAAGTTCCCTAGTAGGGGGTGAGTATTAAACTCATTAAGATTTATCCAATGACTTCCCAACTCATTAAACTAGGATAAAACATGTTATCACATTTATATAAAATAATTCAATACAATTTAAAGTATTTATTATCAAATAAAAAACCATTTCTAAGAAAAAAAATTCCTTGGAAAACAGCCAAACAATCCTTTAGAACCATTTCTCAAATCCAATTGGAAAAACCCATTCCATTTATACACACACAACCAAAAACACACACAAACTCAATATTGGTGTTACCATTAATGGTAGAACTTCACATCCATAATCTGTCCCTTTGATGGTGGTACTTCATGACCATTATCCATCCCATTCAACTCACACCCAACCATTTATTACAAATACCATGCCAAATTAAATGAGGAAAACCATTTCAATAAAGTAATATTTTTATTGAAAACAATTATGTAAAATATTTCCATAAATCAAAACCAAAAAAACATTTTAAAATCATAATTTTAAAACCATGTAACCAATTACACTTTCTACAAAACAACCAATTTCCACAATTTCACAAACCATCACAAAAGAGGGTTTCCATAAAGATTTGCACAAAAATTTCACAATTCAATTCAAGAAATTCAATAAATTTGAAATCAATACTTAAAGTTCTAATATGAGGATTCTATAGTAAAGCCACCTACCTTGAAAACTTAGGTGAAAATGAAGAACAACACAAATTCTTCAAAAATCTAGATTGAAACTATAAAAACTATCCTTAGATCTTATTCCCTATCATCAAAACAATCATAAAAAATCATTATTATTATCACACAATATGGATATATCCAAAACGTATTAGATCCATGAATCCATGAGAGTGAAAAAGAAGAAAACTAAGGAAAACCACCAAGAATGGGCACTTACCAAGGAATCTGGGCCTCCAACACACTTAAAATCACCAACAGGTTTCTCCTGGACCAAGAGGAAGGTATCTACAACATTTTAATGGAAATTAAATCTTTTTAGGGTCATACTAGAGGAAAAATTATATTTTAAGGGTCTAATTAATATTAGATCAACAATTTAAGGAGGGCCACCTTAACGCCGCATGTTTAGGCCACACAGTTTAGAAAACTGTGTGCCCATCATGCAAGTGCTACTGACTTAAGCCACCCCTCACATGGTTGGCTTGCATGGTTAGAAAAATCATGTTCCAACCATGTGTTTCTCACCATCTCTACATGGTTTGGCCAAATTTTATGCCAACCGTGTACTTTCCCAGTGACCTCCATTTTCCCTTGCACGGTTTCCTGGAGGTGTTTTACGATTTCTACTAACTATCCAAAAACCGTGGACCTCTATAAAGACCCCAAAACTTGACAAAACTTCTACAAACATTCCCAAACTTCACCCAATCATTATATATACTTAAAATACATAAATAATGGGTTTATTACCTAAAACTAGGGGTGCTATAAGAAAGGGGTGGTTTTTATTACTTTATTACTTTTATCGATGACTATAGTAGATATGGGTATATCTACTCAATGAGGTATAAGTGAGATTCCTTTAACATGTTTAAGGAATATCAGAATGAAGTATATAATCAAATTGGTAAGAATATTAAGAAACTCCACTCAGATCATGGTGGAGAATATTTTAACCAAGTTTTCATTGATCATCTAAAGGAGTGTGAGATAGTTTCCCAACTCAATCCTCTTTATACACCATAGTAGAATTATGTAAGTGAAAGGAGTAATCTAATATTTCTTAACATGGTTAGATAGATGATGAGTCATGAAACTCTACCATTAAACTTTAAGTGATATGCACTATAGGCTGTGACATATACACTAAACTGAGTACCAACTAAAGTAGCAGATGGGATACCATACGAGTTGTGGTTTGAAAAGAAATCCAGTATGGAAAACATACATGTATGGGGGTGCAAGGATTTTGTTAAGACTATTCCTAGTGACAAATTATTATCTTGGAGCATAAAGTTCATATTTATAGGCTATACTAAGGAGACTAAAGGATATTACTTATACAACCCTTTATATTGAATGGTGATCATGGAAATACATGCTACATTTCTAGAAAAGGAAGACATTTCCATTAGAAATATTGAGAGTAAGATTAAATTTGATAAATTTGATGCTCAATATGTAAAATAGTTGGTATGGGAACAATATCTATAGGATATAGTGGGAGATAAATATGTTCTTGATACACAATTACTGCATATGTATACTAGAGGTGTTAGAGAAACCAAGAGATATGGGTTTCTTATCATCGAGTCAGGTGACACATTACTCTTAGAGAATGATGAACCACTGACTTATAGGGAAGTAATCAATGGAATGGATGATGCTAAATGGAAATAATATATACATTTTAAATGTAGTCCATGTACCAAAATCAATTTTGTATTTTGGTAGATCCACCAGCTGATGTAAAACCTATTAGGTGTAAATGGTTACTTAAGAAAAATTGGACATGGATGGTTAAGTAAGAACCTATAAGGCACTACTAGTAGTAAGGGGTTTCAGGAAATATGAATGCATTGATTATGACGAAGCCTTCCCACTAGTTTCAATGCTAAAATTCATCAGAATGTTATTTTCAGTAGTAACCTTCCATGATTATGAAATTTAGGAAATGGATGTCAAAATTTCTTTTCTAAATGGGAAGTTAGTTATAGATTTATATATGAAACAACCTGAAGGGATTATTATGTAAAAGATTTACAATAAAGTGTAAAAGTTTTAGAGATCTATTTATGGATTGAAGCAGGCATCATGATCATGGAACTTTCATTTTGATGAAGGCATAAGAGAATTTGGTTTCATTAAGAATGAAAGGGATAAATGTGTTTATAATAAGGTTAGTGTAAGTTCCATCATTTTTATATTATTATATATTTATGACATATTATTAATGGGAAATGAAGTGAAAGTCTTACAGCCAGTGGAGAATTGGTTAAATAAATGATTCTCTATGAAATACTTAGGTGATGAAATCGATATTATAGGGATTAGGATCTATCAAGATAAATCTTAGAGGCTTCTTGGGATAAGTCAAAGTATATATATTGAAAAGGTATTCAAAAGTTATAATATGGAACAATCCAAGAGAGGATTGTTTCTAGTATCGCATGACATTAATCACTCCAAGAAGACATTTCCACTAACACAAGAGGATATTGAAATAATGAGTAGAATACCTTATATTTTAGTAGTGGGATATATCATGTATGTCATGATATATACTAGGTTTTATATTGAAATTTCATTAAGAATAATGGATAGATATTAATCCAATCCAGGAGAGCTGTATTAGGTAGCTGTAAAAACTATATTAAATTACTTGATAAGTACAAAGGATATGTTCCTGATGTATGGATAAGATGAGGTGATATTTGTGAGGGGATACACTGATACTAGTTTCCAGAGATACCATGATGATATAAAATAAATGTTAGGCTATATATTTTTCCTGAATGGTGGTGCAATAAGCTGGAATAACTTAAAGCAGTCTATGGTTTCTGATTGTACAACATAATCTGAGTATATAGTAATGTAGCTCAAGAATCTGTTTGGATATATAGATTTTTTTGAGCTTGTCGTTATACCTAGTAGTGCAGATCCTATTACAATATACTGTGATAAAACTGTGATAGTAGTGATTTCCAAGGAGACCAGGTCACACTAGAGTATAAAACATATACTTATGAAGTTTCATATCATGAGGGATTTTACTCAGAGAGGTAAAGTCACAGTTAGTAGAGTATCCATGAAGGATAATGTGGTAAACCTTCTGAATAAATACATATCTCAACAAAAGCATGATACTCATGTGAGAGCTACTGGGATAAGAATTGTTTAGCAGTTGGATCTAGTGAAAGTGAGAGTGTTGTGAGTGGGTGACCTAGACCAAACTCTTTTATGTATTTGGATTACCATTACATGTATATAGTTTCATAAATACATGTGTTTATTCTTACCATAATAGTTTTGATACTTTTGCATCCACTATTTTCATGGATATGTCCTTAGATTATGTGTTGTATTAACAGGTTATAAAAGTTCCTAGATATAATGGAAGCTTGATATACTATGAAAGTAATATTAAATATATTTTATATGGTCTAGATACATCATACCGATGGGACACATCTGATGTCTGACTATTAGGTGTTGGGGGATCATAAGCATTGAGACTTATTCTCATTAAGTTCTCACTTAATGGTCTTGAGTAGATGAGATCATGGGGATGGACCCTACAATAGGAACACCATATGTTTTAGGTGTCATTAGTTATTACTATCTACAAACATGTTTATTGGTCTCCGGACTTGGGATCATTATCGATGTGTAACATTTGATCGCATACTTTGATGAAATGAGAAAAACATGACATTGAAGTTGTGACGAGGTAGATTGTGTTAGGTGTGTCTTTGGTGGTATGAAATTGATTGAATGATCAAGATAGAATTTATCCATTATAAATTGAGGAAGAGATATCTCATGGGTCTATATTGATCAGGATGATAATACCTTCATTGAATCCATGAACATGGTACAAGAAGGTAAGTCTATCGAGTAAGGTCATGAAATATATAAATAAATAGAAGGATGATGGAAAAAGTGTGCATCCCCCTTTATGAGATATCGTGAGACAAAGAGATTATATTACATAGAACATGTTTGTAGTAGGTAGTCATAGCTATGATATTATTTATCTCCCTAAGGGAAATGATGGGTTTATATACTATTCTCTTGGCCTGTGGGTTGGAATCACTTTTATCAAGATAATGACCTAGAGGGTCACACATTATGTGTATCAACAAGTTCCACTTATTCAGATTAATAGGAGTGTAAGATAAAGTGGCCCCCATGTGCGGGGGTTGGTGAACGTCTTAGTGTGATCAGTTACATTTAAAAATAATTTAATTATATTATTCAATTATAGAATAATGATGATTAAATTTATTTATTAAGGTATTCCCAAGTTGATTGATCTTAACAAGTGAATATGAGAAAATATAATTTTTAGATTGAACATATCACATTCAAGGTTCATTAAATTAATTGGGGGAGATTATGGGATGATTTAATTGTTTTTATTTTATCACGTAGCATGTTAAAGTTCATAACTAAGTGATAAAATATTTGTGACATTTATGAAAAGTTTATCAAGTATAAGTGTAAGAAAAGGTCTAAAATTATGGTTATTACTTTCTAGGGACCAAATTGAAATTTTAAAATGTATAACCTAGGTATAAAAACTCATTTTAACATATTGAATAGTGATATCCACCATTTAGATGAATTACAGAGAGAATATATTCTCTCACATCCTCTCAAGCTATTAGATAGATATTATGAAGGAAAAACAAGGTCAGATCAATTCTGTCTTCTCGATTGAGTTTTCATTCTTCACACGATTGAAGGGACGTCATAATGATCTTCTATTTACCATGATAGCGCATGAGAATCATAGATTAATGATCCAAAAGCTGTGGTTCACATGTGGATGATCTAGAGGATGGTTAGTTTGGAACCTTTGATCCACAATATTCTAATTATGAGTGAATCAAGTCACCATATTCAAATGATGAAGGTTCCATTTATGCCTTCATTATAATTTTTTTTTCTTAAATTGAATTTCACACGATCCTTTAAGAAATATGATCAATGGGTTTTGTGGATTCAATGTTTATAACATGAATACAAACCCAAAATTTTAATTGTGTGTTATTTCACACTTCTGCTGCGCCTTGGTTTCCTTAAATATATATATATAATTGAAACACACGGCCGATTATCGCCTATAGACCGGTCAAATTTCTAGTGCTCTGCTAATGTGTATAGCAGCACTCGGGTCGAATCCTCGACAATGATACTTTGAAATAGTCGTTTGTTTTTAGTTGATTGTATTCTGATTGGGGGGGTTTCTTGGCAGAGCTTAATTGAAATGAATAATTTATTAGGATTTATTTAAAAAATTTATAATGATTGGGGTGAGTTCATCATTAGGTTAGTTAAGCTTGTGATATCCTTGAGCTTTTCTTTATATTTCATTTAAATTAACACCCATGTCACAAGTTGACGTTGATTTGAATTCCCAAGTGTTAAGGATTTAATAAAAGCCTTAACATAACTTAGGGTTCTAATATTTATCATATCTTGTTTATGGTAGTGTATTTATGGTTCTGTTAATCCATGTAAATAACACGTTAAACAAAACAAGTCATTAATCCATGACATGCTAAGCCCAACATACACAATGTTAATTCAACGAATACTCATCGAGCGAAAGCTCTCAATCACTTAACATACCTAAATTATAACTCACCCCAATGAGAGATTTACTCAGCCATTAAGATGGTTATTAATCTGGTAATATATGTTTAAGGTGATGAATTATAAAGAGAAGAAAAAGAAAGGGACAAGATAAGAGTAGTGCACCGAACACACACACAAACGATGAAGAAAATTACAAATGGATTTTCGATTGAATGAGGAAGCAGAAGAAGGGAAGTGGATTAAAATGAATTTAAACTATTTTAAGAACATAAATATTAAACTACATAAGGTGGATGAGAATAAGAGATATTTAATAAGTAACTTGCATTAAAACAGAATTACAAAGAAAGAGAATTAAAAGATTACAAAAAACGAAGAACACGAAAGTAGGTGAAAACAAAGAGAGGAGGAAAGGTATCTCAAGTGAAAACTTGAGTATGTAAGGTCATCCCAAGCCTTTTTCAAGGATATTTTCATGCCAATATGTTCTCATCTCTTCTGAAATTCCAACCCCTCTCAAGGAGAGAAGGGGAGAGTATTTATAGCCCAAGGAGTGGCCTGTTTGTATTCCCAATCTGTCCCTCCAATTTCATTGCCGAGTTAGCTAAACAGACAACCGAATCTCGAGAAATCTCCTTATTCAAAGTTGTATATAATAAAGTTTTCCGACTACTCTCAAAATTTGGAGTCATTTGGACTCAAGGATCAAAAGTTATGTCCGGTTTATTAAACAAAGATAAACTGTCCATTTCAATCCAGTCTTTTTAAAGTCCAAAATGTGAAAGGGTTTTTGAATAGGAAGATACCTTCAAATACAAATTATTTCTTCAACAAAGTATTCTGGATATATCTCATCTTTCACACTGAAAAATCTCAGCTCTATTGGATTCTTAAATCGTGATATATGTCATGAATACTATACTGATTTTAATTCTCTTCCAGAATGGTGGGATAGATTTTAAAGCTTAATTTGGGCCCCTTGTTCCTAAATTTGGGCCCTGAAATTTTTATACAAGACTCCTTGAGTTGTCCCCCAAACTATGGTAGAGAATAATAGAATTTGGACTTCTGCATGTAGCCCAGTAAATCAATATTCATGAATAGTCCATTTTCTTCACAAATTCTTTGGTCTTGTTTGTGAGGACCATATGACCCTTGAAATGGTAGAATTGGCTCATGGTACCTTCTAATGAAATGTTTTATATTTAAAGGAGAATACTAAAAAATAATAACCACACAATTTGGATTAGTATAGTGATAGTTATTATTAAAACAGTAAACTGACTCAATTGGACTACTTCTAAAAATGCTCAAAAATTATACTTAATATTAAGACATTAATATTTAACACAAATTATGAACATTTCATATAAAATCAGTAAAGGGAGTATATAATAAGTCATGAAAATATTAATAACATCAATAACTCATCGTCACTTCTTGTGCAAGATAAGGAGGAGAAATATGAAGAACTTGGGAGATATCTAAAAAAATTTAGTTGATATTAGTATTTATATATGATTGTTGAATTTATTTATATATATTTATATAAATCATTCCAAATAGTTCCTGCGAGATTCCCTGAACAACATTATCGGTATTTTTTTTACCTTGAAACATATATGGAGGCTTGAAGGAAAGCACAGTGTGGAACCTAATTTCTATGTGGGTTACCATTGAAAATCAAATAGTAGTGAAAGAGAGATATCAATGGATAGCATAAGCCATAGAGTTTCATGATTTTAAAATTTGATGAATTCAGTTTTGTCATCGAAAGAAGATGATAATGGTGGCACACCATCAATATAGGGCATGCATGCATGGTTGAGGATGAAACCAATGTCAGAGGAGAGGAAGAAGATGAAATCGAGATTTCTTAGGTTATTTGTGAGGTTGAATATGATCTCATAGAATATTGGAAAACCCTCATTGATTAGATTAAATAGTTGGGATATAAATGTAAGTTTTTAACATGGGTGAATGGTATCTGAGTATATCACATCCCAAATTTAAGTTTCACTTGTTTGAGCACTTATATATATAACAACCTCTCTTGTTAGAATCTCATTCCAAGATAGAGGGGGATCTACACCCACAACACTCTTTACAAACCACCAAGCACATGGTCTGTGCCGATACATGCTTCCCATGCCCATGTGATCTCCTAAGAATGCACCTTATGGGCTCTATGTGTGCTCACCAGCCTACCCATGCACAGGTGCTCACACCTCCCCCACCACCAAGTGGCTAGCCAGGTTCATCCTATCCCACCTGGTTGACCCTATGAGTACCACATATGTGGTTAATAGGTTCCTTTGTTGGCCTATCGGCATAACACTTTTATATATAAGTAAATTTTAAATTAATTTTACATAAAATAAAAATATTACATATATACTATATTTACTTAATATATTCTATTCAGAATTCTTTTGTTATTTATGTGAACATTAAACATTTCTACATCAAACTATATCTATTATTTTATTTATATGATTACTTAGATTATATTAATAGTATTAGTATTTTAGTAAACATATCTTTTATGTTATTTTACTTATTATAATTTAAAACAATTTGTTTACAAAATTATATAAATTTGTTATAAAATATCATTAAATACTTATTTGCAAAAAAAATCATTAAAATTACGTGCTCATAACTATAATTTATTAAATAATTTCAAAAAGGGTTTATTATTTATTTTTATTAATAATGATGTATATTTTTCATAAAAGAATATGTCTTTTTAAATATTGAATGAAAATATATTTTAGCTTGTTTGATTCTAACATTCACTATAAATTTATTGTATTTATATGAGAAAATAAAATACTATTTCTTGGAAAATAAAATTAATATTTTTATAATTTGAATATCTTAATTTATAACTAAAATTAAAATTGATTATAGAAAATAATTTATTTTTATGTTAAATCATACTTTAGTTTGTTTTAATTATGAAACAAACCATTAAAATTAACATTTATAAAAAATTAATAATATTATATATCTTTGGATGTTACAATATATATTAATAATAATATAAAGTCTATAGATCAATATACACACCTGCAAATAGGAATAACCAATGACACATATAACACATGAAATTCCTATTGGTGGTTCTGTCATCATAACCTTGTCTCTTGAATATTACTAAGTAAAAAACTTCATGAGAATAAGCCTTTTCTTCTTACAATAATCTACCAACTGATAGGATAACATCATATGATTCCTGTCAAAAAGATGTTATCTAGACCATAAGATATATGTTTAAGAATGCTGAAATAACACTTCAAGGTTATCATTTTAGTTGGGAACTATTATAACCTCTCAACGTAAAAAAAATACTCTTTTGGGACATTATCTTATTAATGTTACATTTAAGAACACTCGTCATGCAATAAGATATTGATTAATATTTAGGAATTTGTGAATATTCTGGTAATCAAAAGTGAAAATTCATTTGGTTCTAGGGCACCAAATTCAAAACTCTTCCCAAGAACACCTAACCATCTCATGCCTAATTTTCTCCAGATCTAGCACTCTTTCTTTTCCAAGAACCATTTCAAAGAAGCCTCCTTTTGTGTCACCCCCACACGTAAACCATTCATCATGCCTCCTACGCTCTTTCTCCAGGCATGTAATCCTTTTCCAAGTACCCTCTAATCAGGCCACGACTCCCTATGCATTCACCACTACCATATCTATAAAATTTTATTATCAAATACTCTCTAATATTTCCTATAATTTCATCAAGACTTGATACTGTTGCAACCCATATCTCTACCAAGCCTCTCTGTTGTTGCTCAAATATCCATCAGGTATCATTTTTTCTGCACCCACCACTGATGATCAAACATGATTTATTTTGGATCCAATGTTTGGGTGCTATTTCACTTAATTTCCTTGGGTCCACTACTCAGGTGCCATTTCACACTACCTTTTGGGTTTTCTATTTAGGAACCATTTTACTCGAACTTCTTGGGCCTATAAGATGGGTTCTATTTCACCAGGTTTTTTTGAGGAAGTTTTTCACTCATTATTTCATCTGATGTTTTCAATCAATGGTCATAAGTAACATGAGAGTTCATTAGTTGGCACATATTATAAAACATTAGTAGTTATTTTTCAATCATTTCTATCATGGGGAGTTCACATGGAGGAGGTTAGAGAAAAACAAGGAGGAGACACATATAAGGATTATCTAATTTATTTTGTTTTTACTCTTTTTTTGTACCAAACTGAGTATGTCAAGCTTGAGTGGGAGTATTAGGAGTGTCTTTTCTTTGTTTTATTTTACTCAAGATAGGTAAACCTAGCTTTATGGGTAGGGTAAGAGACTTTATATATTTAAATAGTCTGTTTAGGTTTGAATGAGAAAACCTTATCCCATGTATTTTGAATTCCAAACCCCCTCTTATATTTTGTATTTGTTTCCCTATAAATAAATCATATGAATTCAATTTATATGCATTTTTTGGAATATTTTTGTATAGTTTTCAATGAATTTATTTCAAAATAAAATGTAAATTTTATATTACATAACATGAGTAATTTTTGGAGGACAATCTATTAAGAAAAAAGGATACACTTGGGTGATTATGATTCTAAATGTGGATAATTCATTGAGAAAATGGGAAATAATATTTGATAGGCTTATAAGCATATATTAACATTTAATCCAAATAAAAGAGACGCATAAAAAGCATAAAAATAATAATCACCATGTTTCTGAAACTGAAATTCTATAAAACTGAAATGGAAAATGTGTACCATTCACCTTTGAATTATTGTCATTATCGTCTTCAAGATGTGTTTAATGATGACCACTAATAAATAACCCAATTGGTCTACCATCCACAGTGTATCGATGAGTTTCTATTAGTCACCCAAACTCTTTGGGCATGATCTTTTGATTCCTTAATGATATGTGAATATCTCAGTGAAAAAGAAGGAAGGAAGAGAGAGCTTTGGGGAGGAAAATGTTTCATCTAGGAGGATCACACACCTATACCCAAGGGATTGGATACCATTATATAAGCTATGGTAATGCTCCGTGAACCTTAAATCTATGACATAAAATTACTCATATGTTTCATAAATTTATGAGTAATGGTTTTAGTTACATCATGTTTAATTCTCAACCATAACTCTCCCATGCATTATTAATGATAACTAAAGTGTACGGAGTTTCAATACCTTTCGGTGAATTACAATAGTTCCAAATTAACCACACCCTATGATTCATGGTAGTACATACAATATCCCTATATCATAAAATATGATATGATCATGGTCTAAATTTTAGAATTTAGCCACTTGTGTGTTGTACTCTACGACACACCCAATCATACTATATGGTATAAATAGTCTTTTAGGGAATATTTATTTCAAGCTATCACTTGTGCTAAATAATATAAGAATTTCATTCCATTTTAATTTATATTACATCATATACAATAACTTGTGAAATCATATCCAAAACTTTTGGATATCTTTAAAAACACTTTTGGAAATCTATCATCAACTTCACTTAGTATTACATATTATGAAACACCTTGTGAAAATCCCATCCAAAACTCTTTTGGATAAAACTCTAAAACACTTTTAGAGAATATCTATGAATAAAATAAATCCCAATTTGGTCAACCAAAAAGTGTAACCACACAATCCTTTTTAGCATTGATAACACATATGAATCACCAAATCCATGAATGTAAGAAAAGGGTGGTATTTAGAAAATCATCAATGCTACTCAATATATAAAGGGATATAATGTGATATCTATCAATCACATATATCTATATAGCTATATCCACCAGCCACATCACATGATAGCATGTATTTTCATATATTCCCTTTGTCTAATAAATTGAGTGACTATGAGACATGGTGTATTTAAATCCCATATAGCCTCCTAAAATGTTCTCAACTCTCAAAGTATAGACTAATCAGGTCGATGAATACATCACATGTCATTCATCTAGAATATGAGCACATCACATGTCCCTCACCCAAGTAGATAAGTACATCATATGTACTTACTAAGTATGATCATACATTTACTTAGTCTATCTCAATCTAGGGCCTAGATGTCATACGAGAGGAAAAATACCAACTTGGTTGAGCTCTAACTGATGACATGATCAAGAACATACCTAAACACTGCCTGATTAGCTAAGTCTTACTCAATAAGGGTATCAAAGTATGAATGTTTTAATGCTAGGTATCTCTACAAACTCTAGTTTGGGGACTCCAAATTTGAAAAATTCATCCCTAGTATACTAAAGACATAGTGTATGAAACTCCATGTGGTATACTTTGTGGGGAATCTAGCACAAAAAACACTTTTACGCCACATGATCATATTCCATATCTCCATACAAGAATCCTAGTCATGCTAACTTTAACATATCTTTATAAAATATAATACTCAATGGCGCACATCAGTTCGGGATAACTTAAAGTTATTCTTTGAGAGGTTAATTATAATTATATTTCATGAAATTTATATACATACATATATGAAGCCAATGCGAGGGAATGATAAAGTGAATATTTCATTTTATATGATACATTTTATATTCTTAGAACTCTTTTAATAATACTTAACAAAACCCTACATAAATTTAACATATCATATATGATATACTACCAGATCAACCTTATGTTTTCTATATATTTTAGGGTTTTGTTAACACATTACATCTATATGTAATTCCCGCCACATATCTATATGACCATATGATAACACTCTCCCACTAAACTCTTTAGTGTGTAACATTTATAGAGTATTAAAATTTGAATAATGATGAGAGTTAGGAATCACATTTCTAATGTTCAACTCCCAGAGCATATTCAAACACCTTAACTTTACAAAATTTACGATGTTAATAACTTTTGATGTTTATTTATAACTTTTTTATGTTCATGATTATCATCCTTGGAATCCTTTCCAACAAAATTTTACTTTAAAAACATTGGGTGACTAATGTAACTTTATATTATATCTTTACCAGCATATCCTAAACTTCTTTAGGATATCAAGTGGAATTCATTCTATTATAGAAAATAATATAACTTTTACATTATTTATTTACCATAAAATCCTAAAACTTTTAGGATGTATAGTGAAATTCACTAAAATATTTGATTGGTATAATCTTTTATTTATTTAATTTGATCTTATTTAAGTTAAAACATATTACATTTGCCTCTTAGATACTATATTATCTTGAAAATATCATGTTAAGATACACAAAATCCTTTGGGTTTAGGAAATAACTTCGATCTCTTTTATTTAGATATATTTAATAAATAAACTCTCATTTCTATATCATATATTATATTCTATGTGTTGAAAAATATTACTAAAAAGAAGACTTTGTAAAATATTCCACCATTGTCAGTAGAATCATATTCCCTCATATTCTTGGATTAAACAATTTACCCCAAATAAAACTTCTTTTATCCTTATTTATTTTTCAAACATGTTATAGAGTTTAAAAAAATCACAAACCATGTGTATAAAAAAACTTCATCTCATTCACTTAAATAATTATTATTTACAAGCTCTTCTCAAGAGAAAATTTAGAAAAAATTAAATTCATCAAAACTTGAAGTGATCCTTGCATCCAAATCCCCAATGAAATAACTCCTTTCCCCATTACTTGAAAGAAAACTTCAAGATCCTTCAACTTTACTTTTGAACTCCTATATTTTTACAACACTTGTAAAAATACAGTTGGTTTCATATACATTTCAAAGTACAAGAATTTAATTTTAAAACACTAATACCTAAAGTGAAATATCCATAGGGTTTCTTATAAACCATAAAGTATTCTAGGAAATTGTTCTTCCAATATCTATATTTTTCATAATGAGAGAACTACCCCTCCTTCATATTCTTTGGTTTAGGTGGTGTTGTAGACTCTCCATGACCTCTTTTATTTTCTCTCTGACCAAAACTTTTTACTCTTATCCTTTTGAACCATTATGATGGAACTTGAGCCTAGAAATCCTATGTCATACTCAGACATAATCAAAATATTGAGGAGATTAGGTAAACTTTTATTAAACTCATTTATATTATAATCCATAATAAATCATTAGATTCTTTTTGATTGTTACGTCAAAATGAAGTCCACATCCAAATCAAGTCTAAGTGGAGAACCTAGTCTCTCTAAGTTATTGAAATACTTAATAATACTAAGTACATGATCCGAGAATAAGGTTACTTATTAGATTTTACATCAAAATAGATCCTTTGATAACTCATACATTTTATGCATAACTTGTTCTTGATAGATCCTTTTCCTGTTTTCTATCATATTTATGCATCCATGGTCTCATGTTTCTTTTGAAACATGGATTATATAGTGAATAACATGAGAGTAGATACTTCAAGTGACTCCTTCAAATGCTTATTATAGGCATAAAATTCTATTTATTGAACAACTTCAATAGTTGGTTTCTTAGGAAGGGGTTCCTCTAACACATAGAATTTTCCCTTTTTCTTGAGAACTATTCTATTGTTTCACTACCAGTAAAGGAAATTACTATCATTTAGTTTTTCATTATATAAAATAGATTTAAAGGTAAATATTGATGATTATGATGCAATTATATAAAACAAAATATTTTATCAAATGAGTATCATATTTTATATTAATTTAATAAGTTATTTTATTTGGTTATCCAAGATCCATATTTCACTAAACAATGAGTTTGATTTGGCATTCCTCTCACCAATTAGCTATTTAGGTTGGGAAACCTCCCAATAATATTGTATATGAATCTTTTATGTTTGAATAAATAACTCTTTTTCCAATAAATCATATGGAGAAACTCAAAACCATTCCTATAGTATCCCACCCAAGGGTTTTCCAGCTAAGTGTAACTTAAATATCATAGCGGGTTCAGTTACCCAACTCTTAGGGTTATCCATTTACACTATATATTACACAAGATAATCCTTGGGAACCCTATTTTGGAAGAACCTAACTGGTTGAATGATCAAGGTCTTGAAATGTGTTTATTGTAGAGGTAATCTAACACTTACTATTTTTAGTATTTTCATTTAAGGTGTCACCAGTTCAATATAAATTATATGCATATTAAATTCATAACTATTGCATCACATGAAATCTTTATAATCACATGATTTATTCCTCTTTTTATACTTTCTTTTAATGACTTAGTTTTCGAATCCCCAACCCATCCACCAAAATAATAGGTTCAAACCATATTAATATATAACTTTTTATACAACCCATAAATTTTCTTACTCAACTAAAATTTGAATCCAAATGTATTATATGCATAAGGTATATAAAATCTTAACGTAAAGGTTTATAATTGTATGAGATTATAAATTTCCACAAGAGTAAGCCCGAAACTACATATTTCCAACCCCCACCCTCCTAGAACAAGACATAAGCCTCCATTATAGTGGGAAGTTTGATCCAAAGTTCCTATACCTGAAGATAATTTACTCAATAGAGAATCCAATTATGATAAACCTAAAACCTAATTTGTATAAACTACATTTTACAACTAAATTCATGGTTATGGTAGATGAAAACTAAATATTATGTTGTCATACCTAGCATGGTATGACAATTTATAAGAAAAAATTTATCTCATAAACTAAATCATACATAATAATTCGTAATATAACAATTATATATATGAATTAAATGAGAATAATAAATACAGGAACATAAGACAAAAATTTATGAAAAATTTAAAATTATAAACATTTTATAATTAATTATAAACATTCTATAATAAGATAAATATAAACATTTGGAATTTATTTCCAATATAAATTCCATTATATTATTCATTTTATGGAATTTTATTTTAATATATTATATTTCATGAAATATAAACATTTTATATTTCAATTTAGTTTATATAATTTTTTTACATAATCTAAATATCACATGTTAATAGTATTTAAACCTTTGATCATATCATTTATCAAAACTCTTTTTATAAGGTTAAAATAATTTTCAAATAAGGATCATTTAATTTGAAAATTTCAGATCAATCATTATGAAAAATTCTTAATTTTATAAATATAAACACTTTCCCCTTATTTTTTAATTTATAAACTCTTTATTAAATACTCTTATAATTTTTATATAAAAACTTTATATTTAAATTATAAGATAAAGAATATAATTTTAGAAAAAGGTATTTTTAATATTAACACATAATATAATGTAATATTTATTAATAAATGTTTCAGACACATTTAATTAATTAATTATAAACTCTTTATAATTAATTAATTTATAATCTTTTTTATGAATTAATAAATATCTAAAAATACCTTTTATTATAATTTATAAACAATTTATAAATAATATTAATCAATTAATAATTGAAAATTAAGAAAAATAAATTTTCTTGAACATATATTAGTTTATGATATAAGAGAAGTCGCATAATATGACTGATAGGAAAATGATATATAAACCCTTTATGAAATATTAATTATATTTTATGACTAATAATTCAATCATTAAATATGATAGGTAGTTGTATTTTAAAATATTTGAATATATCATATTAGAAATATGCCTCTACATTTTATGAAACATGACATAGCATATCATCAACTATGATACCCCGACATCATATGGAAAGACATAGACAAAATCAAAGGATTTTTATTGGATCACAAGTTAAGATATACCATATCATAAGTTTTTATCTAGACAAGTTTAATAATTTTTATATCGTATTTAATCACTAGGATTATGACATGAAAAATGGAATCCAAATAATTCATTTCACAAATGATTTCATGGATCAAATAGAATGGAAAGGATTTGATACCACTGATATGATTTCAATCATATATGTTTAATAAAGTAGAATCATAGAGAAACCATAAAAATAATAATCACTATGCATCTAAAACTAAAATTTTATAAAATAGAAATGAATAATGTGTACCTTTAACCTTCAAATGTCTAATGTTATTTCCCTCAATCTATGTTTGATTATGATCACTAATGAAGAACCCAAAGGTTATACCCTATGTGCTGTATCCATGGGTAAAATAATCACCCAAAATATTTAGGTAAAATCTTTTGATTCCTTCATGATATACTAGTATCTCAGTGAAAAAGAAAGAAATAAGAGAGAGTTTAGGGGGAAGAGTTTTGACCTGGAGGATTGAACACCCCTATCCAGGGGATTATCCTCCTTTATATAAGTTATAAGGATTCTACATGATCCATGAATCTGTGTCATGAAATTAATCATATGTTTCATAAACATTCCTAAAATGATTTTAGTTACATCTCATGTAAATCTCAACCATAACACTCCCATAAATTGTTATTGATAACTAATGTGTTGGGAGTTTTGATTCCTTTTGATGAATTACAGTAGTTCCAAATGATTCGTACCATATGATTCATGTCACTATGATTAACTATTAGTTGTAAAATACGACTATCCAAGTTAGTATATACGATATCCGCATATAATCAAATATGATATGCCCACATTCTAAATTTTAGACGTTAACCACATGTGTGTCATACTCTATGACACACCTGATCAAACTATACGATCTAAATAGGCTTTTAGGAAAAATTCCTTTTAGGAGTATGATTAAAATACTAAATATTATACTACATCTAATATCGCTAGATTTTTTATTTAAAATTGAAATTTTATATAGCCATAGAATAAATTTAGAATGATTTGAATAATTTGAGAATGTTTGAATTTTTTTTGGATATGTTACCTTATCCCATTAAATATGAAATGAACCTATTATCAAAGGTTGCTTTTTATCTAAAAAAATCATATATTTTTTATTACATTTGATCTAACATCTCACTTCAAATCAGCAATTGGGATCATTTGATGTTCTATATCTAAGGTCAATATCAAACTATTGGACCAAAATTTGTTAGGATTTTTTTATAATGATCAAGATCACACTGATTTTGAATAAATCATATTATACCACTTATATTTATAAGTTGATGTATTTTTTGACCCTAACTCTTAGTTGATTTTTTCTATTATAAGTTGTAGTTGACTTTATCTTATTTAATAGAGATCTTGATCATTATGAGGTATATCATAGATTATTAAACCGATCAATGATCATGATATAATAAACTACTTGAAAAAAGTGAAAGTATTTCATTGCACTTCATGTAAATGCATCATGTGAAGTGTAAACCATGTAATTAAAGTGTTATGATTTTGTGATCATGAACGCTTCACATAATTCCTCCATATGAATTTATTCATTATTTAAATATATTAATTTTTTCTATCAATCATTTTTTACTTAACAAATCTTCCTATGTGGTTTTTCCTTCAAATATTAAAATAGTTTTTCTTTTTAAAAATTCAAAACATTTTATATTTTTTAAAAATATTGACATGGGTAACACATGTAAAGTATTTTCTAAGTGTGAACTATAAAAGAGGGATTTTTTTTAAAAGTGATTATTGAATGTACATATTTTAAAGAATATCAAAATGAGATAAATTATATATTTTTACACATTTAATCATTATATTCATGAGTTGGTAAAGGGTAGATACCGATAACTAATATAAAGTAAAGGAAATTTCATGGTTTATCTATAAATGTAATATAAGAAACCCATAAAAAAATTCACTCAAAATAACATATATAACAAAAAATAATATATGAATAACAATATTCTATACACTTTATGCATCAAAAAATTAATTAAATCATGTTAGAACATTAAATTTCATTGAGATATATCACAATAAGAATTAGGATCATAAAAAAAACACATCATAAGAACATATAGAAAACATGAATTGAAGACACATGTTTAATATGAAAACTTTCCAAATAATGTACAATAGTAATCATGGGTAAAAAATGACTATACAATGAAGTTTATGGGTAATAAAATCTATCTCTTTATATTAAAAGGATGAATCTAAGAAAGAAAAACCACTCAAATACCTCTCTTTAATAATAGGAGAAAACACATCAAAAAAACTCGTACAAGGTTTTCAGTACTCGATTTGAGGGTTACAATCTCTTATGATAAGAGATTACAAGCTCAATAATTCTTCTTCATGAACCTTTCTATAATTACCTTGATTTTATATTTACACACACCATATCATAATCAAAATTCACCATTTTAATTGTTAATATAGGATCAATAGAAAAATTTATTTATTATCTCTTTTATGAGAATTAAATCATATTAGTTATTGAATATGAAATGATAATCACAATCAAGTAAAAAAAATGACACATTTATTATTTAACAATACACATTAACCATCAATACACACTAAAATATTAATTTTACATTTATTCAATTATCTAATAATAACACACTTAAGGTCAATATGAAGTATCAATCTTATCTTCATACATAATTTTCACATTTTCCTTTTTATTCCAATACTTAATTCTTTGATTTGACATATTTCAACTGATTTCTTCCACTATTTTTGAAATGTCTAGACTAGTACTAACCACAACATACATTTTTTCCCATTATTGATATAATTTATACTATATACAATTCAATCATCATTATTTCTTTACCATAATAAAATTAAGTATTATATTACACCATATGTTAATGCATCATGTGAAGTGAAAAGTGTGTTATCAAAGTGGAATTCATTTTCAAAAATGATTATATGTCCATATAGGTGGTGAATCATTAACCACAAGATTCCTGCACATTCATTTATTCATTATTTAAATATATCAATTTTTTTAATATAAATCGTTAAATCACTTAACCAATCATTCATTGTGGATCTATCTTCTTATTTTAATATATATATTTTTATTTATAAAAATTATAAAAGTACTCAAAAAAATATAGTTAATTTTTTGAATAGGATTAACCGTGATAATTGATACAATTTTTTTCGTAGTGTTAATTATTAGAAGGATTTTTTTTACAAGTTACTTTTGAATGAACATTTAAATGATTTGGGAAAGTCTCTAACCTAAAAAATAACATCCAAGTGGTATATATACCATTTATTTACACATTTAAACTTTATAATAATTATTTGGGCTAGGGGATATAGTGATAACTCATATAAAGTATAATTTTTTCATGGTATATCTACAAATATAACATAAGAAATATATAAAGGAACTTTATCAAAAATATATATGTCAAAAGGAATATATGAATAAAAATATGTTATATAATAGATATTTCATGAAAATAAAAAAATAAGTAAAGGAAATTAAGTATCATTATTGTAGTTTTGATATTTTAATTAGGATTGGGATCTTAAAAAAAAGCACCACACCATAAGAATATAGTGTAAGCATGAATTGAAGACACATATTTAATATAGGAAACCTCTAAATAATGCAAGGTAAAAAATATTATCAAAAAAAAAAAATCTATTATAAAGTCCATGAGTTAAAATCTCTCTATATATTACAAGGAGAAAGATGATAAAGATAACCTATCAAAAACCTCTCTTGAATAATAAAATTAAACAAATGAAAAACACTTATACAAGAGATTACAATATTTTGATTGGATGTTATAAAAAACCTCTCATGATAGGATATTTCAAGCTTGATATTTTTTATTATAAAAAATTCCTAGCATTCCCTCAATACCATCTTTTCATAAAACACATCATCATCATAAATTTTCATTTACTTTGTAAATATAATATAAATTAAAAAAATTCATTTATTTTCTCTTTTATGAGAATTAAATCATATTAATTATTTTTTGTGACATAATAAATATTCTTTAGTCAAATAATGACACATTAATTATTTAATAATACATGTTCACTATCAACAAACAATATTTTTTTACTAATTATGAAATAATATCTAACTTGAAGTTATGATTGAGTATTAATCATATCTTAACACATAATTTATATATTTCCATTTATATTTGAATACTTATAACCATGTTTTTTCATGTGTCAACTAAATACTTCCACTTATTTTGAAATGCCTAGTTAATACTAACAAAAACATACATTTGGTTTCCCACCATTGATACAATTGAAACTAAAGACATTTCAATCATCAACATTTCATTACTAGGGTATATACATGATAATAATTTGTAATTAATTATAATATAGGTCAAATTGGATTTATAATATTGTATATTTTAGCACCAAAAAACCTTACATTCATATTATTTTAATAAAATAAAAACATTTTATTTTTCTCATATTGGTAATTTAACATCCCTAAAATATTGTTTGTAGATCCTAAATAATTCATAACAAACATCCTAGTTAGTTATGCCTTTAATTATCAATTTTTTTAATCCAACCACCGACATACCAAATCTATTACACCATGCACAATAATTTATACCGAGTTCATGGTAATTTTGGTTAAAAATTAAAGAATCAAATCTTTTGTACCAATACATTGACATTTGTTTCATACTGAGATTTGGTTAATCTACAAATCAGGTTTCTTATTCTACAAATTTTTTAGTTAGAGTATTACATTTTTTGATAATAACATTATGATTAGTGAGATACAAAAGATGATATCCATTAAAATTTCCAACTTTTCTTAGTAATATAATCTTGGATTTGGGATCCAACTTTGATGTGTGGTTTTTAAATCTCTCTTTCCATTACTTTCTTTGCATCATTTGAAAATATCTTGTCAAAAAAATTAATTTTTTTTCTAATAATATCCTCCCACTTGTCATTTTTAATGCATGAATGTATTCATTAAACTTCAATTAAAATAATTTCATCCATTGAACCTCTCAATATAGATATTTGTTTTATTGAATTGATTTGACCTATGCACTATAAAAAGTAGATCTGATACCACTATTATGACATAAAATACTATTATCATGCTTCTAATACCATCATTAGGATCAGGATCATTGAAAAAAAATCACATAACATAAGAACATAATAATAATTTATGTATTGAAGAAACATATTTAATGTGAAAATCCCCTAAATAATGTAGGGTAAAAATTATGATCAAAGAAAAAAATATTCAACAATGAAGTAAGTGTGTTACAACCTATCTATATATATTACAAGGATAAAATAAAGAAGAAAAACATCTAAAACAACTATTTTAAATATTATAAAAAACTTAAAATAATAATAATAACGGATAATATAGAAAGGTGTTACAAACAATATATAATGATGAATGATTCCTTGAGATTACCTATTTATTATCTTTGATATGTAAAAATATTTGTAAAATATGTGGTTTGGTTTTATTTTTTTATAATTTAATTTCTACTTAATTTGGGTATTTTATGATTAATATAGGCTAAAATATGGAATAAAGTCATTTTTCAATAATTTAGATAAGATTGAAGAATAAAGGAAGAAATCAATCCATCTTGAAGTAAAGAAATGTCATGGTGAATAATTATGTCATATAAAAAATAGGAAACACCATGGTTAATTATACTACACCATTTTATATGATAAAACATAATTAACAGAACATTTGGAAGAAAATATGGGGTATGGTACTATGGTTGTGTATTGAATTCATTTTTTACATAGAGATGTGTTGAATATATAAAGAAAATTATTATCTTTTTATGCTAAAAATTCATTGTTAAGGATGTATAGATTCCATTTTTAAAATTATATCATGGATATATATGAATTTTTTTAGTTTGAGATGATGTAACTACCGGTTGATGAGAAGAGGAAAACCATGATTATTTTGAAGACCATATAATGGTTTAGAAATTACCAACTAATTACTTTATGTATTTTGGGAGTTGGAAGTCCTAGGGACATATTTGAGGAAGGTAGAGTGGTGTTTAAGTTGAGATTTCAGCTAGGAGATATGATTGTAGTGTGAAGGGTAGTGCTGTACCATGGAAATTCAGTTGTGAGGATGGTTTGTGGTGTATATGGTGCACTATTCCATGGATATTGGGGTGTCAAGATTTGAGGGTTCTACTATTTCATGAACCCTTGAGGCATGAAAATTTTTCTGCACCGTGGTGTCTGTATAGAGTTGATTGAGGTTGAGTATAGGTTGTAAGGTTGGATGTGGTCCTAATGGATGCAACATGGAGTTCAGGGTGGTTGATTTTAGTGGTTCTATTTATTTGGGAGTTTTTTTGCTATGGTCTTCTCTTAGTTTTATCAAATCCAAGGGTTGAATAAGTTTAAGAGGGTGTGAAGGAAGGATATGTAGTGTTATTTATAGATATTCGCTTAACCCAAACCCATTACAACGTGGTATATCATCTAATACTATGGTTTTGTGAAAAAATTAACCCTTACTATATGATTTTCACACTTTCATCATAGTGTTCTAATTTCTATCTTGGGTATAAATCATAAATACCCTATAGAAACCTTCTTATTTCCTTTCCTTCCCTTGAATCATAAAAAAATATAGAGGATTTTTTGGTATTCCTTCCAATTCCCTTCCTCATGGTATTGATCCTTAGATTTATCAAGTCAATTCTCTATGATCTGAGGTGAGTTTCTTCCTTGTTTCCTTCATTCTATCCTTGTTATTCCATGATGAAGGAGTTGTGCGGATGTACCCCAGACCCATACTCCTAGATTCGATGCTAAAGAAACACATCTTTCAATAATTTAAACATTATATCCCATAAATATCCACATAATCCAAAGAATAGAAGGTTTAATGTCTTTAAGGATCATCTATATAAGAAACTTATTTTATGATACTTATGATCATTTATCCATAATCGAACTAAAATAAACTCCCTTCTAGAATTATTATACGTTATACATATCTTCATAACCCGAGTAATGGAAACCTAAGAATGGGGTGAGATCAAACACCCAGTAAGGGAAAAAATTATCAAACATTCATCAAGTGTTAGATTATAATAATATGATAAAACATGATCATGTAAGAAAAGTATTATTAAAAAAATATGAGATAATAAAAGTTTTTTATAAGGCATGATATAAGGACATGTAAACTCAAATGATCAAACATATACCATGAAATAAGAGTGAAAAATCAAAAGAGAATAATAATGATCCATGAAGTATAACAGAGGCATAAAACATTAGCATATGAAAACATCATATTGTGATAAAACCCAATCATTCTCACCCTTTACTTTGTAAAAAAATACAACTATTTCCACCATTTAAGTTTGTGAAAAAGTCTAATCATGACCACCCTTTATGATATGAAAAAATCTAAGTATATCCATCCACTAAGTTTTTTAAAAAATCCAATAATTTCTACACATCATATCAATTTGGTACAAACATAATCATTGGTAAATATCACCTTTTTGAATCACTACTCACACCCATGCCATCATCAGTCACTACTCACACCTAAACCTAGAGGTAAAAAATAATTACACCCATGTATACATAAATAATGTGATATAAACTTCTAACCAATGTATTGGAGGTATTTAAAAGAACCAACCTATCTTAGGGATTTATTGGTCCCAAACCATCTTGGGGCTTTATTAGACCTAAAACGTCTCATAATATATATATATATATATATATATATATGTTATATTAGAACATGAAAAGATTCATAATTTAAACATAACTTAATTAACTAATAGAAAATAAATGTTTTTCATGAATACATTCATAGAATATTTCACAAGCCATCCAGAGAAAGAAGATGGATGGTATCATAAAAACATATCCTAGGTGAAACATAAGGAATGTTAAAGAATTTTTACATAAATGTAAAAAACCCTTTCAAAATTATTAGATAAATTAATTTCAAAAAAAAATGAAATATCCCTTTTTGAAATGCTTTAAAACATAGAAAAAAATATTTATTTAAAGAAAAACACTTTTAGCTTGATAAAACATTTTAAAAATTACCCTTTAAAACCAGAAAAGTTTTTCAAGAAACAAATTTTATAAAATAATACTATTTTAAAAAAATTTCTCTAAGAATACATAAAATCATTAAATACTTATTTAAAAACAAAATCCTTTAAAATTATTTTTTAATTATTTTTTTAAGAATCAAACATTTGATTTTAAAAAATATAACAATTTTTCATTTTATTTTTAAAAATATCAAGATTTAAAATCATTTAGAAAACCATTTTAAAACATTTAAATGAAATTTATAAAGAAGAATGTTTATAAAAGAGAAATAAACCATAATAGTTTTTACCATAATCATAAAATATAAAGTTATGAGTCACATTTAAAATTCATTTTCAAAAAGGTAATGGGAAAAATTATGAAATTTTTTAATTTTAAGAAGAATCTTCAATAATGGAGCCTTGAAAAGGATATAATGGTTTCAAAAAGGAGAAGTTAATTTTTTAATACATTTAATTTTGAATATAAATATTCAATAATGGATCCTTGAAAAAGATATAATTTTTTTAAAATAAATGTTTTTTTAAAAACTTTTACTTTTAAAAATAATCTTTAATAATGGATCTTTGAAAAATATATAAATATTTCAAAAAAGAGAAGTGATTTTTTTGTAAACTTTTTCTTTTAAAAATAATCCTAAATAATAGAGCATTTAAAATACATGATGGTTTTATAAATGGAATGCATAGTGTAAGACAAAACATCTGATTATGAAAGGATGGAAAACCATTTTAATATTTTAAAATTACATTTTTGAAAACCCATATAATAAAAAGAGGGATAAAACTTTATTCGGAAAAGAGAGAAAGGTAAATATAAAGGCCACATGAGATAACACATGGTCAGGTTTCCAAAAAAATTGACAAGAAAAGAAAATATGAATATGGAAGAGAAAACATCATTAAAGATAATGAGGATTATTCTTACCAATTCCATACTTTTAAGGGGGATAAATTTATCAAGGGGTAATATTTAAATAAAAAAATGACATTTTCTACAGAGTTAAATTTAATAGATATATAAAAAGGAAAATATAAGAACATATAGAACTTATAAGATTTTTTTGAGAATAAACCTTATAACACAAAGAAAGAAGTTTGAGTTATAAAAATTCACCACAGTTTAAGAAATGTTTTAATAAATAACACCTTGAAAGAGAGAGCTTGAAATTGAACTTAAAATACTATGAATAAAATATAAATAATGATTATATATATCCAATGTGTATTATAAACACCATTTAAATGAAATTGGGTTCATAAAAAAACATATCCCAAAGAAAGGGAATTGAGATGAAACACCCTTACCTTTATTCCTATTTATTCAAAATTTTCACTAACCACCTGTATAAAAAAATGACCATCCTAATATCCTATTTAATAAATTTATTCATACCTATAAAAATTTATAAAATTAATTTATTTTAACATAATAAATCTTAAGATATGTCTCTTTGTGAGTTTTTAAGTTTCTTTAATTTATAATTGAATTTATTGAGTCGTGTTAGAGGTGTTCAAAGAAGGAAGTGAATCAGAATCTAGAATATGAATATAGGTTCTAGTTAATTACATGAATTTATATTCAAAATGTGAATTGTTTATAATTAATTGCTATAAATTTCATTTAGGGTGTGAAGGGTTTTGGACAGATTCATCGGGATGTAGCTCAAGGCCACTCATGATGTGAAATGGTATTCACAATGTGAACATGATTTTCAGTGTATCGACTATTCCATACTTTCATGATATAGATGCATAAGTCATGCTATTAATGGAATCTTTTATAGTAGTTTAACTTATTATAGCACTCATCATTTATCATTTTACTTCCTCCACACTCCCCATACCCTAGGCCTGCTCTAGATGATTTTGGTGATACAATTCCATTCAGAGACTAGCTTCATGGATATTCAAATGTCGTATCTTGGGAATTGTATTCTACTTATTATTTAGAGAAATAGTAAAAAATATTCTTAGGTATGTACAATTTAGTACCACCCTTTAGGTGTGGGTTTCTTCTTAGATCATGATCCTAGAGTTCTCACATGATGGAATGAGGGTGGATTTAGGGATCATTGATGTGAAACTTAAATCGAGTGGTGATTCTTGACATTGGAAATTTGTTGAACATGAGGTAGAAATTACTTATCATACAGTACCTATAAATATTAGTGTTTGGAATTATTGTTTTTAGTTTATCTGTTTCCCATGATACCTATGCTTGATGTTATTTTTCATGTGGATGTGTGTTCGATATATGGCTATTTCTTGACACAACATTGTAATAAATTTTCTTATTTTAGCATTGTGTATTACATGTGTAGAATATTTTTATATGAAATTGAGTGACTAGGTTGATCCATATTATCTAGTTTCTACCTTAAAGGGGTATCATAGACATTGTGATGGCTTGACCTAGATCCATGAGAATTTGGTCGGTATATGATGTTATGGCTTTCCCAAAAGCTATGAGATTGGGTCAACACATGATGTGTGGATTTACCCAAAGGTGTAAATTGGGTCAACATGAGTATTTCACTTAAATTTATGCATGTATGTACCTTAAAGGGGGATGTGTATATAATATTTATTGGATGAGTATGTTAGGCCAATGTGTGATATTCCCTCTGACATGGAGCAGAAGCAGGTAGAGTCTCTAAGGACCCTAAATTTGTATGTTCATGAATGATTAACTATTATTTACTTGTGTATTGATTATTTTCATGGAATTCACTTATTTATATCATGCACTTATGTTAAGGACTATTTGTGGTGTCTTATACTCACAACCTACATGAGAAACTTAATGCGTGTGCATATTTTATGACCAGGGATCCAATAAAGGGAAATGACCCTGTTGTGGGAAGCTGAGAAGGATTTGTAGGATGGTACGAGGCAATGCCGAGATGGAATTTGAGTCTTGGATATTTTTTTTTGCATAATGACTAGTATATTTTCTCCTATTTTAGAACATTTATCCCTAGAATGTGGATATCCTTCACTTTGTATTGGATGTCATGATTTACATTCCATATTTTTATACTATGGATTGATATTCTTTTCCATATTTTTGTTTTTTGCTAGGTTATTGATTTCCATTATTTTGTTAATAATATTATTTTTTCTTCTATTAACTTCTATGTTGGATGTTTCTTACCAAGGGCATAGTCTCCCCATGATTCCTCTCTGTTCCTCACTACTAGTCGACAAACTCTTGCATACAGGGAGATGCACATAAGGTTATGTGGAACTCTAGCCCAGACCTGGTGATTCGGGTTGGGGTATTACCCCTAGGTACAACTGTTCCATATCCACATCCATTTGTAGTTCCTAGAAAGATATTTTATTTCTTGGAAACCGATTTATCTTCACTTTACCATAATTTAGGTATGTTTTGATATCTTTAGTCTTACCCCTAAGGCTTTCACTAATGTTTTCTAATCCTAATATCCAAAAATATATCTGATACTAACTATAAAAATCGACATCTTTATTACACCTTAATTCATGATTTATTACATAAATATTCACTTAATACAATCCTAAAATATCACGGGGCCTAGTGTATTTGGGTAGTTAGATACATATCATAATAAATTGAATCATGGGTATAATAACATTATTTTAGAATTCCAAAACATTCCCTTATATTCCATTGATCTTCTAATACTACAAGGGATAACTTGGTTATGTTCATAAGAAATTGGTGAGATATAAATCCCACTAATGTAATAATCAAATCAAAACATGATGTAAGTAATACATGTGAGTCAAGAGAAATATTGATGTTACATAAAAGTGGTGATAATCATAAACTTGAACATCGAAGCATGATTTAAGATATAACATCAAGGCAACATAGGAATTTGGAGACAACAAAAAACATGAAAACATAATAATAAGTAAAGGATAAAAACTAATAAATCATAACATAGTAAACTTAGGATAACCTAACATGAACCATACACATTATCTCATGAGATAAAAACACTACTCAATGCATTAGAGGGCTATATAAATCTAGGCCCACCCATCACATTCATATCATGTACATACATTTGTGTGCCACACAGATTATAAACCATAAGGATATATTTCATAAATTTTATCCCCATGGTTAAGGATTGTGGTTTACATACATGGTATTATAGAATAAATTAATGATAATTACATCTAGGTGAATACCCTTGATTAGAAATGGGGATGGGTATACACAAATGTTTGGCATGAAAAATCATGGGATAATTCCAACAGCATAATGGGTGTACATAAAGGGTTATAAAAGGGTTTAATGAGAGTGAAATGTGGTATTTCATTAATTTTTAATCATAATGATAGTAAAGGTATGTGTAAAAACATATTCCAACATGAAAAATTTCAAATCAAAAGGCATAACTCAAAGAAAGTTCTTGAACAAAGAGGAGGAGAGAATCCCTTGGCTTGAGAGGGTGCTTATAAAATCTTGGTCAGAAATTATTAAAATATTTGGAACAAATTTGGAGTACTTCAGTGATATATAGGGAGAGTCAATTCATACTCAATGGGTTTTTGGGTGAATAGGTCTGGGAGGTTGGGTGGGTAATTCTATCAAAATAGAGGGTAATTCTTTATTAATTTCTAAACATAGGTTTTGGACTCTATATGATAAAATAATAAAAAACACATACATTACCATAGTTTTGGTTAAATATAAGTGGTTTTAAATATTTTATAAGTCCAATAACTAAATATATTTAAATAATACCATTGGTTTTGTGGAAGTGAGTCATGTTCATAAAGAATTGATTTGAACAACTTAAAATATAATTTAGGTTTTGGAGGATTCATTAAAGGTTTATAAAATTAACCAAATGACTTAAAAAACACATTATTTAAAGGTTAAATATATATTTTGTCATGGATTCACTTTATATAATTTATTACATCAATTTTGGGCCATTATGATGTCATAATACATACTATATAATTATATTGTATTTAATTTTTACCCAAAAATTCAATTTTCTTAGAAATTTATGAAAAATTTACCATTGGATAATTTCAATGTGATGATTTAGAAAATAATATCTATTTTATCCAAATAATTTCCTAAATATGATAATTTTCACATTTAAAAAAAATTCTTATTTATTGTAAAATACCTGTATTTATGACAATAACATTTTTTTGACTTGTATAAAGATTACATTGAAATTCATTAAATTATATTATCATTTGTATATAAAAAATATTATTTAATAATAATATTATATTTCAGTAATATTTATTTCAAAATTATTGAATCTATCAAAAAGAGTGTTAAAACCATATATTTTCAAAAAAATATAATTGTGGTTTCTTCATTTCAAAATCTGATTTTAATCAAAATCCATATATAATAATTTATAATGCAATAATAAAAAAGGATAAATATAATAATTATTTCATTAAAAGGAAAATATAAAAATTTATATTACTAGTTCCTAGATACATAACCCCTTATCACACCAGCATATGTCTAAAGGGTAAGGTGTGCGATGGTGGTGCTTTCTTGGGATGGTTCAACAAACATGGTTTGTGGATTGATATAGATAAGATGGAACTTTTACCATAAATGGTTTCATTCTTGTTTTAGTTGATTAATTTTAGCTTGGGCTTGGACATGGGAAAATACTACTGACACAATTTTTCATGACCCGACCCACTGGGGTTCAACCTGTGACAACCCCAAGCCCACCTCTAACAGGCTTGGGGCTGGAGACTAGTACTGAGTAGGCATATCCCACAAATGGGATGCATTATACTAATGTACCTATACAAAAAAACATATCTCCAATCCTATAAAATACTAAAATATAAAAACAACTAAAACCAATGCATCCATACATCTATAATCCCATAACCTGAGTATGACAGTAAAGTAATGAAAGAAAAAAAGGGGCCAAATACAAGCCTAACCAAAAACTATAAAGAGTCAAACCCGCTCCAAGGGTGAAGACTATGATCAAATGAAAACTCTTGGAAAGAACCTCAGTTTTCAAGCTCAAGCTATAATCCACCCACTCCACATCCTCTTAGGACACCACCAAAAGGGCCTTCATCTTCATAAGATACACCATGTGTTGACAGAGACCATACATGGGTGAGTATATAAATACCTATTAGGACACCCTCAAAATACTAACCATGAATAATAAATAATAGTTGGATAAATAAAAGGATATTAAAATCAATTTATAATAGAAAACACCCAAATATACTCAAGAAGGACACCATAGTACTAGGCGGTCACAACCAAATTCCAGCCATAGATTTTTTCTCAAAGAAATGCTTGTTCTTAGAGAATCCACTCTATGAGCCATTATATTAATGGAGACACTGATCAAATAGGTAAATATCATTGGTTTCTACCTAATAAATATCACTAGTCTCAGAAGAACCTAATACTCAGATATGGGGTCATGTCCAGAATTGCTGGGGGACACCACAAACCCAATCTGTATCAACCTACTGCATAGGTAATTATATTAAAATGATGCCTATTAACCCTAAAAATAAAACCTACTAGATAGAGGATCAATGCCTTGCTCAAGGAGGTTATGTCGATTCCACAAACCCCACCTAGGGTATAAAGATGATAGAGGATCACACTTCAATCTCATGGAGGGACACCAAAAACTCTATCTGAGACTCATACTCTAGAGGGGATTAGAATACTAAGATGTGGATGTAATAACACACCGTACCCTATAGGAAATGGACCAAGGGAACACACTCAACCAAGAATGGTTCAGACTAAATAAACAAAGTGATACAAACAACCTCAAAAGGGGTACACAACTTGTACAAGGGGTAAATGGATAGTCTAGATATACCATGATTTTTCCATGAGGTAACACATCAAATATAATATAAACCTCAACATACATGAAATGTAGGTGATCAAAAATGTAATTTTGAGGTCACTTGACACCCTGCTCATGTACCGCTGGCCGTACCCATGTACCAAATCATGTACACCTGGCCGTACTTGTGTACACCTGGCCATGTTCGTGTTTGAGTACACAGTGTGCCCATGCCCATATACTCTAGTCCATGTTCGTGTACCCTCTTATGTATATGCCAATCCATCACAGAAGGGTCAAATAGTGTGTGATTGAGTCAGACGATGTGTGATATTTAACTTTTGAGAAAAACCTAGCACCGCAGCTTGCGGTTCCCACATGATATGTAGTCTCGAAATACACATTGTGTATAGTGGGATTTTACAAATCCATTGGGATATTCCTTTGTGTTGTCCTACTTGTTTCCAAAGTCTCCGCCCTCACTAGATCCTAGGGATCATAGGTTTCTGAACATCAATGTTTCCTGCAAACCATATTATGATCCTCAATTTTCTCAGAAAATGAACTGTCAATACAAACCATTTCCACACATCAAAAACCAGGAAGAACATGAACTGAAAATCCATATGATCCACCTCTGATCATCCAACACCACCATCGCACCTCAACCACACTCTTGATCATGAACTACACCCACAGTCTCAATCTGTTGTGCCGAAGAATGGTTGCCCAATGATTGAATACCAGTTATTTTATCAAAACAAGGTACAATGGAGATGCCTGTGATGATAATGCGAAGAAACAAGGGAGAAAACCACAAGTTATATTATGTAAGGAATGAACCTCAAATTTTTTTCATTTTTCCTTGATTTGTTTTCATATAATTGAAAAACAAAGGAAAAATATATAAATAATGAAAAATAATCCATCAATTTAAATATACTAATGATGCACATATCAATTATTTTTAGGGAATTGATCTATGATCATATGAGATTAAAGAACAGGATGGGAAAAAAATAAACATCCTACCTAGAGTTTTAAATGATATTTTATAAAGAATGGTTTTGCATTTCTATTATTGATGAGATCCACGAACTATGATGGCACAATGATCCATGATCCTATCCCGATCCATCATCGTTCTCCAAGATCACTCTCTAGTGATCTCTCGAGGTCTCCAAGTTTTAGTGGCCAACTCTAAGAAATTTCTACAACCGTGTACTTATAGATAAAGTCGGTCAATACATCTAATAAAAATAAATTAAATAAATTTATTTATTTATTTTATTAATATCTCACTTGTGATTAATTTTTCACAAACTACCTACACCAAAATTTTTATGTTTCACCTAGGGTAAAACCTGTATTATAAACTCAAAAATTCCCTCAGATTTCTAATCCGGGACCCATCTAGTAGCTATTCCAGTTTTTCAGAAAAATCACTTGTGCGTGATATTGATATATTTAATATATTTCAAACATTTATCCTAGGAAAACTAGTCCTTTGAACCACATGCTGTCTTAGTGACTGGTCTAAAAAATAATCCATATAATATCCAAAAATAATACATGGAAAATAAAAGTCATTATATTATCCTCATATTGGGTCTTTTCATTTCAAATAGAAAAAACCTACTAAAAAATATGAGGGTACTAGGATCAAATCAGGGTCTCCCACTCCCAGGTGTTCTTCTAAAGATTCACATGCTTCCACCAAACATACACTAGGGTAATTGATCACCCACGAAGAATCCTCCCCTACAAATCCTCGATCTACATTGAGTACTCAACCAAGGTAGATCCATCCTCGATGTCCATCTCACCCTAGCCAATAACATGTGATGAGTCGTGAACATACCTCCTTAGTCACGACACATGAAAGAAATCGTTTACCCATTCCAAATGTAGTGGTAGAACTAAGAGATACACCACCTCACCAACTCTATATAGTATCTGGAAAGGTTCAATTAATCTCAAAGAAAGCTTACCACTATGGCCAAATCTCCTCAATCCACATCAAGGTGAGACCCTCAGGAACACATGGTATCCCTACTCAAAATCGATATATCTTTTTCTTTAGTCTGAATAAGACTTATGACGGCTCTATACAATCTTCATACATTCATGGATGATTTGCACATTTTCTATATTATCTCTCATAAATTCTAGGCCCATGAGTACTAACTCACCTGGATCATTTTAACAAAGCGGTGACTTGTAGGGTCACCTATGAAAAAATTCTAATGGTTATTTATCAATGGTGAAATTTTATATGTTTTTTTATAAAAACTACAACAAGGGTATATGATCCTCTCAACTATTAACAAAGTACAATATGCAATCCCACATCATTTCCTCCATAACTTGAATGGTCTGCTCAGTCTAGCCATTAATATGGGGGTGGAATGATATTCTTAAGTGAAACTGATTCCCACATACATATATTAATTCTCTCCATAATTGTGATGTGAATAAAGAATCATGGATTCAAATGATAATTGAGGTAACCTCATGGAGCTGGACTATATACTTCACATAGAGTCATCCCAAGTTCTTTACTAAACTCTGCTCTCGAATAACTAGGAAGTGGTCTAACTTGGTGAGTCAGTATATGATCACCCAGATGGCATTGTCTCCAATGAATGTACATGGTAACCACATTATGAAGAACATGGATATCCCACCCAGTTACACTTTGTATCCTCAAGGGATTGAGATAAACTCACTATAACCTATTGCTCAGCCTTCACTTGATGAAAAGTGAGGCATCGAGCGAAAAACTCTGCAAATCTATTCTTGATGCCTGACCACCAAAAATATCATCAGAGGTTATGGTACATACTTTTTAACACATACATGTACCTCCAAATGGGGTTTATAAAACCCACTCATCACCTCCTCTTGAAATGTCAAATGTACCCTCATTCATCCTCTAAAAAGGATAGCGTTCACCCACCTTTAGAATATCCATCAGGAGCATGTCTAGTGGATATCTGAGTATGTAAGGTCTCATAGTCAGTATATCCACATTGAGTATACCTAACACACTGTAAAAGTAGTGGGGGTAACAACCATAGAATGAAGATATGCATCTCCATCCTTTTACACTAAGGACAACTGCAATGAGGATAATTATTATGACACCTCAACTAACAACCAAGAATAATATCTCTTGCTGGGATCATATTCCACCACGTTCCCCTACCCAAGAGTATATATAATATAGAATTCATAATCCTAGAGGAATTCTATCCATCGACTCTGTATCAAGTTAATATCCTTATGAGAGAATATATAATTGAGACTCTTATGGTCATAGTATATGATAAACCACTTTCCTATCAAGCAGTGTCGCCACATCTTCAGTGTGAAGACTAACACTGATAACTCAAGATTGTGGGTCATGTAGTTTTTCTCATGTGGTATCAACTGACATGAACTATAGGGAATCAATACCTTCCTCTACATCTTAACATAACCAAGTCTAGTCCTTGATGCATCACATAACACTACATACTCGACACCCTCCTATGGAAATATTAATATTATAGTGCTCATCTACCTCTAACTCAACTCTTGAAAGCAGTGCTAGCACCTTTTCATCCACATGAAAGGATTCCCCTTATAGGTTAAATCTATAAAGGGTACTGAGACTCTAGAGAAGCTAAGTACAAACCTTTGATAGTACCCTACTAACCCAGGGAAACCCTGAACTTTAGTAACACTCTTAGGTGGATCCAAAGGAAGCACCACCTCAACCTTCACTAGGTCCACTGTTACTAATACATTTGGGATGAAATTTCCTAGGAAGTGGACCTCTTTAATCCAAAACTAACACTTAAATAGTTTCCCATAATTATAGTGATCTATAAGTGTCTCAAAGACTATCCTCAAGTGTCTTGCATTCTCCTCCTCAGATTCCGAGAACAATATGATGTCACTAGTTAAGACCATCATGAAATAGTTTAAGATAATCTAAAAGATCTGGTTCAAGAGTCCCATAAACACTACTCATGAATTATTCACACCAAACAGAATCACCAAGTACTCATAGTGACTATAGCGACATCTGAATGCCATCTTCAGTATATCCTCATCCTGTACATGTGGCTGGTGATAATCTAATATGAGGTCAATATTATATGACTATTTCACCCTCTCAACTAATCAAAGAGGTTTTTAATCATTGGTAGTGGATACTTATTCTTCACAATCACTTGGTTCAAGTGATGATAGTCCACACATAACCTAAATCTACCATACATCTTCTCAGAGAACAACACCAGGGATTCCCAAGGGGAAACACTAGATCTCACAAATCCATTATTTTATAAGTCCTACACCTACACCCTAATCTCATAAAGCTCTAAAAGAGTCATCCGATATACTGATGAAGATATCAGGGCCATCCGGGGGTGTAAGTCAATGAATAATTATAGTTCACGGTAGGGAGGTAAACCTGACATGTCCTTAGGAAAGGCATCCTTAAACTCTACCACCACCACAAGAAACTGGTAGCCCATAGCATCCACTACTCAAAGATTCATTAAAGATAACTGGTGAGTAATCAGATACACTATCCTATACATAAGCTCATACTTCTCCATCAAGGTTTTCTTTTCACTCAAAAAGGAAAACCTTGTCCTATAACAGTCGACACACCTCATCCTCAACCTAAAAAAGTCAATTAGGGAATGAACCATGGATAACTAATACATACCTAAGATGACATCATAAGGCCTCATCATTGTGAAAAATAGATCCCATACAAAACTCTCACCTACAAGCGTCAGATTGCACTATTAGCACAAGTGAGAAATCACTAAATCACCACCTATTGGAGTCTCCAATTACAAGGGTCGAGTCAAAGGCTCAACCAGAATCTATAAGTATCAAACTAAAGAAGTGGAAAGGAAGGAATGAATCAGACCTCTGTCAATCAATATAAAAAATAAAGTATAAAATACAAAGATCATACCTCATATAATCCATGGAGACTCAAGGTCATAGGAATCCATAGCCTGTAGCTAGACTCATCCCTGACTAAAAACTCCCTAAAATTGGCGTGGACCACCTAGGGGGAGTGGTGGTAATAGGTCAACCTTAGACCAACTCATATTTCTTTACCGACCCCTTTGAAACATCCACCACCCTACATACCACCCAAATTCTTCCTCTTTCTCTACCTCACCAGTCCATCGAATATCTCTCGATTAGCTGTAAAATAGGTTAGACAATCCTGATCCATATGTCCCTGACCATATTAGGAGAAACACTACCTCTCCCTTAGATGATTTGATCCACCCTGAGAGCCCTACATTTCCAACTCTGTATCCTGGGATCACCTCCTATAACATATGACATGGTTGGATCCCTACGACTACCGTCAATTACCTGCTGCCGAGGTCCCAGCCCCTGGGTTCCCACTACTAGCACCCACTATCAGAACCTACTCTTCCAGGAACCTCTCCACCACTAATTCTTGATCAAGCACCCCATCATAGGTAAAAATTTATAGGAATATCACTAAATCCTTGATGTCCAATGTAATACCTGTTTAAAGGTGCATGATCTAAAAAATGGATCACAAATCATATCCATATAGTGACGCGAGAGATCATTAAACCTCACCTAATACTCTTCTATGGTCAAGATACCCTACTAAAGATGCAGAAGATCTTTCAAGTACATTGATTGAAATGTGGATGGATAAAACTCATACATGAAGAGACACTCAAAGTTTGACCAGGAGAGAGATATCTCATCATGTTACTGAGTTCCTAAAATCTACCATAACCTAAAAGATCCCTGAAGAATACTCTCCACAAGGACCACCATTTGATTTTTAGGCATCCTTATAAGGGAAAAAATGTGAGTGACTTCCTTTATCTATTACTTAGCCACCTGGTCATCTGGATCACCTCTAAACATGGAATATCACTACCTCTAAAACTAGTGTAGTGTTCTCAGTCTATGTACATCCTCTACCAGCACTTCTAGCACTAACTACTTCTCAACGGGTAGTGGTATAGCTAGTAAACCACCAGGAGGTTCTATCTATGGTACATGACCATTACTGAAGCCTTTTCACTCAGCAAACCATCCTTGTGATCACGCAGTAGAATCATGGATGCCTGTCTTCATGGATGCATCTTAAAATAGAACAAGATGTACTATGATTAAAGAGTATATATGGGGAGATGAATCAAGGACATAGAAACTAAAATCCATTCCTATATGATACATGCACCATATATTTCCCTAAAACCAAAATTTACATGCACCAAGTAGAAAGGTAGGTTATTAGAGTCTTGGTGTATGGATACATCAGTCGTCGAACCAACACTAGAGTCCTTGTACAAAAATCTAAACTCAAAACTCTTAACAATGTTTCCCCAAACTAGTATCCTCAAATATAGTTCTAAGGTAGAACCGAATACTCTGATACCACTCTGTCATAACCTGACCCACTGATCTCTAACCTGTGACCACCCCAATCCCACCTCCAATTGGCTAGGGGTTGTAAACCAATGCCGAGTAGGAATATCCCACAAATGACAGGGCATTATCCTAATTTACTTGTATAGACACACACATCTAAAAGCCCATACAATGATGAAATGTAAAAAATTGAAACTAATTCATTCATACATCTATAATCCCATAACTAGAGTATGATAGTAAAGTACTAAAAGCTGAAAAGGGGATAAATACAAGCCCACAAATATTTTAAAGATTCTAACCTTCTCTAAGGGTGAGGACTATGATAAAATGTAAACTCCCAAAAAACACCTCAGTATTCCAAGATAAATCTATGCTCCAACTTCTCCACATCCTCTTAGGACATCGTTAAAAGGTCCATCATCTTTATAATACACAACACATGTGGGAAGATCCCTTGAAGGGGTGAGTATACAAATACCCCATAGGATACCCCCAAAAAAATAAACATGAAGCATCAATAATAATCAGTTTAATTCAAGTATATAAATATCAATGTATAATAGAAAACACCTAGATATACTCAATAAGGACACCATACCACAAGGTGGTCACAACCAACTACAAGCCATAGTATTTTTCTCGAAGAAACATTTGTTCTAAGAGAATACACTACAAGAGACATGATATCACTATAGACACTCATCAAATAAGTCAAGATCATTAGGCCCTATCCAAGAAATATCATTGGTCTCAGAAGACCCTGATACACTGATAGGGGGTCACGACCAGAACCGCTGGGGGGCATCAAAAACATAATCTTGGTCAACCTACTATACATGGGATCATATGCCAATGATAACTATGAACCCTAATGATACAAACTTCTAGATATAGGATCAATTCACTACTAAAGGAGGTCATATCAATTCCGAAAACCCCATCTAGGGTATAAATATGATAGATGATCACACTCAAGTCTCACAGAGGGACACCATGAACTATATATGAGACTCATCATATAGAGGGGATGAAAATCTTAATATGTGGACATAATACTACACTATAACATAGAGGGAATAGACCAAGGGAACACACTCAACCAAGATTAGTCCAGACTAAAGAAACAAAGTGCTACAAACACCCTCAATGGGGGTACACGGTGTGTCCAACTATCCCCTAATCTAACCATGTGGTAACACTTCACATGGAATGTAAAACTCAACATAAACATCATTTAGGTGATAAAACATGATGTGTAGAGTTTTCTTGACACCCTACCCGTGCCGTATGGCCAGGCCCATGTACTGCTAACTATGCCCATGTACCAACCTGTGTACACTTGGCTGTGTCTGTGTCTGAGTACACGACATGCCTGTGCCCGTGTAATCTATTCCGTGTCCGCGTAGCCTCTAAGTTACATGTAAATACTTCATGGAAGGGTCACATGACATGTGATCAGGTCACATAGTGTGTGAAATTTAACTTATAAGGAAACCCTAGCACTGCATCTTGGGGGTCATACATGGTGTGTAGTATTGAAATGCATGCTGTGTATAGAGGGATTTTCTAGATACATTGGGATCTTTCTCCACATAATATGTGTGTTTCCAGAGCCTCATAATTCTCTGAGTGTTTCATAGGTTTCACAACCTCAAAATTTCCTTCACACGAGATTCTGATCCTATATTTTCTCATAAAATGAACCATTGAGCCAAATCGTCACCACATGAAAAAAACCAGGAATAACAGGGACCAAAAATCCTTCTAATCTACCTCTGATAATCCACCACTATCATTATAACTTGAACACACAATAGATCATGAAATGAACTTGAAATATCAATCCATTTCATTAAATAATGATCACACAACTATTAAATACTAGGTATTTAATCTAACCTTGAGCCAAAAGAAAATGCCTATGATGATCATACAAAGAAACATGGAAGAAAACCATCAACCATATGATGTGAGGAATGAACCTAAACATTTATTTGTTTGGCCTTAATAAATTGTCTTAGAGTTGAAAAATGAAGTGATAATAGATAAAAAATGTACAATAATCCATCAATTTAAATCTATTCATGATGAATTTTTCAATTCTATTCATGGAATTGATCCACATTCATCAAAGATTAAATAATTGGATGAAAAATATAAATCAAAATCCTACCTAGTTTTTGTATTGATTTTTGATGAAGAAAAGTTATGAATTTCCATTGTTGTTGAGATCCACAAACTCCATTGGTTGAATGATCCTTGATCCTGTCCCAATCTTTTATTGCTCACTAAGATCACTCTCCAACGATCTCTCAAGGAATACATGGTTTAGAAGGAAACCCTAAGACATTTCTATAACCATGTACTTATGGAAAAATTTATTACTTTCATATAATAAAAATAAATTAAATCATTTAATTATATTATTTTATTAATTCTGGTACTATGAATATTTTTTCACAAACACTCCCCGTCGACAAAGGTTATGTCGCGCCTAGGGTAAAACCAACATTATGAACTCAACAGTTCCCTTATATTTCTGATCCAGGTCCCCTTTAGGGTGTTATTCAATTTTTTTAGGAAAACTATGTGTATCTGTTATTAATATATTTAATATATTTCAAACATTTATTTTATACACACTAGGCCTCAGGATCACATGTTGTCCAAATGTTAGGTCTAAAAAATAATCTATATAATATCTAAAAATAATACATTGAAAATCTGAGTCATTACACTATCTCCCTTAGAAGCTTCGATAATTGGTGTTCATAGGGTATGTTTCTAAGGGTCGATTCCATCACTTCTCCCACTTGTATTAATTATACTTTATCATAACCCTTAATATATACTGATTTTAATGGACACTGTACGATGACTATCTTATCAATGGTAAATGATTAATGATTTTTTAAATTTGACATACTATATTTTATAATGGTCCAAAAAAACCAAATTTTTGCATGTGTTTTATATAAATACATTACTTAATAAGGAATTTATTCCTTAAAAATTGATTTTAATTTATAAAATTTTGAGATTTTATAGTTCATGATGTGAAATGGTATCCATGACATGAATATGATTTTATCAATTTTAAGATGAGGTGATTTTTTTCAGCATATTGGCTATTCTGGAATATCATGATGTAAATCAGTAATATATGACATGAATGGAGTATTTATCAATAGATTAAATAATTATAATAGTCATACTTTACCATTTTACTTTATTCTTCCTCCCAAACAATAGGTCTTCTCTAGATAATTTTGGTGATCCAATTCCCATTGGAGACTGAATTCGTGGATCTTTAAGTGCCGAATCAAGGGAATTGTCTTCTACTTCTCATTTTGACCTAGACCGTTGATGTTAGTGGATATTATTAGGTATATCAAATTTAGTCTTACCCTTTGTGAATGGATTCCTTATTATATCTTAATTTTAGAGTTATCAAGAAATGGAATGGGGGTGGATCTTGGGATCGCTGACGTGCACAACTTGACTCGGATGATGAGTCATGACATCAAAAACATCATTGCACTTGAGGTATGAAGTTATTATAATTTATGACCTACAGATATGGGTGTTTGGTATGATTATGTGGCGTGAATGTGTATCCCAAGAGACCTATGCTTCATGTGATTTTCATATGAATTTGTGTTAGCTATTTGTCTCTTTCTTGACATGACATGGTTATGAACTGGCTTATTATGGAATTGTGTATTTCATGTGTAGATTCTTTGCCTTTGAAATTGAGTGACTAGGTTGAGTTGTATGAGTTAGTTTCTCCCTTATAGGGGAGTGTTGATAATGTGATGTATTTCCCCAGAGTCATGAAAATTGGGTTAACATGTGATGTAATGTCTTTACCAAGAGTTATGAAATCAGGTCAACTCATGATGTGGGGATTTCCCTAGAGATATGAATTGGGTAAATATTAGTATTTACCTTAAAGGAGATCATGAATATCCCTTAAAAGGGTGTATAGAAAGATGACTGGTTAGTCAAGTATATTGGGACATTGTGTGACATTCCCTCTAGCATGAAGCTAAAGTAGGTAGATCTAATCTCCAAGCACTCAACATATTTATATTCATGAATGATTACCTATTTTTTTCTTGCACATTGATTATTTTCATGGAATTCACTTGGGTCTATTGTTCACTTATGACAAGGACCATTAGCGATGTCCTAAAATGTTTTATACTAACACCCTATATGGGCTTATCGATGCGTGTGTAGATTTTATGACCAGGGGTATAGTAAAGGAAAAGGGCCCTATGGTGGGAAGTTTAATATGAGATTTATGATGGTTAGAGGAAATACCATGATGGAATTTGATTCTTGGATGATTTTTCTACATATTACCAAGTTTGTTTCTTCTATTTTAGTATATTTCTTTGGCATATATGGAGATATTTTACTTTCAATTGGATTGCATGATTGTAATGTAATATTTTTATAGCATGGGTTGATATTCTTATCCTTATTTATTTTATCTGTTGGGTTATTGATTTACAAAATTTTATTATTATTATTAATTTTTTCTTTTATTACATTCTCTGTTGGTTGTCTATTATCAAGGCTATAGTCTCCCCACAATGCCTCTCAGGCCCTCGCTGTAAGTCGGTTTGGACTAGACCTAGTGATTTGGGTCATTGTGTTGAAATTTATAATCATTTATTATAAATATATTAGTTATTTATATTTTATTTTCATCATTAGATGTTATTATATTCAATTTTTTTAGTACTAGTTTCATAATGGTGGTGTCAATTTATGTTCATAAATTCAATGTTCATCATTCTAAGATTATTATAGGTACTATAATAGACATTTAATAATGATTTATAATTTTATAATTTCATTCTTAATTATTTTGTTTATGATTCATAACAACAAATTTAATTATGAGCTTATTTTGTTAATTTATAATGAACAAAACGACAGTACAATAGTACTAAATTTAATAATAGTATAACCTCTCTAGAACCATAAATCAAAAATTATTTTATCATTAATTTCTAATAACACCTATAGTTTTGTTTCTATATTCATCTATGACATAAATTTATATTATTGTTTCAAGTAGGAGGTTAAGTTGGCTCAAACAAGAATAAACTATAATCCATGGGTGAGTAGGATTAAGAAAGTGATTATTTTGGAATAAAATAATTATTATAGAATATAATGATATTATTTAGATGTTTTTAATACATTTAATCCTATTTTAATATTTTATATAAATAATAAAATACTAGGGTGAAAAGATAAATGCATCACTTTCTTGGAGGTGGTAGTTTACATGTATGCACAAGAAACACATTCTTTTTCCATAGACCAGGAGGAATATAGTAAATGGTTTATAATTTTAGAATATTAATAATGTTATAAATAAATTGTTAATTATTTAAATAGTCCTTTGTAACTATCTATGTAAGGAAATGATTAAAAATCAAGCACACCGTTCATGGATGCGGTAGTCCACACATTCACATGATGGTGTTTTAATTTTTTGAATGGTTTTGAATGAAGGTAGAAAAATGAAATTCCATTAGTATAATAATTTTTTTTATTATTATTAATAAATATTTTATCATATTTTCATGGATATAATATATTTTAGAGGGTATAATAAGAAAATAATTAAGGGAGTTTGGTTGAGAACATTACCACTCCATTTGGTTGTTCTCTATTGGGTAACACCTTTAGACTCCATATCTTGGTATTTTGGAGAGAACAAGGATTCCAGGACATGGGTAAATAGTTGAAGGAATTTCAGGGTATATTTTTGGTTATGATAAGTCTTTTTAATGGGTGGATAAATGTGGTGGAGGTGATCTCATTTTATAAGTGAAGAAAATGGAATTTTCATAATTACTCATTATTTTACATTAATGTCATAACATTATTCCATGGTAAAAGTATCCAAAATGGAAAATGATTAATTTGATGAGTATTTTAGGTCAATAATACCTTCAATATTCATTTGGTTTCATGTTTTAAACATGTTTTTAGTCTTTTAACAATATGTTTTTAACTTTTATCTTTTTGATTTTTACCTTGATAACTAATATTTACTTAAATGATTAATTTTTTATTAAAAAAAATAAGATAGATAATATTAACAAATTTTGATGAAATGAAAAAAAATTTATACTAAATTTGATCTAATTTAATTTTTAAATATGTGAAAATTAATTTTCAAATTATAACATATAATATATAGAAAAACTATTTTTTAAAAAACAATGTTTTAATAATTAAGTGTTCTTAATGTTATATAGAATTAATTAAAAAAATACATGAGTGATAATATATTTTTATATATGTGTAAAAATAACATCAAATCAATTATATAAAATATATAAATTTAATTTATTATATGAAAATTACACAACATTAATAAAACAATTTTTTGAGAAGAACCCTTTCACTATTATCATAGTCATTAACTTTAATCTCAACAATCATACTTTTATGCCTAAAAATGAAATTCACCTTATTAAATAATATAAAAGTGTTGATCTAAAATATGAAATCAATTTTTTAGATTTAATTTCTATAAGTGATACAACCTAATTTTTAATATAAGTGAATAAAAATAGTTTTTACTGTAAAACTTTACTTAAGCTTCCAAAACATAAACATGACTTTTATAAATTCAAAATAGTATTTTTAAATGGTTTATTTTAATTTATAAATATATAGTTTTCATATAAAAAATGTTTCAAAAACTTTTATGTAATTATTTTATTATGATAATGTCATAAAAATGAAAGTTATAACAAACTCAATATTTTTTCACTATTAACCTACAAATCAATTATTTTAGAAACAAAATTCATCCTAGCCTAATTTTGACATTAAAAATCCAAATATTAAGTCCATTTTATAAAATTAAAATTTTAAAATTTTAAAATTTTTATTTTAAATGAAAATATAATATATAAAGCGAACTACTTTTATTGAAAAAGTTCATATTAACACATTAAGTGTTTTTAATACTATTTTTTATGATTTTATAATTAATTAAAATATTTTATTTACAATATTTTTTATTATTATTAAATTTTCCTAATAATATTAATATAATATGTCGCATCTCGTTTTAGTTTGGTGCAGGGTGTGGAGCAAGACATCAAACATAATATTAATTTTTAGAAAAATATATTCCAAAATCTCAGGGTGTTACATTATCCCCTATTAAATAAATTGCATCCTCCAAATTTTAATTATCACATACTATTTAGAATATATAATGTTATCTAAAATATTGAAATTAATCAATATATAATTTCTAATGGGATATAAAATAAATATCTTAGGTATGAGTATAAACCTTTTTGTCCAAAATATACTTCTTTAAGAGTTTCTAGTGACACACCCTTCACAAATTCATTTTCATGATCTTTTTCCCAACCAAATAATAAATCCAATATGTTTTCCATAATATTTAATAAAATTTGAGAAAATAGTCTCATGACTATGAAAACTCAATCCTAATATGTATTCTCTAATGACACTTCTATTTCAACCCATGTTACCTCTATTTCAACTATGATATAACTGGATCAACCTATAAATCCTTAAGTTTAACCTAGGTTTTCCATGGTAATATTTACACCAGGTTCTCTATCCTAACTATTTTTATCCTCAAATTCCATTTAAAACCTTCATAATGGTTCATAAAGAGAACATGATTAACAAAAAAATATCCCCCAGAAGTGTCTAATGAGGTGTGTAGTCATAGGCCCACTCATTGTGCACCAAGTGAAGACATAGTTAATATTCAACCAAACTTTTTAGGGTGATTCAACCTAGTTGAATCTATAACATATCTGCATCCACTTTCTAGTATCCATATTGGGATGCAATTTCTATAAAACCACACAATCTTTAATTTACCAAAATATTAGGATGTTATCCTAGATGTAGACTTATCCCAAGAGTTTTCACTAAAGTAATCTTATCCTAAAAAAAATAACTATACTAATCCAAAAAAATAACTCAACTAATACCCATAAATAACTAAACTAATCCTAAAAAATAACTAAACCATACTCTGATACTAACTGATGTTCCCCAGATCTACACTCCAAGATCTACTTTAAAAAACACATACTTTACAACTGGATTCTATACCAAGTGAGATTTCCCCAGCCAAACATACATATTTTTCAATAATTAAAATGTTACATCCCATAAATATTACCATTAAATTATGAAAAAAAGGTTTATTTTATTTTATTATCAAATATATAAGAAAGTTATTTTACGATACTTGTGATCATTTATCCACAGTCGAGCCACTCTAGAATCCCTTCTAGGATTATCAGATATTATACTCATCTTCATAACTTGGGGAATGGAAACGTAATAATGGGTTGAGCTCAAATGATCATCAAGGACAAAACTTATAAAATATTCATGAATTATTAGATCATAAGCATATGAAAAAACTAGATCATGAGAGAAATATCCTATTAAAATGAATATGAGCTAATAAGAGTTGTATATAAAGAATAGAATAAGGCCATATAAACTCAAATGATAAAAAATATACCATATCATAACAGTGAAGAATAAAAAGATGATAATCATGAGCCATAAAGTATAAAATGGTTTATAACATAAGAATAAGAAACCATAATATTGTTATCAAACCCAATCATTTTCACCCCATGATAAAATCCAATTATGTCCACCCTTTAAGTTTGTGAACAAATAAAATCATGTCAAAACTTTAGGTAGATAAAAAATCAAAGTATTTCAACCATAATTTTGTGAAAAAATCCATGCATGTCTATATATCATATAAATATGAAAAAATATAAGTACACAGAAAACATTACACTTGTGAGTCACTACTCACACACAGATATTCATGATTCACTACTCACACCCACAAATTTATGAGTCACTAATCACACCCATGCCTTTGTGAGTCACTACTTGCACACATTCCTTCGTGAGTAAATACTCACACCCACTGTTGGTAGGAAAACTTAATTACACCCACATATACATAACTCATGTGATATAAAATTCTTACCGATGCATTAGAGGGATTTAATGGACCCAACCAATCTCATAGATTTATCAAACCCAAACCATATTTGGGATTTATCAGACCCAAACCATTTCATAATAATTATCCGTACATATATGTTCTATTAGAATATGAAAACATTCGTACTTGAAACATCACTTAATTATCCCATAGAAAAGATATGGTTTTCATAAATAAATTCATAGAACATTTCATAATCTATATAAATAAACAAGGTGTATGGTCTCATAAGAACATATCCCAGGTGTAAAATAATAATCATCAGAGGATGTTCAAATTGATATAAAACACCCTTTTGAAGTTATTGGATAAATAATTTTGAAAAAAAGAATAAATACAACTTTTCTAAATTCTTTAAAACTCTTTAAAAAATTAAAGAAAAAAAATTTGACCTAGATTAAAAAATTTAAAAATTACCCTTTAAAAGAAAATAATGTTTTAAAAAAAATTTATAGAGGAAATATATTTTTAAAAAATTTCTTTGAGAATACATAAAAACATTGAAGACATATTTAAAAACACAAGCCTTTAAAATCCATTTTGAAATCAAGAATTTATTTTAAAAAATAGAAAATTTACTTTTGAAAAGTATAACAATATTTCCTTTTCCTTTAAAAATCATTAATAGTTAAAATCATTTGTAAACCCATTTTAAAACATATAAAGGAAGCTTCATAAAGAATAATTCACATAATAGTAAAATAAATTATAAAATATTTTTTAGAAAATGTTTTTAAAATAGTTATAAAAGATTAAGTTATGAGTCTCATTAAAAATTAATTTTCAAAAAGGTGAAGGAATTTTTTTTCCAACCTTTTAATTTAAATAATAATATTCAATAATTTTCCTTTGAAAAATACATAAAGGTTTCATAAAGGTGAAGGAAAAACTTTTTGAAAACTTTTACTTTTAAGAAGAATATTTAATAATCCATCATTTGAAAGGAAATAAAGTTTTCAAAGAGGGGAAGTGATGTCATGAACCAAGTTTTCCCAACCCAAAACTGGTCACCCAAGCTAGTCCATTATAATGATTGAGAGGCTTTCCTGATCCTCTTGGTCTAGAAACTAGTGTCGAGTACCCAGAAAAACTCAATTAGGAATGATTTAGCCCATAAATGATAGATAAATAAATAAACATATAAACAAATGAATAATAAAGTAAACAATAGAAGTGGAAAGGAAAAAATAACTACCACAAGTAACTCCATGTGACCTCATGGGTTACCTCCAACCATATAACCAAACTTTCTACATGAGTGAATCAGAGATGGGTGGAAACTGAAACTAAAAATGATAAATAGTATAGGAATGGGCATTAAAATTCTTAGTAGGGTTGTCAAAATATAAATAGGTCCATATTTATTACCTTTAAAGTTAAATCCATGTCAATCTAGTTTGAAAATATAAAATATAAAAATAGTGTTTTCAATTCTTTTCAAAAACAAGTAACAATATTCCATTTTTAAGAAAAAACACTTTCAATTACTTTTCAAAAATAGTTTCCAAAACATGAAAAGTCATTTCAATAAATTCATTTAAAAAATAACCAGTATTGGAATATTAATTTTAATATGAAATTCAAATCAAGGGTGTCACTTTATAAAAATACTAGAAAATGGAGGAAAGTAGCGTATGTATAAAAATTGTGTCATGGGATCTCAAGTGATGGTTGAGATGGCCTAAAAAAAATCTATAATACTAACACATAATCAATCTATACCATCGATAAATATCATTAAACACTACCCTAACACTCGGTGAATCCCTCACTGGCTCAATCAAGGGGAACATCCTAAAAGATGTTAGGTTATTTACTCAAGGCCACTATCCAATGTATAATATCAACTAGTGCAGCACATGTATCTAAGGATCCCACTCAACTACCCATGTAATCCCATGAAAATAAATGGAGGTGAGTTTTTTAAACTAACATACACATGCACAACATAAATTTAAAATAAAAAAAATAAATTCACCATCTCACCTCCAAAATCCCACCTTAAGAAAAAACCCTTTCCAAGTCACGTAAACAAAGTGCAATTCCATCTCCAGGAACACATTTCACACTATAAATATATCACATTTCTATTCCAAGGGGGAATTCCTTAAGATGGGTTTTCTAATTTCATAAAATAATTTAAAGTGCCAACTGAGCCTCATCACTATAATAAAAGACCTTTATAAATTTATACTTTCCAAGATAGAAATCATTTAGAAAACCAATTGAGAATTTAAGATACCACACATTTTCAAATGAGGTTGAAAACATGTTTAAAAAAGAAAAACCCATGTTGGAAGCTTAGGAAAATTAAGTAAAACAAATGAAAAACTATTCCCATAAGTCACGATCAACTTGAATAAAATGAACATACTATATAATAGTAAAAAAACACATAAAATACTCAATAAGTCAAGGAATTCAAATTAAAGGTTCAGACATACGAAACCTACCTCAAAATTTCCATCTTTGATGTTGGTAGCCCAAATCCACATCAAAGAGGTTCAAGGAATAAAAGAGACCCTCTCTTACACTTACACAAATATACACCTACAAAAACACATATATATAATTACCCCTAGCTATAGTGTACATATTCTCCTCACCATGATGGAATATGTACAAAGAGGGCATATATATATATATATATATATATATGACTTACCCATGAAAATATGTGTAGGTCACCTTCACAAACAGTGATCCAAAATGCACTATAAAAATACTAGAAACTAAAAAAATTACAAAATCACAAAATAAAATTGGGCCAACTAATTAGAATGGAAGAAATCTTACCCTAAACCGATGGAGAACTCATTGCCTTCGATGCGTGAGACCCAATATCATCTCAAACAAGTCCATGGAATCCCACAAGAAGGAAGAAACCCTATCCACATAAAAAATCCACAAAAATCGGACCATTAAAATATCCTAGGGTTTGCAAAATATAGCGACCCTAGAATTTTACACAAAACATTACATGATTTTAAGCATAATTATACATCAGAATAAAAGCCAAGGATCGTGAAGTCTAGTGTATTTGAATACTAGGTACATAAAACTTAAAACATGGAACTAAATATGAAATTTATTTATTTAGTATTCATAAATATCCCCTAACTTCTATTGTTCTCATACATATTCATTGGATAACCTTGGGATAACATGAATAAATGGATGAGCTAAAAATCCCAGTAATAGAATGAACATAGGAATAAAACTTTAACACATGGGTTAGGCATAACATAAAGATATAAAAAGGCATGGAACATATGGAATCATAACATATAAACATGTTATCATAAAAACATGAATTAATATTAATGTGATAACAACATAAATCATGAATTTAGTAGGATTCAAGGATCATTTTAGATAGAGGAGCACAAGTCAAGGTTAACCACCAAGACCGTTACACATGGTAGCACGAGTCAATGCCAACTGCCAAGATCGTTGCACATAACATCTTATGAGACTAAAATTTACCCAATGAATTTGAGAACTATTTGGGAACACCCATCTTAACATGTTCATGAATATTATTGACACATATATAATCATACATAATCAATCATAAACATAAGGGAACCCATGGAAAGAAATGGGTATCATAATCATGTCATAAAGCATAATGAATGAGTGTATCATAAAAGTGTCCATGAAAGAAAGTCAATAGAACATTCATGGAAATTCATTAGGTAAATTAGGCATATATCATGGTAAGTGATGTCAAATATAAGTGACAACATTTAAAAAGATTATTTAATAAATTTTAGCATTAAAACATTTTAGTAAAGTTTTACGGAAAATAGGAAAGATCATTTAAAATTGAAAAGGACATAATCTTTTATATAAAACCAGAAGTGATCCAAGAGGTTTTCATAATAAAAACACTAGTTTTATAAAAAAATGGAGGGGAAATAAGAGATGATAATGAATTATCACATTAGCATAAAAAAATTCCAGTACATGTAGTGTTCTGAAGTTTTCAAACCATTTGGACGAGGAGAGGTTAGGAAAGAAAAGAGAACAAAGGAACATGCAAAGAAAATAAAAGGAATGAAAAGTGGAATTTACCTCTTGATTTAATCTTTCTTGAGAGCCTCTTAAGGGGAGAGGATTTGGTCTTTTGAGAAGACCAATGGCTATTGGATGTGGGGGAGGATCTTGGGGAGATATTTGAGAAGAATTTAGGGAAGGAACAAGGCTTGAGAGGAGTGAAGAGAAGAGGGGAGTGTGGGTGGTTTTTATAGTGGAGGGGAGGAGGGTTTTCTTAATATTTTATTAATTAGTTTTTTATTTTTCTATAAGACAAGAAATAACAATGATTATTGTGATGAAAAACAGTAATATGTGCATGTGATTTCTAACCAATGGCCATTTACATCATCCATGACTCAAGCATGATGAAGAAATTCAGGTTTTAGCATTTATTGTGAATTATCATATTTTACTATTCATAAAAATTCAAGTATTTTAGAAAAATCCCAAAAATTAACCCTAACCATTTTTATATGTATAGAATCCAAAAATGTAATCCATTTTTCAAAAATAATTTTCTAAATATAATTTATTTAATTTTTAATTATAATCATAATTTACTTATAAAAGTATAGATTTTAAAACTATAACTGATTTTATAACGCTTTCAAAAATTACATAATGTATTATAAAATTATCTTAAAACCAGAATACATAAAGTTGTTAATTTATAAACACCTTTTTGGTAAAAATAAAATTTCTTTTAAATTAATTAATTATTTATGACTTACAAAAATACCAATACTTTTACTATTTTCATATTATCACTTATAATATGCCTAAATTTTATTTATACATTGAAGGGTGAGGTTACTATTCTTTTGAATGATTTATTATTCATAACGAGTTATTTTTTTTTTACATTTTTTCAAATTTTTTTTTTAAAAATACAACGAGGTTTAAAATATTTTTTTTACATCTTAAAGGCGGCACACCATGTGCCGCCTTCGGTTCGGTTTCCGCCGGGCCAAAGGCAGTTCTCCAGGAACCGCCTTGCGCCATTGGGGAAACGAAAGGCGGCACACCAGTGCCCGCCTTTCGATATTTTTTCTGCGAAAGGCGGCTTTGGAAGAGCCGCCTTTCATGTTTTAAATGGCCGAAGGCGGCATCCCAGTTGCCGCCTTCGCCAAAAATATCCCTATAAAAGGGAGCCGCCCCACCCACCCTTCCTCACTCACAAATCCCTCTTCTCTCTAAAATTTTGAGAGCTCCTCTCTCTAAGTTGAGTTTTCCTTCATGGTGCTTCCGGAGACGCAAGGAGTACAAGATTTTTGTGTCAAGCTTCATTTAGAGGTATTTTTTTTATTTTAAAGTTATTTATTTATTTAATTGTAATTAGTTAATTTTAAATATTTAAGTATGTAGTAGTAGTTATTTAAAGAAAAGAAATAAATAGTTATATTATTAATGTTTTAATTAGTTAATATTTAATGTTAGATTAATGTATATGTAATTTAATATTATTAATGAATGATGATGAGGGATAAATTATTTAATGTTATATTAAAGTATGTATAATATAATATTATTAATTAATGAGAATTAGGGATAATAATAATTTATTAATATTTTAGAGATAATCATAGACTAATTAGATGATGATTAAGGAATAATTAAGTCATGATTAAAGGGGTAATTAACCATGGATGATTAATTAAGGAATGTTTAAGGGGTGATTACGTGATGATTAAGGGATGATTAAGGGGTCATTAAGGTAATTAAGGAATGATTAATTGATGATTAAGGGGTAATTAAGGAGTGATTAAGGGGTGATTAACTAATGATTAAGGGGTAATTAAGGAATCATTAAGTGATGATTAAGGGGTAATTAAGGAGTGATTAAGGGTTGATTAAGGGGTAATTAAGGAATGTTTTAGGGGAGATTAAGTAACGATTAAGGGGTGATTAACTAACGATTATGGGGTGATTAAGTTGTCATTAACTAATGATTAAGGAATGATTAGGGGATGGTTAAGGGGTAATTAAGGAATGTTTAAGGGGTGATTAACTAACGATTAAGGGGGTGATTAAGGGGTCATTAACTAATTAAGGGGTAATTAAGGAATGAAGGGGTAATTAAGGAGTGATTAAGGGGTTAAGGGGATGATTAAGGGGTAATTAAGAAATGATTAAGTGATGATTAAGGGGTAATTAAGGAATGTTTAAGGGGTGATTAAGGGGTAATAAAGGAATGTTTAAGGGGTGATTAAATAATGATTAAGGGGTAATTAAGGAGTGATTAAGGGGTGATTAAGGGGTCATTAACTAATGATTAAAGAGTGATTAAGGGGTGACTAAGGGGTAATTAAGGAATGTTTTAGGGGTGATTAAGTAACGATTAAGGGGTGATTAACTAACGATTAAGGGGTGATTAAGGGGTCATTAACTAATGATTAAGGAATGATAAGGGGATGGTTAAGGGGTAATTAAGGAATGTTTACATGATGATTAAGGGGTAATTAAGGAATGTTTAAGGGGTGATTAACTAACGATTAAGGAATGATTAGGGGATGATTAAGGGTTAATTAAGGAGTGTTTAAGTGGTGATTAACTAATGATTAATGGGTGAATAAGGGGTGATTAACTAGGGATGATTAGGGGATGATTAAGGGTTCATTAATTAATGATTAAGGGGTCATTAACTAACGATTAACGGATGATTAAGGGGTCATTAAGTAAAGATTAAGGGATGATTAAGTGGTGAATGACCGACTCCTAACTGATTAACCAGCACTTAAGTAGTGATTAACCAGCACTTAAGTAGTGATTAACCAGCACTTAAGTAGTGATTAACCAGCACTTAAGTAGTGACCGACACTTAAGTAGTGATTAACCAGCACTGTAATGAATCTTATTTTTTAGAGATCATTGAACATATCTTTAGGAAAGTTAATAATTGTTCTACAAAACATTAGTGGCTTAATTTAGGAAGGTTTTAAAATTTTGGTGTCATTAAAGTTTTTGTCGTTATCTAAGCAATTAAATCCCTGTCTGGATACTACAAGTGGATGTGGCTCTGGCACATCTATACCTAGGGGTGAAATCCCCGACAAGGAGTTTCGGGCCTGACCCGGGGTATCCTGGTACACGACAACGGGCCTTGCTGCACTCCTGGTTTGACACTCCCGGGGGATATGTTTTAGATGATTTATATTTACTTCATGAAGTACTAAAATACCTTTAAGAAGATAAAAATTTTTATTTAACACGTAACAAAACATTATTGACATATTCAGTGATCAGTAAACATTTTTCATGTAGAGAGACATGTTTTCTTGTGTTTACTGCTATGGAAAGGTTATTCAAACCAGGAAAGGAGCTTCTTATAGTATACAACCAACATCTATGGTTAACACATCTGATTGTGTTACCATAACTGATCTTGAAGATAGAATTCGTGGTTGCTTAAATCTCGGTCCTCATCAAGAGATAAAGTCTATTAGTTATAGACATTTGCAATTCCCTGCCACGTTATGGCATCTTTCTTGTCCATTGGCTGCTGATGAGAACTTGGTCCAAGAGGGAAATTTATTTTCCCAACGGTCTGATGGTGCAATGATGAAGTTATATGTTGAAGTTTCTAATGTACAACAACATCAAAATGTTTGAAGTCATAGACATGCACAAATAGTTGTTGAAGAAGCTCCATCCCAAGAAATTGAGGATGTTCTCCCTATTGTGGAGGAGGACAACTTAGATGATCTACCAGATTTACATATAAATCATTCTTCAGATGAGGAATTTAATAATGATGGAACAGACGGAGAAGACAATGATTATGGGGAGGGAGCTGGAGATGGGGAGGGAGCTGGAGAAGATAAGTTAGTAGTTTCTCGAAGTAGAGTAGTTCAAGAACATTCTCGACCAACATTAAATCATCCACCAACCTTTGAATCTTGGTCTGAAGCAATGGAATGTGTACCTGAATTTGACAACAATGTTCTGACACCTGCAACAGAGTTTCCTGGAGTTATAGTGGACAGGTTTAGTGAGTCGGACAAAACATTATATAATGGAAGGTATTTTCCAAGTAAGGATGCGTTGAAGAGATTCTTAAAAAGATTTAATATTGAGAGGCATTGTAGATATGTAGTTTAGGCATCATGTCGAAAAAAATACGTTATACGGTGTGATAAATTTGATGAAGACTGTAGATTCCGGTTGAGGGAGATTCCAGACATTGCATTTGGTGGATAGAGAATTTCAAAGATTGAGGCAGCTCATTCTTGTGTTCAGCCAAACTTGACACAAGATCACACTTCTTTGGATGCCGAAATTGTGTCAACTGTTATCGTTGAGATGATTAGGACCTGTCAAGATGTTCCTATAGCCCTTGTGCAAGAGAGGATTCTTCAAACTTTCGGTTATAAGATTTCTTATAACAAGGCATGGATAGAGAAACAGAAGGCAATTGTGAAGGTCTACGGTGATTGGGATGACTCATATCGGGTGTTTCCACAATTATTAGCCATGATGAGCCACAACAACCAAGTTTTCTACCATATAAATAAGAAGGAACATGTGTTTGAAGATAATCGATTGGATCAATCTCGTGTTCAATTTAATCGGTTATTCTGGGCATTCCTCCCATGTATTTCCACATTTCGTTGCAGTAAACAGTTCATACAAATTGATGGAACATTTCTATCTGGAAAGTATAAGGGCGTATTGTTGATTGCGTCAACCCAAGATGGGAACCGTTCACCACTTCCGCTTGTATTTGCAATAGTGGAGAAGGAAAACTATGAATCTTGGAGCTGGTTTTTGGCATGCATCAGCAACCATTTCACACGCATTCGAGGTGTTTGTTTGATATATGATCGACATAGGGAAATCAATGAGGCAATCAATGCGGATCCTGATTCATAGAGGCCCCCAAATGCACATCATCGATACTACATCAGACACATTTCTAGTAACGTGCGCAAAACCTTCCATAATGAGGTTATGAAGAATGCAATCACGAGGCTTGGTAAGAAATGTTGTCATTGATGTTTACTATTTTAATGTAAATAAAAATATATTTTCTATGACCTGTGATCATATTTATGTAGCATATGAGCCAGATCAACAAAGGTTTGAGGCACGTTACGAAGAAATCCGCAAGGCTAACCAAGAAGTGTATGATTATATGATGAAGATTACAAAAGATAAATTGACACTGGCCTATGACGGGGGGAAGAGGTATGGACACATGACCACAAACATTGTGGAGTGTATAAATGGCGTCTTCAAAGGGCTTCTCAAGCTACCAATTACTTCCCTAGTTCAGGAGACATTTTATCGTTGTGTCAAGTACTTCATTGATAGACAAAAACTGGCCTCAGATGGGATTCAACAGGGGCTAAGATTTGGAAAAAACTTTCAACGAGATATTGACAAGAACATTGAAGAAGCTTCCAGTTATCGAGTGTGTCTATTCTTTCGGGAAGACTTGGCATTTGAAGTTCAAGAGTATTGTAACCCCATTATAGGTAACAGCGGTGAAAAATTAGTGGTACTTCTAGAAGCAAAACAATGTCAGTGTGGAAAGTTTCAAGAATTAAGGTTTCCATGCACACATGCCATCGCAGCATGTGCATCTGCGAACATATCATGGGAAGATTATGTTGATTCAGTATACCGATTGGAGGCCATTGCTAACTGTTATGTTGCACCATGGACGCCTGTTGGGGAGTTTCGATATTTCCCAATGCCTGAAGACCAGCCCATACTGATTCCTGACATCAGTAGATTACGACCACGGGGAAGACCGAAGACCAACAGGATACGAAATGAGATGGATTGGCCTCAAGAACAAGGGAAAAGGTTGAGATGTCGTCTATGTCATCAAGAAGGGAATAACCGGAAACGATGTCCTAACATTGCTGGATCGAGTTCACACACTCAGCCACAATGATGTGTTGTATCCAACATGATCTTTTCATATAGTCAGTTATATGTTGTTAATACCAGAGATGAACTTTTTAAGAATTGTTTCACAGTTCCAATAAGCAACTTCTCTCCTTCCAATAACGAACCTCTGTATTCAATACTTTTAAATCCATTAATCTGAACGTAATCTTAGAGAACAAAAACATTATTAAAAAAATGTTATTTTTCATCGAAGACAAAAAATTATTAAAACATTTATCATGAAGGATCTTCATAAATCACACATAACCCGGATAAAATGTTTATATATATAAATGTATAACACCATATCTTAAAAAACATAATTTTCATGGTAAAAACATATATAAAGACACGATAGATAAATGTTCTCCAAAATATGACGACATTCCCTTAATGTTTTCTACAAAAAACATCACATATTGTTCATTATACCAATCATAACATTCTATTAAATTTAACATTATATTTATATTTTATAGTGAAGACTAATTTCCTTTTATGGCTTCCAGATGGATGATATTCCACTCCTCACCGAGCAGAATAGGCATGTTTCTCGTGATGTGATAGAGGGTCGGGATGTTCGACGGATTAGGGTGCAGCGAGCACACCATTTTTGACACATGGCGCCTCCAGCTGCTATTCTACCATACTTACGTCGTTCTGGCTTCTACGGCATTGCCGTTTCTGATTTCACTTACACTGATCATCCCCTTCTTGCTGCCTTGGTCGAGAGATGGAGACCAGAGACTCACACATTCCACTTGCCAGAGGGAGAGATGACTATCACCTTAGAGGATGTGGAAGTGCTACTCGGTTTTCCTATTCAGGGAGATGCAGTTATTGGACCCACCATCGGGGATTGGGCTGAGCTGGAACAGAGATTATTAGGTGTCGATATTTTGGCTGATCATACTGCTACAGATGGTGGGTCCATATCTATACCTTGGCTTGATTTGCAGTTTGCACATTTACCTGCTGATGCTGATGAGCAGACCATCATGTGTTTTACTCGGGCATATATCTTACGACTTATTGGAGGTACATTGTGTTCAGATCACTCGGGTGTGCATGTGCACATGATGTATCTTAGTTTACTGGAGGACTTTGATCGGATCGGGAGATACAGTTGGGGATCTGCATGTTTGGCCTACACTTATAGAGCTTTATGTACGACATGCCGCTCAGATCACACAGATCTCGGAGGATGTGTCGTCCTTATACAGTTGTGGGCATGGGAGCACATCACTGTCCTCGCCCCTATTACTGTTGGTCAGAGGCTTCCTATAGATGTGCTACAGGACGTTCCACGTGGACGATGGTATGATCCGACATATTTATTTGTTTCTGATTGTATTATGATTTATTATATTTAATTTCTGATTATTTATCACTTTCAATGTTGTATTTGATAGGTGGAGTCAGGCACATCGTTTCATCGATGCTCCAACCCACAATTTGGCTGCATATCGTCTCATGTTGGACAATTTACTACCTGACAGCGTAAGTATATATCATCATTTTTGTTTTTTGTTAACAAATTTATCTGATGAAATGTCACATGTCATTACAGATTCATTGGATGCCATACTGGAGTCTTGTTCAGGACTTACCTACATACTGTACTACTGGACTTCATGAGGTTATGGCTGTAGTGCCACTCATTCACTTTCATATTATTGAGTGGCACCAGCCCGATAGAGTTATGCGTCAGTTTTGCTGTGTTCAGCTGATTCCACCTACACCACGACAGTTACCAGCTCTTCATATTATTGAGTGGCACCAGCCCGATCGAGCAGAGCATCGTATCACAGGTGTACGTACGATGCGATTCTACCTATCAGATCAGGTAGAGTATGAGCCATGGTATAAAATGAAGTCTATATTGTATCTGACTCAGCACGGGAGAGGGATTCAGGATCTGGTAAGTCAATAAATTTCAGATAATATATTTATTATGCTATTTTATAATTCATTTTGAATCTCTGTACAGCATACCAGAGTACGACGACTATGTCGCATGACTGATCCAGAGGAGGAGGAGGTTGCTAGTTTATCTGTGATCCATGCTGCTTTGGAGGAGACGATGCCGATTTTTCGATCTATTCATGAAAGTATCATCCATCCTAGACCCCAGAGACATTATGTTCCTGCTCAGGAACATGATGCTCCTATCCCAGGAGATGAGGGTCCTACTCAGGAACCTGCAGCAGCAGCTGGTGCTGTTCCCCAGCGACGACAACGGCGACGGAGACCGCGTCCTACTGCACGTGATCCCTCACCTATTCCAGAGGCACAGGTCGGTGCTCTATCAGTCCAGCCTGACCCGTCTGGGTTTGTGCAGCAGGATGAAGCATGGTATCTATCTTTTTTGACCGGATATCCACAGTATTCTACAGATATTTATTTTCCAGGGATTTATCAGGGGTCATCTCCCATGCTGCCATCTTTCATACCGGATCCTTCACAGCCTATATGGTTTTCCGAGGGTATGATGACAGCCCCTTCTACTTACGTAGTGGGAGAAGGATCTCGTGCACATGATGACATCCCTCCGACACCTCCTTCCATGCAGACTATGACAGAGGATCCCGTGATTGATGTTCCAGTGCCCAAAGATCATCCCTCTCCAGGTCATCATACTCCATCCCAGCATGGAACACGTCGCTCTCGATATGGACGTACCATTCACACACCACCTTGTGGGACAGAGCCTCACCATAGAAACTGATATTACTTCTTTATGTAAGGTGAGATGAGAAAGGAGGTATTATACCATCAGGAAGAGAGATTCTAAAAATGTGCAATGTTATGACAAAACTTTAGATGAAATGTGTTAGTTCCCCACTAGATGTGCATGTTCCTTCAAAATTTTCAGGCTGGAGATAATCCACCTTAAGTTTCACATAGCCTTTTGTCTTCCATGGATTAATTTCAAACACTTCAACCAATTTGTTTACTTTATGGGTAAGTAAAACCTCATTCCTTTGAATATGCACATTACCATGAACATATAAAATCATCATTTTACAAGAAAAACTACTAATCTCATGTTCACTGAAATACCCCTTAACGTAAGAATGATACAAATAGTGTAAGTACCCAATAGAAAGATTCCAATCCATTTTGACTTGGCTATGTGGACTCATTGGTGTTTTCATCTGATTAATAATTTAAAAGGTTTCAAAAACATCTTTCTGAAACTCAAAAATGTTTCAAGTAAGTGACTTTGAAAGCCTATAAAATATAAACCATAAGATCTATTGAAATGAAACTTAAAACATGGATTAAACATATAATAAGTAATTGAAAATAAAAACCATTTCTTAAAAATTCATGATGAAATACAATTATAATCTTTCAAAAACACTTACTTCAACTCAAAAATATTACAGATATGAGACTTTGAAAGCCTATAAAATATAAACTTAAAGACACATATAAATGAAACTTAGAACATAGATTAAACATATAAGAAGTAGTAGAAAAGTAATTAGTTAATTCTGGTGAGGGGGAAAACTATTAGACCCTGGAATTGAAGGATAATGGGGATGACAAGGAAACATCAACCCCCATGCCCACCCCTTCCACCCATTCAACCAACTTCAGTAACTCCTATAGAAGTAGTTTTTCAAAAAAAAAATGAAATGTCACACCACCACAACTTCCTACATCCATATTAACCCCCCAATTCAGTTTCATTAAATGTGGATAGTCCCCTTTTTTACCAAAGTCAATGATGCACTATTAAACCATCACTTTTCAACCCCCGCCTCAATAATACAAAATGCTTTGAGGGATGAGAAATGATTCGGTGCATTTTAGAACATTGAAATGCGTCGAATCATTTCTCATCCCTCAAAGCATTTTGTATTTTTGAGGCGGGGGTTGAAAGTGCTGGTTAAATAGTGCATCATTAACTTTGGTAAAAATGGGGGCTGTCCACATTTAATGAAACTGAATTGGGGGGTTAATATGGATATAGGAAGCTATGGTGGGGTGACATTTCATTTTTTTGAAAAGCTACTTCTATAGGAGTTACCGAAGTTGGTTGAATGGGTGGAAGGGGTGGGCGTGGGGGTTGATGTTTCCTTGTCATCCCCATTATCCTTCAATTCCAGGGTCTAACAGTTTTCCCCCTCACCAGAATTAACTAATTACTTTTCTACTACTTCTTATATGTTTAATCTATGTTCTAAGTTTCATTTATATGAGTCATTAAGTTTATATTTTATAGGCTTTCAAAGTCTCATATCTGTAATATTTTTGAGTTGAAATAAGTGTTTTTGAAAGCTTATAATTGTATTTCATCAGGAATTTTTAAGAAATGGTTTTTATTTTCAATTACTTATTATATGTTTAATCCATGTTTTAAGTTTCATTTCAATAGATCTTATGGTTTATATTTTATAGGCTTTCAAAGTCACTTACTTGAAACATTTTTGAGTTTTAGAAAGGTGGTTTTGAAACCTTTTAAATTATCAATCAGATGAAAACACCAATGATTCCACATATCCCAGTCAAAATGGATTGGAATCTTGCTATTGGGTACTTACACTATTTGTATCATTCTTACGTTAAGGGGTATTTTAGTGAACATGAGATTAGTAGTTTTTCTTTCAAAATGATGATTTTATATGTTCATGGTAATGTGTATATTCAAAGTAATGAGGTTTTAATTCCCCATAAAGTAAATAAATTGGTTGAAGTGTTTTACATTAATCCATGGAAGACATAAGGCTATGTGAAACTTAAGGTGGATTATCTCCAGCCTGAAAATTTTGAAGGAACATGCACATCTAGTGGGGAACTGACACATTTCATCTAAAGGTTTGTCATAGCATTGCACATTTCTAGAATCTCTCTTCCTGATGGTATAATACCTTCCTTCTCATCTCACCTTACCAATAAAAATTATCTAGAGATTTTGAGATTGATTTATACTCAAGGGCATGACAAAATTGCAAAGATGTTTCTATTGTGTGTAAAGCACATAAGATGGTTGAGGTTTTCATTGTTGGAATGCATCTGAATGCTACGACAAAGTTAGAAGGACTAAGTTAAAATTAAAAAATTTATTAATTTCTTATATATTTAATCAATGTTTAAAGTTTCATTTATATTGGTCTTATAGTTTATATTTTATAGTCTTTCAAATTCGCGTAATTGAAACATTTTTAAGTTTCAAGTAGAATGTTTTGAAAGATTATAAATTAATTTTTATGGAAATTTTTTAGGAATTTTTTGTTTTTTTCAACTATTTTTTATATGTTTAATCAATGTTTAATGTTTCATTTCTATTGGTCTTATAGTTTATGTTTTACAGTCTTTCAAAGTCGGAAACTTGAAACATTTTTAAGTTTCATGTTGATGATTTTGAAAGCTTATAAATTGTTTTTGGTGAACATTTTTTATGAAATTATTTTTGTTTTCAACTATTTCTTATATGTTTAATCAATGTTTAAAGTTTCATTTGTATTGGTCTTATAATTTATCTTTTATAAGCTTTCAAAGTCACGTACTTGAAATATGTTTAAGTTTCAAGTAGGTGGTTTTGAAAGCTTATAAATTAATCTATATCAAAAATTTTTATGAAATTATTTTTTTTCAACTATTTCTTATATGTTTAATCAGTATTTAAAGTTTCATTTGTATTGGTCTTATAGTTTATCGTTTATAGTCTTTCGAAGTCGCGTACTTGAAACAGAATCACACATCGGAAACGCAGAATGTACTGTATAGGAAAAGGAGAACCAGAATCCCACATCAGAAATGCAGTATTGTTTTCAGGGCAAACCCCCGAATAAAAGGGAGTCCTGGGTGAGGGTTTCAGTCAGAATCCAGACTGCTGTAATGGCAGAACCACTGGATATTAAATAGCAGAAAAATTCTGCTGAAAAGTTTTGTTATATATATATATATATATATAAAACAAAAAAAAACAAAAAAAAAATAAAAATAAAAATTTTAAAAAAAATTAAGCAAAGGAGGCACCTGGTGTGCCGCCTTTGCGTTTATTTTTTGGGCAAAGGCGGCACACCATGTTCCGCCTTTCCCTGGGTGGAAAATTCCCCAAAGGCGGCACACCAGGTGCCGCCTTTGGGGGGTAAAAAAATATTTTTTTTAACCTAGATTTATTTTCAATTTTTTTTTTTGAAAAAAATGTATATAAAAAAAACTCGTCATATTACTATTCATAAGGGTATGTTACTATTCATAATGGTAGGTTACTTTTCACCAAAAATTAAGTTTGTTCCATCAAACTCCAAACATCTTACTGATCGCAACCGTGTATATTAGATTTTTGAAATTCAAAACACAAAAGTGAAAATATTATGTTTAAAGGTCACATAGTACTTAGTAGTTTATTGTGTTGTGATTTCATGTGATTACATGACATAATTATAAAAATAGAATTTCCATTGATAAAACATTGGATTGTTACATTATTCCCCCCTTATGAAATTTCACCCTTAAAATTTTGTTTTACATTATAAACCATAAACAGGTGCAGGTAATCTTCCTTCATTACCTCCTCCAGTTCCCATATTTCCTCTTCATACTTATGGTTCCACCGCATTACTTTGAATAGGTAAGTAGACTTGTTACTTATAACTTTATCTCTATGATCCAAGAACTCCACTGGCTGCTCCTCATAAGATATATCATTCCCCAGCTGTACCACCTATGAAGAGAGTACATGTGAAGGGTCTGGTATGTAATTCCTTAAGAGGGATATATGGTAGATATCATATACTTTGGCCATAGTTGGTTGAAGTGCTAGTCGATAGGCCAAAACCTTGATATGATCAAGAATATCTAAGGGGTTGATATACCTAGGACATAGCTTTCTTTTCTTCCCAAACTTCATGACCTTCTTTAATGGAGATATTCATAGAAATACCATGTCTCAAACTTTGAATTCAAGGTCTCATCGACGATTGTCTGCATAACTCTTTTTTCAATTTTGGGCTTCCCTGATGTGCTGATGAATGTTTTTCACATTCTACACCATTTCTTCGACAATTTTAGGTCCTAGTAGCTTACGGTCACCAACTTCATCACAACATGCTGGTGTTATGCACCTTTTCCCAAATAGGGCTTCGTATGGTTCTATTCAGATGATCAAGTAGAAACTATTGTTGTAAGGGAATTAAACTAGTGGAAGATGATGGTACCATCCTCCTTTGAAGTCTATAGAACATTCTCTTAACATATATTCTAGTGTTGGAATAGTTTTCTCAGATTGGCCATCAATTTGAGGATGATATGCTTTACTAATGTTCAGTTCAGTTCTTAGAGCATGTTGGAGACTTTTACAAAAATTTGAGGTGAATCTCAGATCGCTATCAGATACAATAGATAGTGGTAATCCATACTGCCTTACCACTTCTTTAATATATATCCGTGTAAGTTGATCCGATGAGAATTCCTTTCAAATCATGATAACATGATCTTTCTTTGTAAGACGATCCACAATGACCCATATAGCATTGTTTTCTCTGGATGTCCTTAGAAGTCCAATGAAAAATTCCATGGTGATGTTATCCCACTTCCATGTTGGTGTTGTTAGTGGTTTCATCATAAACTTAGACTTATGTCTTTTAGCCTTAACTTATTAACATACTAGGAACTTTGATTTATACTCAACAATCTCCTTCTTTATATTTTCCCACCAAAAGTTTTCTCGGAGATCTCGATACATCTTTGTGATCCCTCGGTGAATAGAGAAGGTTGAACTATGTTCGTCATTCAAAATCCCCTTCTTTATCCCTATATTGGATGGTACACATAATCATGACCCAAATCTTACAAATCCTTCCTCATCAATAAAAAACATATAGGATTTCCCAATTCTAATGGCTTCAACCCGTTTCTAAATTTCGACATCTTTTTCTTTGAGAATCCTTTATTTTCTCCATGAGGTATGGTTGAGAAATAATTTGAGAAAGGATTGATGATGTTCCCCTATTAATGAATCCCATGTACATCCTCTTAAAATTTAGGAAGATTGGATCATTTTCAATTCTCATTATTGATAAAGATGCATGATCCTTTCTACTTAGTGCATCCTCCACCTTGTTTGCCTTACCGAGATAGTAGTGGATTGAGTAGTCATAATCCTTGATGAGATTTATCCATCTTCACTGGCGTATATGAAGATCTTTTTGTGTGAATATATATTTTAGACTCTTGTGATCAGTATATATCGTACACTTCTCCCCATAGAGATAATTCCATTATATTTTTAATGCAAAGATCAGAGCCACCAATTCCAGATGATGCGTAGGATAGTTTTTCTCATGGATTTTCAGCTTCCTTGAGGTGTAGGATATAACTTTATCATTTTTCATCAGCATAAAACCTAATCCCTTCTTTGAAGCATCAATTTACATCAAAAAGTGTTCTCCACTTGTTGGGAGTGTGAGTATTGATGTAGTGATAAGACTCTTTTTAAACTGCTTAAAGCATTCTTCACATTCTTGAGTCCAGGAAAACTTCACCCCCTTCCATATCAGCTTGGTATTTAGATTTTACAATCATGATAAGTTCTTCAAAAATTATCGATAATACACGGCTAGACCTAGAAATCTATGGATCTCTGATACAGATGTTGTCCTGGGCCACTCTTCAATCACCTTTATCTTAGAAGGGTCCACAGATATCCCTTTACTAGTGATAACATGCCCCAATAAAGATACTTTCTCCATATAGAAATCACATTTATCATACTTTTCATACATCATATCCCTTCACAAAGTCTTTAATACAGTATTCAAATGCTTCTCATCTTCCTCACTACTCTTGGAGTATATCAGAATTTCACTGATAAATACTACCACAAATTTGTCAAGATAATCTCTAAATACTATATTCATTAAATATATGAAAATCTCTAGATAATTATTGTGTCTGAAGGGAATCACTATGAACTCATAGTTTCCATACCATGTTCTAAAGGAATTATTTGGAATATCATCCTTACCCACCTTTAATTGGTAATATCCCGACCGAAGGTTCACCTTAGAGAAGTAACTGGACCCACAAAGCTGATTGAATAAGTCATTTATCTAAGGTAGGGGATACTTTTTTTTATCATGATTTTATTGATCTCACAATAATCAATGTAGAGGTTCATTGATCCATAATTCTTCTTGAATAAGAGGACTAACACACCCCATGGTGAAGTACTCGGGCATATAAAACCCTTCTCAAGATTATTTTGTAACTAATTCTTCAGCTCTTCCAGCTCTACGATGGCCATCATATAAGGTTTCATTGATATAGGCAGAGATCCAATAATAAGTTCAATTGATAACTCAAACTCTCAATCAATAGGAAGACCAAGAAACTATTTAGGGAATACATTAGTGTAATCCCTCACGATGGGTGCATGTCTTCGAGTGAGATTATCTCCTTTGTCTCAATCATTTGATCTATAAATTCTTTCTCATAAGTAATTAATATCCACACTTGAGACAATGATTCTAAAAGAGATTCATCTTCCTCCTTATACTTGTATAGAATTGGAGGATGCTTCAGGATGTGAAGAGTGATATCCCTTTCCCGATAGTTGATGTTGGATTTGTATAAAGATAGCTAATCCATGCCCAAGATAACATCAAACTCTACTAAATAAAGTATGAAAAGATTTTATAGGAGGTTTAGTCCACAAAACTTTACTAGGGAGGAGTTATAAACCATGTATTCAATAATTTCCCCATTCACTATTCTCACAAATAACATATCCTCCAAAATTTGAGGTGGTGTTTGAATAGTTCTACTAAACTTGCAAGATATGAAATAATGCATAGAACCAGAATCAAATAGTACTTTCTATATTATTGAATACATAACTAGAGTACCTATCACCAAATCATTGTCTAGATCCACCTCAGTAGTAGTGATAACATAAGCCCTTCCTTGTTTTCTTGGATGATGTTGTTGATTGTCTCTGAAAACCCTTGGCTTATAAAAATTGTTCACATAATTCTCATGCTCCTTGAAGTTGTAACACTAAAAAATAGGCTGAATGTTGATCTGAAACTTCCTTTATTATTCCACATTAGTGGGATTTTTCATCTCTCTTTGGTAGTTTTTAGCCAAATTTTCCAACTTTCCACATTTGAAACAATTCCCGGTTCCCTTTAGACAGATCCCAAGATGCTTCTTCCCCAAATTTATACATGTGGGATGATCGGGATTCATTCCATCATAGAATTTATTTGAGGAACAAACCACATTAGATTCTATTTTCCTATTTTTTTCGCCAGTCCCACGATACCACTGAGAGTTCATGATCTCCATTTCAACCTTAAAGGCATAACAGAAAAACTCCTCATAGCTATCGAAGTCTTGAATAACCAATGATTTTTTTATACTCGACTTCAGTCCACTAAATAAGCAATCTACCTTGCTTTCGGTGTTCATGAAAAATCCATAGGTATACCTTGGAAGCCTTGTAAAGTTTGCTTCATACGCCTCGATTGACTCATCTTCCTTTTTCTTGAGTTCAAGGAACTCTCTTTCCATATTGAGACGAAGGGTTCATGGAAAATATTTATTGGAAAACATGCTCTTGAATTCCTCCCAATCCATGCAATCAACTTCCTATTGGTTCTTCATATTCTTGATCATTTTCCACCACCGATCAGCTTCCCCATCAATACGATAGATCGCCAATATGAATTTCTCTTCTTCTGAGCACTGGAGGATAGAGAATATATTTTCAATGGAGTTAATCCACTATTTCATGAAAAGAGGATTAGAAGATCCACTAAGCATGGGAGGAATTTTCCGTATGAAGGATTAAATGACAACTTTCTCTTTCCTTATAGGAGGATGGTGTTCCCTATGATTCAAGTTATTATTCATAACTTGAGCCAGTTGAGAAAGTACTTTCATGAAGTTTTTAGCATCCATTCCCATCATATTAGGCATATCATTAGGAAAATATTCACATTCCCTATCAAATTGATCATTGGCACATGTTCTTCTATTTCCTACCATTAACAAAGAAAAATAACATACAATTAGAGGGTTATAATACTTATCTATTGAGCATAAAAAAGAAACTTTGAACATAAGAGGATAAACTTGTAAAGAATAATTATATCATAACTTGTGATTCCCTTTGTTTCAGTCTAGGTTATCCTTGAACTATTTCTTAACTTATATTCTTATGGTATTTTTTTAATTCCTTTAATAATGGTTTGTAACAAGCTCATGAATTTACCAAATAATATTCCCTAGGAGTGTCAAACCAAGAGTCAAGCAAGGCCCGTTGTCATGCACCAATTCCTGTTCGAGTCTAGATCAAAGTGGTGTTTTTGTGTTTTACCAATACATCTATGCAAGAGTCACCTCTACATATTTGTATCCATACAAGGATATATTTGTTTGATAAACCACTTACTATATACTTACCAAAACTTAGGGGTGTTTTATTATACTTAGTCTATTCTTTAAGGTTCTTACTAAAGTTCTATATTCCTAATATCCAAAAATAACTAGACCATACTCTGATACCAACTATGGAGACCTAAAATTTTACACAAAACATTACATGATTTTAAGAATAATTATACATCAGAATACAAGCCAAGGATCGTGAAGTCTAGTGTCTTTGAATACTAGGAACATAAAACTTAAAACATGGAACTAAATATAACATTTATTTATTTAGTCTTCATAAATATCCCATAAATTCCATTGTTCTCATACAACTTCATAGGATAACCTTGGGATAACATGAACAAAGGGATGAGCTAAAAATCCTAGTAAGGGAATAAACATAAGAATAAAGCTTTAACAGATGGGTTAGAAGGCATAACATAAAGATATAAAAAGGCATGGAACATATGGAATCATAACATATAAACATGGTATCATAAAAAAATAAATTCATAGTAATGTGGTAGCAACATAAATAATGACATTAGCATGATCCAAGGCTCTTTTCACATAGATGAGCATAAGTCAAAGTTAACCACCAAGACTGTTGCACATGGTGGCACGAGTCAAGGCTAACCACCAAGACCATTACACATAACATCTCATGAGACTAAAATTTACTCAATACATTGGAACACTATCTAGGAACACCCATCTTAACACGTTCATGAATATGTTTACCACATATATAATCATACATAATCAATCGTAAACATAAGGGAACCCATGGAAATAAATAGGTATCATAATCATGTCATAAAGCATAATGAATAGACGTATCATAAAACTGTCCTTGAAATAAATGAATTAGAACATTAATGGATATTAATAAGGTAAAAGAGGAATACATCATGTTAAGTGATGTCAAATAGAAGTGAAAACATGTAAATTGAGGCTTCAACCCCAACCTTTAAAAAAAACATTTTAGTGCGGTTTTAAGGAAAATACGAAAGGGCATTTAAAATACAAAAGGGAATAATATTTTATATAAAACCAGAAGTCATACAGGAAGGTTTTTATTATAATAAAATGGTTTTATAAAAACAATGGTGGCTTAAAACGTATGGTTGAGTTCACTTGAAATTTGGTATGAATTTGGGAAGTTCCTTTAAAATGGGTTTGCTTAAGTATCGAGGAGGGAACCCCTTAAAAGAATGTATATAACTGAAAGATAATGGATAATGGATCTTAATAAATTATTTTGGAGATATAAAAAACAATTATAATATATACATAAACAGAATATAAGATTTAATTTGGGTAAAAGGAGAGTAATAATAACTCTAAGGAATAATGGAGGTTTGGGTAGAATCCCTTACAGAATATCGACATTGTGTCAGGTGTACTTAGGAGGGATTAATGAGAGAGAAAATGGGTTTATCATCTTTTATACATCATGAAGGAAGTATAGGGAAGGTGAGAAATAATACCCCAATATTAGGAATTACGCACAAAAGGACATAACATAGATGAGATTCTTGAATAAATGTGAGAAAGAGAGGATCCCTTACATTAAGCCCGATGATGTTCTTCACTAGATATTAATGACTTGAACAATAAAATTAAGTTTATTAATTAATAATTCCAGAACCTCTAATAAATTTTATTTATTAATTATGAACTTATTAAGTTCATCCATGTCCCTTTTTGATGAGTTAAGAGGTTCAATTTCATTGTTTGGGAGCATTTTCTTCCTTCGTTTTAATGACCGGTTAACTTATATTCATGTTTGGATAAACATGTATGATGAGAATGGTTGTACAAAATTGAAGTTATATGATATTATTGAAAATACATAATATTACATGGTTATGAAATTCATTTGGTTATTTTGAGTGAAGGTGAATCATTATAAAAAACATTAATGATAAACACTTGGATTAATTTTATAATTTTGCTCACAATTAACTTGTTTTGTATTATTATTTTACATCACACGTGAAAAAGGATTCCAGAACATCACATAAGATAAAATAAATATTTAAGAGTTTTTTTCAACCATAAAAATGGTTTCATGACCAACATTGAATATGGTAAAAGGAATTGATAATCCGTCGTCCTTGAATGTGATAAATTAACACATATCGGATGATGTTTTCATTTATTTTGTATTAAAGGAGGGGAAATGAGAGATGATACTGAATTAACCAATTAGAATAAAAACATTACAGTAAATTTGGGGTTTTGAAGTTGTAATACCATTTGGATGAGTAGAGGTTAGGAAAGAAAAGAGAACAAAGGAACCTGAAAAGAAAATGCAAGGAAATAAAAGAGGAATTTACCTCTTGATTTAATCTTCCTTGAGAGCCTCTCAAGGGGAGAAGATCTGGTATTTTGAGAAGACCAAGGGATTTTGGACATGGGGAAGAGATTGGTGAGATATTTGAGCAGAATTTAGGGAAGACACTAGTCTTGAGAGGAGTGAATTGAAGAGGGGAGTGCGGGTGGTTTTTATAGTGGAGGGGAGGAAGGTTTTCTTAATATTTTAATCATTAGTTTATTATTTTTCCATAATATAGGAAATATTAATTATTATTGTGACAAAAAATATTAATATTAGTATGTGTGTTAGAAAAAATGTCCATTTACATCATCCATGACTCCAACATGATGCAGAAATTCAGGTTTTAGCATTTGTCGCGAATTATCGTATTTTATTATTCATAAAAATTCAAGTATTTTAGAAAAATCCCAAAAAATTAACCCTAACATTTTTTTGATGTGTAGAATCCAAAAATGAAATCAATTTTTCAAAAATTATTTTCTAAATATGATTAATTTAATTTTTAATTAAAATCATAATTTACTTGAAAAAATACAGATTTTAAAATTATAACTGATTTTATAACGCTTTCAAAAATTACATAAGGTCTTATAAAATTATCTTAAAACCATAAGACATAAATTTTTTAATTTATGAAAACCTTTTTTGGAAAAATAAATTTTCTTTTAAATTAATTAATTAATGGCAATTAATTATTTATGACTTACAAAAATACCAATACTTTTACTATTGTCATATTATCACTTATAAGATGCCTAAATTTTATTTATACATTCAAGGGTGTGGTTACTATTTTTTTGGACAATTTACTTTTCATAAGGGCCATAATACTATTCATAAGGGTAGGTTACTATTCACCAAAAATTATGTTTGTTCCATCAGACTCCAAACATCATATCGATCAAAACCATTTATATCAGACTTTGGAAATTCAAATCACATAAGCGACAATATTATGTTTAAAGGTAACATAGTATTTAGTAGTTCATTATGTTGTGATTTCATGTGATTATATGACATAATTATAAAAAGGGAATTTCAATTGATAAAACATTGGGTTGTTACAGCCAACCTCATGATGAAGCAAGGAAAATGAGAAGAAGGAAGAAGAAGGTGACAGAGAAGGGGAAATTATTACCCAAAGATATCACCTCAAGAATCAAGGATGAAATTGGCCACCAGAGGGAGATGATGAGGATGTCACACATGAGGGAGCCCCTCCTAGGTGTAGTGTGTCACGTGGTACAGAGAGGAAGGGGGACTTTGGCTGATCCGGGGGGGGGGGGTAGAATATAATAATAATAATAATAATTATAATAAGATTAAAAATAATAACAATAATCATAACTATAATGATAAAACAATTTTTTCTCTCTTTTTTTTTCTTTTTTTAAAGGCTGGGTAGATCACACGGTTTGGATGCACGGTTTGTGAAACTGTGTTCCAACCATGCAGTTTCCTCTGTCCCAAGGGGTAGGGACTTCATATGCTACTTGGGAGTGGATAATTCCCATATGCCTAGTGTAACATCATGTTACTATTTTTAGGTATTCCTAAACCCCAATTTTTACTAAATTTTGGTTGGGTTTCATTTAGGGTTGCTTTGGGTTTAAATTTTAAATGTTTTGAAAATTTTGGGCAAGTGCACGGTTGGAAAAATAGGTTTCCCAAACCTTGCGCCCTTTCAAGACAAACCATGAAAACATAGGTAGTGAGATTTCGCATGGTTGCACCTGATTTTTTAGACCATGCGTCCTCTTCGGAGAAACTGTGCAGCACATTTAAAGGGGCACACGACTAGGCTGAACAGTTTAGTCTAACCGTGTAGATCTACCAAGATAATTGTGTATGAGATTTCATTAATATAAAAATATAACTTAAAACCCCCAAAACCCCCACTTTAGGTTCCATATGGACCTAGATCAACCTAATACGATTTCATCTCACTCCAAAGCACCCAAGAGCAGTTATTGGCCCCTCAGATCCCTCCCAGAAGTTATTTGAAGTCTGAGGAACTTCGTTCAATCTTCTCCTAATTAGTTTCATTACCTCGATCATTATCTCCTACTATCTCTATTATAATACCTAGGGTTACTTAGATCCTTATGATTCTTTATGGATCTAATAACCTCTGTTTTTGGATCTTAAACCAAGGTTTGATCCTTTTTTCTTAGTTTCCATGATCTTCGTTCTTCATTAACAAATCTCAATTATGGTTTGGTGAATTGATATCCATTGATCCTGAGGCAAGTGGTTAAATTATGATTCCCACATTTTGTTAAACCTAAATTGCTTTATTTAATTTCAATTGTTTGAATTAAATTCAGTTTCTTGAATTTAAATTGGCTTTCTTTCAATTGGCTTGTTTGAAAAAACCTAATTCCATTAAATTGGAATTTTAATGTGGGATTTTGGCATGAAATTAGAAAACCCCCAATTCCATTGAATTGGGTTTCTTTTATATAAATTGGTGAAATTTAAATTGTTTAATTTAAATTTTGGTATGAGTTCGATGGAAAAATTGTGAAAATCCCAAATTCCATTGAATTGGGGGTTTGTTGTGAAATTTATGGACATTGTTTGAAATTAAATTGTTTAATTTAATTGTGAAAGTGAATTGTGAATTGATTTAAAATTTCTATTTGTGAAAAATGAATTTAAATGGTTTTGATAAAACTATTAGGTTTTATATTTAAAAAAAGAATTCTTTTCTTAAAATCAGGTTTTGGTTTTCAAATAGAAATTGAAATTTTTGAAATTGGGTAATATTAATTAATTTTATTTTAATGTTGCTTAAAATAAATTTCCCATCATTGAATTATACTAGAGAAAATGAAATCCTAGGTAGTTAGTGAGTTATTGGAAAAAAATCTAGGTTGGAATAGGTCTAGAAATAGATTGATTCATTATAACACTAAAAAAATATTGGTTAGCACATCTTACTTCCCCATTGGGAAATGGATGAGTCCACTCTTTCCCTTTCCAAGGGACATGTTTACACATTGTGGTTTAGAACATGAGTGTGTGAGGATCCCATAACCTGGAGGTGTTGTACTTATTTATAAATGAAAATGTTTCTCACTTTTTTATATATGAGATATAAATGTATACCAATGCTGTAAACTATTTTACATTCCTTTTGTATTTATATAAACTATTTTATATAAAATTGTGGATAAGCCATTTTTTCAAAATTATTTCCATCATTTTTAAATGTAAAGAATTATTTTCTAATGTACTTCCATAATTTTAATTATAAAGCATGATTTGCTTAAATGCGCTTTTGAAATGAAAAAACTATTTATTTAAAAATTAAAAGCACTTTATTTTGTTAATTTGATATTGGAATATTATTATAAAATCCTTGGTGAGACCCTACTGGGATTTTAGCTCACACCCTACTTGTGGATTTGGGTGGTTGTATATTTCCACCTTCCAGGTTCAAGCAGAGGTAACGAACCACTTGAAGGTGGTTCTAGCTATTGATCCTTGGAATTAGAGAGTTCCATTCATTGGGACTTGGGATGTTTATCTATCTTGTTTTACTGGTACTTTGTTGTAGTACTTTGGATTTTCAAACTTGTTTTACTTCATTCACACCTCTCTCAGTGGAGTTTATTTTGTATGTATACTGATTTGTTATCTTTATTCTATGTTGTTAGTGGAAAATTCATTCCCACTTTCATTTTTATGATTCTAGGTGATATTAACCAATGCCTGGGGATCAGAAACTACCTTTGGGCCATGTTGGTATTGGTTCAGTTATCGGGTTACCAAGGTACCTAGGCCAGTTCATGAAAAAGTGGTATCAGATCGAGATTTTGATTCTTGTCTTAAAATAATTATGCATTTATATAATCTTTTCAGGACATAGAAGGAAATAATGATTGAGTTTCTGGCTAGCTCTCACTGTAACAAATCTTATGTCACTAGGGGTTGTTTTGGAAAGTCATCTTTTGGATTAGTTCTCATCTTTTCTCAACTTTTTATTTGGATTTGATTAAAATCCAAATATTTTTTTGACTATCTGTTGGGATTAATTCCCTCATTGATCTATTTGACTATTTATCTAATGTATTTCTTGTTGTTTGTTAATGTTGGGTAGCATCATGCCTATGAGAAGATGTGTGAATCAGATCTAGGAGGGAGATGCAGTTGAACCTCAATGATCCAATCTTCTTGTGAACCCAAATCTGGTATAGATGATTGTGCGTAAAATCTAAGATCTAGGATAGAAACCACCACCAATTCCCATTTAGGTTCTAGCTATAGAACCTTAATAGAATGTTCTCTAAGAGTATTCTTAGGAATTAATTCACCAGAATCCAGCACCGTTCAAAGACTCAAATTATCCTTAATAGGCTGAGGAATGGTTGAGTAGGATGGAATGTTTTGGGTTCTTGGAGACACCTGAAGAAATAAAGGTGAAGTGTTCCATCTTCATGCTAGAAGGACCGAGAAGGATATGGTGGGACACTATGGTATTGATGAAGAAACATGAGGGCTTAGAGTGGAAAGGATTAAAATTTATTTTCACTTACCAGTTCTATCTAGAGTCGATGATGCTACCCATGGCTATATTGTTTTTTAGACATGAGTACATTGAAAGGACCATAAAAGTGTAATGCCCTGACCCTAGTTACTCAGATTCGGTGCATTATTACATGACATTGGAATGATCACAAAAGATCAATTCTTGAAAGACCGATTAGTTTAGTAGCCTTGGAAGTACTAGATACATTCATAAGGTTTACATTACAATATAAAATGGAAAACTACAACAACATTGTTTCCATATAGAAAACTGAGATCCCATAGACTATCCTTGTAGGTCAGTCATAATATACTTCTTCACATCCTGGAAAAAATAAAACATAGAAAGTGGTGAGCTCAGATGCTCAGTAAGGATAACAATATAGCGGAAACTTTCATAAATAAACATAAACATTTATAAAAAATGTATAAAACTAAAACAAAATCCTTTTCAACATAAAATTCATCATAATATAGAAAATATAAATCAAAATAATTCCATTTAATTACTCACATGGATATTATACTAGTCAAATAATCACATGAAATATCAATAGCCACTTTCATAACGATGGAATGAATAATTTCATAATTTAATTTCTGTGTCAAGGACTCATGCCAGGACCTAGGGGCTAACTATAACCGAACCCCAACCTAGAGAGCCTCTATAATCGGACTCCAACCCGGAGAGCCTCTGTAACCAGACTCCAACCCGAAGATCCTCTGTAACCGAACTCCAACCCGAAGAGCCTCTTTAACCGGGCTACATCCTGGAGGGTCTGCTATAACCGAAACCCAACCCGAAGGGCTTACTTTTACCAGTACCCAACCCGGAACATACAAGTACAATATATTCATCTTAAGAAGAGGTTGAAATATAACAAAAACATTTGTATTAAAACTAGCATTCGAAATGTCAATAATTTAACCATAAACCATGAATGGAATAAAAATAACTCATCCACAGTCAAACATATCACAAAACCTTAAATAAAATATGGAATATTTGTATCATAATAAATCAACTTCAAACAAGTGTGAAATTTATCAAAGGATGTTGACATAGATGAAATGAAAACTATTTGAGAGAAATATATATTTCTATTTTGAAATAATTTAAGAGTCAAATAATTATAAATAAAAAATTTATTTTGAAAATATTCTTATAAGCTTGTAAGGGAATATTCTATGATGTTATAATGGTAGAGAATAACCGCACCCGCCGTATAAGTTAAAAAAACATTCTTACCTTAATTTTGTCAAAAAGGTCGTAAAGTACCTTGTTTGGAAAACAACAGAAAGATTCCTTCCAAAACATATAATGTAAAATAAGGGTATAAATGACTTTAACCCATTGTCTAGTAAATAGTAAAAATGTTTTTAAATACATTTTTAAGAAACTTGGATGTGGATGATAAAGAGGTCCCAGTAGATACTTAAGTAAAAAAAACCTCGGATAATAAAGAGATTGTAAAATTAACCCTTACCTTTTACTTTTCCTTGGTCTAGGGTAGGTTAACCTCCTGTATAATGGTGAAATAATTGTTATTAAATTATACAAGAATCATATACATTAATATGATATCATATATGATCTTTTAACATTACTTTGTTAATAATATCTTAGTATTATCGTCGTTTTAGGGGTTAACTGATTCATTTTCCTTTGTATTATTTGTTATGTAAGTAATGTTTGTTATGGATTGGATGTATCTTATTCATATTCATAATGATATTAAGTATTTAAACATTATTTTTAATCATCTAATGAAAATTAGTCTGGAATGGATACGATGGGGAATGAATCTCATTGCATTCGTGGAGACGGTAATCCGTACGTACACATGAGCGACAATATCATTATTTTGATATTAAAATAATATATAATTGGATGTTAAATCATATATAAATAATCATTATCATGTTATATTTATTATTTACATAAATTACACATCATTTTTATACCCATCCAAATAATAATGTATTGAATAACAATTACACCACGATGTGGAGACTGTAAGCCGTACGTATGCACGTATGGTTACATGTCATTAAAACGATGCATAGAATAATTAATATGGTTGTAACATATTTATAATAACATCATAGTATATAGAAGATACTGGAGTTATTATTTTATAATAGAAACAACAAAGAAAGAGGAAGTGGAAGAAGAAAGGAACTTGAAAGAGGTGATGAAATATTTACCTCTTCTTCAAGTTCTTCCTTTTGATTTGATCAAAAAGGATCCTTATGTAGGATTTATGACTAAATTAAGTCCTTTAGGATGAAGGGAGTACAGTTTATATGGTATTTGGGCAGGTTTTGGCTGATCAAAATGGCTTTGAAGGTGTGAATTAGAGAGAAGCGGGAGTGCCCTTTTATAAGAGGAGTGAGGGGCACCTTAGGAAAATCTAGAAATATTATTTTATAATAAATTAATCTTCGGTTTATAATGGATCCAAGGTGTATTATTTAAAGGATAAGGTGGGGATGGGTCTATAACAACACAACCAATAGGTTTTAGATAGTTTTGGGTCGCTATATTAACCTTATCTTTTAGATTTAACTCTTTGTTAAATAGTTTGATATTTACCATGTCTCTTTGTATTTTTATATTATATGGTTAATAAAATTACTATATACTTCCAAGAGAACCCAAAGTTGTTTATTAATAATAAAAATATCATTATATAAGTCTTTTGTCTGAACCTTATATTTTTAGGAATAAAATATCAATTATTAATATAATATTTGTTTTAAAAACTCTTTTATGTCAATTTTGACACTATTTGGTATTTTGTTTTTTATAAATTTATAACAGAATTATTACTTTGAAAAAAATTCATCTAAACAACCATAATATGTCATATTAACCTATAAAATTAGTTGAATTCCTAAAAAGTCACAAATTAAATTTATTTGGATATTTATAATATCAATTATTTTAATATTTCATTAATTAGGTAATTACTACATCATCATTGCGTCATAAATAAATTAAATTATTTAATTTCTAAAAAATATAAATAAAATACCATTATGTTGGAAATATTTTTATATTTATAATGAATATTTATAGTCTAATTTATCTTATGTGTAACATTAAATTAAAAATGTTTTAATTATTAAACTTTGAATTTAACACTTTTAACTCTTCTTTGAATTAAATAATAATAAATGTCATAATCTAATACAAGTGGACCTAAAGGATCATATTTTATTACTAAGGTTGTTTTTGATCTATTTACACTTATAAAATAGAATTAGGACATGTTTTAGGGTAATAATAATATCATTTTTACCCTTAATTACCCTATTTACTTTTAACCGTGGTAACTAAACGTAAAAAGTTATTATTCACCAAAAATTATTTTCATCTTAATGAACCAAACTTTACTTAATGATATCAATTGTGTCTCTCGTATTTTTGAAATTCAACTCATAGAAGTGGTAAAATCAAGTTTTATGAAAATTTGCAAATGCTCCTAGAAAGTGGGTAAAAGACGGTAAATAGTTCGATAAAATTTTATATATCTAAAATTATTATAAAATGACTCCAATGAATTACATTGAACATATATATTAAATATGTATCTATTTTGACCTGAAATAAATTAAAATAAAATAAATAATTATTTAAATAAAAAGTCGGTTTTAACTAATAACGTAGTATTTTTCACTATTCATCAAAAATTTAAAGTTTTCAGAAACATACCAAAAATTCACCCTAAGATTATTTTGATATTATGAATTAAAAAATTAATTCTATTTTACCAAATTCAAAACATATAAATTTAATTTATTAATTTAAAATTAATTCCCGTTGTCAAAACCAAAAAGCGTATTTTTAAGAAATAATAACTACCAAAAGATTGACACTTGTTTATGTTCAATTTCAAAGTGAAATTAATTCCAATGACCAACATTGGATTAAATGGTAAAAATATAATTTTATTATACTTTCAAACCTTTCAAATGTATAGTTGAAGAATATAAATAATTTTGATTAAAAAAGTTGTTATCAGTTAAAATTTAGTATTTTTCACTATTGACGCAAATATGATAGTTATCAGAAAAACACCAAAAATTTATCAAAACTAAATTTTTATGTCCCGATTATATAGAAAAGTTTATTTTGTCAAATTTAAAATATAAAAGCTTCAAATATTGTATTTAAAAAGGGTTTTCCATTAAAAGGCGGTAAAATTTCATTTAAAAAAAACACTTCTTTTATCTGAAAAAATAAATTTGTTCTTATATTATGTCTAAGAAACTAATAATATGGATTCTAAAATTATAATGATTATATAAAATTCAAAATTCAGTTAATACTATTCATAACTGCTTTTGAATGGCTAGTTTGGTAAGTTGTGGTGTGTTTGAACTCAGTATTGCGTGTAGTACAAGTTATTGAATTACATTGAAGAAATAACGTACTATGAAATCTTGGGGTGTTACATTCTACCTTCTTCAATAAATTGTGTCCTCTTAATTTGAAAATTTTCATAAAAAATAAAAGGTTAAAAATAGAAAAATACCTTTGTGGACAACCCACATTAGAAATTGGGTTAATAAAATTTAGTCTTAACAAGAAGGAAGGGGAAATGAAAAAGTCACCATCAAATTATGATCTCGATTAAGAAAACATTTCTAGAAATTAGAGACACATAATTAGAGGAAAATCATAAATATTTATTGGGAGTGATTGAGGTCATCAATCACAAACAAGTGTAAAATTGAGGGCCTCAAATCCATCAATCTATGATGATTTAAAATATAATATGTTCAACAAAACATAAGGTATTAAGTTAACACATTTTTGGTTTTAAGATCCATTAACTAATGTTTAAGAATTAATTTATTCATAGAATAAGAGAAAAAAATACTTGAAAAGTAGAGTTCCATACTTTAACTAATTTCTACCACAAACTCATCTTTCACTATAAAAGATAATAGAACATAAAAATACTCTATTTATCCTAATTTTATATGGTTAAAAAAATGAATTTATAATTAATACATAAAACCTTTAAAAAAAACTACATTATACAATTCTGGAAATCACGTAGTCTAGTGGTAGCTGATGCACCCTTGTCGACCTTCGGTTGTGGGTTCAAGTCTCACGGCCTTGTCGGACGTGACTGGTTGTCGCCCAACCATCAGGTTGTCCTTTTATAAGAAAACCAAAAAACAATCTTAAGAAATTATTTTACCTTAATAATAGAATCCAATGTCAAACTTAATCCATTCCAACCTTTAGACTTACCCAAAATACTTCTTTCCAAACTCACAGTCCAAAATTTATAAAGATGTAAAATACAATGAAGATCCCTTTTTCCACGTAATAACAGGTGAATACCATCATCATGTATTCTTTTAAAAGACGGTAACACCCTGAATTACCATAAAACCTTATTTATTACATTAATGCTCCCTTATTCCTTATAGAATACTAGATATATTCCTTATATCCAAAAATTTTGAATACTCCAACAATGATGAAATAAACAAACCATTAATCAGTTCCAAGGTAGTCCATAATATCTAATAGAATTTATCCAAATCAATCATACCTTATTCCAAAATCAATACCTCAGTATCAGGACCATATTAAAGTTTCGTCTTTCAATCAACCATGTATTTTCTAAGAAGTTTAACTTGCCATTGAGTCACTTTTCTTGGTTTTACTAATCTCAAGTCATTAATGAAATAGTACTGCAGTACAATCCTTATATAATCTATAATTCTTATAACATGTAAATCATTAATACAATACTTGAATGACACAATACTTTAATAGCAAAATAATAAATCTTAATCATTCTTCTTCATATTCGGTAGTATTACAACTTGATTATTATCCAATAATAGCATTTGGGGTATACTCTGATGGTTTGGACATTGATTCATGTAGTGTCCCAAATCCTTACAGGTGAAGCATTGTACATTTGAAACATTTTTCTCACCCTTTAAATCATGTACTTGGTTTCCTTTTACTCCACACTTATAACAAACTCCAATTCCCATCAAGCATTTACCAAGGTGATTCTTTTCATAGTTGTCACATATGGGAAAATCTTTCTTTCCCTTATTCCCTTTATCCATATTTCTCTCTACCATATTTTTCTTCTCTGGATTGCCTTCAATGACATAGGACTCAGAAAATTCTTTACTTATATTATTAACACATGATACTATTTCTTTATATGATGATAATATGTGTGAGACTATTTCATTTCTAAATGTGAGCTTAACACCATGAAAGATATGATCCTTCTTACCCTTTGGACCATGCGTATTGCTGGAGGTCTCATTCCATCTACTGGTTGACATTTCTAAATAATGGAATAAAATAGATTAGTTTATGAATCAAAATACCTAATTCCAAACTTGTAAAATACTTAACATAAATTGAGAAGTTTATGGATATTGTAACGTCCTGGTTCTGGAAGCCACCGAGAGGTGCCCCGTACCCGGTTGGTCACATGGCCTCAAGCGCATTTCCCCAAACGTCAGAGGCTGCTGACTAGCAGCGAGGGCCTTGGGTGTGATAGTGGGGAAACTATTCCCTCATTGGCAGAGCACACAGCAGAAGAAAAATAATCATGCAATAGCGGAAGCAGTAACAACCAACAATATAAACAATGGAAGACTAAATCAACAAACTGGAGCCCATATGTATATATATGAAATTATGCATGATATATATCTAGGAAAATAGACAAACAAGTCACAATAATGGAAAACACCACAATACCAAAACAAGTACAAAAAAAATAAAATAGCTCCTCAACATCTCAAGCCAAAGCTTGGTCCCATGCTCTCCTGCTCCAAGAAATCAAGTATCGGAAGTTTAAGGGAACTTGCCCTTGTCTATACCTGCAACAATATAGTATTTTTGGGCCCAAAATCATGACCCAAATAGGGTGTGAGACTAAATCCCAGTAGGCGTTCACCTGAAGATCTGTGCCTAACAGTCAGTGAGTATATGTTAGGTAAAAGTACAATAAGAAGTAAAAAACAATAGCAAAGTAGCAGGAAGTAAACAGTAAGCAGTAAAGCAGGATGATACATAATAGTAATCAATCCACAACCAACAACAGCAGTGAAGTAACAACTAACAAGCAGGACACCCCATGGGAAGTACTCACAGCCATCCCCTCTGGTCTTATCCAAGAAGTACCAAAACCCTCTAGGCAGTTCACTCAGCCTAAACCCTCTAGCTTGGTCATACAAATTTATAAGACTCTCTAGGTAAGCTCACTCGTTCAATTCCCCTTATAGTCTAGGGTAGTCAGGGACTCTCTGAGGAAGATCACGTGGTCTAACCGTCTTAGCCCCAAGGTCTAGAGACTCTCTGAGGAATCTATCTTAGTCAATTCCTCATATAGCCTCAGGTATACCAGAGACCCTTTGAGGAATCTCACTTGGTCAATTCCTCCTCTAGCATGGGAAGGATCTTAAAAAGATTCAAAAAAGTAAGACTCTCTGAGGAAGCTCACTCGGTCTAACCTCCTGTAGTCTATAATATCTGAAGGCACTTTGGGAAGCTCACTCGGTCTATCCCCTATGGCCTATAGTGTCTAAGACTCACTGAGGAAGCTCACTCGATCTACCCTCTTGTATTCTATAATGTCAAAGACTCTCTGGGAAGCTCACTCAGTCTATCCTAGCACCAGGTTCTCCCAGCTCTGTGCCAGTCAGTGCATAATAATTCTATAAGACCAAATTACACCTATAGAGCTAGTTGGATAACCAAAGTAAACCTATAGAGCTATTTGGCTAAACAGTCTACAAGGCAACAAGCATGTAATGCAAAACAATCCATCCTATAGACACAAGGCATGGAAATAGTCATAACAGCCAAAGGCTAAAAATACCCAAAGGTCATAAATAGAGAAAAGCATGGAAAAACATCCAAGAACAAAAAATTATTCTCCAACATGTTCAATTCACCTCTACGCAAGCATACTAGCAAGGCAGGAAAACAACAGGGGTAAAACGGTAAACCCGCAATACCCTGTTCACGGGTATTGGTGGAATTTGCACATAAAACTCAAAGATCTTGAACGGTAAGGCATAAACCACCTACCTCGATCCTAAGATATCAATATACTTGAACCACGATGATTTATTCTTCCCCGAACATCGTATATATGAGAAAATGTAAAAAATGCTCAACCTTTGATAACTTGAGAGAGAGGAAGAAACAAGGAATGAAACTCAAGAAGAAGGTAGAACTCACTGTTGTGGTTCCAATGCAATTGACGACGGTAGAAATGACCAACAGATGGAGGCTCGGGAATCTGGAGAAGTTTCACGGCCGTATGGGTTCTCTCGGACGAACCAGACCTAGATGAAGATCATTCTGTCTGTCAGGCGCGACCTTGGTCCGTTTACTGAAAAAAAAAGAAAGTACACAACGTGTAATTTTAGAGTACATGGTGTGTACTAGGTCTTTCCGCACTCTGCCAAAACTGGCCTCCATGTCACCCCTACACACCGTGTGTGTGGCCTGGACACGGCCAACAAACGGCTTCGAGCAGGAAAAGAGTACACGACATGTACTCGGAAAGTACACGACATGTACTTCAAAAATTTCCAGAAACTCCATTTTTTCTCAAAAACTCCAGAAAAAGGAAAACATACCTGAAACAAAGATCCAGGTTCTTAAAAACTTCCCCCCTTAAAGAAATTCGTCCCCAAATTTCCCTAGAGAGGCGTAGAAGAAGAAACCCCGAACAGATCCAACCACTGTGATCAAACCTCGGCCTCCCTCTCCCAAGTCTCATCCCATACTCGCCCGTGCTGCCAAAGAACCCGTACCAGGGTAACAGACCAGCCTCAGAGAACCTTCGTACTATGATAGAAAATCCGGATAGGATGCTCCTCAAACAACGCATCCGCTTCGAGCTCAACCTGGTCGGGTTGGAAGACATGAGACGGGTCTGAAAAGTAACATCAGAGCTGAGAGACGTGGACGACGTCGTGCATAGCCCGGTACCTATGAGGTATCTGCAACTGATAGGCTACCGGACCAACTCTCTCCAACACCTCAAACGACTTGACTTACCACGGTGCAAGCTTACCCTATCTCCGAATCCTCTTGTGTACCAACATCGGTGCGACATGCAGGAAAACCTGATCTCCGACCTCGAACTCTAGGGGTCATCTCTGCTGATCAGCATAAGACTTCTACTGAGACTGTGCTGTAGCCATCTGCTTCCAAATTATCTATATCTTCTCTGAGGTCTCCTGAACAAGATGAGGTCCCAGTAAAGCTGCCTCTCCTGCCTCCAGCCAGTATAAGGGTGATCGGCATGGCCTACCGTACAGAGCCTCGTATGGTTCCATCTGAATGGTATCCTGAAAACTGTTGTTGTAGGAGAACTCCACAAGATGTATATGCTTCTACCTGGAACCGCCAATGTCTAGAATGATAGTTTGGAGCATATCCCCAACCACATGGATCGTGCGCTCGGACTGGACATCAGTCTGGGGATGGTATGTTGTACTCAAAAGTACCTGTGTACCCAAAGCTTTCTGAAGTCGCTGCCAGAACCGAGAGGTAAAGCGCGCATCCCTGTCTGAAATAATGGAGTGTGTAACTCCATGTAGATGTACAATCTCTCGGATGTACAGTCATCCTAAATCATCCACACTAAAGGTCTCCTTGATCGGAAAGAAGTGTGCAACCTTCATAAGCCTATCTATGAAAACCCAAACAACATCACTCCTCCGAGGTGACCTCGGTAACCCGGTCACGAAGTCCATCGCGACATCGTTCCACTTCCTCTCGGGAATGGGTAATTGTTGCAAAAGCCCCCCTGGTCGTTGATGCTCTACTTTCACCTGCGGACAAGTAGAACATCTCATGACAAAACCAGAAGCATATCTCTTCATACCTTGACACCAGTACTGGTGGTGTAGGTCACGATACATCTTGGTGACACCAGGATGAACTGCCGAAACTGAGGAATGAAAATCCCACATTATCTCCTCGCGTATGTCTGCTGGCACCCATACACATCCCTGGAAATGCAAGATCTCATCCTCGCCCACTTTCCATCTAGGAAGAGGGTTCCCTCCTGACACACTCTGCCGCAGGGCTAAGGCCTCTGAATCTGATAGCTGCCTCATCCGTACCCGATGAAGAAGTGTAGAAGTAACAGCTACAGAAGAAAGAAAGGTTTGTCCCTGTCTATCGTGAACCTCCAAGTGCATCTTAGAGAATAGAGCTATAAGCTTCCACTCATTGCTGGCCTCCTAAACTTCATGAATCTAAGTTCTCCTGCTCAACGAATCTGTCATTGCGTTGCCCTTTCCCGGCGTATAGGTGAGCTTGAAATCAAAGGACTGAAGATACTCGACCCACCTGCACTGTCTCAGATTTAGATCACGCTGAGTGAAGATATACTTGAGACTCTTGTGGTCAGTGAAAACCACAAAGTGCTCTCCCAAAGGTAGTGTCTCCAACAACGTAAGTCATGAACAACTACTGTTAACTCCAGATCGTGCGTCGGGTAGTTCCTCTCGTGTGGCCTCAACTGCCGAGACCCGTAAGCAACGAACCCATCTCCCTGCATAAGCACAACTCCTAGACCAATACATGAAGCATCATAGTAAACAATATAGACCTTTCCCGGCTCTGGAAAGACTAGTATTAGTTTTGACATCAACCTTCCATTCAGCTCCTAAAAGGATGACTCACAAGAATCTGACCATAAAAAATTCACCCCTTCTTGGTTAGACCTTTCAATGGTGCTGCTAGGCACAAAAAGTCCTGTTTGAAACGCCTTTAGTATCCATCCAGCCCTAGAAAACTCCGCACCTCAGAGAAGTTATTCAGCTTCTCCCAAGAAAATACAACTCACACTTTTTCTGGGTCCACTGAAACTTTTGTTTATGAGATAACATGACCCAAGAAGTGAATATGATCCATCCAAAAGTTGAATTTCGAGAGCTTAACATATAAATGATGCTCTCTCAGTGTACCCAAAACGATCTCAAGATGTGTGTAATGGTCATGTCGAGTGTGAGAGTACACTAAGATATCGTCCACGAAGATCATGACGAGGGAGTCCAAGTACGGATGGAACACTCGGTTCATCAGTTCCATGAAAACTGCAGGCGTGTTCATGAGACCGAACGACATGAATGTATAATCGTATAGACCATACCTTCTCCTGAAGGCTGTAAGAGGTATGTCTAATGGTTTAACGCGCAACTGATGACAATCAGACCTCAAATCGATCTTCGAGAACACCCGGGCTCCTCGAAGCTGATCAAAGAGGTCATCTATCCTCAGCAAGGGATATCGGTTCTTGACCGTCAACTGGTTCATCTTCCGATAATCCAAACAAAGCCGAAGGGTACCATCTTCCTTCTTTACAAATAGGATAGGAGAATCCCAAGAAGAAGTACTGGGTTGGATGAAACCCTTTTCCTGAAACTCCCCCAACTGCTTCTTGAGATCCTGAAACTTAGGTGTAGCCATCCTATAAGGAGGAATGGACACTGGTGTCACTCCTGGCATGAGATCTATAGAAAATTATACCTCACGCTCTGGAGGAAAACTCAAAAATTCCTCTGGAAAGACATCTCTGAAACGATCCACCACTAGAGTAAAGTCTAACCATGAAGTCCCCTGGTCATCCAGATAAAGACTGGAAATCTGGGCTGTAACTCCTCCTAGACCATGATGCTCGAGTCCATCTCTACTTGCTTGGACATCTCACTCACCTTTATCGAATAAAATATCCTCCCCCATGTGATACAAAACTCACCATGTGGTGATAGCAATTGACGACTGCCTGGAAAGGAACCAACCAATCCATCCCAAGAATGAAGTCATAGGCCGACATCTCTAGGACATAGAGTTCCCATAATAAGTGACACCCCGCAACCTCAAGAGGGAACTCTCTGCACTGACATATGCCAGATGTCCTCGTTCCCAACGGTGTATCAAGAGTCAACAAGTCGGAAGACGAAAAGATACAAACCCCAAGGCTCTCCAAAACCGCAACAGAGATAAAGCTATGGGAAGCACCTGTATCAAAAAGAGCTGAAGATAAAACTGAGGATACTAATATCGTAACTCGAACTGTAGAAGGGTCAGGATCCTGATCCTGATAGGTCTGCTCCACGACGAAATATTGGCTTGCACTATGACCCTGCGCCCCTAGACTACCGCTCTGAGATGATCCACTCTGCTTTCACTAATAACCTGGTGACTGATCACCACGACTGCGACCTCTACCTCAGCCCGAACGGCCGGAAGAACTCCAGTTCCCTAACTGATGGGAAACTGGTGAAGCATCTCCAGAAGGCGGGGTCATAGAGGAACCCCTACCACCAACTGAAGGTGAGAAGATCTGAAAAAAGCACTAAAGATGGCCCATCTTTCCACAAGACCGACACTCCATCGGATCTCTCTGGAACTGAGGCCTAGTGTGCCCACTCCTACCGCACTAGTAGCATACAACCTGGCTACCAGAAGACACATCCCGCAAACCCTGATTACCTCAAGAAGACTCTCTACGACACTTCCTACTATCCTTAGGAGGAAAACCGACTATGGATGTCGAACCACCCTTGATCACCACTCCAGAATCCCCCAGATTTCACTCAGTGATCAACGCCTGGTTGATGATAGAATATATCTAAGTCAACTGGAAGATATTCACCTGGGAACGAATTTCCTACCTGAGACCATCCTCAAACTTCCTAGAAAGGAACAACTCATCACCTGCTAGAATCAGTGTGAAGCGTTGCAGCTCAGTAAAATGGGACGAGTACTTCCTGACAGAAAGAGTACCCTGCTGCAGGCTCATAAACTCCTGGGCTTGATCGGCCCTCAGGGTATCCGGATAGAAGTATTCATAGAAGGTGCGTTGAAAATCATCCTAAGACATACCCTGCTGACGCCCTAACTATGAGATAACCTCCCACCACCTCTTGGTGGTGTCTCAGAGCATATAGGTGGCTAGCTTTTCCCTATTATCTAGGGTATCTCCATATGCTCAAAGATAGTCAGGGTGGCCTCAAACCACGACTATGCAGCCTGGGGTTCTCCATCCCCTGAGAAAGTAAGAGGATGCTGCTGCTGAAAAAACCTTGTCAACTCAGCCATCGATGGGGCAGGAGGCGGAACTCCCTGAAAGGTCTGCATCATCCTCAGGAAGTCCTCCCTGAAGTACACATCGACGCCTACGATGGGTACAACTACTGGTGCCAAGGCTGGAACAGCAGGAGGATCTACAGGAGGTCCCTGATCGGCCATATCTGGTGTCTGATCACCGTCTGGAAACTGACGTATGACTGGAGGATGTCTCATAGGCCTAGCTCTGAAATATAAAAAGCACACCTTAGACCAGTATTAACTAATACAGAAAACACAGGAGTACAAAATGGGAACAGGGGAAAGAAACTATCCAGTTTTACAAAACACGACTACATAGAGTGTATAAAAACTACATGACGTGTCTTCACAAGCCAATAACATGGGTGTGTACTCCTTCCACTACTGATCGTGTAACACCCCAAACTACATGGCGTGTTTTCCCTACACACGGTGTGTACTTGAACTCTAAACCCCTGCCCGAGTCTCCCTACACAGCTAACCCACACAGTCCAACTAACCCCAGACTACACGGCGTGTTCACTAGGGACACAACGTGTACTAGACATGATCTAGGCGGACCGTGTTTTTAGTAACATGGCCATCTACATGGATTCCCTTACATGGCGTGTTCCGAACAAACACGGAGTGTATATGAGAAGGTGACCCTGACCCGTGTTGTTCGTGACACAGATGGGTACCTGGGACAAAACTACACTGCGTGTTCATTACCAACACAGAGTGTTCTACTCGAGCTTCCTCGGCCCATGTTGTTAGTGACACGGCCGGGTACACGGCTCTAAACTACACAGCGTGCACCTTCCATACACAACGTGTTCCTGAATTTATTTCTACAACACTGTGTTCCTGCACACACAGTCAATAACACGACCTAAAAACTACACGGCGTGTAGTCAGAAAGTACATGCCGTGTATTCTGGGTTTTTCTGGGCAGTAGCTCATAAACTGCACAGAAGCCCAGAAACACTGAAAACAAGGCAAATAGGTGCCAAATTCCGATCCGTGAGGTCCCATACTCCCCGTGAATCAAATCTTGGAATCTCCTACAGTCATATACAAAAGAAAACCAGATCATGATCCACCAATTTCTGATTCAAGAGGGCCCATAACACCTCAAGAATCAAAATTTGTCATTCATTTAAGCAAAGTACAACACAATAAATTTATCTATCAAAACAGTAGGGATTCTATCAATCATCTATCACAACAACATACATAATCTACACAGAGTCTATCACAATAACATGCAATCGCTAATGCACCCTAGATGGCATGGCAAGAATGCATGGCATGTGATTTCTTCAAGTGCCTATGTGATGCATGAGATGGCACACCGTCATCTCATTGGGTTGCGACAGAAATAGACCCAAAATAGCCAAAACAATAACAACACAAAGCAGGTGAATCACTCTAGGTGAAATCATATCAACCATAAAATCTCAAAACCAGAAAACTAAAATAAACGAGGTAGTATGGATTTTCCCTATACACGGGTTAACTAATCCCAAGCTCAACTTAATACCAAGTACTGAATCGTTCGTATTCCTAGATAAAGTCTCAAAACAGTAAATTAAGATAAAATAATTCCTCTGATACCACTTTGTAACATCCCTGTTCTGGAAGCCACCCAGAGGTGCCCCGTACCTGGTTGGTCACATGGCCTCAAGTGCATTTCCACAAATGCCAGAGGCTGCCGACTAGTAGCGAGGGCCTTGGGTGTGATAGTGGGGAAACTATGCCCTCATTGGCAGAGTACACAGTGGAAGAAAAATAATCATGCAATAGCAGAAGTAGTAACAACCAACAATATAAACAGTAGAAGAATAAATCATCAAACTGGAGCCCATATATATATATGAAATGATGCATGATACATATCTAGGAAAATATCCAAACAAGAAACAATGATGGAAAACACCACAATACCAAAACAAGTAAAAAAGAAAATAAAATAGCTCCTCAGCATCGCAAGCCAAAGCTTGGACTCATGCTCTCTTGATCCAAGCAATCATGTACCAGAAGTCGAAGGGCACTTTCCCTTGTATATACTTGCAACAAAATAGTCTGTTTGGGCCCAAAAGCATGACCCAAACAGGGTGTGAGACTAAATACTAGTAGGAGTTCACCAGAAGATATATGCCTAACAGTTAGTGAGTATACGGCAGGTAAAAGTACAATAATCAGTAAAAAACAACAGCAAAGAAGCAGGAAGTAAACAGTAAGAAGTAAAGAAGGATGATACATAACAGTAATCAATACACAACCAACAAATGCAGTGAATCAATAGCTAACAAGTAGGAAACCCCCATGGGAATTACTCGCAACCATCCCCATTGGTTCTATCTAAGAAGTACCATAACCCTCTGGGCAGTTCACTCAGCTTAACCCCTCTGTCTTGGTCATACGAATTTATAATAATCTCTAGGGAAGCTCACTCTGTAAATTCTCCTTATAGTATAGGGTAGTCAGGGACTCTCTGAGGAAGATCACGTGGTCTAACCCTCTTAGCACCAAGGTCTAGAGACACTCTGAGGAAGCTATCCCGGTCAATTCTTCCTCTAGCCTCAGGTATACCACAAACCCTCTGAGGAAGCTCACTCGGTCAATTCATCATCTCGCCTGGGAAGGTTCTTAAAAAGATTCAAACAAGTAATACTATCTGAGGAAGCTCACTCGGTCTACCCTCCTGTAGTCTATAATATCAGAAGGCACTCTGGGAAGCTCAGTCGGTCTACCCTCCTGTAGTCTATAATATCTGAAGGCACTCTGGGAAGCTCACTCGGTCTATTCCCTATGGCCTATAGTGTCTAAGAATCACTGAGGAAGATCACTCGGTCTACCCTCATGCAGTCTATAATGTCAAAGACTCTCTGGGAAGCTCACTCGGTCTATCCCTTATAGTCTATAGAACCAGGTTCTCCCAGCCCCGTGCCAGTCAGTGCATAATAATGCTATAAGGCCAAAGTATACCTATAGAGCTACTTGGGTAACCAAACTAAACCTATAGAGCTACTTGGATAAACAGTATATAATGCAACAAGCATGTAATGCAAAACACTCCATCCTATAGACACAAGGCATGACAACAGTCATAACGGCCAAAGACTGACAAGACCCAAAGGTCATAAACAGAGAAAAGCATGGAAAAATCCAAGAACAATAAATTATTCTCCAACATGTTCAATTCACCTCTACTAAATCATACTAGCAAGGAAGGAAAACAATAGGAGTAAAACAGTAAACACGCAATACCCCGTTCATGGGTATTGGTGGAATTTGCACATAAAACTCAAAGACCTTGAACGGTAAGGAACAAACCACCTACCTCGATCATAGGAGATCGATATAATTGAACCACGATGATTGATTCTTCCCTGAACGTCGTAGATATGAGAAAACCTCCAAAATGCTCAACCTTCGATAACTTGAGAGAGAGGAAGACACAAGGAATGAAACTCAAGAAGAAGGTAGAACTCACCGTGCGGTTCCAACGCAATCGATGGAGGTCGAAATGGACAACATATGGAGGCTAGGGAATCTGGAGAAGTTTCATAGCCGTACAGGTTCTCTCGGATGAACCAGACCTAGAAGAAGATCATTCTGTCCGTCAGGCGCGACCCCGGTCCGTTTAATGAAAAAAGAAAGTACACAACGTGTAATTTTAGAGTACACGACGTGTACTAGGTCTTTCCGTACTCCACCAAAATCATCCTCCACATCACCCCTACACACTGTGTGTGTGGCCTGGACATGGCCAACACACGACTTCGAGCGGGAAAAGTGTACACATCATGTACTCAGAAAATACATGAAGTGTACTTCAAAAATTTCCAAAAACTCCATTTTTTCTCAAAAACTCTAGAAAAAGGAATACATACCTGAAACGAAGATCCTGGTTCTTACAGATATAATCCATAATCATAAAAATATTTTCCTTGAGGAAGTATATACTCATAACCCCTTCATAATGGTTTGTAAAGAAAATGATAATTATCTTAAGCATATCCCCCAGGAGTGTCATAACCAAGAGTGCAGCAAGGTCTATTTTTGTGCACCAGTTCCCGTTCGAGTCTAGCTCAAAGCGCTGTTTTTGGGTTTTACCCCTAGGTACATTTGTGATAGATCTACCTCTACCAACTCATATCCAGATAGGGATGTATCGCTTGGAAAACTCACAAAATCTCTACAATACCAAAATTCTAAGAATTTCTTCTATACTAATCATCAAAGTCTATCTTTGGGTAATGTTATCTAATCAGAGTTTATCTAAATCTAGAATCCAAGGTTTGTACTAAACTTCCTCTAATACCAACTTTAACGCCCCGACCATAGTTACCCAGAGTTGGTGCCTTATTAAATGGCACTGGCATGATCACAAAAGATCAAGTCTCGAAAGACTGATTAGTTTAGTAGCCTTGAAAGTACTAGATACATTCATAAGGTTTACATTACATCATAAAATAGAAAACTACAAAAAAATTGTTTCCATAGACAACACTGAGATCCCCTAGACAATCCCTGTAGGTCAGTCATAATATACTTCTTCGCATCCTGGAAAAAATAAAACATAGAAAGGGGTGAGCTATGATGCTCAGTAAGGATAACAATACAGAGGAAACTTTCATAAATAAGTATAAACATTTAAGGCAATGTATAAAACTAAAAAAAATCCTTTTAAACATAAAATTAATCATAATATGGAAAATATAAATCAAAATAATTCCATTTAATTACTCAAATGGATATTATACTATTCTAATAATCACGTGAAATATCAATAGACACTTTAATAATGATGGAATGCATAATTACGGACTTTAATTTCTGTGTCAAGGCCTCGTGTCAGTACCTAGAGGATAACTATAACCAGACCCCAACTCGGAGAGCCTTCATAACCAGACTCCAACCCAGAGAGCCTCTGTAACCAGGCTCCAACCCAGGGATCCTTTGTAACTGGACTCCAACCCGGAGAGCCTCTGTAACCGAACTCCATCCCAAAGGGTCTGCTGTAATCGGACCCCAACTCGGAGGCCTAACTTTTACTAGTCCCCAACCCGGAACATACAAGTCCAATACATTCATCTTAAGAAGATGTCGAAATTTAACATAAACATTCGTATTAAAACTAGCATTAAAAATATCAATACTTTAACCATAAACCATGTATGGAATAAAAATAACTATCCACATTCAAACATATCACAAAACCTTAAATACAATATGTAATATTTTTATCATAATAAATCAACTTCAAACAAGTGTAAAATTTATCAAAGGATGTTGACATAGATGAAATCAAAACTATTTGAGAGAAATATCTCTTTCTATTTTGAATTCATTTAAGAGTCACATAATTATAAAGAAAACATTTATTTTGAAAATATTCTTATAAGATTTTAAGGTAAGCTTCGACAATGTTATAATGGCAGAGAATAACCACACCTGCCGTATAAGTTAAAAAAACATTCTTACCTTAATTTTGTCAAAAAGGTCTTAAAGTACCTTGTTTGGAAAACAACCGAAATATTCCTTCCAAAACATATAAGGACAAATAAAGGTATAACTAAATTTAACAAATTTTCTAGAAAATAGTATTTTTTTTGAAATACATTTTTAAGAAACATGGATTTGGATGATAAAGAGGTCCCAGTAGATACTTACGTAAAACAACCTCGGATAATAAAGTGATTGTGAAATTAACCCTTACCTCATACTATTCCTTGGTATAGGGTAGATTAATGTCTTGTAAAATGATGAAATAATTGTTATTAAATTATACAATAATCATATACATTAATATGATATCATATATGATCTTTTAACATTGCTTTGTTAATAATATCTTAGTATTATCTCCGTTTCTGGTGTTAACTGATTCATTTTACTTTGTATGATTTGTTATGTAAGTAATGTTTGTTATGGATAGGATGTATATTAATCATATTCAGAATTATATTAAGTATTTAAAAATTATTTTTAATCATCTAATGAAAATTATACTTGAATGGATACGATGGGGAATGAATCTCATCATGTTCGTGGAGACTGTAATCCGTACGTACGCAAGAGCGACAATATCATTATTTTGATATTAAAATAATATATAATTGGATGTTATATTATATATACAGAATCATTATAATTTTATATTTATTATTTACATCAATTACACATCATTATTATACCCATCCAAATAAAAATGTATTGAATAACAATTACACCACGACATGGAGACGGTAAGCCGTACATACGCACGTATGGTGACATGTCATTCAAAGGATGGATAGAATAATTAATATGGTTGTAACATATTTATAATAACATCATATTATATATAATATACTGGAGTTATTATTTTATAATAGAAACAATAAAGAAAGTGGAAGTGGAAGAAGAAAGGAACTTGAAAGAGGTGATGAAATATTTACCTCTTCTTCAGGTTCTTCCTTTTGATTTGATCAAAATGGATCCTTAGGTAGGATTTATGACTAAATAAAGGCCTTTAGGATGAAGGTAGGACAGTTGAGAGGGTATTTGGTCAGGTTTTGTCTGATCCAAATGGCTTTGAAGGTGTTAATTAGAGAGAAGGGGGAGTGCCCTTTTATAGGAGGAGTGAGGGGCACCTTAGGAAAATCTAGAAATATTATTTTATAATAAATTCATTTTCATTTTATAATGGTTCCAAAGTGGATTATTTAAAGGATAAAGTGAGTATGGGTCGAAAAACACACAAAAAATAGGTTTTATATAGGTTTGGGTCACTATATTAATCTTATCTTTTAGATTTAACTCTTAGTTAAATAGTTTGACATTTACCATGTCTATTTGTATTTTTATATTATATGGTTAATAAACTTACTATAAACTTCCAAAAGAACCAAAAGTGGTTCATTAATGATACAACTATCATTATATAATTATTTTTTCCGAAACTTAGATATTTTAGAATAGACAATCAATTAATAATATAATATTTGTTTTAAAAACTTTTTATGTCAATTTTGACACTATTTGGTATTTTGTTTTTGCTAAATTCATAACAACATTATTAATTTGAAAAAAAATCATCTAACCAACCCTAATATGCCAGATTAATCTATAAAATTAGTGTAATTCATAAAACGTATCAAATTACATTTATTTGGATATTTATAATATCAATTATTTTAATATTTCATTAATTAGGTAATTACTGCATCATCATTGTGTCATAAATAAATTAAATTATTTAATTTCTAAAAAATATAAATAAAATACCATTATGTAGGAAACAAATTTAGATTTTTAATTAATATTGATATTTAAATTTAACTTATGTTTAACCCTATATTAAAAATGTTTTAGTTATTCAACTTTGAATTTAACACTTTTAACTCTTCTTTGAATTAAATAATAATAAATGTCCTAATCTAATCCAAGTGGACCTAAAGGATCATATTTTATTAAAAAGGTTTTTTTGGTCGAATTACAATTATCCAATAGAATAAGGACACATTTTAGGGTAATAATAATATAATTTTTACCCTTAATTACCCTATTTACTTTTAACTGTGGTAAATAAAAGTAAAATGTCATTATTCACCAAAAATTATTTTCATCTTATTGAAGAAAATTTTACTTAATGATATCAATCGTGTGTCTCATATTTTTGAAATTCAACTCACATAAGCAGTAAAATTAAGTTTTATGTAAATTTGAAAATGCTCCTAGTAGGTGGGTAAAAGACGGTAAATAGTTCAATAAAATTTTATATATCTAAAATTATTATAAAATGAATCCAATGAATTAAGTTGAAAATATATATGAAATATTTATCTATTTTGAACTAAAATAAATTAAATTAAAATAACAAATTATTTAAATAAAAAGTCGGTTTTAACAAAAAACGTAGTGTTTTTCACTATTCCTTAAAAATTGAAAGTTTTCAGAAACATACCAAAAATTCACCCTAAGCTTATTTTGATATGATGAATTCAAAAATGAAGTTTATTTTACCAAATTATAAACATATAAATTGAATTTATTAATTTAAAATTAATTCCCATTGTCAAAACCAAAAAGCATATTTTTAAGAAATAATAACTACCAAAAGATTGACACTTATTTATGTCCAATTTCAAAGTGAAATTACTTCCAATAACCAAAATTGGATTAGATGGTAAAAATATAATTTAATTATACTTCCAGACCATTCAAATGTATATTTTAACACTATAAATTATTTTGATTAAAAAAGTTATTTTCAGTTAAAATTTAGTAATTTCACTATTCACTTGAATATGAAAGTTATTAGAAAAACACCAAAAATTTATCAAAACTAAATTTTTATGTCCCAATTCTAAATAAAAGTTTATTTTGTCAAATTTAATATATAAAAGTTTCAAATATTGTATTTAAAAAGTGTTTTCCATTAATAGGTGGTAAAATTGCATTTTAAAAAATACTTTTTTTATCTGAAAAAATGAATTTGTTCTTATATTATGTCTAAGAAACTCATAATATGGATTATAGAATTATAAGTACTATATAAAATTCAAAATTCAGTTAATAATATTCATAACCTCTTTTTAACAACTAGTTTGATAAGTTATGGTGTGGTTGAACTTAGTGTTACGTGTAGTGAAAGTTATTGAATTACATTGAAGAAATAACATACTATGAGATCTTTGGGTGTTACAGAAAGAGTGTGAAAACAATTTTTCTAAGCTTGTGTATTTATCACATGAGATAGTATAGAATGATAAGATAAAGGCTTGATGAATCAGTTGGGACTTCGATAGGATATTCATTATCAGGTTTTCTTACTAAATTTTCCTTCTTATACTAATGCGCTAGATAGATTGATGATGGTTTAAATGGACTTGGATGAAAATTTAGGGTTATTAGGGATTTTTATCTCTTAGGGGTATCATGGGTTCCTTCAAAGAAAAGAAAAAGCATGAAGATTCCCATGGATGTTCTTAAAAGAAGGGCAATTCTAGACTTCCTACAGTACCTGGTAGAGGTCCTTTGATTTTCTATCAATTTGGAAATCTAGGATATTCAAAGAGGGTTTTCACTAAGTTATCCAAGGTATGTGGTTATTATGGATGCTCATGATACTTACATAAATTCTACCATGTTTATTCCACTCCGCATAGTGGAACGAGATCATTATCTCCTCCTAAAATTATGAGTAAATTAGATGCTTCACCTATAAAAGGGTTAGGACAACTAGAATCTAGAATGAAGATTATTCACACAGTGGAATATTTTCCAAAGGAAGCAGATATGAGTCCAGTGACTGTGAGAGGTACTATCACTATAGCTTTGTCATTAGTGACTACTTTATTTGATACTAGTGGATCTCATTCATTTATTTCAACCCATGTTGTTAATCTACTAAATCTTTCTATTGAGCTTTAATCTTATGTCATGGATATTACTATACCCCTTGGTATGAAGATAGAGTAGGGTCTCCATAGTCCTACTTGTGTTTTATCTCTATTATACCTTAATATTGCATGGAGTTTTCTGGTTATTGACATGAAATCACTTTACATCATATTTGGGATGGATTGAATTATTTTCAATATGTTGGACCTGTGACGCTCTTGAAAATGGCCCAGGATACCCCCATTCCCTATACTCAGGGAACTGGGCTCTTGACTGGGCCACTCAACTGGGTTGAGTATCATGGATATCTCCCATATCATGTTGGGGATTTATTTTTCCTTCCCAGAGAATCGAACCTAGGGATGACTAAATTTAACCAATTAGGGAGCTTCTCTAGTACCACTACACCATATGGCGTAGTGGTACTAGAGAAGCTCCCAAGTTGGTTAAATTCCATTTAGCCCCAGGTTAGATTCTCTTGGGAGGTGAAATAAATCCTCATCTAGCTAGTGAAGATATCCATGATACTCAGACCAGTTGAGTGACATAGTCAAGAGACCAGTTCCCCAAGTATAGGGCATGGGGGTACCTTGGTCCATTTTCAGAAGCGTCATAGGTCCAACAGAAAGGAACCTTTTTAGTAGACCTACGCCACAACTGGGTTATAGTCTGGCCATGCCCCGTGCCCCCCATTTATGTGGACCAGGATGAACTGGGGTTATTTCCCATGTGGTTGGTATTGTCCCTAGGACTTGATATGATTTAATAGGCCCCCTCAATACCTGAACCTAGTACCTCAAGATTAATAGCCACCAGGGAACATCATGAGTACCATTACACCATATGGCATAGTGGTACCAGAGAAGCTCCCCCATTAGATAAATTTCAGTCAGAACCAGGTTCAATTCTCTAGGGAGGTGAAATAAATCCCTATCTATCTAGGGGAGATATCTAGATACCTGACCTAGTTAGTTTCCTAGTTAGTACAGATCCCATAATTTGGTGGGATGCGGGGTATATGGTCCATTTCCAGGAGTGTCATAGGTCGAACACAATAAATCCCAAATTGATTATTATGTTCGACATGTCTCTTTTACTACACCCAATGGTGTGTTCCATGTATTTCAAGGAGAATGGGACCCAATTTTGAGTAGATAAGGAACTTATTATCTAGATTTAGGGAAAGTCATATCTGTGTTTTATTTTGATCTGGAGAGAGAATCATTGAGTGGTGATCTGTCTCTAGTTGTTGTCAATTTTCCCACCGTGTTTCCTTTCGTCTTCTCTGGTTTTTTATAGGTAAGGAAGGTGGATTTTTCTATTTACTTAGTGCTTGATACTCAACCATTTTCTATTTATTCTTATCACATGGAACCAAATGAACTAAAATAGTTGAATACTCGATTGGATGATCTTTTATAGAAAGGCTTTATATGACTGAGTGTGTCACCTTGGGAGATGCCGATTTTCTTTTCTAATAAAGATGATTGTTCACTGTTCCTATGTGTTGATTACTGAAAACTCAATTGAGTGAAGGTAAATAAAAAGTATCCATTTACATGTATTGATGATATTTTTGATCATTTGAAATAATAAAATTGGTTCTCAAAGATTTATCTTTTATCTGGTTACCATTAATTGAGGATAAAAGAATATGACATTTAGAAAACCACCTCTCGGAGCAGGTTCAACCATAATGAGTACCTTTTCATACATTTTAGTTTAACCAATAATCATATAGTTTTTATTGATTTTATGAATAATATTTTCTAGGAGTATATAGATACTTCCATGGTAGTCTTTATAGATAAAATCCTTGTTTACTCTAAGTACTAGGAGAATCATGTTCTTCATGTGAGAGTAGTTTTGAAATTATTGATAAATCCTTAACATTATGCCAATATTTTGAAATGTTATTTTTGGATTTGAGAATTGAAGTTCTTGGGGAACATTGTTTTAGAACATAGGATATCAGTTTATTCTAAAATGTGATGGATGTCATGACATGGGAGAAACCGTGAAATGTTTTCGAGATTCAAGGCTTCTTAGGTCTAGATGGGTATTATTTTTATATCATTAAGGACATCTCAAAGTTAGATTCTATAATTAATTCTTTAACTCAAAAGGGAGTAAAGTTTTCTTGAGATGAATAATGGTAGAGTTATTTTTTTGAGTTGAAATATCTTTTTATGAATGTGACAATGTTGACTCTTTTAGAGGTCGGGTAGGTCTATGTGGTCTTCTGTGATGCATCAGGTTTAGGTTTGGGCTGCATTCTTATACAATGTGATTATTTTTTTCCCATGGATCTCATAAGCTTAGGAAACATTAGAAGAATTATCTGACCCATGATCTTGAACTTTTATCTATTATGCACATGATTAAGAGTTTGTGACATTACCATTATGGAGAAACGCTTACCATGTTTTCAGACCACAAAATCCAAAGTTATATCTTCTCTCAAGAAGACTTGAAACTACTCTAGTGGGGTTGGGTGGAGTAACTACAATATTTATACTTTGAAATCACCTATACCCCAGGGAAATAAAATTTCATAAAAAATTATTTGAGTAGGAAAATTATAACCTAGGTAGTGAATGAATCTTTAGAAGAGTGGAACTTGATGGATATATTTGCACAGTTTCATATTTGAGTCTAGAAATCCGGGTCTAAGGTTTCTTTGCCTAGTGTTTAGTTGACATCATCTCTTATCTAATTCATTCTTCAGGACCAATATCTTGATGATGAGTTCTATAGCATGGGATACTCTATTTATGGTGGGGAGACCATTTCTGAGAGGTTGTTCTCTAAAGAGGGAATTCTATGCTATCAAAATCACTTTGTTGTTCCATTAGTAGTAAGGAAAGATATGATGGGCGAGTTACATAATTCCCAATGTATGTGAACCCAGGGACTACTAAGATATTCTATGAAATATGAAATCAATACTGGTGGATGGGTAAGATATGAGACATTGATGTTTTTGTCTCTTGTTGTAATATGTGCTAATGGTGAGAACTTTACGTTTTATTCAGCCACTTCCAATCCCTACTTAAAAGTGGGATTATATCTCTATGGACTTTGAGGTTGGGTTTCTATGTACCCAAATAAATAAGAATGTGATTTGTGTTATGATCGATTGGTTGATGAAATCATCTCACTTTTTACCCATTCATGATGTATCCAAAGTTGAGGATTTGGGAAATATCTATATGAAAGAGATTATTTGTTTTCACTGAGTTCCATATGGTATAGTATTTGATAGGTATCTTTAGTTCACTTCTTGTTTTTAGAGAGGACTTCAAAAGGCATTGGGATCTCACGTCTGTTTGAGTATGACATACCATCCATACTTGGATGGCCACATAATGAGAGATATATATATTATTGAGGATATGATTCAGACCTATGTTCATGACTTTTCTAGGGCTTGGGATGATCATTTAGGGATGGTTGAGTTTTCATATAACAATATTTACCATTATGAAATTACAATGTCTTTTTTTAAGGCCTTGTATGGACGACCTTGCAGATCTCTATTGTGTTGGTCAAAGATTGGTGAAAGTTCCTTAGTTGGACCAAGTTTGGTGCAAGAGATGACACTAAAGATTCAGTTGATTCATCAGAGGATGTTGACTATACATAGATGATATAAGTCTTATGATTACTTTCTTAGTAGGACATTAGAGTTTTCAGTTGGTGACAAGGTATTCTTGAAAGTTTCACCCAATTGCATCATCAATGACTTGGGAGGAAAAGGAAACTTTCTCCTTGTTTTATGTGACCTTTTGAGGCTGTTGATAAATTAGGAAAACTTTCTTAACATTTAGTTCTTCCACAATAGTTGACATCAATACATAAAATGTTCAATGTATCACAACTAGGAAAGTATCTTTATGATCCATCTCATGTTTTGAGCTAGAGTGATCTTGAGGTTGAACCTTATTTATCTGTGACTGAATGATCATTCATGATAGTTGATTTTGAAATCAAGTTACATTATGGGAGGATGATACCTTTGGTTTGAGTACAATGACAACATTTTTCTAGTAATCATGAGATGTGGGAGAGAGAGAGGCCTTGACGAGAGAGTAGTGGACTCATCTTTTTGGCATGAGAGATTTTAAGTTGGATTTCTAGGGATAAAAAGTTTTTATGGTTGGGATTTTGTAACATCCTATTATTATTTTCAGGTATTCCTAAACCCATATTTTTATTAATATTTGGTTGTGTTTCATTCGGGGTTGTTTCGGGTATAAATTTTAAAAGTTTTAAAAAAATTTGGGCTAGTGAACGGTTGGTGCATGATTTTCCCAAACTGTGTTCCATTTCAAGACAAACCATGAAAACCCAGGTAGTGGAGATTTTCATGGTTGAAACATATTTTACCATACTATTCATCCTATTATGATAAATCATGTGTCCCATTAAAAGGGGTTCACAACGAGACCATATAGTTTGATCTAACTGTGATCATCTTCCCCACTAACATAGATTTCATTAATTTAAAAATATAACTTAAAAATCTTAAAACCATTTCGGATGGACCTAGAATGACCCCATAAAATTTAATCTTTCTTAATATGACCTAAGAGTAGTTCTTGGACCCTTATATCCCTCATGAAAGTGATTCGAAGTGTGTGTAACTCCATTTGATCTCCTCCCAGTTAGTTTCCTCACCCAGATCTCTATCTCCCGCAATCTCTCTTCTCCTCTCTAGGAATATATGGATTCCCATGTTGATTTTTGGATCTAATAGCCTCTGTTTTAGGATCTTAATCAGAGTTTTGATCCTTGTTTCCTAGTTTTCATGATCGTTATTCTTCATTGAAAAATATCGATTAGGGTTTGGTGAATCAAGATCCATTGATCTTGAGGTAGGCGGTTACATCATGATGCCCAAATTTGGTTAAGCCTAAATCGATTAATTTAATTTCAATTATTTTAATTAAATTTAGTTTATTGAATTTAAATTTGTTTTATTTCAATTGGTTGGTTGGAAAAAACCCCAGTCCATTGAATTGAGGTCTTAAAGTGTGATTTTGGCATGAAATTGGAAAACCCCCAATTCTATTTTATTGAGGTGTTTTTATGAAAATTGGTAAAATTTAAATTTTTTAATTTTAATTTTGGAATGAGTTTGTGTAAAAATTGTGAAAAAACCTAATTCCATTGAATTGGGGGTTTTTGAGAAATTGATGGAAATTGTTTGAAATTAAATTATGGAATTTAATTTTGAAAGTGAATTATGAATTTATTTAAAATTCCTATTTATGAAAATGGATTAATTTGATAGAAACCTTTGGGTTTTATCTGGAAAAAGGAATTCTTTGATTAAATTTTTTTTTGAATTTTAAATGGAAATTAGATTTTTTGAAAATGGGGGAATGAGACTTAATTGTATTTTAAGGTTTCTTAAAATAAATTTCCTAACATTTAATTATACCAGAGAATATTAAATCCTAAGTAGTTAGTGAGTTACTAGAAAAAACATGCTAGTTTGGAATTTCACTAGCAACGTATTGATGATTTACAACACTAACAGAATACTGGTTAACACATCTTACTTCCCTATTGGGACATGGATGAGTCCTCTAATTCAGTTTCCAAGGTATGTGTGTATACATTGTGGTTTATCACATGAGTGTGTGAGGATCCCATAACCTAGAACTATCATACCTCTTGGAAGATGAACATGTTTCTTGCTTGTTTATATATGAGATATAAATGTATGCTAATTTTGTAAACTGTTTTACATGCCTTGTAATTTTTTATAAACTATTTTATATAAAATTTTTGATAAGGAACTTGTTTAAATGTTTTTTCATCATTTTGAAATGTAAAGAATGGTTTTCTAATGTACATCCATCATTTTAATTATAAATAATGATTTTTTTAAATATGATTTTGAAATAACAAAACTATTTATTGGAAAATTGAAAGCACTTTATTTAGTTAATTTTATATTGGAATCTTATTATGGAATCCTTGGTGAGAACCTACTAGGATTTTATCTCACTCCATACTTATGCCTTTGAGTGTTTATAGATTTCCTCCTTCCAGGTTTGAGTAGGGGTAAAAAACAACTTGGAGTTGGTTCTAGCTATTGATCTATGGAATTGGAGAGTTTCATCCATTGGGACTTTGGATGTTTATCTATCCTTTTTACTGGTACTTTTATATAGTAATTTGGGTTTTCAAACATGTTTGACTTATGATACCCTTCTCCCAGTAGAGTTTCATTTGTATGCATACTGATTTTTTATCTTTCTCCGTATTGTTAGTGGAAAATTAATTCCCACTTTTTTTTGTATGATTTCAGGTGCTAGTATCCAAATCATGGGGATTTAGAATTATCTTTGGTCCATGTCGGGTTTGGCTCGGTTATCGGGTTACCAGGGTACCCGAGCTAGTTCATGACACCAACCTATGCAGCTTGGAAAGAGCCACTATGTTGGCCACATGGTTAGTACTAGCCTAATACATGATTTCTCATAACCATTAACTTTCCTATGACCACCCAAAAACCATAATTTTTCATAAAAAACACCCATATAAATCCATATAATAAAGGAAAGACCAAAAATAAATAAAATAATAGGTAAGTATCAGGTCGGGGTGTGACAAGTGAAAACATTTTGAATAATTTTAATTTAAAAAAAACCTAAATAATAGATCCTTGAAAAATATATAAAGGTTTTAAAAATGAGAGGTGAAAATATTTTAAAAAATTTTACTTTTAAAAATAATATTCAATAATGGAAACTTGAAAAAGATATAAAGGTTTAAAATAGGAGTAGTAACAACATTTTAAAAACTTTTAATTTTAAAAATAATCTTCAATAATATATCCTTGAAAATATATAAAGGTTTTATAAATGGAATGTGTATTTAAAGATAAAACATTTTATTATTAAAGGATGAATTTTTTTTTTAATATTTTTGAAATACCCTTTTTGAAAACCCAAATCATAAAAAGAGTATTAAAAAATTCATTTTAAAAAGATGAAAAGAGAAGTATGAACCCCAAATGAAATAACACATAATTTGGTTTCCAAAAAATAGAACATTTTTTATAAGTGAAAATATGGACACATAAAAGAAATCATTGTTAAAGAGAATGAGAATTATTCTTAACAATTTCACACTTTTAATGGGAATAAATTCATAAAAGGGGAATATTTTAATAAAAAACTAAATTTTCATTATAGATAAATTAAAGAGTGATATAATATATAAAATATAATAATATAGATAACTTATACATACAATTCTTGAGAAGAAATATTTTAACTCAATGAAATAAGTTTAAGTTACATAAATACCATACAGTTTAAGAAATATTTTAATATAAATTCCTTGAAAGATGGGGATTGAAATTTAACTTAAAATACCATGAATAAAAGATAATTAATGTTATTATATATCTAATTGGAATTATACACACCATTTAAATGAAATCAAACGCATAAATGAAACATGTATCAAAGAAACGAAATTAAGACGAAACACCCTTACCTTTATTCCTTATTAGTTTAAACATGCTCTAACCACCTATATATTAAAAATAACTATCTTATTTACCTATTTAATACCATTATTCATACCTATAACCTTTTATAAACTTAATTTATAATAATTCATTACAAATATATTAGTTGGTTATATTTTATTTTCATCATGAGATGTTACTAGCTTCGATGGTTTTTTAGTACTAGTTTCATAATGGTGGTGTCAATTATTATTCATAGATTAAAATTTAATAATTCTTTTATCATTATAGGTACCTTAATATATTTTTTATAATTATTTATAATGTTCTCATTTCATTTCATATGTATTTTGGTTATGATTCAAGATGATGAAGTTGGAAATGAGCTTGTTTTGGTAATTTATATTGAAAAAATAAGAGGTAGAATAATAATAAATTTAATAATAGTATAATTATTATATAACCATAAAAAAATAATTACATAATTTCCTTGACCTAATACTACCTCATGTGACTAAACATGGTTGGCTACATGACCTCAGGTGCACCTCCCCATACACTAGAGGCCACTGACTAACATTGAGGGTGTAAAAAATATAGTGGTGAGAATATACCCTATGGTAAAGTATTGTAACAAAAATAGAAAAAACAAATTAGTAGAGGAAATAGTATAAATAATCAAATAAAAAACTCAATATCAATATGGAATAATATGATCAATCCAAATAAAAATAAAAACCATGTAATGATAGACTAAAATATAACTATATGATGTGATGAAATTCATAAAAATAAATGACAAAACTAAGAAGATAAAATACTCAAAAACCCCAGTTCTAAACCCCATGTTAGTCTCATATACAATATCTAACCCATACAACAAGCAATCAATCAATGTAGGTCTGCTTTACCTTATCCATACCCGCAACGAAGAAATTTTCCTGGGCACCAAACAATGACCCAAACGGGGTGTGATTACAACTCAATAGGACACCACCAACAACATCCAAAAAAATATAGTATGAGTATATATTTCATGGAATAAAGTGATAAAAATGAGTATTTATTAATAAATTTATATTGTAAATCAAGTAACTTACCGACCCTTGAGCTCCGTGTTGACACCTAGGGTCAGTTAAAACTGCTTAAGTATAATTCTTGATTTATCTTTCTAGTGGTGGATCTCTCTGTATTATGATAGACCACCCAAACATTGTGGGTTATCCAACATTGAAAAAATTACCACATCATGCCATGAAATAGTGAAACCCACCGCTAAGAAATCAAGCTTCTCACCCTCAGGTGTCAAATAATTGTGCATCTCACCCTTAAGTAATCCATACCCTATGAATTTCGCCTTAAAGAAATATAAAAAACCATGCATCACACCCTTAAGTGAAGGTCATAACCAAGAACATTACCCTTAGGCTTTACATATATTTCCCTCAAGAACCAATCAAAATCATAATTCATATCAAGATAAGGACCAACAAGCCATGTAAAATCCTACCCTCAGGCATTAATCAAAATAGTTTCACATAAGGGAAAAATATTTGAAATCAATTCACATGGATGAACATAAAACATATCAGATATGTTATCACAAGACACACTGATCAATTCATCAAATTAACATTTTTAATCCATTTATATTTCATATATATAGGTTTCCAATTACTATAAAAATTGAGAAAATCCCATTTCATTTATTAACATATGATTAAATCTGTTATCATGCCAATATATCCATAATTAACTAGGTTAACATGACCAACTGATTACACTTCAACTAACTGATTTCTAGTCCATGAGATCCTATCTTAGGAAATCACTACATTTCACATGTTATGAAAAAAATTCAAATTACTATGTTTTACAGTTCACTATCAGTCTAAGGGTAGGACCACCTCTCAGGTGGCCACAAAACTAGTCACAACACTAATGGACCCGATGGGATCCATGAGAGGTATAAGAATAGTGATTATCATCAACCATAATTTATTCAATTATATATGTCACATGTACAATGTTCCGTTATGATCATAATTACTGCATATATTAAAATTATTAAAAACATACTTTAGGGAGTTGTTCTAGACCACCCACCTCAAAAGTAGAGTTGATGTTTGAAAAACCTAGATGTCTGCTACAATGATAAAATTCTCTTCCATTTAAACATTAGGCCCAAAAACCTAGTATCCAATGAATCTTTATTTTAGTTCAAGAAGGATTCTCATAGTTTTTTTGAAAAAAACAGCTTGGATCACCAAGGATAAATACCTATAAGGTGGGGGTTCAATTTGATTAGAAATGGATTAAAAGGACTTTAAAAGTATCTATGAGGTGCCTAGGTTTTAAGTGGAATAGATGGGATAAAAAAGAGTTATCATGGGGTTTGGGGTATTTATAGATAGTTTAATAAAAATATGACCATGACATAGCCTCTCAAACTATTCCATAGACCACCCAAACCATGATGCAGTACACATAAACCCTGGTGAAACCTTATTTTCAAACCACATAAAAAGATCATGGCTAGTTCTACACAAAAAATCCTATTAACCTAGGGAGGGACTATATAATAGACTATATAACATCCCAAATCGACTTTCCACTAATACTATGGCCAAAATGATGGGTCATATGGCCTCAAGTGTGGCTCCCCGCATGCCAGAGGCTACCGACTAGCAATGAGGGTCTAAGGAGGTGATAGCGGGGAGACTATACCCTCATATCAAAATAGAACATCAGTCTATCACATAAAAAACAACAGATAATAGTGGAATCAATAATAAATGAAAGATATAACAATGGAAAAATAATATAAACTATATAAAAATGTTGGATATTTCCAATATACAATAGATACATGTATGTCATGATGATAATAAATGAAAAAATAGCAGACATATAGTAGGAAATAGTATATAGTAAGTTACAAGAATAATAATAGAAACAAATAAACCCGAAGGTGAACTCCATGAGTATCCTAAGATCCAGCTCAGTCCCGTGCTCCTAAGTCCTAGGTATAAGAAAAAAATCACAAGAAATCAACCATAGTCTTGCAAACAGAAGGTCTACTCAGGCACCCTAGTGCAATGGAAGCCTGAGAAGAATGTGAGATATAAATACCATTAGGTTACCACCCATGGTGTATATAGATGAATCCATCCCATGAACATAAATTAAAACAATGTTTAAGTAATATGAGTAATAAACAGAATTGAATAAACAAATAAGCATTGGTCATCTTAGGTTCCAATAGGACATGTATCCAAATCTACCTAGTTTGGATCATGGCCAGAATGAATGTATGAATAGTAACCATATGTATATAATAATAAATTATACATAGTATAGTTATATATTTCATCCACCTATATAAACTACGTACGTGAAGATGTAAGTGTCCATATACCTAGAATACTAGGTGATGGATGGATTGGGGCATAACCCATTCATCCATAATCAGTCAAAATGATCCTATAAGCTCCAAAAAAAAGGGTATATGCCATAAATCTCATAATGAGTGGGATACATCATTCCCATCACTCGATATGGTGAGTTTTCCGTCATATCAACACTCAGGAAAGTGGTGAGTGTGTCTTCATACCAACAATCACTTGTGAATGTGGTGTGTCATACCCACTGTCTTAATAATATCAATGGTGTGAGATGCCATGAATCAACATCCAATGCTAGATAACATGAAACCTCCATGCTCAATAGAACCCTTACCATCGCTTCACAACCGATATCAGGGAATAATCATACTTATAATAACAATTAAATTCATGAGGAATTACCTCTCATGATTTACATTTTATAAGTCCATTCATAACTAAAGGCATTCCATTTAATAATAATTATAATTAAGTATGTACTTAAGTATTCACTAAACGACATGGCCTTTCCACCCTTTAAAATTTATTTTATTAAAACACTTAATTAAATCTATATAATCTATGCTCATTTAAATATATAAATAGGTATGGTCATACCACCCAAATCAAATCCATTTCAATAAATTCATTTAATACATTTAAGGAAATCAAGCTATCATGAATATGCTAATATAATTAATACATGCCATTAAATCTATCGAATAAGAAAATTAATTTAACAAGGCTCAAGGAGGTATTTTGGAGGTACCATGGTCTAACTAGGAAATCAACTACATGGTTAATATCATATATAATTCAAGAAAATCCCTTAAGAGGGGGTTTAGTCCATTTGTTAATTAGATTGGAGTGGCCAAGTCATGCAATTTAAAGGTGCATTAGTTCAATGAACATTTATAAGGGAAGGGGAAAATATATTTAAGAACATCAAATAGGCCATATAAAAAAGATTCCTAATATCAAGAAATATCACAAAGGCACATGTAAAACTCAAAGCCATAAGAGAAGCATGATATGAATAAAAAATTACCACTTTGTAATTTATATGACAATGCACCTAATTCGAGGGGTTTTATTATACAATCATGAAATTTCTCATCAAAAAATTCATTTAATCATAAATAAGAATAACATTTTAAATTCACAATTAAATTTACCAAAAGAAACATTTAATATGTAATTAACAAATAATATATATATATATGAACTTCAACAAGACACTTAGAAGGTTTCATTTCCAATTGGGCTATCACCAATAAGGGAAAAACCATTTATGATCTAACTCGAATGCTTAGAAGGTGTTATATGAATTTAAACTATTTAATTATTAAGGGGAAATATAATCCAACAAACCCCAGGGGTGTCCATGATTAAGGTTGGCATCATCTAATTACATAATAATGATCAACGAGAGTAAAACTAGGCACGTAAACCAATTGAGATGAAGAAATCAAATTTAAGGAGATGTTCAGAAAATTCCAGCATGAAACACATTAGAAACATTCATAATTTAACATTAAATTAGGTAAAAATCCATAGACCACCTTTCTAATGCTTAGGAAGTTCCACTCATCCAACATCAAGATTTTATTTGGTATGGTTTGGAAAAAATCAATGAAACAAACATTTGTCTTAAAAATAGGGAAAATGAGCTCATACCAAAATAGAGTAATAGATTGAAAGAGAAACTTATAAAGGATTCAAGAGGAATCGAGATATTTATGATATAGATCCATAGAGACTGACAATGTTCGATTTGGACTTTAGATTGAGGAGATCAATCCATGCCAAGATTGAGAGGAGAAGGAACCCACAGTGCATAGGGGGGAGCCTGACGTAGCTAGAGGAGGAAGAAGAAAGAATAAAGAATGATTTAAAACTAATTAAGGAAATTTTAGGCATTTCACCCTTAAAAACTGGGTCTCATAGTTTTGATACATGGTTTAGCCAAATCGTGCGCCAACCGAGCAGCTCCCACTTCCTTGGAAACCCACCTCACACGGTTACACTGCATGGTTTGGCCTAAATATATGCCAATCATGTGATGAATAGTGATTAGGTACTACCTTAGTGGAATTAACCATGCGGTATAGGTTCATGGTTTTGGTAAATCATGCACAGCCTGCATGACACCTTCTATTCTTCTAAAATAGGCCGCACGGTTTTCTATCAGGGGGGGCACAATTTCAGACAAACTGTTCATCCTATATAGACCACCCAAACATGGATTTTTTGGGGCACTATACTATTAAAGCTCAATGATACACCTGAGTAACCCCTCAGTTATTCAAAAAAGTCTAAAATAAACACTCTTAAGTGTTCCGACTCTTGGAATTATGTTTTGAATCTCAGTTCAAAGAACGACCCATCCAGTAAATGCCAAAAATTCAAATTCCCTTGGAATTTCACCTGGGCTAAAAAATATGGGTCATTACAACCTCCCCACCTTATAAATTCTTGTCCCTGAGAATACTTGGGGAATAAATAAAATACCACCTGACCTACGAGGGTTGTGAAGTCTTTTTTGAACATCTGCATAGCATTTCCAAACGACCAACACACCTACAAGCATTACTTAAAAATACAGAACTTAAGCCACCAAAACCTGATCCAATGTTTATTTTCCAACTGAAACATTTAAACTATGCTTACTCGAGCCCATTTAACTAGAGACATGATCACATCATCATCTATTCAATCATCTAGCTGATAGTACACCCCACTGTAGGCTTTAACATTAAAAAGGGGCCAATTCCGAGCCACGATGCCTCCAATATTAGAATTTCCTTACAAAGCACACCCTAAGAGTTCTAACAATGCTTCCAAAATTTTTTCTTTAACAAGGTGAAAATATTACATATGAGGTTATAAGAGAGACCTCTATGGAAATAAATGATTGAATATTGATTGACCAAATAGAAACTAGTCATGCAAGCATTTCCTGAGAGACACTGCTGACCCTTACACCACACCCACATTAACCCAATGATGTGATTTAAAATGGTTTCATTTGACCATATACATCAGAAAATAAGAAAAATAGGTCGATCAAATCTAGATAACTTGTCTCCAATATGCCAGTATTAAGAGTTCGACACATTACAAATCAAATTTCAATTATTTCCTCTAAAGCATCTTGTATTTTCCATGAATACATTCAACAATGTCCATGCCTGACTTTCGGTGACATTTCTTAGTCAAAACATTACTTGAAAAATTAAACTACCATTCCTCAATAAGAACAATGGTGTAATCTAAATCTAGACCAATGGAATTGTTACCCTTTGAACAATACGTCTGATCTCGACAACGAGTCCAGGATAACCTTAGAGTCAACAAACTGGAGTCCAAGGAACTATCCTAAAGTAGTCCATACTCCATGTTTAAAAAAGTGATGTTAGCACAAGGATATAATGTATAAATTATATCATCAACTAATACTCAAGAAACATCTTCTTGAAGATCAAGTAAAATAAGAATGGATTATTTCCAAGAGTCCATCCAAGGCATTCCTATACGAAAACCCATGTATCACTCAAGACTAACCATGCCTCATATAAAACCATTCATCCAGAGTGAAACTCTAAAAGAAACAATATATCAATATCAAAAGATTTTAATACTTTATCATGGTGTAAAACCAATATTCTCTTAGTTTATTAAGGAGAACATTAAGATAGGGGATGTGATTGTCTCTTAAAGAAGAGTAAACTAAGAGGAAAACAAGAAAGCCAAAAGAAGAATAGTCAAACCACTATTGGTAGAATTCTAGAAAGAAGATGAGCTTCACCTATTGATGCATAATCACTAACCGGTCACAAGAATTTACAAAATGAGGCATTTTTGTGATCTCCCAATATTAACCATCAAAATCCATCCAAACCAATAATGTTTCTTAGGGGGTCATATACACAGCCAACCACATCAATGTCATGATGCCGAGCAAGAAATCATGCCTATACTAGAACCAACATGATTATACCACCTTAGGAGTGTCATAGTCATTGAAATAAGAGATAGACCAACTGATCATAATCATTCTAGGTCATATCCACTTTAAACGCACATGTAATACTTATCTGGGTCATGAAAAAAACGTCAAAGCATTTTGAATAAAAACTAAAACCCAAATAACTAGTGTGTCAAAACAACTGATACTCCTAGAATTCCATCTTGAGCATTGGGATGAATCCAATTCCTTTAACTGGCAGGTCACTCTATTATGGAGATGACCCTAGAAGGTAGTCAACAGCACAAGGTTCAACAATTTCACTGAACTCAATAGGTTTGTAACATCATTTAGAAACTCAATGGGTACCACATATATTAATATATACTACCATGAGATTATAGAAGTATAAAAACACATTCTTGGTACTATCTATAGGTTATCCTCCCTATGTAGTCAAGTATCTGACAGACCATGTAGAAAACTATCTAAAAGTCACATTATCTCATACAACTTTAAAACAGACTGATGACCTCCCGAGTCACCCAGGAAAAGAAACTAGGTGACAATACCTACAAAGTGGATGACCATGCCCTTGGAACATCTAACCTACTGAAACTGATAATTTATTAATGCTCAATCCTGTAATAAGGGGTTAGGATACAAGTAACACCCATTTGAGAAAGGGTTTCATTAGAATATAAAAGTACTACTAGAGATAATGACATCCGAACAACACCAAGTGACAGAAACTCAAAACACTATCATGGCATTTAAGATCTAAGGGTGATACCTACAACGAACTACCCCGTTACAAAAGCATAATTACTAACCCTATAACTAGGTCAGACAAAACATATTTCACTAGGTCCAACACCAATCATTTAAGTCTTCCCTAAAAATAAAAGAGGCCTATATAAAATGATCATTTTTTCATTCTAAGGAAACTCAAATAGGAATTAAACTACACTTACACAAGGGTTTAAACAAAGGAAACCACTTAAGGTTCCACTTTTAAGTCATTTCATTGATTCAAATCAATCACAAAACATTTATAAGTTTTAAAAAGAACATCAAGTTCCAACTTTAAAACAAAATCTCTTTCTCCCTTATTTAAATAATTCCATAAGGTAAAATAGTAAAGTTATATAAAATTTATTTTTTTAAACATTAAAAATTTATTAACATACTATAATAATTAGGAAAATTATCCCATAAATTAATTTTTAAGTTATAAAAGATAAGGTGACCTACAAGGTTCCCGTTAATCTAACCTGGGTTCATCAGGATGAAACCCAATAGAAATTACTTAATTATCAGAATTTAAAAACACCTGTAGAGTGTTATCTAATAAGAAACATGTCCCAACTGACCCACTTGAGTCTAGTTGTTCATTTTGAAAGTTAAACACATGATCATCATGCCTGTGTGATAAAGTCACAAGCCTTTATAAAGGAAAACAATTTCATTTTAGATCAAAATTAATGAGCTTTCAAATTCATAACTATTTCAAAATATACCATGGACATATGAATAATGGTTTAGTTATATGTTTATCCATCTACCAATCCATAAACCACCCATACACTTTACAGTTTGGCATTTGGCTCCCAATAATCAAAACCAACTCACATTAAAATATAAAATTTAGTATATTTTCACATTTTAACAAAGGTTTATAAACATTTAAATATCTCAAATATGGTTTGATTATATGGGTTACCTTTTCCCAATTATAAGGCACACATACACCTTACAACTGAAAACTAGTTCCCATTTAATTGAAACCAATAAATGCATCCCATGATACCAATTACATATAAAAAAAACTAGCATGTTATCATAAGAAGTAAACATTTATAAAAATTATGAATGAGTAAGAAACATGACATATAATCACCTAATCATGTTATATAAGCAATCATAACACTCAATGCATATAATCAAATCAATAGGAAAGATATAAATTCAACTACATGGCATGGAATATGAAGGACATATAAATTTATATGTAGCTAATATGATAAATATAATGATACTTACTTTCCATAATAGAGAAAGGGTAAAATACCATAAATATAATAAATCAATAAGCAGTAGAAAGTACACCATTCACTAAAGGTCAAATAATAATCAACTATAATAGAAAATTAAATGAACAATAATCCCATCCCCGGACACTTGGAATTTTACTCATGAGTGGGGTGATCATTCCCAGACACAACTATTTACTAAACATAGATACATTCCGACTCTCTTGTATAAAAACTCCCAAAATATTAATACAAAGGAAACAAAAAACACTTATTCAACTTTGTAACATCCTGATCTGACTAAACACTAAGATGGTGGCCAAACTGGTGGGTCACATGGCCTCAATCTCACCTCCTAATGTCCCAGAGGCTCCCGAATAGCGACAAGGGTCTAAGGAGGTGATAGTGGGGATACTATACCCTCATATCATAGTAAAAAAATGGTATATCACATAAAAAATAATAGATAATAGCAGATGCAGTAATAAATGAAAGACAGAGAAGTGGAAGAATAATATAAATTGTATACAAAAGGTGGCCAATTCTAATATACAATAGATGCATGCATGTCCTGATGATAGTACACGACAAAAATAGTAGCCATATAGTAGGAAATAATATACATTAGAATAAAAGAATAATAAAACAAACAAATAGACTTGAAGTTGAACTCTATAATCATCATGAGCTCCAGCTCAATCCGGCCCTTGTAACTCCCAGGTACAAGAAAAACAACACAAGAAATCAAGAATAGTCATGAAAATAAAAGGTATACTCAGGTAACTCAATACAATGGTAGACTGATAAGGGTGTGAGATATAAATCCCAGTAGGTTGACACCCATGATGTCTGAATCTTATTCCATCCCATGAACATAAAGTAAAGTTATGCATAGATAATATGAATAATAAACAGAACTGAATAAATAAATAACCACTAGTCATCTTAGGTTCTAATAGGACATCTAGATGAATTTACCTACTTAGTCTCATGGATAGAATTAATGTATGAATAGTAACCAAATGTGTATAACAATAATATATACATAGTATACTTAAATATTACATGCACCAATATGAACTAAGTATGTTCTGACTGAAGTGGCTATATACTTGGAATACTAGGTGTTGGATGGACCAGGGCATAACTCAGTCATCTATAACTAGTATGAATGAGCCTATAAGCTCTAGAAAAATGGTGCATTCCCTACATCTCATAATGAGTGGGAAACATCATGCTCATCACTCGAGATGGTGAGTGTGTCATCAAGTCAATACTCGGGAAAGTGGTGAGTGCATATTCATGCCAACACTCACCTGGGAACGTAGTGTGTCATGCCCATCATCCCAATAATATCAATGGTATGAGACACCATGACTCAACACCCGATATAAGGGAATGTGATAATTCCATTCTCAACAAAACCCTTACCATCGCTTCACAACCTATATCAAGGTGTAATCATACTTATAATAAAAATTGAAGCAATGAGGCATTACCTCTCATGCTTTACTTTTAATAAGTATATTAATAACTAAGGGAATTCCATTTAATAATAATTTGAATTGAAAATTTACTTAATCATGAACTAAATGGCATGACCTTTACACCCTTTACATTTTGTTTCATTCAAAACACTTAATTGAATCCACATAAGCCACACTCATTTAAATATAGAAAGAGGTGTGGTCATACCAACCAACTCAAATCCATTTTAATAAATTCATTTAATACATTCAAGAAAATAAATACATCATGAACAAGATAATATAATTGATACATTCTGTTGAATATATCAATCAAGAAAATTCATTTAACAAGGATCAAGGAGGTACTTAGGAGATACCATGATCTAATTGGGTAACAACCTACATGGATAATCCCATATATAAAAAAATACAATCCATTAGGAGTGGTTTAATTAATTTTTCAATTTTATTAGAGTGGACAAGTCATGAACTCAGAAGATGCATTGGTTTAATGGACATTTATAAGAGAAGGGGAACTCTATTTAAGAACATCAAAGAGGAAATTTATAAAACTTTCCTTACATCAAGCACTATCATAAATTCATATGGAAAAATCAAAGCCATAATAAAATCATGATATGAATAAAAAATTAATACTTTTTAATTTATAGGATAGTTCACCTCATTCAAGGTATTTTATTATAAAATCATGACATTGCTCATCAAAAAATTCATTTAATCATAATTAAGCATCACATTCAGAATTTTTAATTCAGTTTACCTAAAGAAACATTTAAGAGATAATGAACAAAGGAAAACAAATATATTAACTTTAACATGACACTTATAAGTTTCCATTACCAATTGGGCTATCACCAATAAGGGTAAAACCATTTATGCTATAATTTGAACACTTAGAATGTGTTCCAAGCATTTAAAACATTTAATTCTTAAGTGGAAATATATAAGCTAACACAACCAAGGGGTGTCCATGATTGATTTTTTCATCCTTTAATGACATAACAATTATTAATTAGAGTAACACAAGGTGAGTAAACCAATTGAGACAAAGAACGTAAATTTAGGGCGACGCTCGACAAAGGACAGTGCGGTACACAACATAAGTATTAATAATTCAATAAAAAATTAGGTGAAAATCAATATACCACCTACCTTATTCTTAGGAAGTTTCACTCATCCAATTCCAAGCTTTGATTTGGTTCAGTTTGGAAGAAATCAACAAAAAGAACATTTGCCTTGAAAATAGGGAAAATGACCTCACACCAAAATAGTACAATAGATTGGAAGATAAACATAAAAAAATCAATAGGAATTGATATATTACTAATGTGGATCCATAGATACTGACAACATTCGATTCAAACTTCGGATAAGGAAGATCTAACCATGCCTATATTGAGAGGAGAAGGAACCCACAATGCATAGAGGAGAGGCTCATGTAGCTAGAGGAAGAAGAAGAAAGAAATATTTAAAAATCATTAAGGAAATTTTATTAATTTCACCCTTAAAAACTGGGTCACACAGTTTGGCTGTATGGTTTGGAAAAATTTTGCACCAGCCATATAGATCCCACTAACTTAGAAACCCACTTGACATGGTTATGATGTGTGGGTTTGCCTAACCATGCACCAATTGTGAGAATAATAGTTATTAGGTACTTCCTAAGTGTCACTAATTATGTGGGATATGAACACCATTTGGGTAAACTGTGTGCAACCCATGTGACACCTTCTTCTCCTCTAAAATAAGCCACATAGTTTACTGTTGGGGGCTGCATGGTTTTAGACAAACCATACGCCCTTTGAATACCACCCAAACTTGGGATTTTTGGGGCTTGAAACTCTCAAAACACAATGAGACACTTGGGGAACCCCTTGGGGATTCACCAAATTCAAAAACAATACTTTAAAGTGTTCCAACTCTCAAAATTATGTTCCAAATCTCAGTTCAAAGAATGAACCATCTAGTAAATGCTAAAAATTAAACTCCTTTGAAATTTCACCTTGTCTAAAAAACATGGGCCGTTACAGACTAGAAAACCATGTCAAAAAAACTAGAAACCTAAAATTTAGGCTATGATTTAGCTTAACTCTCCATTACTAGGTTGCCTATTTTGGAAAAAAATACCAAAATCTACCATGAGGCCCTTATACAACCACTATGGTGTAAATACCCTAACCCAAGTAGCCTAGATCTTGTGGTTACTTTATTACATTGGAACATGGTATACATAATCACATCCCAAAAGAACAAATAGTTTAGCATTATTGGTAAAATATATACAAAATTGATTCTCATATTACATATGAAAAAAACATAATATTTTATTTGAAAAAACCATTATGAATATCGGTCATAGTACAATTCCTAAAATCCGAAGGAAAGAAAACATAAGAAAGGGGTGAGCTTAGATGCTCAGTAAGGGTTAAATACAATTCAATATATTATGAGAAAATAAGCCACAATCAATATGGAAAGTTAAATAACTGAAAAACATGCCATTTAATCAATAACTTAAGCATGAATAATAATATGGTAGGAATAAATAATAATCAAATAATTCCATATAACTAATCATGTGATCTTGAAAATTATTGATTAATATCATAACTATTAAAACAATCACATGGACATCAATAACTAATATTATAATTATGTAATGCATAATCTCATACACCATAAACATACCATCAAGGCCTCATGCCAAGACATCTTATATATATATGGGTAAGGTTTCAGCTAAATACCCAAAATAGTTTTTTTATGAGACCCGCCGATGCATCGTGGGACTATAGCTGGCTCTGCTCATCACTTACTAAATAAAATCCATTCATCACATGGAAGGGTAGAATATAAATTCAATATATAATCAACATAATCATTTGTTTTGAAAAACTAGAATACAAAATGATAATACTTCCCCATTCAAACATATCATAAACCATGTTGAGAAAGAATAAGGTTAGTATCATTAAAACATATCCCTAGTAAAGTAAAAGTTAAATAAAGGGTTATTGTCATTGTTGAAATAGAAATACCATAGAAAGATCATTAAAAACATTCTTGAGGAAAATACACTTTTCATTTTGAAACCCACTTTTTAAAAAAACTAAAAATTTCAAGAATAATATAAAACAACTTTCTTTTAAAAGAATCATGGAAACTTCTAAAGGAATCTTCAAATAAATGAGTGGTCATGATTATACGAAATTCTGTTCATATTGAGTATGCTAAAATAAATATTCCACTCACATTTTGGGTAATAAGTGAAAAATACCTTATTAAGAAAATGACAAGAATATTCCTTTTAATTTTTTTTTAAAAATTCAAAAATGGGTAAAAATTTATTTAAACAATCGAATGATAATATTAAAAACATTCTTTATTTTTTTAGAAAACATAGGTATGGAAGAAAAAGGTTTTTTGACCTAATGTAGAAAAAATCATCCTTTCTTAAAAACATTTTCTCAATCATTTTAAGTACATAAGAGAGAAAAATGGTACTATTACTTGAAAAGTTCATGAATATCTAGAGGATAATAAAATATATTGGGTTTAAGATATAAATATCAAGTAATTATTCAAATGGAGGCCTAAAAAAACAATATGAAATGATGATGAGATTGTCAAATAAACACTTACCGCTTTGGAAAATTTTGAATCATAACCACACTAAAATAAATAAATTAAAATAAAACATTAAATACCATGAATTTAAATATATTCATGATATTAAATATCAAATATAAATTAGATATACCTTATAAAATAATATTGGTGTATAAAATAACATATTTCCCAAAGAAGAAAATTTGAGATGAGTAACCCTTACAATGATCATACATTAAAGTGAGAATTAATCAATGAATAAATTATGCATATCAAATTTAACTCAAAAAATAAACAAGTTTAAGTGAAACCTAAGATAATCAAAATTCATTAAACACATAATCTTATATTATCAAATACAATGAAGAATTAATATAACCAATGAAAATAAATTGAGTTATAAAACCTCTTACCACATGGAAACATTCAAGTAAAAACCCATTGGATGAATTAAATAAAATTGAAACTTTAAAATACCATTAATTATGAAGTAATAATGATATTAAATTAAAAATAGACACTATATACACTATATAAAAGAAATTAAGTTCATAATAATAAATATGACCCAATGAAGGAAAATTAAAATGAAATAACATACCTCATATTTCCATCTAGTTGAACATTTTTTGACCTCCTTGATGTGGAATTGTAGTGAGAACTATCAAAAATATTTATAACTAAGTGCAGCATAGGGGTTGACCTAAGCCATTCTCTTGATAAGCTGTTGCCGTAAAGCAATCACTACTTATAATCCAGCATTTTTTTATATTTTTTTATTAATGAAATAAAATGAACAAAAATGAGATTTGAGAATTGAAAATGTAAAACTAAAATTAAACATGTAAATGAAATGTAAACAAAATTAATGAAAACAAAATGATGTTATGAAGAAAGGAGACATTGTTGAGAGAATAATCCTAAGTAAACCTTCATAATCTCTTAATTAGTTTTGAATTTACTTAATGAAAACACTATATTATATGTGTGAAAATACTCCTATTTATATGGTTGTGAATATATAGTTCTCTCAATGATCTCCAAGAGACGACACATCCACCTCCTCGATCGAGGGAAAATATTGCAGAAGTGAAAGCTAAGCCTCGGGTGGAAAGTGGAGACACAAAGGCACCTTGCCCACCAATATCCCCCTTGGAATAACTCTAAGAAAATAAGAAACATTATGAGTGAATGTAAAAAAACATGGGTTCATAACTGGATTAATCCCCGGAGAACTTCCTCAGGTTAGCTACTCATGATCATGAGTATAAGAGTTCATAGCAAAGAAGAAAATGGGGGAAGAAAACAAATGAGAGAAATAATAAGAGGGAAAGGATAACACGTAAATTAAAACATAAAGTGAAATTATAGAATGAAAATAAAATAAAATAAAATACTAAACTATATGAAATTTAAAATAAATGATACCCCTAATATAAGTCCCAAACCTTAAAACATTACTTAATCTTGAGTCAAGTCAATAATTCTACATTGAGGATCTTTTCAGTTTTATAGTTTTAGAGAATTAGGACATAAATATTACATTACATCTCAAATATTAAAAAGTAGACACTTATACTCTATACAATTTTTTTCACAACAATATAGCTCCTTAAATAATACAAGAATTATTTTCTTGATATAAATATTCTTGAATTCTTCCTTTCTCTTACCCTTCCTTATACTCAGTGAAAAACATTTCAAAAACTTGGGATGATCATAAAAACCTCAGTAAGGGTTATAAAATAAGGAAAAAAATATTAGTCCATCAATACATAAAAATAAATAAAATCATACTTTTTAATTATAAAACATATTATATTTAACAAAACTCATGAAATCATAAGATTTATAAATAGCACATAGAAATCATAAATCATAAAGGTAACTTGTAGCATCCATAACATACTTACATTGTAGCATTCACAACTACATAGGGAGTTACATTTAGAATACCTATCACAATATATTCCCTAAATCTATTAGGATAAACATTAACATTTACCTCCATCACATTACCCAATTAATTAGAGATCTATCTCAGGCTCACCTACCCTAGGTTTATCATGGAACCACCCATATACGTAAACAATTTCCAAGACCCACAACATAATCATAACACATAAAGTGAGCATAAAAGAAAGATAAAATTTCCAAATTGTAATAACAATATATCATTTTAATATATTTAGATAATAAATCCATTATAAAAACCATTTTCAATACCAAAATATGTAAAAATGGTATATGGTATTCATTTTCTTTTTAAAAACATTATGGATTGTTAAGGAATCCAAATATCAAATAATGCTTGTGGCATAAAAAAGGTTGTTGTCACTGCGTACATTAAAAAAACATTCCATTTGAATGAAATTAAAAGTCAAAGGGGTTTATACACTGTATAAAAGTAATTCGTGTATAAATCAAAATATTCCCCAATGAAAGGAGATTGAGACGAAGTCCCTTACCTTGAGTCCGACTCATCACATAAGTTCCTTGTTCTTCCTGAATGATAAACTTAAGTTAATTTATACTTGATTCAAAAACTTTTTAAAGTTTATTATTCCTTTTATATTAATTATTACTACGTTATAAACATTACATAATTATTTAAGTTAATATCATTAATTTTGTCGAAATTTGGTACTTGAGTCAAAAATGAACTTGTTATAATTAAAAATTATCCATGTTGTCAAAAGTACATTATCTATAGAATTTTATTCATGATTTAAATACCATATATATCCAAAATATATGTATTTATAATAGTCCATAACATTTGGATAAAAGAAATGAAAAGCACTGTTTATGAAGATGGTAAGTCGTACGTATGCAGGAATGCTACTTTCATTTCTTTTTTATATTTAAAGGAATGAAAACTAAATGATAAATAGGTATATTATAATTAAATTATAATATCTAATTATATATATGTTACATAAGTTCATTAACTCCATCCATTATACGTTCCATGTATGGCATGAACGAGTCATATCACTTTGAGGGGGCGATAGTCCGCACTTCCTCGAATGAAATTATCGTGTTTACACATCATGAAAAGAAAAAAGGTATGTTGTAAATAAAAATTTTAGAATAATAAAGACAATATAAACATAATATATATCATATAAATACAGTTCCATCATACTGGACACCATGAGAGGCGGTAAGTGATAATTAAACAATCATTGTTTTGTGAGGCAGTAGTTTGTCGTCCATAGAAATAGTATGTTTTAAATCCATTAGATGGAGGTGTGTATAAGTGTAGTTAGAATTATTATCATAAAAAAATTCTAGTATATTGGGGACACTAGTTTTATTTTGTAGTCAAATAATAATAATATAATATGGAGTGAAGAATTAGAATATTGGAAAGGAACTTTAGAGAAGACGATACCTCTTAAAACGGGTAACTCCCTTTGATTTGAGCCAAAAGGATTTCTTGAATTGTCTTCTGCCTAAGGTATTACTTAAAAGAAGAAGATAGGGATGTTGGTAGATTATTGGGGAAGAGTTTGTACGAGACAAGGGGAATTGAGATGTGTGAGTAAGGGTTAGAGGTGGTGGCATTTTATAAGAGGGAGGAGGGGTAATTTAGAAAAGTTTAAAAGGTTATTTTATTATAAAATGAATTTCAATTTTAAAAAGGTCAAAAAATAATTTAATTAAAATATAAGATTATTATTTTTATAAATCCTCTCAAAAAATATTTTTTAGATAATTTTTGGTTTCAAAATTTACCTTATCATTTAGCTTGAACACTTAGTTAACTTATTTGACTCTTACCATGTCTTCTTGTAAATTCATACTATATGGTTAATATAGTTACTATAGAATTCTAGTCGAACCTCAAGTGGTTTATTAATGAAATTTTCAACCTTATCTAAGTCATTTTACTGAATATTAGTTTTTTAGAACTATTATATCATTTAATAAAATAGTATTTTTTTAAACACTCATTTATGTCAATTTATATACTATTAATATCATGACATTTTAAAAATCCATAACAACTTTATTATTTATAAAAACTTCATAAATTAAAATATAACAAGTCATAATCATCCATAAAATTCTTTTATGGCATAAAAAATTTAAAAATAAATTTATTTTAATATTTATAATCTCATTTATTTAAATCTTTCATTAATAAGGTAATCACTACATCATCATTGTGTCATAAATATATTTATTTATATATTGTCTAAAAATTATAAATAAAATAAAATGATTTAGTAAATATTATTATATTTTTAATTACTATTTATATTAGAAGATATAACTTATATATCCCCATATAAAAATTATTTTAGTAAAAGATATATGTTTAAGTTATATTTTCCTTAAATTTAAATTAAAAGTAATTAAATGTCATTTTCACATACAAGTGGCTCCATGGGGTCCTAAAATCGACCCAAGTATGCCCATGGTCGGAAATATCTTATAAAATAGGGTTAGGAAATGTGTTAGGGTAATTTAATAATATAATAATATTATTTATATACCCTTATTTATCAGATTTACTCTTTAACCATAGAAACTAAAATATTTACTAAAGTTAGTATTCATAATGTATAAAAATAAAATTTACCTACTTATACAATTTGGGACTCCTGATTATAAATATGTAATCCATTTTTTCAAATTTAAAATAAATATTTTTCAAAAATCAACTTATTATTAATTCCCATTGTCAAAACCAAAAAGAGTGTTTTTAAGAAGTAAAAACTATCAAAAGAGTGACATGCGTTTATGTCCAATTTCAAAGTGAAATTACTTCCAATGACCAAAATTTGATTAAATTATAAAAATATAATCCAATTATACTTTAAAAACAATTATAATTAGAGTATAAATATATAAATAAATTATATTGAAAGGTAGTTTTGAATTAAAATGCAGTATTTTTCACTATTCATTTAAAAATGAACTTTAGCAGAAAAATTCCAAAATTTCATCCAAAGTAAATTTTTATGTTTCACGTATAATTAAGAATTTTATTTTTTCAAATAAAACATATAATGGTGTCAAAAAATAGATTTAAAAAGGGTTCTCCATCAAAAGGTGGTAAAACTGTATTTTTAGAAAAATACTTCTTTTATCCAAAAAATGAATTAATTCTTATATAATATCTCGAAGACATATAAGATGAATTTAAAACATTACATTTAATATATCATATACTTTTCATTAAATAAAAATACATAAATAGTGATATGAAAAAACAATTATTCTCTTTTAAATAGGTTTTCATAAAAACACATCCATTATATTCAATTGGTTTTTATTTCCATTTCTAAAAAATTTGGTAATCAATGAATCATCAATTAAACACGTGTAAACCATATTTCAAATTTTAGTTGATACTACTCACTCCTACCATTATAATGGCTAGGCGTTAAACTACTATTTAAAATAATAATAATATTATTGTATTATTTTTCAATATAAATCAATGTTGTGTACAATGTAATATTTTAGAGAAACCCATTGGTGCGTGTTGAGTATGCTATAAAAAAGAGTCCCCTTTAACTTAAAATTAATATCTTATTCACAAGTATTAATATAAATCAAAAATTATTATTCTATAAATACCTAGGTCATTACATCCTTCCCTCCTTTTGGAAATTGTGTCCTCACAATTTTAAAATTACGCTAAAAAACTTCATTGAAACTACCACATTGGAAATAGAGTCAGTAAAACTATCAATTTAAAAGAAAGAAAGAGAAGTAAAAAGGTCACCTGAGGTAACACATACTAGGATTCCATAAAAACATGGATATGGATGAGAAAAATAACCATCACGTTCTGATGGAGAGTGATAGAAAACATGATCAGGAGAAAGTTAACCACAAGAAAACCACAAACATGTGATAGGGTAAATGGTCTTCGTTTCCCCAGTAGGAAAAATTAAACGGACATTGTTTTTTTTGTTTTAAGTTCCCTTTTATAAATTTAGAGAATTTATTTATCATATTGACTTAGAACATAAGGAAATATACTTACTTTTCAAGTATAATTTCATCCTTTAATAAGTTTTTACCAAAAACTCATCTTTTCTCGAAACGATGAGTATTAAAAATGACTTGGTCACACATGAAGTGATAGAATAAAATTATAGAGAATAACATGATCCAAAAATGATGAACCATATATTTCCCCTATATTTAGACATTAATGAAAACCAAAATGATTAGTAAAAGATTAGATGATCCCCTAAAAGGAAAATCTTTTATAAAAATAAATACTACTCTTAATCTCCAAAATTGAACAAACAATACCCAAAGCTCAACAAAGACCATTCAATACATAATTGTCCTTAAAATTATTCAAAACAATCCAGACTAAGTTTAAAACCCAAAATTTAGAAGGATTTGACCGCATAGTATTCCACAAAAATCTTAACATTTATCTCTAAATAACATCAGCTACTCTTAAAGTCTCATATTAAGAAGTAATTAAACTAATAACATATTTTATATGACAGGTTAATCATTTCCATAAGCAACCCAAATCACTATATTTTCACAATAAAAATATAGATTATTTCAAAATAAAATTCCACCATTACTCATCAATTAAAATCCCAAAGTATTCTATTTTTCTTAGGCATATAGTGTTACCAAAAGAGAAAACATATTCTGAAATAACCTTTATCACTTAATCACCAAATAATTTTACTATACCAAGTATATCCATTTGATAAAACATAAGATCAAAAATTGACATATTTTTGATCAGTAAAACCATTTAACTAAAAATAATAAGCCATACTAACCAGGTACTTCATGTAGGACAGTGGTAAGTGATGCACCCTTGTTGCCCTTCGGTTTTGGGTTTAATTCCGATGGCCTTGCCGGACGTGATGGGTTATCACCCGTCATGCGGGTTGTCACCCATCATGCAGGTTGTCATTTTTCTAAAACCATATCATTCTTATATCATTAAAAAGAATAAGATAATTTCTTCATAAATAACCATAACCTATTTTATCCTCAATGGTTATCTAATACCTTTCATTTTACAACCTAAAATGTAATAACCATTTATCACCTCAAAAAAAAAAAGTTCATATGAACCCCTAAGGTTATTCATTATGTCCATGCAATAAAAGATAATTATTTCTTGAATAATATTTTCACATATCGAAATTTAGGGTTACAAATACTAGAAAAAGTATTCCAAAGTAATCCCATCATCAAAAGAGCCTTAATAATTTTAAGCATTTCATCATCATAAAATCTACCACAACTCTTGAATCCATTATATGTAGAATTATTACCCATTAAACGTTCTTCATGATCCATTAACCACTATTTTCTAACTTATTCCGCAATACTTATTTTCAACAAACAAAATCATGAATCATATCCTAGGATTAAATAATGTCAAAGTATCAGCTAAGAAATAATCCATACCTTTCATTGGTCATTTTCAGTTTCCTCATCCTCAATTAGAATGACATTAGGAATTGGTAAACATATATTTGTATGGTACTACTGATCCCATTCCCAAACCTTCTTTATAGGAAATCTATTTGTATAATGACCATGCACACCACATTTAAAACATTCAATTGATCCCTAAGAAAGAACTTCTTTACCTTTACTTGAGTCAACTGGATGCTTCCTTTTTTCCATGGAAGTTTCTTGATTTATGAACTTCATTACCACATCTATAGAATCTTCCCATCCCTTTGAATCATTTTCTTAGGTGGTTATTTCCACATCCTTGACACATAGGCTTTTGAGTATAATTACCTTTGGGATTATTACCTGAAATTCCACACAGACTTGTTTCTCGCATATATAATGAATTATAAAAAATTACCAATGTTTAAGTGGTAAATCATGACTCTAGATAGTTAGTTGAGAATAACCACAAGATTTCTCAGTGTAGCTCCCATTTCATTCGGTTTCTTATTCAGAAAAATGTCATAGTTTTATTCACATCCATTGTTACTTTGGTGCCTACTTGATCCAACCATTTACTAAAACCAAAAAGATCAGTGTGAGTATATCAATAAAATAATTATATAATATCTTATGATGAGTGTAAATAGTAAGATATAATTATTCATGTTATCTTAAACTCATTAAATTTATCTAAAATAACTATGACTCTTTCTAATATGCTAACCATTATGGTTATGTAATCTATGATTAAATAACACCCTAAACTATAAATTTATCTAAACCGACATCTGATACCAACTATAAGTCCCCAACCATAAAAAATTACTTAATATTGAGTTATGTCAAGAATTCTACACTGAGGATCTTTTCAGGTTTAAAGTTTTAGAGAATTAGGCCATAACTATTATATTACATCTAAAATATTACAAAGTAGACACTTCCAATCTATCCATTTTTTTTTCACAACAATAAAACTAATTAAATAATACAATAATTATTTTATTGATATAAATCTTATTGAATTATTCCTCTCATACCCTTATACCCTATGAAAAAATTTCAAAAACTTGGTATGAGCATAAAAATCTCAGTAAGGGTTATAAAATAAGGAAAGAAAACATTAGTCCATCAATACATACAAATCAATAAAATAATATGTTTAATCATAAAAAATAAGATCTTTAACACTTCTCATGAAATCATAAGATTTATGAATATCACATAGAAATCATAAATCATAAAGTTAACTTGTGGAATCCATAACATACTTACACTGTAGCTTTCACAACTACGTAGGGAGTTACGTTTGAAATACCCATCAAAATATATTCCCTAAATCTATTAGGAGAAACATCAAATTTTACCCCCTTCACATTACCCAATGCATTGAAGATCTATCTCTGGCTCACTCGCCCTAGGTTTATCACTGAGCCACCCATATACATAAACAATGCCCAAGAACCATAACATAATCATAACAAAAATTTCTACATCGTAATCAAAATATATCATTTCAAGGTATTGACATAATTAATCATTATCAAAACCATTTTCAATACCAAAATAAATAAAAATGATATATGGTATTTATTTTCCTTTTAAAAACATTGCAGCTTGTTAAGGAAGCCAAATATCAAATAATGCTTACGGCGGCAGAAAGGTTTTTGTCACTGCATACGTCAAAAAGAAACATTACATTTGTCATTTAGTACAATTCTATATAGAAAAAAGATTTCATTTGAATGAAATTAAAAGTCAAATATTTTTATACACCATATAAAATAAAGTCTTATATAAATCCATATATGCCTCAATGAAAGGAGATTGATATGAAGTCCCTTACATTGAGTCCGAATCATCATGTATGTTCCTTGTTCTTCCTAAATAATAAACTTAAGTTAATTTATACTTGATTAAGAACCCTTTTAAATATTATTATTCCCTTTATATAACTTATTACCACATTATAAACATTTCATAATTATTTAAGTTAATATCGGTCATTTTGCCGATATTTGGTACTTGAGTATAAAATGAACTTGTTATAATTACAAATTGTCCATGCGGTCAAAAGTCCATTATATCCAGAATTGTATTCATGATTTAACTATCATATATATCCAGTATATTTTTATTTATAATAGTCCATAAGATTTGAATATAATAAATTAAAAGAACCGTTCATGGAGACGGTAAGACATACATATGATAAACACTACTCTCATTTATTTTTCATATTTAAAGGAATAAAAAATAAATGATACATAGGTATATTATAATTACAGTATAATATAATATTTTATATATGTTACATAAGTTCATTAAATCCATCCTTTACACGTTCCATGTATGTAATGAACGAGTCATATCACTTTGAGGGTGCGGTAGTCCGCGCTTCCTCAAATGAAATTATCGTGTTTACACATCATAAAAAGAATAAAGGTATGTTGTAAATAAAAATTAAAGAATAATAAAGACAATATATAAATAATATATATCATATAAATATAGTTCCATCATAATGGACACCATGATATGCGGTAGGAGATAATTGAACAATCATCATTTCATGAGGCATTAGTTTGTCCTCCAAAGAAACAGTATGTTCTAAATCAATTAGATGGATGTGCGTGTAAGTGTAGTTTTAATAATTATCATAAAAACATACTAGTATATATAGTATAATTTTTTTTATTTTTAATAAAAGAATAATTATATATTAGGTAGTGAATAAGTATAATATTAAAAAGAAACTTTAGAGAAGACGATACTTCTTAAAACGGGTAACTCCCATTGATTTGAGCCAAAAGGATTTCTGAAATATTATTTTGCCTATGTTAAGGCTTATAGGATTAATATAGGGATTTTGGGAGATTATTCGAGCAGTGTTTGGATGATCAAATGGGGCTTGAGATGTGTGAGTAAGGGTTAGAGGTGGTGGCCTTTTATAATAGGGTTGAGGGGTACTTTAGGAATGTTTAAAAGATTATTTTATTATAAATTGAATTTCAATTCTCAAAAGATCCAAAAATAATTTAATTAAAATATAAGATGAGTATTGTTCTAAATACTCTCAACCAATTGTTTTTATAAAGGTTTTTGTTTCAAATTTAATGTTATCATTTAGATTTAACCCTTAGTTGACTTATTTGACTCTTTCCATGTCTTCTTGTATATTCATACTATATAGTTAATATAGTTACTATAGAATGAAAATAGAATCTTAAGTGGTTAATTAATGAAATTTTAAACCTTATCAAACTAATTTTTACTATTCTTATATTTTTAGAACTATTATATCATTTAATAAAATAATATTTGTTTTAAAAACTCATTTATGTCAATTTATATACTATTCATATCATGAATTTTTAAAAATCCATAACAACTTGATTATTTTGAAAATACTTCCTAAATTAAAATATAAAAATTCGTAATCACCCATAAAATTCATGTATGGAATAAAAAGTTTCAAAATAAATTTATTTTAATATTTATAATCTCATTTATTTAAATATTTCATTAATAATGTAATCACTACATCATAATTTTGTCACAAATATATCTTTTTATATGATGTCTAAATATTATAAATTAAATACCATGATGTAGTAAATATTTTTATATTTCTAATGAATATTTATAGTATAATAGATCACTTATATAACCCCATATAAAAATTGTTTTAGTAAAATATATATGTTTGTGTTATATTTTCCTTAACTTTAAATTAAAAGTAATTAAATGTCATTTTCACACACAAGTGGCTCCATGGGGTCCTAAAATCGATCCAAGAATGACCATGGTCGAAAATATCTCATAAAATAGGATTATAACATGTTTTAGGGTAATTTAATATTATTATAATATTATTTATTTACCCTTATTTACTGGATTTACCCTTTAACCCTGGTAAATAAAATATTTACTGAAGTTACTATTCATAATGTATAAAAATAAAAGTTACATATTCACACAATTTGGACCTCTTGATTTCAAATATGGAATCAATTTTTCCAAATTCAAAATATAGAAGTTTCAGAAATTAATTTAAAATTAATTCCTGTTGTCAAAACCGAAAAGCATTTTTTAAGAAGTAAAAACTACCAAAAGATTAACATGCATTTATGTCCATTTTCAAATTACAATAAATTAAAATGACCTACATTGCATTAAATGATAAAAATATATTCCAATTATACTTTAAACCAATTAAATTTAAAATATAACTATATAAATTAATTATATTAAAATATAGTTTTGAATTAAAATGCAGTATTCTCCACTATTCATTTTAAAATGGACTTTAGCAGAAAAATACCAAAATTTTATCCAAAGTAAATTTTTATGTTCCAATTCTAAAGAATAAGTTTATTTTTTGAAATAAAACATATAAAGGTGTCAAAAGTATATTTAAAAACGATTCTACATCAAAAGGTGGTAAAACTAAATTTTTAGAAAAATACTTCTTTTATCTGAAAAAATGAATTTATTCTTATATCATATATAGAAAATATATAAGATGAATTTAAAACATTAAATTGAATATATATAATATATTTTTAATTAAATAAAAATACATGAAGAGTGATATGAAAACAGAATTATTCTCTTTTAAATAGTTTTTTCATAAAAACATATCCATTATATTTAATTGGTTTTTATTTCTATTTCTAATAAATTTGGAAATCAATGAATCATCATTTAAACACATGTAAAACATATTTAAAAATTTAGTTGATACTATTCATTCCCATAATTCCAATGTCTAGGTGTTAACTACCATTTAAAATAATAATAATATTATTGTATTATTTTTCAGTATACCTCAATGTTGTGTGCAATGTAAGATTTCAGAGAAGCCTATTGTTGTGAGTCAAGTATACTATCAGAAATATCATCCCCTTTAACTTAAAATTAATATATTATTCATAATTTTTAATATAAATAAAAAATTATTATAATATAAACACTTGGTTCATTACACCTAAGTTTCCAACACCTTGGAATGAAGAGGGAGTACTTTTTTACAGGCAAAGGAAATGAACAATTGGCTCCAATAATCGTACATAGAAAGTATTCTCATGGTAGACCCATTAAATAATTTTTTTTTGGAGTATATGATTCTTGAAATTTGTTCCCCTATATATATTATGTCTAACCACAAAAGTTTATCTTCATTAGACACATGTGTAGAGAAATAAATCCTTTTTTACTTCGGATATTTAATCTACCCATGCTGACTATTTATATTCCAATACACCGAGTTCCAAAGCATTTTTGACCTTGAAAATGAAGGAAGAATGAATGTAAACATTAATAAAAGTTCTTCCTCCTGATTTCTTATTTTCTCTTGTTTAATTTTAGCTCATTTGGTTTTGGCCATTTATGAGATTTGGGATGAACAATAAAATTATCCAGATCTATCCACAGATTTAGAGGCCATATTTGTGAGCTAGATTTGGGCCTTCCAATGGTGGATTGAGATCTAGGTCCTGAAGAATAAAATTAATCCCATAGAATATTTAAAACTATAAAAGAATAATTTTTAAATTTGGATTAGTAAAAAAAAGTTAGGGCATAAACATTTAAATAAAATAAAATTTTTGAATTAGAAAAGAAGCAATTTTTTCAATAAAGGTAAAAAATGCTCCAAAAAACATAAAATGGGACAATTGAACTTGAAATAACACTTTAGTGGGATTAAAAATTCTTAAACTCAGAATTATATAATTGAAAATATTTTCTATATCAATTTACCCATACTTAATCATTTCACTCCTGAGCAATCATCTAATATTATAGTCAAAACAAACTTCTCAAAGCATAAATGACAACAAAACTCAATTATCATATCAAGGAAAATATCATTCCTCTTACATGGATAAGTTTTTTATAACTCATCAAAAATCATAATAATACATTAAATCATGTGTAAATACTCACATGTAAGTCGTTCCTACCTCCCCAGAAAAATATTTCTCTCTTCACTCAAGGATATTCAATGTAGTGTTTTTCTCATTCTCAAGAACATGTGTGATCCCCATAGGCTTTATATCCTCACAATATCTCCACTTCATAGAGTCAAAAATGTTTATATCATGAGGTTTTTTTCATGGTATGTTCTAAGGATGAGGGTTGTCATGTTTTAAATTTAAAAACATCAGAGGAAGAATGAGGAGGGTTAAGATCTAAAATGAAGTAAATGCATGAAAATAGTTTTGATAAAAAATGGTGTGCTCTTAAATCATCTAAAAAATGAATAAAATACAAAAAAATCATTATTTGGGAAGTTATAACTTGAAATTTTATAAATTTATTCCCTCTTTTCCCCAATTGTAGCATTTTTTCAGCTAGAATTTAGATCCAGATTTCTCTTTAGAATCATATTTTTGAGGAAAAGAGAGGCAGTTTTGATCTTAAAAAATTAGTAAACACCCACCATATATATGTAATGATATTTTGGTCCACCAATAAATCTTTAAATAATGAAGTTTATTTCACCAAAATAGTAATAAAAATGGAAACACTTTCAATTCATCTCAAACATATTATTTAAGAATGCAAAATACAACCCATATTCTCCCTCCACCATAGTTGAGTTTAACAATAATCATGCATTTAACTTATAGAGAACGTTGAAAATGGATAAATGGATTGTAATGTGGATTCATAACAAGGTATTTCATGGATAATGGGGGATTAATGAAGGTAATATGAAAAAGGTAGGTCAAAATAAGAGTTCAATGAAAAATGGATTTCAAAGTGATGCCTCAATCATACTTGACACATTCCATAAACTCTAACAGCTTTGAAAAGAATAAAAACAGTAAGTTATGGATCACACAACACGTATCAAGACTCTCAAGAAAAATATAAATTTAAGAATATTCCAAACAGTTTTAGAAACCTCTTGGGTTGGGCAAGATTTTAAATTTGGACAGCACTAGTACACATGAGTTTCACAATCAACCAAACTTATTCATATGAAAAGATGGTAAATCAAGAACAAAAATCAATTAATAAATAATTTAAATACTCAAACATTAAAATCAATAAATGTTCCAAAAATACAATGATGGTTTTAATTTTCTAAAGTATTTGATTAAGATTAGGATTCCTAAAAACACACCAAAAAAAATTAAAAATAATACATGAAACATTCGGAAAAAGACATGATGAAAAATAAAAGAACACAAAAAATTCCTAAAAAAAGTTTAAATTCCTCCCCCAAACTTATTCCATTTACTACCCTCTTTTATCTCAATTAAGTTCAAGAATGATTTTCACTCAGAATTTAAATTGGAAAGAAAATAAAATAAAGAAAATGAAAGACACAACCTGATTTATTTTTCACTAAAAGCCTTGAGTTAACCGCATAGATGCTACCACTTTAAAAATACAATAAAGAAATGAAAATATATAAGAGAAATAAATAAAAATAGATAGAAAGGGGATATAAAAGGGATAATTCTTGGTTTGACCCCCAAGTGTGTGCTAGGTTATTACTTCCCCTAGTCAAGAAATTGCAATGGACCAACCCCAAACAGATGGTGTATGATGTTTTTTTGAGATAAACCACCACATGTGACTTTTTATAGTTTCCATGAGTAAACAATGTAAGTAGAGAACCACATTGAAGATAAGATAATTCCAAAACCCTTCTAAATAATAAATAGAAAATTTGAGATATAGAGTGGGAGGGAATAAAAATATTGGGATGCTCCCTATGAACTTTTGTGGTGTTATACTTCATATGATATTAATGTTTTTTTATAGGAGGTAGTTTCAGAACCATAAAATTCTCTATATCTTCTTCTTCACTCACCACCACTTAGATGGTATTTTTATTAGCATCCAAGGCCTTCATCATCTGTTTTCTGTTATAAATTTTAGTAAAGTAGAAGCAATAAAATAATTCATCTTGAATATGATTAAAACATGATAAATCAATTAATAAATCTTCCCTTTCAAGTAAGTTAGCTTGGAAATTTATCTCTTCTAGCAGGACCATGGGAAACTCCATCTCAACAGGTGAATCTTCTTCATCATCTTCCAAAGCAAGAGAGAGGTCAAAAGGAGTGTATTTTTCAATATCATTGATGATAATATCATGTTTCATGTTATTGTTAACCAAGAATTTTGGATTTATTCTTACACATAAGATTATTTAGACCATGCATAAAAATTTTAATTGAAAGACATCATGAGCACATATTTTTTTTTCAATTTATGATTTTTTTAAATGAAAGGAAAATTATTTGAAAAATGTGAATAAAAATAATGAGTGAAGACCACTTGGATCCCTAGAAATGGCACAAATTTGATATGGCATTGTTCTGCACACTCTCAAAAATATTTACAACTAAGTGCATCATAGGTGCTGACCTGGGTTGTTCTCTTGAAGAGATTTTGCAGTCAAGAACTCACTACTTCTAATCCACCATTTTTTATATATTTTTTATTAATGAAATAAAATGAATTAAAATGATATTTGGGAATTGAAAATGAAAAACTAAAATTAAACATGAAAATTCAATGCAAACAGAATGAATTCAAACAAAATGATGTTAGTAAGAAAGGAGACATTTTTGAGAGAATAATCCCAAGCGAACCTCCATTGTCTCTTAATTAGTTTATAATTTACTTAATGAAAACACTCTATAGTATGTGTGAATATCCTCCTATGCATATTGTTTTTAATATATGGTTCTCTCAACGATCACTGAGAGACCATACATTTACCTCCCCAATCGATGGAAAATATTGTAGAAGTGAAATATAAGCCTCAAGTGGAAAGTGGAGACACAAAGGATCCCTGCCCACTAAGATCCCCTAAGAATAACTCTATGAAAATAAGAAACATTATGAATGAATTTTCAAAAAATTAGGTTCATCATTGGATTACTCCCCTGAAAACTTCCTCAAGTTATCTAATCATGATCACGATCATAAGAGTTCACAACGAAGAAGAAAAAGGGGGAAGAAAACCAAAGGGAGAAAGAATAAGAAAGAAAGGGGAACTTGTAAATTAAAACATGAAATGAAATTACGGAATTAAAATAAAATAAAATAAAATAATAAAATATATAAAATTTCTAATAAAGGATACCCCTAAGTTTCTAACACTTTGGAATAAAGGGGGAGTACGTTTTTATAGGAAAAGGGAGTAAAAAATTGGATCAAAAAATCTTCCTCCAAAAGTATGATTATGTTAGACCCATTAAATAACTAAATTTTTGAATTTTTTCTTCTTGAAATTTGTTCCCCTTTATCCCCTATATCTACCCAAGTAATTTAAGCTTCATTAGACATGTGTGTAGAGAGATAAATCTGATTTACTCTGGATATTTAATCTGCCCATTCTGACTGTTTGTATTCCAATTCACCTAGTTCCAATGAATTTATGACCTTGAAAATGAAGTAAGAATGCATTTAAAACTTCATAAAAGTTATTAATATATATTTATTAGTTCATAATGTTGAATTTGAGCTCATTTGGTTTGTCCATTTATGAGATATGGGCCCAATAATAAAAATATTCAGATCTGTGAAGAGATTTCAAGGTTGGACTTGTGATCTAGATTTGGGAAATCAAATTGTGGATTTAGCTTTGGGTCATAAGGGATAAAATTAATCCCATCAAACATAGAAACCTATAAAATAAGAATTTTGAAATTTGGATTAGTATAGAAAATTTTATGGCTGAAACATTGAAATAAATTAAAACTATTAAATTCCAAAATAATCCATTTTTGAAATAAAGCTAAAAAATGCTCCAAAAAACATAAAATTTGACAATTTACCTTTAAATAACAATTTAGTGGGATTAAAAACACTTAAATTAATAATTATATAATTGAAAATATTTTATATATCACTTATATATACTGGTTTCAAACATGTTATTAATTTATAACAGAAACATATTAATATTTATAATATAATATATGATCCTATTATAACATACTATCACCCATTTGTAAATAATATTTTATTATTACTATTGTTTTGGGTGTTAATTACTTTGTTTTCTCATGCATGTTTTGTATTGTAATTTTTATTTCTTGTGCATATGATATAGTTCCATCATAACCAAAATTATATTCATGTTATACATATTATATTTATTCATTATATACATTATTATAATAATTCATGAAATTTTTATATAGAAAAGGAATCACATCATTCCATGGAGAAGATAGGTTGTACCTACATGTGAGTGGCGCTATCATTTTTTTAATGGGTGAAATGGTAAAGAAGTGGATGATATATTAATTTTCCAGAATCAATATCATGTTCTTGTTATCATATATATTCATAATTTCCATCATTATTACTATCCATGTGGTTCATTTATGGAAATAAATTACATCAGTTCGTGAGGCGGTAGTTCTTCATTAACATGATTGATGGATTTTTTCCCATTTGATGGTGAATGAGATGGAAAAATATTATGAGATAAACATGATAACATCTTATTATATGGGATAAATTGGTATTATTATATTGGAATTGTTAAGACATAATTTAGTGTGGTAAAGAAGAATTAAAAAGAAAGATCTCAATGAAGATGATTACCTTTGCTTAAAATAACCTTCTTTGGGTATCTTATTAAGGACCCCGAGGTTGGTATGTTGGGTAGAATAATAACTCTATAATTTATATAAAGATTCTAGGGAGATATTTTGGCAGGTTTTGGTTGAGATAAATGTCTTGATAGGTGTGAATAAGTGAGGGTAGAGGGTGCCCTTTTAGAATTGAAGAGAAGTGTCATTTTTGCAAATACAAAGAAATCTTCAATATTGGGAAGTCACTCTCAACCCAAGTGCCTCCAAAATTTAAAAAAATTGGTTGGAGGGAAAATAATTTTTAGAAACAACTCCACCACAAAAATGAAACATGTTTTAAACATGTTATTCCATTTACCTCTAAGGTTATTTACTTTTACCACTTCAGTTTTCACCTCTGTAACTAGTTTCTTTAACCTAGGTAATTTATCCTTTAATCATAAAATAAATTGGACCTTAATAGATAATTTTTACCCCATGATTATTAATATTAAATAAAATTTATCGAAGAAAAATTATACATTTGTGGAAAATTAATTTTAACAAAAGCGCATGTAACATGCAAAACCCTTCTTCAACTATAATCGTAATTATTATTTTTTACCATTTTTACTATTCATTATGAAAATAATTAAGTTTAACTTATTAAATAATATTAATCATCATAATTCAAAATTTTGAATATATATTTTTTTCAAATTTAATTTGCGTAAGTGGAAAAATTTAATTTAAAAATGAACCCGCAAAATGTGTCAAAAAACGGGTTTTCAAGAAATTTATTTTTCAAGCATAAGATGATATTATATTAACTCTATGAATAGTAATAATAATTATATTAATGTATATATAATCTATAAATTTTATTTAAATCATTCCTCATTATTGGCTGTTTAAATTAATTTAAATGGTGAAACATGATGCACTTAAAAACATTTTTCATAAATATGTATTTTAAGCCTAATAATAAACTTATACCAAAATCCAATATTAACATCATTAAAATGTAATTAATTATATTAAATATAGATATAGAATAATTATTTAATTTTAAATCAAATTCAAATAATAAAGGTAATTTTAAATTACTTAATTTATTGAAAAGAAATGATAGGTTTACAAAAAGCGGTGTTTTTCACTATTCACTGAAAAATCACCCTTTTCATAAAAATCTAAAAATTTCACCGTAAGTTATTTTTAATATGATTATTTCAAAAATCTAGTTAAATTTTTACAATACAATTTATTAAATTGGAATAAATTTATTACATTATTTTGTCACACAAAATATTAAAAATAGTTTTGAAGAAAAATATATTTTTGAGGCATGTAGAGACTATAATAAAAATTGAGTCCTTATTTACCAATATATTTGATCCATTTAAAATATTTATACAAAATTTTAAAAATTGGATATTCCTATTCATAATTCCATTTTTAACAGCTTGCTTATCATGTACACATTAAAATAGTATATCACTATTCATTTAGGCTCAGTGTTGCATGTTGTATATGATTTCAAACCTAATGTTCTTTTTTAAATATCTCATGATGTTGTATTCTACAAACCTTTAATAAATTTAATCCTTAAAATCTTAACTTGCACTCAGAAATCAAGGATTTTCTATATGAAAAATGCCTTTTTTGAAATCCCATATTATAAAAAGGGTTAATAAAACTCCCACTTGATAAGAGAGAAGGGGAAGTATAAAGGTTGTAATAGCTCAATATTTTGTGAAATATATTTTTTGAATTAATTTAATATTTTTTATTTTTTTCATTTCAACCAACACTAAATATATATTTTTTCTATATGAAATAAACAAGTTAGGATTACATTATATGCAACACCAAGTTAATTGTATGCTATACACAAAACATAGATTAACTCTCGGTAATACTAACACTATGTTTTGATCGTGTTAAAAAAAATTAAGAGTTCCATTGATATCTTACATAACACATAAGGCTGAGTTTTACCGAACTATAATATACTATTAATATTATTATAAAAAAATTATTATACCTATAACCTAGCCATTGGAATGGAATTTATAAATAATATTAAATAAATTTTGAAAATATGATTTATACATGTATATAAAATGAATCCTTTGGTTATAAATTTATAGAAGTGAATGAAAGAACTATTTGAAAATGAAGAAATTACTTTTCTAAGAAAACTATTTTTCTATATACAAACACAATTTCATTTTAAATATCACAGATACCAACTACAGATCATGTGTGGGATAGTTTTTCTCATAGGTTTTCTACTTTCTTGAGGAATATGCTATCAGTTTATCATTTTTCATTATTACACAGCCTAATCCTTTCTTTTAAGAATCACTTTTTACCACAAAGAGTTATATAATCATTGGGAGTGTGAGTATTGGAACAATGATAATCCTCTTTTTCAACTCCTTAAAGAAGTTTTCACATTCTTGAGTCTAGAATATATTCAATCCCTTCCATGTTAGCTTGGTCATTGGGTTTTAAAATCACAATAAGTTCTTCCCAAACTGTCGATAATAGCCAGTTAGACCCAGAAATATGCGGATCTCCATTATAGATGTTGGCCTGGGCTACTCTTTAATTGATTTTGTCTTAAAAGGATCCACATATATCCATTTTCTAGTGATTAAATTCCCAAATAATGATACTTACTCTATTTAGAACTCACAATTACTATACTTTTCGTATAGTGTCTTCATTCATAAATTATTTTACATAGTATTCAAATGCTCCTCATGTTCCTCCTTACTCCTGGCGTATATTAGAATATCATCGATAAGGACTACCACAAATTTGTCAAGGTAATATCTAAAGACTCTATTCATTAAATCCATGAAAATTGTTTGATAATTAGTGAGTATGAATGTAATCACTATGAATTCATAGTGTCCATACCTCATTTGAAAGGATGTTTTGGGAATATCTTCCTTCCCCACCTTTAATTGGTGATATCTCGATCGATGGTCCACCTTAGAGAAATAAATGGCCCAATAAGGCTGATCAAAAAATTCATCTATATGTGGTTGGGGATACTTTTTCTTTATCATGATTTTATTGAGCTCATGAAAATCAAGGCAAAGATGCATTGATCTATCCTTCTTCTTGACGAAGAGGACTAGAACACCCTATGGTGAAGCACTCGGGCATATAAAACCCTTTTCTAGATTCTCCTATAAATGCTTCTTCAGCTCTTCCATCTCTATAGTGGACATTCTATAAGGTGTATTTGATATAGGAAGAGATCCATGAATAAGTTAAATTGATAACTCAAATTACCGATCAAGAGGAAGATCGAGAAAATCTTCAAGGAATACATTAGTGTAATCCCTCATGATGGGAATATCTTTGAGAAGTATCATCTCCTTTGCCTCAATCATTTGAGCTATACATGCTTTCTCATAAGGTAGTAACATCCATACTTGAGACAATGATTCTAAAGGAGATTCATCTTTCTCCTTACACTTGTAAATAATTTGAGGATGCTTCGGGATGTGAAGAGTGATGTCCCTTTCCCGACAGTTGATGTTGTCTTTGTATAAAAATAGCCAATCTAGGCCCAGGATAGCATCAAACTCTACTAAAGAAAGTATGAAAAGATTTTCTGGGAGGTTTAGTCCCCAAACATTTACCAGGGTGGAGTAATAAACCATGGATGAAATAATTTCCCTATTTTCTATTCTCACAGATAACTTATCCTCTAAACTTTTGGGTGGTGTTTGAATAGTTCTACTAGACTTGAAAGATATTAAAGAATGCATAGAAACCGAATCAAATAATACATTTTCTATTCTAGAATTAATTACTAGCATAATTGTCACCACATCATTGTCTGGATCCACCTCATTGGTAGTTATAGCATAATCTATTTCATTTTTCCTTGGAGGTTGTTTTTGATTTCCTCCGACAACCCTTGGCTTAGGGAAATTGTTCGCATAATGCCCATGGTACTTGCAGTTGTAACACTACACTATAGGATTATCGTTGATCTAAACCTTCCTTTATTCTTCCAACTTAGTGGGATTCTTTATATCCCTTCGGTAGTTCTTTGCTAGATGTCCCATCTTTCCATATTTTAAGCAATTCCTGGTTCCCTTTAGATAGTTCCCAGGATGCTTCTTCCCACAATTTTATCACTTGGTATGATTGATCTTATTTCCAACATGGGATTTATTTTCCGAACCACTCATATTAGATTCCATTTTCCACTTTTTTTTCACTAGGCCCACAAGACCCTTGAGAGTCTTCGATCTTCATTTAAACTGTGAGGGCCAACAAACAATCTATTCATAACTGTCAAAGTCATAAATCAGCAATTTTTTTTGTAGAATCATCTTTAGTCCACTAAAGAAGTGATCCACCTATCTTTCAGTGTTCATGAAAAAGCTAGAGGCGTATATTTAAAGCCTTGAAATTTTTTCTTCATATGCCCTGATGGAATCATCTTCATGCTTCTTGAGTCTGAGGAACTCTCTTTCCATATTGAGGTGGAGGGTTTAGGGAAAATATTTATTAAAAAAAATCTTCTTGAATTCCTCCAAATCCATGAAATCAATTTCCTCTTGGGAATTCGTATTCTTGATCAGTGTCCACCACTGATTAACTTTCTCATCAAAATGACAGGTTGCTAGTAGAACTTTCTCTTCTTTTGAGAACTGGATGACAAAGTATATCTTTTCAATGGATTTCATCCATTGTTCTGTGAGGAGGGGATCAGAATATCCCATAAACATGGGAGGCCCTTTACTCATGAAGGATTCAATGGAAAATTGTTCTTTTCTTATGGGAGGATGATGTTCCACATGATTCAAGTTATTATTCATAAATTGATCTAGCTGAGTAAGTACTGTCATGAAGTTTTCAGCACCCGTTCCCATCATATTTGTCATATCATTAGAGAAATATTCACATTCCCTATCTCATTTATTTTTGGCACATGTTCTTCTATTTCCTACCATTAACTAAGAAAGAGAACATACAATTATAGGTCTTAAATACCTAGCCATAAAGAATAAAAAGGAAACTTTGAAGATAAAAGAAAAAACTTGTAAAGGAGAAGCATATCCTTACTTGTGATTCCCAATGTTTAAACCTATGTTATCCTTGATCTATTTCTTAACTTATATTCTTATGGGATTTTTTTCCCTTAATAATGGTTTATATTAAGCTCATGAATTTACCAAATCATATACCCCAGGAGTGTCAAACCAAGAGTTAAGAAAGGCCCGTTGTCATGTACCCGTTCCCATTCAAGTCTAGATTAAAGCGGTGTTTTCATATTTTACCCCTAGATACATCTTTTTTAGAGCCACTTCTAATTTTTTGTATCCAGATAGGGACTTATTTTCTTGACATACCACTTACTCTATAATTGAAAAATGTTAGGGATTTTTTCTTATACTTAGTCACATCCTTAAGCTTCTTAATAAAGTTATATATTCCTAATCTCCAAAAATAACTACAACATCCTCTAATACCAACTATAGAAAACCTAGAATTTTACATATATCATCACATGATTTTAAGAAAAATGAAACATCATATTACAATCCAAGGATCATGAAGCCTAGTGTCTTGGAACACTAGGCACATAATCAAATATTATAAAAGAAACTTTTTACATAATCTCCATAATGATCTCCCATATTCTATTGTGTTCATACATCTGTATAAGATAAACTTGGGATAACATGAATAAAGGGATGAGCTAAAATCCTAGTAAGGGATTAATCATAAGAATAAAGCTTTAGCACATTGGTTAAGAAGTATGGAATAATGATATAAAAAGGCATAAAATATAATTGAACACATGGAACCATAACATGTATAACTTTAGATCATGTAAACATGGAATCATTGTAATGTGGTAGAAACATAAAACATGTCTTTATCATGAGTCAAGGCTTGTTTCACATAGATGAACACAAGTCAAGGTTAACCACTAAGACTGTTGCATATGGTAGCACGAGTCAAGGCTAACCACCAAGACTATTGCACATAACATCTCATGAGAAACAAATTTACCCAATGCATTGAAGAAATATCTGGGAACACCCATCTTAAAATGTTCATGAATATGTTTTCCACATTAATAATCATACATAATCAATCATACATAAACATAAGGGTACACATAGAAAGAAATGGGTATTATAATCATGTCATAAAGCACAATGAATTGGAATATCATACAAGTGTCCATGAAAGAAAGGAATTAAAACATACATGTAAATTCATAAGAAAAAATAACCGTATATCATGGTAAGTGATGTCAAATACAATTGACAACATATAAGAAGAGTGTTTAAGGAATTTTAGCATTAAAACATTTTAGTGCGATTTTAAGGAAAATACTAACGATCATTTAAAATAGAAAAGAGAATAATATTTTATATAAAACCAAAAGTGATCCAAGAAGGTTTTAATAATAAAAACATTGGTTTTATAAAAACAATGGTGGCTTAAAACATATGGTTGAGTGCACTTGAAATTGGGGAGTTCCCTTAAAATGGGGTTGCTTATCGAGAAGTATTGAGGTGGTAATCACTTAAAAGAATGTATATCCCTGAAATAGAATAGATAATGGATCTTGGTGCATTATTTTGAAAATATAAACATCAATTTGAATATTTACATAAATAGACTATATTATTTCATCTGGGTAAAAAGAGAGTAAGAATAACCAGAAGGAATAATAAAGGTTCAGGTAGAATCCCTTACCTTTTGTCCGATGGTGTTATACGCTTGATATTAATGACCGGAATAATCAAATTAGGTTCATTAATTAATAATTCCAGAACCTCTTTTACATTAAATTGATTTAATGTAACCTTTTTGAGTTCATTTATAACCTTTTTGATTGATTATGAGGTTCAATTTCATTATCGGGGTCCGTTTGTTTCATGATCGGTTTACCTGTATACATGAAATGATAATCATATAAAATGAATATGGTTGTCTAGAATTGGATTTATATTTTTATTATTTAACACACATAAGGTTACATTGTTTTAAATTTCATTTGGTTACTTGGAGTGAAGATGAATCATTATATAAAACTTTAGTGACTACCTTTTGGGTAATTGGCGGTATTTGATCACAACAACCGCATTTTGTTTTATAAATGTGTACAAAAATATTCTAGAACAACATATTAGACATAATAAATATATTATAGTCTAGTTCAACCATTAAAATGGTTTTATGACCAGAATTGAATATGGTAATAGAAATTTAAAACCCATCGTCCTTGAATGTGGTAAATTAACACATTTCAGATGGTGTTTTTACTACTAGTCTAAAAGAAGGGTAAAGGTGAGACAATAATAAAATATAACATTATCATAACAAAATTACATTACATATAAGGTACTATAGTTTTCAAAAAAAATTTAGGAGGAGAGGTAAGGATAGAAAAGAAAACAAAGGATTTTGAAAAAAAGTAAAAGAATTGAAAAGAGGAATTTACCTCACGAATTAATCTTCCTTGAGAGCCTCTTAATGGGAGAGGATTTTGTATTTTGAGGAGACAAAGGGATTTTGGATGATGGGGAGGATATTGGGGAGTGATTTGAGAATAATTTAGGCAAGGAAAAAGGGTTTATATGAGTGAAGAGAAGAGGGGAGTGTGTGTGGTTTTTATAGTGGAGAGGAGGTGGGTTTTCTTAATATTTTAATCATTACTTTATTATTCATCCATAAGAAAAGAAATGGCGATGATTAAATGACCAAAAATAGTAATAAGTGAATGTGATTTTGAACCAAATGTTCTTACATTAGCATAACATCACCCATGACTATTAATTAATGTATTTAGCTTATTTTGTAAATTGTCATATTTCACTATTCATAAAAAATTCATGTGTTTCAAAAAAATTACAAACATTTACCCTAACCATTTTATCAACATGTAGAATCCAAAAATGAAATAAATTTTTCAAAAATAATTTTTTAAATATGATTAATTTAATTTTTAATTAAAATCATAATTTACTTAAAAAATACAGATTTTAAAACTATAACTAATTTTATAATGCTTTAAAAAATCACATAAGGTCTTATAAAATTATTTTAAATCAAGAAGACATAAAATTATTAATTTATGAACAATTTTTATGAAAATAAATTTTATTTTAAATTAATTAATTAATTAATTGTAATTAATTATTTATGACTTACAAAAATACCAATACTTTTACCACAATCATATTATCACTTATAAGATGTCTAATTTTTATTTATACATTAAAGGGTGAGTTTAATATTATTTTATACAATTTACTATTAAAAAGAGTTATATTACTATTCATAAGGGTAAGTTACTATTCATGAAGGTTGGTTACTGTTCACCAAAAATTATGTTTGTTCTATTGGACTCCAAACATCTTACTGATTGTAACATGTATGTCTGATTTTTGATATTCAAATAACAGAATTGAAAATATTATGTTTAAGGGTCACATATGACTAAGAAGTTCATTGAATTTTGATTTTATGTTATTATATGACATAATTATAATAAGGGAATTTCCATTGATAAAACATTGGGTCATTACATTCTTCCCCCCCTTATGAAATTTCGACCTCGAAATTTTGTTTTACAATATAAGAAATAAATTGGTGAGGATACTTTCCCTTCATTTCCTCCTCCAGTTCCCATGTCGACTCTTCATAATTATGGTTCTACCATAGTACTTTGGCCAGGGGAGTAGTCTTGTTACATAGAACTTTATCTATATGATCCAAGATCTTCACTGGCTACTCCTAATAAAAAAGATCATTCTCCTAATGTACCACCTCTAAAGAGATTACATGTGAAAGATCTGGTATGTACTTCCTTAAGAGGGATACATAGAATACATCGTGTACTTTATACATGGTTGGAGGAAGTGGCTATCGATAGGACACAACCCCGACATGATCAAGAATCTTGAAGGGGCCGATATACCTAGGACTTAGCTTTTCTTTCTTCCCAAACCTCACGACCTTCTTCCATGGAGATATTTAGAGAAATACCATGTATCCAACTTTGAACTCAAGGTCTCGTCAACGATTGTACGCATAACTCTTCTGTTGAATTTGGGATTCCTTGAGGTATGGTTGAATGGTTTTCAATTTCTCCACCATTTGTTTGACCATTTCAGGTCCAAGAATCTTATGTTGACAGACTTTATCTCAACACACTAGTGTTTGTCACCTTTTCCCATAAAGGTCTTTGTATGGTTCCATTAAGATGCTTGAGTGGAAACTATTGTTTTAGGAGAATTAGACCAGTGGAAGATGTTTTTCCCATACTCCATTGAATTCTATATAACCTTCTATGAACATATCTTCTAGTGTTTGAATAGTTCACTCATATTGGCCATCAGTTTAAGGATAATAGGCCGTACTGAATTTTAGTTCATTACTTAGAGCATGTTGAAGACTTTTCCAGAACTTCAAGGTGAATCCTGGATCCCTATCAGATACAATAGATAGTGTCACTTCATGAATCCTTGCCAACTCTTTGATATATATCCATGAAAGTTGATCCAATGATAATTCCTCTTGAATTGCGATAAATTGAGATATCTTTGTAAGACAATCCACAATGACCCATATAGCATTGTTTCCTCTAGATGTCCTTGGAAGTCCAGTGACAAAGTCCATGGTGATGTTCTACCACTTCCATGTTGGTATGGGTAGTGGTTGCGTCATCCCCTTAGACTTCTATCTTCCATCCTTCACTTGTTGACATACCAGACACTTTGATGTATACTCAAAAATATTATTCTTCATATTGTCCCTCTAAAAGTTTTCTCAGTGATCTCGATACATCTTTTTGCTCCTTGGGTGAATAGAGAAGGTTGATATATGTGCGTAATTCCAAATATCCTTATTTATATTTGGATTGGATGGTATGCATAATTGTGATTTAAATATTACAACTCCTTCTTCATCAATCTTGAACTTAGAGGACTTCCCATTTCTAATAGCTTCCACCCTTTTCTAAATTTCCACATATTTTCCTTGAGCATCCTTTATTTTCTCCATGAGATATGGTTGAGCAATAATTTGAGAAAATATTGATGATGTACCTCCCTTAATTATTCCCATGTCCATACTCTACAAATATAAGAAGATTATATCCTTTTCAATTCTCATAATTGATAAAGATACACGATCCTTTCTACTTAGAGCATCTGCCACCTAATTTGCCTTACCAGGATGGTAGTGGATTAAGAAGTCATAATTCTTGATGAGATCTAACCATATTTTATAGTTCATATTAATCTCTTTTTTTGTGAATATATATTTGAGTCTATTGAGATCAGTATATATATCACACTTCTCTCCATAGAGATAATACCACCATATTTTTAACGTAAAGATCACAACTGCCAACTCCAGATCATGCATGGGATAGTTTTTCTCATGGATTTTAAACTATCTTGAGGCATAGGATATCACTTTATCATTTTTCATTATTACACATCCAAATACTTTCTTTGAAGAATCACATTATATAATAAAGAGTTATCTACTCATTGGGAGTGTGAGTATTGGAACAATGATAAGACTCCTTTTCAACTCCTTAAAGAAGTCTTCACAATCTTGAGTCTAGAAGATATTCACCCCCTTCCATGTATACTTGGTCACTGGGTTTAAAAATCATGAGAAGTTCTTCAAAAACCGTCGATAATACCCAACTAGACCCAGAAAGATGCGGATCTCCATTACAGATGTTGGGCCGGGCCACTCTTTAATTTCCGTTATCTTAGAAAGATCCACATATATCCCTTTCCTAGTGATAACATTCCCCAAGAATGATACTTCCTTTATCCAGAACTCACAATTACTATAATTTTCATACAGTTTCTCCCTTCTCAAATTCTTTAACAAAGTAGTCAAATTCTCCTCATGTTTCTCATTACTCTTGGAGTATATCAAAATATCATCGATAAGGACTACCATAAATTTGTTGAGGTAATCTCTAAAGACTCTATTCATTAAATCCATGATTTTTTTGGAGAATTAGTGGGTACGAAGGTCATCACTATGAATTCATAGTGTCCACAACTCATTAAAAAGGCAGTTTGGGGAATATCTGCCTTCCTCACCTTTAATTGGTGATATCCCTATCGAAGGTCCACCTTAGAGAAATAACTGGACTTATGAAGCTGATCAAAATATTCATCTATCTGTGGCATAAGATACTTTTTATTTATAATGATTTTTTTGAGCTGAAAATAATCAATGTAGAGGTGCATTGATCCATACTTATTCTTAAAGAAGAGGACTAGTACACCCCATGGTGAAGCACTCAGGCATATAAAACCCTTCTCCAAATTCTCTTATAACTTATTCTTCAGCTCTTCCATCTATACGGTGTCCATTATGTAAGGTGTTTTTGATATAGGCAGAGATCCAAGAATAATTTCAATTGATAACTCAACCTATCCATAAAGAGGAAGACTGGGAAACTATACAGGGAATACATCAGTGTAATACCTCATGATGGGAATATCTTTGAGATGTATCATCTCCTTTGCCTCAATCATTTGAGCTATACATGATTTTTTATAAGGAAGTAATATCCAAACTTGAGACAATGATACTAAATGAGATTCATCTTCCTCATCACACTTGTAAATAATTGGAGGATGATTTAGGATGTAAATAGTGATCTACCTTTCCTGACAGTTGATGTTGGATTTCTATAAAAATATCCAATACATGCCCAGGATAATATCAAACTCTACTAAAGAAAGTATGGAAAAATTTTCTAGGAGGTTCAGTCCACAAACATTTATTGAGGAGGAGTTATAAACCTTGGATGCAATAATTTCCCCACTCTCTATTCTCACAGAAAACTTATCCTCCAAATTTTGAGGTGGTGTTTGAATAGTTCCACTAAACTTAAAATATATGAAAGAATGAGTAGAACCAGAATCAAATAATACATTTTCTATTCTATAATTAATTACAAGAATACCTGTCACCACATCATTATCCGACTCTACCTCAGAAGTAATGATAGCATAATTCCTTCCTTTCTTCCTTGGAGGTTGTTGTTGATTTCCTCTGGAAACCCTTGGGTTGGGGAATTTTTTCTCATAATTACCATTCTCCTTGAAGTTGTAACACTGAACTACAGGATGATCATTTATCTAAACCTTCTTTTATTCATCCACCTTTGTGCTATTATTTATATCCCTTTAGCAGTTCTTTTCCAGATGTCCCATCTTTCAATATTTAAAGAAATTCTCGGTTCCCTTTAGATAGTTCCTAGGATGATTCTTCCCAAAATTTTAACAATTGGGATATTTTATCTTCTTTCCATCATGGGATTTATTTTCCGAACCACCCATATTAGATTCCATTTTCCACTTCTTTTCACTGGGCCCACAAGACCACTGAGAGTCTCTGATCTATATTTCAACCTTGAGGGCCAACAAAAAATATCTTCATAACCATCGAATTCATAAATCCCTAATTTTTTTAGACTCACTTTTAGTCCACTAAATAAGTGATCCACCTTGATTTCGGTGTTCATGAAAAATCTAGAGGCGTATCTTGAAAGACTTGTAAATTTTTCTTCATATTCCCCAATGGACTCATCTTCCTTCTTATTGAGTCTGGGGAACTCTCTTTCTATCTTTGGGTGGAGGGTTAGTGGAAAATATTTATTGAAAACATCTTCTTGAATTACTATAAATCCATGACATCAATTTCCTCTTGGAAAATTGTATTCTTGATCAGTTTCTACCACTGGATAACTTTCACATCAAAACGATAGACAACTAGTATGGCTTTATATTCTTTTGAGAATTGGAGGATATCGAATATTTTTTCAATTTATTTAATCCATTGTTCTGTGAAGAGGGTATCAGAATATACACTTAACATGGGAGGCCTTTAACACATGAAGGATTCAACAATAACTTGTTTATGATTATGGGAGGATGGAATTCCACATGATTCAAGTTATTATTCATAACTTGAGCCAAATGAGGAAGTACTGTCATGAAGTTTTTGAGCACCCATTCCTATCATATTTGGAATATGATTAGGGAAATATTCACATTCCCTATCATATATATTTTTGGAATTTGTTATTATATTTCTCACCTTTAACTAAGAAAAATAAAATATAATTAGATGTCTTAAATACCTATTTATTAAGCATAAAAGGGAAACTTTGAACATAAAAGGATAAAATTGTAAAGGAGAAGTATATCCTAACTTGTGATTCTATAGGTTTAAATCTAGGTTATCCTTGATCTATTTCTTAACTTATATTCTTATGGGCTATTTTTCCCTTAATAATGGTTTGTATTAAGCTGATGAATTTACCAAAGTATATCCCCTGGGAGTATCAAACCAAGAGTGAAGCAAGGCCCGTTGTCTTGCACTAGTTCCCATTCAAGTCTAGCTCAAAGTGGTGATTTTGAGTATTACCCCTAGACACATCTATTATAGAGCCACCTCTACCTATTTGTATCCAAACAGGGACACATTTTCTTGATAAACCACTTCTTCTATAGTTTCCAAAATTTAAGGATGTTTTCTTATACTTAGTCTCATCCTTAAGTTTCTTTCTAAAGTTCTCTATTATTAATCTAAAAAAAAACTAGAGAATCACATGATACCAAATATATAGAACCTATCCTTTTACACATATCATAACATGATTTTAGGAAAAATAAAACATCATATTACAATCCAAGGATCATGAAGTCTAGTGTCTTGGAAGACTAGGTACATAATCAAATATTATAAAAACAACTTTTTATTTAATCTCCATAATGATCACCCATATTACATTTTGTTCATACATATTTATAAGATAGCCCAGGGATAACATGGATAAAAGGATGATCTAAAATCCCAGTAAGGGATTTAGCATAAGAATAAAGCATGAGAACATTGTTTAGGAAACATGACATAATGATATAAAAAGGCATAAAACATAATTAAAAATTTTGAACCATAACATATATAACTTGGGATCATATAAAAATGGAATCATATTAATGTGGTAGCAACATAAAAAATGGATTTAGCATGAGTAAATGATCATTTCACATAAAGGATCACAAGTCAAGGTTAAGCACTAAGACCATTGCACATGGTAGCACGAGTCAAGGCTAACCGCCAAGACCGTTGCACATAACGTCTCTTGAGACTCAACTTTACCCAATGCATTGGAGAAATATCTGGGAACACCTATCTTAACATGTTCATGAATATGTTTTCCACATTAATAATCATACATTATCAATCATACATAAACATAAGGGTACATATGGAAAGATATGGGTATCAGAATCATGTCAAAAATCACAATGAATGGGCATATCATACAAGTGTCCCTGAAAGAAAGGAATTAAAACATAATGTAAATTCATAAGGTAAAATAAGCATATAAAAAGGTAATTTATGTCAAATAGGATTGAAAACATTTAAGAAGAGTATTTAAGAAATTTTAGTGTTAAAACATTTTAGTGCGGTTCTAAGGAAAATAATAACGAGCATTTAAAATAGAAAAGGGAAGGATATTTTATATAAAACCAAAAGTGATCCAAGAAGGTTTTAATAATAAAAACACTGGTTTTATAAAAATAATGGTGGATTAAAACATATGGTTGAGTGCACTTGAAATTGGGTTTGAATTTGGGAAGTTCCCTTAAAATGAGTTTTCTTATCGAGAAATATTGAGGAAGGAATCACTTAAAAGCATGTATATCCCAAAAAGAGAGTAGATAATGGATATTTATGCATGATTTTTTACATATAAACATAAATTATAATATGTACATAAACATAATATAGGATTTCATTTGGGTAAAAAGAGAGTAAGAATAACCCAAAGGAATAATGGAGGTTCGGGTAGAATCCATTACCTTAAGTCCAATGGTGTTCTCCGATTGATATTAATGACCAGAATAATCAAATTAGGTTCATTAATTAATAATTACAGAACCTATTTTGGATGTAATTTATTTAGTATAACCTTTTTGAGTTCATTTATAACCTTTTTTATTGATTATGAGGTTCAATTTCATTGTCTAGGTCCGTTTGTTTCATGATCAGTTTAATTATATACCTGAAAGGATAATCATGTAAAATGAAGATGGTTGTCTAGAATTGGAGTTATATTTTATTATTGGACATCTATATGTTTATATGGTTGTAAATTTCATTTTTTTACTTGAAGTGAAGATGAATCATTATATAAAACATTAGTGATAACCAGTTGGGTTAATTGGCATCCATTTAACACAACAAACACATTTTTTTTATAAATGTGTAAAAAAATATTCTAGAACCATAGATGAGAAATAATAAATATATTATATTCTGGTTCAACCATGAAAATATTTTCATGACCAGAATTGAATTAGGTAATAGAAATTGAAAACCCATCGTCCTTGAATGTGGTAAATTAACACATCTCGGATGATGTTTTTACTACTAGTATAAAATAAGGGTAAAGGAGAGAAAAAAATAAACTATTACATTATCATAACAAAATTATAGTACATATAAGGTAATATATTTTTCATAATATTTTGACGAGGAGAGGTAAGGATAGAAAAGAAAACAAAGGATCTTGAAAAGAAAGCAAAAAATTGAAAAGAGGAATTTACCTCATGAATTAATATTATTTGAGAGCCTATTAAGGGGAGAGGATTTGGTATTTTGAGGAGACCAAGGGATTTTAGATGTGTGGAAGGATCTTGGGGAGATATTTGAGAAGAATTTAGGCAAGGAAAAAGTCTTTAGAGAGTGAAGAGAAGAAGGGAGTGTGGGTGGGTTTTATAGTGGAGGGGAGGAGGTTTTTCTTAATATTTTAATAATTACTTTATTATTTCTCCATAAAAAATAAATAGTGATGATTACATGGAAAAAAAGAGTAATAAGTGCATGCGAGTTTGAACCAAATGTTCTTACATCAGCAGAACATCACCCATGACTAGTAATTAATGTATTTAGTGTATTTTGTAAATTGCCATATTTCACTATTCATAAAAAATTCACGTATTTTAGAAAAATCATAAAAACACACCCTAACCATTTTATAAACATGTAGAATCCAAAAATGAAATCAATTTTTCAAAAATAATTTTCTATGTATGATTAATTTTATTTTCAATTAAAATCAAAATTTACTAGAAAAATACAGATTTTCAAACTATAACTGATTTTATAATGTTTTCAAAAATTAAATAAGGTCTTATAAAATTATCCTAAAACCAAAAGACATAAAATTGTTAATTTATTAAAACCCTTTATGAAAATAAATTTTTTTGTAAATTAATTAATTAATTGTAATTAATTATTTAGGACTTAAAAAAATACCAATACTTTTACTATGGTCATATTATCACTTATAAGATGCCTAAATTTTATTTATGCATTAAAGGGTAAGGTTAATATTATTTTGGATGATTTAATATTCAAAAGGGTCATATCACTATTCATAAGGGTAGGTTACTATTCATAAGATTAGGTTACTATTCACAAAAATTAAGTTTGTTCCATCAGACTCCAAACATCTTACTGATCAGAACCGTGTATTTCTGATTTTTGAAATTCAAATCACAGAAGTGAAATTATTATGTTTAAGGGTAACATATGACTTATTATTTCATTTATTTTTGATTTCATGTAATTATATGACATAATTATTAGAAGGAAATTTCCATTGATAAGACATTGAGTTTTTATAATTACTACTTGGAACTGCTCCTCCCCAGTGTCTATATCTTGATGTCAGATCTCCACTTTCACATGGCTATTAAACTAGGGTTCTCGTGAATGCTCAGGCTGGTCCTGAAGGAAAATTCCATACCTTAAGGTCTTAGAGGAATTCCTCTAGACTATAACAACTTGGAACTGCTCCTCCCTAACATCTATATCTTGATGTCAGCTCTCCAACTTCACATGGCTGTTAGGCTTGGCTTCCCGTGCATGCATATAATATTGTAGATACCAATAAATGAATTTAGAGGTAGTGGAAAAAGTGATGGTTTTGTGAGTTGGTTAGTTTATCTGAGAAACCATAGGTTGGGATTGAGTGCTTGATGTTATATATATTCTTGTATTTTCCTTTTTATTTCTATAAACACCCCAACCATGTTGATCACTATGTGCCGAAGACACGCATAGTCACGCAAGGGGTGTCTTTCCCAACATCCTGGGGGAGGATGGGTGGCTGGCCACCCGCTCTTCCCTCCTCCATCTTCTAGGCGATAGTGTCCCATGTGTCTTCAAGTGAGATGTGATGTGTGGTCCAAGGTGTCTTCGAGATGAGATGTCATATGTGTCCCAGGTGTCTTTGAGATGATATGTGATATGTGTCCCCGGTGTTTGCATGATGAGATGTGTTGTGATATCCCAGGTGTTTGCAGTTAGGATGAGATGTGTTGTGAGGCCTAGGTGTTTATGGGAGAGATGTTTTGTGAGGCCCAAGTGTGTGATGGTGGGATATGTTGTGAGGCCCAGGTGTGTACGAGGGGGATGTGATGTGGTATATTTGGAAGAGGTCGGAACACCAGGACATTTTCTGTTGTGGTGTGAGAGTGACTAATCAGTGGGAAAGTGGTACAGAGGACCCTATCATCAATGTAATTTACCTTATATTATATTACTCGACATGTGTTACTAGGTGAGTGTGCCTTGGTGAGGTTGGGATGGTTAGTATTTTTTTTAGGTTTTGTTTGGTTATGCTATTTTCTCACAGGTGCATTAGTCTTCTTCTTTCACATGTGAACGAGATACTTTGGTTTTCCTATTGAGTATACTAATATGATCACCCTATATATACACAACTATTTTTAGGTTTCTAGGATGATTTTATGGACTGTACTAGACCTTACTAGCTCAAATCCTTGACATTTGTTGTTTCACTAATTTATCTTTACTTTGGGTATTTACTTTGGAGGCTTTTATCTGTATTATTTTTATTTATAAATTCATGTGGGATGGTTTGGGTTTCTCTTTTATTTTATGTCTTGTTGTAGTTGTGGATGATTTATTCTATGTTTTAATATTGTTTTCTTATAAAGGGTAATGCCTCCCATATTGTGATATTTGTACACCTTTGGTTCTAGTTGCCAACCCAGGGCCTACTGGTGGTGTGACTCAGGGTTCATTATCTATCTCCTCTCATTGTGGTATCTTTGGAGGAAGGGGGTCATGAAAAAGTGGTATCCGAGCTAATAGTTTAGAGATAGGGTGGATTTTGGAGTTATTCATAATGAGGAATGCATGGGTTGGTATGTAAATAGTGCTATTTGACCATGGTACATGACATAGGTTAGAGAGACTGGATAGGACACGAGATTTTTGGACCCCCATGATACAAATCACGGACTCTGAGCATATTTAATGACTAAGTGAGATAGACCTACTTGTAGGGTATGGACTTAGGAGAGGTATATGAATCATAATGACTTGTGTTCCTATTTGAATTAGGTTGTTCTTGTAAGGTTAAAATGGATTAAATAAATAAAATTAATTAAAACGAATCTTAGTAAAACTCCACACTATAAGGATTATGAAATATTTATTTTCCTTTCAACCATGGATGATGTTTGTCCTGCGTGTGTGGATCAGGAAGTTAAGGTTTAGTACGCTGATCCGATTGATCATCGTAGGGTTTATCTGGTTGAGGGGGATGATTAGTGGTATAGGACGTTACGTTCTTTCTCGTAGAAAGCTTTGGGGGAGTATGAGGGAAATGCTTTAGATATAGAAATGGAGAGTTTTCTAGAAGAGTTTGAGATTGATTTTAGTTTGATTCAGTCCCTGATGGAGTATTGGGTACCTTTGGTAGTTAGTAATATGAAAGGAGCTATGCGTTAGTGGCGGACACTATGTCTGAGAGAGCTTAGGGAGGTAGATGTTTTGCGGGTCGACTTCTGGAATGATTTCTAGGAAGAGTTCCTTTCATTGACCATGAAGTTAGTAAAGAGGCCAAAGCTTCATTCTCTTCAATAGGGGATCATTTTAGTGTGATATTTGGGAATCAGGTTCAAGGATCTTATCCTTTTTGCACCATATCTTTATCTAAATGAGAAGTCTCGTGTGAGATGTCTTGAGAAGGCACTCCATCCTTCTATCCAGTATGTAGTAAATCCTTTTACATTTCCAATGTACCTGGAGGTTTAGAAGAAGGAATAGGTGATTAAGAGAATTAACTCATGAGGAGGTTTTCTATGGGAAGGGAAATAACAGGGATCCTTAAGGGGAATAGTTGTTAGTGGTAGGTCTCAGGCACTAGGAACTTTGAGGTTTCAACCAGTCGGGAGTTGACCTCAGAAGCTTCACTTTTTTCCTTCTTGTTTTTGTGCCTTTCTTATGGGGTTGGGAATATGTATTTATTTTGTGGAGTTCATGTCCATCTTCAGGAATAGTGCCCAATGATTCCCCGAGATCAGTTTGGTGTAGTTAGACAAGTCCAATGCCAACATCACTATTATTTTCCAGTGAGGCCATTTTAGCAGCAGGGGCAGTAGGTTTTTTCTCTACTAAGGGGAGATGGAGTAGGTAGAGGACAATACTATAACATTCCTTGTGTTCAGGTAACATGACCTAAGAATGGTTTTGAAGGTGTTCATTAGAATTGTGGCAGAGGATTTGGGAATGTTCAGTTTCATGCAATAGAGGAAACAATTCCAATGGGTCCAGAGATCATCAAAGGTACGATTAGTTTGTTTAGTACTCTTGTTTGTTCCTTGTTTCATTTAGAAGATTCACACTCCTTTATTTCACCAAATCTAGCCCATTATCTAGGACTAGACATTGTTAGGACCAAGATGATGAAGATGGTATGTGTTTTCAAGTATTATCTTTTGTTTTAAAAGAATGTTTTTGAAGAAAGAAAATCACCTCCCATTGTATTTGGTGAAAATCGTATTGATGATAGTCTTCAAAAGAGACTCACCTTGGGCCCAAAATGAGAGAAGATGGTAATGATGAATTGATCATTATCTAGAATGAGATAACTAGTCACATGGAGAATGTATCTTGTTGGAAGTAAATAGTCATCATATTCACACTAGATCTGATATAAAATAAGTGATTATATCAGAGTCTTCATGACTATGATTAATTAAATGTGATGATAGTTTTTTGATTTTTAATTATCATAAATCATAAGTTAATTAGAGAAATTATGATGGAAGATTTATTGATGAAAATAAAAAGAGTGGTTCTCAACCATACCTAGATTTATCATATTCAGGTGGAAGAAAATAAAGAGATGCTGCCGATCAAAAATGAATCTCACCCAGAATGATTGTACCCATGAAATCATACTCATAAATATCATACTATATACAATCATACTCAGGATGTGAAGGAAATATGGAACTTCGAATGATTATAAAGTTAAGATACTTTCCAATTGAAGTATGGTGATGTTGAAGCTGTTCTCAAATGAATTTAAAGTCATGAAGAAAGTCATCATACATGCACAGGTTTGTGAATGAAGGTAGTTTCTAAAGTTGAGATAAGGATAATCACAATTATTATGACAAAAACCTATCAATAATGTATTCAATCATTCAAAAAGGGATGAATTAATTTTTAGGTTTTAATTAGATCAAGATACATTTTATTAGAGTTGAATTGTTTTATATTTCTAACTAGGTCAAGAGAATAAATGAAAAAGTAAAATTGGTTTGAAAGTAGAGATTGCTGAATAAAATTTCAAAAGGTATATTAACATTCAAAATAATGATTGTATTAAACATTCAGATTAGTATCCATTTAATCATATATATTCAATTGATACAGATATTTGTATTCAAAAAGTTGTATTTAGAAAATTGGACTCATCAATTGAAACCATACTAGAAATTGAAATGAAAGTATGAAGAAGAAGTAAATATTATATAATAATTGAGAAGCTTAGAGAAGAGTTGATGAAGTAAAAATACACCCAAGAATTTAGGGGAAATTGATATTTGAGTGAATTTGATTAAGAGGGATTTTTTTAGGATTCACGCCAAAGAAAATTTAGGGTCACCTATACGAAGAGAAAAGTACATTTTACTTTTATGATGACTGATGTACTATTCACCACATAATAAAGGGAAGATTTGGGTTTTTAGAGATAAGAAGAAGTTTCCGTATTCAATTGTGTTGAAGAAGTTTTAATGGATAATTAAAATAGAAGAGACAAGATCTCACTACTATATTCACCCAGTCATCGTACTCAAGGATTATCATACTCAACTGATTACTATATTCATCTTGTAAATAATATTCGGATGGTCATCATATTAGGCTATATAATCGAATTCATATTTCCATACTGAGTTTTTTGAACTGAGGAAGAATCATATAGGTAGAATCATAATGATATTTTTCAGTTATAATTGAAGTGGTGTCGATTCATTTATACTGTATTATGTCAAAGTCATATTTTTTGTATTGGGGAGAATTATACCAGGAAGAATTGTATTGAGGAGAATCATACATGGAGGAATTAGACTGAGAACATTGGACTAAGTTTTCCTTAAAAAAGTTTAGAAAGTTCTTACTATGTTCTGGGTAAGAAGTTAAATAAGTTTTTTCAATTGAATATATTTTTGGAATTGAAAATAAGCATAGGTAACATGTATTGTTACACAAACAGTTTATTACACTATTTGTGCTAAAAGGGTACACACATACTTTTGAATTGTCTTCAAAGTACTATGCGAGTGAAAGGATATATCCTACTTGTTGTAATCCAAATATTGTTTTTTAGTGGATTGTGTGGTATTGGATCATTTCCATAACAAACAAATGATGTAGCTATTCTTATTGATTAGTGAACCTTGTAAATAATTGTGTTCTTGTTGATGGGTGTTTGAATTGTTTTCCGTAGGGAATAGAATCATTAACAAGAGGATACAGTTGTTTCAATCAAAAAGAAACATAAAATAAAAAGTATCACTAATTAACCTCTCCCCCTCTCAATGATACAATCATCCTAACTGGGCCCTTACAAATGGTATCAGAGGGGTAATATGCACTCAAGTTGGGTGATGGTGAGAGCAGGAAAACTTCCTTCGAATTTTGATGATAGAAAAGATTGATCTTAACAAGATATGGTGAGAAAATAGACTCATTCAACCCATTTTGGGAGAGATATTTCGCACCGCCATTCAATGGTAACCTATATAACTCTCTCAATAAACCTCAAAGGATGTATCTTTTGTAGAGGCACTTATGGGTGGAGAAAATGTTACGGATTTTTCCTTGAATGGGTAGTGATTACACATGCTAGGGATAGATCTATCATGGTGGTGGTGGACCAAGATGATTTCCACCAAAGAATAGTGGTTTACCTCTTCTTAGTTCTTGGTAGAAACTCATATAAAAAGGTACGAAACCCTGGTCAATATATGATTTAAAGTTTAGGATCTCACATTGCTGGGGATTCCTTATATGGAGGCTTATTACACATGGTAAAGGGTTCTACCACATAATTATTGAGAGAAAAGAGGACCTGGATTATGTTTGGAGAACTGGAAACCTTATCATGAAGCCGAGTTTCTTGAGGCTATCGGAATGGGATGAAAACTTCAATCCTTTAAAGAAAAGGCATTCTATGGCCTAGGTTTAGACAAGGATTCATGGGTTTCCTTGGGTTTAGTGGCATCCAAATATTAAGAATGATATCATGTCAAGCATTGTAACTCCTCTTAAAATCAATCATCTTACCATAAATGGTGATCTTGGTCTTTATGCGCGTGTTCTGATTGAGATCAACATAGAAAAGAAGACATATGAATGCATTTTTCTGGATGTGAAAGATAATAAGTTAGAGACTAACTATGAATTTGAGAATATGCCCAAATTTTTCAAGCACTTTAAGATGGTTGGGCATAAATTTTAGTCATGTCATGTTGTCAGGAATTTGGTTAATCCAACGCCAGCTAATCCAGTCTAGAGGGAAGTGCCATGAAGTAGGAAAGGTATGCGAGAGACAAAAGATAATGGGAAGAACCATGAATAGATAGGGAACTACTACAAAATAGTATAGATTGGAACCTCATGGGAAGAATTAGTTGAGGAAGAGGATAATCAACATCCAGATAAAGTATTTCTTATTTCTAAATCGTCCAGTGTTGTAAATGACAGTCCTTTGGAGGAAATTAATGAGAAGATGTTGGAATTATCTCTCGAGGTAGTTGATACAATCTATAACTTATAGAATGAGGAATTTATCCTCAACTTCATTGATTCTGAAATAGAGGAACTATTGGATTTCCCTGGGTTTTAATCAGAGGTTCTTGAGGATTCTCTAAATCCTGAGATGGGAACTGTATAGGAAAACAACTTTAAAACTGGGGAGTTTATGGAAAACAAATAGTAGGATCTAAAAGATTGCACTCAAACTAAATCTTACATGGAGAAAATGGAGCAAGGTGTGGACACCACTTCAATTAAAGTATAAAAAACTAGAATATCAGTAAGGAATCTTGGGAAACTAGGAGGTATGGTCTCCAAAAAAAACCAAAATGAAAATTCTCTTCTAGAATTGTACAGGCATATCCATCCCTAATACTGAAGGTTCCTCTAGGATCCTTATAAAACGGTATAAATCCTAAAATAATTGGAATTTATTAACCCAAAATGAAATCCAAAATTCCAATAAATCTATTCAGTAATAGAGGGTACAATATTCTGGGCACTAACCGGGCTATTTCAAGTCTTGATAGAATTTGTTTACTTACACATCATAAGAATGATTATCCATGGATAGTTGATGAGGGAAATCAGATTATCACTTTCAGTATTAAGGATGGTGGAAAAAAACTCTTCTAATCCATTTTATATGATTAAAATAATCATGTTGATAGGAGGATTTTATGGGAGAAGATCCAGCACATAGAGAGAAATATTTCAGATTCATGGATTATCATGGGTGACTTTAATTCCATCCTTCATGTGGATGAGAAAATGGGGCTGGTAACAAATACAACTTCTATAAGAGAGTTTATAGAGTGAATTAAGAGAACCAGACTGGTGGAAATAAATCTCATTGGTGCTAAATTCACATGGTAGAAGAGATATATCAATGTAATGAGGGAAAGAAAAATTGAATGGGCATTTGTGAATCATGCAATTCTTAGTGATTGGAATTCAATCTCATGTTTCACTCTTGCTAAAATAAACTATTATCATTACCATATTTGGATAAGTTTTCTTGGGAAATATAAAGGGTAGTCGATTCCTTTCAGGTTCAACAATTCTTGGGCCTCTCTTCCAGAGTGCTCAAAGATTGTTAAAGAGATTGGGGATTGAACAAGTTGTAAGGGAAGTCAATTTTCATGCATCTACAAGCACAAAATGTTTAATATTAAATTGAGGGAATGGAGAAAAGAAAAGTTCATCTAGTTGGATGCTGAAATTGAGGGACTTTAATGCCATCTTCATGAAATTCAGGAAGAGGCTACTAGATCCAATTTTTCTCGTAACATGCAATAGGAGGTTGAGTTGTCTCTTAATATGAAAAATCTAGTAAGGATTAGGGACAATATAAAAAAGTTCATATTAAAATTAAGGTTTATTAATTAAGGGGATGGAAATACTAAGTTATTTAATTCCTTTAAAAGGGTTAGAAGAGTGAATAGAACCCTTTATCTACTTAAGGATAGTGATATAATTCTAGAGAACATGTAGGATCTTTCAAACCACATTGTTTCTTTCTATAGTAAACTTTTCAATGGGACAACACAGAATGAAATAGTTAAAGAAAACATCATTCTTAAATTAATTACTGAGGAGAATAATAAATTTCTTACATCAATTACGATAGATTTTGAAATCAAAGAACCATTACTTGGTATCAAAAAAGATAGCTCTCCTGGACCTAATGGCTTAAACTTTTTTTTTCAAATATATTGGGAAATTATTCAGAATTAGGTGTATATTCTTGTTAAGAATTTTTTAGGGGTGGGAAATTATATCCAGGGTTTAACTCTCAATTTATTTCCCTCATACCTAATGTGGATAATACAAGTGAAATTGGTCAATTCAGGCTAGTTGCTCTAGTGAACACAATTCACAAAGTCATCAGAAAGGTTATGGCCAACAGGCTTGCTCGAGTTAGTGAGAAAATTATATCTTAGAACCAATTTGGATTTTTCAAAGGTAGTAACATACAAAATTTCCTTCTCACTACTTCGGAATTCTTTAATATTCTCAGGAAAACAACACAGGGATAAAATTTTTCTCTTAAACTTGACATTCAAAAGTCTTTTGATACGATGGATTGAGGTTTCATAAGCCAAAACTTCTATAGGTTTAGCTTCATTGCGGTGTTTTTTCAATGGATTGAAAAGCTAATGGAGTCAGCACACACCTCTATCATGATCAATGGGTCACCATAGGGTTACTTCACATGTTCAAGGGGTGTGAGGTTGGGGGACCACCTCTCTGCAATTACTTTTGCAATTGATGAAGATTATTTGAGAATAATTATCATCGATATGGTGGAAAAGGGGGAACTTTCCACTATTAGAGTGGATATAGGTATCTCTACCCCTTCTCACTTATTTTTTGCTGATGATATTTTTATTTTTACACAAGGAGATAGGAAGAACATTGATAATCTCAAAGAGGACATTCTTTATTATGAGAGTGTTTCAGGACAAGAAATTAATTAGGGAAAATCCTTTATTTACTTTGGAAATAATTTTCCGACTGTAAGGAAGTCTCAAATCATCAACAACCTTGGTCTAATGGAGGGATATATACCATTTATTTATCTTATAGTTCCAATGTTTTGGGAAAATCCAAGGGCACCGCACTTTTCAAAGTTCCTAATCCAAGTTAGAAAACACATTTCCTCTTCGAAAGGAAAGTATCATTCAATGGTAGGATGTGTTTGCCTTGTCAAACATGTGATTATTTCACAGATTTTGTATACTTTCATGGTGTACATGTTGCTGGTATCGTTCATTAAGAATCTCAATTCAATTATGAGGAACTTCATATGGAGTGGAAATTTTATGGAAAGGAAACTCATCACAACAAAGTGAACAAAATGTTGTATGCCTACCATGTTGGGAGGGATGTGAATCAAGAATATTAGCTATTTAAATCAAGTGTTGTAGGACATGTTTCTCTGTAACCTAATTCATAAAAAAATTTCCTCTTTGTATTTTTTATAAATAAGATTATTTCAAGACTTATTATAGGGAAGCGGGATTATCTGGATTCATCTATATGGCCTTGATTGCACTCTGTTTTTCAAAACATAATGTGGAAATCCAGTTGGGTGGTTAATGTGAAATCTTCACTTCAGTTCTGGAATGACAATTGGATTGGAATGCCTCTTATTTATATAATTAACACTGAGGAACATTGTATTGACATCGTTATCTCTATCAAGGAGCTTCATGAGAATCTCAGGGGCCTTTCGGAAGAGATTTCATTAATTATTAGTGATTATGATTTCATTAATTAGGACAACATGCTATTATGGGAAGGGTATTTGAGTGGTGTATTAGACTCTAAATATTTCTACAAGAATTAGTTGTAGGGTGATTACAAGTGGATAGGTTCTTTGAAAAAAAAGGTTACTCCCATCCAGATTTACACTATTATGGAGACTATTTAATAACAGGATCCCAATGGATGATAAAATTCAGAGGATTATGTTCTTTTTGTGATTAAGGTGTGTCTTTTTTCATCAGAACTGTGAGGATATTGATAATTTATTCCTATCATTCAATACTAATTCCTCCCTCTAGAAATCAGTTCTCAAAATATTCAAGATGATTCCCCCCAATGCTATTTCAATTCTGAAGTTTCTATATTCCCTGCTTAGATTATAACAGTCTAAGAAATGTAATGTTCTACTTTGGGTTGCTTGTGATGAAGTCATCCATTATGTTTGGAGGGCCCGAAATAACATTGTGTATCAACAGGTTTGGTTTCATGAAGGCACAACTCTCTCAGCCATCGTTGTGGACATTCAAACTGCCATCTCCAAGACCAATGAACACCGCGGTAACTTAGTAAGGTAGATCATGATACTTTGGTGGATAAAGGTTGTAGGTTACTCTTCTAATCCAAGGGTCACAATTAAGGTTAGTTGGTCTCCCCCATTCAATGGATAGATGAAATGTAATATAGATGGGGCCTCTCAAGGAAATCCAGGACCATCAGGTTTTAGGGTGATTTTCAAGGATTCCTAAGGTGATGTGGTGGAGTGTAGTTATGGTCCTTGAAGACATGTTACTGCCTTGGAAGATGAAATGATAGAGTTTATCAGAGCGGTTAATATGGTTTGCAAAATCATTTGAATAATATATGGTTTGAGTGTGATTCATCTATGCTCATATAGGAAATAAGGGTGAGTCAGAGCCAACTCTCATGGAAACTGGATGGTAAATGGATCAACTTCCTTGAAAGGATCGCCAAAATGAATTACTTGGTCATGAAAAATTTTCGGAAAGGGAATTATATTACATATGGTCTTTCCAATAAAGTTGTTTTAGAAGAAATAAGCATGCTATTGAATACTATTCCCAATGACTTGATGCCTCTTCTTGTTCATGATAAATGTAAAATAACCTCCTTCTATATTGGGTAACTCATTTATTTTTCAATATTAGATCCTCTGTTCTCATCTTTTTAAAAAAATTAGTATCATAGGGTTGGTTATATTCTATTATTCTTTATTTATGGAGAATTTTAATTGTGTGAAAGTAATGTTATTCTGGTTTTTGATGGAAATAATTATCATATATAGAAAGATATAATATTGTCTTATCTTATGTCTATTGAATATGATGTTCTTGAAGATGAAATAGATGGGTTTCCTCTTATTTATTTTAATACTCTTCTTACATATGTTGATAAGAATAATATGGAGAATGATGGAAGGAATAAGAATGAAATATTATCATCTCTTTCTGAAAGTGAATTCCTAATGGTGAAAGGTGTTTCCACATCTAATGGTATATGGGATAAATTGAAAAACATATTTGAAGTTAATAAAAAAGTGAAGAAGTAAAAACTTCAAATATGGTGATAGAAGTATGAATACTTGAATATGGGTGAGTAAAAATCTATTAGGGACTTCTTTTCCAGGGTAAATGAAATTGTGATTACTATCATATATCTTGGTGAAAAGTTAGATGATTCTATAGTTGTCAAAAATATTTTCAGAATCCTTATTGAAAATTTTGATGCAAAAGTTTCTTCATTAGATGATAGATATCCTGAAACATTATCTATTAATGATTTTTATAACACTCTCATTACATATAAAATGGGAATGGAGAAATCTATGAAAATAAAAACAAAGGTTGATAGAGAAATTTATTTCAAGACTGAAAAGAAAGAAAATTAAAAGAAGTTATTATTGAGGATGAAGCTGGAGAATCTGATTATGAAGATGAGGTATGTAAAAATCTTGATAATAGTTTATCCTTGTTTTCTAAAAATGTGAAAATAGGTATAGGGAAATAAAAAGGGAAACTTCCCTTGAAATGTTTTGAATGCGGATTCATTACAAACATTGCTTCCAATTTTCCTCAAAGAAATAAAGAAGAGGATAATTTTGAACTATAAATAAATCCAAGAATATTATGGAAGAAACAGAGAGACAAAGAAAAATTGAAATCTACAGGGAAAGAAAGAAATTTCTTCAAATACAAAAGAAGCAGTTTCTTTCCAAAGATGATGAAGAAGAAGATAATGGTGATGATTCTGAAAAATCAATTGAGTATGGTATTGAAAGTACTTTAATTGAAACATTAAATTATGAATAATTCAGAATCACTAGTTTTGAAGAAGAATAAACTCTACTTGAACATCATTTGAAATATGAGTTGAAATAATGTCTGATAAATATTAGAATACTTGAAAAGGAAAAAAAGAATAAATATGAATGTTTCTTAATAAGTAATCAATATTTTTTTCTCATGATAAAGTGAATATGGGAAAATAGATTGATTATTTGAAGAAATTACTTGATGATGAAAGTAATTGTAACGAGTAGCTAGAGGTGAAGTTGAAAGTAAGAGAAATAGAGTTGAAACTTGTACAAAAAAAACCTTTTAAGGAAGAAAAGAAAAATACAAGTTTCCAAAACTCTATTACTAAATTTGGTGAAAGTTCTTGTAATGATAAACTGAATAAGGTTCAACAAAATTTACCTTCAAAGGGTGAGAATAAAGATGAATTTTTTATTAAATGAAGAATGTTGGGAAAGTTATGTATATAGACAAGGCCAACAAAGTCAAGAATTTAGAATTCTCAATAAACCCTGATTCCAAAAATGTTTTGAAAAAATCTGAGTATAGAAACGTTTTAAATAGTTATAGTTACAATAAAGAAGAAAATAAAAGGAAGACTCTGATTGATAATCGAAAGGTTGGTGGATTTAAAAAGAAAGAGAAGAAGGTGGATGAGAAATGTATTCATAGTTTTAATAAATATAGAACTTTTAGGGAAAAATACTCCTTCTATGGATATTTCTAGTATTTTGGTGGATTCATATATATAAAAAATATGTGTTGGTTCCACAGAAAACATTACTATTATTCCACAGGTTATGGAAGGAAAAGGTTGAGGGGGAGTCAATTCCCTCAAAATATGAAGTCTTATAAGGTTTAGAAAGGTGGAGTAAAAATTAAAAATAGGTTCCAACCTTAGGAAGATATTTGTGAAATATGTGAACAACCTGGACAACTTGAAAAAGTATTTCTTGTTTTATTACTGGCACAATAAAAGATTTTGAACAATTCATAGAAGTTGAAGATGAATAATAAGAATGAAGAAGTAAAATCTATTGTTATTGAAATTTCATTGAAAGTTATAAAAGGTGAACAACATTGGATTCTTGATAGTGGGTGTTCTTATCATAAGATAGGATATTTTAAATTGTTGAATAATGTGAAATATTTTAAAGAATATATAGTGACATTTGGAAATAATGAATCCCTGAGAATAAAAGGTGTTGGATAAGCCGTCATTGGAAAAGAAAAGTTTAAATCTAGGAAAGAATTATATTTTGATGGGATGAAACACAATCTTCTACATGTTTCATAATTGTGTGATGAGGGTAAAAATTTATCTTCAGAAAAGATGGGTTTGTTTTGAAAAATGAAAAATATGGGAAAATAGTTATAAGAGGCCAACATACAAAAGGAAATTTGTTTCGGATTTTTGAAATAAAAAATTCTTTTTACATGATTATGGTGGAAGAAAATAAATTATGGAATAAAAGGATGAGACACATGTGTCAAAGAAACATAATAAAGTTATCTATAAAATATAGTGTTAGAAACATTCCAAATTTTCCAAGAAGAAGAGATTAGTGTTGTACTATTTTTCAGAAAGGAAAAATTACAAATGATGTGCATAATAAAGTTGAGATTTTTTCAAAACAACCCCTAGAGCTGATTCATTTTGATATCTTTGGGATAATAATAAAATAGTCAGAAAATTTAGATAAGTAATTCATCACCTTCTTTGACGACTGTAATCATATTACATGTGTTATGTTTATGAAACAGAATTCAGATGCTTTGAAAATGTTTAAAAGTCTTAGAAGGGATGTTGAGAAATAATGTGAGTATTTAGTAAAGAATTTGAGATTAGATAATGGTGGTGAATATATAAGTGAATAATTTTAATGTTATCTGGAGAAGCATAGAATTTTTCATGAGTATAGTTTCCTAGACACTCCTCAACAAAATGGATTTTCTAAAATAAAGAATATATGTTTTGGTGGAAATGGGAAGAACCATGTTACTTTTGGAGGCAAGCCATGAAGACTTCTGTTTATATTTAGAACCATTGTTTCTATAGGACAAATTTAGATATGACTCAATATGAATTATTTTATGGAAAAACTCTAAGTTTAAAAAACTTTAAAGTTTTCAGGAGTCCATGTATTATAAAGAAGAAATGTAGAAACTATATAAAGTTTTAATAGAAAGTCAAATATGGATGATTTTTGTCTAGGCTCTAGAAGGAAGAGGATATAGATTATTCAACAAAGAGACAAAAATAATTGTTGATTCTATTGATGTGAAATTAATTGAAATACATGAGAAGGAAAAACATATCTAAACAAAAAGGAAGTTGAGAAAGTTGAAGAAAACAATATTGATAAGGATACAAACAATTGTATTCCTACTGAAGAAGAAGAATCAGACTCAACCATTTTTAGTGATGACGAAGATGCTAAAAAATATCATCCTAGGAAAAGGAAGCAACTAGAATCTTAGAATATAATTGGTGATCAACATCAAAAGGTTCAAACAAGAAGAATTGAAAATGATATCACACACACTTCTTTATATTCAAAAGTGGACCCAAATGATGTGAAAGAATATTTTGAGCATCCAAAATGGGTTCAGGCCATGAATTAAGTGTTGTATCAAATTTAAAATAATGATACATGGGAAATCGTACCCAAGAAAAAAGAAAAAACATTATTGGCACAAAGTGGGATCTCTAGAACAAGTTGAATGGAGAAGGGGAATTAATGATAAACAAAGAAATATTTTTGTAAAAATAGTATTAATAAATTAAGGGTATTGATTTTAATGAAATATTTGATCAGGTGGAAAGGCTTGAAATAATCAGAATATTTATTTCTATTGCAACACAATGAGACTACAAGATATTTCAAATTAATGTTAAATCTACATTCTTGAATGGTGATCTTGAAGAAAAATTTTATATTGAACAACCTTTTGGATTTATTATTGGGAAAGATGAAAGTTATGCGTGATGATTGAAAAAGGATTTTAATGGCCTAAAATAAGATACAAGGGAATGGTATTCCAAATTGGACACTTTCTTAAGGAATATTAATTTCACAACGTAAGAGTGGATAATAATCTCTATATCAGGGAAAGTCAACAAAATTTTCTCATTGTGATTTTTTATATTGATGAAATTATTTTTATTGGGAATGATGAAGGAAGTTTTGAATGGTTTTCTAAAGAAATGAAAAATCTATTTGAAATGTCCATAATGGGAGAAATTAAATACTTTATTGGGTTAAAAATATAGAAAGGAAGGACACCGTTTTTATTTATCAAGAAAAGTATGCTAAGGTACTTCTTAAGAGGTTTGGCATTGAAAATTGAAAAACCAGTTGCCACACCAATATCCATGGGATTTTTTTTTCTAAATATAGAGAAGGAAAATAAGTTGATCAAAAATAATTTCAAAAGTTGATTAGATGTTTTTTGTATTTGATTGCCTCAAGACCCAAAATTTTTTATATTGTTACCTTATGTGAAAGATTTCAGAGATCTAAAAAAGAATCACATTTACTTACTGGAAAAAAAATTATCATATAAACCAAAGGCACAAAAGAATTCAAAATCAGGTATGGAAGCTCATATAGTATTGGATTTTTTGGGTATTCATATGATAATTGGGTAGGAAATGTGGATGATAGAAGATCGACATATAGTGGAGTATTCTTTCTGGGAAAGAATTTTGTTAGTTAGAATTCAAATAAATAGAATTTAGTAACTCTCAGTATGGCTGAAGCTAAGAATTTTACTTTCACTCAATCCACTACTCAACTTATATGGATGAAAAATCTATTGGAATATTTACTTTTTGAAGTGAAGTTACCCTTGATCTTGGGTTGTAAAAATCAAAGTGCAATCAATATCACTTGAAATCCTATTCAACATTCTCAATCAAAACATATTGATATCTAATATCATTTAATAAAAGAGAATGTGGAGAAGAATGAATTGATTCTAGAGTATATTCCAACATCATAACAAGTTGTTGACATATTCACAAAACCTTTACAGAAGGAATCATTTTTTAAATTGAGGTTGAACATGGGTGTCTATTCTTTATCTCTTCAAGGTATAGGTATGTGTGTCTATAACCTCTATCACATTACCTTTGGATAGTGTTGTCAAGGGGGATAATTAATTATTTCATTAGTCTATCCATTTTATGCATGTAAAAATGGGGAGTTATGGGTAAGCTTTGAATTTAGCATTGTTTTGTGAATGACCTATTATAATTGATTATTGGAGTGGTTATAGGAATAATTTTTTTTGTATTCTTGGGAGGATAAAGAAGAGTTGAGGAAGGTAAAATAAAAAGTTTTTCACAATAACTACTTTTTGACATCATTTTTTGTTTCTATCAATGATTATTGTTTCCTAAAACTAGTTAGCTCATGTAGGCTTAGAATTGTTGATAAGAAATCCATTTCTTAAGGATACAAAGTTCAGTGATTTATGAAACTTGGTTGAAAAAAAATCCAAAGGGGGAGATTGTTATGAACAAGATTACGAAGAAGGTATTTTTTAAGGGTTTGATTTTGTTGTAAAGGAAAGTTTTTGAAGAAATGAAATCACCTCCCTTTGTATTTGACGAAAATTTCATTGATGGTTGTTTTTAAAAGAATCATACACAACGTGGGTCCAGAATTGGAGAAGATCATAATGAGGAATTGATCGTTATCTGGAAAGAGAGAATTGGTCACATGGGGAATGTATCTTGTTGGAAGTAAATGGTTATCAGATTCACTCTGGATCCGCTATGAAATAAGTGATCATATTGGAGTATACATGATTACGATTAATTAAATGTGAAAAATCTTTGATAATTTTTAATTCTTATAAATCATAAGTTAATTGGATTACTTATAATGAAAGATTTATTGAAGAAAAGTAAAATAAAGGTTCTTAATCATACCCAGATTTATCGTATCTAGGTGGAAGAAAAGAAATAGATACTACCGATCAAAAAAGAATCGTACCCAGAATGATCATACCCAGGAAACCATACTTAGAAAGATGGTACTATGGAGAATAATATAAAAGTTGTTAAGGAAATAATGAAGCTGGAAATATTGAAAAGGTAAGATACATTCCAATTGAAGTATGATGATATTGAAGTTGTTCTCAAATGAATTTAAAGTCATGATACATGCATAAGTTTTTGAATGAAGTAAGTTTCTGAATATGGGATAAGTCTGATGAAAATTTTTATCACAAAAAAAATTCAACAATGTAGTAAATCATTAAAAAAGGGTTGAATTACTTTGTAGGTTTCAGTTGGTTCAAGATCCCTTATATCAGAGTTAAATTGTTTTATATTTCCACCTATTTCAAGAGAAGAAGTGAAGAAGTAAAAGTGGTTTAAAAGCGGATATTGATGAATGAATTGTCAAAATGGATCTTTAAATTCAAAAGAATAATTGTATTAAACATTCATAGTGGTATCCATTTCATCATATATGTTCAATTGATACAGAGCTTTGTATTTAAGAAATAATATTTAGAAATTCAGAATCATGAATTGAAATTGTACTAGTAATTAAAATGTAAGTCTAAAGAATAAGTAAATATTGTAGAAGAATCGAGAAGTTTCGATAAGAGTTTACAAAGTAAAAATACACCCAATATTTTAGGGAAAATTGAGATTAGGGTGAATTTGATTAAATTGGAAAATTTTGGGATTCCTACAAAAGCCACTCGAGCCTATAAAAGGGAAAAAATACATTGTAATTTTTTAATGACTGATATACTGTTCACCATAGAAGAGAGAAAATCTTCATGTTTTTAGAGATAAGATTTTTTTTCATATTCACATATGTTGAAGAAGTTTTGATAGAGTAGTGAAAGAGAAGAGATAAGGTCGCAATGTTGTATTCATCTGGTCATCGTACTCAGTGATTATCGTACCCAGCTGATTACCGTATTCATCTTTTCAATTGTATTCAACTAATCGTCAGATTGGGCTGGATAATTGGATTTGGATTTTTGTACTAAGATTTTTGAACTAAGGAATAATTTTATAGGGAGAATCATATTGTGATTTCTGTACTCATAATTGAAGTGGTGCCAATTCATCTCTACCATATTATGTCAAAGTTATATTTTTCATACTGGGGAAAATCATACCAGGAAAAATCATATTTGGGAGAATCATACTCGAGGGAACCAGAATGAAAAAATCATGACGTGTTTTCCTTAAAAAATTCTAGGAAGTTCTTACCATATTTTGGGTAAGAAATTGAAGAAGTGTTTTCAATTGAATATATTTGTGGAATTGAAAAGAAGTACAAGAAACATGCATTATTACACAAACATTGTATTAAATTATTTGTACTAAAAGGGTGCACAAGTACTTTTGGATTTTCTTTAAAGTGCTACATGAGTGAAAGGGTATATCATACTCATTGTAATAAAAGGATTTTTTTTCTAATGGATTGTGTGATATTAGATCATTTTCATACCATACCAAGGACGTAGCTATTCTTATTGAATAGTAAACATCGTAAATACTTGTGTTCCTATGGATGTGTGTTTGAATTTTTTTCAACAAAGAATATAATATTTAATAGGGGAAAAGGTTGTTTCAATTGAAAAGAAACATAAAATAAAAATTATCACTGATTCACCACTCCCCCTCGTAGTGATACAATCATCCTCACTGGTTACTTAAAGATGTAGAGAGGCTTCCCATACCCCTAGTGTTGACTATGCCAATCGTAGGCTAGAACTGATTATTCGATGTGTTCCGGAGGTGTAGATAGATGAAGGGTCCACATCAGTCCTATGGGGATATTTTATTTTTATAGATGAAACCATACCATGTCATCCTTAACATCGACCGATTGTATTCCACAGGCATTTTTAGTGACTGCTTCTGAAGGAGTGTAATGTTTTCAGATGTATATGGCCAACATGTGGTTTTCTTCAATAAGCATAGTTATTAGGTGCGTAGTTGTCATTTGAAGCCCCTTATTTCATTTTTGGATGATGTTTCAGTGGAATCAATAGACATTGGGATGGTAGAGGTTCCCAAGTTTATTAGGGAGTTCCTAGAAGTTTTTTCCGAGGAGGTTGTGACGTTACCCCCTCAACATGATGTTGATTTTGTGATAGAATTACAGTTTGATTCTTCTTCAATTTTGATAGATCCTAAATGGATGGAACCTTCTAAGTTGTGGATTTTGATAGATTATCTAAGGTAGATGGGTTTTATCCAGCCTAGTGTGTTACCCTAGGGTGATCCAGTTTTGTTTACAAGGAAGAAATTTGGTAGTCTGAGGCTATGCATAAACTATCAGAGGTTGAATCAGGGGATGGTAAAAAACCATTATCCTATTACAAGGAAAGATGATCCTTTTGATCAGATTAGAGGAACGGATTGTTTTTCTAGGATCGATCTGCGATCTGGTTATCAGCAGTTGAGGGTGGAGGAGGGTGATTTCATAAAGACTTCCTTCAGATGCAGGTATGGGAACTTTGAGTTTGTATTCATTATATTAGGTGTTACAAACTCACCCACCATGTTCATGGGGATTTTTACCTCTATTTTACATGAGTTACTAGACCAATTCATCATCATATTCATAATTATATCTTAATCTACATGAAGTTATAGGAGGACCATGTCGATCATCTCAGAACTGTCTTTCATGTTCTTCGACATCACCAGCTTTATGGAAAGTTTTCCAAGTGTATATTTTGGACATAAGAATTAAATTTCCTCATAAATTTTGTGTCTCAATAGGGCATGTTAGTAGAACCATTAAATTTTGGAGTAGTTTTTTTCTTGGGAACCACCTAAGAACGTGGAAGAGGTTTACAATTTCCTTGGTCTTCTAGGCTATTATTGGAGGTTTGTTTCTGATTTATCTCAATTTTCAGCACCATTTATATCTTTTACTTGGAAATAAAAAACCTTTGTGTGGATTGATCAGTTACATGAAGTGTTTGGTTACCTAAAGGATAAGTTAGTCAGTGCTCCAGTGCTTCAGCAATAAGAGAAGGGTGTGTTTTTTGAAGTTTTTTGTGATACTTCCCATCAGGGATTGGGATTTATGCTATCTAATAAATAGACAATTATCACTTATGTGTCTAGGAATTTATATCACCATAATATTAACTATGGAATCCATGATCTGTAGTTATAATCGACTGTGTTTATGTTGAAGTTTTGAAAATATTACCTTATTGGGGAGCACTTTTTTGTCTTTATAGATCACAAAAGCATCAGGTATGTCTTTTACTAGTGTGATATAAACATATTATAGTGGAGGTGGATGATGTTTCTTTAGGATTATGATTTTTATATCTCATAAACCTCAAAAAAGTGTAATTTTGTCACTGTCATTTTGATCAAGAAGTTGTGGAAAGGTGTTTTTCGAGAGTATAAGGATTATTGTAGACAAATAGAGGAGTTGGAAGAATTCCAAATAGACACAGGAGTAGATGGTGGTAGAGTATGCTTTTTAGATGAATATTTAGTTTTATACGATGTAGTAGGTGGATGATTCTTAGTGGGGGGACTTTGAGGTAGAGGTGATGCACAATCGTGTTGGCCATGGTGATTCTCTAGAGGAATGGTCAAAGGATGGACATAACTGAATATTGTTTCATGGAAGCTTCTTTGTTACTATTGTAATGAATGATAGAGTCCTTCATGAGTTTCATAACTCACCCTTGGTAGTACATCCTAGAGTTTCTAAGATGTATCATGGTTTGAGGTTGTAGTTTTTCTAGCTCGGGGTGAAATGAGAAGTGGTGGAGTTTGAGGAAAAGTGATTGGTTTTACAGTAAGTAAAGTCTGAGCATCATTTTCCTATTGGTTTTTTTCATCCATTGGATATTACTGAGTGTAAATGGGATACAATATCGATGGATTTTATCACAGGGTTACCTAGATCTCATGAAAGTTTTAATGCTATTTGGGAGGTCATGGATTGGTTTACGAAATCGACTCACTTCTTAGCGATCAAGGATTCAGACATAGTGGATGATTTGACTAGGAGGTATGTGTATGAGTTTGTGTGGTTTTATAGATTTTATAGGTCCATTATATCAGATTGAGATGCATTTTTTACCTCATGAGTCTGGAAGGGATTGCAACATTTTTTTTGCACTCAGTTACACCTCATAACTGCTTTCCAGACTCAGACAGATGGGAAAATAGAATGGACTATATAAATCTTTGAGGATATGCTGAAAGCATGAATCTTGGACTTTAGTGGATCTTGGGTGAGAAACCTTACTTTGTTAATGTTTTATTATAATAATAGCCATCACTCTTCTATTAATATGCCTTCGTTAGAAGATTTTTATGGAAGACTATATCATTCTCCATTATGCTAGATGGAAGTTGGGGAGAAATCCATTCTTGGTCATGATGTGGTGTAGATCATGACAAAGAATGTTCATCTCAATCATGAGAGGATAAAGGTATAACATGATTAGAATAAGTCTTATACTGGTTTTTAGTGGATTCCCTTAGAGTTCTAGGTTAGAGACCATGTGTTCTTGAAGGTTTCCCCTTGACATGGGTAGTGGAGGTTTGACAGAGGGAGTAAGCTTTCTCCCTGGTTTGTTGGGCCCTTTGAGGTGTTGGGGTGAGTTGGTGAGGTGGTGTATTTTTTGGAATTTCCACTGTGGTTGGAGTGGATCCACGTTATATTTTACATCTATCAGCTTTATGAGTATCTTCATGATGAATCCCGTGTCCTTGATTGAGGATATTTAGATATCAAGGATGACTAATTTTTTTTGGATTATCCAATAAAGATCTAGGATCTTAAAGAGAATGTGTTGTGTGGAGTAAGCATTTCTTTGTTTTTTGTGTTGTGGAGGCATTAAGAGTGATAAAAATAAATGCTTTCATAGTACCCATAGTTTTTTTGACTTTTTATTTTCTTTATTCTACTTTGTAATGTGATGTTCGAACATTATTTTAATAGATTAGCTATTTTTTTGGTATGATGTGTGAGAATGTCATAAATATAAAAAATGGAAAACCTGATTCCTAATTGAGACACATTAACTGTGATGCGATTGAACCCATATAGGAAATTCAATATGACCCAGAGTGGATAATATTTTGATATGGAAGATGAAATTCCATGATTTGTGTGTTTGAGATGGTGTAGTTCATTAGTTGTAACAGTTGTTGGTTTGGGTTGTGTAGAGGTTGATATTTTTGGGCCGTGGTTGTATGGTAGTATGTTTGTGTGAGAGGAGGTGTATTTTGGTTGTGAAATGTGTTTTTTATCCATTTGGGTTGGTGTGTTTATCCCATGGTAGCATTTGTGGTGTGGAGAGACTCTTGAGAGGTATCTCGCAGGTGGTTATTCAGACCCCTCTTTATGTTTGGTTTGGATTTAATTTTTAGGGAGAGAATCATTTTAGATTTATCTAATGTACTGTTTTGTGCCCTCTCAGTCTGTTACTTATCTATTTTTGGTTGTAGGAGGTGTTTGGGTAAGGTTTTGGGAGTTTTTAGTTGAAGCAGGAGGTGCAACAGAACTACTGTAGGAAATACACGTAGTGTAAGTATATTACATGATGTGAATGTTGGTTTCACATATTTTCCAAGGATGGTAATGACATGTAGTTTTTTGGGGTTAATTAATAAAAAGGTGATTCATTTTTCAGTGGAACTATCGAGATTACATGATGTGAAAGGGGATTACAAGTTATGTAATTCTCTGATGCTATGTAATTTTAAGGGTTTTAGCTGCTTGGGTTTTACCCAAACCCTGTTACCAGTGGCTATTCTCTCATCGTGAGCATCAAATTAGCTTCTCCTTCAAGATTTGGATATTCCTTTTAATGGGTATCAATCCTCAAGCTTCTGTTTTTGATCCTTGGTGAGTTCTCCTTTTCTTCTCTTGCATTCCCTTCCGTTCTTTTTTGGGGTGTTGCTGCGGTGGTGCAATTTGGTTTGGGTTGTGTGTTTGGGATATGTCTTGATGGTATTTTGGTGGAGTATAGGTTGATCCATGGTTCCTCATGGTGAAATTTTGGTTTACAAGAATTCTTCTTTGTCCTGTAGTGCACCAAGAGTTGGAAAGCATCTTTGAGGCAGGATTTACCTCATTTCTCTTTATTGTGTATCAAGCAGGAGGGGTTTTATTTTTTTAAATATGGGTTATGGTTTTATTAGCTTAATTAAAGATAAAAAACTGTTTGATTTTAAATTTAAGGATAAAATGGTTCGTTTCGCATTATTTTATAGTTTTGATACTATATTGTGATATTGTGGATTGTACGGTCTTGATGCTCCGCTGAAAATTGTGGCCATTGGAGGCTTTGTTTGTACTGAATACTTCTATCATGACTTTTTTGACTATTACGATTATTGTGATATCACCCTAAATGGAAATTAGTTAATTAGTTATATTAGGATAATAGAATTGTTTCCCTATGATTTTTGACTTGTGTTATAACTGCCCAAAGAAATAAAGTGGACTGTGATAAAATACCCTTTGTAAATATGAAAAATGATCTTGATGTGATGTGATGTATGTGGTCATGTTTGTTGGAAAATGATGTGTGGTTGGGGCTTGTGGGGTTGATGGTTGTTTGGGACATGATTTTAGGGTGCTGAGGTGGTGTTTTTTTGGCCATGCTTGTGGGGCGACAAGGTGAGATTGTTTGGGATGACTAGTTTCTTGTGATATATGGTTTCTTTCTAATAGATTCTTGAGTAGTGATGGAATAAATGAATGTTTAATAATTTTTAAAATGGAATGATTTGGTTTCAATAATGTGATGGAAATGTTTTCAGGGAAAATTAAATGATGGGTTGTGTGGAAAAATGTGGTTTACACTAAATAATAAAATGAATGGGTGTTAAACATGGAGGAAATGTGAAGATATATTAGATTATCAGTGATATTTAACTTTTGATATGAGTATTTTAGATACTAATAAATTAATTTACAGGTGGTAGAAAAGGTGAAAGTGTTGTGAGTTGGTTAGTTTTTCTGAGAACCCATAGATTGGGCTTTATTGTTTGATTCTATATATATACTTGTATTTTCCTTGTGATTTATATACATTCCCTACACATGATGAGAACTATGTGCCAAAAACCTGCATAGTCACACATGGTTGGGGATGACTTTCCCAATATCCTGGTGAAAGGATGGATGGATAGCCACCCGCTCTTCCCTGCTCCCTCTTCTAGAAGATAATGGCCCATGTGTCTTCGGGAACGTTGTGATGTGTGGTCCCAAGTGTCTTCATGATGGGATGTGATATGTGTCCCAAGTTTCTTTGGAATGATATGTGATATGTGTCCTAGTTTTCTTCAGGATGAGATGTGTTGTGACATCCTAGGTGTGTGTAGGTGGGATGAGATGTGTTGTGATAGCCCAAGTGTGTGTGGGATGGATAGAAGTGTTGTGAGGGACATGTGTGTGAGGGAGAGATGTGTTGTGAGGAACATGTGTGTTCTAGTAGGATGTGCTGATAGGGACAGGTGTGTGTGGGTGGGATTTGATGTGTTATATTCGGAAGAGGTGGGAGCGCAAGGATGTTTTCTGTTTGGGTGTGAGAGTGGCCAATCAGTGGGAAAGTTGTTTGGGGTACCCTATCATTGATTTTGATTACCTTATATTATATTAATTTATGTGCATTACTTGGTGAGCATGTCTTGGTGAGTTTGGGATGGTTAGTATGCATGTTTTGGTGTCATTTGGTTTTGTTTTTTTTCTCACATGTTCATTAGTTTTCTTTTTTACATGTAAACAAGAGACTTTGGTTTTCCTTCTGAGTATACTTGTATGTTCATCCTATGTATATTAAAAAATTCTTAGGTTTCTAGGAGGATTTCATGGACCATGCTAGACCTTACTCACTCAGATCCTTGATAGTTGTTGTGTCTCTTCTTGATCTTTACTTTGGGTATTTACTTTGGAGACTTTTATCTGCATCAGTTCTATTTATACATGCATGTGGTATGGTTTGGGTTTGTCTTTTATATCATGTCTTGGTGTTGTTGAGGATGATTCATTATAACTCCTGATATTTTTTTATTATAAAGGTTAATTCGTCCTATATTGTGAGATCTGTACACCCTTGGTGCTAGTCTCCAACCTAGGGCCTATTGGGGGTGGGACTCAGGGCTCATTATTGTTGGAACCAAGGCTGGTCATTACTGAAAATGGGAGTTTTGTTTGTTTTTGTTGTCAATCCTCACTGGGTTGATCAATGTTTGTGTTTTTTGTTTTTAATCCTTCAATGGAAGATAAGATAGTTTAAAAGGAAAGATATCTTATAGTTCAAGAAGTCAACAATATTGAAGGTGGCATAGTTTCCTAGTGTTTACCAATTTTTTGGGTAAAAACATTAGAATATGGCAACAAATGTTTTTGGAAAAGGGTGTTGTGTGTAAGATTGACGGGTGATTGAAAACTTGTTCACAAGGCTTGATTTGGGATTAGTACATCAAAATATGGCAAATGAAAAAAGTGCGTGCAATATTTAAATGTGCATGAAAGATGAGGTTGTGTGGAAGGATATTACGCACCCAATGCAACGTCAAAAGGGGTTTTGTGTGATCGAAAAGAAACTTATGCACACCGATGAAGAAGTGTTAGAAACTTGCATGTAGGGACGTTCAGGACTATAAATAGGTGGCTATGCCCATGTAAGACTTAAGAATTTAACAATGAAGATCTAATTTCTCTACCGCATGAATGATTTCTACATGAAAGATTTACAGAGATTTATTCTTACACGCAAGATGTTCCTTTAGTCTAAAACGACCAAGTGAACTCGATGGTATAGTTGCAAAAAATATCAGGGGTGCACAAAAGTCACTTTGCAAATAAAATCTCAAATCTTTCACGCAAACAGAAAATCTTGTGCACAAAAAGCAGATGCCACACACAAATGCAGTGTTGAGCTTCTAACTATCTTTTGATATCCGATTTGTTCAATCATTTCTTCCAAGTGCATCCTTTTAGGAATTTGATGCAAATAGTGTCTCGTGTTGTACATTAAAAAAGTATTCAATACCAATCTTTTGAATAGACATTCATGTTAATAAAATGAGTAATACTTTTTCCAATGTAGTGAGCAAAGGGGAGTTGACAGAAGTAATCCAAGGAACACAGTGAGCTCTCCCTGAACCTTTGTAAAGGCAGTGTGCCTGGAACAGAGTGACTACATAAAATATTTGTATACCAAAACTTGTAAATATTAGTGGATTTTGGTTTGACTGAAAACCTATTGGAATATGATCCTTGGACTAGACCTTTGCGGTGAACCAAGTAAAAATTACTACGTCATCTCTTTGCATGTGATAGTTTGCGTTCTACCGTTTCACATCAGAGAGGTTAAATAGTTTCCTAACAATGTGGGAACAATATCTATCAGGTTAAAAGAAAAATTTGACACCCTAATTCACCCCTTCCCTCTCAAAGTGTTTCGGGGTCCTTTAAGTGGTATTATAGATGAGGTTTTTGGTGTTAAATCTGTCCCTTCTTTGCTGTGATGGAGAATTCAGTAAATGTTAGGGGAGTGACTCTATTTGATAGAAGTAACTTTCTGATATGAAATAATAGGATGAGATATCTTCTAATATCTATTTTAATTGAATTTGTTTTTCAATAATTCAATGAATAAATTTAATTGATCCAACATGGTCGTCTATGACTGATACACAAGAAGATGCTTGATGCAAATTCTAAAACACAGAATTCTCTCATTGCGACATGTTCTGATCAGATTAATCTGAAAGTGATGAACTGTACTTCAAAAAAATTCTATGTGGGAAAAATTTAAGAGTATATATGTAGGAGACAACAAAGTGAATGAGGCTGAACTCCAAGTCCATCACAACAGGTTTGATGATCTGAAGATGAATCCTGATGAGAATGCAGATTTCTTCTTCAATCGTATTACTGAAGTTGTAGGATAAATTCGAGGGATTGGGGAAGAAATCAAAGACATTGATATTGTGAAGAAAATTTTGAGAAGGATTCCACCATTATACAACCCAAAAGTCTCATCTCTTGAGTAAATGGATCTATCTAAACTTTCTCTAGATGATCTGCTAAGTAGTCTGGTGGCATATGAAATGAGAGTAAATCCAAGAGATGTGACGACACATGTCAGTAATGAAATGGAATTCAAATCCATGGAAAAAATAGAAATTTTAGGAGATAATGTTGATGAAGATAATTATTAAGGAGAATTTTTTTCTGTCATTTCCAAGAAATTCAAAAATTGAAAAGGAAAAATCGAAGGTAAGTTACCTCTAGCTTGTTTTTGTTGTGGAAGAGTTAGGCACATTGCCTCTCAGTGCACAAGAAACATTGATGATGAATAAAGTGAATCTAGAGAAATGAAAAAGACTGAGAAAATGTTTTTTTCAAAAAGGGAGACTTCAAGTATGGTAAAAAATTATAGAGAAAGAGTTTTTCTATCAAGAATATGACGAGGATAGTGAATAATTCAAGGAAGAAGAACCAGAATTTAAATATGGAACTCGTTCATCAATGATGGATACCATTGATAAGACATAACCTTCAAGAGATAAATCTAGAGATATTCAGTTGAACACTGATGTTGATCTCAAGTTGGAACTTAAATATTATTTTAGTAATATTGAGAATCAATTAAATAGATTCAAAAATTGGAGAGAAATTGTGGAAGAATCGGCATAATATGTATATCATCTTGAAGTTGAAATTGAAAAACTAGAAGAAGTAGTGAAAGTACAGTCAAGAACCCTTTAAAGAATAGAAGATGTGGTGGAACTAAAGATGATAATTGAATAATAGGAAAATTTCATCAATAAACTCACCTCCAGACTACAATAGAAGTACAATACTATCGAGGGTCTTGAAGAAGAAGTTGTTACTATTAAGAGTAAACATGAAAAAGAATCAATTTAAAAAGAAACAAAGAAGAAAATATAGTTTGTAAGATTCTCAGATAATGAATTTTTAGAGAGAGATAAATGTGGTTATTATGGAGTTGGAAAGATTTTGAGTGATCAAATACCCACATACATGTGAAATAGAGTAATCAGCTGTGATGCTGGAACATATAATGCTCCAAATAAAGTTTTCTAGAATAATGGAAAGATGTAATTTTTTCATGTTGAGAAGTAAATTAAAGTACTGAAAAAGAAATCCTCAATTAAATTTGAAAGAATAAATGAAAACCAACCTCAGGTATCCATTAATGATAGGCGAACAAAAAATTTTCTAAGGAAGGAGACATGAGGAGGAATCGAAATAAGAAGACATTTCCACTCATAAAATGTCAATTATGTGGCTATCTGGAACCTACCATGTCATATTATAAAGAGGCAAGGATACATTGGAATGTAGAAGAGATAGGATCTCAACAAAGGAGAAAAAATTCATATGTTACTTTTATAGAAGAAATAATTTCTACAGATATTGTTTTCATTGTTCTAACTTTTTCAATAAATCTATATATTGCAGGAAGTGGAATTATAGGAGAACTTCATACAATTCTTAGATATTGGTCAATACTCGACAACAAAATGGTGTGACTATTTAAAATAGCTTTTCTCCTTTGGAAGAAGATTACGAATTTTAAGAACCCATGCACGTGGAAAAGAGATTTGAAAGGCCATCCCTATCCTCCACCCATTCTAATATTTCGTGGAAGGAAAGGAGGAAAAATGAAAAATCAAGCCTTGTAGAAGTAGATCTAAAATATATAAAGAATAGCAGCATGTAGACTCTTGATAATGGGGTATCATCCCATATTATGGGAAATAAAAACTTATTAATGAATGTTAAGAAAAAAGTTTATGGAACAGTAAGGTTTGGTAATGATAGTGATTTAAAGATCAAAGGTTATGGAAGTACTGAACTGGACAATGGAGAGATAAAGAAAACTAAAGTTCTTTACATGGATGGGTTACATCATAATATCCAAAGTGAAAGTCAACTCTGTGATGTAGTACTTATAGAGACTTTCAATAAAAAAGGAAGCACTATAAAGGTAACAACATAGAATTATCTATGGAAAGGCCATAGAACAGATGGAACCTTATATCAGGTTGACAATAAAGAAAAAAATTTCTACATGATAGTTGAAGAAGAAAACAAATTGTGGAATCAAAGATTGGGGAACATTAATCAACGAGAAATGAAAATATATCTAATCTGAATATTGTCATGGATATTCCAAATCTGAAGCATTAATTGGAGAAGACTTGTGATGCTTGCATGCGAGGAATGTTGGTGTGTAGTTCATATCATCAAAAGAAGAAAAGGACATTAAATATTCTTGATCTTATGCATACAGGCATTTTTGTCTTGATAAATGTTGTCAAAACTCATGGATAAAGGTACTTTGTCCTCTTCATAGATGATTATAGTAGAATGAAATGTGTAATGGTTATTCACAGAAAATGGTAATTGATTGATTTCATGAAAACTTATTGATGAATTGCTGAGAATGATAATGGATGGACAATCAAAGTTATGTAATATAAAATGGAGGAGAATATACATCCATTGAGTTCAAAAATTACCTAGAGAAACATGGAATTCAACATCAAGTGGATTATGTGAGAACCCCATAGAAAAATGGATTTGTTGAGTGCTGGAATCGACAGGTTAATAGTATGGAAAAAACTATGATGATTGAGAATTTTATCTCTTTCCAATATCAGAAAGAGGCTATTCAAGATGTGGTATATATTCAAAATCAAAAAGGGCTTTATATGGGTAAAATTAAGACACCATATGAGTTGTGGCATGGAAGGAATCCATCTTTGAAGTATTTCAATGTTTTTAGAAGTAAATGATTTATCAAAAACAAAGAAGGAAACCAATGAAAGTATGGTTATATGGTGGATGCAAGAATATTCCTCAGATATTCAATGAAAAGAAAAGCTTCCAATTTTTTCAATAAGCACCTTGGATTTTTTTGGAAAGTAGTGATTTTAAGATAATTGAAGAGAGGACTTCAAATACCACGAGGGGATCTTATGCTGATGTTATTGAATATGTAAAAGACAGTGGACATGGAATGGATTCAAATGTGGAAGTAGAAGGAGCGCAAGGTGGTCAAAGGTCACCACATGATGTGGATTCAGAGGAAGAATTAGAAGATGAAATTGTGGCAGAAGAAAATTATTCTGAACCTCCTAGAATAAATCGAAGAGCAGAAATTGATAAATCTAACATCATTGAGGATAGTAATGCACCCAAAAAGACCAAGATAATGAGAAATAATTCACAATATTCCTTTACATCAGTCATGGGACTATCCTATTTTGAATAATATGAAAAGGATGAATCATAGATTAAAGACATGAATGTAGAATTTGACCAGATCAATAAGAACCAAACATGGGATCTAGTCAAGAGACTTGAGGGTCACAATGTGATTTGTAAGAAGTGGATCTATAAGAAAAAATACAATGATCATGGTAATATGATCCAAAATAAGGTGTGACTGGTGTGTAAAGGATATGCACATATTGAAGTCATCGATGTGGAAAAATCATTTTCTCCGATGGCTAGGATGGAGGAAATCGGGCTATTTCTTGCCATAGTGATCAAAAGATGGTATAAATTATATCAAATTTATGTCAAGAAAACATTCTTAAATGGTTCCATTGAGTAAGAAGTCTACATAGAACAAAAAATGGTTTTTCTACTTGGTAATGATGAAATTAAGGTTTATAGACTGAAGAAGGAACATTATGGGCTAAATTAAGCACCACAAGCATGGTACTCTTGGATCGACTATTATTTAAAGAAAATTGAATTTAAAATAGGAGGTGTGGATCATGATATCTACATAAAGAATTATCCAAAATATCAGTTCATGGTGTTGGTGTACATTGATGACATTATTTTTAGTAGAAGCAGGTAGGTATCAGTGGATGCATTTTTCAATAATATGAAATCAAAATTTGAAATATCTATGATTGGTGAACTCACATATTTCTTGGGGTTTCAAGTGATTCATAAGAAGGATTACACTTTCATTTCTCAAGAAAAGTATTTAAGATAGTTTCTAAAGAAGATTAATATGCACGAAGCGAAACCAATTCTGACTTCAATTACGATTGGAAAGAAACTTGGAAAACATGAGGATGGGAGTTTTGCAGATCCCACTATGTATAGTAGAATCATTGGAATCCTGTTATACTTAACTGAAAAATGGATAGATATTATGTTTTCAACATTATTGGTGTCCCATTTTCAGAGTAATCTAACGGAAGAACATATGATGATAATAAAAAGAATCATGATGTAAATTCTAGGTACTCATAATTATGGGTTACACATTACTGCAGGAAGAGATAATGAACTATCAATATTCTCTAAGACTGACTGGGCAAGCGATATAGTGAATAGAAATTTTCTTAGTGGTGTATAATTATATATTGGGAAGAAATATGTGTGCTGGTTGATCATGAAATAAGAAATTAGTTCTCTCAGTACTGTTGAAGCTGAGTATATCTCTGCTACAAAGGCTTTTACTCAACTATTGTGGATGAAACAACTACTATCCAATATTTTTGGTGAAGTAAGACAAACAATGGTGATTCACTTTCATAAAAATAGCACAATTGATCTTACGAATAATCCTTTTCAGCATTATCATATGAAACACATTGAAATTAGATATCACTTCATCAAGAAAAATGTTGAACAAGGCATGATTAAAATGGCTCATGTTGGAACTAATGAGAAACTGGATGATATTTTAACCAAGACCATGTTAGTAGATGTGTTGGAGAAGCATAGGTTGAGCCTAGGTGTTCAACCACCTCCTAATGCATGAGGAGGTCACAAGATTCCCCTCTCCAAATTTTTTTAACTGTTTAATCTATTTTTCTTAGTGGTGAACGTTTATGGGGGATATACGATCTACGGAGAGTATATTCATGAAATCTACAAGTCAAGAGTTGGTTCTTTGGGTTCATTGATAATGGGGGAGAATGGATAAATTAAATTTATCAAAGTAGAAGAATGAACTATTTTTTCAGTTACAGAAGTGATAGAGAATATAGAAATTAAAAAATGTTTCAATGGGGGAGAATGATGAGTTTCAAAGGGAGAAAATGATCATATAAAAAACAATTTGGTGATATGAGGAAACAGTTAATAATTCCAAAACATGATAACCCAATTCATGATTCCTCTCTTATTTTCTACATCGATCATTACTTATATAGAATTAGAGTTTTGGATAATTTGATTCTTTTATATCAGATTTTGATTATGGTTGGGGATCTATTGAATTTATATGGAGATTTCCAACTAACCCAAAGGCGGATATTTTTTGAACCAAGCCTGGTCATTGCTGAAAATGAGAGTTCAATTTGTGTTTGTTATCAATACGCACTAGGTTGATCAAGATTTTCATTTTTTGTTGTTAATCCTTCAATGGAAGATGAGGCAGTTTACAAGGAAATAGATCTTACAGTTCAAGCAGTCAACATTATTGAAGGTGGTTTCATTTCCCATTGTTTTCCAATTTTTTGGGTCAAAAAATTGGAATATGTAGAAAAGTCTTTTTGGAAAAGGGTGTTGCATGAAATATTGAAGGCTTTTTGGAAACTTGCGTTCAAGGCTTGATTTGGGATCAGTACATAAAAATATGGAAAAGGGAAAAAGGGCATGAAATATTTAAATGTCCACAAAATATGAGGTTGTTTGGAAGAATATTATGTGCCCAATGCAATGTTAAAAGGGGGTTTTGTGTGCTTAGAAAGAAACTTATGTGTACTAATGAAGACACATCAGATACCAATGAATAGGGTCATTGAGACCTATAAATAGATGGCTACCCCCATGGAATACTTAAGAATTTTCCAACAAGTATCCAGTTTCTCTACTGCATGAAATATCTTCACAAGAAATATTTATAAAGAGTTATTCTTGCATGTAAAATGTTATTTTAATCTAAAAACACCAACTTAAACATGTGGTATTGTTTCACAAAAGATCAGGGATGTGTGAAAGTCACTTTGCATGATAAATCTCAAATCTTGTGTGTAAAAAGAAGATCTTGCGCGCAAGAGGCAGATTTCACACGAAGATGTAGTGGTGAGGTTCTAGCAATCTTTTGATATCTAGTTTTTTTAATCAGTGCTTCCAAGTTAATCCTTTATGGAATTCTATGCAAGTAGTATCTCACACTGTATAGATACAAATACTTCAATTCCAATATTTGGAAGAGACCTTCAAGTCGATAAATCGAGTAAGACTTCTTCTAAAGCACTAAACAAAGAGGGGTCGATAGAAGTGATCTAAGGGATGTAGTGAGCTATTTCCGAAACTTTGTAAAGGCAGTGTTCCTTTAACAGAGTGACTATGTTGAATCATTGTAATCCATAACTAGTGAAGATTAGTTGATTTTGGTACGACCGACAACCTATCGGCGTATGATCTTTGGACTAAACCATTGTGGTGAACTAACTAAAAATTATTGTTTCATCTTTTTTCATATGATAGTTTGTGTTATCCCCTTTCACGTTAGATAGGTTTAATAGTTTCCTACCAATGTGGGAACATGATCCATCATATTAAAAGAAAAATTTGACACCCTGATTCACCACTACCCTCTCAGAGTGTTCTGAGGTCCTTTAATTATATCTCTCCTCACATTGAGGTATCAATAGATAGATGGGTTTGTGACTTATTATATATCAATAAATACTTTTTATACTCATATAACAGGTTTTATAGATATAATATAAGAATAAATCCAATTTTATGAATACAAAGATGTGTTTTTCTAAAAGGTAATTTTACCACCTTTTAGTGGTGAACCCTTTTTAAATATGATTTTTAAAACTTTTATATTTTTTATTAGACAAAATAAACTTAATTTTTAAAATTTCAATATAAAAATTTAATTCAAATGATTTTTTGATATTTTTTTGAGAAGTTTTTTTAATGAATAAAGAAAAATATTGATTTTTAATTCAAAAAATATTTTTCATTTAATTTATTTATATATTTTAATTATATTTTTATTTGTTTTTTAAATTATAATTAGATAAATAATACATTAATTAATCTAATTTATCTCATTATAACTAATTTCACATTTAAATTGGATAAAAATCACTTCAAACTTTTGAACATTTTTATATTAGAAACCCACTTTATCATCCCATCTGTAGGACTAACCATAAATTAATTTCTTCCACTTATGTGATTAGAACTTGAAAAAATGGATTAAATATTTAGAATCATAATAATTTATAATTTATAATAAGTTCAACTAATTTTTTTACCAAAAATATTAGTGAAATTAATTAAAATTAATTATAATGATTATGGTAAAAACAATATTACTTAATGGTTAAACTTTAATTATAGGAGGCCAAATGAATAAGAAACATGTAATTTTTTGGAAATATTTCAAAAAATTAACCTATTTTATATAATTTTAAAAATTATTTGAGGCACATGATGTAAGGGGGACCTCTCAATAGTGTTTACCTTTGTATATTTACAATAATGCCACTCATCTTCCTCTATAGAAGGGTACTCACCCCCTCACTTCCTTCCACCTCTCAAGTCACTTTGGCTCATCCAAACCCTAAAAAAATATCCTCCCAAAATACCTCCCTTAATCTTAGTAAACTCCATTTTGGAATAAATACAACCAAGGAAGCCCTTTGGTTCAAACTAAGAGGAGTTACCCAAAGAAAAGGTAATATCCTTCTTCAAGCACCTTTGTTTTATTTTAATTATCCACCCTTAAAAATTTATTATTACATGATTATATAATAAAATAATTATCCTAAATTTAATTATATGTTTTTATTATAAGGTTTATACCTAAAATTATACACACTTCCATCTAATGGGTAACAAACTTACCTTTTTTTGTACGGTGAACTACTCCCTCAAGGAATGATGTTGTTCATTTTTTCCTTTACCACCTATCATAGGTGGGAATTATGATGTAAAATATATTTTTATATGATATATATGATATATATGATGTATTTATTCTTATTTAATTATTATATAAAACATACCTTCATGATGTCCATTTTGTGTAAATACGATATCTTTTTTTGTGGACGTGTGGACTAACGCCTCCTCAAAGCAATGTGTTTCATTCACACTTTACATGGAATGTATTAAGGATGTGTTGAGTAAAATTATGTGATATATATAAAATAATAATTCTAATGGAATGATATTATATATACACACACATATATTTCATTTACTTTATTTCTTTTAATACGACAATAAAACGGAAACAACATTCATGCGTACGTACGACCTACCATCTCTATGAATGATGTATTCCATTTCATAACTCTATATTTTATATATTATTATAAATATGTATATAATAAATATATATGATATTAATATCATTTTTTTATTCTTTAAATAATTAAATCATTATCTAAGTAAGGGTATCAATAATAACAAGTCAAAATATATACAAAAAACAACACATATATTACCCAAAATGTAACATTAACATAGAATTGCTAATAAAAGGGTAATATAAAGTCATAATAAAATAATAAATGGTATTAGATATAATAATATGGATATTTTTTAGATTTATAATAAAATTATATTTATTATACATGAGGTTTGAACATGTATGAAGAAAGTAAATACTTAAGGTAAGAGTTTTCTTGTCTCACTTATATTTTCCATAAGATACAGGCCTTATTCACCAGCTATTTATTATATGTGGTATGTTTACTACACATTGATGTATTATATTACTATTATAATTAAATTTATGGTAATTTAAATATCTATTTGATGATATTTATTTCATGATGTTTATGTTTAAAAAGTTACCAAATTGGTAAAGTAATTTTTTCTTAATTTTCATTATTTTAGACACATGTTATGATATGCACCATGTATATACTACCATTCTACATGTTATATAATAAACCTACTTATTTTAATGACATTTTAAGCATAATGTGATTTTATTTCCTTACACAGGGAGTATAATTTAACATCACAAAGTGGTAAGAGTTTATTGAAGAAATCTCATCATTTATCAAGATTGTTTATAACTATACTTCCATTTTTTAAATTTTATGTTACATATCTCAAGAAATATCATGAATTTTCTTATAATATATTTATTAATGATATATACAAGTATTGGTACCATTTTTCCAATCTTTGGTATATAAGATAATTAAAAACTTTTTTAAGAAATTTTGACTTTACCAATCCCTTCAGTTGGTAATCTATGTTATTTCAAAACCATGTTTTAAAAAAATGTTTTCAAGATATATTTATAAGTGTTAAAAAGTATTTTAAAATAAATGGGTTTCAAAAAAATTTCAAGCTTTTTTTATAAGTTTTCAATGAAAGAGGTTTTCAAAATGTTTTTAATCTTATTTTGTAAGTTTTCAAGGAAAATGGTTTTCAAAGTGTTTTCAAGATTCTTTTATAAGTTTTCAAGGAAAAAAGGTTTTAAATATTATTATATTACTTTTCATGGAAAAAGGTTTTCAAATGGTTTTCAAGCTGCTTTATAAGTTTTCAAGGTTATTTTCAAGAAAAATGGGTTTCAAAATGTTTTATGTTTTGAAAATTGTTTTTAAAATCATAAATGATATCTTCCTTAGGAAATTATTTTAAAAAAATTCATGCTTCCTTTATATGTTTTCAAAGTGGTTTCAACGAAAAAGATTTTGAAAATTTTATATGTTTTTAAAATTGATTTTCAAAGAAAGGTTATGTTTCAAGTGATCTTTCAAAATCCTTCTCCATCTAAGACGACATCCTTGGTTATAGGTTATGATTTACTAGGGATATGATCCAAGGATATCATTCGTATTATTTCTCTAAATGGTCAGTGTTTTATTGGATTTATTTTTATGAAACCTATTTCTATGTGATGGGTTATACCATGAAAAATTATTATGAAACCTTCTTCCTTTAACGGGTTATTCTAGGATGAAAGAATCATTAAAACTATCTATTTTATATAGGTTATGATATGATTATATTTTTATGAGACCCATTTAATTTCATGGGTTATGATATGATATTTATGAAACCTATTTCTTTTTATGGGTCATGATATGATGAATGTTTTTTTATCATGGGGCACTTGTATGTATGATTTTATTATATGATGGGTGGAACCTATATCTTCCTCCAATGCATTGGTTAAATATTTATATATTATGAAATAATGATGGGAAATAATTAGAATGGCTTGATCCATAGTGGGAAACAGGTGTGCCCTGATCCATAATGGAAAAAATGTGTGTCTTGATTCACTGTAGGAAATAGGTGTTTCTTGATCCACAATGGGAAATAGGTGTGTCCTGTTCCACAATGGGAAACATGTGTGTCTTGATACACTATAGGAAACAGGTGTGTGCTGATCCACTATGGGAAATAGGTGTGTCCTAATCCACTATGGGAAAAAGGTGTGTCTTGATCCACTAAGGGAAACTGGTGCATCCTGATCCACTATATTGATGGTCTTTGTAGTTAACCTTAACACATGAAATGGTTTTCTATGTGTATGATGGTGCCTATAACAAAAAAAACTAGGTACCCTAGTAACCCAAAAATCAACATGGTCTTGAAATATCCCGAAGGGAGTACTCGATCCCCATGGATTAGTGACTAGCACCAAACATCATACAAAATTAAAGTGAGAAGGATTTTCCACAAACATTGTGAAAGCAAGATAACAAATCAGTACGTATACAAAGAAAAATCATTGGGATATGTGTACTAGAATGTAAAAGGGTATAAATAACCTAAAGTACTATATCAAATTACTAGTAAAATAAGATAGATAAATAACCTAAATCCCAATAGATACAACTCTCCAAGTCCATATATCAATAACTAGAACTACCTCCAAGTGGTTCTTTAACCTTGATCGAACCTGGAAGGATAAAATCTATAAACACCCAATGGAAAAGGTAGGGTGCGAGCTAAAATCCCAGTAGGGTCTCACCAAGGATTCCATAATAAGATTCCAACATTTAATTAACTAAATAAATATCTTTAAATTTTACATAAATAGGATTTTCATTTCAAAATAATATTAAAAAAAATCATGCTTTACCTTTTAAATTATGGAAAATAAGTTAAACAATTGCTTCACATTTCAATTTATGGGATATTTCTAAAAAAATGGCTTAATAAAACAATTTTATATAAAAAAATTTATTTAAATTCACAAGGAATGTAAAATGGTTTACAACAAAGGTTTATATTCATTTAAAATACAAACATGAAAGTAACATGGTCATTTGCCTAATAGGTATGAGAGTTCTAGTCTAAGGGACTCCACACACTCAAGGTGACATGGTAATATGTGTATAAACACACTCTTTGGTATGGACAAAGGAAACTTCGTTACCATCCTATTAGAGATATGAAATGATGCATTCTTGTTTTAAAACATTGTAAATACTAGATTTTTGTCTAATGACTCACTCACAAACTAAGGGTTTCATGTGATCTAATAACAAAGAATGATGGGAAATTTATTTTTATGACTTATCTAAATAAAATTCACCCTATTATCCATTTCCAATATGACAATTTTACATTCAAAAACCAAAATGTGGTTTTAATCAAAATAATTCCTTTTTCCAAGATAAAACCCAAAGGTTTATATCAAAACCATTTTAATCAATTTTTCACAAATAATAATTTGAAATCAATTCAAAATTAAATTTCACAATTCACTTTCAAAATTAAATTCAATAATTTAATTTCAAAAAAAATTCATCAATTTCACGACAAACCCCCAATTCAAGGGAATTTTGGGGTTTTCACAATTTTTCCATCAAACACATTCTAGAATTTAAATTAAACAATTTAAATTTTACAAATTTCCAAAAACACACCACTATTTAATTGAATTTGGGGGTTTTCCCAATTTCATACCAAAATCACTTCTTAAAACCTCAATTCAATAGAATTGGGTTTTTTAAAACAAACCAATGGAAAGAAAATTAATTAAAATCAATAAAATTATTTTAAATCAAACAATTTAATTTTAAAAAATAAATTTTGGGTTAATAAAAGTTGGGCATCAGGATGGAACCGCCTACCTCGGTATCAATAGATCCTGTAACACCAAACCCTAATAATGATTTTACAAAAGAAGAACAACATCTTTGAAAAAACAAGAATTAAAACCTGGTTTAGATCCCAAATAGCGTTATTAGATCTAAAAAACAACATGGGGATCCAAAAAACCCTAGGGAGGTGAAGAGAGAGATTTGGAGATAGATATCAGGGTGAGGAAACTAACCAAGAGGAGATTGAATGATGTTCATCAAGTTTCAATCCGCTTTCGAGAGGGTGTAAAGGGTCCAAAATCACCTCTTGGATGCTCTTGATGAAGATGATATTTTATGGGGTTGTGATAGGTCCGTCCAACACCTAAGGTGATGGTTTCAGGATTTTAAAATAAGATTTTAGGATTACTTAAATCCCATGCATGGTTAACTAGGTAGATCAGAATGGTTAGACCAAACCGTGTAGATTGGACATGCACCCCTTTAAATGGACTGCATGGTTTCTCCTAAGATGGATCATAGTTGTATAAATCATGTTCCAACCATGAAAAACCCCACTTCTTGGGTTTTCATGGTTTGGCTTGAGAGGGTTCATAGTTTGGGAAAACAATGCGCCAACTGTCAACTGACCCATAAATTTCAAAACATTTAGAAATTCAATCTGAAATAACCCAAAATGAAACCCAAACAAAGAATTGTAAAAAGAGGGGGTTTAGGAATACCTAAAAATAGTAATAGTATGTTATAAACTTCCACCATAGAAACTTTTTGTCCCTAGAAATCCTAATCATAATATTTGATGCCAAAAAGATAAGTCCACTGTTCTCTCATCAGTTCCTCCCTCTCCCACATCTCTTGATTATTAGAACTGTGATAAAATAGAACTCAAAACAAAGTTATCCTCCTCCCATGAAGTACCTTGGTTTTGGAATTAATTATCATAACTGGACCTCAGTCATGGATAAATTAGGTTCAAACTCAAGATCACACTAGTTCAGAACATGAGATGGATTAGATAGATAATTTCATAGTTGAGTTACATGGAACCCTTTATGTATCGATGTGATCTACGTTGGAAGTGACCAATGGTAAGAAAATTTTCCCACTTACTCAAAAACATAAAAAGGTCCCACAAAATGAGGAGAAAGTTTCCCATTCCTACCAAGCCATCGATGACCCAACCAGGGTGAAAATTTCAATAACATCTAGTAACCAACTGAAAACTCCAACAGTCTATGACGATGATCATCATAAGACTTATATCAGCTACATGCCATCAATATTATCTGATGAATCAATTGAATCTTTATTGTCATCTCTTGAACCAAACATGGTCCAACTAAGTAAATTTCACCAATATTTGACTAAAATAATGGAGATAAATAAGGGTGGCCATTTAAGGCCTCAAAAGGATCCATTATGATTGTGGACTATTAAATATTATTATATAAAAACTCAAACAACCCCAAATGATCATCCCAAGCGCCACCAAAGTCAAGAACGAAAGCTCAAAGCATATCCTCAAGAATCTATATAGCTTTTTCTGTCTGACCATCCCACTGTAGATGGTAAGCCGTAATAAAATGTACGTAAGATCCCAATGTATCCAGAAGGCCTCTCCAAAAATGATAAGTGAACCAAAGATCCCTATTAAAGACTATCGCAGATGGAACTTCATGAAAATGAACAATCTCTTTCAAATAGATTTTTCTTCCGAACTTTTCACATATTGTTGTACCGCAAATGGGTATAAAGTGAGTTGATTTTGTTACCTAATCGATCAAATTTTTTTATCAAACTATTCTTTATTTGGGTATACGGTATCCCAGTCACAAAGTCCATAGAGGTATCATCCCACTTTTAACTAGGCACTAGAAGTGGCTAAAGAAAACCAGAAGGTTTTTGGGTCTTGGTCTTGAACTGCTGGCACCTATAATAATGAGAGAAAAATTTAGAAATGCCACATCTCATACCTGGACACCAAAATAAACACCACATTTAATATAATATATTCATGAAGGGAGACATAACCAATGATATGATCGATTTATATAAGAAAGAAACCCAAACCTAAAACTCATGCATCACAGAAGACCATATAGCCCTTCCCAGCCTCTGGAAAAGTCAACATCGAAGCTATAGTCCACATAAATTTGAGGTCAATAAAATAAATCTGATATTTTTCATCCCAAGAAAACTTTACTCCATTCCAAGTTAGATCAGTCATTGGAGAATCCAACCTTGAGAAGTCCTTAATGAACCAGCAATAATAACTATTCAAACCTAGGAAGATTTTAATCTTGAAAACATTCCATGGTTGTTCCCATGGCCTAACAGGCTTCACCTTCTCCGGATCAACTGAAATACCATGTTTTGACACCACGTGTCCCATGAAATTCATTTCCTAAATTATTGAATCACATTTTGAAATATTTTCATAAAGTCTGTGATTTCTCTATAATTTCAGAACTATTCTCAGATGATGTACATGATCCTACCTAGACTTAGAGTAAACAAGGATGTCATCCACAAATACTACCATGAAATTATAAATATAATAATGGGAAATAATTTTCATTAAATCCATAAAGACCTTTGGATCACTGGTTAGACCAAAAGTCATAACAAGGTACTCATAATGTCTATACCTACTCCAAAAGCTAGTTTTCTGAAAGTAAAATTCTTTTATCCTCAAATAATGGTAAAAAATATAAGGTAGATCTTTGAAAACCAATTTACCCTTTCAAATGATTAAAGAGATCATCAATCTGTGACAATAGATACTTGTTATTTACTGTAACTCAATTGAGTTTTTGGTAATCAAAGGTGATGTGAACCATCAGATTTCTAGGAAAAGAGAACTGGTACCACCCAATGTGACACAATAGGGCATAAAAACCCTTTCTCTATAAGATCATCAAAATGAGTCTTCAAATATTTCATTTTAGTTGTTGAAATGTGATCATAGGGAATGGAAATTGGTTGAGTACCAGACACTATGTTAGTAGAAAACTTTATGTCCCTTACTGACGAAAAACCAGAGAATTCAGAAGGAAACATGTAGAGAAAATTGATGAAAACTAGAGGGAGATCAATACTCAAATATTATCACTCTATATCAAAACAAAAAATAGATATCACTTTCTCCTACTCTAGATAAGAAGGTATAACTCTGCTTGACCTTGGGTCCCATTCTCCTTGGAAGACACAGAATAAACCATTGGGTGTAGTAAAGAATACCCATTGAAGTTAACAATAAATCTGGGATTTATTAGAAATAATCCAATACATCACTAATATTATGTCAAGTGGTTTCATGTTGAGAACTAGAAAAATCCAAGAAATATTGAAATATGATAGAGGGAAAACACAGGCGGGACTATGGAGGCCCTACTCTCTCTTTGTACCAAGGGGGGTAGTAATATCAATTACATAAGATAAAAGGTTTGTAGAAATATTGAGAAGATTAAAAATATAGGTTGAAATAACTAAATGAGATGCCCCTGTATCAAATAAAGTAGTCACTAATGAAAAACATATAGTGATGGTACCTCTCACAGTCACTGGACCCATATCTAATTCATCTGGAGACTCTTCCACTATGTAAAGAAGCTTCATTCTAAAAGTCTATGGATAAAAACCTTTTATCCTTGAGTAATTTTATTGTCACATAGTTTTAGTAGGAATTAATGATCCTATTACTCTACACGGATTGAAATAAATGAAGCATAAATTTTTTAAGTGTCCAAATCATTCAAAATAACAACATACCTTGGGTTTCTAAGTGAAAACCCATTTTGAATGCCTTAGCTTACTGCACTGGTAACAAATCAAAGGACATATTCCAAGAACTAAAGGAGATCTAGAATAACCCTATAGTTAAGAACCACTATGGTAATTATAATGCTTTCACTTTCCTTTAAAGAAACTTGCATCTCCACCAGGAGAGAAAGAAAATACCAACAACCCTAACATTCCAACTAGGTCCATTTCAACCATCAATTATCTATCTAGAACATCAATATAAGAGGGTATATTCATCAAGAAAACATAAGAAAGAATATCCCATCGAAGTACCTAATCAAACTGCTGAGCCTTAATCTTCTCATTCTATACTATATAAGGTGAGAAATACATGAGCTTAATAAAATGCTTTGCATACTCTATCACGGTACTTTCAGACTGCTCAAGTTTGAAAAACTTCACATCATTGGTCAACGTCATTGACTCAGGATAAAACTAGTTACAGAAAATAACTTAGAAGTCTTTCCACTCTAAACCTATATGATTCTTCTCTATTACCATAATGTCCCACCATCTCCTGCTCAGTCCTTTTAGCACAATGGTGGGACAATTTACCTTGATTCTATCTGATGTCTCCAAGAACCCAAACAAATGTTCCATCCAAATCAATAATTTTTTAGCCTCTTGAGGATCATTTGATCCTTTGAATACTAATGGATTATGGTGAAGGAATTATTGAGAAGGTTCCCAAATAACATCCCTTCAAGGTTCCATGGCTATATCTTGAACGAGAACTTGTGGAGGTGCCTATAACATAGCATGGACAATACACAAAATCACCTCAACGAGATTCATGTCCACTAGTGGATTTTCTCACTGAGGTTTAGAAGTAGCTTCCTCTTAGATCCAATTAGAATGTCTTCTCAGAGGCATGATTCTACACAACATCAGTAGACAAAAAATATGGAATCAGATTAATATTCAAACAGTGTAATAAGGGAAATTAATCCCAACAAATAGACTCCAAGATTTGGATTTCAATCAATCCAAATTAAATGCATGGAAAAGACTAGAAATAATCCACACGATTTCTTTCCCAAACCACCCATGGAATATTAAGGTTCACTACATCGAGAGATGGAAAAGTTCTTAATCATATCCACCTTCTAAGTCCAGATAAGATTACAAAATTGCATACCGACTTCTAGAAAAGAAGCTCAAACTGCGTCTGATACCACTTTGTCATGAACCAGCCCGAGTACCCGGGTAACCCGATAACTAAGATGATCCTAACATAGCCTAAAGGGAATGATCGATCCCCATGGGATGGAGACTAAAACCTGACATCATACATAATGAAAGTGAGAATGATTTTTCCAGAAACACTACAGAAGCATGATAACAAATCAGTATGCATACAAAAGAAACTCCACTGAGAGATGCGTACCAAAATCCAAATATTTATAAACAAAATAATGTAATATAACAATGTAAAATTAAAATAGTATACATAAACAAACCAAGTCCCAATATAGTCCACTCTCCAAGTCCTCGAATCAACATATTGAACCACCTACAAGTGGTTCTTTAACCTTAGTGGAATTTGGAAGGAGAAAATCAAGAAACACCTGAAGGAATAGGTAGGGTGTGAGATAAAATCCCAGTTGGGTCTCCCCAATGATTCCATAATAAGATTTAAAAATTTAATTAACCAAATAAATATCTCTAAATTTTAAGTAAAAAGTTTTGGCATTTCAAAATCATATTTAAGCAAATAATTCTTTACCTTTCAAATGATGTAAAATGATTTAGAAAAATGCTTTACATTTCAATTGATGGGACATTTCTAAACAAATGGATTAATAAAAAACTTTTATATAATATTGTTTATATAAATTCACAAGGCATGTAAAACAATTTATAATAATGGAATATATTCATTTAAAATACAAACAAGTGAGAAACTTGGTCATATACCTAAAAGTTATGATATTTTTAGGCCGAGGGACTCCACACACTGAAGGTGAAATAGAAACATGTGAGCACACACATCCCTTTGGTATGAAAAAAGTTGACTTCATCACCATCCTATCAGAAATGTGATGTGTAGAATTTTTTTTAAGAAAGTTTTAAATTGTAGAGTGATTTCCAATAACTCACTAACTACCTAAGGCTTTAATGTTCTTTAATAACAAACAACAATAGAAAAGTTATTTTTAAAACTGCTCAAAATAATATTAATCCCATTATTCATTTCAGATATACCAATTTTCCTTTTAAAAACCAAAATGGAGTTTTAATAAAAACATGCCTTTTCCAAGATAAAACCCAAAGGTTTCTATAAAAACCATTTTAAGCCAGTTTCACAAATAATAATTTGAAATTAATTCATAATTCAATTTCAAAATTCACTTTCCCAATTATATTGAACAATTAAATTTTAAAAAATTATCATAAATTTCTCAAAAAACTTCAAATTCAATGGAATTGGGGGTTTCAAAAATTATTCCATCAAACCAATTCCATAATTTAAATTAAATAATTCAAAATGTTTTAAATTTCCATAAACACACCCTAATTCAATGGAATTGGGGGTTTTCTTCAATTTCACGCTAAAAGCCCATTTTAAAACCCCAATTCAATGGAATTGGGTTTTTCCAAACAAACCAATTGAAATAAAATTAATTAAAATCAATAAATTTATTTTTAATCGAAGAATTGAATTTAAAAAAAGTAATTTAGGGTTAAAAAAATTGGGAATCCTGATAGAACCACCTACCTTGGGATCAACATATCTCGTAACGTCCAACTTTAATCAGGATTTTCCAACAAAGAACAATGGCTATAGGAAACCAAGAATCAAACCTAGTTTAAGATCCAAAAGAGTGAGTATTAAATCCAAAAATCAATACGGGGATCCACAAAACCCTAAGGAGGAGAAGAGAGGGAGAAGGAGATAGAGATCAGGATGAGATAACTAACCAGGAGGAGATCAAACAATATTTATCAAGCTTCAATCTGATTCTGGGAGGGTGTAGAGGGAACAAAATTGAAACTTTTATGTTCCAGAGGAAGAAGAAATTGTATGAGGTCATGCTAGGTCCGTTCTATATCTAAATTGAGGGTTTCATGATTTTAAAATAATATTTTTGGATTACTTAAATCTCATGCATGATTAGCTGGGCAGATCCACCTTGTTAGACCAAACCATGCATCCTGGTCATGCGACCCTTTAAATGGTCTGCACAGGTTCTCCTAAGATGGAACATGATTGGAAAATAAATATTCCAACCATGAAAAATACAACTTCCTATGTTTTCAAGGTTTTGGAAAACCATGCGCCAACCATACACTAGCCCATAAATTTTTAAACTTTTAAAATTTCAACCCGAAAAAACCCCAAATGAAACCCAACCAAAACATGCCAAAAAGAGGGGGTTTAGGAATACCTGAAAATAATAAGAGGATGTTATAGTGACACAATTATATGAAATTATATTTTGGTTAATGATTTATTTATGATGATTTATCACTCTTATGATTCATGTCTTATAAGCTTCCAAATGTAATGTCATGAATCATGTATATGATAATTGATATGCATGGTATGGTCTTAAAATGTTATTATCATGTTATAATCACCTTATTATCATGTTATACTTGTTTATATACTTTTTTACCCTTACTGAGCATCTAAGATCACCCCTTTATTATGTTTCATTTTCAAGTTTATGAAGAAAGGTTTTAAGTACAAGTACAAAAGTGGAAGATCTTTGTTGGAAACATTGAAGATATTTCACCAAGTTAGAATATTTCATTCCATCTTTCCAAATACACTAAATTATTATGGTCCTTGGGAATTTAATTTTGTAATGTGATGAATATTAATCTAAAATTATGTAATATCCATGAAATTTAATCCTAGGTCACTATAGTTGGTATTAAAGGAAAGGTTTAGTCAACCTTTGGGAACTAGGATGAGAAATATTTACACTACTACAAAAAATTCCTATATCAGCGCTCAAAACGGGATTTAACAGTGCTAAAAAAGCACTGTAAATCTCAGCACTAATATAGGGGGTCCCTTTTATCAGTGATCTGAAAAGATCTGATAAAAGACCCCTTTATTAGTGCTTTTTTAGCACTGATAAAATTCAAAAAATAAAAAATAAAAAAAATAAAAAAATTAAATAATGTGGGGAGAGTTTTTATCAGCACTTGAACCCCCCTTTATCAGCGCTAAGAGGTCTCCCGCATGCTTCCCTTACTGTGAATCCTCACATGCGCGCACCCCCTTTTCCTCCACCCGAACTCGAACCCGTAACCTCCCCCCTTTCACGGCTTCACCTTTACCACTAAGCTATTTTGTTTTTTCTCTATTTAATGATATATCTATTTATATATATATATATTTATATTAATTCGTATATTGATATATATTCATATTAATATAAATATATTTATTCATATATTAGTATATATATATTCATTTTTATATTAATATATATTTATATTTATTTATTTTTATGTATATTTTTTGTTATAATTTTTTATCCGTATATATATTTGTTCATTAATATATACTTATAAGATTAGTTTTAAATACATTTATGAAATAAGAATTTTATGTGTGTTTATAATTAAATAAATAAATATATACATACATACATATATACAACACATACACACACAGACACACACACACACAAATATATTTATGAATAAATACAGATAAATGTGTATTTGAAAAGCCATAGAATGTTTAAAATACTATAACTTATAATACAGAAGCCCGTTTTAACTCCAGAACCAATCAAATAGAAGAAAATGAAACAATACTCGATAGGATATGTGATACAGGCCTAAAAGACATCCGGATCAGAAGTTACACTTGTTTGAATGTTAACAAATCGGGGTATCCTGACTAAAAACTCATATTTGGAGGCCTTCTGGGTCTTTTTTGGCCTTGAAAATTGTGACAGATGCTTTTCTTGGATCACCAGCGCGTAGATCTTGTTGCAGGCTTCGATTTGATATACTGTAGGGCTCAAACAGACACCCAGATCAAAAGTTATGGCCGTTTGATGTTTGAGTTACATTTTCAACTTATTTTAGATCTTTTATTAATTGTTTTGATTTTTTGTGTCTTCAAATTGTTATTAAATGATTTGTAATAAAAAATAATTAGAAAATTATTAATTAATAATATATTTTTAAATATTTTAAAGCCATTTTCCCTAAATTTCTTATATATTAAATGTAATAGTATATTTATACGTATCTAAAACATATTTAAAAAATATATATTATATTAATATACTAATAAATATACTTATATAACAATAATTTATTTTTCATGATTTTTTTTGAAATATAATTTTTTTCAGCACTGATAAAGCCCCCCTTTATCAGAGATAATTAAAAAAGTGATGATAAAGGGTTCCCCTTTATCATCCCTACAAAAAAGCACGGATAAAGCCCCCCCTTGATTAGCCCTTTTTCCTAGCACTGATAATGTCCCACCTTTATTAGTGATTTTTTTAGCACTGATAAAGGGGTAGCTCTTACCTTGCCCATTTTTGTAGTAGTATTAGCGAGATTCGTAGGAATATTTCTATAGATATACCCAGGTATTTATCTAAGGAAAATCCTAAGGTTTCATCAATTTAAAACTAAGATTCATTATTTAGGAATCCTATAAGTATTTTTTCATGATTATGTGGTTTTCTACTATGAAAAGTGATACTAAAACTATGCTTTCTAGTCTTAATCAATAATGGAAACTATAAGTAACTAGTTTAACAATAAATGTTTCAAATGTGGATATTATGGGAAATATAAAAATCAATGAACTAAGTGTAAATTTCATGAATAGAATCAGGAAGGTGGTATGATTATTTGATATAATGATGAAGATAAGGATACTGTAAATGACATGTGAAAGGTATAGGATGTTCTTCCAATATTGTTTATATTAAACGTAAGAATCATGATTAGATTGAGGTTGAGGAACCTTAATACATGATTCATATTTTATATTATAGGAAAGAGGTATTAATGAATAAGTTGATGAATCCTGAGTAATGTTTTAAGAATAAATATTTGATGGTTGAAGTTTATATATTTTAGAATTCAAATATTTTGTTATATGAATCATAAAATATATAATGATTTTTTATATAAGATTTACTTCAAATATTTTCAAAAATGTGTTAAATTATACTGATGAACTATAAAATTGATTTAATGTAAAGGGGATGTTCATAGGAAACACATGATTAAGTGAAATATAACCATTAATATGTTCTTGATTCTAATATAATGATGTTTGGATAAATATATTATTTATATGAATAATTAAGTTTGACAGTACCGATTACCATGAAAATAATTATAGATTTATTAAAAAGGTGGTCTATTTTATCTTGCATGAAATTTACAACTTCTATTATTTAAGAAATATATCCAGTAATCCTTGTAATAAGTAATCATTCATGTTTTAGAGAAGGATTTATGGTAATTTAGGTTGCTACCTTATTTCAAGAGAATATACGATGAGGGAATTCACATGTTTGGAATGTAAGAACCAGGAGATAATTTATGATATATGAGGATTAATGTTAACCTTATTTAGTGACGATCTATTTAATGTTTTTTATTTTTTATCTTTTGTAATGGTTATAAGGTTAACCATTTATGTAATTTTTAAGTTAAACTTCGGATGAAGTTTGTGAGATTAAAGTATTATCTCACTATGTGAGGATTGATGCATATTTCATAACCTGTGGCTATAATTTTTCTGTAATTCTAACTAAATATAGATGGAATAACTTATCATAATATTTATGTATCTTAATATATATTAGTTCTTTAATAATTAAAAAATCACCTTCATTACCAAGAGTAAGTGGTGGAGTGGGAATTGATTAAGGCAAAACTAAAGGGTGAGATTGAGCATATGGAATGGAATGAAATCAAGTAAGTATATGTTCTTGTGAAATGTTTTTCAACTCTAGGAAATGGATATTGAAAATATTTATCTTAATACCTTCACTTCTATTGAACCTATGTACTTATAAATCATCATATATTTATGATTTTGAGGCCCTTAACTTTCCATTGATCATTCAATTACAGGTGATAAATGATCATTATCACTATCTATAGTTATTTATGCTTTTATTTTATGTCCAATATTCACTCCCAACCTATTTTATCCTATTTAGAAACATAATTATGAGTTACTTTGGGTAACTATTATGGTTCCGGCTTTTTTTAAAAGAAGTTTTAGTATTCCTTTTTATGATGTGGGTTTCTATGAAAGGAACTTTCAAGTATTAAAAATTTAATAACCCATATGAATTTAAAGGGATAAATTCATTTTAATTGTGGTAGAATGTAACACCATGATATTTTTTGAAATATATATTTTTAAATTAATTTAATCTTTTTGATATTTTTAATTTCATGCAATACTGAATATAGATTTTTCTATTTGGAAGCAATAAGTTTGGATTTCATTATATGAAACACAAAATTATGTTTTTTATACATAAAATAATTAGATTAACTTATGATATATAGAACACTATGTTTGTCTTTTGTTACACACAATTCATAGTTCCTTCGATAGTTTTCGTAACATGCAATGCTGAGTTTTACCAAACTACAATATACTATTAATATTATTTTTAAAATATTATTATAGATACCACTTAGCCATTGGAATGGAAGATATGAATAAGATAAACTAAATTATGAAAATATTATTTATACATATATATAAAATTAATCCTTTGGTTATCAACTATTATAAGTGAATGAAATAACTCTTTGGAAATAAATAAGTTACTTTTCTAAGAAAACTATTTTTCTATGTTCAATCACAATTTTATGGAAAAAAATTAAACCAAACCATTTGATTAATGTTTTTAGTAAAATTTATATATTTTATTTTCAGTAAATATTTTTTATACTCATCTAATAGGTTTTACAGGTATAAGATAAGAATAAATCCAATTTTATGAATAAAAAGATGTATTTTTCTAAAAGGTAATTTTACTGTCGTTTAATGGAGAACCCATTTTAAATATGATTTATAAAACTTTTATAATTTTTATTTGAAAAAATAAACTTCATTTTTTAAATACAAATACCGAAATTTACATTGGGTGAATTTTTGGTATTTTTCCGATAAGTTTCATTTTTTGATGAATAGTGAAAAACACTGAATTTTAATTCAAAACCGCTTTTTCATCTAATTAATTTATATAGTTAAATTATATTTTTATTTTTTTAAAGTATAATCATATAATTTATACATAAATTAATTCAATTTAGGTTATTGGAACAAATTTCACATTGAAATTAGATATAAAATCACTTCAAACTTTTGAACATTTTTACTTTAAAAATATGCTTTATCATCCTGTCTATGGTATTAAATTTAAATTAATTTATTCCAATTATGTTATTAGAATTTCGAAAAATTTATTTAATATTATTAATAATCATAATTTATAATTTATAATAAGTTCAACTTAGTTTTTTACCGAAACGATTATTGAAAGTAATTGAGATTAATTACAACGAATAAGGAAAAAATAAGATTACTCAATGGTTAAAATTTAATCTTAAGAGGCCAAATGACCTATAAACATGTCTAAAATACATTTTATAGAGATATTTATAAAAATTACCCTCTTATATCTTATTTTGAAAATTATTTTAGGAACATGATGTAAGGGAGACCTCTCAATAATGATTACCTTTTTATATTTACAACAATGCCACTCCACATCTTCTATAAAAGGAAACTCACTCACCTCACTTCCTTAAACAATTCAATCCACTCTTTATCGAACAAAACATTCCCTAATATCCTCCCAAAATCCATCCCTTCATCCTAGAATCCTCCATTTTGGTTGACATCCAATCAAGGAAGCCTTTTCGTGCAAACCAAAAGGAGTCACCTAATGAAGAGGAAACATCCTTCACCATGATCCTTTATTTTATTTTCATTCTACATCCCATAAAATATTATTATATAATACTTATATAATAACCTTAATATACTCAATATACTGATATATTTTTATCTAATGGTTTCTATATACACTTACACACACTTCCATCTAGTGGGATATGAACTTACCGTTCTTATGTATGGTGAACTACCGCCTCACAAAACGATGTTGTTTGTTTTTCCTTTACCAACTCTCATAGGTGGGAATCATGATGTAAAATATATTTTTATATGATACATGTGATATTTATGATTTATTTATTATTATTTAATTATTATATAAAACATACCTTCATACTTTTCATTTTCAATAAATGCGATTACTTTATTTGTGGAAGTGTGGACTACCGCCTCCTCAAAGCGATTTGATTTGTTCACACATTACATAGAATATATTAAAGATTGGTATAGTGAAATTATATGATATATATGAAATAATAACTATAGTTAAATGATATTATATATATATACATATATTCCATTTACTTTCTTTCCTTTAATATGATAATAAAATAGAAACACCATTCATGCTTATGTATGACCTACCGTCTCTATGAATGGTATATTTCATTTGACAATTATATATTTTATAGATTATTATAAATAATTATATAATGAATATATATGATATTAATATCATGTTTTATATTCTATAAATAATTAAATTATTATCTAATTAAGAGTATCAAGAATAATAAGTCAAAACATATATGAAAAACAATACAATTATTACCTGAAACGTAACATTAACATGGAATTGTTTATAAAAGGGTAATATAAAGTCATAAAGTCATAATATGTGATATTATATATAATAATATGGATTTGTGATATAATTATAATAAAATTTTATTTATTATATAGGAGGTTTGAACATGTACGATTAAATTGAATACTTAAGGTAAGGGTTTTCTAGTTTCACTTTTATTTTCCGTGAGACACAAGCCATGTTAACCACCTATTTATTATACGTGGTGTGTATAATTAAAATTTATATATTATATTATTATTATACTTATGTTTATGAGTATTTATATATCCATTTTATGATAATTATTTCATGGGGTTTATGTTTTAAAAGTTACCGAATCGATAAAGTAATTTTGTCACAATTTTCCTTCTTTGAGACACATGCCATTTATGCACCTATATTCTTTAATGAGGTGTATATAATGAAATTTGACATGTTATATCATGAAATTAATTCTTTTCATGATATTTTATGCTTCATTTAATTACATTTTCTTACATGGGGAGTATAATTCAATGTTATAAAGTGGTAAGAGTTTATTGAAACAATCTCATCATTTATCAAGATTGTTTATGATTATGATTATATTGATTAAATATTATAATCTATAACTCAATAACTATCATTTATATTCTTCTATCATGGTTATTAATGATATATTCATGTATTGGTACCATTTCCCACTCTTTTTTTACATAATATAATTTAGAAAGTGTTTTTTAAGAAAGTTTGACTTTGCCTCTCTCTTCATCCTGAAATATGTGTTCTTTCAAAACCATGTTTTTTTTTATTTTTTTAAAGATTTATTTATAATTTTTCAAATTATTTTCAAATAAATGGTTCTAATTTTTTTTAAAGATTATTTTATAAGTTTTCAAATAATTTGTTTTCAAAATGTTTTCAAGATTATTTTATATTTTTTCATGGAAAAAGGTTTTAAAAGTGTTTTCAAGATTTATTTACAAGTTTTCAAGGAAAAAAGGTGTTCAAAATATTCTCAAGATTCATTTATATGTTTTCAAGGAAATTGGTTTTAAAATTTTCTGAATATTATTTATAAGTTTTCAAGGTTATTTTAAAGAAAAATGGTTTTCAAAATGTTTTTTGTTTTAGAAATAGTTTTTTAGATCATAAAGTATATTTTCCTTGAGAAATGTTTTAAATTATTTTTTCATGATTCCTTTACATTTTTTCAAAGTGGTCTTAGGGAAAAGTATTTTTAAAATTTTATATGTTTTAAAAAGTGACTTTCAAAAAAAAGTTATGTTCCAAATGATCTTTGAAAATCCTTCTCCATATAAGATGAAATACTTGGTTATATTTTATGATTTAATAGGAATATAATACAAGGATACCATTCATATTATTTCACTAAATGTTATATGTTTTGGTAGCTTGATTTTTATCAAGCCAATTTCTCTTCAATGGGTTATACCATGAAAAATTATTCTAAAACTAACTTTCTTTCACAAGTTATTTTAGTATGAAATGATTATAAAACTTGTCTATTTTTCATAAGTTATTATATTATTAAATTTTTATGAGACCCATTTAATTTAATGGTTTATGATATGATGTTTATGAAACCCATTTGTTTTATGGGCCATTATATGAAAAATGTTTTATTTTATTATAGAACTTGTTTGTATGATATTATTATGTGACTGGTGTGACCAAAATATCATCCCAATTAATTGGGTAATGATTTTTATCTCATGATATAATGATGGTAAATAAGTCGATGGGCTTGATCCACAATGGTAAATGAGTGTATCCTCATCCACAATGGGAAATAGGTGTGTACTGATCCACTATGGGAAACAAGTGTGCCCTGATTCAAAAATGGGAAATAGGTATGTCATGATCCCAAATGGGAAATAGGTGTTTCTTGATCCACTTTGGGAAAAAAGTGTGTCTTAATCCACTATGGGAAATAGGTGTGTCATGATCCACTATGTGAAATAGGTGTGTCCTGATCCAATATATTGATGGTCTCGGTTGTTAACCTTGACACATGAAATAGTTTTCTATATATATGATGGTGACACACTTATATGACATGATATTATAGTTCATGATTGATTTATTATGATTTATCACACTTATGATTCATGTTTTATGAACTTCCAATCTTTAAACCATGAATCATGTATATGATCATCGATATAATGGGGGTAATCATAAAATTTTATTCTCCTGTTCTCATACCCTTAATCCCATGTTATGCTTATGTATCTCCTTTGTTTACCCTTATTGAGAATCTGAGATCACTCTTTTATTGTGTTTCCTTTACCAGGTTATGAAGAATGTTTTTAAGTAGAACCACAAAAGTTGAAGATCTTTATGGGAAATAATGAAAATCATTCACAAAGTTAGAAGATTTCATTCCAAGTTTCCAAAGGAACTAAACTATTACAATCCTTGATAATTTAATTTTTTAATGTGCTGAATATTCATCTTAAATGATGAAATATATATAAATGTTAAGCATGGTTTTCTATAAAGGTTATCTAGAATAACACATAACTAGGTTTACTAGTAATAAAACTATAGTGAGTAGTGAAAATATCGATATGAAAGAAAATTTTAATGCCAAAATAATGATTGGGAGTGATATAGATTATTGATAAAAATAAGGATAATGATCATTATAAAGTTAGCAACCACAAAACTATCAATTGATGAGGTGAAAAAAGACCACTGATTCATCAAAAATGAAGGTAATAAGATAACATTTTAGTTTTAGGATCCTTTTATTATTGTTGAAGAATTAAATTACCTTCTACATGAAGAACATAAAGAAATATACATACTTAATAAGTATTATGTCATTATTTAATCAATTTACACAACAATATCATCTTTTTCTCAAAACAATGAGTATCCAAGATGATTTTTATGACTGAAGTAGAAAAATAAACTTCTAATGGATCACATAATCCAAAAAAGGATAACAAAATGATCCTATAGTATTTACAAAAACAAATATTAAAATATTTTATACAGTATATATAAATATAAAACATTAATATATAAAATTAAATAATAAAACTAAAGTTTTAACATAGATCATTCACTAAATAAGTAACTCTATATCCCAAAAAACACCAATAACCTCAACATTAAATATATTTTTAACCTAAAATTTTATCTAATACCCTTCAACTTAGACCTTCAAAAATAAATAATTCTTCCCAAAAAAACCCTTACATTATACCTAATGGTTTTATATATTTCTCAAACATATAAAATGTCTCCAAAAATATAATTAATCATCCCAAAGTCACAAAATTTCTAAAAAGATTTTTCCTATAATATGTTTTCCAAAATCAATATAATATTTATCTGTTAAATCATTAAAGTAAAAAAAATGTCTTACTAAATAGTATATCATGTAGGCCAGTGGTAGGTGATTCACCCATATCACCCCTCAATAGTGGGTTCAAGCTCCATGGCCTTTCCAGATACGATAGGTTGTCACTCAGTACGCAAATTATCCTTTTCCAAAAATTTATTAATATAATTCCTATAATGTTCCCAAATTGTAACAATTCATAATTTCATCAACATAAAATATAAGATAAACCTTAAAGGTTACCAATAACTTTGAACTTAAGCACAAAAAATTTAAAGGAATTCTTCATTAAATAATTTTTTTCACTAAAACATATACTATACCAATGTGTTGCATTTCCATAAATATATCCCAAAATATCCTTAATATTGATAAAATCCTGTCACATTAAACCTCAAAAGGGGTGTCTAATAATTTGAATTTATGGTCAAAATTAAACTCATAAACACATAATGATATCCATAACTTTTAAGTTAATCTTAAATGAAGACATATATGCCTCCAAAATTAACATAATCATTTGATGTTTCATGATTATTATAATGAAAATTCCATTTGTAAAAATAATTCGACAATATATTTCTTCACTACCAATAAATAAATACTTCAACCCTCTTACTACAATGATTGTTATAACATAGGTCCTACCATAGTCTATTAGACAATATTTAAAAGTCATTATTGACTCAAATAATGTCTAGGTTCACTATATTTAAGACAAAGAACTATAAATAGATATCTAGGATGATTTTTTTCTCAATTAAACTCCTAAATTTTACTAAAAAATTCATTTCTCTATGAAATTATTTTAAAAACATAAAAAATCTTTTTATTACATTGAGATATTCTCTTTGGATCCTATTTACATATTTCAAACATGAAGGAAATTGGTCCTTCTTTCCTATATAGTCTCCACCACCTAAGATCTTAACAGAATCCATATTTATATTATTTTATGTGTTTTAGAGTCATTTAATTTATAGTTTTTTAATCATATATCATGAAAACTAATTTTTAATAATCATAATATCTTTTACTTAGGTCATCATCCCATTTGGTTGCTTAGAATCATCGCATTTTCCATCAGATTCAGCGTCAACATCATTCCTTCTCAATCCAACGATTGACTGAATCGAAAAATCATGATGTGAGAAACAATAATCACAATTATGAAAAATAATTTATAGTATTTATAAATCATGACACATTATTTTAAATCTATGACACATTAGGTTTAATGCAATACATACATAATCATAATCTATTCAAATCCTTCATGATGGTTTATAAATAAAATGTGAATTAACCCAAGAATATGCCTTGAGAGTGTCAAACCAGGTGTTCATAAAGGCCCATTATTGTAAACTAGGTGAAGATTGATTCAAATCCCAATTCTCCCTTTTCAAAGTTATTACCCCTAGGTACAACTATGTCACATCCATATCCACTTGTAGTATCCAAATAGGGATGTATTTCTAGTAAATCCACGTAATATCTACCTTAACAAAATTTTAGGATGTTATCCAATACTTAGAATTATCTTCAAAGTTAGTCATATGGTTATGGTCTCTAATATATATTTTTATAAATCTAGTTCCCAAGGTTTCAAATAAAATTCCTCTAATACAAACTATAAATACCTCGACCCCAGCAACCCATAGTTGGTGGGCACTTTATTACATTATCACTTGATACAAGTAACCACATCCTAAAATACAACATAGTTTAGTAGTCTTGGTAAAATATACACATACATGAATATAAAATTATTTTTTAAAACATAAAAATAAAACACAATATTTTCTATGAGAGCACCATTATTCTCTCTACCATTTCAATTTATATCAAACATAGTAGATTTCATAGAATCTTGGAAAAATTAAACTAAGAAATTGGTGAGCTTATATTTTCATTAAGGTTTAAATACAAAGGAATATTCATGAGTAAATAAGGAAAAATCAACATGGAAATGTAAATATCTGAAAACACATACCATTTAATCAATAAATTTATCATGAAAATAATATGGTAGAAATAAATAATGATCAAATAATTCCATATAAAAAATAAAATGATATTGAAAATTATTTATGGATATCAAAACTATTAAGATAAACACAAGTACATAAAAAAATATCATAACAATGGAATTCAAAATTCTAGACATCATAAACATACCTTCAAGTCCTCGTGAAATTAAATCTTATATATATGGGTAAGGCCTTAGACAAATAACCAAAATAGTTTGTCTCCTGAGAACTACTGATGAATTAAGGGGATATAGTGATCCATTCCCCTCAGTTACTAATTATAATGCATTCATCATAAGGGACAATGAAAAATCAATACATAATTAATATAATCATTTGTATTGAAAAACTAGTTTGTTAAATGTTAATACTTCCCCAGTCAAACTGATCATAAAACATCCAGATAAATAATAATTATGATATGATTACAACATATCCCTAGTAAATTATAAGTAGAAAAAAATGGTTATTAACATTGATTAAATAAAAAAACCATAAAAATATCCTTTAAAACATTCTTGAGGAAAATACCCTTCTCATTTTGAAATCCAATTAAAAAAAATTAAAAAATTACATAATAATAGGTAAATAGTGTTATTTGGAAATAATCATGGAAAATTGTAAATAAATAATAAAATAGTTAGTGTTCATGATATTAATAAATTATATTTATGTCGAGTATGTTAAAAAAAATATCCCTTTCACATTTTTTTGTAAAAAGTCAAAAAGTACCTTATTCGGAAAATGAATCGATGATTTCATTTAATTTTTTTTGTAAAAAGTCAAACACAGATAAAAATGGATTTTAGAAAATAATAGGATAATATTAAAAACATTCTTGAAATCATTTTTTGAAAACATGGATATGGAAAAAAGGATTTTCATCTGTAGAGAGAAAAAAAGTCATCTTTTCTTAGAAAAATGTTCCCAATCATTTTATGTACTAAAGATATAAAAATAGTAATATTACTTGAAAGGCCCATGAATGAATAGATTAAAATAAAATTTATTGGTTTTAATAAATAAATATAAAATAATTATCCTAATAGAGATTTAAACATAAACAATACTGAATGATGATGTGATTATGAAATAAACCCTTACCGCTTTGGTAACTTTTGAATCATAACCCCCATGAAATAAATAACTTAAAATGAAAAATTGAATACCATGAAACATTAAATAATATTAATTTAAATTGATTCATTATATAATATATCAAAGTGTTAGTAGATACACCTCATAAAAGAAGATAGGTTTATAACATAACATATGTCTCTAAGAAGAAAATTTGAGACGAGAAACCCTTATAATGACCATAACATTGATGTGAGAATTAATCAATGAATAAATTACGTTAATAAAATTTAAATAAAAAAACAATTGAAAAAAAAATAATATAATCAAAATTTAGTATACATATAATCTTGGAATATCAAAGTTAATGAAGAAGTGATATAACCCAATGAAAAAAATTTAGTTTTAAATCCCCTGACCACTTGGTAAAATTCAATTAATTTTTTTTTGAGTGAAACAATTAAAATTTAAACTTTAAAATACCATGAAGTATAAAGGAATAATGGTATTACATGAATAAGGGGCAGTATATTCACTATATAAAAGAAATTAGATGCATAATAATAAAATATTCATCAATGAAGAAAAATTGAGACTAAATCCATTACGTCACATTTACCTCTAGTTGAACATGATTTAACCTCATTTATAATGGTTTAAAAAATGTTATTAATTTATAATAGAACCATATTCTTATTTATATTATCATATATGATACTTTTATGACATATTATAACTCATTTCTTAATAATATTTCATTATTACAATTGTTTCTAGTGTTAACTGCTTCATTTTCTCATTCAAATTTTATCACAAAAGTTCCATTTCTTGTTCATATAATATAGTTACATAATATACCAAATCATATTAATTTTATAAATAACCTATTTATTTATTGGATACATTTTTATAATCATTCTTGAATTTTGGACAAGGAAAATCACTCACATCACTTCATGGAGACGATAGGCCGTGCGTAAGCATGAGTGATGATATCACTTCCTTAATGGGTGAAATGAAAAGGAAGTGGATTCTATATTAATTATTAATAATAAATATAATTTGAAAATTATCATATATATTCATTATTTCCATCATTATGACTATCCATGAGAGTCGGTGATGGAAAACAAATCACATCGGTTCACGTGGTAGTAGTCAACCATACACATGAGCGATGGACTTGTATCCCATTTGATGAATAAGGTGATTGATAAATATTATGAAATAAAAATAATAATATCTAATTATATGGGATATGATTATATTATTATATTTTAATTTTTAAGACATAATTCAATGTGTTAAAGAAGATTTAAAAAACAGGAGCTCGATGAAGACGATTACCTTTGCTTAGAAAAAACTTCTTTGGGTGCCTTATTAAGGAACCTAGGACTAATATTTTGGGAAGAAAAATATCTCTAGAACTTGTATAAGTATTTTGGGGAGACATTTTTATAGGGTTTTTTGAGATAAATTTCTTGAGATGTGTGAAGAAGTGAGGGAAGGGGGTTCTTCTTTATAATTGAGGAGAAGTAGCTATTTTGTAAATACCCAAAACTATTCAATAATGGGAAGTAAATATCAGAAAATTTTCCTCAAAATTGATAAATATTGGAGTGTAGGTTATATAAGGTTGATACAAGTACCAAAAAATAAAAATAAACATGTTTTAAACATGTTATTCTCCCTAACTCTATGGTTTCTCACTTTTACTGTTTTAGTTTTCACCTCAACAACTAGTTTTTTTAACCTTGGTAATTGATCCTTTAATCATAAAATAGAATGAAAATTATTATATAATTTGGAAATAATTGTTATTAACATTACATAAAATTTATCAAATAAAAATTTCTTGTGTGTAGGAAATTAATTTTAACACAAGCATATGTAATGTGCAAAACCCCGCTTTAACCTCAATCATAATAATTAATTTTTATTGTTTTTACCATTCATTATGATCAAAAATTAAGTTGAACCTATTATATAATATTAATTATGATGATTTAAAATATTTAATCCATTTTAAAAAATTCAAGTCACATAATTTTCAGAATTTAATTTAAAAATGAACCTGCAATATGTGTCGAAAAATGGTTTCCCAAGAAATGTATTTTTCAACCATAAGATGATCTAATATTAACTCTATGAATAGAAATAAGAATTATATGAATTTAATTTCATATATATATATAATATAAATTTTATTTAAATAATTCTCCATTTTATGTTTTTTATTAATTGAAATGGAATAATATTATTCTCTTAAAAACATCTTTTTAGATATATGTGTTTTTAAGCCTAAAAAAAACTTATACCAAAATGCAATATCAACACGATTCAAATGTAATTAATTATATTAAATATAAATAAATAATTCATATTTTAATTTTTAAATCAAATTAAATTCATAATTATACTTTTAAATTACATAATTTATTGAAAATAAACGATAGGTTTTCAAAAAGTAGTGTGTTCAATATTCACTGAAAATTCACTATTTTCAGAAAAAATCCAAAAATTTCCCCCTATGTTAATTTCTGAAATAATGATTAAAAAAATTAATTTCATTTTTTAAAATTAAATTTCTAAAATTTTAGTATATTGATTATATTATTTTCTCACATAAATAAATAAAAATAGTTTTGAATTTTTTTTGAAGCATGTAAGGACTAATTGAATCCTTATTAACAATATATTTGCTTCACATAAAATATTGATACATAATTTTAAAATAGTGGTTATTCCTATTGATACTACCAATTTTAACAGATAAGTCATAACAGTCACATTTAAATAGTATAACACAGTCCATTTAGGATCGATATTTCATGTTATATACGCTATCAAACCTAATGTTATTCTCTTAAAATATTAGGGTGTTACACATGGTATCCACACTGAACTACTGAACTGACCTATGAAAGATCTTACATTTATGACATATCTATTACAAAAAAGGAAGTATCTATAATTGTTTTTCTCTCTAGACCCTACCCTATATATGAGATCCCCATGCCACAACCACCAGTCTTAAGCACAGTCTACATCTCCATGGTAAAAAATAATTATTAATTGATATTTTCAACTCAACATCCCCTTATAGCTTCCCAAAACACCTTGGAACATCCAAAAAACAACCACCATCTAAACTATGTCTTGACATCTAATTTTCAAAAAATGACACAAGATCAAAGATTTTCCCAAAAACTTGGAGAAGGACATACCTGGAAAATTATGGGATCTTACAACCTTCCTACTATATAAGAGCTCAACCATGAGATACTCTAAGAATCACTATGGGGCATCGATGAAAATGTCTAGACACTATGTTTACATATTAAACTCCTTCTACTAAGCCTCCTATTGAACATGACAATGATTTAACATTAATTTCACTAGAGTTACAATATTCCATAGAGATTATTCTCATTATGGTTCACGATATAGATAAGGTGGTCCTTAAAGGAATCATTAATATAAAAATTGATTTCATAATTTTCTATCACATGATAAGGGTCAAGATGATATATCCAAAGCCATGAAACATGAAACACATCATTCATGGTGTTGTGGAAGGTATAAATGGTATGACACTAGACCTAAAATTTCCACTATCTTGAATATCATGAATAATCTGGGTTCTAGCCTTCCTTAATTCCCAGTATGTAATTTCCCCAACCTTTAAAACACTCAAAAAAATCTGATGAATAACATAAAACTATAGAGGTTATCTTTGATGGTTAGTGTATGATTTATTCTAGATTTTTGTGGTCACCAAAACCTTTCCGATCAACTAAATCTACTCAGATGTCTCCTGCATGAAACTAGGTCCAATGAGTATTGAATTTACCGCCTCTAACCAACAAATATGTGAACAATATTAAATTATATACAAGTCCTCAAAAGGATACATTTATATTGATTCATGATAGTTTGTATTATAATAAAACTCTATGAGTGCTATGTGATACTCCCAAGAACTAAAGAATTATAGAACATAGGATCAAAACATATCTTACAGAATTTGAATCACCTATTCAGATTGGCCATCAACTAGAGGATGATATGCTATACTCATAATAACCTACATTCCCAATGACTTCTGAAGACCATTCCATAATTGAGATAATAAATGGGAATCTTGATTAGGACTGATGATTCTCATAACACTATTAAATCTTACTATCTATCGCACATAGAGACTCCCCATATCATTGATGGTGAAGGTATACCTGATAGGAAAGAATCGGGTTACCTTCACCAGTCAACCCATGATAACCCATTCTATATCATTATTATGTGTTTTATTGGGTAATCCTTTCATGAAATCTATAGTGACATCATCCCACTTCCATTCTAGTATGGGTAGAGGCTGTAACAACCCATTTGGACTCTAATTCTCATCCTTAAACTTTTGACATATGAAACATATCACCCGAAAACCCACTATTTCTTTTTTCATCCCGAGCCTATAGATATCATGATACATCATTATTGGAACTAAATGTACCACCCATTTAGAAGCATGAAACTTCCTCATCAGCCACTCACATAAGATTGTCGGAATCCATACAAGACAACAGATAAATAGAACCTAACTAATTATAAGAGACTATCATGATGATTTTTCCCCACCATATAAGATATCCCTCAAATCTAATCCAAATGGACCAGATAAATTATTTTTCTTGATCCATTCAAGAAGAATGGGTAATACAGATATTGAACTTAGATATACTAATCCTTAGAACACCTGAATATCTTGATGCATATCTAAAAAGAGTGCCATCAGTCACCACTCATCACAAGACTCTTATACTTCCTTTTTATGTGTCTTCCAATTCAAGGAATTTGAAACGACATTATGTTTCATTAGTGTATAAACCATCTAAATGCTGAAGTACAAAAGATATTAAACCCACATCCTCTACTAAAGGTTCGGTTATTACTAAGAAAATATGCACTTCAGGCTCTTTTGGTTCATGTACACCACAAAACTCTCTCCAAATAGATAGTGTCTCCAACATCTCAGGGCATGTACCACCATAAATAACTCCAGATCATGATAAGGGTAATTACTCTCATGTGGTATATACTGTCTGGAGCCATAAGTAACCACATGGTCATCCTGATCTATAACTACTCTGAGTCTAACTCTAGATTCATCATAGTACAAAGTATATTCTTTCCCCCCCAAAAGTAGAAGTGAGGATAGATTCAGAGGTTAGAATTCTCTTCATCTCTTGAAAATATCTCTCATAATAATCTAACTAAACAAACTTCACCCCCTTCTTAGTCATATTTGACATCAGTGCATCCAAATGGGAGAAGTACTGGTTAAAGCGCTAAAAATAGCATGAATGACCTAGAAATATATGAATATTGAATATATAATTGAGTATCTCCTATGATATCATGGATGAAACCTTCTCTAAGTCCACTGAAACTCTATCCTCTAAGATAACATGAACTTTAAAGTGCACTATATCAATACAAAATTTTTATTTAGATAACATTTAATATAGACAATGTCCTCTTAGTGTAATATGAATGATGTCAAGAAATTGGGCATGATCATATGTTTACAAGGGGTACACCAAGATTTAATTGACGAAGACAAAATAAATTGATCTTGGAAAGGATGAAAGATTTGATTAATCATTGAAATGAATAACACCATTGTGTTCATCAGACTGAATGATATCACCTTGAACTCATAAAATCCATACCTACTTATAAATTCTGTCTGAGGTATGTCAGACTGTATCACTCTCAACTGATGATTCCCTAATCTCAATTTAATCTCAGAGAAAAATTGGGAACCTCTCAGCTAATTGAAGATATCTTGGCCATATGAATACCTTTTCTTCTATATTTTCTAGCTTCACTTTGAACTCATGAATCTCTTCTGGTGTTGTCTAGTAATGTGGAATAAAAACTTCTTATGTTCCTGGATCAAATTGATTGCGAACCTAATCTCCCTCTTGGGTGGTAAAATGAAAAAGTATTTTTAAAATAAATCTTGAAAACAATTGACAACTAGAGGAAATTTATCCTACTACATTTCACCATTATCTGGAACAAGACCTACTATATAAGACATGATAGAACCTTATATGCACCGAATTGGTCCTGCATAACCAGCCTAAGGATACCACTCACCCTAGTGAGTATAGATTCCCAATTATAGAGATAGAAAAGAAACTCTCCTTTGATAACATTTTATATGATCTTGGTATATAACTAGACAATCAATAATAATGATCAAATTGAAACCTATAATTTATAGTATAAAAAACTTCCAAAAGGAAAAAATATCTACCAATTTCTATAGAACACGCCTTTCAACATTTGATATCCTCTAACTGCACTCCCAAAAATGTTTCGATGGTCATAAAACCATCCATTCACTCTGTAACCAATACAAAACTATTTTCAAATTGAGTAGATAAAAATGAATAAAATTCTTTTATATAAAATACACATTCTTGTGTAGATGATATAAGAATCCTAATTCTGAGGGTATAAGGTCTTGCATCCACACTAGCCTGAGTACACTATATTGTGTGTAACTAACTCACCCCTATACCCTAGTATCTAGTATAAATCCCCTATTATTATCCCACTAGATGGTACTTTCACTATTTCACTGGGGTACCGTGTTCCATACCATGGTCTGATCATCCAATGGAACTCCAACAACTAATCTTTTGTGGGGTAGATGAGTCCTTCCCAGGCTCAGGTGTCCTCCTTGATCCCTTTCCTTTACTTTATTATAGAAAGTTCCAATATAACTTTTATATATGGGAAAAACTTCCACAAGAACAACAATACACTATGGTGTAAGGATACTTTAGGTTCTTGTGGACTACCATGCCATACGGAAAGAACTACACCTAGCCAAGATCATGTGGGGGAAAACTATCCCACTGGCTGCTCTGCCTATTACTACCCTGGAGGAAACTATCATAGTGGTGATTAATTCCACTAGAATAATATCTCCTAGATCACCCTACTAAAACTACCTAGACATCACTCAAGGACTCTCTCAGGAACCCTTCCATGACTATATCCTGATTCCTCATGTCTACAAGGTTTCTAAAAAAAATGATTACCCGCAACCTAATCTCATAGTGAATCCCAGCATAGAAATTTCTCTCTCTGGAGACCTCATCATCTACCAAGGATAGAGAAAAATTATACAGGTTAGTGAAGCATCTGACATAGTCCATCACTAACATTCTCTCATGTTTCAAGTATATGATCTTGTGACCCATCTCATCCCTCAGTGTCCCTAGATAAAAGTGTATTAGTAAATTATCCTTGAAATATTTCTAGGATAACTCTCTTTTCCACCTTGATTACTCCAAAATGTCCCACCATTTCATGGTTAACCCTAAATAAATGTAATAATCAAGATTAACCCTCATATACTTAGATTTTTTAAGTTTCGTAAAGATCTTGTAGACTGACTCAATCGAGAACTTGGATTCAATGAATATAAGTGGATATTGTAGTTGGAACTCCCTCTTTAGCTAAAACATAAATGGAAATGTAAAAATAGTCTCCCTTTATATGGATCACATTACCCTTAGGAAGTTTTCATGGAGCTAATCCTCCATAAAATTCTCCAGAGTAGTGTGAAGTTATAGTTCAACTATATTTGGAGCATGCTGATTACCTCTCTCTTAGCACTCAATTCAAAGATTATGAGGTGGAAATTTCTCTAAAGGGGTTAACACACTTCTTAGAACATATGTTACCGAAAAAAGTAAACTTGAAAAGGTGAAAAAATAGATAACCACCAAACCATGGTCTCTATATACTTATATTAAAAAGTGATTTGTCTTAACAAAATTTTTTCCTTCATTTTATTTTTATCAGGTATATCAAGGGATTTCATTTCATAGTTAATATGAGAAGATATGTTAAATTTTATAAATATGTTCCCCGAATGAACAATGCATGTCAACATATATCTCTCTATTACTACCATGATTCATGCATACTCATCTTTTTTCCATATCAAACCACTAATAAAATATAAATAACAATAACATCTCACATCACATGAACCACCCAATATGAAATTTCATCAAAAAATTAACAAGTAAACAACATGATCAAAAATATGATTATAGGGAACTCATATTTTCCCCTACACATGGGTTAACCACTCCCATCAATAATATCATTACCAAGTCCCAAAAAATCCTAGTACCATTTATACCCTTCTCAAATAGTAAATAAATAGAAAAGAAACTAGATACACTAATACTTATTTGTAACATCTTCGGCCTAACACTCCCTCACACGACCGAATCAATTTGGATATAAAACCTTCGACAGGCCTCCATATATTCCAAAGGATTCAAACTAGTTGAAAAGGTGTAAGGAACATAGTGAGAAGACTATAACCTCTGGTACAATATGGGAAAATGGACAAATAATAACATAGTAGAAGAAAATATATAAATAATCAAATAAGTAACTCAAAATGAATAATAAACAAGTTGAACAATCCAAATAAAAATAGAAACCATGAAATGATAGGTGAAAATGTAATAATATAAGGTGTAGAAAGTCATACAAATAAAAGAAGAAACTAAGAATATAAAAGACTTCAAAACCCTAGTCACGAACCCCATGTTGGTCCCATATCCATGCTCAAACCCATCTAGCAAGCAATAAATTAACATAGGGACCATTTCCATTATCTATACTTGTAACCATGAAATCTTCCTGGGTACTGAATGGTAGCCTAAATAGGGTGTGAGTACAACTCAATAAACCACTACCAACAATGCTAAAAAAATATAGTTTAAGTATATAGTGTATACAATAAAGTGATAAATAGGGGTATTGGTTAATAAATTAATACCAAGCATTATGTAACCTATCAAACAGCAGGCTCTAGGTTGACACATAAAGTTATCCAAAACTACTTTTACATAATGTCATATCTATTTATCAAGTGGTGGACCCCATGAATTAGGATAGATGATGCCACTATGGTGGATTATCCAGCATCAGATAAATCATTGTATCAAGCCATGAAATAATGATACCCCCAAGCAATTAAGAACCTCACCCTTAGGTGTATTGTGACTATGCATCTCCCCCTCAGGTGGTCCATACCCCATGAATCTTACCCTTAGGCAATATAAAAATCCAAGCTTCATAACCAAAAGTGGAGAAAGTGACCAAGGAACTTACCCTCAGGCTTCACATATGGTTCCATCAAGCACCAATCCCAAGCATACGTCATAAAAAGATAAGGCCTAACAAGCCATGTAACATCCCAACTTTAGGAATCAATCACATTAGTGTCACATCTGGGAAAAATCTAAGAAAACAATTCAAATGGCCTAAAATAAATCATACCATATAATTTATAATAATATACATTTATTAATTCATCAATTTACCATTTTTGAATATATTTACATTTCATAAAGAAATGTTTGAAATTACCACAAAAATTTATACAATTCCATTACATTTATAAATTTATCCCCAAACCCATTAACATTATAATATAAACACAATTAATTAGGTTATAATTCTAAGGCAATTAAATTCAATTAACTGATTTCTTGTCCATGTGATCCAATATAATCCAATAACTACATTTCTCATGTTATGCTAAAAATCACATTACCAGGTCTGCTAGTTCACTATCAGTTCAAGGGTAGGCTCACCTCTAAGGTGGCCACAATCCTAGTCACAAAACCAATAGACTCAACGGGATCCATGGGAGGTCTAGGAATATTGATTATCATCAATTGTAATTTATTCAATTAGATAGGTTTCACACACAACATGCCGACATCATCGTAATTATTGCACATACCAAAAAATTTGAAAGCAAAATTTAGTGATTTGTTCTAGACCACCCACATCATATGAAGAGTTGATATTGAAAAACCTCGAAGTTTATTGCATTGATCATATTATAATTCATTCAAAATGTAGGCTCAAAACACTAGGATATGATGAATTTTTATTATAGTACAAGGAGGTTACTCAGAGGTTTTCACAAAAAGGAATGAATCACCAAGGATTGATCCTGATAAGGTGGGGGATAAAATTGATCATAAGGGGATTCAAAGGCCTTCAAAAGACTCTTCAGTGTTCCTAGCGTTTGAGTGGAAACAATGTGATCAAAAAGAGTTCAGAGGAGGTTTGGGTTATGTATATAAATTTTTAAAAAATAAGACCAAGATTAAAACTCTAAGACTACACCATAGACAACCTATACGACAACGTAGTACCCTTATACCACGACATAACCTACTCAGTCAAACCATGTCTAAATATCATAGCTCATTTTTTTTCTACAAATCCTATTATCCTGGGGAGGGATTATGACACAACCTAGTAAACCACATTGTAGAACCCATTAACCCAATATGTAGGCTACAACATAGCCTATATCCACACCACATGGGGTGCCAATTTTGGAAGAACTAGATAAAATAAAACTTTAGGCCCTTATGCCACAACTGTATTCACCATGTTAAATCACTCAATCAGCCTATGTATTATCCTACCTCCGTGTCATAGTTATTCCCAAAAAGATAGTATGTTAGAATTTTTTTCCCAAGACCCCATACTGCAAATGAGATCCCCACACCATAGACACCACTCTTATATGACAACCCAAAGAAATATGGTTCATAATCCTCCTCAGTTGATATTTTTGACTCAAAACCCCCTTCACTCTTCTCAAAAAACATTGGAACCTCCCAAAAAAAACTCTTCCAGACTAAGGCTCTACAATCGAAGTTCAAACAAAAAATACAAGCTCAAATAGGTTCACCAAAACAAAATGAGGTGCATACCAAGACAATTATATGATCTTATACATTATATTGACATTAATTTCTAATAAAACTAATGTTTATGTTTCTATACTCACACATGATATAAATTTATAGTATTTTTCAAGTAAGTGGTTTAACTGACCCAAACAAGAAAAAGCTATAATCTATGGACGAGTATGGTTAAAAAGTGATTATTTTGGAATAATATAATTATTATAGAATATTAATGATATAATTTGGATATATTAAATTGGTTAATTTGAATTTATGATAGTTGGATAAAGATTAAAATACTAGAGTGAAAAATGAAATACATCACTTTCATTGAGGTGGTAATCCACACATATGGATGGGTGACACATTCATTCTCCATAGACCCCGAGGAATATAGTGAATGATTTAAAATTTATAAATCCTAATAAATTTATAAATATCATATAATATATTAAATATTATTTTAAAAATATCCATGTAAGGAAGTGATGGAAAATTAATCATGCTATCCATGGTGGTGGTAGTCTACATATAAACATGACAACATCTTTATTTTTAATGGTTTTTCTATAAGAAAGAAAATTAAAATTAAATTAGTATAATAATAATTAAAAACATTAATAATACTTATTTTATCATAATTTCATGGATATAATATATTTTAGAGGGTAAAATAAGAAACAAATTTAGAGTGCTCGGTTGAAAAAATTTCCTCTCATTTTAGATGTTCTCCCTTATGAAATACCTTAAGGATACTTACCTAGGTATTTTGGAAATAAAAAGGCTTATAATATATCCTAAGAGATTTTATGGAAGACTAGGGTAGAGTTTTGGATGATATAATGTTTTATAATTGGTGAAGAAATATGGTGTAAGTGATCTCCTTTTACAAGTGATAAAAATCTCATTTTTTATTTACTCATTACATTACAATAATGTGATGAAACTATTCCACTGAAAAATGATCTAAAATGGAAAATAATTGAGTGGAGTATGATTAATTTTGATATCCCTCCACCATTAATTCGGTTCCATATTTTAAAAATGTTTTTAGTCTTTTACTATCATTTTTGGTTTTTAGCATGGTAACTTGTTTTTACCTAAGTAATTAATTTTTTACTAAAAATATAAGATAACCCCTATTACCAAATTTTTATTCTATAAACCTAAATTTAGAGTCAATTTAATCTAATAAAATTTCAAAACATGTGAAAATTATTTTTTTAATTAAAACATATAATATATATAAAAACTCTTTTTTAGAAAAAAGATGTTATAAAAATCATGTGTTCTTAATTTTATATAACATTAATTACCAATTAATTGAGTGATAATATATTCACAGACACACACACACACATATATGTATATTTAAAAATAAAATTATAATAATTTTATAAAATATATCAATTTAATTTATTAGATAAAAATTACACAACATTAATAAAAAAATCCTTGAAAATAACCCTTTCACCATTATCACAGTCAATAAAATTAATATTAGTAATCATAATTTTATACCTAAAAATCAAATTGAGATTATTACATACCAAGAAAATTTAAAACATGGATTTCGAAAACTTAATCCATGATCCCATGAAAAATTTGTAAAAAAAAAGAAAACAAGTACAACATAAGGGATTACATGGCCAAATCCCAAACAAAAACAAAAGAAATCCAAAAATAGGGCTTTAACAGCCATCATACCCAAAACAATTTATTAAATAATTAATATTCAATGATAAAAAATTAGGAAATAGCCTTCATTATACATGAGGAAATCCCATTAGATGGAAATTAGGACCCCTTCATACACCATGCCTTCTATAAAATCCACCTTTAAGGGAGAGCCCTTATGCTAAAAAACACTTCAAGTAAATCATAATAAATTCCAATATTATATTCTCAAAGTAATATCCCAAATTAAAAAGGAATATCACATTGCTATATATGTATAGAAAAATTTCACAAGTAATCTGAACTACCCTATCATATAACAAAAATCCATACTCTAAAGATGTGTCAATAGAAAAATTTCCCAGATAAGTAACTTCAATACCTTCAGACAACAACAAATCCTTTAATAGTCAACCCCTAGTCACATGAAAAAATACTATGAAACATTGAATAGAAAAAAATCCAGTATCAACAATACAATAAACATATATAGATCAAAAGAAATTTTTTAAAGAAACCCTTGTCAACCAGAGGCGTTAACATTCCCACATAAGGGAATTGAAATCCAAATGTGGATATTTGTTAATCTTGGAGATCATATGGTCACATGTTTGATGATAGGTATAAAAAATGATTAATCTATGTTCATATTTTTTAAAATAGGTGGTGTCCTATTCATCAAACCATTGGATTAATTCCAAATAAAGATAAATCTATAACTCAACATCACCCTTAATTTTATTTAATATCTCCTCCTTAGATAACATTGGGAATAATATTTCTCTAACACTATATTTTATTGCAACTACTGTCTTTTTCAAATTTGAATAATCCATATATGGATTCAATTTATTTGGTTGTAAAGTGTAAAAACCACCTGCATCAATAATTCTATTTTTACCCTTGGTATCACTGGAGAGATAATATTTATCCTATTTCTCATTAAAATCATACAGATTTTCTTTATATAACTCGTCACAACTGCCATGGAGGTCATTTTTGTTCTCCAATTGGGCATCATATTTTTTGTTTCTTATCAGAAACTTTGTCACCTAAAACATTATAAATATATTATAGTTGATCTTTTAGTTTATCCCCCTCTCCCAAGGTGGGTTTTTCCTCTTTCTCAACCTCCAGAGGAGTCCTTGGATTTTGAAGACCATAAATAGGGACCATTATGTTAATTTTATTATATTGAAATTTGAAGTATAGGGAGGTCTTCAACTATGGATTTGGACCATTGGATGGTCCAACATCAGATCCCTTATATATCCTTATCCCATCAATTATTAGTTTCTGTCTAGTCACATTTTATAGGGACTTCTTGATTTCGTTTTTTGAATCCATATTATCTTTCCATAATTAGCTTCCTCATTTCCATGAATATGAAAAAAATATACTAGATGTATTATTTTTACACAAGTCAACTTAATTCCCAACGATATTTCATAAATAAAAAAATAAATGTTTTTTCTTATAATCTACTTCTAAGTTATTGTTGTCAGTAGTAGTAGATAAAACAACAAGATAAACTAGGGTTGATGATGAATAAACTTGTACTAAAATATTGGCCTAATGTCCTAATTTGGCACTACCATTATCCTAATATATTCTTATTGGTGTTCCAATGTATAAATCTATACCCCTTAAAATTACAGGATACCAGTAAACAACTATGTAAAAAAAATTTCACCCATACCTAAAGGGGTTAATATATGGATCACATTCTTAAATAAGGATTATACATGGTTTTAAAAAAACTGATCCAAAACAAAATTCTATCCTCTTCAAATATTTAAATGGAAAGTTGATATAAATTAAGCCGCACCCTATTAATGTCATCCTATAGTTATAGAAACCCAAATCCATTTAGATTATCCTTAATAAATAGTCAAAATCTCAAGGCTTCACACCCTTTATAATGATGGATCATGTAACAATATAGTGTTTTAGTGATTAAAATATTTTCATAATAAAATCCTGGTTCACAACAACAAGTGTGATATTCCCTTTCATAATATTTTTTAGGCAACAAAATATATCACCAATGAAAATGATATTTTATCATTCAACCTTTTGTTTCATAGATAGTGCTTCTCAGATCAAAAAAACATTAAGAAAATATCATGATGCCTAATGATCTCACTCCCCACCTCCTATGAGATTGTGAGGTTTAAGTTTTCAGTATCCCATATAATCACCAATGATAGGAACCCTCACTATGTCCTTTAATGAAAAATATTATTTGTTATATAATATGAACATGTTGATATAAAATATGAAATCCATTCTTTATATTTAATTTATATAAATGATTAAATTTAATTTTTAAAATGATAGAATACAAATAGTTTTTAGAGTAAAATTTACTTAATTTTCCCAAATGTTAAACATGGGTGTTATGAATTCAACATACTATTTTTAAATGATTTATTTTAATTTATAAATATATTATTTTCATAGAAAAAATATATCAAAATTTTTAATTCATTCTTATTTTATGATAATGTTATAAAATGGACGGTTATAAAAGAATCCTTAATTTTTCACTATTCACCTAAAAATCAATTATTTTAGAAGAATATTAAAAATCACCCTAAGATAATTTTGAAATTCTGAATAATAAAATGACGTTAATTTTTAAAAATTAAAGTTCTAAAATTGAAAAATATATCTTTTAAATTAAAATTAAATATATAATGAAAACCTACTTTTATTGAAATTACTCTTTTAAAACATTAGGTTTTATTTATTCTATTCTGTATGAATTTATAATTGATTACAATATTTTTATCTAATTTTGGTTTCATTATTATTTAATTTTATTATTAATATTATTATAATATGTCAAAAATAATTTTAGTTTGGGTTTTCATGTGGAGAAAGATATCAAACATAGTATTTATTTAGAAGAAAATATATTCTAAAATCTCAAAGTGTTACATTATCCACTGCTAAATAAATTGCGTACTCAGTTATCACATACTAGTTGAAATATCAATGATTATCTAAAATATGGACATGACTCAAGATATAATTTATAATTCAATATAAAGATAATTATCCTAGGTATGACTAGGATAATTTTTTTCTCCAAAAAATTATTTTTAGAAGTTTATTGAGACAAACCTTTCAGAGATTAATTTTTTATATTTCCATCGACCGAATAATAAATCCAAAATAGTTTTTATACTATTCAATTAAATCAAATTAAATGATCTTATGGATATAAAAAATCAATCCTAAGATGTCTTCTAAAATGAAACCTCCATTTAAACCTATGTTACTTTCATTTATGCTATGACATAATTGTATTAACGTATAAATAATCTAGTTTAACCTAGGTTATCCATTTTCATATTCCTATTAGGTTATATAACCAAACTAATTATATCCTAAAATTCTATATAAACCCTTCACAATGGTTTAAAAAGAGAATGTGATTTAGAAAAGAATATCCCCCAAGAGTTTCTAGCTAGATGTGCAGTCTTAAGACCACTCATCACACACTGAGTTAATAATCAAACAACATTTTTAGGGTTATTACCCGTTGGAGCATCTATGTCATAGCCATATTCAATTTCTGTTATCCAAATAGGGATTTAGTTTCTTGGAAACCACACAATATTTATTTAAATAAAATTTTATGATGTTATCATATACTTATACTTATCCCTAGGGTTTCCCCTAAAGTTATCTTATCTTAATAAATATTAACTAAACTAATCCCCAAAAATGATTAAACCAATCCTAAAAATAACTAAAATAATCATAAAAAATAACTAAATCCCACTCAAATACCAGCTGAAGTGCCCTAGAACTGCACTACTGGATCTTATGCTAAAATACATACTTTACAATTGTCTTTGATACTAAGCGAGATATCCCATACTAAACATACTTATATTTGTAATTATTTTAAACATTACATCCCACAAATAGTCACACAATCCCAAAAAATGGAAGGTTTGGTGTATTTTCAGATCAACTACACAAGTAAGATATTTTATGATAATTGTGATCATTTCTCCATAATCTAACCACACTAGACCCCCTTATATACTTCTCATATGTTATAATCATATTCATAACCCAGGTAATGGGAACATAATAAAGTGATGAGATTAAATTCTTAGTAAGGGAAAGAAAGATCAAAGAGTCCTCAAGTGTAATATCATAAGCATGTAAGAAAACAAGATCATGAGATAAATATATTATTAAAAATAATATGGGATTGTAATAGTTTTCTATAAGGTATGATAAAAGTACATATAAACTCAAATGATCAAACATATAATCTAAAATAAGAGTTCATATAAAAGATATAATAATCATGATCCATGAAGTATAAAAAAGGAACATATTATAAGAATAGGAAAACATAATATTGTGAAAAAACCTAATCATGCTCACCTTTTATGTTCTGAAAAAAAATCAAGTATGTCCACTCTTTAAGATTGTGAACAAATGCAATCATATCCACACTTTATGTCACGAAAAAAAATCCAAGTATATCTACCCTATAAGTTTATGAAAAAATAAAATCATGTTCACACATCATAAAAATATTGCACAAACATAATCATATGGAAAAAATCACCTTCATGGGTCATTACACACACCCATGACTTCATGAGTCACTACTCACACCCAAACATTCATGAGTCACTAATCTCACCCATTCTCGATGGGAAAACTTAACTTCATCCTTGCATACATAACTCATGACATATAAAATTCTATCCAATGCATTGGATGGATTTAATAGAACCATCCCATCGTAAATATTTATCATAACCAAACCATATTAGCTATTTACCAGACCCAAAACATCTCATAATATTTATCTATACATATTTAAGCCATCATAACAAGAAAATATTCAAACATCAATCATCACTTAATTAACCCATGGAAAAGAGACAGTTTTCCAGAATAAATTAAAAGAACATTTAATAATCCATTAAGATAAATAAGGTGGAAGGTATCAGAGAAAAAATCCTAGGTGTACCATAAGGAATTTAAATGGATGTTGAAATAGATGTAAAATTCCAATTTAAAATTATTATATTAATAAATTCATAAAAATTTAAGAAACATCCCATGGGGAAATGTCTAAAAACTCAATAAAAATATTTTATTTAAATAAAAATAAATTTATTTTGATAATTTTTTTTGAAAATACCCTTTAAAACCAGAAAAGATTTCTAGAAAAAAAATTTATAAAAGAATTATATTTTGAAAAAATTTCTTTGATAATTCATAAAAATACTACAAAATTCTTTAAAAATAAAATCCATTAAAATAACTTTTGAAATAAAGAATTTATTTTTAAAAGTAAAACATTTATTTTTGAAAAATACAATAAAATTTTCCTTTCTCTTCAAAATAATTAAGTGTTAAAATAATTTTAAAAACCATTTAAAAACATTTAAAGAAATCTTCATAAATAGGAAGACACATATTAGTGAGAGAAATTATAGAAGTGTTTACAGAAAATTATTTTACTATATTCCTAAAAGTTGAAGTTATGAGTCACATTCAAAATTAATTTTCAAAAAGGTGAAGGAAAATGTTTTGTAAAATTTTACCTTTTATAATAATATATAATAATGGGGACTTTAAAAAGACATAAAGGTTTAAAAAATGATAAGCGATTTTTTTTGAAAATATTTAATTTTAAAAGGAATATTAAATAAGGAGTCATTGAAAGAGACACAATGATTTCAAAAAGAGTATGTGAAAATATTTTAAAAACTTTTACTTTTAAAAATAATCTTTAATAATATAGCATTGAAAAAGGCATAAATGTTTCAAAAAGGAGAATCGTAAATATTTTGAAAATTTTACATTTGAAAAGAATCCTTAATAATATATCCTTTAAAATAAATAAAGTTTTTATTAATTTAATGTGGAGATAAAGATAAAACATTTGATTATGAAAAGATATAAAACCATTTTAATATTTTAAGATACCTTTTTGAAGACCCACATCATAAAAAAGAGTAATAAAAATTTATTTTGGAATGAGGTAATGGGAAATGTGAATTACATAGGAGATAAAACATAATTAGGATTCAATAAAATATAAAATTGGTATGAATTAAAAATATAGACATGGAAGAGAAATTATTATTAAATAAAATGGGAATTTTCTTAATAATGTCAAACTTTTATGAGGAATTTAATCATAACCAAAGAATATTTAGATAAAAAATGCATTTTACCTAGAGAAAAAGTAAAGAGAGATATAAAATATAAAATATCATAATATAGATAACTTATAAAAATAATGTATAGAAATAAACCGTATAACTCAAATAAAGAAGTTTGAGTTACAAAAATTCCCTATTGTTTAAGAAATGTTTAAATAAAAAACCATTAAAAGAGTGAGATTGAAATTGAACTTTAAAAACCATGAATAAAATACAATTCATGATATTTTATATCCATTGGTAATTATAAAAACCATTTTAATGAAATTATATGCATAAATAAATATATCTCAAAGAAAGTAAATTGTGATGAAACATCCTCACCTTTATTCTCACTTAGTCAAAATTCACTCTAACCTCATGTAGAATAAAAAAACTATCTTAATCACCTATTTTATAACATTTTTATTACCTAGAAAATTATATAAAATTCATTTATAATCATTTATTACAAATATATTAGTTATTTCTATTTCATTTTCATTGTTATATGTTGTTAGGTTTGATTATTTGTTTAGAACTAGTTTTTTAATGACAGTGTCAATTTTTATTAATAGATTCAAAATTAATCATTTTGAGATCATTATAGGTACTATAATAGATTTTTTAAAATTATTTATATTATTTTAATTTCATTTCATATGTATATTGGTTAAGATTCATGATGATGAAGTTGGCGAAGATCTTATTTTGATAATTTATAACAAATAAAAAGCTAGTACAATAATAATAAATTTAATATAAGTATAACATTTCTAAAACTATAATCCAAACATTATTTTCAGATTAATCCATTTTTACACTAGTGGTTATGTTTTCATAGTCATCCATGATATAAATTTATATCATTGTATAAGTAGGTTGTTAAACTGATCTAATCATGACCAAGTTATAACTTATAGGTGAGTATGGTTAAGAAAGTGGTTATTTTAGATTGATTTCATTATTATATAATCATAATTATATTTTTAATATTTTTTATAGTGGTAAATCATATTTTAAGTGATTTGGATAAATAATAAAATAATATAGTGATAAATGAAATATGTCATTTTCATGGAGGCGATAATCCACACGTACAGACATGTGACATATTCATTTTCTATAGATTTGGTTGAATATAGTGAATAAGTTATAGTTTTAGTAAAAATGGAGTCTAATTGTGATGTGGACCAAATATACTAGCTAATAAACATATATTTGTGGCTCCATCTGATCCAAATCAAGGTATTTGATAACCCACAGGAAGGTTTAGGTGAAAGTGTAACTATTATAAGGTATAAACATATGTTTGTACATAAATCATCATCACTATCTACATTGGAATATGAATTATGGGACTTATGTACGATTATAAGATTATTATTCTATGCTGTTGTTTTTGATGATTTTTTATTCATTACTGAACTGATTATATACCTTAAATGAAAGAGTAAAATAAAAATTAACCGGAATATACAATTTAACTAAATCCTTATTGAAACGTGGATGTGATTTACCATGATTTTTACAAAATTTTTCCTCATGAATTGATTTATCTTTTGGGTGGTAAAGTGTGTTTCATGTTAATCAACTTCAATGATGTTTATAATTTTTATTAAATCATGTTTAAAATGTTCTTATTGTGTCTAATTTCTTGTTTTTAGAGCCTTTATGACTAAAGTTTTATATATAGTAAATTTCATGTTGATAGGATTAAATGAATTATTTTGAGGCAATGATTAAGATTATTTTAATTTTTATTCAATTTTTTATTCCATGTTCAACCATCCACTTATTATATATTATATTCACGTGTTAATAATTTATTTGATGGATGGAATTTTGGTTATTTATTTATGGAATTATTTGAAAATGAAATTCATTCTTAGTTGTGAACTATTAAAAATTAAAATAATTTAAATGCATAAACTTGTATTTTCTTTTTCAAGAATAAATAATTTTTTTAATGTTGTGATACTATGTGTTACACATCAAAAAAATAATTTCCATGACTTGAGTATTTTTTGAAATATAAATGAGCATGTGTAAGGGTAAGGTGTGTATGTTTTATTACCAGAAGCCTATATAATGTTGAAAAAGGGTTGTGTGATTTTTATGAAAAAACTAGTACAAATTCTCCAAAGAATATTGTGTGGTGATCATGTTGTACTTAAATAAGGAAGTAGAGTCATGACAAATTTTATATAATATGAAAGCATGTTTCCATGTTGGTGAAATGTTTGAAGGATGGTTAGTTTGATCTTGTCAAGAATGATTCATAAGGATAAAGTATAGACATATATTCATTTGATATTTAGAAAGTATATCTAATTGAATCTTATAAATTTAAAAGTATGATGATTTCACTGAAGTGTTAATTTAGTGTAATTTATAATGTGATGTTTGGTGATTTATTTCCACAAATAATTGGTGTGTTTTGTAGAAAATATATTTTACAAACCATAAAATGACATTCTAAAGGATGGTTGACATGTGGAGTTTTCTCATAATAAAAATTTTACCAAGATGTTCAATACCATTTTTCAAAATTAGTGTGAAGTGATTGTATTTATTGATGTTTTGTATTACTATGATTGTGTGTTTTTTCAGCAATTGAGTTGATAGAATCACCTCCTCTAAAATTATGATCACTTAAATTTGGTAATGAAAATGTTGTTCAGAAATATTAAATTTTGTGATTATGTTATTGTCGGATACACTTAATCCTTGTGAAAAGAATGATGAAAAAGTGACTGATTTTTGTGTTTTGTTGTTGGGTTGGTAGTGTATCCTTGTTGTGATCTGTAAGTAATTGGTTGAGATTTTTTAGGTAGTTTGGGTATTGAGATGTGTTGGGTAGCATGGTTGTTGCTGGTTTCCATAGTGCGTATGGTATGTAGTAATTGTTTATGTGAAAGTGACAGTATTTCTAGTTGTGTGGGATGATGGAGTGTTCTGTGGATGTAGTGGTGGTTTTTAGGGTAGTGGTGGATGGGATGTGCTGTGGTTTAGAAATAATGGTATGGTTGGTTGTGTTGAGTGACTGAATCACTTTACTTTTAAAAAAAACCTTGAAACAAATCATTTAGTATTTGAACTAACTTAATTTTATCTTTTTATATTTTTGGATTTCAATATATAAAACTTAAAAATGAATTACTGATAACTTAATGTTTAACAAAATATCAATGGTACAGATTTATGAAAATCATATAACCTATGGAATTATTTAATTCTGAATATTTATGTTTTTTATGAAAAACTTGTTAACCGAATAGTGAAATCCAGATAACCTTCAACATTTTAAAAAATCACTATAGTTGTGATTATTCAACTCATTGGTAGATATATAAATATTTTAAGTCTATTAGAAGATGAATAATAAGTATTTTTCGATGTCTTTGCAACTAACCTCAAGGTATGCAGAATCCAACCATTGGAGGATTACCTATAAATAGAGCTACACCTAATGGGTAAGAAGAATAAGTTACCAAAAGTTACTATATGTTTCTATGATCATTTTAAAAGTTATTGTTTTTTTGAAATATTATAGTCTCTTTCTACTGAGAGTTCTTTCGATCAATGTAATATTTTATCTTTCTGAGTGCTTTAGCTAAGAGATACCACTGTGTTGTTTTTCATGTAAATATCTTATATTTATTATTGTAATTATTCTATAACCAATATTTTTGTTGAGGTATTCCTATGTATTGGAAGACATAACTGAGGTACTGTTCCAAGTAGTAAGAATACCAAGATATCAATTATTATAGAATAAGTACCAAGATACTAGTCAAAGTAGTGGATAAATCGACATTCAAGCTCTTGAAGTAGGAAATACTGATTAACCAGATTGAGGAATTTCTAGGTAAGAAAGATAAATCCATGATTCTAGATTTAAAAATAAGATACCTTTTGATAAGTCTATAATTGAGTATACCTTGAATCTAGTTTATGTTTCCCCATTATCTTTGGGTTAAAGTGTAGATTTTATTAACATTCATTAGAAGTTGATTTCTAAATCATAATCTAAATTATTTTATTTCTAATATATTAAATATTTTATCATTATTTTAATATAATACTGATAGCTTTTATATTTTCACCTTGCACATCAAGTTCATCCATTATAGTGATATATCGCTACTTAAATATTATTATTCGGAATTTTTTTAAATTTTTATGGTTTATTAGCTCTTCATAGTACATATATATATATATTTTGAGAAGGATAATTTTTTTAGTTGTTTTAAAAATATGATTCATCCTCCTCTTATAGTTTATTTTCGATACATTTATGATCCTACATTTAGTATTAGAGCTAGTATCTACATTTGAGACTGAACCTAATATTTATATTTCTTAATTTTCTATCACTTGGTTAGATTTACATTTTTGTAGTTTCCTTGCACCAAACATTTGGTAGAGACTATTTTAAGCATGGAAGGAATATATATTGGGTCAATTGACAATATAATTCCAAAAATATATCTTCTATTTGATGGAAATTAATTTTAGTACTATAATGATATAATAGAGACATTGTTTTATTAATAAACATGTTGATAATTTTCTTGTACCCACCGGTAGTTACAAAATTACATATAAACGTTTCTCCCTTTTCAAGAAAGAAAATAATGAATTTTTGTTAAATTTTAGAGTCAGAAATACTAAAATATGTTATATACTAAGAAACATATACAATCATGTCTCTTTATATAGAATAGTTTATAGAATATATAAAAAACATGAAGTAACTCATTTTTAAATGTAAAAATTTATTGAAACCAAAAGATAAATATTGATAGCTAATTATCAATCACTTGATTTTATACCTAGTAAAATTGTATCTCAAATGAATTATAGCTTCATGAATATAGTAAACATTTTACAATCACTTGAAAAAATGTATTTGACTGATGATAAAGTTTTTGAAAAGGTTATAGAAATTTTATTGAAATATTAGTAATAAAAAAAATATTTATGATACAAATAATATTACTAAATTAAGTCTGGATGACTTATTTGGATCACTGATGCAATATGAAAGAAGATTAAAAATGGATGCTAAAATAAAAAGAAAGAAAAATGGAGTAGATTTTTATTTCTTATCTCAAGGATTTATTTACAAAATAAATTCTATGAAATACTTAGATGATAGTGAATGAGAACCCACTAGAGGTAAAATTTCTAACATGGTGAGAAAGATGTTCAAGAATCATAATTTCAAAGGAGATTATTTTAAATATAGAAAATAAATAAAGGATAAGTTTGATAAGAAAAATTCTTCTAAACCTACATTCTATGAATGTTGAAAACTAGGTCATATCCATACAAATAATCCTTGAAATAAAATAAAATATAAAAAATATTCTATAAATTATTAAAAAAATAAAGGAACAAAATATATGAAAGTTATAGATACTAGGAGTGCTAGTGGTGGGGACACGACTTCAGATAGTTCTTCAAAATAATGTGAGGATAAAACAAAAATTATAGTAATCTATGCAGATCAAAATTATTTAATGAAAATACTTACTGTTGAATCCCCTATATATATTTCTCTGGATTCTAAATACTTCTATGATTCAGAAAGTGTAAGTGAGAATTATGATAAAATTCTATCGTATTATGATGATGATTAAAAAGTTGTGGAAACATATAATGATATTAAAGCTTATGTGACTAAATGTAGATATATGTATCAAATAATTTATAATAAGTATACTAATTTAAAAAATAAAAAATGTAAATAAAAGTGGGTTTTGTAAATATTGATGAAAAACTTATGAAGTTAGAAAATAAAATACCAAACTTATTTCTATGTTGGATAAATCCAAAGAGAAAATCACAAAACTAACAACTAAGATAAATATAAAAATTAATTTCAATTCATCAGAAGTTCATCCAAATTTAGATAACTAGAAAAATTAATATTATGAGAAGAAAATAAATGTATATTTTCTTTCTAATGGTAATAAAGTTATCAAGATGAAAATTTAAATTTAAAGTCGAAAGACATTGTTGACCAAGTTTATAATTGAAGTAAAGGAATTCAAGAAGATGTACGGTCAGTTGATACCTAATAGAACTTCATCTATATTAGGAAATGAAATCATCGAAAAAATTATTTTGTTCCAAATCAAGAACCCTTCTTCACTATGTGTTATAGAGGACTTATATATTATTTAAATCAAAGAAAGTTTTAAAAGTCACTATCTTAGTATTAGATATCCTTTATTTGTTCACATGGGGATTAAAACTAGTTATGAATGACTACTAATAGTAATTTTGTTAATAATTAAATTATATTCATGAAGAAAATTTATTTATAAATTTTTGGTATTATATAATTGTTTTAAAAGCTTACACAAATCCAAAACAGTATTTATTAAATTAATAAAAAAAAATAAAAAATGATATTGAAAATATTAAAAGTAATATAATTTGAGTAATTTATATTGTTTCATGAATTTTTTAGGTTATTATGATATATTAGTGCCATGAAAAAATATAATATTCTAATTAAAACCTTTTCTTTATGTATTTTAACTCAAATTAAATGAATAGTGTAAAAATTGACAACAATGACATTTATCAAAATAATATTTTATTCAATTATTTAAAAATAATATAATTCTTGAAATAAGAAAATTTGGATATGATATGGTTGAAAATGTCATAAATTTACCTTTTATGGTCTAATTTTCACCTAATAACTAAAAATTACAACCCTTTAATATTGAAAATTTTGTTACCATAGTTAAAATTAAATTTGGTTAAAAAATGGTTAATCAAAGTGATAATATTTAAAATTACACAAAAACTTTTCTAAATTATATTATTTAATGGTATTATAGATCTATACTACCTTATATTTGAATCCATGGCCATTTTGAGACATTTGTTTTGATAATCAATTTGTTATAATTTAATCTTTTGAGAAAATCTAAAAGTGCGCCTCAACTCAATTATAAAATGAAATCAACTCACTCACATTTTACACCACTTTTATCCTTATATATCAACCAAACTATACCAATTTATATGATTAAATTATCTATACACATCACAGAGGTTCGTTTCCTCCAAATAGACAAACCCTAGAGCCCTTCAGAGGTGATCTAATGGAGTCATTTCAAATAAGAGGTAATCGCCTTAACCAATCAATTTTTTCTACTATTGTTTTCATTCTATAAATATGTGGTATTTTTAATAAAATAATATTTTAAGTACAATAAATATGTTTAAATTTTATTATAATTATGAAAAAATCATTATAAACCCTCTTTCCCATCAAACGAGAAGTGAAATTATGGCTTGTGCATACGCATGACTTACCATCTCCAAGTAGCGATACAATTAATTTTTCATCACCATATTTTAAGTATAAGTATTACGATGGATTTAATGTTAATATATGATATTTATAACAAAACTATAGTTCTATAATGATAATATCATGTCTACCTTCTTACCATCCAATCCTCTGGGAAACGATAACGCCGCATGTTCGTTCATGTGGACTTCCACCACCACAAAGCAATGCGATTATTTTTTCATTTATATTTTACTTGGATGGTAATAGGGATGAATTTGATGAATACATATGACATATATGATATAATAATGATTTTATAAAGGTGAATTTTATTTTCCATTTTTTCCATCCTTTGAAGAATGAAAATAATGTTCATGCGTACATATGATCTACCATCTCCATGAAGGATGTAATTAATTTTTCTATCTCCAAATTTTATTGATGACTATAAATATGTATATAATTAATATATATGATATTTATATCATGATTAATATTCTGAATATGGTGGAACCAAGATAAATATACAAGGACCAAAATTAATGAAATGAAATACTCATTATAATATTCATAATTTTTTAAAGATAATAAAAACCTTATCCTTGATAATTTATAATTACTTTTATGAGAAAATGTATTTTTTCAATAAAAAGTATTTAATAAATAATTTAATGTTTTATTGTAAGTGTAAAATCATAATTAACACCTTGTAATATTATATCGATTTTTTTAGGTTTAGACGGTGAGTGGGGTGAGTTTCTGAGGCCCGTAAAGACTCGTCGTAAATGAAATAAAAATATTAAATCTATTACATTATGCATGCATGATTTATTAAAAATAATTGAATAAATTCAAAATGGAGCATTGCATGAGAATTTTAAGACCACTGTTAGGTCTGAGACTAGGTTTTTACCTTAGATAAGGTGCAATATTTTTAACCGTCAGATGTTTGGATGGCTCACTCCCAAGAATAAATTATTTAATTTTTTTACTATATTATTTTTTGAAAATAATTAAAATCTCTCAAATATTTTATTATATAAAAAATCTGAGCCTCCATTCGGTCCGGAACATGGGATTTACCCTAGGTGGGGTATAAATTTTATACGCGTTAGGTGTTTGGAAACATCATACATGGTAATATGAAAATTATATTTAATTATTCTTATTTTAAAATAATAAATAATTAATATATCTCAAATGGTGCATCATATAAGATATTCTATACCACCATTATATCCAGAACGTGGGGTTTATGCTATGTGGGGTATAACTTTTATATGCGTTAGGTGTTTGGAAACATCACATTGGATAATATCATATTTATATTTAATTATTTTATTATTAATATTTTTAAATAATAAATAATAAGTATTTATCAAAGAATACATCATATGAGAAATATGATATCACCGTTAAGTCCAGAACGTGGAGTTTACCTTAGGCAACACATACCTTTTATGTCTGTTGGGTGTTTGGAAATATCACACGCGATAATACCCTTTTAAATTTTAATTATATTATAATTATGATTTTAATCTATTAAAATTCATTTCTTAAAAAAATTTATATTATTTAGTGTTTCCATATGAATACCACAATTTATGATGCCCCATGAATCTAAAAGATTTAAATTACAGTTGTTTTGACCGATTTAAAATATGCAACACCTTTAATGGATTATTTCAGACACTTCTCCATTAACTTCACATTGAATCATGGATTAAATGGACATTTACAATTTTCTGTAATTAATGATGGTTTTTTTGAAATGTTAATTTTGACAATTATTAGAGATGATTAATAATAATAATAATTGTTGTAATTTTATTATTTATAATTAAGTAAAATAATATTAATGTTGGAAATGATGTAAGTGATTTAATAATAATAATAATAATATTATTCTATTATTATTATTATTTATGTGAGATATTTAATAATAATAATAATCATTTTAATTATTAATATTATTAAGTTGTGTAAGATTTTTTAAGTAGAAATTAATTAATATATATATATATGGTTATCTTGAATATATTTATTGGATGAATAAATATGTTTTTAAGAGGTTTTAAATTAAATAAGTAGTTGACGTGTTTTGAATAAGGTAATTGAATAAAATAATAAATGATGAAATTATTATTTTTGTTGTCAAAACACTATTTTGGTCATAACTCCTTCGTATGATGTCAGATTGATACGCCGTCTGTAGTAGCATGACCCTTGAATTACGACAATCATTTTATCATCAAAGTTAGATATTTAATTTAGGCTCATGGTGTAGGTCCATGAAGTACCCAATATGTTGATGGGTTTGACGCATGTAATTAATAGGATATAGTAATAAATAAGCGATGAAAATGATAAATTTTATTAAATTATTTGATAAAAAGGTATTATAAATTGGACTTGGGATGGTGTGCATGGAATTGGTAGGAAGCCCATTATTTCTCACATGTATCCTCTCTCTTTTACTCACTGCATCTCTTCAATTTTATTTTATTCTTTTGAACCTCTATTATCGATATATCCATTAATATTGATCGTAATGACGCACCGTTAGTTTGGTTGGATTCATCTCAAAGAATAGAAATTTATTCCTAATTTTTTTTATAAGTGAGGTAATCTATTCAGATTTAATTTAATATTATTAATTATCAAATATAGAGATAAATATAAATAATTTCAAAATGGGGATGGCTCAAGGATTCATTAGTGTGAGATTATCTTCCAATTAGGTGTGAGTATGGTTTAGGTGACAACAACCTTGTAAACCTCCATATCAACTTAAAAAACTTTGAGGTAGGAGGTTCCTTAACTTTATGTTACTTGTAAATCTATGAATTTATCATGATGTGATGTTATTTGGACTAACCCATGCTTGTTTGGAGTGTCATGTGGGCGTGTGAGTGGCTATGGGCACAATTGTTTATATTTAATTATCTCTACTTTGATATTGGTTAGAATTTTTACTTCTTTCTATGAAATGTTTTATTTGTGTGTTTCATAACATATATAATTATGTTATAGGTACCAAGATACATAGATGGAGTCTTGAGGTTGGGTGTACAAGGTTAACCGACCCAAAACAATCCTAACATCATTAAAGATGGATGTGAATACCCCTAAAGAGGGGAAAACCCAGTAACTAGCTAGAAGGTACTGAGATACTCAGGTGGAGCCTTGAGGTTGGCTGTACGAGGTTACCAAACTAAAAGTGGTCCTAAATCCTTTAAAGGCGAGCATGGATACCCCTGTAGAGGAAACAAATAGTGGATAACTGGATGATATTTAGATAAATAGTTGGAGCCTTAGGTATGGGAGTTACGCGGTCCAGTGGCCAGTTACTCATCCTGATGTAGTCCTAACATCGTTAATGGTGGATGTGGCTACCCCTGTAGAGGGGAAAATATAGTGGCCTGCTGGAGGATACAGGTCATTCATTCCTACAGACTTGGGTCATGGGTGATTAAATGGACAAGAAGACTAAATATAGACCCGATGGAATGTGAGACATTCCTATAACAACCACCGGAAGTGTGGGGTGATCTATGTAACCTTGATGGTGGTAAGTGTGTTCTTGAAATTTTTATCAACAATGAGCCGAAACAGGTGGGGATAGGGTTTGGGGAAGCTTGGTTAATGTAAAATGACTTGGAACATGTATATTCACTATTAATTTACTTATTTCAAGATATAAAATGTTATATATATTGTTCACTTATAGTAAAGATGCATTGATGTTGTCCTAATGAGTCTTGTACTCATACTCTACTCGGGAATTTTTGTGTGCTATTAGATTTCACAACCAGAGATCCAGTGAAGTGAAAAGACCCTATAGTGGAAGATTGAGAGATAGAGCTGAAGAATACCAGGATAGCCAAGGGATTACCCCAAAAATGTTTATTTATTTAATTTTATTATATTTAATTGTTGTTTACTCTCTGGTCATGATTACCGCTTTGTGGGATACTTTTATATATATGTCATTATTCAATTTTTTCATTTTACTCTGATTATTTAGTAATTTTTTTATTATTGTTCACTATTATCCTACTTGATGACATGAACCAGAGGGTATAGTATCCCTACGGTTCCATCTGATATCCTCACTGTTATTCTACAACCTCTTGTGTATAGGGATACACGCATGAGGTCACATGGAATTCTAGATCAAACCCGATTGTTCGAGTTAGGATATTACAAAATTGTATCAAAGGAGGTTACTAAATAACTTATTATTATATTTATTGTGGTTAGGATATATTATAAAAGATATAGGATGGTTGAGACTCAGGCAGGGGAACTATGTTAGTTCCTGTCCAGCACTGCTTAGTGGACCTTTGAGTTTGAAAAAATAAGAATTTAGGGTTTGATGTTAATGTTGGTTAAACTCACCTTGGGTGATACACATGATGTTGCTATGTGATTTATGATATTTTAGGTTCTTTCATGCATCAATAATAGGCATGTAGGTTCACATGTCATATATACACATGTTTTTGTGCTTCACAATAGTTCATTAACTAAATGGCTTGATTTTTTCTATCCGTTCGGGATAGTTTTTCCATGTGTGATATCTTTGTGTTTTCATGCTGTGTGATATATATTTATTGGTATTAATTATTTGAGATAATAATGTTTTTTCATTAGTATATATATGATGAATGTGACTAACATGTAGGGATAGAAACAAGGGTTAATGCTAGGAAGGTTATACCTTGGGTTTAGACTACACTCCTAGTAAAACCTTATTTGATCCCATAGAATGGTTAAGGGAAACATTGTGCAATCCCATATGTTGATTAGGGTTTATTATAAAGACCCTGATTCTTTTCTTAAGTGTGTTACTTCACATTACATATAATGTTTCCTCGATTTAGTCATAAAAATATATTTAGAAAGAAGGCCAAAATAATTCTACAAGGATAGATGTTTTAGTATTACCACTAGACATATAAAAGAATGTTTCTAAGATTTATCCTACACCTACTTTGTCGTATATGTAATAGGGATTCTTCAACCAATATACTTTTTCTTAGTGATTTTTTAAGGAATAAGAGTTCAGAAGTATCATCAAGTATTCCCTTACATTCACTCCATCATTCTTCATCCTTCCAGGGAACTAGAGGACCTTCCAATGTTGAGTAATGGGTTTAAATTTTTGTGGATCCTTGACCTATTAGAAACTCTAAAGGATCAATGGGTTAAGTTAAAATGAGCTCATATTGGGTGAGAAACCATTTCGATACCCCATATTTTATAGTACCAACTAAGATGAAGGAGCTCAATGTTCTTCTATATAACTTGGAGATGGAGGGATTCAAAAATCCAAGTACATCTCTATGGGGTTTACCTATTTTGTTTTCCAATAAGGTGGATATTAGTCACCATCTATGTGTTGATTACCGAAATTTAAATAGGTGATGGTTAGGAACAAATATATGTTTCCCTTGATTAATGATATTTTAAATTAGTTGTGGGGATCCCAATGGTTCTCTAAGATTTATATTTTACTAACCTATCATTAATTGCAAGTTATAGAGAATGATATTCCAAAGACAACATTTTAGAGAAGGTATGGACTATATGAGTACTTGGTAATGTCGTTTGGGCTTAAAAACATGGAAAAAATGTTCATGAACCTTAGGAATAAGACCATCCTTCCATACTTGGTCTCGTTTTTCATGGTTTTCCTCAAAATAAATCCTTATCTACTCACCGAAACCAAAGAAAAATTCTAGGAAACAAGAGATAGTCATGCGTACGCTTTGAGAAAATGGGATTTAAGTTAAGCTATTGAAGTCTGAATTTTGGATTTGGGAGGTGAAGTTCCTAGGACACGTGGTGTATGAGATCACTATTTTAGTAAACCCATTGAAGGTAGAGGAAGTCATGTCTTGGACACATCCCCGAAAACATGTTTGATATTAGGATATTTTTTGTCTAATAAGGATATTACCAACAGTTTTCTAGTAATTCTTCTGATTATCAATACCCTTAATAAAACTAAAAAATAAGGGATTGAAATCCCAATAGTCAGACTAGTGTAAAGAGGATATCTTTGATCCCAAGATATGATTTCCAAAACCTCTATAATTGGAGCTCCCTAAGATTTGGAATTTGTTATTCAGTGTACTATAACATATCAAGCATGGTCTTGGTAGTGATGTAAATTCAATGATAGTAGGAATTATCCTATTTGTCTCGTTAGTTATGATCCTATAAGTGGAACTATCCTACAGGTTACATGGAGTTGGCAGCCATGGTCCATGATCTGAAGTGTTGGTGACATGATCAATTTGGGGAGAGATTTTTTATTTATACAGACCATAAGAGCCTTTACTATATCTTCACTCAAGGGGAACTAAACAAGATTCAAAGGAGTTGGGATAAGATGTACATTTTACATTAAAATTTTGTAAGGGCTTGAAAAAATACCTAGGGATTCAGCTGATATTGAGCAGGATGTACGATCCTAAAATTGATGGACAGTATGGGTATACTATAGTATTATTGGAGAATATACTGAAATATTGCATGATATAATTCAATGGATCATGGTTTGATCAACTTACCTTGAATTAGTTCACTCTCAATAAAAGTTACCAGTAATTGATTAAGATGAAACCTTATGAGGATCTTTACGATAGACCACGTCGATCATCTCTTGTTGGTATGAGGTAGGTGAGGCAGTATTTGTGGGCCTAGTATGGTTAAGGAGTCCTCAAAGAGAGTGAATCTAGTTGTTAACAGGTTGATCCCCACTCAGAGTAGATTGATATATTATGTCAACCATAGTAGGAGTCCATTAGAGTTCAATGTGGACGATAATGGTTTATTGTGAGTGACTCATCAGTTGGGGTAGAGATGTCTAAGGAAGCAACACAAGCTTTCACTTCATTTTTTAGACCCCTTGAGTTCACTGAGCAGATATGGATAGTGGCGTATCGTCTAGACATCTATTCTCTCTATCAAGGTATGAAAAACATGTTACATGTGTTGCATATTCTAGGGTACATACCTACCATACACATATTGTTGATTATGAGGACATTGAGCTAGAGACGAATGCCTTTTATAAGGAACATACAATATGGTTAATAGATCAACTCGAGAAGGTGTTGTGAGGAAATATGATACCACTAGCTCAAATTCGGTGGTAGCGTGAAAAAATACAAGAGGAAACATGGTAACGAGAGTCCAATGTTTAAGCTCAGTGACCTGAGATGTTTGAGAAAGATCACTAGAGACACTTCTTGAGGATTAAAAGTTAATATAGGGGAAGAATTTTAATGTCCAATTTTTTTTAAAGAAAATAAAAACCCTATTGTTGATAATTTATAAGATTTTTATGATAAAATGTATTTTTTCAATAAAAACACTTAATAAATGCTTTAAATTTTTTATGTAATTTTAGAATCCAAATTAACACCTTGTAATATTCTATTGAATATTTTTTGAGTCAGAAATTGACTAGGGTGAGATTCCGAGGCTTGTAAATCCTCAGCATAGACAAAATAAAAATATTAAAAATATTATATTTCCCATGTGTTATTTATTCAAAAAAATTGAATAACTTCTAAATGCTACATAGTATGAGAAATCTGAGATGACTTTTAGGTATAATACATCATTTTTACCCTAGACAAGGTATAACATTTTTATGCATCAGATGTTTGGACGACTCACTCATGAGAATAAATTATTTTGTATTTTTTTATCATATTATATTTGAAAATAATTTAATATCTCTCAAATGGTGCATCATATGAAAAATTTTATACCACTGTTAGGTCTGAAACAAGGGGTTTAACCTAAGAGGGGTTTAATTTTTATGCGCATTGGGTGTTTGAAAACATCACATGTGATAATACCATATTTATTTTTAATTATTTTATTATTCCAATTTTTAAAAAATAAATGATCAATATCTCTCAAATGGTGTGTCATGTGAGAAATATGAGATAACCATTAGGTCTGGAATGTGGTGTTTATCCTAGGCTAGGTATAACTTTAATGCGCGTCAGGTGTTTTATTACATCACACACGATAATAACCTATTTATTTTTAATTATTTTATTATTCTAATTTTGAAATAATAAATAATTAATATTTCTCAAAAGATGCATCATATGAGAAATACTAGATCACTATTAGGATAAAAACATAGAGTTTACCCCAGGTTGGATATTACTTTTATGCGCATTAGATGTTTCACAACATCACATGTGATAATAACCTTTTAAATTTTAATTATATTATAACTCTAATTTTAATAAATTAAAATTCATTTAAAAAAAAATTAAGTTATATTATTCATCATTTCAATGTGAATACCACCATTGATAATTCCACATCAATCTAGAAGATTCAAAATACAATGGTTTTGATTGATTTGAAATATGCAACATCATTAATGGATGATTTTAGATACTCTGTCATTAACTTCATGTTGAATCATAGATTAAATAGGAATTTTCAATTTTTGGTATTTGATGATGGTTTTTGCTAAAATTTTAATAGTGATAATGATAAGAGATAATAAATAATAAAAATAATTATTGTTGAATTATTATTATTATTTTTATTAATTAAGTAAAATAATTTTAATAGTGGAAATGGTGAAAGTGATTTATTGATAATAATATTATAATTTTGTTATCATTTTTTTAATGTGAGATATTTAATAATAATAATAATAATAATAATAATAATTATTATTATTATTAATTCATGGAAGAAATAATTATTTTTTTTGGGTGGAAATTAATATATATATATAGTTATCTTGAACATATTTATCAGATAAATAAATTTGTTTTAAAGAAGTTTTAAATTAAATAAATGAATGATTTGTTTTGAATAAGGTAATTGAATAAAATAATAAATGATGATTTTTTTGTTTTTAAAACATTTTTTCAGTCATAACTCATTCATATGATATCATATTGACGGGTTGTCAACAAAAACATGACCCTAAAATTGCGAAGGTTATTTCATGACCAATGTAGGAAATTTAATTTGGTCTCATGGTACAAGTCCATGAAGCACCTAATATATTGATAGGGTTTGTGCATGGAATTAATATGAGAGAGTAGTAAATAAGTGATGAAATAATAAATTTTATTAAATAAATTGATAAAAGATATTATAAATAGGATTGGTATGGTGTGCTAGACATGTGTAGGATGCCCATAATTTATCATGCCTCTCCCCTATACCTTACTCTATATATCTCTTATATTTTATTTAATTCCTATTAACTACTATCCTCAATATATCTATCCTTATTGATCAGATTTATGGGTCTTCGGTTCGGTTGGATTCATCTCGATGAGTAGAAATTTATTCCAAATCTTGTTTTTAAATACGATGAGGAAATTTATTAAGTTTTAATTTAATATTTTTAATTATAAAAGGTAGAGATAATTCTAAAAAATGTTGAAACGTGGATGGTTCAAGTATTTATTTGCATGTGATCATTTTCCGGTTAGGTGTGAGCGTGGTTCATGTGATGAAAACCTTTGTAAACCTCGACATCAACTTGGAAAACTTTGAGGTTGGAGGTTCATTACCTTTATGAGCCTTGTATATCTATGATTTTATCATAAGGTGATGTTATGATAGACTAAAAGATGTTTTTTTTGAGATGCATGTGGGTGTGTGAGTAGCCATGGGCATACTTGTTTATGTGTAATTATCCCGACATTGATCTTTGGGTGACTTATCATTCCGTTCTACGACTTGTTTTGTTTGTGTGTTGTAAAGCCTGTGTAATTGTGTTATATGTACCAAGATACTTTGGTGGATCCTTGAGGTTGAGTGTATGATTTTACCCCACCTAAAGTAGTTCTAATGTCCTTAATGGATGGTGTGGCTACCCCTAAAGAGGGGAAAGCATAATGACTTAATGGAAGGTACTAAGATACTCAGGTGGAGCCCGGAGGTTTGGTGTAAGTGGTTGCCAAACCCGACGTGATCCTAATACCATTAAAGGAAAGTGTGGCTACCCGGGTAGAGGTAAAAGTATATTGGCTAGATGGAGGATACTGAGATATAGAGGTGGAGCCTTGTAGGTGGGATTTATGTGGTCCAGTGGTTGGTTACCCATCCTAACCTAATTGTAACATCCTTAAAGGCGGATGTGGATACCCTCGTAGAGGGGAAAGCATAGTGGCTGTAAAGAACCAATATTGATGTACATGAACATTAAATTACTTTTTCATAATACATAATATATCACACACACAGGTTCCCAAATACCGTATTAGTTTAGTTCCATTGGAAACTGGGTACACATTCTTCTAACTTGTTGAAATATCTTGAACATCTTCCATAAAGATCTTACCCTTTATTTTTACTACCTAAAACCTTTATTTATATCATGGGGAAAATAAAACATAAGAAATTCATGAGCTCAAATGCTCAATAAGGGAAATCATGTGCAATATCATTCAAAACATAAAAATAGGAATGTAAAAACATGAACATTACTATTGAAAACCATACCACATTTAACATATATCAAAATCGTGATCCATGAAATAATCCTTGGTAGTTTATAAGGCATAAATCATAAAGGAACATGAACCAAGATAGTATTGGAATAAAACATGGAATTATGGGGAACACATAATTACAGAAAAAAATTCCATATTAGCTAAGGATAATTTCCAAGACCATCATACTATAGAAAGTTATATACTTAACCGAGTTCACCATTAATTCCATCCCTGTATTACTAAATCAGATTTATTTTCCATTCTAGCCCTGTATTACTAAACTAGATTTACTTTCCATTCTAATCATGTATATCTCATGATATATAAATCTTTATCCAAAGCATTAGAGAGATATATAGGTCCCACCCTTCATATTGTTAAATTTTTCTTACGTGGGCCACAAAAACATAAATCATTCATCATAGCATAACCGAAGGAATAAAATGGGTTTCTTAAACAAAATTACATCATAACATAATCCATGGAAAATAAATAGATTTCATATATAACATTCCATCAACAACAAAATCAAACCATCGGGATAATGGGGATAACATACTTGAAACATGACCCTATTAAAGAACATAGTCTTATATGGAAAACAATTTTTATTGAATACTTCATATCAATTCTTGAGAAAAATATCCTTTCTTATAAAAAAATGTTAACATTTCAAAAATACCATGTAATTTTAAAAGAAAATAATTTCTTGGAAAATAACTTAAAAAAATTATAAGGGAAGATTCATGGAAATAAGTCATTATAAAAGAGTAAAAATACATTCATACGATATAAGTTAAAAAAATATTCTTGTACATTTTCTAATAAGATAAAAAATTACCCCTTTTTGATAATGAAAGAAATATTCCTTCCAAATCATGTATTAAAAATTCAAAAATTGGTAAAAATGACTTTAAACATCCATCAGATAATAGTAAAAAAATTTATGAATGAGTTTTTATAAAAAATAGAAATGGATGATAAATATACCCCATTAAATATATACATATAAAAAATATAAGATAATAATTATATTGTGATATTATCTCTTAAAAATTTATAATCATTTATATTGTATGCCTCATAAAATAAAGAAACTTAATTGCATATGTAAATATCATAAACTTCATAATAAGAATAATAAAAGAATTTATGGGAATAATAAACAAAAATAAAGCGAAATATGTGGTTTATAAGGAATATGTCCCACATAAATACATGTGAGACAAAATAACCCCTTACTATAGGTTTGGGTTCTTTCATACGTGTTTGAACCTCATCTTCTTCGACATTATCCCTCGAAATGTCCTCTTAATGCACTAGATTTGATCTTTTAGGAAAACTATAACCTAAAGAATGTTATTAAATAATTTTATAAAGAAAATTGGTAGGGTATGGTCGATCTTGAAGAATCAATGTGAAATAAAGAGGTGAGGGAGGAGATGACCTTTTATAATTGAAGTGAGAGGCATTTCCTAGATCTCAAAAAATAATAAGTTATAATAATATCAAATCCCATAAAAAACCTCAAAAATAAATTAGTTTTGAATATTATATGATATAAGGTTGTAATATCATCAAAAAATAATTTTTAGACATGTTATGATTTCATTTTAAACCCTATCATTTCCTTTTACCCTTAATTATTCTCTTTTAATTTTAACTAAGGTAACAAATTGTTTCATACTATAATAGTTAAATGTTTACTTATTTGATGTAAATTATACAATAAATTACGAATATAGAAAATTTTGTAGTAAAACATAATTATTTTATATTTTTTAAAAGATTTTATGATTTTTAAATAATTTAATTAAACATTATTTTTGAAGAAATATCAATAGTGTCAATTTTGACACTATTCATTTAATGGCTTTTTAAAAACATCAAGATAATGTGTTAAACTAGAAAAAAATATTTTATTATATATATATGGGTTTAATTTAATCGATAAAATTTGTTGGATATATTAAATATCTAAAATTATATTTATTTTAGTTTTTTTAGAAACATTAATTCGATATTTTCATTAATAAAATAATGACTAAATCAGTTTTGTGTAACTATTTAATATAGTTATTTTTTGGGTAAAAATTAAAAATAAAATACTATTATAAAGATAAATACTATATATTTTAAAATAATACTGATAGTTTAATATATCTCTTGGAAAATCCTACATTGAAAATGTTTTAATTTTTAGAACATGAATGTGACAAGTTTAACATCACTTTAAATAAAATAATATAAGTGTCATAATATTTTATATAAGACTTGAAATGGTCAATAAATTGTCCCTTAGATCATTATGGTCAATATATACTATATAAATAATATTTTATCATGGGTTTAAGTCTTTTAATGGTTATTATAATTTTAATAAAAATTAGTTTATTGATTTTTCATCAGTTATATAATTTCCGCATCACCAATATATAAACCTTTAAGCTAATTAATTATTTTCTGAAAATTCACAATAAATTATCATGATAAATATAAACATTTTATATTTAAAATGAATATTTATAATTTAATTTATTCTCTGTATAACCTTACCTTAAAAATTATTTAGTTCATAAAATATTAGTGAGATATATTTAAATTTTCTTTAAATAAAATATATTAAATGTCCTAATATCATACAGGTGGATTAAAAAGGGTATAATTTAGACTGAAGGATGATTTAGGTATAAAAATACTCATCCAATAATAGTAGGACAAGTATTGAGGTACTTTTGGAATATTACATTTTCTTTTAATTACCTGATTTACCTTTTTACCGCTTTAAAAAAAATTACAGAAGTTTCTATTCATAATGACTAAAAATAAAATAGTTATATTAACACAATTTGTATCCAATGATTAAAATTATTTAATAAATTTCTAAAAATTTGAAACATAGAAGTTTCACTAATTAATTTAAAATTAATCCCGTTGTTGGAATGAAAAATGAGTTTTTAAAAGTTAAAACACTACAAAAGTTTGAAATGTTTCTACATCAAAATTCAAGGAATCATTAATGAAAATGTAACATAAAAAGTAAGTAAAGAATAATATATTTTCATATCTATTTATATTTATGAATTATATAGTGTTTTAGAGGCTTAAAATGAGAATAAATCCAATCTTAAGCATAGAATACTCTAATATTTTTAAAAGAATGTTTTACCGCCTTTTGATGGAAAACCATTTTTATTTAACTTTTTACAATTTTATAATCTCTATTTTTCAAAATTAACTTGTTCTCTGGAATTGGTACATTTAAATTTACTTTGGATAAATTTTTGGTATTTTTTTGACAATGTTCATTTTTTAATGAATAGTGAAAAATACTGCATTTTACTTCAAAACTGATTTTTCATCTAATTTAATTATATGGTTAAATTATATTTTTAATTGGTTTTAAATTTTAATTAGAATATATTTTTAATATTTAATCTAATGGTGTTCATTACAATTAATTCTACTTTGAAATTGGACATAAAAAATTGTCAATGTTTTGATATATATTGTTTCTTAAAAACACGCTTCTTGTTTTGACAATGAGAATTATTTTTAAATTAATAACTTCAATTTATGTGTTTGGAATTTGGTAAAATGGATTCCATATTTGTAATCATAAGGTCTAAATTATTTAATTAAGACTCTTTTGTTTTTGAACATTATGAATATTAACGACGGTAATTATCTTTAATTATCTTGATTAATTAGTAATCGGGTAGTTAAGGGTAATAAAATTATATCATAATAATATAAAATGACCCCAACATGTGTAAAAATCCTATTTTTTGAGTCATGGAAGACCATGGGAATATTTTTACCGAACTTTAGGGCCCATGGAGTCACGTGGGTGTAATAGTGACATTTATTACATTATTTTAAAAAAGAAGAGAAATATAACAACAGTTTGTATATCCTAAGTAAAACAATTTTAATTTTTTTTACATAAATGATCACTGAGACTATAAATAGTAATCAGAAATTAAAAAATATTTCCTACATCATGGTTTTTTTAATAATTTTTAGACATTAAATAAATAAATTTGTTTATGACACCATGATGATGCAGGGATTAACTCATTAATGAACAATTTAAATAAAATGAAAAGATAAGGTAAAATATAAGACTTACACTTATAGAAAACCTATTGTATGAGTGGATTTATAACCCTTATCACCTTATCCTAGAAATATATCATTGTGGGACTTTTAAAATCTGAAAACCATTTTATAATAAAGTAACATTTCATGAATTTCCAAAAGTGACCCTCCTCCCTCTTATAAAAGGCCCCCACCTATACCCACTTACCCAAACCTCTAAAGACCTTGTATCATCCAAAATTTGCTCATATTATCTCTCTACATCCCTCTCTTACTCCTAGATGCCTCAATTTGGGTAGAAGTCTTTCCAAGAAAGCCTTTGGCTCAAATCAATAACAGTTACCCGATTTAGAGGTAATGTCTTCTCTCGAGTTCTTCCTTTTATTTTCCTTCTTCACTCACCACTATCTTTTTATTATTTGATCCCATAATAACACAATTATCCTCAATATACCAGGATTTTGTTATGATAATGATTCTACCTACACTTACACACACCTCCGTCTAATGGTTAATGAATATACTATTTATATGGGTGGCGAATTACTACCTCACGAAACGATGATTGTTCAATATTATTTTAACACCTTTAATGGTGGAAATTATGATGGAAATATATTTATATATGATATATATTATATTTATGTCCTCTCTATTCTTCTGTATTTTATATTTAAAACATACCTTTATGCTTTTCATGTTGTTCAAATGCGATAATTTCATACGAGGAAGTGTGGACTACCGCCCCCTCAAGTGATGAGACTCGTTCATGCCAAACATGGAAGTTATAAAAAATGTAATTAATGAACTTATGTTACCTATATAAAATATATATTATACTGGAAATACAATATATATATATTTATCATTTAATTTTAATTCCTTTAATATGACAAAGAAATTAAAGTAGCGTTCATGCGTACGTACGACCTACCGTCTCCATGAATGGTACATTTCATTTTTTATCTCAAAATGTTATGTAATGGTATAAAATGAATATATACTTGATATATATGATATTTAAATCATTAATACCATTCTAGAGATGATGTACTTATAACTACATGGTCAATTCTTTTCAAACAAGTTCATTTTTGACTCATGTACCGAACATCGACAAAACGTATGATATGAACTCACATAATTAACTAATTATTATAACATGATAATATGTGATATGAATTGAAAAATAAACTCTAAAGGAATTAATTTAATAATTATAAATTGACCAATGTTTATTATTCAGGAATATAAATAAACTAACAAGACCAGTTGGACTTGAGGTAAGAGACTTTGTCTCAATCTCCTTTCATTGAGGCATACTTCAATTTATATACAACCTTATTTTATTAGTTGTATAATAAAACCTTTTGAATTTTAATTTCATTAAAAATGAATATTTTTACACGAAGAATTTTACTAAACAACCAAAGGAATGTTTTTGTCTTAAGTATCTAGGGACAACGAATTCTCCACCGCCATGACCATAATTTGAGTTTCAGCTTCCTCTACAAGCCAAAACCTTTTTTAAATGAAAAATAAATACATTGTTTTACTTTAATTTACTTTGGTATTAAAAATGGTTTTGATAATGTTTTAATTATATCAATGTGTTGTATTGATGTCATGTGATTGAAATATGGAAATGTTATGTTTCTTTTATGCATGTTTTATGTGATACGATTATGTTATGGTTCTTGGGAATTGTTTATGAAGTCAGGTGGTTCAATGATAAACTAAGGGAGGGTGAGACCAAGATAGCTCTCCAATGAATTGGGTAATGTGAAGGAGTTAAACAATAAGGTTTCTCTGAAGAGATTTAGGGAATATACTGCGACAATTATTCCAAATGTAACCATGAGGGTTACTCCCTATGTAAGAATTTTATGAATGCCTTAAGTTACCTTTATGTCTTATGATTTCTATGAGTTATTCAAAAATCTTATGATCTCATGAGGTATGTTAAAGTGATTATGTTTTATGAGTAAAGTATGATTTCATTGATTCTTATGTATATATGGACTAATGTTTTATTTCTGTATTCTTATATCCCTTACTGAGCTTTTTATGCTCATCCCAAGTTTTTGAAATGTTTTTCACAAGTAAAGGGAAAAGTACATGATGTGATGATAGTGTCAAGGAAGTGTCAAGAAAGAAACAATGTTTTATTTTAAATATGTTTCCTTTGGTGTAAAAAAAATGAATATTGTCTTTGATGTAACCACCTTGTTTAAATGTGGAATTTAATGAATGATTTATGATCTAGTTCTCTAAAACTCTAAACCTGAAAAAATCCCCAATGTGAATTCTTGAAATAACCCAAGATTATGTAATGTTTAAGGCTGGGGCCTTATTGTTGGTATCATATGTCGGTTTAGATAACTTTAGGAGTTATAATTTTATTAAATTATTATCCAAAAATATTTTTTTACATTATGGTTAAATTGAAATGATATAGAATTTGAAGATTACCATGTTTCTTCATCTAAGACATGTTTGTTCAGAATGGTTTTTAACAGAGGAAATAGAGAAGTAGTGCTAGGAAGGAATATAAAAGGAAATGAGCTTCCAAATCAGCATCTTGAGATGGTCGGAATTGGAACTAAACAGTTTGTTGCAGTAATGGAGCAATTGACTCAAGCGATAAATGACGGTGGTATCCATGCCCGAGATCAGCCAGATCAACCACAGAGGAACATGTCAGTGGTGGAAAATTTAATGAGGCAACGTCTTCCACCATTTAGGGGATCATCTAACTCTATTCTAGATGAAGGATGGATTAAATCACTGTAGAAGATTTTTGATGTCATGGGGTGTTCAAACAATCAAAATGTTAGTCTTACTATTTACCATTTAGAGGGTGAAGAAGATCAATGGTGGTCAATGGTTACAAATATCAGGGATTCTGATGATATTGATGCTCTTGACTAGGATGAATTCAAAGGTATGTTTTTTGAGAAATACTTTACTAAGGCTGTTCGACTTAGGATGGAAAGAAATTATTGGAATTAAAGCAAGTTGACGACTCAGTGGATACTTATGAAGAAAATTTCACTCGATTGGAAAGGTATGTTGCAAATTTTATCTGAGATCTTGATAGTAAAATCAATTGTTTTTACTCAGGATTAAATCCAAAATATCGAAGGGCATTAGCTACTCGTGAGTTAAAAAGTTATGAAAAGATTTTTCAATGTGCTGAGAAGGTGGAAATGGAGTTTGCCGATGATCAAGTGTTCTATGACAACGAACATAAGAAGAGACCAAGGTGGAAGGAGAAAGGGAAGAGTAATTCAAAAAGGTTTGATTGTAATAAAACTAAGTTTGCAGTTTGTGATAAATGTGATAAAAATCATGATGGGGAATGTATTTTGAATTATGAAAAGTTCTTCCGATGTGGTAAGATGGGATATAAGGCTCGTGATAGCACTAGAAAAGATCAGGGTAATGGTAAGACCAAATTTTATTTACAGTTAGTGAAATGTTTCAAGTGAAATGAGATGGGTCATTATGCAAACAAGTGTTCGACAAAGAGCTCGAATGATGGGAAGTAGTAAGACTACATGCAGAAAGGTGTGGTGAAATCCTTTGCCACTACTTTAGCAGATGCTGGGCCATCAAATAAAGTGGTATCAGGTAATTTTTTTTTGTTTTTTCAGATTATGCCAATGTGTTGTTTGATTCGGGGTCTACACATTCATTCATCTCTGAACAAGTTTCTAGTAAATTGGGAATTCCATCTCAAGAAATGAATCCTGAACTTGTGGTAAAAACACAAGGGGGAAATGTTCAGGCAAAAAGAATTTATAAGAGTCTTCCTATCCTTATCTATGGAAAGAAACTACTTGCAAACCTTATTGTTTTACCTCTAGTAGAGTTTGATGCTATCCTGGGAATGGATTGGCTCTCTGTTTACCATGCTAAGATTGACTGTAGAGATAAAGAAGTTTCTTTTTAGAAAGAATTTCAGTTTTTGTACATGAATTAACCCTTACTTCTGATAACATATCAAGAGGCTGGGAAACTTGTAAAAGATGGAAATGAATGTTACCTTGCACATATTGTTGAAAATAAAGGCACCGTTCAGATTAATGATGTGCCAGTGGTAAATGAGTATCCTAATGCTTTTCCTGATGAGTTGCCTGAAATAATTCCATATCGGGAAGTTGAATTTACTGTTGACTTAGTTTCTGATGCTAAGAAAATTTCATAACCCCCTTATCAAATGGATCAAATTGAACTTTTAGAGTTAAAGGATCAATTGAAAGATTTATTAGAGAAAGGTTTCATTCGACCCAGCACATCACCATGGGGTGATCCTGTCTTATTTTTTAAAAATAAATATGGTTCAATGAGACTTTGCATTGATTATAGAGCCTTTAATAACATCACTGTTTAGAACAAATATCCTTTTCCTCATATCGATGATTTGTTTGACCAGCTCCAGGGAGCTCATTATTTTTCAAAGATTGACTTGAGATCGTGGTACCATCAGTTTAAAGTTAAAGGAAGAAGATATTCTAAAGACCGCATTTCATAAAAGATATGGCCATTATGAATTTGTAGTTATGAATTTTGGGTTAACCAATGCACCTGTTGTATTCATGGACCTTTTGAATAGAATTTTCCTTGAGTTCTTGGATAGGTTTGTGGTTGTTTTCATTTATTATATTTTGGTGATTTCTAAAAGTAAAGAGGAGCATGAAAGTCATTTAAGGGTTAATGTTTCAAACCATAAAAGAAAAGAAATTTTATGGTAAATTCAGTAAGTGTGAGTTTTGGTTGGAAAAAATTTCTTTCTTAGGTCACATTCTTTCTAAAGATGGAATAACTGTTTATCCTGCAAAAACAAAAGTGGTTGAAGAATGGCCAAGACCCACAAATGTAACCGAGATTCGTAGTTTTCTTGGTTTGGTAGGCTATTACCGAAGGTTTGTTAAAATTATTGAACGGTTGTCTAGCCCATTGACTAAGATAACTCGGAAGGGTGTTAAGTTTATCTGGACAAAATAATGTGATGATTGTTTTCAGGAATTGAAATGAAGATTAGTGAATGCTTCAGTATTGGAACTACCTTCAAGGAATGGGGAGATTGTTATCTATAATGATGCTTCATTGAAAGGACTTGGTTGCGTCCTAATGTAGAATGATCAGGTAATTTCTTATGCTTCATGTCAGTTGAAAACTCATGAGATAAACTACCCTACACATGATTTGGAATTACCTGTTGTTGTTTTCTCTTTAAAAATTTGGAGGCATCATTTGTATGGTGTAAAGTTTGAAATATATACTGATCACAAAAGTTTAAAGTATATATTCACTTAGAATGAATTGAACATGAGACATAGGAGATGGCTATAATTAATCAAGGATTATGATTTCACAATTCACTACCACCCAAAAAAAGAAAATAAAGTGCCATATTATTTGAATCGAAAAATTAATGATTCATTAACCATGTTATGTTTAGAACGTGATCTTTTAGTTAAGGGTTTGATGAATTTTGGCTTAGAAGTTGTTAGTGCTCAAAATTTTTCTGTTTTGTTTCAAGTATCAGTGAAATCTTCTCTATCAGATAGAATTAAGCAAGCACAGAAGAAAGATAGTGAGTTGCCGAAAAAGGTAGAGAAGGTTCATAAGGGTATGTTACCTGAATTCAACATTGATAATGATTGTGTTTTGAGATTTGGGAAGAGATTGTGTGTGCCTTGTGATTCACTGTTTAAGAGAGAGTTGTTATTTGAAGCTCATTTTTCTCCATTTTCAGTTCATCCATGCACTACTAATATGAACAGAGATCTTCAAGAGTATTACTGGTGGGATGGAATGAAAAGAGATATTCCTGATTTTACTGTGAAGTGTTTGACTTTTCAATAGGTTAAAGTAGAGCGACAATTACCAAAATGGATGCTTCAGCCTTTACCAGTGCCAGAGTGGAAATGAGAGAATATATCAATGGAATTCGTTGTGGGATTACCGAAGACACCCCGAGGTAATAATGCAATTTGGGTTATTGTTGATCGCTTGACTAAATCTACCAATTTCCTTACTATACGTGATACTTTTTCCCTAGATCAACTTTCTCGATTGTTTCTTAAAGAGATATTCAGGTTACACAGAGTTCCCCTCTCTATTGTATCTGATCGTTTTCCCAGGTTCACTTCTTACTTTTGGAAAGGCCTTCAGAAGTCGTTGGGTACTGAATTAAATTTTAGTACAAATTTTCATCCTCAATTAGATGGGAAGTCAAAATGAATAATTCAGACTTTGGAGGATATGCTATGAGCTTGTTCGATGGATTATTAGGAAAGTTGGGACCAACATCTTTCATTTGTTGAGTTTTCTTATAATAACACTTTTCATTCTAGTATACAGATGGCACCATTTGAGGCATTATATGGGAAGCAGTGTCGAAATCCAGCTTTTTGGGATGAAGTAGGTGAAAGGAAGTTGATGGGACCAGAATTAGTAGAAGAGATGGAAGAAAAAGTTTAGCTGATAAAGAAACACATGAGAACAGCTCAGAGCATGTAGAAACATTATGCAGACAACAGGAGGAAAGATCTCTCTTTTGAGGTAGGTGATCATGTCTTCCTCAATGTTTCACCATGGAAAAGTGTGATGTGATTTGGTAAGAAAGGAAATATGAGTCCAAGGTTCATTAGAACCTATGAAATTCTGGATAAAGTTGGATCAGTTTCATACCAAGTTTCTTTGCATCCGAGTTTATCTCAGGTACATAATGTTTTTCATGTTTGAATGTTAAGAAAGTACATGCGAGATCCATATCATATTTTGAGTCCATAGGTAGTTCAGCTAGAAGAGAATCTATCTTATGAGGAACAATCAATTCATATTCTTGACCACACGGAGCAAGTGTTGCGGAAAAAGGTGATTCATCAAGTAAAGGTTCTATGGAAAAACCATAAAGTTGAAGAGGCAACATGGGAATCTGAAAATGCAATGAGGGATAAATACCCCCAATTATTTGATAAGTTAATAAATTTTAGGGATGCAATTTCCTAAAGGGGGAAGGATGTAACATCACAAGTAATTAAGTAATAATATATTTTCATATATATGTCTATTTATGAATTAGATATTGTTTTCTAGGCTTAAAATAAGAATAAATCCAATCTTAATCAAAGAATACTCTAATATTTTTAAAAGATTATTTTACCGCCTTTTGATGGAAAAACATTTTTTTTCTAACTTTGGACAATTTTAGAAGCCATATTTTTCAAAATAAACTTATTCTCTAGAATTGGTACATTGAAATTTACTTTGGATAAATTTTTGGTATTTTTCTGACAATGTTCATTTTTTAATGAATAGTGAAAAATACTGCATTTTACTTCAAAACAGCTTTTTAATGTAATTTAATTATATGGTTAGATTATATTTTTAACTGGTTTTAAAGTGTAATTAGAATATATTCTTACCATTTAATCTAATTTTGGTAATTATAATTAATTTCACATTGAAGTTGGATATAAACAATTGTCAATCTTTTGATAGATATTGTTTCTTAAAAACACGCTCTTTGTTTTGACAATGAGAATTATTTTTAAATTAATTATTGCAATTTCTGTGATTGAAATTTGGTAAAATGGATTCCATATTTAGAATTATAAGGTAAAAATTATGTAATTAATACTCTTTTGTTTTTGGACATTATGAATAGTAACGACGGTAATTATCTTTAATTATCGTGATTAATTAGTAATCAGGTAGTTAAGGCTAATAAAATAATATCATAATAATATAAAATGACCCCAACATGTGTCAAAATCCTCTTTTTTGAGTCATTTACGACCATGGGAAGCATTTTACCAAACTTGAGGGCCCATGGAGTCACATGGGTGTAATAGTGACATTTATGACATTATTTTTAAATAGAAGAGAAATACAACAATGGTTTGTATATCCTAAGTAAAAAAAATTTAATTTTTTTACATAAATTATCTCTTAGAATATAAATAGTCATTGGAAATCTAAAAATATTTCTTACATCATGGTATTTTTTTTATAATTTTTAGACATTAAATAAATAAATTTATTTATGACACCATGATGATGCAGTGATCAACTCATTAATGAACAATTTAAATAAAATGAAAAGATAAGGTAAAATATAAGACTTACACTTGTCTAAAACCTATTGTATTGGTGGATTTATAACCCTTATCACCTTATTTTCGAATTATATCATTGTGGGACCTTTAAAATCTGAAAACCATTTTATAATAAAGTAACATTTCAAGACTTTCCAAAAGTGACCCTCCTCCCTCTTATAAAATCCCCCACCTCTACCCCCTTACCCACACATCTCAAGCCCCTGTATCGTCCAAACTCTGCTCATATTATCTCTCCACATCCCTCTATTACTCTTAGAAGCCTCACTTTGGGAAGAAGCCTTTACAAGGAAGCCTTTAGCTGAAATCAAAAAGAGTTACCTGATTTAGAGGTAATGTATTCTCTCGAGTTTCTTCCTTTTATTTTCCTTCTTCACTCACCACTATCTTCTTCTTATTTTATCCCATAATAAAACTATTATCCTCAATATACTAGGATTTTGTTATGATAATTATTCTACATACACTTACACACACCTCCTTCTAATGGTTAATGAACATACTGTTTCTGTGGGTGGCGAATTACTGCCTCACAAAATAATGATTGTTCAATCTTATTTTAACACCATTAATGGTGGCCATTATGAGGTAACTATATTTATATATGATATATACTATATTTATGTTCTCTCTATGATTCTGTATTTTATATTTAAAACATACCTTTATTCTTTTCATGTTGTGCAAATGCGATAATTTCATACGAGGAAGTCTGGACTACTGCCCCCTCAAGTGATGTGACTCGTTCATACCAAACATGGAATTTATAAAGAATGTAATTAATGAACTTATGTTACCTATATAAAATATATATTATAATGGAAATATAATATATATATGTATCATTTAGTTTTAATTCCTTTAATATGACAAAGAAATGAAAGTAGCGTTCATGCATACGTACGGCCTACCGTCTCCATGAACGATGCATTTCATTTTTTATTTCCAAATGTTATGGAATAGTATAAAATTAATATATAATGGATATATATGATATTTAAATCACTAATACCATTATAGAGATGATTTACTTATAACTACATGGGAAATTATTTTCAAACAAGTTCATTTTTGACTCATGTACCGAACATCAACAAAACGTATGATATGAACCCACATAATTAATTAATTATTATAACATGATAATATGTGATATGAATTGAATAATAAAATTTAATGGAAGTCCTTAAAAAACTATAAATTGACCAATGTTTATTATTCAAGAATATAAATAAATGAACAAGACAAGCCGAACTTGAGGTAAGGGACTTCGTCTCAATCTCCTTTCGTTGAGGCATACTTCAATTTATATACAAACTTATTTTATTAGTTGTATAATAAACCCTTTTGACTTTTAATTTTATAAAAAAGTAATATTTTTACACAAATAATTTTACTAAATGACAAAATTAATGTTTTTGTCTTACGTATGTGGCGACAACGACTTCTCCACTGCTGTGACCATTATTTGAGTTTCGGATTGCTTTACAATCCATAATTTTTTTAAATGAAAAATAAATACCATGTTTTACTTTTCATTTACTTTGGTATTGAAAATGGTTTTGATAATGTTTTGTTTATATCATTGTGTTTTATTGATACCTTGTGATTGAAATATGGAAATGTTATGTTTCTTTTATGCATGTTTTATGTGATACCATTATGTTATGGTTCTTGAGAATTGTTTATGAAGTCGGGTAGTTCTGTGATAAACTATGGGCGGGTGAGCCCGAGATAGCTCTCCAATGAATTGGGTAACATGAAGGAGTTAAACTCTAAGGTTTTTCCAAAGATATTTAGGGAATATACTGCGATGGGTATTCCAAACGTAACCATGAGGGTTACTCCCTATGTAAGAATGTTATGAATGCCTCAAGTTACCTTTATGTCTTATGATTTCTATGAGTTATTCATAAATCTTATGATTTTATGAGGTATGTTAAAGTGATTATGTTTTATGAGTAAAGTATGATTTCATTTATTCTTATGTATAGATGGACTAATGTTTTCTTTCCATTTTTTTATATCCCTTACTGAGCTTTTTATGCTCATCCCAAGTTTTTGAAATGTTTTTCACAGCACAACGGAAAAGTACATTATGTGATGATAGTGTCAAGGAAGTGTCAATAAAGAAACCATGTTTTATTTTAAATATGTTTCCTTTGGTGGAAAAAATGAATACTATCTTTGATATAACCACCTTGTTTAAATGTGGAATGTAATGAACGATTTATGATCTAATTCTCTAAAACTCTAAACCTGAAAAGATCCTCAATGTGAATTCTTTAAATAACCCATGATTAAGTAATGTTTAAAGCTAGGTCCTTATATCCAATGACCAAAATTATATTAAATGATAAAAAATATTATAATTTTACTTTAAAACCATTTAATAATATAATTTATACACATAAATTATTTTTATGAAAAATGTTTTATTCAATTAATATTTAGTATACTTTTACCATTCATCAAAACTGAAAACATATCAAAAAATATAAAATATTCATCGAAAGTAAATTTTTATATCCTGATTATGAAAAATAAGTTTATTTTTTAAAATATAATATATAAAAGTGTCAAAAACTATATTTAAAATAGGTGCACCATCAAAAGGTGGAAAAAATGTATTTTTTTTGAAAAATACTTCTTTTATCTGAAAAATTGAATTTTTTCTTATATCATGTCCTTAAAAAATATAATATGTTTTTTAAATATTATATTGAATATATTAAATATATATTACATTAATAAAATCCCTTAAGAGTGATTTCATTGTTTTATAGACTCACTAATTTTCATTTAAATAGTTTTTCAGAAAAAAGTAAATATTTTCCATACCCACCATTAAAATTACTAGGTTATAAGGTAAGAAAATAATATTTAATTGTTCACTTAAAATTGGTATTAATGAAATGAATTATCTAAAAAAACTTGAAATTGTGTGCAACACACGCCAAATATAGTGTTTCATATACCACAAGCTATGTTAGTGTTACATATAGGGAATGCTTATCTTGGTGTAATGTACACTACATGACATCAAAGCAATTAAAAATAATTTATCTCTTAAAAATATTAGGGTGTTGCATTCTACCCCCATTAAAATTAATTTCACCTTCAAAATTCATCTAGGTTGTTAAAGGATTTAAGATGTGAAAATTTATTTCATAGAAACCCACATCATAAAAACAAGGACTAAAACGTTCTTTAAAAAATGAATTGTTAGAGAATAATAGTTACCCAAAGTAAATCATAACTAGGTTTCTACGTAGGATGACATAGGTGAATATTGGGCATGACGTAAAATCATAAATAATCATATATATTGATAAATATTTCTGATCACAAAAAGGTGGGTGATCCAAAGAAAGTTAATAATCACAAAAATATAAACTAAAGAAGCGTGAATGAGGTCATTAATATCATAAAAAAATGATAACAATAGGACACCATTTTACATCATGATCCATTTTACTAATATTTATGAATTTCATGAGAATATATACTTAATTTATTTCAACATAATCTTACTATTGGTCATGCCTTAAACAATTTCCACTTCATATCTTATTAAATGGAATGAATTTATATTTTTCATTCCTAAAGTGTTAACAGATCATATGATCTATAAATAGAATGATAGGTCATTCTATCTGTCTCGAAAAAAAAATGATATCATAAGTTATCAAATATACATAAGTCCACCTATAGTGTGATAATAATTTAGTCTAAAAAACATCATCCTATGTTTAAATTATACTATCCCTAAATGGATAACCTTACAATCTTTCCAAAAAATGAAAATCCAAAAATTTCGAAAAATGTTCACTAACTTGAACTAACATTTATCTATCATATATAATAAGGTATATCTTGTTGGTCACATTCTAAATATGTGATCACCTTCATCATGTATTCTTTCGAGTCATGAAAATAACTTGAATTACCATATTTCCCTATTGAAAACATGCATGTTTCCTTATTCCAAAACTTATTGGGTATATTCCTTAAGCCCAAAAAAGTTGTATACTTCATCTATAATAACATATACATCTTGAGAACAAATCCATAATTAGTTCCCAACAAACTAGCATTATCCAATTTAGTTATTCAAATCCAATATATCTTTATCCAAACATCATTATCTTAACATAAGGGACATATTAATGGTTATCTTTACCTTAATCATGTGTTCTCTAAATATATCACCTTACCCTTAAATAACTTTTCTAGGTCCTCAGAAATATTCAAAATATCCTTTCTAATCCTTAATGAAAAACTTATAATGAAAAAACATATATAATTCATGATTCATATAACATAATATTTGAATACCAAAATATATACACATCAATCATCCAACATTATTCTTAAAATATTACTCAAGATCCATCATCACGACCTTTCCTAAAATATGAATCATGTCTTAATATTCCTCAACCTTAATCTAATCAATATTCTTAGGTTTAATGTAAAAAATAATGCTAGAAAATCCCATACCTTTAACACTTCGTTTACAATATATCTATCCTCAAAAGTATAACCAATACTCGTACCACCTTCATGATTCTCTTTATGATATTTCCACCTAGTAAATCAGTTTTCCAAATTCCCATACTTTCCACATCTAAGACATTCAAGGTTAACTATATTCTATTTAGTTATGGATATTGACTAAGTCTATAAATCAAAGTGTAAGAAATTCATATCAATGATTAAAAACACATAAGTAAGGTAAATTACTTATAATAATTCAATCTATGATATATTTGGTTTAATCCTAGGTTATTCATGTTTATAAACAACTCTAGGATTATAACTGATACTTAGACTTATCATTAAGACATCCTAAGTCATATGCTTAGAAATATCTATAGGGATCTCACTAAAGTTTTTTGCATCCTTCTTTTTGAAGGTTAAGTAATCCTTCACTCTGATACCAACTAAAAAGACCTAAGCTTAACGTACATGTAAATTACATTACTTTGGCGGAATACTTAATACATTACAAAAATAGATGCCCATAAACTATATTAGTTTAGTTCCTTTAGAAATTGGGTACACATTGTGCTAACTTGGTGAAAGATCTTCAACATCTACCATAAATATCTTCCCCATTATTTTTCCACCCAAAAACATTCTTTATATCCTCGGGAAAATAAAAAAATATTAAAAGGGTGAGCTCAAATGCCCAGTAAGGGAAATAATAGAAAATATCATACAAAACTTAAACATATGAATTTAAAAACAAGAACATAACTTTTGAAAACTATACAACATTTAACATATATTAAAATCCCGATTTATAAAATAAACCTTGTTAGTTCATAAGGAATAAATCATAAAGTTACATATACATGAAAAAATAGCATTGGAATAAAACATAGAATTATGGGAAACACACAATCATTGACATAGATTTTCACATTAGACAAGTCTCATTGCAAAGACCACCATAGTGGACAAATTCCTATACTGAACCGAGTTCACTCTTCATTCCAACCCTATATTATTGAACTAGATTTACTTTATATTCCAACCCTATATTACTGAACCAGATTTTATTTACATCCCATTTATGTCTATCTCATGAGATATAAATTTTTATCCAATGAATTTTAGTGAGATATAGGTCTTAGAAATCACATAATGAAACCATTCTTCCATTTTCTAGAATAACATAAATCATTCATCACATCATAACACAAGGAATACAACTTGTTTCTTAAACATCATTCCATCATAACAGAATCCATGTAAAAAAATTGATTTCATAAATAAAATTATATAAAAAACACAATCAAACTACATGAATAATAGGTATAATATACATAAAACATAACCCTATTAAATAATGTAATCTTAGATGAAAATTAATTTTGATAGAACACTTGATATTAATTCTTGGGCAAAAATATCATTTTTTATTCAAAATTTTTTTCTTGCCCAAAATACCATGTAATTTTAAAAGAAAAAATTAATTGGAAAATAACCTTGAAATATTGTAAGGGAAGCTTCATGGAAATAATTCATTATGAAAGCGTAAAAATTTGTTCATTATGTATAAGTTTAAAAAAATCTCCTCATAATTTTTCTTGAAAGGTCAAAAAGTACCTATTTTTGAAAATTAAAGAAAGATTCTTTCAAAACCATGTAGTAAAAAGTCAAAAATGGGTAAAAATAACTTTAAAATTTCATAGGATTATATTAATACATTTTATGAAATAATTTTTAGGAAACATCATCATGGATGATAAATATATCCCATTAAATACTTATGTATAAACAATCTTGTATAACAATTAAATTGTGAAATCATGACTCAACAATTTATAATCGTTCTAATTGTATGCCTCATAAAATAAAGAAAATTATATACATATGTAAATATAATAAAATTCATAATAAGAATCATAAAAACATTCATGGGAATAACAAAAAAACTCAATATAAATAGGTTTTGTATAAGTCATATGTACCACATAAATAAAGGTGAGACAAAACAATCCATTACCTTAGGTCTGAGTTCCTTCATACGTGTCCGAACATCCACTTCTTCGATGTGATCCCTCTAAATATCATCTTAAAGTACTAGAGTTGGTATTTTGGTAAGGAAATATCCTCTAGAATGTGAATGAAGAAGTTGTTAAGTAAAATGGGCATCAGATTTTTGAGCTTTAAGGCTCAAAGTGAAGCTAAGAGGTAAGGGAGGAGGTGGCCTTTTATAATTGAGGCGAGTGGTACTTTTGGGATCTCAAATAATAATAATTTATAATAAAATAAAACCCCCTAAAAAACATCAAAATATATTAGTTTCAAAGATGATATGAAATAAGTTTGTAATATCATTAACTAATAATTTTCCGTCATGTTCTAATTTCATTTTAAACCTTATCATTTAATTTTAACCTTAATTATTCTCTTTTAATTTTAACTATGTTGACAAATTGTTCAATATTATAATAGTGTAATGTTTAATTATTTGTTATAAATTAGAACATAAATGAACAATATAGATCATTTTAGAGTAAACCATAATTATTTTTTATTTTTTAAAATATTTTATGATTTTTAAATAATTTAATAAAACATTATTTTGAAAAATTGTCAATAGTCTCAATTTTTACACTATTGAATTAATGGATTTTTAAAAATATAAAGATAATTTGTTAACCTAGAAAAAAATATTTTATTATATCTATATGGTTTCAAGTTAATCTATAATTTTTTTTCATATATTAATTATATCAAATTATATTTATTTTAGTATTTTTAGTAACATTAATTAGACATTTATATTAATAAAATAATTACTAAATTAGTTTTGTGAAATTATTTAATATACTTATTTATTGGGTAAAAAATAAAAATAAAATATTATGATGAATATAATTCCTCTATATTTCCTAATAATACTTATAGTTTAATATATCTGCTGGAAAATCCTATATAAAAAATATTCTACTTATTAAAACCTGAATGTGACAAGTTTAACATCATTTTAAATAAAATAATATAAGTGTCATAATCTCTTCTATAAGGCTTCAAATGGTGAATAAATCGAACCTTGGAGGATTTTGGTTGATATATAATCGACCAATGATATTTGGTCATGTTTTTGTGTCTTTTAATGTCTAATATCATTTTAATAAAAAATAGTTTATTGATTTTTAAATAATTAAATAATTTATGCATCATCAATATATAAACCTTTAAGGTGATTAATAATTTCATAAAAATTAAAAATAAATGGCCATGATAAATAAAATAATTTATATTTTAATTGAGTATTTATAATCAAATTTATCTTCTTTATAAACTTATATAAAAAATGATTCAGTTAATAAAATTTAGGTGAGATATATTTATCTTTTCTTTAAATAAAATATATTAAATGTCATAATCTCATCCAAGTGGATTTAAAAGGGTATAATTTCTACCCCAGAATGATTTAGGTTGAAAATAATTCATCCAATAATATTAGTATAAGTGTTAAGGTTATTTTCAAATATTTTATCTACCCTTAATTACTCGATTATCCTTTTTATCACATTAATAAAAATTACTGAAGTTACTATTCACAATGCCAAAAAATAAAAGAACGCTATTAATATAATTTGAACCCACTTATTCAAAATATGGAATCAATTTTTAAAAATTAAAAACATATAATTTTCAGTAATTAATTTAAAATTAATCCCATGGTTGTAATGAAAAAGGATTTTTAAAAGTTAAAACATTGAAAAAGATTGAAATGTTTTTACATCATACTTCCAGGTAAAATTAATACTAATGAACAAAATTATATTGAACAATAAAAAAATATTCTATTTTTTAATTTAAAACTATTAAGTAATATAATTTATCCACATAAATTATTTTTATGAAAGAAGTTGTTTTCAATTAAAATTTAGTATATTTTCACTATTAATCGAAACATAAAATGTAACGTCCGACCCCAGTTACCTAGAGTCAGTGCATTATTACATGACATTGGCATGATCACAAGAAAGATCAAATCTCGAAAGACCGATTGGTTTAGTAGCCTTGGAAACACTAGATATATTCATAAAGTTTTACATTAAATCATAAGGTAAAAAACTACTACAAAAACATATTGTCTCCATACTCCACACTATTATCCCCTCATAGTATCCCTACAGGTCATTTATAATTTACTTCTTCACATCCTGGGAAAAATAAAACATAGAAAAGGGGTGAGCTCAAATGCCCAGTAATGATAACAATATAGTGGAAACTTTCAAAAATAAGCATGAACATTTAAGGCAATATATAATTAAAACAAAAGCCTTTTAAACTTGAACTTCAACATAGTATGGAAAAAGTAAAATGAAATAATTCCATTTACTTATTCACATGGATATTCTACTAATCAAATAATAACATACAATATCAATAACCACTTTCATAATGATGGAATTCATAATGCTAGACTATCATAACCACAATGCCAAGGCCTCGTGCCAAGACTACAAATAATATTTTGCCAAGGCCTTGTGCCAAGACAATGGTTTGCCTCATGAGACCTAATGATGTATCGAGGAGCTATAGCGGGCTCCACCCATCACATATTAAGTCCAATGCATTCCCATATGAAAAGATTTAAGCATAACATAAACATTCGTATTAAAACTAGCATACGAAATGTCAATACTTTCACCATAAACTATGAATGGTATAAAAATAGCACATCCACAGTCAAAAATATCACTAAACCTTCAATATAATATAAAAGTTTTGTATCATAATAAATCAACTTCAAATTAGCGTAAAATACATCAAAGGATGTTGACATAGATGAAATCAAAACTCTTTTTAGAGAAATATATATTTCTATTTTGAAATCATTTAAGAGTCATATATTTATAAAATAAAACATTTTCTTTGAAAATATTCTTATAATATTGTAAGGGAAGCTTCAACGATTTTATAACGGTGGAAAATAACCGCACCCGCCGTATAAGTTAAAAAATATTCTTACCTTAATTTTTTCGAAAAGGTTAAAAAGCACCTTGTTTGGAAAACGATGGAAAGATTCCTTTATAAACCTCTTATAAAAAGTAAAACAAGGGTATAAATGACTTTAACCCATATTCTTGTAAATAAAAAATGTTTTGAAATACATTTTTAATAAACATGGATGTGGATGATAAAGAGATCCTAGTAGATTATTACGTATAAACAACCTCGGATAATAAAGAGATTGTGGAATAAACCTTACCTTGTACATTACCTTGGTTGACGGTAGGTTAACATCTTGTATAATGGTGAAATAATTGTTATTAAATTATACAATAATCATATACATTAATATGATATCATATATGATCTTTTAACATTGCTTTGTTAATAATATCATAGTATTATCGTTGTTTCGGGTGTTAACTTTCTCATTTTCTTTTATATGTTTTGTTACGTAAGCCATGTTTGTGATGGATTGGTTGTATCTTATTCATATCCAGAATTATATAAAGTCCATAAACATTATTTTTAAATCATCAAATGATAATTATACTATAATGGATACGATGGAGAATGAATCTCATCGCGTTCGTGGAGACGGTAGTCCGTACGTACGCACGAGCGACAATATCATTCTTTTGATATTAAAATAATATATAATTGGACAGTATATCATATATAAAGAATCATTATCATGTTATATTTATTATTTACATGAGTTACACATCATTATTATACCCATCCAAATAATAATTTATTGAATAACAATTACACCACGACGTGGAGACGTTAAGCCGTACGTACACACGTATGGTGACATGTTATTCAAAGGATGGATAGAATAATGAATATGGTTGTACCATTTTTATAATAACATCACAATATATATATGATAATGGAGTTATTATTTTATAATGGTAATAACAAAGGAAGAAGAATTGGAAGAAGAAAGGAACTTGGAAAAGGGTGGTGAAAACATTACCTCTTCTTCGGGTTCTTCCTTTTTATTTGATCAAAAGGGCTCCTTAAGTTGGCTTCATGATCAAAATAATGCCTCTAGGTTGTAGTGAGGGAAGTTTAGAGAGTACCTGGTCAGAGTTTGTCCGAACCAAAAGGCTTTTAAGGTGTGAAGTAATGAGAAAGGAGAGTGCCCTTTTATAAGAGTGGTGAGAGGCACCTTCAGAAAAGATAGAAATATTAATTTATAATAAATTAATATTCGATTTCTAATGGCTCCAAAGTTGATTATTAAAAAGTTAAGGTGAGGATAGGTCGAAAACCATTCAACCAATAGAATTTATATAGTTTTGGGTTACTATATTAACCTTATCTTTTAGTTTTAACTCTTAGTTAATTAGTTTAAGATTTACCATGTTAATTTGTATTTTTATATTATATAGTTAATAAACATACTATATACATCCAAGAGACCCCAAAGTGGACCATTAATGATACAGCTATCATGATATAAGTCTCTTGGAAGATCCTTAGATTTTTAGGAATTTAATATCAAATAATAATATAATATTTGTTTTAAAAACTCTTTTATGTCAATTTTGACACTATTCAATAGTTGATTTTTGTGAAACTTATAACAGAATTATTACTTCGAAAAAAGTTAATTAAATCAGTACTAATATGTCATATTATCCTATAAAAGTAGTTTAATTCATTAAAAGTCTCAAATTATATTTATTTTGGTATTTATAATATCAATTATTTTAATTTATCACTATTATGGTAATTACTGCATCATCATTGTGTCATAAATAAATTAAATTATTTAAAGTCTAAAAATTATAAATAAAATATAATTATGTAGGAAATCTTTTTATATTTATAATGAATATTTACAATCGAATTTATCTTATCTATAGCCCTATATAAAAAATGTTTTAGTTAATAAACTTTGATTTTAACTCTTTTAACTCTTCTTTGAATTAAATAATAATAAATGTCCTAATCTAATCCAAGTAGACCTAAATGATAATATTTTATTTCTAAGGTTGTTTTTGGTCACGATACACTTGTCAAATAGAATTAGGACATGTGTTAGTGTAATATTAATATCATTTTTACCCTTAATTACCCTATTTACTTTTAACCATGGTAAATAAAAGTAAACAATTACTATTCACCAAAAAAATATTTTCATCTCATTGAACCACATTTTACTTCTTGATATTAACCGTGTCTCTCGGATTTTCAAAATTCCAATCACAAAAGTGGTAAAATTAAGTTTTATGAAAAATTTAGTTTTTTAACTACCACTTAGTAGTTTTACTATTCATCAAAAATTGAAGTTTTTTAGAACAATGCCAAAATTTCACCTTAAGCTATAATTGATATTCTGAATTCAAAAATGATGTCTATTTTACAAAATTCCAAACATATAAGTTGCATTAATTAATTTTATAATTAATTCTCGCTGTCACAACAAATAGCGTGTTTTTAAGAAACAATATATATCAAAAGATTGACAATTGTTTAGGTCTAATTTCAAAGTGAAATTAATTCTAATGAACACCATTGGATAAAATGGTAAAAATATATTCTATTTATTCTTTAAAACCACTCAAATTAATAATTTATCACTATTAATTATTTTGATTAAAAAATTTGTTTTTAATTAATATTTATTAATTTTCACTATTCATCAAAATATTAAAGTTATCTGAAAAGTACCAAAATTTCACCCTAGGATAATTTTGATATTCCGAATACAAAAATGAAGTCCATTTTGAGAGATAGAATTTATAAAATTTCAAAAGGCAGGTATTACTATTCATAACGGCTAGTTTGGTAAGTCATGGTGCGCTTTAACTCGGTGTTGCGTGTAGTGCAAGTTATTGAATTATTTTGAAGAAATAACACACTATGAAGTCTTGGAGTGTTACATTCTCCTCTCCTTCAATAAATTGCATCCTCACAATTTGAAATTGTTTTTCGAAAATAAAAGGTTGAAAATAAAAAATATCTTTGTGGGAAAACCCACATCGGAAATTGGGTTACTAAAATTTAGTCTTAATATGAGGAAAAGAGAAATGAAAGAGTCACCAACAAATTATGATCTCGATTAGAAGAACATTTGTGGAAATTAGAGACATATAATTGGAGAAAAACATAAATATTTATAGGTAGTGATTGAGGTCATCGATCACAAACAAGTTTAAAATTGAGGTCCTTAAATTCATCAATCTATGATGATTTGAAATACCCTCTGTTCAACAAAACATAGGGTATTAGGATAACACATTTTTGGTTTTAGGATTCCTTAAATAAATTATAAGAATTAATTTCTTCATAGAATAAGGGAAGAAGATAAATATATTCTTGACAAGTAGAGTTCCATCCTTTTACTAATTTCTACCACAGACTCATCTTTCACTCTAAAAGATAATAGAACATAAAAATAATATTCTATTTATCATATTCGTATAGGGTTAAAAAATGAATTTATAATTCATATAGCAGAACCATTAAAAAAATACATTATTCAATCCAGGACATCACGTGGGTCAGTGGTAGGTGATACACCCTTGTCGCCCTTCGGTTGTGGGTTCAAGTCTCGCGGCCTTGCCCGACGCGACGGGTCACCGCCCAACCTCCAGGTTGTCCTTTTATGGAAATCCAAAATAATACAAACCAGAAATATCCAAAATACTTCAATCCAAAATTTATAAGGAAGGTAAACACAATGAAGATCCCTTTTTTTTCCGTGTAATAACATGTGATCACCTTCATCATGTATTCTTTTAAAACAGTACAACATCCTGAATTACCACAAAACCTTATTGATTACATTCATGATCCCTTATTCCTTATAGAATAATAGATATACTCCTTCAATCCAAAAATGTTGTAAACCCCAACGATGATGGAATATTCAAATAATTAATCAGTTTCAAGGTAGTCAAGAATATCCAATATAATTTATCCTAATCAATCATGTATTATTCTAAAATCACTACCTCGGTATCAAAACCATATTATGGATTATCTTTCAACCAAATATTTTCCAAAAATTTAACCTGCTATTGAGTCACTCTTCTTTGTTCCACACAGTCTCAAGTCCTTAATGAAATAGCACTGCAGTACAATCTTTATATACTCCATATCTATTATTACAAGTAAATTGTTGATACAACACTCAAATGACATAATCAACATAAGAACTCTAATCATTCCTCTTCATCTGTGGTAGTATCATACCATGATAATTATCCAATAGAATCATTTGTGGAATAGTATGATGATTGAGACATAGGTTCGCGTAGTGTCCAAACTCCTTGCAAATGAAGCATTGTACATTTGAAACCATTTTCTCACCCTTGTAGTCACGTACTTTGTGCCCTTTTCCTCCACACTTATAACAAACTCCCATTCCTTTGAGGCAAGTTCCAGGGTGTTTCTTTCCACAGTTATCACATATGGGAAAATTCTTCTTTTCCCTCTTCCCTTTATCCATATTTCTCTCTTCTATCCTTTTCTTCTATTTCTTCCCTTCAAAGCCATAGGACTCAGTAAACTCTTTACTTATCTTATCAACACATGATATTATTTCTTCATATGATGATAATACATGCAAGACTATTTCTCTTATAAATTCTGGCTTAAGACAATGAAATATATGATCCTTTTTTCTCTTTTTATCATGTGTATTGCTTGAGTTCTCATTCCTTCTACTGGGCGCCATTTCTAAACAATGGCATACACTAGATTAGTTTATGAATAACAATACCTAATCCCAAACTTACATAACATAAATTAAATAGTTTATGGATATAATCTGTAATCATAAAAATGTCTCCTTTGAGGAAGTATATACTCATAAACCCTTCATAATGGTTTGTAAATAAATGAGAATTATCCTAAGCATATCCCCCGAGAGTGTCGTAACCAAGAGTGCAGCAAGGCCCGTTGTCGTGCACCAGTTACCGTTTGAGTCTAGATCAAAGTAGTGTTTTCGGGTTTTACCCCTAGGTACATCTGTTCCAGAGCCGCCTCTACCTACTCGTATCCATACAGGGATGTATTTCTCAGAAAAGTCACAAAATCTCTACAATACCAAAATTCTAGGAAGTTATTCTATACTAAACCTCAAATTCCACCTTAAATCTATGTGCTCTAATCAGAGTTTATCTAAATCTAGCTTCCAAGGTTTGTACTAAACTTCCTTTGATACCAACTGTAATGCCCCGACCCAAGTAATCCAGAGTCGGTGCATTATTACATGACATTGGCATGATCACAAGAAAGATTAAATCTCGAAAGACCGATTGGTTTAGTAGCCTTGGAAACACTAGATATATTCATAAAGTTTTACATTACATCATAAAGTGAAAAACTACTACAACAACATATTTTCTCCATAGTCCACAGTATTATCCCCTCATAATATCCCTACAAGTCATTTATAATTTACTTCTTCACATCCTGGAAAAAATAAAACATAGAAAAGGGGAGAGCTCAAATGCCCAGTAAGGATAACGATATAGCGGAAACTTTCAAAAATAAGCACGAACATTTAGGGTAATGGATAATTAAAACAAAATACTTTTAACCTTGAACTTAAAAATATTATGGAAAAAGTAAAATGAAATAATTCCATTTACTTATTCACATGGATATTCTACTAATCGAATAATCACATGCAATATGAATAACCACTTTCATAATGATGGAATGCATAATGCCAGACTATCATAACCACATACCCAAGGCCTCGTGCCAATACTACAAATAAGATTTTGCCAAAGCCTTTTTCCAAGACACTAGTTTGCCTCATGAGACCTACCAATGCATCGAGGAGCTATAGCGGGCTCCACCCATCACATATTAAGTCCAATGCATTCCCATATGAAAAGGTTTAAACATAACATAAACATTTGTATTAAAACTAGCATAAGAAATGTCAATACTTTCACCATAAACCATGAATGATATAAAAATAGAACATCCACAGTCAAACATATCACAAAACCTTCAATATAATAGAGACGTTTTTTATCATAATAAATCAACTTCAAATAAGCGTAAAATCCATCAAAGGATGTTGACATAGATGAAATCAAAACTCTTTTTAGAGAAATATATCTTTCTATTTTGAAATAATTTAAGAGTCATATATTTATAAAATAAAACATTTTCTTTGAAAATATTCTTATAAGCTTGTAAGGGAAGCTTTGACGATTTTATAACGGTGGAAAATAACCGCACCCTCCGTATAAGTTAAAAAAACATTCTTACCTTAATTTTGTCGAAAAGGTTAAAAAGCACCTTGTTTGGAAAACGATGGGAAGATTCCTTTATAAACCACTTATAAAAAGTCAAACAAGGGTATAAATGACTTTAAACCATATTCCTGTAAATAAAAAATGTTTTGAAATACATTTTTAATAAACATGGATGTGGATGATAAAGAGATCCCAGTAGATTACTACGTATAAACAACCCCAGATAACGGAGAGATTGTCGAATAACCCTTACCTTGTACTTTTCCTTGGTTGAGGGTAGGTTAACCTCCTATATAATGGTGAAATAATTTTTATTAAATTATACAATAATCATATACATTAATATGATATCATATATGATTTTTTAATATTTCTTTGTTAATAATATCATAGTATTATCGTCATTTCGGGTGTTAACATACTCGTTTTCTTTTAGATGTTTTGTTACGTAAGCCATGTTTGTCATGGATAGGTTGTATCTTATTCATATCCAGAATGAGATCCATTCCTTAAAGATTATTTTTAAATCATCAAATGATAATTATACTTGAATGGATACGATGGAGAATGAATCTCATCGCGTTTGTGGAGACGGTAGTCCGTACGTACGAGCGACAATATCATTCTTTTGATATTAAAATAATATATAATTGAGTAGTATATCATATATACAGAATCATTATCATTTTATATTTATTATTTACATGAGTTACACATCATTATTATACCCATCCAAATAATAATTTATTGAATAATAATTACACCACGACGTGGAGACGGTAAGCCGTACGTACGCACGTATGGTGACATGTTATTCAAAGGATGGATAGAATACTGAATATGGTTGTACCATTTTTATAATAACATCATAGTATATATATGATACTGTAGTTATTATTTTAGAATGGTAATAAAAAAGGAAGAAGAAGTGGAGGAAGAAAGGACCTTCGAAAAGGGTGGTGAAAACATTACCTCTTCTTCGGGTTCTTCCTTTTTATTTGATCAAAAGGGCTCTATAGGTTGGATTTCTGATCAAACTAAGGCCCCTAGGTTGTAGTGAGGGAAGTTTAGAGAGTACTTGTTCAGATTTTGGCCGAACCAAAAGGCTTTGAAGGTGTGAAGTAATGAGAAGGGGGAGTGCCCTTTTATAAGAGGGGTGAGGGGAACCTTTGGAAAAGCTAGAAATATTAATTTATAATAAATTCATATTCGGTTTCTAATGGCTCCAAAGTTGATTATTCAAAGGTTAAGGTGCGTATAGGTCTAAAAATATTCAACCAATAGAATTTAGACAGGTTTGGGTTACTATATTAACCTTATCTTTTAATTTAACTCTTAGTTAATTAGTTTGACATTTACCATGTCACTTTGTATTTTTATATTATATAGTTAATAAACTTACTATATACACCCAAGAGACCCCCAAGTGGTACATTAATGATACAAATATCATGATATAAGTATCTTGGACGATCCTTAGATTTTTAAGAATTTAATATCAATTAATAATATAATATTTGTTTCAAAAACTCTTTTATGTCAATTTTGACACTATTCAATAGTTGATTTTTGTGAAACTTATAACAGAATGATTATTTCGAAAAAAGTTAATTAAATAAATCATAATATGTCATATTATCTTATAAAATTAGTGTAATTCATTAAAATTCTCAAATTATATTTATTTGGGTATTTATAATATCAATTATTTTAATTTTTCACTATTATGGTAATTACTGCATCATCATTGTGTCATAAATAAATTAAATTAAAAATTATAAGTAAAATATCATTATGTATGAAATCTTTTTATATTTCTAATTAATATTTACAATCGAATTTATCTTATGTATAACCCTATATTAAAAATTTTTTAGTAAATAAACTTGGATTTTAACTCTTTTAACTCTTCTTTGAATTAAATAATAATAAATGTCCTAATCGAATCCAAGTGGACCTAAATGATAATATTTTATTCCTAAGGTTGTTTTTGGTCGAGATAAACTTGTACAATAGAATTTGGACATGTTTTAGGGTAATATTAATATCATTTTTACCATTAATTACCCTATTTACTTTTAACCATGGTAAATAAAAGTAAAAAGTTATTATTCACCAAAAAAATATTTTCATCTCATTGAACCACATATTAATTCTTGATATTAACCGAGTCTCTCGGATTTTCTAAATTCCAATCACAGAAGCGGTAAAATTATGTTTTATGAAAAATTCAGTTTTTTAACTACCACTTAGTTGTTTCACTATTCATCAAAAATTGAAGTTTTTCAGAACAATGCAAGAATTTCACCCTAATATATAATTGATATTCTAAATTCAAAAATGATGTCTATTTTACAAAATTACAAACATATAAGTTTCATTAATTAATTTTATAATTAATTCCCGCTGTCACAACAAATAGCGTGTTTTTAAGAAACAATATATATCAAAAGATTGACAATTGTTATGTCTAATTTCAAAGTGAAATTAATTCTAATGAACACCATTGGATAAAATGTTAAAAATATATTATAATTATAATTTAAAACCACTCAAATTCATAATTTATCACTATTAATTATTTTGATTAAAAAAGTTGTTTTTAATTAAAATTTATTATTTTTCACTATTCATCAAAATATTAAAGTTATCCGAAAAGTACCAAAATTTCACCCAAGGCTAATTTTGATATTCCAAATCAAAAAATGAAGTCCATTTTGAGAGATAAAATTTATAAAATTTCAAAAGTTAGGTATTACTATTCATAACGGCTAGTTTGTTAAGTCATGGTGTGCTTTAACTTGGTGTTGCGTGTAGTGAAAGTTATTAAATTATTTTGAAGAAATAACACACTATGAAATCTTGGGGTGTTACATAAGACTTATCAGAAAAATATAAAAAATTAAAGAAACGTAAATTTTTATATCCTTATTCTGAAGAAAAATATTTTTTAAATAGAATATATAAAATTTTCAAATCTATATTTAAAATGGATGCACCATTAAAAAGCGACAAAACTGTATTTTTTTAGAAATACTTATTTTTCCATTAAAATTAATCTTTTATATCATTTCATGAAAACATATAAGATAAATTTATAAAATTATATATAATATATTAAATATATATTACATTAATAAAATCTATCAAGAGTGATTTTATTATTTTATAAACTCACTAATTTGCATTTAAAATGTTTTTCAGAAGAAATTTAAAACTGCTCATACCCACCATTATAATGACTAGGTTATAAGGTAACATAATAATATTTAGTTTTTCTTAACTTAAAATCAATCTTGAATGAAATTAATTATATAAAAAAATCTCAAATTTTGTGCAACACAAGACAAACATAGTGTTGTATATACCACAAGCTAAGTCGGTGTTTCTTATTGAGAAAGATTATCTTGGTGTAGCGTACAAAACAAGACATCAAGTAAATTAAAAATAATATATATCATAAAATATTGGGGTTTTACAGTGGATTTCTTGAATATAATTGTCATAGATTCCTACAAACATGGGTCATGGGTGATTAAAAGGATAAAAAGACCAAATAGAGACCTGATAGAATGTACGATGTTCCTATAACAACCAACAGAATGGTGTGGTGAGCTATGTGACCATGATGAAGGTACATGTGTTCTTGAAATTTTGATCAGAAACAAGATGAAATAGGTGGGGCTGGGGTTCGTGGAAGCTTGGTCAGTGCATGATGACTTGGAACATGTATGTTTATTGTTCATTTACTCATTCCATTATATAAAATAATATATATATCATGAACTTATGGTAAGGAAGTATTTGTGGTATCATACTGAGTCTTGTACTCACACCCTACTTGGGAATTTTAGTGTGCTTGTAGATTTCACGACCAAAGATCCGGTGAAAGAAAAATGCCCTATAGTGGACGGTTGAGCGGTGGAGCATGGAGATGGAGCAGACCACGAAAGACGCTGGAGTATCCCTAATGTTTATTTATTTAACTTTCTTTTATTTACTTACTTCTTACACTATGTACATTCTTACCACTTTGGTAGCTACTTTAATTTGTATCTCATTATTCGGTTTCCACATTTTACTCTGATTATTTCTTCATTTTTTATTGTTCACTATTATACTTCTCGATGACATGATACAAAGGGCATAGTCTCCCCATAGTTCCACATGAGATCCTCAATACTAGTCAAAAACCTCTTGCATATAGGTATGATCTCATTAGGTCAGGGGGTATTCTGGCTTATATCTGGTGGTTCGGTTCGGGATGTAACAATCATGATAAATAAAATAGTTAACACATGGAAATAAAAATTTTAATAAGGAATTATTTATACAACGGGGGTTAAAATGTTATAAATGGATCATATATGATACTATAAGTATGAACATGTCTCTAGTATATAAGTATAATAAATTTAATTTTAATATACACGAGGTTAAAGTGACTCCAAATCAAGGTGAACTTGAGGTAAGGAGTTTTATTTTACAATCTCATTGTTTATCAGTATTGTTTATTATTAATTTTCTAATGATGAAAAATTATAATATAAATTTCAATAAACTCATGAATATTCTTATACTATGGTTATTTCATAAAAGAAATATTTTTTTATTTTATTTTAATCACCTTATTTACTTAATAGAATGATTATATGATTTTAAAGAAAAGAAACTTCATTTCTCTCTTCGGTCAAAAAACAATTTTCTTATTTATCTATGTTTTTAAAAAATGTTTTATAAATGTTTTATACTATTATCTTATGATTTTTAAATTCATTTGTACCCATTTTTTTATTTTTAAAAAATGGTTTGAAAGAAATCTTATATTCATTTTCTAAATATGGTACTTTCTAATTTTCCGTCAAAAATATGAAAGGAATGTTTTTATTTAACTTATACAGTATGAATGGATTTTCATTATATCAGTACTAAAATTTTCCTTGAGTCTTTATTTATATGTTTACAAGGTTATTTTTTAAAGAAAATTTTTAGTTATATATTTTTATAGTTTTTCTAAAAAAATAAGTGATTTCAAAATGAAAAGGTTATTTTCTTCAATAAAGTTTTAAGGATATTTTAATTGTATTTAAATTCATTAATGAAAAAAAACACTTGACTTAAATTATGATTTACTAGGTATATAGTCCAATCATACCAACCTTATTATTTTTTATGGATGTTTTATTTTTTATGTTGATATGATGTTTATAAAACACATTCCTTTTCTATGGGTTATGATATGATAAAAAGTTTATGAAACCCATTCCATTTTACTGGTTATAATATGATGAATGATTTATGATCTTTTAGAAAACATATCTATAATTTTCATTATTTTTTGTGTGGTACCTATATCTAACTTTATCGAATTTGGTAAACATTGATATATCATGAGATAAATAAGACTGAAATAAAGAGAGATCCCAGTTCAGTAAGGGACTCTGTCCACCATGATAGTCTTGGGAGTAAACCTTGAATATTATAATGTTTTGTAGAGTGAAACCATTCCACTGTGATAGCCTTGGAAATGATCCTTTACTACCAATTATGTGATTTTCTATGCTTATGTTTACATCACAAATCAATTTCTTATTCAAATTTTATGCTTTCATGGTTCATATTCTTTGATTTCCTTATGATTAATTTCTTATGAACTGCCAAGATTTATGTCATGGATTATGATTATGATCTTTAATATGCAGGGTATTGTTATAAAATGTTAATATCATGATCTTTTACCATTATTCTCATGTTATTCTTATGTGATAATTTACATCTCCCTTCTTTACCCTTACTGATCATTTTATCCCACCATTTTCTTATGTTTCCCTTCTCTAGGTTATGAATAAAGGTATTAAGTATGATAGGACTAAGAATAGTTCTAGTCATGATGAAATAAGTTGGATAATTTTTTGAACCAATTTTTTATGTTTCCAGGTTTCAAAATATACTAGACCTAAAATATTCTAGTATTGATTGAAATGTTAATAAAGGAACACCCATCTATTAAGATATAATATATATGTATAAAAAGTATGGTTCACTATAGTTGGTATAAAAGTTATGTTTAGTTATCCTTTGAAAAATAGGATGAGAAAATTTTATTAATAACCCTAAGAATAAGACTAAGAAAAGGATAAAATCCTAAAAGTTTTGATAATGATCATAATTGAACAATGTTAAACCAAAGGTTTTATTGAAGAATGTGTCTTGATTTAGACATCCTATAATTTTTTTTCATGATTATGTAGTTTTCCACCATGATTATTGTTTCCGACACTATGATTTTAGGTTTTAGTCAATGGTTGGAACATAAAGGATTCATGTTAACACTGAATGTGATGAAAAATGAAATAATTATACTATCAAGAAACTGAATTTTATGGGAGATGGAATGAAAAATATTTTTTCTATTACCACAAAAATTTCTCAATATATGAATCACGCTAAGATTCTAAATGAGAAAAGGATGGAACAATATTCTTTAAGTCCTTCATGAGGCAACATCTACCTTCTTTTAGTGATTACACTAATCCACTAGTCTCAGATAAATGGATCAATACCATTGAAATGATATTTTCCATTATTTAGTGCCTATAAATGAGAAAGTTATTATAGATGATTATCATTTATAAGGATAAGTGTATCAATGGTGGACTCCTTTCAAGAACATTAGAGAACATGAAGAAATTGAATCTATGGACTGTGATGAATTTAAAATATTATTTTTCAATAAATACTTTCCTTATATTGTCCGTATGAAAATGAAGAGGGAATTCCTTGAGTTAAAATTTATGGATGATGAATCTATTGATACTTATGAGGAAAAGTTCAGAAGAATTGTGAGGTATGATTATGGTATTATCATCATACCTGAAATTAAGATTTATTTATTCTTCACTGTATTAAAACCATGTTTTAAAAAGGGAATTATACACAAGGTGCATTAGTTACTATGAAGAAATATTTTCATGTGCTCTAAATGTATAGATGGTTATTGTAATTACCCATAAATCTCATGTTTTTTATGTGAAAAGAAAAATGAAATTCAATGTTATTTCTAAAAAACATAGACAGAAAAAATGAACCTTCCTTTATGTTCAAAGTGTGGAAGAAAAAATGGGGAAAATTTTCTTAAGGGTACTAGTAAATATTTCAAGAGTGTAAAGGATAGTCATCGGGAAATCAAATCCCTATGTGATGGGAAGAAGTTAGTGAATGAAGTGAATAAAGAGAAATCTCCACAGAATGCACAACCCACACTCTTGGGTTTTAAATTCAATGATTATGAGAATTTTTATAATAAATTACCAAATATAATGGTTAATGGAGATGATTGAAATAAAAAATCTCTTAATCCTAGAGAAAAAGTGAAATCTCATGCTATTACTATTTATGATAAGGGGTATGATAATGATGTAGTGAAAAGTACACTCACCATAAAATCTAAAACTGTTAATGTCTTTTTTGATTCATGATCTAGCCACTTTTTTATATCTAAATCCTTTTAAAAGGGTATAATAATACCAACTAACAAATTAAATATTGAGGTAGTAATAAAAAATCCTAATAGTATAATGGTTTCATTCCAAGTCTATGATTCTTCTCCCATTTAAGTTTGTGGGAATTTGTTTCCTGAAAATATTTTCATTCTTTATATAGTTGAATTATATGTTATTCTAGTAAAGGATTATATTTCTTTACATAAATCCCACATCAATTTTCAAGTAAGGGGATTTATGTTATATATTTTGAACCAACCTTTGATCCCTTACCAGTGTTATTAAGAGAATGAAATTCTGACAGAAATTACATCCATTATATGGGTCATGATTTCAATTTAAAAGGGTGTTTATATGAGATGTATCGATAGAAACTCAACATCAAAGATATTACTATTGTGTGGGAGTCTATTGATATCTATCTGATAGAGTTTTATGGTCTTCCAAAATTTCATGAAGTTTATTTTCAATAGAATTCATACATGGTGCTATTCCTATTTCCAAGACTCCATATAGAATGGAACATATTTAGTTACAAGAATTGAAGAAGAAACTGTAGGAGAATCTTGACATGGGATTCATTCCACTATGTTCATCATCTTGGTGTGCACCTATTTTTTTCATTAAGAAGAAAGATTGATCAATGTGAATTTATATTTATTATCAAGAGCTTAACAAGATCAAAATCAAGAACAAGTATCCTCTACCTCATACCGATGACTTTTTTGATCAAATGCACAAATCTCAATACTTTTGTATGGTTAATCTTCATTATAGATATTATGAATCAAAGGCTAATAAGTAGTATATAACCAATAAATAATTTCATAAAAGGTATGGATACTATAAATTTGTAGTGATACAATTTTGTCTTACTAATGCCCCCATCATCTTCATAGATTTAATGAATAGAGTCTTTATAGATTAACTTGGTCAGTTTATGGTAGTATTTATAGATGGTATTCTAATTTATACAAAGATCATGTAAAAGTATGAATATGATACTAGAATTGTTTTGAAGACCCTAAGGAAGGATAAAGTTTATACAATGTTTACGAAGTATGAATTTTTGCTTCATAAAGTTTCATTCTTAGGGAATTTAATCTAAAGTAAGGGTATACAAATAGAAACTTAAATGAAGTAAATTATTTAACATTATCCAAGACCAACCTCTATGACAGAGATTCATGGTTTTCGTGTTTTTAATAGATATTTTTAGTGGTTTATGAAGAACTTTTCATGGATATCGAATCCAATCACCAAGTTAACTTGGAAGGGAGCCGAGTTACTTTGAAAAAATTAATGAGAGGAATGTTTTAAAGGTTTAAAGAGAAGGATAGTCAGTAAAACTATTCTTAAAATACCCTTAAAGTGGAGACGGGTTTGTAATCTATAGTTGTAAGATCTCAAACTGAGATCCACTAGATAGTTCTTCGATCTGGTAGGTCACATGGCCTTAAGTGCAGCTCCCCATATACTAGAGATTGCTGACTAGTAGAAAGGGTTTATGATTGTATGGTGGGGATACTATAACCTCATTATTAGAGTAACACAATGGTACAACTAGTGAATAAATAAGAAGAAGCATAATACAAATCGACAAAAAAGGTAAAAATCTAGTTGAAAGTACTAGTAAATGAAACTAAGGGAAATATCATATACAAAATGATTAATATATAACGAGTCTATAAAAAAGGTAGGAATTAAATGGTAGTATGAATAGAGTGAAATAAAGGTATCAATAGAACAAAAAAGAATAGAATAAATATCTCCAGATAGCATCACAAGCCATATCTCATTCTTATGCTCCCTTGCTCATAATTATAATCAATAATTCATTAGAAATAAGGTGATAACCCCATTTTTTACCTACATCCATGAAGTTTGTCTAGGTACCCAATAACATCTTGGATAGGGTGTTGTATAACACTCAGTAGGCCACCACCAATGGTGTCTATAAAAATTCTAGTTTGTTTATATAAGCTAAATCAATGTGTAATATATAACAGGAATAATGTGATATATGAAAATGTGATACTATCCATCCTACCAAGGATCACTGTAAACAAACAACCGTAAACATAGGCTAACTATAAATTATGATGAAGTGTCCAATGTGGCCAATGTTGAGTAATCCAGTGTTAGGCCAATAAGGGATAGATCTAAGTTATAAACTGACCAAGGAATCCTCATGGAGTCCATGCAGTATCTCCCTAGAAAAATCAGTAAAGACTTAGGAGGAAAACAAGTATCATGTCCACAGAGCATGTCCAAGGCAGTCCAAGCAATCCAAATCCCAGGAGTAGAAATCTACTCGGAATCCAAAGTATTTTAGATCCATGGAGTAGAAATGTATATGGAATCAAACATAATCATGATCCATGGATTACAAATGTCCATAAAATCTAATGTTATCTAGATCGATGGAGTAGAAATTTCCATGGAATCCAATGTAATCATAACCATATCATTATCTATTTCATAACCCATTTTATAATTATACACAATCTATGAATTCATCTAACTCATCCCATATTTTCCATTTAAACCATCACACCATTTTAATAACATATAATCACATGGAAAATGAGGCATAATCTCTCTCATAATATATCATTTATCTCATTATGGCTCCCACTAAGATGGATAGCTCACAGACACACACACACCCAATGAGGTTGTATATCATGAGTAATATATATAAACACACCTCACAAGTGGTCTGGGTTGATATTTAAAACCTCTAACCATAACATGATACTAAGTGGGAATCCTAATAGGGTTCCATTAATTTAATCAAGGAGTTCAATAAATTTAGAAGAAATGTCTAATGTTATGACATATAGCACATTGGAAATATGGTATAAAAAAACAAAGAATAAGGGAAAAGGTATATCCCAACTAACTTATGTCCGTGGTAGAACACTCATCTAGTATCAGATCCTAACTCGACTTGGATTGGAAGAAAATAGAAGAACGAATGAATACACTAAAAATATGGCATATTAGCTTATAACAAAATAACTTCATCGAGAGGAATAAAATTTAAAACAGATGTAATATGAATAGAGAACTCACCACATTGGATCCAATGATATGAAAGACTCTTGAATTGGAGTCCAGATGAAAAAATAGAATCAAATCCTATTGTGACGGCTTAAGGAGCTCAGTAGTGGGATAAGAAGGGGGCCAGATAACGGAGAAAAAGAAAAGTATATGTGGTTTAATATTTTAATAATTTTGGGAAAAAATTGTCATTTCCCCTTAAAATATTTGGTCACATGATTTGGCTCCATGGTTGGCGAAACTGTGTGCCAACTATGCACACCTACTTATCTCAAGAACTCCCTTGAACAATTTATGTACATGGTTTTGGAAGCCATATAAAAAAATTATATTTACTTCTGTCAAAAAATAATGCATCACCATATGAGTATGAATCCATAGTTACATAGTTTTATAAAACCATGCATCTCGGGATAGTGTGCCAGACCACCCACATGATTTCTACTAATCATGTGTCCCAATTGAATCTTTCAAAATATTGAGCTCCGGGATATAAACATTATATAGACCACCTCATTTACTCTATATCCTCACTAGGAATTGACAATAGGTCAAAACAAAGTAATTAGACTAAAATTCAAAAGAACCATATCTTATAGAAAAAAAACGGGATCTTACAATATCCCCCTCTTAAGAAAACACATCCATGAGTTTCTCTTCTAAGGGTGGTAAAGCATTTGGAAAGAGATACAACCACTAAAAATGTATATCTATCTCTCTTCCATAGGTCTGATCCTATACATGGACATGCTTCTGTAGAACCCGAAATAAAGGAATTGACCTGCCTCAGAGAAATTTCATGCCCCAATAAATGATACATATATGATGATCCTTGAAGGAAATGTTTACCTATAACTCAAACTCATCCAGATAAAGAGTATGAGAAGGGCATGAGTTATAACGATGTAGTTGAGAAACATGGAATACATAATTCATGGATTGGTACCTCTAAGGTAACTGCAACCAATTGGCTACTAAACTAACTCTCTCCAAAATATCAGAAGGCTCGACATATTGTGATGAAAGCCTACCCTATCTCCAAATCCATCTATGACCCAACCACAGTGAGATACATAAGAAGACCTGATCCCTATCCTCAAACTCTAGGGGTCATCTATGGTTGCCGGTGTAGGATTTATATCTAGACTATGTAGTATCGATCTACTTTTTGATCAACTAGACCTTCTATGAGGTTTCCTATATAAAATGTTGTCTAATAAGAACTACCTATCCTTCCTCTAACCAGAAAAGAGGAGATAAAAATATTCTACAACACATAACCTCATTATGTGCCATTTATATAGTCTCATGATATATATTATTGTAGTAAAACTCAACCAGGTGTATATGCCTCCCCCAATAACCCAAAAGTCAAGTACACATGCTCTAATTATGTCCTCTAGAACCTATATTGTGCACTCTGGCTCGACATTAGTCTGATGATGGTATTTCCTACTCAAAACAACCTCTTTACCCAATATCCTATGTATGATTTTCTAAAATAGATATGTATATTGAGAATACCTATACAATACAATGGTATGAGGAACCTCATGAAGGTACACAATCTCAAAGATATAAAGACACCCAAGCTCTTATATAGAGAAGGTATACATGATTAGGAATAAGTGGAAAACTTTTTTAGTCTTTTCACAATGAACCATACCACATCACCAACCTATGGAGACCTCAAAAACCCAATCATGAAATCCATAAAAAATATCATCCTATTTCCAATCAGGAATGAGTAACTGCTATAAGATCCCAACTATTCACTGGTGTTCCACCTTCACCTACTGATAGGTGTATCACCTAGTGATAAAGAATATCATTTCCTATTTCATATCCAACCATCAAAACTGATTGTGTAAATCTTGATACATATTGGTAACATTGGTATGTACTTCCTAATCCGAGGCATGAAATTCTCACATTAGCTCATCTCAAATGACTACGGGAACCCAGACACAACCATGCAGGCATATAATTTCATCCTCCCAATAGTCTAACCAGGAGGTGGGTCTTTACCTTTAATGTTCTCCCTTAATACTAATACATTAGAATCTGACATCAGTTTCATCCTCACCATATCCATAAGAGTGGATGTCAATTACATCAATGAGAGAAAAGTCTACCTGAGACTATCCTACAACTCTAAGTGTATCTCAAATTATAATGACATCAATTTCCATTCACTACTGGCCTCTTGAACTACCTGGGTTTAGTCTTCTGGATTAGAGTTCTTTCTATTTCATGACCTTTACCTGTCATATAAGATAGCTCAAAATTGAACGACTATAAATAATCAACCTAAATTCTCTACCCAAGGTTCAATTAATTCTATATAAATATATACTTGAGGCTTTTGTGGTTTTTGTACACCACATAAAGGTCTCCCAAAAAATAGTTCCTCTAAAAATGAGAGGAACAATTCATGCCTACCAACTTGAGATCATATGTTGCGTAACTCCACTCATGAGGTCACAAATAGTGAGACATGTATGCCACGAATATACCCTGCACATTAGGATAACTCCTAGACCGATGCCTGATGCATCATGGTAATATATATATTTTTTTTGGGATTTGAAAAAATAATGATTGGAGATAAAGTCAACCTACCCTTAATCTTTATAAAATCCTTTTCACACATCTCAGGCCATATAAATTTCACCTTCTTATTAGTCAATCCCATGATAGGCGTATTTAGACATGAAAGTATCAGATGAAGTTCCTGTAATAACTGGCCAATTGTATGATACATCAAATATCAAATACATTATTTGAATTATTCCAATAAACCACCACACTCACTTTTTCTAGGTCCATATATACATGTGTATCTGAGATGACATGAATCAAGAAGTGAAATTTATCTATCCAAAACCGAAATTTTTAAATATTGGCATATAACCTATGCTCTCTTAGTGTATCTAGAATGGTGTTAAGGGGTTTTTCATGATTGTGTCGAGTTTGAGAATATACCATGATGATATCTATAAAAACTACTATGAAAGATTATAAATATGGATGGAAATCCCAATTCATCAATTCAATGAAAAAGAATTTTCATTTTCATGATACCAAACAACATAACTATAAACTCATAAAGGCCACACCTAGTACAAAATACTATACAAAGTGTATCTTCCGGCCTAACATGTACTTGGTGATAACCTTACATCAAATCAATTTTTGAGAAGACCCAAGATCTTTATAGATGTTTGAAGAGGTCATTGATATAGGGTAAATGATACCAATTATTAACCATCAACTAGTTCAATTTTCAGTAATGCATACATATCTTGGGGTTTCTACCTTTGATCATGGTAAAACGGTCTATAGAACACCATGGAGAAGTATTGGTTCATCCAAAAATCTTTTATTCGAAGTCCTCTAGTTTTTTATTGAGATCCAATTACTCAGTAATGGAAATCCTATAAGGAGGAATGAATATTGGTGAAACTCATGGAATTATCTCAATAGAGAGCTTAATCTCTTTCTAAGGGGGTAAAACAAAAAAATTATCAAGAAAGAAATACATAAAATTATCTAATATTAAAGGGAATTGATATTTTCACATTCATTGATCATTCAGATAAAGGATAGAAATTTGGGCTATCATGCCACCCAACCTATGATGCTTTGGTCTTTCCCTACATGGATGAACATCCCACTTTCCCATGCAGATATACCCACAACCCTATGGTGATGTGAAGAATACCCTATGGAAATAGAAATTGACATGGGAATGATAAGGAACTAAAAAAATCCATTATCATTATGACATCACATCCCACCATCTTGAAAATAAAGAGATTCCATAAGAAGATAAATGCTCCTTTCTCTAGGGGGAATTATATGAACTAACATAATTCTATGACTGAATCTGAATAATGTATCGAGTGTCATAATTCCATAAAAAAATTTTAGCATCATTCTAAAGGATCCCCACAATAGGTACAAATATGTAAGAATGTGAAGCTCCTATATCAAAAGTGAAGGTACAAGTGTAGAAGCTACTAAGATCGTACCTCTCACTATATACAGCCTGACGTTCTACTCCTCAGTTATAGGTTGTACTAAATATTATTTTTTTAAACTACAGCCTTGAGAAAAAACCTGAATACCCTAAGAAGACCTACTCTACTAATGTGGTGCAACTGGTGTCTTGATCCCTTATCCAAGACCACTTCTTCATCCAGAAAAAATCAGTAGTACCCCATATCTCTAAATGATGTTAATATGTGAATCCCACTCTTGAACCTAGAGTTGGTGTCGACCCCCTCTCACTGACTAGTAGAGGAATGGTCTTGCAAAACCACTGTATATGAACCATCCAACTCTAGGCTCGACACTAGACTAGGTATCTATCACACTAGTCCTCATGTGTCCCCACCTTTCACATTGATTAAAGAAGATACAACTAGAAACACTCACACCTTGGATGGTATTCTCCCTAATGAGAAGAATAAAAATGTTTCTTCCCACCAACTGACACTGAACCCATATGTTGAGAAGTTGTAATACCCTGATCTAGGCCCCCCATCTTCCCACAAGTTTCATTTAGTAATAACCACTGGATTTAATATCCCATTTATAGTAGTCAACTAAAACACATTCACCTACAATCAAATGGAATACATAAGACCTTCGTCGAAGTGTATCACCCTAGATGGATCATCATCAAGATACACAGGTGAAAAGCACTAAAGATCTGTAAAGTGAGATAAATAATGCATTACGGTCATTACACCGTTCTCTAGACACAAAAAATCACTGGATCATTCATCTATAAGTGCATTTGGAAAGAAGAATTCATTAAATATGGACTATAAATCCCCCTAAATCATATTTTGAATCCTATCATCTTGGTTCAAAAAATCCCACGAATTATTAGAATCTCCCCGATGAAAATACCTCATGATCTTGACTCTCCACTATGGAGGATTCTCCATATGATTGAATATTGAAAAAAATTTCTCAAGCCACAGATCAACAGACTTTGGACCACCATCTTTCAAAGAAGTGGGTGCATGCTGCTATGGGAACAAACACGTTTGCTCTTCCTTAGTTGTGGTAGGCTTCAAGGCTCCTTGAACTATCTATATAATTAATTATAAACCCACTCAAAACTAGGAATAAACACCCATATGAGGAACAATGGGAAGTACCGTAAGAGACACTATGAGAAGTTATACTAGTGGTTCAAGGCCCATGACCTCTAGATCATGGTAATAACCACCCTCTTGATGCTCAACCAGAGGCCTCCATGATGGAATATCTTTAAAAATTCGAAGCACACACATTAGAAAATATTCAGTAATAACCGGATCATATATATAAACATAGGATAGGTATAATACCTCTTATAACCAAGCCACACCATTATGCATGATTCTAAAGTTAGGGATGTGTAACATGAACTATCATAAATAACACCTGAAACACTGCTAACTTCCCACTATTAAAGTCAGTTCTAGGTCAAGAACACTATTTCAAATAATGAGCCCCTGTATATAGAATTTCAATTGAAATTAGAGGAAACACCCCTTTAAATTTCAATTAGAAACTCTATTTAATGATGACCTTTACATCTCGAAACTCAAAATAATTTAAATTTGTATTTATTTTACAATTATATTGAAATGGTTAAATTAAATAGATTAAAATTTATAATTTATTAGGTCCCATATAACTTATAAATTTAATTGTGGCATCCATTTAATCCCAACCATAACATGTTCCGGACCAGGTGACCAATTGTTCATGACTGAACATTCCATAATTGACTACTTAAGGTGTCTAATATAGCCTATGCAGGAAAAACTATTTATTTTATGAAAAAAGATTTAAGTACCAAATATATTTTTCAATCCCATGAAAGCGAAGTTAGTCAATAATAGCCATATAACACTAGGAGCACATAATAATGCCATTCATTAAAGTAATGCATCTTATATAAAATGGAATATGCGTGGCATGTCAATCCTATAAAGTGTTTAAAATGATTCATGATCCATGATTACTTTCTATATTGGTCCAAAGAGAAAATACATTTCTTAAATCATATAAATAATAACATCACATATTATGTGCGTCACCCAAAAGTGGAATCAAATCTACTATAATAGACAAAATAAAGAACCATAATTTCTCATTCCAGAAAACATGTTAATTACCCAGAATGTGGGTTAGATAATCCTAATAATGACTAATAACCAAGTTCCAATTAATTCCTAATATCCAATCTATTGTCTCAAAATATTAAATCATGAAAATAATACCTTCCTCTGATTTGACTTTGCAACAACCTGACCCGGGATCCACTAAACGGTGACCTGAGATGGTGGGTCATATAGCCTCAAATGCACCTCCCCATATGCGAGAGGCTACTAAATATTAGTGAGGTTCTACAATGGTATGGTGAGGATACTACACTCTCATTATCATATTAATGAAGAAATATCACAAATGAATATATAAAAATAAGCATAATATAAATTAGTGATAGAAGGTAAAAATCAAGATGACAATAGTAGTAAACAAAACCAAGGTAAATTTTATATACAAAATGATGAATATATCACGAGTCCATAAAAAAGGGTAGGAAATACATAGAAGTAGCTATCCAATGAAATACAGGTATCAATAGTACAAAAAATAAAAAATAACTATCTCCATATAGAAACATGATCCATAGCTCAGTCATGCCCTCCCCTGCTCTTAATCATAATCAATCAAGAATCAGAAAGAGGGCACTTGCCCCGGGCCCTACCTTAATACATGAATTCTATTTGGGTACTCAATATTAGTCCAAACAGGGTGGGATATAACACTCAGTAGACTTCCACCATCAATATATATAACAAGTCCAGTATGTGTATATAAGTTGAAGTAGTGTGCAATATATAATAGGAATAAATTGATACATGTAAATGTGATACCATACAGCTAATCAGATTTCACTATAAACAAAAAACGCTTAAAATGGGATAACTATAAAGAATGATAAAGCATCCACTACAGCCTATGCTGAGTAATCTAGTGTCAGGCTTACAAGGGCTAGATCTAAGGTATAAAATGACCAAGGTATCCTCATAGAGTTTATAGAGATTCTCCATAGAAAACTCAGTAAAGACATGGGAGGAGCCCAAGGATTATGTCCACAGATCATGTCTAAGGTGGTCCATGTAAGCCAGAGCCCAGGAGTATAAATGTCCCCAACATCCAAAGTATGTAGGATCCATGGAGTAGAAATGTATACAAAATCAAATGTAATCAGGACAGATGGAGTATAAATGTATTAGTATCTAATGTAATCAAGATCCATGGAGTAGAAATATCTATGGAATCCAATTTAATCATCAACATTTCATTATCTATTTCATAACCCATTACATAATCATCCACAATCCACGAGTTCATCGAAATCATCCCACATTTTCTATTTATACCAAATAAACATTTTAATAACATGTAATCACATAGAAAAAGAGGAATGATCCCTCTTCTAATATATCATTTAATTCATTAAGGCTCCCACTAAGATGGTGGGCTCTCACACACACACTAATGGGATGGTATATCATAGGAAAGGTATATAAACGCACCTCATGGGTGGTATGGGTTAAGGTTACAACCTCTAACCATAACATGGTACTATGTGGGAAACCTATAAGGGTTCAAATAATTTAATCAAGGAATTAAATTAATTTAAGATCAGCTCCAGAGGGTCCAACATGTAGAATAATGAAAAAAAAGTTTAAAAAAATTATACTTTAATGGAAAATGTATACACCACATATCTTATGCCTATGGTATAACACTCATCTAGTACCCTCTCCCAACTTGACCTAGATTGGAATAAAGTAGAAGAAAAAAAAATACCATTGAAATAAACACAGTTATCTTGCACCAAAATAACTTCTTTGAGATGAAGAAAAATGTTTAAAGATGCAAGAGTAATATATAAATCACTAGCATAGATCCAAGGAGACAAATGACTCTCAAATCAGAGTCTGAATGATGAAACAGAATAAAATCCTACCATAAAGGTTTAAGGAGATAACCAATAAAAGAATAAGGGGGCTGGCCACTGGAGAAAAAAAAATGATATGTGGTTTAAAATTTTAATATTGTAGGGTAAAATAGTTATTTACCCTCAAAATACTAGGTCATATAGTTTTCCCACATTATTGGTCAAATCGTGCTCACCTCTCTATCTTATAACCTATATCACATGATTTATGTGCATGGTTTGAGAAACCATGCCCAAACCATGCTATCTCCCTCTATAAAAAACATTAGTAACTCAACATGGTCATGTGGCCCCAATTTCATAGTTTCATCAAACTGTGTGGCCTTGTACAGTGGGATGGACCACCTCACATGGTTTACTCAAACCATGTGGAATGGGATACATGGTTTATACTAATAGTGAGGCCCAACTGCCTCTTTCAAAATCTCAGGCTCTAGGATCCGAACAAGACCTTGGAACCCTGGTTTCCTTCATAACCTCACTATTTATCCCTAATAAGTCAAAACCCAAGAATTAAGCTGAAATTAAGAACCTGGGATGTTATAATAGGGATGCATCCAAAATTGGATTGATATGAATACTCATGAAAAACAATTTGGTTATAGATTATGCTTCAAGAACCCAGGATATTTCGATAATGATGCATCAAAAAATGGATTGATGTGCATCCTCATGAAAAGCAATTTGGTAATAGATTATACTTCAAGAAAATTACAAGTCCTTGAGAAAAATTACCCAACTCATGATGTGGACTTATCTATGATAATTTTTTCATTAATGATATAGAGGTATTTTCTATATAGAGAAAGGTGTGACATATATGATGATCAAAAAAGTTTAAAGTATATTTTTCTCTCAAAAATAGCTAGAAATGAACCAAAGAACATGTTTTGAGCTCATAAAGATCATGTATTAACAATACATTACCACCACGGGAAAGAAAAAAAAGGCCATAAATGATCTAAGTCCAAAGGATCATGCCAGATTATCTATGAAGAGGGTAAAAAATATCCAATATTTATATTTTTGAAAATTATGGATCTTGAAACCATGATGGAATGGGATAAATATTATTATTATCAAAAGATTTTTCCACCATCTATTCAAGTGAAGATTAAAGAAGTACAGAAGGAAAATATTGAGCTGCAAAAGAAGGTGAGAAATGTTTATGAGGTCAACCTTTATTGTGATGGAATAATAATGTTCACGAACCATGTATATGTCCCTTTGGTACCATATTTTAAGAATGAGATTTTGGATGAAGCTCATTGTTCTTCATTATCAATTTATTATGAAAGTATGAAGATGAATAGATATTTAAAAGATCATTTATGGTGTGATGGAATTAAGTTTGATATTTTAGAGTATGTTTCTTAGTGATTGGTATGCCAAAATGTTAAGTATCAGTGAAAAAAGACAAAGGGGACATTACAACCATTTTTTATAATAAAATGGAAATGGGAAAACATCCCCATGGATTTTATCATAGGAATCCCCAAAACATCTAAAGGGAATAATTCTATATGGGTTATAATCAATCTCCTTAGGAATTCGACACACTTCCTCACCATTAGATAATATTTCTCTCTTGATTAACTTACTCAGATATACATTATGTAAGTGGTATGATTTAATGGTGTACCACTATCAATTTCATCTGACCAGGATATGAAGTTTACCTTGAAGTTTTGGAGAAGTATTCAATAAAATCTGGATATAATGTTATGTTTCAACACTGCTTATCATCCTATGAAATAAGGTCAATTATATAAGAGAATTCAAACTCTAGAAGTTATGTTGATATCTTTATTTATGGATTTCAAAGGTGTTGGGAATCAACAAATTCCATTGGTGGAATTTTCTTAAAATAATAGATTTCAGCATAGCATTCCAATGGAACCTTTCGAAGCCATATATGGTAGGAAATGTATAACTCCAATATGATGGAATGATGTTTGAGAAATAATGATATTGGGTCTTGATATATCTTAGGAGAAGGAATAGAGGGTTAGATCCATTCAAAAACACACAAGATAAGCTCATAATCGACAAAAAAGTTATGCTGACAAGTATTGGACAAATCTAGAGTTTGAAGTTGGTGACAGGGTATTCCAAAAAATATCTCCTAGGAAGAGGGTGATGTGATTTAAAAATAAAGGCAATATAATACCACGACATACAAGTCATTTTGAAATTATTGATTGTATTGGGATGATAAATTATCCATTAGTGTTTCCAATGAATCTCTCTTAAGTTCAAGATTTTTTATGTATATCTCTCTCAAGTAAGTACATATACAATAATTCATATGCACTAAAATGAGAGGACATACCAATAGAGAAAGGTATTTATTATGAATAACACATGATATAAATTCTATATCATAGAGAGAAAGTTATATTAGGCTACTTACCTAGTCAAAGTTTTGTGGTAAAACCACTAATTTGAGTAAGCTACATGGGTACCTGAAAATGTAATGAGGTAGAAGCATCCTTAATTGTTTATACCAAAGTGAAAAATTTCAATGAAAAATTTATTTTAATGGGTTATAATGTAACACCCTGAGAATTTTTAAGAAATATTTCTTTTTAAATAATTCTATTTCTTAGATAGGCTGCGTTACACATAATAACGAGTGTAGATGAACCTCATAACATTATTGAAATATCATGTTTTATTTATCAACTAGCCGTTGGATTAGTGGGTATGAATAGATGTAACTAAATTATAAAAAATATAAGGGATTAAAATTTATAAAATTAATTCATTATTTATCAAATAATAAGAATTAAAAATGAATAAATTACCTAAAAATAGAAGTGATGGTTTTTCCATAAAAATGTTTTTATACACAGAATGTATTTTTATATTATGAAATTAAATTAATCCCTATTGGTGAATTATTTTAATTAAATTAATACATTTTTTACCTTATTATATCTTTTAAACATTCAAAAAATATTTTTCTATGTATAAGATAAGAATAAATATAGTTTTATTCTTAAAAATGAATTTTTTCTCTAAAAAGCAGTTTTTCTCTCTCGCATTTTTCATAATAATTTTATTTTTAAAATTATAGATATTTAAATAGATAAAATTATATACATATTTATAATAATAAAGTTATTTTTTTAAATAATCCCCTTTTATTTTTAGCTAATATGAATAGTAATTGTGGAAAAATTTATCACCTCGGTAAAGGGTAAATCGAGTTCATCTTGGTTAAATATAAGTTATTTGGCCATAAGTTTTTATTATAATTCTTATTAGAAGAAAGGAATTTGGAAATAATCACATTAGGCTCGAAAATGTGTTTTTAATGGACACTTGTCCATGAAAATGACTTACATATTATTTAAATCAAGGAAAGTTACAAAATGTCACTCTTTTAGTTTTAAATATCCTTTATGTTTTCAAATTGAAACAAAAACAAGTTATGAATAAATATTAATAGTAACGTTTTTTGAATAATAAATTTATATTCATGAAAATAATTTATTTATAATTTCTTGGTATTATAAAATTACTTTAAATACTTACACAACACCATAACAATATTTATTCAATTAATGGAAAAATAAAATAAATGATTTTAAAAATATTAAAGGTGATATATTATGAGTAATTTATAGTGATAAATGAATTATACAGGTTAATATGAAATATTTATATTATATTAAGAGATTATATTCTAATTTAAATTTTTTTATTTATATAATTTAAGTAAAATTAAATGAATAGTTTCAAAATTGACAATAATGATATTTTATCAAAATAATATTTTATTAAATTATTTAGAAATATTAAAGACATGTAAATATGAAAATGTGGATATTAAATGGTCTAAAATTTCAAAAATGTCTCATTTATGATCCAATTTTCACCATATAATTAAAAAATACAAGCCTTTAATATTGAAAAATTTATTATTGTAGTTAAAATTAAAATTGGTTATCTAAGGGTTAATCAAAATGATAAGGTCTAAAATGACACAAAAAACTGTCTAAATTATATTATTTTATGATATTAAAATCATATATAACCTTATATTTTTATAAATATACATTTGGAGTCATTTTTATTGAGAATGAATTTATTATAATTTAATGTTTTGAGAAATTCCAGAAGTACTCCTCAGCTCAATTATAAAAGGGAAACTACTAATTAACTTATTTACACCACTTTGATACTTATGTATTTTCAATAATATACCAATTTATCTTCTAAAATTCAATATACACATTCTTTAGGTTCTTTTATTTCCCAATGACAAAACCTGGATCCCTTTAAGTGATATTTAAAGGAGTTTTTTTAAAGAAGAGGCAATCTCCTTAATTGATCACTTTCTTTAATACTCATCTTTTAATCCTCTAAATCTATGGTTTTTATAATTATGTATTAACTGAAATATATTACATATTATTAAAATGTGTTATTATCATAAAATAACCATTATACACCCTCTTTCTCATCAAATGAGAAGTGAAAGTATCGTTCAAGGGTACATACAACTTACCGACTCCACGTTGCGATACAATTCATTTTTCATTACCATATTTTATGGATGGGTATTATGATGAGTTTAATATTTATATATGATATTTATATAATATTTATACTTATATAATGATAATATAATTCCTAAATTCTTACCATCCAATTCTTTGAGGGATGATAACGTTGCTCATGCTTATTTGGGGATTACCACCTCCAGGAAGCGACATGATTCATTTTTCATTTATACATTTCTTTTATGGTGAAGAGGATTAATTTTATGAATATATATTATATATATGATATAATAATGATCCTATAAATTTGAATTAATATTTAACTTTCCTTTTTTTCCAACCGTTGAAAAATGAAAACAACGTTCATGTGTACGTATGACCCATCATCTCCCTAAACATTACAATTATTTTTTATATATCTAAATTGAATGGATGAATATAGATATGCATGAAATTAATATATATTATATTTATATCATGATTAATATTAAATATATTATTTAATTGAGATAAATTTATAAGGACTGGAACTACTTAATTGAAATACTCATGATAAATGAAACAGTTATCAACCAGAAATAATGATTTTAATAAGGAATTATTAATAAAATGGGGTGTTAAAATGTTATAAAGTGATCATATATGTTATTATAAGTGTTAAAATGGCTCTATTATAGAATTATAATAAAATTAAAATTATTTCATAGAAGGTTAAAGTGCTTCTGAATCAAGGTGAAATCAATGTAAGGGATTTTACGTTACAATATCATTGTTTATCAAGATTGTTTATAATTAAGTTTATGATGATAAAAAATTGTGATATAACTTAAAATAAACTCATGAATTTTCTTTTACTCTAGTTATATTTTTAAAATAAATGTTTCCTTTCATTTTCAACTCCTTATGTAATAAAGAGACTGGAAATATATTTTTAAAGAAAATAGACTTCATTTATATCTTTGGCCAGAAAACCCTTTTCTTCCATATCTATGTTTTCTAAAAATGCTTTAAAGAATTTTTTTTAATATTTAACTTTGATTTTTTAAATTTATTTTTACCCATGTTTTTCTTTTTATAAAATGGTTTGAAAGTAATCTTCTTATCATTTTCCAAATGAGGTATGTTGTGACATTTGTGATAAAAGTATAGAAGGAATATTTTTCTAACTTATATGGAATGAACCGATTTTACTACCATAATGAGTAATATTTTCCCTAAATATTACTTGACAATTTTACATGGTTATTTTTAAATAAAATGTTTTCCTTTATATTTTCATAGTTTTTTAAATAAGTGATTTCAAAATAGAAATGTTATTTTCCTTATAAAAGTTTTAATGATCTTTTAATGATATTTCTAATCATAAAAGACAAAAACCCTTGATTTCACTTATGATTTACTGAGGATATGATCCAATAATAGCATACATATTTACTCTCTATATAGTTTATGTTTATGATGACATAATGTTTATTAAACCCATTCCTTTTCTATAGGTTATTCTATGATGAAATGTTTATGAATGCCATTTCTTTTGATGGGTTTTGATATGATGAATGGTCTATGATATTTTATAACACATATGTATTATTTTCATTATGTTAAATGTGGCAACTAAATCTCCCTCTAATGAATTGGGTAAATATTGATATCTCATGAGATAAATAGGACTAGAAAGGGGAGTAAACCTAGTTTAATAATGGACTCTGTCCACTATGACAGTATTGGGAGTTAACCATAACTATTATAATGGTTAGAGGAGTGAAGCCATTCCATAATTATATCCTTAGAAATGACCCTTTACTACTAAGTACATGATTTTATATGCTTATGTGTATTCTAAAAATCAATGTCTTGTACCAATGTTAATCTTTCATTGTTCATGTTATTTGATTATATTATGATTCATATCTTATGAACTACTAATATTTATTCTATGAATTAATATTACAATCTTTGATATTAAAGGTATGGTTTTCAAATATCAATATCATATTCTTATAACTTATTCTCATGTTATGCTTATGTGATCATTGATATCTACCTTATTTACCCTTACTGAGCATCTTACCTTACTCTTTTCGTAGGTTTCCTTTCCCTATGTTATAAATAAAGGTATTATGTTTTATATTTCTAATAAGGGTGTAAGTTTTGAAGAAATAAGTGGAAGAAAATATATGTATTTTATGAACTAGTTGTTTATGTTTCAACATTTTTTAAGATACTAGATCTAAATTATTATAACACAGATTAAAATATTATGTAATGAATATTCATTTATTAAAATGTAATATTTATGTATGAAAAGTATGGGTTGTTATAATATCTAACCAAATTATAATTTAGAAAATGAAAATTGTAGTACACTCTAAGTTGAACTCCAATCATTGGAATCTCTGGTATTTCTAATTTACATTTTTTGTAAATCTTTTACTTTAATTTTACTTAATATTTTACATTTACTCATTTTTTATAGGGGAGTATCTGTTATTTGTTTCTAGAAATCCTTTTTATATTTTATTCTATTTTCACAAATAAATTAATCCTTATGTAGAAATAATTATGTAAATGTATTTGAAATAATATGATCAAGAAATTATTAAACAAAACATAACTTCCAATTTATTCAGATAATATTTTTATTTTATCAAATTTTTATAAAGTGTTGTTTATTCATCATATTTTTGAAAAAATAGTTTTCATTTTTTGGTATATTATTTTCAAGAATTTCAAAATATAATTCATTTTCTGAATTTCGAATAATTGGTCATTTATATATAATTTAAAATTCTATTTAAATATGTTATGAATCAGAAAATTAAAAAAACTTCCTTAAAAAAAAATATTACAGCATGTGTTTTGGTGTGATAAAATACAAGTTATTGGATATAGGAAAATTATGGAGAGTCTTCATACTCCAAAATCCCATTTATAATGTGGTGGGCCCAATGTTTTTTGTAAACATTCATTACTATCAGAATTGAAATTCTTTCATTTTTTTGAATGTTTTTACCATCTTTTAAAATGACAATGGTATCATTCAGAGAACTTGTGACCCGAGAAATAGTTAGAGAAAGGGTGATTGATTCATATCATATTGAAAAATATGATTTTATACTAAAGGATATGATTAGTTTTCAAGGTTAAGGAAATAATGTCTCTACAATAGAATAATGTGAACTTTATTACTCATTATTGATTCATTATTTCTATATATCTTCCAAATTTGTCAAAGAAGACGTAATTAAGAAGGTATATTTTTCAATATTTATATAAAGGATTAACTTACCCTTAGAAAAGTTTTCAAAGCATACTGAAGTGTCATTTTGTATGGAATATATGTTTTTATCCCACCAACTATTAGAAGTTTATAAATAATACATAAAGTATGAAACAGAAGAGAATATTTTTTATGGTGAGTGAAAGAGTTCATAAAATAGTGCATATAATCCTTATAGCAGGGTTTATTTTTTAGTAGATCATATCATTTATACTAGTGATAATGGGATATAAATATACAATAAATATAAAAGATTTCTATTTTCTACATATTCTTATAAGGTTTAAAATGTTTAATCTTTCTAAGTTTGTCTAGTATTATACATAGGCAATATGTAATATAGAATTTTAGATCATTATATTACTATATGATCGAATTCCAAATATGTTTCATGTAAATTTTTTGAAAGAAGAAAGTTTTGAGAATGAATCCTGCTAGGAAAGAAAAAAATAGTATACAATAAATGTGGATACAATATCAGGGATGCAATTGATTTACAATTTCAATGATAAAATATTTTTTATAAAATCATCTCTAGTCGTGTTTGCTGCTTTTAAAAAATTTGGTAAAGGTGATGATCAAAATTAGGAATACTAGTTACCAGATAAAAGGAAAGATTATATTATTCCCATTTTAGATAAGGCACCCAATAAAGATAATAGAAAATTGAGATTATTGAATACGTGAAAGTGGATGTAACTTTGAAATATAATGAAAAAGAAAAAATAGCTCAAAAATAAGTAGAATAAAAGAAAAATTCTTTGATAAATAAGTTAAGTTATTTAGATGACTGAATCCATAAGTTAATTAAGAATCACAATGATTTTATGAAAGAAAAATATGAATAATTACAAAATAAGAAAAAATAAAGAGATGCTAGAAAACTATATGTTGATTTAAAAAAATCTAAGGATAAATATTTAAGAGAGTTAGTTGATAAGAAATGGGTAAAAAATAAGAAGAAGAAAAAAATATATGCTTATGGTGATGTAGTTTAAAGTTTCTAAATCTACCATACTAAGAGTTAAAATCAAATAATATGTTATTAAAAAAGTTCCATTGAAAATAAATTTAGTCTTTGAAGGTAAAGGAAAATAAGTTTCCTCAGAAGATTCTTAAAAATCCTCATCTTTATCATCTCCTCAATGGATTTCTGGTAGTCAAGTTGAAAAACAATCAGATGTTCAACATCAAATGTTTAGTTAGTTTATGTTTAGTTATCTAAAGTCTAACATCCATAAATTTTACCACCAAAACTTTTATCAAAATAATTTTTCTAGAAGTCAGTTGAGAATAATGATATAGCCCCATCAAAGAAATATATGATTACAATTTTATCTCTTCTCGAATCTTTTGTACATACTTATACTGTAGTCATATCCTCTCCCTCTAATATAGATATTCCAAAATTAGTTTAATATGACGGAGGATTTACTTTTAATTCCACTTTATAAAACTCATGTGAATGAAATATTTATGATCAAGATGCCTTTACTTAAGATCACATTGATATTGAATATTGTACTTTAGAAAATTTTAATGAACTGGAAGATCAACTAATAATATCAAAAATTAGAAGAAGAAAAATGACAACTCTTATAAATTAACTACTTCATTTACAACTTTATATTTAAATAAAAATCTATAATAAGTTATGATCATGTAAATTGGAATTAATTATACCATTAATAAGACACCATAACTTAGTAAAATAGTGGGACCGATTCAAAATTAGATGACCCATGCTCAGAATCCAGATTGATAAAACTTGTTAATAAATTATGTAGAAAACATTAAGTATGATTTGAATGAAGTCATAGAAGAAATAAAGAATTCCTAAACATCACCAAATTAATAAAATATAAATTCAATTATATAAATTTCATTTTTTTAAATAGCATTTCATTACATTATAAAAAATGATATTCTTTATAAGAAATAAATTAGTATTGAAGAAGTAGTGAAAGATATTGAAATAAAAATTGATGAAAATCCTTAATCCATTGATGATTTAATAAATATTAATATAATTCATAATTAGTATATAGTGGATATAAATTTAAATTTTGATTATAAGAAATAAAAATATAAATAAAATATCCATAAGATTTTTTCTTTATAAGATAAAGTAGTCAAGAATAATCGATCATTGAAAACTCAGGAAGATAGATTTTCAGTGAAGATTAATGAGATTGAAGAGAAGTTAAAATTTCAAGATAACAATCTAAAATATCAATGAAAATACATTAAAAAGTTGAAACATATGATATATTAATAAATTAATAAGGATTTATTATTTATTTTCTATTTATAGTATCGTTGTATCTTTTTATCTTTGTAAATTTATTTCAAAAACACTTGCTTGATATTATCTTGAAAATTTTACTTGATAATTATCTAGTGATAATATTTTTGTTCTTTTTATAAATGATAATTGGTTAATGTTTTCTCTTTACTATTCACATAAAATTTCTAAAATAGGGGGAGAAATAATTTTTGAAGATTTTTTCTCTCTTACGTTCTTTTCAAAAACCCCAGAGGTAGAAATATGAAAAATAAAAATAGACGCGACAATTTTTTTTCACAACGGGATAGAAACTTCAAAAAGTCGATAAACATAAAAGGAGGAGAAATATATAGAGGTAAAATTAAATATATTTTCACATGAAGATATATAGAGTGTAATTTCATTCATTTCAATTTTTCATCGTGGGTTTGTTTTTTTCAAAGAGGGGGAGATTATAGAGTCATTGAATCACTTAAATTTAGTTATTTTTAAAACCATAAAAAAGTTAATTTAATTTTTTATCTGATTTATTTTTATTGTTTTATTTTTTTTGATTTTGATATATAAGACCCATAAATGAATTATTAATAACATGAAGGATTATAGAATGAATAATGGTACTGATTTATGAAAATTAGATAACCTGAAGAAATTTGTAATATAGAATGTTTAAGGTTCTTTTTTTAAAAAAACTAGTAACATTAATAATGAAATCTAGATTACCTTCACTAGTTTTACAAATAACTATAGTGGTTTTGATTCAAATTATCATTAGATATAAAAAATGCCGATTCCATCAAAAGATGAACTGTAAGCTATTGTCGATGCCATTGAATCTAGCCTTGATATATACAGAATCCAGTTATTGAAGGATTTCCTATAAATATATTTTTACCTCATTCATTATAAAAAAATGTTAATACATGGAACACCTTGGAATTTTAAAAGAATATTATTCTTTATATCTTTCTTAATATATTACACTGAGCTTTAAGTGAATTGAGATATACTATAAAAATATTATTATTTAAATGTTACTGGTATAACCTAATGGCTGAATTTGTGGGTATTAATTGGATTAAACACATTATGAAATATATATTATGGTCCTAAGAAATAAAAATTTATTGATAAATTATTATTAAATACTCACTCAATTTTTTTTAATAAAGTTATTTTATTCTTCAAAAATATATTTTCTTCAAAAATGGTTTTTATTAATTTTTATATGAAAATGTAATAATTAATTTATAGAAATTATATAAATTTATTTGATAAAAAGGATATCGTTTTTTAAATTATCATATCATAATTATTTTATGGTGAAATTTCTATATTTTTCCCGAAACATTGATTTTTCAACGAATAATGAAAAATACTGATTTTTATTGAAAACTATATTTTATTTTAAATTATTTAAAAAGTTAAATTCTATTTTGGATATGTTTAAAAATATAATTAGTTAATTTTTATTAACAATAATCTAAGTATATTTTTTGGAATGAATTTTATTCTTTAATGTAGTATGAGAACATTTTTATAATTAAAAAGGGATTTTTATTAAAAAATATCTTTCATTAATATTTTACATTTTAATATTAAATTAATTTCTTCCACTTCTAGAAATTTAATCTTGAAAAATTTATTCCATATTTGTTATCATCATCTCACAATTTTGTAAATTGGTCCCCATTATTTTTTCTAATTATGAATTGTAATGGTAGTAAACAATTATCACCACAGTAAGGGTAAAAAAGATAATTAATGTTAAAAATAATATTTTACGAACTGAAAAATTACCATAATACTTTTCTATATCCTATTTTTTGAGTTTATTTATTTAATTTACAACCATGTTTATAAAATATGTTAAATTATTTCCTTTTATTATTTGTTTGACCTTTATATTATTTTATGTAATGAAAAGTAAAAAACTTAATTAAGATTTTTTTTATTTTTGGAATAAGGATAAACAGTGGATATGTTTTGTTATAAATAATAATTTTAGAGTTAAATTAATTTTTTATCAAGGTAATATATTTTTGGGTTTTAGTAATGAAATAATAACCATAAATGTGTATGTAATAGAAAAATAATATTTATTCACTTAAATAGAAAAATATAATAAATGATTCTAAAAATATTAAAAGTAATATAATTTGAATGAATTATTATGTAAAATATTTTTTGGATAAATATAAAATTTTATGAAAATATTATGTATTATACTCTAATTTATCTATTTTCATGTTGTTTTCAAAGTCAAATTAAATTTATAGTTACAAAAATGACCTTAATGATATTTTATAATTAATAATATTACTATTACAAGATATAAAAATCCTAAAAATATTATCTTTCAAAAAATGATCTGGATATGGTTTATAATATTAAACTTGTTTCATTTATGATAAAATTGTCCTTTTATAGTTACTATATTAATCCCTAATCATTAAAAAACATTGTTATCACTGTAATTGTCAAAAAGGTTAATGGGGGGTTAAAAAAAAGAAAAGGGTAAAAACACAATCTAAACTTGTCCAAATATTATTGTATTAAGGGATTTATACCTGATTCTGACTATCATTAAAGTCAGTCAAAGTTTAATTATTTATATTCCTACTAACTACTGTATATGTGGTAAGTAGGGTTGAACACATAGAGAAGACAATTTTGACCAAATCATTTCAAAAACTTTTTAAAAGACCCAACTATTTCCAGGAGTGGAGTAAATTTAACATTTTGTACTTTTTTTATAATGTAGTAAAGTAACAAAACATTATTTAGTTTTTGATCTAGACTAAAATGATGAAGTATAAAATATTTTGAAAATAGTGAATGAAAAATATTATGAACACTGATAAATAAACTATCAAAGTAAATCGCCTGTGGGAAATTATCCATTCTACTGATTTTTAAAGTATTCAAATTCACATAAAAGTTGATGCAGTATAACACCAATTAAAAATAATTACTTACTTCCCTCGCCATGAGTTAAGTCAAATAGGTTGATCAAGTACATAGTTCTCTACTCTAAAATTGGTTAACTATGAAAATATTTATTTGAAAATGATAATAAGATGAACTCATCGTTAGTCCTGAAGTTTAATGAATTTATTATCTTTTGAAAGATGTATCCATGATCAATCTCTCTAATCAAGTGTGGAATTTTGAAATTAAGTTCTAGTGGTACAAATAAATTGAATAAATTCAGTATTGATATCATCGATCAATACTGAATACATCGAAATGAAGAAGTGAAAAAGAAAATTAAAAGGTAACCAGAGGAACTTCAATTTCTCACTTAACTAGAAGATTTAACTAGAAAACATGTTCATTATAATAATATAATTTTAGAACATTTCTAAATAGAGTAAAAGAATTATAATAAAAGGGAAGAAGAACTCCCCGAATGATGCTCTGCTCCTATGCACCTTCAACTCCTGGGATCCCCACCAGATCTCTTTATTCTGATGAGAGAGTAGCTCTCGAATCTCCAATGATGCTCTCCTAGAATCTCTCTCTCCCCCTTCCATTCACTTCTTGATCTAATTTTAATATCCACTATCATAAGATGCACTTTACCCCTTTGATTCTACCGACAAACTACGGTTCCTTACTTCAACATCGCACACATGCATTTTTTTGCGGACCACACGTCGCACTAGCATCTCCCTTTTAACTAACTTCGAGTGAGTTAGTTTAATGAACTTGGTCATTTTCAATCTCTTGAATGAACATGTGCTAGAAAAACAAACAGCACAATCAAAACATGAAGGAAATAATTAAATAAAAATTTCAAATTTAAGACTATATCTTATTAAAATGATGTTTAAAATAATTAACAAACTTTTAAATAATGTTATTAAATAAATTATTTTATTATTATTATTAATTATAATAATTACATTATTATTGATTAAAATGAAATAAAATTTATTATTAAAAAGTTATTATTAAAAGTTTAGTTAATAATTTAAGTATTATAAGTTGATCAAAAATTTTAATAATTAATCCATTATAAAATTAAAGTATAAATGGTTTTATTAATTATTAATTTAAAATGTTAAATTGTTATTAAGTTATTAATTTTTATTAGTTAACATTATTAATGTAAAGTATAAAGTTTATTATTATTTTTAAAATAAAATAATTCACAATTCAAAATTAATTGATTCATTTATTTTAATATAATAATTAAAATTAATATTTTAGTTTTAAATAATTTTAATTAGTATGTTTTATAGTTTATTTAATTATTAATAATTAGTTATTTATTAATTTATTATGTTTTTTAATTTTCTGTTTTTTTCAATAAACTAGGTTTTCTCTCCCCCCAAATCTCGGCATAATAGGGGAGAAGGGAAAGCTTATTCCCAAATCTTCTTGCTCTTTTGTGAACATGAAGGACTCCTTCCCAGTGGATGCACCCGACAGTGACTCCCTCCTTGATTCAGCTTCGACAAAGTAGCTTCAGATTTCAAGTAGCGTGACCTGAGCTTCATCGATGAATTCATCCTCAGATGAAACTCTATCCACATCTATGGTGGTGTGATTTCACCAGGCACCAGTGGTGATGATTGTAGATCTGGTGAGTTGCGGTCTCCTCCTTGTGGCAACGAACTCAACTCCTAAAGGTGGTGAAAGCTTCAACTCATCGAGCTCAGCTTCGGGTGGGGGTCAGCATCTAGCGACAATAAGGATTCATATCCGGAGAAGGGGTGAAGAAATAGGGATGAGTGAGTTCAGAATGGTAGCTTGGGTTGATTTGAGTTAGTTTAATGATGTTGATTCTAGTTTGAAATGATAAAATGATGCTTCAATTTGTGCAAGAAAACTTTTGTGTGAAAGGTGATTAAGTATGAAGACCTCCAATGGTGGTGGGGAAGAGTTTGTGAGGAGCGGTGGAAAAGAGAGGTTACAGTGAAAGATTGTTGAAACAAGGGTGATGTGGTGAAGGAGATGACAGTGATTGGTAATTGAGACAGTGGAGTTTCCGGCATGGGTTGGTGATGGATTCGTATCGGTGAGGAACATGGGAGGCACCTGTGAAAAGAGGATGTGTAGCGACACAAGGGTCACCGTTGCAGATAAACAAAAGGTCACCATTGTTAAGAATAAAGGTTACTAATAGTTAAGAAAATAAGGTTTCAGTTAGCTATAAATAAAATAAAAAAGGTCACCGATTCCTAATAAAAATAAAAAAGGTCACTGCCTGTTAAAAAGTAATGGTCAGTGTGGGTTAAAAAAATAGAGGTCACCATTAGTAAAAGATCTATATTGGTGGTAAAAGGTCACCAATGCATATAAATAAAAGGTCACCGATAATGAAAATTAACCACATCAGAAACATAAAAAAAATATAACTAATGGTAGCAAGACAAAATAAAAAGGACTAATGGCGAGACAAAAATTAAAATAGCATAAATTAAACTTAAAATTAAAACTTAAGTTAATTAAATTCAAAGATTAAAAAAAATTAATTTGATAAAAACATAAAATCAAAAATACAATGATTCAAAATTAAAAAATAAAATAAATGAAGGATAATTACAACTGGATTATAATTAAACGTTATACTTAATAATTATAATTTAAATTTTTAATTGTTAACACTTAAAATAAATATTGGATTAATATTAAATTAAGTTGATAAAAGACTTAAATTAAAATTTATTAAAGGGTCTATAGTGAGTAGAAAAGGATCACATCAGTGACTAAATAAGTCACTGATAGCTCATGTATGCCTGACCGTTAGACTAAAAACAATAGTTAATGACTTAATAATTTAACTGCATACTTAGGATTAAATAATTATTTTTTAAAAACTCTAAATTAATTAATTAGACAACTAAGTGAATACTTAAAGTTAAAATCACACCATTTCACTTAATCTAAAAGCAAATTCATAACTTAATTAATTCAAAGGATGATTAAAAATATTAATTAATGAAGTTAATATATTTTAAGAATAATAAATTAAAGGATAAAATATTAAAATAATGAATATGTTAGATAAATAAAAATATGATGATTAAATAATTGTTTAAAATAGATGTAAATTTATTAAAAAGTCAAGTAAATTTTAATTAACAGAACTAATTAAGAAATAATTAAATTAGATAAGTAAAGTAAGATTAAAATAATTAATTTAAAGAATAAAAATACACAGTTAATTATAAAAATTGATTAATTAACAAATTTAATTATAAAAAAGTACATTTATTTAGTAAAAAGTGTTTAAACAATTAATTAAATCCTTAAATATGAAGTAAAAATGATGTGGAAAACTGAGTAAAACAAGGCCACATGAAATTCCCCCAAACAAAAGAATTGTTTTTCCTCAAACAATCTCATGCTTTGTTATCTTTGAAAAATAGAAGTAGTATTTATGATTCAGCTCAAACTATAACATGTATAACACATAGGAATAGAGGACAAAAACATGAAAATTGGATTTTGAAAAGGTATTTTCAAATAAAGTCTTTCCTCAAGAGAATTATTATTGGTAAGCAAGAAGACAATGAACCCAATATCAATTAAAGTTTCCTACCTCATATGTTAATATACTTAATGATACAATCCAATCCACCCTTGAAATCTAACTTCAAGAGTGAAAAAAGGTTAAAATTCAGTGCAGATAAGAACTTAATTGTAGGAACTTTGTATAATGACTCTTTCCTAAGTTCGAAAAATAATTTTTTTTGTGAATCACCTTATTGATACAACCTAAATGATTTTAGTATAAATCAAATGATCCCTTCTTCGTCTGGCGTTCATCATTCCCATCACCTTAATGAACTATTTTTTGACCATAGAAACTTTATTTTATTTTTCCCAAGCCATGTATAATGTGATAAACACTCTGAAATGCACTTATTCAAGGTATATAGAGTGCTTATAGTAAACAGAAACGCACCTAGCATATAGGGTCTCAGAGACTCACCGTGGGATCCTAGATGCCCAAAATAATCCAGTTTCAAAAGATTTTTATGAAAACCATTTACATTGATTCAAAAAGGTAATAAAATCTTATAATTGAAAGATGAATAAGGCCCCTAGGATCAAGATAAATCACCTAGTTCCAAGGGTTATGATAATAACTCCACAGGCAAGTTACCCATATCACTCTCAAAAGTAGTCCTTGAACCAAAATCTCTATTAAATCACTAAGTATAATCAATCAGAAACAATCCACCTGCATTAATTTTAGATTCTCAGCAGCTCTAAACTACTAATCAAGAAAAATACTTAGGCAAGACCCAACTGAATAAATAAGAAAGACTAAAATCATTAAAATTATTTTGAAAATTTTTGAAAAATTTTACCCATTTTTTACAAAAAAGATTGATGTTGTAGTGGGAATTGATGGGATTTTAATTAAGAAATGTTCAGTACAGTCAAGAATTGACCCCTAATTCCCCCACACTTAAAACCCAACTTTTTCCCCAAAGTTGAATTCCAAATATAGAGAAGAAAAACATGATATTAAAAGTTAAAAATATATATTGTATTTTAGTAGATAGACAACATGAATAAAGGGTCTCTTCGAAGTTCAAAAATATTGTTAGCCGTAATGAATAAATTAACAGCAGGATCACATCCAGAAACATGAATTATCATTTAGTGAAATGAATAATTTTTAATACATCTCAAAAGTAACATGTGATATGTATGTGAACAATGTATTGGGTGAAATAATTTTAATAGATTGAGTTCAATATTATGTATTTAATATAGTAGAAGAATGAATGACAAAACACCCCAACCTAAAGTAGTTTCAATACAAATTTTCTTCACCTATATGTTCCCCTACACATAAGTTAAATCCATGAGAAATTTTAATATATCAATTAAATCCAAATTTTTGCAAGAGGAACATACAGAATTTTAAAAAAAAAATTAAAAATAAACATATTTTTTCTAATGCATTAATGAGAATAGAAATGAAACAAAATTTAATAGTAAGGTACTTACCTGACCTAAAGTTTTTTTATTAAAGCTCTATAAAGGGAATTCCACACCTTAAATGACAAAACATCAACTTCTTGATAAATGTGAAGCAGAATAAGAAAACCAAGGGAAAGAAGTAGCTGGAATTTCACAATAACAGAGCACAGAATAAGAACTTTATTCAAGAATGAAATTGAAACAAAGTAAAGACAAAAAAGAACCATGAGTTGACTCCCATGAAGTGCTAAGTTTTAAAGACTAAATCTATACTTTATTAAAGATTAGTTCTCAAGCGTAGTGAAGGAATCCAAGCCCTTCAGCTATCCATCAAAAAAAGTTTCACTCTCTTCCCATTAAACAACAAGGGTTTATTATATTCTCCTACATATTCAATAGCTCCATTATTTAGAACTATCACTACAGTAAATGGTATAAACCACTCATACTTCCATTTTCTAGAAAAGAGTTTGAGTCTAGAGTTAAAAAGGAGGAAATTATATCTAGGTTTAAATTCCTTGGTTTGTATGATGGAATCATGGAATATTTTAGTCTTCTCATTATATATTCTTGAGTTATCCTAAAGATATTTCCTAATTTCATCCAACTCACTCATCTCAAGTAATATCCTCTCACCAGCACTCTTATAATCAATTTTGAGAGCCTTAGCTGCCCATTAATTATTATGTTGAAACTCCACAAGTAAATTCCATCATTTCCAAAACAATATCCTATAACAAGACATACCTATTGGGGTCTTGAAATCAATTCTATATGCCCATAATGCTTCACCCAATTTAAGAGACCAATCCTTCCTAGAATTTGACACAGTTTTCTCAAGTATTTGTTTTAGTTCTCTATTTAAAATTCTCACCTGTCCTCTAGGATGTGGATGATAAGGAGTACTAGTTTTATGAACACAACAATATTTTTCAATCAAATATTTATATTTGTAGTTATTAAAGTTTGTTCCATTAGCAGTGATAAAGGTATTTGGAACTCCAAATCTTGAGAAGATGTTCTTTTTGACAACTTTAATTACACAATTGTCTTGATTGCTGGATAGTGAAACTGACTCAATCCATTTTGACACATAATATATAGCAACAAGAATATAGTCATTCCCATGAGATGATGGAAATAGACCCAGTGCACAACACAGAACCACTAGTTTTGCACAATTATATGTATAATATACACTGTATTATATTTAATTAAATCACTAAGTATTATATTATATTATACTATATATATATATATATATTTGTGTTTAGAAATATAAAAAATATAATATATTTGTATATATAATATATTTCTCTATAATATAATATATATTTGTGTTTAATATTTATATATAATATGTATTTATGTATAATAATAATATATTTGTGTACAAAATATATACACATATTTGGGTATATTTAATATATATAAAGACATTTTTATACATATATTAATAAATATATTTATATTTATGTGTGCATGCATATTTTTTTGTATTTATAGATATAATATAATTATAATATATATTATACATATATTATATTAAATACATTTATATTATATATTAATGTGTTTAATTATATACATTTATATTATATCACCAACACACATATATAAACACAAAATTAAATGCATTCATATAATTGGAAATAAATAATATAATTAAATGATATATATATATACTAAATTAATTTATAATTAATATGCTATACAACAATATATATGAAATAATTATGGAATACATATAAATTTATTTATAATAAAATATTTATAATATAATATATAATATAAATAAATAATATATTTATATTTATATTGAATTTTTTCTAAATTATATAAATTATTATACATAATCTAATATAAATGTATTTATACATAAGTATACAATAAATTTTTTGTATGTATGCGTGTCTGTAACAATAATATTATTAATTATTATAAGATATATATGTACTAAATTAATTTATAATTAATATGCTATACTACAATATACATAAAATAATTATATAATACATATAAATTTATTTACCATAAAATATTTATAATATGATATAATATAATATATATATAAATAATATATTTATATTTATATTTATATTAATATTTATATTTAATTTTGTTTAAATTATGTAAATTAGTAAACATAATCTAGTATAAATGTATTAATACATAAGTATACAATAAAAATGTATTTATATACATGTGTGTGTAACAATAATATTATTAATTATTATATGATCTATATTTATATGTACTAAATCAATCTATAATTAAAATGGAATGATACAACATATGTAAAATAATTATATAATATATATATTTATATATAATTAAATATTTATAATATATATATATATAACATAATTATATAATACAATTATATAAAATATATATATTTACGTAAATTTATATTTAATGTTGTCTATATTATATATATTTGTATACATAATATAATATAAATGTATTTATACAAAAATATACAATAAAAATGTATTTAATATAATATATGTATAATATAAATCATAATATAAATGTAGAGAATTTATAAAACCATATATAAATGTTATAAATTCGAATAAATATATTTATAATTACATTTATATTAAATATATTAATATTTATATATATGTATACATTTTTGTTTATATGTTTAAGTATTTATTTAAAATATTTATATAATTTCCTTATATATATATGTGTTATAAAGTATTTAAATACATTTATATAATATATTTATGTAATATATATACACTCACACACACACATGCACACACCCACACATATATTAAGTTTTCTTAATTTATAAGAGATTTATTTTAGAAAATAAATAAAAATTTAGACGGAGTTCAAATCCCCCTCTAATCAAAGGGTTTTCCAGCAGTTCATAACCCCCATCAAATTTCATGAATTATAGGAGGATAACAACCCCCTCCAATGTCATAAATTAGAGGGAGTTCAAAACCCCCTCTAATTTCTTAAATTAAAAGGGGTTCAAAACCCCCTATAATGTCATCAATTAGAGGGTGTCAAAACCCCCTATAATTTCATCAATTAGAGGGGGTTCCAAACCTCCTCTAATTTTTTAAATTACAAGGGGTTTAAAACCCCATTTAATGTCAGGAATTAGAGGTGGTTAAAATCCCCCTCTAATGTCATCAATTAGAGGGGGTTCAAAACACCTCATAATTTCATAAATTAGAAGGTGTTCAAAACCCCCTCTAAAGTCATTAATTAGAGGGGGTTAAAAGCCCCCTAATGTTATCAATTAGAGGGGGTTCAAAACACCTCACAATTTCTTAAATTATAAGTGGTTCATAAACCTCTCTAATCTAAGGGATTAGCGGCGGTTCATGAACCCTATCTAATATCATAAATTAGATGGGGTTTTGAACCCCCACTATTTACTTTAAAAAAATTAATTATATATATATGTATAAATATATCCAAACAAATGTTATATATATATCTCTTCTAAAATCCAACATAATATATATTGCCACTAATTATTAAATTAGTAGTAGTTTTGATATAACCCGATCTAAAATAAAAACAAATACTAAAAAAAATCTAAAATTTAAGAAGGGTTTGTGCATAATACCTCTCTAATTTTTATATAAATTGAATTTAGAGGGGGTTTATAACCCCCTCTAAATTCTATTATTAGGGGGTGTTATGCAAGACCCCCTCTAATGTTACATAAAATGAATTTAGTAGCGGTTGTGAAGAATCCCCAATAAATAACCCCCTATAATGTAATATTTATTTGTAGTGATTCATGATATAACATCTCAAAGGGGAAGTATATTAAACTCATAAAATTATATAGGTGTATAACATAACATATGTCAAAATAATATAATTTGAGATGAGAAACCCTTACAATGATCATAACATTGAAGTAAGAACTAATCAATGAATCAAATATGTGTATCAACATAAATACAAATAAAACAAGTGTAAATAAAAAATAATATAGTAAAATATCATTACACACATTATATTATAATATAAATAGAACTTAAGAAGTAATATAACATAATGAAAAGATATTGAGTTATGGAACTCTTTTCCATGTGGCAATTTTCATGTCAAATCCACTTGGATTAAATAATTAAAATTAAAACCTAAAACACCATTAATAATGAATAATTTATTACATTACATGTAAATTAATAGTATATAAATCATATAAATTAAATTTGGTTCATAACATTATAATACGCCTCAATGAAAGGAAACTGAGACAAAATCCCGAACCCCATGATTCCTTTTAGTTGAATGCACTTTAAACTCATTTATAATGGTTTTAATCATGTTATTAATTAATAAAATAATCATATTAATTATTATAATATCATATATTCCTTTATTATATCATATTACTATCCTTTTTCTAATAATATTTTATTATTGTTATTATTATTATTATTATTTTGGGTGTTAATTGTCTGGTTTTCTCATGCATGTTTTATAAAAAAAGTTCCAATTATTGAGTATAAGATATATTTACATAATACCGAAAATTATATTTGTTTTATGAATATCATATTTACATATTTTATGAATTTTAGAAATCATTATTGAAATTTGTACATGGAAAATGATTCACATCGCTTCATAGAGACAATAGGCCACACAAACACACGAGTGATGATATCATTCACTTAATGGGTGGAAGGGTAAGTAAGTGTACGGTATATTAGTTTTATAAAATTAAATTAATTAATTATTTTTTATATATATTAATTATTTCCATCATTATGAGTTGCCATGTGAGTTGGTGGTGTAAAAAAACTTATATCGGTTGGTGAGGTGGTAGTCCGCCTTATAGACAAGTAATGACTTCATTTCCCATTTGATAAAGGTGGAGATAGATAAATATTATGAAATTAACATAATAAAATATTAGTATCTTTTATATAATAATTTTTTTATATTTTATGTGGAAATACATAATTTAATTTGGAAAAAAGAATTAAAAAGAAAGAGCTCATGGAAAGAATATTACAATTTCTTAGAAGAAACTTATTTGGATATCTTAATAATGACCCTATGGTTGGTATTTTGGAAATAAAATATCTTATATAATTAGTATAACTATGTTGGGGAGATATTTTTTTCATATTTTTGTAGATCCAAATGGCTTGAGAGGTGTGAATAAGTGAGGGGAGGGAGTGCCCTTTTATAATCGAGGATGATGACACACTTGAATGTTTTGAAAAGAATAAACCATAACCACGTTTTTACATAACATAAGGCTAAAAAATGGCTTATAATTGAAAATTATACATTATAAGGTCAAAATATGTTCATAAAACTGTATTTATACCAATTTTTCGGTCATCTTAACCCTTATTTTCTTAGTTTACCCGCAGTAAACCCATTTTTAGCTTAACTGTAGTAAAATATTTTTACTATTTTTACTATTCATTATGACAAAAAATTATTTTAAACATATTATATAATATATATTATGATTAATAAAAATATTTAATCTATTTTTTTAAATTAAATTTGTATAATTGGAAGTATTTAATTTAAAATAAAACAAACAAACATGTTAAAAAACGAGTTTTCAAGAAATAGATTTTTCAAGTATAAGATGATTCTATATTAACTATATGACTAATAATAATCATGTGTTGGATTTAAATTAATATATTATTTAATATAATGTATACATTTAATTTTATATATTCATCATTTAATATAATTTAAATTAATTAAAATCAATGAACATTATGCATTTAAAAACATGTTTCAAAAAATTGTGAGTTTAGACCTAAAAATAAAATTATATAAAAATACAGAAAGGGGTGATTCAAATTTTATTAATTATTTTAAATGTAAATAAATAATACTTGTGTTACTTTGAAAAATAAATAATCGTCTTTGAAAAATCAATATTTTTAACTATTCACTAAAAACTCAACCTTGTTAGAATAATCTCAAAATTTCATCCTAAGATAATTTTGATTTTCTGATTTAAAAAATTATATTCTTTTTATAAAACAAAATTTCTATAAGTTTTATAAATTAATTATAATTTCAAAACCTAAAATGAAAAATAATACCATTTTTGAAGAAAATATTTTTTTTTGAAGAATAAAATGACTTTACTAAATATTTGAATAATTATTTAATAATAAATTTTAAATAATTTTTTATTAATTAATACCAATATATATACATTTTATAATACAGTTAATCCTATTCATACCCTCCAATTTAACTGTTAGGTTATAACTGTCATATTTGAATAATATATTTCACGGGTTGTTTATGCTCGATGTTGCATATCATATACTCTATAAAACATTATATTATTCTTTCAAAATATTTGTATTACATGAATTTAAATCTATAAAAGTAATTAAATTTATTTAAAATAAATTAACTATAAAATCTTGGGGTGTTAAATTAAGTGGATCCAGGTCTTTAGTGTCTCATGAGATGATCTATTTCTTATGTAATGTTGTGGGTCACCACCAATATGTATGCCCCAAGATTCAACATGTTTATTAATATATGATAGAAGGTTTTCTATGGGGATGTTTTTAGTGAATCTACCGCTTTCAATGGAACCTTATGGTGGGTTTTGAACCCATTGTAAAGTATGTGTGGATTGACATTTAAAATTTAATGTGATTATGTTTTTCTACAAATTCTTGAAAATTTTCTTCCCAAATTTTATAGTTAAAAGAGGATTTGTTTTAAAGATTACTTATTTTGAATGATTTCCATGGTTAATGGAGTAACTTATGGGTAATAAGTTGTGATATGGGGTAGTTGGTGCTAGTCATGTGTCCAAACGATGGTGAGGTTACCATTTGTGAGGTATCTACCATGGTAGTGAGGTTTTCCAGGTTTTGTTCTTATTATTAGAGAATTAGTATTATGGTTTGATCCTTGATTTTATGTCCTTGGTGCTACATTCATTTTTTTGAGAGGTATCTCCTAGTGAAGTGTTGGGTCTTCTATTGTAATTTCTTTTTTTGGTTATGAATTTGATTCTTAAGGATGAGAATCATTTGATAGGTATCCAATGTAATATACAAGACCTTTCTAACCTATTAGTTTTCATGTTTTAGGTGTTATATTTCCCAAGTAGAGGTTTGATAAAGTTATAGTGGTGTTTAATCTAAGATTTCTACTGGGAGATAAGATTGAATAATGGAAACCAATAATGTGTTGTGGAAGTTTAGTTGTGAAGATGGTTTTTGGTACTGATGGTGTACCACACTATAGATATTTAGGTATCAAGATTTGAGGGTTCTGTCATTTTAGGGACCCTTATATCTTGGATATTTGGTTTCACTATAGTGTTATTATAGACTTCATTGAGATAAAGTGATGATTTTGAGGTCTTTTTGTAGTCCTTATGGGTGAATAATAGGGTATAGGGTTGAAAATTTTGGTGGTTCTATTGATTTGGGACTTGTTCAGCCATAGAGATCACACTTGTGTCATGGTCTCCTATAGTTTTATTAAAATTGAGGGTTGACCAACCATAAGGGGGAGATATGAAGTGTGATTTATAAATATTTTCTTGAATGGGGACCATGATAGTGTGGACTATAATATTATAAAATGTTTTTACGAAAACATTGACCCTTATAATATGGTTTGTACCCTTTAATTATGGGTTTTTAATTTTCAAGCTCAGTATAAATTGGATAGACACATCAAAAACCGTATCACTTCATTTCCTTCCTGTGACTCTTGGGTGACTCTAGAGGGTCTTTAAGAGTCCTTCCAGTTCTCTTCCTCACAATATTAATCTTTGGATTTATGAGGTCATTTAATTTTGACACTAGTTGTGTTTATTCCTTGTTTAATTTGTTTTATCCACGTTTTTTCCATCATGTAGGGGATGTAGAGTGATTTGGATTTACTTTTGTATGAGGGAACATTGTATTTTAGGTTTTTTGAGGTTCCCCTTTCTTGGTTTATATCTTTTTTTCATTTATTTCTTCTTATACTTGATTGTGTAGTAGATCATAAAGAATCAATTGAGCTATTGAATTTCTAATGTCATATTCTCTCTTAGGGTATATAATATTCTTTACTTTATTACTGTAATTCCTCCCAAATGTGTTTTTTGTGATTTTTATTATATATTTTTCTATTAATATTTATAGACATTCTTGGTTTATGGGGTGATTGGAGAACATGTGGGAGTTAAACCCCTTAATCAAAAATGAGATTAAAAGAAGATTTCTAATCAAATGAGAAGAAACTAGAAGGAAAATTTAGATATACATTCTTAAAAGTTTTCAATGATTTTAACTAATAATTGTTATTTTATTGATATATCAATTTTGTTGTGGTTTTCTTAATATTGAAACCATTGAGGAACCTTCTAACCAATTGATCAATTAATTACTTAAAGATAGTTTTGAAAAAGAGAGTTTTATGAAATTTGAATTATAGAATGTTATTATTTTTATGATTATTATAAGTTTTGATTTCTTGTATCAAATTGTGGTGATTCAAGATAAACATGATTAAGTTGAATTAGTGAGGATGAGAAATAGACCATTTTCATGTTTTTTCTAATTGTGGAACTCTTATTACTTATGAATTGGGTTACAATATTAATTGATAATGAGAGAGAAGATGAAATGCGAAGGTAACATGTTAAAGAGGTAAGTTTGAAATTCAATGCATCCACTGTTAAAAAAATGGTTGATGAATTTAAAAAACTAAACCTGATAAAAGATGAATAAATAGTTAAAAAATGGAAATATGAGAATGATTGGATTAATTAATCTAATGAGGAAAAAACAATAAATGCTGGGAATGATAATTATGTGGAAATGCGAACATTTTACTTATGTGGCTACCATTTTTCATGAATCATGAATATTCAATTTATAATGTTTTTTTGAATGGAAAGTCTAACTTTAATATGATGTTTCAATGTTGTCACACCCCTGAAAAAATGAGATATAAAAAAAGAAATGTTACTACCCATTTCAAAAAGTCATACCTTTCTTTTTGGGAGTTTTCCTAATTAGAACTCTATAGTTAAAAATTCTTAGACTTCAATAGTGGTCGAGATGGGAGACCTTTTAGGAAGTTTCCTAATGTGTTTCTAAGTGGGGAATAAGTACACTTAAAGAACATGTGTTGGACTTTGGGGGTAGTTATTAGTCAGAAAAGTGACCTTAGTGGGTAATAGCCTATAGTACAGTGGGAAGGTAACTAAGGTACTATAAGAGACCCATGTGGTTACATGACTTGGTTAATGGCTCAGAGAAAGTCATATCATGATATATAGGATTTGATCCAAAACCAAGATAGATGTGTAATGGTACTACCAATGTTTTTGGTTTGGGATCCACAATGAGAGAATTTTTCTTTAAAGGGGTGGAGTGTGTACCACCCATAGAAAAGTGAGACTTAAAAATATAAATGTTATTACCCATGCCAATAAGGTCAATCTTTATTTTCTGGAACCTACCCATTTAGAACTCCACAGTTAAAGCGTTCTTGGCATTGAGTAGTGTTCAAGACATGTGACCTCTTGGGAGGTTTTCTTGAGTGTGTGTGAGTGAGGAAAAAACACACATAAATAACATGTGTTGGACTATGGAGACAATGATTCGTCAGATAAGTGACCCTATAGTGATACAATATGGTTTTATAAAATATTTTGGTAGTGTTTATGAGAAATGATGTGGGAAAAGGGGAGTGATACAGTAGAACCTTATGGGATGTGATGGATAAAAGAAGTGTTCTCATACTAACATTGTATGTGGTGTACTGATCGACCCTATGAGGTTTTTATGAGGAGGTACATGGTGTATTGGAAGACCCTATAGGGTATTAATAAGATGATATATAGTGGGGGTCATTCATGGTAGGGGGATGTGAGTTTGAGGACCTATGTGGTAATGATACCCTACTATGAAAAAATATATGTAGATATGTGGTTATGGGAGGGGGATTTACATGGAAGGGAGAGTTAATTTGGTTGATGAGCTTCTTTTTTATGTTATACTGTCGATGTGAAGTTGGACATGGTGATTTATGTATTATATGGTTATGGTTATGGTTGTGGGTAATAACCTATGGTGTGATGGGAAGGTAACCAAGGAATTATAAGATACCCATAGGGTAAGATTCCCAAGTTCAAGGACCAATCAAGGATAGGTCATAAAAAATGATATTAGAGCCAATACCCAACCATAAGTGTTTTGGAACTACATGTTATTGAGGTTTTGGGTCTATAATGAGGGTGTTTTGATTTAAATGGGTGGAGAGTGTTACACCATTCGAGAAGTGAGAATTAAAAGGTTAAATGTTACTACCCATGTCAATAGGGAACACCTTTATTTTTAGGATCCTACATGATTAGAATTCCACAGTTATGTATGCTTTTCCTGGATTATCATTAATGATGGGTAAACTCTTAGGAAGTTTCCTAGGATATGTGTTAGTAAGGAAACATCATAATAAAAGAACACATGTTGACCTATGGGGATATTTATTAGTCCCATAAGTGACCATAGAGTGCAATAATATATTGTTTTTGATAATATTATGGATGTGGTTTTGAAAAATTATGTTGGAAAGGGGGTATGATGTAGTGGAACCTTATGGGATATGATGGGTTGAAGTTGGTATGATCATATTTCTATAGTATCTGGTGTACTAACAGATCATTCGAGGTATTAATGAGGAGGTACATGGTGTACTAGGAGACCAAGAAGATCATTGATATGATGATACATGATTGGGGTCATTCATGATAGGGGAGGACATTAATTTGATGGACTACATGTTCAAGATATCTTACTATTAAAAAAGGATGTGAATATGTGTTTATAGGGGAGGGAAGTATATAGAATGGAGAGGGTATGAGGTTGAGGCCCTTAATGTTCATGTTAACCTACTGACATGTATTTGATATGATGGTACATGATATATGAATTCTGTTATATTTATGCTATGATTGGATATGTGTTATGTGGATATGGATGTGGAGATGGGGAAGTTATGGTTTCTGTTTATGTCATTCATTAAATATTTGTGAAATGGTTTAATGATTTATTATATAATATTTTTGGATTATTTTTTGAATTCTTGATCAAAATTGGAGGGGGGCTATCTTGTCGGTCCACTACCAATTTGAGGTGCAATAGCTTTGCTGATAAGAGAGAGCGATGGAAGAATTTGGTCAATGGATGCATGGTGATGACGATGGTTAGGGGATTGATGATTATCCGTAGTTATTGATGGAAAAATTAGTTGGATTCTTATTTTGTAATTTTGATGAAATGGAGGACATGATGATAATGACATGGAATGTAGAGTCCGATAATTGTAACTCATATGGTTGTTGCTTATATTTTTGTTTTTTGTTTATTTGGTTGATATTACTCTTTCTTAGTCTTACGTATTTATTTCACATGGATGTAGGTTTGTTTTAGAATGATGATCCTATGGAGTACTCTGATGTTCTCACCCCATCATAGTTTGTTAAGTGTTTGTATGATAGATTGATAGATATTGGAGCTAACGTTCAGGTAGCCTAGATAGATTTTGTAGATGAATTGTAGTTTTTAGAGATAATTCATGCACTTATTTTCTTAATTCTATATACCTAACATATAAATATAATTTTGTTTATGGAAATTTATATCATGTAAATGAAAATTATTTGTTGTTTATTGGTGGTTTTTTTCATTCCAGGGATCTTATGAGGGTAATGCATCCCATATTTATATTTTTCACCATCGATGCTAGTTTCCAGCCCAAGTATTATTGGATGTAGGTTGTGGGGGTCACTCTCTCTATCATTATAATCCTAGTAGGGGTTCTACCAGTGGTGGATTGTGACATACCATCACTCTATTTTGATAGATGTGATGGAGATTTAAAGAAGTGTGATAAGAGGAAGGTATTATTTCAATTAAGAGATGATTAGAAGATATTAATTAAATATATAATTGATATGGATGTTTCAATATAGACCATGTGATGATGTTTTATATCTAAAAATTTGAATGGGGAAAAAAATGAAATCTGGGTATGGTGCCATGATTCTGGAGTAAATTTGATGATTTTTTAAGGACATATAGAGACCATTCCATGGCCATATCACTACGTTGTGGTTATATTAAGATGAAAAAATTTCATGAAATTAAATTCAATTCTTTCTATACTTGGGATACATCTTAAAGATATGTAATGACACATTTTTTAGGATAGATGAGAAGTTGGAATAAGATGTCTTAGACACTTTTAGGGATTTTAATTAAAATTATTTTTTACTGTTTCCATGTGTAATTTATAACACATGAGTATCTATTTATTTTAAGATATAGATAAAATATAATAGTTATAGTTTTTTTTAAATTTATTTATGTTAATGATATTTGATTTTTTTCATGCTTATGCTTGATTTGATATAAAATTTTTATTTTGATTCTCATGATAACCAATTTTTTATTTATGAATTATATTCAATGTGTAAGTTATAATATAAAAGATTTTTATCATTAATTAATATATTGAGATTATATAATATTAAATATGGTTTTGAGTAACCTGATTGTGAATTGATTTATTATCTAGTCTAAAGGAATAAATGAGTTTACTGATTAAAAAATAATTATTATAAAAAAGACTTAATTTTACTTAATTCTTAGGACAACCAAGTATTCATTAAAATGCCTGAGATATTTAGCAATATGATCTTAAAAATTTCAAACTTATAACCTTTTATCACTTATGGTTTTAGTTTTTTAATTTAAACTTAATTTGGTTTTATAAAAAAAATCATTTGTGTTTTTATGTCACAACATTTGTATTGAAGTAATATTATAGACATAAATTTATTATCTATTTATTTGAATCAAAATAGAAGATTTTTTTTACAATTGTAGAGTCAACTATTTGAAAAGATATTAAATTTTTTTAAATTTATATTGGGTTTATGATTTAACAATTGTTTTTGTCGCTATCCAAATATTGAAATCATTTCCAAGGTAGATTGTTGAATATAAAAGAGTCTACATCTGATTAATCAAGACATGATTTTTCATTTTTTTATTGAATTATATTTTATATTATTTATATGAAACTATAATTTAAGTACTATGATTGAAGATCTAAAATGTTAAAATCATAAAAATTCAAACCATGACATGATCAATGAATTTGGAAGAATTCTTTTTTCTTATGGTTTTGAGACTGAGTGGAAATTTTAAATAAAAAGATAGATATATAAAATTATTAGAGTTAAGAAAAATAAATAAAGGAATAATATGATGAAAATAGGATAACAAAGGCAAAGAAAATTTATGGAGTAAAAATTACACTCTACCATGGTTAAATTTCAAGCATTATAGTTCCACCAGTTACTGCTAGAAATTTCAAGCAGCCACTCTGATCATTTTTGATATAAAAGTTAGTGATCATTCAAATTTTAGAATATAATATTAAATTAACTATACTATCACATGGAAATCCTAATGAACGCTTGGTTTTATTCCTTTAACCTTATGTAACTTTTCAATTAAATGGTGTTTTGGATGATGAATTAAATCTATGATTTTTTATGTTTTAAATAAGATATTCAACTAAATAATGGATTGAAATCTTGAAAGTAATCCTATAATAACATGGAATGAGTTGAACAAAAACTTTCTAACATTATTTTTTCTCTCAATAAATATCTATGAAGACAAGTGTAATTATTTTAAATTTTATTTAATATATGAAGATAAAAATTTATGAAACATGATATATGTTTAAATAATTTTTAATAAATTTCCCCCATCATAGTCTAGAATGGTAATTTCTACTAAAAAGTTTTGAAAAATGAATATTGCAAAATAATATATCTATTATTCTAATCATTATTGTATATATGTTGATAAATAAATTCCAAGAGTAGTTATATGAATTATTGGATAAGATTTCAAACAATAGTTTTCAACGATAATCACATGGAGTTCAAGAAAATATATGTTTCCACATGGTAGAAACCGATAAATGAAAAAAATAGATTTTTGAAAAAAAAATAGAATGTTTAATTTCAATGAAATATAATTAAAGTATTATTATGGAGGATGTTAATTTAATTGTATTTAATAGTAAAAATAATTTAAATTTTTGATGGAGGCCAGAAACCAATTTTCAAAATATTTGAAAATATTTTCAAAAAATAAAATCTTCCCTTAGTCTGTAATAACAATATAAAAAATTTAAAAAAATTAAAAATTATTCCTTAGAAGAAAATTTGGTAAAATTAATGAAATATATTAAAATTAATTTAACAAATAATGTTTCTTCAATTAAGAATTATAAAATAAAAGTGAGGCAGGTTATATCCCAAGCAAATGAAATTAAAAAAATAATATTCAATGGAAAAGATGGAGGATAAGACAGGTGATTAATTAAATGGGTTTCTTTCAAAAGTAGAGGAACACTTGATGTGGAAGATGAAAGTAAATTTACATAAAAATTTTTAGATGATGAAAAATAAAGCAAAGATGAGGAAAATATTAAGGAAGATAAATATTATTATAAATATAGAAACCTAGCACATTAAAAATGAACATTGACTTTCTAAAACTGGATAAACAAGGGATGATCTAAAAATAATAATTTATATTTTAATAAAACCATAAGAAAATTCATATTAATATTACCTTTATTACATTTTTTATGAATATACCCACATATATAAAATTCATGAATTATTTTGTTTCAAATAAAAAAAAATCTTAAGGATATGGGTACAATTTATATCATGGGGGAGTGTTTGACTACGATTTCAAGGAGTATATTAATGAATAGGGATGATCTAGGTTATTTTTCAATACCCTATAATATTTTATTAATTGAATTTAGAATCAGTTCTTTTGATTTAATAGAAATTTTTAATATCATGTCATAATTGATATTCAATATCTTATTTTTGGAGGAGATAAATCCCAAAGGTTTTTTCTCTAATTAGAAGATAAATAATGACATTTTCACAAGGTTTTATTGATTATGTGTTGGTAAAAGTAGATAAATTTTACTTCATAAAATATTTTCTTATGATTCATATTAAAGAAGATAAATCACAAAAAATTATTTGTTGTCCATTTTAAGATATAATAAATACCTTAATTGATATATATAATATAGAGTTTTCATTGGGAGTTAGCAATGATCAAGATAAATATAATATTATTTAAGTAATGAAGATTAAGGATGAAATAAGAGAGGAACGGAAAGAGAAAGAAACAATAATTTTAAATGGTTTCTTATATTAAATGGAATAAGGATATGTTTTTAATAATAAAATGATTTCAAAAATAATAGAAAATAAAGATGAAAAGGATATTAAAAAAAGATAAAATTAATGGATTTTTTTTAAAATTATTTAATATACTCAACAAGATTCCATGAAATAAGTAACCAATGTGGAAAATCATGTTTGGAAAGTACAAGACATAACATTCAAATTTTTAAGACTTACTAAAACATGGAGGATTAATCCAATGGAAGTAGAGAGGCTATTACCTCATGTAAGAATAAAACTAATTTCATATAAAGGAAGAAGACCCATCTAAATGGAATAACTACACTTGAGACCATTAATTATGTAGAGACCTGAAGCTTGACGTACATGGACATTACATTACTTTTGCGGAATACTTAGTACATAACAAAAAAACACACACACAAGGATCGTAATAGTTTAGTGTCTTTGGAAACTCAGAATATAATCTTCTAATCATGGTGAAAGATCTTCAACATATCCCATAAAGATCTTCATTTTTTTACCTAAAACCTTTCTTTATATCCTGGGGAAAAGAAAACATAAAAGGGTGAGCTCAAATGCTCAGTAAGGGTAAACAAAAGAAATATCAATCACATCATATTCATAGGATCATAACATTTTGGAAATCTTAACCTGCAAAAGAGAGAATAATTTCATAACATGTGATAAATCATAGTAGTGAAATGAAATCCCAATAATCATAACTTAAAACATGAAACTTTGTGGAATACACACATAATAATAGAGAATCATTTCTTGTTAGTCAAGACTCTTTGCCAAGACTATCTTAGTGGACAAAGTCCCTTTCTGAACCGAGTCACCCTCGTTTCAGTCCTGTTTCACTGAACCGGTATAACCTACCATTCCATCCATGTCTATCTCATGAGATATAAAATCTTTACCCAATGCATTGGAGGGAGATATAGGTCCCACCCATCTCATAAGGATACCATTCTTATGTGTTCTACAAAATCATAAATCATACATCATTTCATAACCCATGTAATAAAAATGGGAATCTTAAACATCGTGACATCATAAAACAACTCATATAAGATAAAGGAATTTATAAAAATAATTCCATCACAACATTATCAAATCAATGTAATAATAGAGATAAAAACAGAACCCTTTATTATCTTAGATGGAAAATAATTTTGATAAAACACTTGAACTCCATTCTTGAGGAAAATATCCTTTCTTCTTTAAAAACATTTTTCGTTTCTTAACATGTCGTACAAAAAGAATTTGATTAAAAATAAACTTGAAAAAGTGTAAAGGAATATTCTTGAAAATAATGTTTTAAAAATCCATTCATGCCGTATAAGTTAAAAAAAACATTCTTCGTACTTTTGTCGGAAAAGTCAAAAAAGTACCTCGTACGAAAAATGAAAAAAGATTCCTTTCATATCTCTTACTAAAAACTCACTGAAGGGTAAAATTGGATTTAAAAAAAATGTAGGTGGATGGAAATAATATTAAATATTGAGGAAACATGGATGTGGATGATAAAATACACCCCAGTAAATGCCAAAGTATAGACAATCTCAGATAAAAATGAGATTGTGATATTTTCCTTACCTTAGGTCCGACTTGCTTTGTAAGTGTCCGAACCTACTGTATAATGATTTAAATCATGTTATTGAATTATTCCAGATTCATATTCATTGTTATTATATCATATATAGTCCACTTATGACTTTATATTACCCGTTCTTTTGTAAATTCCATGTTAAAGAAGCGTTTTGGGTATAATCGTTTCATTTATCGTAGGTGTTTTGACTTGTTGTTCTTGATATTATTATTACTTATATAATGTTTTACTTACTTCCAGAATATAAAATATGATTTATATATCATATATATTCAGCACATATATATATATATATATAATAGATAGATAAATGAAATGAAAAACACCGTTCATGGAGACGGTAGTCCGTACGTACGCATGAACGCTGTTTTCGTTTCCTTATTGTCTTGAATGGAATTAAGTAGATGACATAAATATAAATATAAATAATTCCAGTATCATTATTAGGTAATATATTTCATTAGTACTTATTATATATACTTTATAATCATTCATGAATGGTTAATCATTGAGAATGAATCTCATCGCGTCGTGGAGACGGTTGTCCGTACGTACGCACGAGCGATGATATCGTTCCCATGGTTGTGGAATTGTGTTGAATTTTATGTATACTATTTCATTATCAATATCACTTTATAATAATCATATATAGTTACACATTACACCTTTATACCCATCTAATTATGGTGGTGGCGGAAAATAGATTACACCACGGCATGGAGACGATATTCCGAACGTACGCACGCGCGGTGATTTCCTTTTTCTATAGGATGGATAGAAGGTTAATTAGAGTTGTTTAATATTTATAATAATATATCAGTATATAAGAAATACTGATGTTATTACTTTATCATGAAACAACTAAATAATAAGAAGTTGAAGAAGAAAGAAATTGAAAAAGATCAGTAATGGATATTACCTCTTTTTGACGCGCCTTCACTTAACCTCCAATTAAAGAACTAAGGATGGTCTTTGAAGAAGACCAGGACCTCTAGGATGATACTAGGGAAGTGGAGAAGAGATTTTGGCAGGGTTTGGCCGAGCTTGAAGGCTCAAAGTTGTCTGAGGAAGAGAGGGAGGAGGTGCCCTTTTATAAGGGAGGAGAGGGGCATCTTAGGAAAATCTCAATATATTATTTTATATTAAGGTAAAATTAGGTTTATAATGGTTCCAAATGGTCTTATTTATAAGATAAAGTGGGGATGGGTCGAAATACTCTCATACAATAGGATTTAGAGAAGTTTAGGTTATTATTCTAACCTTATTAATTAGATTTAACTATAAGATAAATAATTTAACTTTTACCGTGTCTTTTTGTTTTCTTACACTATATGGTTAATAAACTTACTATATCAAGACAAAAGAACCCCAAATTTTTTATTATTAATATATATATCCTTATCTAAGTCATTTGGCCTAACCTTAGATTTTTAGGAATAAAATAACAATTAATAATATAATATTTGATTTAAAAACTATTTTGTGTCAATTTTGACACTATTTGATATATGATTTTTGTGAAAGTCATAACAGAATTATATGTTCTAACCAAGTATATAAAATCAACACTAATATATAATAGTAACCTAGAAAATTAGATCAATTCATAAAAAGTCTTAAATTACATTTACTTTGGTATTTATAATATCAATTATGTCAATATTTCATTAATAAGATAATTACTGCATCATCTTTGTGTCATAAATAAATTTACTTATTTGATTTCTAAAAATTAAAAATAAAATACCATTATGTAGGAAATATTTTTAGATTTCTAATGAATATTTAAAATCTAATTTATGTTATGTATAACCCTATATTAAAAATGTTTTAGTAAATAAACGTTGATTTTAACTCTTATAACTCTTCTTTGAATTAAATAATAATAAATGTCCTAATCTAATCCAAGTGGGCCTAAATGATAATATTTTACACTTAAGGTTGTTTTTGGTCGATATACACTTGTAAAATAGAATTAGGACATGTGTTAGGGTAATATTAATATCATTTTTACCCTTAATTACCCTATTTACATTTAACCGTGGTAAATAAAAGTAAAAAGTTACTATTCACCAAAAATTATTTTCATCTCATTGGACCACAATTTACTTACTGACATCAACCGTGTCTCTCGGATTTTTGAAATTCCAATCACAGAAGAGGTAAAATTAAGATTTATGAAAAAAATTAGTTTTTTTAACTACCACTTAGTAGTTTCACTATTCATCAAAAATTGAAGGTTTTTAGAAAAATGCCAAAAATTAGGCCGAAGATATATTTGATATTCCGAATTCAAAAATGATTTCTATTTTACAAAATTACCAACACATAAGTTGCATTAATTAATTTTATAATTAATTTTCGCTGTCACAACAAATAGCATGTTTTTAAGAGATAATAACTACCAAAAGATTAACACTTGTTTATGTCTGGGGTAAATGTGAAATTACATCAAATTACCAACATTGTATTGAATTGTAAAAATATATTCTAAATATACATTAAAACCACTCAAATTAATAATTTATCACTATTAATTATTTCGATTAAAAAAGTTGTTTTTAATTAAAATTTAGTAATTTTCACTATTCATCAGAAAATGAAAGTTATCTGAAAAGTACCAAAATTTCACCCTAAGATAATTTCGATATTCCAAATCCATAAATAAAGTCCATTTTGAAAAATAAAATTTACAAAATTTCAAAAAGTGGTTATTACTATTCATAATGGCTAGTTTTAATAATATTTTAATAGAATATTGTTGTTTAGCGAAACTTGGTGTTGCGTACAACACACGCTATCGTGGAAGGTCGCGATTGCGTGTAATTCAAGCCAGGTCAGAGATGTGTGTTGTGAAAGATCCTTTTGGTGTAGCGTATAACACAAGAAATTAATGAAATTAAAAAGAATATTTTTCATAAAATCTCAGGGTGTTACATTCTACCCCCCTTAAAATGAATTTCGCCCTCGAAATTCGTCGGAGTTATAAATGGTTTATTATTCGAAAGTTTCTTTAATAGAAACCCACATCGTAAAAAGGAATACCAAAACCAATCTTTAAAAACAAAAGTATGAAACTTAATGGTTACCCAAATAAACTAATTACTGGGTTTCCACATAGGTGAAAATATGGATATGGAAGAGAAATCTAACCATCATGTTCTGATGGAGAGTGGTAGAGAACATGGCTATGGAAAATCCAGCAATCATAAAGCCATAAATTTTTGACGATCTAGGGTACCATCTGATTCATCAGATATAAGAGTACTAAGACAACATTTTTGGTTTTCAAGATCATTTCCCTAAAGTTGATGAAATTGGAATTAGAAGAAATACTTTCATGATTTTGGTATAGTTTCACCGTTTGTCATTCTTAGGACAATTTCCACTTCATCTCTTGAATTTGAATTTGTCATTCGTGATGTGTTAGCAGATAATGTGATAGAATGACGGGTCATTCCATATGTCTCAAACAAAAGGTTAGCAAAAATTATATACATAAGTCGATCTATAGTGAGATTAATCATATATGGTTCCTAAAATGGACTTATACTTCATATATCATACTGCTTAATATAATAAAACTAGTTTCTACTAAACAAGGACTTCCTGTAGGCCAGTGGTAGGCGATAAAGGCCAGTCGCACTTCGATTGTGGGTTCGATTTTCACAGCCTTGTCCGACGTGATGGGCTGTTGCCCGTCCTACAGGTTGTCCTTTTTCTAAAGCTATATTACTATAACATCCATCAATAATATCGAAAAAAAAACAATACTAACTTATGTCCAACATAATCCATTCCAATATTTAGGCTTATCCATAATACTTTATTCCACTCTCTATGATTTAATACCATCGTTTATCCCCATATATCATAAGATATATCTTGTTGGTCACATTCCAAACATTCAAAGGCCTTAATCATGTACTCTCTTGAATACCCATTGAACCTTAGTGAAAACAAGAATGCAGTTAATAGTTAACACCTTCTACATACCAAAATCCTCAAAATTCTATATACTCAAACCATGATGTCACTTATTCCTTATATCAATCATGATCTCATGAATACTATATAACATTTAATTTTCTCCTTATCCCTTCATTATGCGCATATCATCTACATTCCAAAAATATCTGAATAACCTTTCATGGATACTGGTAACATTAATCATACACTTTCAAAACTCAAGGAAAGACACCAGTGTAATAATCCTTAGATGTATATTTATTCCATAGTACCATGATATTATTTATACAACATTACACTTGATAAACATGTAATCATTCCACTACCTTCTTAAACCATTGACCGAGATTCAACAATTCTTTCATATCACATATCATTTGTAGTCTCTTCTTCATCATCAACATAAATACTACCCATATGGCCATACTGATTCTCTTCATGAGACTTTCCCTTAGGGAATTGGTTTTCATAATGCCCGTACATTCCACATTTAAAACATTTAACCATTGTTGATGTCGTAGCAATACCATTATCCTCATCCCTGGTGTTAACTGAATCTTTTCCTTTTCACTTACTGGCTTTGTGTCCTTCTTTTCCACACCCAAATCATCTTCCAGTTCCTTTGAAACATTCTCCTTGATTCCACTTCCCACATGATTTACATAGGGGAAATTGAACTTTCTTTCCTCTATGATCATCATGAAACTCCATCTTTCTCTTATTAGCTGAGTCAGGAAACTTACCAAATTTTACTTTATTGATCATATTATGAGATTTCTGATTCGGAATAACAATGATGTTTGGACTTCCAAATCCTATTTAATTTGGTTTCTCATGAAGAATATCATTCCCTTGTCCATCATATCCTCCATTATCGTGAATCATCTTGTTTCCAGCCATTTTCTAAACCCAAAAAGAATAGTGTGAGAGGCAAAAATCATGCTAGGGAAAACAACATAATAAAGGGGGAGTACCCTTAATATCTAACAACTTAGGTTAAATTCTAATATCTTTACCGTAGTTCTAGGACTATATCCTATACGTATACTTATCCTTAGGGACATCCCTAGACATACCGTAGAAATATCTCTAGGGATCTCACTAACGTTTTCACATCCTAGTTTCCAAAGGTTGAATAAACCATTCCTCTGATACCAACTTTAGAGACCCAAAGCTTGATGTACATGGAAATTACATTAATTTTGCGGAATACTTAGTACATAACAAAAAACAAACACATACAAGGATCATAATAGTTTAGTGTCTTTGGAAACTCAGAATATAATCTTCTAATCGTGGTGAAAGATCTTCAACATCTCCTATAAAGATCTTCCTTTTTTTACCTAAAACCTTTCTTTATATCCTGGGGAAAAGAAAACATAAAAGGGTGAGCTCAAATGCTCAGTAAGGGTAAACAAAAGAAATATCAATCACATCATATTCATAGGAACATAACATTTTGGAAATCTTAACCTGCAAAAGAGAGCATAATTTCATAACACGTGATAAATCATAGTAGTAAAATGAAATCCCAATAATCATAACTTAAAACATGAAACTTTTTGGCATACACACATAATCATGGAGAATCATTTCTTGTTATTCAAGACTCATTTCCAAGACTATCTTAGTGGACAAAGTCCCTTTCTGAACCGAGTCACCCTCGTTTCAGTCCTGTTTCACTGAACCGGTATAACCTACCATTCCAGACATGTCTATATCATGAGATATAAAATATTTAACCAATTCATTGGAGGGAGATATATGTCCCACCCATCTCATAATGATACCATTCTTATGTGTTCCACAAAATCTTAAATCATACATCATTTCATAACCCATGTAATAAAAATGGGAATCTTAAACATCGTGACATCATAAAACAATTCATATAAGATAAAGGAATTTATAAAAATAATTCCATCACAAAATTATCAAATCAATGTAATAATAGAGATAAAAACAGAACCCTTTGTTATTTTAGATGGAAAATAATTTTGATAAAACACTTGAACTCCATTCTTGAGGAAAATATCCTTTCTTCTTCAAAAACATTTTTCCTTTCTTAACATGTCGTACAACAAGAAGTTGATTAAAAATAAAATTGAAAACTTGTAAAGGAAGATTCTTGGAAATAATGTTTTAAAAATCCATTCATGCCGTATAAGTTAAAAAAAACATTCTTCGTACTTTTGTCGGAAAAGTCAAAAAAGTACCTCGTACGAAAAATGGAAAAAAATTTTCTTTCATATCTCTTACTAAAAACTCACCGAAGGGTAAAACGTGGATTTAAAATTTTTTTAGGTGTATGGAAATAATATTAAATATTGAGGAAACATGGATGTGGATGATAAAATACACCCCAGTAAATGCCAAAGTATAGACAATCTCGGATAAAAATGAGATTGTGATATTTTCCTTACCTTAGGTCCGACTTGCTTTGTAAGTGTCCGAACCTCCTGTATAATGATTTAAATCATGTTATTGACTTATTCCAGAATCATATTCATTGTTATTATATCATATATGGTCCACTTATGACTTTATATTACCCGTTCTTTTGTAAATTCAATGTTAGAGAAGTGTTTTGGGTAAAGTCGTTTCATTTATCGTAGGTGTTTTGACTTGTTGTTCTTGACATTATTATTACTTATATCATGATTTAATTACTTCCAGAATATAAAATATGATTTATATATCATATATATTCAGCATATATATATATATATAATAGATAGATAAATGAAATGAAAAACACCGTTCATGGAGACGGTAGTCCGTACGTACGCATGAACGCTGTTTTCCTTTCCTTATTGTCTTGAATGGAATTAAGTAGATGACATACATATAAATATAAATAATTCCAGTATAATTATTAGGTCATATATTTAATTAGTACTTTTTATATATACTTTATAATCATTCATGAATGGTTAATCATTGAGAATGAATCTCATTGCATCGTGGAGACGGTAGTCCGTACGTACGCACGAGCGATGATATCATTCCCATGGTTGTGGAATTGTGTTGAAGTGTATGTATACTATTTCAGTATCAATATCAATTTATAATAATCATATATAGTTACTCATTACACCTTTATACCCATCCAATTAAGGTGGTGGCGGAAAATAGAGTACACCACGGCGTGGAGACGGTATTCCGTACGTACGCACGCGCGGTGATTTCCTTTTTCCGTAGGATGGATAGAAGGTTAATTAGAGTTGTTTCATATTTATAATAACATATCAGTATATAAGAAATACTGATTTTATTACTTTATCATGAAACAACTAAATAAGAAGAAGTTGAAGAAGAAAGAAATTGAAAAAGATCGGTAATGGATATTACCTCCTTTTGACTCGCCTTCACTTAACCTCCACTTAAAGAACTAAGGATGGTCTTTAAAGAAGACCAGGACCTCTAGGATGATACTAGGGAAGTGGAGAAGAGATTTTGGCAGGGTTTGGACGAGCTTGAAGGCTCAAAGTTGTGTGAGGAAGAGAGGGAGGAGGTGCCCTTTTATAAGGGAGGAGAAGGGCATCTTAGGAAAATCTCAAAATATTATTTTATATTAAGGTAAAATTCGGTTTATAATGGTTCCAAATGGTCTTATTTCGAAGATAAAGTAGGTATGGGTCGAAATCCTCTCATACAATAGGATTTAGACAAGTTTAGGTTATTATTTTAACCTTATCAATTAGATTTAACTCTAAGATAAATAATTTAACTTTTACCGTGTCTTTTTGTTTTCTTACACTATATGGTTATTAAACATACTATATCAAGACAAAAGAACCCCAAATTATTTATTATTAATATATATATCCTTATAGAAGTCATTTGACCGAACCGTATATTTTTAGGAATAAAATAACAATTAATAATATAATATTTGATTTAAAAACTATTTTGTTTCAATTTTGACACTATTTGATATATGATTTTTGTGAAAGTCATAACAGAATTATATGTTCGAACCAAGTTTATTAAATCAACACTAATATATCATAGTAACCTAGAAAATTAGTGGAATTCATAAAAAGTCTTAAATTACATTTATTTTGGTATTTATAATATCAATTATGTCAATATTTCATTAATAAGATAATTACTGTATCATCTTTGTGTCATAAATAAATTAAATTATTTGATGTCTAAAAATTAAAAATAAAATACCATTATGTAGGAAATCGTTTTATATTTCTAATTAATATTTACAATCGAATTTATATTATGCATAACCCTATATTAAAAATGTTTTAGTAAAAAAACTTTGATTTTAACTCTTTTAACTCTTCTTTGAATTAAATAATAATAAATGTACTAATCTAATCCAAGTGGTCCTAAATGATAATATTTTACATTTAAGGTTTTTTTTGGTCGAGATACACTTGTCCAATAGAATTAGGACATGTGTTAGGGTAATATTAATATCATTTTTACCCTTAATTACCCTATTTACATTTAACCGTGGTAAATAAAAGTAAAAAGTTACTAATCACCAAAAATTATTTTCATCTCATTGAACCACATTTTACTTACTTACATCAACCGTGTCTCTCGGATTTTTGAAATTCTAATCACAGAAGTGGTAAAATTAAGATTTATGAAAAAAATTAGTTTTTTTAACTACCACTTAGTAGTTTCACTATTCATCAAAAATTGGAGGTTTTCAGAAAAATGCAAAAAATTAGGCCTATGCTATATTTTATATTTCTAATTAAAAAATGATTTCTATTTTACAAAATTCCCAACATATAAGTTGCATTAATTAATTTTATAATTAATTTCCGCTGTCACAACAAATAGCGTGTTTTAAAGAGATAATAACTATCAAAAGATTAACACTTGTTTATGTCTGGTGTAAATGTGAAATTACATCCAATGACCAAAATTGTATTGAATTGTAAAAATATATTCTAAATATACATTAAAACCACTCAAATTAATAATTTATCTCTATTAATTATTTTGATTAAAAAAGTTGTTTTTAATTAAAATTTAGTAATTTTCACTATTCATCAGAAAATGAAAGTTATCCGAAAAGTACCAAAATTTCACCCTAAGATAATTTCGATATTCCGAATCCATAAATAAAGTCCATTTTGAAAAATAAAATTTACAAAATTTGAAAAAGTGGTTATTACTATTCATAACGGCTAGTTTTAATAATATTTTAATAGCATATTGTTGTTTAGCGAAACTTGGTGTTGCGTACAACACACGCTATCGTGGAAGGTCGTGATTGCGTGTAATTCAAGCCAGGTCAGAGATGTGTGTTGTGAAATCTCCTTTTGGTGTAGCATATAACAAAAGACATTAATGAAATTAAAAAGAATATTTTTCATAAAATCTCGGGGTGTTACAAATTAGTCCAAATTATGCAATATAATTCCAATTGTCTACTAATTTGTAGTTAAATAGGTAAGATATTGTAATAAGAATATACATAAATCATTTTTTCTATGAAAACCATACTTTTAAAATATATTCTTATGAATTAGTTTTCTAGAATAGTTTTTAGAACTTGGGAAGTTAGTCAACCTATGTATTTGAACTTAAATATAATTGAAATTTCACATTCATGGGATAATTTTGATTTTTAGGTTGTTTAAAGAGGGGTTTTAAATATTAAACATGAATGAAAGTGAAAAAGGATATGAATTAAATGGATGAAGAGTATTATTTAAAATTTCAATTATTTTTATACTTCTATATGTTTTATAGTTAAATGAAAAAAATGTGCACTCATATTTAAGATCTTTATAATTTTTGGATTTAGGATACACAAGTTTATTAAAAATACCATCATACATTATTTGAATTATTATATTTAAAAATCTTTAATAAGTAAGGTAACGAGTGGGTGAGTGGAAATAATATGTTAAAATTAGATTAAAGAGTCATGATTTGGGTAAATTAATTTTCTCATGTAATTGATTTTTTTCATAACCTTAGATTAATAAAAAATTTATATAATAATTTATTGTAGTGTCTTGAGTTTTTAATGAGTGGATTTTGAAGTTTTTAATTAATAATTAACCCATTTATGTGAGTTAGGGAAAAAATGTTTCAAAATTCATTTGAAAAAAGGGTATTGAATAAAAGAAACATAGATTGAACTATAACTAATAAACTCATCCTTTCATGTATTAATTGTAAAAAATATAAATGGGAATTGTAAGATTATGATAATTGTGGGGTTAAACAAGTTTTTACTTATAAGATTAAAGGGAAAATTTTTCCTACATAATCTAATTTCAATAAAAAAATAGTTTATGAGTTTATATTTGTCTTGTTCTGAATATTTAAAGAAAATGGAAATTGAAAATAAACCATATTTTGAATAAATATTTGAAATTATCATATTAATAAGAAATTTAATTTTGAATTATTATAAAATTTAAATTACATGGATGGATGATTTTTTTTGAAAAGTTATAATTTGAAAAGACATTCCCATGTGATTCTTGAAAAATCAAACATGATTTATAAATTTTTAACTTTTATAAGTTTTGATATTTAATATTGACTATTCTTAATTATTGTTTTAATGATTTAGAGGTCACATGAGGAGAATTAACTATTTTCATTTCAGTAAAAGTAAATTCTTAATAATATTCATGTTTATTGTTAAAAAAAATTTAAAACACATTAATGAGTGTTTTAAAAAAATTCTTGGATAAAAGTTTTTATTTTTTACAACATGGACTATGTATTGTCAAATATTTTTTATAATTCATATCATGTTTTTTTATAAAATATATGAAATTAATTTTTTTTACAACATCTATTTTTTGTTATATTTTTTTGACAACATTTTTTATGCTTTGTTAAACATGATTTTTTTAATAAAATCTATTATTTATTATAATATTTTTATATAATACTTATTCTAATTAACATAACCATAATAAATACAATTACAATCATACATTTAATAAATGTAAAATATAAAAAATTTAACATATAGTATCAAACCTAGGCACATATTAATTCACATTATACACAATATACCTGGAATATTTACCCATGCATTAGGAAGTACTCAAACCAACATTTATTAAATTAAATCTATTTTAGAATGTATTATTTATATAATAGTAGAATCATAAAACATGACTTTGGAAAATATAGATATATTACCAAAAAATAAAAAAAGATATAAATTATCCTCTCATTTCCCAATTACAAACATGAATGAAATCAATAAATCACTCCCAATAAGATGAAGATAAATGTTTCTTATTTTAAAATTTTTTATCCTATAAATAAGGGATACCATTTCATCATCCATTAAATAACCAGATCAAAAGGAGTTATATATTCTATAATATTCCATTCCTCACAATTCCAAATTCTCCCACTAATAAACATAGAGACATATTTTCTTGAACCATCACAATTCAACATAAAAACCATTTAATTAAGTTTCCATTTGATCTAAATATCCCGACCCATCTCAATCGATATAAATTTAATAATTAAAGAAATAATTCTTAAAAATTACAATAATATACTTTCATTATAAAATAATTACACAAGTTGATTAATAATTCTTGTTTTTAGGGAATTAAAAATATAAATTTCACCTTACAGAGATACTATCATGACCTCCCTACATTGGTACCCCTCTTGGGATGAAAATTAAGAGGGAGAGATAACCCTTGATGTTTTCATCCAATAGGCCGCGAGTTTATGAATAAAACTGAGTATATATAATAAAAAATGGTAGGTATTAACCTCTTTATATGAATTTATGTAATTAGAGACATGTTGAAATACACTAACAAAATCCATAGAAAAAATAAGCAACCAACCCATGAATTTAATTTCATACTTGTTTAAGAAATTGAAAAACAAAAAAAGACTAAGAAGTGTCCATGAAGCCCAACAACTCCTAAAAAAATCCATGAACTAGTAACTCTTAGATTTATCATAAAATAGATCTTATGGACCTAAAAAAGTTTATATATATGTGGGGAGCACATATAAGTATACTTAGTATGATCCTCCCCGGAACCACTCTTGTAGAATGTCAAAGAAGCATACTAAATCTAAGTGAATAAAAAATGAAACTAACTCATCACATAAGAAGGTAAAGATATGTCTCATACCCATCATGGATCGCTTACCAAGTAATGATTAAAATAAATCATATCCATATAAACACACACACACACATGAAGATACCCTTCTTCAACTTCCCCCTGGGCTTTCACTCTCACTCCCTAACAACTCATGTCCCATAATCATCCCTTCAATAATTAATATTTGACCCTATTCATGCATATCACAACAATATCTTAGCCTACATATTATGAAACACATCACAAACACATCCATAAACAATTAGTGGGTTGTAATCCACTATAACCCATGTATCATGCATTATACCTTAATCCAATATAACCCATTCATGTGCACCTGTGAAAATCAATAACCACCACGACTATCTCCGAGTATGTTCTATAACATAAATCTATTTCACACTATTCATAAATGTATAGTAAAACCAATATCCACCATAAAACATTTAGATCCAAACCCTATACCTTAAGGAATCACATCCTAGAAACAACTATACATAGAACTACAAAAAAAAGGGAGAGCAGGGGAGAGGGATAATTCAACCATACATTTAATCACTATCCTAGATATTGGAGACACCCCAAATATTTGGGTGTCTATTTAAATACCAACTTTGGTGGTGAAGAATATGAAATTATAACATATAAAAATAATATCATGCACACCCACACTAAAAGAAACTACCTAGACTTATAATCAACTATATCTATCCACCAAAATTTCCCCTTGATGCCACTACTAAGTTCTAGGAAACTAGATTCCAAATAGAGAACAATCATCATGATTAAACATAATTATCTCTCATTTATTAGTAATTAAAAATTACAATTCATTCATTTTATATTCTAAATATTGACCCATCATTCTTTATCCCATCATTATTTCGGGTTTACCCATCCCATTTCATCAAAATCCAACATGATTTCATAAATAATATTACAATTCCAGATTAAATAACCATTCTTATAGAGAATTCATTGTACCATCCAATGGTTTCCATTATTATATAAGTCTTTATGACCATCAACGACATTATATGCCGTGATTTAATTATAAATCCATTTATTATTTAATAATCTTTTGGTGCTCTAATATTCATACTAAGATACCACAACCAAATATGTACATAACTTTCATAGAGACAAAGTAAATCGACTATTTAGAAACCATATTTGAGAAATAATATTAAAAACAAAATAATTTCTTGTATGAAACATTCATAGGGAAACTAAGGCTATAACTCCAACGAATAAAATCCACTTTCAAATAATAATGTGATCACTCATCCCCAAACATTTATCATTAGAAACAAAATTTTCATTAACATATTGAATTAAATGATTCATTATGCATAGGTTTTATAAATAAAACAACCTATAATCAACAAATAATAATACCTAAGAAGAAACTATACACACATTTCAAACAAAACTCATGTATTCAATATATTTTAGGATGGATAGTAATAAATTTACATTTCTATTTCATTAAACAAATAATTATTACATTATTTACATTATTTTTCACTTTCAAGAATATAAGCATGTCATGAAACAATAAAAAATCAAAAAATAGATTACACATTATCTATAAAATCACAAGAGGCATCAATAACAATGTATCTCCACATTCAATCACAACAAGCTTCCTATTTAACTTTAAATTCTATTTATCATATTTCTTAGGTTAATTATATCATTACCCAAATAAGAAAAAGTGTGATATTTTCATTCTTGAACAAAAAAAAATATAATAAACCCCCTACCTCTATTAGAAGTTAAAAATTCTCTAAGAAATAATAGATGAGAAAGGATTAACCACCATTGAAATCAGAGGAAACCACCTCAGAACCTATTCAATGTAAACCACCATAAATCCATGCTCAAATATCCTAAAAACAATAGGAACTCTATTAAAAAGAACCTTGTAAATAAATAAGAACAAGGTAAGATGAAAATAATAGGAGATGGGAGAGAACCTTGACCTATAAGACTTTCATATAATGATCTAAGGTGTTTAAACTCTCAAAGAATGTTGCCAGTAAGTGGTTAGAGGGCTAGTGGAAGACTAGGGTTTGAAGGAAGATAATTAAAAATGAAATAAGTAAGTATCAAATCCTATTTATATAGGAATATCATAAGTTCCCCACCATAGTATAGTGACTGCCACCATGATTATGGTGTCTATGATCAAAGGATCATTTGATTCTTTATCATTTGAATTGGTATATCCAACTAATTCTTGTATGTTTTAAAACTATTTTAAAACCCCCATGTCAAACACAACTCCAATCACTAAAGCATAGTGCATGGCTATTTGAATTCCCAATTCGGCACTATGACTACCACAATGACATAAGGATAAGGGCCTAGCCATTTTGATCCACCACTCTAATGAATTCAGTGTGACGAGATCCATCCCACTATTTCCTCCTATCTTGCATGATCGTTCTCATATCAAACTAGAATATAAACATGGAAAACAAAAGGGGTTTTTACGGTATTTATTTTAAATATAAATTTAATAAAAAGAACCACATCCAATAACATAATAATTTCAGTTGGATTTTTTGAGGGGGAGAACCCCCATCATGCTATTGTATTCGAAAGAGCTTCACCATGGCTAGGATCATTACCACTAAAATGTCATGTTGTCCATTAATATCTTCATAAAAACTACTCTCACCACTATAATTCCACTAAACTCCCTCTTGACACATCAATTACCAATGAAAAAAATAGAGGGATTCAGATAAATGATCCATTACATCAGATACCTCTTAAAAAATTATAATAAGTGAAAATTTAAAACCAACTAGAGGATTTAATAATGGGTAACAAAACAATAACCCTATGGGATACATCTCAAGGATCTTAATAAATTAAGAACATAACCCATGAAAAATGTGACCAGAGTGCATAAATATAAAACACCATATCCTAAAATAACCAATGGTTAAACAAAGTATATGAAAAAATATTAAACATAAATCAAATCAGGATATTGTGTTTGAATCTATGACTCCTTCTCCCAATTACACTCCTCCAAGCCACCATGACACCATAATAAATGAACCAAGGGAGTATAATGCCTGAAAAATAGTTTATTTTGATGGTCCTAAATATCAATAGGCCACTCCTCAATGTTTTCATCATATTAAACTCATAGATCTATCTAGTAGATGATATGGGAATCATTATGAAGGTACCAATGAAGTGATGAAAAATGATCTACACAATAAATTCGAGTCATCTTTGGGAAAAGTGCTATCCAATATTACACAAGTCCACCACGCACATACACCTAAAAAGGTCCAACAAATTAATAAGAATACTACTACCACAACCAAACCAAATTTTTCAATAATTAAAAGATACCTTTTATAAAACATGATTTCTAATTTCAAAATCTATAGATATACTCCTATAATCTACATTAGAGTTATAAAAATATGGAACTGCCTTGATTCAATTGTGGACCACTTGTACCTTTTGTTCATACTCTATACTACTTCTGGTCTGATAATAAATAACTATAAAACCTTGATACATCACAACAGAGATAAAAAATTTTGTCCATAAACTACTTCAAATAGAGCTATACCAATGGTAGAGTGATTAATATCGTTATAATAAATCTTTTTTAAGTGTAAGTGTCTCACCCAAAAAACATTAAAATCTAAAATTTATGCCCACAACATGTCCTCTAAAGTCTAAATAGAACACTCTTTCTAAGAAACCATGAATGGATTAAAATATGTGATAATGCATAAATATGAACCAAATTAACACTAGATACCTCTGTAAACCTTGGTTTTTAATAATGGATCATAGTAAGAGATGATCATCTTCAAAACTACATGGATTATCACTACCATATCCAGATACAACCTTTATAGTTACTCTACTAAGCTTGAGTCCTTAATTGTTAAGAAGTGATATATATTTTTAAAGAATTACATGATCACCTATATAACAAAAAAAATCCCTAAGATCAAGGAAATCCATTGAATAAGTCTATAAATATTTTCTCCCACCACTACTAGAAAAAATTAAAAAGTCGAAGAAAGCCACTAACAACATGATGACCAGCCTTCACCCTATGGAAAACCAAAAATTGAATGACAAACTTTGTAAGAAATTTATTCATTACAACCCATAAAAAATTAACTAAAAAATCATGATACATATTATATACACTAGGATGTACCTCCAAGGGTGAATAATGAAACTCATGGAGAACACATCATGCATCACCGAAGGAATGAAGTGATTCTATTGAAAAGAATACGATGTTAATCATCCTTAGACCATACCTCAGGAGTATCACAAAAAAAATCAAAATCACTAGGCATATATCTTAGAATACAAATATTGGGACTCCTCCACCTACTGTATTATAGATTACTGCATCACCATCTGATAAAGATACCCTCTACCACCAGATTCAACCTTATTAAGGTCCCTCAAAACCAAATCTTCCATTACTCTCCATAAGTCTCTAGGATCACACACAACAACACCATGTGACTTCCTATTCAATTAATACTCTACAATATTCCCTTTCTATAGTGTATAAGAAATATATAGGTCATAAATCAATAATAATTGTATCCACCATCGCTACAATAAATGAAAGTCACATTGGAAGAAGATTAGACTCACGATCTTGTGATTTGTAAAGACCACAAAGTGTTCATTAACATGGTAATACCACAAACAAAGCATAGAAAAAAACCATAACAAGATCAATATAATAGGTAGCATAGTTACGTTTGTAAGGTTGTATCTACCATGATCCATATGAGATAATCGCCATATATTTCATTGGAACACAAACCAATACCAGATGTGGAACCGTGCAATAAACCTCAAATGAAACAACATCCTCTACCAAATGAAGAATTGCATCACTGAACAATTTTTCCATTAAATTATTGAAAGCATACTAAAATTTATTATCCCAACCATATTCTTGATCCTTTAAATTCAAGGATATCATAGAAGTTGTGATTTGAGATAATTCAATTAAAAACATCCTATAATAACTACAAACAACATGAAAACTATACAACTACCCAATATTCTTGAGAGATACCCAAGAATTAACCAACATAATCTTTGAAAGAACCATGAATACTCCTCACCGATAAGAAATATTCCTTAATAAGTGGATCTCATGGGCCTATAACTCACACTTTGTCTGCTTCCCAAAAAATACTAATGATGAGGACCTCCCAAAATAAATCATATATGTCCATGTTATCCTTAATAGGTACCAAAAACAAAATTATTTCATCAATAAAAACACTATCAAGATATTCTAGAAACTCTCAGAACACTGCATTCATCATCCCCATGAACAAGGTTGGATCATTGATCCCATCGAGTGACATCACAATGAAATCATAATTCCCGTAATGAAAGATCAAAGAAATTTTCAAAATATCCCCAACCTTCACTTATATATAATGATATCCTAGCAAAAAATCAGTCATCAAGAACCTACTAGTTCCCTTTAACTGATTGAATAAATTGTTAATCCATTAAAGAAGATAATATTTATTCATAGTCTCTTAATTCATGAGGAGATAATTAATATACAAACAAAAACTACCATTTTCTTACTTCATAAATAGAGATAGAGAAAAACAAGGAGACAAACTAGAATGAATGGATCCCCTCTAATATTATCATCAATATAAGTATATTGCTCCCATAATCATGAAGGGGATATCATATAAAGATGTGTTGGTATAATAAAAATAATCAACTATAGATCCATTATAAACATAATATCTTATTGAGAGGCTACCATATCAACCTCTTCCCAAAATATATCTATGTACCCTTGAAAACCATTGAACATAATACTGGTAAATACTTTACAAAGTTCAACATCATCCTGGCTATCATGAAAGACAAATAATTAACACACTTCCAAACCATCCATGGGTCTCAATCACCAAAAAAACAAAACCTATTCCCTATCATCATTATATATTATAATGCATCTCCCAAAGAAATATATAATACCCCACAACAAATTCAACTAATATATTCCTAGTATTATTTTTATATATTTCTATACATAAATATGCGAAATCTTAATAAGAGTGATGCATCCCCAACATCAACTCATAGTATATATACACATCATAAAAACAATCTTGACGTTCAAATAGAGTATAAAAAACAAATGAAAGTTGATGTATCTCCACCTCGAGTCATAAATCATATACTTGGGTAGGTGAAATAAAATATCATGTGTCTTTTGAATCAAGCATGGTATGTAAAAATGTAGAAAAAAAGAAGATAATACCTCAACTGATGTCTGGATCACCTGTTAATGTAAACTCTAAGTCATTCATCAAAACATGACTTACTCTATAACATTTTGTGTCCTGATGGAGACCACCACCAAAAATACACCCTTATTATTATCCTTGAGGATACAAGTCTTTATAGTGCTATCCTCTCCCCACACTATCCTCTATATACTAATAAATGTATGGAGCTCTATGATGATTCTACTACCTTGGTAGATACTACTATAGCAACTAATCCTAAAGAGGGAATTAAAATCCATGTTGAATATTAAGGAAGATCACACACTTTTTATTATAGTAGAAATTACCTCTAAATTCATAACAAACCACAACCATTCCATTTCTAGTGGTATGAGTACTACCACCTCTAAAAAAATGGGATGAAGAAAGATAGAACCAACTTACCACTATCTGAAAATTCTTCACATGGATAAGAAACTTATAACATATGTACAAAACTCAATTAATTAGAGATTATTGATGACCCCCTACCATAATAATCTGATCATGTCTAGTGTCCTCCCAATGACGTCTTCCATCACCAATACCTCAAGGTCTATATTCAACTTAATTTTGGTGACATGACAATGGATCGCTAGTCACGATGCCTCAAAATTCCTCACCCTATCTCCTACTATAGAATAAGTTCTAAAGAATAATTAAAGAGTTAGTTATAATAGATATTGAACTTTCACATAGTAGAGTACCCCTATAAGAGAGTAATAATATCCTCATTATAAGTTGTGTTCATAGACACAAAAAGAAAATCATCCTGAAAATGATCACAGAACTTCATGTTGAAGTGGATTTTGAGTTTAATTGATTTTTTTGTCAATTATGATAATGGTATTTGATATTGAGTTGATTCAAAGTTTTAATATTTATTGAAGTGATGATGCGGATTGTTATGAAAATATCCTCAACCATTTAATTGTGAGGATTTCAGAGCTAGTCTTAAGTTCCAATGGATGAAAATTTTTTACATCAATGTTTGGAATAAGTGTTTATGGGAATTAATGTATAATTTCTATGTGGTATTTAGGTATGGTTGTATTTGGTATATTGGAATTATATTTTTTTTGGGATTGGACAAAACATTAGGTCAACCGTATTAGCTAGACATGAGGGACCCAAACCATTGCTGATGTAAAAATATGATACCTCAACTATCAATCATGGTGGAAGGAGGTTTTTTAAGTGATCCCATATGAGCACATGGGTGAAGTAGTTAGTCACCATGAAAAGAAGCATGAAGAAGGGAGAGAGAGTCAGTATGGGGTAGTGCCACTGGGAGTACATGAGTGTTTGATATCTGTTTTTTCCTTATCAATGCTTCAGATTATATTATAATGAAGTGCTTGTATGCTTCTCAATTTTTTGTGGGGTGATTTATTACAATTTATATCTACTTTAAAAAACATGGAAAGAACACCCAACATTCGATTTGAAATTCCCATCCATCCAATTTCCTCCACTATGTTATCTTCTACCTCGATCTCACTTGAGGAGTTCATCATAGGATCTCTATGAAACAATGATAATCTATTGAACCCAAGATTCTATTCTTTATTTTAGTGTTCTAAATATTCAAAGATGAATGAAATCATATGAAACTTCATTTTCAGGTGTTAACTAACACCTAACTGAAGAAATGTAGCATATAATAAAATATTATTTTTATGAAGATGGTGATTTATTATGTGGAGAAGGAGAGGCAGTACACCCTAAAATGAGGTAGTGAACCTGAGCCAAGTAGATGGAGAAGTTTCCTATAAATACCCCAATTTAGTTTAATTCTTATTTGTATATTATCTATCATACAAGTGTTCGTTGCACATCCCATAGAAGTTTTTGAGGGAGAAATAGAGAAGATCACTCATTCTTTATTTTTGAAGGAAATTCCCAAGATTCAGTTCTAAGTATTTGATATCATGATAAAATTATTTTTTAAATTCTATGAATTAGTTTTCTAAGAAGATATAAGAACCCCATATACTGGAATTATGCGAAGAAGACAGAAGCACCACAGACTATTCTAGTCCATGAAAGAGAATGAGTTTACCAACAGAATTTAATATATTATTATCACTATAAGATTTATTTTTGATGAAATTGGTTTCCATATAGTAATTGGACAGCACTAAAATATTATCCCTTGGATTCAGTGAAGTATATTGAGTTTTCATGAACCTTATTTATGAAGAAGTTTTTCCGTAATGTATCTTGAATTTTTGTGATATTCATTGTGTATCTTTATTGTTTTGTGAAGAAGAAGTGGATATAATACCAAAAAATTTTCGAATTATTTGATAAGGGTGCATAAATTGAGAAATAAGTATACAGTATATGCAATATTCCATGTGTACACTTACATCATGTATCAAATATCGGATAGTGTGTGTATGAAGAAGAATATTTTTGGTAGTGTGTAGTGAATGTAAAAGTGAAGTAATAAATTTTAAGTATAGAAAATGAGTGTATGTGTCTATTCATTATAAAATAAATACATTTATATGGAATACCACTTGAATAAAGTATATTTGAGAAGTCCATGCAGTGTATTTTTTTTATGAATGAATTTTGAAAAATTGCATATGCAATATAAATTGCATAGTCACTGTGCAATTATTTGAGATTGAAGCTGGGAACTATTTCTGAAGGAATACACCTGACTTTTTAGTATATTGAGTCATGTTAATATCATTAGAATATTTGTGAATAGTGGGAAAGATTAGGAAATTGTCACATAGTTTTTGAAGTTCATGAATATTGTACATGAGAAAATTAGGTGATCCAGTTTACTTATAGATAAAGATACCATCTCGAGGAAGTGTAGACATATTAAATATTCTATAGAGGTATTTCTATCAGTGGATCATATATTGGGAAACTTAATATTAGTTAAAGTATTTAGTGGAAGTTTGAAGCAGAATAATCCTCTAGAGGAACTTTGTATCTAGTTGGTGCGTTACTGGTAACACTGTGGGATGAAGTATAAAGATCCTCCTGTGGGAATCAAGAGTTGATATTAAATGTCTGAAATTGTAATATATAGTGGGATTATATAGTGGAACATTTTGGTACTCAATTTTTATGTGAATGATACTTTCCCTTATTTTAACCACCATTATGTAGTGAAAAATATGTAACTAGGGAGTATAACCGATTACAGTAAAGACTTAGGTCTTAGTAACAAAATTTATAAAAATTACAATGTGTTGTGATTTTGTTTTATTTTTGATTTTTTGGATATGAAGTGATTTAAATATGAGGGATACATACATTAATAAGTCTTCGAGGATGGATTCAATAGAAATAATTTTTAAAACAATGAACCACCAATTCACCCCCCTCTTAGTGGTACCGAACTGAACCTTGGACAATTCAATTTGTTTTAGAGGAAGGTCCCCTATAAATATATGAGAATTTTCTAAGAAATAAAAAATCTAAATTCAGTGAATATTATTTGAATACATACTTTTGATGGAAAGAACTACCACATCTATAGGAATATGATGCTTCCTTTTCTTCTATCCCTTGGCTTGGAACCTATGACATATTTCTGATAATATTTCTATGACTCAAGATGAAAATATAAATCTAGAATTTGATGGAAATGATTATAATTAAAAATTTTATTGATTTATCAAAAAATTATACACCAAAGTGATGGGTATCCTAAATGCTAAGGATATTTTGGTTATATCAAGAAGCAGTTACGGAGGCAATCTCAAAGTCAAGGATTCTAAGTTGAAAATATGGAGAATCAAGTTCGAGGATATTAAAATAACAGATGAAGAAATCATTGATGACTATTTCATTATATTAAACGAAATTGTAAGTAATATCTGTGGATTTGGAGAGAATATTTAAGGTTCAACAATTGTGAAAAAGCTTGTGAAAAATTTCCTTGATTTATTTGATGTAAAGATTTTAGCCTTGAAATATATAGAAGAAATTTCATTGGATAAGTTTCATAATATAATTGTATATTATTAAATTAGAAATGAATTTAATTTTAAAAATAAGGTTAAAGAAGAAATGAAATTTGAGTCTATAAGAAAAGGATTTTTAAAAGAAGTGTAATTTTAAGAATAAAGTGATTCTAATGATGTTAACGTCGATGAATACATTAGTGATTTTTTTCTCTTATTATTAGTAGTTTAAAAATGGAAAATAAAATGGAAAAGGAAAGAAAATACTCCAGTGATTCATAATTAAATGGAATTGGATATTTTTTCATTAATTTTCCTATGAAAATATATAAATCTAAATCTAATGTTGAAAGTGAGAAACCACATAAAAAGGATAACAAAAAGAAGAAGTATTCCAATTACTAAAAGAGTAATTGTTTTACAGGAATACAAAAGAAAATTATTCATCTATATTCCCTCTACATGATGAACTTAATTTCTTTTCTTTTATTGAGAAAGGATCAAATTATTCAAGTAGTGATGATGAAGGTGAATTTATAATAGATCTAGAATGGATGTTTAAGTAAGAGTTAGAAGATACTCTTGAGTAATACACTCACATCAAGAAAGAGAATATGAATCTTGAAAAAGGAAATAAAAAATAATATGAACAAAAGGAAGATTATTATAGAAGTGAAATATCTATTATTGATGAAAATAAAAAATATAGATTGGAGGTATCTGAGATAGAGATGATGGTTAGTGATCCTGAAGAAAAATCAACTCATAAGAAGGAATAGATATCTGAAACAAAATCAATGTATCTTACAGTCCAAAATGTGTTGTTGAAGAGTTGATAAGGCTTCAATAACTTCATTGAGATAAAAGACAATTCATCTCAAGCTAGTGAGATGGAAGGTTTCAATAAACAAGGTACATTTTTTCCTATATAGTTTGAAAATAGTTATAATAATGATAATAATGCATTTGAATCTACAAGGAACAAGAAGAAAAGGGAAGTGAATTTGAACACAAACAATGATGAATGAAATATTCTTGGAAGTTAATTTTCCTCTAATAAAATGAAATCAAGTCTTACAAAAAGACAAAATTATGAATATTTTGAAGAGGTTTATCAATAGATTAGAAGATCAGAGTTCAATTTTTTTTTGTGTTTTGGAAAATATGGGTATTAAGACTTTTCTTACTAGTACACCATGTAATTCATAGGTATCAATAATTAGTCTAGGGGGAGTTATAGTAAACTGATGAGAAAAAAGTATCAAATAAATCCATAAAAGGTTTGAATAAAAAATTGATTTGAATGCTTAAAATTAAGTGTGTGTTAGATGTTTTTTGTAAGGCCATACAGATGAGGTATGCATGACTAAATTACTTGGAGAGGTTCCCTATGATTTAAATAGGAAGAAAAAGCATAAGTCCAAAGAGAGGAAGTCATTTACATTAGAGAATCATTGTGAGACACCCAAAAAGTATGAACATACAAATAAATGTTTGAATATTCAGATAGATAAACTAAAATTGGATAAAAATGGAGAAAACTCATATTGATGATATAGTTGAGGGTAATTAGGTTATCTCAAAAGAAGATTCTAAATTTCAAATGAAGTCATCAACTTGTAATGATTTGGAGAATAAAAAGAATCCATGTTAATCAGTGGGTTTTGACATGAATAAATCTATGAAATCATAATAAAAGAAAGTTAATTTACTTAAAAATTAGGATAAAAAAACTTCACATGAAGAAAGAGTTTATTAGATGGTGGACCCTTCAAAATCAAACATCATAACTGAGAAACGAAAGATTATTTTGGGAGGAAATTCTTAGCCTAAGTGCTATTTTGGAAAATTAAACAGGGTTATCATTATTGGATTATATAAATTAATTTTACTAAAATGAAAAGAATTGTATGATATAGATTCATCCCTTGAGGGGGAGAATATCTGATTTTTTGAGCTAAAAATGCAGAGATATATGTTTTTTCACGTGAAACATATGATGTGTTTATTTAGAAGAGTAAAGGATAAATATTCTTACCTGAATTAATTGTCCTACAAGCTTCAAGGTAAGAAGTGGGAATATCTAAGAATAGTATCACATGTATGTTTGTTCATGGATATCATTGATCAAATTGGTTATACACACTTGTTTTCTACACTGGTTTTTCCCATGTAGATGTAGATTTATCTGGATAAAGACTCTTTGAAAAAGAAAATATGTTGTATAATCTTCAAGTGAAAATAATATTTTTGATGAGAAATGATTCCATATATACAACCTTTTTATTCATTATTAATATAGGGGAGAAATTAAAATAGACATATCTATATTGTCATTGTTTGGTGGTATTGAAAAAAAATTCAAATGTGGAGATTGAAGTCTCCTTTGAGTTGAATTACATATATTATCAATAATGGTGATTGAATTTGATATGGAGTTGATATCAATATGTCAGTTTTATTGAAGTGATGATGAGGATGGTAATGAAAATATCCCCAACCTTTTAATAGTGATGATTACTGAGATGGTCTTAAGATAAAATGGATGAACATTTTTTACATCAATTTTTGGAAGAAGAGGTTATGGAAATTAATATTTAATTCATATGTAGAATTTAGGGATGGTTGTATTTGGTATATTGGAATTATATATATTTTGTATTGGATCAAAAATTAGGCCAAATAGATTATCCATCTAGGAGTGACCCACACCACTACTAAGGTGGACAGGTGCAACCTTGAGTAGCCAATATGGTAAAAGGAGGTTTGTAAAGTGCTCCCACATGGGTGCATGGGTGAATAAGTTAGCCACCATGAAGAGTGGAATGGTGGTGGTTGAGAGACTTAGTACGAGGTGATTCCAGTGGGAGCCGAGAGTGTTTGGTAACCATTTTTTCCTTTTTAATGCCACAATTTATATTAGAAAGGAAGAACTCGACTACTTCCCACGAACTGTATTTCTCCTCAAAGAGAGTAAGAATCTCCTCCTAATAATATAACTTCATGGACATAGAAATAAACTAATCTTAAAAACAATCATGGAACTCTCCCATTTAATAGTCAAATCCTCACAGTCTTCAATGAATATGAACCATCACTGCAGATCTTTCTTACACAACATCTTCAAAACAAATGAAACCATTTAATCCCTCATAAAATCGATTGAACTGAAGGAAATATCCACCTCCTCCAATGAAGCCTCAATATCCTAATCTAAAATGGACCCTCATACTTTTGTATAGTATTGTGTTAAAACTCTCTAGGTTTCTTTCTTCAAGAGTCTTCTTCTTCCACAAATCTATGGCGATCTACTGGGATATCCTCCTAAACATTTTCGGTGTAAACCTTTTGGCGATGGAGACATGGAGACATTCCGACAAAATTAAAAATATTAGGGAGTAAAAAAATGGAATATTAAATATTTAAGGAAATTAATTCCATCTTATTTCTAATTTTTTACCTAATTAAAATGCTGACATAAACAATCAAGATTCATAATCCTTACCTAGGTCTTTACCTTGTGAGAAACCTAACTTTTATTATCATGGTTAATAAACTTGAAGTCCCCAATATCATACCAAAGGGGTACCTAAATTTATATTTCCCCATAATAACCTAATATATTAGTTTAGAAATAATACATTGTTTGATTTTGTGAACCACACACATCACTGAGTTTAAAAAACAACAATATGCTATTAAAATATTTTTATTTAAATATGATCGTTATAATATATATGTTGGGTTAGTGAGTATAAAATGGAGTAAAAATGTTATGAAATAAAAGTAGGGAATTTTTATTTAATAATAATTTAACGATTAATTTCTATTAAAAAGGAACTCATTTAAAAAAAATTATATAAGCTTAAAAGTGATATTAAAAAAAACTGTTTTACATTTGTAAATAATTGTTTATTATAGTAACTTAAGTAAATCACTGTATATGATTGATTTTAATGAAATTTATGGTTTATATATTTAATAAAATAAATTAACATTCATGTGATTGTAGTTATTAGATAAATAATGAGTATAAATTCATTTTATACTTCAAAAATATATTTTATTAAAAAACGAGTTTCATTAAATTTTGTGCACATATATTATGGTTAATTTAAAACAATTTTTGAAATTTTATTTTATAAAAAATAATTAATTTTTTAAATAATCATTTCGAAACAATATTAAGATAATTCTTTAGTATTTTTCTAGAAAGGATGATTTTTTGGGTGAATAGTGAAAAATTATGATTTTTCATAAACTGTCATTTCTGGTCTTTTAATCAAAGAAACTTAAATATTCAGTTTTTTTGGTTTTATTTTAAAGTAAAATATGTTTATTTTTATTAAATACAATTCAAGTAATGATATGAGAATTAAAACTATACATTATTTTGTTATAAAATCATTTTTATGCATAAAATATGTATTTTTATAAAAGGACTCTTCGTTGAAATTTGTGAACTTATAATAAAAGTAATTTCCTTAACATATATAAATTTATGTTTTAAAAATGGATTTAATATTTATAATTTGTAGGTTTAAATTTATTTTTGATATTAATTTTATTTTTTTCACAATGAATAGAAATCGTGGTAAAAAAGTGTTATAATGATAAAGTATAAAATGAGTTAATTAAGGTTAAAACATTTTGATAAGGACACAAAATATAATTATTATTAGATAATAGGATTTTAAACCAAATCATACTAGATTTTAAAATATTGAAATTTTGTGCCACTTTCCTTTGATTATAAAATTTATATTTTTTAAGTTAAGAGTAATTAAAAAATGTCACCCTCTCCCACTTATTATGATATCATGATATGAATATAGAGAAAAATGATATATGGATTAACATTATAAAGAACCTAAACCTAGTATCCCAGATCCATTGGTTACTTTATTACATTATCACTAGATACAAAAATCACATCCTGAATGTTTGAATAATTTAGTAGTCTTAGAAAACTAGATATATACTAGAATTTTACATTACATTTAAAAACATAAAATACAATACTGTATTTTATTTATAACAAAAATATTAAATTTATAATATTCCTATATATAAATCATAATTAACTTTCTATTATCTTGGGTAATAGGAATCATAAGAAAGGGGTAAACTATGGTGTTCGGTAAGGGTATGCCTATAACAAATGCTAATATGACATGCATAATATACAAAGAATAAATTATGATCAAATAATTATATATAAATAATCAAGTGAGGTATACAATTATACATAGATATAATAACTATTAATATAATAAAATGTACATTAGTATGTTATTTTATATTGATGGAATAAATTTTTATATATATTTAAAACTTACCATTGTGTCCCTGTGCTAAGAAATATTACAAAAATAGGTAAGGCCTAAGCCAAATAACCAATCTAGTTTTTTCATGAGACTTACCAATGCATCAAGGTGCTTTATAATTATATTCTCACTCATTATTTAATAATTCCATTTCATTTATGACATGATAAACAACATAACTTAATCAACAAGTATGAAAAATAAATAATTTTCCGCATTAGAAGAACTAAAATATAGAATATCAATACATCCCACAGTCAAGATGACCATTAACTATAAAAATAAATTTGGAGGATATTATTATATGAGTATAACCACATTAAATCATAGTGTTCAAGGAAATATATTTACATAGAAATAATACTTTCAAAATCTCATTGGAATTTTTTTGAGGAAAGTAAACTTTTTAACATTGAAAACGTTTATTAATATAAAAACATTTCCCAAATATTAATGAAAAATTTTAATTTTAAAAGAAACTTTTAAAATTATAAATTAATCTTAAAATAAATGAGTGGTCATGAAGGTATGAAATTCCCCTCATGCTTTATAATTAAAAAAACATTGTTTTCACAATTTTGTAAAAAGGTAAAAAATTACCTATTTGGAAAACCATAAGAAGATTCCTTTTAATTTTTTTATAAAAATTAGAACTTGGTTAAAAATTCCTTTTTTAGATAATTTTATAATATTAAAAACTTAATTTCTATCATTTTATTGAAAATATGGTTATGTAAGAGAAAGATTCCTGACTTAGTGTAAAAACAAGGCCAACATTCCTTAAAAACATTACTTCAGTATCCTGAGTACATAAAGAGTGGAAAATTGAAGGAAAAATTTTAATTTATATAAATAAAAAAATATAAATAAAATATATTTTTCTTAAGATAGAAATATCAAATAATTCCTCCAATAGAGACTTAAACATAAATAATCCTTTATAATGATGAGATTGTGAAATAAACCATTGCCACACGAATGGATTCCAGAGCATATGTTTCAACCCCTTGTATAATAAATATAAATTTATTATAAATATATTCTAAATCCATAATCATATATATTATACCATATATGATTTTATTATAATATTTTATCACTCTTTTATTAAAAATTCTTTGGTTAAATCACTGTTTCAGGCAATAACAATTTCGTTTTTATATATGTTTTGGTTTGGTTGTTTTGGTCCTTTCATTTTGATTATGGTTCCATCATATCAATAATTTAATAATGATATAAACATAAAATATATTATATATATATATATTAATATTTAAAATATAGATACAGAAAAATGAATTCCACCATTCGTGGAGATGGTTGGCCTAACGTCGCATGAAGGCATTTTTTAATTTTCGATGGATAAAAAAGGTAAATAATAATTAAACATTATAGAATAATTATTATATCATATATATCATATATATATTTTAAATATAACTTTATTACCTTTCATTTAAATCAGAAATGGGAAACAAATCACATCGCTTTGTAGAGGTGGTAGTCTACATGTACACATGAGCGTCGTTATCAATTTTCATTTGATTGAAAAGAGGTTGGATTATGGTGGTTTCATTATTAAAATAAAAATTAATTAAATTTATTATTCTTAATTTATTATATTACTATTAATACTGTATATTTATAGGAGGTAAAAAGAAGATGTAAAAAAGAAAGTGTCCGATTAACGAAATTACCACTTCTTTGAAAGAACTCCTTTAGATATCCTCTTATGGACCCTAGGTTTGGTGTTTTGGGAAGAAAACAAATCTCTATAACATGTATATATATATGTTTATTAGAGAAAAAATAAGGTATTTATCGATATAGGTTGCTCAAATTGGTGTAAAGAAGAGAGGGAAGGGGTGTCCCTTTATATGGGAGGGAAAAGACACACTTGGAATTACTAAAAATATTAAAATATAACTAATTTATTATCAAGATAAATGTTTCAAAATGAAAATATATTCAAATATAAAATATTATATGGTTTAAATATCAGAAACCAATATAATTTAGGGAGTTTTAAGTGGTATTTTAAACCTCACCTATTAGTTTAACTATATAGTTAAGCTATTTTAACCAAACTCCAGTAACGACATTTTCAACCATAAAGGGTTAAAATTTTACTTATAATGTAAAATTTGGCCCATAAATGGAAAAAGGATTATATTTTATACAATATATTACCCCTATCCTTGTTTAATATGTTTATGATTTTTAAATAATTTATTAAAATATTATTTCCTAAAATATCATTAATGTCAATTTTGACACTATTTATTTAATTTTACTTATGAAATTTAAGGGAAAATATGTAATTATAATATAATTGATTAAAAAATAACTAATATGTTATATTAATATATAAAATTTTTGTAACACTAAAAATCACTCAAATTATATTCCTTTTAATAGTTTTAAAATTATTTATTTTATTTTTATATTATTTGATGAAATACTATTTTGACATTGTATAAGCATTTAATATAATTATATAATTACTAAAAATTACAAATAAGTTACCATCATGTTTTTTAATTATTCACTAAATAAAAATTTATATTCATTCAAAACATTATTTTATCCATATGTTAATACTTAAATGATATTTAAAAGTAAGAGAGTGAATTTTTTTATTTTTCTTTGATTTAAATATTATATAAGTCATTTTCCTGAAAAAGTGTCCCATAAAAAAATATAAATTAATTAATATACTATGGTGATAAGGGTATAATTACCATTATCAAATAATAATTAAGATGTAAAATTTGACCAACTCTTAGTTTTATCCCAGGTTAACCCGATTTTCCCTTTATTGATGTGATAAAGTTTTCCACAATTACTATTCATACTGTCTAAAAAAGGGGAATATTTACCAATTTTAGAACTACTGAATATATTTTATTATCCATTTTTAACAATTCAATCTCTATAATTAAAAAAACTTAAATTTAAAATAAGTGTTCAAAATGTGACAAAATCATTTTTTAGAAGAGTATAGTTTTTAAGTATAAAAATACATTTATTCTTACCCCATGACTATAAAAATATTAGATAAATCATAAAAAATTTGATTGAATATATAATATATTAATTATATTAAAATAATTCACCAATAGTGATTAATTTAAATTATTAATATAGAAACACATTGTGCGCATAGAAACAACTTTTCAGAAAAACCTTTCCTATACATGAATATGATTTTTCTTTTCACTTATAATCAATTTATGACCAATGAATTTATTTTATACATGTGTAAACCATATATATTTTTTATAATTATTTATTCATATTCTTAACCATCAATTTATTATCTATATTATAATTGTATACTATATTACGATTCATTTAGACTCAAAGTTACATGCATCACAAGCTAGTGAAGAAATTAAATTTATTTAAAAATAAATATATAATAAAATATTATGGTGTTATATTCTAACCCCCCTTAAATTTAATTTCACCCTCAAAATTAAATTACCCTAATAAAAAAACGAGTGTATATCTACCACATCACATCCTCAGGTTCCCACATTGTTTCTTCAAATTTATGATTCCTCTAGAGAACATTAACTAGATGAGTAGTCTTGTTCTGTATCACTTTATTTATATTATTCATGATTTATAATGGTTGTTATTTATAGTAAAGATAATGATTTAGTGGAATGATCTCTATGTTTATCACATGTGACTAATCAGTTATGTACTTACTTAGGAGAGATACTTAGAACAAATCATGCACTTGAGAGAGGTTCGGTAAATACACCCAACGATAAGCTTCCATACCTACTTGATCAGGAATCTCAAATGGGAAATTATAAATAGGTATTAAATTTCCCTCATTTATAAATATGATAATATTTTTCCATGTATAAAATCATAGAAACACCTTCTCACCAACTTAGAACTCCATATCTCACCGATGATTATCAATATTACATTTTTTTCAACACTAGGATACCTTGATGTTATATTGAATGGATCTGTAATTATATACCATTTAATTAGAAATATTAGTCCATAGTATCTTTATTTCTCCAACCTCACCCTAACATGTTAGTGTACTATACTTCCTACCATAGGGGGCTTCATAAGGAACCATATAAATTCTAGAGTGGAAGCTACTATTATAATAAAATTTTACCAGAGGAAGAAATTGATCCCAAACACCTTTTAAATCCATAAAAGAATATCTAAATATATCCTATAGGTCTTGAATGGTCTTCCAAAAATGACCATATACCTAAGGAAGATAAGATGTTTTAAAACAAAAACTCTTTATTATGAGTCTGCTGAAGACTTCACAAGAACATTGTGGTAAACCTTGGATCTTGATGAGATATATAAATGAATGTGGTACTCCATACATCCTTAAAAATTCTTTAATATATATTCTTGAAATGTGATAATGATAGAAATCTTCTTTGATAATAATGAATTATGATGAATTCATACTAAAATTGACAAAAACCCAAATAGAAATATGGGATTTTGACGTTTTATAGAGCCTAAAAAAACCCATAGTGATGTTTTCCCATTTCCATTCTGTTATGGGTAATGGTTGTAAAATTATATTAGATTTTAGTCTCTTATAATTAACTTTATAACACACTATAAACCAAGATACATACTTAGTAATATATCTATTCATGTTTTCCCACTAGAAATACTCTTATATATCTCTATATATCTTCTTACTTCAAGCATGAATGGGTAATTATGTATTATGATCCTCATATAATAGATCCATCTTCAAATATAGCATGGAAAAAACCAGATACGGTTCTAGAACCTTACTATTCATTCATAATCAAGGATAAACTCAAGAACATTTCTCACCTTATCATATAGCTCCACATATTTTATATGTTCCTATTTACTCTTCACATGGATAGATGGTTTAATAATCATTTAATTAAGATAATATTTCTCTCCTTCCTTCACGATTTCCACATTCATGATTTGAAAATACATAAATATGGGATCATTTGTGATTCACATCATAGATAATCTATAATGATCCTTTCAACTGAAAAAATCAATCACGATTTTCAATTTCTAAGGGTTTTAATGTGTTATGTAATCATAATCTTTAATCAACTCCAACCAAATTCTCTGGATCATATTGTAGCACCCCCATTTTCATGTAAGTAAACCTTTATTTATGTATTTTAATTATTAAAACTGTTTTGTAGAATTTTTTCTGGTTTTAGAAGATGTATGGAATGTTTTGATGATTTTATGGAGGTTCATGATTTGAAAATAGTTAGTAGAAACCATGAAACTCTTACATGAGATCATGAAAAGTGAATCAGATACTATCGGGTAGGCGCATAGTTTGGACAAACCATGTGGCCACCCAGTAGTAACTGTGAAAATTGTAATAGAAATAAAACACAGTTGGCACACAATTTTTATAACTATATGTTCCAACCATGTGAAGGGTGTTGGGTGGTAGTGGCTGGTGCACTCTTGATTCATGATTTACCTAACCATGCGACCCAACCACACAAAGTTAAAATTTAGATCCTAAAAAAGTATACATCACTTGGTTTTACCTCTAAAGAACCTTTTTACCCCATTTAAACCCCAAATATAATTTATTTCCTCCCAAAATCTAGGGAGACCTTCTCCTTCAATCCAGGAGTGATTCGTTAGAAAATATTGGTGGGTTGTAGGTAATATTTCTTGGTAAGTCTCCATTATTGGTGGTTTTACTTAGATATACTCTTGTTCCATTTCTTTAATTCACATATATAGTATATTGGGGATATATATATAATAGTTGATTCCAATCATGACGATATTTGGCTGTTTGGAAGTTAGGGAACAAGATCTGAGGTGGGTCTTTAGATATTCCACCATGTTTTGTTGAATAATTTATACTATTCTTCATTTTCTCCATAGTTTACATGGTAAGTGGATTCAATCTTAACTATTATTATTATAACAAGAATGCCTAATTTCAAATTTATATTTTTCTTGGAATTGATTGTGAATTATTTTTGAAATGCGTTTTAGAAACCTTCTTTGGTGAAGGTTTATGGAATTGTAAAAATTGGGTGTTTTTGGTTAAAAGTAAAATCGTTAACATGGTTTTAAAATTAAAATTTTAAAATGGTTGTTTGGTTTTGAAGCATGGAAATGTGCTTTCAATAAGAGGATAGTCTTATTGAAATGGTTTTGAAAAGATTGTATTGTTATGGATATTGGATTAAATGGATAACCGTGAGTTGAATGAGATGGATATTGGTCATGAAGTACCACCATCAAAGGGACATTTTATGGACATAAAGTTATATAATCAATGGAAACACCAAGATTGAGTGTATGTGTTTGTGGTTGTGTAAAATATAATGGATTATTACAAATTATTTTTGAGAAATGGATGATTCACTTGTTTTTTTTCTTTCCATGGAAATGGATTTGGTTGGTAAAACTATTTTGGTGTGAAATCTATTTTATTTATAAATAGATTGGATTTTGTATAAACTATTCTGAATTGTTTTATAAAAATTGTTTTATATTAATTTTATAACATTTTATATCCTAATGGATTTTTTATAGAATTCATTTGGGGAAAACCTACTAAGTTTCATTACTCACCCCTACTTGTGATTTTTGGTTTTTTTCCATTATTGTGTCTCAGGACATAGGTAAAGAGAAATTATTGCATTTAACTAGTGGTGCTTCTTGATAATTGGTATTTTATTGTGGGTTTGGAACTTGGGGCATGTTGGTATTTTCTATGTTTATGTCTTTTGAGTCTTTAAAATTTGGGGGTTAGTCTTCTACTTTGGAACTCTCATGTTGGTTATGATTTAGTTTTGTTTTATTGTTATAATTTGAGTTGTATAACTTTATATCATGCATCATTAAGTGGTTATTTGGTTATAGTATTATTGGTTGGGTTATTTTATTTTTCAATGGTAAAATTGTCCCCAAATTGTATTAAATCCCTTGGAATTTATTACTATCCTTTGGCATCTTGCGGATGTCGCCTAAGGTTAGTAGAAATTCCACCAAGACTCATGAAAATGAAGAGGGAAAGGATGTTATAAATAGTATCCATATTGGTCATCTAATGTATTTTTCTATAACAAATGGTATTAGTTTTGGTTGGTCCAAATCCTATGGGACAAGGGGTATCAGTTTGTTCGATCCTTTGTTAGTAGTTGTGTTGGTCTTGGAGTTGAAAATTCATTCTGGATTAGTCCTTGAGTTGGGATGGTAGAAAGAAGTAAGATTATTGGGGATTTAAATGTAGAGCCTAAAAAAACATAGCCAACCTATTTATGAGGAATTTAAATTTACTGGGGAGTTGAGTACATAAGTGTTTTAGAGAAACTTATAAGAGTTGTAATCTCACTATCATGGGTTTAGCCAATGAGAAGATCATGACATGAATTGACAGAAATGTCTTCTCTCTAGGATTGAATATTTCTTTTTTGAGTAATTATTTATGATTTGGTGAAAATGTGTTAATTTTTGAAAAATATGGGGATCATTTTCTAATTTGATATTCTGAAAAGGGAATGGATTTGGTATTTTGAAAACGGTGTGATTTTCAAAAGTATGGGGGGTTTTTTAAAAATGTGTTGAAAAAAAGAAGAGGTGGTTTCTAGAAATCATTTTTATGATAGTTGGGATGTGGTATATTTGAAATTGTTGATCCTTCAATTTCTATAGAATGATACTTTTGGCATTTTGTTTTGGTTATAGAAAATGTCACCAAGTAGGCATCATAGAAACCTACTGAAAGAGGTTGCTAAGAATATGGTTTCACCTGAACCACAGGTGAACACAAAACTACTTTAGAGTATTGTATTTGATTTTCAATCCATGGATAAAGGGAAAATGAATGGATGCACCATTGAAATTGGTTCATTCTATTCTATTCCATAAGTAGAATCTACCCATTTTTGAGGCGATCTAGGACAATAAAAAACCAATGTGTGGATGAATAGGCTGAATCAAATCACTAATTTTTTGGGCACACCATAAAAGATGAAAGTAAATTTAGAAAGGTATATGCTGAAAGATCTTTCAATCCAATGGTGAGATTTAGAAGTTTAGGATAAAATATTCATAGGTATTTCATTAGAGGATTTGGAAATTTTTTTTAATAAATAACTATTTTCTTTATACATTCAGGATTCCAATAATGATAGAATTTTTCAACTTAAAGTATGATAACCTCTTAGTGATTGAGTATGTCGATAAATATATTAACATATTCCTCTTTAAACTAGTTGTTTCTGCTGGTTCATCCTTGAAGACCCACATTTTTTATTCTGGGATAAGGCAAGAGATTCACTAAAATATTTCCATGCTTTATATAACATATTATATGAAGACTTTCAATAGATAAATATTGTAATAAAGAGAAATATCAAGATATATAGGTTTATGGAACATGTTGAAACCTATAGGAAATGGTTGGAATGAAAATAATTGGAATAAATAGAATATGTTCACCTATTTCCGAGGTAGTGGTATGACTTAGAATCAGATGAACAGAATGGTAAATCTTCCTCCAAAACCAAAGATAAAGCCTATATGTTTCCAATGTAGTTCCTTGGATCACATGAAGTTAGATTGTAATGTAATACCTTGAGCATGCCACAATTTCTACAATATGTGGAAGCTTCAACATTATCGTTGTAGTTATCCAAAGATGGGTGTTCGAGACATATCTTAGGTGGCACATATGTCATATGATTTTATGAGATGAGGGAAGAAGAATACCACTCATTTGCAGAATCAAGCTATCCATGGTGATTCCAAGAATACCATGACACCTCAGCGAGGTCACTATCCATAGGGAGATTAAGAACTAAGTGAAATGTGTAAATAGTTATATGGAACTAATAAAAGAACTGTGCATGATCAATATGGACCATCTATAGTGACAGTTATGATTCATTTAAATTCTAACCTTATGTAAGATTTTTTTATATAGGTTCATACCATTCATTTATTGATTATTGTTCTATTTATTTTCTGGGGTTTCATGTTTAGATGATGCCATCTTTTTTGAAAAATCAAACTAATATTGGTCAATGATAATGTCGAGCCTTTATGAGTGACACATGTTCTATAACAATTGATTGAGTTGAGTTGATATGTGAATGATCTATGCTTGATATGGGGGTCTATGACATAATCTTGGGTATGTGTTGGTTCACATTGTTCAATGATCACATCGATTATTATACTTGATGTGTTAGTTTTATGACCGAGGATGGAGTCCAACATCACATTAGAGGAGAAAGGAATATAAAGGTAGGTGAAATAGGCTTGTTGTAACTAGAATTTGGATTGATCTCATACTAGTTGATAGTGTTGAATTTTTAGTCGATGGAAGATATCGAGAATACCTACTTTCTAGTGGGTTTTTATTAGTTTTTGGATGTTATACCCAAAAATTTCATAGGGTTTCCACCCAAAAGAGAAGGAGAGTTTATGATTGATCTCCTTCTAGAGACCATTACTATTTCCCTTCCATCTTATCATATGGAACCAATAGAACTATGGGAATTGGATTTCCAGTTTGAAGAGTTAGAGAGAAATAGGTTCATTCAGCCTATTACATCTCTATGGGCAGCACCGATCTTGTTTTTCAAAAAGGCAGATGGAACTCTTCAGTTGTGTATAGATTATCGTAAGCTTAGAGAAGTTATAATAAAGAATCGATATCTACTTCCATGAATTGATGATCTATTTAACTGATTTAGGGGATATCAATGGTTCTCTAAAATGGAATTACAATCAAGATATCCCCAATTATAGGTTCTAAATGAGGATATTCTTGAGATATCTTTCAGGAGTAGACATAACCAGTAAAAGTACATTGTTATGCATTTTTGTCTTAAAAATGAACCAATATTCTTTAGGGCATTGATGAATCATATATTTTAGAGATATTTAGATTCTTTTATGGTGGTATTTGCGGATGACTATTGGTGAATTCAAGGACAAGAGTTGAGCATGAGTAACACTTGGCGATATTGTTGGGAATTTTGAGGGATCATCATCTATATTCCAAATTATAAAAGTGTGATTTTTAGATTAAATGGGTATGTTTACATAGCCAATTTATTTTCAAAAGAGGTGTTTCTATGGATCCATAAAATATATAAGTTATTTCACTCGGAAACCACTAAAAAATATAATTGAGAAAGACATTTTCCTTGGAGTATCTAGTTATTATCGATGTTTTGTTTGTGATTTCTCATGAATAGATTCACCAATGAAAGATTTCATAAGAAAAAATGTTTCTTTTCAATAGAATAATGAATTTCAAAAGACATTTTAAGGGCTTAAAGTTCACCTTACATAAGCACCAACCTTGATATTACTAGAATTAGGACAAGGGTACTTGGGGTATTAAGATGCTTCAGGATCTGGATTGGGATGTGTTCTCATGAATGGAGATCATTTTGTGTCTTATGGATCATAAAAGTTATGGTTTAATGAGAAAAAATACCCATAAAATTATTTGGAGTTGTCTGTTTTTGTCCATAATTTGAGGACTTGGTGTCATTGCCACTTTGGTGAGAAATTTAAAGTGTTTATGGATCATAATATCTTGAAACACATTTTATCAGAAATGGATTGGAATCCAAGATAATGAATATGGATGGTATATCTCAAAATATTAATTGTTGACTTGATGTATACAAAGGGTAAATGAAATTCAGTGGAAGATTCATTAAGTATAAATTTATATGGTTATTTGGGAAAAGAGGCTTCATATCAGTAGTAGTTGATGTTGGGAATAGACCAACTTGGATTGTAAAGATTGAGGTAGTGAAGTGGTTTTATTTCCAGTTAATTTGGTTCCTAATTTGGTTGAAAGTTCTAAAGTGGCACAAAAATATAATTTATAATGTTTTTCTATGAGGTCCAGACTAAATGGTGGGGAGAACATTGAGGGATGAAGGCTCGATAAGAGTTCATTTTTTGGTTTTGAAATTAGATGGGCATAATTATGGCTTGTCAGGAACAACTTCTTTATGTTTACCACCATTCAAAATGAGTTTTTCATCTTGGAATATAGATAATATATAAGATGTTGAATGTATAGTTTTGGTGGGAAACTGGTGAGTCGCTCACCGAAGGTATGTTATCGGTGTCCCAAATTGATATTACCCACTCTTAAACTTAGTATAGTGCAAGTGCGTGGTCGATACATAGGGAACATGGTAAGTGCCTGAATTCAATTGAGTTTAGAATTAATTCAGTGAGTTATGCTGAATTTAGAGTGGATTTTCTTGTTTGGGATTATTGAAGCTGTTTCGTTTACTTGAAATAATATTTTACAATTTATGAGAAAACACCAAGTGAATTTTTGATGTATTTAGTAGGAAGATGAGCATGTTGGGGATACAGTGATTATAGAGATTTAATGTGGACTTATTATATGGTTGTGATGTTCATGATAATTCAACATTCTGGATCTTATTAATGACAATATTCCCTTGGTCCGGTTGATTTTGTCTTGGAATTGAATAAATTTGACTCCTTGGATCGGTAGTCAGTGTTTCACAATTCTTACTTTTAGTTTAGTCCATTTTTGAATCGATGAATCCTTTCAATGATCATGGAAGCATTCACTGTTATTCTTCATTGAAGTCCCTAAGAATTCTACCCTTGGTCTGGATTAGATTTCGCAGTGGTAATCAGCAGTGGTCAAAGAAGAATGATAAGAATTTAAAAGAACAAACACAACCATATAAATCAATCCAAAATACAAAAACTCTTCACCATCCACATCCCCAACACAATGGGGGTTTAGTTACACATAAAGGAAATAATGAAAACAACACCGTCTATACCTGACGTGATCATTGGATAAGCTTCAAGCAGAGGTGGATGATGGTGGAATGGTAGAGTAATGGCATAACAGTGGCTCCAGAATATGGAAGCAGAAGTTCCCCTCTCTTCAAGTGTTCTCCCTCTCTCGGTCTGAATTACAAGGCCATTATTTAAAGAAAACTTAAGTACATTAAGTGTATGAAAGTACAAGCTGTGTAGTTTTGTCAACTCTCTTTTGCCTCAGTTTTTCTTTGGTAGGTGGCCAGCCACGCCCTCTTTGACTCACACAACATTGGCGTCAGGTTGGTGGAAAGTACACAACGTGTAGTGCCGGAACACACGACATGTAGTCCCTTATAAAGCGCCACCAACCACATCTAGAAGCTGATAAATGGCATTTATTAGTAATCCACATGGCGTGTAGTCTCTGGTTGGTGACTTTGGCGTGTACTCCCCCTTTTCATCCATATCCCTGTCTAAATGTACACTGTGTGTAGAAAGGTACACGTCGCGTCGTTGGAAAATTTTCAAAAGCTTCTCTTGATTTTTGTGTTTTGGTCATAAATCTCATGAAAATAAATAGAATCACAAAAATCAAAGAATATGTTCATGAAACAACAGATATTTGGTGAAAACATGTTTTTATTTTCAATAATATATATGAAAATGTATACACAAATCAGGTGCATCAAAATCCCCCACACTTAGTCATTTTCTTTCCCTCAAGGAAAATCTCAACATCTAATTAAAAGAGTCTATACTTTTAAAATGAATGCATTCAATTAATCAAAAGTATAAATGATAGAGTTACTAAGGAAAATTCTAAATGGCACAAACAAATTCAATTCATAAGATATTTGAATCATGCCTCATATATAATTCAATTAACTAATTACATCCTCTTTTAACATTTTTTCCAACCTTTCAAAAAAATAAACATTTCACTTGATTATCTACCTCACCAGTTAAAATCACACTCAACATTCAAGATATTTCTACTGAATGTTATGCTCAATATAAGGTATATACACTATCCATAGGTTTGCAAGATTTATTGTTCTTTACTTCAGAAAATTGAATTACAAAAATCATGAGGGATTTTTCAAAAAGGTGAAGATGTCTCTATGGATAAGGGTTGGTAGATTAAGATGTGAAAAATAAATTCTTAGGATTGAAAAAGGAATGATAATTTCTTTAAACAACATTGCATTATATTCAATGTAAAGCTCAATGAAAATATATCCTCTATAAGATCAGTAAAATGACTTTGTTATCACCATCATCTCCCTTAGTCAAGTAGGGTTCCTAAATTAAATGAGCATAAGGTCCCCTTGTCTTTTTCATTTTGTTTTGTTTTTTTTTTGTTTTTTTAAAAGAATGAACAATTACAAGTGAAACACTTATGTTTGGAACCCTTTATGACCCAAATGATCAAGAGGCACTCCCCCACTCTTAATTTCAGGACTGTGCACAAAAATGTACCATGTACTGACAACTCTCTCTTTAAATCTCAAATGAATAATCATGAAAAGTTTTAAGAAGAAATAGGGTAGGAAGATAAATAAGCTTGTAATGTGGCTTTCTATCAAGGTTTTTCATGGCTTCTATGGCCTTTACAAAGAACAAATGTATGGTAGGTCTAAAGATAAAGGGGTTGAAAGAATTTAATGCCTCAATCACTTTAATGTAATTCCAAAATTCTTTGTGTTTCAAAAAGAAAAATTGAAAAGTATGGTAGTTATGTATATCCTAAAAATCTCTCAAGAAAAAGGGTATTAGAAAGAAATATGATTAATGGTTTAGAATACCTCTCAGGAGTGGGAAAGATAAATAAAGGGAAAATCATGCCATGACATGCATAAAAATGATTATCCTAATCAATGTAATTAGCCAAGGATTAAAGTTGAAATTTAAACTATATCAGAAGTCATTTAAAAACATATAAGAATCAAAATAAGCATGAAAACCTCAAAAAGTTCCTAATGACAACTTTTATCATTTATAAATATGATTATACAAAATTGATTCACATTTGCAAATATATAATCTAATAATGATGTCTCCTAGATTAGTTCAAGGGAAAAGACTAAGGTAAAATAGAGAGAGGCTCCCCCAAACATAATACCACACATGGTCCACCAAGTGCAATACAAAGGTAAAGGGTGGGATAAGGGAAAAAATGGAAAAAAGACAAGGGAAAGTAGTGGGAGAAGTAAACATAAAGATATAGACAACAGAAAAGGAATGAAATACTCCCCTCATGAAAAATGATGCCCAAGTTGCTTCATGATACTTGTGACTATCGATGAAAAAGAAGACTACAAGAATGCACAATATCACCGCACAGAAAAAGGAAAAAAAGAGATATATAAGAAAAATAGAACGGTTACTACCATACCATCACCTTAGGGGACGACACTTCTGATACAGGTGGGTCAGCAGCAGCGACCGTAGTAGGGGAAGAGCTAGGGTCCATGGCCTGTGGGAGGCTCACTACTGCAGGAACATCTGAAACAGCGAGCTCGGCAAGAGGCGATGGACCAGCACCTATAGTGAAAATGAGAATGGAGTCCGTGGTCAAGGCAGCGTTAGCAGGCGGGATGGGAGAAGCTGTAAGCATGAAGGAGGAAGCAGCCGGTATAGGAACATAAAGCTGAAGATGCTGTAGGATCATCTCCATCATCTACTCAAGACGGAGCTGGCGCTGAAGGATAACAGTCTGCTGCTGCTCCATGAAAGTCAAGAGAAGGGTGATCTCGGTTAGGAAGAGGGTGAGGGGTGGGTCAGCCGAGGGTGCAGAGGGGGAAGGAGCATGGGAAGGTCCAAGAGGGGGAATGGTAGTGGAAGAAGGAACAAGGGATGTGGTGGGAAGGGGTGGGGAAGGAGGTGCAGGGGAATCTGTGGGGGAAAGAGGGTCGGTAACAAGTGGGGGCTGGGCATGGGCAATGACGTAGGTGCCCCTACTTCCGGACTAATCCCATGCGAATAATCATGATAAAGTATATCCACTGAGGGGTACCCAGGAGATCATGTGGAGAAGAAGGCTCAAAGATTCCAAGGTTGGTGGAAAGGCAAGTTTCATAAAAGCCACCGTTCAGGTTTCCCAGACGGCCTATGAACATGGCATGGAAATACAAGGCTGCCAGGTAAAGAAGGTCTGGGTAGGCCTGCGTGATAACATAGGTAAGGAGCTCCATGTCACGAGCAATCACGACCCCCATATCCTCATGACGGAGAAAAAGAATGGCGCTAAAGCACCGGTGAGTGAAGCGAATGAGAGGGCCAAGGATGAGGGTTCTCTTCTGGGAGGTGGGGGCGTAGGGGTGGTCAGGCCCGGAAATATCCCACCATGCATCCATGAGGGCCGGGTGCTTAGGGTGGAGCAAGGTGGAGACTCAGGGTGGGGTGACTAGATGGTGGTAGAACCCATGCCCTCAGCCAAAGCTAGGTAGAGAAAGGGAAAAATGGCAGCCGCCTAGCCGAAATCTAACTGCCAGGATGGTATCGCTCGGTGTCTCCCAGTACTCGGGTCCATCGAACTCGAACGATGAAGAAAAATCCAAAAAAAATCTCTATAGATAAGAGTGATGACCTAAAATATATACAGTAGGGATGTGTGGCCGATGAGCTCCTCCAAATCCGCCCAAATGCCCAGCTACTGAGGCATGACAGGGTCTAGATAGCGACTTCTCAAGGGGAGTGGGCGGCGAGAGAAACGTCGTACTCTGTCGTGTGCCAAGTCGATAGATGGGAAACACATACACAGGTAGGGGATACCCACAGGAGCCAGTCCAGGTGATGCTGTAGTAGGGGTGGGCTCCGGTGGTGGATTGACTGTAGTAGGTGAAGGCTCGGTGGAGGAAGCGGTCGATGTGGGGCCAGTTTCTGATTAGGATGGTGCATGGAGAGTGCTAGCGGATGTAGCAGCAATGGTGGTGCTCTAAAGCTCTGTGCTGTAAGGTAAAGGTACACCTATGCTAGGCCCGGCCTCTACTGGGGCAGTGGGTGGGGGAAGAATGGCCAATGAAGGGAGCTCATAGACCGGAGCGTCTGAGTCTGGCTGCATCAGAGGTCGGAGTTTAATCCACCGAAAAATTGGCCTCTCACCCTCAATGGAAGAGGCCGACCACTTCCCCCACGAAGGATCATGATCTGCAATAACCTGATAAAGAAAGGAAAAGAAAACAAAAGAAAATAGAAGGAAAAGAAAAGAAGAAGAATAAAAGGGAAAAATGTGAGAAAAATAAGAAAAAAAAGTACACAGTGTTTACATATAGAGTACATGGTGTGTAGTGGTAGTGGGAAGCAACCCGTGTATTCGAGAAAGACACACCTAGTCGGTGAGTCACTATCTAGGGAAGGGTACATGGTGTGTATGTACATTACATGCCGTGTATAAGAATATGTGGTCTTGGATATGCGGGAACTACAAATGGATTGGGCCATATAATACACTACACAACGTGTACCGAAGATACACATCGTTTAGGGGATCATGGGATGTGTGGGCATGAAAAAGGGAAGACGCAGGCACGACTTTGGATTGTACACAGTGTGTACTAAACATACACACCGCCTAGTTTCAAATTTTGAATTTTTTAGTGTGTGGCGATGTACACGAGTACACGGCGTGTGTTCTTCATGTGTTCTCGTGTACTGTTGGAAGCCGAACAGACGATAAATCGAAAACACCCTAAATCCTAAAAAAACTAAGAAATAAAGAGGGAAGAACGGTGTACCTTACACGACGAGTGAAATGAGGAAGAAATCACACCTTAAAATGAGGTAAAGTAGTGTATTTGGAAGAGGTGGGACGTTCAGCTTCTGGAGGAAGAGAACGACAGGGGGGTGTGCGACACGGACAATGGCCGCATAGGGAGTCCGGTATTTATAGCCGGACTACACGGCGTGTACTTTATTAGACACTCTGTGTATATTTTTTTTTATTTTTTATATTTATATTTTTTTAAAAAAAACAAAAAAAAATATATATATAATTATTATAGTAAAATTTATAATAATTATTATTAATAACTGAAATAAAAATAGAAATATATAGATATATACATATTTTATTAAAAATAAAACTATACATGACGTGTATCGGGAAATATACGCCGTGTTTTTTAAAACTAGAAAAAGAGAAGTACAACATTTGGTCGGGTGCTTGGGGCGAGGTTCGAACCAGAAATTAGCCATTCTGAATAGAAGCCCTCATCAACTGGAGCGAATGTTGTACTGCTACCCATATTTTTTATTTATATACAATTATGTTATACGTCCAATACTACACGAAAAGAAGAAAATTCACGGCATGTGGTTTTTAATTATATTAGAAGGGGATGAAGTATGGAGATTAGCCGAGTTTGATCCCGGGTCTTTTGGATCCAGGGCCAAGAATTTTCCAATCTTCTAACATCATCCGCATGAATTTATTTTATAAGAAAATGTTTTTAATTTAGAAAGGAAAAATATGGTACACATGACTTATATCGAAAGACACGCCATGTGGTTTTATTAAAAGGGTAAATGATGGAAATGGGGTGGTTTCCAGGATTCAAACCTGGATCTTTTGGAATAGGGATGCGATTGTGGCCAACTGATCCATCCCCACTATGGGTTTTATTATAAACAAATATATATATGAAATTTACTACACACGCCGTGTAAGAAAAGGAGGAACCCCATGCCGAAGGTAGGCCGAGAGGATTCAAATCGGGGATGGCTCAGATAAACTCCAATGAACTTACCAACGACACCGGCATCATCCCTATTTATTTATTTAGTTACACTATAGATTTATACTATTTAAGATTAAAAACTAAAAAGATAAGTACACACCGTGTATATAAGTGGGAATCGACATGTAACCTCTGGGTTGCCTCCCAAGAAGAGCCTTTGTTTTAGGTCATTGGATTGAACGACTTACCTTTTCTTACCTGAGAGAGGTGGTGGAGAATGTTCCCAATCTATATTCCATGTTATGGTAAATCTTCAGTCATTGGCCATTCACCATGAACGGTTGACCATCCTCTTTAGCAATGTCCACTGATCCGTGGGGGAATACCCGTATGACATAGAATGGTCCTGACCACCTTGACTTGAGTTTTCCTTGGAATAGAGGTAGATGAGAGTTGAAGAGGAGTACCTGATCACCAGGTTGAATTTTTTTTCTAGAAATCATCCAGTCGTTGATGGATTTTTTCCTCTCATTGTACAATTTATCTTTCTCATACGCCTCCCTTCTGATTTCATCTAGTTCTGATAGTTGGAACTGCTGCCTCTCTCCACCGGATTTTAGATCAAAATTGAGGGCCTTGATGTCTAAATATGCTTTGTGTTCTAGTTCCACTGGTAGGTGGCATGGTTTTCTATAGACAAGGCGGAATCGTGAAATCCCTAGTGCTGTCTTGGAGGCAGTGCGATAGGCACACAAAGCGTCGTCAAGATTTTTGGACCAATACTTCCATGAGGTATTCACTGTTTTCTCCAAAATTTGTTTGAGATCATGGTTGGAGAGCTCCACCTGTCCAATTGATTGGGGATGGTATGGTGTAACAATTTGATTCTTCACCCCATATTTCAACAACACTCCCTTCCTTAACGCATTGTCAAAGTGAGTCCCTCTGTCGCTGATCAGCACACAAGGAACACCAAACCTGCTGAAAATGTGTTTCTTGAGAAAGGTCACATCTACCTTTGCTATGTCTTGGGCCATTGCAGTGGATTCCACCCATTTGGAGACATAATCTTCGTAGAAGAGGATGAAGGTATTTCTGAAAGAAGAGGGAAATAGTCCCATGATGTTGATGCCCCAGACATCAAAGATCTCGACCTGTAAGATGGGGTGTTGGGGCATCTCGTCTCTATGTCCCATATTACCTGTACGATGGCAAGGATCACAATGGGAAATGAAGGCTCGGGCATCTTTAGGAATGGTGGTCCAGAAAAACCTAGATTGTAGAATCTTCTCTATGGTACGATCCGGACCATGATGTCCTCCAATGGGTGAGGCATGAAAAAATTCCAGGACCCCTTGGAACTCCATCTTTGGGATGCACCATCGGATCACCCCATCTCCACAGGATCAGAATTGGAGTGGGTCTTCCCAGAAGTATCGCTTAACATCAAAGAGGAATCTTTTCTTTTACTGGGAGGAGAGGTCGGGATGGATGACACCTGTAACTAAATAGTTAGAAATATCAGCAAACCAGGGCCTAGGGGACTCAAAATTGGAAAGAGATGCCCATCAGGAAAATCCTCCCTTATCTCTCGATCCTCTTCCTTCTCCAAGTGTGGCAGCTCCAGACGGGATAGATGATCAGCGACCATGTTCTCACTCCCCTTTTTATCTCGGATCTCTAAATCCAATTCTTGTAAGAGCAGGACCCATTAAATCAATCGGGGCTTTGCATCCTTCTTATTTAACAGGTACTTAAGTGCTGCATGGTTAGTATAAACAATAACTTTAGACAACACAAGGTAAGAATGAAACCTGTCGAAGGAAAATACTACTGACACCATATCTTTCTCTATAGTTGTATAGTTCAGTTGGGCCTCATTGAGTGTTCTGCTAGCACAGTAGATGGGTTGGAAAATTCTATCAAGCCCCTGACCCAGGACTACTCCCACTACATAGTCGCTGGCATCACACATGACATCCTACCACATCTTCTAGTTGGGAGCAACCATGGATGGAGCTTCCACCAGGAAATGCTTTATATGCTCAAAAGTTTAGTTTCATGCCTCAGTAAATTCAAAAATGGCATCCTTAGTCAGGAGATTGGTGAGGGGCTGGGCTATCTTCAAGAAATCGTGGAAAAACTGCCTATAAATACCCGCAAGGCCTAGGAAGATGTGGATGGATCGAACATAAGTTGGAATGAGAAGTCATGAAATGAATTCTATTTTCTCCATATCTACCTCTATCCTCTTTTATGAAATTCTGTGGCCAAGAACTATGAAACTTTGCACCATAAAATGACACTTTTCTCAGTTCAAAACATGGTTAGTGTTTTCAAATAGCACCAGTACTAGCTCCAGGTTCCACAAACAGGTGGTGAATGACTTTCCGTAAATAGATAAAGCATCCATGAAGACCTCCAGGATTTGTTCCTCCATGTCGTGAAAAATAGCGAGCATGCATCACTGGAATGTGGGAGGATCGTTGCACATACCAAAAGACATCCTGCGGTAGGTAAATGTTCTGTATGGGCAAGTGAAAGTGCTCTTCTCATGATCTTCTAGGAAAATGGAGATCTGATTATAGAAAAAGTATCCATCAAGGAAGTAGTAATTTTCATGACCTGCTAGCCTTTCTAGCATCTAATCCATAAAGGGTAGGGGAAAATGATCTTTCCTTGTGGAGTAATTCAGCTTCCTATAATCTACGCAGACTCTCCAGCCTGTGACTGTGCGAGTAGGGATGAGCTCATTCTTGTCATTTTATAACACAGTGATGCCTACCTTCTTAGGGACCACTTTCAGGGGACTTACCCACAGACTATCTGATATAGGGTAAATGATTCCTTCATCTAAAATCTTGATTACCTCCTTCTTTATGACTTCCTTCATGGGAGGGTTCAGACGCCGCTGGGGTTATCTAGATGGATTTGCTACATCTTCGAGTAGCACCTTTTTAGTGTAAATGGTAGGGCTGATACCCTTCAAATCTGCAACTGTCCATCCAATTTCATGCTTTCTACACTTCAAAACATGAAGAGGTGTGTCTTCCTATTCCTGTGATAGTGTTTCACTAAGTATAATGGGAAAAGTATGATGATCTCCCAAATAACTGTACTTTAAGGAAGGTGGGAGAGGCTTCAGCTCTAGTTCATGTGCCTTGAGAACTAAAGGAACTAGTGGTTGTACTTCTTCCATCTCTAGGATGTCAGGAATGACAACTTGTTGCCAGTAGTGTCCGCCCTGGCCTTCAATGAATTTTAGGTCCTCTAGTGCTTCATTAGTGGGGATGTACGGAAAAATAATATCATATGAAATGGATGAACATACCAGATCATTTTTTTTTCTACTAATTTGTTCATCCGTGGTAGTCACTGCCTAGCAGTCCTCATGTTCGGGTGACGATGTTTGTTTGACGGCGTTTAGAACATTGTAAGAGACTCTTTCATCCCCTACCCAGAAAATCAACTCCCCCTGGTGCACGTTGATCAAGAATTTCCCTGTGGCCATGAAAGGTCTTCCCTATATAATAGGTTCCTCCTTATCCTCCTCCATATCCAGGATAATAAAATTTGTAGGGAGGATCAACCTTCCCACCTTCACTAGGACATCCTCCTGTATCCCTTTTGGATATTTAATGGATCTGTCAGCAAGTTCAAGGGAGAAACGGGTAGGCTTTAGATCATGGATTCTGAGCTATTATAAAACTATGAATGGAATGGGGTTGACACTAGCCCCTAAGTCTCATAGAGCTTTTCCAAATTCACAGGGTCCAATTGTGTCAGGGCCTCTTCAAATGGGATATTGATGTGTAACATTCTGAACACCTCCATGAATTTTCAAAACTGGTGATACAGCTTCCTTGGCTTCGTTCTCTCTGGAAAAGGTAATGTAGGCTCGAATGGTTTGTCTACCTCATTATCTTTTCTTGGTGGAGCCTCCGGAGATGGATTTTCAGATGAATAGGGGTCTAAAACCATACCTTTGTTGTCAACAAGGAGTATAGGTGTAGTTGATTGTGCTGGTTCCTTATGTTGTAGAATCTTTCCACTTCGTAGTGTTATAGCTTGGGACTCCTCGCTCAGGTTCTTCTTGGTGTTTCCTGGTAGTGTACCAGGCTGGCTCCCTGAGATATGGTTTGATAATTGGCCAATTTGGTTCTTGAGGACTCGAATAGAATCCTCCTAGTTCTAAAATATGGTCTCAGTAGTTAATAGGAATTTTGTCATAAGATCCTCTAACCTTGAGGTATTCTCTTGTTGAGGTGGCTGTTGAGCTGGTGGAGGTGGTTATTGCCTTGGATGCTATGGGCAAGGGTTTTGATACCCTTTTTGATGGTAGAATACCTGTTGGTTCTATTGTTTCCTTGGGTATGGGTTCTGATATTGTGACTAACTATAGTCGGGTGGTCGCTGGGGTGGAGGATTCTGATGCTGTTGTCCCCAGCCTGTGTTCTGATTATCTCACCACGTCGGGTTCTGGTACTATAGATACTGGTTCGACCATTTTTTTTGAGAAACATAGATCTCCTCGCTTATCAAAGGGTCGAATGAAGGTCCTGTGCATTCTCCTAGGATGTGGTTGTTACCACAGTCACCACATGCTGGATGGTTCATCCCATTGACTTGAGATGCTCCCTTGAGATTCAATGCGTTGATCTTTTTGGATACTGCATCCAACTGGGCATCAAACATGGTAGTAAAATCAATAATATGCATACCTCATTTTGGGTACCCCTCTCAGAATTCCATTGGAAGCTTTTGACAGATATATCTTCTAGCAGTTTGAAAAGTTCTTTGGGGGATTTTCTCATTACCGTACCTCCAGTAGTTGCATCCACCACGGACTTTGTATTCATTGTTAGTCCTCTGTATAAGGTTTGGACGTGCATCTAGAGTGGAAGTCCATGGTGTGGGCATTTACTTAACATATCCTAGAAATGTTCCCAAGATTTGTAAAACGACTCTGAGTCATGCTGCTGGAAGTTGTGGATCTCATTCCGTAAGGTTACTGTCTTCAAAGGTCAAAAATATTTGGACAGAAATGACTAGGCTAGCTCCTCCCAAGTGAGGATGGATCTTGGTGGCAACCCTCTGATCCAGTATTTCGCCTTGTCCCATAGAGAGAAAGGGAATAGGTGAAGATAGATGGCGTCCTCATACATGCCATGGTAACTGAATGTATTTCATATCTCCAAAAAAATTGGAGAGATGGGCGTTCGGGTCTTCACTGGGCAAGACGCCGAATTGAACAATGTTCTGGATTAGCTGCATGATAGCAGGCTTGATCTCGAAGTGTAGGCCTTGTACTGGAGGATGAAAGATGCTTGTATCAGCTCCGTGGATCGATGGCAAGCCGTAATCCATAAGAGTGCATCGTGGAGGCAACTGCTAAGGGGGTGGATGTTGCATGTACTGTTGCTTCTGAGGGGAGAAATATGGCCTTTAGAAGATCTGCTGCAGTTGTTGAAGATGGCTGTACTCTGGAGGAGTTTGCTGTGGTGGCCCTTGGTAGTTCCTTGGGACGAATTCCATAAAGCCTCCAGGTTCCTGCTCTGGCATACAAACAGCGGGAGTCAACTGGTCCTGGTACGGATGTTCAGCCACATCATCAATGGCTGGTTCTCCCACCTCCTTGTTTTCCATTGTTTTTGGATTCTTGTTGTGGGTTTCCACTAGTGCACATCGATGACAAAGCAATGTCCGTTCAATTTCCAGGTCAAGCAGAAAAAGATTCGATTACTCGGCAGTCCTGGACTAGGTGAGGCATCTGTTCATGCACCTGTGATCAGGTACAAACACCAAAACAGAAACCAGGCATAAAATGGAAAATAAAAGATAAATAGAAATGGGATTAGGAAATAATTTTTTGGGAATTTTTAATTTTTATTTACACTTAATTAATTACTATCGTAACTAAATTTTAGCACTTTAACCGTCAGTTCCTCGTCCACGACGCCAAAATTTGGTGAGTCGTTTTACCGAAGGTATGTTATCGGTGTCCCAAATTGATATTACCCACTATTAAACTTAGTATAGTGCAAGTGTGGGGTCGATCCACATGGAACATGGTAAGTGTGTGAATTCAATTGAGTTTAGAATTAATTCAGTGAGTTACACTGAATTTAGAGTGGATTTTCTTGTTTGGTAATATTGAATCTGTTTCATTTACTTGAAATAATATTTAAAAATTTAAGAGTAATCAAAAAGTGAATTTTTGATGTATTTAGAAGGAAGAAGCATGTGTTGGGGCTATGGTGATTATGGAGATTTATTTCGGATTTCATATATGGTTGTGTTGTTCCTGATAATTCAACATTCTGGATCTTATTAATGACAAGATTCCCTTGGTCTAGTTGATTTTGTCTTGGAATTGAATAAATTTGACTCCTTCGACCATTAGTTAGTGTTTCACGATTCTTACTTTTAGTTGAGTATATTTTTGAATCTATGAATCCTTTCAATGATCATGAAAGAATTCACTTTGATTCTTCTTTGAAGTCCCTAAGAATTCTGCCCTTGGTCTGGATCAGATTTCTCCGTGGTAATCAGCAGTGGTCAAAGAAGAATGAGAAGAATTTAAAAGAACAAACACAACCATATAAATAAATCCAGCATACAAAAACACTTCATCATCCACAACCCCAACACAATGGGTGTTTTGTTACACATAAAGGGCATAATGAAAACAACACCTTCGCTACCTGACGTGATCATTGGATATACTGTAACATCCCAGGTAAATAAAGAATAAAGAATTTTCATATTTATTAATATTTAAGAATTAAATATTAATTTTATTTTAAAGGGGTTTCTATGTTCGATAGCGTACCCGATACGCAACGATGAGTTTCTTTGAAACTTACGTAGCACACTAGTAATAAAATAATATTATTTTAAATGTTAGTTAACAAGTAGCCGTTGTACTAGCGGGAATGGATAGAAATAACTAAAATATGATTAGATATGTTTTTAAATGTTTATACATTTACCCAATAAAAGATAAAGGCTTAAAATACGGAAAGAGTTCAATTTTAGGGCATATATACTCCAATTTTCACTAAAGGTTCACCTATCACCTTTTGACGGCGAACCGTCATTAAATGTAGTTTTGATCGATCTTATAAATTCTATTGGACCAAATATAACTCTTCTTTAGAATCGGGACATCAAAATTTACTTTGTGTAAATTTTTGGTACCTTTCTGATAAAGTTCATTTTTTTATGAATAGTGTAAAATGTTGTATTTTAATTCAAAACCTATTTTTAATCTAACTTATTTATATGATTAGATTATTATTTTAATTGGTTTTAAAGTGAAATTAGAAAATATTTTTACCAGTTAATCCAATGGTGGTCATTGGAATCAATTTCACTTTGAAATTGGACTTAAACTGTTGTCAATCTTTTGATACTTATTATTTCACAAAAACACGCTATTTGTCATGACAGCGGGAATTAATTATTAAATTAATTAATTTGACTTATATTTTTTTAATTTTGTAAAATGGACTTCATTTTTGAATTAGGAATATCAAATATAGCTTAGGGTAAATTTTTGGTAATTTTCTGAAAAACTTCAATTTTTGATGAATAGTGAAACCACTAAGTGGTAATCAAGAAAAATGATTTTTCAGTTAAATGAATGTTTACCACTAATGTGTATAGAATTTTGAAAATCCGACATACATGGTTGTCATTAAGAAGTAAAATGTGGTTCAATGATATTAAAATAATTTTTTGGTGAATAGTAACTTTTTTTCATTAATCGCGATTAGAGGTAATTAGTGTAGTTTAAAGTAAAAATGGTATTATAAGAATGTGAAAACACCTAGACACATGTCCCAACCTTATTGGTTGTGTCATGGCCGACCAATAAAATCCATGGGCCAACTTGGGGACCCCATGGAGCCACTTTAGTTGGAAAATAAAATTAATATATTTTTATTTAATGTTAAAGTGAAAATGACACTAACATAAATTGTTTTACAAAAATAATTTTTGAGTGGGGTTATAAAAGTCCAAATTTTGATTATAAATAGTAATTGGAAAGATAAAACGATTTCCTACATCATAGTATTTTTTTTTATAATTTTTAGACATTAAATAAATTAAATTATATATGACATAATAATGATGCAGCGATGACATCATTATTTGACGATTTAAATAAAATCTAAAGATAATGAAAAATATAAAACCTACACATGGCCAAAACCAATTGGATGAGTGTATTTCGAACCCTTATCACCTTATCCACGAATTATATCAATGTGGGACCTTTTAAAACCGAAACACATTTTCAAATAAAGTAATATTTCTTTACTTTCCAAAAGTGCCCCTCCTCTCCTCTTATAAAAGGCCCCCACCTCTACCCCATTTCACACACTTCTCAAGCCTTTGGATCGGCCAACCCCTGCCCAATTACTCTCTCCACATCCCTCTCCTCATCCTAGAGGATTCCCTTTGGGAAGAATCCTTTCAAAGGAAGCCTTTAGGCTCAAATCAAAAGGGAGTTACACTTTTAAAGGTAATTCATTATCTCTTGTTCATTTGTTTTATTTTGCTTCTCCAACCCTATAACCTCTTTTTATTTACTTATTTTGTAACAACACCAGTATATTCAATATACTAGGATGTTGTTATAATATTTATTTGATCTACACTCTCACACAACTACATCAAATGGTTAAAGAACATACGGTTTCCGTGGATGGCGAAATTCTGCCTCCCGAAACGATGATTGTTCAATACTCATTTAACACCTTCAAGGGTGGCCATTATGATGTCACTATTTTTATATATGATATATAATGTGTTTATGTTTTCTTTAAGCTTCTGTATTTTTCATTTTTGTCATACCTTTATGGTTTCCATTATGGGTAAACACGATATCTTCATTTAAGGAAGTGCGGACTACCGCCCCCTAAAAGTGATGTGATTCGTTAATGCCATATGTGGGACGTGTAAAGGATGGATTTAAAGTTATTATATATGTTTTTATACTGGAATTATAATATACCTCTATATCATTATTATTTATTTCCATTAAAGTATGAGATAGAAATGAAAGTAGCGTTCATGCGTACGTACGGCTTACCGTCTCCATGAACGGTGCATTTCATTTCTTATCCCCAAATGTAATGTACTATTAAAATTACATGTATATAATGTATATATATAATTAATGATATATCTAAATGATGAATATAATTCTGGAATTAAAATATATATAACTCTCATTTAGTTTTAATTCCACTAATATGACAAAGAAATGAAAGTAGCGTTCATGCGTACGTACGACTTACCGTCTCCATGAACGGTGCATTTAATTTCTTACCTCTAAATGATTATGTAATATTATAAATACATGTATATGCTGGATATATATGATACTTATTATATCCAAATCGGGAATTTCATTCTGGATATAAAGAACGTTTGACCACATGAACAACATGTAATTGTAAGAAGTCAACTTCCGACTTAAGAACCAAATATTGACAAAACAAACATTATTAACGTAAATGGTTACATAATGTTTATAACATGGAAATAAGTGATATAAAAGGAATAATTAACTTTAAAAAGGTTCTTAATCAAGTATAAATTAACTCAAGTTTATTATTCAGGACGTTAAAGAACGATCGAGTCAAGTCGGACCCAAGGTGAGGGACTTCGTCTCAATCTCCTTTCATTGAGGCATATTTCGTTTTATACACAACTTTCTTTTATACGGTGTATAAACCCCTTTGACTTTTACTTTTATACAAAAGGAATATTTTTCTATGAAGTGTTTTACTAAACGACAAAAAGGAATGTTTTTTTAACGTACGCGGTGACAATGACTTTTTCCGCCGCCGCGAGTATTATTTGGTCTTTGGCTTCCTCAAGAAGTCGTAATGTTTTTTAAAATAAAATAAATACCATATACTCTTTTATGTATTTTGGTATTGAAAATAGTTTTGATAAAGGATTCTATTATGTCAATATATTTATGATATATTGTGATTGAAATGTGGAAATGTTATCTTTCCTTTATATTGGTTTTATGTTTTATGATTTTATACTGGTACTTGGACATTTTAACGGGTGGTTACGTTATAAACCATATGACGGGTGGTGACGTGAATACCAGGACGGGTGGTTACGTTATAACCTCCAATGCATTGGTTATGGAAGTCGGCCGTATGGCTATTCCATTAAGTATGTATGGAAATTGTCCATATGGCTATTCCATTAAGTGATATGTGTGGAAGTCAACCGTATGGTTATTCCACTTAAGTAGGTTTATGTCCCAAGTTACCTTTATATATTCTATGTGTTCTTTATATGGGTTTTATGGTAATCCTTTGGTTACAATAGGTAAGTAATGATACTTTATTCAGTGAATATTTTTTTTACTACTTCATGAAGGTGAAGGTATTACTTTGATATAGTATACATGGTTTACTTGATGTTTGAAAAACTAACAGTTTTCATTCTTTTTGTATCCCTTAATGAGCTTTTTATGCTCACCCCAAGTTTTTCGAAATGTTTTTCACTGGACTTAAAGTGGAATAAGGTCAAGGATGGGATAAAGGGAATTTCATGCTATCTAAAACATAGAATCTAGACATATTTCTTTTTAAGAGTTTTTATTTTATGGAGACTTAGTAGAAGTGTCTACATTGTAATCTTTTGAGATGTAATAGTTATGTTCTAATTCTCTAAAACTCTAAACCTGAAAAGATCCTCGACGTGAATTATTCATTTAATTCAATATTAAGTAAGGTTTAAGGCTGGGGCCTTATAGATGGTATCAAAGGTCGGTTTAGACAACTTTAGGAGTTAGATTATAATATGATTGAAATGATATAGCATTTACGGATTACCATGTTGCTTCGCCTAAGATATTTCTGTGTTCAGAATGGTTTTCCGTAGAGGAAACAAAGCAGCTATGTTGGGACGAAATCAGGAGGAAGATAACCTTCCAAATCAGACTCTCATAGACTCTCATAGAGTTTCTTCTTCAATTCCTAAAACTCAATCAGGACTATTCTATATGGAGCCTTTCAAGCAGGTGAAGCATGAGGTATGAGTTATATGGAAAAATAAACTCTATGATTCAGGGTAATTATGAGAAGTTCAATAGGAAATATATTATCATATTCAAAAAAATAGGCAAATTTTCTATGTTGAGTTTCTCCCCAACCAATCGAGATTAATATCCCTCATGAATTAGTAGCAGAACCCATATGATAAATGATATTTCTAATGCATGTTCAGGTTTATTCTAATATTGATATATTATTAATGGTTGATTCATAAATATAAATATAACTTCCCTACCTTTAAAATTAATATGGTATATATACTGGGGAAAAAAATCTAGAGGAAAAATTATGTCAAATATAACTAGAGGAAATAAAAAAAATATTCTTAGGAATAAAATTCCCAAAAAAATTTATTGGAGAGGATTTATAGACTTCAAATGTTTTCATCCTACCATTATGAGTTTTCACCACCAACTCAATATCAAATCATCTTGGTGGTGTTGTGATACCCTTAGTAAATTATTTGTATATAAAAGATATGGTATAACCAGAATCAAATAAAACATTTGAAATATTGGAGTGGATGATTTGTTTTTCTTTAACCATGTTACTAGGAATTTAATTTAATAATATTTACATTCTCCCCTTTATTTCTTTAGGATAAATTACCTTAACATTTGTAAAATTGGTTGAAATGTTTCCCCATATCATTGCATTTAATCACTATAATTTGATATATTCTACATTAAACTTGCGTTAAGGAGAATTATTGGCTTTTTATACACACTTAATGCAAAATTATTTTCCTATTATGAATGTATCAATGTGTTTCCTTATACAATTATTATAAGATAGAAAATACCCCCTTATCTTATAACCCTTTTCAGTTTTTCTCTATCGTCCTCTCATTCTTTTTCTTTCCTTAGAATCTATAAGACTTGGATAATTATTTATTTATATTGATATTACATGATATTATATATTTATATAATGAGAATGTTTGGGAGACTAGTGACCTTGGAAGGTTTTTATTAAACCCATCAAATAAATGGTCAAACTTGTTCTTTGGATTATGTATATAGTTTTCAAAATTCCTTTATAATCTTTTAAATTTTACTTTATACTTAGAAACATTTTTCATATTCCATTTTTCTTAGAATCAGAAATTTCCCCCCTATATCCACTCATTGTTTGTGAGGAAAATGTTTTAATAAGAAAAGGTCCTTAAAATAATTTACTTATCATATTTTTTATTTTGAATCAATGAACACCATTGATACGTATCCCTTAGGATATGATTTAATTCCATAAAACATTCTCCATTTTATTACTTCCTAAAGTGAGAAATATCTTCTTTAAAAACCATATACATTTCTCATATACCAATGGATTTGTAGTCCCATTGAGTTATGGAGGTTTCTAAAAACTGAAGCATTATAAAATTGGTACAACACATTATCGATATGTAGGATACTCTATACAGTAATTTTTATTGGTCATAACCAGATTTAGCCACCCTAATGTAGTTATAATTTGTTTATCTCTAGCTGTATCTTAAGCTCCAGCATCATTATATTTCCTATAAGGGAAATACCTACATGGATTATGTTCATTTATATGGTTTCAATTCCTTCAATTAGGTTAAAATTATAAAAAATCACATACAATAGATTAGATCATAAGATTATGAATCATAATGTATAATTTTGAAACTAGTGAAACACTTAACATAAATTGAAATTTTTTCGTAAACAATACCAGAACCATAAACTTTGTATCTCTCAAAATATTCTCAAATCATAAAATTATTTTAAATATTCTAGAATGGTTTGAAATGAAAACATGAAACAACCCATGTATATCCCTTGGGATTGTTAAACCCAGTGCATAGTGAGGGAATACTCAACATACACCATAATGATGGCTGATATATACTCGACCAAATATTTTTATGCCTATTAACCCCAAGTGTTTCTTTAAAACTAATTCTAAAATTAGTACCTTGAAAGGTATGTACTTATAAGAAAAATTAAATGATCTCTTTCTTTGCAAAACATTAAGATGTTATCCTACACTTAGAATTATCTTCATAGTCTTTTATAGGGTTATATTCCATAATCTATGATTTCCTAAATCTAAATCCCAAGGTTTCTGTTATGTTTCCATGGATACCAAATATAAATTCCCCTATACTAGTATCCCATATGCAATCACAACATTATTATTTTGGAACTATAAATAAGTAATTATATACCAAAGGACTGAATAGTTTATTAGTCTTGGAAAACTATATATACACTTAAATTTAACATTAAATTCAAAAAATTAAAATAAAGCATAATATTTTATTTATGAAAAAAATTATTCACATAATCAAATAAATTCAAATAAATCATAATAAAATTCTTGGAATCCTAGGGAAAATGAAAAATAAGAAAGTGGTGATCTCAGATTCTCAGTATGGGTATGTGTAAGATGAAGCTAAGAAGGCATGAGAAATATGACAAGAATAAATGATGATCAAATAATTCCATATAAATAATAAAAAATAAATAACTTAATACATGGATATATTAACTATTCAAATAAACACAAATACATAAATTAATAATTACATAATTATGGAATACATAATGAAGGAAATCTGAAAATTACCGTTGTGGCCTCCTGCAAAGACATCTAACAAAAATGGGTATGACCTCAACCAAGTTCCCAATATAGTTTGTCTCATGAGACCTACTGATGCATCAAGGGGATATATAATTATAGATACAACCCATTACTTAATAATTCAAATTCATTCTTCATATTAATGAAAAATATAACTTAGTAAATATGACCAAAAAATCAATAACAGTCTATTTTGGAAGAACTAGTATACAAAATATCAGTAAATTCCCAAGTCAAGTTGATTATAAACCACCCAAGGAAATATGGTAAATGGTATCATAATATTATATACTTATAAAATAATAATATTCAATAAATTACGTTTATATAAATGAAAATATATTAAAATTTTTCTGGAACATTTCTTTAGGAAAATACCATTATTCACATTGAAATCGATTATTTAAAATCAAAATTTTTCACAAATATTAAGGGAATTTTTTATTTGAAAATAAAATTTTAAACATATAAAGAAATATTTAATTAAATTAACAGTTATGATGGAAGTTAATTCCATTCATTCTGTATAAGTTGAAAAACATTATTTTTACACTTTTCTAAAAAGGTCAAAAAGTACCTCATTTGGAAAAGTGATAGAAGATTTTTCTAATTTTTTTAAAAATTAAAAAATGGGTAAAAATTTATTTAATAAATCATTTAATAATGTTAAAAATCCATTTAATCATTTTAAGAAAAATATGGACATGGAAGAGAAATATTATCGACTGAGTATAAAAACAAGGCCAATTATCTTTAAAACATTATTTCGGTGTCTTGAGTACTTAAAGAGAGGAAATTGAAAGTAAAAATTGTAATTTATAGAATAACTATAGTAGAAGAAAATATATTTGTTTTAGGATAGAAAGACTAAATAATTCCCCTTGTAGATACTTAAACATAAATAGTGATGAATAATGATGAGATTGTGAAATAAACACTTACCTCATGTATGAATTCATTTTTATGTGTTATAAACTCATGTATAATAAATATATTTTTATTATAAATATATTATAGATATATAATAATATTTTCCATACCATATATTATTTACTTATAATCTTTTATCAACTGCTTATTAATAGTTCTTTGTAAAATCATTATTCTAGTTAGTAAATGCTTCGTTTTACATGTATGTTTTGGTTCAGTAGTTTTAGTCCTTTATCATAGATAATAATTCCATCATATAAATAATTTTAATCATGATATAAATATAAGTTAAATTAATTATATCATTATTTATAGTAATCCATAAAATATAGATATAGAAAAATGAATTACACCATTCACAGACATGATAGACCGCATGTACGCATGAACACTATTTTCTCTTTTCAATGGATTGAATGAAATAAAGGTAAATAATAATTCACATTTAAATAATAATTATTATATAATATATATTTAATAAATATTCCATTATTATCATCCATGTAAAACGGAAACAAAAAATTAATCACATCGCTTCATGGAGGTTGTAGTCCACACATACACACGAGTAACACTATCAATTTTCATTTAATGGAAAATTTAATGGATTAGAGTGGTTTCATAATAATAAAAGAATTTAATTATTTTTAATATACCTAAGTTATTATATCATTATAAATAAAATAGATTCATTTGATTTACAAGAATAAGTAAAAAGAAAGTGAACAGTTAAGGAAATTACATCTTTTTTGGAAGAACTCCTTTAGATATCCTATTAAGGACCATATGAATGGTATTTTTTGAAAAAAATAACCTTAATAATATTTTTAGGGATTTTTATATGATTAATGGTCATGAGTTTGTGGAAATAGGTTCCTAAAAGTGTTGTAAAAAAGATAGGTAATGCATGTCCTTTTATAAGGGAGGGAAAACACACACTTGGAATTACAAAAAATATTAAAATATAACTAAGTAATTATTAGGAAACATACTTCAAAATGTCATGATATTTTAATATAAGACAATATATGATTAAAATATAATATAAAAATAAAATTTGGTTATGTTTAATTTTTATTTTAATCCTTCAATTTTGGTTTAAACCCCTTGTTAACATATTTTAATCTCAACCGCTATTATATCTTTTTCAATAATAAAGGGTTATAATTTTACTTATAATGAATTTGTTTCCCATAAATAGAAAAGTTATAAAATTTTAGAACATATATTATCAAAATTTTACATTTAGAGTTTTTTTTAATTTTTAAATAATTTAATAAATATTTTTTTCTATGAAATATATTTAATTCCATTTTGACCCTATTAATTTAACTAGAATTTAAAAATGTATAGAAAATTATGGAATTCAACTTAATTCCTTTAAAACCTTACTCATATTTTATTTTCTTCTATAAAATTCTTGAAATAATTTAACTCAAGTAAGTTAAATTACTTCTAATACTTTTAAAATAATATATTTATTTTTTGATTAATTTAATAAATTTTTTATCGGCATTGTTTAAGAATTAAAGTTAATTATATAAGCATTAAAAATTATAAATAAGTTTCCTCGATTAAAATAACTTCATTATTTTAAAAATTACCATTTTTATTCATTAAAAACATTCTTATTTACCTATGTGATCTCCTAATAGATATTTAAATGCAAGAGAGTGACATTTTGTATTTTTTCTCTGATTTAAATATCAAATAGTTTGTTTTCCTCGAAAAATACCCCATAACAAATTCAATTAAAAGGAGAAGGTGAAAATGGTAGAATTAATTTTATCCAATAACAATTAAAATGAAAAATGGTGACATTAAAACTTAGTTTTAACCTTGGTAAACTTGATTTACTTTTTACCATGGTGATAAATTTTACCACTGTTACAATTCATAATACCAAAAAATCAGTGGAAAATATTTAAAAAATTAGGACCAACTAATTTCAAATAAGTAAAATTAATTCATAATTAAATATCTATAAAGGTTTGAAATTAATTTTAAAATAAGTAAGAAAGATACGATAAAACTGTTTTTTAGACAAATCCTGTTTTTAATCATAAAAATAAATTTATTCTTTTCCTATTCCTAGAAAAATAATAGATGAATCGTAAAAAATTTTATTCAATATATAATATATACATTTCATTATAATCAATCACCACTAGTGATTAATTTAATTTTGTAGGATAAAAACAATATAAACAGAGAAAAATAATTTTTCAGAAAAAAAAATTCTTTTACTTTTAAATGTTTTCTTTATTTTTATTTTTAATTAATTTATAACCAATGATTTTATTTTTTACATGTTTAAACCATAATTTTTTTTAATTTAGTCTTTCTTATTCATACCCTTTAATTTAACAGCTATTTTATAATGATATACTATATTACAATTCATTTTAACTCAAGATTGCATGTATCAAAAGATAGAATAGAAACTAAATTTATTTAAAAAGTAAAATATCATAAATCTAGGGGGTTTTAAAATATATATGAGAAAATTTAATAATAATAAAATATAAATATAATATTTGTTTTATTTTTTAGTGATGGTATAATTATCTTGAACGCTTGTGCAACACGAACACAACTCTTGTGTTATTAGTAGAAAATAAATTAAATTATTTGAAATAGATTAAAATTAATATGTTTTGGATTGACATTACCTATCCATGAATTTATTAGATACATATAATTTATAAAATATATTAAAAAAATTTCTATTTTAATTACATTATTTTCATAATGTCTTTATATTGAATTTTTTATATAGTCCAAAAAAGATTTTAAATGATATTTAAAGATTAAAAATTACTTTAAAAACATTATAAAATAATATAAATACTATATTAAAAAATATTTATTTGAAATAAATGATTCTATAATGAAAAATTAATTTAATTTCAACTTCTAATTTTTAAAATTACTTTAATGACCCTTAAATATTGAACAATTTGTGGAAGAAATTAAGGTTATACAGAGTTAATGGGTGGGTTAATCCAAAAGATGAAGTTTAAAATGACACTTAAACTTGTAAAAATTTTATTCATTGAATTAATTTCAACCTTATATTACATATATTATAATATATGGATATTTGGATCTATTTTACAAGTGTAAGTCACATATAATATATGACTATTTCATGTATTTACAAGATTTTTACCACCTCACTTATAAAAGGAAACACCTATCCTCTCTTCCACACACCTCAGGATTTATTTATATTTAATAATATACACCTAAATACCTTAATAAACGTAATACCCATATATTATGGGTTATGTTCTCACTAACATATCAATCTAGAAGGATGAATATGCAAGCAAAAGTGGTTTCTCAAAGAAGTGGTATAACTCTTAACTGAGTGTTTTCATGTTTATTTCTTCTTCTAAATACTCTAAATATTATATAAAAACAACTATATAATAAAATACTCACCATAAATATACTTAAATTTTATTATTTTTATGATATAACATTTTTTCATCTTCTTTTATATTCTATGGGAAATAAAAACATCAATCTTGCGTACATGTGGACTAGATCCTCCATGAAGCATTGTCTTTTGTTATTCATCATTGAATCATATATATAGTCAAAATGATGAATATATATATATATAATATTTATTAAATAATTATGATTATATAATTATAATATATCACTTAATTCTTACCCTTCCATTCACTTAAAAAACGATAACACCACTTGTGTGTGTGTGGACAACCACCACCACGAAGTGATGTGACTCATTTTTCATGTCAAACTTCCATGAATGGATCTAAAAAAATTTTTAATGTATAAAAATAATAATTTTATAGTTATTAATATTCTATATATGGTGGAATTAGAATTCCTTTGACCATACTCAACTTACAGAAGTCATTTTTGACTTAAGAGCCGAACACACTCAAAACACCTGACATGAACATAAATAGTTTAGTAACTAAATAAAACTTGATAATTAAAGGAATAATGAAATTTTAATTTACAATAAAAATTTTGTTAAAAAATTATAAAACAAATATAATTTTATTATATCAGAATTGTAAAATTTATGAAGCTAGACAAGACTTAAGGGAAGAGATTTTTCTATAAAACCTTATTTTAAGGCATCCATTTGAAATATTTTTATTTCATTTCTAGGTTATTATAAAGGTTTTAAGAATTTTCATTTTTTACATAAAATATTTTTTAATAAAATTTTCAACTACTTTTTACTTTCTTTAGAAAGGTTTGAAAAATGAAACTTTTTAATGTTTACTATACATCTCACTTTGGAGTCTTTCTACCAAAGTGAATTTTTTTTTTAAAAGTATATGACATGAGAAAGATTTCCCAACCTCATGAACATTGGTCTTTAATAATATTTCAATAAATATTTACATGGGTTTTCAATGAATTTCCTATTTACTCCTCTTTTAGGAATATTACATCTTACATGTTTTCGATGGAAAAATGTTTTTTCATTAGTTCTTCATGAATATGAAGTGTGATTCAAAATATGCGTTAAATAGAATAATTTATGATATTTTATGATAGAAAATAAATATTATTTGTGTTTCATTTATTTTATGGTTCTTGGATAGTTTAAACGAGCATAGGTCATCTCGATATAACTTGGATGATTGTTAAGCCTAATATAGCTTTCTAATTCATTAGGTAAAGTTATGGAGTTTATTAGTGATAGGATAATCCCAAGAGATGTGGGAATTATCCAATTAGGTGATTATATTATAAGGGTTCTTATAAGGGTTAACGTAAGTATAATTTTTTAAGGTTCCCAGATTATGTTTTGACAACTATCTATAAAGTAAATAATTTGATTTTAATAGTTAAGAAATTGAGATTATGTGTTTAAGGAAATTTTATGACTTTTTTTTTCTATAAAAGGTTAATTAGATATTATTCTAGGAAAATTACTCATTATTTTTTGTGTTTTCTAATAAACCCTTATGATTTTTATTTTTACTTTATGTTTTCAAATAAAATGTTTTATGAATGTTATTTATAAATTATGTTATTTTCATGTTTAAATATACCTATATTTTTTTCCCAATTTTTTTTATGAAAAAGGAAACCTTATTTTCTATTTTTGAGTTTTAAAAATTGACAAACTAATTTTATTTTATTTTTATATACCTCCCAAACTTTATTTTTATCATCCCATGTTTTGAAATGTTTTTCATAGGGATTGTTAATGAGAAAAAAAACAATATAATGGACGATATTTTTTTCTTGGGGAGTCATATTAATTGAAGAAATAAAGTTTTGAATATAAAAACGGTTTAAGTTTAAGAATTTTTTGTGTGTGAAAAAAGTGACATTTAGTAGAAGAGTCAACTTTGTATTATACGGGTCCAATATATAATATTTTATCATAATTATTTAAAACTCTACACCAAAAATTGTAAAGGAATGTAAGAAAATTCAATACATTCTATTAAAATCATTTTTATGGGTTGATTAAGGTTAAATTCCTTATAGTTAGTATCAAAGACACGTTTTAGATAATTTTAGAATTTATGAATTTATCAAGAATGGATAATTTAATAGTTTTAGATACTGTCTTAGGTAAATAATTATAATATTGACAATAAGTTTAATGATAAAAATACCTATTTTTAGGGTTAATATGATGTGGGTGTTTTGGTAAACATTTATTGATTTTTAATAAATGTTTAATGTATATATAACCCTTATGTTCAACTTGTGTTTTTTGTGAAAATGCTATTTTATGAAGAATGATTTTATATTTTTTGGACATAATTTGAAATGTATTGATAAAATTTAGGGTTAATATGATCTTTGATGTAGATTTAATTAATATTAAATAGAAGAAAAAGATTATTACATTTTTGGAACATATAATTTATTTTGTAAATAACCTTGATAATGGAAAGCGAATTCGTTATCAAGTGATTAATTTTATTTTCAAAGATGTTCTCCATATTGGAAACATTGTATGATTAAAGTAAACATAGTTATTTTTTAATAGGATTATATCTTATTTGATAAATAATTATTTAATTATATTTTGGAAGCATATATGATTTTATTATGGATTTTTGGTGATTTAGGTTATTTATGGAAAAGATTATCATATTTTTGAGATTATAGGACCACAGAATATATATTGGTGGAATATGAATTTATGAGTGATTTACTTCATTTAGTAATAAATTTTATGTTTACCTCAGTGGAATATGTGATCAAATCATTCTAATATTTTGGATTAAATTTTTGACTAACATATTTTAAAGGGTTTTAAGGGTTTTTATTTTTTTAATGATTTATGTTGATATTTAGGTGTTATTTTTTAGGATATGGTGATTAAAGTAGTATTTATTAATTTTTGATATTATCCAAACATATAATAACCATGTGTGGTTTTGGTTAATGGATAAAGAGAAGAGAAATAAATTTTTATCCTTTTATGGATCATGTGATCTGTTTAAAGTAAATTTTAGCTCTTTAGGGAAGAAAAATTTTTCTCGTATAATCATTTCATATAATAAAATATGAGATAGAAGTGGAAAATAATCAAAGAAAAAAAAATTAAATAATAAATTCCACTAATAATGTTAAAATAAATCAAGTACACATATTTTATTAAAATCTTGATATTGGTGGTAATATAATGTCTGAAATATATCATGTTTTACCTAAATGGTAACACTCCCCTTTCAAGGTCTTATTTTATAAAATTATATTAAAGTATGAGTCTTGTAAGGGTACATTCCATTATGAAATAATTAGTTTCCATGTATTTAACTAGAAACTAAAGTTCACAATAAAATTTATATCTAATTTTATTATTATGTTATCATAAATTAATTTTGAGTGAATTAAATTAAAATCGTGAGACCCAATTTATTTTTGTAGGTGAGAATGAAACACCACAAGATGTTAGTTTAAAAGAATATAATGTTAACTTATGTATACCACATGAAATAGAAAACATAAAAAAACTATGCTATACTATTAAAATACTGTTATTTAAATATGAATTTCATAACCAAACTGTTAGTTTTTTATTTATGAATAGGATGAACCACATTTTAAAATATATGTAGTGATGTTTTCTTTAATATAAATATATTTATGAATTTATAGAAAATATGAACTCATTTTTTAAAAAGATCATATAATATTAAAGGGTATATTTTTTATAAAACTATTTTATGTTTTTAATAATTTTTTGACAATGTAAATTATTTTAATAAATATAGATTAATTATTTTAACAAAATATATCTATTATATATTCAATAAAATAAATTTACTTTTTTCTAATTATGGTTATTATGTAACACATGAGCCTTACTTATGTTAGGTGAACATAATATTTGAATTAAACTATAATACAATTCACATTATAAGATTTCATGGAAAATAATTATAATTTGATATGATTATTATCGATTTTTAACTTACTTGGTCAAAGTAATCCTAGAAATCTTTTTTTTGAAAATTATCCTTAGAAATAAGAATTTATGAATAATTTAAAATGTAGTATTTAAATATTCATCCTTTTATTTGTAATAATTTATTATAATATATAAAATTTAAACTTTTTTCACTATAAATTTTATATAAATATAGATAATATTATTTGGAGGTAAAAGGGGTATTTTTCATAAAACCGTATTTTCTTGAGAAAACTATTTCTATTTTAAAAGTTATAATGTATATCCATTATAAATAATTAAAAAAAGTCATTAATGCTGAATGATTTAAATTATATATATATATTAAATATTTAAATATATGAATTTAAATTAATATAAAAATGATTACCTATTAGATAATTAATATAAGACCATCTTGTGCTTGAATAATTCATTAATTGAAAAACCATTTTTGAAATATTTTGTGAGTTATTTAAAAATTATATTCTGCCACTTTTATGAATTGAATTTTGTAAAATTTAATCCATATTTGGAATCATAATAATTTATATTTGTTAATAATTTCAATTTAATTTATGGTCATAGTGAATAGTAAAAATAGTAAGAAGTAATTACCCTGATTAAGGCTAAAACCGATTTACTTGGGGGGGGGGGTAAACTAAAAGATAGAGTAAATTTACAAATTAAAATTTTAAAATTAATATTTTATTGACATATTCAAAACTTATACTATACTACATTAGAATATAAGGTCATCTGGAAGCATTTGGATTGGTAATGATTTATAATTATTTATTCATTTGGGGAACTTCCAAGTGGTTTCTAGGAAGGTACGCCCCACTAATAAAATGGAGCATCCTACACTCACTTATTCACACCTCTAATTCCATATAGCTTAACCAAAACCTTAAAAAATATCTAAAAAATCCATATACACATTCTAGAGCTTATGGTCTTCCTAAGAGACAAACCACTAGGGTCCTTAATGAAGATCCACAGGAGGTTCTTCTATGTGAAGGTAATTGTCTTCACCTAGCTCTTTATTTTTTTTACTTATTCTTTTAACACCTTTAATTTTGCCTTAAAAATTAAAACATAATAACATAAGTATAAACCAAATAATGAGATGTTTTTTTTATTTCATAAAAATTATCCATCTTCTTTTCCATCAAATGGGAAACAAAGCTATCACTCGTTTGTACGGAGGACTATCTCCTCACGAACCGATGTAATTTATTTTTCTATCACCAAATCTCATGGATATTAATTATTATATAAATTATAAATATATATGATAAATATGACATGATATTACATCTATTAAATAAATATATCATCTAATTACTTACCCTTTAACCCATTAAGGGAATTATATCATCACTTGTGCATATGTATGACCTACCATCTCCACGAAGCGATGTGATTCATTTTCCATTTCCAAATTTAAATAATGATTATAGAAAGGTATATATTTAATTAATGTTATATTTTTTACAATTAAGATAACTATAGATATTATGTATCTATATCTTATACACGAGAAGTGAAACTTCTACAACAAAACATGCATGATAAAACGAAGCTGTTAACACCCAAACCAATGGTAATAATGAAATATTATTAATAAAATGGAAGAAATAGGTTATAATAGTATAATATATGCTATCATAAATTTGAATATGGATATTTTATTAATTAATAAAATTACTAAAACATTATAAATGAGGTTAAGGCACATTCATCTAAAGGGGAGTGCAAGGTAATGGATTTCATCTCAATCTACACTCAATTGAGACATATCTATTATTATGAATTATTAAAAATTATGTGGTGTATATAACACATCATTTAGGTATTTAACATGAATAGATATTTATTCATGATTATTAATGTTTTAATTCAATACTATTTTTTCATGTGGTTACAATTAAAAATTTACCCATGTGGTAAGAATCTATTTTACAATCTCATATTCTATTGGGATTAATTTTATTTTCATAGAAGGAATATCATCATTTATCCTTTATAATATCAAATAATTTTATTATAAACTTGATATTTAGGAAGTTTCCATATTAGTTTTTATAACTTTTCCACTCATTGGTACTTGTATAATGAAAAAAAATTTAAAATAAAAACTGATTTTATTTTTCTTTTAATTAGATATATTTATCGTCAATGTCCATGGTTTTCAAAATTGTTTAGAAAAAGTCCTTTTATGTAATCAAATGATTTATTAAACACATTTTATGTTATACTTTAATTTTAGAGGTTTTTAATTGAATATTTTTATAGTTTTTTGAAAGGGACATTTGTGAATTTCGTAACAAAAAAATCAAAAGTATTTTTTTAACATATATAGTGATTACAGAGTTTCCCACCACCATAACCATTTATGAATTTTATATTATTTTAAATATTTTAAGTGGTTTTCTAAATTAAAATATCTTATGAAATATTAGTTAAATATTTCACTTCAATTACCTTTATTCTTCTAAAGACATGATTTTATTACAAAAAACATATTACCAGTGTACTGATGGTCATCTATTATAAATTTTTAATTATTTAGTCTTTATATTATCATGATGTCTGAGATTATAATGTACAATATTAATCACATCCTTCATTGACAATAAAGTTATTATTATATGTGGGAATACTGTATTGACATTATGCATGGATGCATTTTTTGTGCTGAAGTTATTGTTTAAATGACTTGTGTTTTTAGTTATTTAACATGGTATATTGATTATGCCTTATTTACTCATGTTATATTCTACTATAAGAATCCATTTCAGAGAATTTGAGATCAAATGTATTTTGTTCCATTTCCCTATGGAATTAAAAATAATTATTTTAATGAGTTCAAGGATGTAAGAAGTTTTTATTTCTATGAATTATATTCTATTACCAACATAAAATGGGTATAATGTATATATATAGATCTCCAAGACTACTAAATTGATCAGTACTTATATATTTTTCCCCTTGTATCTATGCCAATGTAATAAAATAACCACCGATACTAGGTTAACAGAGCCAGGGTTGTTATAATTGGTATCAAAGGATGTTTAGTTGAAACCCTAAGAACTTGATTTAGGAAAACATAGATTAAGAAATAAATCCCTATGATAGAATTTGAGGATATATAAAATTGTGTATTAATATCCTAATTTTTTGGTATGGTATAAATTTTTTTTTTCTTATAATGACATCCCCATTTGGATACTACAAGTGGATGTGGTCCTGAAACAATTATATATTGGGTAATAACTCTGAAAAATAGTGCATTGGTATTTTAATTGATCAACACCTAGTGCTTGATACACACCTAGTTTGACACTCCAAAGGGATATGGTTAGGATAATTAAAATTTTATTTACAAAACATTATTAAGGACTATAAATTATTTTTAAATAAACCATGTATATGATTCTAAGATTAACAATACAAAAAATTTCATTCTTTGTTAATTGTTACAAAAAATTTAGAATTATACGTTATGATTTCAAATTAAAAATTTCATGAGATAATCCAGTATATAAAATTTTTTATAAATGGATATTGGAATAAATTATGGTATCAACACTCATGGTCAATGTAAAAATTTACACACTAAGCATGCTGATATAATAGGTATTGGAAATCAACAGATCATAACTATTTTATAGAAGATTGATCAATTTATAAAAAATAACCGTTTAAAAACAGATAAACATGTTGTTCCATAGAATTATTCCCCATGTTGGGTCACTTAAGGTTATAAAATCTTCCATCATTTAGCAAGGCTACTAATATTGTAGCAGTTGATCAATGAATTATGTCCATTGGAAAGATATTTTCTAGCCTTGGGATGTGATTAAAAGAAAAGGGATATAATTTTATTATATTTTATCAAGGGTGATACTAATAAATGTTGTTCTTTGATAAAGAATACTAGGGTGGAATAATAAATAGAACACATGTAATTGAGATATTTTATTGAAACATTCTTCTTCAAATAATTCCATCATGTGAAATAAAGTGAAATGTAGAGAAAGTTCCTCAGTTTAAAGTGAAAGTAAGAAGAAATTTTTTAGAGGATGATTCTTCCTTTAAAATACTATAAAAGAATCCAATGGATTATATATTCAATTCAAATGAAGGATTTTCCATTTATTTTAACGGCTTAATACAAGTATTCTAATGGTTCTAGTTTCTCAAAATATTTCATCATATGATGAAATAGTTTTATGTTTCATAAATACAGAGAATTGATTTTATAGATTATATATATTTAAGGGGAATTAATATAAAAATAGTTTGGATGAAAACTATGAAAAAGGGAACTCTTAAAATAATAAAATTTAAATTAACCAATTTTTATCATGTGAAAATTATTGGAAGAAACATACCAGAAAATGATTGAGGGGAATGTGAGTTTGTTACATGGGTGGTGACAAGGGTAATCTAGATACTGAATTCAAGGAGAGGAAACAAAAAAATGATGTCTAGTTCTTAGAAAATATAAAAGTGGGGAATTATTCACACCAATACACAAATCATCAAGGGAATATTCAACAGAATAGGTTGAGGAGATAAGGATAAGATTACACAATCACTATAGACGAGGTTGAAATTCCTATTGATTTTGTTGATGGTACATTAATTGTAGCTTAAAATTTATCTATTTATATACTTGATTCTAGATCCTCACACTCATTTATATATTCATTTTTCTCTAATAAAATGAGATATTTCCCTTGCACCTTAAGAAATGAGTTGTTATTAAAACCACATATATAATGGAAACTTTGGAATTAGTTGATTTAATGAAATAACAAGATGACTTGTGTGATAAGGGATTTATTATACCTAGTGTTTCACCATGGGGATCCCATGTGATCTTTGTTAAGAAAAATTTAGATCCATGAGGTTGTTAATTTATTATAGAGAAATCAGTGCAATTATGATAAAGAACCAGTATCATCTTCCTTTCATTGGTGACTTACTCAATCAACAACATAGAGCTAAATATTTATCAAAGACTTAACTTAATTATGGGTATAATCAATTGAAATTAATGAATGAAGAAATTATGAAGAGAACACCCCAAATTAGGTATGCACATTATGAGTTTATAGTTATACTATTTGTATTATCAAATGAACCATCAGTATTTATTGATCTAATGAATATAGTATTCAAGGAATATATTTATAATTTAATTTTGGTATTAATTTATGATATATTGGTGTATTATAAAACCTACAAGTACCATGATTAAAACTTTTAGATTATACTTTATACACATAGTTGAAAAGAGTTATATGGGATATTTAGTAGTGTGAATTAAGACTTCAAAAACTTTCTTTTCATGGACACTTTGTCTCCAAGGATAGAATCTCAGTTGATTCTTTAAAGATAAAGGAAGTCAATTAATGCCCTAAACCAATGAATATAACCAGGTTATGTAGTTTCATTGGTTTGGAAGGTTACTATTAGTGAGTCATTCAGAATTTTTCCCTACTGACTAACTCATTAACTAAGAATACACAAAAAGGGTTTATGTTTTTTGGACATTAAAATATGAAGAATATTGTGAATAATTATAGATGAGATTGGTCAAAGCTCTGATTTTAGATCTACCAGCATGAAATGATGGAATTTTTATATTTAGTAACACATTATAGAAGAGACTTGGTTTTTTTCCTTATGGAAAATGATATAGTCATTTAAAATGCATCAAGGTAGTTGAAGACTCATGGATAGAACTATCCCAACCATGATCCTGATTTGACAGTCATAATATTTTATTTGAAGATATCGATACATTATATTTATGGTAAAATATATCAGATATAAATAGACTATAAGATCATAAAATAAATCTTTTGAAAAAAAGAGATCAATATGAGGAAAAGATGATAACTCTAATTACTCAACAATTATTATTACTCAATACACTACAAATTGTGGAAGGTAAATATGATATTGGATAAATTGAGTAAGAATGATCATGGATTTCTATCCCAAATAAGGATTCATTTCAATCCTTTGTTCATGGATATATTAAATATGTGTATAGAAATTATAAATAAAGGGGATTTATCAATCCTATTTGAAATGACTGTGAAACTATCCTTATTGGAAAAGATAAAAATTTCTCCATTTTATGATGATAATTTTTTATAGAAAATTAATTCCATGATTGATGGAGATTTGGAATAATTCATTTGTGAATATGGAATCTAGAAATTTGGAAAAATACTATGTGTTTCATATATACCAGAGCTAAAAAGTGAATTATTGGATGATTATCACATATATAATTTTTCTATACACCATAGTAGCAATATGATGTATAGGGATTATAGGGAACATTTTTTGTGGGATAACATGAAGTGAGAAACTGATGAGTATGTATCAATATTCTTGGTTGGTTAACATGTGAAGTTTTAGTTACATTATCCCAGATAAGTAATGAAACCTATAACCATACCTATGTGGAAATGGGATGAAATTACTATGGATTTTTTTATAAGACTAACAAAGAGTCCTATAAGGAATGATTAAATATTGGTTATTGTTTATTTTATTACCAAAGCTATACATTTACTCAATATAAGAGATGATTTACCTATTTATAACCTCACACAGATATATATTAGTGAAGTTGTAAGACTTAATGGTGAAACTTTTTCAATTGTGTTTGATAATGATTCCCGTTTTACATAAAAATCCTTAGAGAGTCTTCATAAGTATCATGACACTTATATTCATTTGAGGACCACCTACCATCCATAATATGATAGATAGTCTTAAAGGAATAATTATAAAATAGAAGACACATTGAGTTCATGATCACTTGACTTTCAAGGTATGTGAGATCAGTATTTACCATTGTTTGTATTTTCCAAAATAATAGTTTCTATTTAAGTATTCATATGGTTAGATGGAGCGTGATACAGTAAGAGATATCACACTCCAAATTTTTAGGAAAATGTTAGTGAAATGAAATTTATTGAATGAGAAATTATTCAGGAGAAAATGAAAAATGTAATAAATATTTAGACTCATATTAAAGTATCCTAAAGTAGAAAAAACAGTTATGTTGATAACAAGATAAAATATTTGGAATTTTTTAGATTAGATTATGTATCATTGATTTTATCTCTATAAAGGTGTATAATAACGTTCAATAATAAAGGTAAACTGAGACCTAAATACATCAAACAATTTGAAATTTTGAGAAGAATTAGAGTTGTGTATTATCAATTTGAAATTACACTAAACCTATCTTAGGTACATTATGTGTTCTATATATCACTATTAATGAAGTAAATTTTTTACCCAACGTATGTGATCACCTACTAAGAAATATAATTGGAACCCAATCTATCTTACCGTGAAAAGACAATCTAGATTCAAGAAATTATAGAGAATATTTTGAGGAATTAGATTACTCAACTAGAAAATGTACTTTATAAAAATCATAAAATATAGGAAGGAACATGGGAAAAAAGTATTTTATAAATAAGAACCACCCTCATTTGATTATAAGGTAACATACATGAAAATTTAGAGGAAACAATTTTTATAGTAGGGAAGAATATAAAAAAAGCCTAAATTATACTAGGTGAACATTATATTTATATAAAAATATAATACATTTTACATTTTAATATTTCATGGTATTATAAATATAATTTTATTGGACAAATATCGATTTTGAAGATGGTCAAAATAATCATAGAATGATTTTTTTGAAAATTTTCATTTGAAATATATATTTATGAAAAATTGAGAATGTTGTATTTAAAAATTCATCCTTTTATTTATAATTAATTTTAATAATGTTTATAATTTAAAATTTATTATCTATCAATTTTATAGAATTAATGATAAGATCATTTGGAGTTAACAAGGGGTATTTTTTGGAAAATGGTTTTTAAAAGAATAATGTCTATCCATTTTAATTAATTAAAATAATATTTAATTATGAATCAGTTAAATTAAATTTATAAGTTATATATTTAAATATATTAATTTAAATACATATAATAATTATTACATTTCATATAGTTAATATAAGATCATATTATTATTAAAAATTAATTTCTTGAAAAACTATTTTTCATCATGTTTTGAAGGATTATTTTTAAATTAAAATTTTATACTTATATTAATTGTATTTGGTGAAATAGACTCAATATTTATAATCAAAATAATTAATATTAGATAATATGTACCAATTAATTTTTGTTCATAATTAATAGTAAAAATACCAAAAACTAATTACCCAAGTTAAGGATAAAACATATTTACTAGCGGGTTAAACCAAATGATAAGGGTATTTTTCCAATTAAACATTAAAAAATACTTTTGAATATCTATATTTATACCTTATCCTATCCCACCTTGGAATATATGGTCATTTTAATCATTTTTCTTGGTAATGACTATATCATTTTGTATTTTTTTTTGGAAATTTCCAAGAGGTTTCAAAGAAGGTCCCCTCTCCCACCTATAAAAGAGAGCATCCTACCATCACATCTAAAACCATATATCATAGCCAAAACCAACCAAAATATCTTCTAAACATCCTTATTGAAAATATTGATCTACTTTTCTTCCGAAAATACCAAACCTATGGTCCTTAATAAGAGATCTAAAAGAGGTTCTTCTATGAGAATGTAATTGTCTTCACAAAGATCTTTCTTTTTTACTTATTATTTTACAACATTAAATTATGTATTAAAATTGACAATATAATAACAAAAATATATACCTTATAATGAGGTGTTATTATATTATGGAATAATATTTACCCATCTACTTCTCTATCAAATGGGAAACAAATCCATTGCACATGTGTTTGACGAACTACATTTTAACGAAACAATTTAATTTGTTTTCCATAATATAATCACATGGAGAGTCATAATTATGAAAATTACTAATATATATTATAAATATGAAATGATATTACTTCAAGAAAAATTAATATACCATCTACTTACTCACACATTCATTGTTAAGGTAATGATATCATTGTTCGCGCGTACGTATGAACTACCGTCTCCATGAAATGATGTGATTCATTTTCCATGTACAACATTAGAAAATTGTTCAAAAAAGTTATATAATAAACTAGAACATATGATAAAATAAAATAATAAAAAATATAATTCTGTATATATAGTATCAAAATTTTGTGTATAATAATTGGAACTTATGTGACAAATCATACATGAGAAAATGAAACAGTTGACACTCGAAACAATGAATATAATGAAATACTATTAATGAATGGGTAGTAAGATGTCATAAGAGTATCATATATGATATTATAAATATAAATATTGTTTTTTATAACCTAATAACAATATTAAAACCATTATACCGGATTTTAAATCTTGTTCAAGTAAATGAAAGTGTGAGGTAATGGATTTCATCTCAATTTACACTATATTAAGACATATTTATTTTTATAAACCTATTTACTTTTATGTGGTGTATATAATTCAATTTTTATGTTTTTAAAATGAATCAATATTTATTCATGATGGTTAAAATTTCAATTCATTTCTATTTATTCAAGGGGTTAGAGTTTAAAATCCACCAAAGTGGTAGGAATCTATTTTATAATCTCACCATTCTTAGGGATTGATTTGTTTTTATTAAATGAAAATTATCATTTATATTACATAATATCTAATTATTTTATTATATAAAATATATTTAATTAGTTTTCATATTTTTTATATATTTTATTCTATTTTTTACTTGAAATAAGAAATTAAATCGTTTAAATAATAACAGATTTTGTTTCTATTTTAATTAGATATATATTTCTTTGATATCGATGATTTTAAAAAAGGTTATACAAAAGTTATTTTATTTACTAAATTTATTTATTTCAGAAATTTTAAGTTATTAATTACTTTTAAAATGGCTTATAAAGGAATTTTCATACTATTTTATGAAAGGGAAGTTTTCAAATTTCTTTACAAATATCCAAAAGGAATATTTTTTTACATATATGGTTATAACAGAATTCCCCACCATTGTAAAAGATTTAAGAAATTTTTAATCTTCTATAAATTTTTGATGGTTTTAAAAATAAAAACCTTTTATTAAAGATTATTTTAATATATCACATCTATTCTATTTATTATTCCAATGGACATGATTTTATTACAAAACCTATATTCATAGGGAATTTATGGTTATGTCTTATATGTTATTAATTTTTTATCTCTCTCTTATCATGAAACATTATATTTATAATGATCATTAAAAATTTTATTTCCCTTAAATATCAATATTTATAATGAGGGATATTCTTATTTCATAAATATTATTTCTTTTCTAGATATGGTGAATTATTGTGGAAGTTATTTCTATGACTAGGGAAATATTGATATTCCATATTCTTTATTCAATAGAGACATATATTGATAAGGTTTAAGAACCCAGTTCTTATTTGAGGTATCTATCCTTTAAATTCCATAAATTCTTAGCTTAAATGTTTAAATATGGAATAATATGAATTCCCTTGGATTTTATAAATTTAACAGAGGTGTCCGTGTCTGATTCGGAACCCATCTTTAGGGTGAAAATTTAGAGTAAACCATGTTGGGAAGGCCACATGGTTAGATAAATCATTCCTATGATGGACAATGATGACCTATAAACCATACGGTTAGAGACAAACATGTGATTTGGGGTATATGGTCGTGCAACGATGGATATAATTATGAAATAGGAGTTTCCCAGGGTTTAAACACAGTTATTCAAACTGTGCGAGGACACCATGCCGGCTACCCATCCCTATAGCTAAGCATGCATTGTTGGCACACAGTTTGACCAAATATGTGGACAAACAATGTGCCCCTAATTTTTTTATGAATTTAACTTTATGACCTTATTAAATATATTAAACCAAATCCTCTTTTATTATTTCTTCAACGAATTGAACCTTGAGATTTGGGGAACTCCCTTGGATGACTATTCTTGGATTTTCCATTGATCCTCTGTCCGAGCTCAGAATCAAGAACGATTTGTCTCATTAGATTAGCATCAGTGAGATCTAATTATTTTTTTCCATTACTCATTAGTTTGGTATCGAATGTTCTATTTAGGTGTAATCTTATCTTCTTTATTATTTGGTTCTTTGTATATTCTTCAATTTTCTCTCGACCAGAGTTAAATTAAGATATGATACCGGAAAATCTATCCTCTAAGAACCTATGGTAGGTGGTCTCATTCCTCTTGTTTAAACTCAATGAGTTTATATCTTCCATCATTCCATGTGCCCAATTCTTGGGCGATGCCTTAAAATGATATTGCATCATTGAATTAAATGGTTAGACATGGACTATATATTTAAAGATTCAAGTTAATGAATGATTTTGGGTTGTGGACCTTGAAATTGAATCCTCCCATTTGTGTGTGTCGTTTAATAAAATTAACCATTATTATGATTTATGAATTGGATACATATGATGTGTTCCTATTTACCCCTTCTCATGGGATTTTCAATATTATATTGTCAATTGTAATTAAAGTGAATTATAATTATATTTCTGAGATCATTTAGAATTCCATTGATTGATTGGAATGGATGGATTACCATTACTTTGTCCATGGAAATGTAATATCTTATTGAAGCTTTATTTTCCCTTATATTGAATTAACCACATGACTAATTGAGAGGAAATACTTCTAATCTTATCTCGTGCCTTTAGAAACATTTTGAGGTGAGGTGAAAATGAATTGTTCTTGGTGTTGACATTGACATAGTTAAATGGAATTTATAATATGATGTTGACTAAGTGTTATTGAATGATTATGAATATCCCTTGGCTAACACAAGGATTCAATGATTAATCCCATTGAAGGACTCGATTGGATTCTAAATTTCTTATCTCGAGTGACACTTGGACACCATATAGGTTTTTCCCAAGCGAGACTCATAGGGGTTGAATATTATAAACCGAGTGATACTTGGATTCCATTTGATTATCAAGGACAAACTCAAAGGGAATTTGTTTATATATTCCCTGGGTGATGCTTGGGCTCCCTTAGTGGATTGGAAAAGATAGAATCGAATGGTATGGATATTATATCACACCTAGAGTTATACCTAGGTTCTTGTGGGGATTTCCATAGATGATCTTATAGGGTGTTGTTTTATTTCATACCAATAGAATTACCTAGATTCCAAATTAGGAATTCTAGGGACATACTCAGGTTCATAAATGAATAATGACAGAATTGTTTTATATGAAATTTCTTCCAAGACAAAGAATAATATTGGATTTGGTTTTTTTCTTATACATTTTGGATGTCCTTATTTGGTATCCTTTGATCATGTTATCATGGGGGATTTTTTGGAATTATGAAAGGTATCGAGACTTACCTAAATGAGTTTAAATGATTAAATTAACGACTTTATAATTGATAAGCCAAACTTTATAGGATGTATAATTTATGTAATTCATTTCTTATTACTTTACTACTAGAATTGTTGTTATATATATTCATTGACTGGATATAAATAGACCCTGGGTGATTGCATACTGTGATTATGTCTTACACCCAATTCATTCTGCCTTGGGTACCCAAACAGATTATATGATTATAGTTATGGATAATGGAAAGATCCTTGATATAGGTTATTGATTGCTGCTTAGGAGCAGGGTAGCATTGGACCCAACTGAGGATCATAGAAGAAGGATTTTGGCTTGAAATGAGGGACTAGGGTGTGTTATTATAGAAGAAGGCTTGTACCCATCCTATTTTAATATTTGTGATTTTGAACTGTGAATGTAGATAATAATCTTGATCCAAGGAATGCGCTAGGAATTATAGTGGTATGATACTACGATGTCTTCTAGTCACACACCCTAGAGGGTGGAGATGACCATTTTAAGAGGTGGTGGGACATGATCTACTAGTGGATCCTCTAGTAGTGCCAACTATGGAAATGGCAATTTTGTTGGACGCAAGTGCTAAGGCACAATTTTGGGAAGGATTTGTGTGGGTTCTAAAAAATATTCATGGAGAACCATAACCTGCCCTGGATATTGCAGTATTTACATGTGAGTTCAAACAACAACATCCACTACTTTTTAGGGGATGGAGGAGTATAGTCAATGGATTCATTGATAGAGGCCATGCTATATATCTTTGAGAATCTGGAGATGCATCTCAAGAGGAGGGTAAAGCTATCTACATATATTCAACATGATTACACCATGATATGGTTGGATGTTATTACTTAGAAATATCCTTATTGAAATATGGAATACCGTGATTTTCATATAGCCTTATATGAATAGTTTATTCCATAGAAATTAATGGATGATAGAGTCTGTGAGTTCATGAACTCGGAGTAGGGCACATTATCAGTTATGGACTATTTGACTAATTATACTGAGCTCCAGTACTTCACATTAATTCAGAGGGGATACGAGTTATCTCATTCTATGATTTTTGTGAATGGTATGAAGTACATCATCCATTCATAGTTGAATATATTTTTACTGAAAACCATTTTTGGAATAGTGAATCATGCATTTATTGAAGATCTTAATTTGAGAGAGGCCGAGGGTGTGAGATAGGGTGGTTTAGAACCTAGATATGGTACTGTATTGATCGGTAGTAGGAAGAGTCATCTAAAAATTCAACATGGTGATATTAGTAGTTTGAGAACATACATAGTTAGATAGGTGAGGTTCTACCAGTGTGGTAGGAAAGGAAATATGAGGCCACCATGTATGAGTGACCTAGTCAAGTGCCGATTATGTAGCAAGATGGGACATCTATACCGATTACACAGAACTTTTACTCTAGCTACTAGTGAGATAGGGTCAACACTAACTCCACACTTGGAGCAGGGTCTGAAGCTTTTCATTAGATAGCGATATCAAGAATAGTTGGCCGATCAGGATGAAGTGTTGGTCATGTCCATGGTAGTCAGACCTAAGTTTTATTATGATAACAAAAAGGATCAGATATGGGTATCTAGGTAGTATCATAGGTCCATGGTTCAGGCCAGTTATATGTAGTTAAACATACCCTTGAAGAGAAGGACCCCAGACCTTCTATTATCAGAGGTAATATTATAGTAGCCTCTACATTAGATTATGTACTTTATGATACAAGGGATTCTCATAGAGTTATATATGTTCCCGTTATAGAGGACCATTGGCTCAATGTTCAAACTTTTGATTGTGTTATGATAATTGATTATCCATTAAGGATTATAAAGGAGGGCCTACTTTAGTTTTGGGAATTCCCCCTTAATATTAGTGGGAGTCACATCGTATGAAACCTCTTTTTACTTAATATAATAGGTTTTTATATCATTATCAAGACTGACTGGTCGGTTCCCTTTCATGATTTTGTTAACTAATATCATCAAAGGGTGACCTTTACATCACCAGAGGGTGGAGATTTTATTCAAAAGGGTGAATGGGATTTCCAGGCTATTTGAGATGGACCCAAGAATCATGGAATATATGGTATGATTTCATAGATTGTGAGTTTATATCTAGATGATCTGGGAATACATCAGGTAGATTTACCTAGAGTGGTTCATCATTTTAGGGATGTCTTCCAAGATGAATTTTTAAGATTACTTCTAGAGTGATAGGTAGAGTTCTCTATTAAGTTTCTTATAGTAGATGAATGAATATCCATTCCTCCTTATAGTGTGGATACTACTGAGATGTAAGAGATCAAGATGAATCTAGAGGATTGAGAGGTAAAGGGGTATATTTGACCCAATACTCCTCCATAGGGTTCACCGGTCCTTTTTTTGAAAAAGGGGAACAATACCCTCATGCTATGTGTATATTATTGGAAATTGAACCAACTTATGATTAAGAAGTAGTATCCTCTACCATAGATAGATGATCTCTTAGACCTGATCTGAGGAGATTGTGTGTTCTTAATGATTTATTTAAGATTCGGTTATCACCAGGTTCATGTTAAACCATAAAAAATACCTAACACAACCTTTTTAGTTGGTATAGTCTATATGAGTATTTTTTATGCTATTTGGACTAATGATTTCACCAGTGGTCTTCATGGTACTGACGAACAGAGTGTTCATCATTATCTTGATTCATTTTTTGAGGTTTTCATGGATGATATATTGGTGTATTCAAATAATAAAAACAACTATGCCAAACATCTTGAGATCATATTGGATACACTGGGAGAGAATTAGTTATATACTAAGCTCACCGAGTGAAACTTTTGGATAGATCAAATTCAATTCCACAGTGACATTATCTTAGATACATGAGTATCTGTAGACCTAGAGAAGGTTAGAGATATAGTTTCCTAAGATAAACTAAAGAAAATATTTTATGTATAATGTTTTTTGGGGATAAATGGTCACTAAAAGCATTTAATATAAGACTTATCACACATAACAGTTCTACTTATGGTATTGACTATGAGGGGTGTGTAGTATGTATGGTTAGATACCTGCGAATCATCTTCCACGGGATGAAAGGGTGTAAGATCCTGATTCTTCTGGAGATATGTTTCTAGTTATGTTTCAATTTTATTATCTTGTTTTTGGTTAAATATATTTTTCCAATGTTCAAGTCTCAGGGGTGTCCCAGATGTTCAGGACATGAATGAAAAATAAAGGAACGAAATTTTTATGCATGTTACATGGTTTTCACATGGTATGTGAAAACCTTTTGAGGGGAAAGAAAAACTATATGGGAAAAAATATGGAATTTTTCATTGTTAGGGCATGGTTTTTAAACCATGGAGCCCTCCCCATGTAACTATGAAACCAAAATCCCCTTATATAGTGTCTTTCACATGTTTTGGAAAGCTGTGAAGGTAAACTGTGTGCCACATTAATGTTTAAAAAGTTACAAAATTACCACATTGGTATTTTTATGTTTCTACCATATTTGCTCCCATATTTATTTTATTTAAACCCTAGTGATGTAATTGGATGAAAAAATCTTGTCAAGGTCCATTCTCCTTCAATTATAGATCATTTAGAGAGCCATTGGTTGTGAATCGAAGCTCGGATTTAGTTTAATTGATCCATTTATTCTCTTTTATAGATTATGTTTTTTAGTTTCTAGGATATTCTTATGAAGATTTAAAATCCAAATTTTATAGTGGAACCTAGGTTGGTACATAAAAGGGGTCTCGATCGAGATATAAATCTATGATTAAGAGTATGTACTTTGAGAGATTCTAGGTATGTGTTATAAAAGTTATATCCCATATTTTTTATATGGATTTGTGATTATGAGATTGTGTTCTTGTTTCCACCTTGTTGTGGTTGTAGTGACATTAGTGATATTCAGTAAAATGGGTGTCTAAATGAATCATTTATCCCTTCATGATCCTTGTGGGATTCATTGAGGATGACTTGATCAAAATAGGGACACCCAGGGGATTCGATGACCTTCCTGATCTTGGGTAACAAAAATGATAAGTAAGAAATTGTATTTTTCTTAGGAAGAGACCAAAATTAATATGATGGTTGGGTAATTTGACGAATAATATGCGATATGGATAGTTGGGTCTAGGATTGATAATGGTTTAAGGGGTAGTTTGGCATGTCATGAAAATGGATTAATTGAGTTAATTGAGACTGTATCAAATGGCTTGTGAATTGTGTTGAAATGACTAAGAGGATTAGTGTATATGAAATGTTGAACATGTTAAATTGGTAATAGATTGTAAATTTTGGAATATGTTAAATGGAGTTTCATAAGGGAGTTTTGGAATATGTTAAATGAGTAAATGCATGTGAATTTATTAATATTCTTAGTGATTTAGGCATCAAAAATGGGAAATTGGACTAAATAGTCATGTAATTTAATTGGAAAATGATTTAATATATTATGACATGATATTACTTCCCATTTTTTTTTATGGTTTGTGGTTTCCATTTGTGTTGGCTGTGTTTGGTTATAATATGGTATGTGTGTGGTGGATGGAATAATAAGCATGTTCACATGGATTTGTAGTGTGGGGTATTTAGATGAGGCGTTACACCCAAGGGTTGAGTTCGACTAAGGCTCTAAACTCCCCCCACAATGCATTTTTTAGGGAAGGGGAAAACGTTCTATTCGCATAATGGTTTCTTTTTACAAGACCACCTAGAATGAGGATTCAAGGTTAGTGTATTGTATATATTGTGTTGTGATTATACCTAGTGTGTTAGGGAACTAAACTCACCCCCTTTATGCATTAAAAGTTTATGAATATGCCTAATCCATTAAACATGTCATGAAAATGAATTATGTGAGGGAAATTGTATTAGTAAAAGAGTTGGAAACAAAGTTAGAAATGCTTTAAATAAAACATTGTGAACTAATGGAACCCAAGTTTCCTTTTTTCATATTATATTTTATTTTTTATTACAGACACTATCTATTGGACTATAAATTTATTAGACACTGTCGGTGGTGGGATACTAAGTTGTACTCACACCCTATACAGGCCACCATTGGGTACCTAGGAAGATTTCATGTTTACGAGTTATGATAAGGGAAAAATCCATATGCTAAGGATTTTAGTTAGACTTGGGATATGCATGGATGAGAATCCTGACTTAGAGTCGGGATCCATTTTTAAGATTTAATAGTTTGCCTTTATTTTGGGGTTTCCCCACACTTTGTCATAATGAGCATGAAATGACATATTTATTATTTGGTGGTGGACTTGTATCCTCTTTCTGAATTGGGTTGTTTTGAATGTTCTCCAGTTATCATAGTTTTGTCCCATTATTTCCTCATTATCTACGGTGGCCTACTCTAATAAATAGGGTATAGTTTCCTAAATTAGATTCTTAGACCCTTGCTGCAAGTTGGAAACCTCTGGCGTATGAGGAGGTACACTTAAGGTAATGTGATGACCCAGACCGGGGAACCAGCTTAGTTGATCCTAGGTCAGGGATGATATAATGTGGTATTATAGGGGGTCTTTTTTGTACTATTACTATCTGAGATGGTAGATAGAAGATTAGGATGTGTTAGGTCTTGGTAATAAGCTCATTCTTGAGAGTATCTAACCCATGTACAAAGAAAAAATTGTGTAACCTAGGAGGGAATTATTTTTATGCATGTTGTTAAATTTGATGACATTTCACAATTTGGTGATTCAATTTTTGTGCGATTTGACTATTATTGATATATTTGTATTGTGGTCATGAAAACATGATATTATGCATTCATGCATCATTATAGGAACCTAGTTACAAGAGTCGCATGCATCATGATAGGAACATATGGGATGGGTGTGTGATGTAAGAAGGGTGGAATGCATTTTACTACCCTAAAAATTAAATGGAAATGGAGTCAAATAAAATTATTCAAAAGGATTAAAATGGAAAAATATTAAATAACATTTAGATATTTGTTCTTAATTAAGGATTAAAAGTGAGTTTAAATAATTAATTGTAACAATTTCTGAAATGGAAAATGTGAATAGGAGAAAGATATATTTTATGAGAATGGAAATGGTTTTTGAAAGGGTGTATAGTGGAAGAATCTTTACTATGTAAGTTGGTTTACCTATGTTAACCATGGACCATGAAAGGGATAGTTTATGGTAGTATTTTAGATGCGATGATAACCTTTGGGATGGTATGTGTTCTAAATTTGTTGTTTATAACTTATAAATATCATTATTTATGTACACTTTGAATCTTTATGTTATGTGTTCTAAATCTCATGTTTGTCGTTGTAGATTAATTAGACCACAATGTCGAGTGATGGTTGGGCGATAAGAGGATGTAAAAAAAACTCCTCCAGTTGTGCAGAAAGATAATGTAGTGATCTAGGATAATAGAGAAGAGAAGTTTTGTGAGAACATTAATCACGTCATGCAAATTATGGAATTTGGCCCATGGTGGGTTGTATCGAGCCCGTTTGAGCTGAACAGGGAGTTTCAGCTACATCACCATTCGACCTTAACCAGAGAGGGTGAGACAGAGGCATCTGAGTTCTGGATAGAGTGTATCTAGATGATTCTTTACCATTCTAAGACTCATTCTAGGAAGCGAGTCAAGTTGGAAGCCAATATGTTAAGAGTTTAAGAAAAGTTCTGGTGGGACATCATGGTACATACCGAACTGGATGAGGGAATGTTATGGAAATATTTTTTGGATATTTTTTGGATAATTTCTTCTTAGAGAACTTGATTTTGTAGAAGGAATCATATTTTATGAGTCCAACACAAGGGGTAATGTATGAGATGGAATATTCTATTTGATTCACTGATTTGTGATTCTTTGTTCCAATATTGGCAGGAGATGAGGTAGTGATGGAGAAAAATTTCTTGGATAAGCTGAAACATGAGATCAAGTCTTAGGTGAATATCTTCCATTTAGAGAAGTTTATTAAGTTAGTAGATCAAGCCCTTATATCAGAAGTTAATCTAAAGGGGGATTCATGTAGTGGTCTTATGTCACCAGTGGGATGAGTGAGTGGTGCAGCCTTTGAGGGAAGAAAGTGTAGTTTTGGTAACCTTCATCAAGAAAGAAGTGCATTGAGAATATAGAAGAATAGGCCAGGCTCTCAAGTTAGAGATCAGGTGGTCTGTTATCAGTGTGGCAGGAAAAGACACATGTGTGGTCAGTGTCCCCAATAACTAGTTGAGTAATGTTCATGTGGAAGAATGATTCTTGTATTGAGATTTTTTAGGAATCCTCAATAGGTGGGAATAGACAGAGGCTTGAGAAAGATGCTGAGTGCGGGCATGGGGTCCGTTAACCCAGATCAGGAAGGTAGTTGGAGCTTAATGGGCTATACTAGTAGAAGTAGAAGACGTGGAACTTCAGGGTGAGAGTGACCATATCAGCAGAGTAGTACATTTCTAGGAACTCATGACGAAGCTTAGGGTAAAGGGGAATATCAACATTACACAGTTTAGTCAACACCTAGATTCATCAAGGATGGAATGTCGAATATTTTTGGTGTGATCCTTGTAGAATCAGTTCTCACTAGTTCTTTGTTTAACACAGGCTCTGAACATTCCTTTATTTTTGATCATTTTTTAGTTGTGTTGGGCCTAGTGGTGGAACGTGTGTGTGGGGTTATGTCGATTGAAACTCCATTGATGGTGGGAGATGAGGATATTAGGAAATGTAAGGGTTGTGCTCTGGAGTTTGGTGGTTTCCATTTCCTGTGGGAATTCTTCACCCTCAAGATGTTAGGTTTTGAGTAGATTTTGGGCATGGAATGACTGGTGTTGTTCAAGTACCATATCGACTGTTACTTTCACGGGGTAACATTTATGTCTCTTGAAGGGTAAATGTATGTCTATCATACTGAATGTGATGTTAGGGGAAGTCGGGCTGGCCCGGGTTTTCAGCAGTTGGGTGAGATCACAACTCTATTTGATTTTTAATACTTTATGATGAGGGAGTAGAGAAGTATGTCGTTCTATATGTTGTGGATTTTTTCTAGTATGGGTTTCAAGAAGACTTATCTGGACTCCCACTTGAGAGAGATTCTGATTTTACAATAGAACTGATGCTATAGGAAAATCCAGTTTCAATTCCACCACATTGAACGGAACTGAATAAACTAAAAGAACATAAGGTTAAGTTAAATGAAATGGGTTTATTCATCCTAGAACTTCAACTTGGGGATCTTCAATTCTTCTTTCCAAGAAGGATTATAAATATTTGAGCCTATGTGTCAATTATCTGAAGTTTAATCAAATGAAAATTAAGAATCGATACCCTATTCCTTGAATAGATGATATATTTTTCCAGATAATAGGTGCTTTAGTTTTTTCTAAGATTGATCTATGATTAGGGTATCACCAATTAATGGTGATACCTTCTGATATACCATAGACTACTTTTAGGAGTAGGTAAAAGTTGTGTGAATTTTTGGGGATGTTGTTCGAGTTGACCAATTCACCATAAGTTTTCATGGGTATAATGAATCAAATATTTCACCATTATATAGATCATTTTGTAGTTGTATTTGATGATTACATCTTGGTGTACTCTAAAACACATGATGATCATGCCAAATATATTTACATTGTCCTGAGTAAATTAAGAGAGAACAATATATATATGAATATATATCCAAATGTCACTTATGGATTTATAGGGTGCATTTATTGTGTCCTATTATCTCATAGGAAGTTGTATCAGTAGACCATGAAAAATTGAAGGTTGTTGTCTCTTGGGAGAAGCCTAGAATATTTCTGATGTTCATAGTTTTCTGGGTTTGGCTAGGTATTATAAGAGGTTTACTAAAGAATTCTTCTAATTATAATTTCCACTTTCATGTTTGACTAAGAGGGGTGTTAGTTTTTAACAGTCTCAAGCATATGATGATGCTTTCCAAGAGTTAAAGAAGCAGATAACTACTACAACAGTTCTGATCTTTCCTGAGTACAAAAGGGGTATATCGTGTTTTTTGTTTCATCTTGTGTCTTTAGTAGAGCAGTGTGGATGTAGGATGGTTGGGTTGTTGCCTATAGTTCATGATAATTGAGGCCTCAAGAATAAAATTACCCTACTCATGATCTCAAGTTGGATGTGTTTGTGTATTCCCTAAATTATTAGAGGCACAAATTTTTGAGAGAGCAATTCATGAGGTATAATAATCCTAAACGCCTAAAGTACATCTCTTCTCAGGATGATTTGAATCTTCGATAATAGATATGGGTTTAGTATATGCAGTCATTTAACATAAAGTTGGTCTAAAAACTAGAAAGGTGAAATAGTGTTTCAGATGCTTTGAGTCAAAAAGGTCAATGTTAGGTGATTCAGAAGTCCAGATCTGAGTGGAAGATGATGTAGTTGTTTTCCAAAATGAATTTAGAGGTACAATATGGGAAAGGGAAGATGGCCCTTTCATACATAGCAGTTGATTCCATTTTTTGAGTCGGGTCAAGGATAGTGAAATTGAGGATCCATAATGTTTGACTATAAAAGAAAGCATAAAATTTGGGGATCCACCTTCCAGTTGGATGATTGGTGATGATGGGATCATGTATGTTCATGATCGTGTTGTTGTGCCAACATATTTGTGGGAAGAGTTGATACGTGAGTTCCGTTCATTGAAGTGGGTGGTGCATCCTTGTTTGACAAAATTGTATCATGATCCCTGTAGGTAGTATTGGTGGCATTGGATTAAGAAATAAAATATGGGATTTGTGTCATGATGCCATACCTTTCAGCAAGTGAAGGCCGAGTATCAGAGATCACGTTTTTTATAAAAACCACACATTCCAGAATGGAAATTGGATGATATAATGATGGAATTCATAGGGGTTCTTCTGAGAAAGTCTCATAATAATGATATAATTTGGGTAATTATGGATTAGTTGACTATGTTGGATCATTTCTTACTAATACAACATAATTTCACCATTGAACAGTTAGGAGAGTTAAATGTTTTAGAGATAGTGTGGTTTAATGGGGTACTATAGACTAATGTGTCAAATCTTGATCCACATTTCACATCGTGCTTCTTGAAGGGGTTATGGAAGGTTCTTTGTACCATGGTGTTCTTGTGTATGGATTTCCACCCATATATGGAAGATAAATCAAAGCAAACCATTTAGGCGTTAGAGTAAATGATGAGGGATTATGTCCTAGATTTTGGTGGATCATGGGAAAACACTAGTCATTTGTTGAGTTTTCCTACAACAATAGTTTCTAGGCTATGATTCAAAATGGGCCATTTGAGGCACTCTAAGGAAGGCCATGTAGATCTCCATTATGTTGGTTTGAGGATGGAGAATCAGAGTTATTGGGGCCGATCTTGTGAAGGATATGTCCGAATAGATTCATTTGACCTATACATGTATTGAAACAACTTATAGTAGAAATAATTCATATATGGATATGCATTGTCAACCTCTTGATTTTGTAGTGGGTGATTATGTGTTTCTTGGGGTGTCCTCATGGTTGGATCACCGTCAGATTCAGAAACAAGGTATGTTGGAACCCAAGTACATGGGACGATTAGATATTGTGGAGAGGATTGGACCGGTGGCACACTAATTGGATCTCCCATAGTGGTATAGTGGTATGGATGATGTCTTTTGGTTTTTCAACTTCAATAGTATCACCCTAATACATCTTATGTGATCGATGTTGAAGAAGTTGAGCTAGAGGCTGATGCATCCTTTGAGGAGCATCTAGTTCTTATCATGGATCGTAGTGGGAAGGTCATGTGGGGAAAGATTGTAATGTTGGTCAGAGTTTTGTGGAAGGATGGAATTTTTTAGGAAGAAACATGGGAGTGTGATGTGGATTTGCGATCATAGTGGCCCAATCTATTTTATTTTAAGGTTTAGAGGTGCCTAAGAGAGTGTCTTGAGGATGATCTGTTATAAGGTGGAGAGGTTGTAAGATCCCGATTTTTCTTGAGGTACATTTCTAGTTATGTTTTAGTTTAAGTATCCTTTTTTTATTAAATAAATGTTTCCTAAGGTCATGGGGAGGCTCAGGAGTGTATCTTGGGTTTGGGATAAGAATGAAAAGGAAAAAAGGTCCTTTCTATGCATGTTTCATGGTTTGTACACATCTATTGCAAACTGTGCGAGGGGATGGCCAAACCATGTAGGCCCAAATAGTGGAATTCCAACTGGTTAATTCATTGTTTTCAAACAATGGAGAACTCACCAGGTAATGGTGATACCCAAATCTCCTTAGATAGGGAATTGCATATTGTTTTCACATGGTTTGGTAAACCATATGGGTAAATCGTGTGCCCCATTAAATTTGAAAAAATTACAAAATTTACACATCAAGATTCTTAAGATCATACCCAATTTTCTCCCACATTTCCTCCCTTGAAACCCTATTGATGAAATTGTATGACCCAATGTTCCCAAGGTCCATTCTCCTTCAATTCTTGGATGTTTTAGAATTGTTTTTTTTGGATCAAAGATCCGATTAATTCCAATGAATCCCTTTTTTCTATTTTCCAGATTAGGGTTTCTAGTTTATCCCATAATCTTCTGAACCTCTAAAACCCTCTTTTTCCCATGGAACATAAGTTAGGAAATAAAGGGGTTTGGATCGGGATCCAAGCCTATTATTAAGAGTGTGTTTATAAATATATTTGAGTTCAATGGTTTATAAGATATATCTCATAGTTTTTATATAGATTTGTGTATTTGAGATTGTTTTCATATTTTCCCATTATTGTGGTTTTAGTATCATTACTGATAAAATGTAAAATGGGTGCCTAAATAAAAAATTGAACCACTTATGATCCCTACAGGATGTATTTAGATTATTTGACCAATTTAGGGCCATCTATGGGGTGTGCCAACCTTCTCAAACTAGGGTAATGGAAATGTTATGTATGAAATTGTATTGTTCTTAGGTAGAGCCCAACATGAACATGATGGTTGGGTAATTTGATAATTTTTATGGGATATGTATAATTGGTCCTAGGATTGATAATGAATTAAGCAGTTGTTTAGAATTGCATAGAAATATATTAATTGGTCTAATTGAGATTGTATCAAAAATTTTTTACATTGTGTTAAAATACCTAAGAGGATTAGTGCATATGAAATGGTGAACATGTTAAATTGGAAATAGATTTTATGTTATAGAATGTGTTAAATGGGTTAATGAAAGGGAATTATTGAATATGCATAGTGAGTTAGGGATAAAAAATTTGAATGGGAGTAAATAGTTATGTAATATAATTGGAAAATGTGTTAATGCATAATGGAATGGTATTAATTCCCATATTTTTTTGTTATGGTTTCTGAATTAAATTTTTTTTGGTTGTGTTTGATTTTAATAAGGTATGTATGGGGTGAATGGATAAATAAGCAAGTTCACATGGCGTCATAGTGTGTGGTATTTAAATGAGGCTACATACTCATGGGTCAAGTCTGACTAAGATTATAAACTCCACCCCACATTTCATGGGTTGGGGAAGGAGAAAGAGTTGTATTCCTAAAATGGTTTCATTTGATGAGACCACATGGACTGAGGCTTCATGGTGTGTATAATGTATATGTTGTGGTGTGATTACCCCTAGCGAGGTAGGTAACTTGACTCAACCCCTTTTACGAATTAAATGATGATGAATACGCCTAATCAAAAGAAAAATTTGAAAAAATGAATTTAGTGAGGGAATTGGTATAAGTAATAGAGTTGGAAACAATGTCATAAATGGTTTAAAAAAACATTGTGAAATAATGGAACATAAGTTACCTTTTTCAAATGTGGGTGATAATGTAGTGATGTCCAAAACGATATCCCCAGTGTCTTGGAAGGTAGAGTACAAAATTTAAAGGTTTTTCATAACCAGTTGTCTCATGTTATGAATAATAACATAAATAATGTGGATCATACACCTTCACCTAAGAGGGAACAAATATCTATTGAGTCTTTTATTTGGTAATGACCACTAATGTTTATTGGATCATCTGATCTACTCTTCACATAACAATGGTTCAAATAAATGGATAAAATCATTTTTTCTTCACTATTATAATATGTAGAAGGTAGATCTGGTTGTATATTATCAAGATGGAGAGTATAGTCAATGGTGGGCATTGATTAAGAACACCAAGAAAAAAGAAAAAACCGAGGATATATAGTGAGAAGACTTTATTATAATGTTTCTTTATAAAATTTCCCTCAAACTATTCAAACAAATATGGAGATAGAATTCATATAGATGTAGAAAAATAAATTTGAATTTGTCATAGCCTATGAAGAAAATTTTACAAGGCTTTCAAGGTATGCTTCAGGTTTTGTTATCAATAGTGATATCAAAATTGATAGATTCTGCGGTGGTTTAAAACCACAAATTCGAAATGATCTATAAATCTCAGACTTTGAGAGTTATGAATAAGCTATTTGATGTTCTATCAAAGTGATGATGTATTTTAGAGAATGGTCCCACAATTATGGTGACAAGAAATAAAATATGGAGTTTCAATATGGGGGATATAATGAGAATGGTGGAAAGAAATATTAACCACTCATATGTCATAAATGTGGGACAAACATTCATAGGAACTGGTTCTAAGGGATTGGGAAATGAAATAAGTGTGAGAGAGAATTCCGCCAAGATCATGAATTTCGAAAAGACATGAAGAAGAAAACCTATATGATGGAGTAAAGGATATAACCATCCATTGTTTAATGCTTTAACTATAGGGATAAAGTAAAATATACAGAACAATTTACTAATATTTGAGTCCTCAAGGGTAGTCAGTATCATAAAACACCAAATAAAAACAATTAAGGGAAGATTTATGCTGTTACTACTGTTGAGGTGGAGTCTTACAATGATGTGGTGATAGGTACACTAGTTATTCATTCGAGAATAGAGAATGTGAAATTTGATTCTGGTTATAAAAATTCTTTCATATATTTCATTTTTATTAGAACTATTCAAAAACCACCTCAAAATATAGAGGTTGAATTATCAGTGATAATAGAAAATGGGGAAATTATTCCGTCCAAAATAACAAACTCCTCCCTAGTTAATGGTTGTGGAATGAACATCCCAAAAAATCTTATCTTCCTTCCTTTTGTGGAGTTTGATCCAATTTTGGGTATGGAATGGTTATATTTATACAAATACAACATGAAATTTTAGGAAAGTGAAATCACTCTTCATATCCCATGGCATCCACCAATTCTATATAAGTGTAATTAAGAATATGAATCTCCTTCAGAATAATCATCTTAATTTTTGATATTATTGCCTTATGAGAAATCATATCTAGCTCAGATGATCGAGACAAAGGAAAGAATCATTCTCAAGGACATGACCATTATGAGGGACTACACATATGTGTTCCCCAAATAATTTCCAAAACTTTTTCTTGACCAATATGATGATTTATCAATTTATCTTCTTCCTAGATCTTTGTCGATATCAAATACACCTTATTGAATACTGTCCATTGAGTTTTAGTAATTAAATAATTATTTGTAATAGAATCAAGACAAGGGGTTTATACACTCGATTACTTCACCATGGAGTGTTCTAGTCCCCTCCATCAAGAAAAATGTTATAACAATGTGCCACTCCATTGATTATCACGAGTTCAAAAAAATCCTGATAAATGAAAATTATACCCTTCCTAATATTTATAACTTGTTTGACCAACTTCATGGTCCCAATTATTTCTCTAAGGTTGGACTTTGGTTGGGATATCACCTATTAAAGGTGGGGAAGGAATATATTTATAAGACTGAATTTCAAAAGATATTTGGAAAATATGAGTTCTTAGTGATTACTTTCAGACTCAATAATTCTCTATCTATATTCTTACACATAATGAATATATTATTTATATATTGTGTCAAAAAAATTTTGTTAGTCTTTTTGATGATATTTTGATATACTTAAAAGAAAGGAGTCACATGGGGAGAATGTTAATACTTTGATGAATACTTCCCAATGGGAGATAATTTATGAAAAATATAGTAAATGTAAGTTCTATATGGAGGAAGTATCTTTCTTGGGGAATGTTATCTCTTGTAAAGGAAAATATGTAGTCACTTCTCAGAAAATGTCAATCAAAGAGTGTCCCTAGCTAAAATACAAAATGGAGATCCATAGTTTCCATGGTTTATCTAGGTACTAACATCAATCTTTGAAAACATTTGCATGATTTTTTATCTAACTAAACTAGATGACTCAGAAGGGGGAAAATCTTTTATAGACTAGTGACTTTGAATATTTCTTCAAATAGTTAGAAAAGTGGCTTATCACCACTCTAGTAATCACACTTACGATAAGTGGAGAACTCTTTGTGGTAAATAGAGATGCTTCAAATAAGTTTTTTGGTGTGTAATGTATAAAAATGATAAAGTGGTAGCCTGCACCTCAAGGAAGGTAAAAATTCATGACCAAAACTATCATAGTCATGATATAGAGTTGGTGGATATGATATTTGTGTTGAAAATATGTCGACATTATCTCTATAGAGAGAAGTGTAAAATATTTACTAATGATAAGAGTCTCAAATATATATTCAAGCATAAGGAGCTTAATATTATCTAACAAAAATGGTTGGATTACAATTGGTCGATCCACTACAATCCTAGAAAAGAAAATAATATGGAAGTTAATCTATGTAGAAAGGATCCTAGAACATTATCAATGATGATAATTGAGAAAGATTCAGTCTTCTTAGATTTTCAAAGGATAGACATGGGAATCACTAAGGAATGAACATCACCATGTTTTTCTCAAATGATTTCTCAACCATCTCTCATGGGAAAATTAAAGGATTCTCAAAGAAATGATGTGGAAATTTAGAAAAATGTGTAAGCTATGAGAAAGGGGAAACCCTAAATTTTAAAATTTATGAGGAAGGAATTGTAAAATATGTGTCATGAATATGTGTACTATATAATCCTTGGATAAAGAAGGATCTTCTGAATGATTCACATTGCTCATCCTTCACTATTTGCCCAAGGAGTACAAAGATGTATTGAGATATGAGGGAGAACTCTTGGTGGGACAATATCAAGAATGGGATCACTGAATATATGTAAAAGTGCCCAGTATTTTAGAAAGTGAAGGATAAAAGACAAATTTCTATGGTTATGATATAACCATTACCAATACCAATAAGGAAATGGAAAAACATCATGATATACTTTATCACCAAGCATCCGAAGACAACTAGGGGAAACAATCCTATATGGGTTTTTATGGATTGTCAGTCAAAGACAAATCACTTTATTTAAATTCAAGAGGACTTCTCACTAGATCAAAATTCATGAATGTATGTCAAAGAAGTGGTTAGACCACATGATGTACCAATATCTATTATATTTTATCAAGATCAGCGATTCACCTAGATGTTTTGTAAAATTATCTAACATGCTCTAAACACAGAGCTAAACATCAGTATGGATAACCATCCTCAAACTGATGACCAATTAGAGAGGAATATTAAGGAACTAAAAGCCATCATAATATCATGTTTGATGGACATAAAAAGGAGGATGGTACCTACATCTACCTCTGGTTGAGTTCTCTTATCATAATAGTTTCCACTTGAGCATCCAAATGGCTCCATATGAATCTATTTATGGAAAAACATGTAGAACGCAAATGTGTTGGGATGAAGTCAGTGATAAAACGATTTTGAACCCTAAAATTTTCAAAGAAGTGCTGGAAAAGGTGAAACCCATTCATAAACACATCAAGGCAACCCAAATTCGACAAAAAAATCAATACAGACAATTGTGGACATGACCTAGAGTTTAAATCTTGAAACATGGCATTCCTTCGTTTAACTCCATGTAAGAGGATCATACTACTTGGGAAGAAAGGAAAGTTTATTCCCATGTAAAACATCCCCTTTAATATCCTTGATTTTTTCAATCTTGTGGAATATCTACTACCACTTCCACCAAACATGTCTCAAGTAAATTGTTTTTACACATATCCCTCTTGATAAATTGCATATAATATATCTCACATGTACTTAATCAAGAGGTCGTACAGTTGTGAAATGATCTCTCTTACGAGGAGCATATAGTGATGATCTTGGACCGTAGAGATAAATTACTACGCAACAATATTACTCACATAGTAAAAGTACTATGATGGAACCCTATGTATAAAGAGGAAACATGGGAAGAAGAGGAAGTGACGAAGGATAAATACCCTCACTTGTTTTCACTATAGAATGTAAAATGAAATTTTGAGGGAAAAATTTCATGGGGGGGGGATTTAATGAACCTAAATTTTATCAATAGAAATTACATTGTTATAATTATTTAATATAGTATAAACAACATAAAATCACATAGAGGACACAATATAAACTTTATAAATGAATAATTAATAGAATTAGAGGTATTTTTTGAAGTTAAGTAGCTTATACCAATGGAATAGCAACTTGACATTTGGAATAGTAATTAGGCTAAAAGAATATTAACCTTATCTATGAATGTTTAAATAAAATATATACATATAATAAATGATAATATGATATAATTATATAATGGTAAGTAAATAAATGTTTTAAAAATTATTAATTAAGAGTTAGTATTTTCATAAAACAAAATTGTTTATTTTAGGTTTTATTATTAAAATAATGATTTTAAATAAAATTTGATTTCCTAAACTAATATTTTTTTATCTTGTGGATGTAAGGTATTTTTATGAGAGCTTAATAAATTTTTCAAAGTGTTATAATATCAATTATACTTTTAAAATAAATATTTTTAGAGTAAATAATGATTTTAATAAAAAATAAATTTATCATATTTAGAAAATTAATTTAATAAAATGGAGTTTTTTTTATTACTTCTTTTCAAAAAATGGTTAGGGTAAATTTTTAGTATTTTTATAGAATATAGAATTTTTTGTGAATAGTAGAATATGATAATTTTCGATAAAAGCTAAATACATGAATTATTGAGTCATATATGATGTATGGATGATATAATCCCAAAATATAGAAATATAATCCAATATTTTAATATATTTTAAAATAATTTTCAAACTCTTCTTCGTATTGAGCCAAAAATAATAAACTAATGAATAAAATAATGAGAAAGCACCCCTCTCATCCCCTATAAATACCACCTCTCACCATTTCTTCTTTACCGCCTTCCACGATTTGAGCCTTATCCAAATTCTACCCAATACACTTCCCAATACCCACCCCTATTTCTATCAACTCTTGGTGCCATAAGAATACCAAACCCCTTTTTTTAAGGAGGTTCTCAAGGAGGAAAAATTCAATAGGTAAAATCCCCTTTCTTTTCCTAAAAATTTTCTTTTCAATTTTATTTATTTTCCTATAATATAATCAAATATACTAATCCAAGTGGAATGATAACTCCAATATCTGTTATATACTATAATTTAATTATTTTAATCTAATAATTCTTCTTCAAGTCTCTTCCCTTTTTTTACTCAAAAAATTTAAATACCATTCGTGGTGTAATGATTTACCACTACCATGGATGATACATTTTCATTTTCCTTCATTGAATTCAAGGTTGGTCATAAAACCACTATAGAGGGTGAAAAATGTTGTAAAATTTATTTTATAACTCTTTTTATATTCTCGAACTAACATATATACATAATACTAAATTATAAAAAAAACGAGTTTGTTGTGATCAAAAGCCGCCAAAATTAGCCTAAATGATAATCATTAACTATTTATAAAATGATTAATCATAATATATTACATAAAAATGATATATAATAACAATAAATATTATTAAATATCATTAATAACATATAATTTCAATTATAGATAAATATTAGAGTTTTACATGAACTTCCATACTCATATACAAGCAAACCAGTCATGAAAACTAAGAAAATGAACACTCCCAAACAATGAAATTAAAATCTATATCTCATCAAAAAGACCATAAATGAAATTAATAAAACTATAATAAATAAAATTAATTTATAAAATATCACTTATTATTTAATTAATGAATTTAATTTTATTACCTAGGGTATTAAACTGAAATAATCTTTCATATATAAGGTTAGGGGATTCTCAAACCCAACTCCCTTTCTTTGGGATTTCCCTCTTTCACTACATTTTTAGTACGGATATTCCATTAAAGTTCATTAAATATAATTTATTTTTTCCTCATATTTTGTTTTATAGGATATACATGTCTCTAATCTAGTTTAATAACAAATTCAATGATATTTTCCAAAGTAAATCTTCTTTCCAAAAATGCATCTTTTACTTCTTGTGAAACTATTTCTTTTTCACTAATGATTGATAACTCATATAACAATTATGTTATTCCCTCTTTAATTTTGGAACCCCAAATTTTATTCCTTAATTTATTCTTGTGAAATAAAACCCATTCATTTCCATGGGTTATTTCATGTCCAAGATTGATATATGTTCTACATGGAATTCATAAAATGTAATATAATTTCAACATACATTTCCAATTATTTTAACATAAGTTCTTAATTATTCTTTACAAATTACATAAAATATTTAGTAGAGTCCAATAAAATAATTTATAAAATGTATATTATTTTTTAAATTAGTAACAAGAAACTATCGTCGATCCATAATATATCTCAATAGAACCCTCTATGGCTATGAATAATATATAGAATTAGTTCTATGAGTAATAATATTCCCCTCACTATAATTAAAAAGTTTTAATATTTTTTTCCACATATTTTTTATTTTAAATTATGAATTCATATTTCTAGGACTACTCACATGGTCCTTAAATATAAAAATTTGGTCTGATCATTACACCTTAGAATCACTCTTAAATATATGAAAATAATTATTTCACATTATAATATTACGTAATTTTAACAATTTCATGGATATTTAAAAAAACAATAATTTAAGTTCCTGAATAATTGAAATAATAATAATTTATATCATGTTTTATATTGATGTGAAATAATATAGTAGTAGTGTAGTGATCATTATATTTCTAGGTGTTGTTAAGAAGTTCATTACAACATTAGTTCTTCTCAATACATAAGCTATTTCCACCACTAAGATAATTAATTTATTTCCCCTAGAATGATTTCTTATGGAATGTTTTTTATTTACTTTCTATATGATCACATTTTGGAAACATTATTTGAAAAAAAACGTGACAACCCTAGATAATATCTTGTCCCATATCCCCAATTTTAATAGTCATGGTATTAAATAGAAACTTGAAACTGTCTGAGGTGAAACCCATGTATAGATTGTAAAACATGTAGTATATTGCGTAAATGTCATATAACAATATTAATATCTATTGTATCATGTTTAAAAATTACCAAAAATTTGATAATATAAATTTTATTGATTGAATTTCTCAATACTTGTACCTATATTTTATATAGAGAAAATTTTATCAGTTAAAATTTAACCACATGGTTACATTATAATATTGGCTATATTTTGCAAAAACTATTTCTAAAACATCAAGTATATCAAAACGATTAATGAAAAAAATATTATGTATCCTCTTTAACCATTATGTACAATGTTAGGTCATATTTCCCATTAAAATATTAGTTGAAAAAATATAGAATCTTTTGGTAAAAATATACCTGATGAGGTTTTGGAGGATTTGATTTAAATTTTTTTATTGAAATTATTTTATTACGGTTAAAATTCTATATATATCCAAAAATTAATTTCAACAAAATAACATTGAAGGAATCATTTTTCTGATTTATATGTTGTTTCCTTGGCTCCATCATTCTATAAGGTAGTGTGAAAAAAATTAAATTAATTATAATATAGTTATTTAAATCAAATGGATACAAATATGCTTTCCCCTACATTACCAATGATATAAACCAAAATATTACATGATTATGTTATTATACATTTAGAAAATAAACATAATTATAAAATAAAATTTTAAAAATTTATTTCAGTATCTTTACTAGGTATTTTTTCAATTTGAGTACAAGATTAATTAATTAATATACGAAAATTCCAACATAATGTATGATGAATGATTTTGATGTTCTGTCATAAAAATGAATAAATATGATTCATGAAAAAATATCAGTGATATCTAAAAATAGTGGTATATAATAAGATCTTAGTGACATGTGGGTAATTAAAAATAGGTTAGAGATAACCTTTTATATCTACTATATATTTTTTGGTGTATCCTATCTCTTTGAATATTAATCCACCCAAAAAACTAATTCCATTGGTTACATCACGATAAAAATGAAACCCATATTCCTATCCCAATACTTAAATATTACTAAAATTTTAGCAATAATATTCAATAAATAAAATATAAAAATACAAAAATTATCAAAAAAATCATCCACAATAACTATCACACCCTAATAATTGAAATTTAAAAATTATTTTTTAGAATATTATAGTTTGATTAAAAAAATTGACGTATATTTAGTTTATGGAGACCAGAATTTTCATGTACATAATGAATGGTCTCCAAGAACATGATATATTTGATGACCTGAACTTTTATAAATAAAATTCCTCTTATGATTTAATTAAATTTATTATTGTATATAATGGTTTTAGAAAACACATGCACTTATTTGTTTTTATTATATACTATCATATTTAAGAGACCATTAATAATTTTTAATATTGATAATATAGTCATTGAATAGTGGAGAAATTATTAGCATAAATATATGGTTTTAACAAATCCAATTTACATAGACAATGGGAGTGATAGCCTCAACCAGTAGAATCCTACCCTATAAATCTCATTTATCAGAGCCTTCGAGAGAGATAAAATCTCTTGGATTTTCACATGACCAAGACCAAGATTAGATCCAAAAACATAATAAAAAGTGAAACAGTATATAGTATAAATTATTTTTATTGAGATCATAACCAAAACAATGTATTCTAAACCACCCTATGAAAATCTCACAATCACACACCTTATAGTTAGGGTGTTTTTTAGTGTATTAAGAAGATCTGTATCAAGAAAAAAATTATAGGAATTTTTAAATTTTATTTCCAATATAACAATATTCATATTTTATTCGTATTGTTACTTTATAAATGATTTTGATTTAGGTTCAATAAAACTAAAAGTGTATTTTTGGGTAATACTCTAATTTAATTTAGAAATTTATTTTAGCGAATTAATGGATTTTTGAAATAATTAATATTTTAATTAAATAAAATTATTAAATAATTTTCATTTAATTTTAATGTTCATATCATTTTTATGAAATCAAAGTTGATTTTTATAAGGGTTTGAAAACTATTAATGTAAGAAAAACTGACTATTTCTCAATAAAAGTCAATTTTATTTTAAAGGTGAAAAGTCGCATATTTATAAAATTATTGTATAAATATAAAATATATTTTTTTAATCATAATTTCTAAACTATCAAATGGTGAATTTTTCTTAATTTTCTGAGTGATTAGAATTTTCAACTAAATATTAAATATATTATAAATATACGGTGTGTATTACGACTTCATATGACCCAAAAGTGATGTAATAAATACTATAAAGAGTATAAAAAACCAAAATATATGTTTTCCCTTTAAAATAATGTAATTTTATGTTTACTTGAATAATTTTATAAAGTCTTTATTAATCCTCCAAAACCATTAAAATATTTTATGGTTTTAAAATCATTTCATAAAATTATTTACTCATATCCACGTCAGCAAGGGTATTATTTTTTTAAGTTTACAACATACCCTTATAAAATACTAAAATCACTCCCATTTGGTAGAAATAATTGGAAAAAATTATTTTATGTTTTTTTATTATTTTTTTATAGAGTCTGGAATCTATGGTTGAGAAATGATAAACAATTATGCACTCATTGACTATATGAACCCACCCAAGATACCATTTCTCTTAATTAAAAATACTTGGACAATGTATTTAATATACCCTCCCATCTGTATAGTCTTTAAAATGTTCCCTAAATCTCTCAAGAAACTCCTCCCAAGAATTTTGAGTTACACACCCAAGTAAGGGATCATTTCCTTCTCTTCTTTATTCAAGTTTCTTAACTATATTATGACATATATTTCCAATTCCTATTATTGGGACATGATTTTCCATTACCGTATTACTATCCGTTCCAATTACAATTGATTATTTACCGCTTTGTCTCTTATCAAACCATTTTATAAACCTTTAAGTTATGTCGTCATGTATTTAAAATTTCACAGTGATTTTAAATGCCAAAACAATTATATAGTGAGTACCATACCCAATTCATATCAAGGGTGTTAACTTTTTTTCACTTATACTTATTATTGGGTACTTACATGTATTTATTCCGTACTCCTTTATCATGGAATAAAATATGGTGATTAATTAATCCATGTTGTGGGATCTATGTGGCACACTTAATCATGAGAATGATATAAATGTGATAGGTGAACCTGGATTTTTATAGAGCTCTAATGCATTGGGTAATTATTAGTCTCATGAGACATCATATTGGGATAGTAAGTAAACATGATTCCTTAATGGGTCTTGTTCCATCATAATATTTTGTAATGTATCCTTGACCTATTTTTATGATGTAGTGATTTTGGAAAGAAAAACGATTCTAGAATATGGGTGAGAGGGTTATAGAGAGTATTTTAGTGTTTTAGTTGAGATAATTCTTTATAATTAGTAGAGAAATGGGGTGTAGGTGAGCTCCTTTTGTTGGCGAAGAGAATCAATTTTTTTGTAAATATAACTTCTTAATATATAGAGAGCAAATAATTTACATGGAATATGGTAAAAACTATAAAATAATGGTTTTGGGGATAATATATGGTTTTTAATACCTCAAAAGTTCATTAGAGCAATTTTTGAAAACATATTTTAAGTATTTTACGCTTAGATTTTTCACTTTTACCATTTTTTGGTTTTTATCGTGGTGATAAATTTTACCAAAGTAATTTGTTTTTAATTCATAAAAAATGGACCTTATTACACAATTTGTTACTACTAATTCCAAATATCATATCCATTCCACCAAATAAAATATAAATGTGTAATAGAAATTAATTTTAACATTAGAAAACGTGATGTGTAAAAACCCATTTTGAAAAAGTATGTTTTTAAGCATAGATGTTATATTTAATAGAAAACTATCAATGTTGTTGATTTAAATGAAATTAATTGGGTTATTATTAAAGATAGTATAGTTATTTTTCCTTAAAATAAATCTAAAACCAAATTTCACTAAGTTAAAACTAAATTAAAAGACAAAGACTAAAAATAGTTTTAATTAGGAAAATATTTCTTAATTTTAAAAATTATAAACCTAGGTTTTAAAAATTAAACATAGTATTTTAAAATTAATAATTTCTCAAAAAAAAAATAATAAATTTACAATCATAAATTTTTTAAAATTTTTCTAAGGTATACATAGATCTTGACTTAGTCTTAAATGCTACAGTTTTAGTAAAATCTGCATTTTTCACTATTCACCTAAAAATGAATTATTTTATAAAAAATTTAAAAATTTAACCTAATATAATTTTGACATACTGAATTCAAAAAATAATTTCCTTTTTTAAAATCAATTTTCTAAAACTTATAAATTTATCTTTTAAATGAAAATAAAAAATATAAAGGAAAAAATTTTATCTTGAAAATTAAATTTTTATAAATAAAGGTTTCTTAAAATTATTTCTTATAAATTTATAACGTAAATAATTTTAATATTTTATTTAATATATAATATTTTTTTAAAATTACCTGTTTAATTTTTTATGATAAAATACACATTATTTGGAAAATTTTACTTGAATTTTTTTGTCCCTTTTAGATACTAAATCATATTAGTTATTTGTTCTCTGGAGTTAAGTAATTTTATTTTTGTAATATATTTTTATTTAACAGAGGTTTTACTATTCTTATGAAAATGCCGCCGCACTCGTGCAACGCTCTCGAGGCTCCCGAGGCTTCTTCTTCCCCTTCCTCCTAGGGCTTTGCAGTTCTATTTGGGGGAGATGGTGCTCCTTGGTCCTCCTAGTTCTACATTATTCTCCTATTATTACTCTCCCCTCAACCCTTCTCTACTGAAGATGCTCGCTAGTGTGGATATCGTACGCTGCACTCTGCCCCTCTTTCTGCCTAACCCAACACATCAGACCTCCATTTTGGGTCAGTGTGCAGGTGAATTAGGCGGTTTGGGTCTGCGTTGGTGGTGGCATCTGTTGTCGTTCTTCTCCACTACCCTTATTGGCCAACCCATTGTCCTCCACTCAATATTTGATGGGTTCAATGTAGGATCTGGGTCAACTCAGAAGGGTGTTGGTGGGGGGTGGGTGACGACATCAGTTCATGTTCTTCAATGAAGCTGGCTTCTTCTTCTCTTATTTTTTGGATCCTTTATCTTTTTGGTTCGGTGCTTCTTCTTGGTTAAGCATTCCAATATTTTGTTTTGTTTTTTTCTTGGCTTTTTGGTCATGATGGTTTCTTGATGCGGATTGGTTTTGTATTGGTGATATTTTGTTGGGTTTCTTCTTATTCAGAGAGGCAGTGTTTTTTTGGAAATGGTTTATCTAGTTTTTTATTGATGGTTCAATGATTTGATGGAAGATGCAGTATTTCTTTCCTTGGTGATGACGTGAGGTGTGAGTCTCCGAGAGGGAAACTAGCTTCCTCATTTTTTTGATGGTCCTACTATCTTGTTACAATGATGAGAATGGTTTTCTTTTGGACGATGTTGATTATTTTCAGCAGAAGGCTCCTACGGGCGTCTGGTACCTTTGATGATGGTGGTTTGTTGCTATGGAGGTTCGGTTCCACCTAGAGGAGGTGATGTGCTTAACTCATCTGTCTGGGGGCATGACTTGAGGTCTCTTATAGAGGTCTCCTCAGTAGTGATGGGATGGCACATGGGTATTTTGAATTTCAAATTTGAGCGTTTTTAAATTTTGAATATGGTTGTTTGGGTTTAATCAAGTTGTTGTGAGGTTACTGCTCACCCATAAAGTGGTTTATCCAATAATCAAATAAAAATGGAATTTACAGTTTAGAGGAAAAATTTATAGTAAAATATTAGGGTGTTATATTCACCCCTTAAATAAATTGTGTTCTCATAATTTTAATCATAGTTCACAGATGATAGAATCTAAGGGATCCATAAGAGACTTTCCTACATAATAAGTATGAATTAATACTTTCCATTATCTCAATAATTTATATAAAATATTCTTATTTACTTAGTTATAAGAGTTATTTGGGACATACCATTCATATCTCCATTTTCATGATCCTATTTCAAACTAAATAATAAAAAAATGTATATGATAATATCCAATAGAATCAGATTAAATGATCATATGAATATGAAAAACTAAATCATAGTATTTCGTCTTCAATGGAAAATTCACTTAAACCTATGATACTTTCAGTTTAACTATAATATAATTGGATCTATCTAAATCTCCTAATAATTAACCTATGTTTTCCATGGTCATATTTTTATTAGGTTCTCTAACCAAAATAGATTCAAATCCCTCATAATGGTCCATAAAGAGCATGTGAGTCCCCAAATAATATCATATGAGAGTGTCTATCTAGGTGTGCTATCGTAGGACAACTCATCATGCACAGAGTGAATATAAAGTTAATACTCATCCAACCATTTTCAGAGAGATTACCATTATGTGTATCTATGCTACATCCATATCCACTTGAAATTTTCCAAAGAGGGATTTCATTTCTTGGAAACCACACAATATTTTCCAATATTTATATATGTTGTTATATACTTTGGATTATTCCTAGGATTTTCACTAATTTTATCTAATCATAATTATTAAAATAAATAAACTAATCCCCAAAAATAACTAAATTAATTATAAAAACATATAGTCGTTTCTATGATACTAATTGAGACTCCTGATGCTCGGACACCCAAATTCGGTGCTAAAAACACATTATTTAAACATTGTATTTGATTATATGTGATTTGATCCAAGGAAAAATCTATTTTAATTTTACATCATTTACATAAGTTAATCATTAATTCCCACAATAATAACATAATCCTAAGAATGGAAGGTTTGGTTTTTTTAAGGATCACCTAAAATAGTTGGAAATATTTCCCCATAATCGAACCAAAACAATCCACTGTTTAGACTCCTCATATGTTATAATCATATTCATAACTAGGGGAATGAAAATATAAGCATGGGGTGATATCAAATTGTTAATAAGGAAAAAAATCATTAACATATGGTCAAGGTTAATATCATAATAATTAGGGAAAACATGAGTATGAGAGAAATAAATTATTAAAAATATCATAAATATATTTGTCCATAAGTCATGATAGAAGGGAATGTAATCTCTAATGGTCAAAATTATACCATGGAATATGTGAGTAGAATCATGAGAAAATAAAAATTATCTATGGAGTCTAAGATAGGCATACAGAAAATTGGTACAAAAAATATGAATAGAAATCATAACGTACTATATCTGGAATCAATACCAATTTACATTAGTGGACTAGGCATCACATCTTGTTTCCCTTAGTGGATCAAGCATCAAAACCCATTTCCCATAATGGATCTGGTATTATAACTAGTTTTACATATTATTATGGATTTTCACAACCCATTTTTTTATTATCTCATTAAATATAAAGATTTCCTCAATTTAATGAAGGGTTATATTGGACTCACTAGTCAGATAATAATAATTTAAACATATATGTTTTATTGGGACCTCAAAAAAATAAATATATCAAATACCACCCAATTAAACCTTTTAAAAAATAATTATTTCCATGAAAACAATTCCGAGAACATTACTTCATAAATCCATAGAATGAATGTGGATATTGGAATAATAATATATCCCTATGTAGAGGCACAATTTTAGGGTCACTTTGCAGTATTGTAGCAGGAACTGTAGCAGGTACAGTTTGGCACTGTAGTAACTAAGAATATTCCTCTGTATGGGACTTCAGGCCACCGATTTGGTCCCTGAGTCCTTTAAGGCCTTTAGGCCACACAAGCCTTTGGTTCAGTAAGGCCTTTGGTCCACCTGAAGGCCTTCAGGCCCCCTTAAGGCCTTTGGGCCACTTTAAGTGCAGATGCAAACCAGACAACCTATAAGGAACAAGCTTTTGAAGGAGGGTGAGAAAGGAGATTTTACCATCACAGAAGATAAACGGACTGCAAGAATGAGAGGGCATGGAACCTGCCATCAGGACAAGACTATGTATGTATGAGAATTCCTAGTCAAACAGCCATGCGAAGGTTGAGAGCTAATTTCACTATGAAGATATTGGGGAGTAGAAGTTCCAAGTATTTATAGTGGGTTGTATGTAATGTTTGAAGCCTATGGGAATTTAATTCCTCTATAGACTATAGAATATTTAATGCTTACACCTACAGACCTTGTAAGGGTTCCACCTCACCCATTAAAATGTTTATTATCCAAAAATCAATAAAAATTGAAGGCCTTCAGGCCATTGGAGGTAACAAAAGGAACATTAATAATGTTGATAAAAATTAAAAATAACTTTTTATGTTCTTTGGATAAATAAATATAAAGTACAAGAAACAATAACCCATTTCATTTTAAAAACATAAAAAATAGTTTTATTTTGAAAATAATTTTAAAATATAGAAAAGGATATTCTTTTATAAGAATTTTCATAAAAGAAAAAGAATGAAATCGTAAGGAAAACCTTTAAGTATATTTTATAAAACATTTTTAACGAAATCATAAAAATAAAAATTTATGGGTCACATTAAAAAGTAATTTCAAAATAATAAAGTGATAAATTTTGAAAAATTTTACATAAAAATGACCTTTAATAATGGATCCGTAAAAAATATATCAAGACTATCTCAAGGAAAGATAGAGGTGATGATAAAACAATCAATAATGGAAGGAAAACCATTTTAATATTTTAAAATATCTTTGTTGAAATACCACATTGTAAAAATAGATAACAAATTTCCTTTTCAAAATTCAAGAAGATAAATAAGATGTTCACATGAGATAACACATAAATAGTTTTCCAAATAAAAATAATAACGTTTATGGGATGGAAACATTTGATAATGGAAGAAAAATTATTATTAAATAGAAAGAGAATAATTCATAACAATATCATGATTTTATTGGAATCAAATTAATTAAGGAATAATATTTGAATAAAAATTATCATTTTATCCAAATAGAAAGGTAAAATTAATTATAAAATCATGGGGTCTATGAAACCATCCATATTATTAAGAAGTTCAACATAAAACATTATAACTCAAAGAAATGAAGTTTGAGTAACCAAAATCTATTACGACATTAAAATAAATTGAATTGAAAAATAGTGTAAAGAGAGGATCATATGGATTTTTAAATCCTATTAATTTTATGAAATGTATGAAAATATTAACTAAAATTGTGATACATTCAACCCATAATATAAAACAAGTTTTGAATATTACATGTGTCTCAAAGAATGAAAAATTAGATGAAAATACTTCACGAACATCATAATCAAAGAAGTAGGTAACATTTAAAAAGTGTTTTGTGATAGAAATGTTAACAGAAAAGATTAAATTATATATAATAAAATCATATGTAATAATATACCCATCTTATTTGAATAAATTTCAAGAATAACAATCACAACTCAATAAACAAAAAACTGAGTTAAGAAAAACTATTACATAGTCATTTTATTTTGAATCTAAAAAATATTTAAGGTAGAACATGAGATTTATTTATAAATCTATTATATTTCATGAAAATTCATGATAAAATATATCCATTTTAAATATATACACTAAAAAATTACACAAGTGGGGAATATTTATAATATCTCAAGGATGTAAAAATGAGATGAAAAAAACCAAACATTGTATTCTCACTTAGTCAAATCATGAATTAACATCATATATATATATAAATGACAATCTTATTAATATATTTAAGAAACTTAATCTTAAATATAAAATTTTATAATCTTCCTTTATAATTATTTATTACAAATATATTAGTTATTTATATTGTATTTTTATCATCATATGGTATTAGTTTTGATAGTTTGTTTTGCACTAGCTTCATAATGGTGGTTCAGATTGTTATTTATAGATTCAATGTTCATAAATATGAGAAAATTAAAATATCTAAAATATATTTTTTATAATGGTTTAAATTTTTTTAATTCCATTTTTTTTGTATTTTAGATATGATTCCTGATGATAAAGTTGGTGACGAGCTGTGTTTTTCAAATATTCCCGAACAAGGGATGGTAACTTAATAATGGGTCTAGAAACCAAAAATAATAATAATTTAATTATTTTATAATATAACTAGTTATTATGTTTCATTATTTAACCATGATACAAATTTATATCATTGTTCATATCAGTGGTTAAACCGAACCAAACAAGAACCAGCTATAATCTATTAGTGAATAAGGTCAAGAAAGTTATTATTTTTGAATAATATAATTATTACATAATTATAATAATATTATTTATATTTTTTAAGGTGGTTTTTCATTTTGTACTATATTTATGTAACTAAAAAAATTATAATGAAAAATGAAATACATCACTTTGCTGGAGGTGGTAGTCCATACATACACACATGAGCCACATTTTTTTTCTATAGATTGACATGAATATAGGGAGTGTTTTGTCATTTAATACTATTAAAAATATTATAAATATAATATTAATCATTTAAATAGTATTTTATAACCATCCATGTAAGGATGTGATGAAAAATCAAGCAAACATTTCATAGAGGTGGTAGTCCGCACATATGCATGATGATGTATTCATTTTTTGAATGGTTTTAGAGGAAGGAAGAAAATGGATATCCCATTAGTATAATAAAATTTTTGAATTTCATAAATACTTATGTTATCATCATTTAATTTATATAATATTTTTGAGGGGTTAGAAGAAGAAAATACATAAGAGAGATCAGTTGAGAATATTACATATCCCTTTGGATGATCTGCCTTGGGTAACACCTTCAGGAATGTTAGATTGATCTTTTTCAATACCTAAGATTATAAAACCTGGGGAGAGTAGAGGAGATATTATGGTATACTTTTGGTTGAGATAATTATTTGTAATTAGTGAATAAATGGGATTTATGTGAGCGTATTTTATAAGAGAAGGTAATGAAATTTTTGTAAATATAATTTCTTATTATAATGAGAGAACACATTTCACATGGAATGTTGAGATAGTGTGGATAATGATAGAGTTCATGATGATTTAATGTCAATTATCCTTCAGCCATTCATTTTAAAACATGTTTTAAACATTTTTAAGCCTTTTACTATTATATTTGTTCATGTTTATTTATTTTTGTTATTACCATGGTAATAAATTTTAACCTGGGTAATTTACTTTTAATATCTAAATATAAATTGGTAATTATTAGATATTTTTACCTACTTATTGAAAATATTATTTCCACATCATTAAATAAGAGTTATATGTGTATAAGAAATTAATTTTTACATTAGCCTTTGTGATGCGTAAAAACTTATTTTTAGAAAAAGTGTATTTTTAAGAATTGATGACATATCTAGGAAAAAATTATCAATGTTGTTTATTTTAATGAAATAAATTTTTTTATTACTAAATAATGGATATTTATTTGAATTTAAGGTATATCAAAAACCTAAATTCTCATAGTTAAAACTAAATTAAAAGTGAAAGACTAAAATTTGTTTTTATTAAGAAAATATTTCTTGATTTTCAAAATGTTAAAAAAGAATATTAAAAATGAAACATTTTATTTTTAAATTCTTAATTTTATCCCATAAATATTTTTTTTTGTTCATGAAATTTTTTTATAAGTATTTATGTCATAATTTCTTCTTGATAAAGTCATAAATTATATGCTTTTAGTAAAAACAATATTCTTTAATATTCATCTAAAAATAAATTATTTTAGAAAAAATTTAAAAATAAACTCTAAGATAATTTTAACATTCTAGATTCATAAATTATATTGATTTCCTAAAATTATAATTTATTATTTTATTAATTTATCTTTTAAATGAAAATAAAAAAATATAATGAAAGCTACTTTTATTGAAAAGTGAATTTTTAAACAACAAGTGTTATTAATATTATTCCATATAAATTTCTAATTTAAAGAATAATAATATATTAGTTCATATATAATAATAGTCTAAAAGTGTTTTATTTATTTTATTAGGATAAAATGTAAAGATTCAAATCCTTATATCTTGTTTTTATGTGTTTTAGATATTGGATGTTTTAAGAGGAGGCTCGAAGGAGGAAAGAGGGGAGTTAAGCTAAAATTTTCACTAAAAAGAAATACTATAAAATTGAGGCTTGTAATACACCATTAATTCCCTTAGGTTATGGTTTTGATTCATATATACAACATATAGGATATATAGGGGATGTTTTTCCTTTTTTTGGGTGACTACCTAGTGTGGCTCAGTCGCAACATAGCCTTCTCCATTGTAATTATAATTATTTGATGTAGTGGTTTCTCTATGTTAGATTACTTACCTTAATTTATAGGATCATTGGTGTTGACTATTCCATGTTTCACAGACATTTATTTTACTTGGTTAGATGTGACATATGTTCTTGACTTATGCTATAGCTCTGTCTAGAGTCTCCATATCTGCATCATGGTGTATATATTTACGTCTTGTTATTCTAATGTATAGTTTGAAAATAAATTCTTTAACCCCTTCAAACATTTCATTCTTTGATATTTATTTTCACAAACCCTTGGGTCCCATGATAAATGTTTTGATGTATTTTAATCCCATTTGGTCTAATTCCAGCCATATATTTGGGATATTTATCAGTGGAGATTCGAGGGGAGTTTCACCTCTTTCTCTTATGGTTTCTTATTTATTCGGTTGGGTTTTCTCCCATTCTATCTTATTATGATATAGTGGTTCATCTATTTTATTATTATGGAGTTGTTTTTTATGTTTCTATGTAATATTCATTGTGTGGCGACCATAAGAACCAATGGATCCTTTCCAGATACGTGATCAGGGATTTACACTTGTTTTTCAGTTTTCATTTGAGGAAGGTTGAACTATTTGAGGTAGGTTATTTCTTTAATATCGTTATTTTAAGTATAATTGTTAATTTATTATGATTTATCTAATTGAGAAAATGTTTAATTCACCTTAATGAAGATTAAAGTGTAAATAAATAAAGAATGGGTTTTGGTTGTAGCAATCGTTTGTGTTTATACCATGATAACAGTTTTCCTCTTGATTTATGGATAGTGTGAAATACTTTATTACACTATGGCTTAACATGTTTTATATTATTTGAAATCAGTTAAAGAATATAAAGATATAAATTATTAATGAATAAATAATAAATTGTAATGCTTAATTATAAACATTAATCCTTATGGTTGTTGTAAGTTATGCTTAAATCATGTTAAATAATTTATTAGCTGTTGATAGATGATAAATTAATTTTCATGTGGAAGAAATATGTTATAAATAAATCAGTTAATTAAATTTGGTAAATAATTGTTCGTATGTCATAGAAAAGTTTTTAGGGATAAGGGATGCCATTTTCTTATAGAGTATGGATGCTTAGGTTCCAGGGAATAGATTCCATTTTAACTATTTGTTGTTTTCTTTCTATCTTGTTTGATTTCCCTTGATATAGAGCCTTGCTATGTGATGTGATATGATCTTTATATAACTACTGGTTTTAGAAGAAATAGTTTCTATAGAAGCCCTACTTTTTATTACATGATTATTACATATTTTTAAAAATTATCAAGATATTAGTGGTACATATCCAGGATCCAGAGGTTTAGTGTCTTAAGAAAATTCATATTATATATAAATTTTATAAAATAAAACATATATACTAATTAATTCCTTCATATATATCCTCTTATTAGCCTTAAAATTATCCTTAGAATAAGTAATAATGTGGGGATATACATCTAGAAAATGGATGAGGTAAAAGAACAGTAAGAGGAAAGATAAGAACATCAAACAATAGAACATGGGTGATCATAATCATCACCATAACTTCATAATATTGAGAGGAAAAAATTAGATAAATGAATTTAATGTGTTAATGAATAAAAAAGAAACATCATGTCTTAGTGGTCAAATGTCACACATAGTTGTGAACAACGAAAACATCATGTTCACAAATATCTCACTTTTTATTATGAGATACATCATATAACCCAGTTCATTGGAGTGCTATATAATTCTAGGCACAACCATTACATCATATGTCATGACCCAACTTCTCTATGACAAGGGAAGGGACAAAAAAGTGTCACACCGTTCCTTTATCAAGATGAAGGAGAGATAATGTCCCTCAAGTTCCACCTTCAACAAGCCCTAGAGTGGGGACTTGCACCAAGGATATAGAATCTCATAAGAAATGGAAGAAATTAATAATTTTAATGGAAATAGGATTGGAAGATAAGACTGTAAAAATCCCAAACAACACCAAATATTTATATAAATGAAAAAAACCAACCCATACAGGATTTAAACAAAAACTACGAAAAAAGTACAACTAAATAACCAAAGAAATTACCAAAATAAAGGGACTAAGTAGCAACATATCAACTATCCCCATGATCGAGTGAGTAAGGTCTAGCATGGTGTAACATCCCAAGTAAGTAATGAATAATATATATTTTATCTATGTCTATTAATTAATTAGATAGTGTTTTAGAGGCTTAAAATGAAAATAAATACAATCATAAGCATGAAATACACTAATATTCTTAAAAGTTTGTTTTATTGCCTTTTGATGGAAAACCCTTTTTTAAATATATCTATTGAAAATTTTATAAACTATGTTTGTCAAAATAAACTTATTCTTTATTATTGGGACATCAAAATTTACTTTGTGTGAATTTTTGGTATTTTTCTGACAATGTTCATTTTGTAATGAATAGTGAAAAATACTGCATTTTACATCAAATCTGCTTTTTAATCTAATTTATTTATATGAATAGATTATATTTTGAATTGGTTTTTAAGTGAAATTAGAATATATTTTTACCATTTAATCCAATGGTGGTCATTAGAATAAATTTCACTTTGAAATTGGACTTAAACTGGTGTCAATCTTTTGAAACTTATTGTTTCATAAAAACACGCTATTTGTCATAACAGCAAGAATTAATTATTAAATTAATTAATGTGACTTATATGTTTTGAATTTTGTAAAATAGACTTCATTTTTGAATTCGGAATACCAAATATAGATTAGGGTGATTTTTTGGTAATTTTCTGAAAAACTTCAATTTTTGATGAATAGTGAAACCACTAAGTTGTAGTTAAAGAAACTGATTTTTCATTTAAATGAAACTTTTCCACTTTTGTGTTTTGAATTTCAAAAATCCGACATACATGGTTGTCATTAAGATGTAAAATGTGGTTCAATGAGATTAAAATACTTTTTTGTTGAATAGTAACTTATTAAGTTTATAATCGCGATTAGTGGTAATTAGGGTAGTTTAAGGTAAAAATAATGCTTTAACAATATGAAATGACCTAGAAACATGTTCTAACCTTATTGGATGTGTCATTGCCGACACAGAAAATACTTGGGTCAACTTGGGGATCCCATGGAGCCACTTTGGTTGGGAAATGACATAAATAACTTTTTATTTAATGTCGAAGTAAAAATGACACAAACAAGAGTTATTTTACGAAAACAATTTTTATATGGGGTTATACAAGTCTGATTTTTGACTATAAATACTCATTGGAAATCTAAAAAGATTTCCTACATCATATTATTTTGTTTATAATTTTTTTACATTAAATAAATAAATGTATATATGACATCATGATGATGCAGCGATGACCTCATTATTTAACGATTTAAATAAAATGGAAAGATAATGTAATATCTAAGACCTAAACATGTCCAAAACCTATTGGATGAGTGTATTTATAACCCTTATCAGCTTATACTCGAATTATATCAATGTGGGACATTTTTAATGCGAAACGCATTTTAAAATAAAGTAACTTATCTTTACTTTCCAAGAGTGCCCCTCCTCTCCTCTTATAAAAGGCCCCCACCTCTACCGCCTTACCCACACTCCCAAAGCCTTTGGCTCGGCCAACCCCTTCCCATTTTGTCTCTCCACTTCCCTCTATTACTCCTTGAAGCCTCACATTGGGCAGAAGGCTTCCCAAGGAAGCCTTTGAGCTCGAACCAAAGGAAGTTACCCGATTTTAAGGTAATGTCTTCTTTTGAGTCCTTTTGTTTTATTTTGCTTCTCCAACCCCCTAAACTCTTTTTATTCTCTTATTTTGTAACAACAAAAGTATCCTCAATATACTAGGATGTTCTTATAAGAAGTAATCAAGCTACACTTACACACACCTACATCTAATGGTTAAAGAACATACGGTTTCCGTGGATGGTGAATTTATGCCTCCCGAAACGATGATTGTTTAACATTTCTTTAACACCTTCAAAGGTGGCCATTAATATGTCACTATATTTATATATGATATATAATATTTTTATTTTTTACTTAAGCTTCTGTATTTTTCATTTGTGTCTTACCTTTATGGCTTCCATTATGGGTATACACGATATCTTCATTTTAGGAAGTGCGGACTACCGCCCCCTCCAAGTGATTTGATTCGTTAAATACCATATGTAGGACGTATAAGGATGGAACTATGATATTATATATGATATTATACTGGAATTATAATATACCTTTATATCATTATTATTCCATTCTATAAAATACTAAATAGAAATGAAAGTAGCGTTCATGCCTACGTACGGCTTACCGTCTCCATGAACGGTGCAATTCATTTCTTACCTCTAAATGATTATGTCATATTATAAATGCATGAATGTACTGGATATATATGACATATATGATATATACATCATGAATACCATTATGGATATAATGGATACATGAACAACTTGTAATTATAAAGGGGATTATTTTTTACTCAATTACCAATGATCGTTAAAACGACTGTTATTAACTTAAATAATTACATAGTGTTCATGACATGGAAATAAGTGATATAAAAGGAATAATGAACTTGAAAAAGGTTCTTAAACAAGTAGAAATTAGCTCAAGTTTATTATTCAGGAGATTAAAGAACGACCGAGTCAAGTCGGACCCGAGGTATGGGACTTCGTCTCAATCTCCTTTCATTGAGGCATATTTTATTTTATACACAAAATTCTTTTATACGGTGTATAAAACCCTTTGACTTTTACATTTATCCAAAATGAATCTTTTTTATATGAAGCGTTTAATAAATGACAAAAGGGAATTTTTTTGTCGTACGTATGCGGCGACAATGACTTCTCTGCCGCCGTGACCATTATTTGAGTTTCGGCTTCCTCTACAAGCCATACCTTCTTTTTAAAAGAAAAATAAATACCATGTTTTACATTTATTTTATTTTGGTATTGAAAATGGTTTTCGTAATTTTTTTATATCAATGTGTTGTATTGATATCTTGTGATTGAAAGGTGGAAATGTTATGTTTCCTTTATGCATGTTTTATGTGATATGATTATGTTGAGGTTCTTGGGAATTGTTATAAAGACGGGTGGTTCCATGATAATCTAAGGGCGGGTGGGCTCGATATAGCTCTGCAATGTATTGGGTTACACGAAGGAGTGAAACGTTAAGGTTTCTGCGAAGAGATTTAGGGAATATACTGTGATGGGTATTCCAAACATAACCAAGAGGGTTACTCCCTACGTAAGAATGTTATGAATGACTCAAGTTACCTTTATGTCTTATGATTTCTATGATTTACTCATGATTTGATGAGGTATGTTAAAGTGATTATGTTTTATGGGTAAAGTATGATTTCATTCTTATGTATATATGTACCCATGTTTCCTTTCCATGTTTTTATAACCCATACTGAGCTTTTTATGCTCATCCCAAGTTTTTTGGAAATAATTTTCACAGGTCAAGGGAAAGGTACACGATATGATGATAGTGTCAAGGAAGTGTCAAGAAAGAATCCATGTTTTATCTTAAATATGTTTCCATTGATTGGAATGAAGAATACTATCTTTATGTAACCACTTTGTTTATATGTGGAATGTAATGCAAGTTTTATGATCTAAATCTCTAAAACTCTAAACCCGAAAAGATCCTCAATGCGTAATCTTGTAATAACTCAAGATTAAGTAAGGTTTAAGGCCGGGGCCTTATAGTTGGTATCAAAGGTCGGTTTAGATAACATTAGGAGTTATAATTCTATTAAATGATTATCCAAAGATATATTTTTTTGAAATGATATAGCATTTGAAGATTACCATGTTGATTCATCTAAGACATGTTTGTTCAGAATGGTTTTCCGCAGAGGAAACAGGGAATCAGTGCTAGGAAGGCATAAATAAGGAAATAACCTTCCGAATCAGTATCCTGAGATGGTCGGAATTGGAACTGAATAGTTTGTTGCGGTGATGGAATAGTTGAATCAGGCTATAAATGGTGGTGGTATCCATGCATGAGATCAGCCAGATCAACCACAGAGGAACATGTCTGTGGTGGAACATTTCATGAGGCAACATCCCCCATCATTCAGAGGATCATCTGACCCTGTGTTAGCTGAAGGGTGGATTAAAGAACTGGAGAAGATTTTCGATGTCATGGGGTGTTCAGACAATCAAAAGGTTAGTCTTGCTATTTATCGTTTGTAGGGTGAAGTAGATTAGTGGTGGTTGATGGTTAAAAATATCAGGGACGCTGATGAGATTCATGCTCTCAACTGGGATGAATTCAAAGGTATGTTTCTTCAGAAGTATTTTCCTAAGGCTGTTCGACTTAGGATGGAAAATAAATTCTTGGAATTGAAGCAAGAGGAAGACTCAGTGGCTACCTATGAAGAAAGGTTCACTCGATTGGCAAGGTATGCTCCAAATTTTATCCGAGACCTTGATAGTAAAATCAATCGTTTTTACTCAAGATTAAAGCCAAAATATCGAAGGGCATTAGTTTCTCGTGAGTTTAAAAGTTATGAAAAGCTTGTTTGATGTGCTGAGAAGGTGGAAATGGAGTTTTCCGATGACCAGGTGTTCTATAACAACCAATAGAATAAGAGACCGAGGTGGCATGAGAAAGGTAAGAATTCTTCAAAAAAGTCTGATGGTAAAAAAACTAAGTTTCCAGTTTGTGATAAATGTTGAAAAAGGCATGCTGGGGAATTTCTTATGAAATTTGGAAAGTGCTACCGATGTGGTAAGATGGGACATAAGGCTCGTGATTGCACTGAAAAGGATCAAGGTGAAGGTAAGACAAAATTTGATTTACAGTTAGTGAAATGTTATAAGTGCAATGAGATGGGTCACTATGCAAACGAGTGTCCGACAAAGAGCTTGAGTGATGGGAAGCAGTTAGACTACAATCAGAAAGGGGTGGTGAAATCCTTTGCAACTACTTCAGCAGATGTCTGGCCATCAAATGAAGTTGTATCAGGTACTTTGTTTGTTTTTTCAGATTATGCCAGTGTGTTGTTTGATTCAGGGTCTACACATTCTTTCATCTCTGAAAACTTTTCTAGTAAAATGGGAATACTATCTCAAGAAGTGACTGCTGAACTTGTGGTAAAAACACCTGGGGGAAATGTTGAGGCAAAAAGAATTTATAAGAATCTTCCTATCCTTATCTGTGGAAAGGACCTACTTGAAAACCTTATTGTTCTACCTCTAGTAGAGTTTGATGTTATCCTGGGTATGGATTGGATCTCTATTTACCATGCTAAGATTGAATGTAGAGCTAAAGAATTTTCTTTTCAGAAAGACATTAAGTTTGTGTACAAGAATGAACCCTTACTGTTGATAACTTATCAAGAGGCCAAGAAACTTGTAAAAGATGGAAATGAATGTTACCTTGCACACATCGTTGAAAATAAAGGAACTGTTCAGATTAATGATGTGCCAGTGATAAATGATTATCCTGATTTTTTTCCTGATGAGTTCCCTGAAATAATACCAGATCGGGAAGTTGAGTTTACTGTTGACTTAGTTCCTGATGCTAATCCAATTTCAAAACCTCCTTATCGAATGGCTCAAATTGAACTTTTAGAGTTGAAGGGGAAATTTCAAGATTTATTAGATAAAGGTTTAATTCGACCTAGCACATCACCATGGGGTGATCCTGTTTTATTTGTTAAAATGAAAGATGGTTCTATGAGACTTTGCATTGATTATAGAGCCTTGAATAATATCACTGTTAAGAACAAATATCCTTTGCCTCATATCGATGATTTGTTTGATCAGCTCCAGGGAGCTCAGTTTTTTTCAAAGATTGACTTGAGATCGGGGTACCATCAGCTGATGGTAAAGGTGGAAGATATTACGAAGACCACGTTCCGTACGAGATATGGCCATTATGAATTTGTAGTAATACCTTTTGGGCTAACCAATGCACCTGCTGTATTCATGGACTTAATGAATATAATTTTCCATGAGTTCTTGGATAAGTTTGTGGTGGTTTTCATTGATGATATTTTGGTGTTTTCTAAAAGTAAAGAAGAGCATGAAAGACATTTAAGGGTTATCTTGCAAACCTTAAGGGAAAAGAAATTGTATGGGAAATTCAGCAAGTGTGAGTTTTGGTTGCAACAAATTTCTTTCCTTGGTGACATTATTTTTAAAGATGGGATAACTGTTGATCCTGCAAAAAAAAAGTTGTGCAAGACTGTCCAAGACCCACAAATGTAACTGAGATTCGTAGCTTCCATGGTTTGGCAAGCTATTGCCGAAGGTTTGTTAGAAATTTTTCACGGTTATATAGTCCAATGACTAAGCTAAATCAGAAGGGTGTTAAGTTTATCTGGACAAAAGAATGTGATGATTTTTTTCAGGAATTGAAAAGAAGATTGGTGATTGCTCCAGTTTTGGCTCTACCTTCCAGGAATGGTGAGTTTGTTATATACAGTGATGCTTCATTGAAAGGACATGGTTGCGTCCTAATGCAGAATAATCAAGTAATTTCTTATGCTTCACGGCAGTTGAAAACTCATGAGGTAAATTACCTGACACATGATTTGGAATTAGCTGCTGGTGTTTTTTCTTTAAAAATTTGGAGGCATCATTTGTATGGAGTAAAGTGTGAAATATATACCGATCACAAAAGTTTAAAGTATATATTCACTCAGAAAGAGTTAAAAATGAGACAGAGGATATGGATGGAATTAATCAAGGATTATGATTGTATAATTCATTACCATCCGGGAAAAGAAAATAAATTGGATGATGCTTTGAGTCAAAAAAGTAATGCTTCATTAGCAATGTTTCATTTGGAACGTAATCCTTTTGTTAAGGATTTGATGAACTTTGGCATAGAAGTTGTTGGTGCAGGAAGTGCTTCTGTTTTGTTTCAGGTATCAGTGAGATCATCTCTATCAGATAGAATCAAGCAAGCACAGAAGCAAGATAGTGAGTTGCAGAGAAAGGTAGAGCTGGTTCAGAAAGGTAAGTTTTCTGAATTCAACATTGATAATGATTGTGTTTTGAGATTTGGGAAGAGATTGTGTGTGCCTTGTGATTCACAGTTGAAGAGAGAGTTGTTATGTGAAGCTCATAATTCTCCGTTTTCAGTTCATCCTGGCAGTACTAATATGTATAGAGATCTGCGGGAGTATTTCTGTTGGGATGGAATGAAAAGAGATATTGCTGATTTTACTATGAAGTGTTTGACATGTCAACAGGTTAAAGAAGAGCGGCAGTTACCGAAAGGGATGCTTCAGCCTTTAACAGTGCCAGAGTGGAAATGGGAGAATATATCCATAGACTTTGTTGTGGGATTACCGAAGACATCTCGAGGTAATAATGCAATCTGGGTTATTGTTGATCGCTTGACCAAATCTGCTCATTTCCTTGCTATACGAGATACTTTCTCTCTTGATCAACTTTCCCATTTGTATCTTAAAGAGATAGTCAGGTTACATGGAGTTCCTCTCTCCATTGTATCTGACCGTGATCCCAGGTTCACTTCTAACATTTGGAAAGGCCTTCAGAAGTCGTTGGGTACTGAATGAAATTATAGTACAGCTTTTCATCCTCAATCAGATGGGCAGTCAGAACGAACAATTCAGACCTTGGAGGATATGCTACGAGCTTGTTCGATGGATTATCAGGGAAGTTGGGACCAACATCTTTCTTTGGTTGAATTTTCATATAATAACAGTTTTCATTCCAGTATATAGATGGCACCATTTCAGGCATTATATGGGAAGCGGTGTCGAACTCCAGCTTCCTGGGTTGAAGTGGGTGAAAGGAAGTTGATGGGACCAGAATTGGTAGAAGAGATGGCAGAAAAAGTTCAGCTGATTCAGAAACACCTCAGAACAACTCAGAGTAGGCAGAAGAGTTATGCGGACAACAGGAGGAAGGATCTCTCTTTTGAGGTAGGTGATCATGTTTTTCTCAAAGTATCACCATGGAAAACTGTGATGCGATTTGGTAAGAAAGGAAAGCTGAGTACAAGGTTCATTGGACCATATGAAATTCTGCAGATAGTTGGATTAGTTGCTTACCGAGTGTCTTTACCTCCGAGTTTATCTCAGGTACACAATGTTTTTCACGTTTCGATGTTGAGAAAGTACATGCCAGATCCATCTCATGTTTTGAGTCCAGAGGTAGTTCAGCTGGAAGAGAACCTATCATATGAGGAACAACCGGTCCAGATTCTTGACCACAGGGAGCAAGTGTTACTAAATAAGGTTATTAATCAGGTAAAGGTTTTGTGGAAAAACCACATGATAGAAGAGGCAACATGGGAATCTGAAAATGCAATGAGGGATAAGTACCCCCATCTATTTGATAAGTAAATAAATTGCGGGGACGCAATTTTCTAATGGGGGGAAGGATGTAACATCCCAAGTAAGTAATGAATAATAGATATTTTATCTATGTCTATTAATGAATTATATAGTGTTTTAGAGGCTTAAAATGAAAATAAATACAATCTTAAGCATGAAATACACTAATATTCTTTAAAGTTTGTTTTACTGCCTTTTGATGGCAAACCCTTTTTTAAATATATCTTTTGACAATTTTATAAACTATGTTTGTCAAAATAAACTTATTCTTTATGATTGGGACATCAAAATTTACTTTGTGTGAATTTTTGGTATTTTTCTGACAATGTTCATTTTTTTAATGAATAGTGAAAAATACTGCATTTTACATCAAAACTGCTTTTTAATCTAATATATTTATATGATTAGATTATATTTTGATTTGGTTTTGAAGTGAAATTAGAATATATTTTTACCATTTAATCCAATGGTGGTCATTGGAATCAATTTCACTTTGAAATTGGACTTAAACTGGTGTCAATCTTTTGATACTTATTATTTCATAAAAACACGCTATTTGTCATAACACCGGGAATTAATTATTAAATTAATTAATGTGACTTATATGTTTTTAATATTGTATAATAGACTTCATTTTTGAATTTGTAATACCAAATATAGCTTAGGGTGATTTTTTGGTAATTTTCTGAAAAACTTCAATTTTTTATGAATAGTGAAACCACTAAGTGGTAGTTAAAGAAACTGATTTTTCGTTTAAATGAAACTTTTCCACTTTTGTGTTTTGAATTTCAAAAATCCGACATACATGGTTTTCATTAAGAAGTAAAATGTGCTTCAATTAGATTAAAATATTTTTTTGGTGAATAGTAACTTATTATGTTTTTAATCACGATTAGTGGTAATTAGGGTAGTTTAAGGTAAAAATAATGCTTTAATAATATGAAATGACCTAGAAACATTTCCTAAACTTATTGAATGTGTCATGGCAGACCAAGAAAAGACATTGGTCAACTTGGGGACTCCATGGAGTCACTTTGGTTGAGAAATGACTTAAATAACTTTTTATTTAATGATGAAGTAAAAATGACACAAACATGAGTTATTTTACGAAAACAATTTTTATATGGGGTTATACAAGTCATATTTTTGACTATAAATAATAAATGGAAATATAAAATGATTTCCTACATCATAGTATTTTTTTTATAATTTTTTGACATTAAATAAATAAATGTATTTATGACATCATGATGATGTAGCGATGACCTCATTATTTAACGATTTAAATAAAATGGAAAGATAATGTAATATATAAGACCTACACATGTCCAAAACCTATTGGATGAGTGTATTTCGTACCCTTATCACCTTATCCTTGAATTATATCAATGTGGGACCTTTTGAATCCGAAACTCATTTTAAAATAAAGTAACTTATCTTTACTTTCCAAGAGTGCCCCTCATCTCCTCTTATAAAAGGCCCCCACCTCTACCTCCTTACCCACACTCCCAAAGCCTTTGGCTCGGCCAACCCCTGCCCATTTTGTCTCTCCACTTCCCTCTCTTACTCCTTGAAGCCTCACTTTGGGCAGAAGTCTTCCCAAGGAATCCTTTGAGCTCAAACCAAAGGAAGTTACCCGATTTTAAGGTAATGTCTTCTTTTGAGTCCTTTTGTTTTATTTTGCTTCTCCAACACCCTAAACTCTTTTTATTCTATTATTTTGTAACAAATAAAGTATCCTCAATATACTAGGATGTTTTTATAAGAAGGATTCAAGCTACACTCACACACACCTACATCTAATGGTTAATGAACATACGGTTTCCGTGGATGGTGGATTTATGCCTCCCGAAACGATGATTGTTCAACATTCCTTTAACACCTTCAAAGGTGGCCATTAAGATGTCAATAAATTTATATATGATATATAATATGTTTATGTTTTACTTAAGCTTTTGTATTTTTAATTTTTTTCTTACCTTTATGGCTTCCATTATGGGTATACGCGATATCTTCATTTTAGGAAGTGCGGACTACCGCCCCCTCAAAGTGATTTGATTCGTTAAATACCATTTGTGGGATGTATAAAGGATGGAACTATGATATTATATATGATATTATACTGGAATTATAATATACCTTTATATCATTATTATTCCATTCTATAAAATACGAAATAGAAATGAAAGTAGCGTTAATGCGTACGTACGGCTTACCGTCTCCATGAACGGTGCATTTCATTTCTTACCTCTAAATGATTATATAATACTATAAATGCATGAATGTACTGGATATATATGACATATATGATATCTACATCATGAATACCATTATGGATATAATGGAAACATGAACAACTTGTAATTATAAATGGGATTATTTTTGACTCAAGTACCAATGATCGTTAAAACGGCCGTTATTAACTTAAATAATTACATAGTGTTCATGACATGGAAATAAGTGATATAAAAGGAATAATGAACTTGAAAAAGGTTCTTAAACAACTAGAAATTAACTCAAGTTTATTATTCTGGAGATTAAAGAACGAACGAGTCAAGTCGGACCCGAGGTATGGGACTTCATCTCAATCTACTTTCATTGAGACATATTTTATTTTATACACAACTTTCATTTATACGGTGTATAAAACCCTTTGACTTTTACCTTTATCCAAAATGAATCTTTTTTATATGAAGAATTTACTAAATGACAAAAGGGAATGTTTTTGTCGTACATATGCGGCGACAATGACTTCTCTTCCACCATGACCATTATTTGAGTTTCGGCTTCCTCTACAAGCCATACCCTCTTTTTAAAAGAAAAATAAATACCATGTTTTACATTTCTTTTATTTTGGTATTGAAAATGGTTTTCATAATGTTTTTATATCAATGTGTTGTATTGATATCTTGTGATTGAAAGGTGGAAATGTTATGTTTCCTTTATGCATGTTTTATGTGATATGATTACGTTGAGGTTCTTGGGCATTATTATGAAGCCGGGTGGTTTCGTGATAAACTAAGGGCGGGTGAGCCCGATAAAGCTCTCCAATGCATTGGGTAACACAAAGGAGTGAAACGTTAAGTTTTCTCCGAATAGATTTAGGGAATATACTGTGACGGGTATTCCAAACGTAACCAAGAGGGTTACTCCCTACGTAAGAATGTTATGAATGCCTCAAGTTACCTTTATGTCTTATGATTTCTATGATTTACTCATGATTTGATGAGGTATGTTAAAGTGCTTATGTTTTATGGGTAAAGTATGATTTCATTGTTATGTATATATGTACCCGTGTTTCCTTTCCATGTTTTTATAACCCATACTGAGCTTTTTATGCTCATCCCAAGTTTTTTTGAAATGATTTTCACAGGTCAAGGGAAAGGTACATGATATGATGATAGTGTCAAGGAAGTGTCAATAAAGAATCCATGTTTTATCTTAAATATGTTTCCATTGATGGGAATGAAGAATACTATCTTTATGTAACCACTTTGTTTATATGTGGAATGTAATGCAAGTTTTATGATCTAATTTTCTAAAACTCTAAACCCGAAAAGATCCTCAATGCGTAATATTGTAATAACTCAAGATTAAGTAAGGTTTAAGGCCGAGGCCTTATACAAGGTCCTCAAATTCCTCATGGAAACCTATGAATAGTTTTACAAATATAGGGTGAGTATACAAGTACACCAAGTAGAAAAACTAAAGCCACCCGTGAACAACAGAGTGACTATACTTATGCCCCTATGAGAGAATAGTAGAACCTAAAATCACCTACCAAGGATTACTAACAATCCCAGCCTCACTAAGGTACACTCACCAAATAATGCATGTCAAGTAAATTAGTAGAATAATCACATCATCATATTGATATCCCACACTACTTTCCCACTGGTTATATTCTCATTCCTAATGGCTAACATCTTGATTCTACCAGTATTCTAAAATTTAGTCCCACTATTACAACCTTCCCACACGTACACCTGTGACTCCAAAAACACACAAATCCATCCCACAGACACTTGATCCACAGCCACACCACACATCCCACCCACAAATACCTAGTCCACAACAACCAGGCCTCTCAACTGAAGACACATGGGCCTCATCCTGAAGACACTTAGGAAAACAATCCTAGCCTACAAACACCTAATCCTCTCACCAACACTACAACCTACCAAAGTATTTTGGGCTATAGTAAACCTTATTCCATTATAGCCTTCCATGACATGCTCGAGTGGTAAGAACTGGAGGAGAGTGTGAGGAAGAATGTTAGTAACCAACCATCCATCCTCCCACCGGGATGTTTGAAAAGATACCCTCCCCTATGAAATGGGTGTGTTCGGCACATGGTTCTCAAAAAAGGTGGGGTATGTATAGAAATCCCAAGGAACTACAATTTATATATAAACGTAAGAAAGCACTTAGCCCAACCTAGGATTTCAAACAAAAAACCTGCCCAAACAGAACCACATTTACAGTTACCCCTATTACACAACCACAAAAAAGACAAAATAAAACACCAGAATAACCCCTTTTCATTTAACCACTATCCATTCATTAATTAATGGGTAAAATTTACGTTATTCCAGCACTACCTGTGGAAACTACGAAGAACAAAATATGAAATCTTTTTCAGAAGGCTAATGGACACTAAACACTCCCAATGAAAACATGGATGTAAGGAACAATGTAAGGAAATAAATTTTAACAATGATTCATAAAAACAACATAGAAAAACAAACCTGAAGTCCCACTACTCACCCCCGTTTTCCTAGGCAACAATTCAACCACTGCCAGCTATCATTATTTAAGGTTATTCCACTCAATCATCCTCTCACAACTAGAACTGGAAGCCCCGTGACACAACAACACCGCACCCAACACACCCATAATCATGATGTCATGAAATAACCTAGTCCTAGAGCCTCACTACCCAACCAATACCTAGAAATAGTCCCACTGTACAATAAGTCCATCCCTTCCACAATCTGGAAAACCGTTTACCTGAGTTCACAACCACATCTCCTTTACCACCATAAAAAAAATATAATGAGCACCACTGAAATAGTAGCCCCGCTAAATAAGAACACCATGACCCTAACACTAGACCATCTCCTCTTTCCACCGATGTACCCATAACCATACTACCGATGATCGCACAACACATCCCACAAAAATTAGAAGACCCCAATAGAACACAACACAAAACCACACCATCAAGCCAAGTATATTTAGATTTATCCAACTAGGCTTATTTAATTACACTTTGATAAATAGGGGTGATCACACAACATGTTTCATCTTGGTGAATCCATTTATTTAACCAAATATATGTGATTAATTATATTTCATATTGTATCCAATTAACAAAGAATCATAAAAAAAATAGAAAATCACTAGTGCATAAGAAAATACCACCAATTAACAAGATTTTCAAATGGAATACAACAAAAAAAACCATAAAAAGAAGAAAAAATAGAAGATAAAAAAGTGATCAACACCAACTATCTTCAATTCCCTACCCATTATCTTTTGATCATCATCTTCCCCTTATTTTATTAGTATTTTATGAAAAAATATTCACCAATTTTTCATAAATAATCATTAGTACTCCCAACCCTTATGATAAACAAAAAAAGTGAGGTTGAAGAATCCCTACTTTAAATAACAGGAAACCAAAACTCCTCTTTATGCCAAAATAGAGGGTCACACAAGAAGCATGAAAACTCTAAGGAAAAAATCTAAGGAAAAATCAACCGATGGATACAGAACAACATGTGAATCCACGGAATGGGAAGGATCTAGGTGCACTGAGAGGGAATGGAAACACACTAGAAAGGGAAGATCCTTAATTTGAAGAGATAGATCCTATATTAAAGGAAGAATAGTTTCAAAAGTTATTAAGGTTGGATCATGGTCAAGATCATTCTATTTGAATATATCAATGTCTCCAGAGCATTCAGATATTAATGATATACTTTATATCATTTGAAACACCCTTAAAAATGCCCAAACAAGGCTTTAAACATAGTTTATATTAAATAAAATATAATAGGGGTGAAACTAGAAAAATGAGAGAAACTGGGAGAAACTAGAAGTTTGGAAAAGGGTTAGCCACTGTCATTCCACCATTACGGTGCCACCATTTTGGTGTGACACCATTTCAGTGTGCCACAATCACGGTGCCACCTTTATGATTCCACTATTTTTGTGTGCCTCCATTACAATTCCACTATTTTGGTGTTCCTCCATTACAGTGCAACAATTTCTGTGTGCCACTATTTCAGTGTGCCACCATTATGGTGCCACAATCATGGTTCCACCGTTTTGGTGAAACCGTTTAGTGTAATTGTAGTTTTGGAAAACTATTGAAAGAAACCACTATGATCCCCAAGAACACCACAAGAACTGGATTTTGACAATGGAATGTCCTGGGGAAAAGCGGGTCATTACATTAGATACCTCTTACACTATTTTGGTCCCTTGAAAATTTAAAACGAAAATCTGTAAAAAGGGATCTGAACAACCACCCCGTAAAATCCTGTGAGGGACAAACCAACCTATGTTGTTTGAAAACAGGAGAGAAAACCTTGACATCCAAGAAAACCTCACCAAATTATAATTCCCTAAAAACCCACATAAAAACCAATGGTCACACTATTCATACACATGTATTAGGGAGCTTCTTCCTCCATGTCAAGATACTATCTGCATTGGGTGGAACTGACTTGCAGGGACAGGTTCAATCACCTCTGCAATAATGCGTCTTGATTAGGGATCAAGTCCTACACTACCTATAGTTAGGAAATTTCACACACATTCATAGAACATGGAAACACCTCATATCACAGAAAATGAGGCCATGAATTACAACATAAAAAAATCCCAATGAAAAACACAAGATCAAAACTCAGAACAACTCTAAGTACTGGAAAAACATCTATGCCTCTTTCTCCCAAGTAGTCTCCTCAAGGAAAAAATTCCTCTATAACACATAAACCAATGTAATGGACTATCCATGAAGCACCTTCTTCTAATGATCCTCGATTCTTATTGGTCCCTCCATGAAAATTGTGTCATCCTTGATATCCAAATCCCCTTAGTCAATGACATGGTAGAAATTGTTTAGATACAGATGGAGTAGAGAGACATTGAAGAAGTCGTGGAACATCTCCAAATGCGGTGGAAATGCTAGCTGATATGAAACCTCACCAACTCATCATAACACCTCGAAAGGTATTATGAAACTAGGATAAAGATTTATCTCTCTACCAAGCCTCTGCTGCTCACATAGATAGGAAACCATCAAGAATACATGGTCCCCAACCTCAAACTCCAATGGCCTCCTCCTATGACAAGAATATGACTTCTGTCGGATCTATGCTACCTTCATCCTCTCATGGACAAGTTTCACATTCTATGTGATACTTGGAACCATGTCCGGACAAAGAATATCTACCTCCCCATCTTTCATCAAGAACAAGGGTGAACGATACGACCTCATGTATAGATCTTCGAATGGAGCAATACCAATGGAAAAGTGATAGCTATTATTGCAAGAAAAATCTTAAACGGGGAAATGTCGCACCTGAACCCCCTAAAGTTCAGAACACATGCCTGTAACATATCCTAAAACATTTAGATGGTCCCCTCTATCTTTCCATCTGTATAAGGGTGGAAAGAAGTGCTACGAAGTAACTGAGTGCAAATGGCATGATGTAATACCTTCCAAACACATGACATAAAACAAACATAATGATTCGATACAATGGATATTGGATCTACAGGTAGTTGCACCACCTCACCCACATACCTCTATTCTACGACATCCACTATGCACAAATCCTTGATTTCAAATAAGTGAGCTGATTTCATCAGCTGATCCACTACTACACAAAGGGTATCACATCCTCCCTGAGTCCTCGGTAATATGGTGAATAAATCCATCGAGATGTCATCCCAATTCCACTTGGGAATGTCTATGGGCTTCTACAGAACACCTGTAACATGGTGCACATACTTGACCTTCTAACACACTTGGCACGATGCCACAAACTCCAACATTGACCGCTTCACCCCGGGACACTAAAACTATTCCCTCAATCACAGGTACATTTTAGAAACACCAGGATGCACCACTAGAGGTGATCTATGGAAGTCATGGAGAACACCCTCGCACATTACCACTGGGACAAATATATTCCCATGGAAGAAAATTCGATTCTGACTATCCTTCTACCATCCCTCAAGATTATCACCCTAGACAATGCGATCATGCATCACTTTAGTCTCTGAATCTTCCCACTGATACTCCTCCACAAACAATACCAATGAGGACTATACTATCATTTGAAATAGATAGCATCTACCTCCATTCACTCTTGCATCCAGAAACAATGCGGCCAACTCCTCCATCGACTTCCATGAATTCATGGATTCTCATACTACATCCTTCTATGACTTCCTACTTACGACATCGACCACCATGTTACCCTTTTCTACAATGTAATAGATGTCAAAGTCTATGTCCTAGAGAAACTCCACCCACCTTCACTGGTATAAGTTCAGGTCTCACTGGGAGAAGATATACCTCAAGATCTTTTGATCCTTTAAGACCAAAAATAGATATATAATGAAGTAATGTAACTAATATTTCAACACAAAAATGACCGCTGCAAGCTATAGATCATGGGTGGAATAGTTACGTTCATGTGGACGTAACAACCTAGAACCATAGGAGATCAATACCTACTACGACATCGGTACACATCCCAATCCTAGATGAAAATCATCAAAGAACACCTAGAACATCACCCCTTTATTTTTCAACCTAAGGACTAGAGCACTAACCAGCTTCCCCTTCAGGTAGATGAAAGCTGCCAGACACTGATCACTCCACATGAAGGCTTGGTCTTTTCTAGAAAAGCTATCAATGGATTTTAAACTCAAGAAAAGTCCGTTACAGACCTTTGGTAATAACTTGCTAGACCCAGGAAGTTACAAACCTATGCCACATTCTTGGGTGCTTCCCAAGAAAAACTACCTCGACCTTTTATGGGTCTACTACTATCCCTTTTTGAGTTACCACATGTCCAAAGATGTGCACCTCTCACATCCAGAACATGAACTTGGAGAACTTCAAATAGAAATGGTGGTGCCAAAGGACCTCCAAGACTGTCTTGAGGTGCTCAAAGTGATACTCCTATGACTTTGAGTAAATTACAATATCTTCAATGAACACAATGACAAAACATTCTAGGGACTTGTATAAGACAGAGTTCATGATCCCCATGAACACAGCTGGTGCATTCGTAACACCGAATGACATGACCAAGAACTTGAAGTTCCCATACCAGAACCTGAAAGTAGTCTTCTGGATGTCACACTACTTCACTGTCAACTGGTCATATACAGATTTCATATCGATCTTAAAGAACCAACATGCTCTAATTAATAGATTGAAAAGAGAATCTATTCTCTGAAGAGGATAATAGTTCTTTACCATTACCTGATTCAGTCTCTAGTAGTCTATGCATATCCTTAGGCCATCATCCACCTTTTTCGCAAACAAGACTAGATCACCCAATTGCAACACACTCATTTTGATCAAACCCTTTTTCATGCAGTCATTAACCAGAATCCGAAACTCCCACAACTCAAAAGGTGCCATCTGATAGGGATCCATCAAAATCAAATGGGCCTTGGGTTGCAAGTATAATGAAAACTCAATGTCATGTCGATGGGGTAGAGTCACAACCTCTTTAGGAAAAAAATCCAAGAACACCCTAAAAACTTCTGGAACCTCCACCATCTCAGCACCCATCAACCCCTTTAACAACATGGAAATCATAGAAAGAAGAGGCTCCACATGCGAATTGCACTCTTGATGATTGAAATCGCCCAAAAAGGATACACACTGGCCATCCATATCCAAAAACATTAATATCTTCTAGAATAAGAAGATAAAGGAATTCAGATATAAGGATCAATCCACACCGAGTACTTAATCATATGAATTTATCTGTTGAAGAATAAGATCCCCACTATACTGATGCAGCACCAACATTAGTCTACATCACTGAAAAATTTCAAACAGATTGGTCTAACCTCTATCTGGAATGCTCAACAATAGGGGAATAGAAATTCTCTCTATGTATAGTCTCATGTAATGAGATAGATTGGGTGAAAAAAGAGTATGAATATCACGAATCAAAGAAATCACATAAAAGAGTACTAAACAAACTGATGATACATCAAACAACCTCTATACCCGCTAGAACTACTGCCTTGGTTGTGTGCAACTGCCTACACTCATCTCCTATACCCCTATTCAATCGACTACCTCCCCAACCATGCCCTGGTCAAGGACCCTAAGTAGCACTATAAGGATGGCCTCCTCCAGTATGGTCTACGCTTAGTGGAGAGGGATCCCACTACCCCTACTGCTGGAATGGTCTGAACAGAAAAAATTGCTGTTGAAGTGGGCGCTGAACCTACCCACCCCTACCATACAGATCATGAACATAACATTGTCTCCATAGTTTTCCAAATTCTCCACAAACAAATTTCATCATTCCAAGGCCCATGGGGAAAGGGAGAGGATTATGAGATTATAACTTGAACTTCTGAGGCATACTTCCCACTATCCAAAAGCTCAAAGGCCTTGATACCAGAGACCTACTATTGACTACCTTCCACTTCGATGAACACAGTTAGCTCCCCTATCAGGATAAAAATCACTAAAAGTGCATCCTCTCCACTACTTCATTCTTTTTCTAAACTTCTAAGTATGTTGGTATGGTAAAGGGAGTGAAAAAACACCGAAGAGAAGGATAGAGTGCCTCCTCCAAGAATCTCACCCATGAATCCTCATCCGGAAAGGGATTAGAAGAATATCATAGGAGATCCTTTAATTTTATCCCCTATTCCCTCACTAACATACTCTTATAATATATGGAGAGAATCTTCTACCTCTTCTCACCATTAATTTTCAAGGAACGAAACTCTACCCAAAACTCTTTCTCAATGTTATCCCATGATACATAGGTCTCATTCCTCTCCCTAATGTAAAGCATCCACCACTAATGCACCGCTCCTCGAATCTTTATCACTTCCAAAAGAACCTAATACTCCCTTGGATAAAGAATCTAGGTATGGGTGATTTTTATCTCTTCATGCCAGCCCTCTACTTCAAATTTTGAAACGTTTCCTTCATAATTCCCTAGGGTATGCCGCTGGAAAGTAGGAAGGGTCTTTTTCCTCAAGTTAACTTCATCCTCTAGATCACTGCCCCGTTGATCAACCAAGTTTTCCTTATGGGACTCAACTGCTCATACCACATTTGGGCGACATCAAGGTTCCATAACCAAAAAGGTTAAACAGGAACTCTTAAGCTCAAGTAGTATGAAATTTTCTTTTAATATACATTTTACCTATTTATTTAAATTAAATCCCCAAAACACCCAAGACACAGAATAACAGAAGTAATTATTATGTGTGTACATTTCATAGGGACTCTAGCCAGCAATCAGTGCAACCTCACTTAGTCATTTGGTAGGCTCAAATTCCTTTCATCAGATCATTGGGTGATGAAAAATCATGTTCTCTAGTCAGTCTTCCCTTGCCTATTTCACACACTAAAATTGCCTAATACCATTACCATACCATCCCATGTAATCCTCAATATGCCTAAATCTGAACTCCATTATATCCCTCAACCATTAGCCTCTGATACCATTCTATAATGACACACCTTCTTCAAGATGAGAGAAGGGACAACAAAGTGCCTCACCCTTCCTTCATCAAGATGATGGGGGGAAATGACCCCCAGAGTCCTGCCTTCAATACGACCTAGAGTGGCTAATGGCCCCATGGGTATATAATCTCACACAAAATGGAAGGAATTAACATTTTTAATGAAAATATGAGTGGTATATATGATGGTAAACATATCCAACAACACCAAACAATTATATAAAGGAAACCCAAATCCCACTAATTCATGATTTAAACATAAACTGCGACAAAAGTACAACCAAAGTTCCAAATCAAGTACCAAAAGAAAGGGAATAATTCATAGAACAAAAATTATCAGGATTCCCAAGATATTAAGGTCTATCATGGTCCTCAAATTCTTCCTGGAACCTGAAAAAAGTTTTAAAAACGTTGGGTGAGTATACAAGTATACCCAGTAGGAAAACAAATGCCACTTTTGCATAATTTGTGGAACAAAATAATGCCCCTATGAGAGAACAATGGTATAGAGACCCATACTTTACATACATGGTTAATACTTCAAAATTGAAGTATACTTATTACAACATATAACAAAACCATGAAAGGACCGTATAGGTATAGTGTCTTTTAGAAACTAAGAAACATAAACAATTGGTTCATAAAGCATCTACACTGTCTCCCATTTATTTCATCATATCTATAGTCCCTTTTTGGCATATCTTACTTAATACCCTTCTTCCTGACCTGGGGAAAGAAAAAATACAAAAGGGTGAGCTCAAATGCTCAGTAAGGGTAAACAAAAGAAATATCAATCACATCAAATTCATAAGAACATAACATTTTGGAAATCTTACCTTGCAAAAGAGATCATAATTTCATAACATGGGATAAATCATGGTAGTGAAATGTAATCCCAATAATCATAACATAAAACATTAAACTTTGTGGCATACACACATAATCATATATAATCATTTCTTATTAGTGAAGACTCATTTCCAAGACTGTCTTAGTGGACAAAGTCCATTTATGAACTGAGTTCACTCCTCGTTTCAGTCCTATTTCACTGAACCGGTTTAACCTGTCGTTCCAGCCATGTCTATCTCATGAGATATAAAATCTTTACCCAATTCATTGGAGGGAGAAATAGGTCCCACCGATCTCATAATGATACCATTCTTATGTGTGACACAAAATCATAAATCATACATCATTGCATTACCCATGTAATAAAAATGGGATTCTTAAACATCGTGACATCATAAAAAAATTCATATAAGATAAAGGAATTCATAAAAATAATTCCATCACAACATAATCAAATCAATGTAATAATAGGTATATAAACAGAAACCTATATTATCTTTAGATGGAAAATAATTTTGATAAAACACTTGAACTCCATTCTTGAGGAAAATATCCTTTCTACTTGAAAAACATTTTTCCATTCTTAACATGTCATACAATTTTAAACTAAAATAAGTTGATTAAAAATAAACATGAAAATTAGTAATGGAATCTTCTTGGAAATAATGTTTTAAAAATCCATTCATGCCGTATAATTTAAAAAAACATTCTTCTCATACTTTTGTCGGAACAGTCAAAAAGCACCTCATACGAAAAACGACAAAAGATTCCTTTCATATTCTTTACTAAAAACTCACCGAAGGGTAAAATTGGATTTAAAAAATTGTAGGTGGATGGAAAAAATATTAAATATTGAGGGAACATGGATGTGGATGATAAAATACACCCCAGTAAATACCAAAGTATAAACAATCTCAGATAAAAATGAGATTGTGATATTTTCCCTTACCTTAGGACCGATTTGCTTTGTCAGTGTCCGAACCTCCTGTATAATGATTTAAAAAATGTCATTGACTTATTCTAGTATCATAATCATTGTTATGATATCATATATGGTCATATTCGTAGCTTCGTATTAGTAATATTTCATTACTACTTGTTATTCGGGTGGTTATTACTTTTTGTTCTTATGCGTGTTTTGTCGAATAAATTCTTATTCTTCTCTTTAGGTTATAGATACCTCATTTACAGAATGTTATTAGTTTACTATATATCATATTTATTAATTCAATTCATTTACATAATTATTATGCAATGAAGATCATGTAGAATGAATCACATCACATCGTGGAGACGGTATTCTGTACGTACGCACGAGAGATGATATCGTTTCCATGATCGTGGAATTGTATTGTAGTGTATTTATACTATTCCAGAATCAATACCACTTTAAAATAATCATATAAAGATATTTATTTCCACCTTTATACCCATAAAATTAAGGTGGTGATGGAAAATAGATTACACCACGGCGTGGAGACGGTATTCCGTACGTACGCACGCGTAGGTGATTTCATTTTTTGTAGGATGGATAGATAGTGAAATAGGGTTGTTTCATACTTATAATAACATATAAGTATATGAGTGATACTGATGTTAATAATTCATAATTAAACAACTAAAGAAGAATAAGTGGAAGAAGAAATAATGTTGAAAGAATCGCTAATGGACATTACCTCTTTTTTGAAGCGCCTCTTTGAGACATCCTCTTAGGGCACTACAATTGGTCTTTGAAAAATACCATGACCTCTAGGATGTTTCTAGGGATGTGGGGATATGAAATGGGCAGGGCTTGTCTGAGCTTGAAGGCTCAAATTGGTGTGAGGAGGAGAGGGGAACCTTTGAAAAAATAAGAAATATTAGTTTATATTAAATCCCATCCCCACATAAAAACTTCCGAAATGAATCATATCCGAAGCTTATATGATATAGGGTTGTAATATAACAAACAAATAAAATTTAGACATGTTAGGAATTTATTTTAAACATTATCAACTTGATTTATCCTTATATATCAATTAAACTTTATTTGTGGTAATAATATTCTAAATTTAAAATTATTATAAATAATTACATATGTGTTGTGAATTTTCTATAATTTGACACTTTATGACATTTTAGACCATATAAATTTTAATTTATAATTTTGAAATATTTTTGTGATTTTTAATCAATTTTATAATATGTTATTTTTATAAAATAACAATAGTGTCAATTTTGACACTATTCATTTATTTGAATTCAAATAAAATATATACAGAAGATATGTTTGAAATAAAAGAGTTAATAGAATCATAAAATGTCATATGTATCTATAATATTTGTGGAGAACATTAAATAGTTCATATAATATTTATTTTAATATTTTTAAAACCATTTATTCGATATTTTAATTAATAAAATAATTTCAACATCACTATTGTGTCATAATTAATGATAATTATTTAATCCTTAAAAATTCTAAATAAATTTCTATGATGTATATAATTGTATTATCTTTCTGGAGACTATTCATGTTTGATGTTTCATTATTCTTATCACTAAATTAATATTATTATACTTATAAGATTTAAGAAAGTGACATTTTGTCACATTCTTTGGTTTTAATAATAATTACATTATTTTCATAGAAAAAAGTCCATTAAATGAATCTAAACCGACCCTTAGGTTATATGGGTCTACTTTTAGTCATCCAATAGGATTTTGGAAGGTGTTAGAGTAATTTTAAAATCATATATTTACCATCAATTACCCGATTTACCTTTAACTATGGTAAATAAAAATTACCGTAGTTACTATTCATAATGCCCAAAAAAAAAATTAGCCTATTAACATAATTTGGACCCACAGATTCCGAATATGGAATCCATTTTTCAAAATTCAAAACATATAAGTTGCAGTAATTAATTTAAAATAAATCCCATTGTTAAGAAAATAGGTTAAAACATTGCCAAAGATTGAAATGTTTTTACCTATGAATTCAATGTGAAATTAATTATAATGACATGCATTATATTAAATGGTAAAAATATATTCTCTTTATACTTTAAAACCATTAAATATTATAATTTAACCATATAAATTATCTGAATGAAAAAAGTTGTTTTTAATTAAAAATTATCGTATTTTTACTATTCATCAAAATATGAAAGTTATCAGAAAAATATCAAAAATTTATCCAAAGTAAATTTTTATACCTTGATTCAAAAGAAGAATTTTATTTTGTCAAATTGAACTTATGAACATGTCAAAAACTAGATTTAATGTGGGTGCACCATCAAAAGGTGGCAAAACTGCATTTTTTGAAAAATAATTATTTTACCCGAAAAATTTATTTTGTTCTCTTACAATGTTCTAGAAAATATGTAATATGAATAATAAAACTCAAAATGTACTTAATAATATTCATAACGACATGTTCATAATAATATATCGTTGTTTAGTGAAACCCGGTATTGCGTACTACACACGCTATCGAGGAAGGTCGCGTTTTCATGTAATGAAAGCCATGTCCGTATTGTGTGCTGTGATATATTCCTTTGGTGTTGCGTATAACATAAGACATAAAAAAAGTTTCTCATAAAATCTCAGGGTGTTATATTCTACCCCACTTAAAATTAATTTCGCCCTCAAAATTTGTCACTTCATTACAAATAGATGAGGATACCTCTCCCTCATCATATCCTCAAGTTCCCATGTAGGTTCTTCTAATTGGTGGTTCCTCCATAAAATTTTCACCAAGAAAGTGGTCTTGTTCTGTAAGAATTTTTCGCTATGATCCAGAACCTCTATCGGTTGTTCTTCATAAGAAATATCTTGCTCCAGCGGTACAACTTATGGGCTGAGTACATGGGAAGGATCAAGTATGTACTTTCTCAGGAGAGATACATGGAACACATCGTGAACTTGAAAGAGATTCGGTGGAAGCGCCAATCGGTAAGCTACCTTCCCAACACGATCCAGAATTTCAAAAGGACTGATATATCTAGGGCTCAAATTTCCCTTCTTTCCAAATCTCATGACCCTCTTCTAGGGAGATATTCGTAAGAACACTTTATCACCCACTTCAAATTCTAGGTCTTTTCTTCGGTTGTCGGCATAACTTTTCTGTCGACTATGAGCTTCTCTTATGTGTTGTTGAAGAGATTTGACCTTTTCTGCCATGTCATCAACAAGATCAGGTCCTAATAGCTTTCTTTCCCCAACTTCATCCCAGCAAGTTGGAGTCCTGCATCACTTTCCATAGAGATTTTCATAAGGAGCCGTCTGAATACTAGAGTGAAAGCTATTATTATAAGAAAATTCCACCAAAGGTAGTTGTTGATCCCAAACACCTTTGAAATATATAGAGCAAGCTCTAAACATATCTTCTAGAGTTTGAATTTTCCTCTCTGACTGAATGTCTGTCTGAGGATGATAAGCAGTGCTGAAACTCAACTCTGTATCCAGAGTATGCTGAAGACTTCTCCAGAACATTGAGGTAATCCTCGAATCCGGATCAGATATAATATAAAGTGGTACTCCATGCAATCTTACCACTTCCTTTACATATATCCTGGAAAGCTGATCTAGAGAGAAATCCTCTCTAATAGCAATGAAGTGTGCAGATTTTTTAAGACGATCAACTATGACACAGATAGCATTATTGCCTTTGGATGTTTTAGGAAGTACAGTGACAAAGTCCATAGTGATGTTTTCCCATTTACATTCTGGTATGGGTAATGGTTGTAACATCCCCTTAGAATTCTGTCTCTCAGCTTTGACTTGCTGAAAAACCAAGCATCGAGAGACATATTCAGCAACATCTCTTTTCATGTCATCCCACTAGAAGTACTCTTTCAGGTCCCTATACATCTTTGTGATTCCAGGATGAATAGAGAATGATGAACTATGTGCCTCATCCAGTACCTTCTTCTTTAATTCGGGGATGGGAGGAACACAAACCCGATTCCTGAACTTTATTATCCCATCAAAATCAAGGTTGAATTCCGGAACATTTCTCACCTTCTTTTGTAACTCGACATCTTCTTTCTGTGCCTCTTGAATCTTCACATGTATAGATGGTTGAACATTCATTTGAGAAAGATAAGATTTCTCCCCTTCTATTAAAATTCCAAGATCCATCCTTTGTAAATCCATAAATATGGGATATTTTGAGATCCTCATCATGGATAAGCTAGCATGGTCTTGTCGACTTAATGCATCTGCTACCTTGTTTGCTTTCCCAGGGTGGTAATGAATTGAGCAGTCCTAATACTTAATCATCTCCAACCATCTTCTTTGGCGCATATTCAGCTCCTTTTGTGTGAAAATATACTTTAAACTTTTATGATCAGTATAAATATCACACCTTTCTCCATAAAGATAATGCCCCCAAATATTTAATGAAAAGATTACCGCAGCTAACTCCAAATCATGAGTTGGGTAATTTTGCTCATGGATTTTCAACTGTCGTGAGGCATAAGCTATCACCATATCATTCTGCATAAGAACACACCCCATCCCCTTCTTGGATGCATCACTGTAGTTCACAAACCTTTCTCCACTGCAAGGTAGTGTGAGCATAGGTGCACTGGCTAACCTTCTTTTTATCTCTTTGAAATTTTCTTCACATTCCTCCATCCAAACAAACTTAACTCCTTTTCGAGTCAACCTAGTGAGTGGATTAGATAATCGTGAAAAATCATTCACAAAACGTCGATAATATCCAGCCAAACCAAGAAAACTTTGGATCTCAGTTACTGTTGTTGGTCTTGACCATCTTTTGATAACCTCTGTTTTTTATGGATCCACAGATATCCCCTCTTTTGAGATTATGTGACCCAAAAATGCAACTTTTTGAAGCCAAAATTCACACTTGGTAAATTTGGCATAAAGCTTCTCCTTTCATAGGATCTTTAATACAATTCTCAAGTGATCTTCATGTTCTTCGTTGCTCTTTGAATAGACAAGAATATCATCTATAAAGACTACCAAAAACTGATCAAGATAGTCTCTAAAGACTCTATTCATCAGATCCATGAAGATAACAGGGGCATTAGTAAGACCAAATGACATCACTATAAATTCATAGTGTCCATACCTTGTACCAAAAGTTGTCTTTGGTACATCCTCCCTTTTGAACCTTAATTGATGATACCCTGAACGAAGATCAATCCTGGAAAAGTATTAAGCTCCACGTAGTTCGTCAAATAGGTCATCAATGCTTGGGAGAGGATATTTGTTCTTGATAGTGATCTTGTTAAGTTCTCGATAATCAATACAGAGTCTCATTGATCCATCTTTCTTCTTAACAAAAAAAAAAACAGGTGCTCCCAAAGGTGATGCACTAGGGTGTATGAATCCTTTATCAAGATTCTCTTGGAGTTGCTTCTTCAATTCCTACAACTCAATTTGGGCCATTCTATAAGGTGTCTTTGAAATAAGAAAAGTACCCGGTAAGAGTTCTATTGAAAACTCAACTTCACGATTTGGTGGAAGACCTAGAAATTCCTTCCGGAAAGACGTAATAAAATTCCCGTATAATGGGAATATTATTAATCATGAGTTTCTCTCCAACCATTTGAGATAAATAACCTTCATTTAGTGGAATCAAGACCCATAAGATGGATGAAAATTCCATTGGAAGGTTATGTTCATCCTTGCATCGATAGATGATCATAGATTGATCTGGAATATGAAATGCGACTTCCCTTCTTTGGAAATTGATATGAGCTCCATATAAAGAAAGACAATCCATGCCAAGAATCACATCAAATTCCACTATAGGAAGGATCACAAGATTTTCCGGAAGCACTTTCCCACAAACTTCAATCGGAGAAGAATTGTAAACTTTTGATGTGACTGTTGTGCCATTAGGAGTTGTCATAGCCAACTCAACATTTAATTGTTGTGGTAATATGGTGATACCCTTAGAAAATTCTTCAGAAATAAAAGAGTGGGTGGATCCAGAATCAAATAAAAAATTTGCTACTTTAGAGTGGATGGTAAGTGTACCTCTCACCACTTCGTTGTCGTACTCCACATCGCCGATAGTAATTGCATGTGACTTTACTTTGTCTTTGTCCTTAAGATTTTTTTGACGTTGATCATCATCATTAACCCTTGGATTTGGGTATTGATTGGCATAATTCCCCATCTCCTTGCACATGAAACATTGAAGTGTAGTAGGTTCATTCTGTGTATCCCTTCCTTTGTTTGCATCATTATACATATTCTTCACATTATATCGACATTAAATTGCCCGATGACCTTATTTTCCACACTTATAGCATTTGATTGTCCCCTTAAGACAATTTCCTCTATGTTTCTTTCCACACATTGAGCATAAGGGAAAACTCATCTTCTTTTCAGTGTGGTCTTTATATTTTTCTTTTAATTCCATTTTCATCTCCTTATCAAGCCCATATGACTGATGGGTTACTCCAATCTCCATCTCAACTTTGAGAGCACATCGAACGATTTCCTCATAGCTATTGAAGTCCCTTATGGATAACTCCCTTCGAAGACTTGGTTTTAAGCCACTAAATAATCGATCAATCTTACTCTGAGGTTGGATAATAATTCTGAAAGCGTACCTTGCAAGTCTTGTAAAATTTTCTTCATTGGTAACAACTGATTCATCATCCTTTTGCTTCAGTTCAAGAAACTCCTTCTCCATCATTGTTCCAATAATAATAGGGAAATACTTATTGAAAAATAATTTCTTGAACTCGTCCCATTCCATAGAGTCAATTTCATCCATTTGCCTCGTATTCTTAATAATATTCCACCATTGCTCAGCATCACCTTACAAACGATACACCACTAAGATGACTTTATCATGTTCAGAACATTGAAGAACTAAAAATATATTTTCATTAGTACTGATCCACTGTTCAGCCACTAATGGATCAGAAGACCCACTGAATGAAGGTGGACACTACCTCATGAAGGATTCGACAGAATTTTGCTCTTTCCTTTGCTCATTTGGAAGTCCTGCATGATTCATAGATTGAGAAAGTTGTGTGAGCTTGGATACAAGATTTGGTATTCCAGCTCCCATAACTTTTGGTTGCTTAGGGGCACAATCATTGCATTTCCCGTCGCATTCTGCATTAACACAGCTTCTTCGTGTTCCAACCATTGACTAAAACCAAGAAGAATAGTGTGAGCAACACTAATTATAATTGGAAAACCACACAATCAAAAGTAAAATTTCAAACTCGAGGTCTTATCAGAGGTTGTTCATGGCCATTTATAAAATAATAAGATTTTGTTCTATTCTTAGACATATCCTTAGGTTTCTTACTAAGGCTTTCACATCCTAGTTTCCAAAGGTTGACTATACCTTTCCTCTGATACCAACTATAGCGACCCATACTTTACATACATGGTAAATACTTCAAAATTGAATCATACATATTACAACATATAATGTAACCATGAAAGGACCGTATATGTATAGTGTCTTTAGAAACTGGGAAACATAAACAACTGGTTCATAAAGCATCTACCCTGTCTCCCATTTATTTCAGTATATCTATAGTCCCTTTTTGGCATATCATACTTGATACCCTTCTTCCTGACCTGGGGAAAGAAAACATAAAAAAGGGTGAGCTCAAATGCTCAGTAAGGGTAAACAAAATAAATATCAATCCCATCAAATTCATAAGAACATAACATTTTGGAAATCTTACCCTACAAAAGAGATCATAATTTCAAAACATGGTATAAATCATGGTAGTGAAATGTAATTCCAATAATCATAACATAAAACATGAAACTTTTTGGAATACACACATAATCATATAGAATCATTTATTATTAGTCAAGACTCATTTCAAAGACTATCTTAGTGGACAAAGTCCATTTCTGAACCGAGTTCACTCCTCATTTCAGTCCTGTTTCACTGAACTGGTTTAACATACCGTTCCAGCCATGTCTATCTCATGAGATATAAAATCTTTACCCAATGAATTGGAGGGAGATATAGGTCCCACCAATCTCATAATGATACCATTCTTATGTGTGCCACAAAATCATAAATCATACATCATTGCATAACCCATGTAATAAAAATGGGATTCTTAAACATCGTGACATAATAAAACAATTCATATAAGATAAAGGAATTCATAAAAATAATTCCATCACAACATAATAAAATCAATGTAACAATAGGGATAGAAGTAGAACCCTATATTATCTTTAGATGGAAAATAATTTTGATAAAACACTTGAACTCCATTCTTGAGGAAAATATCCTTTCTACTTCAATTTTTTTTCCTTTCTTAACATGTCATACAATTTTAAAATAAAAGAAGTTGATTAAAAATAAACATGAAAATTTGTAAAGGATTCTTCTTGGAAATAATGTTTTAAAAATCCATTCATGCTGTATAAGTTAAAAAAACATTTTTCTCGTACTTTTGTCGAAAAAGTCAAAAAGTACCTCGTACAAAAAATGACAAAAGATTCCTTTCATATCCTTTACTAAAAACTCACCGAAGGGTAAAATTGGATTTAAAAAATTATAGTTGGATGGAAACAATATTACATATTGAGGGAACATTGATGTGGATGATAAAATACATCCTAGTAAATACCAATGTATAATCAATCTTGGATAAAAATGAGATTGTGATATTTTCCCTTACCTTAGGTCTAATTTGCTTCGTATGTGTTCGAAACTCCTGTATAATGATTTAAATAATTTCATTGACTTATTACAGAATCATACTCATTGTTATGATATCGTATATGGTCTTATTCTTAGCTTCTTATTAGTAATATTTCATTACTACTTGTTATTCAGGTGTTTATTGCTTTTTGTTATTATCTGTATTTTTTCGAATAAATTCTTATTCTTCTCTTTAGGTTATAGAAACCTCATTTATAGAATGGTATTAGTGTAATATATATCATATTTATTCATAAAATTCATTTATATAATCATTATGAAATGAAGATCATGTATAACGAATCGCATCACATCGTGGAGATGGTATTTCGTACGTACGCACGAGCGATGATATCGTTCCCATGATCGTGGAATTGTATTGGAGTGTATGTATACTATTTAAGAATCAATACCACATTAAAATAATCATATATAGTTATATATTTTCACCATTATACCCATCCAAGTAAGGTGGTGATGGAAAATAGATTACACCACAGTGTGGAGACGGTATTCTGTACGTACACACGCGCGGTGATTTCATTTTCCGTAGGATGGATAGATGGTGAAATAGGGTTGTTTCATAATTATAATAACATATCAATATATGAGTGATACTGATTTTATTAATTCATAATGAAACAACTAAATAAGAAGAAGTGGAAGAAGAAATAAAGTTGAAAGAATCGGTAACGGACATTACCTCTTCTTTGAAGCGCCTCTTTGAGTCCTCCTCTTAGGGCACTACAATTGGTCTTTGAAGAAGACCATGACATCTATGATGTTCTTAGCGAAGTGGGGAAGTGAAATGGGTATGTATTTTCTTATCTTGAAGGCTCAAATTGGTGTGAGGAGGAGAGGGAGGAGGTTCACTTTTATAAGGGAGGAGAGGGGCACCTTTGGAAATATAAGAAATATTAGTTTATATTAAATCCCAACCCCACTTAAAAACTTCCAAAATGACAAATATCTGAAGATTAGATGAGATAGGGTTATAATCGCATCATAGAATAAAATTTAGAAATATTAGGAATTTATTTTAAACATTATCAACTTGATTTATCCTTATTTATCAATTTAATTTTATTTGTGGTAATAACAATCTAAATTTTAAATTATTATAAATAATTACATATGTGTTTTGAATTTTCCAAAATTTGACACTTTATGAAATTGTCGACTATATAAATTTTAATTTATAATTTTAAATATATTTGTGATTTTTAAACAATTTTATAATATGTTATTTTTATAAAATAACAACAGTGTCAATTTTGACACTCTTCATTTATTTGAATTTAAATAAAATATATACAGAAGATATGTTCGAACTAAAAGCTTTAATAGATTCATAAAATGTAATATGTATCTATAACATTTGTTGAGCACATTAAATAGTTTATATAATATTTATATTAATATTTTTAAAACCATTTATTTGATATTTTAATTAATAAAATAATTTCAACATCACTATTGTGTCATAATTAATGATAATTATTTAATACCTAAAAATTCTAAATAAATTTTTATGATGTAGATAATTGTATTAGATTTCTTTATACTATTTATTTCCGAAGTTTCATTAAGATTATCACTAAATTAAAATTATTATACTTATAAGATTTAAGAAAGTGACATGTTGTCACATTCTTTGGTTTTAATAATAATTAAATTATTTTCATGGAAAAAAGTCCATAAAATGAATCTAATCCAACCCTTAGGTGATATGAGTCGACTTTTAGTCATCCAATTGGATTTTTTCAGGTGTTAGGGTAATTTTATAATCTTATATTTACCCTTAATTACCCGATTTACCATTAACTATGGTAAATAAAATTTACCGTAGTTACTATTCATAATGCCCAAAAATAAAAAGTATCCTATTAACATAATTTGGACCCAATGATTCTGAATATGGAATCCATTTTTCAAAAATAAAAACATATAATTTGTAGTAATTAATTTAAAATAAATCCCATTGTTAAGAAAACGGGTTAAAACATTGCCAAAGATTGAAGTGTTTTTACCTATGAATTCAATGTGAAATTAATGCTAATGACATACATTATATTAAATGGTAAAAATATATTCTATTTATAATTTAAAACCATTCAATATTATAATTTAACCATATAAATTATCTCAATGAAAAAAGTTATTTTTAATTAAAAATTAGGGTATTTTTACTATTCATCAAAATATGAAAGTTATCAGAAAAATATAAAAAATTTATCCAAAGTAAATTTTTATACCCTGATTCAAAAGAAGAATTTTATTTTGTCAAATTGAACTTATAAACATGTCAAAAACTATATTTAATATGGGTGCACCATCAAAAGGTGGCAAATATGCATTTTTTGAAAAATACTTATTTTACCCGAAATATTTATTTTGTTCTCTTACCATGTTCTAGAAAATGTGTAAGATGAATAATAAAATTCAAAATCTTGTTAATACTATTCAGAACGGCAAGTTCATAATAATATATCATTGTTTAGTGAAACCCGGTATTGCGTACTACACACGCTATTGAGGAAGTTCGCGATCGCGTGTAATGAAAGCCAAGTCCGTATTGTGTGCTGTGAAAGATTCCTTTGGTTTTGTGTATAACATAAGACATAAAAGAAATTCTCATAAAATCTCAGGGTGTTTCAAGTGGAACCTAAAATCACGTACCAAGGAGTACTAACCAACCTATCCTCACAAAGGCACACTCACCATGTAATGTAAGTCAAGTAAAGTAGTAGTATAAGCACATAGACATTTGGGTACCCCACACCACTTTACCACTGGTTAGCTGCTCATTCCTAACAACTAATGTCTTTATGATACCACTCTTCCAAAATTCAATCCCACTGTCACAACCATACCATACACACTTAGGCCTCAAACCACTCAAAAATCCCACCCATAGACCCCTAAGCCACAACCACACCATACATCCTGCCCGAAAACACATGGTACACATCATCCATGCCACTCATGATGCATTCTTGTCATAGGTCTTGGAAAAGGAAATTTAACTTTCTTAGTTCATTATAGTGGATGACCAGGGTCGTCTCACTTGAAGAGATTTTTCAGTTTGTTCCCTCACTTAATCTAATTCACCTTAACTACTTAATTTTGGATGTTTTTATTTAATCTATTAATGGAATGGAATTTATTAAAATAAATGAAATGAAAAAAATTTAATACAAATTAATATGAAATTCTAAACATAATGGAAATAGTGAGGAAAATAAGTTCTCCCAAGAGAACCTTCAGGGAGAAACTTCATTGACAAGCTTCAAATATTCTTAGTGAATACACTACATTGTATGTTTCAAAACCTTAGTATACCCTATTTCTGAATGAATATTCCATTTAGTGATCGCCAAGAACACCCTCCATCCACCACCTTAATTGAGGGGAAATGGATGTGGATTAAGAAGTTAACTTCAGACAACCACAATGATGATTACACCAACTATAAATTATCCTTAGAATTAACAAAAATAATATTAAAAAAACATGGCTTTGGGTTCAAGAACCGAATTACTCAATTGGGATATTCCTCAGATTTCTTACTTATTATCATGAGTATTATAGTTCATGATGGTAATATGAGAAGAATAAAAGAGGTTGTACTGGTGGAAACAAAAATAAAAACAATGCATGAATTTATTAGAAATCTAAATTACAATTTTAAACTAAAACAAAAAAAAATTAAAAAGAAATTCGGATATTTTGTTCCTAGCATCCTTCAGTGGATATCTCCATATTATTGACTTTAAGGAATGAGATGGAGAATGGGATTATTTGAGAGGGAGGATATCCCCTCCTTTATAGGAAAAAATTTTCCCCTAAAATTTGAAGTGTTTTAGCCCTAGTAAATGACCTCTTCATGCATTTCACCCTTCATGAATGTTATTCATAAATATATTGGATGTCTCTCCTCAAACTTCCAGTGTATTTGGAAATTATATGTGGGAGTTATGAATTTTTTATTAGACGTTTATTTTTCTGGATGAAGTTTCTAGGAAGCGTACTTCAAAATTATAACACCCAATGACAACCTTAATAACTTCCGATCTCCCTGAAAATAATTTTTGTTCTGAGATTACGTGTCCTTATTCTATTATAGGTTGAATAACAATAATTGGAGGTGTCTAGGATGAGATGGACTTCCATTATGGTGGTGGGGTCCACTCTATCTTCCCATTAAATTATTCAACTTCACTTATTTTAAGGCCTTCAGATGCCCGAATCTGCCCCTGGCCCAGAAGAAAAAGTTAGAGGAAATAAAATAATGATTCTAAAAAAAATTATCCACTGAATTTAGATTTATATGTATAATGAAATAACTAAAATACCCTTGATTTAAAAATCTTCCCAAAAATCCAGAATTAAGTTCTTTTCACCATTTTTCTCAAAACACATCATAAATCCAATATTAATTCATATAGGCTCAAATTCATAACATGGGGTGATTAAAAAAATAAAAATTCATAAAAAACTGTGGAAAATATTAACTATACTAACTCACTTAAAGACACCTGGGCCTCATCTCAAAGACACTTGGGAAACAAATTATGGCCCAAAACACATAGGCCTCTCTCCCAAACCACAAACATCCCAAAGGATATTGCGATATAGTGAAAATCAAGGCATTAAATCCTACCTGGATACACTCGAACAGTAAGAATCAGACATGGGTGTGAAGAAGAAAGTTAGTAACCAACCATCCATCCTCCCACTGGGATGTTGGGAAAGACACACTACACGATGAAATTGGGGTTTTCGGCACATGGTGTTAAAAAATGCTGGGGTGGGTATAGAGGTCACAAAGAACTACAATTTAATCATATAGGTAAGAAAAAACTTATCCCAACCAATGGTTTTAAACAAACAACCATCCCATGAAAGAACCACATTTTCTTCTAACCCTATATACACAACCACACAAACAGCCACAATAAAACACAAGACTAACCCCTTTTCATTTAATAACTTTCCATTCGTTTATTAAGGTGTTAACATTAATTTATTCCAACAATGACCTCATAAACTACATAGAACATCCTCTAAAACAATTTTCAAAAGTCAAAAGGCCAATAAACACTACCAAGGAAAACACAGAAGTAGGGACCAAGGTAAAAAAATCCATTTTAACACCCATTCATAAAATCAATAGAAAAAAACCAACCTTAATTCACACTAGAAAACCAATTTTTTCTAAAAACCCATTAAACCCCTACAAACTATCATTTTGCATGGTTATCCCACTCAATAATCCTATCAAAACTAGAACCGGCAATCCTCTTTCACAAAAACACCTCACCCATCACACCTATTAGAATTACGCCACAAAAACAACATATTCCTGTAGCCCTGCTGCCCACCCACTATCCAGAAGTACTCCCACTTCAAAAGATGTCCATCCATTCCAAAATCAAGAAAAAAATTTACTAGAGATCACTACTACACCTCATATACCACCCCAAATACAAAAAAACAATGAGAAACACAAAAACAAGAACCCCACTACACAAGCACAATACACCCCTAACACTGGATCATTGCCTTTGTCAACCCCTACACCCAAAACCAGGATACCAATGACCAGAATACACATCCCACACAAAGCAAAAAACCCCATCAAAACAGAACACAAAACCACACCTTCAAGGAAAGGATATTTAGATCTAGCCAACTGAGGTTCATTAATTCCACTTTAATAAACATGTGTGACCACACAACAGGTTTGATCCTGTGGAATCCATTTATTTAACCTAATATACCTGATTAATCATATTTTATAGAGCATCATGTTAACAAAGCATCAAAATGAAAATAAAACATCACCAGTGCACAAGAAAAGACCCCCAGTGACCATTATTTTCAGAAGTCATACGACCACAAAAACCATAAAAATTAAAAAATATAGTAGATAAAACAAGTGATCATCATCTACCATATTCAACTCCCTACCCATTATTTTTTATCATCATATTCCCCCTCATTCATTACACATTTATGAAAAAATATTCACCCATTATTCACAAGGAATCATTATCACACTCACCTTGTATGATACATAAAAAAAGAGACATAGAAGTATACATACTTGAAACAACAAGAGACCAATACTCCTCTTTGCGCCACAATAGTGGGTCATGTGAGTAGTAGGAAAACTCCAAGGAAACAATCTATGGAAAGATCGATCGATTGCCATGACACCACTTCTGACTCCATAGGAAGGGATAGATCTTGGAATAATAAGAGGGAATGGAAACAAACTAGGAAGGTATGCTCCCAAATTTGAAGAGAGAGATCCTATATTAAAGTAAGAACATTTTCAAAAGTACTTAATGTGGAATCATGGTCAAGATAATTCAGTTTGAATATCTGAATGTCCAAAAAATGTTAGGATATTAAATATTTACTTAATATCATTTGAAAATCCCTTAAAATTTTCTAAACAAGCCTTTAAACGTAGTTTACGTCAAATAAATTGTATGATGTGTAAAAATAGAAAAACTTGGAGAAAATGGGAAATATACGAAATTTGTAAAAGGGTGACCCATGGTTTGGTGTTCCACCATTTTGGTGTGCCACCATTTTGGTGTGCCCCTGTCATAATTCCACCATTATTATGCCACCATTTCAGTGTGACACCATATTCATGTTCCACTAATACAGTGCGACCGTTACGATGCCACTGTTACGATTCCATCATTTTGGTGTGCCACTGTCATGGTGCCACCGCTTTGGTGTACCTCCAATATGGTGCCACCATTTCGGTGCACCACCATTTTTGTGTTACACCATTTCAGTGTTCCACCATTACAGTGCCACCATCTCAGTGTTCCACCATCATAGTGGCACTATTTTGGTGAAATTAGATTTTTAGAAAACTCTAAAAACAAATCACTATGAACACCAAGAAAACCACGAGCACTATATTTTCACAAAGGAATGGATTAGGGAAATCCATTTCATTAAATCATTACATTTACATAGGTTATATAATATTTTGAGTACTCTACACAACATAACATTTACATTATCATTCATTCCATGTAGAACAAATATCAATTTTGGACATGAAATAACCCATGGAATGGAATGGATTTCATTTCCAAAGCATAAATTCAGGAATAAAATTTTGGGTTCCAAAATTAATATGGGAATAACATACTTTTTATTTGAATAATCAATTATGAGTGAAGAAGAAACAGTTTCACGAGAAGTAAAAGATGCATTTTTGGAAAGAAGAGTTACTTTGGAAAAAATCTTTGCATTTGTTATTAAACCAGAATAAGGACATTTATATCCTATAAAAGAAAATAGAAGGAAAAATAAATGATATTTAATGAACTTTAATGAAATATCCAATCTAAAAATGGAGTTAAATAGGGAAATCCCAAAGAAAGGGAGTGGGGCTTGAGAATCCACTAACCTTATATATGATTTTATATTTCAATTTAATTCCCTATATAATAAAATAAAATTCATTAATTAAATAATAAAAAATATTTTATAAATTAACTTTATTTATTATAGTATTATTAAGTTCTTTGATGGTTCATTAGATGATTTATAGAGTTTATATTCATTGTTTGGGAGTGTTCATTTTCTTAGTTTTCCGGATCATTTCGCTTGTATATGAGTATGGAAGTTCATGTAAAACTATAATATTTATCTAGAATTGAAATTATATGTTATTAATGTAATTCAATAATATTTAATTTTATTATATATCATTTTGATATAATATATGATGATTAATCATTATATAAATAGTTAATGAATATAATTTAGTTTAATTTTGGAAGCTTTTGATCACAACAAACTCGTTTTGTTTTATTATTTAGTATTATGTATACCTGTTAGTTCTAGAATATAAAAAGAGTTATAAAATAAAATTTACAACATGTTTAACCCACTATAATGGTTTTATGTCTAGACTTGAATTCAGTGAATGAAAATGAAAATGCATCATCCACGGTAGTGGTAAATTGTTACACCATGAATTATTTTTACATTTTTAGAGTAAAAAAGAAAAGGGAAGAGACATGAAGATGAATTATTACATTAATATAATAAAGTTATAGTATATGAAAGATATTGTAGTTATCATTCCACTTGGATTAGTATATTTGAGGATATGATAAGAAAATAAATAAAAATGAAGGGAAAATTTTTAGGAAAAGAAATGGGATTTTAGCTATTGAATTTTTCCTCCTTGAGAAGCTCTTTAGAAAAAGGGGTTTGGTATTATGATGAGACCAAGAGTTGATGGGAATTGGGGTGCAGATTGGGAAGTGTATTGGGTAGAATTTGGATAAGGCTCAAATCTTGGATGGTGTTAGAAGAAGTGGTGGCGATGGGTGGTATTTATAGGGAATGATAGGGGTGTTCTCTCATTAATTTATTCATTAGTTTATTATTTAGGTTCAATACAAAGAATAGTTTGAGAATTATTTTAAAATATATTAAAATAGTGGATGAGATTTCTATATTTTGGGATTATATCATCCATACATCATGTATGACTCAACAAATCATGTATTTAGCTTTTATCATAAATTATTGTATTTTACTATTCACAAAAAATTCTAGTATTTTATAAAAATCCTAAAAAATTTACCCTAACCATTTTTTTAAATGAAGAAATAAAAAATGAACTCCCTTTCAGGAAATTAATTTTCAAAATATAAGAAATTTCTTATTTTTATTATAATCATTATTTAATCTATAAACACTGAATTTAAAATTATAATTGCTATTATAACACTTTGAAAAATTAACTAAGGTCACATAAAATTACCTTACATCCAAAAGAAAACAAAATATTAGTTTATGAAATTAAATTTTATTTCAAATCATTATATTAAAAATAAGATTTAAAATAAGCATTTTTGTTTTATAAAAATACTAACTCTTAATTAATAATTTTTTAAATATTTTTTTACTTATAACATTATATAATTTTATCATATTATCATTTATTATATGTATATATTTTATTTAAAAATTCATAGATAAAGTTAATATTATTTTGGCATAATTAGTATTCCAAAGGTCAAGTTACTATTCCATTGGTATAGGCTACTTAACTTCTAAAAATACCTCTCATTCCATTAATTATTCATTTATAAATTTTATATTGTGTCATATATGTTATTTATGTGGTTTATACTATATGAAACAATTATAAGAATGGAATTTTTATAGATAAAATTTTGGGTCCTTAAATTCTCCCCCCTTATGAAATTTTTCACTCAAAAGTTCGTTTTACATTCTATGGTGAAAACAAGTGAGGGTATTTATCCTTCATCGCTTCCTATGCTTCCCATGTTTCCTCTTAATATATATGGTTCCACCATATTACTTTTACTATATGATTAATATTTTTGGTTAGTAATTAATCACTATATTCCAAGATCATCACTAGATGCTCCTCATAAGAGAGATCATTATAAAATTGTACGACCTCTAGATTTAGTAAATGTGAGATATATGGTAAGTAATTTATCAAGAGGTATTTGTGGAATAAATTGTGTATTTGAAACATGTTTGGTGGAATTGATAGTAGATATTCCACTAGATTTACAAAATCAGGGATCTTGAAGGGGATAATATATATAAGACTCAAATTTCCTTTCTTACCTAATATAATGATCCTCTTCCATGGGGTTATACAGAGGAATACCATGTTTCAAGATTTAAACTGTAGGTCATGTCCATAATTTTCTACATAGATATTCTATCGAATTTGGGTTTCCTTGATGTGTTTCTGAATGGGGTTCACCTTTTGTAGCACTTCTTTGACCATTTTAGGTTTTAAAATATTGTCATCACTGACTTCACCACAAAACATTGGTGTTATACATGTTTTCCCATAAAGAGATTTATATGGAGGCATTTGGATGCTCAAGTGGAAACTATTATTGTAAGATAACTCAACCAGAGGTTGATGGAGGTGCCATCCTCCTTTTCAAGTCCATCAAAGATGATATTATGACGTATTCTGGTGTCTTAATAGGCCACTATAATTTGTCATCATTTTGAGGATGGTAATCTATACTAATGTTTATCTCTGTGATTAGATCATGTTAGATAATTTTAAAGAACATAGAGGTAAATCTTAGTTCTTGATAAAATATAATTGATATTGGTACGTCATTTTTCCTAACCACTTCTTTGATGTATATACATGCAAGTTGATCTAGTGAGATGTCATCTTGAATTGAAATAAAGTTACCTTTCTTTGAATGACAATCCATAAAGACCCATATAGGATTGTTTCCTCTAGATGTCTTTGGATTCTTGGTGGAAAAGTCTATCATTCTTTTCACATTTCCCTGTTAGTATTGGTAATGGTTGCGTCATACAATTATAAATATTTCTTTTAGCCTTCACTTTCTAAAATACTAGGCACTTTGACATATATCCAGTGATCCCATTCTAGATATTGTCCCACTAATAGTTCTCTGTGAGATCTCAATAAATCATTGTACTCCTTTGGATAACAGAGAAGGTGAAGCTATGTTCATCATTCAGATGTTAATTCATTATCCATGGATCATATGGTACACACAGTCATGACCCACAATTTAAAATTCCTTCCTCATAAACTTTAAACTCTCGGGATTTCCCCTTTCTCATAGCTTACACATTTTTCTAAATTTTCATATCATTTTATTGAGAATCCTTTATTTTCCCCATGAGGGATGGTTGAGAAATCATTTGAGAAAAACATGGTGATGTTCATTCCTTAATGATTCCCATGTATATCCTTTGAAAACATAAGAAGAGTTAATATTTCCCAATTATCAACAGTGATAATGTTCTAGGATCCTTTATACTAAGATCATCTTCCACATTATTTTCTTTGCTCGGATGGTAGTGGATTGACTAATCATAATCCAAAAATCTTTGCTGAAGCATATTAAGCACCTTATGTGTGAATATATATTTGAGACTATAATAATTAGTAAATATTTTACACATATATATATAGAGATAATGACGAAAGATTTTCAACACAAGGATCATATCCACAAACTCCATATCATGCTTATGATAGTTTTGGTCATGAAGTTTAACCTTCCTTGAGGTGTTGGCTATCACTTTATCATTTTTATATATTAAACACCATAAAACCTTATTTGAAGCATCTCTATTTAACACAAAGAGTTCTCCACTTGTCATAAGTGTGAGTACTAGAGCGGTGATTAGTGTCTGTTTTTACTATTTGAAGCAATATTCAAAGTCACTAGTCTAGAAAAACATTTCTCCCTTCTGATTCATCTAGTTTAGTTGGTTCAAAAATCATGCGAATGTTTTCAAAAATTACTGGTAATACCCAGCTAAACCAAGGAAACTGTGGATCTATATTATGGACTTTTTCTATGGACACACTTTGATTGACATAGTCTGATAAGGGACTACATATTTTCTTTTAATAGTGATATCATTCCCCAAGAAAGATACTTACACCATATAGAAATCACATTTACTGTATTTTTCATAACTTTTATCACTTTATAATGTATTTAGAACAGTATTCAAATTCTCCTCATATTCCTCCTTTCTTTGAAGTATATCAGAATATCATCAAAAAAGACTTAAAAAAATTTATTGACATAATATATAAATAATCTATTCATTATGTATAGGAATATTTACAGAGAATTAGTGATTATGAAAGGAATCACTATGAACTCATATTGTCCAAATCTCGTTTGAAATTCAGTCTTATAAATATATTCCTTCTTTTCCTTTAATAGGTGATATCCCAACCGAAGTCTAACCTTAGAGAAATAATTGGCACCATGTTGTCGGTAAAATAAGTCATCAATCTTTGGAAGGGTATAATTGTTATTTATCATGATTTTGTTGAGCTTGTGATAATCAATAAAGTGGCACATTGGTATATCATTTTTCTTGATGAAGAGGACTAGAACACCCCATGGTGAAGTAATCGAGTGTATAAAACCATTTTCTAGATTCTATTACAAATACATATTTAATTACTCAAACTCAATGGTACACATTATATAAGGTGTCTTTGGTATCGACATAGATCTTGGAATAAGATAAATTGATAACTCAAACTATCTTTCAAGAAAATGTTTTGGAAATTCTTTAGGGAACACATCTGTGTAGTCCCTCACAATGGGCATGTCCTTGAGCATGATTCTCTCCTTTGTCTTGGTCATTTGAGATAGATATAATTTCTCAAAAGGCAATAATATCCATAATTAAGATGATTATTTTGAAAGAGATTCATATTCTTAATTACACTTATATTGAATTGGTGGATGCCTTTGGATATGAAGAGTGATTTCAATTTCCTAAAAGTTGATGCGGTCTTTGTATAAAGATAACCAATCCATACCGAAAATAGGATCAAAATCTACCGAAGGAAATAAGACAAGATTTTATGGGATGTTCAGTATACAATCATTAACTAGGGAGGAGTTATATATTTTGGATGTAATAATTTTCCCATCTTTAGTTCTCACTGATAATTCATCCTCTATATTTTTTAGTGGTTTTTGAATAGTTTTAATAAACTTGAAATAGATGAATGAATGTGTATAACAAGAATCAAATAGCACATTATCTATTCCTAAATGAATTACTATTTTACCTATCATCACATCATTGTAATGCTCCACCTCAATAGTAGTAATGTCATAAAACTTACCTTCATTATTTTTCTTTGGTAGTTGATGATGCTGACTGCCCTTGACGTCTCAAAGATTAGTACACTATTTGACATATTTTCCATTATCACTAAAGTTAAATCATTAAACAATGGATGGTTCTCTTTTTAACTCCATCATATATGATGGATTTTTGATGTCTCTTCGAAATTCATGAGCTTGGTGGAATTTTCTCTCACACTTATTTCATTTCCCCATCCCTTCGAAGTAGTTCCCATGAATTTTCGTCCCACATTTATTACAGCTGAGTGGTTAATATTTCTTTCCACCATTCTCATTAGATCCTCCATCATGAAACTCCTTATTTTCTTTCTTGTCACCACAGTCATTGGACCATTCTCTAAAATACATCATCACTTTGAGAGAACATCAAACAACTTATTCATGACTACCAAAGTATGAAATTTATAAATCCTTTCGAAGGTATGGTTTTAAAAAGCTACAAAATGTATCATTTTTGATATCAGTATTGATAAAAAAACCTAAATCATACATCGAAAGCGTTGTAAAATTTTCTTCGTAAGCCACGATAGATTCACCACTATTTTTCTACATCTATATGAATTCTATCTCCATATTTGTATGAATAGTTTGAGGGAAATTTTTATTAAGAAACATTATAATAAATTCTTCCCACTCTATATCCTTACTTTTTTCCTTTGGATTGGTGTTCTTAATCAATTCCCACCATTGAACAACCTCTCGATCTAGATAATAAACAACCAAATCCACATTCTACAAACTAAAATAGTGAAGAAAAAAAATTATATTGTCCATTGAGTTGACCCAGTGTTATGTGAGGAGTAGATCAGATGATCCACTAAACATCAGTGGTAGTTGCCACATAAAAGACTCAATATCTATCCACTCCCTCTTAGGTGAAGGTGGATGATTGAAATTATTTATTTTATTATTCATATCATGAGACAACTAGTTAAGAAAAACTATGAAATTTTGTACTCTACTTCCCAAGACCCTGGGGATGCAGTTTTGGACATCAATACACTGTCCTCCACATGGGTTATTAGATTTTATATAAAATTATGATAAAATAAATCCATGTATAATATGTACAGCTGAAAAAGGAAATAAGTGGTATATATGGATAATATCTTAATGAAGTAGAATTCAAATAAAAAAACCCTTACATTGTATTCTCACTTAGTTAAAACACATTGGAACCTCATGTATAAGAAAATAACCATATTTATAATATATTTAGGGAAATTATTCACATATATTTCCCTTTAAAATATTCATTTACAACCATTTATTAGAAATATATTAGTTTATTAAACCTTTTTTATCATCAGATGCAATTGGATTTGATTATTTTTTTATACTTACTTTTCAATGGAGATGTTGATTATTTTCTATATATTAAACATTTATCATGTATATATAATTAAAATTACTATTATAAATGTTTTATAATTATTTATAAATTTCTATTTTCATTTCATAAGCTTCAATGTTATGATTTCTGATGATGAATTCGGCGAAGAGTTTTATTTCGTCAACTTTAACAAATAAGGGGAGATACAATAATAATAGGTTAGATATTACAATTATTGTTATTGAATAAAAATTAAATTACTATTTTCTTATTATTTTACAATATCACCTATAATTATGTTTCCCTAGTTACCCATGATATAAATTTATAACAATATTCATGTAGGTAGTTAAACAGACCCAAACTAGAATAAGCTATAATCTATGTGTGGTTATGGTTAATAAATTAATTAATATGTCATAATAAAATTATTATATAACAATAATGATATGATTTATATTTTTTAATGTTTTTAATAAGTTTATAATAGATTTGGATAAATAAGAAGATACTAGAGTGAAAATGGAATACGTCACTTTCATAGAGGAAGTAGTCTCACATACGCATAAGAAACATGTTTATTTTCCATATAATAACTGGTAGATAAAGAATGGTTTATAATTTCTGAATCTTAATAATTTTATAAATATCATATTAATCATTTAAATAGTCTTTCCAAACCATCCATGTATGGTGGTGATGAATTATCAAGCACGCCGTTCCTGGAGGCGACAGTCTGAACGTATAGAAGATGATGTCTTCGTATTTCAAATTATTTTGGAAGAAGATATAAAATGAATATTCCATTATTATAAAAAATATAATGACATTATTATTACGTATGATATCATAATTTCATTGATAGAATAGTTTTTAGGAGTTATAAGAAGAAAAATGTTTAAGATAGCTCGTTTCAGAACATTACCTCTCCCATTCGATGTTCTATCTTAGGTAAAACCTTATGGATCATTTCTTGGTCTTTTGAAGAAAAAAATGATTCTATAAAATAGAAATATATTTTAGGATAAAATAGGTTAGTGTTTTTTGAGGTAGTAATTTAAAATGAGTAGAGAAATGGGGTAGTGATGATATCCTTTTATAGGTAATGTGAATGAAATTTTTATAAATTTAACTTCTTAATATAAATAGAGAACATGATTAAAAAGTAATGTGGAAGAAAAGTGGAGAATAATGGAGTGGGGAATGGTATATGTTATATAACGCAACAAGAATTAATTTTAACACATTTTTAAACATATTTCGTTGCTTTTACTCTTATATGTTTCACTTTTATCATTTTTTGTTGTCATTGTGGGAATAAGTTCTTCCAAAGTAATTTTATATTAATATATAAATATAAAATGGTCCTTATTACATAATTAATACCTATAGACTCAATATATAAAATCCATCTAATAAAATAAAAAATTTATTTGTAATAAAAATAAATTCCAACATTAGCGCATGTGATACGTAAACACCAATGTTTAAAAAAATTATATTTTGAAGCATAAATGTTATGTTTACGAAGAAAGTATCATTTTTTTATTTTAACCAAATTAATTTGGTTTATATAAAATAAAGGAGAGTAATTTGAATTAAAAAAAATCAAAAACGTAATTTAACCAAGTGGATTCTTTTTTATTAGGAAAATATTACTTAATTTTCCAAATGTTGAACATTGTTTTTATTAATTAAACATACATAATTTCAATCCATAAATAATTTTGTGGTCTTAAAATTTTTTATAAGTTTTTAGGTTATAATTACTTTTTTATATTTTCATAAAATCTATTATTTTAAAAAAAATAATATTTTTCACTAATCAATTGAAGATTAATTATCCCAGAAAAATATTACATATTTAACCTTAGTTAATTTTTAAATAATGTATTAAAAAATAATGGATAATTTTTGAAATTAAAATTATGATGTTTATAAATCTATTTTTTATTGAAAATTCAAAATATAAATAGAAAATTATCTAATTTAGAAATGATGTTTTTAACAATGAAGGGTTAAAAATATTATTTCATATCAATTTATAAATTAAGGAATCTAAATATATTAGTTCATTTATAATTGTATTTTAAATATTGGAAATTTAATTTATTAGGCTTCAATATACAATACATAGAAAAATATTTATTTAGGAAAGAATAATCATTTTTTGTATTTAATTATTGTAATTATTTTTCTTTTAAAGTTTGTTTTTTGAGTAATATATTTTTATTTACTAGAAGTTTTATTAATCATAGAATTTTCTAAATATTTTTCATCTCATATGTCTTGAATCATTTTAGTTCGGTGTTTCATATATAGAAAGAAATCAAACAAATTAGATTTATTTAAGGTAAATATATATTGTAAAATCTTTGTGCATTACACATATCACAACCACATCTCATCCTAGATCGGATGTTACATATCACAACTTCATCTATTTCCAAGTAGTAGTTTGGAAGCCACTAAAACATGTGTATCATGCCTTATACCTCAATAAAATATGTCCCACGCATTAACACCCAGGAGAAGCTATATCCACCTTGACCAGATACAAGTACGTGTTATAACCTCATTCTGTTACAACCCGCACATAAATGTATAGTAAAATCAAGGGCCATCATAACCATTATAGATCTTCACTCTATACCTTAATCCATCACATTAGCGATATACCTAAACATATGAATAAAACTAAAGGGATAGAGTAGAAGAGGGATAAGTCAAACATCTATTTCCTCACCAAACTATATGTTTGGGAGAACCCTCCCTACAACATTTGGGTGTTGGTTGGATTTCTAATTTGGATGGTTAACCATATAAAATAAAAAATGTTATATTATTATCATGCACACCCACATTAATGGAAAATACATTTACATAGACTCAACTAAAACTATCATCAAATATGATACCCAACTTACACCATGAAAGTATAGGAAACTAGATTCAAAATAGCACATGATAATCAATATTCGACCTAATTAACACTCATTTCTTATTAATTATCAATTTTTATTCATTTATTTGATAGTTATAAAATTTAACTATTATTAATTATCCCATAATTAATTTTAGTTTAACGATATCATTTCATCACAAGACAACATGATTTCATAAATTATATTATAATAACAAATTAAATACCCATGATCTTCTAGTATAAATCCAACCATATCATGGTTCCCATAATTATATAATTCAATATGGACATTAATGAAAATGCATCCCATGAGTAAATTATTAACCCATTTATCATATCAAAATTCACTAGTACTTTAGGACTCATCCCAGGCCACCATAACCAAAGATTCACTTATCATTCATAGAGCCAAACTAAATCAAGTAGTTGGAAAACATAACAAACTATATATGAAAAAACATCCATTTAAAATTAATCACCTATAAATGACCGCTAAAAAATTACATATCTCAACTCATTTCAACCACCCAAGATTCTTCCACAACACTATTATAAATAAAAAATTCCATTCCACCATCACCTGTATCAACCACTACTAGAACATATGAATCTGGACACATTTTTAATTAAATAATGCAAACAGTAGACCATGGAAAAGATCCATGGCCTTTGAAAATTATTATAAAAAAGAGTAAATAATACATAAATGGTAGATATGGGTAGGAGGGGGAGTAACCCAACCAATACAATATATAGACATCAAAGCTTCCCTTTCCTTCCATGAACCCATCCAAGAAATGAACCTTTTCATCTTGGATGTCTTCCCCTTTGCCACTATTTAGGAGTATACCAAGAACCACTTTCATCTGACATATACACTGGATCATCAATTGCATCATCCTTGTGAGCCAAACATTGATAAAAAACCAGAGCCATGTCACCTCTTTGCACATCTTCAGTAAGTACCTCACCAATCCACGCATGTTCAGAGGATAGTTTCCCCATCTGCACATCTTCAGAAGGAACCTGATTGGGTCCAGATTCATTAGTTACTATAGGAGACAAAGATGCCTTATCTTTTTCACTCTTGATCTCCCTGTATACTTTATCCAATTCTGTAGAATTAATGGAGTCCATAATCGTGATGAAGTTGGGATTCACAATATTACCACCACCTACAGCATCATTTGAAGGCCCTTGCAATAGATCCAAAATAGACACATGTTGAGGGGATTGAGAACCTGTAGTAACATCACAAAGAATGACACCACTTGGATAAGAAAGAGAAATCTGATCCTTAGTGGCGTGCTTCTCCTCGATCGCAATAACCACATTGTAAGGATCAGGAAGAAAACACTTTCCCATGGCAACATTGGCAGTGTCAAGCAATGTAGTCTACTCCTAGATTGTTGTGAGATCAGAGAGCAAAGCAGTACTAGAGGTTCCGTGGACAGAAGTCTGCACAGGTTAAAGAATAGATTCACGTAGAATATGCTACTCCATATTCTCACCAGCCACAGTAGAAGCCTACATAGGCTGGATTGAAACATAAATGACGTCTAAAACTAGGGAAACAGAGGTAGTGTCCTGCACAAATTACAGGATAGAAGACGGTAAAACATCATTCTTACAAGAGGCATAAGCCTGTGGGACCCGAGGTTCAGAAATAACAGGCACTACCCACGAAGGGGTAGTCATCGAGCAAGAAATCACAGCAACCTGGGCATCATCTTTCATTACGTTAGTTTCCAAATCAAGAGGAACAACATCGGCCCCCCCTTAATGCCTATGATTTATCGGAAGGATTTATAGCGGAAGATGAATGCTTCCCAGTAGGAACAAAATATTCAGCATTAGAATTAAGCTTTCCCTTAACCATATATTACTACTCCAACAAAAATGCACGATAAAAAGCCACATCACTATCATGAATAATTTCATCACTCCATTTATAAGGTTCTTCCCCTTAAGCCAATAAGGGAAGAAGTGGTGACACCCATTACCATCATCCTTATCATTTCTTACTACAACAACATCAGCATAAGAAGGAGGAAATCCTTCCAAATTACCACTACCAGAACCAGGTAATAAAATTCCATTAATGGGAGAAGCTGGAACTGTCAGACCCACATGAGGACCATGATTCACAACCACTAATTTAGGCCCATAAGCACCAATATATGATAGCTTAAATTTTACTTTTATAACATTTTACCGATATTTTTTTACAGTTTGAGCACCTTAATGCATTTTGAAATTCATCCTTAGTGTGCCCAATAGTTGATAAATTTAGACTAAACTAGGAACATGTTCAAATTAAATGAATTTTTAATCAAATATAAAACATTAAATGTTCACAAAAAATCCCAGTAAGGATCTTTTATCCTAGAGAAATAATAAAATAAACAAAATCATTTTCAATACTACACACATAGGGGAAAACTAAGTTCCAAATATATTTAATACAAGCCTTTTTAATATAATAATGGGATCAATCAACCCAAAATATTTATATTCAGAAATAGCCATTTCATTATAATATTGAATTAAATAATTCATTATTTATAGGTTTCAACAATAAAAAAATATATAATCATGAACTAAAAGTAGGTAGGAAGAAACCATATAAATTCTTCAAGAAAAACATTTACATTAAATAGATATAAAGAATGATAGCAATAAATTTACATGCCTCTTTAATTAATCACATAATATTAAGAGATTTTTTTGTTTATCAATTTCAAAAAGGACAACCATGCTGGTAAACAATAACAAACATAGAAAATTTATAGCACACCATATAGAATATCACAAGAGGAATAAAAAACAAAGAATCTCCCCATGAAATCAAAAAACCCTTCTAATTTAACTTTTAATTTTAGTTATTATCTTTTATAGGTTTATTCCACCATTACCCAAATACTACAATGTATTCTATATTCACACATCCACATAAAAAATAGAGGTAAAAAATCTCATAACATTATTATAAGTTAAATGTTATCCAAGAATGAATGTATTAACTAGAATGAAACAAAAATAAACTCAAAGGAAAACACATAAGCACATATAAATAGAAAATATCCATCAATTCATTCTCTAATATCATCCCAAAATAGAGAAAATATGCAAAAAATTATAGCCTTAAAAAAGAACCTAGAAATATTAAAATAAGAGTATTATATATTACATTGATCCACATGAATTAGATCCAATGATGAAATGTGGTTAGACTCTCAAAAGAAGTAGTTTGGGAGTTGTGAGAGATGTAGGTTTTGACTTGTGTTTAAAGGAAGAGAATAAATTATTAAACAAGTAAGTCTGTAATGCTCTTTATAGAATAAATCCAAAAGTCCACTACCATGATGTATTGACCCCCACTAAAACTATGGTGCCTCTTGAAAAATGGTGATCTTATTCTTTAATTATTGACTTTATATATCCCCATAATTCTAACATGTTTTAAAATTATATTAAAACCTCCTTTTCAGCCACAATTCCATGCACCATACCATAGTTCAAGGAATTTCAAATGCCCAACAAGCCACTATGTCCTCCAATATTTCATAGGGATAGGTATCCCTATTTTTAAAATACCATGCCAAGGACTTCAACACTGAAATATTCTACTCAACATTTCCTCCTCCTCTACATGATCAACCTCACCAGAACTTCCCATTCTAACACTCCTAGTGAAATTAATTTTGATGGTCCTTATTTCACATAGGAGGATCACTAAAAACACTAAACATAGTAATATAGGCATTTTAATGGTGCCCATTTTTGATAGGGTGAAACCCAAGGGAACCTAGTGACACCACTCCGACCAATACATCATGGATTACATACACATTTATCATAAGGTTAACACTAAAGAGATTCATCAGTTCCACACACTCCATTAACACATGGTGCTCCTCCCAATTTCTCATAGGAGAAAGATCCTTGAAAAAAAACTTATAAAATAGCCTCCATTGTAATTTTCTCCTTGTGTAAAATAAATCACATCACAACCAACTAAAAATGACCAATGACTCAATATTATTAACACAAAAATAAATCAAAAATGATATCAACTCTAAACAAGAATCACAATGGCAATAACCACACCAACTACCATAACACGGTGGCCCTCAAGATGGATAAAAACTCAACATTCACCTCTTCAATACCTCAATAATCCATATCAGCACCTCCAAGACCTAGGAAATCAAAAAATAAGGAATTTAGAAACCCAAAAATTAGAGATATTGGCTTCAAAAAATGGTAATGGGGAAAATAAAATTTTAGTAGAATAAAGAAAAAAATAATTGGAAACAATATGGACATTCCACTTATGAAAGTTTTAAAAAATGTTAGATAAAAACATTTAAAATTAATTAAATCAAAAGAAATAAAAAATTTATATTTTTTAAATATCCATGGTTCAATTGAGGATGAAAATATTGAGAGTGATAAGATAATTCATATTTAAATAATTATTAAATATATGGGTAGGTGACTTGAAATTTTATCATAAAAGTTTCTTTTACACTTGTGAAAGTTTCATTTAGATTTATGGAATGATTTCAATAATGTCAAGATGATAAATGATATAAATAATTAATCTCCCAGTTATATTTTCATTTCTAAAAGATAATGACATTCATGGTCAATTATCAAAAATATAAATAGTACTAGATAATTTAAAATTTAAAACCAATCAATAATATTTATATGACACATTTATATATAAAGTCAACTTTCACAATTTTTTTATATACTGTCTTCAACAAAAATCACATAATTTATATTACTATCTCCACGGTTCAAAAATGGTAACCATACTAGTTAAAAATTAGTTTTTCTATAATCGATTTATTTTATCATTTATAGTTTAGAAATATTTTTATTGGACCATGTTTCTTTAATCTTTGATCCTTAATTTATTTATCATGAAAATTTTTTGACTCAATATCTTATTTAATTAGTCTATACATTCACATATGATATAAGTAATTGAGATTTTATTCATTAGATATATCAAATGTCTCTTATATATTATTTTTACCCTCTAAAAATAAAGTTAATAATTCCATAAGATTCTCTTTAGAGGAGATTATTTGACTTATGTATCAAAATTTCACATTTGGTTTTTTTCTATCAAATTTTGATATTTGGTATTTTTTATTTAATTCAAACATAAATAAAACTAAAAAGATAAAAATATAGATATATCAATGATCAATATTTTGATATTGAAAATAGCTTACAACCGAAGAGTGGAAATAAAATTTTAATGTAGAAGTTGTGGAAAGTGTGGATAATTTGGACACTCTTTTATTTATTGTCTAAAATAATTAACTAATTTATATTTCTCAGTATTTAACCAAATTACTCTATAAAAATAGGTAACTCTACCTAAAAAATATTCCAATTAGTTTGTATAGGTGTTATTTGCTTTATAAAAGTTATCCAAAAGTTCAAAGACCTCCATGAAATTGAACCTGAATAAACTCAATATTATCAATGTGGAGGTCTTTCTATATAAATTTCAATAATGGAAATATAAAATTAACTTTTATAAATTGAGAAACTACTTATGTATGATTAGAAGAATATAATTTTTTAAATAAAAATACTTTATTCAAAAATGAATTTCAATAAAATTACAAAAAATAAATAATGAAAAAATATAGACATAGAATGTTATATCATTGGATCACACTACCACAATCACCCATGATTTTAACTAAGAATGGATAAATTAGTTCCCATATCCCTAATTATTCTTTATAACAACAACACTAGATCACCTCCATGATAAAAAAGTAGTCCTTTACACATATATCTCTATAAAACAATAATTATATACACTTAATTTATGGCTCAGTTCATCCATAATAATAGAGGGAAAATATTTGAATTTAATTGTAGGATTTAGTTGATGCTTGGGATTCTCCAAATATGCACAAAATTACATTCAACTAGATTCTAGGTAGAAACGATAACTATTTTATCCTTATATTTATGAATTTAGTGATATTATTTAATTTTTATTTACAACATGATGTCAATATCCTTTTGAATCAACCCATGATATTGGACATTTATAGTCCTTTTCAAAATATATCCATATGATCTAACCTTCATGGAATCCTTGGAAAACCTACAAGATATTCATTCCTAAAAATTTTACAATGTGTTGAGGGTAATAATTTAGGAGATTCATCATATGAATTTCCTCATCCTAATAATTTTTAAGTATTACGATAGAGTTCAAATCTTTATCTTTAGGCATGTAAAGACATTTTATGAAGGCATAAGATTTAAATTTGGGGATTATGTTAAAATAAATTCTAAATTTCTCATATCATGTTAAAAAAATTCATAAAATTCTTTAAATTTTAAAAAATAAATTACTGATCAAAATTTTAAAGAAATTATTGAAGACACTTAAAAAACAATAAATTAATCCATTTTCATTGAAATTTACAAAATTCATAGAAAATAGAAAGTTGTAAAAAAATTATAAAAATGAATAATTTATGGGGATTTATTCAATGATATTAACCATAAAATTATTGAATAATATTTGTTCTATCAATCCCCCCACCCAAAAGACATAGTCTACTAAAAAATATTAAAAAAAATATTATAGTAAAATAATTTCAAATCAGAATGCCTTAGGATCAACCAATTAAATACCAAGGAATAAAAAATATTAATCTTCCTAAAAACCACTATTAGAAATTATCCATTTGGTTCGTTAAATTTAATTTCACTTTATTGGTCATCTAATTCCCACAATGCACTCACCTTAGATAAATTTTCACTCTTCACAAAAATTTGGGTTTGTAACAAAGTTTTTATCATCTAAAAAAAATGAAAAAAGTCACTATAATATTTATAAACTTCCAAGTTTCTATAACAATTAAGAAAATAAATATTTTTTAATAATAATGGGTTTTTTGGTTGTTATAACGGTTTTAGATGGTAGGTTTAAGACTTGAAAATTTATGGGGCTAAATAAAAATGTTTTGTCTCCATTTGAAAAACAATTTTTGGTTTTTATTCAATTGTGGTCTCTCCTCCTTCTCCTAAAAACAAATCCAGTATATCAATATTTTCAAATTTAATACCATAACTTAATTAGATTTATATAAATATGTTTTTTATTCCTACTTCCCTCATTTAAAAATAGTGATTCCAAAATTTTATTTAGATATGAATTTCAACACAATTTTGAGATAATGAATTGGAGAGTGAAAAATCTGAGCACTAGAATGAATTGTGAATTTCCAATTCACTTTATTGAATTAAATTAAATATTTTTAATATTTCAAAAATATTTCCTTTTTTGTAGTATTTAAAACAACATTTATGTATCTCATTGTTTTGTTTCTATAAATCTTCTTGAAAACCCCCTACAAGGAAGATATTTCAATTGAATCACATTTTTATTATAAAAAAACTTGTCCAATGTTTTAATATTCTTACAAAAACATCTATAATTAATGTATCTAGCTCAAAGATACCCCCATACTTGAATCCCAAAAATACAAGTAGTTTTAATTCCTAGAATATGGTGGATGGGGAAAATGTATTGTAATGTGGTAAAATAGTAGGATATTCTTAGATTATAAGGTTATGATTAATATAAAATGAGATATATTATTGAATAAAAAGGTTCATATGAAAAGTGTATTTTGAATAAAAAATTGGTTCAATAAAACTATTTAAAAGTACATCAAACTCTATGATTTCATAAAGAAGTAAAGTAAATTCTGGTTAAGCATGAATTATTTGTCTTTATCAAGAATTTAGGTGAATGAGAATAAGATATAAAAAATGGTTTAGAGTACTCAGAAGTTTATTGAAATAAATTATATAGTTTTTTGAGAAATTAGATTAAAATTTTTTTTGGCCTTTTTACGAGATTCCGATATTTTTTAATTTGGAACATAATTATTTTCATATTCATTTAATTTTAGTTTTTTGTAAAAATCAGTTAACTCATTGGCTTGGGTGTTCAAAAATTGATATAGGAGTTCAATTTGATCTTTTAATTATGTAAAAATACCCAAAAAATGAATGAAAATCATAAAAGATAAAGAAGATATTGCAGTGAAATAGAATGAAAAATAAAATAGAAAAATTTATAAAAATGAAGACATAAAAAAATATAAATTGACCAATTATGTTTCAACCTTAGTCTTTTTTGGGGTAATTTTCAAATTATGATATAATTTATGGATTTAATAAAAAAATTTAGAAATAATGGTAGAAACCAAAACAATTAGAATGTAAAGACTTAACCTGATGATCAATGGTAATCAACAGTTTCAAGATATACCTTTTATTTTGGAAACCCCTAAAAATTTTCATGAAATATCATCAATTAGTGTGTTTTAACAATGAATTATGTTTCATTGTCTGTTTCCTTAATCTAGATATCATTGAAATGTTAAAAATGTGTAATAATGTATGCTCCAAACCACATTGAATGAAATTTACATAAAAGTGATTTATTTTGGTGTAAAAAAATAACAATTTATATATTTCTCAAAAGTATTTATGGAGTATCCTTTAATTATAAAAAGCCATTTTTCCTCCTTGTAAAACTTATCATTTTAATAATCATCATTTGAAATTTTTTCCAACACCTACGAAAATATTTTCATTTGACTTTAATTAGAAAACAAATTCATGTTACATGTTTCTACAAACCAAATTTGTTTTGTTCTAATTCAATAGGTTGGTGATAAGATTTTGCAAAGTCTAATATAAAAGGATAAATTACTATTGGGTGTTTAAAAGCAGTTTTATAAGTATAGAGTGCATCATATATCCTTAAAATGATGTTTTTTTCTATATGGGTGGACAATTTTCTCTAGAATTTGTTTGTTTTTTTTCTATTAGATAATTCATCTATTCCATTAGTTATTCAATTATAGGGTGATGTACATCTATTATTAAATATATATTTTTTAGAAAAATATTTATATCATATTAAATAAGTTGATTACTTGATCTGTTATTAAATACTTCGGAAAACCAAATATTTAAATTAGATTTTCTTTTACAAATTTGGAAACCATTTTCCATAATAAGTTCATAAAGGGATATATTCTATCCATTTTGACCAAAAATAAAAATTATAAGAATATATATATATATATATATATCAAAATAATTTTGTAAATGGTACCATGAAATCCATATCCCTTAAATAAAATACATTATGAAACATGAAGGGTTTTTTGGAATTTCATTTCTCTTGGAATTATTTCTTTGAAACTGGAATATTTTACTAGATATTTTTAATTAAAAAACATATTAATAAGGGGAAGGAAAATAAAAAGAATAATCTAACTCATTATAAGAATTTATTTTAGATCTGAAACAGACTCTACAAATTAAAATTTGAAAAAAACTTAGGAGTAATTGGAATTCCAAATTTGGAATGTATGTTTTAATCATTTTATCACTACCAACACTCTATAAGTGGTATCCCAAGTATAATTATTTGAATTAAACATATGAATATTATTATGTTAGAAAACCAAAATATACTTTCACAATTATAGAAACATTTTAATAACTTATAAATTCACGGTCTATTATTTATAATAAAAAACATTCCTCCATAGGAAATATTTCATTAATTAGTTGGAATATTTGATTCTTCTCATAAAAAATAATTGGAAATTGGCTTAGATGTCCATCCCAATGGATTTATTTTATTTTATTTTCCTTTATTTCAATATTAAATTCTTATAAAAATAATATCAACCACCAAAGTGTAGGTTTTTCATAATTATTTACAATAAATTTTTGATAAATTAGGGGTTAGTGAAAATAAACACTTTATATCCCAAAAAGTAAAATTTCAATTTATCTAAAGAAACCAAAAAAACTTTAAACTTGTTTTCAGTGGTGATATATTTAGTTTTGGATTAATATAGAGTTATAGATTCATAATCAATGAAATAATGTTACTTTTATAGTTTTTGACTTAAGACACTCCCAAGGGTAAAACAATAAGCATCATTCATTATTTCAAAGGGTACGCTCTAGTTTAGTGGAAGGAATATAGGTGGGGTTATTATTTTTTGGTTCATCTCTTCATTTTTTAAAATAATCATCAAAGATAAATAATTTTTCTTTTTGAGGTAACCTAGAGAAGGGTAAATTAGTTTTTATAAAATCCCTAATGATTCTTCTAAAAAATTCAATATAACATAGCAATGATCTCAATTATCTCACAATTTTTAGGTAGGGTATTGAAGAAATTACCTCTATTTTTGGCCAATTAAATTTGATTCCATCTTGTGACACAAAATGAAAAAAGTATAATTATTTTATTCACTATGAAATTTTATTTTTCATAATTAAAGAAAATACTTCAATGAATGCATGGTTTAAGGGAAAAAACTAAATTCTACAAGTATCATTAACAATATGATCCATGTATAATGGATTTATCTATAAACACATACATATATCATTCCATAATATTATAAAAATACTGATCATACATCATTGAAAAGATCATAATGCATTATACATACCAAAGGGAATTCTCCTATAATAAAATCACTAGTGAAAAAAAATGTTTTTTACGTCGGGTTTTTTAGGTTTTTCATGTCATTTTTTATGGCGATGTTGTTGAAGATGACAAAAAAATTCATGTTTTTTAATGTAGGTTAATATAAATAATGAAAAAATATTATTTTGGAGTTTTTCACACCTGTTATTTAATAATCAATGTTAAATATACTTCAGTGAATGGTTTCCATGCCAATTATTAAATAACTAGTGTAAAAAATAGTATACCATGTCTGTTTATATAAAAAACGATGTTGAAAACAAATTTTTTATGGTGGTCATTTTATAACTAATATAATAAACCAAATAAATTTATTTTTAAAGTCGATTATAAAATGACATATGTAAAAAAAAATTAAATAATTTATGAAACCCTTTTTATCCACTATACAACCAAACCTAAAACAACCAAAACCCGACCAGAAACAAGCACAAATAGACAAAAAAAGCAAAACCTGTAGAAAAATTACATATTCACATTTGAAAAATTAAAAAATTACAATATTAACTAAAAAATCTAAATTCAACCAAAACAACTACCAAAATCACATTTATAATTACAACATTAAATATTTTAGTATTCACTAAAAAAACTAAAATCCAATAAAACTTGTAAATTAATTTTTCCATTACACTTGTAAGTGTTTTAAATCGTGTACACTATAAGGTTGAGGGTCATAAAATAGCTACAAATAAAAAATAAAGTAGTTAACCTGTATAATTAATAAACAAAATTAATGAATAATTTATAAGGAAACCTGACATGGACGAACATTGTAAATATTCTAGTTTTATTTATTTTATACATAAATCTTAACATATAATATCCATATTTGATGATGCCTTATTGTTTATGAAACTTCTATTTAGAATAGTTTTTCAATTCAAATTATCACTTTTATGAAATCCAAAATGTACTAATAATAAATAGATACTCACCTTTATGTTTATATAGTTGATCTTGACACTCTTTTTCTATGAAGATCTTCAAAAGAAATCCCATAACCTGTTATAAAATAATATGAATGAAATAAATTTAAAATTAATTATCATATAAAGAAATATTAAGAAATTAAAACGTAATTTTCCAACAAGTTCTTAAAATATCCTCACACATCGCCATTGATAGAGCATATCCAATAATGTGTTTCATCTATGGGAAAAACCCCCAAACATCCAATGATCACTGATATAGAAGAAAATATAACGTTAGTGATTATTATGTTAAAGGATAAATAAGAATGTTTAAGACATATGTTTCATACCTCTCAACATAAGGAAACATCCAACACTGCGTAATTATATTTTGTTGAAATATTTCTATAATATAGTATGCTTTTTGTTCCTAATCCAATTCATTCCCTTGAGGTGAAATCAACTGTGGGTCCATCAACCCATATACATCTGTCTGCTCTTTTTTCTCACACATTTTATAAATATACCTAATAAAAAACATACATATGTATATGTTTTCAATAAATCTAATGCAGGGAAAGATTATTGTTAAGAGGTACATCAAAAAAACATGCACCAAATTGATGCCTAACTTATCTCCAATAACAAGCTCCATCATATAATTTTTTGTGAATCACCACTTCTATTGCACATCCAAAAACATGATCTTCTATTGAGAATATATAATGACCTGCCAACAAATTTGAATATCTTGGAAATTTGTCAAGACTATTAAAATTTGAATCTAATGTCACATCCCTCTATCCTTGTAGTTGTCTATACAGTATTTACTTACCTTTAAATTATTCATATAAATAAATAGGTAAAAATATTATAATTGAAATGTTAAAATAAATTAATAAAAAATAAAATATATAACACACACATACCTCTATAGTAATAGGTTATAGAAGTCTAGATGGCCGAACTAAATAGTGGTTGATACTTTGTCCAACTATCGTCACCTCATATATAGGTAATAATACTCTAGATGATATATCTATAATATCCCATATATTGACCCTATTATTCTCTAGCTCTAACTATTGATTATTAATTGTATCTCATATATAATATATCAGCCCATATGAGACTATATGATGATGATCATAAACATACAACACATAATAACTAGGAAGAAGTGGAGGAGGGTGTGTGAGAGTAGGATAAAAAATGGGGACTTTATCCAGAGGTGGAGGATAAATATTGGGGTACGTAGGTGGAGGTACTGGATAAAACATATGAACTGTTGGTAGAGGTAGGGGAGGAGGAGCTTCTCTTAGAGGTGGAGCAGAAGATGTTGGCTGAAATTGTCTTTGTATGTCTGCAAACACAGACTCTACCATTTCTCTAATCTTTTCTTCCATCATCACATAAATATTGTAAAATTTAGCCTCCAAATATTCTATGTTTTTATATGAACTCTCCATGTAAGAAGCTAAAGAATGTGGTTACACTTTTCTTATCGATACACTCGCTGGGTATGCTCGTACACGACCTACGTGTTGGGGATTTCCCAATGAAGCAGATAAAATACCATGCCTCCAATCAACATTAAATAAAGCCTATGCTCTATGATCTTCAAGAAAATCTTATATGAATTATTTTAAAAATGTTGTAAGGATTCAAATTATATAAATAATTTATTTGACTGAAATAATTCAAATAAACAGCTTACAATCCTCTCAGCAATGACCCTTGATTCAACTATAAGATATTTCCCCTTTGTTTCTCATTCATACCCTCTTCTATTTTTCATGTCTAGATGGAGGGGATGGAGGGGATACCTTTCCAGAGTTGGAAGAGTCATCTCTAGGATTTTTTAAATTTCAAGGTATCATTTGTTATTATAATAAAGTATACCCTACCTGAGATAAAATATGAGGCTATATGTTTCAGTATTAATCACCTAATGAGAACTCCTTGATTCCTAAAAATTAAGATTAAGAAATCATTTAGAATTCATTAATAAGATCACTAATATAAGAAAACCTCAAAAATTTAACATTGAACTTACAAAAATATCTTCCTTTATTCTATTTTAGAAAAATTGTTTTCAAGTGTATTCATTTATAAATGGATATATATGACATGGATTTTCATATTTCTAATCCTTAAAAATGAAATCACATGTGATGTTTCATTTGAAATACAACCCTCTCCTAGCATCCATTGATAACAATTTACTCTTGACACGTAAGGTTTCTGGTATATGAAATGTCATCTGATTTATAAGAGGTAAACCATATTATACTAAAACAATTTCAAGAATATTCAAGAAATAAAAAAGAGATTACTAGAATTGACTCCCACAACTAAGTTAGTTTTTATGTCAACAATTCTCCAATTCTTAAACAAAATTCTTAATTTTCTTTTGTCTTAAGTTGATACAAAACTCCTAAACTATTTTTCATTAAGAAATATTGGAACACATTATCATAAAATTCTACAACTATCCTCTGTTTATGGTTAAGAGCAACTGATAATTTTGGAAAACTTGTGCTACCACATTTACCAATCCTCAAACTATTTTTTATCGTTCTGGGAGCACATGAAAAAGATTAGAGAACATAAAGTGACACATGTGGATGTTCCTCCCTAGAGGTATTATCGTGATTCTCATCTCTAGAAGTTTGTGGTTTACCATCTAATTGATATGTCATTATCCATTATATCAAATAAACAAACATTCAGTACACAAAATATAAAAAATCACATATTAAAATACTAATATAAAAAAAATGAAAAATTATGAAACACAAAAGTAAACTAAAACATAACTCATTGTTATTAATATTTTATATAGTTAACTAAAATGCTAACAAAAGTAATGATAAATGAAATGCAATGTAAATGAATAAAAATAAATCCCATATTTTTGTAGGAATATTAAAAATGATCCAACAAAACAAATAAATTATCTATATAGAAAATAATATGGTTTAACATATAGATTTAAAATAATTTTCATTCAAAAAAATCAATAAATTTATAAGTTACGTAACGGTAAAATGGTAAACTAAAAAATCAAAATTAAAATAAACAAACATTTCTACTTATTTGTTTTAATATGTGTTTTAATAATGAAAAAAACAATATATAACATTTTATGAAATTAATAAAATTAAAAAAGAAATAAACATATAATACCTATAATATTATGAATTTACAAATAATTTTTTAAACAAAATTCCTTTGCGAAGATAATTACTTAAGGTATAAACCATTTCTACAACATGACCATCATTATTATCAGTTAATCATTCCATGGATGTAGGGATCTCACCTAAATCGACATCTTTATAAAGTTTATCATCACCAACATATTATTTTTTCCTTTTTAAAATAATAGACCACTGCATATCGGATTGATCAAGAACAAAGAAAATTTGCTTTTCATGTGTTGAAATTATAAAAGAACCATATTTGTCTTCCAATCTATTCATATTAACAAGCATTATTACAAATTCATCATGTGTGACACTGTTGTTACTGATAATTTTTTTAGTTAAACACATGAACTTTAATTTTAATTTAATCAAGCTCTCATATTTCTTCAATTACTCCATAATATGACCTTAATGTAGAAATTGGGGTTTTGTCTTTAGAACTTGAGAAATTCATTGCTTCTGAGAACACCAATACACAACTATTTTTAAATACACTTCTATTGTCTTGAGATTTCATATAAAATGTATATCTAATTATGTCATACCTGGACCATTTTGTCACATTTAAACATGGACCACCCACAAACCATCTTAATGTATCTGATGCATCTGATCAACCAATCATGGTCTTTTTAAACCATGTCAAAAAATATTTTTTATAATCATTAAAAATACACATTTCTTTCTTCTTTGGATGACATTGTTTGAACTAATTAATATGAAATTTTAATTATGGTTGAACATCATCCATGTTATTCAAGATGTGTAAATATACCTTCTTTATATATTCACCAGACAATGATTTTCCTTTCAAGTCATGAATCCCCTTTCCCTCATTGTTAACTTGTTCATACAGAGAAAGTGGAAAACCAATGTACTCTTACAAAGACAAGTATCTCATAAAAAATTCTAAAACCTCCTTATAAATATAGTTTTCAACAAAAGAGGCTTTTGGTTGATATGAATTCTTAACATACCCCTTTAAGTTCTTTATATACCTTTTAAAAGGATACACCCAACATATATATATAGATCCACAAATATTTATTTATCAAACCATAGAAACTATTAAATGTCGCATTATATTAAAAAAAGATGGAGGAAAATAAATTTCCCATTGAAAAAGTATAGAAATTGATTTATTTTATAAAATGTTTACAGAATACTGATTAATAACCTTATTACAAATTTAATTTAAAAAATAAAACACCTTCATGATAGTATTTGTGACACAGATGGGAAATATTCTACACAATACAACTGGTAGAAGTTCTAATGTGAAAACAATGAGATTTCATTCCTGTTAAGTTCAAATCCTTCAAAGAGACAATTTTTTTTTACATTTTAAGAATAACCCTTTGGCACTTTAATATCATAAAGAAACTGAAAAAATAAAATTTTATCCCTTTTTCATAATGTATTACAAGATGGGGGAAGAAATATTCATCTTCTATCTGGAGTGGGAGATGACACAAAATGTATCCCCATTGATATTAAGTCTAATCTGGCATTCTACCCATCTTTAATCTTTCCTTTAATGTCTAACAGTGTTCTGATCAAACTATGAAAGATATTATTCTCCACATGTATGTCATCAATGAAATTCTTCACATTATAATATCTCCAATATGGTAGCACAAAAAATATTGACCATTTCTTCTGAATATGTCTATAATTAAGAAATTTATGTTATTTACCCAATGTCACATCAAGGTTTTGAACACTATCATAATACGACTCAGGGAATAAATGTTTTGGAGAAATATAAAATTCTTCTGAGATATTGAATACATTTTATAATATTATGTAAGAGTGATCCATATGAAAAAAAATTCGATGACCCATGTCTACTATTATCCACCCATGATGAAATTGATAACATGAAGTCCATTGTTCACAAATTAGACATGCTTTGGGCCCCTTAATACTATATCCAAGAAAATTTCCATAAGCTATGAAGTGATTTATTGTGAACATAATCAATACATGTAGTTGAAAGCATTTCATTTTATAACAATCATACACCCTAAAATCATCCTTCCATAAGAGATTCAAATCATAAATTAATGGTTACAAGAAAACATTAATATCATTTCTTGGTTTCTTTTTCCTAGAGATCATTAAACTCAATATGAAAAATTTTCGCTTCATAAAAAATCTGGGTGATAGGTTATAAATTACAAATAAAATAAGCCGTGAACTATATGTGCTACTAAGGCTTCGATATGGATTAATTCCATCCATTCACAACTGAAGTCTACGATTTCAAACATCATATCTAAATATAGGATACTTCACATCAATTTTATTCCACTATGGACAATCTATGGTATGATGTATTTTTCCATCACATATCCACTCATCAACCTGCCATATTAACATTTTTTCATCATGTGAATTAGAAAATAAATGTCTCAAATGAGGAATTATAGGAAGATACCGAAATAACTTGGTAGGAATCTCGGTAATATCTACATGAGCATGTGATTTTTCTTTCAATTTATACCATTATGTCCCACATTTAGGAAACTCTGACTGAAATCCATATTCCTTCCTAAATATCACACTATCATTTGGACATGCATGAATTTTATTATATCCCAATCCCATCAGGCATAATATTTTCTGTTCTATATAATGTGAATATGGAAGATCATTTCCTTTAGGAAGAAAATATAGTTATATAACCCAATTTTATATTTATATGAAATATGTCATAATTTGAAAGTAACACAATTTTTGAAATATAAAACAGATATATGAATATTTTAAAATTATAATGATAATGTTTTTAATAAATAAGATATAAAACCACTATATTGAAAAAACACCATCCACTACTGTGATGTATTATTAACCCATCACAACATGAGTTTTTTTTACTTAATTTTTTAATCCAAATTATTTAAATTATTAACCTAATCAGTCTTAAGATTTTATTGAATTGAAATATTTTCTTTATTTCATGTAATTTTGATGGCCACATTTATGGGTTTTAACAATATTATTAGGTTTTTTGTAAAATATGGTATTCTAAAAAAAGGAATTTTGTATAATCCTTGAGAGAAACCTAGGCTATCTTGGGAAGGCAGTGCAAATATCCCTTAAGTATAAGAAGTTATAATAACTTCATTATCAACCTGTAAAACTATCATCTAGTATCCAAATGATTGTCTCATCCATTTATAACACATTAGGATACATCAAAAATTTAGATTGGGTGACATGGTATGCATACATGGTTCCACACAAGAAAAAATGAAATCAAATTAAAATAATAAAAATGAAACACAGCAAGGGACCATATAATCAATGTAATAAAGGAAAGAAACAACATACCATGGTTCCACATAAGCCAATAAAACTAGGGAATTTGATAAAATGAATAATTGTAATCCCCTATAATTTCATCAATTGTCACTATGTATTTGGGGAAACTAAATAGTACCTATGGAGATATTGTCCATGAATTTAAAAATACACTTAAAATTTGTTTGGCTATTTTTAGTCCCAACCGAAACAAAAACTATCCATCTATTCCACACTAATCTAATTGTAACCCCATCCTTGGTATCACATAACTAGGGGCACTAGAACTTGCCAACACTGAACTACTGTTGAATAAATCTGGACCTCTATATTTGTTTTTAGGGTTCCTATGAATGTAAAAAGAGGATTTGTAATTATAATGAATCATTAGATTAGTATATAGAAATAATTTCATTTGCATAATTATGATATCACCATTATTTACCTTGATAACCCCAATTCAAATCAACCAGATCACAATTTTTAATAAAGTACACCCCCTTAGGGACCATAATCTATATAAAGTATAAAAAAATTAAGAGGGACAGAAACGGGAAGAATCATCAATTTGAAAACTCTCTTATAAAGTTCATAATGAGCCTTTAACAAAATGAACTCAGAATTTCAATTCATTCCCACTATTTAAAATCCCAATATTAAATTTTACACTAAAATGAAGCCATAGTATACCATATATGAAACCATTTAAAGTGTAAAACATATTAATTTTAATCATTTATAAAATACAACAATTTTCTACTTTTCAAAAAAATCCATTAAAAGTACACCTTTTCGATTCCAATGACCAAAATTAGTTTAAACTATGAAAAATATAAATCTCATTTAGATAGAAAATTTTACATATTATTACAAACAAATTGAATTTGAAAAATTTCTATAGAAACTAGAAAATAATTAAAATTTGATTATACCAAGTGATAAAAAAAGTAAAACTTTGATGAAATGAATCTAGACATTCACATATAGATTTAATTTGACAAAAATGTAATTAATATATATATAATTAATTGACATCTAAATGAAAGTAAGTATACCAAAACCACTACCTATATCAAGTATAAATAAAGATATATAAAGTCTCCAAGAATTATGAAGATCAATAAATCAAATAATATTACTCTACATTTCCAAAACATCCAAAAACACCCAAATTAGAACAATACCTAAACCCTATTCTCATGAACATAGCCACTACGATTTATATGGATAGACATAGTAAGAATGAATGGTTGTGTGGAATATTATAGATGATTAAAAATAATAAAAGGAAGAATGACCTTTAAAATCCTTTTGAGATTCTAAAGTCAAGCAGATAGAGGTGCCAATTAAAAACATGACAAACAATGATTTTAAAACAATTTTGGAGGCCATATAATTGAAGATTTAAATTTATGGTTTCTATGTGAGAGAGACCGAGTCGCTGTCGCCCGAATGAAAAAAAAACAAAAAAAACACGAAACTAAACTTCAAATTTTTTTTAGAAAATTTATAGTGTCAGTTATTAATTAAATGAATTGATAATTAGTTTTTTTTCATTTATCACATCAGTTATATAATAACAGATGTGATAAAGCGATATACATGATTTATCACAGCATTTGTTATATAACCGACATGATAAATGAATATAATTCATTTTTTATGTCAGTTATAGTATAACTGACGTGATTAATCATTTTTAGCCTTTCATACTGGTTATGTATTAGAGACATTAAAAATTCCAACGTGCTAATACATTTTGTACTATTGAATGTACCAATTAGACATGAAAAAGTGGGTTCATCATGATCCTAAGGTGCAATGTCAATTTAAAAATAACTAGAGAATCCATCCAAAAAACATTAATGGGTATATCTAGAAAAGAATATGGGAAATGATCCTTCATATTTACCATGTTAATGTTTCAATAGTCAATGAATTTACTCTATTTTGTTTGGAATAATTGTAGGGAAAAAATCACTAAATTCAATATATAAGATTTAAAATTAACTTTTATTAGGTAAATTCCGAATAGGTCTCACCCATTGCATATAAAATGTGGGATATATCATTCGAGCAGCTAATAAATTGGTAAATTCTTTCTTAAAAACTTATATACAAGATGGGTTAAATCTCATTGGGAATTGTCTCACTAGTTTGGTATTTTATTCTAATATAATTTTATATATTAATGTTAAAGGAATTACTCTAGTGAGATCACATTGTTTCCATCCTAACGGTTTATTATGTTCTCTAAGGAATATTATTAGTTGTATTTCTTAGTATTTTGATAGTTATTTTTAAATTATAAAAATAAATTTCTCATTCTCACATAGAAAGGCATATTTGAGGTTCCTAGGTAATGGAATTAGGTCTAATTTTAAGGGATAATTATCCTTCAAAAAAATATGCCTTATAGAACTAATTAATATCCATTTAAAGTCATATTTTTCACCAAAATGAATATATTTAAGATTGAATATTTTCATAATTGGATTTCTAGCAATTTTTTATAGGAAAAAATCTTAGTAAAAATATAATTTTGAAAGAATATAAAAAATTTAAATTCCTAGGCGAATGTTTATCAATTTTTAGACACATATAACTAATTTGATAATAATATTTATCAATTTATTTTAATCAAAATACAACAAGTTTATCATATTTCATAATTTTAATAGGTTTATAAATAAAATGATTAACACTTCAAAAATAATATGTTCAAAAATTCTTTTTAAATCATTTTTCATGTTTTCAATAATTCTATTGAAATTAGATTCTAGATTATCAATTGTTTTATTTGTAATGACCCAGAATTTCCATGGGAAAATAGATTTTTTTTTCAAACATGGGAATTTTATGAGTCCTTGAAAATTTACATCACTTGATTACGAGGCCCGGTGCGCCCATAATTAATTTCCAAAGTTTTTTTCGGGTACGTTCAGTAAACGTACGAGTGGGTTTTTATAAATTTTGATCCGGTTCTTGGAACTGAAATCTGAGGACACCATTGAACTCACAAAGCCAATATTACCTTAAGAATACTTTCACCTCGACAGCAGTTGATCAAGAATGAAAGTTAGCTTTTTAGTTTTTAAGAAAAATAATGTTAAATAAAAATAAGTGTGTATCCTTTTTTTTATTTTGGTGGTTAAAACCTTCAAGGGGTGGTTAGAGGTGGGGACCATCACACTATAACCTCCCATGAGAGGTCATGGTGGTGGGGCCCACTCGAGCATAACCTCCATTGGGAAAATATTTTGGGTGGGGACCACCCGGGCTTGTAACCCCTTGGAACCACCCATTTAAGGAGGGGAAACCCTTCAACTACCCTTGTATAATTTTTTCCAACCTCTTCACTTAATTGAACCTATCCACCTCCCCTAGTTTGAATTTGATCCAAATCCACCTAATAAAATGGCTTGTCTCAATTAATTTATCCTTTTGAAACCGATGTACAAAAAAATAATAGGAAATCTATTACCATTTGTTGGGTATATTTCTTTTGGTGGAGTTTGGGAGAAGGGAGAAAAGCTTACAACGAAGAACGCAAAGAACTCCGGTGACATTTATTCATCTTCTTTTCGACGTCAATGAAACGACATCTGCCTTTCTGTGATGTCATCAACGAACAATTATCCCAAGGTAGTGGTGTGTTTTAATGATCATCATTATTATTGTTCTTCATAAAGTTGTTTTATTCCTCTTGAACTGCCTGCTATCAAACTAATGTGGAGGGACCATGCCAAACATACACGACCCGATTCCTCCACCGTATTTTTCTAGTGGTGTGTTATTCACATTCTTCATGGGTGATGAAAAAAGGATCCTTGAAGGATAATTTTGAGATGCAATGATACTAGAATAAAGACCCAACATCACGACGACCTAGAGGAGGTGCGACAATGATAGTGGGCGACAGATCAGACCAGAATGGGTATGACCTTTCTTCGACCGTTCAACGAGTGGGTCAATCAAATCATGTTTTTGGAGCTGATCGGAGGCCCTAAAACACTGAAGACAACATTAAGACAACGAGGTGACCTAGTGTCTGAAGACTCTTGAAGAACGGACCATCATAATGAAGAAAGAACTTCACGGGAGGCGCGCAGGGGGGAGGCGCTGTTTTTAGAAAATTCTAGAATACATGGCGTGTACTTCTGAAGAAGATACTGTATAGTACGAGCATTCTGCGGCTTGACTATCAGACATAAAACAAGTAACACACGGTGTGTGACCATGGTAAAATGACGTGTTTTCCCTACATAGAATGACAGAATTGTCTTTGCGAGACATGGCGTGTATTCTAGGAAATACACAGACACGAGCAGAATTACACGACCAACAGGAACGGCATGTACCAACTACACAGAGTGGCAGGAGCAGCTTCACGAGATTTGACGTGTATTACAGGAATACACAGACATTGGGTGGAGTACACGAGCATGTACTCAACCACATGGCCAGTCATCGCTAGTGGCATGGGCTATTTCATGTACTAGTACACGGGATGGTGAATACAGGTTGAGGCCGTGTACGGGAACATGGACTGCATACACGGATCCAACCCCAGTTGCATGGACATGACGTGTAACCATACCACACACCATGTACTTAGTTTTCTACATGACAAACCTTTCGACATGGGCCATTGCACACATCCAACACCCGAGGTCTGACTACACAGCGTGTACCTTAATCCAACCCGCAGTGTACTTTTTGGTAAATGGCTTGGTCAACTTGTCCTCTATGTCTTGGAAATGTTTTGTTTGGTTTTTAACTCTATGACGTGGCATGACCTTAGAGACACTCCCTCTTTCGACTTTGTGGCAGTTGTCGCATCGACACTTGGCTAGAGGAGCGGACCCTCCTGGAATCAAGCGTGCTTTATGGAAACCCAGTGGCTGGATGTGCACTATTAACTATTCCTAGATCATGTGTTGGTCTGATAGTTCTAACTTCTATTTCTGGATCATGTGTTGGTCCGAACGAATAGATGGACCTGGATCATGTGTTGGTCTGAAATTTTTTGACTATGTTCCTGGATCATGTGTTGGTCTGACAGATTAGATGATTCAGTGACTATATCTGATCATCTCTATCTCTCTTCATAAGATATATACCTGTGTGATATGAGTCAATAAATTTTGGTTTTCCTCGTGATTGAGATGGGTCATTTGATAACTTAGGTATATGTATGGGCATATACCTAAGTGGGGTTTTCAGTGGATCTCATACTTTGTGGATTATCCTAATTGGATTTTGTGATACCTAGAGGGTCTTGAGGTCCCTAATGAGTATCGTTATACTCACCTTTGCACGAGCTTTGACCTCACCTCATTGTGTTGGATGTAGACGAAAGACAGCGCTGACCGAGGCGGAGTGTATGAGGAATGGATGGTACCCAGAGGTGGACCTCATGACAAGTCAGTACCCGAAGAATACTGATGGACGAAGAGTGGGGAGAAGGCTATCAGTACCTACCCTTCATATAGGATCCGCGGTGGACGATCTAGGGGCTGCTTGTTACCTTTCAGCTATTTTGTTCCTTTATAGTTGTACATGTTTTCAGTTTTCCTTGTACTAAACAGTTGGGCTAGTATTTCCGACCCCCTTTATTTTCAGCACTCCTTTTTGCATACAGTTTAACTTAGTGTCTTTCTTCCAGATTATACTCTGATTGTGTGTGTTTTTGGTTTATAAAGGCAACTTCTTCCCAGTATTAGGGATTTATGCCTTTGGTGCTAGTCACCATCCCCTAGCCTATGGAAGGTGGGATTGGGGTTGTCATGGCATGAGTCTCAAGGATGGGTCGTGACCAATTGGTATCAGGGGAGTCGGTTCTACCACAGAACATAGGACTTGGTCTTTCCTTCTGTGAAGCAACAGTGTTAAGATTATTGAGTGTGGTTTTCTATCTAGGGAGTCCAGTGTTTGTGCGGCGGCAGACGTATCATTACACTAGGACCTTGAGCTCTAATTTCTGACTCAGTACACGAACACACTGATTGTGTGTGTGTTTCAAGAGTTTTCTTTGTGATCTCTTTGGGTCAGCTCACCGGGTATAACATATTGACCATGGAACACCTATTTCTTTTCAGGATACCTCCACATAGATATCCATCCAGGGTTCCGAGTGTCGTACGAGATGACAGCCCACCGAGGGATGAGGCCTTGATTTAGGGCCCTATCACAACAGAGGCACCAACGGTACCACTACCCATTGAGAAACTGATGCCACCAGCCCCATCATCACCGAGTGCATGCCTCCTGAGTGCGTTGCACAAGTTCTAGATCAAGAGGATTCCTAGGTTCAGGGGAGAGATAGACCCATAGGAAGTTGAGGATTGGCTGGAGGCTTTGGTGATAGTCTTTAGGCTAGTAGGGACACCAGCCAACCTTATGGTCATTCTTGTCGTGAGTCACCTTCAAATAGAAGCACGAAGATGGTGAAGCCTGATGCTCTAGGCGCATGATGAGGCGACACTGCTACGGGAAGACTTCGAGAGCTTGTTCCGAGAAGAGTTTGTCCCAACCACCGTACGTGCAGTGTAGATACATGAGCTACTTCATCTGCAGTAGGGCAACATGATCGTGGCAATGTACTCAGCAAGGTTGAATGACCTATCAAACTACTCCACCGTAATGGTGTGAGACCCATTCTTCAGGGCTCATACCTTCGAGCAGGGGATCGGGTGAGAGATCAGAGCTTCGATGATCTCCCTTATCATCCCGACGTAGGCAGGGGTGTGAGAGCGATCCCTCTTAGTGGAGAGTTTATTTGCTGAGCAGACACCAACAGTGAGACCCACCACCAGACATCACATAGCAGAGTCTTCTACAGCTAGCATCAGGCAATTGTCGTAGAGGTCCAAGCAGACCAGACCAACTAGTGGACGACCTCAGGATACAAGTTTAGTTGTGTGGGGTGCATGAGATAGAGCTGGTCATGCCATGAGTGGGCAATGATACTCTTGTGGTGGGCAGGGTCACATGGCTCATGATTGTCTGACCCGCCATACTGATGATCAACAGACAGTTGAGGGACTTCCCAGGCAGAGGCAGAGGTTTGATCGAGGCGGTCCGCAGGGAGGAGGATAACGTGGCAGAGGAGATGTCCGTGCATCTATTGGTGTACGATGATTCAAGGTTTTACCGCCACCACCACCAGGAGGTCCACCCCGACCGCAGGGAGCAGGTGTACAGGGGAGAGATCAGCTCTAGGAAGATGAGGCATATGACCGTGGTGCTCCGGAGATGATTCAAGGTACGACTTGTGTCTACTCCACCTTAGCTAAAGTTCTTATTGACATAGGTGCCAGTCACTATTTCATAGACACTACCCTCATTTGGAGCTCAAAGATTCGGACAGAGATGTTGGCTCGATCCTTATGGCTAGAGACTCCTACGAGAGTAGAATCGATGATTACGTATCGGTGTGGTAGTGTGAGCTTACTCTAGGAGGCTAGAGCTTTGGATGGGGTCTCCTAGTAGCAGTGTCGAGGCCTTACGACATCATCTTGGGTATGGAATGGTTATCTATAGTCCACGCTCAGATCAACTGTAATAGGTGTAAGTTGTGGTCTATCTGCATGGATGGGACCAGGTTCACCTTCACCGATGAGAAGGGAGAATTTGCAGCATAGTACGAACTTACTCAGAGGAGGGTGCAGCTGATCACTTATCAGCTGGCTTGCCTTACCCTCAGAATAGTTGATTTGGAGAGTCCAACTTATCCTGTAGTGGTGGACCAATATGCGGATGCTTTCCCAGACAATGTTCCATGACTGCCTCCTCATAGAGAGGTGGAATTTTACATTGAACTGTACCTTCGGAAGACACCGATATCTACACCAGCATATCAAATGGCTCCCACTGTGCTTCGTGAGATGCATGTATAGATAGAGGACTTGCAGGGGAAGAGATTGATCCGGTCCAGTGTTTCTCCTTATGCAGCCCCAATTCTATTCACCAAGAAGGCAGATGGGAGATTGAGGATTTGTGTCAACTATCGACGCCTGAACCAGGTGACCGTGAAGAACAAGTAACCACTACTGAGGATTGAAGACCTATTTGATCAAATGAAGGGAACACGGTGGTTCTCGAAGATAGAACTTAGATCAATCTATCAATAGCTCAGAGTTCAAGATGAGGATGTGCAGAAGATGGACTTCATATGTCGGTACAACCACTATGAGTTCTTGGTTATTCCTTTCAGCATAACCAATGATCCGGCAGTATTCATGAGTCTCATGAACATGACCTTTCAGCCATACCTCGATTGATTTGTTTTAGTCTTCATCGACAAAATTATGATCTACTTGACTACTGAGGAGGAGCATGCCACCCATTTGTGGGTAGTACTGGACACACTTTGAGAGAACCAACTTTATAGTAAGCTCTTGAAGTTCCAGTTTTTAATTCGAGAGGTTCACTTCTTGGGACACATCATCTCGGAGGCTGGAGTTGCAGTGGATCCAGCGAAGATCGAGGCGGTACTTTCTTTGACCCACCCAGAAGTGTGACAGAGGTACGGAGTTTTCTGGGTTTGGCTAGTTACAACCAACGGTTCGTTCTAGACTTCTCCAGAGTTGAAGAACCACTATCAGCCTTAACAGTGATGGGGCAACCCTTCATGTGGTCAGAGAGATGCTATAAGAGTTTTCAAAAGCTGAGGTAGAGGCTTACTAGTGCCCCCATATTGAGGCTTCCAGAAGAAGGCGTAGGGTATGTAGTTTACTGTGATGCATCAAGGACCATACTTGGGTGTGTTCTGATGCAGGAGCGAGCAGTGATCGCGTATGGTTCTCGGCAGCTGAGAAAACATGAGAAAAACTACACTACCTATGACCTGGAGATAGCAGTAGTGGTCTTCACGTTGAAGATGTGGTGGCACTATCTGATGGGCGAAAATTTTACCGTGTACTATAATCATAAGAGTCTCAGGTATATCTTCTCGCAGAAGGACCTGAAATCGAGACAACGACGATGGATTGAGTTTCTCATGGACTATGACTTCGAGATATTCTATAATCTTGGGAAGGGGAACATTGTTGCAGATGCACTCAGAAGGAGGTCTAATATATAGCTTCTAGGAGAGGTGACAGAGCAGCTGGCTGCTTTATAGATATCCTTTGTGGATAAAGATGGGGCAACCTTTCTACAGTCTCTCACAGTCACTCCCCCACTCTTTCAGTGAGTCAGGGAAGATTAGCATGAGGACGCTGACTATGAGACACGACATTCACATATAACTATAGGGAAGGAACTCGATGGATTTTATGAAGGTGGGGAGGACTTCATCCTCTTCAGAGGATGTACTATGGTTCTATTGTCACTTCAGGAGGAAGTGTTGAGGGAGTTTCAAACATCCCCTCTAGCGGTACATCTAGGAGTGGTGAAGATGTACCAGGACCTTCGACAACATCAATAGTGGCTAGGTATGAAGAAGGAAGTAGAAGAGTTTGTCTCATAGTTCCTCACTTTTCAACAAGTGAAGGTAGAGAACCAGGTACCAACAGACTTGGTTCATCCCTTAGAGGCCCCAGAGTAGAAGTGGTATGGGATATCCATGGATTTCGTGATGGGTCTACCACGTACGTCTAGGGGACATGACTCTAACTGGGTGATCGTCGAATGACTCACCATGTCGGCCCACTTCCGACCGACAAGAGAGAAGGGTTTAGTAGAGAGAATGGGGAGCCTCTATGTGAAGGAGATTGTGCGTCTACATGGAGTACCTTCATCTATTGTCTTTGACCTTGACACACAGTTTACTTCCTGGCTATGGAAGGGGTTGTAAGAGGCTTTCGGGAAACAGCTTTGCTTAAGCACTGCCTTCCATCCTCAGACATATGGTCAGACTGAGATGACCATTTATACTCTCAAGTACATGCTCCATGTATGCGTCCTCGACTTCGGTTGAAGCTGGGAGAATCACTTACCTTTGGTGGAGTTTACCTATAACAACAGCTATCACTCCAACATAGGGATGGAACCTTTTGAGGCATTGTATGGTCAACCTTGCAGATTGCCACTATACTGGACAGAACCTGGGGAGTCATCACCGGTGAGACAAGAGATGGTACGAGCTATCACGAAGAAAGTGAAAATCATCTAGGAGCGGATGAAGACTGCACAGAGCCGACATAAGTCGTATGCTGCCAAGAGACGGAGGCCTCTAGAGTTCGAGGATGGTGACCACGTCTTCTTACTGGTTTCACCACGACGAGGCCTATAATGATTTGGCTGAGGTGGAATGTTGTCTCCGCGATTCAACGGACCTTTCTAGGTCCACATCAGATTATTCTAGGTTTCTTACCACCTGTATCATCCACCTCAGTTGCATCGGGTACACTATGTCTTCCATATATCTTAGATAAGGAGATACGTGAATGACCTATTCCACATCATCGACCATAGAGAGATGGACATCGATGACGGGGAAAATTTCACAGAGGTTCTAGTAGAGATTGAAGATCAACAGGAGTGGGTCCTACGCGGATAGTCGATAACTCTGGTGCACATTCACAGACAGCACGAGAACCTCCAGGAGAGCACATGGGAGCAGGAGGATCAGATGCGTGCTCAGTACCCCCATTTGTTCCCTTAGTCCGTGTTGTAGCTTACTAGGATGTAAAGCCCTAAGGTGGGGAGAATGTAAAGACTCATAATTTCCATGGAAAAAATATTTTTTTAATATAATGTAATTTGTCAAGTCCGCGAAAATTTACGGTGCATGATTCTGAGGCCCAGTACACTCGGAATCAATTTCTAATGTTTTGTTTGACTATGTTCAGTAAACGTACGAGTGATTTTCTATAACTTTTGAACCGGTGCTCGGAACTAAAATCAAGGTAACCATTGAACTCGTAGCACCAGTATTTGCTTAAGAAAACTTTCACCTCGATGATAGTTGGTCGAGATTGAAAGTTTGTTTATGAGTTTTTATGAAAAAAAAAGTTAAATAAAAATAAGTGTGTAGCTTTTTTTTTATATTGGTGGTTAAAACCTACAAGGGGTGGTTAGAGGTGGGGACCACCACACCATAACCTCCGATGAGAGGTAATGTTGGTGGGGCCCACCTGAGCATAAGCTCCCTTTGGAGGATATTTTGGGTGGGGACCACCCGGGATTGTAACCCCTTAGAACCCCCCATTTAAGGAGGATAAAACCCTTCAACTCCACTTCTTTAATTTTTGCCAACCTATTCACTTAATTGAACCTCTCCACCTCCCCTAGTTTGAATTTGAGCCAACTCCACATAATTAAATGAGTTGTCTCCTTCAATTTATCTTTTTGAAACCGTTGTGCCAACAAATAATTAACATTATATTACTATTTGTTGGGAATATTTCTTTTGGTGGAGTTTGGGAGAAGGGAGAAAAAATTCCAACGAAGAACGCGAAGAACGCCAACAACATTTCTTCGGCTTCTTTATGACTTCAACGAAACGACGTCCACCATTCCATGACGTCTTCAACGAACAACGAACCCAAGGCATGGGTGTTTTTGAATGATCAACTTTATTCTTGTTCTTCATAATGTTGTTTTATTCCTCTTGAACTACTTGCGATCAAACTAATGTGGAGGGACTAGACCGAACTAACATGGCCCGATTCCTCTGCCGTATTTTTCATGTGGTGTGTTCTTCGCGTTCTTCATGGATGATGAAAAAAGGATCATTTTGGGATCGTTTTGTGATGCAATGATCCTGGAATGAAGACCCAACATCACGACGACCTAGCAGAGGTGCAGAGATGATAGAGGGCGACAGATCGGACTAGAACGCGCAGGACCGTTCTTCGACCGTTCAACGAGCGGGTCAATCAAATCGTGTTTTTGGAGCCGATCGGAGGACGAAAAACACTAGAGATGACATTGGGACAATAGGGGAGACATAGTGTCTGAATAATCATGATGAAAAGAATGTAAGAATAAATAACAGACTTCATGGGTGGTGCGCTGGCTGGAGGCGCCATTTTTGGAAAATTCCAAAATACATGGCGTGTACTTATGACGAACACGCCGTGTAGTACAGGCGTTTTGAGGCTTGTATTTTGGATATTAGACAAGTAACACATGGCATGTGACCATGGTCACATGAAGTGTTTTCCCTACAAAGAATGACCGAAGTGTCTTTGCAAGAGATGGCATGTATTCTGGGAAATACACGGACATGGGAAGAATTACACGGCCAAGAGGCGCGGCGTGTACCAACTACGCAGAGTGGAAGGAGCGACTTCACGAGACTCGGTGTGTATTCCTAGAATACATGGAAAGATGTTGGAGTACACGTGCATGTACTCCACCACACGTCCAGGCATGGCCAGTGGCATAGGCTATTCCATGTACTAGTACATGGGTTGGTGAATATGGGTTGAGGTCGTGTATGGGCACCTGGCCAACCTACATGGAGCCAACCCCAGTCACATGGACATAGCATGTAACCATACCACATGCTATGTACTTAATTTTCTTCATGACCGACCTTTCGGCACGGTCCATTTCACAAAAGAAGTACCCGAGGTCTGACTATACGACGTGTACCTTAATCTAACACGCGGTGTACTTTTTGGTAAATGGCTTGGTCAACTCATCCTCTGTTTCTTGGAAACGTTTTGTTTGGGTCTTCCCTCTGCAACATGGAAGGAACTCAGAGACACTCCCTCATTAGACTTTGTGGTTGTTGTTTCATCGACGCTTGGCTTGAGGAGAATACCCTCCCAGAATCATGCGTGATTTGTGGAAACCATGTGGCTAGTTGTGAACTATTGACTGTTACTGGATCATGTGTTTGTCTGACAGTTCTAAATTCTGTTCCTAGATCATGTGTTGGTACGATAGAACAGCTGGACCTGGATCATGTGTTGGTACGACAACTCTAATGACTGTTCCTGGATCTTGTGTTGGTTCGACAGTTTTGAATCTATTCCTGGATCATTTGTTGGTCTGACAGAATAGCGGGTCCTAAATCTGTTATTGGTCTGATAGCTTAGATAATTCAGTGGCTATATCTGATCATCTCTATCTTTCTTCATAAGCTATATACCTGTGTGAGCTGAGTCAGTAACTTTTGTGTTTCCTCACGATTGAGATGGGTCATTTGATAACTTAGGTATATGTATGCGCATATACCTAAGTGGGGTTTTCAGTGGATCTCATACATTGTGGTTTATCCTAGTTGGATTTGGTGAGACCTAGAGGGTCTTGGGGTCCCTACTGAGTATCACTATACTCACCCCTGCACTGGCTTTTCTTGCACCTCATTGTGTTGATGCAGACGACAGACAGCGCTGAGCGAGGCGGAGTGTACGAGGGATGGACGGTTCCTGGAGGTGGACCTCACGACAAGTCGGTACTTAAAGGAGACTAATAGACATGGAGCGTGGATGAGGCTATCAGTACCTACCCTTTAGGTAGGATCTGTGGTGGAAGATCCAGGATATTCTTGTCACCTTTTAGCCGTTTTTCCCTTTTTAGTTGTACTTGTTTTTAGTTTTCCTTGTACTTTACAGTTGCGCTTGTATTTTAAGCCCCCTTTACTTTCAAAACTCATTTTTTATATAGTTTTACTTAGTGTCTTTCTTCCAGCTTATAATCTTATTGGGTCTGTTTATTGTTTATAAAGTCAATTCCTTCCCAGTATTAGGGATTTATGCCTTTGGTGAAAGTCACTGGCCCCTGGCCTATGGAAGGCAGTCTTGGGGTATTCATGGCCTGGGTCCTGAGGACGGGTCGTGACATTGTTGAAATAAAATTTAGTATTTTAAAAATTAGAATTTTATCATAATTTAGTTTTAAATATAAAGAACATCAGGGTAAAAAAACAATAAATCATATTGAATTGAGTGGGTGAATGATCTTTAATTTTGTGTTTCACAAATTGAAAAATATTTAATTGGATTTCTTCTCTTCCAAATTTTATGTATATCATTCATTATGGATTTTAATGATGGATTTAACTGTTTTCCAAAAAGGGTATCCAAAAAATAAGGGGGGAATGTATATAAAATCTTATCATTTTATTTAAATAAAAATAATAATAAGTCAAGAATACCATGTTTCTCAACTAAACCAAAACATCTTCAATAACACCAACACGTTTTGTGGAACTTCAGTTGAAATATTGAATGACAATTCCATTAGTATTGAGTTCTCTATCTTGAAAATATGAATAAATAGAGTGTGAAATAACAATTATAGAATATCCTAGATCAAGTATAGAATCATGGAAATCAAATTCACAGATGGTACACAGAATGGAAAAAGGTCATGGATATTTATATTTTTCTAGAAACCATGTTGAATCATTGAGAAAACATTAATTCTAAAAATGTTTTTCTCTCCCCACTTAAATTATATTATATGGGGACACATTTTTTTAAATTATTGTATACTTTGGAATATGTTTCACAAACTCTAACAAATGGATGTTGACCTATAGTTTTTTTTATAGTTTTAAGACTTAATTATCAAGATATTTTTCAGAATTTGTTTTCTATAGTGGAATAATCATAAGATAGGGTAGTGTTGCTTTGAATTTTTCTTGATCAATTTGAACATAATTACCATTAATACTTTTTATATTTATTCTTGATATTTTAGAGTAACTCCCCTTCTTATAACAATGATTTATTTTCTGAATAGATTTTAATTTTTTTGTACATTTAAAATTTTCATAAAAATCCTCAGTTGTTTTTTCTCTATAATAGTTTTGATAATACTAGAAATAGGTGTATAACCCTCTTGGATATATTTGTTTTTAGACTTAGGTTCTTAATTATTAGTTTGTTGTTTTTTCAGGTTTGTTTCACTTCTATGTTCCATCGAACTCAAATTTTCTTATACTTTTTCTCATGGATTTAGTTGTGGTGGAAATGGTAGATCTCCACTAGTTTGATTCGTGATGCTACCCATAATAGAAGACAACTAACCTACTTGTTTCATCAAAGTATTCATCAATATCTACTATGGTCTCATATATTCATTACTATTATTATTAATTTTTTAAAGGTTGATCAAGTTGATAATTCCTTCTAGGTTGAGTATTGCCTTTCTCATTGATGTACATAGATTGTGAATTAATTGATTCTCCCTGGAAATATCTATTTTGTTGTTTAGGTTTTCTAAATCTGCCTTGATTTTGATTATTCTAGGCTTGGTTTTCATTTTTTTACTTTGAAAAGAACATCACTTGTTGTACTAAAATAGTTGACATGGAAATACAATATTATAATTTTTATAAGGCTCTTGGACTTGATGATATTATTTACCTAAATGGTTATTTTAACATTAAATTCCATACTGAAATTGTAATTTAGAAGTTTTTTAGGTTTGAGTTGGGGTCGTGGAGTATTGGAAAACATCATTGATCAAACCTTGATGGTAAGATCAGTATGTTGGATTTCAATCCAGAAATTTTATGCATTTGATGTGGGGAACTATTGGTCTTATTTAACATGAAGATGTCCTCTTACACCATATTTTTTTTATCATTTTGGTCCATATTTTGAATTAAATTTCATGAAATAATTGTTTTATCAACTATACCTCCTCTATCAATAACATTAATCATGATTTTATCAATAATACCTATTACTCCATAATTATATTCAATAAATAGTTGTTCACTTATGTGGTGATAGTGGAAACTAATCCAAATTCCTTTGAATCTTTACCAATATTCATATAATTTTTCTATTTGGGGTTTTCTAATTCAATAAATTTATTTTTCTAATAAAATTGACTTCAAAATAAGGGTAATATATTTCAAGAAAAATGTTTTTAAACTCATTTTATTATAGAATCTAAGTAAAATATTAATATAGAAGCCATTATATCATTACTACAAATAATGTAAAAGAAAAACATATTACTTTTATTGGGTTTCCATTAATTCTATGTGGTTTCATGTTAACAAAATGGTAATTGAATTATTGAAATTTTTTTGAGGATATTCATAATAAAATCTATTTAGTTTTTGAATTTATGGATTAAAAATAGTTTTAATTTCAAAACTAGTTGGGACACAATATATTCAATATTTTTTTTATTGTATTAATAAAATAAATCCAATTATTTTAAATATATATTATCCAAAATATTAATTATAAGTTAAATAATATTCCCTCTAAGCGTGTTAATGGAATACTAAAAAGTATTCAAAGTAGAATTTCTTACATCTCTTTCCCTAGAGTTTTATGTTTTTTAAATTTCTGGATCTAATGGAAAAAAATTAGATTTATAATTTATGGACATATATGAAAAAATAAAATTAACAAACAAAACCCCCTGAAAACAACTAGAATTGATGAATGATATCTATTTTTGGGTCTCTTATAAATTATTATTATCCCCTAAAGAATATAATCTAGAAGTATCTCATTATTTATCTCTTGTAGGTTGTTTAACATAAGTTTCAAATTGTAATTTTTATTTTCTATTTCTATAGAGAAATTGTGCAATTGGGGATTTTTATTTGATTTTAACATAACAGAATATAATTTTTTTTTAGAATTAATAGATCAAGAAATTGATATTGGAAACTATTTGTTACAAAATATAGAAAAGAACATTTTAAAATAGGTGCTATTGAAAGTTTGGATCATTTGGTATCTCACTTATTCCTTTTGTAAAATATTTATAAAATTTATATTTTTTATTGTTTACCCAAATAACTCCTAGAAAAAAGATAAATCATCCAGAATATTATACCAATAACTCATTATAAGTGTTGTTACCTTTATAAAACTGACTTAGAATATCAAAACCTCTAACAAATTTTACCTAACAGAATTCACTATGAAAAATGGAAATACATTACCCCAGAAGTCAAGATAACGAGAATAGAAAATTTACATTTATAAATTTAGAAAATAATTAGGTATATTTGAAAGATAATCATTCACGAAAAGAAAATATATCCTCTATTCCGAAAAACTAATGTAGAAAAATAAAAATAGCTCATAGAGAAAAAATATAGACTCAGAAAGGATCACCCTTGGATAACACTACCACAACCTCCTAGGAGTTTATTCAACCATGGATAAATCATTTTTAATCTTACCGATTCATCTTCCCAAATATAGAAACACCATATAACCACCATGATCAGATCACAATCCAATGCAACTCCCCTTATATATATGAAACATGATATTCCCCACTTTTATGACCTGTTTTATTAATGAAAACATAGGGAAAAATATTTGAATATGATTCCAACCTTTAGTTGATCCTTAGGATTCTCCACACAAGCAAAACAACTCCTTCGACTGACTTCTAGGTGGAAGTAACAACTATTTGATCTACATGTGACTAAATGTATTGATAATAATTAAATATCATTGACACTAATCATTTATTATCCACCAAATCATCTAATAATATTTATTATTTTTCTCCCTCTCAAAATAGATCAATGTGGGTTGGTGATCATGATAAACTAGGAGGATTTATTTGACATTATTTCCTAAAAATTTCACAATTTTACATTTTAAAGGCCTATAATATTCATTCTATTAATCACATAGTTAAAATAATTTATAATTTTTATGATGGAGTGTATGGATTTATATTTAGGTTGATATAGACATATGATGGAATATTATGTTTTATGTTCTGGCATTATGTTCTAAACATAACCAAATTTCTTATTTCATCCCCCAAAAAAAATTCTAAAAAAAATCAAAATTAAAAGAAAAATAAATTATTGATAAATTTAATCAATAAATGATTTAAGACACTTAAAAACAATTATCTAATCCTTTTTCATTGAAATATACAAAATATATTAAAAATTGAATGTTTTGAAAATGAGTTGAAAATGATAAATTTATATGAATTTATTCATTTAAGTTCACATGAAATGAATTGAAAGAATTAGTTATATAATGATGTAACATGGATAAAAATAAAATAATTGATCAAATATTGAAGAAATGTAAAAACATAAATAAATTTTACTAGAGTTACATTTCTACAATGTATTAAAAATCAATTACTAAAAGGTAAAATTCAAGAAAAGGAGAATAAAAAATTGAAAAAATGAGGGATATCAAGGATAGTTTAGTGTTATTTAGGGTAAAAGTTTGAAAAAATAGATTTTATTATGTTTTTTAAAAAACACATACAATTCAGGTTTTATTTGATAACTCTTATTGAAAAATACCTATATAACTTATCAAATAGGATAATTTCACCTATATTAGTATCTCTAGATTTATTAATGAAAAAATAATCTGTAATCAATCATTTTTATGGGTTTTAATATAAATGTATGTGTATATGATTTTTTAGAAATAGAAAATATATCACATATTTTTTAGAACTATATTATAAGTGATAAGTTCCAAAAGATTATTTTAGTATATTATATCAAATAGAAACTAAATTTCAAAATGAAACCCCAAAGATTAGCGTAAAAACATTTTTATAATAAGAAAATTAGATACACTTATACATAAGAATTCATCATAAGTGATAAGTGTTATAATCAATTTTTATTAATATTATCAATTATAGAATAATAATACAATAATAAATGATAATTACACTAATTTTATTTGAAAAAATTCCACTCTTATACTCCATAACTCTTTAATATAAATTTAAATGGATATTTAAGTGAATACTTTATGTAAGTATCGTTTTAAAATTTAAAAAATATTATATTAAATCATAATAAAGGAACCTTGTGGAAATAATTCAACTAAAAATAAGAAAAGTGGACACCAATTTCCCCTAAAAAGTAATTATAATATATAAGACTTGATATAAATAAAATGAAACCCGTAATAATAAAAATGAAAATAATTTTGGATTAAAATTTTGGAAAGATAATTTATTTGTTGTTTATTTAATTAAATTATAGATTTTACTTTACCAAAAATCCCATTAAATCCATCATTATATATCCTAATTATCAAATTGTAATGATATTGAATGAAATAAATTTAAATTATTTGATAAAAATAAATATATAACAGAATAAGTATTTTTTTGAACTAAAAACAATGATTATAATTAGAAACAAAAAATAATTTAATTTTTTGAGTATTATGTTCTAAATAATTACAAGGAAAAACCCATATACTAGGATTTATCAATTATTAATAGTTTTTTAGGATTTGGAAATTTTTTAAATTTACTAAAATTTTGAAAATAGAGCTCTTGTTATTTAACACTAAGGTAAAATGAGATGAATAATGACAATAATTATATGTCTTATGGAAAATAAAAAAATATAGAATTTTTATTATCAAAAACCTGGTAGAAATATTTTTAAATGCAATGTACATGAAATTATTAATTAAGAATTCCGTTCGTAATAGTCAATGTAATGATTCTGGCTTCAATATCTTCACACTCCTCTTATAAAGAAAAAATATCATAAACGTTTACTATTGATTATGTAAATTCTAAATTTTTAGAAACTTCATAAAAATTAAATAATAAGTAATAATTATTTAGAGGTAATAATATTATGTGATAATGACATCCTCTGATGTTTTAGAGATTATATAAATAATATTTGAAAAAAAATATATTTTTAAATACTCATTTCACTCCTAGAACTATTTAAATCAAATTTAAAAATATATTTCACATTTTATAATATAATATTCTAGATAACTCTTTAAAAATATGAAAAATAAAACAAGAAAGAAAATATAATTTATTATTAATTACATGAAAGAATTTATAAAAAGTTATTTATAAATAGAAATATAAAAAATAAGCACAAAGTTTATTTAAAATAATAATAATATAATCATGGATAATTTATTTAATTATTATAGTAGTCATGGGTTTATAATAAAAAATAATTAACATTTATATCCATCTAAAACTTAAATCATTATTTCAGACCTTATTGAGATAAGTTTTTTCATAAATAATAATTACCTATATTTATATTTAATTTTATGACTATCCATATATTTCGTCTTCTGTTCTTAAGTATGGAAGATGAAAGAGTTTATAGACCCATGGACTATGATCTATGCCCCAAAGAAAACATATAATGTGGGGAGGTTTTGAATCAGGTTGGTTACCAATTTTAAAATTTCTCACCTAACTATAACCTATCATGATGTCATAATCCTTTTTTAAATAGATTAATGTTAAACCTATATCTCTCTCATTTATGATTCCATCGAATATCAAACAAATATAATTAAATTAAAGTATATATGAACAAAATGATTTTAATTGGTTCTCCTATACTAAGTTACACCCAATGATATACATAATGATGTTTTGGTGCACAAAAAATACACTAATGTGAAATTTCATATACGATATATATAAGTAATTTTTACACTAAAACAAGGATACACACCTTTAAAAGAAATTTAGTATAACATAATACCTCTCAATGGCCACTCCAAAATATTCCTCATATGTGCAATATTTATAGGAAGTTTTATATGGTTTATAGACATGATGTTCTATCCATGACCAGTATACGAAACTAACTCACTATACATTAAAAAGATAAATATTTTATATTAAAATGATCTTTAATTTTCAACATCTATTCTCCAAGGATAGATGTGATCAATTAATCAAAGAAAGTTTTATATTTTTTATTACCAAATGATATTCAAAGATTTAAGAATAACCCCCTTAGAATAGGATAGTTAGAGGAATAGATTTAATTTTATTATACTAAAATAAGTTAAATATAATCAATGTGACTTTATATACAATGATCATCATCTCTCATAATCCAAATGAATCAATGAACCCTCTCAATGGGATATCATGTCTTTGTAAAACTACATTATTCAAAGTTATTCTCCCCCACCTAGTTACAACACAATATAATTTATAAATCCTTGCAGATCTAAAACTCTAAAATTAATGGTGTAGATCAATTTTTTTTTTGTGAATGTAATTCCCAATAATTCCATGTTTCACAATTATTTAATTGTTATTAAAAGATTCTAAATAATCCGAATCAACCTCTAAAATCTCAAACCATGTCTTTCCTATTTCAACTAAACAAAATCATAATGATATGAATAATTTTATTATATCAGGATATGATAACCCACATATTGGTGTTACATGATTTTTTATAGTGGTATTATTTGAATTTAAACATCTTGAAATGTTAGGAACAATATCCTTAGACATTTCCAACCAAGATCCATTACAATGTGACATAACCTATTGAATTGTAACAATCGATTCTCTAAAAAATTACCCAAACCATATTATTTTATTTCAATACCATTACCAAATGATCTAAAAATTTCATTTCTAAAATGTTACTACATTATGTAATGATCACATCATGAAAAAAATCTTTCATATATCACTATCCATATTTATACATTTCTTAATGAAATGGTCATATCTATGTTGTAGTGTGGTTTATTATTCCATCAAAAAATTACTTACATAATTCTACAAATGGTTTCATGTAATATCATACTCATTATAATCACATTATAACGTATATTAATACTTAAAAATATACTTCCAAAGAATATAATGATTCATCAGCCTTTTAGAAACATATATCTTCTAACATATTCTCTAGAATTTCCATGCTATGATACGTCCACTTTGTACATCCCACATAATCCACCTAGTCAATTATAATCTTTTAGTACTTCCTCCCCATGTTGGACAAGAATCATATTTAAAAAATTTATCTTCCAATGTGATATATGGTAATGTTATAAGTCATTAATTATCTATTATTTCCATATATGATAATCATCATCATCTTCTACCATGATTCCCAATTTTTTCCTATATCAACATATTTGTAATTTTTATTTCCTCCTTTATTCCTGGGATTACAATAAAACAATGCTTTTATCTTTTATAATAGATTTGACCTCATTATGGAGACTTATATATTAATAAACCTCTTTGATTCATCATTAACATACTACATTTTAAATAAATTAAGTATCCATCTGCTTGGTTGATTGTTACCATATCTAATATTATCGACTTGGATTGTTAAAAAAACCCAAACTATATCCTCTTTATTAATTACCACCATATCCAATATGTTAAATATATACCGGATTTATCCCCTTGTTTGAAACATTCTACCCAGTTATATATTTTTTCAAATACTTATATAAATCCATTCATCTTTAAAATGTAGAGATATTTATCTCCCTCTTTCAAATTTAATGTAAGCTCGAAATATATAGAATTAATTTTTCCCCTGTTAACTAATTATATTCATTTAGGGACTTCAAATTCATCCCCCTTTTCAATAAAATACATATGGTATCTTCTCTAGTATTTGTATTCTCTCTCTTTTTAGAAAAATCACTAGGGTAGTTTTTTCAGTTACCTTCCATGTCTCTATAACCGAGATTCTAGATCTAGAGATACTAATCTACCCATTAGTATATAAATCAAGGATTCCAAAATTTATATCTTATATTAATTTTTCTTCTCCCATTTGAAAAATAGTAAAATGTATCTTTATCGACCGAAACTATATTTAGAGAGTTTGAACATCCCTATTGACATACAACTCCCTTGTTACCATATATTCAAAACCATTTCTCTATCAACCATTTGTTATTACCTATATATATTTTAATTTCAATTTTATTCCTCATATTATAATTATATAAAACAATATTAGATATACCACTGAATCTTCAAAATATATTTTAAATGTATTTATGGTTTAAGATATTTTAACCAGGGAACTTAACAATTTGACAAGAGTTATAAAAAAATCATTCCAAACTTATGTGATGAAAATATAAATATAGGAAAAACGAGTATATATTAAGAAACTATCCATTTCAAACACTTATTTCCAAATATTGATTAATATCGAACATTTAATTCATTTACATATCCCCTATAACTTATATCAAATATGCACAAGTTCTATGAGAAATCATCAATAAAGAACAACATTTGAGAGACAATCCACTATTATGATACTTATAATTAATATAACTTATCAAATTTTCAAATAGATTATCCATTTTCAATATGAGGCTAATCATACTTTGAATAAATTAAACACAACTCCTCTTGAATAATTATATTTCACAACAATTATATAATTGATTTTAATTATGAGTGTAATTTATCTTTAGCAGCTCTAAATATCCGAAAAATAATTATATTTAATAACTTGTTAGACTAAAATAAATAAATCATAATATTCTCCTAGAATTTAGTTTCTTATCTATCAATATTAAGTTATCCTATTTTTTATTTATAATTTGAAGCCATTAGATATATCCCTAATACCAATCCTTTTATTCTATATTTTTCATGATAACACATTAGATTTCATATTTAGGTATTGATACCACTTAATTTATATTGAGTCCATAATACCAATTTTAAGTTCACTAACACCAAATGTACTTCCTTCATTCCATGGAATGAACTCGTATACTTGTAATGAATTAAAACCATAGATCATATCTCCCCTTAAACTTATATGACATAAACATTATTTATGATAATTAAGTACTCAGGGAATGGGTACTTTCTAAACACCCTCTAGTATAATCATGTGTTTGGCCATGGTGAACCAACCCTTTAGACCCAACTTTCTTCCAATCCATCCTTATGGTTCTTGTGACACCCCGAAAACTAATGTAAGAACCTTTTATTTGATAGCATGTATGACACACAACAACAAACATATAAGGGAATATAATATCCCGAGGCTCTACTATATATTTACTGTAATAAATAAATTCAATACATGATATAGATTTTAATTCATGAAACAATGAGTTATCTTGCATTACATGCAATAGTGACCTTCCTCGATAGTTTGTGTTACACGCAAGATTGAGTTTCACAAATAATAAGATATTATTAAAATAATATTATTTAATATAATATGATATAACCTAGATGTAATGTTAGTAGTTATGAATAGAGTTATAAAAATTTGGAAAATTTATGGTTTATATAAATATAAAATGTATTCATTTCTTACCAATTAATGAGAAATGAAAATAATAACCAATTGGATATGAATAAGAAATATTTTTATTTTTATGATTCTAAAAGACTTTTGTATTAATGAATATAATTAATTACATTGATGTAATGATTTTAATGGGATATATTTTTTTATATATTCAATAAAATATTTTTTATATTCATCCATTAGTTTTTACATGCATAAGAAAAGAACAAACCCAATTTTACACATAAAAATCTAAATTTTTATAGAGGCAATTTCACTGCCATTTAAAGGAAAACCCATTTTAAATCTAAATTTTTAAATATTAAATTATTTAATATATTAAAATATACATTATATAATAAATTTAAACAAAATAATTATATTATAGAGAAATTTTTATATTTTTTTGGAAACAAATAATTTTTTAATGAATAGTTAAAAATAATGAATAATAGTTCATAACTATTTTTTCATCTTATTTATTTATAAGGTTAAATAATATTTTAAATCGTTTTTAAACTTTAATTTGATAATAATTTTATCCATTAATAAAATATTTTTCATTAGAATAAATTTAAATTTTAAATTGATTAAAAAATCATAGTTAACTTTCAGATATTTTTTATTTAAAAACCTGCATTGTTATCTCGCTTGTGGGATGGATTTTAAATTATCTTCTTCCACTTAAGTTATTGAGATTTTAAAAAATTGATTCCATATTTGTAATAATAACAATTTATAATTTATAATAATTCCAAATTTGTTTTTTACCAAATATAATAGTAAAATTACATAAAACTAATTACAATTATTAGGGAAAATTTAATCATAATAAAAACATAAACCTTTAACTTAAGGACCTAAATGATCAATAGTCTACTTCAAAACTTAGTGTAATGACATAATTACTAAAATAACCATATATTATTGAGTTATTTTGTGTTTTATGACTTTTATTATGTAAAATTGTGGGCACACCTAACCTCTTTTAAAAAATACTTACTGAGTCCTTTTACTCCGTTATAAAAGGCCACCACGTCTCCCCATTTTTCACACAACTAACACCACTTTGTTTTGAAAAATATCTATCCATATATCTTCCCAAAATACCTCCACTATACCTTTAAGAATAAATTTGGGAAGAAATCCTTCCCAGTAATCCTCTTGGTACAAACCTAAAGAAGTTACCCGATTAAGAGGTATTATCATCTCTCAAGCTCTATAGTTTAATTTCAATTATCCACCCCCTAAAATATCTATATTCCATGATTCTATAAAAAAATATCCTAAATATAATAATATTTTTTTATTTAATTTGTTTTACCTACATTGACTCAAACCTCTGTCTAATTGGTAACAAATATATGTTTTCTGTGTACGATGAAATATCATCTCACGAAATGATGATTGCTCATTTTTACTTTTACAACTATCATGATGGCCATTATGATGGGAAATATATTTATATATGATATATAAGATGTTTATTATTTATTTATACCTATTTAATCCTTTTATTAAACATACCATTAATACTTTCTATTTTATGTTAATACGATTACATCATTTGAGTCAGTGTGGACTACCGCCCCCTCAAAGTGATATGATTCATTCACACTATAAAGGGAACGTAAAAGGAATGGTTTCCAAAAAAATATGTGACATAAAAAACCTATATATGATATTCATGACATAATTAAATTTATATAAATATACTATATATATAACTTTATTTATTACCCTTTCACACACTGAAAATTTGATAACATCATTCGTAGATATGTAGACTACCACCTCCTCAACACAATGCGATTCCTTTTTTGTCACATGAATTATATACAAAAGTATATATGATTATGTAATGTTGTATTTATGATATAATTTTAATTATATAATGATATGGTGTTACTTACCTTATTTCCATAATGATCATTGAAAAATGGGAAAGTTACTCATGAGTACGTAAGACCTATTGTCTCCATGGTCATAATGATGATTATTGTTTCATAACCACATTTTGACTGATGTTAAAATTATAATTAATGAATAAATATAATAATTTTTTCATGATTATTACTCTAGAGATGTTATATAATGACCCTTTAACCATAGTTGAATCACAAAAGTCATTTTTGACACATGAACTAAATTTGGTCCAAATAGTCAAAGTAAAAATAACTGTAAAAATGAAATAAAAGTAATGGTAAAAATGAAAAATGTTCTCAATAATGTATAAAATTAATATAATTTTATTATAAAATATGTTATATGAAATTCTCCCAAAAGGAAAAGAAATGTCAGGAATTCGCCATCTCACATTTTTTACTTCTGTGAGACAAATACCATGTTCACCACATACTTTTTTTTGTAGTGTATCTATCACCCCTTTATATATATATTATGTTATGAATTAATTTATATTAAAATTTTAATTCAATATTATTACTTCATGAGGTTTATGATTTAAAATGTTTCAAAGTGGTTTGAGACACTTTGTAATGTTTAAAGACCATTTTCCTCAATAATAACTTTAATTATATTTCATTGGTATTTACATTAGAGGAAATTATATGGAAAATTTTCAATATAACATTAAATTTTCTGTCCTCTGGTTATTCAGAAATATTTCTAATTATTATTACCATTTCCCACTCTTTTTTACTCAAAATGTTTTAGATTTTTTTAGAAAACGCGACTTTATATCTCTCTTTAGCCAGCGAACCTGTTTTATAAAAATGTTTTAAAAAATGTTTTAAAAATTATATGGTAAAGTAATTTTTGCCCTTTTTTCTTTTTGAAATTTTATTCAGTTGAATATTATTTTCACCTACCGAACATGGTGTTTTTATAACCATTAATAGTGCAAAAGGAATCGTCTTTTTACCTCAAACAGCTTGTATAGATTTACCCAACGTCATTTCTTTGAGGCTTCCTTTGCAGGTTTAAAATAATAATTTTTAAAGGAAATATTTTCAAAAGTGATTTTTAAATAAATTGTTTTTAGAATGGGTTTTTTCAAAACAAAAGGACATTTTCCTCAATAATATTTTAAAATATATTTTTATAATGTTTTTATTCATTAAAAACAACCATTTGTTTTACTTCACTTGGGGTATGTTGTATTGATACCATCCTTAATCTTCCTATAGATTATTTATGATTGATTGTGTCTCGGATAATATTTATATTAGCTTCCTTGATTTATTTGTTAGTCCCCTTGAAAAATTCAATTTATTATGATCATTGAACATAGAATTTTCCTTAAATTATCTATTTTATTTATCATGGATATTACTATTTCCAAAACCATAAAACATTTTACATATGGTTTATACTTTGATAGTTGTTTTATTATTTGGGGAAATATTGATAAATCCATAATATTTATTCAATATGAATATTTGATTAAGAATATTATTTATTAATTAAATTTATTACTCGATATGAAAAATGCTTTGGACATGTAATGATGGGTGTAACCCATTCATTATATATGTCCTCAATGAATCTAAAGGTTCTCATGAGAAAATTAGTTTCAAAAATCAAAAAAATTTAATCCATCTTATGAATGGTCTTAGGGATATAGGTTTTCATATGCCTCATACATGATATACTTTAAGAATGTATTACCCTCATTTTGTTTCATTTATTATTCATCCTTGATATTTTGGGTTGACAAATCTATGGATACATTTAATTTTCAATTATTTATATGGCTTGTGTTTTAGTTTCTTACATTTCCTATATATTATTTACTTATATAGTTATTTTAATGGCATGTGTTTCTTGTTGTTAACTTTATATATTTCATACACACATCCATTCAGTTAATTGATTTCATGGATTCCATGGTCAAATATTTTATTTTCTACATTGATTATTCTCATTGATTCATTATTGCTTCCCCTATATTTTTCCCTTGAGAATTTGAGATCAACCTTATTATGTTTCTTCCCATAGGAATTCAATAAGTATTCTATGAAAGATATGCATGGATGTACTTTATAGATTAGATTTATTCTAAATGTTATTTATTTATAAAAAATATTTTTTAATTAGTGTAGAAATTTGTAATACAAGATTCATTTATGTATCTGGTTCACCAAGACTACTAAATTGATCGGTCACTAAAGAGCTGATTCCTTTTAATCATGCCAATCTAATTAGTAGAATACATTGGGTCTAGGATATCTGGGTTAGATTCATGATATTTCTTCATTTAGTGATACCACTTATATAAAAAAAGTATAGATACTTCAATTTGAATCATATATTTTATTCAATTTGTATTCTATATCCATTTTAATGTAATTCCCACTTATACATGTCTCCTCAACCAATACTTAATAATTTTATCTTTTATCATAATTACTTCTCCAAAAGAGGTATTTTCCCAATGGTCATTCTCCATTGACCTATATTTTTATTTTTGACACCACTTAGGCATTTTTTGTCCTTCTCATATTTGATAGAAATTTATACTACCTTATATTTTTATATCCCTAGTAAATATATTTTCATGTATTAACTCTCCCTATATATAGTAGGGTTATGTCACTAATTCATCATATATATATATATATGTTTTAATTACCTCTATGATGGTTTCATCCTAAATTTATTTATTTTTTCATGGTTAACGCTCATTTATATTCAAAATTTATAGACTTAAAACACCATGAATTATTTTTTTGAGTTCCATAGGTATCTCTTAATTCAAAATATGCCTCCCAATTGACATGGAAATGAGGGTTTTACTCCTAGTTTTTCCATTAGCTTCATTATTTAGTACATTTCCGTATATACATGATTAACACATATAAAACATATATTAATAAAATCATATCTTTTTTATATTTTTCTAGGATTAGATATTGTAGTAGGATTCATTTCATTCTAGATCTTGTTGGCATCCAAATACACATACACGGATTGTCCCAAGACTCTATATTAGTAGGAATTCAATTAATCGTTTATTTTAATATCATTACATTATAATATAAAAGGAACATTACATTTATTCACTAATTCCATACCTACTTCATTGCATGATCCACGTGTTGAGGCTGTCTTAGAAGGGATCTGTAAATTTTCCTTTACATTAAAGGATTTTATATTTTTTTCAAGATCTTTTATCATTAAATCCTTTCATTTAATTAGGAATTAGTATTCTCCATCCTCATAAATGATTATTTTCTAGATTATATTATCCCTTTAATAAGTGTTTTTAGAGGGATAAAGTTTCATATATATTTCTTCTCCATTGCCATTCCCCCCATATTTTCATATAAAAATTCATTATTTAGTTGAACTTATCCTTTTATATTTTCACCAATCCATTAAATATATAATTTAAATGCAAGATCCTCTTTATTTTATCTTAAATTATCTCATAAAAATTATTCTATGTATATACAGTACACTCTATGAATAATTTAAAATTTATCCACATTTTTATAAGGATTGGTCCTATAATTTTTTTAAAAGAGAATTATACAAATTGGTAACATTATGTCATTTACATATGTGGAATTAGAACCCTTTCCAAATTATAGGGGGAGAATATATTTTTTTAATGAAATAAATTTTCCAAAATATTATTAGTTTTATTGTAAACTTTTAAACATATTTCGCATACGTCAATAGATGTGTTCAAATTCTTGGTTGTTTACTTCTTCTTTCTCCACCTATTCTTTATCTTTGAAATTATGAAATTTTATCCAACTTTATAAAATAAAATATCATTATCACTATATTTAAAATCAACTATTTAGGAGGGTTTCATTAAAACATTTACTTTCTTGTGTTTTACATAAATATCATTCAATATTTTCTATAACTGAAAATTAGAATCACAAGGATTTATTTACAAAAACACCTCATCAGATATACCTTAAACCAATATTATTTGTGTCTTCACATCAAAAAAACTTTTGACACACTTTCTAAAATACGAATCATGGTGTGTATACTCAATTACATCATCAAAAAAAATTATAGATAATAAATAACCACATTTTACTATAACTATCAATGTTATTTCCTTTAAAAAATTATTACCTAATCAATGATTCCATGTATGAAAAAACTAAAAAATTATATGTTATATATTTAGCATCATGTTATAACCATTAGGCTCTGATACTAATATTTGGGACTAGAATACAATGTTGTATTTCTAAAGGCACCTAGAGAGTGGGGGTGTATCAGGATGATGATCATTTTAAAATTTTATCATTTAACCCTGACACATAATTAAATCTCGTTTCATTATTAAAATGAACAAAATTCTATATGTACCTCCATTAAATTAAATTAAAATAAATATAGTACACATATGAAGAAATTAAGGTACACATGGACATAAGGATTTTACTTGGATCATTATAACCTAGCTATATACAAGGAGTGTACACACAATGATATTACTCAGTACAATAAAACACTAATATGCACTATTTTGATTGATATTTTTTATGGTCACACATTTCCATTGCCCACTTCTTTGACAATATTTTTAGGGGTTACACACTACCTCCCAAGGGTCATTATATGATTTTACACCCCTAAACATTTATTAGGTGAAGTATTTTATATTTTAAAGAATTTATGGTCTCTTGAAGATATATATGATACCAATTCACTATGAAGAATAATTCTCATGATTTTATGTGATAATAATATCTATATTTTTTAATTAATCTCTAAGGATAGATGTGGCCAACATATCAAAGAGAGAGTGAAATAATTTTTGAACAATCTTAATAACAACAAGAACAACCCCAGGAGATTAGGATAATTATAGGAATTGAATTATCATCATTAAGATATGACTTCTTCTCTAATAAACCTAATATAATCAATGAAATTATGTTAATAATTATCCTTCACTCTCATGAACTATATGTATCACTGAGTCATCCTAATGGGCTCTCTTCTATTTTTAAAATAAGAACTTTCAATTTCATTCACATCCTCTCTTCGTTCTATCATAGTATAATTTATATATTATTCTATATCCTCAACTGTTAAATGAGTTCATAGGATTATGTAATGTTATTTATACTATCAAAAAATGTTTAACACTAACTTAGCAGTGATTAAAATTTTCAAAAAAAATTTAAATAATCCTCAAAAAATTGAAAATTCTATCTCCCATTTCAATTTCAAATTAATATTCAGGATATGAAATTTATTCATATATCATAGCATGATAAAATACCTTATGGAAAAATTGTAATTTATCATTAGATTCATTGAAAATGATAGGGTTGATTTATAAGTACCAAAAATATACTCTTTGGGATCCACTGTTAAAAAAATGATATATATATATTTTAAACATTTACTAAAAAATATACATTCATTTAAAAAAATTAGGATATTTTAGAATCTAGGATTATGAGGATTAGAAAAATAATTACATAATATCATATTATCATCCAAATTATCTAGAAAAAATTATTTATCTTTACTCATTTTAGTTCCATAAATGAAACCAAACATCGTTGTAACTTCTACTGAGCCTGTGAAAATTATTATAAAATTTAGGGTGAATAAAATTTCCTAGTTAGGGGCTTTAAAACAAGTGTTAAGATCCTTTATTAAATACAAATAAAAATTCCTTTGAAAACATTTATTTTTAAAAATTTTTCTTTATATCATATAAAAAAACTGATAAATAATTATTCAAAATAAAAGACCATGATTTAAAAAACACTCAAGATATAATTTACAAAAACAATAAAAATAAGAAATAATTTTAAATCTGATTTATTTAAAAATATAATAACATTTGATGTAAGATTTGGATTTCTCCTTTACAATATTAAAACTATACTTTGAAAATTATAAATTTTTATAGATTACAATGATACTTGTAAACCCTTAAAAAGTCTATGAGGTCAGCAGTAGTATCCCTTTTTGGACAAAATCACATTGAGGTCATCATTTTAGTCCCCATTCAACATCATCTATTTTGATACTCAAGTGCTATATTTTATTTTGAGATAAAATAATTTTTAGGATTACATTTTTCATTTATAATCCATTAAAATCTTTTAAAAACATCATTTATTATTTTCAAAGTGGAAAATAGTTTTAAATATTATAAGGTTTAGTAAAAATCATGTTTCATAGAATACCATAATGATTAAGAGAAAACCACATTTTATAAAAAAATCCATACATTTAAAGATAACTTTTATATACACCATAAAAACTAAAATTAAAATAAATTAATAAATTAATATATATGGAATATCAATGAAAATTATAGTATATGGACACAAATATTATCATGAATGATACTCATAAGTTTAAAATTGTATGTCATCCATTAAATGATAGATTTTTTACCCACTTAAAAAATATAAAAAAAATAATTTAAAATAAATGTTCTTAGAAATAAGTCTAGTGATTTAAATAAAAAATTTACCCATAATTATGGTTTTGAAAAAAAATATGGATGAGATTTCATAGATAATTTTATTATTAAAAAATAATTCTTTTCAAAATTATTTTTACACATACATAGTATTTTAATGAAAAATTCATAGAAACAAGCTTTTTCTATAAACGAATGGGTTTTTAAATATAGAAAAGTAATTAATTTTAATTTTTCAATGTGAATTTGAAAAACATGGAGAAGAGAGTTTCAATAATAATTAAACATTTAATAAAATAGTTTTTTTTAAAATATAATTTTTTTATGTAAGGGTTTTTATGAAAAAAATATTGGTATAAGAATTTGAAAATAAAAACCCCATTATATAAAAAGGGTTTTGAAATAGAATATTATAATAAGAAATAATCCTTAATAATTTGAAAATAAACCTTATATAAGTACATTTATATATAACCATAATAATTTGAAACTAGGGAGCATGATAATAATAAAAACTTCCCATAATTTTTTTTAAAATAATATATATAAAAATATTTTTTTTCTTGAAAATAGATGTGTTGTTAAAAAAATAAATATGTTACTATTATAAAATATAATTATGAAAATAAATTCATAGATGTTTAAAAATAAAATTTTATGCTTACCTCAAATTTTATAGATTAATATCTTCATCCATGGATAAACTAATATCTATATCCCTCACTCTTTATCTTTTTATTCACTTCCTCCTTGAATTGGGTTTTTAAATGGAATACATATAGTGAGTATTTTGTTGGAAATCACTTTATATAGTCAACCTTCTACAATTTAATTATTTTCAAAATATCATGTCTATAGAATAAATATATATCATTATTTATATACACATGACCATATAAAACTACTACGACGGGTATTTGGAATAAATAAATATATTGAATTTTGATAAACCATATATACAAAGATAAATTGAATGTTGTGTTGATGAACAAGTTAGGAATCATATAAAAACGAGGCTTCTAATATCTATGGTTATTTATGTCATTGTATTTGGTATTACCAAAAAAATATAGTATCCAAAATTAGTTTGGAAAATATTATTATTTAAAGTTTGAAACACAATGTATATGAATTTTGATATCGAATATATATATATATATATATATATTTAATGCCGCTATTAATTCCTGAAGAAAAAAACATGAACCTAGGAAACATTATTCAAATTTTAATAAATCTTTTATATTAACTATATAATTTTATAGTATTTGGATGATGAGTTTTTAAGGTCACCTCCATGAATGGTCGATAACTTTAGCTTCATATGAATTAAATTTGTTAATTTTTTATTATATATTTTATTATTAATTTTAATCGACATATGGAAATGTTTTGAGTACATGATCATGTAAAAAATTTAATTTATCATTGTGTTGGTCTATGCAAGTAGTAAAAGACAAATAAATTAGTCGGATGAGAAGAATATGTATGCATTGAGGCTCACTAGTTTATTCAAGAGGAAGAAGATGACATCTGAAGACATCAGATTGATCAGATGCATTTGATAAGATGTTGTGATATAAATAATTTTTTTAGTAGGATGAATAGTGTTCCACATTTTCATCCCACATAAAAGATTCAATAATTCTATGAGCACTTAATAATTTAACTCATTCCATGGATTTGATGAGAAAGAAGTGGGGTTTAACACCTTCAACAGAACACACATGCACCTTACAGATCGCACCTAACCTATGAGGCCCACATGGGGAACATTAAATGATCTATGAACACCCCATGTACACCCTCTGTGTGATATCATGGGTGATATTCATGCCAAAACCCTCATACCTATCATCCAGAAGGATGGCCAAGGAGGTTCTAGATTCTTAGTTTGAGTATGCTCCCTAAATGTGCATTGTTGAGAAAACATAGCTGGCTTACATGGTTGTCACTAATATATATATATATATATATATAATGTAAATTTTAATTTTATAAAAATAATACTAATAAAATTTAACAATATATGTACTTATTTAGAATTTTTGTTTAAAAATTATTTTTATTATTTTTACTTATTTTTTTATTAATTTTTACCTTGACTACAATTAATATTTATATTTCTGTATTCAAATCATTTATGTTAGATTTAGTTATCATTATTTTAAAACAATTATATTAAATAATTAATAGTAAAATATTTTGATTTTTTCATCCAAAATAAATTGAAAACTATTTTTAGTATATTTTTATTCTAATTTTTTTCTTCTCATAAAATTAATGTACTCATATTTTCTATAAAAATTTTAACATAAAGTATTAATACTAACTATTAATATTATATAATATTACTATAAAATATCTTTTACTGAGTAATAATTTTATATTTAATAAATTTCAAATAAAAAAACAATTAAATAGGGATTATAGTCATTTTAGATTGATGATTAAATTTTGAAAACTATGAATTTTCATATAAAATTACATTTAAGTATTTAATAACTATAAGAATTTTTTATAGAAATTATGTTTTAAATATCTAAAATTATATTAAATATATATAACCATACATGTACACATTTGTTTATAAATTCTGAAGTTAACAGAAACCCAACACTTATTTTGATTAATGAAAATCATTTTTTTCTTAAGAGATCATATTAAAACATATCTTAGTTAGTTTTTGAACTATAATAAAATATTTTAATAAAAGTTTATTAAGAGAAAACAATGCTTAAAATTTATGGGATGTTACATTATCTCACTTAATGTAATTTCTCCCTTGTAATTATTTTGTTGTATATAGAGAATTTCTAATTTTTTTTAGAATTTAGAAAACTAGATTTTCTAACCTTTCTATAGACTATAAAATCATATATAATTAAATTTAATTGAACCATGAGAGAAAATTTATACCTATTAGGTTATCCATATAAAAAAATTAATAATCTTTATATTGTCTTAAACCATATATCTAATACCAAATATAATATCCTAAAACCTGCACTACCTTATCTGGTGTAAAAAGCTTGCTATATATTTTATTATAAAAACTATCTAAAAAATGTACATTTATTTACACAACCATTGATATTTTTAGGTCTAGGATATGTGGTATTCTGAAAATACTTATATCATACCACCATTTTATACAAATTATCTACAAAACATTATTTATCCTCAATCATGATAGCTCCTTAAATGAAACAAAACACATTTGGAACTTCTTTTGAGACCATGAAAAATCACTTTAAAACATAGGGTGGGAAAAAAATTACTTTGTAAGAGGTTTTAAAACTAATGTTAAAAGCCATTAATAAATACTATAAAAACATCCATAAAATTTTTTTTAGAAAACATTTCGCTTTATATCAAATAGAAAACATTTTATAAATACTTTTAAATAATTTTGCATTAGATTTTTTAAAAAAATATATCCATATCTTTCACCTTTAAAAACGTTATAAATTAACTTTTAAAACACATTTATCTCCAAATATAATAACCTTTGAAATAATATTTGGATTTATCATTTAAAACATTAAAACATTTAATTGAAAATAATAAAATTTTATTGATTAAATTGATACTTGGAACCATTAATAAATCCATGGGGATGCTAGTAGTATCTATTTTAGAATAACTTCCCTCTTAAGGTCATGTTTTTAAATCCAATTATACATTATCTCATTCAATACCAAAGTGAAAGGTTTTATTTTAATATAACATTTTTTTAGGATTTCCTTTCTCAACTATAATCTATTAAAACCTTTGAAATACTATATAAATTATTTTCAATGAAGAAAATAATTTTATAGCTTATAACATTTAGAAATAGTAATTTTTCAAATAATAAGATAAAGATTATGGTAAATCCATATTTTATAATAAATACATAAACTTCAAGGTAACTTTATTTTAAACCATGAAAACTAAACATAAAATAAATGCTTTTATTAACATGCATGGAATGTTAATGAAAATTATAGAATAAATAAATGAATATGAAAATGAATGACACCCATAAATTTAAAAGTGTATTTGAAACAAAAAAGTATATATTTTTACCCAACATAAAATGTCTAAATAACTTTTATAAATAAACACTTCCTAGAAAGAAGGATTTAATTTAAATAAATCATTTACACATAATCACGGATTTGTAGAACTAGAAATAAGGGTTCTCCTAAATAATTTTCTTTTTCACAAATATATTTTTTCAAAATTATTTTTTATCCCTATATAGTGTTTTTAAGATAAATACATGTAAACTTTAATTTTCTCCATAAAATGAAGTATTTGAAAATATATAAAAGTAAATAATTTCCATTTTATATAAGAATTTTGATAAACATGGAGAAGGGAGAATCAAAAATAATTCAACCTTACATAAAATATTTAATTTTTTTAAAATAGTACTTCTTTATAGAATGGTTTTGTGAAAATAATCATGGTATAAGAATTTAAAAATAGAAATCCCATAGCATAAAACAGTTTTGAAATAGAATCATTAGAATAGTAAATCATCCTTACTAATTGTAAAATCAACACTTATATAAAAACCTTTATATATAAAATTAATAATTTGAAAAAATAGATTTTAAAAATATTAAAATTTCTCTTAAATATTTTTTTTAAACAGAATAAAAATATATATAAAAATATTTTTTTTTTGAATATAGTGGTGTTCTTAAAAAATAATTTACATTTCGATAAAAAAAATATAAATTTTAAAATAAATACCTAGAAGTTTGAAAATAATTTTTTTTCATTATCTCAAGTCTCATATAAGACCTTATTCTTCTATGGATATCATAATTACTCTCTCCCATATCTTTCCTTTTTTATTCACTGCCTCCTCAATTAGGGTTCATTAATGGCATGCATACAGTGATAAGTTTAAAGGGGTGCTCTTTAAATATCCAACCTTAAACTATTTAATTATCTTTATAATATTAAGTAAGTCTATAGAATTTTTATCAATATTTTTAATATATATATATATATATATATATCCATTTACTACAACTGGGTAGGATATTCAGAATCAATGGACATATATACTTTTGATAAAATATAGATATAAAGCTAAAGTGATGGTTGGATTGCTGAGAAATAATGGGATTTGAAAAAATGAGGATTTTAATAACAATGGTTATTTATGTCAATGATACTAGTATTATGCAAAAAATTCGTGAATCCTAACACAGATTAGAAAATATTCGTATTGATAGTTTTACATACCATGAATATTAATTTTGATAGAGAATATATATATATATATATATATATTCACACAATTTTTGATAATCGAAGAAGAAGAAGTTGAACCCATGAAACAATAGTCGAACTACAAGTAATATCTTGTATTAAAGGTATCATTTTATATTCTTTCAATGATGAAATTTTTATATCACCACCATGAATTGTTGATGGCCTCAATTTCTTAAGATTTAAATTTAATAGTTACGTTATATCTCATTACTCATTTTTATCATCTTAAAGAATATTTTCAAGTACACTATGATTCATTTATTTTAATTTGACATCAACAAAGGACAAGTATGTAGTCATGGATGAAGAACTTGTGGGAAGGGAAGAAGACGAAAACATCGAGGCTCACTGGGATATTCAAAAGGTATAAAATGACATCCGAAGAGGCCAGACAAGTCATATGCATTTTATTGGATTAAATTGATTTAAATAGAAATTTTATAAAATGGGTGAATAGTATTCCACATATGCATCCCACATAGAAGTACCACTCATTCTACTGGAGCATAATAAGTATCTCGTTCCACTATTTTCATGAACTAGTGGTGGGGTTCACCACCCATAACACTATACACATGGCCCGCACAAGTCACACCTCACCTACATGGCCTACATAGGGAACCATTCATGAGTTATGCAAACCCCATGAACACCCTGTATAAGATCTCAAATGTTCTATTCATATCGAAACCCTCACACATTCTACCAAGTGGGATAGTTAGGCTGGTTCCTATGCATGGGTTGAGGTTTCTACCAACATGTTCATGGTTTATGTAGTCTAGTTGGATAACTATGTTAGACCATTTAAATATATATATATATATAAAGGTAATTTATTTATCTTAAAATAATAATAAGAATATTTAATTGTATAAGTACTTTTTAAAATTTTTTATTTGATAACTAATTGTATTGTATTTATTTATTTATTTCTATTACTATTTTCTTATATTTATGTTTGTATTAATATTTTAGTATTCAAAATTTTTAGATTTATTTTACCAATAATTATTTTAAAATATTTCTTTACAAAAATAATATTTATGACTATTAATTTTTTTCCATCTAAAATTTACTGTAAAATATTTTTAGTATATGTATCTTCATATATTTTTTTTGTCATGAAATTTAGTTATTTGTATTTTATATTAATGATTTAACATAAATTATTAACACTAATAGTTAATATTAAATTTTATTTCTAGAATAATAATTGCTTATTTTGTAAATGTTAAGTAAAAAATTAAAATTTAATATGTATAATAATTATTTTATATTGATGATAATACTTTGAAAAAAAAATTATTATATTTTTTACTTTAAAATAATTAATTATTACTTTTATATTTTTACACAGAGTAAGTGTTAAGTTTCAAAAAAGGATATTAAATATATATAACAATATATATACATATTTTTTTTATAAATCTGAAAACTAACCTATATTGAAAACTTATTTTTAATAAAGAATTTTATTTATTTCTCAATATATAACATTAAAATATATTTTATTTGGTTTTAAATTTATAATAAAATCATTTAATTTTTTTTAAAAAATTAAAACTATGATCATGGTATGTTATAAGATTTGAATTCTAACGTCAAAAAATCATTATGTTGATATTTTTAGATACTTAAAACCAAGAACCATTATGAGAGGAAAAAATGTTACAGTGTGAAACTCAATTCTCTAGAAAATAGATCAAACCAATTTTTTCATGGAATCACCATTTTGATAAGATAAATAATTATAATTTATATAATATTAATCAATTACAAAAATACCATCTATAATTATGGAAAAATCATTCATCCAACACTAGATAAAGTTATAGAACATTTTCATTTCATGATCATATGTGTGTTGCAGTGTAGTTTTTTATTCTTTCACAAAAATATATTTTATCCTTCTCTAAATTATTACATGAAATCAAACACTACATCAAATAAAATTATAATATGGATAAACTTACTAAAAGACCCATCAAAACTATGTAATTATTAATTAGTATTAATGGGAGATCCATTTCCTCAAATCATAATTATACTTATAGTGTTAGGATATTTCTAATTTACCTATACCATAGATTCTATATAGTCCTTTGAAATACTTAGATACTTCCTTAACCAGTATTCCATGAATAACCTTTCTAAATTTTACATTCCAATGCTGAATATTTCAATTTCATATATCCTTTAGAATGTATAGTTTCTATATATGATGATGATCATTATATTTCACCATGATTCTCCATGAATTCCACTTGTAAAATTCCCTATGGTTTCCATATCCTCCTTTATTTATGGAAATAAAATTATAAAACCTTTAAATCCTATACGACACATTATTTCTATTGATGAAATCATCAATATTAATTATCCTCTTGGTTAAAATATGAATATAGTACCTTTCTATCAAATTCTACATCCATATTATTGGTTGATTATTATCACATCTAATATATTCCACCATCATAATAAGAAAACTAGAACCTTTAAACACTATATTAATTATCACCATATCTAATATTGTAGAAAAATACAACATTCACCCTCTTCATATCAAATTTTTTTTCTGAAGAACGATTAAAAAAAACATTAAATAATGTTTTGTTATATTAATATTATAACAAATAAAATCCCCCAACATATTTCATTAAAATTTAACAAGAACACTAACTAAAATTCAATTGAAACATTTTATAAAAATTATTTTAATAGAATTACATTCCCAATAAGAGGCCTAAATGTTGGTTGACCAATGAGGAAGCCTATAAGAGTAGTATAGATGAATTTTTAAGATTAAAAGTTTTAAATATTAGAAATTTTCAATTTAAAATATGTGATAATGAGAAATAAGAGGATATGGGGGAGAGGTGGTATAGGAATTTAGGCCCTATGGTTGAATTAATACATCATTGAAAAAGGGTTATTAGTATTGAAAATTCACCCCCACCAAAATATATTGATGAACATACCTATATTATATATTATATTTTTTTATGACTTACCCTCACCACCCCTCTGAAACTCCAATTTAGCTTTGAATCTTAAATATTAAAAAATGAGGATAAATGAAATTAGAGTGATAAATTTTTTAAATAAATTGTTAATATACTAAAAACCATAAATATTAGGAAATATCATGTTTAGTACTTTAAAAAGTAATGTAATATCTATAATTTATTTTGTCATATTAATTTATAGATACAATTTATAAATTTTTAGAATAATTACATAAATCGAGCCTTGAAAAAGAAACTTCAAAATGGTACACCAAAACCCAAAAATAATATTATAATATAAAAATTTAGTCATTTGTATAAGGAAAGTGTTAAGTCCCAACTAGATGAATAGAAAATATTTGGGGGGTGGATTATAAAATAGAAATAATATATATATATTCAGTTATAATTATAATCATAAAAAAGGTTGTAGTAAAAAATTGAGGAGTGAAAACAGTAAAGATAAAGCAGAGACCACATGAGATTTATAGTAGTTTAGAACCAAATGAACCTATATATACTCTTCCCACTCTGAAATCAAATAGTATGGGTATCCTATATAATTATTCCTTTTATGGGTGGAAAATAAATCCATCCTATTATAAACATATACCAAACCTAATAGAAACTTTTATGCTGGTGAAGACAAAACCCATGTTTTATAACGAGCATACCTAACCAATTTATTTTTCTAGGTTCAAGAAAAACAAGTGAAAATTATTTTGGGTTAACAAACAGAACCATGTGGTACCTTTAAATTGTTTCATAACCATGTGTCAATGATATACTAATGTAAAAAACTTCATGACTATGAAATAAAAAAAATGAAACAACTAGTTTTTGTTGAAAATGTTTTGGTAAAAAAATAGCGATCCTTAGCCATCTTGAAATAGTGGGATGATGTTTCTTTAGGTGTGTGAAAAATTAATCAGTAAACACGAAAAATAATTTGTAATCACATTGATTCACATTGTATTAACACTTTATGAATATGTAATAAGCTTCGTATGTATACTACAAGGAACTGCCAGAATTTTATATAAGATTATCAAATTAATAATTTCACTGGATATATCTATGATCTTCCCCCAATATTAAATATAGATATTTTTATGGATATAGTCCAAAATATTATGTCATTATTTTAAAATGTATGAATAATTAAAATAAAAAATCAATGATAATCATACCTAGGATTATCAAAATGATCACAACCTGCTCATTATTAGTTATAAATACCCATTTAATATTCCAAAATCACATCTCTGAATAATAAATGAAGTATATAAAAACCCTTGAAATTTCAAGCATTTTAATTTAAACAGAATTATTTTTAGACATCAGAAAACATGTCCACAAAATATTCAAAATTCATTTTTATATTATCGAATAACGTAACCCATTTAACAAGCTTTTATTTGACTGGTTTTTGAGTGTGTAAAGAGTTATGGACATTTAAAGTTGGACTAGAAAATAGATTCATGAATCCCACTCGTAGAGCTCCCTCCATGATCGCAATGTAATGGAACTTGAACGAATACTTGAAGAATGTCTCGAGGGAACACATGAAGCCTCTGTTTCATTGAAGGGATAACGGTTGACTTCGCTACTATGAGAAGGTTGATGGAATTGACTCCAGTTGTGGACCGCAATTTCAATTGTGGTGTCATTTTATCTTCTCGGCCTGCATTTGTTCTTTGTGTCCAGCTTCGCCGACCTCCATTCCTATAAATATCCTTCTAACCCCCTTCATATGTATGGTTATACCACCCCTTTAGCGATCGATCTCCCATTTCTCAATGCTCCCAAGTACAAAGAATTGATGACCTTCATGAAATCCTATACCCTTTGCAACGGAGGGAGCACCTTCAGGTTGCTTATGGCTCTTTGAAGAATTAAGCCTTTGTGGATCAGCCTCCTAATAATGTGCCTTCTACTAAGGCAAGGACATGATCCATGAGAACCATTCTTCATGAAGTTACTTGGAATGACCCATAGCTCTGTGAACGCCCCTTTTCTCCATGGGGCCCTGAGCTCCTCGAAGCCCCTCACTCCAAGAAGATCCATCCTTTGCGAGGCCCTATCCTTTAAGAACCCCTTTCCTTTGTGAAGTCATATCCTTTGTGAAGATCCAACCTTAGCACCCATCGGTCCATAACATTAGGGAGGTTCCCCTGCACCACTGCTTGGGCTCAGTGCTAGGCTGCGGTCTTGGCCCTCAGGGCCGGTCCCTTCGCTACCATCACTGACCCCCTTGAAAATTGTAGATTCACACAGAGAACATTTCATTTTGGGACATTGTCATTTTCTATTACACCCCTATATACAGCCACCTTCCACATATGGAATACCATTATTTGAAATACTCTTCCAAATTAATTAAATACCATGAGTCGACATATTCTTCTTGGTCCATTTCACATGTCGTGAGTTGAGATTCACATCGTTAATTCCCAGAGTACCTTTAATTGAACCATTCCTCATGCAACTCATCCCAAAACTATCACCGGAATTTTATGCCAGGATCCACTAGAAAGGGACTCTCTTACATAAGTCCCAACACCATCCATTACAAGGTGCCTTATTCCTAATAGTCTTATATATAGGACTATAAAATGTAGTACACCCTATATAAAAAATATAGCATGCCCCTTTCCCTAAACAAGAGGTGCCTTATGTACCAAGCATAAGATGCCAACAGTCATCCCTACATGACTATAAACTGTAGTACACCCAATATAACATTCATAGTATGCCTCTTGCTCAAAATAAGATATTCCTTATGTTCCAAGAATAAGATTCCAATAGTCATATCTACATGACTTTAAACTATATTTCACCATATAAGATAAACATAAGATGCATCTTGTTCTGAATAATATATTCCTTATATTCTAAGCATAAGATTCAAGTAGTCCTCTCTACATTAATTTAAACTGCAACATTCTATATCATTTAATAATATGATTCCTCTTATTCTAAATAAGAGATGGCTTATGTTACAAGCATAATATACCTCATTCTAGGATTACATTTGTATAATTACAAGAGCGTTATAATATGTTCAAACTTTCCATCACTCCACCTCATGCTTTGACTGTCCTTAATTTGGATTTTCATACTCCTTCTTGTCTGAAGGTACCCCCTAATGACATGGTCTTATGCTGAATCGCCACACCAACCATTCTGGAACAATTCCCTGTAATACATTGGATGAAACATTGTGTCAGGCCCTGTGTTTCAAACACGGTCAAAAGTCAACCCTCATTAGATTTTCCCTGTTTCAGGATAACACAATTTGGATGCATTGTTTCAAACAAATCCAATAGTTATCCTCTATCATAATTCCACCCTCACAAAATTCCGAATGCCGGCATGTGATTCACGCTTTTCATATCCCTTAGTTCAGAGTGATTCCAATGCCTTTGGAATTATCCTACTTGTGAACTGGCACATAGTTTTTGGACTCAATTAGATACCTCAACCCACCATTTTGTTGGGATTCCCTCATGGATAGACATGAAGAAGACATTATGGGCAGCTTTCATGCGTGATCCCCATCCACCATTGTTACTTCTTAGCGGCACTTGGACATCTTCCATGCATAAGCCCCATCCACCATTGCCGATCCTTGGCGGCACCTAGGAAACATCCATGTGTAACCCCCATCCACTGTTTCCTCTACTTAAAGGCACCCATGCAGCTTCCATGTGTATTCCCCAGTCACCATTTCTTCTACTTAGTAGCAACTTTTCATTTTCCATGTGTAGTCCCCATTCACTGTTTCCTCTCCTTAGCGGTACTCGGACAACATCCATGCATAATCCCCACTCAAGGTTGTCACTCCATAGCGACACTAGGGATGATTCCCTACGTAATCCCCATTCTCCATTATCTCTCCTTAGCAGCACCCATGCAACTTCCATGCATACGCCCCAACCACCATTTCCACTCCTTAGCGGCACCCGAACAACTTCCATGCGTAAGCCCCATCCACCAATTCAGCTCCATACCTGCACTTGGTTAGCTTCCATGCGTAAGCCCCATCCATTGTTCAGTATGTTATTTAATCTTCTTTCTAAAAACGAGCATGGATAGGGTGATATTAGAGTAAAATAGTGACCACGACATCCTCCCTGAGCTGCCTTAGCATGTAAGCCCCAAGCCCCCCACCGAACCATGAGGACGTTGATCTTTTCACTCTCCAAGAAAGGTATATAGGAAGTATCTATGAGGTTCAATCCCATCACCCATCAGTCCCAACAACATCATGTCAGTTCACCCCCATCCTACATGATGTTGAACTATATGCCCCATTTTTCATGCATGATTCTGAAATGTATGTATATGAAATATGACGATTTCGATCCTTGTCTCCAAGATAGGGTATGTAGGAAGAATCCCTGAGGATCAAACCCAATCTATGGTAAGCTGTAGTATTCCCATTTATTGGGATCAAACTCTATGTTCTGCCCCCTGGGCATCAGACCAACTCCTAGACTGCTAACCACACGTAAGCCCAAAAATCATATTCGGGTCGCTATACTCTATGCACACTTCGATCCAAAGAATCACCTTTAACTACATGGGTTTCAATACTTATCTCCTAGAAAAGGTACATATGAATCTTCCCTGACGTTCAAACCTAAACAATGGTTAAAATTTTATAACTATGTGGGTTTTGATCCCTATCTCCAATTTAGATTAAGTAGGAAACCTATCTGAGGTTCAACCCCAAACACCAGTAAACCCCACTCTCCCCTTTTGCAGGACCCACATTTTTGTTCCATCCCAGTGGAGTCAAACCATCCCATGGGGATTCTAACCATGAAAATTCCCCAACATGTCTCCATGTTTCTATCGTCTGGGTACACCCGAATTTAATTCCCCATCTAGAATTATGTGGACTTTGATTCTCTACCATTGGGATTTATAGGAGGCCTCTTCGAGGTTCAATTCCATCACTCATGTCCCATCCTAGTCGCACCCTTGAGCTTTTTCATTTAGTAAAGTTCATTCCCCAACCTAGAGGTTATACATCCTCCAAGACCCATCTATGAACCCATTCTCATGAGCCACCTCATAAGGTGTCCCACATCCCCACAAAACAACATGAACATTGACTCCCTTCCACGGGGGTACAGAGGAAGCTTCTCTGAGGTTCAATCCCAAGGGTACCATCACTTTCACAACAATTCCATCTCATTAATCAACCACTTCACTAAAATCTCCATCGTCCATCTTGACTCTTACGTAGGTCGCCACATATCAGTGATATTATTAAATCCACCCCATCTCCGCTACTTGCGGCACCTGGTCCACTATCCAGGCATAATAACCAACATGTCTCCAGGTCACTATCCTTTATGTAAACCCCAATTCATCACCCCTTGAATTATGTGGTTTTTGATTCCTATCATTTATATTGGGTAAATAGGACACCTCCCTGAGGATCAATCCCATTCAATTGTAAACCATGATGTCCGCATTTCGAGGGTTCACATTCCCTAATCCACCCTCACTAGTGTCTTGATCTACCTTCATAGTGTGACATCATTCTTATATGGGACACACCACCTCGAATCCATCCTCTTTGGGAGTGATGATCTATCCATATGGTAAACCTTTTAGGTGCTCCCTCATAGGGATGTGCTAATCTGGTCCATCTATAGGGGTGTTCTGATCACTATGATTATGTCTCCACAAGATGTCAACCTTGCGGCTTACCTCATATTGAACATGAGATGCCTAAGGAAAACCTAGGAAGACATGACTTAGGTGCAACTATCTCCACAAGATTTTAAACTCACGGAATACCCTATGTTAAACATGGAAATATGTGGAAAACCTAAGAGATATGCCTCAGGAATATGATAACCCGTGATTGATGTGGGATTCCTCGGGTTCTTCTCCCTTGAGATTCCCTCCAATGCGGATGAATTTAGTTGACCAATCTCCACGCATCCAGAGATGAACCAACATTCATGATGATATTATCTACTACAACCGATGGTTGTTTCCATGTCAAGACCCCTTGTAATGTCCAAATAGCAGTAGTGTAATTAACCGGTGTCCATAGAGATATGGAACTAGGAATGAGATTCATGAGCAACGACTCAAATCAGTGAGGGAGACCGAGACTGGGTGATGAATTCTGAGGTGGAATCCATGGGAGGAGAGACCAACATCCCATCATACCATTTCGATCCAGGAGAAAATATCTCTGAATAAGTGACAAATGCAGCCCAGCTATGGAAAGTGTGAATGTGGGAAAACAATTAGAGCATCCCCATAGATGGATGTGCGACCCATCAAAAGCTTCAGAAAAACTAATTCTACAAGATTATCATATGTGATTAATATTCCATACAAAAACAATTATCTATAGTTTGATGATTACCTTAACACAAAAATCTTTTTTACTTATTGAATAGGTTTTCATAATGAAAACATGGTAATCATATTCATAGTGTGATAAAATATAAATTTACAGAACCAATATAATCTATTCCATGGTCTCAACTTGGAATAATGTACGTTTCCAAAGGTGTGTAAAATTTTCTCTAAAAGTCTAAATAACTTAATTTAAAAACACTATATAAGAGTAAAGACATTAGAGAAAACAATGAAACTAATATGTTCCAACAATAAACAATATATTTATTACATAAAAAGAATAATATTTTTTTTAAGATTCTTATTGGGATTCAAAATATATTTCTTAAAACTCTCTATGTATATATATGATTTTTAAAACCTCTTATGGATGCATAAAATATTTACCTTTTTTGAAAATCAACATTTAATATATTTCCTTTAATATATAATGTTTTATACTTTTCCAAATTTTAATATGTTATAAATTTCTTCTAATAAATAATATAACTATTATCATCCAATTATTCATAATATTTTCATTACTTAGGTAGACTTCCACAAACATTATACATAAGGGATTTTGAATATATTTATTAGAATATGTATGATTTTATAATATTAAATATTATAATACTAGAGTAAAATTTACCTTGTATAAAAGTAAACTATATTAACATCAAAACTAATATTCTGATCTTCTATATTATAGTTCAACTCAATATTTGAAATAGAAAAAAAATGACTTGAGAGTAATAATAAAGAAATATTGATAAAAAATAATAATAAATTATAAATAATAATAGGAGAATAATAGTGTATCATCCCATCTAAGACAATATAATTTTATTCTTCTATAATCAGTTCTAACTTCAAAAAATATGTGACTAAAAGAATAATAATAATAATAACAACAACTAATAATAGTCAATAAAGAATAAAATAACATAATGTGAGGGATAATTAATTAAAAAACACAAAATAAATAATGATAAAATATCCCCTCACCATTATACCCCTTTTTTGATAGTTAAAAATTATGTACACATTCTACCCATTTTTATAATGATAAAAAAATAAGAATAATAAAGAGAAATTCATGTAAAAATATAATATAACCATAAATAAAAATAAAAATAAAATAGAATAATGAAATATGGTAGAAACTAATATCCCCTTATGTTAAATAAATAAATAAATCAAGTACGATTTTAATTAATGATAAATAATAAATAAATCTAGCATTATTTAATATCTATTAATAAAAAATTTACATATCATGATAAAAATATAAATCATTGAAAACATATCAGGATAAATTGAAATATGAAAGAATTATATCATTATCTTGGAAAAAATGATGGATGACAGTGGGATAGGCCAGGATGGTAGCAATGCACCGATATGTTAGATTTTGTTGACAAGGTTGGAAATTGATGAAGAATGGCATTTGGAATCAAGAAATAATGTGATGAAGGTGAATTTTTACGGTGATTTTTGTGGACCCTACTAGAGACTATGATATGTGTGTGATATGAGTTCATGATAGAGGAGGAGTGATTCAATTGATGAAAAAAATAACATGAATCAATTATAGATTTAGATGTTTCTTCAGAGCAGTAGTACCCAGAATTTTAGGGCTACTAGATTTTAATAACAAGAGGGTATGATATATGCCATCAGTACTAGGAATTGTGCATCTCTATACAGGGAAATATTAGCTGTGAAACCTTGAATATTTGGGAAGTAGTTTAATTATACCAAAATATTATAGGGAGTATATGTTCTTGTGGTGTTGACTATTTTTAGCATTTAAGGAAAATTTATTAGGCCAATAACATACTGGTCCTATGATTAATGTTTGGTTCTCCCTCAAACAAATTTAAAATGGGAATATCCAAAAAAATAAATTAAAATTTAAGGCCTTTGGGATTGCAGAAAGGCAACATACTAGTTAATAATGAAAATATAAAGGGTATACATGATGGAAAATTCCAACAATATTACCTAGGTTTAAAGCCTATATTTGTTCTAATTGGATTAATATAATAACCTTTAGGCAACAATGATATAGAAGGGTTAATTAGTTTAAAATTAAAATCATATTTAGAAATAAAATCATTCTTGTGATAAATAGATTGAAAAAATAAAAAAATAATAGTCAAAATAATAATGACCATATGATCCAAACATGAAAAAATTATTTAAATAACTAACTTCCCTCTTATGTTTAATGAATTAGATTCTACATATAATTAATAATTTATCATCATATCCAAAAAAATCATATTCTTATTATTTATATTCACCTTTTTCAATCTCATAAACACATATAGATATTCTATTCCTATAATGAAATCTGATAGTGGTTCCTCCAAACTTTGTTATAACACCCCAAGATTTCATAGCATGTTATCTCTTCAATGTAAGAAAATAACTTGCGATACACGCAACACCGAGTTCGAGCACACCACGACCTACCAAACTCGTAGTTCAAAAAGTTTTTATGAATATTATTAATTGAACTTTTAATATTATATACTCTATATAATTTTATAATCCATATTATGTGTTTCTTAGACATAATATAATAAGAAATTCATTTTTAGAAAAAAGACGTATTTTTCTGAAAACGAAATTTTACCACCTTTTAATGGGGAGCCCTTTTTAAAAACAAAATTTGAATCTTTTATATATTCAATTTAATAAAATTAAATTCTTCTTCAGAATCGGTATATAAAAATTTATTTTGGATAATTTTTTGGTTCTTTTCACAAAACATTCATATTTTGATGAATTGTGGAAAATACTAAATTTTAATTGAAAACAACTTTTTTAATCAAAATAATTTATAGTGTTAAATTCTGAATTTGAATGTTCTTTAAGTATAATTAGATTATATTTTTATCATTTAATATAGTTTAGGTCATTATAAGTAATTACACATTTAAATTTGACATAAACAAATATCAATCTTTTGTTAGTTTTTACTTTTTAAAAAACCCTCTTTATGGTTTTGACAATGGGAATTAATTTAAATTTAATTAAGGAAACTTCTATGTTTTGAATTTTTTAAAATAAAATTCAATTTTTAATTCGGAATTTCCATATTAGCTTAATAGTAATTTAAGGTATTTTTTTGAAAACTTTCAATTTTTGATGAATAGTGAAAAGCCCTGCATTGTAGTTTAAAATTGACTTTTTATTTAAATAATTATTTATTTTATATAAATTTATTTTTAGAAAAAATAGATATATAATACATATTTAGGTAAAATATAATTCATTAAAGTCATTTTATAATTAAAATAGATTTATAAAATTTTATTGAACTTTTTAATTTATTTTACCCACCTCTAGGCACAATTTCAAATTTATAGAAAACACAATTTAACCACTTCTGTGAATTGAATTTAAAAACATTGAGAGATATGATTAACATGAGTATGTAAAATTTGGTACAATATGTTGAAAATAATTTTCAATGAATTGTAACCGTTGACTTTTGTTTACCACTGTTAAAAGTAAATAGGTTAATTGAAAGTAAAAATGATATTATAATTACTCGAAAACATGTACTAATTTTATTGGATAAGTGTATTTCGAACAAAAATAACCTTAGTAATAAAATATGATCCTTTTTTTCCACTTGTATTTGATTACAACATTTATTATTATTTTGTTTAAAGAAGAGATAAAAGTGTTAAATTAAAAGTTTAATAACTAAACCATTTTTAATATATAGTTATACGTAAGATAAAATTGACTATAAATCTTCATTAGAAATATAAATATATTTCCTACATAATGGTATTTTATTTATAATTTTTAGACATTAAATAATTATATTTATTTATGACACAATGATGATGTAGTAATTACTTTATTAATGAATGATTAAAATAATTGATGTTATAAATATCAAAATAAAAGTAAATTGAGGCTTTTGATGCATTCCGAAAATTAAAAAGTTAATATGACATGTTAGGGTTGATTGAATTAAATTTTTATAGGTAATAAATTTGTTTTGACTTTCAAAATAACCAAATACTAAATAGTGTCAAAATTGACATAAATGAGTTTTTAAAACAAATAATATTTTATTAAATGATAAAATACTCCTAAAAATCTACGGTTCGGCCAAAGGACATAGATAAGATTAGATATGTCAACAATGAACCACTTGGGGTTCTCTTGGATTCTTATAGTATGTTTATTAACCATTTATAACAATAATACAAGAACACATGGTAAAAGTTAAACTATTTAATCAAGAGGTAAATCTAAAATATAAGGTTAATATGGTGACCTAATCCTGTATAAAACCTATTAGTTGAGAGTTTTTATACCCATAAACACCTTATAATTTAATAAAATCCATTTGGATCCATTATAAACCTTATATTATTTTATTATAAAATAGTATTTCAAGATTTTCCTAAAGTGCCCCTCACCTCTTTATAAAATGGAACTTTCCATTCTCTTAAAATCACACCTCCAAAGCCATTTGGCTCATCCAAAACCTGGAAAAATCTCCATCCAACTTCACTCACTACAACCTAGAGGAATTTACTTGAGCCTAAATCCATCTTATGGAGCCCGTTTGTCAAATCCAAAGGAAACACCCAAAGAAGAGGTAATTATTTGATAACATGTTTCAATGTTCATTTCTTCTTCCACTTTCTTTATCTTTGTTATTTCCATAAAAAAATAATAAATATAGTACCTCTTACATATTGTGATGTTATTATATATATGGTACAACCAGAATCATTATTCTTTCTATCTATGAATGATAATGTCAGCATGCATGCGTACATACGGCATACCGTATCTATGACGTTCTATAATTTGTTATTCAACACTTTATTATTTGTATGAATATAATTATGAGTTATATGTATATAAATAATGAAAATAACATAATAATTTCTATGTACAATTAATATAACATCTAATTACACACCTTTTAATCATTAAGTAAATGATATGGTCACTCTTGTGTACGTGTGGCTTACCGTCTCCACAACGCGATGAGATTCATTTCTAGGTTCAACATTCAATGATGATAATAAAAACATATATTATTAATAATTATTTAATATATTAAATAATAATGCTACCAGTTATATGTATATATATATTTTCATATATCTCAATCACTTACTTCCATTCAATATGATAAGAAAACAGAAACAATGTCCATGCGTTCGTATGAACTACCGTCTCCATGAATGGTGTTTCCATTTTACATATATATATATTTTATAGTTTTATATTATAAACAAATGTGACATATAAATCATGTTTAATATTATGGATATTTGAAAATAATTATCTAAATGATACAATCAGGAATAACATGTTAAAACTCGTACGATAAAGAAAGTGATTATTACCCGAAATGTTAATTTAACATGGAAATCCTCATTAAATGGGCTGTATAAAGTCATTAATGAATCCTTTATGATAAATTAAATATTAATATGGTTTTGGTATAATTTAATAACATACTATGGTCATTATAAAAGAGGTTAAACATACCCTCGACCAAAGGAATGTGCAAGGTAAGGGTTAATTCTTCAATCTCATTATTATTCGAGATTGGTTATGTGTAAGCATTTTCTGGATCATATTTATTATCCATGTCCATGATTCATAAAAGATATTTCAAAATTATTATTTTAGGGTACCCTTTAACTAAAAAATTATTTTAATCATTTTAAATATTTATTCTACCAAATATTTTTCATTAATGTCCATGTTTTCAAAATGGTTTTAAGGATTTATTTATATGAACATGATTGTTTTAAAATGATAATTACTTTCAAAAGTTTCAAAGTGTTATGAGAATGTTTGATTCAAAAATATCATTTTAATTACTTACTTTATAAATGTCTGTGTTTTAAATGATTTCACAAAAAGGGATATTTCTCTCAAAAAGTATTACTGATCATTTTCAACTATGTGAACAACCATTACTGGATAATATACTTAATTAAGGATGATATATTATAATAAAATCTTTAATATTTTATTGAATGTGTTATGATATGTTTGACTGTGGATGTATTATTTTTATACCCTTCATGGTTTATGGTTGAAGTATTGACATTTCATTTTCTAGTTTTAATACAAATGTTAATGTTATGTTTCAACATTTTCATATGAGGAAGGAGATGGACTTAGTAAGTGACTGGTGGAGCCCGCTATAGCTCATAGATGCATCGATAGGTCTCATGAGACAAACTAGTGTCTTGGGACAGGTCCTTGACAAAATATCTATTAGTAGTCTTGTCATGAGGACTTGACTATGCTCTAATGATGTCCGACTTTAGGCATTCCCTCATTATGAAATTAATTATCACATGTGATTCTTTGAATAGTAAAATATTCATGTGCATGTTTATATGGTAATGTTTGATTTATTTTTTCCATAATATTTTCATGTTTATGTTTAACATTCTTTTTTTTATTACACATATTTCCTTAAATGTTTATAGCTTCCACTAGATTATTTACCCTTACTAAGAATCTGAGATCACGACATTCTTATGTTTTATTTTCCCAGGATCCCACGATGTGTTTTATGATTGATTTTTAAGGGTAAGATTAGGTAATAATGGAATTATCCAAATATTATTTCAGCGGTATTTTATGTTAGAATGTGTAATCTAACATTTTTGTATGTAATCTATTTTCCAATTTTGCTAAACTGATCGGTCCTTTGGGACTTGCTTCTATGTGATCAGGCCAATGTATTAAAATAATGCATCGACTCTGGGTAATGAGAGTGAGGGTGTTACAGTTGGAATTAGAGGAAGTTTAGTACAAACCATGGAAACTATATTTAGAAAAAATCTGATTAGTGAACATTACCCTAAGATAGAATTAATATATAAGAACTTCCTAGAATTTTGGTAATGTAGAGATTTTTAGTATTTTCCAAGAAATAAATCCATATATAGATAAGAGAAAGTAGAGGGGGATCTAGCACAGATATACATAGGAGTTAAAAATTTGACATGGAGTTTCGAGCTTGACCCATGGTATCCCGGTACACGATAAAAGGTCTTGTTTCACTCTTGGTTACGACACTCCTGGGGTATATGGTTAGGATAATTCAATTTTTTTTAGAATCCATTATGAAGGATTTAAAGATAAATAATTCCTCAAAGAATTTTTTTTATGATTATTGATTATAAGAATAATCTTTTTAATTTATATTAGTTATTTTACATGTTTGGAATTATTCATTGTGATTCATAAACTAACCTAGTGTATGCCATAGTTTAGAAACGGTACCCAGTAGAAGGAATGAGAACTCCAACAATACTCCTGATCCAAAGAGTAAGAAGGATCATATATTTCATGGTTTTAAACAAACATTTCTAAAGAAAATTTTCTCCCACGTATTCTCATAATATGATGAAATAGTATCATGTGTAAATAAGATAAGTAATGAATTCTTTGAGTCCTATGGCATTGAAGGGACGCGAGAGAAGAAAAGGATTGTATAGAGAGAAAAAGGATAAAGGGAAAAAAGGAAAGATGGATTCTCCCATATGTTATAACCGTGGAACAAATCACCTTGGTAAAAGCTTGCAGGGAATGGGAGTTTTTAATATGTGTGGAGAAAAAAAGGACACCATGTTTGTGATTTCAAGGGTAAGAAAATGGTTTCAAATGTACAATGTTCTATCTGCATAGAGTTGGCACACTACACGAATCAATGTCCCAATCATAAGAGTATACCACAAATGATGCTATTGAATAATTATAAAGTTGTGATACTACTAAAAATAAAGAGGAATAATTAGTTTTCTTATGTTGTTATTAATGAACTGTGTCATTCGAGTAGAAATTATAAGAATTATAAAGTATATAAGTATGGTACTGCAACACGTTTTCTTTAAGGATTTGATATTTTATTGTACCAAGTAAAGTGACACAGTTAAAAGTTAAACATTGTGGAAAAAATATAGTTGGGGGAAATATAACCGATAAAATGTTTCTGAAACTGAGGTAATTATTTCGAAGTAAGATATAATTGATTTGGATAATGTATATTGGATATTATTGAATACCATGAAACTAAATAATTGTTTGTTTATTCCATCATTGTTGGTGTTTGAAACATTTTTGGATTTAAGGAGTATATCTCGTATTCTACAAGGTATAATGGAGCATGAATGTATTCAATACAGTTTTAAGGTGATTCAGAGTGTTACCATGTTTTAAGATAATACATGATGAAGGTATTCACTTGTAATTACATGGAAAAATAGATCTTCATTATGTTTACCTTCCTTATAAATTTTAGACTGTGATTTTGGAAAATGTATTTTGGGTAAGCCTAAAAGTAGGAATTAATTAAGTAGGACATTGAATACTATTGTTTAATGTTAAAACATTTCTTAATATTATTCATGGACTGTTATAAAAAGGAAAACCCAGAGGTTGGGTGACAACTCGTCGTGTCCGGTAAGGCTGCTAGACATAAAAGAACAATAGAAGGGCGATAAGGGTGCATCACCGACAACTGGCCTTGGTGATGTACTTATTTTTATAATGTAATTTTGTAATATAGTCAGACAAATGAATTGTAAATTCATTATTTTTGGAACCCTATATGATTAGGATAAATAAAATATTTTTTAATTCTAGTATCTGTAAGAACCCGATTCTTATTCTTGAGGTACGAGTATCTTATTTTCCTTTTTCCTTAATTGTTTTTGAGAAAATAAGGAAAATGGGGAAAAATACCAAATTTTTGGGTACACACAATGTACAATTCCACACACCGTGTACTTCGGCCATGTGGAATGAGTACACAGGGCGTGTAGGCCGGTCGATGATGAAGGGTGTAAAAACTAACTACATGCCGTGTACCTGGTATTTACACACTGTGTAATCAGTCGGCAGGTGAATAGTAAGGTGGTGGGCGTAGCCGCCAGGGGAGTGACAGTACACACTGTGTATTTATTAATACACACCGTGTACTCATGTAGACAGATGAACATTGCGGCAGTAAAAAGTATCCACCAGAGGAACAATTTTAAAAAATGAAAAGTAAACGCTGTGTACTTGAGAGTACAAGCCATGTAGTTTTTTCCGCATAAAATGGTAAGTAGCCTCCCCTTTCAATAGTGGAATATTAGAACTCTGGGAGGCCGCGGTAGAGACTACCAAACCTTGGATGAGCTCCTGACTGAACATCGGAACTCGGTTTCCTTCGCTGACGGTATCGATTGAACCGCGCAGGTGACATATTCACTCTTATTGAATCCATCTTTCAAATTATTTCTTGATGGGAAGTTTTTTTTGTTTGAACATGTAATAATTTATCCAATATCTACATCGTTCTTGGATGTTTCGGAAGGCACCGTTCATGTATATTGATTAGATGAGATCAAGGTAGGTGGTATGATGTTTCATTCCAACTGTCAAGTTGTTTTTGTTACCGTTGTGATACAAACCCATGTTTGGGGTGTCGTATGGCTGAGGCGTTGACTAATTATGATATCTATAATTTCATAGATAATATAATGATAATTATAAACTACTGTATGGGATCATTTCTTGGATCCTGGTCTACCCTGTGGTTGTGTTTCCCTTGTTTAGCCATTTGGCCAGGATACCTCAGGGTATACTGTGATTTAGCATGCTTCGAGTTTTACTTAGAAAAAATGTAAATAAAATTATTTATTATATGATAGGCTCTTCCCGGTTACTTGATTATCCTGAGTTCAGTGTTTCATTTAGATTGAGGGAAGTGTTTCATTTAGAATGAGGGAAACATTTCATATGCCTATAGGCAGTTGCTTCCGTGCCTGAGGGAATTATCTCTTATACCGGAGGGAAATATTCATTATGCTTGTGGGGAGTAACCTAAGGGTTTCGATTCTGATTACCTAATGGTAAGGTTTTTCATGTATGAGGACTCTATTTACTTCATATATTCACTATGGTGATTTTACATGTTATACCTCCCAATTTAAAGAACATGCTTGGTATTGTGTTACCTTGTACTTGTTAGATATCTTGTTCTAGTTTTGATGCGGCATTATTTAGGAAATTGTCGACTGAGGCTGAGACTCAATAAATTTTAATTCAATTTTTTAAAATTGTTAAATACTGATTAAATGGAAATGGATCTAGTAGGAGTAGCTGCTTTTGAGTTCTTCCTAGTTTATTATATTATCATTGCTACACACTGCTGTTGCACAAATTCCATAATAGTTGGGCATGGACCTTTGGTGGATACCTATTGGGATTTATTTCTCACACCCTGTTTGGGTCATGTCTTGGGCCCAAACAGATTATATTTCTATAGGTGTAGATTAGGGAAATATTATTTATATAGGTACTTTATTATTTCAGTGGAGTTGGAGAGCATGAGACCGAGCTTAGGCTTGTGATGCTGTGGAGTTCCTGATGCGCTGTTTTATACTTTTCTATACTTTTCCATTGTACTGTATTGTTTCAGATTGTAGTGTATCCTATTTTGGCTAATTTCATAGACTTAGGGACATATTTCATCCTTATATATGACTATTGGTCTTTTTTTTCTTTTATACTATTATCCACATCCGTTGGGTATTATTTACCGCTTCTGCCTTTGTATGTTTATATCTATTTCCACTATGCTACACTTTGAAAAATGAGGGCATAATTTCCCCACTATCAGTCATAGGACCTCACTGCTAGTCGGAAGCCTCTGGCATTTTGGGAAATTCATTTAAGGTCATGTTACCTACCGGGATCGGGGCACCCGTTTAGTGGCACATGGATCCAGGATGTTACAATGTGGTATCCGAGGGTTTCTTTATTCTTGAATTATTGTTTGGATCCTATAGCCAGGGATATGATAGAAAAGGTATTCGGTAATAAGATTTTCATGGGATTAGCTAACTCGTGTACATGGAAAATCCAATCTACCTCGTTTAATTGTGATTTTTCTAGTTTTTTAATTCTACCGTTGACCTGATTTCCACCATTGGGTGACACACTTGTGGTGTGCTGTTTATATTTTTATACTAGGTTCTATTTTTTTGCAACCCAATGAGATGAGGGTATTAAATCTCATGCATCATTTAGGCACATGTTAGAATCACATGCCATGCATAGTCTCCTTGCCATGTAGGTGCGTTAGTAATTTCATGTTGTTGTGATAGATGTTGTGCTAGTAAAAGAATACTGTTTTGATAGATTGCATGGTAAAATAACATCCATTTGATAGGGTATTGTCATGTAAGGATTCATATAATGAACTCCAACCTTTGGATCATGACGTTTATGTGCCCTCATTGACCGGAATTTGGTGGATCATTGAGTGTTTACCTTGTTTATAACATGTATAATATTCCAAGCTTTGATTCGCGGGGAGTTTGAGCCCTCACAGATCGGAATTTGGAACTTAGGTGTTGGTTTCAGTGTTTTTCTGGGCTTTAGAGTAGTTTATAAGTCTTACTGTCTAGAAAAACCTAGAATACATGCCGTGTAGTTTGACAACACGCCCTGTACTCTTCTGTTCGGGAAGAAATGAAATTTTTTAAGTACACACCGTGTACTGTATGTACACGTCGTGTAGTTTATACCCATGTTAGAGGCCGTGTGGGAAGAAACACGGGGTAATGAAACTTTGAGAGCACATGCCAGGTACTGATTGTACACACCGTGTAGTGTAACATGGGAATCCGACCATGTAACTAACACCACAGATCAGTGTTACCCTACCTTGTACATGGCATGTGCCTGTGGGACACGCTATATAGTATTGACAGATGAGAGACTGCGTGGACTCAGACGTGTGGCCGGGTAGACAGGGTGGTGTACAAGTCGTGTGCAGGTGTAACATGACATGTGGTGTCAGCCGAGTAGTCGGTCGTGTCACTAACAACACAGGCAGTTAAAATCTAAGCCATACATGTCGTGTCTCTCTGGAACATGCCGTGTAGAGTGAGCGGTGTACCCGGTCGTGTAACGGACAACACAGGTCTGTGAAGCTCATCTAGTAAATGTTGTGTAGACCTTATACACGTCGTGTAATCTCATTCAAAAGAGAGCCGTGTGGCTAAGCCGTGTATAAGGACTCGGGTAGGGGAAGAAAATTCAATTACACGCCGTGTTTGTATACAACACGCCCTGTGTTTGTGGTGTTACAAGACCAGTTTTGGTGGGGCATACGCCCATGTGAATGACTAAAGGGAACACGCCATGTAGTTATTATATACACTATATATTCTTGTTTAGTAAGACTTGAATGTTTTCTTTCTCCTATTCCCTTCTTACACTCCTTGTTTTTTGTCCTTGATGATCTTACTCTGAGGCGTGTGTTTGACCTTGTAGAGTCATGCCACCGAGACAACCTCGAGTTGTTCTCCCGGAGAGAAGCAATGAGTATACTCTAGATATTGTAGGCCATGGGCTACCGATGGATCCTCGAGTAGAGCCAGATGCGGCACCAACTGTTATACCAGACGCAGGTGCAAATGAGAAGTTCAGTGAAGGCTTTATGTGGTATATGCAGACCTTCCAGGGAGCACCTCCGGCTACCACATCTATGGTAGAGCTGACTCATATATTCTAGCAGTAACATATGCTTACATTATCAGGGGATGGTAGACCATAGGCTGTATAGTCTTGTATGAGTTCTATGCAGACTATCTTCGATCATCTAGAGACGCCTCCTGGGCGGAGGGTCAAGCTTGCTATATACATGCCGCGTGATTCCACCAAGAGATGGGGGGATGTTACCAACTAGACCGAGCATCACTGAGACATTGTGTTGGAATATTATCAGGCGGTCTTCTATGAAATTTTCTTTCTAGAGATTCTTAGGGAAGATAAAGCTCGAGAGTTCATGAATCTGTAGTAGGGCGCCATGTCAGTGATAAACTATTCTTCCCTCTTCATCGAGCTACAATGTTTTTCACCTGTTCTGGTGGGTGACCAGACGTTTAGGGCTAGACGCTTTAAGAATGGTCTTAGATATGACATCTGAGAATTGGGGAATGTTTTCAGGTTTCTTACAATGCATGCTATTGTGAACCAGACACTGATTACTGAGAAGAACCTATGGGAAGCTAGTGGTGCTGGCCAGGGCTATTCAGCACCAGTTTCTTGTACTATTTCTACCAGTAAGAGGAAGAGACAGATGGATTTAACTCATGGTGGCAGTACTAGGTATAATATTTCTTCATTTTTCCAGGTCATGTGCTACCATTGTGGTAAAGAGGGGAACACGAGATCTCAGTGTCCTCGTGAATAAGTGGAGTGCCGAGCTTGTGGAAAGATGGGTCATCTGCGGTGCTTTTTCAGGGCATTTCCACTGGTGGAAAGTGAGAGGGGTTCTGTGAAAACTCTACGTGAGGAAGCAGGGCCATTAGCTTCTTACCAATTAGGGAATTGGGATACATCAAGATGTTCAGGTCGAGGTCGTGGTCGTGGCCATGGTATCCAGACTCTAGGATCTCAGAGACAACATGGAAGGTCAGCTCAGGGTATCTAGGCTGTTCCGTAGTGCCGAGACACTGGGAAGGCATATGCATTGCAAAAGACCCAAGAAGAGAAAGATCTCAGAACTTCCACTATCAGAGTGACTATTCTAGTTTCTTCTATTTTATCTTCAATACTTTTCAATACAGGTGCTTTACATAGCTTTATATATGTTCCCATTGAGAAGATCCTTGGGCTCTGTGTTTCTTCTTATTCTGATGTTATGATTCTAGAAACTTCGTTGGTGACTAGAACGACTGGTGTGTGTCAGTGCATGGAGTGCCCCCTATAGGTTGGTGGGTGCCACTTTCTATGGGACCTCTATTTCATAGAGATGAAAAGAGATGATATCATTCTCGGGACATAATGGTTGGTACCCATTCGATCCTTTGTGGATTTCTATTGTCACAGGGTGAGTTTTACATCACTAGAGGGTGAAGAGTTTATACACAAGGGAGAATGGGATGTCCAGGCGAGCCAAGCTAGACCTGAGCATCGTGGGCAAGGTGGAGTGACTGACCAGATTGTGACTTTATATCTCGATGACCAGGGAACTTGTCAGAAGGATTTCCCTCTAAATAGTTGATCATTTCAGGGATGTCTTCCGGGAAGACTTTTTAGGTCTTCCTCTTGATCGAGAGGTGGATTTCTCTATTGAGCTTGTGCCAAGAGCAGCACCAGTGTCCATTCCTCCTTATAGTATGACTACACCAGAGTTGCAAGAGGTCAAGAGGCAGTTAGAGGAGTTGTAGGAAAAGGGTTTCATCTGACCTAGTACTTCTCCTTGGGGTTCATCGGTCCTGTTTTCTAAGAAGGTAGATAGTACCGTCAAACTTTGTATGGATTAATGGAAGCTGAACGAGTTAACGGTCAAGAACCAATATCCCTTGCCAAGGATTGATGATCTTTTTGATCAACTCTGAGAAGCATGGGTGTTCTCGAAGAATAAATTGAGATCCAGATATTATCTGTTGCATGTTAGACCAACAAACATACCACTTACATATTTTTAGAGTATATATTGTCTATACGAGTACGTGGTCATGCGCTTTGGACTCACGAATGTGCCAATAGTTTTCACGGTTATGATGAATCAGGTGTTCCACCTTTATCTGGATTCTTTTGTGGTAGTCTTCACGGACGATATCTGGGTGTACTCTCACACTCGACATGACAATGATACCTATCTTGAGATCATTTTGAGAACACTAAGATAGAATCATCTATATGCTAATTTCATAACGTGACACTTTTCGATGGACCATATACGATTCCTGGGTCATATTATCTCAGAGGCAGGGGTTGTAGTAGACCCAAAGAAGGTGAGAGTAGTATTTTCCTTGGATCAGCCTAAGAACGTGTTTGAAATTTGAAGTTTCTTGGGGATGGATGGTTACCACTGGTGCTTTATACAGGACTTCTCCTTCATAGAAGTGCCGTGGATGGGTTTGACTAAGAAGGGTGTGAAGTTCGTTTGGTTAGAAGCTTGTGAGAAAGCCATTATGGATCTAAAGAGATGGTTGACATCACCACTAGTCCTGATACTTCCAGAGAAAGGGAAGATCTATACCGTTTACTATGGTGCATCAGGTATTGGACTGGGAGCAGTGTTGATGTAGGGCAGTCAAGAAGTTACGTATGGGTCTTAGAAGATAAGGCCAGATGATAGAAATTACCCGATGCAAAATCTCGAGTTGGCTGCAGTTGTTCATGCGTTACATTGTTGGAGACATTATCTCTTGGGAGAAAATTTTGTGGTGTTTACAGACCATAAAATTCTCAAGCATATCTTTACCCTGCGTAACTTGAATTTGGGACAACAGATGTGGGTTGAATACCTTTAGTCCTCCAACTTTCATCTTGCCTATACACCTGGTATGGGTAATGCAGTTACTGATGCACTGAGAAGAAGGACTTAGATACAGGCATTGCAGGAGGCCAGTGGTGAGTGGAAGCTAATGGATTTGTTCTCTGAGATGCATATAGTGGTGCATGATAGTCAGGGGAGAGACAATATTTCTTCCATAGTAGTGAATTATACCCTCTTGGATAGAGTGAGGATGAGACAACTATCAGATTTAGAAGACCTAGTCCTATGGGAGTCAGTGGCAAGTGAGGACCTGCCTCCTGGTTGGTTGATAGGCGATGATGAGGGACTGCGTATCCATGGATGACTGTGGGTTCCAGGGGTTATACATGAGGAGTTGATTCAGTAGTTTCATGCTTTGTCTTGGGAAGTGCATCTCGGAGTTCCCAAAATGTACCGTGACTTGAGACGTCAGTATTGGTGGCCAGGTATGAAACGAGAGGTAGCTGGTTTTGATGCGAGATGTTCCACCTATCAGCAGGTGAAGGAAGAGCATCAGAGGCCAGTCGAACTATTACAACGGTTACCCATTCCGGAGAGGAAATTGGATGATGTCGCGATGGACTTCATGACCGGGTTGCCGAGGTAATTTCGAGGCAGTGATGTCATATGGGTTGTTTTGGATAGACATACAAAGGTAGATCACTTCTTGCCAATCAAGGAGACCTTTAGTGTTGAATAGATCAGGAAGTTTTATATCTGATAGGTAGTGCGTATTCATTGGGTCCCTATTTCTATCATTTCAGATAGGAACACCCATTTTACATCTCATTTCTAGAAGAGTTTTTAGAGGGCGCTGGGTACACAGGTGCTTCTGAGCATAACTTACCACCCTATGACCGATGTACAGTCAGAGCGTACAATACATGTGCTAGAGGACATGTTGCGTGCATGCTTCCTAGACATTGGGGGCTCTTGGGAGTGGCACATACTGCTAGTCGAGTTTTCCTACAATAATAGTTTTCTGGAAACTATTGAGATGACACCTTACGAGGCTTTATATGGTAGAACATGCTGATCAACCTTGTGCTGGTTGGAGGTAGGTGAGGTAGCTTTTTTGGGACCATGTCTCAGTCAGGATACATTAGAGAAGGTCCAATTGATTCAGAAGTGGATGGATACCACACAGTCTCATCAGAAATATAATTCTAATCGCCACAGACGACCATTGGAGTTCATGGTCGGGAATCAGGTTTTCCTATGTGTTTCACTGAAGTTCGGACACATGCAGATTAGGAGATAAGGTAAACTTTCACTGAGGTATATGGGGCCATTCGAGATTCTGAAGAGATTCATGCCAGTTGCCTATCGGTTGTAGTTACCACAGAGGTACCGAGCCATGCATTATATCTCTATTGTATCTCAGGTGAGCTGTTATCACTCAGACGCGTCTCACATTTTTCATCATGAGGAGGTTGAGCCTCAGGTCGATGCATCTTTTGAGGAGCATCCGATTCGTATTATTGATAGGAGAATGAAGTTTCTACGAGGCTGGTCAGCTCCTCTCGTATGGGTGCTATGAAAACATGGCCGAGTGTAGGATGAAACCTGGGAGCGGGAGACTGAAGTATCTGCTTAGTGGCCATAGTTGTTATGAGATTTCTCTTCACCACCCTTGGGAGGGAAATTCAGGGATGAATTGCTTTAATGGGGATGTTTGTAAGAACCTGATTCTTATTCTTGAGGTATGTGTTTCTTCTTTTCCATTTTTCCTTAAGTGTTTTTGAGAAAATAAGGAAAATGGGGAGAAACCCAAATTTTGTGGGAACATTCCATGTCCTATTCCACAAGATGTATACTTTGGATGTGTGGAATGAGTACATAGGGCATGTAGGCTGGTCGATGATGAAGGGTGTAAAAACTAACTACACATCAGGTACATGGTATTTACACGCCGTGTAATCAGTCGGTAGGTGAACAGTAAGGTGGTGGGAGTAGCCACCAGAGGAGTGATAGTACATGCTGTGTATTCATAAATACACACCATGTACTCATGTCGACAGATGAACAATGCAACAGTAAAAAGTAACCGCCAGAGGAACAGTTTAAAAAAATGAAAAGTACACACCGTGTACTTGGGAGTACATGCCGTGTAGTTTGTTTTTTTCACTTAAAATGTGTAGTAGCCTCCTCTTTCAATAGAGGAATATTAGAACGCTAGGAGGCCATGGAAGAGATGGTCGAACCTTGGAGGAGGCCCCGACCGCACACCGCGACTCAGTTTCCTTTGCTGACAGTCTCGATTGTACCACATAGGTGTGTTGTTCACTCTTCTTTAACCCTTCTTTCCAACTCTTTCCCGAGGTGAAGTTATTTGGGTTTGTAATCGTTTTGATTTATCCTAGATCTATGTCATTATCTAACGTTTCTGAAGGCACCGTTCACGTATATTGATCAGAGGAGATCAAGGGAGGTGGTGTGATGTTTAATTCCAACTTTCATGTTGTTATTGTGTATCGTTGTGCTACGCACCCATGTTTGGGTGTCGTATGGTTGAGTCCTTGACTAATTATGAGATCAATAATTTTATAGATAATATAATGATAATTATAAACTACTGTCTGGGATCATTCCTTGGATCCAGGGCCGCCCTGTGGGTGGGTTTCCCTTGTTTAGCCGTTTGGCCAGGATACTAGAGGGTATACCGTGATTTAGCATGCTTTGAGATTTCTTGTGAGAAAATGTATATTACTTTATTGCTTATGTGTTTGGCTTGGATTGGTTACTTGATTAGCATGAGGGCAGTGTTTCATTTAGCCTGAGGGTAGTGTTTCATTTAGCATAAGGGAAACATTTCTTATGCCTGTGGGCAGTAGCTTCTGTGCCTGAAGGCATTATCTCGTATGACTGAGGGAAATATTCATTATTCTTGTGGGCAATCAGCTATGGGTTTTGATTCTGATTACACGAGTGTAATTTTTTTCATGTCTAAGGACTTTGTTTACATCATATATTCACTGTAGTGGTTTTACATGTTATACCTACCAAGCTAAAGAAAATTCTTGGTATTGTGTTACCTTGTACTTGTCAGATAGCTTGTTGTGTTATGGATGCAAGAATATTTAGGAGATTTTCGTCTGAGGCTGAGACTCGAGAACGTATAATTCAATTATTTGAAATTGTTAAATAATGATTAAATGGAAATAGAACTGGTAGGAGTATAAGATTCTGAGTACTTCCTAGTTTATTGCACTGTCATTACTGCACACTACTGTTGAACAAATTCCCTGACAGTTGGGAACATGCATTTGGTGGTTGCCTACTAGGATTTATTTCTCACACCCTTTTTGGGTCATGTATTGGGTCCAAAATGATGATATTTCTACATGTGTAGATAAGGGAAAGAGTCCCTATACAGGTACTTGATTGTTGCAGAGGAGTAGGAGAGCATATGATTGAGCTTAGGCTTGCGATACTGCAGAGTTCCTGCTGTGCTGATTTATTTTTCTTTACAATAGTTGTCCCTTGTACTGTATTGTTTTAGATTGCAGTGTATCCTATTTTGGCTATTTACTTAGACTAATAAATATATTGTGTCATTATATAAAACTGTTTTTGTTTTCTTTTACTTCTTTACTGTTATCCATTTCAGTTTGGTATTTTTTACTACTTCAGCCTTTGTATATTTATATCTATTTTCGCTATGCTACACATTGAAAAATGAGGGAAATTATTCCTCACTATCAGACCTAGGCCCTCACTGCAAGTTGGAAGGATCGGGAGTTTGGGGAAATGCTATTGAGGTCATGTGACCAACCAGGTTTGGGGAACCCGTTTTGTGGTACCTGGATCCAGGATGTTACAATATATTTTGGATTGAAAGATGAGTCTATGGTAGGAATTAGTTGAAAGATGAAACAATGCTTTTCATGTATATTTTTTTCTATTATTCTATGAAAAAATTAATTCATAAAATTTAGGAAAGGGATCTTACGACAAAAAAAGTGTTATCCTAATACCTTATGTTTTTTTGAATTGATGATATTTTAAATCATCATAGATTGATGTTTTTGAATCCCTCAATTTTACACTTGTTTTTTATTGATGACCTCAATAAATCCCTATAAATATCTATGATTTTACCCCCATTATGTGTCTATAATTTCCACTAATGTTCTTCTATTTGAAACCCTAATTTGGTGGTGACTTTTTCATTTCCATTTCCCTCTTATTAAGACTAAATATGATTATCCTTATTTCCTATATGGGTTTTCCACAAAAGTATTTTTCTATTTTTAACCTTTTATTTTCCAAGAAAAATTTAAAATTTCATGGAAACAATTTATTGAAGGAGGGGAGAATGTAACACACCAAGATTTCATAGTTTGTTATCTATTCAATGTAATGAAATAAATTGTGCTACACACAACACTAAGGTCGAGTGCACCACGAATTACCAAACTTGCAGTTCAAAAAGCAGTTATGATAGTAATAACTGAATTTTGAATTTTTTTATACTTCATATAATTTTAGATTCCATATTATGTGTTTCTTAGAAATAATATAAGAACAAATAAATTTTTTTTCTTATAAAAGTATTCTTATTCAAAATATGCAATTTTACAGCCTTTTAATAGAGAATCCTCATTAAATTTTTTTGACACTTTCATATATTCAATTTAATGAAATCAAATTCTTCTTTAGAATCGGGATATAAAAATTTTTTTTGGATAAATTTTTGGTACTTTTTTGGTAACTTTCATATTTTGGTGAATAAGGGAAAATACTATATTTTAATTGAAAACCATTTTTGTAATCTAAATAATTTATAGTGATAAATTATGAATTTTAATGGTTTTGAAGTATAATTAGATTATATTATTATCAATTAATATAATTTAGGTCATTATAAGTAATTGTATATTTAAATTTGACATAAACACATGTCAATTTTTTTATAGTTTTTACTTTTTAAAAAACCCACTTTTTGTTTTTGACAATAAGAATTAATTTTAAATTAATTAATGAAAATTTTATGTTTTAAATTTGGTAAGATATAAATAATTTTTGAATTCCAAATATCAAAATTATCTTAGGAATAATTTTATGTATTTTTCTGAAAACATTCAATTTTTGAGGAACAGTGAAAAACATTGCGTTATTGTTTAATACCAATTTTTTAATTTAAATAATTATTTATTTTAAATAAAGTTATTTTAAATAAAATTTGATATAAAATACCTTTATAAGTTCAATTTATTTATTAGAGACATTTTATAATAAAATTAGATGTATAGAATTTTATTGATCCTTTTAACATATTTGACCCATCCTCTTGACACATTTACAAATTTGCAGATAATGTAATTTTTCCACTTCTGTGAATTGAATTTAAAAAATATGAGAGACATGGTTGAAATCAATAATTAAAATGTGGTTCAATAATATGAACATAATTTTTGATGAATAATATCTTTTTACTTTTATTTACCACTGTTAAAAGTAAATAGAGTAATTAAAGATAAAAAAATTATATTATAATTACCCTAACACATGTCCTAATAATATTGGATAACTGATTTTATTCCAAAAACAACCTCAAGAATAAAATATGATACTTTTGGTCCACTTGGATTCGATTAGGACTTTTATTATTATTTTATTTAAAGAAGAGATAAAAGTGAAAAACTCAATGTTTAATAACTAAAACATTTTTAATATAGGGTTATATAGAAGATAAATTTGACTATAAATATTCATTAGAATTATAAAAATATTTCTTACATCATGATATTTCATTTATAATTTTTATACATTAAATAATTGTATTTATTTATGACACTATAATGATGTAGTACTTACGTTATTAATGAAATATTAAAATAATTGATGTTGTAAATATCAAAATAAATTTAAATTGAGACTTTTAATGAATTAAAATAATATTTTAGGTTAATATTATATGTTAGGGTTGATTCAATTATATTTTTAATTAACAATTTTATTATTACTTTCACAAAAACCAAATACTAAATAGTTTCAAAATTGACATAAATGAGTTTCTAAAAAAAATACAATTTTATTAAATGATAAAATACTCCTAAAAATATAAGCATCATCCAAAGAATTTAGATAAGATTATATATGTCAATAATAAACCACTTGGGGTTCCCTTGTATTTTTATTTTACGTTTATTAACTAGTTACTATAATAATACAAGAAGACATGGTAAAAGTTAAACTATTTAACCAAGAGTTAACTATAAAAGATATGGTTAATATGGTGACCTAAAAATATCTAAAACCTATTGGTTGAGAATTTTTAGACACATAACCACCTTATCATCTATTTAAATCCATTTTTATCCATTAGAAACCGAAAATTATTTTTTAATAAATTAATATTTCATGCTTTTCCTAAAGTGCCCCTCACCCCACTTATAAAAGGGTACTTCCACTTCTCTCAAAATCACACCTTCACAGCCATTTGTCTCGGCCATACCCTTCTTAAATCTCATAAAAAATTAACTAAATTCAATATAGTTGCCTTAACTTGAGTATAAATCCAACCTATGGAGACCTTTTTTTGAAATTAAAAGGAAACACTCAAAGAAGAGGTAATTATTTTATTACCTCTTTCAAAGTTATTTTCTTCTTCCACATTCTATTTATTTGTTATTTCCATAACAAAATAATAAATCTAGTTCCTTATACTTATTATTATGATTTTATAAATATCTTACCACTATAATCATTACCATAACTATCCTATGAATGATAATTTCACCATGTATGCATACGTACGGCTTACCGACTACACGCTGTGGTGTAATTTGTTATTCAACACCATGTTATTTGGATGGATATAATAATGAGTTATATGTATATAAATAATGAAAATAACATGATTATTTCTCTGTAAAATTAATATACAATACAATTCCACACATTTTAATCATTAAGGAAATGATTTCGTCACTCGTGTGTACATACGGCTTAACGTCTCCATGACGTGATGAGATTCATTTCTAGGTTCACCATTCAATGATGATTATAAAAATATATATTATTATTAATACGTATGTAATATATGACATAATAATGATACTGGAAATATATATATATACATATATGTGGGTTTTAGATATATCTCAATAACTTACTTCTATTCAATACAATACGAAAACAGAAACAACGTCCATGCGTATGTACGGACTACCGTCTCCATGAATGGTGTTTCCATTTCATATATATATATATATATATATAAACTGTAAAAAATTATGTTCTGAATATATATGATATATAAATCATGTTTTAAATTTTATAAGAATGTCAATAATGGTCTAAATGATAGGATCAAGAATAAAAAGTTAAAACATGTATGATAAAGCAAGCGATTATTACCTGAAATGTAAATTTAACATAGAAATAATTGTTAAATGGGTAGTATAAAGTCATAAATGAATCATGTATGATATAATAAATATTAATTTGGTTCTGGTATAATTTAATAACATACTATGGTCATTATATAAGAGGTTAAACGTACCCTCAACCAAAGGAAAGTGCATGGTAAGAGTTAATTACTCAATCTCATTATTATCTGAGATTGTTTATGTGGATGTATTTTCTGGGACATATTAATTATCCATTTCCATGTTTCAAAAAATAAATTTCAAATTGATTCTTTTAAGGTACTCTTTAACTTAAAAAACATTTTAAATGTTTTAAATATTTATTCTCCTAAATCTTTTTCATTAATGTCCATGTTTTCAAAATGGTTTTATGGATTTAATTATATGGACAAGATTTTTTTAAAATGATAATTACATTCAAATTTTTAAAAGTGGTATGGGAAACATTGATTCAAAATTATATTTTAAATGAATTCCTTTATAAATGTGTGAATTTTAAATGATTTTTAAAAAATGGATATTTTTTTCAAAAGGATTTACTGATCATTTTCAACTATGTCAACATCCATTACTGGATATTATTCTTAATTAATGTGGATTTATTATAATATAATGTTACATATAGTATTGAATGAGTTATGATATGTTTGACAATGGATGTACTATTTTTTACCCTTCATGGTTTATGGTTGAAGTATAAACATTTCATATGCAAGTTTTAATACAAATGTTTATGTTATGTTTCAACATTTTCATATGAGGAATGTAGTGGACTTAGTAAGTGATGGGCGGAGACTGATATAGCTCCTCGATGCATCGGTAGGTCTCATGAGACAAACTAGTGTCTTGGAGAAAGGCCTTGAAAAAAAATTTAATTGTAGTCATGGCACGAGGCCTAGACTATGTGGTAATGATGTCCGATGTTAGGCATTCCCTCATTAATAAATTTATTATTACATGTGATTATTCAACAAGTAGAATATCTATGTGCATGATTGTATCGTAATGTTTGATTTATTTTTTCTATATGATGTTCATGTTTATTTTAAAAATGCTATTGTTTTTGTTACACATCTTTCATTAAAAGTTTATAGCTTTCTCTAGATTATTTTCCATTTCTAATCATCTGAACTCACCCCATTCTTATGTTTTATTTTCCCAAGATCCAAAGAAATGTTTTATTATTAATATAAAGGTTCAAGCTAAGGGAAAACTTATTTATCAAAGTATTATTTATGCTGTATTGTATGTTAGAAAAGGTAATGTGACGTTCATGTATGTAATCTATTTTTCTAGACTGCAAAACTGATCGATCCTTTGAGACTTGATTCCTTATAATTCTGCCAATGTATTAAAATAATGCACCGACTGTGGGTAACTAAATTTAGGGTGTTATATTTGGTATCATAGGAAGTTTATTATAAACTTTGGAAACTAGATTTAGAAAAACTCTGATTAGAGAACATTAACTTAAGATAGAATTAGTATAGAATAACATCCTAGAATTTTGGTAATGTAGTGATTTTGTGAATTTTCCATGCAATTCATCCTTTTCTGGATACAAGCAGCTAGAGGTGGCTCTAGTACAGTTGTACCTAGGAGTGAAAACTATAACAAGGAGTTTCAGGCTGGACCCGGGGTATCCTGGTACATGACAATGGGCCTTTCTACACTCTTGTTTACGACACTCCTAAGGGATATGCATAGGACAATTTCTATTTTCCTCACAATCAATTATGAAGTATTTAAGAGTAAATACATTCTCAAAGACAACATTTTTTAGGATTATATATTTTATGCATATTCATTTCAATTTACGTTATGCATTTTACATGTTTGTAATTATTCATTGCGATTCATAAACTAACCATGTGTATACCTTTGTTTTGAAATGGTGTCCAGTAGATGTAATTTGAACTCTAGAAATACGCATTATCTAAATAGTAAGAAGGATAATACCTTTCATGGTATTAAAATAATATTTATAAAGAAAATAGTCTCCCATATATTCTCATCTTATGAACAAATAATATCATGTGTTAATAAAATGTGTATTGAATTCTCTGAGTCCTATGGCTTTGAAGGGATGCCATAGAGGAAAAGGATTATAGAGAGAAAATGGATAAAGGGAAGAAGGGAAAGAAGGATTTACCACATGAGATTACTATGGAAAGAATCACCTTGGTAAATTCTTGAAGGGAATGAGAGGTTTTTATAAGTGTAGATAAAAAAAGGACACCTAGTTCATGGTTTCAAGGGTAAGAAAAACGTTTCAAATTAACAATGTTCCATCTTTAAAGAGTTGGGACACTACATGAATCAATATCCCAATAATCAGAGTATACTCCAAATGATGCTATTGGATAATAATTAAGTTATGATACTAGCATTGATGAAGACAAATGATTAGTGTTCTTAAGTTGTTAATAAATATCTGTGTCATTTGAGTAAAAGTTATAAGAATTATAAAGTATATAAGGCTTATAATGCAACATGTTTTCTTTAAAGATTTGAGATTTTATGGTACCAAGTAAAGTGACACAGCTTCAAGTTAAACATTTTTGAAAATATAAAGTTGGGGGAAATATAACCCTTAAAAAGTTTCTGAAACCGAGATAATGATTTTGTAATAAGATATAATTGAGTTGGATAATGTATATTGGATATTATTGACTACCTTGAAACTAATTAATTGTTTGTTTATTCCATCATTTTAGGAGTTTAATTTTTTTTGGATTTAAAGAGTATATTCTGTATTCTATAAGGAATAAGGGAGAATGAATGTATTCAATATGGGTTTATGGTAATTCATGGTGTTACCTTATTTTAAGAGAATATATTATGAAGGAATACACATTTTATTATGTGTAAAAAGAGATCTTTATTATGTTTAACTTCTATATAAATATTGGACTGTGAGTTTGGAAAAGGTATTTTGGACATGTATAAATGATGGAATAAATTATGTTGGACATTGGGTACTATTGTTTAAGGTTAAAACATTTCTTATGATTATTTTTGTATTGTTATAAAATGGAAAACCTGGAGGTCAGGAAATAACCTGTAACATCCAGCAAGGCCGCAAGACTTGAACCCGTAACCGAAGGGAAACAAGGGTGCATCACCTACCACTGACATACATGATGTACTAGTTTGTATAATATAGTTTTTTTAAAATATTCTGAAAAATGAATTATAAATTGAATATCTTTAGAACCCTGTATGATTAGGATAAATAAAAAAATTTTAAATTCAATTATCTATTGGTGTGAAAGATGAGTTTGTGGTAGAAATTAGTTGAAGGATGAAATAATAGTTGTCAAGTATATATTTTTTCTCTTATTCAAGGAATAAAGTAATTCTTAAACTTTATAGAAGGGATCTTAAAACCAAAATTGTTTTATCGTAATTCCTTATGTTTTGTTGAACAAATGATATTTTAAATCACAATAGATTGATGGCTCTGAAGCCCTCAATTTTACACTTGTTAGGATTGATGACCTTAATCAATATCAATAAATATTTAAGTATTCCTCCAATTATGTGTCTATAATTCCACCAATGTTCTCCTATTCGAAACCCTAATTCGGTGGTGACTTTTTCATTTCCCTTTCCCTCTTATTAAAACTAAATATTATTAACCCTATTTCTGATTTGGGTTTCCAAAAATGTATTTTTCTATTGTTAACTTTTATTTTCGAAGAAAACATTCAAATTTTGAGAAAACAATTTATTGAAGGAGGGGATAATGTAACACCCCATGATTTCATAGTAAGTTATCTCTTCAAAGTAATAAAATAACTTGTGCTACACACGATACTGAGTTCAAGCGCACCATGACTTAAAAAACTAGCCTTTCAAAAAGCGATTATGAATAGTATTAACAAAATTTAGAATTTTATATACTGTTTATAATTTTATAATTCATATTATGTGATTCTTAGACCTAATATAAGAACAAATTCATTTTTTCAGATAAAAGAAATATTTTTTAAAAAATATAATTTTATGGCCTTTTAATGAAGAACCCTTTTTAAAACTAATATTTGAAACTTTTATATATTCAATTTAATGAAATTAAATTCCTATCAATAATATAGACATAAAAATTTAGTTTGAATAAATTTTTGGTACTTTTTTGATAACTTTCATATTTTGATAAATAGTGGAAAATACGCCATCCATCCAATGGCCCAAAGGCCTTCATTTTTTATTGATTTTGATAATCCACCATTCAAGGGGTGAGGTGGAATCCTTAAAAGGCCCGTAGGCTTAAGTATTACATGGAACATAGGCCTTAGAGGACTTCATTTCCCGTAGGCTTCAAACATTACATACAACCCAAACTATCTACTTGGAACTACTCATGCACAGTATCTTCATCGTGAAACCAACTCTACACCTTCACATGGATACTTGGATAGGCTATCCAATGAATGAACATGATTATCCCAATGGAGGTGCTATAACAATTCATTATTTCAATCTGTGTAGCTTCTACTGTGCTGAAATCTCCTTACTCATCCTCTATATAGCTTGTTCTTAGTAGGTTGTCAGGTTTGCATCTGCACTTAAGGTGGCCCAAAGGCCTTGAGGTGGCATGATGGCCATACTATCCCGAAGTCTTGGGTGGCCCGAAGGCCTTAAAGAACTCATGGACTTAATTGGTGGCCCGAAGGCCCAAACAGGGGAAAATTCCCAGCTGCTACAGTGCCAAACAGTGCCTCCTACAGTTCTTGCTACAGTACTGACTACAATATTGCACAATTCCCACAATAGTACTTCTACAGTACCTGCTACAGTGCTACTACAGTGCTACTACAATACCTTGGAAAATTATTCCTCCACCTGGATTTGATCCTGGGTCTCCTAGATGTACTTAAGAGTCCTCACCAACCGGGAAGAGGCTCATGTGCAATAGTGGGAAATAATAAATTTTAATTGAAAACAACTTTTTTAATCAAAATAATTTATAGTGTTAAATTATGCATTTTATTGGTTTGTAAGTATAATTATATTAAATTTTTACCATTTAATACAATATTGGTCGTTATAACTAATTTCACATTTAAATTTGACACAAACACATGTCAATCTTTTGATAGTTTTTACTTTCCAAAAAACTTGTGTTTCGGTTTTGACAAATGAGAAATAATATTAAATTGATTAATGAAACATATAATTTTTTAATTTGGTAAAATATAATTCATTTTTGAATTTGTAATATCAAAATTATCTTAGGAATAAGTTTTGGTATTTTTATAAAAACATTCAATTTCTGATGAATAGTGAAAAACATTGTGTTATTGTTTAAAATAGACTTTTTATTTAAATTTATATTAATTGAAAAAATATATATAATACCTATATAACTTCAATGTAAATAATTAGAGTCATTTTATAATAAAATTAGATTTATAAAATTTTATTGAACTTTTTAACGTCTTTTACCCACCTTCTAGGAACATTTGTAAATTTGCAGAAAAAATAATTTTACCGCTTCTATGAATTTAATTTTAAAAATATTATAGTCATGGTTGAAATTAGTAAGTAAAATTTTGTTCAATAAGATGAAAATATTTTTTGGGGAATAGTATCTTTTGAGTTTTATTTACCACAGTTAAAAGTAAATAGTGTAATTAAAGGTAAAAATGATATTATAATTATCCTAACACATGTCCTAAATCTATTGGATACATTCATTTCCACAAGAAACAACATTAGGAATAATTTATGATCCTTTTGTTCTACTTGGATTAGATTAGGACATTTTTTAATATTTTATTTAAAGAAGGGATAAAAGTGTAAAATTCCATGTTTAATAACTAACCAATTTTTAATATTAAGTTATAAATAAGATAAATTCGACTATAAATTTCCATTAAAAAGATAAAAGGATTTCCTAAATCATGGTAGTTTTTATATAATTTTTAGACATTATATAATAATATTTATTTATGAAACAATGATTATGTAATAATTACATTATTAATGAAAGATTAAAATTATTGATGTTATAAATATCAAAATAAATGTGAATTGATACTTTTGATGATTTCCACGAATTTTATATGTTAACATGACATTTTAGGGTTGATTAAATTATTTTTTTTGAAGTAATAATGTTGTTATGACTTTCGAAAAAAATAAATACTAAATAGTGTCAAAATTGACCTAAATGAGTTTTTAAAACAAATACTTTTTTATTAAATGAAAAAATAATCCAAAAAATATATGGTTCGGCCAAAGGACTTAGATAAGATTATATATGTCAAAAATGAACAAATTTTTGTTATCTTGGGTTTTTATAGTATGTTTATTAACCATTTTTTATAATAATACAAGAAGACATGGTAAAAGTTGAACTATTTAACTAAGAGTTAAATCTAAAAGACAATGTTAATATGGTGACCTGAACATGTCTGAAACCTATTTTTTGAGATGTTTTCGACCCATAATTACCATATACTCTAATTAAATCCATCTGGATCCATTAAAAACCGAAAATGATTTTATAATAAAATAATATTTCATGATTTTCTTAAAGTTCCCCTCACCTCTCTTATAAAAGGTTACATCCCCTACTCTCAAAATCACACATCCAAAGCCATTTGGCTCGGCCAAACCCATAACAAATCCCATTAAAACGTCCCTTAATTCAACCTAAAAGCCTTATCTTAAGAATAAAGCCACCCTAAGGATCCATTTTCTTCAAATACAAAGGAAACTCCCAAAGAAGAGGTAACTACTTTATCACCTCTTTCAATGTTTTTTCATCTTCCACTTTATCATTCTTTGTTTTTTACTTACCAAAATAATAAATCCAATACCTTATATATATTTCGATTTTATTAGAAATATTTTACAACCACATTCATTATTTATCCATCATATGAATGATAATGTCACTATGCGTGCATACGTACGACTTACCGTCTTTACTCCATGGTTTAATTTGATACTCAACACTATGTTTTTTGGATGGATATAATGATGAGTAATATATATATAAATAATGAAAATAACATGATAATTGCTCTGTAAAAGTCTTATACCATCCAATTACACACCTTTTAATCTATAAGGAAATGATATCATCGCTCGTTTGTACGTATGACTTACCGACTCCACGACGCGATGCGATTCATTTCTAGGTTCACCATTCAACGATGACTATAAAAATATATATTATTAATAAGTATGTAATGTATGAAATAATAATTATACTGGAAATATATATATATATATATATATTCATATATCTCAATCACTTACTTCTATTCAATACGATAAGAAAACAGAATCAATGTCCATGTGTAGGTGCAGAATACCGTCTCCATGAATGGTTTTTCAATTTCATATATATATATATATATATATATATATATATCTATTTTATAAATTTATATTCTGAATATATATGATATATAAATCACGCTTTAAATTCTGGAATTATGTAAATAATTATATAAATGATATGATCAAGAATAACAAGTTAATACATGTACGATATTGAAAGCAATTATTACCTGAAATGTTAATTTAACATGAAAATAATTATTAAATGGTTAGTATAAAGTAATAAATGAATCATGTATGATATAATAAATATAAATATGATTCTGGAATAATTTAATAAAATACTATGGTCATTATATAGGATGTTAAACATACCCTTGACCAAAGAAAAGTGCAAGGTAAGTGTTAATTCTTCAATATCATAATTATCCGAGATGGTTTATGTGTAAGTATTTTTGGGAACATATTTATTATCTATGTCCATATTTAATAAAATACATTTGAAAATGATTATTTTAAGGTACTCTTTAACTAAAACATCATTTTAAATGTTTAAAAATAATTTCTTCTAAATCTTTCTCATTAATGTCCATATTTTCAAAATGGTTTTAATGATTTATTTATATGGACATAATTGTTATAAAATGCTAATTCCATTCAAAATTTTGAAAATAGTATGGAAAAATTTACAAAAAAAATATTTTTAAATTAATTTACAAATTAAAGACTTTTAAATTATTTCACAAAAGGGATATTTCTCTCAAAAAATTTTACGAATTATTTTCAACTATGTCAACATCCTTTACAGGATATTGTTATTAATTATGATTGATTTATTATAATACAATCTTCCATATTGTATTAAATGCTTTATGATAATTTTGAATGTGGATGAACTATTTTTATACCCTTCATGGTTTATGGTTGAAGTATGGACATTTTGTATGCCAGCTTTAATACCAATATTTATGTTATGGTTCAATATTTTCATATAAGGAATGTAGTGGACTTAGTAAGTGATGGGTGGAGCCCGCTATAGCTCCTCAATGCATCGGTAAGTATCATGAGAAAAACTAGTTTCATGGAACAAGGATTTGAAAAAAAATTATTTGTAGACTTTTCATGGGTCCTTGACTATTTGGTAATGATGTATGGCATTAGGAATTCCCTCATTATGAAATTAATTATTACATGTGATTAATTGACTAGTAAAATATTCATGTGCATGTTTATATGGTAATGTTTGGTTTATTTTTTCCATATTATGTTCTAGTTTATGTTTAAAATCCTGTTGTTTTATTACACATCTTTCCTTAAATGTTTGTAGCTTCCGCTAGATTATTTTCCCTTACTGAGCATCTGAGATAACCCCTTTATTATGTTTTATTTTCTCAGGATCCCAAGAAGTGTTTTATGATTGATATGTAGGGTTAAGATTAAGGAACAATGAAAATCTCAATGGATTATTTATGCTATATTGTATGTTAGAAAGTGTAATGTGACGTTCATGTATGTAATATAATTTCCAAGACTGCTAAATGGATTGGTCCTTCGAGACATAATTCATTGTTATCATGATAATTTATTATAATAATGCACTGACTCTAGGTAAATAGAGTCGGGGTGTAACATTTGGTATTAGAGGTTGCTTAGTAAAAACCATGGAAACTAGATTTAGAAAATCACTTATTATAGAACATTACACTAAGAAAGGATTAATATAGAATAACTTCCTATAATTTTGGTAATATAGATATTTTGTGTATTTTCCAAGAAATAAATCCATGTCTGGATATGAGCAGGTAGAGGCGGCTCTGGCACATATGTACCTAGGAGTGAAAAAATTGACAAGGAGTTTTGATCATGACCCAGGGTATCTTGAAACACTACAATGGGTCTTTCTACACTCTTGGTTACGACACTCCTGGGGGATATTCTTAGGATAAATGAAATTTTCTTTACAAGCCATTATAAAGGATTTAAGAGTAAATACATCCTCGAAGAATATTTTTATTATTATTGTTGATTCTATGAATTATATTTTCAATTTTTGTTAGGTATTTTAGTAGTTTGTAATTATGCATTCCGATTCATAAACTAACATAGTGTATGCCATTGTTTAGAAATGGCGCTTAATAGAAGGAATGAGAACTTCAGAAATACACATGATCCAAAGAGTGATATCGATCATATATTTTATAGTTTTAAACCATCATTTAGAAGGGAAATAGTCTCCCACGTATTCTCATAATAAGGAGAAATAAAATCATGTGTTAATAAGATAAGTAAAGAAAATTTGAGTCTTATGGATTTGGAGGGATGCTAAATAAGAAAAGTATATTAGAGATAATAACGTATAAAGGGAAGAAGGGAAAGAAGGATTTTACCATAGTGATAAATGTGGAAAGAATTACCTTAGTAAATGATTGAAGGCAATGAGAGTTTGTTATAATTGTTGAGAAGAAAAGGACACCAAGTTTGTGATGGAAATGGTAAGAAAAAGGTTTCAAATGTACAATGTTCCATCTGCAAAGAGTTGGGGTACTACATGAATCCTTTTACCAATCATCAGAGTATACCCCAAATGATGAAATTGGATAATAATCATGTTATTATACAACCACAGATAAAGAACAATGATTAGTGTTTTAAGTTTTTATTAAAGAGCTGTGTCATTTGACTACTAGTTATAAGAATTATAAAGTATATAAGGATTGTACTACAGAACGCTTTCATTAAAGATTTGAGATTTTATGGAACTAAGTAAAGTGACATGATTTTAATTTAATCATTTTGGAAAATATATAGTAGGAGGAAATATAACCATCAATATGTTTTTTAAACTGAGATAATTATTTCATAATATGATATAATTGAGTTGGATCAAGTATATTAGATTTTATTTACAACCTTAAAACAAATTAATTGTTTTTTTATTCCATAATTGTTTGATTTTAGATCATTTTTGGATTTAAGGTTTATATCTGGTATTATATAAGGAATAAGGGAGCATGAAAATATTCAATAAGGTTTTATGGCAATTCAGGGAGTTACCATGACTTTATAGAATACATGATGAAGGTATCCACATGTTATTACGTGGAAAAAAGATCTTCACATTGTTTACCCCCTTATAAATTTTGGACTGTGAGTATGGAAAAAGTATTTTGGATAAGTCTAAAAGATGTAATTAATGAAGTTAGACATTGAATACTATTATTTATGGTTAAAACATTTCTTGAGATTATTTTTGGATTGTTATAAAAATGACCACCTGGAGGTCGGGCGACAACACAACGCATCTAGCACGGTCGCGAAACATGAACCCGCAACCAAAGGGTGACAAGGGTGTATCCCCTACCATGGGCCTATGTGATATACTAGTTTTTATAATGTAGTTTTTTTTAAACATTCCGACAAATGAATTATAAATTCATTATTTTTGAAACCCCATATGATTAGGATAAATAAAATATTTGGGTATTCTATTATATTTTGGAGTAAAAGATGAGTTTGTTCTAAGAATTAGTTGAATGATGAAACTATACTTATCAAGTATATTTATTTTCTCTAATTATATGAATAAAGTAATTTTTAAACTTTTTGGAAGGGATCTTAATACAAAAAATGTTTTATCCTAATACCTTAGGTTTTGTGGAAATGATGATATTTTAAATCATCATAGATTGATGGCTTTGAAGCCCTGAATTTTACATTTTTTTGTGATGGATGACCTCAATCACTCTATATAAATATTTAAATTTTCCTCAAATTATGTGTCTATAATTTCTAAAAATATTATCCTATTCAAAACCATAATTTTGTGGTGACTTTTTCATTTCTGTTTTCCCCTTATTAAGACTAAATATTATTAACCCTATTTCTGATGTGGGTTTTCCACAAAGGTATTTTTCTACTTGTAACCATTTATTTTCGAAAAAAACATTATCATTGAGATGATGAAATTTATTGAACGAGGGGAGAATGTAACACCCCATGATTTCATAGCATGTTATCTCTTCAAAGTAATAAAATACCTTGCGCTACACGCAACACCGAGTTCTAGCGCTCCACGACTTATCAAACTAGCTATTAATATAACAGTTATAAATAGTATTAAATGAATTTTAAATTTTATATACACCATATAAATTTAGAATCCATATTATGTGTTTCTTAAACATAATAAAAGAACGATTTCATTTTTTAGAAAAAGATGTACTTTTCAAAAAATGCAATTTTACCGACTTGTAATGGGGAACTCTTTTTAAAACCAATATTTGACACTTTAATATATTCAATTTAGTGAAATTAAATTATTTTTAGAGTCATGGCATAAAAATTTAGTTCGGATAAATTTTTGGTACTTTTCTTATAACTTTCATATGTTGATGAATAGTGGAAAATAATAAATTTTTAATCGTAAGAAACTTTTTTAATAAAAATAATTTATAATCTTGAATTATGAATTTTAATGATTCAGAATTATAATTAGATTATATTTTTATCATTTAATACAATTTATGTCATTTTAAGTATTTTCACATTTATATTTGACATGAACACTTGTAATTCTTTGGATAGAATTTACTTTTTTAAAAACCCGCTATTTGGTTTTGAATATTGGGATTAATTTTAAATTAATTAATTGCACTTATAGATTTTTAATTTGTTAATATATAATTCAATTTTGAATTTTTAATATCAAAATTTTCTTAAGAAGAAATTTTATTATTTTTTTGAAAACATTCAACTTTTGATGAATAGTGAAAATACTGTGTTATTGTTTAAAACCGACTTTTTATTTAAATAATTATTTATTTTATGTAAGAATATTTTAATTAAAAATAGATATATAATACTAATATAAGTTCAATTTATATCATTGAATAAATTTCATAATAAAATTATATGTATAAAAGTTTATTTAACTTTTTAGCGTCTTTTACCCAACTTCGAGGCACATTATCAAATTTACTGAAAACATAATTTTATCTCTTCTATGAATTGAATTTAAAAAATCTGAGAGACAGGTTGACATGAGTAAGTAAAATGTGGTTCAATAAGATGAAAGTAATTTTTGGTGAATGTAACATTAGACTTTTATTTACCAAGGTTAAATGTAAATAGGGTAATTAAAGGAATAAATGATATTATAATTACCATAAAACATGTAATAATTTTATTGTATTAGTGTATTTAGACCAAAAACAATGTTAGGAATAAAATATTATCCTTCTGATCCACTTGGATTAGATTACAACATTAATTGTTATTTTAATTGAAGAAGTGATAAAAGTGTTTAATTCAATGTTTAATAACTTATCCATTTTTAATATAGTGTTATACATAAGATAAATTCATCTATAAATATTCATTATAAAGATATAAATATTTCCTACATCATGGTAATTTATTTATAATTTTTAGACATAAAATATTTAAATTTATTTATTATATAATGATGTTGTAGCAATTACTTTATTAATGAAAGATTAAAATAATTAATGTTATAAATATAAAAATAAATGTATATTGAGACTTTTGTGGAATTACATGAATTTTATAAGTTAATTTGATATGTTAGGGTTGGTTCAATTGATTTTTTTCGATTTAATAATGTTGTTATGACTTTCACAAAAATCAAATTCTAAATAGTGACAAAATTGACATAAATGTGTTTTTGTAACTAATACTATTTTATTAAATGAAAAAATACTTTTAAAAATCTAAGGTTCTTCAAAAGGACATAGGTAAGATTAGATATAAAAATAGAGAACCACTTTGGGTTCTCTTGTATTTTAATACTATGTTTATTAACCATTTATTAAAATAATACAAGAAGACATGGTAAAAGTGAAACTATTTATCCAAGAGTTAAATATAAAAGATAGTCAATATGGTTACCTAAATTAGTCTAAAACCTATATTTTGAGAGGGTTTCAACACCTAACCACCTTATCCTATAATTAAATCCATTTTGAGCCATTATAAAAACAAAATAATTTTATAATAATATAATATTTCCAGCATTTCCTAGAGTTCCCCTCACCTCTCTTATAAAAGGGTACTTACCCTTCTCTCAAAATCACACCTCCAATTCCATTTTTCTCGGACAAACCCTGCCCAAATATCCTCTAAAATTCCATAAATTAATCCTAAATTCATTCCTTTGATCATAAATCCATCCTAAGGATCCCTTTTGTTCAAATCAAAAGGAAACACCCAATGAAGAGGTAATTATTTTATCACCTCTTTCAAAGTTCTTTTCTTCTTCCACTTTATCTTTCTTTGTTATTTCCATTACAAAATAATAAATCTAGTACCTTCTACATGTTCTGATGTTATAATAAATATGGTAAAGCCATATTCATTATTCTATCCATCCTGTGGATGATAATTTCACCATGTCTGTGTATGTACAACTTACCGTCTCCACACCGTGGTGTAATTTATTATTCAACAATATGTTATTTGGATGGATATAATGATGGGTAATATGTATATATATAATGAATATAACATGATAATTTCTCTATAAAATTAATATAACATACAATTCCACACTTTTTAATCATTAAATAAATGATATCTTCACTCGTTTATACGTACGACTTACCGTCTCCACGACACGATGAGATTTATTTCTAGGTTCACTATTCCAAGATGATTATAAAAACAAATATTATTAATAAGTATATAATATACGAAATAATAATTATACTGGAAATTTATATATATATATTTACATATATCTCAATCACTTACTTCCATTCAATACGATAAGAAAACAGAAACAACATCCATGCGTAAGTACCTACTACAGTCTCCATGAATTGTGTTTCCATTCCATATATATATCTACTGTAAAAATTTATATTCTTAATATATAACATATATAAATCATGTTTTTTATTTGTAAAGTATCTAAATAATTATCTAAATGATACGATCAATAATAACATGTTAAAATATATATGATAAAGAAAGCGATTATTACTCGAATTGTTAATTTAACATGTAAATCATTACTAAATGGGTCGTATAAAGTCATAAATGAATCATGTATGATATAATAAAATTGAATTTGGTTATGTTATAATTTAATATCTTACTATGTTCATTATACATGAGGTTTAATGTACCCTCGACCAAAGGAAAGAGGAAGGTAAGGGTTAATTCCCCAATGTCATTAATATCCAAGATAGTATATGTGTAAGTATTTTCTAGGAAATATTTATTATCCATGTACATGTTTCATAAAATAAATTTCAAAATTATTCTTTTATGTTACTATTTAACTAAAATATCCTTTTAATGTTTTAAATATTTATTCTCATAATTATTTCTCATTAATGACCATGTTTTCAAAATGGGTTTAAGGATTTATTTATATGTACATGATTGTTTTAAAATGTTATTTCATTTCGAAAACTTCAATGTGGTATGTGACACGTTGATTCAAAAATCTCTTATAATTGACTTCATTTATACATGTGTTTCTTTTAAATGATTTCAAAAAAATGGATATTTCTCTCAAAAAGTTTTACTGATCATTTTTAACTATTTCAACATCCTTTACTTTATATTATTCTTAATTAAGATTGATTTGTTATAATACAGTCTTCCAAATTTTATTGAATTATTTATGATATGTTTGACAATAGAAATACTATTTTTATACCCTTCAGGGTTTATGGTTTATGTATTGACATTTTATATGCTAGTTTTAATAAAAAAATTTATTTTATGTTTCAACATTTTCAAATGAGGAATGCTGTAGACTTAGTAAGTGATGGGTGGAGCCCACAATATCTCCTCAATTCATCGATAGGTCTCATTAAACAAAATAGTGTCTTGGAAAATGACCTTGACAAAAAATTTATTTGTAGTCTTGGCATGAAGCCTTGACTACATGGTAATTATGTCAGACATTAGGCATTCCCTCATTTTGAAAACAATTATTACATGTGATTATTTGACTAGTAGAATATCCATGTGAATGTTTATATGGTTATTTTTTATTTATTTTTTCCATATTATGTTCATGTTTAGGTTTAAAATGCAGTTTCTTTATTACACATATTGCTTTAAAAGTTTATAGCTTCTGATAGATTATTTACCCTTACTCAGAATCTGAGCTCATCGCTTTTTTAAGTTTTATTTTCCTAGGATCCCAAGAAGTTTTTTATGATTGATATTCAGGGTTAAAATAAGGGAAAAAATGGATTTCCCAAAAGATTATTTATGCTATATTGGATGTTAGAAAGTGCAATGTAACATTCATGTATGTAATCTATTTTCCAAGACTGCTAAACAGATCGGTCCTTCAGGACTTGATTCCTTGTAATCATACCAATTTATTAAAATAATGCACCGTCTCTGGGGAACTAGATTCGGGGTGTAATATTTATACTCCAACCATAAGCTTACAATTTTTCTTTTTTAAAATTTCTAGATCTACACATTTGTTCCCTTTTTACAAGGAGTAATATTTTTCAATATTGTTTTCTCACTTAATAGCATAGTTATGAAATCAAAAATAAATATGAATTTATCCTTCTCTACTTCTTAATTAATGAAAATCTAATCTTTTAACATTTAATTTTTCAAATTTAGTTTCATGTTCTCTTTATAAAACTCTTTTGTGTTCATTATTCAAATTTTAAAACATGTTTGTAATCTTTTCAATTTATTCATGATAAGTTTCACAAATATCATTTATATGTTTTGAAATATTGTCCTATCATGACCAAAACCATGTAAGGAATCATAATCAAAACAAATATCACAAAAATAACTCATTTTTGAAATTAAATAAGGGGTTTTTATTCCTTTTTCACGGTTATATTATTTTATTGAATCAGAATATTCCATTTTATTATTTTTCTCATTTTATTATTTTACATATTTCATATTTAAGGAATCATATTTATTAAATCATTAATTATTTTATTCATAAAATATAATATCAAAACAAGGATTACCTTGATTTCCATTACTTTTAAAATCTATATAATTATTTTTTTCCACTTATTCTTGTCCCTTTGTCATTTCTTGATTAGATTCCTTATATATATCTCACAATTTGACTTAAATAAGTACCTTTCTCAATATTTTAAGAACCTACACTATCACTAAAATAATCAAATGATACATCTTTATTTTATTTTATTGCAATTAACTTACTTTAATCAACAACTTCAATATCACTATTCTTTAACTTAATATCAAACAACAATAATGATCCAAAAAGGTCATCTTTGTTACAGTAAGAAAATAACTTTTATTATTCAATTTAGAAATTCATATTATTAAATTTTTAAGTATATATAAAATAAATATTTAAATTAGTACTTCATTCTAGATGGTCTCACTAAGAGAAGTAGTGTTATTTACTATCTTAGTGAAACTATTAAAAATATCATTAATACCTTCATACCCAAAATTACTGAACTCTAAAAATTATACCCTATATATACAATATTTAATTCTATAAATCTAGTCAATTCCTTAATGAGTAAATTTTTTATTCCTCTAAATGTAAATAGATTATTTATAAACAAAAACATAGCCATAAAAAACTATTAAAATAAAAAGATAATAATTCATAACGTTATTATTAAAAACTTATTAGTAGTATCATTACAAACTAAAGTTTAAATCTTGAATTCTGAATATTTTTACTATCTACCGATTATAATTCAATATTAGAAAATTTATATTCTTTTAAAACTCCCCATTCTCTCTATTCAATAATGATAGTTATTTCCATAGAAATGTGGTGGTCTTAGAGGATTTAAACTATCAATCACATCTTGATTGTCCATGACTAAAAATAATTTCTTCTCGTATATTACTAATTCAAGGATACATGTTATCTATAGAAATATATCAAAAATAGATAATAATATAATACCAATTGTATTAGTATCATGGTAAAGGAAATAGAGTATAAATCATAAATTATAAAACTCTAATACTAATTATTTAGTAGAAACTAAGTTAAATTAAAATATAGGATGGAATGGGGGAAAATTATTAGCATCAAATAATAAAAGCTACCAGAATTATAATTCATACTTCAGTGGATAATAATGTTTAATAATTAAATCATAAATAACAGTTTCATTATAAAAATGAAGAGTTAAAATAATTAATCTAAACAAGAGAGTACACGATATTCATAGTTGTTTATATCCAATTGATCCTATATCTACCGTTCACACTATCCACCCTAAGACTATGAATATCCACTATAATAAAACTTTTTATGGATTAATACAAAACCCAAACTATTATAAATGTATAAAAAACCGAGAAGAACATATTACACAAGTTCATATTGAACCCACACTTTATATGGAGCGACCCTAATCTAGTGTTTTTAGTAGGTTCAAAAATACCATTAACAAATTCTTTCTATTTAGTTAGTGGAACCAAGTTCTTCCTTTTAATGATGTTATAAATGTATTTGAATTAAATAATAGTGTAAAACAATCTAGTAAAAATAAATAATAAAATAATGAAAACACTAGATATTGTAGACGTGTTACTAGACCAGAAACAAAAATCCTTATAACTATGAAGAATTAGTGGGATTATGTATCTTTGGGAGAAACAATATACATTATAAAATATTAATAAAAGTTTATAAATAATTTTCATCATAATATTTTATCTTTTTATGGAAGAGTAACATTTTTTCTCTACACTCTCTGAAATAATTAACAATTTATATAAGATTATGCTAAAGAAAATTACTTTGGTAATCACAATGATCTTGTACACAATGATCAATGTTAATTTTCTTAATGATGTTTCCATAAATCTCAAAATAGTGTGTAAAAAAGGTATAATATTCTAAATAATAAAGAAATAATAATATTAACAATGATTCATGGATTAATCAAAACCTTCTCATTATTAATCATAAATACTCAGTAAAGATTCCAAAATAATATCTTTGAAACATCTCTGAAATATTGCAAAGCAGCTCCTTAAAATATCAAATATTATAATTTAAATGTAAGAAATATTCCAAGACTATTAGAAATAAATAATAGTCCATGAAAAGATAAAAAATTATATACGGTGAGATGATATCACCTTCGGGTAAATATTTTTTACTTCCTGAATAGGTTTTCATGATAATGTCATGATAATCATATATTCAGATTAATAAACTAAAAATTTATATAACCAATGAAATCCATTCTGAGGTATCACAATGGTGTGAAATATATTTTCTCTTAACTTTTGAATAACTTATGTTCTGAACAATATGTAAGAGTAAATGAATTAGAGAAGCCTAAAAATATAATATATTTTGATAATAAATAAAAATATTTTCTAATCCAGAGAAAATTTTAATATATTTTAAAGACTCTTCCAAGGATTCATATTAAATTTATTAAACCCCTTTTATATATTATATTTATAAAACCTATTATCGTTAGAAAACAAATTCCATTGTAAAAAATAAGTACATAAAAGATTTCTTTACTTTATTAAGGTTATATACTCTGAAAAATTTTCTTTTGTACTAAAAAAAATCTAATATATAAGATAAATCTTATCTTATGTTGATATGTAATATCTTTATCTTATGTAGATTGTAAAAACATTCATATTGATTTTCTAATTGATTATTCTGTATATGAATGCTTCTGGACTGTGCAATTCCCATATATAAGAGTAAACTTATCTATGTGTAAATGTTGATTCCATGTACATGAAAAATTATCTGCCAAACATCCTAATTCTAGGAAAACCCAACATCATGACAAAATAAATAATAACCCCATAATAATAATAGCAACAGAATAATAATATTGAATAATAATAAACAATGAAGAATAATAAGAGAATGACAATAAACAAAATAAAATATGAGAATTATTTATTATTTCATTCTATAAATAGTGAAATGATCAAACATTACACAATATAATAATATCATAAAATAATAATAAATAATTATAGTTAATAAAGGATAAAATCAAATAAATTGATGGATAAATAATTATACAAAATAAAATAAACAAAAAGAAATGGTCCCACTCAATAGAATTATCATCATTCATCAAAATTCTCCCACATTGAAAATGGTATCTTAACATTTCTCATGAAAACACATTATCATTCCAAGGGAATAAATTTACTATATAGTCTACATTATGTACACCGTCTAGAAAATTTTCATCTATACACCATGTTCCAATGATATTGAAGACCTAACCATTTCATACTGTAGAGATTCATCCAGAGTTGTATCTAGAGCACCAATCCTTTGGAGGGTTATGATCATACCAACATAAATCACATAGGTTATCAGAGATATAAAGATATTTATTACTATATAACTAGAAATTATCATAGTTGGTGATCCACCAGTTCGAGAACATAAGGATAATGAGTTGTGAGAGAACTCGAAGAGAAATTGATTCTATAGAAATATAGTAAAGGGTCGAGATCTACCTTGTATCAACATTATAGGGTTTATAGAAGTGGTATAAGGGTTTTAAGTTATATTGAGGGAATTATTATGAAATTATTTATATTTTTTACCTAAATTATTATATTATATATTATTACTTTACCAGTACAATTATTTTGTTTTTATTTATAATGAAACATATATAATGATTTTTCTTAATTGGTATGAAATTTATAGAATTATAACAAGAAAATATTTATGTTATTAAATATAATGTTAAATAAAAAAATATTTTTTTATTTTTATGATTGTATCTTATAGAAACAAAAATAATATATGGGTTGTTTATATAATTTTGTAAAAAAACATTTTTTTCAGTGTTATGGGTGTTGTATTTTGATATGTAAAAATAAATATTTCATATGTAGAATGGTATTAATTTATAATATCTTAATTTATACATAAATTTGGTATTTTATGATTAAGATTTTTGAAAAGAATAATTCAATAAATTTTTTAAAAAATTTTGAAGAGTGAAAATAGGGTAATTAATGATAATGTGTTGACACAAGGAAATGTTTGGGTGGAAAATTTTCTTTTATTGAAATAAGAAACTTTATGATTAAAAAATAATTCTATTTTTGATGAAAATTTTTATACAATATTTAGAATATATATAATGGTGGATATAAGACCCACAATATGGTGATTAATATTCTCTTTGAGTTTGGGTGAATTTTTGAGTAAAAAAGTTGTTTTTGGAGAATTCTTGAGACAAGAATTGTCATGAACTAGCCCCGAAAACCCATGTATCTATGATTCAAACTAGACCTAATAAATACTCAAGGTAAGTTCATGATCCCAATAAGATGATGAAACGTACTTGAGCATATGAGCACAACATGAGGGACCAATTTTACGAACTCAAAACAAGACACATGGAATATATTTAAAAAGGGAAAAATAAAATAAATATTCCATAAAAAAAGAGGTCCAACAGTAGTAATACAACCAAAGGTAGAAATGTGAAATCCAAAAGATAATTTCTAAAAAAACAATGATAAAGGACACTTATAAATACATAATACCACTCTATATAATATGTAAACAACATCCAAAGGTCTCAACCCTAGCTACTCATACCCAGATGACTAAAAACCTCCCAACCTCATTGTGGTTCCTTTCTCTTTTTTACATATGGTGAAAAAAAATGTCTACACACCCCTGAGTGAGTGTGAAGTGTATGATATAAACATGTGTAGTGGGATCCCACCAAGGTGTTCCATAAAAATTCTTTTCACAATTATTTAAATATTCTCAATTTAATGAAAACAAGGCATGATAAGCAGTTACATAGTTTTATATGAAAATAATGGTATAAAACTTCCCCTTTTCAAATTATTAAAAAAAATTTCATAAAATTTAAAAGAATAATTTTCACAATAAATTTATGTTGATCAATGAATGTTTTGGGTCGCATCATATCAAAGCCAAATGGTAAAAAAGAAAATCACAATGGTAAAAACCAAAGGATAACAATGTTCATGCTATCTATATCACTTGTACCCAAATACAAACAAAGAACAGTTCACAATCAAGTCCCTAGAGTCAATGCATCCAAAAACTAGGTAAGATGGGATACCCTATAAAGTGATCAAAATATTAATTCAATATTATGTTCCTATATCCAAAGTATCTATGATCTAGGAATAGAGGAGCACTTATGAAAGAGAACACACTAAAAATTTCAATGTAAAAGCTACAATATTATACCCCCACTATGGTACCCAAGGATCACAAGTGTGGAATATATAAAATATACTTCAAAGGTTTTATCACATTTCATATAATACAAAAAAACCACATTTCACAAAATGAATTCTTTGAAACTGATTTTTTAATCCATTTCCCAATGATTTGAAAAACAATTTTCTTTTTCCATAAGTAGGGGAAATCCACATTTTCTAAAAAAATATTTTTTACATATTCCTAAAAAAAATTTAATGGTTTATTATAATTCTATTTGGAATCTATTAATTAAATTAATTGAATTAATGATTCATAGAACATAGGATAGTGAAAGAATAACCTACCTCATGTTTGGGTCTCAGACCACCCATGTTGGGAATAACACACAATAAGGAAAGAGAATTCAAAAGGAAGTAATATAATTCCATAAAAATGATTCCATCATATAATAATCTAGATTCCATAAGTAAAAGGTTTGATGAAGAATATATATCAACACATACCTCACGAATGACGTGATGCACTAAAACTAATGAGAGAACCAACCTCCAAAAAAATCACACTATAGATCTAGAATAATTTGAGGAATATTCATCACATTATAAATAGATCCAACCAAAATATCCTAAAAAATTCAAAAATAATATATTAGGAACGAATGGGATAGATTCTATTAAACATACCAATTCGATTATAACTGATTGATAATGGATCCAAATTTTAATCGAGGGTGTCTAGAAGAGATAAATTCACATAAAACCACAAAGATAAGTTATTGGTATTAGGGAAGGGATGAGTAAGGTGAATGAGAATAGATATGGGTGCTCAAAACACTTAATCAGATGGAATTGACAATATTCATTATTTGAATTATGAATTAACACTGCGAAATTTTGGAATGACTGATATTCTCAAAAACATGTCTCTTTGGATTAAAAAATAAAATTCCCAGTTCACACTATGTTTAAATTCTCACACCATGAATAAATTTCACATATTGAAAATATATTCAAGGAGTTTTCAAAGAATCTGCTCATATCATGAATATATATTCACAACATAATTGGGAACTTGTAGCCTATTTCCCATCTTTTGAGTCAACTTATACACTAAAAACCCATAACATAGCACAATTCATATAATTAAACCCTCTTAGACACATCATAACGCAAAATTATATATACAAAAAAGTGAGAATGTTACATACAGGATTTTGTGTTCATAGTAACCAAACCATAAAATATAACCACACATGATTGTTTTTTCGGTAGTATGTAATGTATAGTTAGGTGCATGGTTACCTAAATATTGTGATTCAGACTAGTGAGCATTATTTTAGGTAGTATATAATGTATGGTTGGGTGAACGGTTAGGTATCCATGAATATTTAATGACCACATTATCATGGCCTATCAAATAAGAAATATATTTTATGAGAACTAATATAGTATAGTTTAAACCTATGGTCATCTCACAATAAAATCTTTGATAATTATATTTAGAAAATTATTTGTACTTCATAAAATAAATTTGATTCTAGAAATAATTTGTTTCAAGATCAGGAAACAAAAATGCATGAGGTAACGTTTAATGGAAGTGAAATTTTAATGTGATAATAAAACATAATCTTTCCAGGTGAATCCATTTGGGCATATGCATAATTAATTCACGGTAAATGGTTTTATAATTAATCTATGTATTTAGTACACAAAAAATAAAAAACATAGTAACTCTATAATATGATACCGCCTATGTTTTAGTTAAAAACACAAAGTGATTTACCATTGATTAATATTCCTGTCCAACATTATAAAATAATCATATCAAGGAAACTGATTTTGAACTATTAGTTTTTCCAAATTATTAGCTTCTTTAACATGAACCCATGAATTATATGTACAAGGTTATGATTTTTTTCAGGTGGATTTTGTTAATTAATATTATAAACAAAAAAAATGATTTAGAAATGATTAGAAATATTAATTAGATGTGAAAATCTTATATGAGTAGGTACCCTCAATCATGATCCTCTAAATGAGAGAGTGAAATACCTATAAAAAGTCCCAAAATAATATGTTAGATGATAAATCTATATTAAAACCTATAATTTAAGAGATTATTCCCTATGTATATGTTTTAAGCTTAGGATTACAATAACATTCCTCCATGGGTATTCACATTGAGTTTGAAACTTAATAAAATTGTAAAAAGGAGAAATTAGAGTGTTAAAACATCATGAAAACCCTACCATGTCTCTCTAGTTTATCATCCCCTAATAATGATATACAAGGGGAATTTTTTAAAAAATTATTACAATTGGCACTAAGAATGTAAATGGGATTGGTGGGATGGGTGAGCTATCTGTGGACAAGTTGTATCACTGACATTATATAATTGGGAAGCATATTTTTAGTTAAATATTGATCTTATGATTTTGGTAATTCTTGGTATTTTATTTACCTTTACCATTCCTCTAGAGTCCTCATGGGGGTATAATAGAATATGTTATGTCGCATTTAGTGATTATGGGTTATTTTTTACCCACCATGAATTTCTCCATACTGTGTGAATCAATTGACCCTTTTATGATTGAATTAATCACTTTGTCTAGTAGAATAAATTCTATCCACATGACCCATTCATCAAAAAAAAGAATTAATTTTTCAATTTAGACTAGTTTATATAATTTTATCATGAAAATAACATTATTATTTATAATTGATTCAAAAAATTAATTAATCAAATAATTTTAATAAGGTCACAAAAAATGATAAACATACAAGAATATAGACCAAACACAACCCTACGCAAAATAAATATCCATATTAAATATTTATTCATTAAATTATCAAAAAAAATATACAATCCGTCCATAATAGTGATAATGATAATATAATATAAATTTTAAATGTTTTTTCAAATAGTGAGTAAAAAATTTGAGTAGGATTAGAAACGATCTAATGGAGGGATATTATATCCTTTAAAAAATTTAAGGAACATGTACAAGGGTTATAAAATATGATAAACCAAAATGTGATCACAACCTCACACATAAAACATTTTACTCTTAGAAAATGTTTCTCATAACGAATATAAATCAATTTATGCATGCTAAGTGATATAAAACCTTTTTTAGATTTAGAAGCAAAATATTATTCTATAGTCATTATAAATATAATCATTATAAAAAGTATTTGATTTCAAAAAACATAGGAATAAAAATATCATATATTTTGTTAATTAAATAACCAGTGTGATTAAAGAATTATAAGTGAAATAAATTTGTAAGATAACCATGTCTCTAAATTGATTCCTTTAAGTATGTTTCAACCAATTCTCAGTTCATTTTCATGTTTTATTTTAATAATAGGGTGTTAATTTTAATCATTTTTAATCATTTTTTATTATAATGTGAACTTTGTTTTACTCTCCATAACTTACTTCTAATAAAATATTTTTAAAATTTGAGATAATTATCCCAAAATTCAAACCTCATGACCTATATATTCTTATCTTATTGTAATTTATTCACTCCCTAATATATTTATACCAATAAATTTTTTAGAGGTTATAAAACAGTTGAATAATTGGAATATATAAATAGGAATATTTTAAATCATATTAATTAATGGGTATATACGTGGTGTTTGTAAGAAATAAAAAATGTGTAAACCTTTAAGAAGTATTAAATATTAACTTAATTTCTTTGTTATAATTAAAACAAAGAAAACTACATGATGTTAGATTTATAGTGGATAATATTTAAGCACATAATCCTAATGTAAGGTAAAATTACATGTACCTCTAACGTTTTAGAAGTTTTCGTAAAAACAATACCAAAAATATCATTATCAAGGTATCGAGTTTCCAAATACTCCTCAAATATAAATATTTATTTATGTAAAGGTCCAACATAAAAATAATTAACAACTAAAATGATTAGTTTTAACAGATGGATCAATATATAAAATATAGTTCATTGAATTTCATGTAAGGAAATAAAAGTTCATGTAATATAATCCCATTTTTTTAAAAGAAAACACACAAAAAAGCACACACATAGAGAAAAAATGAGTTTGATTTTTTATTTTAAAAATTTGTTTTTGTTTTTTCAACAAAGAAATCCAAAACTAAATGATGTTCCCTTCTCCAAAACCTATAATATATGATTTTATCAATTTAGTAATATTAAATTAAGTTATACGTAAATAATGGTCATGATAAGGGGAAACGTAATATATGGTAGTGTACGTGGAATTGTAAAACCTCAACGATAGATGCTTGAATTTGGTGCCTTAATTTATTACATTGGAATAATAACAAGGAATAAAATCCTAAAGGACTAATATATTTGGCAGTTTTTGAAAACAATATTAAATAAATGATTCTCATATTTGATTTTTAAATAAAAAACAAAACAATATACATAATAAAAAGAAATTAACTATATCCTTGAAAGATGATTCAAAGATGTATTCGTCATATCAGAGGGAAAAGAAAAAAATAAGGGCGAGATAAAAGGATTAGTAATTGTACGTAAAATAGAATCAATAATGAATCATTGAGAATAATCACAATGTAAAGGTAATTAAATGAGCACACATGAAATAAAAATATATAGATAAGGAATAATTGATATGGCAAAGTAGAAAACCGAAACACATGCCATTTAATTAATAAAATGAGAATGAGATTAATCCATGGATAATTTTAAAGAAAAAATCTCGTACATAAAAATAATAACTAAATTCTTAAAAACAACAATGCTTAATTATTTGAAATCATTTTTCCAAAGCATACGATACATTTATCGTGTATATATATTCTCAATATAGTTCAAACTACTATTAATCATCCAAATGATTCTTCTCATGTGAATACTAATGGATCGAGGGTAATGATGTCACTGGTCCCCTACCCATATAGTGCATGTACAGATAATTCCTAATATAGTGAAATAATAACTTTAAATAATAAATAATTCACCTAATCAAATATCCATATTCAATAAAAGATATAAATTTGTAAAAAAAATACCCAGTTAATTAATTAACTGTCAAAGTGAACACCGTATGTTAAAAATGGTATAAAATTTAGGAAATAATAATAATAATTAGATGAGAATATGATTATTTAATATATATGTAAAATATATTAAAAATGATCACAAGGAAGTGATTATTTCAATTTAAAGTTAACAATCTCAAAAGAAAGTGATATTACAAAGATAACTTTTACCACATAGAAATTTCCAAGTCAAAACCCCTTGGATGGGATAGTTAAAATTGAAACATAAAATAACATGAATTATGAGTGAATCATGATTTAAAATGAAAATTGACAGTATATAAACCACATTAATGTGAATTGGTTTATAAAAACAAAAAATTATTTGTTGAAAATAAATTGAGATGAAATCCCTTATAACTATAATAACATCTGAATGGAAAACCCAAAAGTAATCATCATCAAATGATACCTTTAAAAACCATTAATTTAAAATAATTCATGATATAATATATCATGTTGTATTTTATATAGACCACACAAAATATGTAAGTGAGGAATATGGTATTTTTCTCATAGATTTAAAAAACAAGATTAAAATCCTTTATAATCATGTTAACATCTGAATTGGAAACCCCAAAAATAATCATTATCAAATGAATATTTTTAATAAAATTAATATAAAATAATTAATTATATATTATATCAAAATGGGTAGTAGATATACAACAATAAATATGTAAGTGGTTAATATGACATTTATCCCATAGATTGAAAAAGTGACATGAAAATCCCTTATCTTACAAATTTTTTTTGTAGAATGATCTGTAACCCAATATATAATGTTTTTAAGAAATTTATTAATATAAAATAGAAACATATTAATATATCTGATATCATATACAATCCTTTTATGACATATTATAACCCATACATTAATAATTTTTCATTATTTTCATCATTTCAGGTGTTAATTGCCTTATTTTTCGAGCAAGTTTGGAATTTTTATTTTTTACTAACAATAAGATAATTATTTCAAAATATAATGAATTTAAAAAATGATTTAAATATCATATTTTATATATATATATATATTTATAAAAATCCATAAAATTTGGAGATAGGAAATGAAATGCACTGCTCATGGAGATGGTAAGTTGTACGTACGAATGAACACTACTTCCATTTAATATTGATATTTAAAAATTAAGTGATATATATATATCTATATTATCATTAAAGTAAAATATTTATGTCATATATGTCCCATATTTTTATTAATACCATCTATAATACATTCTATTTATGGTGTGAACGAATCACATTGCTTTGAGCAGACGGTAGTTCACACATCCAGAAATGCAGTAATTGTATTCCCAAAAAATTGTAAGGATGAAGGTATGAGTTATATAAAAATTGAAAAGGAATAAATAAATTATTAATATCATACATATCATATATAAACTATAATTTAGTCATTATTTACATCCTTTAAAGGTGTTAAATGGAAGAACAGACATCATCAATTCGCAAGGCTGTAGTTCATCATACACACAAAAAATGATTGCGTATACCATTAAATGGTAGTGTGTATGAGTGTAGTTCATAACCATGAAATAAAAAAACTAATTTATATTTAGTATAATTATTTTATTATATAAAAAATATATAATATTAATTTAAGAGTTTGATAATAAAATGAATCAAAACAGATTACTCAAGAACGTTACCTCTTTTTTTGGTAACTCTTTTTGGGTTATTGAAAAAAAACATTATTGGATGGATTTATTACAACATTTAGGATTATAAGACGAGTTTAGGTATGTTTTTAGATTATTTTTTCATAATTTTATTTTAAAAAGGTCTTGATAGGTGTTAATAAGTTGGACTGGTGAGTTTATTTTTATAGTGGAGGAGGAGTAGAATTTATCTAAATAGAAAATGGTAAACACATTTGGGAGATGTCCTTTAAAGAATGTGCATTAAATTAGAAACAAAATTATATAAAATGGAGTATATGATAGAAATATCATGAAAAATTAGGGTTTGGATATGTTTCTATGTCATTTTGGCCCTTGAGATTCATTTATTTAAAAGGCAGGTTTAAAGCCCATAGAATAAATAAGAAGCAAGTACAACTTAAGTGAAAGGATGGGGTTAGACAGAGCCACTTCCCTCATCGAAGAAATAACAGACCATGTTTTTTCCTAATCATAGAGCCAATCTTTTTCTCTTTCTCTCGAAGTTTGTTCCAATTTATACTTTGTTCCTGCCCGCGACTCCGACCTCTATAGTAGCTCTCTTCTAATCTTCATTCCTGTTGGAGGAGGCTTTCTATATCTGTGTCATCTGAGTCAGATTCAATCAATGGTTGAAAATCATCCTTTACAACAGCCCAATCTGCCTGTCCATGCCCCCTACCACGACATCTTGGATGGGGAACTCGCTTCCCAGTTTTAGTTTGTTGTCTGGAGTCATACAGTAATTCCTTTCCTGAGTCAAAAACCTTATTGACATGCAAACCATTGTCCCTCAAAGTGTCAACTACTTGATCAGCATGGGACAACACATCCAAAACTTTTCCATTATAATCATGAGGGGGGGGGGGGAACACCACCATGATCAATGCTTTGGGGTAAAACCACTGCATCCAAAGGGGAGGGAGGAGAAACCTTCACAACTTCATAATCAATACAAAGTGTAGACAACTTCGTTTTGCTGGATTCACCCACATCACTTTTCACACCAATGGAGTGGACAAAATCATTGTGTATGAGGTCCTTCAATTTCTTGGGAATAACCAATTGAAAACCATCATTATCAATTATATTTTTCTTACCTTTTCTCTTAGAGTTTATAGACAGTTCCGGCCTCAAATCAAAATCCACACCTTCTTCAACTTTTTCTTCAAGCTCTAAATGTTTCTTCTCTTCCTCTATGTTAATGCATGCCCTTGAAGCAGACTTAACAACCCCTTATTCAATGTTCTGTTCTCTTCCATGATCACATGGAGTTTTATTAACAGCCACATGTCCATGTATAAGAATGGAGAAAACACTATTAGTTCTATTTGTGTGAGAAGATAACACACCAGGAATTGTTGGACCCCCATTTCCAGTTCCTTGTTTGATAATATCTGCAAAAGAGGTATTCCCAACCTTCTAAGCTTTATCATTAGTGATTTTGCACTGGTATTCTTGTTTTTTCCTTCATGGGACCATGACATCTTTTTTGTTCTGCATCAACCAATCTACACATAGTAGCAACATGTCTATACTTCATGAAAATTGGGCATTGTGAGTTTTTTTGACAGCTTGCAGAGGAGTGGCCCATTCTAAAACATCAAGAACAAAAATCTGGAAACCATTCAAACTGGATTTTAAGTTCTAGTTTAAATTCCCCAGCAGTCAAAAAAACTGTATCAATCAGATCCTGTGAGAGAACAATCTCGACCAGTGCTTTGGCGTAGTGACCATACCGCGCTCTCTCAGTTTCATTGTCTAGTTTGATTGGTTTTCCAATAGCAGTGGCAATATCTCGTAGAATTGAAGGGTTCCAGAAGAACCAATTCAGTCCAGTGATCCGAATCCATGCTTGAAAAATGGAATTTCTTGAGAACCGCGGATCAGAATGAGGATCCCATTACTGAAGCGAGACGTAACCAGTCTTCAAGTGAATAGGTCCAAAGCCCCAAGACACTAATTTTTTTCTTCCCACGGGAAGACAGCACGAAACATGCCCTTACCAATTGAAATCAGTCCCCATTATTTCAACCCCCATTGCTGCTGAAGCCGGTCTTTGATGTCTTCATGATTCCATGGAGCTTTGTTCCGCGTCGCCGAGAGTCTAACCAGCAGCGAATGCCGACATATCTCGAGACGGTGTTCAAGCAATTTAGGGTTTTCCTCCACAAAAGCGACTGACCCATTTCAAGTGATTATCTTACACAAAGATTCCAAATTTGAGTCAACAAAGAGTCAATTTGTGGTTTTATGTTTTGAAGAACTCACATTGTTCATCACTTTATTCCCAGGGCAGACGCTCGTTTGTATTTCGTTGTCGCAGTAAGCCCTTTTCATCGCAGGGGGGATGAAGACATCCTTCATATCAAAGTAGCAGTGGAGATCCGCCCTGGATTTGGGATTCTCCAGTGGTTTTCATCGCATCGCCGGGGAGCGCTTCCAATTTTCCATCTTTCTGGACCTTGACATTCAATTTTAGTCCCTTGTTATGCCAATTTTTCTGTTAACTATTGTATTTAAATTTAATTACCTTCACTATTTTTTTGGTAGGAAAATATGTTTTAAATATAATTAATTATAAATTAATGTGGTTAAAAATATTTAATCCACCTTTCAGAATTAAAATAACAGATGTGGATGAAATTAATTTAAAATAAATCATGCAGACGAGATGAGAATGAGTGTTTATAAAGTAAAAATGTTCAAATGTTTGAGATGTTTTTATTATAATTTTATTTGTTAAATTGATACAAATAATTGAAAATAGATTAATTTATTTATTGTTGATATAATGTGACTATAAAACCAATTTAAAATATAATTTGTCCTTATAAATAAATTAGATGAAGAAGAAGTGTTCAATTAATATTTATTACATTTCACTATTTATGAAAAACTGAAACTGATAAGAAATATACCAAAAATTTTCACTGAGATAAATTTGACCTTAATATTTCAAAAATGAAGTTATTTTTTTTTTACAAAAGTGAAAAAAATCAATTTCAAAACTTGTACACCATTAAAAGGATTTAATAAATCCTTCAGAAAATATAGGTTTTTATGTTTAAAATTGCTTAATTTTTATTAAATTCCTATCAATGATATTGGAAAAATTTCAAAAATATTTTATTTAATATTTAACATATAAATTTAATCAATATCATTAAATAATAGTAATTACTTTAATTTATTATGATAAAACACCTTTTTCAGTATAAAAATATTTCTTTTATATTCAATTTGTTTATATTTTGGTCTCTAGTTAATTGTTAAAAAATTATTTTTTCATATATTTATATAAGAAATATATTTTTAACATTTATTTAATAATTTTCATAAAAAAAATTAATTTATAGGTTAAATCTTATTATATTAAATAATAATATTTTAATAATATATAGTTGTTCAATAAAACACAGTCTTGCATGTAACACAGGTCATTAAAGAAAGTTGTTGTTGCATGAGAAAAAAGCTAACATAATATTACATATATTAAAATCTATATTACAATTAAATTTATTTAAAATATTTGATTTAATAGAAAATATTGAAGGGATATACACTCTCAAATAATATTTACTCTTTTAGAATTTTCAGGGTGTTAAATTCTCCCCATCTTAAATAAATTAAATCCTATAAATTTACACTTGATATAGGTAATAAATGGTTTGATATTTGATAATAAATTTATTGAAAATACCACTCTATAAAAGAATTAAGAAAATTAACCACTTAAAAATAGATAAATGAAAACGGGAAGGTCACCAAAAAACAAGGCTTTCAAATAGATGAACTTTAGTGAAAACATGGACATGGAAGAGAAATATGACTATTAAGTTCTGATAGAGAGTGAATGTGGACATGTTTAGTTGAAATATGAAGAAAAAATCCTTAAAATATAATTATGAATAACGGTCACTAACATCATAATAATGATGATAACAGTAATCATTTTTTATCAAGCACTTTTTCCAAGAGTTGGAGAATTATTTCACTCTATAATAATATATGTAAATATACATTTTCATTTCATAATAAATAACTATCCTTTGGGTTTTCCTTGAACTATTAACACTTTCTATAAAATAATAGGTTTCATCACATTTCTATGTAATACATTACCCTCTAAAACAATATTCAATGATCAACATAAAACATTTTATAAATTGTTATACTTTCCTAAATATTATGATCAGAAACTTTTGAATCATTTACAATGAAGATAATAGTACCCAATTTAATTGATCCATATCAATAACATATTTATCCAAAAATAATTAACTCCACATCAAGAACATATTAAGGCTTATCTTTACCCCAGCCATGTCTTTCCCAAAATATTAAATTGCAATATAATGACTTATCTTGGTACCATTCAACATTTGATTTCAAATATTTAATGAAAAATTATTTTTGTACTGTCCTTATATAGTTCATATATCATATGATTAAAACTTAATCAACAAAATTGTTTTACAACATATTTATTATATTCAAATATAGAGTAACATTAATCACTCCACTTCAGTTGTGTCCATAACACAAGCTTGAACATGGTCCCTTAGTTTCTTATGTGGTATATTCCCTTGATATTTGGGGAATTTGTATGAATACTTCCCCATCTCCTTACATTGGTAACAAAGAATAGAAGTGTTTTCCTTATTTCATGTGTAATCATTTTCTTGGTGACCATTTTGTTTTCACTAATAACAAACTCCCATTCCCTTCATGAAAGTACCCGGACGTTTATTTCCATAGATATCACATGTTGGAAAATCCTTCTTTCCCTTTTCCCCTTTATCCATTATTTTCTCTTCTGTACTGTTCTTTACATTCTTCCAATTAATTCCATATGACTTGGAAAATTATTTCCCTAACTTTATTTCTTTTTAAAATATTTTATCAAATAACAAAATAGTCTGAGATACAAATACCCTTAAGAGACTTGGCTTAATCCCTTAAAAGAGGTGGTCAATCTTATATTGTGTGTTCCATATGAAATCTATAGAATACCCTGATAAACATTTAAAGTTATATTTATACTCTACAACAAATTATTCTCATTTTTCTTCAAAATAAATAACTTTCACTTCATATCATTTTTTTTTCTCACGAGGGAAATATTTTTTAAATAATGTATCTTTAAAAATGTTTCATTCCATGACTTCTATTTCCCATTCCTTACTTGTATTTTGGATCAGGGAACACAATTGATCTACAATATCATTGAGATAATACACTCAAATTGTAACCTTTTCATTTCCAACACATCCCTATTCAATAAATATATTCTCAAAATACATAATCCATTTCTATGATTTCACCAAATTAAGATTATTTCTAAATGATGAAGGATTTTATCACATGAAGAGATCCAACATCAGAGAATCTCATTGTAGAACAGGTTGATCTATCTGGGAAATGATATGTGTCATAACATGATTAATATTTCTTAATATATCCATAAATTACTTATTCCCAATTCTAGTTTTATTTTCTTTTTCTGGAGGGTAACCTCTATATTGGATAGAAGTATTGATAAGAATATTCCTTCCATGGGGAATTTTTAAATAATAGAATATACTAGATTAGATTATATTATTATAAACTTTTTATAATTATAAATATCACAAAACACTTGGCATAAATTGGAATATTTATGCATATCTAATCTCATAATAATAAATATGGTTTCATTTAGGATATCTTTACTTTCAAATCCTTCATAATGATTTGTAAGTAAAATGTGAATTATCTTAAGTGTTTTCCCCCAGGAGTGTCAAATTAGGTGTGAAGTACAACTTTATTTCATATACCAGGTCACAATCAAGTCAAGACTGGAATAACTTCTTGGATTTGTTACTCCATGGTACATCTATGCCAAAACCACACCCACTTATAGTATCCAGACAGAGATTTATTTTATTACAGACCTATATAAGCCCTACCTTACCAAAATTCTAGGAAATTATTCCATACATATCTTCAATTTCTATCTTACGATAATTATACCCAGTTTATGTTTTCCAATATCAAGTTTACAAGGGTTCTACTAAACTTCCATTGATACCAACTGTAACACCTCGACTATAGAATCCAAGAGTTAGTGGATTACTTTTTTACATTGGAAAGATTACAAGGAATCCATTCCTAAAGGACTGATTAGTGTATAAGTTTTGGAATCCCAAATTATATACATGATACTCACATTTCATTGGAAATTAAACATAAAACATGATACATAATAAAATGAAATGAACTACATCCTTGAAATCTCATTCAAATATTTTCTTTTTATATCATGGAGAAATAAAAAAATAAGGATGAGCTAAATTTATCAATAATGGTAAACATAATGGAATAAATAATTGATCAAGGAGTATAATACTCAAAGAAAAGTAAATAAATTTTCACACATTCCATAAAAATATAAAGATAAGTTATAATTGATAGAGAATTGATGATAATTGAAACATGTTCTATTTATTTGATAAACTGATAATGAAATTCATCCATATACAATGTCAAAGAAAAAATATCCTGGATAATAATAACTAATTTATAAATAAATAGAAATCTTGATTATTTGATATCATGTTTTTCCTTGAATATGACACCTTTGCTGTTAAGATATATTCTCAAAACTTTTTAAATTACTCTGATTTGGCCAACTGATTCATCTAATGAGACTACTAATGCATCATGAGGATTGAATTAATAGGTTTCGAACTCGTATAGTGGATGCACAAATCATTATTCATATAATTATGTAATCACTATTAATCATAAAAAATGAAACATATAAAATATCTATATTTAATAAAGGTTACATATTTTTCAATAATTCCCATGTTAATAAAAAGATATTCAAAGTGATCTCTATATGTTAAAATGTTATATAGTTTAGTGAAAATAATATCTATTTTATGAGAGTATGAATATTTAAGATAAATGTAACTTATACTAAACATGATCATAAGGTAGTGATTGTTTCAAGAGAAAGTTAACAATCACTAAAGACTGTGATATTTCAAATATAATATTTACCACTTGGTAATTTTGAAGTCAAAACCCATTAGATTAGATATTTCAAAGTGAAACATAAAATACCCAGAATTATGAGTGAATTATGATATTAAATGTCAAAGGGAAATTATATACCATAAATTAAATTTAATTAGTGTATAACAATAAGTAAGTCTCAAAGGAATGTAAATTGTGATGAAATCCCTTACAACTGTGGTAACATCTGAATCAGAAACCCTAAAAGTAATTATAATCGAATAGAAAATTTAAATACCATGAATATAAAGTAATTCATGAATAATACACCATATTTTTTGTAGATACACCCCACTAAATAAGTAAGTGGTGAATATGTCACTTATCTCACAGATTTAAAAAGTGAAATGAAAATACACTACAATTATGGTAACATCTGAATCAGAAGAACAAAAATTAATCATCATCTAATTAAACATTTAAATATCATTAATATAAAATATTTAATAATATAACATATAAAAACGGTAAGTAGATACACCATAAAAATAAGTAATTGGTGAATCAGACATTTATCTTATAGATTTAAAAAGTGAGATGAAAATCCCTTAGCTTACACTTACTTTTGGTTGAATGCTATTTAAAATCATGTATAATGGGTTCAATAATGTTATTAAATTAAACTATAACCACATTAATGTCTATTATATCATATATTGTAATTATATAACATATAATAACCCGTTTATTAATTTTATTTTTCTTTTTCATCATTTTTGGAGTTAGTTGCCTTGTTTTTCGAGTAAGTCTTGGCATATTATTTTTGATCTAGTTAAATAGATAATAATTTAATCATAATTATAATTTAAAAATTAATTAAATATAATATATATTCATTATATATTTATTTTTATTAATCCATAAAATTTGGAGATCAGAAATAAAATGCACCATTCATGGAGACGGTGGGTTGTACGTACGCAAGAACACTACTTCCATTTATTTTTTGTATTTAAAAATAAATTGATATATATATAGGTATAATATAGTTACAGTATCAAATTTAGTTTATATATGTACCATATTTTTATTAATTATATGCTTAATTCATTTCATTGATAGTGTGAATGAATCACATTACTTTAAGGAGGCAGTAGTCCACACATTCACAAACGAAGTTATCATATTCCCAAAAACGGAAAGCATTAATTCTTGAGTTATATAACAATTTAAAATGAATAAATAAATTATAAATATAATATATATTATATATAAACTATAAATCCATCACTCTTTCCAACATTGAAAGGTGGTAAATGGTAGAACGAACGACATTAGTTTTCGAGGTGGTAGCCCGCCATGCACACAAACAATGTTTACATGTCCAATTTGATGGATATGTGTCTGTGAGTGTAGGTAATAAATTTGATATATAAAATTATTTTATATTGAGTTTACTGAAGTTATTATATAAATAATATATAAAAAAACTTTAAGAGGTGGATAATGAAATGAAACCAAAGTGATCCTTGAAGAATGCTACATCTTCTTCAGGTAACACCTTTTGGTTTACCTCAAAAGTATTCATTGGTTCGATTAATTACCAAATTTAGGATTATAGGATGAGTGTAGGGATGTTTTCAGACTATTTTTGTATGTTTTTATGATCTAAAGGGCTTTAGTTGTGTGAATAAGTGGGATATGTGAGTTGGTTTTTATAGTAGAAGAGGAATGTCATTCTTGTAAATTTAAAATGGTAAACAATATTGAGAGGTATAACTTTTATAATTTGCCTAAAATAACGAGAAATATTATATAAAATTTTGTATATTTTTTTGATATGGACAAAAAATAGATTTTGGCCATGTTTTTAAGTAATTATTTCCCCTTATATTAAGGTTTACTCTATTGTTAAGATATGTTATCTTTTAATTATTGTATTTAATTTTAATTATTTTCACTAATTATTTAGTAAAAAATTATTTTAACATAAATTAATATTATAAATTGATATTATTACCATTATTTAATCAATTTTTTAAAATTTAAATCATAGAATTGGCAGAAATTATTTCAACATTAATCCCACAAACAGGATGAGAAAGCAAGTTTCTAAAGTAAAAATATTCCAACATTTGAGAGGTTTTTATTTCCAATTTCAATTATAAATTGATTACAATGACCTATATAATATTAATTTGTGTAAAATTTATATAATGTTTCTTTAAACCTAATCTAAAATATAAATTATCCTTATACAAAAATTATACAAAAAAGCAGTTTTTAATTAAAAATCATTTTTTTCAGTAATCATAAAAAAATGAATCTTCTCAGAAATATAAAAAGATTATCCAAATATATTTTTAACATTTTGATTTAAAAAATGAATTTTATTTTGATAAATAAAATTACTAAAATTTTAAAAAAAAATAACTTTAAATCTAGTGCCTCAATAAAAGTCATAAAAATTACCTTTAACAAAATATAGGTTTTTATGCCTAATATAGGGATTTTTCGTATCATATGCCTATAAAATATATTGAAAAAATGTGAAAAATATTTTCATGATTTTATAACATATAAATTTAATTAATATCATTCAATAAAAGTAATTAATTTAATTTATTAGTATAAAACCCCCCTCTGAGCATAAAAATATTTCCTTTATTTTCAATTGGTTTATATTTTCATTTATAAATAATTTTCAACCAATGAATTCATATTATATTTGTTTAAATTATACATTTTCTTAATATATTTTATACTATTTATAATAAACAATTTAATATCTGGGATATATCTTACTATATTAAATAAGATCATTTAAATAACATATTATTGTTCCATAAAACATGGTGTTGTGTGTAATAAAAGTCATCGAGGAGAGTCATTGTTGTGTGTAATGCAATATAACTCAGTATTTCATTCATTGAAAGCTATAGAATACATTAAATTTGTTTGTAATATTATATTTACCCTAAAATATTGAGATTTCATATGCTATCAAATAAAAGATACTCTTATTATTTTTAGGGTGTTATAGGAATCCTTAAGTTGGAGTTAGTCAACTAGATGTATTTGAAAATAGTTATATATGCGTTTGAGAAACTAACTATTAATTATAGTAATTCATTTACCCAATTCATTTAATACCAATAAATCACCAATAATGGTTTTAAAAGTAATATGATACACCCATAATTCTTAATCTAATTACACACTCCAATCTTCCCTATTGGGTTGTACCCTTTTCTCCTATATTTTATTAACCCCACTAATTGAAATTTTATTTTGGATATTAATTTTGGAAATATTTTCCATATAAAAATTATTATTTACCCCATATTTATGTATTAATCATTTCATGTTGTAATTATGAATTTTATATCCTTAGTCACTTTTGATAACCCCAGGAAAACAGAACTTGTTAAATAATTAATGTCTCAAAAATTCTGCTACCATAGTAGATCCATATATTCACATTTCATTCAATAACACCTATTTAATTATATAGTTAATATATAATATAGTGAAAAAATAAAAATAGTTTTGATAAGGTCCCTATGAAGTTAACCCCAAAAGAAAAATATTTCACAGAAAAGAAATGGTAGTTGGGAGAAACTAATTTAATCAGAAGATATTCATTGTATATTGACATAGTGAACATAAACAATTAGGATCTATAAAATATATAAGCAGATAAATTATATAGGTAAATAATTTTCAAGATTTTCATTTAGAGACAAAGTGTCCACTGTATTCCAAGGTGTTATAAAAACTCAAAACTAATATAAGCTCATCTTTAGGTAAACACTATTGAATAACATAGTCGATATAAATCACCCACATGTATATTAATCCCAAATATACTGTCGTGACCCATTCCAAATCTATTAATTTTTTCTCTTATAAAATCATTAGGGACTGAATAAGCTATCAAATTATTGAAAACACTTGTATTCCATGGGGTAAGTTCTAGTAACTCAAATAGGAGATCACCAGGGAAGAACCATGGAAAATGGATGGGTGGGTAAATTTTTTTATTCAATTGTAGTGAAATATTAATAATGTGGGAAATAACTACATTTTATAGTCCTCTCTTATCTTGATTCTATTGATCAAACTTGAAGTTAAGAATCACCAACTATATATAGCAGGTCTTTGTCATGGGGTTTTTTGAGGAGAATAAAATGGAAGCATGATCATAGAACACAATTAAATTTTACCAAATAAGACAAGAACAAACTTTTTCCAATGATAAAATAATAGAATGAAATTATTTTTCAATCATACAATAGTTTTCTTGATAATGGTCAAGGGAACACGAAACCTATGAAATGACATAAAAATACTCTTTAACCCTTTATAAAAAAACTACACTAATTGTATAGTTATAGTTGTCACACATAATCTAGAATGTGTAATCCCACTTATTGGGTTGGTCAATGGGTGGGTTTGTGAGATTCCTTTATCATTAATTAAGAGTATCTATGAAATAATCATCAATCAAAAAAGTAGTATATTTTTTATAAATAGGATATGGTAAGTGAGATCTTACTAAAAACATTAATTAATTAATGTTAGAAACTAGCGCATTTTAATAAGGGCCACACCTCAGAAATATACTTTGAATATGTGAGCATATAATATTTTTCTCAACGTGTAATCATTCTATAGAGTTGAAATGACTATGAACTATATCTAAGTATACCGAAAAATCAAATTTATTGTAATTTAATATGAGATATATTTCAATTCATCAAGAGAGGATGTAATATATATTTTCTAAACAATATTCAATGTCATAAAAATAAATAGTAAATTGTTCTCTTGGAACATCTTTCAAATTACCTAAGTAGTTAAAGATAATACTTAGAATATAATGTTGGAAGTTACCAAGATAATTTAGCATACCAATTAAAATAATTATAAATAGAAATGATTTATATTATATGATAATGGTTTTCTTTTTCTAATCCTTAGAGGCTCCATTTTTTATTAAATAATCTAAATATCTATTAAAAAAATGAAAATGAGACTTAACTATCAGTTTTTAGAACATTTCATCAATTAAGAATAATGAAAAGAGGTCCTTTTATATAGATATTTTACCTAAATATTAGTCTATATAGAGTCACCAACTATTTTATACATTATAAGTTAATAACCTATTATTTTCATTTGATACAATAGTGATTCAATATTTATTTGAAATAATTTGAGATGGGCTATCTAATTTTCTATCAGATATGGTTTAAATGATCCTGATTACGAGTAAATTTTTTACCTTTATGTTCATCACTTTAAGTAGGGTGGGATTTATCCAACATTGATATTTGTCTATCTGATTAACCTCATATTCCAAAATTATGCAATGTATGAAAATATATGGGTTAACCTTAGTATTATAATCTAATTCTCATCCTATCAACTTCTTACTCTATCTCAAATTTTTAAAAAAAGGCTAATTCATGGTTTATAGAGAAGAGATTTTATATAAATATAGAAAATTGGTCAATAAATTATAGATAAGAATATTTTAGATTAGGAGTAAGAGGATTTAATTCAAACATTGGGGTTTTTTGGATTAAAGGGGTGAAATGATGGGGTGTGAGTTTAATGACATTTTATATCTACTAATAATTATTATATATAAAGTGAATCAATAAAAATTATATTTATATAATCAATGAGAATCATGGATAACTAATAATTAATATTCTCAACAATAAATACAAAAGAACTAAATTTCTCAAAATCCTTGAAATTACAAAAAAAAAAAGATTCAAAACTGAAAGTGTTGGTGATTGACAAGAATTAAAAATGTGTGTCAAATAAAGAATCGGGTGAGTGTGTGTCTTTAGGGAAAAAACTCATCTATTGAATGGGAATAGTCGATTCCTACAATATTGGTTGTTTTATAACATCCATAATGTTAAAATGGGCCGTTTATCCCTAAAAATCCATATAAAACACTCCTTTATGAACATTTATTATGTTTCTTTACTTTTCAAATATTTTTAATAATTAAAATTAGTAGATAATTTCCACATTATCTGGTTTAATATTTATAAAAAACATATAAATCTATCAGAAAAATTATAATTTTCACTGATATAAGGATATATTCTATTACACTAGTTGGGTATGTTTTGGTTTAGTTCAAAATTTACACAACAATCCCATTGGATGAATCCCTTAATCCCAAATACTAAGTATTCAAAGAGTGATACATAACTTTAATTGAAGCACATAAATCCATTGTTGAATTGGAAAATAAAGTCTCCCATATTTTCCAAGGCATCATAAATATTCCTAGAACCATTAATTTGATTAACATTACAAGATATATCAAGAATGAGATTTTTTATCTTGAGTTATTACACATGTTCGTCTTTAATTTTTTCAATTTGTAAAAACATACTTTCAGAACTTATAATTTTTAAAAATATATTTCAATTCATATAAGAGATTAATGTTAACTTTCACAGTTTTAAAAGTATCAATGATATGTTTTTTCATTTCATTGAAAAATGTTTTATGATAACATGAAACTATTTGGGAAAATCAAAGAGGAATTGTAAAATTAGAAAATCATTTGTGATAAATCGACGAAATTTTTTAGTACCATTTTAAGTGTTACCATTTATCCAAGATATAGTTCGTTAATAAAAGGGTTTAAAATATAGAGTCACTTAATGAATTGTTGATTTATAAGTAGTAATGAAGAGAGATCTATGTTGTGACTCACCCCTTAGTGTAATAGAAATAATATTGCGTTTATATTTTTTATTGATATTGGGTTGAGAAGGTAACATACCAAATCCTTTCATTTTTTCTCCCAAATATTATGGGAAAAATTTCCAATTCAATAACAGAAGTCTTGAATGGTGGATTAGGTTATTTTATTGGAATTATAAATTTTATGATTCCATTTTATTCACTATTTCCTTGACGATAATTCCATTTTTGTGTGGTGGTTATGGTTCACTCTTTAATGGTAGAGGATGATATCTTGATTATTGTTGTATGAAAACAAATAAGGCTAACTGGAGTTCTCCACTTACCGATATTACTGTTATCCTTACCACAAAGGGTTTGGGTTCAAATTGTATTTTTATTTATTAAATGATGGTTCAATCTAAATTAGATTCTCATGAAATATACCTACACAATACATAGATAAATAACTATGATTAGGAAATTATTTAATAAAATGATTATTAAAAAACAACATTGTATTAGAGGGCTGGAGATTGTGGATTACCTTGAGAAATGTATATTTTTCCGAAAAGGTTATTCATTTTATCAAGGTTAGGCTTTAATTTTTTAAAGTGTTAAATTTTATACCCTTTTTATAATTCTAATTGGTAGTATCACTATTATTTATAATTTGTAAACATTTTGAAACATTTTGGTTATAATTTCACGAGAAATATTTGAGGTTTTATTTGGTAAATCACCACAAGATACCACATATAACATACAACTGTCTAAAGGGAAAATTCCCTCATATAAGTACTGAATTAATATTTGGTCAATAAATTTGTGACGATGGAAAAAAGACCAAATTCTCTTGAATATGTTTTAAAAATCATGATTCATCGCAATTCGTGACTTCCTAATGCCATACATTTATTTTATAATGGTTGTTGTATGAAAATTTGGGAAAACCTATTGTTATCTGACGTCAATAAACCCCCTTATGGTTTGTAGATTATATAACCAACATTTAGCTTCACTATAAAGATGGAAAAATAATTCCATTAATTTATTTTTAGTACTTAGACACATCATGATGTTTCATGGTGGAGAACACAATATAGTCCCCCATAAGTTGTTTTTATGGGTCCTCACCTGGAAGATCGAGAAATTTTAGGAGGATGTATATAAATCCTGATCTTTACTCAAATATGGAAACCTCCTCAATATATTGAATGTATACAACTTGGTACTCTACATCGGGGTTATTATTGTTTTATCTTTCATTATTTCAAAGTATCAATTTGATTCACAATTACATCGTTTAACATACTCTAGAGGTACATCAAAATTTCGATTCTTGGTGTAATGTGATTACTCAATCTTAGAATCTCAATTTTTGTTGGGAAAGTTTTTTTTATGTTCAAGGTTAATTTCAAGTAACATAAATTTTAAAGATACAATCATTCAAATAAAGATAATAAAATATAAATGTAGGAAAATATGTTATAATATAAGTGTTAAAGAAATATGTAGGATAAAACTAAATAAAAATGAATGAAAAATTAAATAATATAAATAAGCAAGAAAAAAGTACAATTTATAAAAAATATTAAACAAGGTGGAAAATACAAAAACATTTCTCCAAAAAAGGTTCAATATTATCTTGTGTGTCTTGTCTCTATGGTCATGAAAAAATGGTATAAAAATTTTCTGTTCAATTTAACAATTCATATGTTTTTGTAAAACTTGATATGAGTCCATCCTTATACTTGGTTGATAAGAGAAAAAATAAAATAAAATAAAATAAACTAAAATAATTAAAGAAGAAAAAAATAAATAAGTGAACAATATCAAAATTAAATTTCCTGTATTCCTTGGTAATGGTGTAAAATTTTGATCATGTTCTCATGGAATGTTAGATTTGTTATTTTCTTTTACTATAATTTTAGTAGTATAGTTGGAAACCCTAGTATAGAACCCTAACATTGGAGCCCAAATCCAATGACCTAATCTAGGATTCAACTTAGCCTCAAGAAAATCCATAAATGACTAGAGGCAGCTAAAAAGTAGAATGTAATGAATGAAATCATGGGTGAATGATTTTATCTGAAGGGTATTGATAAATAAATTCATGCTTATTAAAACTTATTTGAAATTAACAAACCACTTAAAAAGATTTATTAGTAGGAAAAAACTTATTTACAAAAACAAAACCAATCTGATGTAAGAAATAAAATGTAAAAGACACTTATTGATAAAATAATAAAATACTCAAACTATGAGCCAACTTATCCATGATCAAATATCCATTTTCCGTGGAACTAAAAATCATCATTTATGAAGAATGATGTATTTCCTATACATATATCACACCCAAAAATGTGTATATATACATAGAAGTGCATATGTAGGGGTGTGTGTAAACTAATTTTAAACTCCCCATGACCCAAATGTATGCCTATAAAATATAAATTACATTATGCGATGTCTAACAGTAGTGATAAAAAATTAAACCAATACATTTGTTTCATCTAAAACATATTAAATCGCTAATTAATTCAAAAAAAATTATACAATATTTTAAAAACATGTCATAAATGAAAAATACATAATTCCAAATTTTCTACATGAAATTGACACCTTAAAAAAGATAATCATTCTCAATATCAAAAAAATGTCTCATTTTCACAATTCAATAAAAATATTAATTTCTTAAAATTCCGGTGGATACTATCCATTTACTAAAATTACTAATCAACATTATTAAAAATTATGATTCTCATAAAAATGTAATATCCCCATTTTACATTGTTTATATCTAGCGAGATTTACTAAATTATGAATCCTCGTTCATACATGCAATTGTCAAACTATTATGAGATTCACCCTTCTTCCTTGGTTATCATTACAATTTATCACCTTAATGAACACTCTGTAAGGTACTCATCCCCATTGATAGAATGCATATGTTTTAAAATATGGAATTACTAAATAACTTTTATGGAACAAACACACCTAGTTCAACAAATACCAAAAACCATGATCAGTTCACACATCAAAATCTAATCCTTTTCTAAAAAATGATACCATGAAAATTAATTTAACACTAAAATTCAAAAAATATGTCAATAAACCAAATCCTCTTTAAAATAAAAAATTTACCATTGAAAACCATATTTAAATTCAAAATAAAATTCATAAATTTTATTTAAATAATTTTCTTTCAAAATTCTATTCAATTAAGAGAACTCAATTTATAATATATATTTTCATTTTCCAATTCTTATCAAATAAAATGGTTATTAATTTTTTTGAAATTTTATTAATATTTAATTATGTAAAAATAATTTGTTTTGTTGGAATTTCAAAATTATAGTAAATTTGTGAAAATGAGTCCTTGATAAACCATAATCAATCAAAAAACATAAAAAATTATTCAGTTCATAGAAACTATTGAATCTATATATATAATCATGTTATTTATGAAATTTTGCACCATTTATAAACTCACGAATAAAGCTAATGTGGTGTATCATTCAATACATAAGCTTGAAGAGAGAAATTACATTATTACAAATCCAAAACATCTAAACTAATCATCAAAATCTTAATATTTAGGTAAAATTATATACACATAGATAGATTCAAGGACTATATTTATTAGTTAAACCTTAACCTTTGATTCCATATCATTTGATTGATCCTCATAATAAAATAATTGTTTATTAGTAGAGTGTCACCAAATATTTTCAAAGGAATCCTTAAAAACATCCTATATTTGATGTTTGTGAAAATATTGATTAGGGAAGTAAAAATGGGAATTGAAATGAAATTTCATGTAATAATCCATGAAACATATGTATAGCTCGCATATCTAGGAAAACAAAGTTTCTAAAAATGCGTTCCTTACAGAGATATAAAATAATTACAAATGGTTAGCTTGTAATGTGAATCTATTAATGAGATGGTAATACATATTTTTTGGCCACACATTATCAATCTACAAGATTTGTATAAACACATGCCTAACCATGGTTCTATCACCACTCCTATTAGAACTCCAAATATCCAACCAAAATCATCAAAGTATATAAAGAAAGAATTAATATCATATTTAATGTAGAAAATTTATATGTAGTATAATCATTTTCATCCATGAAATTTCCTTACATTTGATTATACAAGAAAAAATTCTTCCATTAATGTCATATCTCATTCTCTATCTCACAATTATCCTTTTGTATTTTCTATACTGCCAAATCACCCATATTTTCTAGATATTCTATCGTAATATAATCTCTAATCCATGTTCCATAATCGATGTTATCTTCTATACATAGGAAGAATTGTATTCAAATTAAACTACTTCACATATAAATATACGATTAATCTCTTTTTTATATTTTTTTCAATTTGGAAACATTGAATATTTTATAAACACCAATATAATACTATAGAAAATACAATCAATAATCGACCCCTCATATCCAATAAATTATTTCAATTGTTCTTATATACCATTGAATTGTCATCTCATGTTATCCAAGTCATCCATGCCCTAATTTAGAGTCAAATTTCAATGAAATATAATTTATACAAAAAATAGTAACGACCATCATTGAAAAACAGAATTAGACTTGTACTGAATTTGATTTGAAATAACATTATTTTTTATTAACCTAACCCACTCCATTATATTATATAATAATATTTATCCTACTATAGAATTAATTCCCATATTAACTAAAAAAAGTGGTGACAAACATAACATACCATAAAACACCTCAAATAGTTCTACGTGAATCAATGAATGATAAATTTTATTATAAAAAAACTCAACCAATGAAATATAATCCTCCCAATTTCATCAAAAATAATTCCCAAAATGTTAGAATTTGTCCTAAAAAATATGGATAATATGCTTCATCTAATAATATATCAAGGGATGATATAAAAAACTCATCATTTTCTGTATTCCCATCACATTTTTAAATCCCATCGATAATTTTAATGTTAAGTGAGAATATTTATCTTAGAAGAATGACTTCATAATCCTATAATGTTTGATATTATTTTCTAAATAATATTTCCAAACACTTTAATTAAAAATATTTATCTCATAGGAAAGAAGTGTTATGAAATGAAGTGTCAATCTACTATAAACAAAATGCCATCTTGTTTCCATGTGGAATATGGAAATCAAATCAGGAAATATAGGTAAATGTAAAATAATTTACATGTATTATTCCCTAAATAATGGGATATCGCTTCCCATCATTGGTTCTCCATCTTTACCCACTCAAAAAATAAATAATGAAATAAATCAAAAAACATCTCCTTTAATTCCCTATCACTCTGACTAAAATCTATTATCATGATACAAATTTTGTTCCCTGGGGTGTACCAACCAAATTTAACTATTTAAATATTGTAAAATATCCTACCCAAAATCTATAGGGTCCTAAAATAAACTCTAAATTGAAGGAACGAGTCCATCAAAACCAAACACTGCTCGATAACCTCAATTACATTTATGGTTTCCCTAATATTCCTAAAATCCTCATAAGGTAAATAACCATACTTCATCTTTTACACCAATATTGATGATACGTTGAGGTTATGAGAGACTACACCATCCATTATCTCTGTTATATATATGAATAAATCCAGCATTAACCCCATCATCTACCACCATTCTTGGATTACTTCACAACTAATGAAATGACCATGGCCTTGGTATATAAACGCTTCAATTTTATTTACCATGTTTTAATCTATTTTAGGGTTTATTTTGATCTTAAAGGATATTTAGATGAGTTTGGAAGGGGGAAAGTATCTAGGTGGTAGAAATCCCCTTGGTACCTTATTAAATAAAATCGGGTACCTGATGGAATCCTAATGGATATAATCTGACTATTAACACCATTGGGTGCATTATGGACTTAAAAAAGATACCTTATAGGACTATAGGTTGTATTTTAAAACATTGGAAAAATTGGTTCTTAACCTTAAAATGTTAACCCATAAAATACCCTTAACACAGGATTTCATCTGCATTTTAATCCATAGATATCTCTTTCAAGATCTTACTATCCTTTATTTCATCAAAGAAAAATACATATTTAGCATTATCTTATGTTTATTTTCACTAATCATAGAGGATTATATTTTACGATGTGTGGTTGTGGTCTTAAATTAATCATTATTGTTGGCTTGTTTCTTCCTCGAAGTAGTCTCAATCTACTATTTCAGTAATTCTTAACTTTTGAATCCTATAAAATCCTGTATATCTATCTCATCCAGTTTCCAGTAGTGTTTTACATTGAATAAGTGAAGTAATATCATAGGTTAATATTTCCATATGGACTCTTCTTTATTGGTAACAAATGATTCCTAATGTTTTATTATGATAGGTTGTTTGGATTTTCTAGTATTTTCAAATTATTCATTCTCGAAACTCAAAGAATATTCAGAATGTATTTTTTATTGGGAGAATTCATTATTCTTATTATAATATTAATTTGTTGACATAATAATGATATATGTAAAATTGAACTTTATTAAATCTGGGTGGTTTGTTTCAAGTAATGATTTTATTAATATTTTTATAAAAATTTGGTATAGGTTCGATTTATTTTATTTGTATTTACATGTCATCATTCCTTGATAGATTATTTCCATGTTTATTGATTGAATACTTGTTATGAATTATGTTTTCATGTTTCTTAAGAATAAACTTTTATTATATTGAAGATTATTACATTGAATACTATCTTAAATGATTGTATTCTATAATTATGTCTTTTATAAGTGTTATGTTGATTTTTTTGGATTTTTATTAAAATTATTACATTTTACAAGTAATAATAATTTTAAATTATCATTGAAATGATTATATTGTGATTAAATAAATGGTTCTTAAGTGTAACATTGGATAAAAAATAGGTTGACATTATGGGATGGTCCTATAACAGTCTAAATTAATATACCCTATCTATTATCCCTAAAGGGAAGAGATAAGAGATTGTAACATTGATTTGTACATGATTCCTTATCCTTAGAATGGGATAAGTATTGCACCCTCACACTAGTATATTGATCATATTAGATTTTGGTCTTGCTTAATACAAGTCAGTTCAATACAGATCCTTATAGTTTATTTAGTTTCTATTTTGGTTGTTACTCATTTTAAATAAATTTGATAAATCATGTTAACTATCATGTTAGTTATTCCCTAGGATCTAATAATTTTGAATCCACTTTATTCTATGAACGATCATTAAGGGTTGGGGTGGAGACTGCTAGTTGGGTATTATTTTTACTCATTCCTTATACATGTTTAATATCTCATGTGTATGAGTGGGTTGAGTTTCAATGAAAATTAGAATCTTTATTTTTTGGTTAGGATGTGTTTAGGAAGTGGGGTTACAGAGGGCATTCAAATGGTTCCAACTCCTCAAATTGGTTTTTGGAAGTGAAATCAGAGTAGGATGGTGGTCAATGTTAGTGGGATAGATAAAAGGAACTATAAGTGGATGGGTCTTCATACTACACCCATTGGCTGGTTGGTTACCACTATTTTGGGGTTGTTAGCCTATAGGGGCCCACAGGTATGTCGATGGAGTCTATTAGTTGCCTGAGCTAGTTTCTATAGCCACCGGCAGGCCGGTGTAGCTTTTAAGGGAAAAATCCCCATAATACCCCTGTGATTTAGAGGGGAACCACTCATTTCTCTATCCGTATATCTCAAGAAGACAAGGGGTGTTTCTACTTCCCCTCTCCATTTTACACTTCTTCTTGGAGTGATTTGGCACCAGATCATGGTGAATCTGTTTAGGTTCCTCCCAATGATTACCTCACTTCCTCCTCTCATGAAATCTCTCTAATATTCTATTCTCTTAGTTATGTATTTGAGTAAAAATTATACTAGATGATGGTATAATCTATAATACCCAGCTATTGTAAAATAAGATTATGTTTAATTTCATACAATATGCATGACACCATTCTTTAACGCTTGTGAAATATTATTATTTTTTGATTATGAACATTTTTACCTAGACATTAAATTAGATGATATATATTTATGTTATAAAATTATATAAATACATATATAACTTCCCTACTCAATACAATTTTTTATTAATTCTTAATAATTTTGCACTCATTTTTCATGTAAAGTCATATTATTTTACAAAAATAAATTTTCTTTAAAAAACAACTTTTATTTATTTTTATGAGAGAATATTATAATTAATTTTTTCCGATTATAAAAATTGAATTTTATAAAAATGAAATAAATTTTGAAATTATAAAATATAAATTATCTTAGGGTGATGTTTTTGAATTCTTGTAAAATGATATATTTTTTAATAAATCATGAAAGAAATTTGATTTTATAGAATAATGGATTTTTTTTCACGTATTTAAAAAGTTTCATTTTTGTTTTGAATTGTTTTTAAATTTCAATTAATTTATTTTTATAAAACATAATCCAACTATTATCATTGAAATCTACATGGGGATTAATTATTATATAAAAACATTTCATACCTAAAAATTTATTTTTCTGGAAATCGATTTTTTGTCATGTTTTCCATGTTTATTTTAAAAGTAATTTCTAAAATTTTTACAAATTATGTTTAATAAAATGGATTAAAAATTTAAAATAATAATTTCAAAAAATTTTGAATATGTCAAAAAAATTTTTTAGACTGAATTGTAACCAGGGTAAAGAATTTCCCCCATAGAAAAGTGTAAATTTAGTTAACTATGGTTGAAAATAATTTAAAAAGGACTTAAACTCACCCCAAAACACGAATTTAGTGTATTTAATGAGTTTATTTAAATTATACCCATATAATATTTTAAAATATGTAATTTTTGTACCATTTTCCTTTGATAAATACCTTAATATTATTTTATGTGAATAATAATTCCAACATGTCACATTCTTGATTTTAATATCTCAATTTTTTTTCACAAGGATAAAAAAAGTTATGAATTCTTATAAATGGTTATCTTTAAGAATAATATATTTTTATGATTTTAGTTAATTTATAGTGATGAAATAAGTACCTTAAATTCATAGGCAATGCTAACATATAGTTTAAGAATGTAGTAAAAAATTCAAGTAAAATATTTTTAAAAATTATAAATTACTTTTTTGGTAAGTGATATAATTATATAAAAATTTTAGATAAATATAATTTATATGTTATTTTTAAGTTTTATATTTGAATTAAATTAATATATTGAGTTTTTTAATGTCAGATTATGTTAATAGTTTCAAAAATTGAATTTAATGATATTTTATTAGAATTAATATTTCACTAAAAATTGTAAAATTCATAAAAGATATTATCATTGGAAAATTGAATTGGATATTATATATAATATCAACCATTATATATTTATTGCCCTCTTTTAAATATATTGTTACTTTCCAGGCCTCTAATGAGTAAAGAAACATAGTTATTGCGGTATTTCTTAAAATAGTTAACGAGAGGTTAGAAAAAAATGATATGGGTTAAAACATCATCTAAAATTGTCTAATTTTTAGAACATATTATATAGGCTTATATTCACCATTTATTTTAAATATATCAATTTAGTTACACTTTAACTAGAATATTATTTTAAATTTTTTTAATACTTTAACCAATTTGAAGGGTACCCCACTCCTCTCTAATATAAAGACACCATCCCTCTTATATTTATCAAACATCATGAGACATTTTTTAAAAAAAAATATATTATAAAATCACATCCCAAAATACCAACACATTTTATAGAGGTCATTTTTTCACTAAAAATACCAAACTATCAGCCTTAATGTGTATGCGAATGGAGATTCTCCAAAGAGGATGTAATTGTCTTAACTGAGCATTTTTATTTTACTTATACTCCCACATCAATGAATTCTATCCTAAAAACTGGAATATAATAAACTTCGTATCCCCCATAATTTTCTATATTATTATTTTAATTTAATAACTTTATTCATCTTCTTTTAAATCAAATAGTAAATGGAACTGTCATTCGTACATATGTGTCGACTACCTCCTCACGAACCAATAAATTTCATTACACATCACCTCCTTCCGTAATTTGTTTTTATGATGTATTTAATATTTATATATTATATTAATTATATAATTATACTTATTTAATTATAATATATTACCTTCCTTCTCTCCTTTTCATTTTTAAAAAATGATTAAATTGCTCATGTATTTGTGTGGACTACAACCTCAATGAAGTGATGTTATTTGTTTTTCATTTATAATTCAAATGAATGGTAATACGAATAAATTTGATGAATTTATATGATATTTGTTATATGATTAATATTCTATAATTGTGAATTGTTATTTCTTTTTCTTTTATTTAATCAATCAAAAAGTGGAAACATCACTCGTGCGTATAAAAAAACTACCATCTCTAGGAAGTGATGTAAATAAATTTTCATCAAAAACATCAATGGATGTTTCTAAAAGTGTATATAATTATTAAATAATATAATATTGAATTATTAACATTCACGAGATGATGAAACTATGATCAAAGTAGAAGGACCAAAACTATTGAACCAAAAAATGCAGGAAAACCCAAGAAGTTTCCACAAAGAACAATGATTTTAATAAACAATTATTAATAAAAAGGTGATAAGATGTTATAATTTGACAATATATGGTACGATATGTATCAATATTACTCTTTAGTATATTTAAAAAAACTATATTTATTATACTGTATTGTTGAACCTATACAAAACAAGATGAGACTTCTGGTAATGGTTTATCAACGAACTTTTGTTTTTGTGAGACATATGTCATATTAACCACTTATTTATGTCACATAGTGTATATAATAACCCATTTATATTATATTGTAGGATTAAAATGATATTAATGGTATTCAATGTACCATTATAAGCTATTTTTTATATGGGTGATGATTAAAAAGTTATCAAATTTGTAAGGGATTTATATTAAAATCTCATTTATTTTTTAGGATTGTTTACGCTAAATTTATAATGAAGGAAATCATATATTTATTATCCAAAAAAACCCATATATTTTATTATTTTAATTTTATTCCTAAAAGTTTTGAGAACTAGTAAAATTTTCCTCTCATTTTTACTTAAACTGATGAAGAAAATATTTAGTAAAAAATATTCATAATTTTTATATTTGGTCAGGATTATTTTTCTTCCATGTATATAATCTCTGTAAAATGTTTCTGAGAATGTTTTTTATTAAATTAACCAATTATTTATAATATTAATTTTTATCTATATATTAATTTCTATAATTTTTTAAAAATGTAATATTCTTTTATTTTCTGAATGAGTTATTTTTTAGTAAAGTTGTGAACAAAATATCATCTATAACATACACCACATGACTGAGTTTTCCCACCATCACGGTCAATGTTTTTATTTTATATTAACACAATGGTTTCCTAGGTAATTTTGGAAGAAAATGTATTCCCTACTATTTTTATTATTTTTAGTGTTTAAGTAAATGATTTCTAAATAAAAAGGGTATTTCCTCAAGAAACGTTATAGTGATATTTTAAAGATATTTTGAACCTTTAAAACACCCTTTTATGTATAATATGAATACATTTGTATATCATAAAATAATATGATAAATTTTATTAATTTGTATATTTATTGGTTATGATGATGATATCTTGATTAAATTGGTTTTCTCTTCCAAAGGATAGGCAATTAAAACTAATAAATATTTTCATGATCACATGGCATATAAGTGAATCGATTTCGATTATTTGATAGGTGTTTCAATTAAATCCCTCAAATTCCTCAAGTAATTTCTCATATATATCTCACGAGATTATTATGAGGATGATTACGATAAGCGTGAGTACGATATTGAATATCAATGTTCTCATTTTGATATTTTTATATGATTTTATCAAGCTATGATCCTAAGATTATGTATGGACATGATTGCAAATTTATATGCTCACATTTTGAAGCATGAGTATGATATTGTATATCCTTTCTCATAATATTGTGAGAAGACATGATTTAGAATATCTATTTTCACTAGATTACAATTTCCTATTCTTATGATTCCCCAAGCCTATATTATGAATTTTGAATAATGATTACTTATATGAAATTCTTATTAATAATGGTTTTGAATATGACTTTATTTTTGATTTTTTGATATAAAATTTTCTAGGTATGGATATTTTATTTATATGAAATGAACTTGATTATGGTATCATACCATTCTGATCATCTTATGTGAAATTTAGATTGATATCTCCCATGTTTATCCTTATTGAGAATTTTAGATCACAGTTTCTTTTGTTTCCATTTTATAAAAGTTCTAAATAATGACCTTATATAATATTTATCAAGAAGGATATCATATATTGAGATTTTTTTAGAGATTTTCAATCCTTTCTATATATTATGAAAATATAGGTATAATGGGAAGCATGGCCATTTTAGTTAAATACTAAAGTTTTATTATGTAATGGATTTTCAATAATTCTATAAAACTATAAAAAAAGACCTTGGGTATATATTTAATACTATATTTACAATGGATGTAATATATTTTCGATGGATAAAATGGTGTTACATTTTAGAGCACGAAAAAAAGTAATGTTTTTTATTTTAGCTCCAGATCCAAGAGTGAAGGTCCTAGGTTTTTATAATTGATATTAGAGGAGGGTTTAGATAACTTTATAGAACATGATGTTTTCGTGTGAGGTTAACTTAAGAGTACTATATACCATAATAGGTTTATAATTTTAAGGATTATCATACGTTCAAATTCATATACTCCCCTTTTTGGGGTTTATGTTATGATAATTTATTGTTATTAATGATATTTTGGGATATTTTTTATTAGGTTTAGGTATATGTAAACCTTATGTTTAATGAGATGGATTATTTCAGAAGTGTGTGGTTATATTTTTGGGGATGTATAATTAAAGGAATGAGATGACCTTTGGGGTTAAAAAATTATTTAACATTGAAGTTATTGAGGCCAATTGAGTTATAGGTTTAATTATTTATGTAATGATCTAATTTAATTCTTCTCTATTATTGTATAAATTTTTTAGTTAAATTTATCATTTCTTTATATGAAGGTTTATTTGTTTTGGTTGTTATATTAAATTTTTCTAACAATTTTGGTTTTAGTAAATATAATAGGATTACATTTTTAACCTTATATTGATTATATTATATATTAAAACTTAATTCTTTTGGCATGATAAATATTCATCTTGGATACTCATCATACAGAGTAAAGGATATGATATAGATTTAAATTGATTGAAACAAAACCAATTGATGAAATAGTGTTTATATATTTAAATAAATAAGGTAAGTATATTTTCTCTTGTTTGTATCTTAATGGAAAAAGGACTCCTCATCTTTTGATAAATTATCTGTAAAATTACAAACCTTTAAATTTTTAATGTAATTTTGATTAATTTATGGTCATTTACACACCACTTTTTTTTATTTTTTGGTCATTAACATTCTCACGATCATTAATTTTCTTATGATCAATGTTCTCTATCACTCCCCTTAATTACTTAGATATAAATTTTCTCTCTTATGCCCATATTTTCATTTCTACCCAATGTTATCCTATTTTATAACCTAGTTATGAGTTATTTTCGACAACCTTTATATATCACATTACCTCTTTTTAAAAGATTGTTTTATTTACCCTTTTTATACTATGGATTTTCAAAAAAGGAATTTTTAAAATTAAATCCTTGAATCACTAAGATCAAGATAAAATTTCAAGTAAAAAAAAAATTAAATATTGGAGAATGTAATAATTTTAAATTTTAAAAAATAATAAGTTCAATGGTGAACAAGACACACAACAATGATCTTTAATGGCTGTGAAATATTATTCCATCAATACAACTTCTATAATAAATCCATTTAATTATAGGATATGAATATAAGTAAAAAAATTAGAAGATACAAGTATAAAGGTATTTCTAAATATAAATTTATTTAATAATTCTTCTAAAATGTGCACTCAATTTTTTGTAGTCAATAGGCTTCAAAAATACACTTTATTAAAAAAATACTTTTTTTAATTTTTGTGAGAGAATATTATAATTAATTTCTAATAAATTTAATTATTTTATTTTATAAAAATGTTATAAGTTTTAAAATAATCTTTTCAAAATTATATAAAGGTGAAAGTTTAGGATTATTTTGATAAACAAATGTTTTTGATTAATAGTGAGTAATACCAATTTTTATGAAAACTATAATTTGATTCAGAGTATTTAAAAAGTAAAAATTTGTTTTGATATGTTTTTGACATTTAATTAGTTTAAATTTATTGAAAATAATCTAATTAATTTACTTTTAATCAACATTATTTTTTATTATTATAGAAAAACATATTTATATCTAAAAATGCATGTTTCTTGAAAATTGTTCCTCATCACGTGTTGAAGGTTTATTTTATTTGAAATTTTTTTACACTTATATTAACTGAATTTGATTAAATGGATTACATATTTTTAATTATAATTTCTAAATTTATTAAATAGGTAAACTTTATTTTTGTTTATAATGAAGAATAACCATGGAAATTATTTATCATGAGAATAAAGGGTTAATTGGGTTAGCTAGGGTTAGAAATAATGGGAAAAGGATTATAAATCACCCTTATTACTACCTTTAATAAATGTGATGACATGAGTTATAACTTAATCGTCCTATATTAAAAAATATGCACTCTAGGTTCCATTTTTCCCTAAAAAGGTACTTTATAACATATTAAAAAAATAATTCCAAAAGTTCACGTTATCGATTTACATGTCTCTAAAATGTTTTCAAAAGGAATTTTTTTTGAATGATTATAAAAGGTTATTTTGAATAATAATAATTTTTTTGATGAAATTTTATATTTAATTTTTAGTGATGAAATAATTACCTTAAATTCTTATACAACACTGACACAATTCTTGTGAAAGAACTTCAGAAATAATGTAAATGGTTGTTAAAACATACAAAGTAATATTTTTTGGGTTAGTTATGGTGTTAAATGATTTTGAGGTAAATATTATATATTAGTGATGATATAAAAGTTTATATTTAACCAAAATATTTATCTTGAAATTTTAATGTCAAATTATTATAATAGTCTAGAAAATGACTTTAATGGTATTTTATGTTAAATAGTAATTTTTTAAATGAGATAATATTCATAAAAATTATATATTTTCCAATTTTAATTTGATATGGTCTATCATATCAACCATTTTCCATTTATGAGTAAATTTTCCTTATATTATAGCTTTCTTATCCCCTAAAGTGTAAAACATTTTTATTGAGGAAATTCTTAAAATGGTTAATATGAGGTTAAAAATAAGAGATAAGGGTAATAAAATCACCTAAAATTGGGTAAATTATATCATATGAGAGGTTTTACACCAATATTAACTATATATTAGAAATATTTCAATTTAGTTCTATAACACCCTGATATGTTTATGAGATAATGTTTTTTAATTTCTTTGATGCCTTTTGTTGTTTGCTACACCATGATAAGCTTGTGCAATACGCAACACCAGAAAAACTGGCTGTATGTGCAACACTATGCTTGGCTTGTGTTATAGAAAATGTCAAGTTATTTTTATTGAATTAATTTCATAAAATTACCATTATAATTGAGCAAATAAATATTATTATGTTACCTTTTAACATAGTCATTATAACGGAGAGTAAGAACAATGTTAACTTTATTATGAAAGACTATTAAAATGAAAATACGTGAGTTAATAAAATAATAAAAGTAGTATTGATGGATTTTATTAATGAAATAAATGTTTTATATATCCAATTTAATGTTTAAATTCATATTATATGTTTTAATAACATGATATTAGAATAAAATCAATTTTTTAGATAAAAGAATTAATTTTCAAAAGCTATATTTTTTCCACTTTTTTGATGGTGATTTTTTTTTACTTTGGATGTATTTTTTATTTTTTATTATAACTTTCATGTTTTGATTAATAGAAAAAATACACTAAATTTTAACTGAATTTTTTTCTTCAAATACATTAAACAGTTAATTTATATTATTTAATTATTTTAAATTATAAATAGAATACATTTTTATAATTCAATATAATTTATGACATTTTGATTAATTTTACATTGGATTCGGGTGTAAAAGCGTTTTAATCCTTTGCAATATTTTATCATATAAAACCCATTTACATTCTCACATGGGGAATAATATTAAACCTGTAACTAAAAATTCTATATTTGGAATTTTTAAAAAATGGATTCCATATTTTAAATCATTAATTAAAAATTATGTATATATCATTCTCTTATTTTTAGGCATTATGAATTGTCACAACCCGTCATCGGCAGGACGATGGAAGGGGCCGCAAAGGTCCCCTGCCTTCCATCCTGAAGTCGATGACGAGATAACGACCCCCCGAGTCCCGCCTCTAGTAGGCCCCGGAGTGGCGACTAGCACCAAGGGTATAACATTTTCACAATATGGGAGGCATTACCCTTTTTATTTAACCAAGATTGGGAGAAAGAATGAGTCAACACCAACCACCACCATGTATTGAAAACTCAAAATAAAATCAAACTAAATGCATGATTTAATAATAAAACTGAACAAAGTACAAGAACTCCAAAGTACAAAACCAAAAAGGAAGGAAAAAGGCTATGAAAAAACCAACAACGACCAACAGAAACACCAACGTCTAAACTAGTATGGTCTTGCATGGCCTCCAAAGTCCTCCTGGAAACCTGAAAGTAAATTTAGGCTGATCATACAAAGTATAATCACTAGGAAAACCTATAGCTCTCGTGTACACGTGGGGAGATGTCCTAAATTCTTGTGAGAAGCAGAAGAACCAACATCTATCAAGGAATCTATCCATCCCACCTCACCATCCAGACTCACCAAAAACACAAGCAGTAAGGTAATAGTATGAAAAAAACATTTGGGTACCCCGCACCACAATTTCCACCACTAGCTAGCTGCTCGTCCCTAACGGAAAACGTCCTAACTCTACCATGCTCTTCCTGCCCGCACACACCTAGGCCTCACAACCATCCACATACCTTCCCGCACACACCTATTCCTCACAACCACACATCCCTACCCTCACACACCTGGTCCTAACAACACTCCAATCGAAACCTACCCGAAGAGTCCTGGGTGTAAGGTCGCCTCTATCCATCACAACCGAGGGAATAGGGAGCAAGAAGGAGAGTAACTAGGGGGAAACTACCTTACCCATAAGATGGGGATGTCCAATACTAAGTTCCCTACAAAAGTGGGGTGCGACTAAACACAAAACATATTATTACATATATATATCAACACACAACCCAACCTATGGCTCCTTAAACAGATACAAGCAGGCGCACAAGCATTGCTGCCTCAGAAAACAGGCACACAACAAACTGTTCCCAATTTCCCTATTCAAGTTATCATTTCATAACAGTTCATTATGAGTTAATCGCTTCACTACTGGGCAACTAACAAACTCAAATACAGATAAAACCACAATAAATAAGGAAGGAAAACCATTGGGTAATTTAAGCATTCATACCCGGTTCTCTTGTGAAGTCACAACAACAAAGGGATTAGTGTGATCCCGCAAAGTAATGGAACCAAAGAAAACCCCAACAAACCATTGTCTATCCGACATTAATTATTTACCATTCCACCCAGTTTGTTATTAAATTTCCACTTATTCATGTTCACAACCCAACCTGCAACCCTGCTTCCAAACACCGCAACAGTCATGCAAAAACTCATGCCATTCCAACCACACCATTCACAGACCCTCTATTTACCCATCCATATCTAAACCATCCCAACGATCATAATTAATTCTTTTATATTATTTAGTTCGACTGGGGTGATCACACAAGATTATGGTCTTTCATATTCAATAGCGAAGTTTAAGTGTTTAACCGATTCATACATGATTCCCAATCACCACAAAAAGCATAAAACCGAGAATATCATAGGTGTGAAAACAAAGACCCCCAACAGCCGTGATTTTCAGTAGGCCTAATCCCATTAAATTCATAACAACATCATATGGAAAGAACAGATAAAAAAATGTAACTACATTAACAAACTTCCTCATCCCTGTTATTTAACCGGTTATTGTCATCATTACATAATTGATAAACTGCCTTGTGGGAACCATAGAACACCCACCCCACATGATACACAAGGAAGAGAGACAATGGTAAGATTCCGAATTGATTGATCAAGGATTGATGTTACATCCTCACGTGGAAACTGAAAATCCGGAGTAGCCAGAATTCCATGGAACGCGATCAAGGAAAACATCACAACTGGGGTATAACTCGTCAAGAGGAAGGGTATTTCGAGCACAGGGTGAGAAAAAGAGAAAACTAGTGAGAAGAGAAACCTTTAGGTTATAAAGGCTGAGATACAACATTCCTGGGACGGTTAAAATATAGAGATAAAAACATGAAACCGTGGAAGAAGTAGGATCATGGGTTGACCACATGGCTGGGCCACCCCACACGTGCAACTTAAAATGTCCCTACCCTTCGAGGGTGGTTAAAACCGACGTACACCTCCTTAACCAAGGAAGGAATCCTCACAGGATGCCCTATAGGCGTTTTTGAAAACGCGGTTAAAGGCATGAACAACACATGGTTTTTCATTTAAGGAGGGTACCTCACCAATAATTTAATTTATCGTCATTAATAGACTTTAAAACAGGATTAATGGGGGTCAAAACATAGGTTAAAACCAATTCGCGCAAAAAGGAGGCGCTATTGGAAAAACATGTGGAGCTACTCGTAGGCCGAGGTTACCGATAGGCTAAGGTGATAGGTAGGCCGAGGCCACTGGTAGGCCGAGACAAGTGGTAGGCTCAGACCACCGGTAGGACGAGGCGACTGGTACGCCTAGGTAACCGATAGGCTGAGGCTACCGGTAGGACGAGTCTATCGGTAGGTCGAGGCTACCGGTAGGCCAAGGCTACCGGTAGGAGTCTTAAGCTTCCCTGAGAAGCTGGGGTGGCCTTCCAGACCACCCAGAATACCTCAAACATCATCTTTTCACCAAGTAATGTATTCAAAAACCTCGAGCCATTACATCAGATACTTCTCAAACTATTCTCATCCTTGAGAATATAAGAACATTCCCGAAAGGAGAAAAGAGGGGTCCAAACAACCACCCTCTAAAGATACTTCTCTGGGGCAAAACCTGAGTTTTTCGAAAGTTGGAATAGAACCCTCTACATCCAAGAATACTCCCACAAGAGTTATCAACCCCTAACATTCACAATGAGAAAAATGATAACATTTTCTAACACATGAGAATGGGAGTCCCTTCCTACAAGTTTGGATATTATCCTATTTGGGTGGAATTGACTCAGCCGCATGGGTTTAATCTGAATCCAAATGAATGTGTCTGGATTAGTAGTCAGGTTTTCCCATCATCAAAAATTCAGACACACACCGATAATAGTGAATAAATCATCTAATAGCTAATCAAAACAAGAATTTTATATACTAAAGAAAAAGGTAAAACATCTCAAAAAAAAACTGTGAACAAAACAACAAAGAATTCAAAACAGCTTTGGGTACTGAACATGTAAATGGGCCTCCTACTCCTAGGTTCTCTCCTTGAGGCCACCATGCCTCCACAACACACGAACCAAGGGGATGGTTTATCCATGAAAAACATTCTCTTTATGATCCATGATCTTGATCGGTCGTTCTACAAAGGTCGCATCGTTTTTGACTTCTAAACATCACCAATCAATGACATGGGAGTCGTAATGTAGATATCAACAAATCTGGGAGACGTGAAAGATGTTATGAACTTTCTCCTTCTAAGGTGGAAACTCCAGCTGATGCGCCACCTCACCAACTCATCCCAGCACCTCGAAAGGTCCGATGAACCTAGGGAAGATCTTACTCCCCTTCCCAAACCTTCGATACCCACGTAGAGGGGAAACCATAAAGATCACATGATTTCAAACCTCGAACTCCAATGGAATCCTTCTACAATCAGCATAAAACTTCTACCGGTCCTAGTCTACCTTGATCCTCTCACGCACAAGGTGAACCTTCTTAGTGGTGCCCTGCACCACTTCTGGCCCAAGAACAGCTGCTTCCCCAAACTCTGTCTAGAAAACAAGTGAACGACATGACCTTCCATACAAGGACTTAAATGGTGACATTCTGATAGTGGAGTGGAAGATATTGTTATAAGAAAACTTTACAAGAGGAATGTGTCGTACCCATGATCCCCCAAAATCCAGAACACATGACCGCATCACGTCTTCCAAAGTCTGGATCGTTCATTCTGTCTGCCCATCTGTCTGAGGGAGGAAAGTAGTGCTAAGGCGTAGCTATGTTCCAAAGGCATGCTGTAAGCCCCTCCAGACTCATTAGGTAAACCATGTGTCTCAATCAGATACAATAGATCTCAGAATCCCATGCAACCGCACCACCACTTCGATGTACCTCTGGGATAAGGTACTAACTAGGCTCGATTCCTTAATTTCCATGATGTGAGCTGATTTTGTCAACTGATCCACCACTACCCAGATGGCATCATAGACTCTATGTTCCCTAGGTAGCCCTGTGACGAAGTCTATCGAGATTTCATCCCACTTTCAGTTAGGAATATCTAAAGTCTGCAACAACCCTCCAGGGAAATGGTGTTCAACCTTCACTTGCTGACACACTAGGCACTTAGCCACAAACTCTACCACCACCTGCTTTACCTCGGGCCACAAAAATTGTCCCCATATGCCTTGGTACATCTTTGAGAAACCAGGATGTATCGCTAAAGCCAAGCCATGGAACTCACCGAGATCTCCTTTACGCATCATCTCTGGAAAAAATAGCCTACCATAGAAAAACATCAGATGCTGACCATCCTCAGACCATCCCTCAGGAGAATTTACCTAATAAACACAATCTGGCATCACTTGTATCTCTGAGTCCCCCCACTGAGACTCTTCCACCTGCACCACTAAAGAGGAAACTACAGTCATTTGAAATAGATAGCATCTTCCACCGTCCACCCTCGCATCCAAATGCAAGGTTGCTAACTCTTCCATCACACTCCAAGCATATGAAGATTCTCAAACTACTTTAATTTGCGATTTCCTTCTCAGGGAATCATCCAAAACATTACCCTTGCCCTCAGTATAAGATATCTTGAAGTTGTAGTCTTGGAGAAACTCAACCCATATCCACTGCCGTAAGTTCAGATCCCGCTGTGAAAAGACATAACGCAAGCTCTTCTGATCTGTGAAGACCACAAAGCACTATCTGATGAGATAATTCCACCAAAACTTCAATGAGAACCCCATAGCTTCAAGCTTCAGATCATGCGTGGAATAGTTACGTTCATGAGGACGTAACTTCCTAGACCCATAACAGATTCCTCCTCGATGCTGCATCAGCACACATCCCAACCCAAGGCCAGAAGCATCACAGAATTCTTCAAAAAATACCCCTTCCTCTGGTAATCTGAGTACTAGAGCACTAACCAGCTTCTTCTTTAGGTAGCCAAAAGCTATCTGGCACTGGTCGCTCCACACGAAGGCCTGGCCCTTCCTAGTCAAAGCTTTCAATGGAGCTGCAACCTGAGAGAAGTCAGGAACAGACCTCCAGTAATAGCCTGCCAAACCTAGGAAACTACGAATATCCGCAACATTCTTGGGTTCTTCCCATGAAACGACTACCTCGACCCTTGATGGGTCTACTGCTATTCCCTTCTAAGACACTATGTGTCCATGGAAATGTACTTCTCGTGTCAAGAACGTACACGTAGACAATTTCCCATAAAGATGTTGGTGTCAAAGGACTCCCAAAACTGCCCTAAGATGCTCAACGTGATCTTCCTCTGATCTTGAGTAGATAAGGATGTTGTTGATGAACACCACAACGAACTAGTCCAGAAACTCTAGAAAGATAAAGTTCATGAGGTTCATGAAAATAGCTAGAGCATTCGTAATGCCAAACGGGATGACCACGAACTCAAAGTGACCATATCTACACCTGAAAGACGTCTTCGAGATATCACCTTCTTTCACTGTCAACAGGTGGTATCCAGACCGAAGATCGATCATAGAGAACCAACCTGGTCCTGTCAGTAGTTAGATTATATCATCTATCCTCGAGAGGGGTTAATGATTCTTGAACTTCACCTAATTCAACCTTCGGTAGTCTATGCACAACCATAGAATACCATCTGTTTTCTTTACGAACAAAACTGGAGCACCCCACAGCAACACGCTGGGTTGAACAAGGCCCTTCTTCAACAAATCGTCAATCTGAATCCGCAACTTCCGCAACTCAGAAGGTTCCATTAGATAAGGATCCATCGATATTGGGAGAGCACCAGGATGTAAGTCTATCCCAAACTCAACGTCATGTCAAGGGGGTAGAGTCACAACCTCATCGGGAAAGACATCAGGGAATTATCTTATGACCTCTGCGACATCCATAATTCCTGCATCCGCCAACTCCACTGACACCCTGTCCAACATAGAAAGGAGGGGCTCCACATGTCGACTCCCCACCTGATAACTCCACTCCCCTACAAAAGCCACACACTGTCCATACTCGTTGGATAATTCAATCCTTCTCCGATAGCAGTTGACAATGGCATGTACAGAAAATAACCAGTTGATGCCTAGAATGACATCGTATTGTTGAAACTATAATGAAAGAAAGTCTCCACTAGACTGATGCGGTCCCAAAATCAATCTACATCCCAGGAAAAAGTAATATATGTTGTTCTGACCCCCAACTGGTGTTCTCAACACTAGGGGCACAAAAAAGACTCTCGGCATCCAGACCCAGAACATGGGCTAATTCGGGCATAACAAAGGAGTGAGAAGCTCCTAAATCAAACAAGGAAAAAAACAAGAGTGATGAAAAGACTGATCGTACCTCGAATGACCTCGGGTCCTGCCGGAGCTACTAACTATGCGACATGAAACTATCCACACCCATCTCCCCTTCCTCGCTGTTGTCGACCAACTCCCCAACCACTCCCTGGTCGAGGTCCCTGAGGAACACCCTGGTGTCGGTCTCCTCCCGTAAAGTCATCCCTCAGAGGGCCAGGGGCCTTCTACTGCTGCTGGAAAGGCCTCACTAACAACAGATGCTGTTGAGGTGGGTGATGAAACTTACCACCTACACCATGTGGAGATCGAGTTCGGAAGTTGCTTTGGATGTTCTTGAAATCTCTACAAGAGAAACACTTTGGTCCTGGCCTAGTGGAAAAGGGGAGAGGTCCAGAAGCTCGGAACTAGAACTGATGAGGCCTACTCCCTGCTGGTCAAAACCTAGAAGGCCCTGTCATTGGAGACCTGCTATTGACCACCTTCCCCTTTGATGAACCCAGCTGGTTCCCCTCTCATGGCGTTCCTCCCTTTAAGTGCATCCTCTATTCTATCTCAGCCTCCTTCTGTACTGCTAGGTACTTCATAAGGGTGAAGGGAGTGACAATGTACTGAAGAGAAGTATAGAGTGCCTCCTCTAACCGTCTTTCCTGAGACTTCTCATCCAGAAAGAGATCTAGGGAAAAGCGCAAGAGATCTTTGATCTTGATCCCCATCTTCCTCAATTACATGATTCCCTGCTAAAGGGAGAAAAACTCATGTATCTTCTCATCCTTCGCCATAGAGGATAGGAACTCCTCACAGAATTCCTTCTCGAAACCGGCCCATGAAACCTCTGCCCTTGTCTTCTCTCCTAGGAAAAGTGTCCAGCACTGACACGCTGCTCCTCTCAGCTGACTGATGGCCAATGGAACCCAGTACTCCCTCAGAGTATAGATCAAAGAGAAGGTGATGGCTTGCTCCTCGATCCATCCCTCCATTACTGAGTTAGAAATGCTACCCTTGTACTTCTCGAGGGTTTTTCGCTGGAAGGAGCACATATTCCTCTACCAGAAGTCGTCCTCCTCATCTCGGTCAACCCTCTACTGGTCAACTACCTTGATCTTCTGGGCCTCAACCGCCCGAGTCTCTTGTGGATAACATTCGGGTGACATACCTTCAAGGTAAACAATGAATACCGAAGCCCGAGTAGCAAGGGAATTATTATTATTATTATTATTTTGTTTTATTGTCTCATCTGTATTATTATTAAATTTTCTCCCCAAGATTCCCCAAATCAATTAAAAACACAATCTGTACGATGCATGTACCTTCCATAGGGTCTCTAACATGCAATAAATGTAGTCTCACTTGGTCCTTTGATAGGATCAAAGTCCTTGCATCGGATCACGGGGGACCTAAAATCTTGTGTCCTAGTAGGTCCTCCCTGTTCTATTTCACGAACCAAGATCACCTATAATTTTTGTCCTACCACCCCATTCAATCCTCACTATGCCTAACTATAGACTCCATCCTATCCCTCAAAGTCCTCTGATACCATTCTGTCATGACCTGCCTTTGGCAGGACGATAGAAGGGGTGGAAAAGGTCCCCTCCCTTTCTTCCTTAAGTCGAAGATGAGATAATGACCCCTGAGTCCCGCCTCCAGTAGGCCCCGTAGTGGCGACTAGAACCAAGGGTACAACATTTTTACCATATGGGAGGCATTACCCTTTTTAGTTAACTAGGATTGGGAGACAGAATGAGTCAACACCGACCACCACCATGTATAGAAAACTCAAAAGAAAACCAAACTACATGCATGATTTAATAATAAAACTGAACAAAGTACAAGAACTCCAAAATAAAAAACCAAACATGATGGAAAAAAGATAAGAAAAAACCAACATCGACCAACAGAAACTCCATCCTCCATACTAGTATGGTCCCGCATTACCACCAAAGTCCTCATGGAAACCTGAAAGTAAAAGTAGGGTGAGCATACAAAGTATAATCAGTAGGAAAACCTATATCTCTCGGCACAAGTGGGGAGACGCCCTAAAATCCCATGAGAAGCAGAAGAACCAACATCTATCAAGGAATATATCCATCCCACCTCACTGGCCACACTCACCAAAAACACAAGCAGTAAGGTAATAGTACGAACAAAACATTTGGGTATCCCACACTAATACTTCCCCCTCTAGCTAGCTGCTCATCCCTGACGGAAAACGTCCTTATGCTACCACGCTCTTCTTGCCCACACACACCTGGGCCTCACAACCATCCACATCCCTTCCTGCACACACCTGGGCCTCACAACCACACATCTCTGCCTGCACACACATGGGCCTAACAACATGCCAATCGAAAACTACCCGAAGAGTCTTTGGTGTAAGTTCGCCTCTATCCATAACAGCTAAGTGAAGAGGGAGTAGGAAGGAGAGTAACTAGGGGGAAACACCCTTCCCCAAAATATGGGGTGTCCGAAACTAATTTCCCAATGTGGGTGGGGTGCGACTAAACAAAAAACATATAGTTACAAATATATATATCAACACACAGCCCAACCTATGGCTCCTCAAACAGATACAAGTAGGTGCACAGGCACTACTGCCTTAGAGAACAGGCACACAAGAAATAGTTCTCGGTTTCCCTATTCAAGTTATCATTTCATAATAGTTCAGTATGATTTAATCCCTTCACTACTGGGAAACTAACAGGCACAAATACAGATAAAACCACAATAAAGCAGGAAGGAAAACCATCTTTTAATTTAAGCATTCACACCCGATTCTCTTGTGAAGTCACAACAAAAAGGATCAGTGAGATCCCTCAAAGTACTGGAACGAAAGAAAAACCCAAAAAACCATTGGTTATCCCACATTAATTCATTACCATTCCACTCTATTCATTATTAACTTTCCACTTATTCGTGTTCACAACCCAACCTGCAACCCTACTACCAAACACCACCACATCTACACAACTAATCATGACATTCCAAGCACACCATTTACAGCCCCACTATTCACCCATCCATATATGAACCATCCCAACAATCATATTTCACTCTTTTATATTATTTAGTTCGGCTGGGGTGATCACACAAGATTATGGGCTTTCAGATTCAACATTCAAGTTTTTCTGTTTAACCGATTCATACATGATTCCCAGTCACCATACAAAGCATAAAAGAAAGCATAGCATAGGTGCGCAAACAAAGACCCCAACAGTCATGATTTTCAGTAGGCATAATCCCATTAAATTCATAACAACATCATAGGTAACGAATGGATAAAAACATGTAACAAAATTAAAAAAATTCCTCGTCCCCGTTCCTTAACTGGTTATTATCTTCATTACATAATTGATTAAATCCCTCGTGGGAACCATAGAACACCCACCCCACATGATACACAAGGAGGAGAGACAAAGGTAAGATTCCTACTTGATTGATCAAGGATCGACGTTACGTCCTCGTGTGGAAACTAGAAATCAGGAGAAGAAGGAATTCCACGGAACACGATCAATGAAAACTTCGCAATGGGGGTAAAACTCTTTGGGAGGAAGGATACTCTGAGCACAAGGTGAGAAAAAGAGAAAAGCAGTGAGAAGAGAAGCCTTTAGGTTATAAAGGATGAGATAAAACAATCCCGAGATGGTTAAGATATGGAGAGAAAAAACTCGAAACCTCTGAAGAAGCGAGATCGTGGGTTGACCACATGGCTGAGCCACCCCACACATTCAACTTAAAAAGTCCCTACCCTTCGGGGAGGTTAAAACTAACACACACCTCCTTTACCAGGGAAGGAATCCTCACAGGATGCCCTACTGGCATTTCTGAAAACGCGGTTAAAGGAATGACCAACGTATGGTTTTTCATTTATGGAGGGTACCTCACCAAAAATTTAATTAATTATCATTAATGGGCTTTAAAACATGATTAAAGGGGTCAAAACATGGTTTAAAAACAATTCGCGCAAAAAAGAGGGGCTACGTGAAAAACCCATGGAGCTACTAGTAGGCTGAGGCTACGGTTAGGCTAAGGCTACGGGTAGGCGGAGGCTACGGGTAGGCCGAGGCTACCAGTAGCCGAAGGCCACCGATAGGAGTCTTAAGCTTCACCGAGAAGCTGCGGTGGCCTTCCAGACCACCCAGAACACCTCAAACATCATATTTTCACCAATTAATGGATTCCAAAACCCCGGGCCATTACATGAATACTAACATCATTAATTTTTATTAGTATGGTAAAAAAGGTAAATCATGTAACTAAGGGTAAATATAATATTATAAAATTACCATAAAAAATTCCCTGATGAGACTAGATGAGTTATGTATGAAAAACAAAACCTTGGGTCGAAATGATAGCCTTTAGAATCCACTTGGATGAAATTAGGACATTTAATATATTTTATTTAAAGAAAATTTTTACAAGTTTTACTCAAATTTTAATAACTATTTTTTAATATATGTTTATACAGATGATAAATTAGATTATGAATAATATATTTTTTAAAAAAATTATTCTTTAACACGTAAATTTATTTTTAATTTTTTGGAAATAAATTACTACTTTATAAGATTATGTATTGATCATTGAGAAATTATTTAATTGATGAAAAATCATCAAAATTATTTTTATTAAAATTATAATAACCACTCAATCACAAAAAATCTTGACCACATATTTTTGTTCGAATATATATCAACCATAATCATCCATGGGTCTATATATTTACCATTTGGATCATTATAAAAGATACCATAACACTTATTTAATGTTATGTTAAGATTGTCACATTCCCATTTTAATAAGTATAACATTTTTAATGCTAGATTTTCTAGAATTTATATTTCACCATAAGTATTATTATGAAATTTATTAGAATTATCTTCATCAAAGTATTTAATTTTGAATTTTTCTTCAAAAATTAAGTGTATTAAATTATTACAGAAAATTGATGTATAAATTATTTTATTAATGGAAATAACAAGTGAATGTTATGCAATATATTAAATTAAATATAATATTTGACAAATAATAGATACAATGAATTTTTAAGATTACCCTAAACCCATAGGGAAATAACAAAATATTTGGATAGAAGATAAAATCTTATCTAGATATTTTTAAAAATCCCTGAATTGAATATTTATAAAATTGGCACTATTTTTGTATTGTCAAAATGATGTATTATTAAATTTTTTAATAATCATATAAATTTTTTTAAAATATATAATAAATATTATATATTCAAAAATATTCTAAATTGTGTATTTATTATTTAATATAAATCAAATAATTAAATATTTTACCATTTTAATATTTATATAATTGTAACCATAGATTAAATGAAATAGAATTACTAAGTGATAAATTAAAATGGTATGGTTTCAATGGACATCAAAACTTGTATAAAATTTATTAATAGATGATATAAAAACCTTATATAATCTCATCATTGAAATAAGGTCATTTTTTTGGTTTTTGGATATGGATTTATTTTATTTTAAGTAAAAACATTGGGAAATTCCAAACTGCCCAAAACTAAATTATAAAAGGGCACATCTTACCTCACCTATTAATTTCACATTGAGACATGAATATCGGTCACCCCCAAATCATTTCCCTTCTAATCTTCCCCAATTATATTATTGAGGAACTATTCTTCTCAAAAGACCATCTTTTGTGCCTTTAAGAGGAGATTTAGAGTGAGCACATCGAAGAAGAGGTAATCTCCAAAACTGATTCTCTCAAATTATTTCTTATTTTACTTCCTATTAAATATTTTTTTCAATTATAAATTAATAACTGATATATAAATTATTTTTAGATGTTATTATAGTCATGGAAAAATTATATTTTACCTTCTATCTATCCTACGAAAATTGAAATCACCGTGCGAGTGTGCATACAACTTACTGTATCCATGTCGTGGTCTAATCAACTTCTCCACACCATCATACCTGTATGGATATAATTATGGAAATAATATATATATATATTATTAAAACATGATATTTATTCTCGAACAAAATATATACCATCCACCTCCTTACCATTTAACAATTATGAGATTGATATCGTCGCTCATGTGTACGTACGACCCACCGTCAGCATGATGCGATGCGATTAATTATAAATTATTTCCATTAAAGAATGATTATATAAAAAAATTTATGAATAAATATGATATATATATATTATACTAATATCCTTATGAAAATGATATAACTATAACAGTAACTTATCCGACAAAACATGCGTAAGAAAATAAAGAAGTTAATTCTTGATGGATGAGTAAAAATGTTACTAATAAAATGATAATAATATGATCATATATGATGAAAATGATTCTATAATAAGTAAATTACATCATTTAAATCATTATACATGAGTTTTGGATACATAAAAAGGATAGAAACCCCATGGTAAGGGATAATTTCACAATCTCATTTTTATCCATGATTGTTTATATGAAAGTATTATAATGAGGTATATTTATAATCCACGTCCATATTTCCAAAATATGTATTCAAAAATATTATTTATATACATATACAATTGTTTAAATTTAATTTTACTGATTTTATAATTTTTAATAAACATTAACAAAGGATTCCTTTTTCATTTCTGGTATGAGGTAATTTTTGACTTTTCGACAAAATTACGAGAAGAATGTTTTCATTTGACTTATATGGATTGAATGGATTTTAACTAATTTATAACATCTTATTTCATTGAATATTCATTTATAAGATTTCATTTTAATTTGAAAAAATTTTACTTTAAAATTTTATGGAATTTTGGGAAAAGAAAATGTTTTTGTAGAAGAAATTATATTTTCATGAAGAATCAATTACAAGTGATTTATCAATATTATTTATAATATAATATGTCATTGATTAAATAAGGTTAGGTTTATATCCTTATTATCAATATGAATTTATTTTTATTGTGATGGAATACTATTGATGAAATCCATTTATTTTATATGGATTATAATGGAATGATGTTTAAGAAAAACATTTTATTCTTTGGGATATACTATGAGGAATTATTTATCTTTTTGTGGCACACGTAACAATTATTTCATTATGATATGGATTATACCTATATCTCATTCCAATTAATTGGGTAAATATTTATATCTCATTAGATAGACATGACTATAATGAAAAGTAAATATAATTCTGTAATACATGGACAGAATGAAAAGTAAATCTAGATCAATAATACTTGATTGGAACGATAAGTAAACCTAGTTCAGTAATGGATTTTATCCACTATTATGGTCTTGGCAATGAGAATTGATAATATTGAAATTATTTTATATTCTTATGTGTTTTCCAAAATTCTATGTTTTATTCTAATTCAATTTTCTCATATATCATGTTCCTTTATGATTTATCCTTTATGAAATACCAATATTTATATCCTGAATTGTGATTTTTATATTTTTTATACATGGGATGATTTTCAAAAGTTATGTTCACGTTTTTAAAATCTAATTTTCATATTTTGTTAGATATATTCTATGTTTACCCTTTCTGATCATTTTATCTCCCCTATTGTTATGTTTCATTTCCCCAGGATAATATGAAGGGTATTAAGAAATATGTGTCCAAAGGGGTTATATTTACGAATAAAATGATAAAGGATGATGTAGATCTTTTATAAACCAGATGTTTATGTTTCCCAGTTTCCAATGATATGAAACTAATATTTTATTTGGCAATTTATAGGTTTCATGTGTTAATAATTCTAAAAAATTAATGTAATGTCCATGTTTGTCAAGATTAGAGTTTCTATAGTTAGGATCATAGTGAAAGTTTAGTGAAACATAGGAAATTAGGATACATAATCTTTAGTGATATCCCTAGAGATATTTCTATGGTATGTTTAGGGATGCCCATAATGACATGTAGATCTATTGGTTGCTATCCTGGAATCTTGGTATTGATCATTGTTAACCTATTATTAAACCAAATCAGTTAGATATTGAAAGTAATTCCCCTTGAATATGTTGTCTTCATAGTATGTTTTTTCCCTCTATCTCTATTCTATTTGGGTGTTATACAATGGTTGAAACCCAAAGGAACCTTGTTAATGATAAATTCAATGGTAAATGTGATTATTGTCGCCTTGAAAAACCAAATATTATGGGAAATGGAATTAAAAATATTATCACTATTCTTACAAAATCTATGAATCATTATGGACATTTAAATGAGTAGAGAAGGGAACAACATTCTGTTGGGACCTTCATGAGGCAATGTTCACCTTCCTTTTGTTGGTATTCTGATTTCTTGTTGCCAGAAAATGGATCAGTACCATTGAAAATATATTTTATATCCTTCGTTGTTTGGAACATAAAGAAGTCATTTTGGCTCTTTATTATTTTGTAGGCGATGTGGACTAGTGGTTTAATCTAATCAAGAAAATGAGGTAGCAATATTAAATTGAATCCATTGAATTAGAAGAGTTCACGAACTTATATTTAAAAAAGTAATATCCCTGTATTCTTTAAATGAATATGTAAAAGGAGTTCCTAGAGTATATGAAAAAGGATGATGAATCTGTTGGTAAAAATAGGGAAAATATTATAATACATCCATGTTATTCTTTTGGTATTATCATCCAACCTGAAAGTAAAGTTGGTCGATTTTTCAGTGCCTTAAAATGATGATTTTGAAGGGAATTAACTATATGATAATTTATTAGTTATTAATATATTGTTCATTGTGTTATAAAGGTAGAAATTGATGTTGGTGTTACATATCAATATCGTGTTTTCAACAATAAATGGAAAATGAAGTTCATGGTAAAATCTCATGACAATTGTGAAAATAGTATTAGTATTTCCTTATTCTAAAAGTGGGGAAAAAATAGGGTGGGCATTGTATTAAAGGGACTAGATAATATATTAGGTTTGGAGAAAAGGTCCTAGAGTAGCTGAGTTCCAAATTAATGTTAAAAGGTAGATAATGACGTGAATAGAGAAAAAGATACACAAAATACACCTCCCACACTTCAATGTAACATGTTCAAGTAAATGAGGAAATTAGGTTAACCAATGACCTAATACAAGGGTTATAAATAATTATCAATGTAAAAAATTTATTCAGTACAATGATAAAGGCAAATCACATGTGATCACTGTTGGTGATGCTGATTATGATAAAAATGTGGTGGAATCATTGATTTTTTATGTAATAGGATATTAAAATAATGTTGTAGAATATATTTTATAGTATTATAGAATATTTGAATATCTATGTAGTGGTCCACAATGGTTTTACACATTTACTTGAAATTATAAGCTAAGTGTAACTGATAAACATAAAAAGTGATTGAGGTGATAAGGTGATGTTTTTAGAAAACAGATGATTAAGGGAAGGATAACCCTTAGTATGAGAATGATGTTGAGATAACAATATCTGGATAAAGATATGTTGGATAAGAATAAGTAATTTAAATATCATCAGTTACCTTGGAATCAGTTAAGGATTTATTGAATATTGGGTTATGCTATCATGGAAGAAGTTTAAAACTTTTTGGACATAAGAATAAGAAAACATGAATGTTTTCGATAAAAATATATGAGAATTCATGTTATTAACTTGGCTTAAGAGAATGAATAATTATGGTGTTTAAATTATTTGATTGTGACCACCAAGAGATACCTTATGATAAATGTGGGATAGATTATAAACTGAGTTAGTGAAATTTTTTCTGTAGTTGTTGATTTTCAGCATTTATAAGCATTGTAAAGTTATCAATTTATGGATGTTTAAGATAAGGATCATGCGAATTTTGTTAAAATAAAGTATTATCTCACCATAGGTGGACATATTCATATTTTATTACTTCTGCTAACCTTTTTTATAATGATATATAGAATGATATATCATTATATGTATATATTTCATGATAATATACCACATTAGGAATGAAAAATTCAACTTCATTTCATTGAATAAGAGATGAAGTGACTTTTTTAAGGAAATATCAATAGTGAGATTGTAATGAAATGAAAAAAGTATTTATTCTCAAGTTATTTATCTTTAGGGAAAGGATATTGAAAACAACAAATGTTATCCTAGTACCTTCTTATCTGATGAATCAAATGACCGCTTAAATCATCCCAAATTTATGGATTTGTGATTGTTATCTTTTTCCTAACAATGTTCTTTATCAGTATCCATCAGAACATTTTAACTAGATTTCTCGAATATATCCATGTTTTCACTTCCCCATTATTTTCTCCTATGTGTAAACACAATGATGAGTTACTTTAGGTAATAATTATGTTTCTAACATTCCTTTTTAAAATGATGTTTTAGTATTCATTTTTATGATTTAGGCTTTTGTAAATGTAAATTTCAAGTATTAAACCTATTATAACCCCAACATATTTTGAGAGCGAAATTATTTTTATGGGGGGTAGAATTTAAAACCCTTAGATTTTTATGAGATTGATTTTTTTAATTGCCTTGATGTCTTGTGTTGTATGCTGCACCAAGAAAAGATTGTGCAATACCCATCACCGAATTAGCTTGCAGTATACATAGTGTAATGATTGGATTTGTTTACACAGAACTTCATGTTATTTTGATATTATTCATTTCACACAAGACTAAATATATGTGATCTACTAAATATAATTCTCTTACCTTATTACATAGTCATTATAATGGTGGGTATAAACAGTATTAACTTTCTTCTAAAATACTATTAAAATGAAAAAAAGTGAGTTCAAAAAATTATAAAATAACTCTTTATGGATTTAATATATGAGTTATATGTTTAATATATTCAATATGAAGTATTAAATTAATTTTATAGGTTTTATAGACATGATATACATAAAAATTAAATATTTTTCATAAAGGAAGTAATTTTAAAAAAATGCAGTTTTGACGCATTTTGATGGTGAACATATTTTATATCTTTTGTTGAAACATTTATATATAATATTTAAGAACATAAAAATTTAATTTTTAATAATTATATAAAAATTTACTCTCAATGATTTTTTTATTTTTTGGTTACTTTCTTGTTTTGATGAATAGTAAAAATACAATAATTTTTATTGACAAAATTCTTTTCATCCCAATAATTTATATGGTTAGATTATATCATTGAATGGTTTTAAAGTATAAATAGAATATTTTTATGTTATTCAACATAATTTATGTCATTGGCATTAATCTTACACTAAATTTTGATGTAAAAACTTTTCTATATTTTGCAAAGTTTTAACTTTTAAAACACATTTTTCATTCTAATAAGGGGATTTATTTTCAATTAATTACTGAAACTTATGAATTTTTACGTTTTAAAAATGTATTCAATTTTTAAATTTTGTAGTTCCAAATTATGTATATAAAATTCGTTTTTTAAAAATTATGAATTGTAACTTCAGTAATTATTTTTAATACAGTAAAAGCATAAATCCGGTAATTAAGGGTAAATATAATATTATAAAATTACACTAACACATATCATAATGTGATTGGATGAGTTATTTTCGACCTAAACCATCATTGGGTCAAAATGATACCCTGTGGAAACCAATTGGAGGAGATTATGACATTTAATTTGTTTTATTTAATGAAAATTTAAATATGTCTTAATCAAATTTTAATAACTAAATAATTTTTAATATAAGGTAACATAGAAGATAAATTCAATTATGAATACGCATTTTAAATATAATTTAATTATTTTTCATTGTAATTTATTTTTAATTTTTATGAAATAAATAATTACCTTAAAGGTTTATATATTGATGATGCAGAAATTATTTAATTGATGAAAAATCAATAAGCTAGATTTTTTTAAAATGATTATAACCATTATAAAACAGAAACAATTGAAAAACAAAATTATTTATGGAGTATATCGTGACCATAATGATCCAATGGTACATATATTGACGATTTTAAGACTTATAAAAGAGATTATGGCACTCATATTGTTTTTAATTTGATGTTACAGATGACAAAATCAAGTTTAAATAAGTATAACAATTTTAATGATGGATTTTATAGGAGATATACTTGACTAAAAATATTATTATGAAATTTAGTAGACTTGTACTCATCATCATAATTTATTTTTTATTTTTATTCAAAAAATATGGGTTTTAAATAATTACATAAAACTGATGTTTAAATAATTTTATTAATGGAAATATCAAATTAATGTTACTAAAAAATTGAAATAAATATAATTTTGGGTAACTAAAATATCCAAATAATTTTATAGATTACCTTGAACTCATAGGGGTATATTAAAATATTTTTTTCTAGTATAAAATCTTATCTTGATATTTTAAAAAATCCAAGAATTGAATGTTGTCAAAATTGACACTATTGTTGTTTTGTAAAAATAATGTCTTATTAAATAATTTAAAACTATTTTTTTAAAATATATAATAAATATGATATGGTCTATAATGTTAAAAAAAATTTATTTATGATTTAACTGAAATCAAATTAGTAAATATTTCCCCTTTTTAATATTGAAATATTTCTTACCATATTTAAAATGAAATAGAAAAACTTAGTGATAAATTAAAATGATAAGGTTTAAATTGAAATAAAAACATGTCTAATATTTATTGGATGAAGTTATTATAACATTATATCATATAATCTTAAAAATTAATTAATTTTAGAGGTTTTTGGAGGTGGTTTTATTTTATTTTAAATGAATACTGTTGGAGATTCCAAAAGTACCCCTCACATTAATTACAAAAGGGAACCTCATCCATCACCTATTCACTTCACATTGAGCCTACAAGACTATCTATACCCTAAAAGGTTTACTTATAAACTTTCCTAGTTACATTCTACAGGTTACATTCTAGAGGTTCTATTCTTCTAAAAAGACCAAAAGTAGTTCCTTTAAGAAGAGACTTTGAGGGAGCATGCCAATGAAGAGGTAATCTCCTATACTAATTCATTCAAATTATTAATTTTTCAACTTCCTCTACATGATTTTTTTCCATTATAAAGTAGTAAATAAAATATAAATTATGTTATGATATTTTAATAAGGTTATGTGACAACCATATCACACCTTCTATCCATTCTAAAAATATAAATCACCACATGCTCGTACGTACAACTTGTCGTGTCCACAACATAGTGTAATATATTTTTCATCACCATCATTCATGAAAGGATATAATTATAGAGATAATATCTATATAAGATTATGTTAACATGATATGGATTTTAAAACAAAATATATACCATCCACTTCCATACCAATTCATAATTATGGGAATGATATTGTTGATCTTGTGTACGTACGACCTACCATCTCCACGATGTGATGTGATTCATTATAAATAATATTATTTAAATAGTCATTATAAAAATTAATTCAATGAATTAATATGATATATATATATATTATAGTAATATCATTCAGTAATTGATATAACTATAATAGGAACTCATCTGACAAAACATGCCCATACCCAATGGATGAGTAATAATGATACTAACAAATGAATGATAATATGATAATATATGGTGAATATGATTATGGAATAATTTAATTAAATCATTTAAATCATTATAAAAGTGTTTTAAATATATACCAACAGAAATAGAAAAAAAGTAACAGATAATTTCACAATCTCATTTTTATTTGAGATTGTTTATACATATGTATTTACTGGGGTATATATATCATACACGTCCATGTTACCTAAATAAGTAGTCCAAAAATATTATTTATATCCTAATAAAATTTTTTAAAGTCAATTTTTCCCATTGCTGAATTATTATTAAATATAATTAAATGATTTTGTTTTCATTTTTGTTACAAGGTACTTTTCTATCTTGCTAACAAAAGTACGAGAATAATGTTTTCTTTTAACTTATATAACATGAATGGATATTTAAAATTTCATAACACCGTATTTCCATGAATATTCATTTACATGATTTCATGTTGTTTTTGAAAAGAAGTACTTTTATTTTAAAATTTCTTGGAATTTTGAGAAAAGAAAACGTTTTTGAAGAACAATGGATATTTTCCACAAAAAATAATTTCAAATGTTTTATCAAAATTATTTTCTATATAAGATGAAATTATTTAAATAGGATTATTTTCATATCCCTATTATAACTCTGATTTTATTATGTTTATTATGGATTTATATTTATGAAATCTATTTGATTTATATGGATTATGATGGAATGATGTTTATGAAACCCATTTTATTCTTTGGATTATGAAATAATAAATGATTTATGTCTTTATGGAACAGGTCAGGATGATGTCTTTATGAGATGGGTATAACCTATATCTCCCTCAAATTAATTAGTTAAACATTTTAATCTAATGAGATAGACATGAATGTAATGGAAATTAAATCAAATTCAGTAATACATGGCTTGATCGGAAAGTAAATCTGGTTCAATAATACAGGTCTGGAATGGAATGTAATCCCAGTTTAGTTATATACTATTTCCACTATGATGGTCTGGGAAATGATACTCAAATAATATGTAAATGAATACATATGATTATGTGTTTTACACAATTCAATTTATTATGCTAATGGTATTTTCCATTGTCTCTTTTTCCTTTATGTTTTATTCCTTATGAACTACAAATAATTATTTTATGACTCAATATTTTGATAGATGTTACACATGGTTTGATTGCAAAAGGTTATTATTTTGTTTTTACATTATTATGTTTATGTTTTGTTTGATATTTTCTATGTCTACCCATAATGAGAATTTTAGATCACTCATTTTTATGAATATTTTCCCGAAGATATAAAGAATATTATTATGTATTTTGTTTCCTTAATGGGTTCTAATTATGAAGGTAAATATAAGAGATGTTGTAGAAGTTTTATGAACAAGTTGTTTATGTTTACTAGTTTCCAAAGACACTAAACTAATATGGTCTTTTGGAACCTACTTGTGTCATGTATTTAGTATTCATAAAAAATAATTTAATGTTCATGTACGTCAAGATTTTTATATTTACAGGTTCCACTTGAACATAAAAATAAATTTATATTAGCATCTATCTTTATGTAATTCTAAGTGTTCCCCTCTCCTCTATTATATAAGAAAACCAACCCTCGGTACTTCCTCACATTCAATTAGCTGTGGAACAATTCCAATCACTACTCAAATCACTTCAAAAACATCTTCCCATAATCCGTGAAATAATGGAAAAAGCATTTCATAAATAAATATCACATATTTTTAGATAATTATTAAATATAGATCAAAAATTCATGTCAAAGGACAATAATGTTTTACTTTATTTGGAGAATATATAGACAATATTCCCGTGTAATAAAATGTAAACACAATATCTCATAAATACCTTCCCCTTTTATATTCTTCCTAAACATACCCTACTTAAAACATTTCGTCATAACCAAGGGAAAGGAAATTTAAAAAAGAGAGAGATCAGATGCTCAGTAAGGGTAAACTTGAGATATATGATTCTATGATCATATAAACGAATAAGTTAAGAATAAGTTAATAATAAGGGTATGGTATCATGAAACTAAATTAAAATATTCACACATAAAATTTTATAGATCATAAACATATGTCATGGAATAAAGAATTATCATTCCAAAATACATGTTCCATAAGAGTGTGAAATCATCATAATTTATAAACCATAAGATAATTTCATAAAACGAAGGCACCAAAATAGATAAATAAACCTTTTCATTTTTAATGTTTAACTACCAGGAACATCAAACAAAATGGATAAAACCTCATTTCTTTTTTCCAAGGGTGAATTAATCCTATAATCCTCTTTCCCATTATTGATCAATCCCATCTGCCAGTTTCCCATGTTGGATCAAGCCCCATGATTTACGTCCCATTATTATCTCAAGAGATATACATATTTACATAATAAATTCTTGGAATATAGAGGTACCATGAATCAAATAATAAAAATCATAAATATGTTTAGTAAAATATTAAAAAACATTAATCATATTAGAATACATGAAAATAAATGGGTTTCACAAAACATTTCATCATAGAATGACCTATGGAAATGAAACGAGTTTCATAGCCATCTTAACATAATGAAAATAAAACTTCTAAATAATAAATGGTGTATCATTGGATAATTTCCCACTTAATTATTAAATAACATTCAAGGATTTAATCTTATATGGAAAATGATTTTGATTGAAAAATCACTTAGAACATTTCTTGATGAATATAACATTTATATAAAAATCTATTTTTAAAATTTAAAAATTCAAAATATATTATATAAATAATTTTGTTTAAATGTAAAAATTAAATATAATATTGTAATATTAAAAAAAATAATTGTTAAGAAGGTCGAAAAATATTTTCATTCCATTCACGCTAAAATAACGTGCTCATTTAAATTTCCGATAAAAGACAAATGAGCCTTGTTTGGAAAACATCATGAAGATTATTGTTATTTATTTTTTTTGAAAATGTGTAATAAATAATTTAATATTTCATTTTGAGAATGTTAAATCATTTTTAAAGCATTTTTAGAAAGCATGGATATAAAAGAAAAAGGATTTTTGAGCAAAGAAAGAGATGAAGACTTTCTTTTCTTAAAACAATTATTTTGGCCTCTTTAATATTTTAAGGAAAAAATTATTGGGATACATTTATTATAAAAAAATAATATGAGAATAAAATAATATATTTTATAGATATTTAGATTATAATATTTCATCATTGGATACATAATCATGAATAGTATTGATAAACAATGAGATTGTAATATAAAACATTTACCACTTAGTACATTTTTAACAAAAATACCAAATAAAGAATAAAATTAAAAATAACATTATATATCATTAAAATATTCATGTTTATGATACAATATGTGAAAGGGGAAATATATATACCTCACAAAATAAGAAAGGTCAACAATATAACTTGTGTCCCAAGGAAGGAAATTGGAGACAAAAATCCCTTTCCTTAACTATCAACTTCATTATTCCACATTAAAAACATATATAAAATAAATATAAGTTCATTATAAATATATTATGGAAAAATAATCACATATATAATACCATAAATGATTTAATGATGTCCATTTGTTACGTGTTATTTAATAGTTCTTGATTAAAATCACGTTTCAGGTAATAACTGGTTCAATTTTTTATGTATGATTTTGTTTGGTGTTTTTTTCTATTTAGTTTGACCATAGTTAAAAAATATTCAACATTTTAACCATGATATAAATATCATATATATTCATTATATATTTATTTATAGTAATCCATCAATGTAAGATATATAAAATGCATCAAACTATTTATGAATATTTTAAGTTATACGTAGGCATGTAAGTTATTTCCATTTTCTAAAAGAATAAAATAAAGTGAAGGAAACTAATATATTAACTTTTAAAAGTAAATTTTATATCCTAAATATCAAATATTTTCATTAAAACTATCGTACTACCTTTCATGAAAATCATATGTGAATAAAGAATCACATCACATCATGAGGAGGCAGTCCACCATACACTCGAGCAACGTTATCGTATTTCCATAGAACAAAAATAAAGAAAGTATATGAGATATTATAATTAAATAATTATACTAATTTAATAAATATTATATAAATATATTAAATTATTTATTATTTTTATCCCTAAGAGGTGGTTATTGAAAATGAACTTCATTGATTTGTGAGGCAGTAGTCCACTGTTTACGAGATTGGCGGTTTATTTCCACTTGATAGAAGAGGAGATGGTCATAAGTCATGAAATTAACATAATAAAATCTCAGTATATGATGGATATCTATTTTTTTATATCATCATTGTTCAAGGGGTTTATATGGATGTGGAATAAGAAACAGAAAAATAAAACAAGTGTAATAATTTTACAACATCGGATCCCTAGAAGCCAACAACCAATACCATGATAGGACACATGATTAGAAAGTCTAATAGTCCTATAAAAAACCCTAATAATGATTCCTTATAACATAATCTGTCTAAAGTATTACAATGACTATAAATAATATGTTCATGAAAAAAATTATTCCTATGATTATACTTGTTAATTAATCATCTTATAAATCATTAAATTACATCATATTTATAGACGATGCTCCAATAATCATATTTCTATGTTAATAACAACAGCCTTAGAGAGATCCCACATGACAACTCATGTCTAATAGAATGTTCAACATCATTTTTAGAATTATAAAAATGTTATTATATATTACATATGTTAAAAATAAGTATATATTCTATGACTATAATCATTAGATAGTCTGATGAGATTTCTTATGGATTGTGAAAACGATCAATATAATTAGGGTTTGTTTGGTGAATCAGTACCAGGGCTACTATGATGGTCTAGGATTTTGTCAATACATAAGTATAACAACTAATAAAACCACTATTCAATATGATTTATTAGAAAATACTTTAGTTTGATGCATCATATTGAGAAATCGATGATTATATTCAAAATATATTAAAACTACTTATTCAATTAGTAAGAAGTAATTTTTTTCAAAAAAATACATACAAAAATTATTGTAATATATAAAATTTCGTAAATATAGTTTTAAGAAGATTTTTGTGATTTTCAAAACTAATGAAATGGAAAAATATAATATAAGACTTCTGATTAAAAAATCCCACCCTTTTGAGAAAGGAAAAAGCACAAAACCCAAATTAAAAATAATAACATTGAAAAACATACAACCTTTTCTTCTTTTAATAACTTTGTAGATATTATTAATAACTACCCTCAGTTTATAACTACATATTGATATGATGGAAATTATTAAAACTTCACCCCTTAGGATAGTATCTCTCTTCACTTGTTGATACTTCTCCCCCAAACTAGTAACCATTTTTAGAATACTCTATAAATATATCACTGAAAAATGTTTCTCCCCCTTTGTGAATTTTATAATTAATGGGAAAATAAGAATAGTTTCCTAAATTATTTTAAGTGTAATAAAATTTGAAATACATTATTTATGTACACAAAAATAATCCAATAATAATAGAGATAAAAAATATCAAATAATAATTATAAAACATTTAAACAAAATGTATTGGATTAAAAGTCACTAAAAAAATAAAAACCATTCACATGTTTGAAAATATACATCAAAAGTTAAAAAGTAAAAGTGTTTATTCTTTATTTATTAATTTCTTCACAAAAACATTCATCCTATTTCACTCATGTTGATCATTCTAAGGATTCTTTATTTTTCTTCCATAACTCCTTACTTCTAGACATTACCTTTCATCCATTAATACTTCTCAAAAATGTTGTTATTTTCTTCCATCAAAAGCATCAATTCATCTTCACACAATCTGATCCAACAATTCTCCAACTCTAAACGGTGGAAATTTTCTTTTAAAAAATTTACTTCCTCAGACCTTTTATCAGTTGTGTCACTAAACTATTCAACAAACTTCACTCTATTATAAATATAAGAAGATTACATGTTAAAAAATAATCCATTTACACAACATTTTTCTTCATTTCTAGGAACTGGTCATCATAATCTCTATGCTCAATGTCAACTGGATTCTACCATTTCAAAAATTTGTTGTATGACTTTTCTTCACCTTGGTCCTCTATTCAATGGATTTTAGGATTTCTTGAAGTTGCAATAAAAAACATTTAAGAACATTCAAAGACACTAATTTTGAATTAAGTAAAATTTGCTATGGTTTACACCTTCCATGATTTTATAGAAATATGTAATGGTGTCACTTAATAATCTTAGTGTTTGATAAACATAGTATAATAATTTCCATGAAATTGTTTCCAAAGAATCCGATGAACCTGAATACAATTTTTTTTGTTTCAATATTGAATATTCATCATCTAGGATTAATTATTACTCATTTTTATCCATTACTTTCATAGAAACAATAATATCATCTAAAATTTTTACAACATCCACATATTTATATAAGTCATGTTTTTTATTAACAATTTTTTTCTAATTTTTAATCTTAAACTTCATGTTCAGAAAATGATTCTTTTACACTATGAAAAGAAACATTTCTTGTTTATTAGATAATAGTTTTACTCATTCAAATTCTTCTGAGTTATCATACTTATCAGAAAAAGAAGGTAATTCAGATGATGTTAAAGAGTTTCAATATTTTTTCCCTTTATATGTCCATAAATTTCTATCTATTACTCATTTTTGTATTCCACTATCTTCCCTATCATGTTATTCTTCTACTAATTATCATTATTCTTCCACTTTTACTTCTCATTCCACTTATTTACCTTGTATGACCAAATGACCATTTTTAAATGGTCTTCTATTTATATAACTCGCTTTGAAACTGTTTTGTAAACCTATTGTTTTTTCATCTCAACAAAAAATAAAACCCATTATTAAATTATTAATTTATATTATCTATTATCTTCTATAGAAATAAATATTCGAAAAACAAATCAGTTATCAAAAAACTCAATTCTATCATCATGATGGATCTGATCGTTATGAGAAGTTGATAGAATTGTATTTATAAAATCTATTTTAACACCTTTCAACAATCTTTAAATAATTGTTTCCATATAAATCCTCTCCTTTTGTTTTTTCATCCTTTTTACTATCTACATTCCATAATTTATTTGAATTATAATGTCAATTAATTCAACCTTATCTCTCTCACCTTCTGCATTAATAGGTTTCTGTTGAGATTTCTTATCTTTGAATTCATTGAAATCTTTTTCTAGCATTTTCTTCTCATTAATTACTTTTTCAGTGGGGAAGAAACATTTTTATTTTATTTTTTATAAACTCTATCTTCATATAATATTATTCTTTAGATGTTGTTCTATCATGTTTATCATTAAACTTATTTTATTTAAATCAAAAAGAAATTTTATTTTTCAAATTAAATATCTCCAACTAAGGAAACCATTAATATCAGGGTTTAGTTTATGTTCTAGACATTGTAAATTTATAAAAAATTGACATGAAACTTACTAATGAAAGTGGAAAACATAATAACATTCAACATTACTAAAGCAATCTTTTATAATTCAATCATAATGAAGAAAATTTTGAATAGGTTAATTTTTTTCATGTTTATTAAGAAATACAAAACAAAAATATATGATACCTTTAGAGTGTCCTTATCACGCTTCATTGTTATTATATACCCTTGAATACATAATGATATATCCCTAGCAACTGGTGATGTATGAGATACTTTCCAATCTATATCAAAAAAAAGAAAAAAAAGAAGCTTCAGTGCTACTTAACATAAAAGACTAAATATTCTCAAGTAATTAGTATAAGGGTAATAATTCTTCACCTTCTGAAGGAAATATTACTAGATCTGCAACTCATTTTTATGAAAGTATATACTGGTTTAAAAATGAAGTGAAATATACCTGATATTTACCATATTTGAAAATTAATTAAACAGATTCATAAAATTTAATAAAGATATTAGTGTAGTATAAATAAAATATGTTATTATATTTTTCTACAAAAAAGTTCTCCTAGTATTGTAATGAAATATTTTTTTAGAAAATAAAATTAAACTTATCAAACCATGACCTATATACAATAAGTTCTTAGAAAACATGAATTTTAGTTCAATCCTCCTTGGTGGATGTCTTACTAGGACAAGTGTTTGTGATCCGACTGAGGAAAAATAATTAGACAGATTAATAAAAAGCAATGTGAGATTTTGGAGTTGAAAATGATGAGAACTAATTTGAGATATAAGGTGTCCCACATTTATATAGACATAGGCATGGATGTTTTTAATTCCATAAATTTTAGTGGTTGAGATTGTAAGTCATTTTCTAATCCAACAGTTTTGATTAAATCGAAGAAATAATTTATGTATAATTCTGAACTCATAATGTTTTTAGGAAAAATTTCATCCCACTAAAAAATAACTTGATTGGAAAACAATTTATGTTTGAAAAAAATAAATTATTTTAAACTGAATGAATTTTAATAACAAAATTATAAACTAAAGTGATTGATTAGTCAAAAAATTAAATAATAAAAGAGTACATTATAAAGTAGAAATGTTTCATCAGTACCGATTACTTGGTATTATTAGTTTTTCTTAAGAAAAATAATTTAAAATTTCTTATAAGGAAATTTGGAGATGATTTTTTTGTTATTAAAATTTATTTTGATAGATTTAGGATTAAAATTTTTTTATGATATTTTTATGTTAAAAATTGATTGTTATAGTTTTATTATAAAACCCAATATGAAAAAATAAATTTTCCTTAATATTAGATAATGGTTTTTGATTCTAAAACATTACAAATTGGTTTTTAATTAGTTTTTAAATTGAAAATCTTGAAAAAAAAATTTATTCATAAAAGGTTATTATGATAAAAATGTATGAAAAACTAATATTTATAAGAAAAAATGGTTTTTGAAAAATTAGAAAACATGATTACTCCCAATTTGAGAAGGAGATAATTAAAATAAGGGGATTGTTATACATGAAGTTATTGAATTTTCACTTGATATTGATCATTTCTATATTCTTTTTAATGTAATCAAATCTATCATAACAAAGTGGTTTTTTATAAATATCAGTATGTTTCTCTTGTATTCATATTAATTGTAAAATTATATATCCTTTTTTTGTGATTCCAAAGGAAATTGCGTCTTATATATATATATGTGTTATTATCATTTGTGTGATGTTATGGGATCATATATAGGGAAAAATAACTTCTATTTTATAAAATAATTTATTCGTAGTAAAACTCATTTCATATTCAGTGTGTGTGGGTAGCATCTACAACAATTGAAAAAATATTGTTCTATCTACCACATATTCCTCGTCAGTAGTGAAAAATATTGTTGATATTTGTTTCATACATGAATTTAAAACTAATGATTCTCTTAATAAATTATATATCCCAAATGTACTTTTTCTATCCATTCTACATTCACCAAAGTCAACATATAAATTTTTTTTGTTAAAAATCACTTCCAGAAGAATAGGATAAGCTTATATCCATAACTCCATTAATGTGACAAAAGATTCATTCAATATAATTAAGATGGGGTTCTTTTGTATTGTCTTGATATCTCACAAATAAGAATAATAAAAACATTAAATCTATATGATTAGATTTCAAGTAATGTAATCTTCTAATCATACATCTAAATTTATTTTGATCAACCGCTTTACCAGCTTCATCAAGATATAAATTATTGTACGTACCAATGAGAGTACTAATACTTTTAGTGCTATTATACCCTAATTTATTATGTATATTATTTATATAATTATTATGAGATATAAAATTTCCATCCCTTTTTTGGTAATATACTAATACACTGAAACTATGTTAACTCTTCCATCATACCTATTTTAATCTCAAATTTCATAATATGTTCAATGGAATCTGTTATTTATTTTTGATTTGAACCAAATATAATGTCATAAAAAATTTTTTTAAAATCATAATATTTTTATTAACTTTATATATACAAATATTTATGTCAGGAGCTACCATAACAATTTTTTTGTTTAAAAAAATATATTTAACATATCATATCAATCTCAAGGGGCTTGTTTAAGTCCATACATTGATTTGGTATGTTTATAAACATGTTTTGGATGTTTTTTATTTTTACCACTAGGGGTTGTTATACATAAAACTCATCTTTTACATATTTATTATGGAAAGAACACTACATATCCATTTGAAAGAGTTTAAAATTTAACAATGATGCATAGGATAGAATTAATTAAATTACTTATAGTCTAGCTACCAGAGCATAGGATTAGTAATAGTATATTATTTGTTGCTAATTATATCACCATGAAAGAATTATCTAATTAATTATAACTATTATTCCATTTGTATCACATTTTTTCAGGTGGACCCATTTTTCTATAATTGTAGAAGTATATATAGGATGTTCGACCAAATTCAATACTTGGTACCCTTAAAAATATTGAGATCATATTGCATAGATTTTATCTAATCCTTTTCACAATTAACCTATTAGTAATCATAGGTTCAAATTAGGAAAAAAATATATGTTAAATTTAATTTTTCAAGAAACATATAGTCATTACCAGTTGACCTACCTCACCAATGATTCTATCTCGAATATGATTCCAAATAAACAATTTAATTCTTGGATTTTCAAAAAAAAAATCATCTGCAATACTTGGGGAAGCTTCTTGAGGAATACAATAAGAAATGTATTTCATAGTTATATTCATATGAGAATTATTTTCTAATAAAGGTATAAAATTAGTTTTAGAAATAACATCTGAAGATATAGGACGAGTTTTTTTAAAAAAGTATTTTATTTTATGAAACCTAACATGCACTTTTTCTTTAGAAGTAATATATTTTTTTGAAAACTATATAAGTATTTTTAGTTAGTGAATATCCATGAAATAACCCTTCATCATATTTGGGTGAACACATATTTAAATTATCATTAGTATTTAGGATGAATACTTTGTGTCCAATAATAATAAAATAATAAACTTTTTTTCTTATTTTCCATAAATCATAATGTGATTTATTAAAAAAGTGTATAATTAAAACTTGATTTATAGTATAACAGTTTTTTTAACTACCTCATTCCAAAAAAAATTATCATTTGAGTATTTACCCAGTATGGTTCTATTAATATCTTAATTAATTGTATTTCTTTTTTCCAATAAACCATTTCATTGTGGGGTTCTAGGTGATGAAGAATTATATTCAATTACATTCTTACAATTTTTTTTCAAGACTAGAATTTACAAATTCTCCACCAAGATCCATAGTAATAGTTATCAATGTATAATTTTTCTTATTTTTAACAATTTTTAAATTATATTTAAAATAACTATAGGATTTATAATTTCTTTTTAAAAAACCCCCAAAGTGTATATAATGAAGTCGTTAACCAAAAAAAATAAACTGTTTATGTGAAAAATAATAGATTTTATTTTGATCATAATAATTTGATTTTAAATAATTATAAAGCATGAGAAGTTGAAACACCACTAATAGATTTAAAACATGAATCATATTTCATACCAAATTTATTGGTATCATATTTTTTGAGGAATCAAAAGTCCTTTCCTTGTCAATTTAGCATGATTTATATGGTTATAGTGTTTTCAACTTCTAAAAAATAACTAGGATTGATATTTCATTTCTAAATTTCATGATATGTCATGGCTCAAATGGTTATTTATATTTAGGCTTAAAACATTCATGATGCCGATTGAGAGAGATAATAAACTCATCTTCTGAACTATGTATAGTACATTTTTCATTCTTGAAGTTGAAAAGATAACCTTCTCTATGTAATAGAATTATAATGAAAAGGTTGTTATTAAGTTGTAGAAAAATAAAATTTAGTGACTTAGATATTCCATGTATTATTTTTTGATATTATATGGACTATTTTTGAGACCAGGTGCTTAGATTACATGCAATTTTGAGGCCCAGTGTACCTATAATAAATGATGTAAATATATTGAATATATTAAATAACAAGTGCATGTATTTTTTTTAGAAATATTGGAATAAATATTTAATGGGGGTTAATATCTAAAATAAAAGGTCACCATTGGGTTTAGAACATGTATTTTACATTAGGGGGGATATAAACATTGTCGGTGCAGTCTATTTGTTAAAAATTATTTACGGGCATAAATAAATAAAATAAAGTAATTTATGGGTTTGTTTATTTAATTTTGATATAGAGGCTAATTTCTCTTATAAGTACGTGGTCATAGGTTTTTCCCTAGGGTAGGATGATAAATAATGGAGACATAGGTACGCTCGATGATAACATGATTGGGGAATGCCAATAGATCAAGATTAGATTGTGCCTCATTGCACCAAAAGAGTATATGGATCTCAATAATAATGGAAACACAATCATTTTTCATCCATAATCAATCTAATCTCGAATTAGGATGTTTGATTTCGTGTTATCCATATTATTTCATAATTCCATGAGAATGGAAATACGTTTCACAAATAGAATTGATACGTTCATCATTGGTAGAAATAAATTTATCGAATTGTTTTTTTGTTAATTTTTATTTATCCCTCTTTGGTGGTATTTCTCTATTACAAAAAATTATTGAAAAATGAACAATTTCAATGGTTCATTCCTTAAATTTAATGGATTATATATTTCTTACCTAATTATTTATTTGATTATCATTGGTATTTATTTTTGACAATGATTCGACCAATTCCTAGTATATGATATTTGTGTGATCATTATTTTGAATAAAATGTCAAAATATTGGGTATGGAACATGATTTATATTACAGTTAGACAATCGATGGTGAAAATTTATGGATTGAGGTGAAATAAACCAATTTGGATGTCCTTCATTTTTACTGTGTGACATATTTCCCGATTATGGATGGGGAGAGAAGATTCGAAACCTGAATCTACGATCTCCAGTGATGTGAGGATTGCACGAACCTAAATCTAAAGTTTCTAATCAGTGGATCTAAAGATATGGTAGATGATTCATAATAAATCCAAGTTTTATAAAAAATTCTAAGAATCAAATTTCGTATTTTGGTATTACACACTATATTGAGACCTCTTAGCAGCGGATAGGGGTTCAGGATGAATTTATAGATCCAATGATGTGTGACCCTATTAACCAACATGTGAACCTTTTATGAGTGTCAAGGTGTACCTAAAATGGTACATAGGCTTAAGTAAAAGTACATGGACAATGCCATTCCATGTACTTAGACACGGGAAATACCAACTGTACACATCTTGGTACATAGGTAGGATAAGTACACAGACATAGCTAGATGACATGAGAAGGTTGTCCTATGCCTCTAAATGATATTTTTTTCTTCTACACACCATGTATGTTGAGAGTTATATTTTATGTGTATATTTAACACATAGGAATACATGAAGATATCTGGACATGATGTGTACCCATAATACTTTTTTTGTAACCCATTAAAGAGTGTTTGTATCTCATTGTTTCCTTATTTTGGACCAGTATTGGTTGAGTGTGTTACACTTTTATGTTACCTGAAGGGTAAAATGAGACACTACATCAACATCAGAGGATAGTGATCTCTTCTAAAGGCTATTTATTTGATAGAGTTATGTTTTCCTTCAATGAGACCAGAGTGTGATCCTGTATTATCTTTGTTCATTATATTGTGAGTGTGGAATCAGAATAACCTCTACGAGGATGGTATTGATCCTCCATCAAGAAGACCATATCCAATGTTTTTTGGTAACATTTTCATATAATCAACTACGTAGTGGGTTGATCTATATTGGTTATTTGTGTCCCCCAATGGTTCAGGGTGTGACCCCCTTTTGGAATATCTTGGTATTCTTAGACGATTGCACATTCATGGTTGGGGCCTGATGATCTAGACCAGTTCATCAAGATTCTCAGGTGATATCAGGGTTCGTGAGGTGGGTTCTCCCAAATCCAATATTTCTTCAAACAGAATCCTATATATGGAAGTTTTTTATGACCATCTAAATGAATGGTTTCTTTCTTGAGTGTATATGTATGCATCTATTATACATCATTTTTTGATATCCTGTATTGAGAAGACTAGAGTTGGTGAATTGTTTTTAGTGTTGGGTATTATTATACTCACACGTGCGTGGGATATTCAGACATGTTTTGTGTCTTATGAAGATGAAAAATATTTTAACAACGTATTGGGAGGACAAAGAGTGGGTGTATTATAGCTAGATCTTGACTAACAAGGGTGTTTACCAGGAGCCTTTGACATTATTCATATCCCATAGAGCAGGTTAGACTCCTTACATTTTTTGTTGGGCTTGTATTTTTCCCCTTTTACCACTTTAATTATATTATTTTCATACTATTTTATGGGATATTAGATGTATGATTTCATCTATCTTAGATATTTTTAAATTTCGTCATTTTGTGGGATTTTATATATGTGAATCAGTAAAGGAACATTAGGATAATGCCTCCCATTTTATTGGATATTCCATCTAGGTGCTAGTATCCAGGCCCTTGCATGTTAGAGGTGGGATTGGGGTAGTCATGGTTTGGACCATGGTGGGTTGGGTTGTGATAGAGAGGTATCAGAGGCATTCAGTTCTACCATAGTACTAGTTTTGATCATTTTGGTTTGGGAAAATTGTTTAGGATTTCATGTTATACTTTCAGGTCACAGATTCTAATGTGTGTTTGGTGGCTGATGTATCTAGAAATCGTGACTGTGATCACATTACTTTCATTACAGTACATGTAAACATTGGTTATAAAGAAATATTTTGTTATAATCATCATATAGAAATGGTTGTTTTTTCTTGGTCCTTTTTGAGTTAGCTCTCCATATATAATATTTTTACCACGATGCCGCTTGATTTATTTTATGATGCCTTCATCGAGACAACCATACAGGATTCCACTACGTGATTATGGGGATGATTCACCTAGTGATATGAAATTTGTACAAGGGAATGTACTGAGGATATAAAATATGGGTGGTTTACTAGCTATACCACCACCCGTTAAGCAGTTGTTAACACTGGAAGTACCATCTAAGGATCTACACATGTTGGGTGAATTGCATGATTCATAGAGGGAGAAACATCCGAGGTTTTTGGGTGAGAAATACCACCATGTGTCTGTGGACTTTTTTGAGGAAATCAATCATGTATTGTACCTTATAAGGATGCCTACTAATTTTATGGAGGTCTTTGCGGTGATTCATATTCATGTCTCTACTAGGTAATGGTGGATCTTAGTCACTTAGTCACATGGTGAGACAATTCCCTCTAGGATAGACCATGAGATTCACTTTATGGGGAGTTATATCTTGAAAAATTGTGATTGGTATTCATAATAGATCTTCTATATCTAAAATAGTGTAGTTTGACCATGGTGGAGTACTATGTGAGGTTTACTAATATGTTACGTTACTCCTTCAGTATAGTGAAAGATCAATTATTCATAGCTCAGACCATTAAGGAGTGCTCACACTGATATATCATGGATTTAGTGGTATCTGATTTCATTCCCACCCATGATGGGGTGCTTGAGAGTGCCTTGGTGGGGGAGAAATTTTTGGTAGAAAAAAACCGATTGTGGGTCCTAGTTGTGTGAACACATTAAGTGGGAACATGGTAGCAAGAATATGATGGTATTCTACGGGATCCAAGTGAGTCATATGCTTCTTGTGGTGATCACATGACAAAATTTAAGTGGAGAGAGACTCTAAAGAATGCACAAATCAGCCGAGGGATATGTAACATTTATGATATGATGGTGAAGGATATCTTAGATCTATATTTTACTGCCATTTTTATTTCTAATCATGATATGGTCAATGGACTCTCAAGAGTGAGAGAATGTTGGGGGAATAGTGTCTCATCCATAAGAAGATGTGGTAGAGGGACCGGAAGGGAAGCATGGTGCGTTCGGATGTTCGACCTATTACCACCACCACCCTAGGTGGTCCATGTCAGGATTAAAGCGGTAGTGGATAGGTATGATTCCTTATATAAGCTATAGATACCTATGAAACCAAAGATCTTGGGATGATATGGGGTACAATCAATGCCTTTTATATTTTATATTTTATATTTATAGACACAAGTGTAGGGAATTCCTTATATTCCAATCCTCTACTTCTGATCATGGAGATTATGGTTGTGCCATTGGATCGAACCTTGTTGAAGAGGACTCAGATAAGTGGAAACTCAGTGAATCCAAACTTATTCCTACAATAAGATTTGATGATTGTAGGTGAGGTTTTTGTAAGGGATCACTTTTTCAAAACATTGAGTCCTTGCAACATCATCTTATGTATAGATTTCTTATCCATAGTCCATGGCTAGAATGACTATTTTAGGATGAGAATGTGGTGTGTTCATTGGGATGGGATGAAATTTTTCTTTACGGATAAGAAGTAAACTTTGTGGATTAGGATGATATTAGGAATAAGATTATGCAGACAATTTCTCACCATATGTATAACATGAATCTTGTTGTAGTGGATGCTTTGGGGTATCAGTTTCTGTAATTAGTGGTGGAGTATGACGATGTCTTTGATAAGTACATACCGGTTTTACCTCATTGATGATATCTATACCAATGTATTGAATTAAACATTAGGATGGAACTGATATCTTCTCCCACATATCATATGGATCATTCATAGAATCAAGATCCGAGTGTAGCACACTGAGTTTTTCAGAATAATTTTTTTTGGATTAATTTATCTTTTTCATATTTTCCATTTCACGGGGCAATGGAAATATTTATATATATATATATATATATATTAAAAAAAAATTCAAACATTCCTTTGACAAGACATCGATATGGATTTCATTACACACAATGCCTACATGGATTGTGCTACATGCAATGCCTACTTGTCTTGCGCTACCCACAACTCCAACTTTGTATAAGTTACACCAAACATTGATGTTTCCAAGAAAAATTATTTCATTATCATAATTATTTAAATGATATAATCATAAACCAGCTATTTACAATAGTTATATGAATAGAAATAACTAATTTTAAAATATTATTTTTAATTGTTTTATATACAAAAAACATATTGATAATGAAATATATTATTTTTGGAAATGTTCTTTTAGGAATAAAAATACCGTTTTTCTTGAATGAACCTCTTTTTATAATAAAAATAATTTAAAAAAACATATAAATTTAATTTGATAAAATAAAATTAGTTTTTGAATTTATAATATAAATATTATCTTAGTGATAATTTTTGTAATATTTATAAAAAAACATCATTTTTGGAAGAATAATGAAAAATATCAGATTTTAATTGAAAAAAGATTTTTCATATAATATATTTATAAGGTTAATTAATATTTTAATTTGGTTTAAAATGTTTATTAGATTATATTTTTATAAAATATTCTATTTTGGGTAATTGGAACAAATTTCACATTGAAATTTGATATAAAAACACAGTAAACATTTGATCATTTTTTACTTTAAAAACATGTATTGTCAACTCGACTGTGGGACTTATTTTAAATTAATTTATGTATACTTTTATGGTGGAAATTTGGAAAAATGTATTCCATATTTGGAATCATCATAATTTATAATTTCTCATAAGGTCAAATAGTTTTTTATGGAATAAAATCACTGAATGTAATTAAAATTAATTACATTAATTAATGTAAAATTAGGCCAAACAAATGACTAATCCTTAAATGTTAGACAGAAAATACCTAAAAACCTGTAAAAAATCCATTTTATTTAAATATTTAGACCGTATAATATGTTTTATATAATTTTTATCATTATTGGATCCACATTCAACATGATAATTATTTGTGGAATTCACTCTTCAAATATTTAATAGATTGACACTTCTTCTTCCTTGTAAGACACCACAAAATATCAACCTTCTTCACACCTCTCAAAATAATTTTGAACAAATAATATATTCCAAATTCAATTCATAAAATCATTCCCTTACTCTATTAAGAATCTATTTGGGAATAAATATTCCCAAATAAGCCTTTTGGCACAAACCAAAAGGAGTTACCTAATTAAGAGGTAACTTCTTCCCTAAAGCCCTATTTTATTTTCCTTACCCACACCCTACAATTTCATTATAACATTAATTTAAAACAAAAAAATCATAATAAATATAATAAGATTTTATTATGATATGGTTTTAACCTATACATACAAAACCTCCATTTAATGGATAACGAACAAACTATTTATGTGTACAACGAACTATCGCCTCACTAAACGATGGTTATTCTATTTTACTTAATGCCTGTCATGGTGGAAATTATGAAAAACACTCTATTTATATATTTTACACATTATATTTATTATTTCTATAATATTTTTTGTTCCTTGTAAAAACGACAACCCATTTCTTTCAATTTGGTGTGAAAATGATAATTACATTTGAGGAAGTGTGGACTACCACCCCTCAGAGAGATATTATTCGTTCATACACTACATGGATTATATTAAGGAATGTTTTAGTGAATATATAACATATAAATGATATAAAAAATATAATTTAGTAATATATATACATATATTTATTTTACTTTCTTTCTCTCAACATGAAAATTAAAGGGAGATAACGTTTATGCATACGTATAACCGATAGTCTCCAAGAACGGTGTATTCTATTTCTTAATTATATATTCCACAGATTATTATAATAAAAATATACTTTATATAAATGATATTTGTATCATGGTTTACATTATCCAAATCATTATATAAATTAAAATACCAATGATATAACAAATTAACACGCACGCTAAGAATAAAGAAAATATTACTCAAAGGGAATTCCTAACATAGGATTGTTAACAAGAGGAAAATATAGAGGCGTAAAAAAACTATATTTGGAAATAGATATAATAATATAATTCTATAAAATATATATAATAAATTTATATTTATTATAAAGGTGGTTTGAACGAGTATGATGTGAGTCAATACACATGGTAAGGGGATTTCATCTCATTTTTTATTTATGTGAGATACATTCTATGTTCGCCACTTTTTACTTTTGTGTGGTGTATGTATTGAACAAGATTGTATTATAGGAATCATTTAGTTAGATTTATGTGTATTCATATATCCATTATATGATCATTATTTCTTGTGGTTTATTTTTCAAATGTTACCAAATAGGTAAAATAGTTTTGTCTCAATTTCCTTTATTTAACACTCAAGTTTTGCTATGAACCTAAATTATTTTTCAATCTGTATATACCTCCATTTAACATTTTATTACATGAATCCCATTATTTTAATGATATATTAAGGTTAATTTATTTTTACTTTCTATCATGGGGATTACGTATCAATGTTACTAAGTGATAAGAGTTTATTGAAACAATCTTTGAGATTGTCAGTGACTATTCTTCCTTTGATGAAATATTATGATCCATCCCTCAAAAGAACTGTATAATTTAATTCTAATGTGGTTATTAATGATTAATTCCTATATTGGTATCATTTCTTCCACTCTTTTTTATATAATAATGTTAATAAATAGTTTTAAAAAATCCTGATATTACCATCTCTTCGGTCGAAAATCTATGTTCCTTTAAAAGATTGTTTTTAAAAAAGGGATTCCAATAATATTATACAATACACCAATGAATATTATAATCAATAATCACCACTTTGTCTTTTCTAATGTTTTAAAAGGAATATTCTCTCCCCTTTCTGAATGATGCATTTATCTATCCTTTTTTCCATGCAAAAGGAATAATATTTTTACCTTATACAACATGTATTGATTTATAAACAATATATCCATTTAATATTTTAAGTCATGTTTAATAGAACATTTATATTAAAAATTTCGTAAAAAAATATTTTCAAAGAATTTTTTTTCAAAAAATATTCAAGATCATTTTATAAATTTTTAAAGAAAATGATTTTCAAAATGTTTTAAATAATATATTATAATTTTTAAAGGAAAATTATTTTGAAAATGTTTTGATATTTATTTTAAATGTTTTCAATGAAAATGATTTTGAAAATGTTTTCAAGTTTATTTTATTTTATTTCAAATAATGTTTTTTAAAAAGTTTTTCAATCCTTATTTAAAAATTTCCAATGTTTTTTCAATGAAATGGATTTTATATTTTTTTCAATATATCCTTATAATTATTCAAAAGTGTTTTAAAAGAAAGAATAATTTTTATTGAAGATTATTTTATAATATTTCAAGGAAAAATGTTTTCGAAAGGATTTCATGTCTTATTAATATTTTTTCATGGTATTTTCAATAAAAATCATTTTCATATGATTTTATGTATTAAAAAGACATTTTAAAATAATAATGAATACATTCCTCAAGAAATGTTTTTGAAAGATATTTCAAAAAATATTTTCCATCTTAGATCACATCCATTGATATTGCTCATCCCTTATAAGAGATGATTTAATGGTTACATTACTATTCTTTCAGTAAATGGGTTATGCTAAATGTCGTATACTTTATGAAACTAGTTCCAATTTCATGGGTTATATGCTTAGGAAATATATCTATCTTTCACGGGTTATATGTTTACAAAATACCTCTCTCTTTCTTTTGTTATATTTTTATGAAATCTATTTCACTTTCATGGGTTATATGTTTACAAAATCCATTTCTCATTCATAGGTTATTCTTTTATGAAATGGTTATCAAACCCATATCTTTTTCCGTAGGTTATGATATGTGTATATGTTTTATGATATCTATTTCATTTTATGGGATATGATAGGATTTTTTATGTAGTAAAGAACATGTATGTATGATTTGATTATGAGATGGGTGGGACCTATATCTCACTTTAATGCAATATTTAATGATTTATATGCCATGATATAAACAAGACAGGAATGTAAAGTAAATCTAGTTTAGTAATGAAATGATGGAATGTCATGTAAATCTGGTCAAATAATATATGTATGAAATGGAATGTATACCCTGTTCAGTATTTGATTTTTTCTAATATGATGGTCTTGGAAATGCACCTTGGATAATATGAAAATGATTTCATATGATTATTATTATTCCAAAATTCCATGTTTTATGCCAATTCTATTATCTCATAGATGTTTTTCCTTTATGATTTATGCCATTTTAACTACTGAGATTTATTTGATTACTCAAATTTTTGATTTTTTTATTCAATGTATTATTTTCAAATGTAAGGCTCAATTTTTACATTTTTATGTTTATGTTTTGTTTGATATTTTCCATGTTTACCCTTAATGAGAATTTGATATCACCCTTTTTATGTTTCTTTTCCCTAGGATATGAATAAGGGTATTAAGTATGATTGGTCCAAAATGGGTTCTAGTTATGAAGGAAAAAATATAATATGATGTTTTCTTAAGAACTCATTATTTATGTTTTTGAGTTTCCAAAGACCCTAAAAAATACAATCTTTTGGCACCTATTTGTGTCATGTATTAAGTATTACATAAATGTAATGAATTGTACATGTAATAAATTCTTAGGGTATTTATTGTTTGTACCAGATTGAAGGTTTAATCAAACTTTGGAAACATGAATGTGAAATATTTAATGAGATCCCAAGAGATATTTAGAAAGAATTCATAGGGATGTCCCTAAGGATAAGTCTAACTATAGGTTACAATCATTGAATCTTGGTAATGAAAATTTGTAATATAGAATTAAACCTAACATTTTAGAGATTAAAATTTATGCCCTATTAATATATAGTTTTTCTATTATTATTTTTTACTCTCACTCTGTTCGTATTGGGTTTTAGATAATGGCTGGAACCCAAAAGAACTGTGTTAATGATCAATGAAATGGGAAATTTGGTGATTTTCCTAATGAATAACCAAATTTTATAGGAGATAGAATACAAAATTTTATCTGTATACTTACACAAGCTATGAATCATTCTGGACTTCAAAAAGAGAAGAGAAGGGACAAAAATTCTGTTAAGTCCTTCATGTGGATACATCTACCTTCTTTAAGCGGGTATTCTAATTCTCTTGTAATTATACAATGGATCAGTAACATTGAAAATATATTTTCTATCCATCACTATTCATAACATGAAAAATTCATTTTGGTTGTTTATCATTTAAAAAGTAAAGAGGACCAATGATGGAACCTATTCCGGAATAAGAGGCTAGAGGATAAAATTGAATTCATAGAATGGGATGAGTTCAATTACTTATTTTTCAAAAAGTACTTTACTCATATTCTTTGAATGAATATGGAAAAATATTTCATTGTTCTTAAAAAAAGGATGATGAATCTGTTGGTTCATACCTGGAAAATTTTACAAGACCAATGGTATACTTATGGAATTATCATCCAACTTGAAAGTAAAGTTGGTCGATTATTCTATTGCATAAAACCAAGTCTTGGATGGGCGTTTCATATATGAGAGTTTAGTATATATGAATATATACTACGTTGTTCTACCAATTTAGAAATGAAATTTGATGTTACATATCTATCTCATGGTTTCTACAAGAAACGGTATATGGAGTTTAAGGGAAAATATCAAAACAATGGTTAAAAGAAGATGATTTTTTCATTATGGTAAAAATGTGGAAAGAAGCATAGTGAAGATTATATTAAAGGGACTATTATATGTTTTAAGTAATGAAAATAAATTCATCATTCAGTTTACTGCCAAAGTAATGGTACAAAGGTAGATAATGATGAAAATAAAGAAAAGTCTACACAAAATGCACCTCCCAGACTTAAACATTAAAAGTGCAATGAAATGGGGAATTATTCTAACTAATACCCTAATCTAAGGGTTGTAGATGATGATTGACATCAACAACCTCTTAAGGATTAAGAGAACATAAAATCATATGCGATCACTAATGGCGATGTTGAGTATGACGAAAAAGTGGTGAAATGATTGAGTGTTTATGTAATGGGATCCTAGAATACTGTTTTGGAATCTCTTTTATAGTATTATTCAATATTAAAATATCTATGAATTTGTCTATTGTGATTTTCCACATATATTCGAAATTATATGTCGAGTGGTACTGTTAACCATGTAATTGATTGAGGTAATAGGTGGTGTTTTTTGAAAACACAAGATTAAGGGTAGGATAACCCTTAATATAAGCATGATGTTGAGATAATGATATGTTGGATAAGAATAAGTAAATTAGATGATATGAGTAACCTTGGAACAGGTTAACGATTTGTTGAAATATTTTTTTTATCATGGATTAGGATTACATCTTTTTATAAATAAGAATAAAGAAACATGCATGTTTTCCATAAGGATATATGATAATTTAGGTTTTTACCTTGACTCAAGAGAATAAATGATAACTGTGTTCACATTTTTGGATGGTGACCAAAAAGGGATACTTGATGATATATGGGGGACAAATATTAAGCTAAGTTAGTAATCCTTTTTCTATAGTAATAGATTTTCATTTATTATAAGGATTGTAATGTTATCAATTTATGGAATGTCTTTGTTAAACATCAAGTGAATTTCGTTAGAACACTATATTTTATAACCATAGGTGGACTTATGGATATTTTATTACTTTTTATAACCTTTTTTTTGTGATAATGAATGATGGAATGATATACCATTTCATTTCTGGATCACCTGATCTGCTAACACTTTAGTCATGCAAAGTTCAACTTCATTTCTTTGAATAATACACGAAGTGAAATTTGTTTAAGGCTTGAAGAATTGTTATATTATACTAAAATAACATAATTATTTATTCTCATGTTTTTCAACATTAGGGAAAGAATCATGAAAAACAAAAATGTTATCCTAGTAAATTATTATTTGACAAATCAGATGGTCCCTGAGATCATCGTAGATTTTTATCTTCGTTATTGATATATTTTTCATAACCATGTCCTCTATAACTATCCATTATAACATGATAGTTATATTTCTATAATATATCCTTGTTTTCACTTCCCACCTATGTTATTCTATGAGGAAACCCAGTGATGAGTAACTTTGGAAAACCATTATGTTTCTAACTTTTATCATTTAAAATGTTGTTTTTGTATTCCTTTTATCGATATGGGTTTCTATGAAGAAAACACTCAAGTATTTAAACTTATATAACCCTAATGAATTTTGAAGGAGAAATTAATTTTAAGGTGGTTATAATGTAAAACATTTATATTTTTTTATGAGGTAGAATTTATTTAATTTATTTGATGTCTTGTTTTCTACGCTACACCAAGATATGTTTGTGCAATATGCTACATTGACTTTTCTTGTAGTATACACAACATTATGATTGTTTTTTATAGAAAGTTTTTATTTATTTTGATAGAATTTTTTCCACCCAAGGCCGAGTATATGTGAAAAACTATATAATATTATGTTACCCTATAACCTAGTCATTGTAATGACATGTATGAACAATATTAACTTAATTATGAAAAACTATTTAAATACAAATAAGTGAGTTTATAAAATAATAAAATTATTCTTGATTGATTTATATAATGGCATATATGTTTAATATATTCAATATAATGTTTAAAATTCATCTTATATTTTTTCTAGGCATGACATAAGAACAAATTCATTTTTATTTCGATATAAGATTTAATGTTCAAAAAATACAATTTTTTCCACTTTTGATGGTGCACCCATTTTAAATATAGTTATTGAAACTTTTATATATTATATTTAACAAAATAAGCATGTTATTTTGAATTAGTATATAATAATTTACTTTGGATTAATTTTTGATATTTTTCTTATAACATTCAAGTTTTGATGATTGGTAAAAATAAACTAAATTTTAATTCAAAATAACTTTTTTGTCGAAATAATTTATAGGGTTGAATTATATTATTGAATGGGTATAAAGTTTAAATAGAATATATTTTTATCATTCAATATAATTTATTATATTTTCATTAATTTCACATTGAATTTGGAAGTAAAAATATTTCAATCTTTTGAAATGTTTTAACTTTTAAAACCCGTTTTTCATTCGATAAGGGGATTAATTTTAAATTAATTACATAAACTGCTATGTTTTGAATTTTTAAAAATGGATTCCATATTTGTCATATGTAGGTACAAATTAAAAAAATAAATTTTTTTTACTTTTAGTCATTATGAATAGTTACTTTATTAATATTTTTTAATATGATAAAAAGGTAAATTGTGTAATTAAGGGTAAATATAATATGATAAAATTACCATAAAACTGATCCTAATGAGATTGGATGATTTATTTTAGATGAAACAAATTCTTTGGTAAATATTATACCCTTTTTATGCATCTTTTAAAAGAGTTAGACATTAAATATATATATATTAAAGAAAGTGTAATTATGTCTGACTAAAATTTTAATAACAAAATCATTTTTACTGTAAGGTTATAAAGAAGAAATATTAAATCATGAATAAAAATGTTAAATCTATTTTTTTGATATTTATCATGTTATTTTTTTAATTTTTAGGAAATAAAAAATTAACATAATGGTTTATATATTGATGTCACAAAAACTATTTAATTGATGAAAAATATATAAACTAATTATTATTAAAGTGATAATAACTATTAATAGAGAGAAAAACTTGGAAAAATATTTTTTTGTTGAATATATATCTTCTATAATAATCCAAGGGTAGATATATTGACTATTTGGAGGCTTAAATAATATATTATGGCACTTATATTATTTTATTTAAAGTGATGTTAAACTTGTCACATTCTTGTTTTAACAAGTATAGCATTTTTAATGATAGATTTTACAGAACATATACTCAAATAAAAGTTTTATTATAAAATATAGTAGATATATATTCATCATAGTAATCATTTTTTTATTTTTGTCAAAAATATTTAGGTATTAAAAAATTACAGAAAACTGATGATGAAATTATTTTATTAATATAAATATAAAATTAATGTAATAAAAAATATTAATATAAATATAATTTGTATATTTAATATTTCCAATGAATCTTATAGATTAAGTTGAGTCTGAAGGGATGTAATAAAATAATTTTTTATGATAACCTCTTATCTTGATATATTAAAAAATCCCTGAATTGAATATTATCCAAATTGACACTCTTGTTGTTTTGTCAACATATTGTTTTATTAATTTTTTTTTAAAATCAAAAAACATTTTTAAAAATATATAATAAATATTATATTGTCTAAAATTTTATAAATTATTTATATAGTATTTAATTTATATCAAATAAGTAAAAATTTCAATCATTTAATAATGAAATATTTGTTACAATAGTTAAAATTAAATACAACAACTAAGAGATAAATTTGAATGATAACATTCATATGAAATACAAAACCTATCTAAAATTTAATGGTTAATGATAGTACGACCTTATATAATATAATATTATAAATTTGGAAATTTATTAATTGTTTTTATTTTATAATAAGTGAATAATTTTAGAGATTACAAAATTTCACATCACCTCAGTTATAAAAGGGAACCTCCTCCCTGACATATTCAATTCACTTTGATCCTTCAAGATCAGACATACCCTTCCCAATTACCTTATAAACTCCTATAGTAACATTCTACAGGTTATGGGTTTCTATAAAGGCCAACTCTAGTGCCTTTAAGAGGATATTTATAAGGAGGACGTCGAAGATGTGGTAATCTTCTCTACTGATTCTTTCAAATTATTTATTCTTATACTTCCACTTCATGTTTTGTTTCATTCTAAAGTAATAAATAAAGTATAAATAATATTTTGATATGTAATAATGGTTATGTAACATCCATATTCCACCTTTTATCCATCCTATGAAAAATGTAATCACCACACATGGGTTCGTATGACTTAACATCTACATACCATTGTGTAATATGTTTTTCAACAATATATTACATGGATGGATATAATGATGGAAATAATATCTATATATGACTTTTATAACATGATATAGATTATGTAGAAAAATATACACCATCCACTTCCAAACCATTTCACAATTATGGGAATTATATCGCTACTCGGGTGTATTTGTGACCTAGAGTCTCCATAATGAGATGTGATTTATTCTAAATGATATTAATTAAATAATTTTAATATAAAGGAATTTAATTAATATATATGATATTTATGTCATAATAATATAATTCTATATATTATATTACTATAAGTAGAACTTATCCGACAAAACATGCATATAAAAATAAAGAAGTTAATACCCGATGGATGAGTGATAATGTTACCAACAAATGAATGATAATATAATCATATATGATTACTAAGATTGAATAAAAAGCCAATGAAATAATTCAAATTATTATAAAAAATTTTAAAACACATACGAAGGGTATCATGTTTAATGTAAGAAAAAATTTCACAATGCCATTTTTATGTAAGATTGTTTACATGTAAGAATTTAATAGGGTATATTTATCATCAACGTCCATGATCCCTAAATATGTATTCAAAAATATTTTTTATATACTTCTAAAATTATTTAATTTCAATTTTAACCATTGATTAATTTTTATGAAATTATAAGAAAGGAATATTTTTTCATTTTCGACAGGAGGTACTTTATGAATTTTTGACAAAATAACGAGAGGGATGTTTCCTTTTAACTTATACAGCACAAGAAGATTTTTACTCTTTCATAACAACTGAAATCTATGAATATGAATTTAAATTGTTTCAAGATTATTTTTATATAAATTATTTTATTTTAAAATAGAATTTAATTTTGAGAAAATAATTTTTTTTGAAGAGTAAAGGATATTCTACCCAATAATTAATTTCATGTGTTTTATGAAAATTATTTTCTATCTAAGATAACATTATTTAAATAAGGATATGTTTCTATTTTGAATATCAATATGATTTTATTATGTTTATTATGAAATCTTATTTATGAAATACATTTCATTATATGTTTTATGATGGAGTGATGTTTTATAAATCCATTTTATTTATTTCATTGTGTTATGATGAGAGATTTATATTTTTGTGTAACACATAATAATGATTTCATTATAATATGGGTGGGACCTATATCTCTATACAATGAATTGGGAAAATATTTATTTCTCATGAGATAGATATGAATGGAATGAAAAATAATTCTGGTTTAGTAATAATGGGCTGGAATGATATGTAAATCTGCTTCTATAATACAGGACCAGAACATCAAGTAAACCATGTTTGATAATGGATGTTTTCCACTATGATGGTCTTGGAAATGATACATGGAAAATTTGGAAATGATTTTCAATGCTTATGTGTTTTCCATAGTTCCATGTTTGATACCAATGATATTTTCTCATGGATCTTGTTACATTATGAATTATTCCTTATAAATGACTACTATTTATTTCACGACATAATATTTTGATATTTTTAATACATGGTATGATTTTAAAAAATTATGTTCATGTTTTTACATTCTTATTTTTATTTTTTGTTTTATATTTTTCATGTTTACCATTATTGAGAATTTGAGGCCACCCCTTTTTATGTTTCATTTCCCTAAGATATGAATAAGGGTATTAGGTAATATTTGTCTAAAAGTGTTTGTATTTATAGAGAAAATTTCATGAGATGATGTATATGTTTTATGAACCAGTTATTTATGCTACCCAGTTTATAAAGAAGCCAAACTAATATGGTTATTGGGTGTCTTTCTGTCTCATGTGTTAATTATTTTGTAAAAGTAATGTAATGTAATTCTACATCAAGATTAGGGTATTTACATGTTCCACTTTAACTAGAAAAAATTTAAATTAAATTCATAATTTATTTAATTCAAAGGGTTACCCCGTCCTTTCTTATATATGGAAACCACTCCTCATCACTTCCTCTCATTTAAGTAGTCGTGTATCTCTACCAATATCTAACTAAATAACTTCCAAAAATTCTTCCCAACATTCTTGATATAAGGACAAAATCATTTCATACATAAATATCTCTTTTTTAGATATATATTCACTACATATCACAAATACATGTCCAATGAACACAATGGTTTAGTGTATTCAGAGGCTAGGTACATAATCCTCCTATTTAATAAAATTTTATGAAAATATCCCATAAATATCATCCCATTTTATACTCTCCATAAACATACCCTACATGAAATATTTATTCATAACCTGGGGAAAGGAAATATAAGAAAGAGCGAGATCATATACTCTATAAGAGTAAAAATGAGAGATATCATTCTATGATTATATGAAAGAATATGGTCAAAATAATGGTATTCTATCATGAAAAAAACATTCAATATTCATACCAAACATTTCATTGACCATAAACATAAGTAATGGAATAATGTATTATCATTCCAAAAGACATGATTAAGAAGAGTGTGAAGTCACCATAAATCATGAATAATAAGATAATTTGAAAAAAAAATTCACTAAAATAGGTATATAAACATTTATATTTTTAATGGTTAACAACCATGACCAAAAAAAATATTTGATCAATCCTCGTTACTTATTCCTTTTTTAGGATTAAGCCCATCTACCTCTTTCCCATTGTAAATCATGTTCATCAGCCTATTTCCTATTCTGGATCAAATAATTATCTTAATATAGAGGTCCAATGCAGGAAATAAATAAAGTCATAAATATGTTTGTCACAAGATCAAAAAACAATCATCATATCAGAATCAATGAAATGAAATGTGTTTTACAATACATTTCATCATAACATAAACAATGGAAAAGAAATGAGTTTCATAGAAATCTTGTCATCATAAAAATAAAACATCTAAAAAATAAAAATAGTTAATTTAGATCATCTCTCCTTTAATTATTATTAAACATAAAAGGATTTCATCTTATATATGGAATATTATTTTGAAATAAAAATCACTTAGAATATTTCTTGATGAAAACACCCATTTTTATAATTTTTTTAAAAAATAAAAATTCCTCAAATATTATTTAAATATTTTTATATAATAATATTCATTAAATATCATAAAATAATATTAAAAATAATAATTTTTAGGATGATCAGAAAATACGTTCTTTCCATACAAGTTAAAACAATGTTTCCTTTAATTTTTCTTGATAAATGCCAAATGGGAATTATTTGGAAAATGGAGAGAAGATTCCATTTATTTATATAAAAACCATTAAAATGGGTAAAATTTAAATTAATATATCATTTTGATTATGTTAAAACATTTTTAACACATTTACATAAAACATGGATATAGAAGAAAAAGGATTTCCGATCGAAGGGAGAAATAAAAATTAACTTTTATTAGAAAAAATACTTTGTTATATTAAATATTTTTAGGGGAAAATTAATAGAGATTAATGTGTTCAAAAAAAATATTAGAATAAAATAAATGATTTTATTGAGATTTATATAATAACAATTCATTATCAGAAAAATATACCTGAAAAATATCGATAAATAATGAGATTGTAACATAAACCATTTAACACATAGTATTTTTTGATGGAAAATAAACATTAAATAATAAAATAAAATAAAAATTTATGGAATTAAAATAGTTATATTTATTACATAACTTGTTAAAAATTATTTATATACACCTCATAAAATAATATAGGTCCACAAAAAAACTTATGTCCTAAAGTAAGAAATTTGAGACAAAAATCCCCTTCCTTAAACATCGACTTCATTAGAACACATTCAAAACACCTATATAATAAATATATGATTATTTTACATATATTAAATAAAAATACTCACACTTTTTAAAGCGTATGTGATTTAATTATTATCTTTTATTACCTGTTTATTAAAAGTTCCTTATTAAATTCATTTTTCGGGTTATAACTGCTTCAATTTTTTTTATGTTTTTTTTGGGTTTTTTGATTTTAGTTTGATCATGGTTAAATCATATTAATAATTTGAACCATGATATAAATATCATATATATTCATTATATATGTATTTATAGTAATCCCTCAATGTATGATATATACAATGTATCAAACCATTCATGTAGAGTTTAGGTTATAGGTAGGCATGAATGTTGCTTCAATTTTCTAAAAGGATAAAATGAAATAAATGAAACTAATATATTAACTTTAAAAATTAAATTTTATGGATTAAATATCACAAATTTTTATTAAATTGACACTTATTACCTTCCATGTAAATCATATGTGAAGAACGAATCGCATCACATTACGAGGAGGTAGTCCACCTACACCCGAGCGACTTTATTATATTCCCATAGAATAAAATGTAACAGTGTATAAGTAATATTATAATTCCATAATTATAAATTATTTATAAATATCATATAAATATGTTAAATTAATTATTATTTTCAGCTATGATAGGTGGTTATTGAAAATGAACTACATTGGTTTATGAGGCGGCCATTCACTGTACACATGATCGACAGTTTTGTTTCCACTTGAAGGAAGTTGAGATGATCATAAGTAATTAATTTAACATAATAAAATCTCAATATATTAGATATATTTATGTTATTATATCATCATTATTTATGATGTTTATATGGATGTCAAATAAGAAATAAAACAAAAAAACAAGATTAAGAATTTTACGTCTTCTTTAGAGAACCTTTTTATGTTTATAACTAAAACCTTATTAGGATTGAATATTAATAATAAGAAGTACTATATGATGGGTTGTAATAAATTAAGAATTCTATTTTTGTAGTTATTGGCTGATCCAAATGTTTTTTAATGTGTGAAGAGGATAGGGTAGGGGTGGCCTTTTATAAGTGGTGGAGAGGACACACTTGAATGTTTTGAAAAGAAACAAGTTTACCCACTTATTTCACTTAAAAAAATGAAAAAAATGGTTGATTATCAAACATTATAGGATATAAGGATGATATAGGGCCGTGAAATGGAATTTTTACATGTTTATATTCCATTTACCCATTGTATGATTAGTTTAAACCTCGATAAACATGGTTTAACATTAACTGTGGTAATTAATTTTTAATATTTTTACTTTTAATATTAATGAATAATTATGTATAAATTATTAAATAATGCTAATTGTGATGATTAAATATATCGAAATAGTTTTTCTAAATTTCATTCATGTAAGTGAATAAAGTTAATATAAAATTAAACCCCTAGAAGTGATGAAAAAACAATTTTCTCAGGAGAAACTTTTTTAATGTATAGAAAATTTTAATTTAAAAATTCAATATAAAATTGAATCTAATGAAAAAAATTGGATTTATAAATATATTATTGAACTAATTTTACTTTTTAAATAATATTAAAAGAAAATTTATCTTTTAAATACATTAAATGAAAATTTAGTTTTTAATAAAAATAAATATTAATTACCATTCATCAAAAAATATATCCTTTTAGAAAATTCCAAAAATTAACTATAAAAATAAAAATATATATTTAAAAAATAAAGTATATTTTTTCAAATAAATTTACTAAATGTTTCAAAAATAATTTTTTTTCAAAAAACATATATTAACATGGATTTTCACTACGTCACGGACACTTAAAATTATGGTCTTATCATTTTTTTTGTACCTAATATGGATTCCAAACGAGTTAGCGAAGGTTCTAAGTGTGTCAAGGTATTGTTCGAAGCTGAGAAAAAAGATTTTTGAAAAAAACAAGGTCTGTCGCACGATTTGTAGTAAACTGTGTAGGAAGGATGCATGGTTAGATCAAACCATGCTTGTGGTACCTTCTTGGGCATAGCCTTACTATACAATTATCGCATGGTTTCCCTAACTATGCAACCTAACCATTCTAGTACCCCTATTACCTTGGTACATGTTCTTAATTTACACATAGTTTTTTCAAACAGGGTAGATTGTCATGACCTCCTTCTTAAAGATGAGGGAATGGAAGGAAAAGTGACATGGCCTTACTTTGTCAAGATAAAATAGAGATAATGACCACACATATCCCACCTTCAATAGGACCTAGGGTGTAGACCAGCACCAAGGTTATTTAAATATCCAATAATGATATGTATTAACCTTTTTATAGTAACCATGATTTGGAGATAGGATGTATCAACCTAAAAAAAAACCAAGAAATAAATATATATAAATAAGACAAAATCCACCCTGCATGCATGTTTAAAGAAAAACATGCTATAAAATACAATGAAAAGCTCCTATGTAAATACCAAAATAGAACCTAAGAAGCGACACAACATCTATCCCCAATGTCTGAGCCAATAAGGTCCAGCACGGTCCACAAAATCTCTCTGGAAACTTGAATATAGTTTTATATGCATAGGGTGAGCATAAAAGTATACTCAATTGGAAAATCCATAGTCTCTCGTGCACAGGTGGATAAGTATATTAAATCCCCCGTGAGAAAACAGAAAACCTAAAGGCACTTAACGAGGTATACTATCCACCCAACCTCACCAAGGCATACTCACCAAATAACACATGTCATGTAAAGTAAAGAGATAAATACTTTGATATTTAGGTACCAAGAACCACTTAGAATTGTCATACTATTAATCCCCAATCATGAATAACTTAAAACTACCATACTCTTCCACAATCCCCACTACCACAATCAACCTGAACACACCTGGGCCACATACCACATCCCACCTGCAGAATAATAGGCCACAACTACATCACACCCTACTCACAGACACCTAGGCAAAAAAACCAAAAACTCATCCCAATGACACCTAGGAATGAAAAATACATCAAAAGGAACTAGGGAAAACACATGTCGCTCGCAGACTCATGGGCCTCAAAACTGCACCACAACCTACCTAACGTTTCTTGGGATATCGATGCTTAGAAGAGGGAGAATTGAAGAGCCAATATCCATATATCCATCCTCCAACTAGGATTTTGAGAAAAATACCTCCCTCAAGAAATGGAGGTGTTCAACACATTGTTCTGAACTAGGGTGGGTTGTGAATAGAAATAACAAGGAACTGCATGCATATATATATCATTACCTAACAATCATCCCATACTATGAGTTTCTGTACAACAAACTATCCCACACAAAAATTCCATTACTGCCACCTCTAATGCATAACCACATCAAACCAAAGACATAATTCATAACCACATCCAATTAATATATCCAATTATCACACTACATTAAATTTTATTTATTTATTAATTTATTCCAACACTCCCCAGTAATATACCAATCACTGCACACCACTAGTGACATAGTAACCCACACACACTTCACAAAAGTTTCTAGAAACATTATGTGAAATATTGATGGAATTTAACACCATCCTTGTTTAAAAATTATCCCTCACAAAACATCCTATGGAGCCCTGCTTCACGAAGACAACACATCCATCTGAAAAAAAACAATTTATTTGAAATCCCACTACATGAAAAACCCATGTCAAACAACCACAACATAATCCTGATGAAGGCCTACTATATAAATCGTTCATCCATTCCACAATGAATCAATATCTCAACCTGATATACCATCACACCACCCATACACATAGCCACACCCCCATCCATAACACCGTATGATCAGTATAAGATACAAGTCTGAAAAAAGCCACACATATCACACAACCACACCAAACACTCAAAGTGCGTTCATATTTAGCACCACTGGTTCTTTTATTCCCCTTTCATTATTCTTGGGTGATCATTGAAACTAGTTTAATCCTTGGGAATCCATTTTTTTATCCAAATATAAATGATTAATCAAATTCCCATATTTGAAGCCATTCAATAGATGATCAACAACAAGTATAAAGTATCACCTATTCATTAGAAAAGAGAACCAATGATCGTGATTTTCATAAGGATATAACTCATTAAATTCCCATCATAGATCAAAGATAAAATATAAAAGAATTTTCACAATCAACATCACCTCATCTCTCATTTATTACTAATGTAAAAGGTATGATTATCTTTTTTATTATCATCTTGCCCTCCCATCATTTATCTTTGTTAAATTGTTTTTATCCATTCCCAAATTAAGTCATCAGTACACCCACACTGCATGATACATAATTAAATAGAGATGGATGAATCCATACTTATAAAAACATATGATCATCATTACCTCCTTATGCCAAAAGTGAGGGTCACAAAAGGAGATGGAAGAAATCAAAGGGAAAACTTGATCTAAATCTAAAACATAGATGAAACTCATTGGGAAGGAAAGGTTTTAGTCTCACTAAGAGAAAATAAAAAAAATTAGGAGGGGAAGATCTCAGATTCGAAGATACAAATATTATATCAATAAAATGAATTTATTTAAAGGGCCATTAAATTTATATCGTGGAAAAGACTACATGGTTTGATTATTTTAAATCCCTAGGACCATTGGGATATTAAACATATCATTAATATCCATTGAGATTCCATTAAAAATCCATAAACAAGGTTTTAAAATGTATTTACATCAGATAAAACATGAAGGGGAGAAATTGGAAAAATCAAGAAAAATAAGAAATTACTCACCGATGGATGAGTCACCGACACAAGTCACTAAAAACGAGTCACCGATGCTTGACTTACTGAAACGAGTATCTGATGCGAATAACTGATGTCACTAACTGATGCACTGAACAACCAATGCACTGTCCTATCAAAACATATACCTACTGACTCATAGACCTACAGACACCCCAATCTACCGACACCCTGACATTCTAACACGGTAACCTACTAACTCCCTGACGTACAGATGCCATATCCCACAAAATCCATGAACTACTGATGCCGACCAACTGTTTCCTCCTAGAAAACCCCAATCACAAGATTTTGACAATGTAATTGACTAAGGATGTCTCTTCTATTACTTGGAGAAACCGTGCAGAGCCTAAATTTTGGGTAATTTCACTATTTTTCCCATGATTATCTAATTAAGCCTCCTCCTTCCTCCTAATCAGAATTCATACAGGATTAACCTTCTTTCTATCATTTTGGAGATTTTTTAAGGACTAATTTAGTAATTATTATATCCCCATCATTCAGGATCCGATGAAGCTTTCTTTCATCACATACGATGCACAATAATATGTACTCAGGTCCATTTAAACCCTTATTCTTCCCCCTTTACCTAGACATAGTTATAATGGTATAAGAATATTTCCATTTTTACTATATATACTCTATTATAAGAATAATTAGATATTTATATAATAGGATTACGGTCATATAACCCTATAGTGGGTGGTCTATATATCATCCCTCAAGTTCTCTGATTTGGAAATTGTCATGTGGGGCCCACCAATTTCATCGATATCCATATATTGAATTTATATGACATGATTAAGTTAATTAGAAATATATGGTTATTATCTTTACAAATATGTTATTAATTTTTGGTGGTAACACCCAAAACTCCATTCATCCCATGTATGATGTTTTTCTATAATTGGGTTTTTAGTATTTGAAACGCTTGAGCCACGGTTTGGGTATGAATTGGCATAACCCTTATAAGGGTAATATTATCTATATTAAATAGATTGATTGATATTGTGAATTTCATAATGGAAGGTACCATTTATTGTCACTAATTGAACCTCTTAATGTACTTTCTTCAATTGATAATTAAATGTGAAATGGAATTTTGAATTTATATTAAGAGAATGAGTTGATAAGATTAAATGTAAAAAAATTATAGGTTACATATTCGTAGAACACTTTACAAAATTAATAAAAGGTAGAGGAATGGAACATAATGATTGAATATGCTATAAATGGATTTAATAAATGTTTCATGGTACTTTTCCTTGTCATTCTATTGAATGGAAGTGCATTGACCAGTTGAAATTATACATGAATTCTTTACTAAATAGGAGTGAAATAACTTGAGTTCACCTTGGATTATTATCTGGGAATGCCTTTAGAAATTGGTAACCCCATTCCTATTCAAGGATGAAACATTCTTATATTGAGACAAAACAAGATCCCAATCCTTTTCTATTCTTAGATGCCTATTATGACACCTTTGGATCCCTCAAATAATATTAAAGGATTCCATGGATACACTCCTTAGATCCAATATTGATAAGTAGGTGCCATTGTTAGACCCCATAGGTCCCAATCAATTATTATCCCCATTTACCCTAGATGGTCACCATTTATTTGGTAGGATTTTTATTGTGTAAATCCTTAGACTATTCTCCTTGGATTACACTCTTACCCTTAGTGAGACCCAGTTACTACTAAGTTAGATACCCCTAAGGTCTAGGTTTCCTTATTAAATACAATGTAACTACTTCTTATTAACTACCAATAATGGTTTCCTTGTTAGATCTTGGAACCATCAACATTGATAATGTGTGACTTATTTTTAAATTGGTAATAATATTTAATTAATTTTTTATATGATCAAACTCCAACAGAGGGATGATGCAGATACTTGTGTATTTAGTTACATTGTAATAATTTACTTTATATATTCATTTATGCACACTTTTATATTTCCATTACGTCAAACATATGTTATTGACACCATTTGTGGTTGTAAAATGATATTTATCTGACACCCTCTCCAGGCGTTGTTTGGTACACTGGTTAAATTACATGAATGCATTTTTTCACAATGGGAAGCATACGACTTCAAATACTAGATTACTTGCAGTTTAGGATAGTACTGGATAGAAGAAAAACTAGAAAATGGTTGTGATTCTTGGGATAGTTATTTTATTACTATTATAAATTTTTTAAAAATGTTATTCCTACTGTATTGTATCCATTTTTTCATGTTTTCTAGTCACATGAAATATAATCATTAGTTATTCCAGTTGATACAGTTATTATTATCCTTGTTAATCTAATATTTTTTCTACTCCTTATATTTACCTATATTTATTCTAATATATACCTTTGTTTACATTTATCTATTATGATACACTTTGGTAATGATGTAATATTCTCTCCGCAATCACATCCATGGCCTTCACAGCTAGTGGGCAGCCTCTGGCATTTGGGGAGATGTTCTTGAGGCCATGTGGCACACCGAGATTGGGGAACCTATTAAGTAGAGACTGGGTGAGAGACATCACCATGTGGTATTAAAGGGGTTCTTTTATTACTTTAATATTTGGAGAAAATATTCATAAGATTATTAATACTTGGTACATGGTCATAAGCCATGCATGGGGGTTGCAAACCAAGTTTATGGTTAAAATCCAAGTTACCCAAAATATTATTGTTGTTCTGTTTTTTCTAATTACCTTTGAAATTATTTCACCATTGGGTGATACACATGTTGTGTGGTGTTGTTGATTATTTTTCTTATTAATATTCTTTTTCATCATTGTCCTCATGATATGAGGGCAAGGAGTATTGTTACATGCATCATTATAGGCCCCTAGAATTTGCATTTCATGCATATTTCTATGGCATATAGATGCATTTCACTACTTTTTTTTATTTGTATACCTGTGATTATTGAGGGATGTTATGATTGTTATCTTATGCCTATATTAATCTTGGTTGTGATTTATTGATTTCCTATCCCAATTCAAGAAGTGTATGGGACCTCAAGGGATGAGATGAGTAAGTTTCCATGTCAAGCAATTATCCTATAAATAAATGGTTTCTGTTTTCATTGATGAGGTGTATTGTCACTAATTCAGTGGGAATGGATATCCATCATAATGTGAAACATGACTTATAATATGAAATTCTTTAAGAACATTATCCCACCTTCTCGAGTTTATAAAACTTAAAGGATTGAACTTGGAAATTAAATGCATGATGAAACAAAAAATATACTTGTTCACTTATCGATACCTGGATCTAAGTGGGTAGTTGGGGTAGTATACATGGGGTGGTGAGTTTTGTTACATTCATCTTCTATTAATGATTACATCTTTCTACTTAATCTTGTCCTGAGGTGTGTTCATGGAATTTTTAGACTAATGTAACCATGACGACCTCATATGGCATTCTAGTAAGGTAGTGATGATCATGATATTGATGTGGTGGGACCTAAGAAACTAGTATTATCTATAGGAGTGCCATAAGACACACTGATATTTGTACCTAATCTAGGAATTTATCCCATAGTTCATGACAATTTATTACATCTGATGTATTCCATACATGCTACTCCATGGCTTGCACCTACGATGGAAGATCAGACTCTTGAGTTCCAGCATGAGCATCCCCCAACATTATTAGGGGATTGTAGTTCATAGGTTACTGAGTCTTGGATAATGTCCATCCCAACTACCTTCGATCATCTATAGATGCCTTCAGACCAGAGGGTCAATATTGCTAAAAACATGCTTAATTATTCACCCAAGCATTGGTGGGAAGTGATTACCCAGGATGGTCGTCAGTTGGGAATGTTATGGGATGATTTTTAGACTACCTTCTAGGATAATTTCTATCCTTAAATGATGAGAGGTGAGAGATCTAGATAGTTAATGCATCTAGATAAGGTTTCTATGTATGTTATAGAATATTTAAATCTTTTCATGGAGTTACAATGCTTTGAACAACTGATGGACAATGATAAGATTTTGTGTACTTGATGTTTCGAGGATGTGATCTAGTACACCATCCATTTGTAGGCCAATGTATTTACCCTTCCTACTTTCTTTGAAATAGTCAATCGGGCTATTATCACTAAGAATAAATTAAGGAATGACCATATAAAGGTCCTTAGAGGATTAGTGTCATGACATGAAAGTAGTTATCCTGGTGGTAGAAAATGTTTCGTGGAGGTTTCTCGTCAGGGTAGTGACACCCAAAGGGACCATTTTGATAGCTCGATAGTATTTCATCAGTTTGGATTATGGGAGAACTAGAAGCCTCAATGTGATATAGACACAATGGATTTATAGACCTGATGATGTATGGGGAATTGTAAAAGGTTCCACAGGACCCTTCAACCAACTTCAAGTAGGAAAAGAACTGCACAAGCTCCACCCTGAGGAGCGAGTTATTCTATACCTCATCAGGCATGGAGTTGGACTAAAACTGACATGACTAGCTGAGGAGGAGGTTATGGAAGGATCATCTCGGAACCTAATCACCAACAACCCCATCATAGAAGTTATGATCGTGGTAGTCCATCTATTGAAAAGGAGCACAGACCAGGTAAGTTGCATGGACTACAACTGATACACAAGGATCTGGTATTAGACCATCTATAGTATGCCATAATTTTCATGTGGCATATACTGTAGTGTATAATTTATTTTATATCAATTCTTAACACTATTTTATCTCTATATCTATGATGAAATTTCTTTGACTAGAGATACAATATTATTATGGTGTAATGACCCTATATGCATTGTTAGGAGTATGAATAGAGGGCATATTCCTGTGCAGGAAATGTCCCATTGAGGTAGGAAATTACACATTATTATGGGGCCTATTGGTTATTGAGATGATGGGATTCGATTTCATTCTTGGGATTGTTTATTTGGTTCTATATCATTCCATTATAGTCTTTAATTTCCAAAAGATATCGTTTACATCACCAGAGGTAAGAAATTATCTATATAAGGGTGGGTGGGATTTCCAGGATGGTAGTGTGGGACCATAGCATCTTAGGCTAGGTGGAGTGACCATCTTGATTGAATATCACTTGATAGAGGATAGGGGTTTACATCCAGCTGATTTTCCTATTGTTGTGGACAATTTCATGGATGTATTTACTGATGATTTTTCTTAATTACCTTTTAAGAGAGAGGTCGATGATACAATTGAGCCTGTTCCAAGAGTAGATCCTGTTTCCATTTCTCTGTATAGGTTGTCACCTACAGAGCATTATAATCTCAAGTGAAAATTACCGAATTCAGAGGCAAAAGGTCTTATATGATAGAGTACATCTTCTTGGGGTTCACTTGTGGTTTTTGTTAAGAATGCGGATGAAACCCTGAATCTACAAAGGGATTACAAAATGTTAAACCTTATTATGGTCAAGAATCATTATATGCTACCTTGATTAGATGATCTCTTTGGCTAGCTTCGAGGAGATAGGGTCTTCTCTAAGATCAACCTGAGATAAGGATATCATCAGGTGAGATTAAGGACATAATACTTACCTTATGAAACATTTTGTAGCAGGTATGGTTTTTATGAGTACCTTGTTATGCTGTTCGGTCTAACGAACATGCTCACCATTTTCATGGATCTAAGGAATATGTTTTTATATACCAATCTAGACATTTTTTCATGGTATATTTGGACATCATCTTGGGGTATTCTCATTCTCATAACGACCACGATAAACACCTTGAGATCATTTTACGTACATTGATAGAGAATCAGCTTTATTCCAATATTTCTAAGGGCCACTTCTGGATAAAAAATGTTCAATTATTGGGTCATATCATATCATAATCAAGATTATTTTTTGACCCAAAAATGTTAGTGATGTAGTATTTTAGGAGAATCCATAGAATATGTGTTGATATAGAGAAATTATTAGGGATGAAGGGATACTATATAAATTTCATACATGACATATCACACCTTTCTAAACCTATCAAGGGCCTTAAAATGAAGGGTGTCGAGTTACTTTATTCCAAAGTGTGCAAGAAATCATTGTAGGAGATGAAAGCGAGGCTTATTTCAACAACTATTGTAATTCTTCTAGATCCATGTGTAGGATATACAGTCTTCAATGATGCATTTTGAATCAACCTAGGATCAGTGATGATGAAAGAGAAAAAATTCCCTGCATATGGATCGTGAAAGATGAGGCCTGATGGGAAAAACTACCCAACACACAATGTTGTTCTAGATGTGGTAGTACATGCATTATGTTGCTGGAGACGTTATCTATTAGGTGAGATCTTTGTGGTGTAAAATGACCAAAAGAGCCTCAGATATATATTTTTATAGTGTTACATTAACCTCAGATAATGGAGATTGGAAAAATATATACGATCCATTGACATTAATCTTCCCTATATGCCTAGGAAGGGAAATGTGGTTGCAGATGCACTGAGTCGGGGAAGTTAGGCATAGACAGTGTGAGAAGGTAGTGATGAATGGATGTTAATGGCCATTTTATCTAATCTTCATCTAGTGTTTCATGATATTCATGAGAATACTTACCTATCATCCTTGACATTTAACTCTTCCCTCCTTGAGATGGTGAACAATAGTCAATTTTCATATCATGATGTCTTGGTTCTCCGTGAGAGTTTATATAGAGATAACCCACCTCCAGATTGGTTAATAGACATGGATGAAATCCTACATATTCGTGGACATGTTTGGGTCCATACAGATATGAGAGAGAGTTGATGACAGAGTCCCATGCTTCTCAATGGGTAGTTCATCTAGGCATCATGAATATGCATTTAGATATGTGAGGCCAATATTGGTGGCCTAGGATGAAGTGTGAGAAAACAGAATTGAACCATAGGTGTTTCACCTGTCAGTAGGTGATGTCGAAGAACCAGTGACATGAATAATTATTACAGCCACATCCAATCCTAGAATAGAAATGGGAAGATGTTTCCATGGTCATTATAGTTAGTTTTCCAAGGATACCTTGAGGTAGATAAGCTACATGGGTTTCCATTAACATACTTATGAAAGTGGATTATTTTATTACTATTCTAGAGAATTTATTTTTTGATGATATCATATACTTTATGTCTTCGAGTGCATATGACTATATGGGGTCCTACACACTATAATTTTAGATTGGAATACTCGTTTCATGTCATGTTTTTGGAAGGGACTATATAAGTCTATGGGAACACCGGTGCTTCTATGCACAACTTTTTACCCTTAGACCGAAGGAAAATTGGAATAGACAATGCAGGTTATATAGGATATTATTTGAGCATGTGTCCTAGATTTTAGTGGTTTTTGGGAGAATTATATCTATCCTGTCGATTTCTCTTATAATAATAGATTTCATGTAAAGATTAAAATGGATCCTTTTGAATCCTTATATGGAAGGATATTCCATTCACCTTGTACTGACTGGAGGTTGGTGAGGAATCACTACTAGGTACTCGTCTTTTTCATGAGACTTTGGAGTAGGTTCATCTGTTCAGAAAGTGTATGACTACTACTTAGTCTAGATAGAAATCACATGCTGATCACCATAGATGACCTCAAGAGTTCTAGTTAGGGGATTATGTTTTCCTTTATCAATTAACTATGCTAGGGAATAGATGGTTAGAGAAGAAAGGGAAGCTATCTCCTTATTACATAGGGTCATTTGAAATCTTATAGAGAGTTGATCTGGTAGCCTATTGGTTGCTACTACCTTATAGGTACCATGCCATGAATGATGTCTTCCATGCTACACAGCTTCTCTAATATCATGATGACTATTATCATACCCTTGATCCTGAGGAAGTTGAGTTACATGTTGATTCTTCTTTTTAAGAGTATCCAGTACAGATCATTGACGGGAGCACAAAGGCTCTTGAAGGATGTTTTCCCCTCTAGTACAGGTGCTATGGAAGAATGGATGCATGCTGGATGAGAGTAGGGAGAGGGAGGTCAATGTACATGCCCAATGAATAGATATGTTCACAGATAGTGTTCCTGTAACATTATAAGGTTAACCCAGGGATGATTTCATTTTTGGTGGAAAACTATAAGAACTCAATTTTTCATTAATGTATGAATCCTTAAACTTTTGAGATAATTTTTATTTTTGGACCTGATATGAATACCAAATGGGTTAGTGTATGTTATAATGGTGTTTGAGGCTTTTTGAATGTCTAGACACAAATTTTTGGGAAAACTATGACTGACGCATGGTTTGTAGTAAATCGTGCTGGGAGACCACATAGTTAGACCAAAACATACACGTGGTGCCTTTTTTGACAGATCCATATATATGGTTGCAATGCAATTTCCCTAACCATGTAGCCTAACTATGACAGTTCTCCTATTCCCTAGGTACCCATGCATCTGTTGAACATGGTTTTTCAAACTATGTGGACAAACTATGAGTAGGATAAATTTGGGGTAATTTTACTATTTTTCTTTAATGATCTAATTAAGCCCATATTTCCTCCTAATCCAAATTCATGCAGTATTAAACATTTTTATATCATTTTTGAGATATTTGAAGGATTAGGGTTTGTATTGAAATATTTCAAATGTTTGAGATCTGATCGAGCTTTCTTTTATCATGTTAGATGCGCAACAATAAGTACTTGAGTCTATTTAAGCCTTTCTTCTTCTTCATTGCTCCCGACCTAGTAATCAAGGTGTGAGTTTTTTTTACCTTTTTCTTAGATATACTCTATTAAAATCCAAATTAGTTGATTATATTGGTGTAAGAGAGTTGTACGACCCTATGGTTGGTGGCCTATAACCCATCCCTCATGTTCATTGATTCTGGAGTTTTTATGTGGGGCCCACCGATTTCATCAGGTGATGTTTATTGAATTTATATTTCATTATTATTCATTATGAAAATATGGATATGTTTTTTTAAAAATATGTGATTAAATATTGGTGTTCATTCCCACAACTCTATCCATCCCATGTAGGATGTTATTCTATAAATGGGTTTTTGGCATTTGACATGTTTGATCCACCGTTCTGGTGTGACTAGGCCCGACCCTTATAAGGGTATGATTTTATATATTAAATTTCATGGTTTATAATGATAATTTCATAATGGAAAGTATCATGTATGCTCACAACTAGACCTTCCTAAGGTAAGTTCTTTAATTGAAAAATAAATGTGAAATATAAATGGAAATGTATACTAAGTATATGACTTGACCCGAATAATGTAAATGAATAATAGGTTGCATGTCCATAGAAACACTTACCACATTAATGGAAGGTAGTGGAATGTAAATTAATTATTGAATATGAATTATATGAATTTAATAAATGTTGAATGATACTTATACTTGTCACACTAATGAAAGGAAATTCTTGACCCAATTAAAATTATACATGACATCATTATTAAATTGGAGTGGACTAACTCAATCTCACCATGGATTATTATCTAAGAATTCCATGAGAATTTTGAAACTCCATTATTATTCAAGGATGTGGATTTCTTAGGTTGATAACCTCATAGATCATGATCCATGTCTATTCTTGAATTCTCCATGTGACACCATAGGATCCCTCACATATTATTAAAGTATTCCATGGATACACTCCTTGAATTTGGAATTGAAAAGTAGGTTCCATGATTAAATACAAGAGGGACTAGTCACTGCTTGGACCCATTTTACCTTGGATGATCACCTTGGATTTAGTAGGCATCTTATTATGGAAATAATTGGACTATGCTTCTTATATCACACTCTTACCCTTGGCTAGACCTAGTTACTACTATGTTAGAGACCCCTAATGTGTAGGTTTCCTTAGGGAATTTCTTACTAACTATTAATTATGGTCTCCATTTTATATCTTGTAACCTTCACCATTGATAATGTGTGAATTATTTATAAATTGGTAATAATAAATATATGAATTGGTTATATGTTCATACACCAAATGAGGGATGAATTAGTTACATGGGTATTTATTTACATTTCACTTCTTTAAATTATATAGGCATGCCTTCACACTATTATATTTATATTACATGTGCTAGATGGTATATACACCTTTGGTGGTGGTCCAATAATATTTATCTCACACCCTCTCTGAGTGTTTCTTGATACCCAGGGATGATTACATGAATGTAGGTTTTGAAGAAGGGAAGCATATTACTTCAATTACTTTATTTATTTCTATTTAGGGTGGATATTAATATCATATGGCTGATATGGAGCTCAGGATTCTTGGGATAGTTATTTCATTTCTATTATACTTTTGCGAAATATGTTATCCTTGGTATCTTGTATCCATGTTTTCCAGTATTCTAGTGACATGACATATCATCATCAGTTATTATTGTTCTTATAGTTATTGTTATCCTTTTTTATCTATTACATTGTCTTATTTTGGTGTTTACTTCTATTTCTTCTACCATTTAACTCTTTTTATATTTATCTATTATTCTATAATTTGGAAATAAAGGCATAGTCTCCCCATGGACCCACCCTAGGCCCTCACTACTAGTTGGCGTCCTTTGGATTTTGGGGTGATGCATTTGAGGCCATGTGGCCCACCAGGAATGGGGAACCTATGAAGTGGAATCTGGGCACGATATGTCACAAAAACCATATAAATCAATTTATTGGGAAAAAATATATTTTCAATGAACATAAGGACTTTTAATTTCTTTTACTTATTTATAAAAATATTTTATTTCTCTAAAAACTCTATAAATAATTTTTTTAAAAATAATTATTCATATATTCACATATAAATTTAAGGAATATGTTTTAGATGTCATGTTTAAAAAATAATATTAATAGTTTATCACAGCTCTTTAAAACTTATTATTTCATGTAATGCAAGCTATCGAAGAAATTGAATTTATTCAAATAACTATTTTATAAAAACTAAGGGTGTTAAATTATCCCAATAATAAATGTAATGAATCACTTGAAATCCAAACAATTTTGTACAAATATTTGAGGATGCTTTTTCCCCGTTACACTATGGTTCCAACATAGCTTTCTAAAGCCAGTGTTTTTTCCTCAAAACATTAACAAATTGAGTGGTTTTGTTTTATAGGATAATCCCTATGGGATTTAGAATCGTCATTGGTTGTTCCTCATATGGAATATCATTCCCTAACAGTACGCCCTTTTAGTTAATTAAATGTGATGGATTTGGTATGTACTTCCTTAGGAGACATGCATGGAACACATCGTGGACATGCGATAGGTTCAGTGGAAGCGCAAATCGATAAGCTACCATAATTATATGATCAGGAATTTCAAAGGTATTATTATTCTAGGGGCTTAGTTTTCCCTTCTATCCAAATCTCATTACCTTCTTCCATGTGGATATTCTTAAAAATAACATATCATCCACTTCAAATTCCATATAAAATAATGGATTTTCAACATAACATTTATATAAGATTTGGGACACCCTTATATGTTTCTGAATGGATCTGACCTTATCTACTATTTCTTCTGACAACTCTGGCCCCATTATCCTTATTTATCTAACTTCACAATAGTAAATTGGATTTCTACACTTATTTCTATAGAGAGATTCATAATGGGCCATATGAATCCCTGAGTGAATGCTATTTTTGTATGAAAACTCAACTCAAGTAAGGTGTTGAGATCAACCACCTATGAAATGTATTCCATAAGATTATAATATTTCCTATAGGGTTTTATGTTTTTTCTCATACTGACTAGATTTTTGAGTATGATATGAAGTATTGAAACTCAACTCTATTTCAATATCTTATTGAAAACATCACCATAATTTGGAGGTAAACCTCAAATCTTAATCAAATACAATGGAATGTGATAATCAATGTAACCTTACCACTTCTATAATTTATATTCTTTTTAAAGATGATCTAAGGAAAAATATTACCTAATAATGATTAATTGTGCTAACTTCACAAGGTTATCAATTACAACCCATATAACATTATTCCATTTAGAAATTTTATGGAGTCCAATGAAAAAATTCATATCTATGTTTTCACATTTCCATTATGGTATGTGTAATGGTTGTAACATCCCCTTTTACTTTTGTATGTCATCCTTAACTATCTAACATACTATGAACAGAGATACAAACTCCACAATATCAATCATTATTCCATCCCACCAGAAATATTCTTTAAAATAACCTTTCATATTTATAATTCTTGGATGAATAGATAATGAATAAAAATGTGTCTCTTCTAACATGTCCTTCCTTAAATATTATATGGATGGAACAAATACATTGTTCTTAAATATTATCATTCCATTTGGATCATGGTAGAAATCATGAACATTTATCACATTTTATTTCAACACCATATCTTCCTTCTAAAATAATTTAATCTTAATTAGGACAATTGGATAATCACCCATTTGAAAAAAATAATATTTATCACCTTCCTTTAGTATTTAAAGATCTATCCATGGTAAATCTAGAAATATTTGATCTTTTGTGATCCTCATTGTGAATAAGCTATCTTGATCCGTTTGACTTAAATAATCTTCCAACTTGTTCACTTTCCTAGGGTGGTAACATATAGAGAATTCAAAATATTTAATTAGCTCTGACCACTTTTTTGTCACATGTTCAAATACTTTTTTGATAATATGTACATTAAATTCTTGTGACTAAAATACATATAAAAACATTATCAATAAATATATTTCCTACATATATTTAATTAAAAAACTACTGTTGTTAACTCTAAATCACGAGTTTGGGTGATTTTTTGATGAAACTTCAGTTTTTGTGAGGCATAATCTATAACCATGTTACTCTTAATGAGTACGCATCCAAATTCTTTATTTGATGCATAACTATAGACTATAAACCCTTATCCACTATAGTGTAATATAAGAACTAGCGCACTAACTAATATTTTCTTTAGTTCCATGAAATTTCCCTCATATTTATCTATATATAGGAACTTGGTTCCCTTCCAAGTTAACTTGGTTAGTGGTTTAAATAGTCATTATGAATTCTCTACAAACCTTCTATATTATATATAAAACAAAGAGAACTTGAGATCTTAGTTTTCTTGGTTGATCCAGGATAATGTTTAATATCCACCATATTTTATGGATTCACTGATATACTCTATCTTAAGATTATGTGAACAAAAAAATGAAATCTTTTGTATACTAAATTCACACATTATAAAAATTTCATACAGTTTATCTTTCCTTAGGGTCTTATTTACAATCGTTATGTCATCATCATGGTATAACTTTCCATTTAATCTAATAATAATATCATTTATAAAGAATACAAATAACCGATCAAGGTTATCTCAAATGTCTCTTTTCATAAATTCCACAATGATAATGGGAGAATTAGTAAGACCAGATGTGATCACTATATACTCATAATGTCCATACCTTGTACAAAATGCATTCTTGAGTATATACTAGTAATTTACCCCCCAATTCATGATATCTAGAAAAATTTGAATATTTGAAGAGTACTAATATCTATACAATTGATCAAATAAGTCATCAATATATGGTACACGATACTTTTTATTGATCATGATCTTCTTCATATCTTAATAATCAATGTAGAGTCACATCATTCCATATTTATTCTTAGAAAATAAAACAAGTTGACCGCATGGAAATGAAATAAGTAATATAAACCATTCATCAAGATTATCTTGTATTCTCTTCTTTGACCATTCTATATAGAGTCTTTAAAATGGCTTCAATTCTAGGTATGACTTCTATTGGGAACTCAAGATCACCATTTTTTGGAAGACTAGGAAAATATTTTTGGAAGAAATAAAAAAACACTAAAAAATAGGCATTTTTTTTATTTCAAGTCTCTCCCAAACCATTTGGGACAATTATCCTTCCTGGATATGAATTCTGACCCATAAGGTAGATTTAATTTCCATTGGAATTTTGTATTCATCATCATTATGATAAAAGTGAAAGGGTTCATTTGGAATACAAAATATGACTTCCCTTACATGGAAATTGATATGGGATTAATATAAAAGAAAGAAAATCCATGCCCAAAATTATATCAAATTCAACTAAATGAGGAATCATAATATTTTCATGAATCACATTTCCTCAAACATTATTTGAAGACGAACTATAGACTTGTGATGTTCCCATCATTCCATTAAGAGTTTTTACCTCTAACTCAACATTTAATTATTGAAATAATAATTTAATACCCATTAAAAATTCTCTATATATAGAGGAGTGGGTGGAGTTACCATAAAATAACAATTTATTCATTTTATAGTGGATGATAAGTGTTCTTTTCACCACATTATTATCATAACCCACTTCTACAGTCATGATAGCATGAGAGTTACCATTATCATAGGGATTATGAGTCTATTGATTCTAATCATAAAAAACATTTTGATCCACTAACTAGTTGAATTAATTCCCATACTCTATATAATTTAAGAATTAAAGACTAGTTGGTGCATTAGTTAGTGTCCACTTCTCCTCCAATTCCATAGTCGTCCCATTTATCACATTTAGATATTCACAGGAATTATGACCCAACATACAACATTTAATAATACTTCCAATTCATCTCAAATAATTCCCTTGATCATTCTTCCCACATATCTAGAATATCGATTGTTGGAATTTCCTTCCACCATGTGATTATTATTTTTTAATGAGACTTCATCTTTATTTCCCAATCAAAACCATGTGAATGGTAGGAATATCCAATTTACACTTCCACCTTGAGTGCACATCAGAAAATTATTCCTAGATACTAAATTCTATTATGGATAATTCATTTCACATACTTGGTTTCCAGCCACAAATACTCAATCGATTTGGTTTTCAGGGAAGATAATTATACTGTATTCATGCCTTATAATCCTTATAAAATTATCCTCATAGGCACAATAGATTCATTATCCTTTTCTTAATCTCAAGGAATTAATTATCTATATATTTATATAAAATAATATGGAAGTAATTAATGAGTAATATCCACTAAAACTCATCCCATTCCATAGAGTTGATTTATTATTCTTACCCAATATTCTTAATAATGTTTCACCATTAATCAACTTCACCTTACAAATGATTAATAGATAGCATAACATTCTCTTATTCCAAGAAATAAAGAACAGAAAATATAATCTCAATAATGCCAATCCACTTCTCATACACTTTTTGGTATGATGTCCCACTAAAATAGGGTGGATGTTGTCTCATGATGGATTTAATAGAGCATTGTTACATCCTTTCATTATTGGAAGTTCATCATGATTTATGACTTGAGAAAGTTGTGTGACAGTAGAAATAATGTTCTATAAACAATATCCCATATAATTTGGTTACTTTGGTGTTATTTCATTTCATTTATATCACATTCAGCATTAGCTGGTTAATTTCGGTCCCAACCATTAACTAGAACAAAATTTCATAGTGTAAGAAACACAAATTATTATGGGACAATACATAATCGGTATGAATAATTTATAGTTCTTCTAAATCTAAACACATTATTTAAATTTGTGACACCATAATATTATCTTATGTAATATATGATCACCATCTATTTAATTCTATAATAATGGGTTTTGAGGAAAATGTAAATTAACCAAATCATATCCTCTAGGAAGGTCAGACCAGGTTCAAATTAAGGCCTTTTTTCATGTAATAGGTAAAAATCAATCAATGACAAATTTTAATTTTTAAAGTTATTTCCCCGGGTACATTTGTTCCAAAAAAGCATCCTCTTATATTATCCAATAAGGTATATATTTATAGGTAAACCACAAAATCTATTACATACGCAAACATAATGATGTTATCCTATATATAGGATCGTCCTAAGGGTTCTCACTAATGTTTTCTAAGCATAATTTACAATGTTTAATAGAAACCTACTCTGATACCAACAATATTCATCAATGATTTTTAGACATAAATTTCACATACTTTTAGGTGGATTTTATATACAGTTTAGAAATACACACCCATGGACTATAATGGATTATTTTATGTGGATACTCGGTACAAAATATTCTAATTTAATGAATGATATTGAACATATCTCACAAAGATAATCACCTTTTACACACTTTATATAAAACCCTACTTAAAAAATTTCTATACAACATGGGGAAAGGAAAAATAAGAATGGGTGAACGTAGATGCTCTGTAAGGGTAAAACTGGGACATATCATTATATTATCATATAATATAATATGATAATATTATACTCAAAAATAATGAACATAAATTAAAAATTTCATAACTAACCTGTCCTAGATCATAAACATGAGTCATGAAGTAATGCATTATAGTTAGAAAATTTATGATTCATAAGATCCTGAAATCATTATAAATCATGATCCATAAGCTCATGAAAAAAAATTGTGGTACCAACAATAGTTTAGACAAAATATTATTTTTCATGATTAACAATAGTTACAATCTAACAAAGTGGGTCAAGCCTCATCACATGTTTCTTGTTGTGAATAAAGATAAATAACTAGTTTCTAATTGTTGATCAATCCCACTGTCCAATTTCCAAATTTTGACAAAGCCTGTTTACTTTTTACTCCTTCATGTACCAAGATATATTTGGATTGAACAATTTACAAAAATTGGAAACATCAGTCTTGCGTATATACGATCTATAATCTCCATAAAGTGGTGTAATTCAATTTTCACCACCACCAAATATTGATGATTATAAAAATTTTATATAATAATTAAGTATCATAATTATTAAATTATTAAAATTATATTTATGATGTAACCATGATCAATGTATGAACAATTGATCTACTAAAATGAAACATGCCTGAAAAATGAAATAGTTATCACCCAAAATAATGATTTTAATAATGAATTGTTAATAAATAATGATAATATATAGAATGAGAATAATATATTGTACTTAATTTATGAATATTTTTTAGGAATATATGTATAATAAATATATATTTATTATATAGTAGGTTTTAACCCCTAATGTGAAATATGAGACTTATGTTACGGGTTTCTGGTCTGACATTTGTTTTTTTGAGGAATATATCATACTAACTACATGTTCATGTTGATTATATACTACCAATTTGATATGATATATAATGAATATATTTATATTCATGGTATTTAATGTTTCACTACATGTTATTTATTTCATGGGGGTGATGATTCATATGTTTCCAAAGCGGTGTGGGATTTATGTTACAATCCCATTTCATTTCTGATTTATTTATGGTAAATTTCCATTAATATATATTATAAAAATATTTACCTTTTAAAACCATATAATCTCTTATCCTATGTACATATATAATGTTTTCAATTAATAGTACCATTTTACTCTCTTTGGTACTCAAAATTATAAAAATATGTTTTTAATAAAAATATATATTATTTCCTCTTTGGTTGGGAATGTTATTCTGTCAAGTATATCTTCTATTTAAAATGCTTTCAGGAGTATTTTTTCAATTATATAATTATTTTTAAATTAATTTAAACTATATATTACATAATATGAAAATGTTTTAAAAGGAATATTATTTTCATTTTATGAATGATATATTTTTTTACCGAAGGTGGGAATAATTTTCATTAATTTATACCACAAGAATGAATTTTACCATCATCATGAATACTAATTGATTTAATGATTCCTGTAAAATTTTCTATGGTACATTTCAAAGAAATTATTTTCCTAATATTACGTATATATTTTGATTTTCAATAAGGGATATGCAAATGGAAAGTTTTTTCTCCTCAAGAAATGTTCTAGATATCTTTTAAAGGTACTTCCATTAATGAAGACACCAATTAATGTTATATATGCTTCACTAAGTTCATTATCCCATTATATCATCATTATTATTTATATGAATGGTTATTTATTATTACGATTAAATCTTGATGAAACATTTTTTCTTTTACATAGGTTATGAAATTGAGAAATGATTAATATATTCATAATATTGTGGAATATATATATATATATATGAATTATAATTATGTGATGGGTGGTATCATTAAATTCGTCCAATGGATTGGGGAATGTGATATTGGTATTTCATGAGATGATTATAATAACAATGATGGTGATGAAATGAGTGAACATGATTGGGAATAGATAAATTCATATTTTGGTGTTGGAGTTTGATTTATTTTATTAATTATCCCAATATTATACATGGAAATGATTGTTAATGTCTATATTAAAAATATTATTCATTAGTATGATTACTTCTAGATATGATCATAATATTATGATGATATGAGATTATGAATAAATATGTTCACATAATTATGATTTAGCGTGGTTATCATCCCAAAATTGAATGTAATGACTCTTTAATGATGATTTAAAATTTGGCACCCTTATTAATAATTATTTTAATATGTATTTTTATATAGTTTATGAACTAATATTATCTATGTATGAATATTTTTTTATAAAATTAACTTGATAATGTTATCCTACCTTTAAGGTCATATTATATTCAATTATGATTGATATCTCTCACATTTACCCTGACAAATCATCTAAGTCCACCCTTTCTTATATTTCTATTTTTCTATATCTTCCGAAGAATGATATTATGTATGATTTTTTAAAAAGGTTATCATGTGTGGATAATAATTTAGGAGTTGTTTTAGTATTTCTATGGAATAATAAAATCATGGTATAATGATATATATCATAATTTTATGATAAATACATGGGTTTTTTATATAACGTGTCTTCCCTAATTCAATAAATATATAAACTGAAAATTTCACTGGGTATATGATTGATCCCTTATTTCATTTTCATGGTGTTTGTTTTGGAATAGCTAAAATTGGGACATGTTTTTTCAAAATAAAAGAAAAAAATGTATATTTTTTTATTTTAGTATAGGATTTTAGGTTGCAGGACTAAGGTTGTTATGAGATATTCCCCAGATTATGGAGAATTCCATATATTCCAAAATTCAGTCCCTAAAGGAAAAATCTATAGACAACATCTATACATAGTCTCTCATTTTTTTGTGGGAGTATGTAACCATGTGGGTTATACAAGAAGTTTTATATTAAATTGAATGTGATAAAATATGGTTTTGTTCTAGTTTATAGAGATTAGAATCAGGTTAGTGTTGAGTGTATGATATGAACATTTAAAGGGTTGTTGGTCTCAATTTTGGTTGAAGCATGAGTACACAGTTAGTGGATTTTTACTTATTCCTAAGTGATTTAACTTGGTTAACTAGATGTATGTTGTTAATTAATTATAATGTCACAATAGTTAATTATGTTTGTCATTTTGATGTGATATAGGACCTTGGGTGGTTCGAGTATAGGATATTGGTCTCATATGATCTCAAAAGTGAATTTCATGGATGATTATATAGTAATGGTAGCTTTGAATGCGGTTAGAAGTTGATTTAAACGAATACATATTATTGTATTAATTTTAGTGGTGCATTATGTAGCCATACTGAAGTTATTGGGCATTGAAATTTTAACAATTATATGTTTTAAGGGTAACATGAACCTAGTTTAAAAATCCTTATAATATATTTTCAACATAAGAAAATGGAAATTTAGAGAGGAATTATTTGGTTATAGTTTTTGACCTAGGGTTGTTTTAATTGATTGGTTTAGTTTTTCATGTATGGATATGTGGGATTTTGATAACACTAATGTATTTCTATTTTTAAATGAGTATTGTGTTTGAAAGTACTTACAACGAAAATTATGAGACAATTTAATGATTATAAAATATATTTTTCAATCATTGATAGTTTTGACTTCAATTAAACATGAAATTATAAATAATAAAATGGAAAGTTATTTCTATAGTGTTAATTAATGAATCATAATTTCAATTTGAAAATAGGATAGGAAATTTTTTTTCTAAAGTAGAATACTTTACATCCCTTACGTTTTGTCTTGGGTTGTAGTTTATTTATGGAAATAATAAATCAGGTTCAATTGGGATGGTTTTAAAGGAAATTATGATTCACATTTGGGTGGTTTTGTTTCAAATGAAAGGAAAAGACCCATCGAAGTTTTTTTCTTTTAATGGAATGGAAATTTCCTTTGCTTATGATCAATGGTCCTAGTGTAAATCTAACCCCTGGGTTGATTTGGTAGTGATTGTTAAACCCATATTGGATATGACCCCTAGGTAAATTTTAATGTGTTAATTAATCCTCGGGTGAATATATCCCCCTTGTGTATTCTGTTGTTTATGATGGACCTAGGGGGATCTAACCCCTATGTGGATAGTTTAGGATTCATAGATGGATATATTATCCCTGGGTATTGGTTTTGTGGCCAGGGATGAGTATATTACCCTTGAAAGAAGATGGGTTGGAACAATCATCACAACATGCTTCGAGAGAACCCAACACTAGCTAATGTAAGTATGAACCATTTTCATTTTCCATTATAGATCCCGATTCAATGTTATATTAATAATTTTATTTCACAAGTTTTATATCGATGTAATTATAGTTTTTTATCTTGAGTACTAGTACATACACGTTTCATAGGGAATATTAATTTTAGGGATGCTATTGGTGGTTCTTGACTAAGTCATACTCAAAATCTTATTGGGAAACCATGGTTATTGGGTACCCAATAATATAATACTAGGATACATGTTTAGGTTTGGGGTGGACCAAATGCATGGTGTTTTGTATTGGTGGGATGGTGTGTGGGAGTTGGCATTTCCATGAATCGGGACTGTTCTTAGTGTTTTTCTTATCATTACCTTTGGGTGTGTAGGGATTAGTCATTTTGTCTATTTTTTGTATGCCTTCATAACATTATACATGGTTATATATATTATTGGTTTTATTTACACTTTCTTTTTACTTTTATATGTGGGGGTAGTCCCCCCACCATAACTCCATAGACTGATGTAGCTAGTTGGAAGCCACTATAACATGGGTTGGTGAGCCAGAGGAATAATAGAAATCATCAGTCTGGGCTTTGATTAGTGTTCTGGGGTTACGGGATGTTAAAACATGTCCTTATAGGGTAAATGAAAATGTTTTTGAACATGACCCAAGTAAAGGTAATATCCATGGAGCTTGTTTTACAATGGTTCCATAGAAAATTTTTGGTTGGACAACATTTGTATATCACATTTTTTCCGAGTCAAATATATTTTTTTAACCTTATATATGTATTTGGGATTAATATATAAAGATTTAATGTTCATATAATTTTATTTGTAGAAGGGGTTTTTTTGAGTCACCAACTTCCATTGGTGAACTGACTATACTCTTGTGGCACTTATTATATGAAAATGTCATGAAAACCATGGCTGTAAACCTGATATGGATTAATATTTCCTTTAAAATGGGGGAAACCATCTCTTATATGTATAATATTAAACCACCTACATTTACGAAAGCCTATGAAAATATGGATATGAAACTGATGTATTATGATAATGTAATCTAGTTACTGTGCTTGTATTTGGGTTATGATAATTATAAAATGTTATTGGGTAACATTAAGAGAACATAGGTATGGGACTTGAGAGTAGTAGAGAGATAAAACTTTCTGGACTCAAGAAGTAACCTATAAATATTTTGGGAAAAGATAATTATGTTTGAATCATGAATTACCAAGGGTAGATCATGATTATTTTTACTTTTTTCTTTTGATTTTATCATACATTATTATGTCTCATTCATCATGACAGAAATCAATAGCTTAGAATATATATGGAATCATTCCATGTAGTATGCTTACTTGTGTGTTATTTTTATGTTTATTAATAAAAGCAATTGGATACTCAAATTAATTAAAATATCAAAAATAAATAAATTCTTCTTATATATATATATATTATGAATAGGTTAATATGACTCTATAATTTATTAAATTCGTTGAAGCATATATTTAATGTGGATTATAGTTTTTTTAATATTATTCTTAAACAATTTATTTTTCTAAAATTTTCAATTATATCTTGATCTTATGAATTTTTTTAAAAGGATTATGAAATATTTTTTAAAATAAAAATTATTTTAATAATTATAAGAAAGGGTAGAGAAAAGAGTTATACATAACTAGTATAATTCAGTTCTTATCTTTTAGTTGTATACACTTTGTATGAAGGTTTTTATTTCTTATTTTACATTATTATAGATTAGGCTTAATAGAAGGCCACCTCTAAACGTACAATAATGGGTTGAAGATAATGTATCACTATATATACCTATAGTTGGTCCTCTAGTACTAAAAGTTATTTCTCATCAAAATAAAACTATTTATTAGGGATACTCTACATTGGACCCCTCGACCTTTTATATCATAGAGGGTTTTTAATTTCACCATCCTTCCAATTTTTAAGGTGATGCATCTAATTATGTGGAAAATGAGTGGATCATATATCTCCATGCTATTTTTTAGAGAATATATCCATTGAAGAGACACTAGGTCAGTCTATCCACCATTATACACAAATGGAATCCTCTATGATGTTTGGATCTTACCATTGAGGCTAACAAAGATATGGTCCTTATGTAGAAAACTTTTAGGAGATATTATTTGAATAGTTCAACCATGTTACTCTATGTGGGGTAAAGGATTATGAATTTATAGAACATGGAAAACACTTTATTTTACTTATGTAATACATTTAATAATTTATCAATATGCATTGTTTCTCTTCATATATGAGTGAAGAAGAAGAACTAAAAAATTTTGATAAGGGTTTCAATGATTTACTATATACTCATGTTATGTTTCTAATCTATCTCAACTATAAGATGTGGTGATGAAGTAGGTAGTCATTGAGATGTGATTTAAGGTAGGTTTTAGTACATTTTTCTCTATGCATGTTTTTATATTCTGTGATATTTATTCTAGTAGTAAGAATCATTAGTAGTAAGAGATGAGAATAGGCAGTTCTCACTTGAGAAGATAGGGTTGTGGGGTACCTATATATCCATGTTTAGGGATACCTCGCTTTTAGTGTTCTTTTCATGGTTAATCAGTCTATAAAAATCCAAAAAATGTATTTTGAGTAATTTTTTTTACTCTTGTGGGTAATATGGCCATATTTAAGTGTTCTTCATATAGAGTATATTAAAGAGTGTCGATAATTTTCTTAAAATGATCCATATATCATAGGAATGGACTGCTACATTGTCTATTGAAGATATCCAACCACCTAGGGGAATATTAGGTCGATGAGATTGATGTTGACGTCAAGTCTGTATAGATATAGTGAGCTCAAAAATTTAGGGGTTTTACCTTAGTGTTTGCTCAAAGGATCCAACAGAGTGTATTTCACAATGAAATATATCACAAAAAACATATCATGTCCTTATATTTTTATTGGCACCATTATGGAAATTATTTACTTTAAATTGAAAATCATTTGATATAGGGTCTTATAATTCATTTATCTCATAGTAAACAGTAAATCTTCTTGATCTCAAAGTGTATGTATTGACTAATTTTATAAGTCTTGATACCCCTCTAGGGAAAATAATTGAGTTAGAAAGGAAGTGTAAATATTGTTTCCCAATGGTGAAATATTTTATAAATTTATGGGATTTGATGCTTTTTAATATGAAATTCCTAAATATCACTATAGGAATAGATTAATTAACATAGATCAGATATTTCATTGATTAATATGGTCAAAGAGTGTATTTATCATCCTCAAAATGTAGACAATATTATCTTTATGGAAGAAGAAGATCTAATATAGATAGGTAGGTTTTAATCGGGGTAAAATTGGACAAATGGATGGAATGTTCCATTGGTAAGTTAATGCTAAAGGCAGACACGAATACCTACCAGGTTATATGTTTTTCCCGATGTGGTTTCTAAATATTAATTAGGATTTATAATTAAGGTAGAGGAGGATTTTAAAAAATATATATTTCCAAGAACGAAAACTATGTCGGCCCCATATTATGAGATGGAAATAAATTATCCAATGGAGTTAAATATTCTCTTAATCGAACAAAAGGTGAATCAATTTATTATACTGAGAGCTTCTCACATTATGGTGTATTCGTTCTATTTTCATACAATGTTTGTGGAAATATAATTCTATGTATAGTATTTAGGGAAGTTAAATGTAGTTAGAATCAAGTATAGTTATCCTATTAATATAATTGAATATTTCTTGGATAAGTTCAACTAGAAATTTTCTTTCATAACATAGACCTATTCTTAGGTTATCATCCAAATTTATTATAGAAATTCAACACCCACAAAACTGTTTTTGTGTAGCTGATTTAGTCATTTTGAGTTTCTTCTAATGAATTTTGGTCTAAAATATTCTACAACCATATTCATATATTTTATGAAAATTATATTCCATCCATTTTAAAACTCATTAATTGTAGTATTTGTGGATGATATCCTACTTTCTTCAAAGTCCCAGGATGAGAATAGTTACCATCTTATCATAGTCTACGAGATATTACAAGAGTGTAAATTGTAAGAAAAGTAATATAAATGACACCTTTGGATCCAAGAGGCCTTGTTTATTGGGTATTTTACCATTAAATCTAGAATCTTAGTGGATCCTGAAAATTTGGAATCTATGATGTCGATGAAAATTCCTTAAAATATGTTTGAGATAAATTTTTTTCATTAAATAGCATGATATTATTGTGATTTTATTTAGAAATTATCCAAGATACTTACTCAAATGATATATATTAAAAATAAAGGATCTATGTTCATAGAGTACAACTAATGTGGTGAATATTTTCATGAGTGAATGAAAAGGTGGAACACAACTCATGTCTAAATTTTTCCTTGGATTGGTGTAGGTTTTGAGGAATATAACAATGCATTTTCATTAAATATTCACTATGTTCTCATATAGGACTATCTATCAATAGAATATGGTTATAGGTAGAAGTTGATTCATAAAAAACTACCCTATACTTGATATAAAATTATAAACAGTTATTCTTGCCTTAATGTGTTGGGGGAATTTCTTTTTTCAAACAGGTTGGAGAGATAATTGATGGTTCCCTCCAAGATCCTTCATATTTTCTACATGTCCATCAAAAAATTGTTTTCTTAAATAGTATGCGGAATAAAGTAATGAAGGATTGTTATGGTTCATATTTGGATAAATGTATTGGAATGCCAAATATATATCATGATGTTCATTTACAATTTTAGTGGATTGGTATAAAAAAATATAGTACAGTTTTTTCTGTAGATTAATTACTTGTCAATTTGTAAAATCAGGGTAATAAATAATTGTAGGTGTCCTTCATCAACTTCCTCCACTAGTGTGGAAATTTTAAAATATTACTGTATTCATTGTGACCAATATATCAAAATATTGTAGAGGCCAATATGTAATTAGGTTGGATGTTCATTCCAATCAACTCAATACTTTATATCATGGAAACCTTTTATATTAAAGTTATTAAGAATATATATGATGGATAGATTATGAATGTTCAAGGAATGAAAATTATAATTTTCTTTGATGGGGATGATTTGTTCAATATCATCTTTGTTAATGATGGAAACCATCTCTGGTTTCATAGGTATAATTGAGTACCACATTCCATGATAAATAATATTTCCAACTTGATTAACAATTAAAATTATAGAAGTCACTCCAGGGTCCTGTATTCATGATTTTAGTGGATCATAGAAGGATGGCCTCTATTAAGTGTCTGGTCAAATAAATTTAACTACCATTCGTTGATTCAAATAATAGATTTTAAATATATTTTTATAAGACCATGTGGTTCTCCTCTTTGTTGAACCACTACCATAGAATCCTCCATAATTGGTGCTAGGATTATATAATAGATAAAAAAACTTGTAAAACTGAATCAGAAGCAACATGTAACTGCTAAAATCATTAAATTTTTTAAAAAAGACAATTGAAAGACACAATTGGAATTCATTGTAGGTGAGACTATATTTCCTTGAGTTTCCATAATATTAGGTTTTCAGTGTATAGGTTTGAATGACAAATTTAATCAAAGATTAATTTGGTCTTTTATTTTTTTGGGAAGTGTCAAAGAGATAGATTATCATCTTTAATAACTTTTTAAGTTCACTTCTATGAATAATACCATCCATTTCTTCCAATAGAGTAACTATATATCTAGAACTATTCATGCTAATTGGTACAATGATATTGAGATTGAGCCCTACGTGTCCTATATGAAGAATCTTATTTGTATAATTGAAAAAAGTGAGAAAGTGTTGCAGGGTATGCTAATTCCTATAGTTCGGTTTAGGTTGAAGTATAGGAAGCTGCAAAATGAATCATGGATGTGTGATGTAGATATAAAGATTCAATGGATAGACTTGTTCACTCAAAAATTAAGATAAATCACTCCTTAGAGGATAATTCTAATGGATGGGAGGTTTTTAATCCCAACAAAATTATAGTTTAGTAACCCCCTTATATTTATGGTATTTTAATATCTTATTTACATGTATTTTAAGTTGAATGTTGAGTTTGGTGTTTAGAACGGGGAGAAAATGATAAGGGGTGGTACCCAGCTAATGAACCAACACTGCGTACCTAGTTAAACAGAATTAGGTAATTTATGGTATCCATGTGGCTAAATATCCATTATCATCATCACTAAGTACCCAATGGACCTAGACCAAGAACCTCATGTCTCTAAAAGTTGTTTTTTAAACATGGGTGAAAATTTACCTTTTTCCCATAAAAAAATTCACTCCCAAAATTTTCATAACTCACTATTTCATCCTTATATTCTTTATAAAGATCTATTTCATACTCTTCCTCTCTTTTACTTCATATAGAGTGAAATAATCATCATCCATATCATGGGTTTCTTTCAAATGATTGTGGAATCTCCTATTCAATGAGTTTTGGTTGCGGTCTTCCCCCAACATTTCTTCTACTCTTTTTTTCTCATAAATGTATTTAATATCCTATTTTCATAATTATGATCTTTTAAATATTTAAAATAAATTGTTACACTATTTAACAAGCTATTGTAGGAATTGTTGTTAGGAAATATGAAGGTATTATTCAGGTTTTCACTTTCAAATAACTCTTCTTTAATGTAAGAGAATGAATATCTATATTATCTTAAGATATGACAGTTTATTTTATATAGTAGTGTCATCATAATACTCATTGAAACTCAACGAATATTTTTCATATATATTATTTTTGGTTGAACCCATTCTTTTAATAATTCTCTAGAAAGGTTGAGCTAGAAATCACATAGGACTGTGTGAACTTAATTAATTCCATGTGTCTTGATTTTAATAAATATTTATGGAATGGATTTATAAACATAGAATATATATCATTTATTTTATTTATATTTAAATGTTTTCATGCTTTTTAAATATATTTTTTCCATGTTATTTTATTAAATACTTGTAAATAATTCCTTATTCTTATATTATAGTAAGATATTTAGATTATAAGTAAGATCACTGTATTAAATTAAATCTTATATGATTGATTCCATAATTAAGTTTATCAAATGTTTTATATTGTAAAATATCCTGTTTTTTCATAATTATCACACATAACTTGTAAGAATGAAAAATTATCTTACAAAGGAGAATATATTACTTGAATAAAAGGTGCTCAGGTGAACCTTATATGGACTAACATGTTTATTGTATAAAATGGGATCACAATGATGTAACTTAATATATCTATTCCCCTATTCTCAAAGGGACGTGCTTCAGGTTTCTTTAACCTAGTATACATGATTCTATATCCCCCAAAAGGGACGGTTATTGCACCCTTACTCTAGTATATAATTCTTATAGTATTCCATCCTACCCCCAAAAAATATTATTCATATATAGATCCACATATTATAAGGATTTTATATTTAATTTTTTATTCATGATAAATAAATTTTATTTTTTATGTTGTAAAACTTATTCTTATAGCTATGTATTGTTATTTCGTACACTCTTTTCCATGAGAAGTGGTAAAAGGGTAGGGGTGTAATTAACTTTATTCCTTTTGTTAAACTCAATATTGGTACATGTTATTCTGGTATATATGAAATTGATTTTATATGTGCCCCAAGTAAAGGTATGTTTAGAAAGCATGGGTTCTAGTTCTATTAGGAGTATTGAGTTATAGAGAAGTCTTTTGACCTATTTTTGGATGAATGTAGTGAATGCACAAATATTTTCCTAAAGTGTTCACAGAAGTGATATTACATATGGATTTTTCCATATTTGTTTCCTTAGGACATATTTGGTTGGAGCAAATTAATATCTCATGTTTTTACTTTGTTTGTAATATTTTTTTCATCTTTTTGAATGTTATTGGGCCTCAGATATATGTAATGAAATCGTATATCAATTTATTCATATATATATTCTTTTCAATCACATCTTTGCATTTATTTAATAGTTATACACCTAGTGCACTTATTTTTTATATCATTCAAACACAATATGGGTGCATACCTACTATTCTAAAATAAATCCTTAAAAGGGGAAATCTAAATCCGGTCCCTCTCTCTCTCTCTATATATATACCTTTCAATAACTAATGTTTACAAATACCTGTTTAAATCAAGAGGTATTACTGAGGTTTAATGATACTATGATCTGGGTATAGTTCACGCATTAAAGTCACATTTATTATAGATATAGTCCGAGTTTTTCTCATCAAGTCATCCATGACCACATTCCACTTTAATGGTGTATACACGAGTTCAATGTCAAAAATTTTAAGGTATTCCTCCATTATGTAATATCTCAAATAGTTATAATGATATCATAGAATATATTTCAAACTCTTATGATCTATTTTTTCAAGTAATTTAATATAATAATATTTATGTCTTCAAAACATTAGAGAAAAAACTACAGTAGTTGGTTCCACGATGTACATAGAAAATTAATATCCTAAGGTATTAACATTTAAGACACATATTCTACAAAATTTCTTCCATACATAATAGAATATAATGAATCTGATCTTAATTCATCATAAAAACCATCATGGTATAGTCTAGATTTAGGGAGAATCAAAACTACTTCTAAATTTAGTCTCCTATTTAATTCCTCAAACACATCTTGACATTTCCAACTCTAATAAAACTTCTATCCTTCTTGAGTCAAATTTTTGAAATTGGAAATGAATTTAAAATATTCATGAATTAATATTTGATAATATCTAACCTAACCTAAAAATACTAGAACTCAATCCTAAATTTTCATCTTTCGTAACACATCACTTCCTTAACATTATTAGGGATGACATATACCCATTCATCAAAACAAAAATAGATAAGTAATTTCATTTGATGAATCTATAAATATCATTTAGATAATTTAACATAAATAGTATTCTCATTATGGGTATCTAAAACAATATCAATATAACTCCCTTGATTTTATCCTGACCATGAATAAATGAGGATTTTATTTAATGACACGATAAAAAAATAATCCATGAAACGATAGAAAATCCTATCTATTAACGCTATAATGACTATAATTAAATTGTTAACTTTGAAAAGAATATCCAAAAACTCATAAAGTCCATGTCAACACTGATAATACATATTTGTAATATCCACTTATATTACTCTCAATAGATGATAACCAGAAAATGGTAAATCTTTGAAAATCATAGTGAACCCTTTAGGTAGTAAATAAATTAATAAATTGGACGTAAATGATATTTTTTCTTCATAATTACTTTACTCACCTTCTAATAGTCAATAAATATTCTTAATATACTATCTAATTTTATAGAAAATAAAACTAGAACTACATAAGTGGAAAGCCTCTTTATAATGAATCTTTTCTTCACAAGCTCTTCCAACTACACCTTCAGTTATCATAACTCCCATAGTTCCATATTATAAGATGAAATATATATAGATTCTACTCTAGGCACAAAATAAATGAAAAAGTGCACGCCTCAACTAGGTGGTAGTCAAAACATATCCTCAAGAAATGAATTAAAATATCGATCCACAACCTTAGTATGTTGATGTGAATTCTTCCATTCCATAGAATAATAAAGTGGGAAAACTTAAAGAAAAGATAAATATATAACATTCCTTTCTAATGAAACCTTCTTGGTTTTAAGAATATTCTACTCTTCCCTAAAATTGTGGATGGTCTCTTCCAGTGAAACCAAGAGAACACCTCAATAATAATAGTATATTTCATATTTAAATTGAATAAAATTATCTATACTAATAATAAAATCATACACATCCATATTATGGAATATAATATCCCATGATACTTATAAATTTACAATAATTATCAATTAATTTTGGAACTTTAATAATTCAGATTTTATCTAACAAATTAGAGTATAAGTTCCCATTAAAGAAGATATAAAGTTCACAAATAACCCCAATAGATCAACAAATAATATAGAGATAAATTAATGTGATTATTTATTATAAAAAATATATAAATAATATTATGTTGTTTTATAATAGTTACTTACAACAAAGATGAAACTTTTCAAGATTCATCCTCATTTAAAACATTCATAATAATGAAGAGTTTCTCTTTAATCTTATAAGGTGTATACCCCTCTTAGGAAAATGGAATTAAACTCTATCACAATTTCCTGAATCAACATTACTTTGTTTATACACCTAAATCCTAGATTTCTATAATTGACATGACGATCTATCACTACTCATCTATGAAAACTGGTTCCAATACATCCTTATGTGGCCCACCATACCACAATAATAAATGTGTGGTTTGAATTCAAGAACATTAATTTTTGGTTTTAAATATCACAAAACTATAATTACTATATGTTATAAAGAGATGTTTGAGGGTAAAAATCAGTTTATTTTATCTAAATTTACTTCCACTTCTTTTTCTAACAACACAATGAATTATTTCCTCCACTATACCTACGTATAAAATAACCTACCATTATCTTGTCCAATATATCCACCTACTTATGTGAAACATACTAACCACATCCAAGTAGTTGGATTTATTTAGTAGAATAATACTTTACAAAATATCCATTCAAAATAACATATCAAATTTTAATGAGATGAGAATTAATTTCATCACAAACTACAGAACATACTTTACAGGGAAAATAAACTTCAATGAATATTCAATTATAATTCGATACCCTTACTGAAAATATAGAAACTCTCAAGATCTTCTATAATTAAGTTTCATATGAATATTTTTAAAAGTAAATATATTTTTTATTACATACCATTAAATATTTTTTTGGAATCTCATCCTCAATCACTTGTAACAACTTCTGAGCAATTCTCTCCAACAAATAAGAATGTAATTAAACATTTAAGGTCTCCAAGATTAATAAAATCCAGAATATGTTATCAATCTTCTTAATTAATTTATCCAACCAATCTATCCCAATATCAAATCTGAATATTGGATTTTTTTTAATTCATAAACACAAAATCCTTAACCAATTCCCTTAGATTATCTAGTATAACACCCCTATAAATCCCATAAACTTCCCACAAAATATATCCCATCAACTAAGCATCCAATTGATCACACTCCAAGGCCCCTTCCACTCATACATTCCCAAATAAAACAATACAAGGGGGAATATTCATCAACAAGTAAAATATCTTATCAAAAAAATATAATTAATCTATCTTTCACCATTAAAAAAAATTCAAAATCCAAATTACAAATAGGGGGACACATATTCCTTGTGTTAATTTAATTACGTACAATTAATCAAATTGGTTTCAAATTTTTTTAACAGAGTCATTCACTAAAAAATTTATTTTTAAAGAATAAACAATAAATAGTTACCATAAACTACTACAAAATCGTTATTTAGTGCCAGTTTACTGAACCGATGATAGAAAATTTTAAATGATTTTAGAAAGGTAATTTATAAATCATTATGAAATATCAAAAAAAAATTCAAAAATTCCCTTCTCCCTAGTTCCACGAAACTCTCATTCCCCCCACCACATCCTAAATCCCAAGCACCATTCCTGGTGCTCGAGTATCTCGTGAGCCATATAACCACTGTGATTCCCCCATCACCGACACTCTATTATCTCCCGAGACCTATAAGCTTGTACCCCCTGATCCCACACCAGTGCTGCAATAATCGACCCCAAGAGATATGTGCCTTTTTCTCTAATTTACCCCTTATATATTTCTAGTGGGTTAATATTTTCTAGTGTCATTCATCCAAGGAAGTTTCTTATAACCACTTCCACATTCATTATTCTTTTATTTTCAATATTTTTCTATCTCAATGTGGTCTCGATAACCTAAGGATTAATTTTGACCTTATTTTTAAATTCAAAATTAAAATATTTGTTTCCATAATTTTTTTATTGTACTCTTACATTTGTTATGTGTAAAAAATAGATTTTTTTTAAAAGAGATAGGGTTTACAGAAGGTGGTATATTTCATAACTCATCAAATTTAAAAAAATGATATTTTAGTGGGGTTGTTTGGTGCATCAAATAAATGTTTTCAAGTATAATTAATATGTTTGTGAATTGATGGGTGTTATATTCTTAATTTTATCAAATAAGAAACGGATTATGGTTTTTTTTCATTGTATTGGTTTTTTATAATCTATTTACCCCAAGTGGTATTGTAAATTCCTAGTTAAATCATTGAAATTTTCTATTAATTGTAAAGGCTATGTGTGATCTCCAAAATAAATTTTAGAATTACTTTTTGGGGAATGTGTGTTCTTGGTCTTTATAAAGAAATGTGTGTCACTATAATGGTCATGTAATTTTATCAGGGTTGGGTATTGGTTTTACAAGCTATTTAATTCTATAATTTTTATATGAAATATTCATTACCCTCATAAATTATATTCGACATCCATCCGTTACTAATTTTTCCCAATATGTTCATATTAAAATAATTACTAAAAATAAAATATTATATTAACAACCAATTGTATTTACAATAAAGGTAATAGAAACCAGATTCCAAAGGGAACTTTAATGTCATTATATATTAAGGTAGCCTTAATCTCCTCTTTTTTATTTTTAATAAATAAACCTATTCTAATACTGAAACATATATCAATAATATCATTTAAATATTCTAATATATATATATATTGTTAGTATAAAACAATGAATTTTAATGCCATTATTTTTTAGTTGTTATTTGACCATGTGAGACCGATCCACTGAATAAAGATGGGCCACATCCAATGTGATCTTGTACTAATAGTGAGATAAGAATCAATAATTCATTGACCTATATGGTTGTATCACTGGGGTTTTGGTTTTGGAAGAGACCCCAAATGGGGTTCTGGTTTTCAATGTTATTCATTCAAAATTTAGAAGGCATTATAGATTAATTTTTCCATGATGCATAACATGTATTATAGAATTTTATTTTATTGTTAACTTTTATTATATGATTATTTATTAATGTTAATCGCTATAAATATTAAATAAATATAATCAGAGCTTGACATTGGATGATCGAAGTATGTCTGCTTGAGTTGAATGATTTTTATGGAAGAAGAAAAGAAAAAGACTAATCATTTTGATTGATCTGACATTAGATTATAGATAATATTGATAAAATATTATCCCTATAAAAAACATGATCTTATTACTTCTTGGTGTTAGAATAATTGTAATAGAATAGACTGATTCGAACTTACTAGAAGAATAGGTTTAAAAAGTTATGAGGGTATAATGTGGTACTATTAAGATACAATAACCCCTTATCAAGGTTTCCAACAAAAATGTATAAACAAATCACTAAACACATCATATTAAGTGAAAGGAACACATCATCATATAATGATATAATTTAAAATGAGATGTAGTAATGTTTCGAATGACCATATAATCCATAAAACTAACCACCCAATTTCCTATTTACCCAAAACATAAGAATAAAAAAACCATGAAAATTGTTATATTATATCTCAATGCAGAAATTCATCCAATATAATGACTCCATACGATCTATCATGTCCGATCAAGAAAAAAAATCAACATCACCCTCATCCCCAAACCCAATCCTATAATTAATATATTACAACTACCCAGGTAACAAAGTGCATTGGTGGGCCGTGTATATATATCTTATCTACCTCATTGTTCAACATCCATTGACATCCTTTAAAGTGGGATATGTTTACTTCAAAAGTGATTTTATGGGAAAAGAAATATTTCTAAATTGTTTTTCAACATGTAGTTTGAAAAATGATTTTCAATGGACATTTTATTTGTAGTTTTCAATTGTTGTGAAAATGGATTGGCTTCTGAAGCTCTTTAATAAACCCCAATTTACACTTTAGGGAATTTTTTATACTATCCATGATTTATTTTGTTTTTTACATTGAATTTTCACTACTTATATAACTCCTATTATAAATACATAAGTTTCCTTTTTTTAATTGAATTTATCTCTTCTTATACTTAGTAATACTTATGTGTTTTAATTATTTTATCTAAGTGTAGGGACATTGTGATATATAGATAAAATCAATATCCATTACTGATGAACACACCTCAAGATACTACGGGTTTGAATGATTTTTTAGGTTTTTCAAATTCCAATTAATCTATTGATATGTGAATAATATTTATATGACCTAAATGTAAATTTTTGAGATGGTTTAAGAGAGATTATGTCTCTGAAAACTTTACACTGAAGTAATTTTCTGATAAATATTTTTATTGGATTTTTTACGGAGAATCTAGAATTACAAAAATTTTGAGCACTCATGTCAATATACATAATGGGATCCCATTTTCATTGACAACGGAAAATGAAATTCAAAAACATATATATAATGAATTTATAATTTCAGGACAAAAACATCAATATTAAAACATATTGGAACAACTAGATAATGGTTCTAAAAGAATAAACATAACATTTGATGTTTTGGGACTAAAAAAGAAATATATCAAGATTGTAACATATCATTCGACCATCCCCTTGATTTTGTGGAGACTATTGTAAGAGAGGACTTCACGGAGTAGAAATGGATGTTTCATGGTTTAGATAATGATGGAAATCAAGATTTATATAATTGTTTTTGGAAATATTGAAAACCTTCTTTTCTTTTGATATTGTACCATATCAGATGACTACATGGTATTACAAATAATGCGATTTCCATGATATTGAAATTTTTGAGTGATGCATTTCCTGAAACCTAGATCCCAGAGTTTTTTTATGATATAAAAAACTTGTTAAATTTCACAGTCTGAATTATAAAAAACACATGCTAGTCCTAATGATTGTATGATTTGTTATGGAGAGGATTCAATCAGACATGATTGAAAACATTTTCTTCTAGATGGAAGTCAATTCTTGATTTTGGATGTATGAAGAAATATACTACTTTGAAGAAGAAGAAAAGGAACATGCCTATAATGGATTTTTGTCACATTATATTGAGTCATTTATTTCAATGATTATTCATGTCATAAAAAACCACTGAGCACATGAAGTGAAATTCTATAGATAATAATAATGAAGGGTTAATGTGACATACAATAGATTTATAATCATTTAAGAAATTTTATTCATTACAATAATATTTATCCTATGATCCAATCAATGTGAGATTGGGATTGGATACAGATGGAATAAACACATTGGGGACATTGAAAAATAGTTTAATCATTTGGATGGTTTTTTTGATCCCTTAAAATCTGCCCTTGTAGATGTGTATGAAGTTTTTTTATCAATTCGATAATTATTGATGTTAAAAAATTCCTTGAAATTATATTGATGTATACTTGTTGTCTAAAATTAATGAATTATAGGAGTTATGGAGTAACAGTGTTGAGACATATATGCATATTCTAGAAAAATATTCAGAATACAAGATTCTCTAATGTGGACCATTAGTGACTTCCCTGGACTGGGGAATTTAAACTATTGGAATACTTACCCAGTTTTGTCTTTTCTAATTTTCAACATTGATTTTGATCCCAAATGACCACCTCATAGTAAAAAATTGTGCTACTTATGTCATCAAATATTTCTCTATGAATCTCATAGAATTCATTTTAACAAGTAAAAAATTAATCTTTCTATTTATTGTAGACTACCTCCCATATTTTTGATAGGTTCTGAAGTATTGGGACAACATTGAAATGAGAAATCAGAAGGCATCAATGGAAGAAAAAAATTATATTCTTCAAACTTATTTATTGAGAATTTTATTTATTGTGGAATATTCCTTATGTTATTCATATTGAGATGAATTTTTGTAAAAGTTTTATCTTCACATTTCATAATTAGCATTGAAAATTGAAGGAACATCTCAATGCTAAGAAGGACTTATAAACAATGAACCTAATGGGTGATCTATAGCCATATGTAAATAAAATGTATGATCCTTCAATTTTTGAGAAGAAAAATAGGGACAATGATACATTCCTTCGATTTATCATACATGTGAAGGTATTTGATGGGTATTTGAGAAATATCTCTAGTTGTCTTGAATTAAATAATCGTAGGTTACATGGATTTAAAAGTTATGATTCACAAATTTTTTTACATTATTTACAACCATTAGCATTGCATATATTATAACCTAAAAAGGATATTGATGTTTTACTCAAATTTTTTACATTATTCAGAAAAATTTATAAGAAAAATGTACAACAATTTGATCTTGACAACCTTTTGGAGTTATTTTTATGGGAACTTTGTGCAATGGGGATGACCACTCCTCCATCATGTTTTACTTTCATGATGCAATTAACAATGAATTAAGTCAGGGAAGAAAAATTTCGAGGCAATGTATATTATCAACTGGTGTATCCAATTGAGAGGTACTTTATTTATATTTTTCTATTTTGAAATAATTTTTTTTGGATCTCTCTATAATACACATTAATATTATTTTATTTTATTTTACAAATATCTTGGAAATTTGAAATAATATGTGAAAATTGAATTTCAACCTGAAGGATTTATTTCTGAATGCTTTTTGGAAGAGGAACGTGTTACATTTTGTTTTGGATAGATGGATTATATTGAGACAAGATTCAGTCTTGTTGGATGTGTTGATGACACATCAAATCAATCCCAACTACATGAGAAATAAAAAATATTTCCTTCAATAGGACCATCAGTTGGGAGGAGAAAAAATGTTACACTAGCAGAAATGGAATTATAATAGGCACATAGATAAGTGCTGAGGAATAGAGAATTATATATTCATTTTTAAAGAGATCAAGATAAAAAAAGAGACAAATGAGAATCCAAACAAAAATTGAGAATGGTATAACAAAAGCTGTTAAAAATTGGCTTTGAAAATGGTTTACATGAAATTCATGTTCATAATTTTTTCAATCAATACAGATATTATGTTGAGACATATATTTATTAAATATGATAATGTATATTACATTTTGTAGATCATTAATACTGATACATGAGATGAGTCGTCAGATGATTTGAAATTTCTGGACTGAGGTCCTCTAAAATAGGTTTGAAAGTTAGAGACATATAATATGAATAGTTTTAAATTTCATACTGTTTATCAAAAAGAGGGTTTGGAATAATTAAATAGTGGTATATTTATATTTTCTAAATTGGGATACTACAAAAAGTTGAGTGATATTATCAAATTGAACGACCATATTAATTATTAGTTGTTTTATTATAATGAAATTGGGTTGATATTATCTTGGGTGTTAAAATATATTCCTTTATATTTACTTCTATGTACTTCTATCACTTGATTGATGTCGGTGACTGTGAATTACTAGATTCTTATATTTTATCACCATAAGCAAAAAAAATATATCATATTAAAGATGTAGTTGATAGAGGGTGGTGTGTATCTTTTCATGTAAAATAGAGAGACATGTATGATTTGGGTGATGAAGTTAAAGCTTTTATAATTAATCTCATCAATATTAAAAAAGTGAACTTAGTTTTCCATCATGATATTAAAAATATTATTATTATATGGGTGGATGAATTAGAAGATGTAATGATGGAGTAGTAAAGAGAAATTATTGAAGGAAAAAATTATTGTATGTGAAGTCAACCATTTATTTATTATCCACTAACTTTAATTGTGCAGTCATTCATTATTATAGTTATGTGTATTTTTTTGTTCGTATTTTGCATCAGTAATCATTTATAATTTTTTTGCACGTGATTTTTTTGGAAATATATGTTCTTATGTTAAATTTATTTGATTTAATGATATTAATTAAAAGGAGGAAGAGTTTTAATGAAATTAGTTGGCTCTCAGTCAACATTCGCTCAACCACAATAATAAATGATAATCCATCAGTCCCCATGCCAACATCAGAGACACACTCGGCCGTCCCACTACACTATTTCTCACATCCTCAATTCCATCATCTTTTGTAACACACTTCATCCATGTCCCACCTACAACTAAGATGCACCTCCCCATCAGAATGTGTAGTAGTAAAGGGGTATGTTTTTACTTTTATTTCATTATGGGGATATTAGAGTGTGATAATTATAGTTAAATTTTTTAATATGAATAATGTTATTGATAATTTATTATAATACTGTATATTTTTCGTAAAGGATGAGAAAATGAAAATATTTAGAGAAATATGAAAATTTTAGATGTATAGAATCTGAACAAACTGAAGATAGTATTCCCATTTGAATCATATAAGGTCCTGATGGATAATGCCATAGGATTATTTAGACATATAAAGATTATTTCCTTGTAAATCAAATTTTAGGAACATTGGGATCATATAAATATACAAGATGCAAAGGTCATTGATCTATATAAATTTTTTATTGAATTATATCAAATGCTGAATGGATCTATCCTCAGTGATATTGCATTGATGGTTGGTAGTGAGAAGGTAAATCAGACAACATCAAAATAATTTAGTACATATCCTTTTTTATTTTTATGTTTAAATATAAATATACAAGACATTTTAATTTTATGTATAATTTCATGCTTTTTTTGGTATCACGAAGTGGAGATGGAAATAAGGTGTCAAGTAGAGTTCATTGGGATGGTATTTGAAGTAGTGAATGTGGAACAACAATCAATATGAATTTTGAATACATCAATTTTATTTTCAGTTGTGGGGGAGATTTTTTAGGTAATTATTCACTGGATTTCCCAAAATACAATAGAAACATAGATTTTTTAATGTGGTAGATTAGAAAATCATAGATGTGTAATAGATCGATTTTTGGATTTGTTATAGTGGGATAACTATTTTTGTTTAGATTTTTTGGGGCTACAAAAACTAAAGCTATATTTTTCTTAAATAGTTATATAGATGTGAATTAAACCTCCACCATTTATGAAAGATTGTTATTCATAGGTGTTTTAAACCTATTATATTAAGAGTTTATTTTTGTTTAGCGGCTTTTAGTTTGATTTTTAGTGGCAATTTCACTTCCCCAAATGCCTAACTAATTATGGTTGTTCAAACAACTGCTATCCTTTAGTCATATATTGGGAAGTGAAACCACTAATAAAACAAAAAAATTGGACTCTAAATAAATGTTCTTTTTTAGTTCCCAAAACCCCTTATAAATAGATGCAATTGATATGAGTTTACTATCTATACAAAATTGAGTGGTAGTTTAAACAGCCTACAATCCAAAAAAAACTACCACCATATGTTGATTTTGTTGTAGTGAGAAGTTTATTTTTTATGCAAGAAAACTCAATTCTTAATACAATTTTGTTTGACTTAATCCATACCACAACTATCATGATTCATGAAATCATGATTTTTTTGACCCATCACGGGTTATCAAAACACACATAATAATCCAATAATGTTATCACTAAGAAAATTTTTAGAAATACTTCTTGTTAACTCATATTTCCCTATAAAATTTTTAATTATATATTTTTTTGAGTACCTTCTGAGTAATAACCATAATATTCTTTATTCCTACCATAATTCAGAAGACCTAACTCAAAAAACTCACTCTAATACCAATTTGTAACACTTCATCTCAGAAGAAAAAATATAGAGACTCGAGATAGGTTACTCAATGGACTCAAGCAAATACCTCAATCTCTATAGGCATCCAAAAAATGATCAGGGTCAAACGAAATAAAGTGGAATTATTTCCCTCAATGATGTATCACTAAACAATAAATTCTATTATAAAACTTATTTGAATTAAATACCATTGAAAACAATTTAAAAGTATAAATATTTTTTTTAAAAACCTACACCAATCTAATGTATGATATAATATAAAAGATAATGATGTTGATATCAATAATAAAACCGCTCACCATGAGACTATATATTCTTTTACATTAATCTAACATATAAATATTCCTCAACACTAATAAATAATGGTGGCTTCCCTTTACCCACATCATTTCTAACCATGTCTATATGTTTATCTATTTTTATATATAGGTGTTACTATAAAAATATCAAAATTTCGTTAATATTAAAATGCATATCCATGTAATAGAAATTACATTATTCAATTAAAATAATGATTGGTAAATAAAAAATAGTTTTGAAACCAAAATATTATATTTTAATAGCATTTCTATAACCAAACCCTTATTTTCAATGAATTATAATATATATTAAAGGAAATTTTTAGAATAAAAATCGTAAGTAATTCATAATTATAAGTTTTCACTTAAAACCCTATATCTTGAAAACACATTTTTTTCAAATAATAAGAAAATTTATCATTTTAAAAATTCAATATGAATACTTGTTTCCTAAAAACTATAGTAAACTCCATGTTTTCCAAATAAAAACATAGTCACCCCAAACCTTGTAGCCCATAGTCTATGGTTACCTTACAGCATTGGTGCTAGATAAAATCAATCACATCCTAAAATTACTGAATATTTTATTGTTGCTGTAAAAAATAGATACATTGTTCAAAATTACATTACCTTTGATAAAATAACACAATATAGTATTTTAAATGATTATTCCATTATCCGTTTTACCATATCTCTTCAAATTAGTTATAAAACCCGTCCTGTAATCATAGAGAAAAATAAATATAGAAAATGGATGATCTCAGATGCTCTATATGGGTACGTGTAAGATATATGATACAATGAATAAATATGGAATAACAATATGGAAAGGTAAAAATATAAAAACACATGACATTTAAACAATGACATTATCATAAATAATTATATGTAATTAATTGATGATGATTAAATAATTACATATTAATAATCACATATATTGATGCTTATCCATGGATAACATAACCAAATAGATATTCAAATTAATATTAATTAACTTATCCCATAATGTGGAGATGAATAATTATTGACATCATAAACATACTATTGAAGATTATTTTCAGTACATATTACATAAATGGGTAAAGAGCCAGCCAATTCCTAAAATGTTTTGTATCATGAGACCTAATGAGGCATCTAGGGGATATAAAATTTCCCACCCATCACATACTAAATCCAATTAATTCATCATTTGAAGGGGAAATAATCAATAAAAACATCAACATTAAATCTAGTATATGAAATGTTAATAATTACCCCAATAAATAATCATAATCACAACCCATCTATAGTAACATGGTGAATGGTATCAAAATAGTACACCCCATATCCAAATGATCATAAAACATCCAATAAAATACAATAGATTGTATGAAAATATAATAAAATTTGAAAAATATATGATTAAAAAAAGTATTTGACATAGATGAAAAAAATTAAAAAATATAAAGAGAAAATAGTGGAAAAAATAACATTTTAACATGGAAAATAATTTTAATAATTGATTTTAAAATATAAAATTACTTCACACATATTACAGAAATAAATTTATTTGAAAATAAGCATGTGAAATTTAAAAGGATCTGTCAAAGAAAATATTGATCATGATGGTGGGATATTTTATTCAATCAAATTAAGATAAAAAATACCTTTTTAAAATATGTAAAAAAGTACCTCCTTTAAAAAACAATGAGGAGTTTCCTTTAAATAAATTTAGTAAATAAAACATGGGGAATAATTTAATTAATAAATAATTGGAGATTAAAAAAATATTGATAATTTTTTTAATTAAAACTTGTATATATAAGAACAATATTCCACTATTGGGGACTTAAACAAATAAATCCAGAATTGTGATGAGATTACGAAATAAACCATTATTATCGGTTTTTATCCCATTATACATGTGAAAAACTTGTGTTTAATAAATACATATTTATAGTAAATTTATAAAATAAACATAATAATATATATCATACCATATATTACTTACTTATATTCATTTATCACCCATTTATTAACAATTCACTTTAAAAGTCATTGTTTTAGGTGATAACTGCTTTGTTTTTCATGCATGTTTTTGTTTAGTGGTTTCGATCATTGTAATTTGGAAAAAATTTCATCGTATAGTAAAAATTTAATAACTATGTAAAACTAATATATATTTATTATATATTTATTTATAGTAATCCATAAAATTTTGATATTGAAAAATTAATTCCACTGTTCATGGAGACGCTAGGTCGTACTACACATGAAAATTCTTTTCCATTTTTTATTGGATGGGGTGTAAGAAAGGTAAATAATAATCCACATTTACAAAATAATTATTTTATTAAAAATAATATATATTAATAAAATTCTTCCTCATTACCATCCAATTAAAATATATATTAAAAATAAATCCCATCACATCATGGGGTTGTAGTCCACACGTACGGAGGAGCCACATTATAGATTTCCAAAAAACTGGTTGGTAAGAATTTAGATATGATATTATAAGTCCATTAGAATAATTATTTTTATATATTATATATAAATATTAAAACAATAATAACTACCACTAAAACAATATTATGATGAAAAATGAATTGTATTATTATATGGAGATGGTGAGCTCTCCGTACGAACGTGAAATACTTTAACTTCACATTTGATGGGAAAGATTTTGAATACTGGTGGTTTCATAATCATGACAAAATTTTAGTATAATTTGAGAACTAATATTAAAATTTAATGATAAATACCATATATTTATAGGAGGTAAAATAAGATGTAAAAATATAGTGATCGGTTAAGATGAATACCTCTTCATTAGAAGAAATTATTTGGATCTCCTTTTAAGGACCCTAAAGCTGGTCTTTAGGTAAGAAAAGTCAAAAAACCAAAAATTATAGAATAATAACATTTTATTTGTTATAATATATAACATAAAATAGTAATCTTAAAAACCCATGAAATGTATTTCCCTAAATTTAATCTCTTTGGTAACTTGTTTAACAAGAAACTCTGAGTCTAAATAAATAGTAATATAGAATATTGTATGAATATCCCTAAAAAATTATTAATTTTTTATTCTATAAAAATGTATAAAACAAATTAAATGGTTATATATTTCATAGAAATAATATAGAAACCAATTTTATGTATAATAATTGTTTTATGAAAAATAATATTTTCCAAAATAAGGTTTTACTGCATTTTGCACAGATAATTTATAAGTCATTATCAGCAATTTTAGAAAATTTAATTGAATAAATAAAATTAAATTTTAAAATCTTCATATTAAAATTATATTACGGTCCATTTTGGGGATTTTCCAAAAAAATTTCATTTTTGGTGAATTGATAAAAATATTTAATTTTATTAGATAACTGCCTATTCATACAAATTATTTATAATGTTAAATTATATTATAAATTTGTTTGAAAGTCAAATTAGTTCAATTATGTTTCTATAAATCCAATTTAGTTCAATGGAGTCATTTTATTATTTAATGTCTTTATATTTGTTTTTAAAATTTTTCAACACTCCATATTTGAAAACTCTCCTTCTTGTCGTTTCTACAAGATTATTTTTAAATTAAAATTTTCTAATTTTGAGAATTTAATTTGGGAAAATCGTTTCGTTATTTTTAATCATAATAATTTATAATTTCTAATAAATAAATATTTTATCATTATAGTTAAATTTTAAATATAAGATATGAAATAAATACATTAAGTGATTATATTACACTAACACAGTAATTAATTTTTTAAATAAAAAATAATATAAATGAATATAAAAATATCATAATTAAATTAAATTTAATGGATTATTATGTTACATTATTTTTTTAGATAAATATATCATGTTATATATTTTTTAATGTAACATATTAAAATTTCATAATTTTATTGATATTTTTTAAATCCAGATTAAATGAATCGTATCAAAATTGACCTTAATGTAATTTTAGAAAAAATGAAATTTTATTCAGTGATTTAAAATTAAAAAAAATTATATTCTTCCAAGTTATTTTTAAATTATTTAAAAAGTCAACTATAGTCAATTATGCAACCATTATTTCTTGTATGGAGACAATATTAGCAACTAAATAGTACAGACTATCTTCGTGTTACTAAGATTGAAGCAATATTTTTCACTTTATATGTTCTTGTGTTAAATTAATTTTTCAACAAAAATATTTGTTTATTTGATAAATTTAAATTAATATATATATTAATTAGGCCTAAATAAACTAATAATTATGGTCATATTTTTTTCATAAAGGATAAATTACATAGGTTAAGAATTCTAGTTACCGTAGTGAAAAACCAAAATGATAAAGATAAGGAAACATAGAAGTTAAAGAACAACATGATTAAAAAAAGTGTGTTTTGAGTGGTAGATGTGTGTCTAGAACATATAATACCTCCAATCCATTAAGTTTTAATTTTGTGTCCTCTTGGGGTGAGTGTGACTTACCATTATTTAATAGTTTTTGGAATTTACTAAAATATGCCACTACTCATCTATTATAAAATCTAACCCACTCCCCCCCACACTTATTCAAACCTAAAAAGACTATTTGATAAACTAAAAAACACCAAAATCACTTATAAATCCCATTATTCAATAATAGAACACTTATTTTGGCACTTAATCGAACCTTGTAATCCTTTGGTATAAACTTAAGGAGGTTACCAAAAGAAGAGGTAACTTTCTTCAACATGCTTTTTTTATTTATTTTCTTCCTCCACCTCCTTCAATTATTATTAAATTTTTTTGATATTTTATTGTTATTATATTTAACAAAAAATATTTTTTCATGTTAATTACCTAAATCCATCAACACTTCCATTAAATAGGTTGCGAAATGATCATCCAAATGTATAAATGATACCTGCCTCACGAACCGATGTCATTCGTTTTTCCATTACAACCATTAATGGATGGGTATGATGATAGATATAAAGAATATATATGAAATAGGTAAAATAATTATACCTCTCTTGTCATTATTTCAAATATACCTTTTCTACCTTCACTTCTATAGTGGATAAGATAATCTCACTCATGTGTACGGCGGACTACCACCTTGAGAAGCTATGTGATTTGTTTTTCATTAACGCTTTACATGGAATGTCATAAGGATAAAGTTAATGAATTTATGTGATAAAAATGAAAAAATTATGATATTAATGACATATTTCTCATTATTTAGTGATAACATATCATTCTATTTCTTATACTGATAAATGAAACTGTCACTTGTTTATATGTGAACTACCACCCTCACGAAGCGATGTGACTCTCTTTTTATCACCACACCACGTGGATGATATATAAAAGAAAATTACAGAAATAATATGGTATATATTATATTATTATAATTATATAATGATAAAATCTTTCATACCTTATTTTCATAATGATCATTGAAAAAGGGAACTTTACACGTGTATACATACAACATATCATCTCCATGATCATAACATATGTAATTTATCAAAAAGGTATTTCATGATCTATTTTAAATGTATATTTTATATGTAAATATAAATATTATTTAATGATTAATATTTTTGGTTTTATCAAACTATATGATATACCCATGTAATATAACTTATATGACAACACACGAATGAGAAAATAATGCAATTAAGACTTAAAGCATTGAAAATAAGGATATTTTTTAACAAACTTATGATATGATATTATAAATGGATCATATATTACATTATGAATATATTATAATTAAATAACATGTTGGAAACCACTTATGATAGGTTAAATAATGGTTAACTGAAGGAAAGTGTAAGATAAGGGATTTCACCTCAATTTCTATTCATTGAGGAATATTGTAATGTTATGCAGCTAATTAATTTTATATGGAGAATATACTAGAAAATTAAATTATAATATCATGAATCATTAAAAATTAATATTATTTTATGTTTCAATTTTAATTCAATCATCCAATGGGATTTGATATAAAAATTACAAAGTGATAATAGTTTTTGTACAATCTCCATTTATTTTTTGATTGTTACCTTTATCTTGAAACAATCACTTTCCTTTCAACATTTTTCATTAGAAATTAAATTTTCCCTAAATATCCATATTATTAATCTTGGATATGAATATTTATTAAACTATGTCTCATTTCTTGACATAGTGTTTTACTTTGAATATTATTTGATTGACTGACGAAATATTGATAATCTTTATTATTTCTTCAATACCGATATTAAATGGTACAAAATATTAATTCCGGAATTTAATTGATCATTTTATATGTAAGGAATTATTTATACCTATAGTTATGGGTGGCGCCATGTATAATATATATCATGATGCATTTATATGTATTATGGGATAAATAATTTGGAAAAACTAAATGGATTTCTATATATAGTTTAATCATCCTATAAAAGGTCCTGAAAATAATGATATCATGGTGTTTGAGATCTTGGACACAAAAAATTAAGAATTTACCTAACTTATAATTTAGTTATTATTAATATACAATAAGTTTTCATAGTGATATTATCTATAGATGCATTTTATTCTCAAATGATTGATTAAATATCATGTGGCTTCAGTCATTTTCCATTCCACATTGGTTTTTCATTATCTATCCATGAATTCGTGTTTTTAAATTGATTATGTTTTCATTTAATTACCATGACATATTGACTATTATTTAGTGATCCATGATAGATTCTATAAAGTGCTGAAATTTCCATGTAATTTTTTTTAAATAAATTGGAATTTTACAAGCCCGTGAAATTTGACGGCACAACTTCTTGAGGCCCGGAGTGCCTGGAATGAATTTCTGAACTTTTTTTGGGTACATTTAGAAAACATTCATGCAGGTTTTTCTAACTTTTAAACTGGTGCTCAGAATTGAAATATGAGGTTACTATTGAACACACAACACTAGTATTCTCTTAATAAGACTTTCACATTGAAAGTAGTTGGTCAAGGGTGAAAGAAAAATTCTGGGGTTTTCATGAAAATAATAAAATAAAATAAACACACTTTTTATTTTATTTTGTTGTAACACCCTCCATGTTGAAGTAGAGAAGTGGGGACCACCAGACCTTAACAATCCATGAGAGGTTATGGTGGTGGGGGAAACTTGAGGACTAATCCTCTTCAACTCCCTCATTAATGTGGAGGATCCTCTTGAGTTTTCTCCACATTAATTGTGCCAACCCTCCTTAATTAATTGTGACAACCCTTAGTATCCTCCAATTTGAATTTTTATGCCAACACAACCCATTTATTGTTTCCTATTAATTAATCAATCATTTATTTCCATCAAATTAAATAGAAAAACATATTTTATTTGGTTAGATATTCATTTTTTGGCAAATTATTGGCAAAGGAGGATTGAGAGAACTTGGGAGAAACCTCTCCCATGAAAAATGATCCACCAACAAAGAACACCGACCTCCTTTGACCTTCTTCCTCGGGACATCATCCGACGTGAGATGTCCTCATCTACGGTGAATCGATGACCGTACTACCTTCTTCCACAAAATTCATCAAGCGAACGAAGTAGGGGGTTTATTTACGTGATAAAAAATTTCCCATATTCTTACCTTGGTTTCTTTTGTGGTTTGGTAAGGAAATGTTGTGGGAAGTTGTAAGCTCGATGTTCTTGTTTTTTGTTGAGCCATATGCTACAACCCTAGCATGGAGGGTATGGGCCAAACCAACATGGCCCGAACCTTCCGCAAATCTTGTTGTGTTCTTCACGATGGAGGAGGATGGAAACCAACCAAGGCTGGGGCAGGAGAATGGCGGCCGACACTGCCGTCGACCGTGACGAAGATGCCAACACAACGATGATTCCTCGTGGTAACTGCTGCCGCCTCGTGACCTCTGCATCGATCGTGGCCCCCACCTCCGTTCGTGGATCGGTTTCACCCTGTTACCGAAGAGAAACCCTGTGGCCGGCTGAGCCACCCGCCTATGGCAGGCCAAGCCACCGAACTGCCTACCCGCGGCCGGTTCATCGCCTCCTAGCCGGTCTGCCCCCCTGGCAGCCGGTCCCCGCCCACACGTCCGGTTCGTTCCCTCATGGCCAGTCCACCACCCTCACGGCCTGTCTACGCCATCGTGGTACCCTACGGGCCAGAACACACTACGGGCCGGGTCGACCCGAACCGTGTTGGCCCTGGCCGATTCAGGTAGGGTTGGTCCGACCAGGTTGGATTAGACCTAGGCCCACTATGACCCATTTACTTCTTTTGGACATAACTTTGTCACTATACGTCTATTTGATGAACCATAATTGGTACTTGAAATCTTGGAGCATGATGGTCCCTTTGAGTATACCCCACTGGAGTTTTGGATTAAGATGGGGAACATTTAGGTTGGATCGAGCACAAATCCAACTAGGCCACAGGAACAAAAAAGCTAATAACTCATAGATCAGGCATCAAATTGACATGATGTCTATTGCATTGATAGCTTTATGATGCAACAGACCATTGAGATACTTCTTCATGAGACTTTGTAGAAGTTGGAGTATTGACCAATAGCTTGTGGAGCAGATCCTCACGGAGACGAGTGAGCATAGTGTGGGAACCCAGAGGCCAGCTGAGACTTGATGAATACTGACCATTTCGACTCAGAGTGACCTCAGCAGGCCTAGTGGGGAGAGCCTTGGTGATGTAGAAGACCCACGGTACTTGAAAAGAGGAGTACCTTAGCAGTCTAAGGTCAGTGGGAAATGCCTTTGTGTGATGCGATAGGCCTACTGTACTCGATAGAGGGGGAGTTCTCCAGTAGCCGAGGTGTTCGACGTTGTTACTGGGAATGTTATTTGATACTGCCCTAGATTAAATTCTTGTGTGTGTTGAGTCAGCATGTCTGTGTTTTTCCTCATGATTGAGATGGATTACTAGATAACTTAGGTATATGTATGGGTATATACCTATGTAAGGTTATCTGTTGATTTCATACATTATGATTTATCCAAGATGGTTTTGGTGAGACCTAGAGGGTGTCGGGGTCCCTACTGAGTATCATTATACTCACCCCTGCACAGGCTATTCCAGTACCTTGTTCTGTTTGATGCAGACGACAAACATTTCTGACTGAGTCTGAGTGTACCAGGAATAGACGGTACTTGGAGGTGGACTATATGGTGTGTCAGTACGAAGAGGATACGTGTGGACGTGGAGTGCTGAGAAAGTGATCTATACCTACCCTTCAGGTAGGAACCTTGTTGGATGATCCAGTAGATGTTTTTCTCTTTCTTTAGTTGTATTACATTTTAGTTGTACTGGTACATTCTAGTTGGGATTGTATTCGGGACCCTTTTTAATTATTGTATTCACTTGTTTACTATACAGTTGACATGCGTTCGTATATTGTTGTGTGTTTGGTTGCATGTGTTTACAGGTTATAAAGGCAATGTCTTCCCAGTTTTAGAGAATATGCCTATGGTGCTAGTCTCCAGCCCCTATCCTATGGAAGGCAGGCTTGGGGTAGTCACGACACCGGCTCCGGGGGACATGTCGTGAAAAATTGGTATCAGAGGATTCAGTTCTACAGCAGAACATAGGACTCTGATATTTCTTTTCTATGAAGAAATATTGTTAAATGTAATGAGTGCGGTTTTCAGTTCTGGGTGTCCAGTGTTGGTGTGACGACTGACGTATCCATACACCAGGACCCTGACTTTTGATTTCTGACTCAGTGCATGAAAACACTAATTGTGCTTGTGTTTCCAAGATTTTTATTTATTATCCTTTGAGTCATCTCACCAAGAATAACTTATTATCCATTCCTCACCTATTTATTTTTTGGATGCCTCCATGAAGATAGCCAGATATAGTTCCGAGTGTTGTACGTACTGATTTCCCACCGAGCGATGAGGCCTCAGTGTAGGGCCCTTTTCCGGTAGAGGCACGATCGACGACACCAGTGGTACCACTCCCCATTGGTCCACCAATGCATCTATCCCCAGCAGTATACAATTCACACCACATGATTGATTTTCATGAGTTACAGCACGAGAGGCCACCCAGGTTTTGGGGAGAGATGGACACGCAGGTGGGTGAGGATTGACTAGAGGCTGTAGTGAGAGTCTTTTGACTGGTAGGGTCACCAGCTGATTTCACAGTGTTCCTTTCCACCAGCCTTCAATAGGAAACAATAGGTAGATGGTGGAGCTTGATGCTCCAGGTTAATTATGAGGTGACGTTTCTCTGGGAAGACATCGAGAGCCTATTTTGTACAGAGTTTTTCGATCAGATTACACCAAATATACACAAGAGGGGGGGGGGGGGGGTAAATTGTGTCTTTTCAAATATTGTTTTGAGATTGTGTCCTGCCTTTTAACTTTAATCAGATAAAATGATGCAGTGGAATATTAAATAGCAGAAACACAAGATTTATAGTGGTTAAGGGAATAGAAGGCCCCTAGTCCACTCCACCAATGCTCTACTCCATCAGCTTGGTGATTTTCACTTTCTGGAACTCATTTCAACAGAACGGTTCACAACTAAGTACAGGAAGTTGACACCTTTACAATCCAAGGCAAAACAAATCCTTCTGGTTCACTTAGAGAACATACATAGCTTAGTATGAGAATCCGATCACTCAAGAATAGAAAACAAAGATTTTCGTATTTTGAAAATACTTTACAGATGTTCTTCAAAATTGCAACCACATGCAATTGACAGTAGAAAGTTCATCGGCTTCAGAAATAATAATCTTTACATAAGAGACATTCTGAGTTGATCCCATAGTAGTAGATATATAAATATAATTTAAAACTTCAGAAATATAAAATTCACAATAGATCTTCATTTTAGAACAATTGAATCTTCTATCACGATCTTTCTTCCTTTTTAAACTAGAGATTTTATGCTCCTTTTGAATCAGCAGATCTGTATATGTTGTTTTTACTCTGTTTTTGCTTTATTTCCCTTTAATAATCAAAAGATCAGACATGACCAATAATCATGATATAGTTTTTAAAAATCCCATATAAATAAAATAAGGATAATAACTTTTCCTTCAAAATTAGATCCACAAAAGTCGCCTTTTTTACTCGCGATATTCAAACATTTGAATTTACAAAGTAGTTGTAACTTCCCTGAAGACTCGGCATAAAAATATCCTTTTAATTAGATTATCAAATCATTGATGAAATGGTTTTGAATCAATCAAAATCATACTTTGAAATCATCTTTAAATCTGGCTTGAAATTCGCATAATAATCAGAGTATTGACCATTTTATTAAAAAATCGACTTTAAATTCGCCGGTGCCAAACGTATGGTTGAGTTGAACTGTATGCATCCTATGATTTTAAGGATGATGACATAGCCATCAAACGTAAGTTTCACAATGTAAGGTTGAAAACGTAAGGTTCATTCCAAACGTAGGGTTGGTCATCCATACTTTTCTCTTCAACTTTAAAACAAACGGTAAAAGATCCATACTTTTACTTGATCCATACTTTTCCAAGAACGTATGGTTGTTTTCAAAAGTAATGTTGATGAACCATACTTTTGAGAAACAAATGTAATGTTTAATATTTACGTATGGTTCTCCTTCTATACTTTTCTAATATCCCAAATGCAGGTTTCCTTCTTAACGTAGGGTTCTTCTTCCATACTTTTCTGATAACGTATGGTTGTTTAACCATACTTTTTTCTTATATCAAAAAGTATACACGATTTTTATCCTTACGATATGTTGATCTACGTAGGGTATGAACAATGTTTCCAGAACACGCTGATGTAGATTCCTAATAAGTTTCGCATGAGTTGTGTTTCCAGAACATGATAAATACGAATACTTTAGTAATAAATTACCGTAATTTCAAGAGTAAAAAATAATAATTAATTTCTGAAAAATGCTTAAGAAATAAATCATTAGAAAATCATTAAGGTTATTTGTGAGCATAAAAATTATAATAAAGAGATAGAGTATTAATATAAAATACCCCTTTAAATAACAATATTATGTATTGTTCAAAACAACACTTGCTCAATAATCTCCCCCTTTTTAATGATCACAAAACCCATAAGAAATAATTAATGAAATTAACTTAACATAAAATTAATTACATAATGTTTTGAAATTTTGAAAAGATAAATACATTATTAATGTCTCCCTTTAATTTATCCGTGTTTTAATTTCTCCCCCAATAAAATGAATTACTCCCCCAAACTAAAAGATATTGAATTTATCCAAATTTATCCCAGTAAAAAAACTGTTGTGTTTATCCAAATTTCTCCCCCTTTTTCTGATATCAAAAAGAATGATAGAATATGAAATAGAACTCATATTAATATATCATTGAACATAAGTAAAGACTACTATTAACTATTTATCAATGATTAAATCTGGGGTGCTGGAATATCAAAATAAAGACAGTAAAACAAATAGAAAGAATGAAACATATTTTCACTAAAAGTCAAAAATATATACAATGATGATAAACACGTGAATGACAGTTTTTTGTACTGAAAAGGAAGGGTTTATATTCTCTAGATTGTAGAATTGATTTTTGCTAACTTTTCTCTCATCCTTTTCATTAATCCATCACCAAGTTGAATATTAAGATCTCTCGGATCTGAAGTCATATGAATATCTTCAATGAGATTGACACTGAAAAACTCATGAAGCCTATCTTCTATCTCCATAAAAAAAGGCAGCTTTTCTGTGAATTTATCTAAGACACAGAGGATTCTGGGCTCACTGGATGCCAACTAATCAACTAAGAATTTTTTATTATCTAAGAGAACAGATAATGGAGCACTGTTTCACTAAAGATCTTGCAACCTTTAATACATATTTCTCATTGCAGGCGTGATAGCTTGAAATCTATTGATTAAATCAGGTGAAATACCAGATCCACTATCAGAATTATTTGTAACTAATGCAAATTATATCTCTAAATACAACCTAAGATCTGAGAAATCCGACTTCATAACCATTTCAGATTTCAATTTGGTAACAACATTTAGAATATCATCTTTAAAAATTTCAACATCTTGTCTTTGAACAGTACTCTCCTTATGCTTTTGAAATTTAAACTGTTCGAATGCTAAGGTGATTCTCAAAGAATAATTCTCACTTTGCAGTTGAGATAGCTTTCTGTACAATTATTCAACTTCCCTATTCCTTGAATCAGAATCACCATGTGCTTGATTCGCATTCTCAGGCTCTATGTGATGTAGAAGTACTAAAGGAAATGATTCAGCATCATATTTTTCTTTCTCCTTGTCTTGAGTAGGTTGGTCCACAAATTTTTCTTCATAGTCCTTTTCAGAATCATCCATAGAAGAATCCTCTTGAAGAAATTATATGTGAGCTTCAGAAGCATGCACATCACGATAATCTGCAATTTGTTCATCTAATAAAATATCTACAATGATATCCTCTAGAGTTTCCTTAGGTCTGGCCAGTTCTTCACCAGGCTATCCCTCCTTTTCTTGTTGAAGTACAACAGCAACATCAGCCATATCCTATTATTCAGATCTTTCAACTACAATCCTTTCATGATCAGGATCTGTTATAGTGACATTCTTTTCTTGAGGTTGTTCAACAACCTTTTCTATGAAAAATTTGTAAGAGAGTAAATCTTTGGTAGTTAAGTTAGGGGAGGTAAGTTCTCCAGTTATAGGTCTTTTCCTCGATGTTTGAAGTTCCTCCTGTCTTATTTCTTCCTCAGTTTGTACCACTTCAAATCTGATCCTCCTTACTGTAGTGCTTATTCTCGATTCATCTTGTCCCTCCTTGGACTTAGTATATTGTGCTTGAGAACTCTCTGATTCTTCATCTAATCCTACTGGAAAAAATTTTCCTTGGATAGTACTCCAAAAATATCCATTCTTCCTTAATTTTCCAGCATTAAACACATTATTGTGATGATAGTGTACTCTGGCATCCACCACTCTCACCATGTCCTTCATAAGCAACAACTTGGAAATGAATCGACCAAATGGATGAATGTTCATTAAGGAATCACTCTGAAAAAAATATCTCAGGTATCTAACCATATACCTAGGAAAATTTAGTTTGACATCACTGAGCAAATGATACATAATATACATATCGGGATATAATATCTTTTCTATCTCAGACACCCTCGGTGTAATCGCAGTTTTCACAAATTTAACCAAAGTTTTTTATCAGGATTCAAATCCTTAATAAACATTTTCTTTATAGTCTTAATAACAAAGAGAAACGAAATTTTGTCCTCTGATTTATGCACAGAATCTACAATATTTTTTAAATCGAAATGAAAAACATCCTCATGAGGGTAGTTGAGAATCTGACCAATTTCTACTCATGAGATTGAGAAATCTCTATCCTCTATCTTAGCCATCATACTGTTCTCAGTATCTCCCAGACTAAACTGTAAAGATTTGAAGAAGTATCTAAGTTCTACCTCATATAGAAATTCCATATTTTCACTACTGAACTTTTGTTCAAGGTTCTAAAACGAGAGTGCTTATTTCAACAGTATATTTGTCTGAAATAACCAGTCGATATCGATTACCCTTCCCTGTAATATTTTCCTTCCTTCAGAGCATTGTCTCTTGCCATTTCTTGTCTCGGCATCACTAGCTCTTCTAGTCATTACCATCTCTACGAGAATCTCTAAAGGTTTGAAGGTTAGGGTTTTTGAGGTTCAGAGATTAGGGTTGACGAGCATAGGTGCGGTTTGCGGGTTCGAAAAGGATTCAATAGAAATGAAACATATTAGAAGTCGAGTGGGTTTTTTACAACCTTGATTACTGTGTTTTTAATAATAATTAAATGTATTTAAAAATAACAAAAATAGATTACGTTGGGAAAAGATACTTATTCAGTTTGAAAAACAAAATATCTAAATTATTTTAAACAGAATTAAAATAAAGAACTACCATTCTAAAATAAAATTTTATTTAAAATAAAATAAAACTAGCACCCCCTTAATAAAATCAAACCTTGTAGTGGGAAGTGGATTTGTAAAAATATCTTCTAATTCAAATTTAGTACTTATAAATTCCAAATATATATCCTTTTTAAGAACATGATCTCTTAGAAAATGGTGTCTGATATCAATATACTTAGTTCTAGAATGATTAATAGGATTTTTTTGAAATATTTATAGCACTAGAATTATCACATAAAATAGGTGTATTATAAAAAATTAGTCCAAAGTCCATAAGAGTGCTCTTCATCCACAAAACCTGTGCACAAAAACTGCTAGCAGAAACATACTCTATCTCAGCTATTGATAGGGCAACTGAATGTTGTTTCTTACTTGACCATGTCACTAAAGATCATCCTAAAATGTGATAAGTTCATGATGTTCTTTTCTTATCTAATCTACAACTCCCAATTTCTGCATCTGAATATGAAATCAAATTGAAATCATATGTTTTGAGATAAAGAAGAGATTGAAAAATAGTTCCTTTTATATATCTAAAAATTCTTTTAACAGCAGTTAGATGATATTCTTTAGTATTTGATTGAAATCTTGCACAATGACATACTGAATACATTATATTTGGCCTGCTAGCAGTAAGATATAATAAACTACCAATCATACCTCAATATAACTTGTTGCCAATTGATTTTCTAGTTTCATCCAAATCATGTTTTATACTAGTAGACATAAGAGTTGTATATGTCTGGCTGTTTTCAAGACCAAATTTCTTCAATAAATCAGTAATGTATTATCTTTGATTCAATACATTTCCAAAATCTTTTTGATAAATTTGACGTCCTAAAAAATTAAGTTCTACCATTATACAAATTTCAAATTCTTTTTTCATTAACTTTGAAAACTCATGACAAAGGGTTTTATTAGTTTATCTAAAAATGAAATCATTAACATAGATTTGAACTAATAAAATATTAGCATTCATAGTTTTCTTAAATAGTGTTGGATCTTTCATTCCAACAGTAAAATCATTTTTCAAAAGAAAAATAGATTAATCTTTCATACCAAGCTCTAGGTGCTTGTTTAAGGCCATAGTGAGCTTTAGTAAGTTTAAAAACCGAATCTGGTTTTTGAGATTTCAAAACCTGAAGGTTACTCAACATAAACTTCCTCAATTAAATAACCATTTAAAAAGGAAGACTTAACATCCATCTGAAATAATTTAAAGTTCATATGAGATGCATATGCTAAGAGGAATCTAATGGCTTCCAGTCTAGATACACGTGCAAAGGTCTCATCATAATCTATACCTTCTTCCTGATTATATCCTTTAGCTACAAGTATATCTTTATTTCTTTTTATTATTCCTTGATCATATTGCTTATATCTAAAGACCCATTGGGTTCCTATCACTGGATAGTTCTATGGACTTTCAACCAATTCCAAGAAAACATTTCTTTCGAAGAAGTTTAATTTTCCGTACATTGTTATCATCCATCTTTCATCATCTAAAGCTTCTTCTATAGTCTTGGGTTCTAGTTGGGATAGAAAGGCAAAGAATTACACAAGATTTCCTATATTTCAACTAGTTTTTATTCTTGTATCTAAGTCCCCTTTTATAGTTTCTAAAGGGTGATTATTTATGGGTCTATTCTATCAAGGCAACACACTTATAGGTTATTCAGTATCATTTTCATCTGAACTGGAATAAATTTTATTTATATCATTTTCAAAATCATTTTTCACGTTCTCAATCATTATTTTATCATTAGAGTTAGATTCATCCATTTGATCTGTCCTTCTCTCAAAGGGATCAGATTCATCAAATTTCACATGAACTAATTCTTCAACAATCCTTGAATTCTTATTATAGATTCTATAAGGTTTGGAGGTATCTTAATATCCTATTAAAATTACATTATCAGACTTTGGATTGAACATACCATGATTATCCTTAGCGTTTAAGATGTAAACCTTGAATCCAAAAACTTTAAAGTAGTTAACTTTAGGTTTTCTGTTATTCCAAATTTCATAGGGTGTAATTTTCAAAAGAGGTCTAATTAAAACTATATTCATTATATAGGAGGCTGTGCTTACGGATTCGGCCCAAATGTATGTAGGAAGGCTGTATTCATTTAGCATAGTCCTAGACATTTTCTGAGTAGTCCTGTTTCTTCTTTCACCAATTCCATTTTTTGAGGTGTTCTAGGTGCATAGAAGGTGTGTTTAATACCTGTATTTGAGAAGAAGGAATTAAATTCCTATTTCTCAAATTCCCCAGCATGATCACTTCATAATTAAATTATTTTAAAACCTTTTTCATTTTGAACAGCTTTACAAAAACTTTCAAATAATGTAAAAGCATCATTTTTAAATTTCAAAAAGAAAATCCATGTAAATCGAGAATAGTCATCAGCTAAAACATATACATATAATTTAACAGCAAAGCTTGCTAATATTGAAGGTCCACACAAATCTATATGAATATATTCTAGAGGTTTAGATGTAGCAATTTTGTTAACATATTTGAAGGATGATTTGTGTTTCTTGCCAAGTTAATATGAATCACAGAATCTGTCACTTTCAAATTTGATACTAGGAAAATCAGAAACTAAATGTTTCTTAGATAACTTATTTAAAACATATACATTACAATGTCCAAGTATCCTATACCAGATCCAAGATTCATTTATTTGATCAGTTAAGAAATTTACTTGTTTTTTACACAAGGAATTTAAATCCAGGTTATACACATTATCAGTTCGTGGTGCTCCAAATTTAAGAAATTTATTTTTGAAAACAGAACAACAATTGTTAGAAAAATAAACAGCATAACCATCATCACAAAGTTGAGAGATAATTATCAGATTGTTTTTCAATCCTTGTACATAAAGTACTTTATTAATTGAGACAGCTTCTGGATCTCCAACTTTTCTAATACTAATGATTTTTCCTTTGGCATTGTCACCAAAAGAGACAAGTCCACCATATTTTTGAGTGAGTATAGAGATATTCAATGTGTTTCCACTCACATGTCTTTAATATCCACCGTCCATATACCATATGTCTTTTTTTTCTCTGGGGACCTGCTCCCTGTAAATACATTTGCACATATTGCTTTGTTACCCATATTTTGTTAGGTCCAGTTGAATAAGCTAGCAAGGATCTGGGAATCTAGACTTGCTTTGTTTTTCAAATTTCACATGAGTCCAATAGATCATTTGATAGAAAATCTTTCTTATTTCCACTTATTTGGTGTTTTCTTAAGAAACAGTTTTTAGAAGTATTTCCCCTTATTCCATAGTAATTACAATTTAGTCTTTTTCACTTGGAATAAAATAGTTTTTGTACAGCTTGGGGTTTTCACCTTTACTTCCAATTCCAAATCTCTCCTTTTTAATGATATTTTTCCAAAGTATTTTATTTAAAATATTTATTCCTTTAGTAAAAATAAGGCCTGTAGTTTTATAAGTTTCTACTTCAGTTTGCAGTGATTTTATCTTTGATTCATAATCTATATTGTTAGAATTAATTGAATCAAATTTTTTAGTTAAATCCTTATATTGTGTCAGCATTGTTTCTATTTCATCAAGAATGGCCTTAGGAATATTCTTTAAAGACTTATGATTCTTAAATAGAGAGTCATATTTTTCTTCAAGCATATTTCAGTAGGCTGTAAGTTTTTTATTAGAGTAATTAGATTCAAAACTAGAATCAGAAAGGTAGTAATATTGTACCTCATCTGTTTCTGCCATAAAACACATGTTGGATTTCCAATTTTCTTCCTCCTTCCTTGAGTCGTATTGACAAGTACTTATAGAGTATTTAGATACACTCCATGTATCTTTCATGGATTTATTTTCCTTATGCTCATAGTAATTTCTCCTGAAATATTTCGTTCTCTTGTTTTCTTTTAGCTGAGGATATTCATGTTTGATATGCCGCATTTTCTTTCATTCATAGCATCTAATTTCCTTGTCATCCTTTTTGAAGGATTTTCTGAAGCCCTTCTTCATTCTATAGAATATTGTGAATCTTCGGGCTAGCTGAGCCAATTCCATATTAGAATTAGATAAATCAGAACTCTATGACTTCTCTTTTACATTTTTCTCCATCATTCTGATTTTTCTCTGTGATGATACTTTCTAGTAAATTTCATCTCTTTTGATAAGCACTTTATGTTCATTAGATTCATCTTCCATCTCAGCTTGATACATCATTAGTGTTCCAATCAGTTCTCTCAGGGTTAAATTTTTGACATGTGTCAACTGTCTGATTCCTCAAGAGATTCCATTCCATTTTGTAGGAATTACTCTCAATACTTTTAAAGCTTCATCGTCTTGTTTAATGGGTTCTCCAAAGGCAGTTATGTTATTGACAATTTCTATCCATCTTCCATTCATTTGAGTTATAATATCACCTTGAACAATTATTAATGTATCAAATTTATGCTTAGCAGTTACGTATCTCATTTCCCTGATATTGTTAGTTCCTTCGTAAGCAACCACAATTGTTTTCCACATTTCATATGCAATTGGGAAATGAGATACTTGGTTAAACTCATCAGGTCCTAGACCACATATAATTTCATTCATTTCCTTCAATTTCATGTCATAATCTACTTCAATAGATGCACTCCATGTTTCAGGTTCTTCTGGTATTTCATATGGAGTCAGAATATTAGAATAGACTTTGTATCCAAGCTTCTTCAGATAGATAATCATTCGTGACTTCCAGCATTCATTGTTTTCTCCATTGAAGTATGGTGATCTGAACATTTAAATTCCCTCTCTTGTATCAGTCATCTTGCTATGTGTATAATCACATTCAGTTCGTTAAAGAATTATCAGAAAGATCAACCTCTGATACCAATTGTTGGATCAGATTACACCAAATATACACAAGAGGGGGGGGGGTTAATTGTGTCTTTTCAAAAATATTTACGAGATTGTGTTCTACATTTCAACTTTAATCAGATATAATGATTCATTAGAAATTTAAATAGCAGAAACACAAGATTTATAGTGGTTTGGGGAACAGAAGGCCCCTAGTCCACTCCACCAACGCTCTACTCCACAAGCTTGGTGATTTTCACAATCTGGTCCACGTTTTAACAGACCGGTTCACAACTGAGTACAAGCAGTTGACACCTTTACAATCCAAGGAAAAACAAAGCCTTCTAGTTCACATACTGAACTTACACAGCTTAGTACGAGAAGCTGATCACTCAAGAATAGAAAAAAAACTATTTTCGTATTTTGAAAATACTTTCCAGATGTTCTTCACAATTGCAACAACATGCAATTGATAGTAGATGGATCATCGCCTTCAGAAATAATAATCTTCACATAAGATATATTCTAAGTTTATCCCGTTGCCGTGGATATAGAAATATTATTCACAACTTTAGCAGTAGAGAATTCACAGTATATCTTCGTTGTAGAACAAGTGAATCTTCTATCGCGATCCTTCTTCCATTTAAAACAGAGATTTTACCCTCCTTTTGAATCAGCAGATCTGTATATGTTGTTTTTACTCTATTTATCCTCTATTTCCTGTTAATAATCGAAAGATCACATACGACCAATAATCATTATACAAATTTTAAAAATCCCATATAAATAAAATAACTATAAGAACTTTTCCTGCAAAATTATACCCACAAAAGTCACCTTTTTACTCGGGATATTCAAACATTGGAATTTAAAGAGTAGTCATAGCTTCCCTGAAGAATCAACATAAAAATATCATTTAAATTATATTATCAAATAATTGATGAAACGGTTTTGAATCAGTCAAAATCGTACTTTGAAATCAGCTTTACGTCTGGCTTGAAATCCGCCTAATAATCATCGTATTGACCGTTGTATTAAAAAATCGACTTTAAATTCTTCGACACCAAACGTAAGGTTGAGTTGAACTATATGCATCCTCTGAACGTAAGGTTGATGACGTATCCTTGAAACATAAGGTTCACAACGTAAGGTTGACAATGTAAGGTTCAATCCAAATGTAGGGTTGGTTATCCATAATTTTGTCTTCAACATTGAAACATACGATAAAAGATCCATACTTTTACTTGATCCATAATTTTCCAAGAACATATGGTTGTTTACCAAAGTAAGGTTCATGAACCACTCTTTTGAGAAACAAACGTAATGTTTAATATTTACGTACAGTTCCCCTTCCATACTTTTCTGATAACCCAAACGTAGGGTTCCTTCCTAATGTATGGTTCTTCTTCCGTACTTTTTCAATAATGTATGGTTGTTTAACCATATTGTTTCTTATCTCAAAAAGTATACACAATTTTTATCCTTACACTACATTTATCCACATAGGGTATGAACAGTGTTTCCAGAACACGCTAAAGCAGATTGCTAATAAGTAGCGCAAGAATAGTGTTTCCAAAACACGCTAAATACGAATACTTTAGTAATAAATTCATGTAATTTCAAGAGTATAATAAAAAAATAAATTCCTGCAAAATTCATAATAAATAAAATCATTAGAAAATAATTAAAGGTATTTTTGAGCATCTAAATTATCAATATGAGTTAGAGTATTAATATAAACTCCTGCTTTAAATAAAAATATTATGTATTGTTGAAAACAAAACTTGCTCAATAAGAGTTGGTTCCAACGACTCTTCACGTAGCACACATACATGAGTATCTTCATCTGTTGTAGGGTAGCATTACTGTAGGTCAGCACTCAGCGAGGTTCACTAACCTCTCACGTTACTCCAACGATATGGTGTGGGTCCCATTCTTTAGGGCCCAGACCTTTGAGTAGGGGATTATGTGGGAGATCAGGCCTTCGATGATCTCACTCAGTATCCCGACGCATGCAGGGGTGTTAGAGAGAGCCCTATTGGTGGAGAGTTTCCTTGCTGAGTAGTCACCAGCAGCGAGACCCACTACCAATTATAACGTAGCAGAGTCTGATGTAGATGGCAATAGACAGTCTTCACTGAGGACCAAGAGAACCAGACCTACCATAACACCTGAGATTTTTATGAGTAATATTTTGTTTTTATATCATCAAAGGAATCATTCACTACACACTTGCTTGGATTACTTTACACGCAATCACGACCTTCCTCGATAGCTTGCGTCGTACGCCATACCAAGTTTCACTAAACTACGATATGCTATTAAAATATTATTAAAACTAGCCGATATGAAAAGTAATAACCACTTTTTGAAATTTTATAAATTTTATTTTTCAAAATGGACTTCATTTTTGGATTCGGAATACCGAAATTAGCCAAGGGTGAAATTTTGGTATTTTTCTGAAAACTTTCAATTATTGATGAATAGTGAAACCACTAAGTGGTAGGTTAAAAACTGAATTTTGCATAAAACTTAATTTTACCGCTTCTGTGAATGGAATTTCGAAAATCCGACAGACACGATTGATATCAGTAAGTAAAATGTGGTTCAATGAGATAAAAATAATTTTTTGGTGAATAGTAACTTTTTACTTTTTTTACCGCGGTTAATAGTAAATAGGGTAACTAAGGGTAAATATGATATTACTATTACCCTAACACATGTCCTAATTCTATTGGATAAGTGTAATTCGACCAAAAACAACCTTATGAATAAAATATGACCATTTAGGCCCACTTGGGTTAGATTAGGACATTTATTATTAATTTATTTAAAGAAGGGTTAAAATAGTTAAAATCAAGGTTTAATAAGTAAATAATTTTTAATATTGGGTTATACATAAGATAAATTCTACTATAAATATTCATTAGAAATATAAAAAGATTTCTTACATAATCGTATTTTATTTATAATTTTTAGAAATTAAATAATTTAATTTATTTATGAAACAATTATGATGCAGTAATTATCTTATTTATCAAATATTGACATAATTGATGTTATAAACACCAAAATAAATGTAATTTGAGAATTTTTATGAATTAAACAAATTTTCTAGGTTACTATGATATATTATTGTTTCTTTAATCAACTTGGTTTGAACATATAATTCTGTTATGACTTTCACAAAAATCATATATCAAATAGTGTCAAAATTGACACAAAATAGTTTTTAAATCAAATATTATATTATTAATTGTTATTTTATTCCTAAAAATATAAGGTTCGGCCAAATGACTTATATAAGGATATATATATTAATAATAAACAATTTAGGGTTCGTTTGGCATGTTATAGTAAGTGTATTAACCATATAGTGAAAGAAAACAAAAAGACACGGTAAAAGTTAAATTATTTAACTTGGAGTTAAATCTAATTGATAAGGTTAAAATAATATCCTAAACTTGTCAAAATCCTATTGGTTGATAGGATTTGGACCCTTACCCACTTTAGCTTCGAAATAAGACCCTTTGGAACCATTATAAACCGATTTTGACTTTAATATAAAATAATATTTTGAGATATTCCTAAGGTACCCCTCTCCTCCCTTATAAAAGGGAACCTCCTCCCCCTCCTCCTCACACCAATTTTAGCACTCAAGCTCAGCCAAACCCTTCCATTTTCTTCTCTCCACTTCCCTAGAATAATCCTAGAGGTCCTGGTCTTCTTCAAAGACCAATCTTAGTTCCCTAAGTGGAGGATTCAAAGAAGCGTTCCAAAGAAGAGGTAATATCCATTACCGATCTTTTCAATTTCTTTCTTCTTCAACTTCATCTTCTTTAGTTGTTTCATGATAAAGTAATAACATAAGTATTACTTAAATACTGATATGTTATTATAAATATGAAACAACCCTAATTCACCTTCTATCCATCCTACGGAAAAATGAAATCACCGCGCGTGCGTACGTACGGAATACCGTCTCCACGCCGTGGTGTAATCTATTTTCCACCACCACCATACAGGGATGGGTATAATGGTGTAATGAGTAACTATTTATGATTATTATAAAGTCATATTGATACTGAAATAATATACATATACTCCAATACAATTCCACGATCATAGGAACGATATCATCACTCGTGCGTACGTACGGAATACCGTCTCCACGATGTGATGCGACTCGTTCTACATGATCATCATTACATAGTAATTATATAAATGAATTGAATGAATAAATATGATATATGTTACACTAATACCATTCTGGATATAAGTTATATATAACCTTAAAAGAAGAATAAGAATTTATTCGGAAAAATACGCATAAGAATAAAAGGCAATAAAGACCCGAGTAACAAGTAACAATGAAATATTACTAACAAGAAGCTAAGAATATGACCATATATGATATCATATCAATATGTATGATTCTGGAATAAGTCAACAACATTATTTAAACCATTATACAGGAGCTTCGGACACGTACAAAGCAAATCGGACCTAAGGTAAGGGAAATATCACAATCTAATTTTTATCGGAGATTGTTTATTCGTAAGTATTTACTGGGGTGTATTTTATCATCAAAATCCATTTTTAATCAATATGTAATATTATTTCCATCCACCTAAAATTGTTTAAATCCATTTTTACCCTTCGGTGAGTTTTTAGTAATATGTATGAAAGGAATCTTTTGTCGTTTTTCGTACGAGGTACTTTTTTACTTTTCCGACAAAAGTACGAAGAATGTTTTTTTGAACTTATACGACATGAATGGATTTTTAAGAAACTTCCTTTACAAGTTTTCAAGTTTATTTTTAATCAACTTCTTTTATTTTAAAGTCGTATGACATGTTATGAAAGGAAAAATGTTTTTTGAAGAAGAAAGGATATTTTCCTCAAGAATGGAGTTCAAGTGTTTTATCAAAATTATTTTCCATCTAATATGATAAAGGGTTTTGTTTTTATCCCTATTATTAAATTGATTTGATCATGTTGTGATTGAATTATTTTTATGAATTCCTTTATCTTGTATGAATTGTTTTATGATGTCATGATGTTTAAGATTCAAATTCGTATTACATGGGTTATGCAATGATGTATGATATATGATTATGTGGCACACATAAGAAAGGATTCATTATAATATGGGTGGGACCTATATCTCACTCCAATGCATTGGGTAAAGATTTTATATCTCATGAGATTGACATGGCTGGAACGGAAGGTTATTTCGGTTCAGTGATACAGGACTGAAACGAGGTGTGAACTCGGTTCAGAAAGGGACTTTGTCCACTAAGATAGTCTTGGCAATGAGTCATGACTAACAAGAAATGATTTTCCATGATTATGTGTGCATGCCACAAAGTTTCAAGTTTCATGTTATGATTATGGGGATCTCATTTTAACTTCTATGATTTGTTCCATGTTAAGATATTATGATCTCTTTTGCAGGTTATGATTTTCAAAAAGATATGATATGATTTTTATTTACTTTATTTGCCCTTGCTGAGCATTTGAGCTCACCCTTTTATGTTTTCTTTTCCCCAGGTCAGGAAGATGGATATTAAGTAAAATATGCTAAAAGGGACCCTAGTTATGATGAAATAAATGGGAGACACTGTAGAAGATTTATGAACTAGTTGTTTATGTTTCCCAGTTTCTAAAGACACTATACCTATACAGTCCTTTGTGGTTTTGTCATATGTTGTAATAAGTGTGCTTAAATTTTGAAGTATTAACAATGTATGTAATGTATGGGTCGTTATTGTTGGTATCAGAGGAAGGGTATAGTCAACCATTGGAAACTAGGATGTGAAAGCCTTAGTAAGAACCCTAAGGATAAGTCTAAGCATAGAACACAATCTTAGTGTTTTAGAAATGGCCATGAATACCCTAGGTTAAAACCTTAAGTGTGAAATTTTATCCTTGATTATGTGGTTTTCCTATTATAATTAGTGTTTCTCACACTATTCTACTTGGTTTTAGTCAATGGCTGGAACCCGAAGGAACCGTGTTAATGAGGAATGAGATGGGCAATGCAATGATTGTCCCCCTGAGCAACCAAACGATATGGGAGCTGGAATGCAAAATCTTGTAGCCATGCTCACACTACTTTCTCAAGCTATGAATCGTGCAGGACTTCCAAACGAGCAAAGGAAGGAGCAACATTCTGTTGAATCCTTCATGAGGCAACGTCCACCTTCTTTCAGTGGGTCTACTGATCCATTAGTTGCTGAACAATGGATTAGTACTACTGAAAAGATATTTTCAGTTCTTCAATATTCTGAACATGATAAAGTCATCCTAGCAGTGTATCGTTTGGAAGGAGATGCTGATCAATGGTGGAATCTTATTAAGAATACGAGGCAAAGGGATGAAATTGAGTCTATGGAATGGGACGAGTTCAAGAACTTATTTTTCAATAAGTACTTCCCTTGTATTCTCCGAACAAAGATGGAGAAAGATTTTCTTGAACTGAAGCAAATGGATGATGAATCTGTTGGTACCTATGAAGCAAATTTTACAAGACTTGGAAGGTACGCTTCTGGTATTATTATCCAACCTGAGAGTAAGATCGATCGATTCTTTAGTGGCTTAAAACCAAGTCTTCGAAGGGCGTTAGCCATAAGGGACTTCAATAGCTATGAGGAAATCGTTCGATGTGCTCTCAAAGTCGAGATGGAGATTGGAGTAACCCATCAGTCACATGAGTTTGATAAGAAGAGGAAGATGGAATTCAAAGGAAAATCTAAAGAGCACACTGAAAAGAAGATGAACTTTCCATTATGCTCAAAGTGTGGAAAGAAACATGGAGGGAGTTGTCTTAAAGGGACAAGTAAATGTTTTAAATGTGGAAAGGAAGGTCATCGGGCATTTGAATGCGGCGATAATGGGAAGAAGATGTCTAATGATGAAAACAAAGGAAGGGATACACATAATGAACCTACTACACTTCAATGTTTCAAGTGCAAGGAGATGGGGCATTATGCCAATCAATGCCCAAATCCAAGGGTTGATGATGATGGTCGACGTCAACAAAATATTAAGGCTAAAGACAAAGGAAAGTCACATGCAATTTCTATCAGCGATGTGGAGTACGATAACGAAGTGGTGAAAGGTACACTTACCATCCACTATAAAGTAGCAAATGTTTTATTTGATTCTGTATCCACCCACTCTTTTATTTCTGAAAAATTTTCTAAGGGTATCACCGTACTACCTCAACAATTAGATGTTGAGTTAGCTGTGACAACACCTAATGGCAGAACAGTCGCATAAAAAGTATATAATTCTTCTCCGATCGATGTTTGTGGGAAAGTGCTTCCTGAAAATCTTGTGATCCTTCCTTTAGTGGAATTTGATGTGATTCTTGGCATGGATTTGCTTTCTCTACATGGATCTCATATCAATTTCCAAAGAAGGGAATTCACATTTCATATTCCAGATCATTCTACGATCGTCTATCAATGCAAGGATGAATATAACCTTCCAGTGGAAATTTATTCCATCTTATGGGTCTTGATTCCACTAAATGAAGGTTATTTATCTCAAATGGTTGGTGAGAAACTCACGATTAAGAATATGCCCATTGTACGAGAGTTTGATGATGTATTTCCGGAGGAATTACCGGGTCTTCCACCAAATCGTGAAGTTGAGTTTTCAATAGAACTCGTACCGGGCGCTTTTCCAATTTCAAAGACACCTTATAGAATGGCCCCAATTGAGTTGCAGAAATTGAAGAAGCAAATCCAAGAGAATCTTTATAAGGGATTCATACACCCTAGTGCGTCACCTTGGGGAGCACCTGTTTTATTTGTTAAGAAGAAAGATGGATCAATGAGACTCTGCATTGATTATCGAGAACTTAACAAGATCACTATCAAGAACAAATATCCTCTCCCACGCATTGATGAATTATTTGACCAACTACGCGGAGCTCAATACTTTTCCAAGATTGATCTTCATTCAGGGTATCATCAATTAAGGGTCAAAAGGGAGGATATACCAAATACGGCTTTCCGTATAAGGTATGCACACTATGAATTTATAGTGATGCCATTTGGTCTTACTAATGCCCCTGCTATCTTCATGGATCTAATGAATAGAGTCTTTAGAGACTATCTTGTTAAATTTGTGGTAGTCTTTATAGACGATATTCTTTTCTATTCAAAGAGCAAGGAAGAGCATGAAGATCACTTGAGAATTATATTGAAGACCCTGAGAAAGGAGAAGCTTTATGCTAAATTTACCAAGTGTGAATTTTGGCTTCAAAAAGATGCATTTTTGGGTCACATAATCTCAAAATAGGGGATATCTGTGGATCCAGCAAAAACAGAGGTTATCGAAAGATGGTCAAGACCAACAACAGTAACTGAGATCCGAAGTTTTCTTGGTTTGGTTGGATATTATCGACGTTTTGTAAAGGATTTTTCACGATTATCTAATCCACTCACCAAGTTGACTTGGAAAGGAGTTAAGTTTGTTTGGACAGAGGAATGTGAAGATAATTTCAAGGAGTTGAAAAGAAGGTTATCCAGTGCACCTGTGCTCACACTGCCTTGTAGTGGAGAAAGGTTTGTGATCTATAGTGATGCATCCAAGAAGGGATTGGGGTGTGTTCTTATGCATGATATGGTGATAGCTTATGCCTCACGACAGTTGAAAATCCATGAGCAAAATTACCCAACTCATGATTTGGAGTTGGCTGCGGTAATCTTTGCAATAAAGATTTGGAGGCATTACCTTTATGGTGAAAGGTGTGATATTTATACTGATCATAAAAGTTTAAAGTATATTTTCACACAAAAGGAGTTGAATATGCGTCAAAGAAGATGGTTGGAGCTGATTAAGGATTACTACTGCTCAATCCATTACCACCCTGGGAAAGCAAACAAGGTGGTAGATGCATTAAGTCGACAAGACCATGCAATTTTATCCATGATGAGGATCACAAAAGATCCAATATTTATGGATTTACAAAGGATGGATCTTGGAATTATAATGGAAGGGGAATAATCTTATCTTTCTCAAATGAATGTTCAACCATCTATACATGCGAAGATTAAGGAGGCACAGAAAGAAGATGTCGAGTTACAAAAGAAGGTGAGAAATGTTCCAGAATTCAACCTTGATTGTGATGGGATAATAAAGTTCAGGAACCGGGTTTGTGTTCCTCCCATCCCCGAATTAAAGAAGGAGCTGCTGGATGAGGCTCATAGTTCATCATTCTCTATTAATCCTGGAAGCACGAAGATGTATAGAGACCTGAAAGAGTACTTCTGGTGGGATGGCATGAAAAGAGATGTTGCTGAATATGTCTCTCGATGCTTGGTTTGTCAACAAGTTAAAGCTGAGAGATAGAAGTCTAAGAGGATGTTACAACCATTACCCATACCCGAATGGAAATGGGAAAACATCACTATGGACTTTGTCACAGGTCTTCCTAAAACATCCAAAGGCAATAATGCTATTTGGGTCATAGTTGATCATCTTACAAAGTCTGCACACTTCATTGCTATTAGAGAGGATTTCTCTCTAGATCAGCTTGCCAGGATATATGTAAAGGAAGTGGTAAGATTGCATGGAGTACCACTTTCTATTATATCTGATCGGGATCCGAGATTTACCTCGAAGTTCTAGCGAAGTCTTCAGCATACTCTGGATATAGAGTTGAGTTTCATCACTGCTTATCTTCCTCAGAAAGACGGTCAGTCTGAGAGAAAAATTCAAACCCTATAAGATATGTTGAGAGCTTGCTCTATGGATTTCAAAGGAGTTTGGGATCAACACCTACCTTTGGTGGAATTTTCTTATAATAATAGCTTTCACTCCAGTATTCAGATGGCTCCTTATGAAGCTCTCTATGGAAAGAAATGCAGGACTCCAACTTGCTGGGATGATGTTGGGGAAAGAAAGCTATTAGGACCTGATCTCATTGATGAAATGGCAGAAAAGGTCAGATCTATTCAACAACACATAACAGCAGCTCAGAGTTGACAGAAAAGTTATGCCGACAACCGAAGAAAAGACCTAGAGTTTGAAGTGGGCGATAAAGTGTTCTTACAAATATCTCCCTGGAAGAGGGTTATGAGATTTGGAAAGAAGGGGAAGTTGAGCCCTAGATATATCGGTCCTTTCGAAATACTGGATCGTGTTGGAAAGGTAGCTTATCAATTGGCGCTTCCACTGAATCTCTCTCAAGTTCACGATGTTTTCCATGTATCTCTCCTGAGAAAGTACATACCTGATCCTTCACATGTACTCAACTCAGAAGTTGTACCGCTGGAGCGAGATCTTTCTTTATGAAGAACAACCGATAGAGATTCTGGATCGTAGCGAAAAAGTCCTACGAAACAAGACCACTCGATTGGTGGAAGTTTTATGGAGGAACCACCAACTTGAAGAAGCTACGTGGGAGCTTGAGGATATGATGAGGGAGAAGTATCCTCATCTGTTTGTTACAAAGTGACGAATTTCGAGGGCGAAATTATTTTTAAGGGGGGTAGAATGTAACACCCGAGACTTTTATGAGTAATATTTTGTTTTTATATCATCAAAGGAATATTTCACTACACACTTTCTTGGCTTACTTTACACGCAATCACGACCTTCCTCGATAGCTTGCGTCGTACGCAATACCGAGTTTCACTAAACAACGATATGCTATTAAAATATTATTAAAACTAGCCGTTATGAATAGTAATAACCACTTTTTGAAATTTTATAAATTTTATTTTTCAAAATGGACTTCATTTTTGGATTCAGAATACCGAAATTAACCTCGGGTGAAATTTTGGTATTTTTCTGAAAACTTTCAATTTTTGATGAATAGTGAAACCACTAAGTGGTAGGTTAAAAACTGAATTTTGCATAAAACTTAATTTTACCGCTTCTGTGAATGGAATTTCAAAAATCCGACAGACACGGTTGATATCAGTAAGTAAAATGTGGTTCAATGAGATAAAAATAATTTTTTGGTGAATAGTAACTTTTTACTTTTTTTACCACGGTTAATAATAAATAGGGTAACTAAGGGTAAATATGATATTACTATTACCCTAATACATGTCCTAATTCTATTGGATAAGTATAATTCGACCAAAAACAACCTTAGGAATAAAATATAACCATTTAGGCCCACTTGGGTTAGATTAGGACATTTATTATTAATTTATTTAAAGAAGGGTTAAAATAGTTAAAATCAAAGTTTAATAAGTAAATCATTTTTAATATGGGGTTATACATAAGATAAATTCGACTATAAATATTCCTTAGAAAGATAAAAATATTTCCTACATAATGGTATTTTATTTATAATTTTTAGACATTAAATAATTTAATTTATTTATGACACAATTATGATGCAGTAATTATCTTATTTATGAAATATTGACATAATTGATGTTATAAACACCAAAATAAATGTAATTTTAGACTTTTTATGAATTACACAAATATTCTAAGTTACTATGATATATTAGTGTTGATTTAATCAACTTGGTTCGAACATATAATTCTGTTATGACTTTCACAAAAATCATATATCAAATAGTGTCAAAATTGACACAAAATAGTTTTTAAATCAAATATTATATTATTAATTTTTATTTTATTCCTAAAAATCAAAGGTTCGGTCAAAGGACTTATATAAGGATATATATATTAATAATAAAAAATTTAGGATTCGTTTGGCATGTTATAGTAAGTGTATTAACCATATAGTGAAAGAAAACAAAAAGACATGGTAAAAGTTAAATTATTTAACTTAGAGTTAAATCTAATTGATAAGGTTAAAATAATATCCTAAACTTGTCTAAATCCTATTGGTTGATAGGATTTCGACCCTTCCCCACTTTATCTTCGAAATAAGACCCTTTGGAACAATTATAAACCGATTTTGACTTTAATATAAAATAATATTTTGAGATATTCCTAAGGTGCCCCTCTCCTCCCTTATAAAAGGGCACCTCCTCCCCCTCCTCCTCACACCAATTTGAGCACTCAAGCTCGGCCAACCCCTGCCATTTTCTCCTCTCCACTTCCCTAGAATAATCCTAGAGGTCCTTCTCTTCTTCAAAGACCAATCTTAGTTCCGTAAGTGGAGGATTCAAAGAAGCGTTCCAAAGAAGAGGTAATATCCATTACCGATCTTTTCAATTTCTTTCTTCTTCAACTTCTTCTTCTTTAGTTGTTTCATGATAAAGTAATAACATCAGTATTACTTACATACTGATATGTTATTATAAATATGAAACAACCCTAATTCACCTTCTATCCATCTTACGGAAAAATGAAATCATCGCGCGTGCGTACGTACGGAATACCGTCTCCACGCCGTGGTGTAATCTATTTTCCACCACCACCTTACAAGGATGGGTATAATGGTGTAATGAGTAACTATTTATGATTATTATAAATTCATATTGATACTGAAATAATATAAATATACTCCAATACAATTCCACGATCATAGGAACGATATCATCACTCGTGCGTACGTACGGAATACCGTCTCCACGATGTGATGCGACTCGTTCTACCTGATCATCATTACATTGTAATTATATAAATTAATTGATTGAATAAATATGATATATGTTACACTAATACCATTCTGTATATAAGGTATCGATAACCATAAAAGAAGAATAAGAATTTATTCGGCAAAACACGCATAAGAACAAAAGGCAATAAAGACCCGAGTAACAAGTAACAATGAAATATTACTAACAAGAAGCTAAGAATATGACCATATATGATATCATATCAATATGTATGATTCTGGAATAAGTCAATAACATTATTTAAACCATTATACAGGAGCTTAGGACACGTACAAAGCAAATCGGACCTAAGGTAAGGGAAATATCACAATCTCATTTTTATCCGAGATTGTTTATTCGTAAGTATTTACTGGGGTGTATTTTATCTTCCACATCCATTTTTCATCAATATGTAATATTATTTCCATCCACATAAAATTGTTTAAATCCATTTTTACCCTTCGGTAAGTTTTTAGTAATATGTATGAAAGGAATCTTTTGTCATTTTTCGTACGAGGTACTTTTTGACTTTTCCGAAAAAAGTACGAAGAATTTTTTTTTGAACTTATACGGCATGAATGGATTTTTAAGAAACTTCCTTTACAAGTTTTCAAGTTTATTTTTAATCAACTTCTTTTATTTTAAAGTTGTATGACATGTTATGAATGGAAAAATGTTTTTTGAAGAAGAAAGGATATTTTCCTCAAGAATGGAGTTCAAGTGTTTTATCAAAATTATTTTCCATCTAAGATAATAAAGGGTTCTGTTTTTATCCCTATTATTACATTGATATGATCATGTTGTGATTGAATTATTTTTATGAATTCCTTTATCTTGTATGAATTGTTTTATGATGTCATGACGTTTAAGATTCCAATTTGTATTACATGGGTTATGAAATGATGTATGATTTATGATTATGTGGCACACATAAGAAAGGATTCATTATAAGATGGGTGGGACCTATATCTCCCTCCAATTCATTGGGTAATGATTTTATATCTCATGAGATAGACATGGCTGGAACGGAAGGTTATTTCGGTTCAGTGATATAGGACTGAAACGAGGAGTGAACTCGGTTCAGAAAGGGACTTTGTCCACTAAGATAGTCTTGGCAATGAGTCATGACTAACAAGAAATGATTTTCCATGATTATGTGTGCATGCCACAAAGTTTCAAGTTTCATGTTATGATTATGGGGATCTCATTTTCACTTCTATGATTTGTTCCATGTTAAGATATTATGATCTCTTTTGCAGGTTATGATTTTCAAAAAGATATGATATGATTTTTATTTCCTTTATTTTCCCTTGCTGAGCATTTGAGCTCACCCTTTTATGTTTTCTTTTCCCCAGGTCAAGAAGATGGATATTAAGTAAAATATGCTAAAAGGGACCCTAGATATGATGAAATAAATGGGAGACACTGTAGAAGATTTATGAACCAGTTGTTTATGTTTCTCAGTTTCTAAAGACACTATACCTATACGGTCCTTTTTGGTTTTTTCATATGTTGTAATAAGTGTGCTTAAATTTTGAAGTATTAACAATGTATGTAAAGTATGGGTCGTTATAGTATCCGTACACCAGGACCCTGATTTCTGATTTCCGACTTAATACATGAAAACATTGATTGCATGTGTGTTTCATGTTTTCTATTTGATTACTCTATGTCAGCTCACCAGGTATACTGTTTGACCATGGTGCACCTGTTTCTTTTCAGGATGGCCCCACGATGGCAGCCAGCTAGGGTTTCGAGAGTTGTGCGTGACGACAGCCCACCGGGCGACGAGGCCTCGGTGCAGGGCCCATTGCCAGTAGTGGCACCAGCGGTAGCACTACCCGCCGATCCACCGATGCTTCCAGCCCCAGCCGCTGACGATGCACGACGCCTTAGTGCACTGCATGAGTTCCAGCGCCAGCGACCGCCTAGGTTCCGTGGGGAGACGGACCCCCAGGAAGCCGAGGACTGGCTGGAGGCAGTGGTGAAATTTTTCAGGTATGTGAGGACACCAGCAGACCTCATGGTGATCCTCGCAGCGAGCCTACTGCACGAAGCAGTAGGTAGATAGTGGAGATTGAAGCTCCAGGTGCACGATGAGGCATCACGCCTCTGGAAGGACATTGAGAGCCTCTTCCGCTCGGAGTTCGTCCCAGCCACCCTCCATGCGGTGTGAATCCAGGAGCTTCTACAACTGCGGTAGGGCAGCTTGATAGTCGCCCAGTACGCTGCGAGATTTACCGATCTCTCACGCTACTCGACAGACATGGAAAAGGACCCATTCTTCCGGGCCGAGACCTTTATGCAGGGATTGAGATAGGAGATCAGGGCATCACTGATCTCCCTCAGTATTCCGACTCAGGAAGGAGTACTGGAGTGATCCCTTTTGATCGAGATCTTTCTTGATGAGCCTTCTTCAGCAGCGAGACCTACCGCGTGGCAGTATATAGTAGAGTCTTCTGCAGGAGGAAGTTGACGGATGACTCATGGGTCCAGGAAGACCAGACCCTCAGGCAGACGACCTCAGGACACTGGCTCAGCTGTGCGGGGTGCACAGCGTGGGGCCAGTCTTTTGAGAGGTAGGCAGTGCTACTCTTGCGGCGGGCAGGGCCACATGGCTCGTGATTTCCCGACCCTCCATACCGAGGAGAAGCAGACGATTGAGGGACCACCGAGGCAGAGGTAGAGGGTCAACCGTGGCGGTCCTCAGGGAGCAGGCGGACGAGGCAGAGGAGCAGGCCGAGCAGCAGGTGGTGGGAGATGCTTTGAGGCTCTACCACCACCACCACCATGAGGTCCACCTCGAGATGATTCGAGGTACTATCTGTTTCTATTCCACCCTTGCTGCAGTTCTTATAGACACTTGAGCAAGTCACTCTTTCATAGCCGCTGCCCTTGTTCGGAGCTCGGAGATTCCGACAGAGCCGTTGGCTCGATTTTTACAGCTAGAGACTCTTACGGGAGCAGACTCGATGATTACGCACTGGTGCCGGAAGTGTGATCTTACTCTAGGACGCGAGAGCTTCGGCTGGGATCTTCTTGTAGTGGTGTCGAGGCCTTATGACGCCATCTTGGGCATGGATTGGTTATCTACAGTCCATGCACAGATTGACTGTATTAGGGGTAAGGTGCGATGTGTACGCACCGATGGGAGTAGGTTCACCTTCACCGGCGAGAAGGGAGCCTTTGCAGCACAGGATAGACTCTCGCAGAGGAGAGGACGACCCATCACTCATTAGTTGGCTAGTCTCATTCTAGGAGCAGTTGACATGCAGAGTACTAGTTTTCTTGCAGTGGTGGATCAGTATGTGGACGTCTTTCCCGATGACGTTCCAGGACTACCTTCTCATAGAGAGGTAGACTTTTATATTGACATGTACCTCGGTACATCCCTGATATTGACTCCAGTGTATGGGATATGGGATGGCCCCTGCTGAGCTTCGAGAGCTATGGGTACAGTTGGAGGACTTGCAGGGCAAGGGTTTCATCTGACCCAGTGTTTCACCCTGGGCATCCCCGATTTTGTTCACCAAGAAGGAGGACGGGATCTTGAAACTTTGTGTCGACTATTGTCACCTGAACCAGGTGACAGTGAGGAACAAGTATCTGCTACCAAGGATTGATGACCTCTTCGATCATCTCAAGGGAGCACGGTGGTTCTCTAAGATAGACCTCAGGTCAGGCTATCATCAGCTCAGAGTTCGAGACGAGGACATGCAGAAGATGGCCTTCAGGTGTCGGTATGGCAACTATGAGTTCTTGGTTATTCCATTCCGTGTAACCAATGCTCCAACAGTGTTCATGGCCCTCATGAATAGGATCTTTCATCCATACCTCGATCAATTTTTTGTGGTCTTCATCGACGGCATTTTGATTTACTCGACGACTGAGGAGGAGAACGCTTACCACTTTCGGGTTGTGCTAGACACACTCTGAGAGCACCAACTTTATGGTAAGCTCTCGAAGTTCCAGTTCTGGATACGTGAGGTCCACTTCTTGGGACACATCATCTCTGAGGCGAGAGATGCAGTGGATCTTGCGAAGATCAAGGCAGTGCTATCTTGGGAGACACCCAGGAGCGTGAGGGAGGTGCGGAGTATCTTGGGACTAGCTGGATACTACCAGAGATTTGTGTCAGACTTCTCCAGAGTTGCGGCACCACTCTCAGCTTTTAAAAAGAAGGGGAAACCCTTTTTGTTGTAAGACAGATGTTAGAAGTGCTTCCAGGAGCTGAGACAGAGATTGACCAGCGTGCCTATCTTGAGGTTTCCGGAGGAGGGAGTAGGGTACGTAGTCTACTACGATGCATCAAGGACCGGACTCAGATGTGTCTTGATGAAGGAGCGGGCAGTGATCTTCTATGGATGACATCAGTTTAGGCCGCATGAGCAGAACTACGCTATCCATGACCTGGAGTTAACAGCAGTGGTCTTCGCTCTGATGACATGGCGACACTATCTGATGGGCGAGCGCTTTATAGTCTTTTCTGACCATCAGAGTCTTAGGTACATCTTTTCTCAAAAGGACCTGAACCTGAGACAACGACGATGGCTCAAGTTCCTCCATGACTATGACTTTGAGATAGTCTATACTCGTGGGAAGGGGAACATGGTAGCTGATGCTCTCAATAGGAGGACGGGCATTCAACTACTTGAGGAGGCGACAGAGTAGCTAGCCTATTTGAAGATATCCTTCGTGGATAGAGTTGGAGCATCCTTCCTTCAGTCTCTCATAGTCACCTCTCCACTACTACAGCGGGTCAGAGAGGCACAGCGTGGGGACGCTGACTGTGAGATGCGGCATGCACAGATATCCTCAGGACATGCACCTGATGGTTTCTCCTTTGGAGCAGTGCACGATATCCTTTTTAGAGGACGTACCTTGGTACCAGTTTCTTTACGGGAGGAGGTGTTTAGAGCGTTTCACACTTCTCCTTTGGCAGTACATCCTGGAGTAGAGAAGATGTACCAGGATCTTAGATGACAACACTGGTGGCCGGGCATGAAGAAAGTTATGGCGGAGTTCGTTTCTCGATGCCTCACCTGCCAGCAGGTGAAGGCAGAGCACCAGGTACTAGCAGGCTTGGTATAGCCTTTGGAGTTCCCGGAGTGGAAGTGGGACGACATATATATGGACATTGTGACTGGAATTCCATGCACTTCCATATGTCATGACTCCATTTGGGTGATTGTCGACCGACTCACCAAGTCGGCACACTTCATACCCATCAGAGAGTAGGGCTCCGTGGAGAGCTTGGGATGACTCTATGTTCAAGAGATTGTACGGGTTCATGGTGTTCCATCATCTATTGTCTCTGATCGAGATTCTCTCTTTACTTCCCGGCTTTGGAAGGGGTTGCAGGAGGCGTTCGGGACAGAGCTACGTCTGATCACAACCTTTCACCCTCAGACGGATGGTCAGACGGAGAGGACCATTTAGACTCTCAAGGACATGCTCCGCACATGTGTCCTTGACTTTGGTCACAGCTAGGAGGACCACCTACCCTTGGTGGAGTTCACGTACAACAACAGTTACCACTCCACCATCAGGATGGAACCATACGAGGCGTTGTACGGCCGACCTTTCAGATCTCCTTTGTGCTGGACAGACCTTGGGGAGTCAGCACTTGTGGGACCGGAGATGGTACCATCCATGACAGAGAAGCTCCAGGTCATCCAGGAGTGGATGGGGACAGCTCAGAGCCAGCAGAAGTCTTATGCTGACAGGAGGCGGAGGCCACTAGAGTTTGAGGATAGCGATCACATCTTCTTGCGTGTCTCACCTCGACGTGGATTACTGAGATTTGGATAAGGCGGATAGTTGTCTCCACGCTTCATCAGACTGTTCCAGGTCCTCATCAGGATTGGCGAGGTAGCTTATCACCTAGCTCTACCACCTCAGTTTCACCGAGTGCACGACATCTTCCATGTATCTCAGCTGAGGAGATACATAAACGACCCGACGCATATCATTGACCATGGGGAGCTAGACGTTGATGATGGGGCGACTTTTACCGAGGTTCCAGTGGAGATCGAGGATCGACAAGAGTGGGTCCTGTGTGGACTGTCAATTCCTCTAGTGCGCATCCGATGGCAGCATGGGAATCTCCACGAGAGAACTTGGGAGCAGGAGGCTCAGACGCATGCTCAGTACCCACATTTGTTTCCCTAGTTTATGATGTAACTTTACGGGGACGTAAAGCCCTGAGGTGGGAGTAATGTAAAGACCCGTAAAATTCAAGGGAATTTTTTTTTCTTAATTTTATTTGGGATTTTACAAGAATAGATTCTCTGACGACACTTGATTCTGAGGCCCGGTGTGCCCGTAATTTCTATCTGAAGTTTAGCTCGGGTACGTTCAGTGAACGAACGAGCGGGGATTTCTAACTTTTGAACTGGTGCTCGGAATTGAATTCTGAGGGCACCGATGGAACCGTAGCGCCGGTAATTTCTTAGGAACACCATTTCCGGAGTTTCATTTACACGAGATAAGATGTTAATTTTTGTGGACGGTAAAATAAAAATTATGCAACGATTTTTATTTATACTTTAAGTGGTTTTAGATTTGGGTGGAATTTGGGTAACTACCCAACATCCCTAGGGAGTTTATGAGGGTGGTGGGGCCCACACGAACCTCATCCCTTCACATTATTAAACCCCCTCAACTCACCATTATGGATGACAAATTGTCATGAATTAATTAAGTGTAATTAATTCATACTCTTGAAATTGAAAAGTTATGTTATGTTAATAAAATAAGAGTTGAGATTATATTATTTGGGGTTGGAACCTTGTGGTGGAGTTTTTGGGAGAAAAGGCTAAGGACTTGAGGGACTTCTTCATCTTCGACGAAGAACGCGAAGAACACATCGGTCTCCAACGAAGAACACCGAGTTTTCGGAAACCGATTACGCGACACCGTGTACCGCGACGCCGACGCGACTTCCTGCTTCCGCGACGTCTCTTTCCACGATGGTTTTTCCGAGACGAATCCACGTTCGACGAACCTCAATTCAAGCTACGCTCGAGGTAGGGGATTATTTATTTATTTTTTCATTAATACTACCTTGTCGTTATTCGTGAAAATACAACCAATTGCTATCGATTAACGAGAGGGGGCCGGACCGCACAAACACGGCCGACCCTCCTCCCTTATCCATGTTATTGTTTCTAATGTGGTTGGAATGGGAATGGAGCAGTGTCGTCGCACCGCGTGGGATCGTGCAGCAAGTAATGCGCGGAACCCTTGCGCCGCGCCGTGAAATTGAACCAAGTCGTGGCACCGTCGCACCGTGCAGGAGAACCGCAAAAACACCACAGCCAAAGCGGGGCCACGGCGGAGGGGTGTGGCGCCGTCGCGCCGCACCGGACAAATGAAGGTCGCGGCCGATACCAGGCCTCGGCAGAACATAGGAACCGGCGGCCGGAAGCGGGCCGCCTGGGTTAGAGCACAGAGGGGACCAGACGTCGCTGGTCCCGTGATGGTAGAAACTGGCTGGCCGGGGCGGGACGACCAGACAGGAGGAAAGACGGGGGTCCAAACCCCTGGCCGGTCAGCTAGCGGCCCCTATTAAGGGGGGCCGCTGTTACAAAACGCGTGGGGAAGCCCCCCCCCCCCCCCCCACCCCGGCAAACCGAATGGCTCGGCCGTTCGGCCGAACCAGCTGGCGCCACGCGCCAGCACGCCGGACCGCCAGGCCGGCAGTCGGGCCGGGCCAGGCCGACCTAGGGGGGCTCGGGCCGGGTCGGTCTGGGCCTGAAAACCCCATTTTTGGACCCTCTTCGGTATTTTCCCATATCTTGGGTTACAGACCTCCCAACGAGGCACCGTCAGTTGAGATGCGATCCTTGGACGGATATGGTCATTTCGGTATATCGCACTCACGGTTTCGGAATACATTGGGTTCGGCCGACTTGGTTCATACACGAAACCAACCGCGCCCTCGGAGCAGAAATGCTCATAACTTGAGCTCCGGACGTCTGATTGATGTGCCGTCGACATTGTTGGATTCCTCTTAGTGAGACGAATCTTTTGGCTTACTCTGCTCGATTTTTGGATGCAGGTGGAGTACGGTTGGATCGATTTTTCTTAAAAAACAACCAGGCCCCTGCGACAAAAATACCAATAACTCTCAGACCGGGTGTCTGATTGACGCACCGTCTGCGATGTTGAGTTCCTGTTGATGATATGGAACATTTGGATACATCAACTCTGGACTATGTGTCAGTTGATGTATCAGCCTCTCGGCTCATGGAGTGGACCCTCCCGAACGAGCTTGCTGTGTGCGGGAACCCTTGAGCTGGCTGCGTTTGCGACTGTGACAATGACGACGACTGTACATAGATCATCAGCGTATTCGACGACGAAGAATACAACACTCAGCGATCCTACGTGGATCAGTGCTACTGATCCTGTGTGGGTACGATCCTGTGTGGGTCTTTGTGGGGGTTAGTTAACTAGCGATCAATTGTGGGTCAGATCCTTTGTGGGTCATTGCGGGGGTTAGTACCTATTGATCCTTTGTGGGTCCGACGGCTAAGATGAATCAGTGGCAATATCTGATCATCTCTATCGTCATACGAAGAAGTATACCTGTGCGAGCTGAATCCTATTTTCTTTCCTTTGTGGATTGTGTTGTGCTATCCTGTGTGGATTTACGTTTTGTTTTCCTGTGTGTACTGGGTTGTACTTGAGCTCGGATGTTGGAGCTGAATGAGAATTAATGACTTAGGTATATGTATGGGCATATACCTTAGCAGTGTCGGATGTTACTTTGTGATTGTATCTTTCCTTTTTGGATTATCCTTTGTGGATTCTGGGAGACCTTCGGGGGTCTCGGGGTCCCTACTGAGTAGCTTATACTCACCCCTGCACGGGCTATGCCCACCCTACATTGTGTTGGTTGCAGACGACGGACAGCGCTGATCGTGGTTGAGGCTTGCGGAGAAGGATGATACTGGAGGTGGACCACTGGAAGGATGTACTCGGAGTGGACGGTTGGACCCGAGGAGTTGTGGAGGCTATCTGTACTCACCCTTCAGGTGGGAGTCCAGTGGATGGATCGAGGCTGCGGCTTTACTTTTCAGTTGTTGTTTTCCCTTTCGAGTTGTACTTTACTTTCAGTTTGGGTTTGTATTCTGGCCCATTACTTTTCTGCACTTACTGTTGTACTCAGTTTTTACGTAGTGTTTACTTCTACTGCTTGCTTCCTCTGTGGTGTTTGTTTACTTTACAAAGGCAATGCCTTCCCTTTTTACCGAGATTTATGCCTTGGTTCTAGTCTCCAACCCCTAGTCTATGGAAGGCGGGGTTGGGGTAGTCACGGCACGAGCCCCGAGGAAGGGTCGTGAATGATGCGATTAAAGCCATGCAGGCAAGTCAGTGCCGCCCAAAGCGGGTATTATCTTGACATAGAGGAAGAGATCCCCAGACCATATGACTGGGAAGTTTGACCATTGAATGTTTCCTAGTTTCTTGAGGGAGAGTGGTTTCTTGATGATGATGAGGTTCACTCTTGAGAGGTATCTTTCAAGGTTGTTTTTCAGACCCCCTCTTTTCTTCTGGTTTGTTTTTTATTCTTGAGGGAGGGAATAGTTGGAGAGGTATCTAATGTAATGGCCCAGACCCTCATGGCCCATAAATTTTCGAAAATAAGGCTCCACTAAAACTGTGGCACCGGTCATGGTGGGACTGTGATGGTGACACAATGACGGTGGCACCATAAGGGTGACTCTGTGATGGTGGAATCGGGTCCTCATGCAGACCTCCATTTTCTTTTTCCAGTCTCGCTCCCACGACGTTTTTTTGATGTAAATTAATTCTTTTACTTTTTTAATCCATTTAAAGCACATATTTAATTCCTAAAAATCCTGAGAAACCTCCTCGATGGGGGATATTAATTAAAAACATAATTTCATCATGCGTAACTGCCCAAACCACGTGGGAAACAATGATCCGACTTTCCATGCATTCAAAATTCCATATCCCGTAACAGTTTGATCTTCTCTTTATATCTCCCTCTAGATTTCCTTCTTTTTTTCTCTTCTCAGATGGATTTCTTTCTTCTTCCTGGTGCTCCTGGAGTTCCTCTCTTCTCGTGGCTTGTGGTGCTCCTCTTCTGGAGCTTTCTAACCTCTTGGAGTCTATGAAATTCCTCCCATGCAAGCCACGCATCCCCTACTCTTGGCGCGTGGAGAAAAACATCGATCCTTGATCAACCAAGAAGGAATTTTCCGTCATCTCTCCTTACTGGGTATCATGAGGGGTGGGTATGCTATTGTTTCTGTGGGGATTGATGAAACCAAACTTAATGAATGTAATGAATGGACCTGTAATGAATAAAGGGGGGTTTGATCGATGTTCTGCTGTACTCTTTTATGTTGTTATGTGTTTTGAATTGTGCGGGCCTATGATCATTGAAAATCATGGCCGTTGGTGGTATTTACTTGTTCACTAATGAACCATGTCTTCTGTGATGATTAAATGACTATAAAATGATAATTGGTTAATCACTTAAACTCGGCTGGTTAAATGGATGCCCCGAGAACATCAACTATTGTGTGGTCACCCCGGTTAATCAACAGAAAGATGAAAATAGTGAATTATGTGCTTCAACCTGGATGTTTTCCTATTCTGTTTCGGTAGTGGGTGTGTTTTCCTGCTCGATGCTTATAGGGGAATGTGGGTGAGGATGGGATCCTCTGTTTTGGTACAGTTGTTGTTTGTGAATCTGAAGTTGTGTGGTTACTCTACTTCTAATACGAATTGGGGTGGAATCCTATACTATTTGCATATCATTGGTTGATGGTTTTGGGGTTTTGGGGCTGTATCTTGAAGTGTGGTTTGGTTCCATTACATTGAGGTATCTCATTGATCCTTTTGTTGTTGTTACTTTACAAGAGAATCGGGTGTGAATTCTTAAGTTGATGTTGGTTGTTTCTCTTTTCCTCTAGCTTTTGGTTATGCATGCTAGTTTCCCATTAGTGTAGAATTCACATAAATGGGTTTGATTGAACATGAAACCAGAATGATTTAAATGTGGAATTCTTTTTGGGAATGAGTCGTGACTTGGCCGTGAGTGTTGGGTTTCTTACGAATGAATAGTCATGAGGTTCGTGTTTAGGTTGGTCTTTGGAAACCCAAGGCTAGGATGAGTTCTTGTTACCTATACATATATCTATAGCTTTTATGTTTCTTATTCCAACCCCACATAAGTTGAGAACATTATATTCAAATACCCCCATTTCATGAGGGAGGGTTTTTTCCCAACACTCCTATGAGTTTCTGGTTATTAGCTCCTTTTCTGCTCCTTTTCCCGAATAGCCCAAGACTCTTCGGGCAGGCTGTGATGGCCTGAAGTCCATTATTAGCCCATGAATCTTCGGGTAGGGTAGTTTTGGTGGTTGTCACAGGTGTTTGTGGGTAGTTTGTTACCCAAGTGTCTTCGAGATGAGGCCCAGGTGTCTTCGGGCATGACAGTAGCTTTCTGGCCCAAGTGTCTTCAGGCATGGTAGTAGTGTTTCTAACCCAAGTGTTTGCGGGTGTGGTTATGCTTGGCGGTTGTGGCCCAGGTGACTGTGTGCGGGATGTGTGGTTGTGGTCCAGGTGTGTGCAGGCGGGGTGTGGCAGTGGGACTCGGGTAAGAATGGAGGGATTGGTTCAATGGACAGGATGTCTTCATTAACCATTGGGAAATTGGCATGGGGTACCCAAATATCGATGTTCTATTACTATACATTACTTGACTTTCATTATTTGGGGAGTGTGCCTTGGTGAGGCATGGGTGGATTGTTATCCTTGCTAGTGCTTTAGTTCATTCCTTTTTCACAGGGCATTAGAATGTCTCCCCACTTGTTCATGAGAGCCTTTGGTTTTCCCTAATGAGTATACATGTTTGCTCACCGTACGTATATAAAACTGCTTTTAGGTTTCCAGTAGGACTTCTGGGATCATGCGAGTCCGTACTAGCTCGGACGCTGGGATAGTTGCAGTTATTATTTTTCTTTATTTGGTACTTTACCATTGTAGTCTCCTTGTATATTTGTATCTTTTACTTTTGGAAAATTCATCTAGGAATGGTTTGTTTGGGATTTACTTGTTCTTTTAGTTTTGGTGTTGTGGGATTTACTCGTATCACCCAGTCCTATTAAAGAAAAAGGGTAATGCCTTCCATCTAGTGTGTGATTTTATACCCTTGGTGATAGTCTCCCCTACGGGACCTATTGATGTAGGGTCTCGGGGGTCATTATCTCTCCTTCAACTTGAAGAAGGAAGGTTCTGGAAATCTTCTATCCCTTCCCTCATCTTGGTGAATGCGGGTCATGACATGAGGCCATTATGTTGTGCTTATGATGTTTGGTATTATGCATTCCATCATTATGAGATTATTTATTGATATTATATGTGATTATTATACTCTTATAATATCCATTTGGATTCATAAATGGAATTATTTCATTTATTTTTTTCGTATTATGTTGAGTATTCTGTTTAAAAGTGTTTTATTTCAGTTTTAACCCTCTACATAAAATATTCTTCTTATTTGTGATAGAAACTGCTATTTTTTTACCCTTACTGAGCATATGATCTCACCCCATTCTAATGTTTTATTTTTCTAGGATAAAAAGAATTGTTTTAGGATTTTTATACAGGGTTAATCTAGGAGAATTTTGGAGTTATATTAGAATTATCTATGTTTTTTTGATGTTTGGAATTGTAATATAAGGTTGATGAAAGTAATCTATTTTTTGAAGACAGTTAAACTGATTGGTCCTTTGGGATTTGATTCCTTGTAATCATTCCAATGTATTAAAATAATCCACCATCTATAGGCTTCTTGTGTCAGGGAATTATAGTTGGTATCAGAGGAAGTTTAGAAATAACCATGGAAATTAGATTTAGAAATCAGATATTTGAAAACAAAACCCTATGAATAACTATTAGGATATTTCTATGTATGAGATATCTTCCTTCATATTTGGTAATTTATAACCTTGAATTATTCTTATGGACTTATGTAATGAGAAGAATATGGAATCAATTAGAGATCCTATAAATGATTCTTCATAGCTATATCACTATGGTTAGTGTTTCTCACATTATTCTTCATATTTTTTCAATGGTTGGAATAAAAAAAGTTATAAAAGTAATTTTTATACTACTTGTAATGAAGAGGATAAAAATATATATTAGATAAAAGAGGTATTAAGGAATAAGATGTTGAATCATAGTTACTTATTTAATTGTGAATTGGAATGATTGAGGTTATTTTTAATTTGGATTCAAGAATTATTACATCAATGGTTCTATGGTTTTAATATTCATGATTTATATATGGATTGTATTGAAATACTTATCCTTTAAGTATTTTGAGGCATAAGAGATAGAATTAAGGATTGAAAGGTGATGAAAATTTTGGTATCTGACAAAAAATCTACATTAAATTGTTTGGGGAATATAATGTTGTGATTTAATTTGAAAATTTAGAGACCATTTTGGAAAGTGAATTTTGATGGTATTATTTTGGTTGAGTCATAAGGATGGAATGGAGTATGTTGAATAGTGAATATTATTTTTTGAGGTTAGATAATGATTTATTGGATACATTTGTCTATCAATTTTAGTTTCAGTAAACATTTAGAGGATGAATTTAAGATATACCGGAGCACAACAAATGTATAAAATTGATGTAATCTATTAATTTTTATCAGGTACTTATCATTATAGAAAAATAATCCCTCAATAATTGAAAAATATATATTTTTATCCTAAATATGTATCAAAAGTTAAAAATAAATTGAAACTATTGTATTTTAAATCATCATAGATTTATGGCATTGAGGCCCTAAATTTTCCATTGATTTTTCACTTGTTTGTGATTGATGACCTCGATCTATCCCTGTTAATATTATTTTTTTCCCTACAAGTATTTATCTATACATTCCAATAATTTACTCTTATTAAAAAACCTAATTTATTTAGTGACCTTCACATTTTCCTTTTCCCCTTATTAGGGTTTTGTTTTTTAACCCTATTTTTGAAGTGGGTTTTCCAAAAGAATATTATTTTAATATCAACCTTTTATTTTCTATGTGCAATTTAAAATTGTGAGGACACGATTTATTGATGGAGGGGAGAATGTAACAACCTGAGATATTATAATTTTTTTTTACTTTTGAAAGAATTTATTTTTTCCCTTATTTATTTTTTTTCAACACCATGTTAAGATTATGCTACACACTATAATGAGTTTCCTTGTGTTACATGCATGACCCAGTTTTATCAAACAATAAAATTTTAACAAAATATTATTATTTAATATCATATATAACATTGATATTAAATTAAAAGTTATCAATATTAATAACCATGTTTTCAATTTCATATATTTAATACAACTATAACATAAAACTTATGCATTTTCTACAAATGATTTAAGAAAAAATTCAACTTTTCGGATACAATAAGTATTTTTTGAAAAATTCATATTTCTCTACTTTAAATGGGAAACCCATTGTAGTATCAAGGTATTATGACATAATTTTCCATTGTAATAGCACTGTTGATGTCTTTGACATGAAGGGGAGGAATTTAATGTTGATAGAGAATTTCTAGAAGTTCTTTTAGGAGACGAGGCAGAGGTTGAAGAGCTCTTCGTTATAGATATTACCAGGGTAGGGAGTTGGGTATGTAGTGTTCTATGATGCACTAGAGACTGGGATTGGTTGTGTCCGGACATAGGGAAAATTCGTGATTACATATGGTCTCCTCTAGTTGAGACTGCATGAGCAGAACTACATGCCCCATGATCTTGAGCTAGTATCACGGTTATTCACATTGAAGATGTGGAGACACTAACTAATGGGACAGTGGTTTACCATCTACTCAAACTATAAGAGTTTGATGTATATCTTTACCCATAATGATATCAACTTGAGAGAGAGGTGAAGGATTGAGTAACTCCATGACAAGGACATTGACATATTCTATACTCCAGAGAAAGGGAATGTGATGGTAGATTCTCTAAGTAGGAAATCCAGATTACATTAACTACTTGAGGTGTCAGAGCAGTTGGCCACATTACAGATATCAATTATGGAAGGAGATAAAGCCACTTACCTCTATTTTATGTTTGTTACCCCACCACACTTATAGTGAGTTAGGGAGGCACAACATGATGATATTTACTACGAGACCCGATGTGCTCACTTTTCAATAAGGAATTCACCTAATAGATTTTATATAGGTGGGGAGGACATCATTAATTTTAGAGGGAATACATTTTTACCTGTGGTGTTTCCGGAAGAATTTCTTGGGGATATCCACACATCCACATTGATGGTACATATGGGTGTAGCAAAGATGTACCAGGAGCTCTGAAATTAGTTCTGGTGGCCATAAATGAATTAGGAAATGGAAGTGTTTGTTTCTCGATGACTCACTTTCCAAAAAGTGAAGGCTGAACAATAGGTCCCATTGGGCTAGACCCAACCACTTGAGGTGAAAGAGTGGAGGTGGGATGTGAAATCAATATACCTGTTGATGGGTTTTCCATGCACGTCCTGGGGACATGTTACCATCTAGGTGATTGCTGACTAACTCACCAAGTCATCCTAATCCCTACAGATCCATGAGTAGAGATCAGTAAATATATTGGGGCGTTTCTACGTATAAGAGATATGTTGGCATTGCATAGTTCAATTGATTGTCATATGATATCAGGATTCTCATTTCTCATCATGACTATATAAGGGATTGCATGTGCATTTGGGTCTTAATTATTCTTATACACAATGTTTCATCCTCATAAGGATGTAATGATGGAGAGGACCATTGTGGTTCTTGGGGATATGCTACATGCATTAATCCTAGACCTTTTTCGCGGTTTGGATGATAAACTAACTCTGGTGGAGAATGGATAAAACAACTGCTAACACACCACCATTGGTACTCCACCATTATATTTCATGTATGAGTGACCATATAGGTCACAAATTTTCTAGACTAAACTAGAAGAGTTAGAAATTGTGGATTCAGAGTCGGTACCTACTACCTCCATGAAGGATTAGATAATCCATGAGCAGATAAGGACTGTACAAATCCGATTGAAGTCATATGATGATATGAGATAGAGGTTGTAGGAGTTTCAGGAGGTAGACCATCTATTACTTTTAGTCTCACCTCAATGGGGATTACAGAAATTTGGTTAGGGAAACAAGTTTTCTCTAAGATACATCAGACCTTTTTGAATTTTGAATATAGTTCACAAGGTGGTGTACCATCAAACTCTACACACAAAGTTGCACAGGGTACATGATTTCATCCACCTGTTGTAGCTGTGGAGGTGTGTGCATGATCGATCACATGTCATCGACTGGGGCGAGTTGGACATTGATGATCGATCGACTTTTGAGAAGTACCTAGTATAGATTGAGAATCAATAGGAATTGATCCCTCATGTGCATTCAATTTCTCTAGTATGCATTTGATGGAAGCATGGGAATCATTAGTATAGAACGTGGGAGAGAGAGGCTCAGATTCATGCTCAGTACCCTCATCTTTTTGTTGACTAGCCCTTTTTTTGATTTCAAGGACGTAAATCCCTAAGGTGGGGAGAATATAATGACTCGTATTTTCTATTATTTTTTTTATAAATTAATTGTGAAAATTCTGAGACCAGAAACTTAGAAGAAATGAGATTATGTGGCCTGATAACAATGGAACAATTCGTTAAATAATTTTCAGTTTTTCATAAATCATGTGGGCAGTTTTTTCTTCAAAACTAGAATAACTCTTAAAAGGTTTTCCAAATCAAAAATTTGAGGTCACTATTTCATAAAAAAAACATGACTTTACCTTAGTATAGTCCTAACATTGACCTGTGTGGGTCAGTCATGAATGTTTGTTTTTTGAGGTAAACATGATTAAAATATTTTATAAAAATATTTTCTTTTGATGCAATGTTAGTATTTTTTAATGTTTCTTATTGTTGGGAATACGTGGTTATGACACAACCCCAAAAATCCCAAAATTCAAGTAGAAGGATCTACCCCCAATGAAAATTTATGTATTGTTTAATAAATATCAAAGAACCTCAGCTTAAAAAAACCGACGAATGACAACGACGACGTAGCTTCACCCTTCGTCAACAACTGATCTAGACTCAAGGTGGGGTTTTTTTTTGTCGTGAACTTTTTTCTGTACTTTTCAAAAATAAATGATGAATGTATACCAAAAAAAAATATGTTGACATGTAGTTTGATCATTCTTGGGAGATGGATAATTTTTGTGGATTGACTATCAGGGAAGATTCTATTTAGAGATATGTTTTATTCCTTCTCTATTCTTCATTCAAACAAGAACGGGTTGAGGTCGATAAGAACAAGGCCATGATCTATTATTTGGTTTTTCCTATGCATTTATGACTTTCCCCCAAACGTTTTGTGTTCCTAATTATTCATGAAATATGAAAAATGGATCGTTGTGCCTTCAATCCATGGATCAAAAATCATAGATTGGTGATCCGACACTACAAAAAAATCTCAGAGGTGTGATAGGGAAGGCATGGAACAATTCACCTGAGGCAGTAATTTATGGTGGAATAAGGTGTTGATAGGAGTAGTGGATCTAGAAGGGCTAAGGTGGAGCATGAGATCGATAGTAGGCCGCTGGTTGGGCGTCCGGCAACGGCAGCCCCAAGCGGCCCGATGAGGTTCTGAACTCGATGGAGTATGGGGAATATAGACCACCAACGGGGTGGGAGGTGTTCGGGCATGAGGAAAATCCCTATGTGTGGCCATGTGGGAGCCTTTAGAAACCTGGGATACAATGTCATGTGTTCATGTACGCTATTGGGAATGTATGGTTACCTCGGGGCAGTCTGAGAATGTTGTGGTAGTCTGTTTTGACTGGGCTCACATGGATTGTTCAACAACATGCGGGAGAAGGAGGACAACCCACATGCAACTAGCCAGGCCTGATGGAACATGCCACTCTAGTGTCCCACAAGGCCATTAACAATGGCCCAGTCGGCTGTGTAGGGCCTGGATGGGTTGATTGTACAAGGTCGCGTCAGTAGATCAGTCCAGGTTAGACCCAGACTAGACCCGACTCACGCCTTTTTATGAGAAAAATCATAACATTAAAACTGTTTGTTGGTTTAATGACTTATCTACAGATTTGGAGCCTTTACGACATGATTTCACTTTTGAGATACTCTATTTGAGTAGTTGTGGAATTTGGAATACGACCTAATTGCATGATGAGTAGGTTATCCCGGTACAAGTTCTCTATGAGGAAAATCTTGCGGATGGTTGTGACATGGTGACTATGTGACTTGGTGACAACATGAATTGGGGGATACATTACTTATTGACATTGTGTGTGTTATTGATACACCATGTTTTATTGATGCATTGTGTGTTATTGAAAATATGTGTGTTATTGAAACTCTTTGTGTTATCGACACTTATCAACAATCTATGTGTTATCGAAACATCGTGTGTTATTGAAACTCTATGACTTACTGTTATGGGTAATTATCTAGACTACATCTTAAAATCCTACTTTTTGTGATATATAATTATACCTATATAAGATGACTATACATTATTTTTTTTTGTGGTATACTTTGTGTGTTTTTTTGGAATACATAGTTTATTTATTTGTGGTGTATTTTTCATATTTTCTAGTGGTATTAATTTGTGTTAGTGGGGTGTCCTACTGAGTATTGTTTTACTCACCCCTCAACTTGCTTTACCAAAATGTGTCTTGTCTTGTGTAGAGAATAGACACATTGACAGAGATTTAGGTGGACAAGGACCAGGTGTTTATTAAAGTGATAATATAGAAAAGGTGTAATTCTAAGGCTTCAGACATCTATCCCACACCCACCCTTTAAGTAGGTCTTCATACGAACGAGTTTTTGGTAATAGTGTGTTTACTTTTGTAGACTCTGTTTTTTGTGGGATTTTATTCTAGCCCTTCTTACTTTCTAGTTACCTACTATGGTATTATATGGTTGGTATCATATAGTATCAATGGATTTTCTACTCATTTTTTTTACATTTCATCATTTTTGGCATGGAGATATGTGAGTGTGTATAAGTACTTTGGAAAATTTCTCCCATTATGGTATTTTTCTAAAAAGCACTAGTCTCTGGCCCATAGACTATAAAAGGAGGTCCTTGGGTGTTCATGGAATGATACCCTCTTAGATGGTCCATGATTTAACAAGATTGGCCTGGGTTTTCCTTTTATAATTGAGGAGGTGATGCGTTTTTTTAATTCCAAAAACTATTCCATAATGGGAATTAAATCTCAACCCATGCGGCTAAAATTTTTTAATTAATGGTTTCTAGGGATGATATGATCTAGAACCACCTCCCCCACACAAAACCAAACATTTTTAAACATTTTGTTCCATAACATATGAGTTTAATTACTTTTACTATTTTGGGTTTTCACTATAGAAACTTGTCTTGTTAAACTAGGTAATTTATCCTTTAAGCCTAAAATTAAAGGAGACATATTAGATAATTTGTAATAATTTATTCTAAATATGAGAAAAATATATCAAATAACAATCCTATGCATGATGGATGTTAATTTTAACACATTTTCATAAAATATTCAAATACATCATTTTAGCCTTAACATTGTTAATAGAGATTTTTCTATTGAGGTGTAAATAGAGTCATTATAAAATAAATATTTCTCCCTGAATGAAACACATTTTATATTTTTAAACATTTTGAAATAAATTTTATAAATATATTTTTTAGCAATACTAAATAATTTAATAAAATATTTTTTATCAAATAACATTAATGTCAATTTTGATAATATTGATTTAATTGGAATTTAAATAATATAAATAAAAAATATGGGATTTTAATAAATTAATTTTACACCTATATAACATAATATATTTATGTAAAAAATTGATGAAATACAATAATTCCTTCAATTTACTTAAATTTTAATATTTACTGTTTCTTTTATTTTATTTTTTTATTAACTAAATAATACTTTGTTATTGTTTCTTAAGAATTAAAACTAATAATTTAATATCTAAAAATGTTAAAACAATCATTCTAATAAAAATAAATTATTTTTAAAAATAATTTTTATGTCAAAAAATATGTTTTTAAGTCCCTTTGGCAATGTTTTATAGATATTAATAACATGAAAAGTGCATTTTTTGTCCTTTTCAACACTTTACTTATTATATGCCACTTTCCATGAAATGTGGCCAAAAAAATATGAATTAATCCATAGGTAATAAGGTTATAAATATGGCCATAAAATGTCTTTTGTAAATTTTTTAAGCCATTTTACCCTTATCTTCGATGTTTATCCCTCGGGTAAACCCATCTTTAGGTTCACCATAATAACTAATTTTTACTATTTTCACTGTTAACTTTTGTTAAAAATTATTTTGACATTATAATATATTATAAATTATTATTATTCCAAACATTTATCCATTTTTTCAAATTCAATTAGAAAAACTGGGATACCTTAATTTAACATTAATATCGTAGAAGCGACTAGAAAACGAGTTTTCAAAGAGAAAATGTTCTAAGGTTTAGAAAACTTTTATATCAAAATTTCATATAAAAATAATTAAAATGAAAAAACAATTATTAATAGATATATAATCTTACTAATTTCACCTTAAAACTAATTTATTATTTAATTTAACTTTATAAATTATTTAGATAAGAAGGTAGTTTTCAATTCAAAATCAATGTTTTCCACTATTCATCAAAAAATGAAACATTACATAAAAATAAATAAATTCACCCTAAAATAATTTGATATTACGATTTTAAAAAATAAATTTATTTTGATAAAAAAAATATAATTGGTAATATGTATTTATTAATTATGTTCTATAAGCCTAACTAGACTGACTTTCGAAAAATAAATTTTTTCAGTAAATATTTATTTTACACTGAAATGATTCTTTTTCCCTAATTAATATATAACTATTGAATTTTTTATATAAATTATTAAACCATAAAATCATAAAAATTTAGTTATTATTATTCATACAGAATTCTATATTATGGTCCATTAAGACTCTGGGATACATGTTCTACAGTATATCGAAGTGATTAAATTTAAAGAAATATACATAAGGGGTTGTTTAAGCTTGGTGTTATGTGACGCATTCTCTATCGAATATAATGTTAATATTTTATAATTTCCGGGAATTACATTCTCCCCAACATAAATAAATTGATTCCTCACATTTCAAACATGTTCTTCATAATCATTGGTTTAATATTTGAAAATATCATTATTAAAAACACATCATAACAAGGGATTATGAATCATCATCTTGATAACAAAGAAAGGTAAGTAAAAAGGTCATATGAAATAACACATTATAGATTTAAAAATATGATAACATATGTGGGAAGTGGAAACATGGACATAAAAGATAAAACTAACAACTAAATAATGAAGGAGAGTGATAGAGAATATGTTCATGAAATAGTTAACAACCACAAATCCATAAACAAGTCGTGTTAAAAAAGGACATTGATATCCACAAAAATTATGAAAATAGGAAAAAAATTGTTATAAAATCTTTTTCATAGATTTGATTAAATAATTCCCTCTATATTAATATAAGGAAATACAATTACCTGATATATTATAATTTAAATGAACAATTTCATTGTTTGGTTTTACATCGATCAATTTCCACTTCATATATTACTCAAAGGAATGAATGTATAAAAATAAGTTTTTTATGCCTAAATAACTGAAATCAACATTTAACATATCATAAGAACCAAAAAATTGTATAAATATATTCATTTTATCTTTAATAAAATAAAAATGGTTAGACAAGGTTATCCAATTACACCCAATGTTCAAATTATTCCCATAGAAAAATATTTAACAATAAAGATTAACCAAAATATGTTTCACTGAATTTATAAGTAAGGTTACTAAATCAATATTAAATTCTGTAGAAAATTTAAATTGGATTTTAATGTCACATCCAAAATATGTTAATACATTGATCACTGTAAAACATTAATGAAAACATGGAATCTTATTAATTACATAAGTAAACAAAATATTATTAAGTATATTAAATTAATAAAAAATGTTGTAGACTCCACCAATGATGTCGTAAACCACTTTATCAAAAAAAAACATTAATATGTACCAAATATGTTAGTATATCAAATTTAATTTATCTATATCAATCATCACTTTTTCCTAACATCATTATCTCAATGCTAGTAACATATTAAGGGTTATCATTCCCTTAATCACTTGTTTTCCAATAATTTTAACTTCCCACTAAATTTTTTTTCGGGTTTATCAGTACCTTTCCACAGAGGTTTTCAAAACATTAATGAAAAAGTACTATAGTAAAATCCTTATACATTTTATAATTCTTATAACTAGGATATAATTGATAAAATACTAAAATGACATAGTTCATGAATCCAAACACAATCACATTAATCAATACATTTAATTTTTTGTAATATCATAATCCTAACAATGATATATAATCTTCTATTGAGGAATATTCATTTGATTCTTAATACTTTGACATAAATAGTTCCTCATATCCTTACAGTTGAAGGATTTTCCATTAGAAACCATTTTCATTCCCTTTAAATCACCAAAATATTTTCCTTTGTCTCCACACTTGTTTCAAAATCGCATTCCTTTTATATAAGCACAAGGGTGGTTCTTTCCACAATTATAACATTAATGAATATCCTTCTTTCCCTTATTCATTTTATCTTCCTTTATTCTACCATCCCCTTCTTCTCTTCCTTCCCTTCTAATCCATAACACATTGAGAATTATTTCTCTATATTTTTAGCACATTATGTTATATCGTCATATGAAAATAATGTGTGGGACACTAGTTCCTTTTAAAATATTGGCTTAACACCATCAAAGAAACGATCATTCTTACTCCTTGGATTATGTGCATTGAAGTACATCCCATACCTTCAGATATTGACCATTTATAAATAACAGAATATATTAGATTAGATAATATCAGGGTGGAACATAATGTATAATCCAAAATAATGTTAAATATGTTACATAAATTGAATGTGTTAGGCCTATATAATCTCAAAATCATAAACATGGTTTCATTGGGGGTATCTCTATTTTTAAATCCTTCAAAATTGTTGGCAAGGAACCTTAGAATTATCCAATGAATATCCCATGAGAGTGTCAAACCAAGTGCGTAGTAAGGCCTATTTCCATGTAACATGTGATGATCAGTTCAATCCCAATGCACCATTTTCAGCGTTATTTCCACCAGGTAAATCTATTCCTGAAACACGTCCATGGGTTGAATCGATATATTGATTTATGTCTAGTAAAACCCAAATAATATCTACCTTAAAAAATTAGTATGATCTTCTATATTTTGCTCAATTTTTATCAGAGTTTTATAATCCCCAATCAATGTTTTCCTAAATATATTTCACAATGATTCTATTAATCTTTCTCCAATACCAACTATAGTGACCCAACCCCACAAATAAGGATTTAGTACTATAATTCATTACATTATCATATATACAAAGAATAAAATAACAAAGGAATGATTATTTTAGTATTTTTGAAGAACCAAATACATACATGATACCAATTTTTTATTGGTAATAGAAAATAAAATACAATAAAAACAAAAGAAAATAAATTTCATCATGGAGAACTCATTCAATGATATATTATTCTTATCTTGGGAAAATGACACAAAAATAAGGGAGATATCAAATTCTCAAAAAGGGTTATATATAGTGGAAGATGCCACAACCCTTCCCCTGGGGCCCATGCCATGACTACCCCATGCCCGCCTTCCATAGGCTGGGGCTGGAAACTAGCACCAAAGGCGTATTACCTAAAATTAGGAAGGAATTGCCTTTATAAACCATAAAAACATGCAACCAAACACACAACATGTTATGAATGAAAGTCAACTGAATAGTAAACAAGTTAGTGTAGTAAGTAAGAAGGGGCCAGAATACAAGACCAACTAGAATGTATAAGGACAACTGAAATGAAATACAACTGAAGAAAGAGAAAGACAGCTACTGGATCATCCTCTGAGCTTCCTACCTGAAGGGTAGGTACATATCGCCTTCTCAGCACTCCACGTTGACCTGTCTCCTTTGTGTACCAACACGTCATATGGTCCACCTCCAGGTACCATCCAGTCCTGGTACTCTCAGAGTCAGTCAGTGATTATGTCATCTTCATAAAACACAATAATTTGTGGGAATATCCCATATAGGGGTGAGTATAACGATACTCATTATGTACACCGAGACAATCTAGTTCTGACAAAAACCATCAAAGATAAATAAAAGAGAATTAAATCAACAGATAACCTTACATATGTATATTCCCATAAAAATACCAAAGTTATCTAGAAATCCATCTCAATCATAAGGAAAAAAACAGAGGTACTAACTCAGCACACACCAGCATTTATTCTAGGGAAGTATCAAGTAACATTCCCAGTCACAACGTCAAACACCTCAGCTACTAGAGAACTCCTCCTCTTTCGAGTACAGTGGGCATGTCTCATCACACAGAGGTTCTTCCCAGTAACCTTTGACTGTTGAGGTACTCCTCCTGTAAAGTACCGTGGGTCTGCTACTGCACCAAGGTGCTCCCCACCGTTGATCTTCCGCATCACCAAGGCACTCCCCACTGGGCCTGCTGAGGTACTCCTCTTATTGAGTACCATGGGTCTTCCACATCACCAAGGCCCTCCCACCATGGGTCTGCGGCGTCACCAAGGTTCTCTCCACTAGGCCTATCGAGTCACTGTGAGTAGAGACAGTCTGAAGTCATCAAGTCTCAGCCAGCCACTAGGTTCCCGCACTAGGCTCACTCGTCTCCGAGAGAATCCGCTCCACATGCAACTGGTCGATACACCAACTTCCACGAATTCCCCCAAAAGATTATCTCAAAGGTCTGCCATGTCATAGGGGTCTCAATGCAACAGATAGCACATCAATCAGATGTCTGGTCTGTGAGTTATTAGCCTTTTAGTCTCGTGGGCCGGTTGGATTAGTGCTCGATCCAACCTCACCATTCCCCATCTTAATAAAAAAAACTCCATTTGGGTATACTCAATGGGACTTTCACACCCCAAGATTTCCAGTTCTGCTGACAGTTCGTCAAACGGACGTATGGAGCCAATGTTATGGCCAAAAGAAGTAAATGGGTCTTAGTGGGCCCAGGTCCGGGCTAACCGGGTCAGATCGGGTCCTACCAGCTACAATGGTGTGAACCGATAGCAAGGGTCGCAATCCAACTACAGGTCATTGGTTCATCCGTGGGTCGGCGGACCGGCCACGAGGCGGCGGTCCGGTCGCGGGCTGGCAGCTCGGCTGGCCGTGGGGCGGTGCCTTGGCCGATCGCGGGGCGTTGGTCCAGTCGTGGGCTAGTTATTCGGCCGGCCTCAGGGTGACATCTCGGCCATGTGGTGGCACGGAGCCTCGTACGGTGGTGGTGGCTGAGGTCAACGCTGAGGCTATGTGGCGGCGGTAGTGACGGTGGGGCGGCGCCATTGCACCATCGCCTTTGTCACGGTCGGTGGTGGTGTCGGCCGCCGTTCTCATGCCCCATCCTTGGTTGGTTACCATACTCCTCCATTGCAAAAACACTACAAAATTTGTGTAAGTATAGGTCCATGTTGGTTTGGCTCGTACCCTCCATGTTAGGGTGGTAGCATATGGATCAACCAGAAAATAGAACGTCAAGATTATAACTTCAGGAAATGCTTCATTCGAAAACCACAAAAGAAACTAAGGTAAGAATATGGGAAAATTATTATCATGTAAATAAACCCCCTACCTCATTCAACTAATGGCGTTGGCATAAGAAGTCAATACGGTTGTCGATTCACCGTAGATGAGGACGTCTCGCATTGGAATAAATCGTGAGGAAGAAGGTTGATGGAAGTCGACATTCTTTGTTGTACGAGCGTTCTTTGTTGGAGAGATTTCTCCCAAGTTCTCCCAATCCTCATTTTCCAATACTTTTCCAACAAATTAATATCCAAACAAATAAAATATTTTTATCTATTTAATTTTTCGGCAATCAAAGTTGGCTTAATTAATTGTAAATAATAAATGGGTTGTGTTGGCATAAAAATTCAAATTGGAGGATACCAAGGGTTGGAACAATTAATTAAGAAGGGTTGGCACAATTAATGTCGAGGAAGTTCAAGAGGCTCCTCTACATTAATGAGGGAGTTGAAGTGGTTTAGACCTCAGGTGTCCCCCACCACCAAAACCACTCATGGGAGGTTAAGGTCTTGTGGAACCCACTTCACAACTTTTACATGGAGGGTGGTTACAAAAAAATAAAATAAAAAACATGTTTATTTTATTTTATTATTTCCACAAAAAACCCAAATTTTATATTTAACTCTCGACCAACTGTCATCGAGGTGAAAGGATTCTTAAGTGAATACTAGAGCTGCGAGTTCAACAGTGCCCTCATATTTCAATTTCGAGCACCGGTTCAAAAGTTAAAAAAACCCGCTCGCATGTTTACTGAATTATACTAAAAAAAGTTCTCAAATTCATTCCAGGAACTCCAAGCCTCAGAATCATACACCGTCAAATTTCACAGACTCGTAAAATTTCCATTTATTTTAAAAAAATTACATTGAAATTCCAGGTCTTTACATTCTCCCCACCTCAGGGATCTACGTCCCTGTAATCCACAACTCAAACAAGGTAAACAAGTGGGGGTATTGAGCATGAATCTAAACCTCCATATCCCATGAGCTCTCCTGTAGGTTCTTGTGCTACCAGTGAATGCACACCAAAGGTAATGATCATCCACGAAGGACCCCTTCCTGTTGATACTAAATATCTACTAAAACCTTTGTAAATGTCTCCGCATCTTCGACATCCATCTCAACATGGTCGATGATGTGAGAAGGGTCGTGCACGTATCTACTCAACTGGGATACGTGGAAAACGACATGCACCCATTGCAACTGAGGTGGAATAGCTAAGCGGTAAGCCACCTCGCCAACTCTGATGAGGACCTGAAAGGGTTTGATGAAACTTGTAGATAACTTTTTTCCTCGACCAAATCTCTATAAACCACGTCGATGTGAGATCCATAGAATGACATGGTCACCATCATCAAATTATAGAGGTCTCCTTCTCCTGTCGGCATAAAACTTCGTCCTGCTCGATGTAGTCTTCATCTTCTTTTTGATGACCTGCACCTCTTCTGTGGTAGCCCGTACCATCTCTGGTCCCACTAGTACTGACTCCCCCTGGTCAGTCTAGCACAAACGTGATCTGCAAGTTCTCCCATACAACATCTCGAAAGGTTCCATACCAGTGGTGGAGTGATAGTTGTTGTTGTATGTAAACTCCACAAAAGTTAAGTGATCCTACCATATATGACCGAAGTCAAGGACACAATCACGGAGCATGTCCTCGAGGGTTGAATAGTCCGCTCAATCTGACCATCCTTCTACGGATTGAAGGGCGTGCACAAACAAATCTGTATTCCAAAAGCCTCTTGAAATCCTTTCTATTGCACACATGAGAATCATGTTTCAATATCATAGACAATCGTTGAAGGTACTCCAAGTAGCTACAAAATCTTCTACACATAGAGGCACCCCAAGATCTCTACTGAACCATGCGCTCTGATATGTAGGAAGTTGGATGACTTGGTGATTCGGTCAACGATCACCCAAATAGATTCATGTCCCATGGATGTACATGGAAGTACTTTCATGAAGTCTATGGATATCCCATCCCACATCCACATTGGGACCTCTAAAGGCTCAACCAAGCCTGCTTGTACCTGATTCTCCGCCTTCACTTGCTGACAAGTGAGGCACCAAGAAACAAACTATGCAACTACTTTCTTCATTCCCGTCCACCAGTGCTATCGTCGAAGATCCTGGTACATCTTCACAACTCTTGTATGTACGGCTCGAGGGGATGTGTAGAACTCCCCCATTACTTCATTCTAAAGTTAAATGGGTTCCATGGTACGTCTTCGAAAAAGGATGACATGCTCCACACCTTCCGAAAATCCATCAGGTGGTTGTCCTATGGATATCAAAGCATGTCATGCCTCATAGTTAGTGTCCCCGCGTTGCTCCTCCCAGACTTGATGAAGTAGTGGGGGAGTAACGGTAAGAGACTATAGAAAGTTTGTTCCACCTCTATCCACAATGGATATTTGTAATGCGGTCAGCTGCTCTATCACCTCACCTAGCAGTTGTATACTGGACCTCCTACTGAGTGCATCTGCTACAACGTTCCACTTCCTAGGAGTATAGAATATATTGAAGTCAGAGTCTTGGAGGAACTCAAGACAACATCAATGTCTCAAGTTCAGGTCCTTCTGATAGAAGATATACCTGAGACTCTTTTGATCAGAGTACACTGTAAAACACTCTCCCATAAAGTAATGATGCCACATCTTCAAGGAGAAGACCATTGTCGCTAACTCTAGGTCTTGGGTAGAGTATTTTTTCTCATGTTGCCTCAGCTATCGAGAACCGTATGTGATCACTGCTCTCTCCTGCATCAAGAAAAATATGATTCAGGTCTCTGATACATCGCAGTAAACTACGTACCCTACACCTACCTCTGGAAGTTTCATGATGGGGGCACTAGTCAGCCTCTGCCTTAACTCATGAAAACTCTGCTGACATCTCTACGAACACATTAAGGGTTCCCCTTCTTCGTCAAGGCCGATAGTGGAGCTGCAAATCTAGATAAGTCTTTCACAAACCTTCGGTAATATCAAGCCAAACCTAGGAAACTCAGTACCTCGGTCACCCTCATGGGTGGATCCCAAGAAAGTATTGCTTCATTCTCCACTAGATCTAATGCAACTCCAGCTTCTGATATGACATTTCCTAGAAAGTGAACCCCTTAGATCCAAAACTGGCACATCGAGAGCTTACCATAAAGATGGTTCTCTTAGAGTGTGTCCAGTTGTACCTGCAATGGATAGGAATGCCCCTCCTTAGTAGTTGAGTAGATCACAAGGTCATCGATGAAGACCACTATAAATTGATCAAGGTATGGATGAAAGATCATGTTCATGAGTCCCATGAACACTACTGGAGCATTAGTTACACAGAATGGCATGACCAAGAATTCATAATGGCCATACCGACATCTGAAGGCCATCTTTTTTACACCCATGTCTCGCTCTTTGAGCTGGTGATAGCCTGATCTAGGGTCTATCTTCGAGAACCACCGTGATCCCATTAGAAGATCAAAGTGGTCGTCAATCCTCATGAGTGGGTACTTGTTCTTCATGGTAACTGGTTCAGGAACCGTTAGTCGACACAAAGTCTCAAGCTCACATCTGCCTTCTTGGTGAACAGAATCAGAGTTGTATAGGGAGAAACCCAGGGCTGGATGAATCCCTTCCCCTGCAGGTCCTCTAGCTGTACCTGCAACCCACGATGCACAGTGGGAGCCATCCAATACGCTGGTGTAGATATCAGTGTCATCCCAGCGTTCCAGTCAATGTAAAATTCTTACTCTCTATGAGTATGTAGATCTGTAACATCATCGGGTATGACATCCGCGTACTGATCCACCACAATAGGATAACTTGGACACTCCACATCAAGATCTCTGAGGGTAAGGTAAGCCAACTAATCAGTGATTGGATGAACTCTCCTCTGTGTAAGTCCATCCTACGCTGTAAAGGCTTTCTTCTCACCAGTGATGGTAAACCTGCTCCCATCTTTGTAGACACACTATAATTTGCACCTAATACAGTCATTCTGTGCATGGACTATAGATAACTAGTCCATACCCAAGATGAAGTCATAAGGCCTCTACGCCGCTACTAGGAGATCCCAGCCAAATCTCTCACCTCCTAGAGTAATCTCGCACGGCCAACACCAGTGTGTAATCGTTGAATCCACTTCCGTAAGAGTCTCTAGCCGTAAGGATCGAACAAACGGCTCTGTCAGAATCTCTGAGCTCCGAAAAATGGAGGTGGAAATGAATGAATGACTGGCACGTGTGTCTATAAGTACGGAAGCGATGGTGGAGTAGACATAGATAGTACCTTGAATCATATCTAGAGTTCCAAGATTGTAATCCAAAGTTTCCTAGAGCTGAGCTCTACCATGTCCACTTGCTCCCTGTGGTCAGGGTGGACCTCCTGGTGGTGGTGGCGGTAATATCTCGAATCATAACCCACCTCCAGTTTCACGACCAGCTACTCTTCCATGTCTGATTACTCCCTGCGGACCACCTCGATCGAACCCATGTCTCTACCTAGGATTTACCTCGACCATCTTCTGATCATATATACAATGGGTCAGATGGTCACGATCCATGTGACCCTGCCCATCGCATGAGAAACACTTCCTGCTCTTATAATAATTGGCTTATCTTTGGGTGCCCCGCACAACTGATCCTAATTAATGTGGTCATACACCTATAGGTATAACGACCCATACTTTACATACATTGTTAATACTTCAAAATTTAAGCACACTTATTACAAAATATGACAAAACCACAAAGGACCGTATAGGTATAGTTTCTTTAGAAACTGGGAAACATAAACAACTGGTTCATAAATCTTCTACAGTGTCTCCCATTTATTTCATCATATCTAGGGTCCCTTTTAGAATATTTTACTTAATATCCATCTTCCTGACCTCGGGAAAAGAAAACATAAAAGGGTGAGCTCAAATGCTCAACAAGGGAAAATAAAGGAAATAAAAATAATATCATATCTTTTTGAAAATCATAACCTGCAAAAGAGATCATAATATCTTAACATGGAACAAATCATAGAAGTGAAAATGAGATCCCCATAATCATAACATGAAACTTGAAACTTTGTGGCATGCACACATAATCATGGAAAATCATTTCTTGTTAGTCATGACTCATTGCCAAGACTATCTTAGTGGACAAAGTCCCTTTCTGAACCGAGTTCACTCCTCGTTTCAGTCCTGTATCACTGAACCGAAATAACCTTCCGTTCCAGCCATGTCTATCTCATGAGATATAAAATCTTTACCCAATGCATTGGAGGGAGATATAGGTCCCACCCATCTTATAATGAATCCTTTCTTATGTGTGCCACATAATCATAAATCATACATCATTGTATAACCCATGTAATACAAATTGGAATCTTAAACATCATGACATCATAAAACAATTAATACAAGATAAAGGAATTCATAAAAATAATTCAATCACAACATGATCAAATCAATGTAATAATAGGGATAAAAACAGAACCCTTTATTATCTTAGATGGAAAATAATTTTGATAAAACACTTGAACTCCATTCTTGAGGAAAATATCCTTTCTTCTTCAAAAAACATTTTTCCTTTCATAACATGTCATACAACTTTAAAATAAAAGAAGTTGATTAAAAATAAACTTGAAAACTTGTAAAGGAAGTTTCTTAAAAATCCATTCATGCCGTATAAGTTCAAAAAAACATTCTTCATACTTTTGTCGGAAAAGTCAAAAAGTACCTCGTACGAAAAACGACAAAAGATTCCTTTCATACAAATTACTAAAAACTCACCGAAGGGTAAAAATGGATTTAAACAATTGTAGGTGTATGGAAATAATATTACATATTGATGAAAAATGGATGTGGATGATAAAATACACCCCAGTAAATACTTACGAATAAACAATCTCGGATAAAAATGAGATTGTGATATTTCCCTTACCTTAGGTCCGAATTGCTTTGTACATGTCCGAAGCTCCTGTATAATGGTTTAAATAATGTTATTGACTTATTACAGAATCATACATATTTATATGATATCATATATGGTCATATTCTTAGCTTCTTGTTAGTAATATTTCATTGTTACTTGTTACTCGGGTCTTTATTGCCTTTTGTTCTTATGCGTGTTTTGCCGAATAAATTCTTATTCTTCTTTTAAGGTTATAGATACCTTATATCCAGAATAGTATTAGTGTAACATATATCATATTTATTCATTCAATTCATTTATATAATTACTATGTAATGATGATCATGTAGAACGAGTCGCATCACATCGTGGAGACGGTATTCCGTACGTACGCACGAGTGATGATATCGTTCCTATGATCGTGGAATTGTATTGGAGTATATTTATATTATTTCAGTATCAATATTACTTTATAATAATCATAAATAGTTACTCATTACACCATTATACCCATCCTTTTAAGTTGGTGGTGGAAAATAGATTACACCACGGCGTGGAGACGGTATTCCGTACGTATGCACGCGCGGTGATTTCATTTTTCCGTAGGATGGATAGAAGGTGAATTAGGGTTGTTTCATATTTATAATAACATATCAGTATGTAAGTAATACTGATGTTATTACTTTATCATGAAACAACTAAAGAAGAAGAAGTTGAAGAAGAAATAAATTGAAAAGATCGGTAATGGACATTACCTCTTCTTTGGAACGCTTATTTGAATCCTCCACCTAGGGAACTAAGATTGGTCTTTGAAGAAGACCAGAACCTCTAGGATTATTCTAGGGAAGTGGATAGGAGAACATGGCAGGGTTTGGCCGAGCTTGAGTGCTCAAATTGGTGTGAGGAGGAGGGGGAGGAGGTGCCATTTTATAAGGGAGGAGAGGGGCACCTTAGGAATATCTCAAAATATTATTTTATATTAAAGTCAAAATCGGTTTATAATGGTTCCAAAGGTTCATATTTCGAAGCTAAAGTGGGGAAGGGTCGAAATACTATCAAACAATAAGATTTATATAAGTTTAGGATATTATTTTAACCTTATCAATTAGATTTAACTCTAAGTTAAATAATTTAACTTTTACCGTGTCTTTTTGTTTTTTTCACTATATGGTTAATACACTTACTATAACATGCCAAACGAACCCTAAATTGTTTATTATTAATATATATATCCTTATATAAGTCATTTGGACGAACCTTAAATTTTTAGGAATAAAATTACAATTAATAAAATAATATTTTATTTAAAAACAATTTTGTGTCAATTTTGACACTATTTGATATATGATTTTTGTGAAAGTCATAACAGAATTATATGTTCGAACCAAGTTGATTAAATCAACACTAATATATCATAGTAACCTATAAAATTTGTTTAATTCATAAAAAGTCTCAAATTACATTTATTTTGGTGTTTATAACATCAATTATGTCAATATTTCATAAATATGATAATTACTGCATCATAATTGTGTTATAAATAAATTAAATTATTTAATGTCTAAAAATTATAAATAAAATACCATTATGTAGGAAATATTTTTATATTTCTAATGAATATTTATAGTAGAATTTATCTTATGTATAACCCCATATTAAAAATGATTTACTTATTAAACTTTGATTTTAACTATTTTAACCCTTCTTTAAATAAATTAATAATAAATGTCCTAATCTAACCCAAGTGGGCCTAAATGGTCATATTTTATTCATAAGGTTGTTTTTGGTCGAATTACACTTATCCAATAGAATTAAAACATGTGTTAGGGTAATAGTAATATCATATTTACCCTTAGTTACCCTATTTACTATTAAACGCTGTAAAAAAAGTAAAAAGTTACTAATCCCCAAAAAATTATTTTTATCTCATTGAACCACATTTTACTTACTGATATCAACCATGTCTATCGGATATTCTAAATTCCATTCACAGAAGCAGTAAAATTATGTTTTATGCAAAATTCAGTTTTTAACCTACCACTTAGTGGTTTCACTATTCATCAAAAATTGAAAGTTTTCAGAAAAATACGAAAATTTCACCCTAGGCTAATTTCGGTATTCCGAATCCAAAAATGAAGTCCATTTTGAAAAATAAAATTTATAAAATTTCAAAAAGTGGTTATTACTATTCAGAACGGTTAGTTTTAATAATATTTTAATAGCATATCGTTGTTTAGTGAAACTCGGTATTGTGTACGACGCAAGATATCGAGAAAGGTCGTGATTGCGTGTAAAGTAAGCCAAGCAAGTGTGTAGTGAAAGATTCCTTTGATGATATAAAAACAAAATATTACTCATAAAAATCTCGGGTGTTACAATCTACCCCCCTTAAAAAGAATTTCACCCTCGAAATTCGTCACTTTGTAACAAACAGATGAGGATACTTCCCCCTCATCATATCCTCAAGCTCCCATGTAGCTTCTTCAAGTTGGTGGTTCCTCTATAAAACTATCACCAATCGAGTGGTCTTGTTTCGTAGGACTTTTTCGCTACAATCCAGAATCTCTATCGGTTGTTCTTCATAAGAAAGATCTTGCTCCAGCGGTACAACTTCTGAGCTGAGTACATGTGAAGGATCAGGTATGTACTTTCTCAGGAGAGATACATGGAACACATAGTGAACTTGAGAGAGATTCGGTGGAAGCGCCAATCGGTAAGCTACCTTTCCAACACGATCCAGTATTTCGAATGGACCGATATATCTAGGGCTCAACTTCCCCTTCTTTCCAAATCTCATAACCCTCTTCCAGGGAGATATTCGTAAGAACACTTTATCGCCCACTTCAAACTCTAGGTCTTTTCTTCAGTTGTCGGCATAACTTTTCTGTCGACTCTGATCTGCTATTATGTGTTGTTGAATAGATCTGACCTTTTCTGCCATTTCATCAATGAGATCAGGTCCTAATATCTTTCTTTCCCCAACTTCATCCCAGCAAGTTGGAGTCCTGCATTTCTTTCCATATAGAGCTTCATAAGGAGCCATCTGAATACTGGAGTGAAAGCTATTATTATAAGAAAATTCCACCAAAGGTAGGTGTTGATCCCATCCTCCTTTGAAATCCATAGAGCAAGCTCTCAACATATCTTCTAGGGTTTGAATTGTCTCTCAGACTGACCGTCTGTCTGAGGATGATAAGCAGTGTTGAAACTCAACTCTGTATCCAGAGTATGCTGAAGACTTCGCCAGAACTTCGAGGTAAATCTCGGATTCCGATCAGATATAATAGAAAGTGGTACTCCATGCAATCTTACCACTTCCTTTACATATATCATGGAAAGCTGATCTAGAGAGAAATCATCTCTAATAGCAATGAAGTGTGCAGACTTTGTAAGACGATCAACTATGACCCAAATAGCATTATTGCCTTTGGATGTTTTAGGAAGTCCTGTGACAAAGTCCATAGTGATGTTTTCCCATTTCCATTCGGGTATGGGTAATGGTTGTAACATCCCCTTAGACTTCTGTCTCTCAGTTTTAACTTGTTGACAAACCAAGCATCGAGAGACATATTCAGCAACATCTCTTTTCATGCCATCCCACTAGAAGTACTCTTTCAGGTCTCTATACATCTTCATGCTTCCAGGATGAATAGAGAATGATGAACTATGAGCCTCATCCATCAGCTCCTTCTTTAATTCGGGGATGGGAGGAACACAAACCCGATTCCTGAACTTTATTATACCATCACAATCAAAGTTGAATTCAGGAACATTTCTCACCTTCTTTTGTAACTCGACATCTTCTTTCTGTGCCTCCTTAATCTTCGCTTGTATAGATGGTTGAACATTCATTTGAGAAAGATAAGATTTTTCCCCTTCCATTATAATTCCAAGATCCATCCTTTGTAAATCCATAAATATTGGATCTTTTGTGATCCTCATCATGGATAAACTAGCATGGTCTTGTCGACTTAATGCATCTGCCACCTTGTTTGCTTTCCCATGGTGGTAATGGATTGAGCAGTCGTAATCCTTAATCAGCTCCAACCATCTTCTTTGACGCATATTCAACTCCTTTTGTGTGAAAATATACTTTAAACTTTTATGATCAGTATAAATATCACACCTTTCACCATAAAGGTAATTCCTCCAAATCTTTAATGCAAAGATTACCGCAGCCAACTCCAAATCATGAGTTGGGTAATTTTGCTCATGGATTTTCAACTGTCGTGAGGCATAAGCTATCACCATATCATTTTGCATAAAAACACACCCCAATCCCTTCTTGGATGAATCACTGTAGATCACAAACCTTTCTCCACTACAAGGCAGTGTGAGAACAGGTGCACTGGATAACCTTCTTTTCAACTCCTTGAAATTCTCTTCTCATTCCTCTGTCCAAACAAACTTAACTCCTTTCCGAGTCAACTTGGTGAGTGGATTAGATAATCGTGAAAAATCCTTTACAAAACGTCGATAATATCCAGCCAAACCAAGAAAACTTCGGATCTCAGTTACATTTTTTGGTCTTGACTATCTTTCGATAACCTCTGTTTTTGCTGGATCCACAGATATACCCTCTTTTGAGATTATGTGACCCAAAAATGCTACTTTTTGAAGCCAAAATTCACACTTGGTAAATTTGGCATAAAGCTTCTCCTTTCTCAGGGTCTTCAATATAATTCTCACGTGATCTTCATGCTCTTCCTTTATCTTTGAATAGACAAGAATATCATCTATAAAGACTACCAAAAATTGATCAAGATAGTCTCTAAAGACTCTATTCATTAGATCCATGAAGATAGAAGGGGCATTAGTAAGACCAAATGGAATCACTATAAATTCATAGTGTCCATACCTTGTACGGAAAGCCGTATTTTTTATATCCTCCCTTTTGACCCTTAATTGATGATACCCTGAACGAAGATCAATCTTGGAAAAGTATTGAGCTCCGCGTAGTTGGTCAAATAAGTCATCAATGCGTGGGAGAGGATATTTGTTCTTGATAGTGATCTTGTTATGTTCTCGATAATCAATGTAGAGTCTCATTGATCCATCTTTCTTCTTAACAAATAAAACAGGTGCTCCCCAAGGTGACGCACTAGGGCGTATGAATCCCTTATCAATATTCTCTTGGAGTTGCTTCTTCAATTCCTGCAACTCAATTGGGGCCATTCTATAAGGTGTAATTGAAATTGGAAAAGCGCCCAGAACGAGTTCTATTGAAAACTCAACTTCACGATTTTGTGGAAGACCCGGTAATTCCTCCGGAAATACATCATCAAACTCCCGTACAATGGGCATATTCTTAATCGTGAGTTTCTCACCAACCATTTGAGATAAATAACCTTCATTTAGTGGAATCAAGACCCATAAGATGGAAGAAATTTCCACTGGAAGGTTATATTCATCCTTGCATTGATAGACGATCGTAGATTGATCTGGAATATGAAATGTGACTTCCCTTCTTTGGCAATTGATATGAGCTCCATGTAGAGAAAGCCAATGAATGCCAAGAATCACATCAAATTCCACTAAAGGAAGGATCACAAGATTTGCAGGAATAACTTTCCCACAAACTTCGATCGGATAAGAATTATAAACTTTTGATGCGACTGTTGTGCCATTAGGTGTTGTCACAGCTAACTCAACATCTAATTGTTGAGGTAGTACGATGATACCCTTAGAAAATTTTACAGAAATAAAATAGTGGGTGGATCCAAAATCAAATAAAACATTTGCTACTTTAGAGTGGACGGTAAGTGTACCTTTCACCACTTCGTTATCATACTCCACATCGCTGATAGAAATTGCATGTGACTTTCCTTTGACTTTAGCCTTAATATTTTATTGACGTCGACCATCATCATCAACCCTTGGATTTGGGCATTGATTGGCATAATGCCCCATATCCTTGAACTTGAAACATTGAAGTGTAGTAGGTTCATTCTGTGTATCCCTTCCTTTGTTTGCATCATTAGACATCTTCTTTACATTATCGCGGCATTCAAATGCCCGATGACCTTCCTTTCCACATTTAAAAAATTTACTTGTCCCTTTATGACAACTCCCTCCATGTTTCTTTCCACACATTGAGCATAAGGGAAAGTTCATCTTCTTTTCAGTGTGCTCTTTAGATTTTCCTTTGAATTCCATCTTCCTCTTCTTATCAAACCCATGTGATTGATGGGTTACTCCAATCTCCATCTCGACTTTGAGAGCACATCGAACGATTTCCTCATATCTATTGAAGTCCCTTATGGCTAATTCCCTTCGAAGACTTGGTTTTAAGCCACTAAAGAATCGATCGATCTTACTCTCAGGTTGGATAATAATACCAGAAGCGTACCTTGCAAGTCTTGTAAAATTTTCTTCATAGGTACCAACAGATTCATCATCCCTTTGCTTCAGTTCAAGAAACTATTTCTCCATCTTTGTTCGGAGAATATGAGGGAAGTACTTATTGAAAAATAAGTTCTTGAACTCATCCCATTCCATAGACTCAATTTCATCCCTTTGCCTCGTATTCTTAATAAGATTCCACCATTGATCAGCATCTCCTTCCAAACGATACACTGCTAGGATGACTTTATAATTTTCAGAACATTGAAGAACTGAAAATATCTATTCAGTAGTACTAATCCATTGTTCAGCAACTAATGGATCAGTAGACCCACTGAAAGAAGGTGGACGCTGCCTCATGAAGGATTCAACATAATGTTTCTCCTTCCTTTACTCGTTTGGAAGTCCTGCATGATTCATAGCTTGAGAAAGTTGTGTGAGCATGGCTACAAGATTTTGCATTCCAGCTCCCATATCGTTTGGTTTCTCAGGGGGACAATCATTGCATTGCCCATCGCATTCCGCATTAACACGGTTCCTTCGGGTTCCAGCCATTGACTAAAACCAAGAAGAATAATGTGAGCAACACTAATTATAATAGGAAAACCACATAATCAAGGATAAAATTTCACACTTAAGGTTTTATCCTAGGGTATTCATGGCCATTTCTAAAACACTAAGATTGTGTTCTATTCTTAGACTTATCCTTAGGGTTATTACTAAGGCTTTCAGATCCTAGTTTCCAAAGGTTGACTATACCTTTCCTCTGATACCAACTATAACGACCCATACTTTACATACATTGTTAATACTTCAAAATTTAAGCACACTTATTACAACATATGACAAAACCACAAAGGACCGTATAGGTATAGTGTCTTTAGAAACCGGGAAACATAAACAACTGGTTCATAAATCTTATACAGTGTCTCCCATTTATTTCATCATATCTAGGGTCCCTTTTAGCATATTTTACTTAATATCCATCTTCCTGACCTGGGGAAAAGAAAACATAAAAGGGTGAGCTCAAATGCTCAGCAAGGGCAAATAAAGGAAATAAAAATCATATCATATCTTTTTGAAAATCATAACCTGCAAAAGAGATCATAATATCTTAACATGGAACAAATCATAGAAGTGAAAATGAGATCCCCATAATCATAACATGAAACATGAAACTTTGTGGCATGCACACATAATCATGGAAGATCATTTCTTGTTAGTCATGACTCATTGCCAAGACTATCTTAGTGGACAAAGTCCCTTTCTGAACCGAGTTCACTCCTCGTTTCAGTCCTGTATCACTGAACCGAAATAACCTTCCGTTCCAGCCATGTCTATCTCATGAGATATAAAATCTTTACTCAATGCATTGGAGGGAGATATAGGTCCCACCCATCTTATAATGAATCATTTCTTAAGTGTGCCACATAATCATAAATCATACATCATTGCATAACCCATGTAATACAAATTGGAATCTTAAACATCATGACATCATAAAAAAATTCATACAAGATAAAGTAATTCATAAAAATAATTCAATCACAACATGATCAAATCAATGTAATAATAGGGATAAAAACCGAACCCTTTATTATCTTAGATGGAAAATAATTTTGATAAAACACTTGAACTCCATTCTTGAGGAAAATATCCTTTCTTCTTCAAAAAACATTTTTCCTTTCATAACATGTCATACGACTTTAAAATAAAAGAAGTTGATTAAAAATAAACTTGGAAACTTGTAAAATAAGTTTCTTAAAAATCCATTCATGCCGTATAAGTTCAAAAAAACATTCTTCGTACTTTTGTTGGAAAAGTCAAAAAGTACCTCGTACGAAAAACGACAAAAGATTCCTTTCATGCATATTACTAAAAACTCACCGAAGGGTAAAAATGGATTTAATCAATTGTATGTGGATGGAAATAATATTACATATTGATGAAAAATGGATGTGGATGATAAAATACACCCCAGTAAATACTTACGAATAAACAATCTCGGATAAAAATGAGATTGTGATATTTCCCTTACCTTAGGTCTGATTTGCTTTGTACGTGTCCGAAGCTCCTGTATAATGGTTTAAATAATGTTATTGACTTATTCCAGAATCATACATATTGATATGATATCATATATGGTCATATTCTTAGCTTCTTGTTAGTAATATTTCATTGTTACTTGTTACTCGGGTCTTTATTGCCTTTTGTTTTTATAAGTGTTTTGCCGAATAAATTCTTATTATTATTTTAAGGTTATAGATACCTTATATACAGAATGTTATTAGTGTAACATATATCATATTTATTCATTCAATTCATTTATATAATTACTATGTAATGATGATCATGTAGAACGAGTCGCATCACATCGTGGAGACGATATTCCGTACGTACGCACGAGTGATGATATCGTTCCTATGATCGTGGAATTGTATTGGAGTATATGTATATTATTTCAGTATCAATATGAATTTATAATAATCATAAATAGTTACTCATTACACCATTATACCTATCCTTGTAAGGTGGTGGTGGAAAATAGATTACACCACGGCGTGGAGACGGTATTCCGTACGTACGCACGCACGGTGATTTCATTTTTCCGTAGGATGGATAAAAGGCGAATTAGTGTTGTTTAATATTTATAATAACATATCAGTATGTAAGTAATACTGATGTTATTACTTTATCATGAAAAAACTAAAGAATAAGAAGTTGAAGAAGAAAGAAATTGAAAAGATCGGTAATGGATATTACCTCTTCTTTGGAATGCTTTTTTGAATCCTCCACTTAGGGAACTAAGATTGGTCTTTGAAGAAGACCAGGAACTCTAGGATTATTCTAGGGAAGTGGAGAGGAGAAAATGGCAGGGGTTGGCCGAGATTGAGTGCTCAAATTGGTGTGATGAGGAGGGGGTGGAGGTGCCCTTTTATAAGGGAGGAGAGGGGCACCTTAGGAATATCTCAAAATATTATTTTATATTAAAGTCAAAATCAGTTTATAATGGTTCCAAAGGGTCTTATTTCCAAGCTAAAGTGGGGAAGGGTAGATATCCTATCAACCAATAGGATTTATACAAGTTTAGGATATTATTTTAACCTTATCAATTAGATTTAACTCTAAGTTAAATAATTTAACTTTTACCGTGTCTTTTTGTTTTCTTTCACTATATGGTTAATACACTTACTATAACAAGCCAAACGAACCCTAAATTGTTTATTATTAATATATATATCCTTATATAAGTCATTTGGCCTAACCTTAGATTTTTAGGAATAAAATAACAATTACTAATATAATATTTGATTTAAAAACTATTTTGTGTCAATTTTGACACTATTTGATTTATGATTTTTGTGAAAGTCATAACAGAATTATATATTCGAACCAAGTTGATTAAATCAACACTAATATATCATAGTAACCTAGAAAATTTGTGTAATTCATAAAAAGTCTCAAATTACATTTATTTTGGTGTTTATAACATCAATTATGTCAATATTTCATAAATAAGATAATTACTGCATCATAATTGTGTCATAAATAAATTAAATTATTTAATGTCTAAAAATTATAAATAAAATACCATTATGTAGGAAATCTTTTTATCTTTATAATTAATATTTATAGTCGAATTTATCTTATGTATAACCCCATATTAAAAATGAGTTACTTATTAAACTTTGATTTTAACTATTTTAACCCTTCTTTAAATAAATTAATAATAAATGTCCTAATCTAACCCAAGTGGGCCTAAATGGTCATATTTTATTCATAAGGTTGTTTTTGGTCGAATTAAACTTATCCAATAGAATTAGGACATGTGTTAGGGTAATAGTAATATCATATTTACCTTTAGTTACCCTATTTACTATTAACCGTGGTAAAAAAAGTAAAAAGTTACTATTCACCAAAAAATTATTTTTATCTCATTGAACCACATTTTACTTACTGATATCAACCGTGTCTGTCGGATTTTCTAAATTCCATTCACAGAAGCGGTAAAATTAAGTTTTATGCAAAATTCAGTTTTTAACCTACCACTTAGTGGTTTCACTATTCATCAAAAATTGAAAGTTTTCAGAAAAATACCAAAATTTCAACCTAGGCTAATTTCGGTATTCCGAATCCAAAAATGAAGTCCATTTTGAAAAATAAAAGTTATAAAATTTTAAAAAGTGGTTATTACTATTCATAACAGCTAGTTTTAATAATATTTTAATAGCATATCGTTGTTTAGTGAAACTCGGTATTGCGTACGACGCAAGCTATCGAGGAAGGTCGTGATTGCGTGTAAAGTAAGCCAAGCAAGTGTGTAGAGAAAGATTCCTTTGATGATATAATAACAAAATATTACTCATAAAAATCTCAGGTGTTACAGATACGTCGGCCACCGCACCAACACTGGACTCCCTGGACTGATAACCACACTCTATACTCTTATCACTATTTGTTTCATATAGAAAAAGATCAGAGTCCAAAGTTCTACGGTAGAAATGAACTCCTTTGATACCAATTTGACATGACCCGTCCTCGGGGCTCGTGTCATGACTACCCCAAGCCCGCCTTCCATAGACCAGGGGCTGGCGACTAGCACCAAGGCCTAAATCCCAAAAAAAGGGAAGGCATTGCCTTTGTAAAGTAATCAAAAACCATAGATCAAGCTAGAAGTAGAAGTAAACACTATGTAAAAACTAAGTACAACAGTAAGTGCGGAAAAGTAATGGGCCAGAATACAAACCCAAACTGAAAGTAAAGTACAAATTGAAAGGGAAAACAACAACTGAAAAGTAAAGTTGCAGCCTTGATCCGTCCACTAGACTCCCACTTCATGGGTGAGTATAGATAGCCTCCACAACTCCTCGGGTCCAACCGTCCACTCCGAGTACGTCCTTCCAGTGGTCCACCTCAAGTACCGTCCTACTTCGTAAGCCTCAACCACGATCAGCGATGTCCATCATCTGCAACCAACACAATGTAGTTCAGGCATAGCCCGTGCAGGGGTGAGTATAAGCTACTCAGTAGGGACCCCGAGACCCCCAAAGGTCTCCCAGAATCCACAAAGGAATGATACAATCACGATGTAACATCCGACACTGCTTAGGTATATGCCCATACATATACCTAAGTCATCAATTCTCATTTGGCTCCAACATCTGAGCTCAAGTACAACCCAGTCCACATAGGAAAGAAAAATGTAAATCCACACAGGAAAGCACAACACAATCCACAAAGGAAAGAAAACATGATTCAGCTCACACATGTATACTTCTTCGTATGACGATATAGATGATCAGATATTTCCACTAATTCATCTAAGCCGTTAGACCCACACAGAATCGATAGGTACTAACCCTTGCAATAACCCACAAAGGATCTGACCCACAAAGGATCGATAGGTAACTAAACCCCGCAAAGACCCACACAGGATCAGATCCACACAGGATCTGTAGGCGCTGGCTCACACAGAACCGCTGAGCACTGACACACACAGGATCGGACCCACACAGGATCGGTAGCACTGATCCACGTAGGATTGCTGAGTGTTATAGTTGTCTCCGTCGAATCCATTGAGGATCTCTGTACAGTCATCGTTGTTGTCACATTCGCAAACGTAGCCAGCTCTAGGGTTCCCATACACAGCATGCTCATTCGAGAGGGTTCGCTCCACAAGCCGACAGGATGATACATCAACTGACACATAGTCCAGAGTTGATGTATACAAAAGTTCCGTATCATCAACAGGAACTCAACGTCGCAGACGGCGCGTCAATCGGACGCCCGGTCTGAGAGTTATTGTCCTTTTCGTCCCAGGGGCCCGGTTGGTTTTTAAGGAAAAACCAACCTGAACATACTCCACCTGTGTCCAAACCTTGGGCAGAGTAAGCCGAAAGATTTGTCTCTCTAAGAGGAATCCAACAAAGTTGACGGCACGTCAATCGGATGTCCGGAGCTCAAGTTATGAGTGTTTCTGCTCCGAGGGCCCGTTTGGTTTCGTGTACGAACCAACTCGGCAAAACCCAAAGTATTCCAAAACCTTGTGTGCGATATACCGAAACGACCGTCTCGATCCAAGGATCACATCGCAACTTATGGTGCATCGTTCGGAGGTCTGTAGCCCAAGATATGGATAAAAGACGGAAGAGGGTCTGAAAACGGGGGTTTCAGGCGCAGACCGGCCCGGCATGAGACCTCCTGGGTCGGCCCGAACCGGGTCGACCCGACTCGGGTCCCGGTCGGCCCAACTAGGCACCGCCCGGCCTGCTGGTTCGGCGCATGGGGCTAGCTGGCTCGGCCTAACGGCCGAGCCGTTCGGTTTGCGGGGGGCGGGGGGGGGGGGGCTGCCCCGTACGTTTTGTAACCGCGGCCCCCTTAATGGGGGCCGCCAGCTGGCCGGCCGAGGGTTTGGACCCCCGGCTTTCCTCCTGTCCGTTCGGCCCGCCCCAGCCAGCTAGTTACTACCATCGCGGGACCGGTGACGGCCGGTCCCCTCCCTGCTCCGACACCGGCGGCCCGATTGCGGCCGCCGGTTCCCATGCTCCGCCGCGTCCCGGTATCAGCCGCGGCCTTCATTCGTCCGGTGGGGCGCGACGACGCCGTACCCCTCCGCCGCGACCTCACTTTGGACGCGGTGTTTTTTCGGTTCTCCGACGCGGCGCGACGTCACCGCGACTTTGTTCAATTTCACGGCACGACGCAATGGCGCCGCACATTACTTTCCGCACGATCCCGTGTGGTGTGACGGCACCACACCATTCCTGTTCCAACCACATTATAAACAATAACATGGATAAGGGAGGAGGGTCGGCCTTGTTTGTGCGGTTTGGCCCCCTCTCGTTAATCGATAGAAAATGGTCGTATTTTCATGAAGAACGACAAGGTAGTATTCACGAACAAATAAATAAATAAACCCCTACCTAGAGCGTATCTTGAATGGAGGTTTTTCGAACAAGGATTCATCATGGAAAAATCATCGCGAAAAGAGACGTTGCGGAAGGAAGAAGTCGCGGCGGCGGCGCGGTACACGACGTCGCGTAATCAGTTTCTGAGAACTCGACATTCTTCGTCGGAGACCGATGTGTTCTTCGCGTTCTTCGTTGAAGACGAAGAAGACCCTCAAGTCCTTAGCCTTTTCTCCCAAAAACTCCACCACAAGGTTCCAACCCCAAATAAAATAAGCTCAACTCTTATTTTATTAACATAACATAACTTTTGAATTTCCAGAGTTTGAATTAATTCCACTTAATTAATTCATGACAAGTTTTCATCCATAATGGTGAGTTGAGGGGGTTTAAGAATGTGAAGGGATGAGGTTTTTGTGGCCCCCACCACCCTCATAACCTCCCTTGGGAAGTTGGGTAGTTACCCAACTTCCACCCAAAGCTAAAACCACTTAAAGTAAAAATAAAAATTGTTGCATAATTTTTATTTTACCTTCCACAAAAATTAACAACTTCTCTCGTGTAAATGCAACTTCGGAAATGGAATTCATAAGAAATTACGGGCGCTACGGTTCCATCGGTTCCCTCGGAATTCAATTCCGAGAACCGGTACAAACGTTATAAAATCCCGCTCGTTCGTTCACTGAATGTACCCGAGCTGAACTTTAGATAGAAATTCCGGGCACACCGGGCCTCAGAATCAAGTTCAGTCAGAGACTGCATTCTTGTAAAATCCCAAATACAATTAAGAAAAAAAATTCTCTTAAATTTTATGGGTCTTTATAGAATCCACCTTAATGAATCTTGATTAGGGATCAGGTCATCCTCTCACCATAGTGAGGACGTTTCACACACATTCAGAAAATAAGGAAAACCAATCATTTCATAGCCAACAAGGTAAAGCGTTCCATCACAAAACAAGTATAAACAGAACGACACAACAATCAAAAAAACTCTGGGTACTGGGCACGCATCTATGAATCTCATTTCAAGGTTCTCTCCTCAATCCCACAGTGCCTCCACAACACACAAACCAAAGGAATGGTTCGTTCATGAAGCACCTTCTCTTCACGACCTTCGATCATCACTTCTCGCTCTACGAGCATTGCATCGTCCCCGATATCTAGCTCTCCCCAGTGGATGAAGTGTGAATCGTCATGTAGATATCATTAGAGCTGGGATACATGGAAGACATCATGCACCCTCTACAGCAATGGCGGCAACTCCAGTTGATATTCCACTTCTCTGACCCGCCGCAACACTTCGAAGGGTTCGATGAACCTTGGAGAAAGCTTACTCCCCTGGCCGAACCTCTGTTGTCCATGCCGAGGGTTTAACTTCAAGAACACGTGGTCCCTGACCCTGAAATCCATGGGTCTCCTTCTACTATCAGCATATGACTTATGTCTGTGATGTGTCACCTTCGTCCTCTCCCATAAAAGCAGGACCTTCCCCGTCGTGCTCTGCACAACCTTCGGGCGAAGAACACTTGTTTCCCCAAACTCAGTCCAACACACGGGTGAGAGACACGACCTCCCGTACAAAGCTTTGAACAGATCCATGCCAATGGTAGAGTGATTGCTATTATTTTAGGAAAAATATTCTAGAGGCAAGTGTCACACCCACGATCCCCCAAAATCCAGAATACATGCCCGTAGCATGTCCTCCAACATCTAGATGGTGAGCTCTGTCTGTCCGTCTATCTGGGGGTGGAAAGCAGTGCTAAGACGTAGCCGGGTGCTAAAATCATGCTGTAATCCTCTCTAGAATTGTGAGGTAAACCTTGCATCCCTATTTGAGACCGTGGATATCAAAACTCCATGCAACCGAACCACCTCATCCACATTCCTAGGTTCTAAGGCATCTACTGCTCTAGACTCATTGATTTCCAGAAAGTGGGTCGATTTCGTCAACTGGTCCACTACTACCCAGATAGAGTCGCATCCTCCTTAAACCATTGGTATCCCTGTGATGAAATCCATTGAGATGTCATCCCACTTCCACTCGAGGATATCCAAAGGCTGCAATAGGGAACCTGGAACACGGTGTTCATCCTTCACCTACCGACACACTAGGTAGGTGGCCAAGAACTCTGCCACGGCTCGCTTCACCCTGGGCCACCAGAACTGACCTCTTAAGCCCCGGTACATCTTTGAAACTCCCGGGTTCACTTCTTGGAGTGATTTTTGGAACTCACTAAGAACTCTCTCTCGCATCACCTCTGGGACAAACAACTTACCTCGGAATAGAATTTGGTTCTGACCATCCTCTGTCGACCCTTTCAGAGCATCACCTTGGTTAACCTGGTCACGCACCACTTCGCTTTCTGAGTCTCCCTACTAGGACTCCTCCACCTTCTGTAGTAGAGAAGGCTTCACTTTAATATGATATAGGCAACCTCTACCACCATCCATCCATTTATCCAGGTGGAGGGCAGCTAACTCCTCAATTGCCTTCGGAGCATCTGATGACTCTCAAATCGCATCCTTCTGCAGCTTCCTACTCAAGGCATCAGCCACCACATTCACCTTTCCTGAGGTGTAGGAAATATCGAAGTTGTAGTCCTGAAGGAACTCCATCCACCTCCGCTGCCATAAGTTTAGGTCCCACTAGGAGAAGACATACTTCAAGCTCTTGTGATCGGTGAAGACCACGAAGCGCTCCCTGACGAGGTAGTGCCGCCACAACTTTAGTGTGAACACGACCGCTAAAATCTCCAGATCTTGGGTGGCATAGTTACGCTCATAAGGACGTATCTACCTAGACCCATAAGAGATCACCCCATGCCGCTGCATCAACACACATCAGACACCTTTCCCGGAAGCATCACAGAACATCTCATACGCCGCCCCTTCTTCTAGAAACATCAGCACTGGGGCACTAACCAAATTCTCCTTTAGATAACTAGAATCCACCTCACACTTCTCATTCCACACGAAAGCCTAGCCCTTCTTGGTCAAGGCTGCCAAAGGTGCCGCAACTCGGGAGAAGTTGGGCACGAACCACCGAGAGTAACCTGCCAGACCAAAGAAATTACGAACCCCTACCATGTTCTTCGGTGCTACCCAGGAATATACCACCTCGACCTTCTATGGTTCCACTGATATTCCATGCTCAGTCCCTACGTGCCCAAAAAACTCACTTCTCATGTCAAGAACATTCACTTGGACAAGTTCCCATTGAGCTGGTGCCATCAGAGGACCTCTAAAACCGTTCTCAGGTGCTCAGTGTGATCCTTCACTGATCATGAGTAGATTTGGATGTTGTCAATAAACAGGACTATGAACCGGTCCAGATATTCCCAGAAGACAGAGTTCATGAGTCCCATGAATAAATCTAGTGCGTTCATAAGACCGAACGACATGACTACAAACTTGAAGTGACCATATCTTCACCTGAAGGCAGTCTTCGAGATGAAACCCTCCCTCACCCTCTACTGGTGGTATCCTGGCCACAGGTCAAACTTATTGAACCAACATGCTCCCTTCAGCTATTCAAAGATATCGTCTATCCTTAGGAGGGGGTAACAGTTCTTGACCGATACCTGGTTTAGTCTCATGTAGTCTATGAACATCCTAAGACCACCATGTGCCTTCTTGGAAAATAAGGTCGGAGTACCCCATGGCGACACACATGGTCGAACAAAACCCTTCTTCATCAGATCGTCAATCTGAATCCGTAACACCCACAACTTAGAAGGTTCCATTTAGTAGGGAGCCATTGAAATCGGGCGAGCACCAGGTTGCAGGTCTATCCCAAACTCGATAACACATCAAGGGGGTATAGTCCCTACTTCTCCAGGGAAGATGTTCATAAACTCACTGACGATCCCTGGGACTTCCACCATCTCTGCATCCACCGACTCCATTGATAGATAGACTAACAAGGAGAGGAGGGTTTCCCCTCTCCTGATTCTTTTTGGCGACTCCGCTCGCCGATGAAAGTTACACGCTGACCACCCAAATCGGAAAACACGACCCTTACTCGAATGTAGTCAATGATGGAACATACAAAGAACAGCCAGTCAAAATGTAGGATAACATCATATGGATATATCTGCAAAAGTAGAAGATTCATGTCTGACTGATGTGGCCCTATCATCAGTCTACATCCACGGAAAACATAAAACAAGTCGGTTTATCCCTTGATAGGCGTGCTCAGCACCAGGGGCACTGAATGTCTCTTGAATTCTAAACCCAGGGCACGGGCGAGACTGGCTGTAATAAAGGAGTGAGAAGCTATGGTAACGAACAAGGCATAGGCAAGATTTCTAAACAAACTGATCATACCTCGAACGACATCTGGCCTTGCTAGAACTGCTGCCTCCACAGTGTGCAACTGCCCACACCCAGCTCCTCTGCCTCTCAATTTTCGGCCGCCTCCCCGACCACGCCCTGGTCGAGGTCCTTGAGGAATGCCCTGAGGTCGGCCTCCTCCTGCAGCGTCTACCCTTGGAGGAGCAGGAGCTTGCTGCCCCTGTTGCTACTGAAAGAGACTAGATAGAAAATGATACTGCTAAGGTGGGTGCGGAACCTACCCACCCCCATTGTACTACACTCTGTCTGGGCACTAGTTTCGAAGGTTCCCATGGCTACCACAGACGAAGCACCTTGGTCCCGAGCCTGAAGAGAAATGGAGAGGACTGGGAGATCAGAACCGGAACTGCTGAGGCCTGCTCCCTACTGGTCGAAACCTAGAGGGTCCTGAGGCTCGAGGCCTGCTGCTGACGTCCTTTACCTTTGACGAGCCAAAATAGATTCCCTCTCGTGACACACCTCCTAGAGTGTGCAACCTCTCCTCCACATCATATTTCTTCTGGACCACTAAGTATGTCGGCAGGGTGAAGGGAGTAACAACATACTGAAGATAAGGTTGAAGTGCCTCCTCCAAACGTCTCTCCCAAGACTCCTCATTAGAAAATATGTTAGGAGAAAAGCGAAGGAGTTCCTTGAACTTGATCCCCAAATATCTTACTAACATGCTCCCCTACTAGAGGGAGAGTATCTCAGGCCTCTTCTTAGACATCATCGTCGAAGAGATGAATTATGTTTGGAACTCCTTCTCGAAATCAGTCCACGTCACCCCAACCTCCCTCTTCTCCCCAAGATAAAGTGTCCACTACTGGCGTGCTGCTCCACGCATCTGTATTTCATCCAGAGTAACCCAGCACTCCGTCAGAGCCCAGATCTAGATGAAGGCCATCAACAGTGCCTCTAGCCAGCTCTCTGTCTCCACTTCTGAGATGCTGCCCTTGTACTTCCTGAGGGTATACTGCTGAAAGTCTTGTAGCGTCCTCTGCCACTAATCAACATCCTCATCTCGGTAAACTCTCTGCCGATCAGCCAAGTCAACCTCCTTGGCCTCGATCGCCCGTGATACTCGTCGTCTTCTCCCAGGTGCCATAGCTACAAGGTAAACAATGAATTCCTAAGCCTGGGTAGTGTAGAATATTTCACTTAAATTTTCTTAGACATATTATTTATTTTAAATCCCCAAAACACCCATGAAACTTAGTAATAAAAGTCATTATGATGCATGTACCATTCCTAGGGTCTCTACCCTGCAATCAATGTAGCCTCACTTGGTCGTTCAGTAGGTCCAGATTCCTTGCATCAGATCATGGGGGGCCCTAAAATCCCATGTCCTAGTCAGTCTTCCCTGGCCCATTACACACACCAAGATCACCCAACATTGTTTCCCTACCAGCCCATGCATTCCTCATGGTGCCTAACTCCAGAATCCATCATATCTATCAACCTCCGCCTCAGATACCATTCTGTCATGACTCGCCTTCACCACGATGAGGGATGTGACAACACATTGCCATAACCTTCCTTATTCAAGTTGAATGAGAGATAATGACCCCTGAGACCTGCCTTCAATAGGTCCCGGAGTGGCGACTAGAACAATGGGTATAAAATCACACACTATATGGGAGGCATTACCCTTTTTCTTTAATAGGATCGGGGGATAAGATAGTAAATCCCACAACACCAAAACTGAAAGTACAAGTAAATCCCAAACAAACCATTCCCAGATGCATGATCCAAAAGTAAAAGATACAAAAGTACACTGAGACTACAAAGGTAATGTACCAAAGAGAGAAAAACAGCAACTGTAACTGCCCCAACGTCCCAGCTAGTATGACCCCGCACGGTCCCGGAAGTCCTCCAATAATTTTGAAAGCTATTTTATATACGTAGGGTGAGCATAAAAGTATACATAGTAGGGAAAACCAAAGCCTCTAATGAAAAAGTGGGGAGGCATTCTAATGCCCTGTGAAAAAGGAGAAAACCAAAGAACCTATCAAGGAAAACTATCCACCCAAGCCTCACCAAGGCACACTCCCCAAAAAACACAAGTCAAGTAAAGTATAGTAATAGAACATCGAAATTTGGGTACCCCATGACACCTTCCAACTATTTATTGAAAACATCATATGCATCGAACAAATCCCGCCATTCTTACCATAGTCCCACTGCCACACCCCGCTCGCACACACCTAGGCCACAAACACACATCCCGCCCGCAGAAATGTGGGACACAACCACAACTCATAACCACACCCGCAAACACCTGGGTCAGAACAACTACTGCCACACCCGAAGACACATGGGCCAGAAAGCTACTATCACGCCTGCGGACACCTGGGCCTCATTCCGAAGACAGTTGAGAAACAACCTGCCTGCAAACACCTAGGACAACCAAAACAACTACCATGACTGAAGATTCTTGGGATAATAATGGACTTTATGCCATCGAAGCCTGCCCGAAGAGTCTAGGGCTATTTGGTAATGGGAGTAGAAAATGAGCTAATTACCAGCAGCTCATAGGAGTGTTGGAAAAAACACCCTTCCCCATGAAATGGGGGTGTTCGGCACCGTAGTGCTCAACTTAGGTGGGGCGCAATTAAGAATCATAAAAGCTACATATATTTTTATAGGTAACAAGAACTCATCCCAGCCTAGGATTTCTAAATACCAACATACACACGAATAACCTCGTGACTATTCATTCGTAAGAAACACAACACTCATGGCCAAGTCAAGACTCATTCCCAAAACCAATTCCCCGTTTAGATCATTTTCGTTTCATGCTCAATCAAACCAATTTATGTGAATTCTATACTATTGGGAAACTAGAAGTTGTAACCACAAGCCAGGGGAAAATAGAAACACACAACATCAACATAAGCATTCCCACCTGGTTCTCTTGTAAATTTAAAACAACAAAAGGATCAGTGAGATCCCTCAAAGTACTGGAACCAAAGCAGGCTTCATGATACAACCCCACATCCTCAAAACCATGAACCCATGATATGCCATCATTAGAGGATTCCTCCCCAATTCGTTTGAAAACAAGAGAAACCACACATCTTTAGTGTCACAACCAACAACCGTACCACAACGGAGGATCCCATCCTCACCCACTTTCCCCCATAAGAATCTAGCAAGAAAACACACCCACTACTGAAACTGAATAGGGAAACATCCAGGTTCAAGAACATAATTCATTAGTTTATTCTTTCTGTTTATTAACCAGGGTGACCACACATGGGTTGATGTTCGTTGGGAATCCATTTAAACGTCCTAGTTTAAGTGATTAACCAATTTCCATGTTACCATCATTTAATCATCATAGAAGACATGTTTCATTAGTGCGCAAGGAAAGACCACCAATGACCATGATTTTCGGTTTGCATAGGACTAAAAAATTCACAACACATAACAACATAAAAGAGTACAGCTGTACATCGATCACAACCCCCTTTCATTCTTTAATGGACCGTTCATTATCTTCATTATTTTTGGTTTCATCAATCCCCATAGAAACAATAGCATACCCACCCCGCATGATATCTAGTAAGGAGAGGCAAAGGAAAATCCCTATTTTTTTGATCAGGAATCAATGTTTTTCTCCACAAGCCAAGAATAGGGAATGCACAGCTTGTAGGGAAAGAATTATGTGGTCCCCAAGAGGTGAAAAAAGCTCTAGAAGAGGCACACCACAATCCAAGGGAAGAGAGGAACACCAAGCGCACCAGGATGATGAATGAAATCTAGCCGAGAAGAGAAAAAAAAGAAGAAACTCTAGAGGGAGATATAAAGAGGAGATCCTATTGTTATGGGATATGGAATTTTGAATTCCGGGAAAGTCGGATCGTGGTTTCCCATGTGGTTTGGGCGGTTATGCATGATGATATTAAGTTGTTAATTAATATCCCCCATCAGGGAGGTTTCTCAGTATTTTTCGGTATTAAATATGGGCTTTAAATGGATTTAAAAAATGTAAAAGAATTAATTTACGTCTAAAAAACTACACTGGAGTGGGACTGGAAAAAGAAAATAGAGGGATGGGTGAGGACATGGTGCCACCGTCATGGTTCCACCGTGACTGGTTCCACATTTTTGGTGCTGCCTTATTTTGGAAAAGTAAGGGTCTAGGAGGGTCTAGGCCATTACACACATTCCAAGACCATAAATATACTATCAAGGCATTATGCTAAGACAACGTTTGAATCATGAGTCATATTGATGCATCAAGGGGCTATATTGTGCCCTAAAACTCACTTACTATGTCCAATTAATTCCACATATGAAATAGATTGAAACATAACATAAACGTCAATATTAAAACTAGAATATGAAATGTTAATACTTTAATCATAAAGCATGAATGGAATAAAAATATAACATCCATTGTCAAACATATTATAAAACCTTTAAGAAAATATGGAATATTGTATCATAATAAATCAACCTTAACCAATCATAAAATACAATAATGGATGTTGACATAGATGAAAAATACTCTAATAAATTTATTAAAAATCATTAAGAGAAGTATTCCATTTTTACATTGAAATCGTTTAAAATCCATGCAATTTTGAAGGGAAAAATATTTTTTGCACAGAACCTTGTAATATTTTAATTGAAGATTCATAATTTTAAAGCCTCATAATGGTGAAAAATAGACACTCACACTGTATATGTTAAAATAACATTCATTCTTAATTTTTTGACAAGGTCATAAAGTATCTTGTTTGGAAAATGATGGAAATATTCCATTCAAGGCATTTAGTAAAAATTTAAACATCGGTAAAAATGACTTTTAAAAATTGATAGTAATATTTTGAATTATATTTTAAGAAACATGGACATGGATGATAAGGATGTCCTAGTAGATACATTCTTATAAGCAATCTTAGATGATAAAGAGATTTTTAGTGTTATCTATATCTAGTAATTTTCTTTAGTTGAGGGTGTGTTATCCTTGTGCATAATGGTTAATGAATGTTATTAAATTATACCAGGACAATATTTATATTTATGAAATCTATAACAACCTTGATTTTTTAAAAACATAAAATTGATTTAATAAGTAAACACTTCACTTGATGCAAAAAGGAAGAACGAATGGTCTAGTGTCTTTGGGGCTTAGGAACATTACATAATAACTTAAAACATGAAACATAACATCTTTATTTAAAACATCCTTTACAGGACCACTATAACCCCTCATAATTAGCATTGCATTGGATAACTTGAGGACATGCATAAGAAAAAGGTGAGCTATAAAGTACATTAAGGGAGAAAACAAGGCATAATATGAAGAATACAATACATGTTAGGTAGTAGGCATATCAATAGAGTATAAATGAAACCTGAAAATAAAGGTAAGATATAACATGATTATCATAACATAGAAATGTGGCAAAAAAACATAACATGGTTTTAACATGAGCCAAGGATCATTGCACATAAAGCATGAGTAAAAAATAACCGCACTTAAATTATCTTGAGTAATACCTCATTGCATTTGATGTATCATGATACTAATCATTACCCAATGCATTGGAGTGATATAAGGGTGCACCCTTCTTAAACATTTCATTTCATGTACAAGTGTGACACATGTATCATATAACATGGTTTTATTAAACATCATCATTTATTCCACAATAAATTAATGTGTAATTAATACATAAAAATAAATAATAAATAAGTAAACATGCATAAAAATGAATAACCTTTATTGAGAAATGGGCATGGTATTCACTATACGATGACTTTAGCATGAAAAAATGCGTTGCAATTTCTGCAGCATAACGATGTGAAATAAGAATTCTTAAAAAATGTTTATGAGAGAGAAAATGGTATCTCATAATATTTACATAAAATGGAATATATGTGGGCCATATATATACTTTCTCCAACATAGGTATTGGAATTTATATTCATAATAAAAAATAATTTCTTGAAAGTAAATGAGGAGAGTGAACTTCCTTATACAATTTTACCATGGTAATAGGTGTACATGGGAGGCATTAATGAGAGATAAAAGGGGTCTATGTCATTAAAAAAATAAATAGGGCTGTATGGGGGAGGTGATATATCATACCCCAATAGTTATAATAAAAAACAAAAGGGTATAACAATATTAAGAAACATGAATATAATGTGGAAGGAAGAAATACCTTAATGGATGTGTGATCAAAATGGATTGGGAGAGGCCTGAGAGAGGCTTGTTTGGATATTGGGGAGCCTTGGAAGGATTATAGATAGAGGAGGGAAGAGGTTGGTTGAGCTTCAAAGGCATTGAGTGAAGAGTAAGTGGGAGATTGGGTGGGTTTACGTAGGATAGGAGAGGGAATTCATTATTTTTTAGGTTTTGGTCACCACACATTAAACTAATCTAAACCACCAACCAACCCATGGTATTTGCATTAGACTTTTGACAAAGGGGAGTGGAAAAAAATATTTTATAAGGCCAATTTCTGAAATTCTTAAAATATTATACATATTTATGTGGTGCTGATTCACACTCTTAAGGAAATCATTTTAAAAAGATAAAATTTTTTATAAGTCTTAGAGGGTCCACAAAGGCTTTGTAAAATAAATCAAACGAAACAAAAATTACATTATTTTAATGGTAAAACATACATTTTCTATATTTTATTTTTATTTTATTTTATTACATCACTATTGGGTCATTATGATATCATAAAACACATTATAAATTTAAATAGTATTTAATTTTTTTTTAAAAAATTCCACTGTCTCAAAAAATTATGAAAAATTCACCATTGGATTATTTCAAAATCATGATTCCAAAAATAATATTCATTTTTTATAATTTTTTTAAATATGTGAGTTTTTTACATTTAAAATTAATACCGATATTTATCAAAAAGTTATGGGTTTTTACAAAAAGGGATTTCAAAACATAATAAAAATCAAAATTGTATTCATAATAATTATTTGGTCATTTGTATTACATAAAAAGTAATTTAGTAATAATATTTAATTAAAATAATGTTTATTTAAAAAATCAATTAATTCATCAAAATAGATTTCTTAATTAACTAAAAATTCAATTTTTGATTTTAAAGACTATTCACAAAGAAACAATAATAAATTGGTAGTATATTCTCTATAAAAAATTAATTTACATATTCATAGTACTAGGGACTCATTACATAACCCCTTATATCACCCACATAAGATTGAAGTGTGAGGTTTGTGATGGTGACAGACTCTTGGGGTGGCTAAGATAATATCACTCGAGTGGTAATAACTATCAACTTCCACTTCTTCCGTAGGTGGTTCTGTTTGATAATAATATGTTGAAGGTCGACTTGGGATTGGTCAAGAGAAAATACCTATGAGTCCACCTCCATTTTGAGCACTGAAAAAGGGGCTTCATATGGTGTAATTATACCGGATGAGGACATCACTTCCATTGTTTGAGTAAATTGGATGTGTTTAAACCCTATATTTATACTTATCATGTGATCACTGTTCAGTGACTATATTAGCAATGTTTACAAATAAAAATGTTATTTTAAAATCAAAAAAACATAAAAGAAAAGATGTTCATATGTTTTACAAAACCATTTATCATAATAATAAATTTAATTAAATCAAGTGTATTTTTCATTAACAAAATTTTGGTTCGTTAAAATCTCCCCCCCTTATAAAATTTCACCCTTGAAATTTCCTTTTCCTGAAATAAAATAGATACAGGTAACTCTACTTCATCACTTCTTCCACTTCCAACATATCTTCCTCAAATATATTGTTTCGGCGTAATACCGTGATGAGGGGCATTGTCTTATTTTTTAGAACTATTTTTCTATGATCTAAGAGCCTCACTAGATGATCCTCGTAAGAACGATCATCCCTTAACTATACTAACATTGAAGAGAGTACATGTGAAGGGTCTGGAATGTATTTCTATAAGAGGGATACATGAAATACATCATGTACTTTTCCAATGGTAGGTGGAATTTCTAGTAGATTGGCCATGACCTCGACATAATCAAGAATCATGAAGAAGCTGATTCACCTAGGACTTAACAACCCTTTAATTCTAAATCTCATGACCTTTATACATGGAGATATGCGTAGAAATAACATGTATCCAATATTGAACTCAAGGTATCATTTACAGTTATCTAAATTACTCAATTATTGACAGTAGGATGACTTGAAATGCTACTGAGTGGATTTCACCTTCTCCCCATTTCTTCTACCATTTTAGGTCCTAGTAGCTACTCTCACATACTTCATCCCAACATGCCGATGTTTTTTTCATTTCCAATAAATGGATTCATATGTTTCCATTCATATTCTCAAGTGGAAACTGTTATTGTAGGACAATTCAACCAGTGGAAGATGTTGGTTCCACCCCCATTTGAAGTCCATAAAACATTATCATAACATATCTTACATTGTCTGAATAGTTTTCTCCAATTGGCCAACATTTTTAGGATGTTAGGCTATACTGAAGTTCAGTTCAGTGCTTAGAGCATGTTGGAAACTTTTCCAAAACATCCATTTGAATCTCGGATCATGATCAGATACAATATATAGTCGTAATCCATTCATCCTTACCACTTATTTGATGTAAATCCATGCAATTTGATCCAATGATAAGTCCTCTTGAATCTTGATAAAGTGAGATGTCTTCGTAAGAAGATCCACAATGAACCTCATAGCATTTTTCCTTTGGATGTCCTTGGAAGACCAGTGACAATGTCCTCTATAATTTTCTTCCACTTCCATGTTTGTTTGGGTAGTGGTTGCATCTTCTCCTTATTCATGTCCCTCTCAACCTTCAATTGGAGACATACCAGGATCATTGATGTATATTCAGAAATTTTCCTATTCATATTATCCCACCAAAAGTTTTCTCGAAGACCCCGACACATCTTTGTGATTCTTGGGTGAATAGAGAAGGTTGATCTATGTGTGTCATTCAGAAGATCCTTATTTATCTTTGTATCATATGGTATATATAATTGTGACCCAAATCTCACAATTCCATCCCTATCAACCATAGAGTATGAGGATTTCCTATTTGTGATAGCTTCCAACCTTTTCATAATTTCCACAACCTTTATTTGAGAATCGTTTATTTTATCCATGGGGGATGGTTGAAAAATCATTTAATAAAGGATTGATGATGTTCCTCACTTAATTATTCCCATTTCTATCCTCTACAAATCTAAGAATATTGGATACTTTTTAATTGTCATCATTGATAAAGATGTAGGATCATTTCTATATAGAGCATCCACCACCTTGTTTTTCATACAGAGATGGTAGTGGATTGAGAGTTTATAATCATTGATAAGACTTATCCACATTTATTTTCACATATTATTCTCTTTTTGTGGGAATATATATTTGAGGCTCTTCGGATCAGAATATATCTCATAATTCTCCCCATATAGAAAATTATGCTATATTTTCAAATCAAAGATCATAGCTGCCAACTCTAGATCATATGTGGGATATTATTTCTCATGGATTTTCATCTTCCTTGAGGGGTAGGCGAATACATTATCATTTTTCATGAGCACATAGCCTAAACCCCACATTGAAGCATCATTGTACACAGAAAAGGAATCCCCACTGATTGGGTGTCTGAGTACTGGTGCCTCGATAATCCTCCATTTCAATTACTTTAAGCACTCTTTACATGAATCACTGCATAAAAACATTACTCCCTTCCAAGTTAGCTTGGTATGAGGGTTGGACAATCATTAGAAATTCCTTACTAATCATCAATAATATCTTACTAACCCTAGGATGCTACATATATCTGTTACCAATGTTGGGATCAGCCATCCCTCAGTTTCAGCTATCATGGAGGCATCCATAGATATCCCATTGGTTGTGATGATATGGCCCAAAAATGAGATCTCCTTCAACAAGAACTCATAATTTCCGAAATTAGCATAGAGATTCTCCTTTCTAAAGGTCTCTAGTATAGTTCTTATATGCTCCACAAACTTTCCCTTGGTTTTGGAGAATATAAGAATATCGTCTTTAATGATTGCCAAAAAATTTTCAAGGTAATCTATGAATACTCTACTAACAATGTTAGTTAAAATTTCTGGAGCATTGGTGAGTTTGAAAGGCATTACTATGAGTTTATAGTTCTCATACATTTTATGAATAGAAATCTTGGTGATATCCTCCTTCTTCGCCCTTACATGGTGATATCCTGACCATAGATACAATTTGGAGATGTATTGTGCCTCCCGTAGCTAATCGAACAAGGCATAAATTTGAGGCATAGGATACTTCTTCTTTATCATGATTTTTTTGAGCTCATGATAATAAATTCAAAGTCACATTGACGCATTATTCTTCCTGAAGAGGAGTACTGCATCACCCCATTATGAAGAACATGGGTGCATAAACCCCTTATCTAGATTCTTCTGTAGGTGTTTCTTCATCTCCTCACGCTCCAAAATATCCATTCTATACAGTGTCTTGGATATTGGAAACACCCCAGGTATAAGGTCAATTTATAACTCAACATCTATTCTAGGAGGAAGACAATGCAATTCCTTGGAAAACACTTCAGTGAATTCCCTCTCAATAGGCATGTCTTCAAGGATGGATGCTTACATGGACTCAATCATATGGGATATATATATATTCTCAAGTGTCAGTAATATCCACACTTTAGATGATGGGTCTATGCAAGTTTCATCTTCTTTCTTTCACTTTTATTGAATCAGGGGTCGATTCTCAACATGGAGAGTGATTTCCCTCTCATGAAAGTTTATGTTGGCTCTATCTAAAGAAATAAAATCCATGATGATAATTTCATAAAATTCAACTAGAGTGAGTATGAAGACGTTCCCTGGAAAGTTCAATCCAAAAATTATTAGAGGGGAGGAGTTATATTCATAGGATCGACGATTTCCCCATTTTATGTACACAAGAACATCTTTACTTCTGTGATTTCTGGTTGTATTGGGATTGTTCTACTAAACATTCGGGATATAAAAGAATGCATAGAACTAGAATCAAAACGTATGTTTTCTATTGTTGAATGAATAATTTGTTTACTTGTCACCACTTCATTGTCGGGGTTCACTTCGGCAATAGTGATGGAAAAAGATCGATGTTTCTACCTTGGAGTTTGTTGGTTCCTTCTAAAAACCCTCATCTTAGGGAACTGATTTCCAAGGTTCCCTAGTTCTTTGTAATTTAAGTAATGAACAACTTGTTGAGAGTAAAATACAGTGTTCCTCTACTACATCGCAATCGCGGGTTTCTCTTGTCGGTAGCTAATGGCTAGGTGCCCTTCTCTTACACACCTAAAGAATTTAGTCATACCCTACAGGCTATTTCAGGGGTTATTCTTTCCGCACCATTAGCAAGTGGGGTGCTGGATCTTCCTAGCACTGTTAGATTTATCCAGCGGACTACTAGAATTGAAGTCCACATTAGGCTTTCTATCCCCATGATACCCTTGGGATTCACCGATATCCATTTCGACTTTTACGGCACATCAGACAGTTTCTTCATATCTATCGAAGTCACGAATCACTAGGGCTTTCTGTAGGCTAGGTTTCAGCCTACCAAAGAAGACATCAACCATGCATTATAGGTTAACAAAAAATCCGGAGAAGTATCATGCAATCCATGTGAATTTTTCCCTGTATGATCTGATGGATTAATTGTATTTTTTGCATGAGGTCATGGAAGTCCATTTCCATATTATGTTCGAGGGTGCGCGGAAAATATGCATCAATTGTTTTTTCCAGAAATCCTTGAATTCCATCACCTTGATCTCCACCTCAGGAATCATATATTTGATCAATGTCCTTCATTGATTACCTACACCCTCCATATGATAAAAAGCTATAAGAACATCCTCTTGTTCCGAACATTGAAGAATGAATAAGATATTTTCAATGGATTTGATCCATTGTTCGACAACTGAGGGATCATATGATCCATTAAATGTATGAGACCATTGTCTCAGGAAGCTCTTGAGTGTGACTTTTTTTTTCTTAGGGGGGGGGTGGAACGTTCATCTTGACCAATTTTTATATTTAATAACTGAATTAATTGAGAGAGTACCGTGACAAAGTTTGTGATTCCTGGTCCCATCATATTAGGCAATTCATTAGAACAGTCATCACATTGATCTTCACATCACTTTTTATCCAGAGTCCTCGTATTACAAGAAATTTTATTGAATCTACGGAATGTTTGAGGTAACACATAAAGGGTAATACAAATGAAAAATGGAAGACTTATAAATAACATTTATTTCCTTAACTTATGAATATTTAGGCTTCAATAAATGTTATCCATGATCAACTTTCATACATATATTGATATGGAATTTTTTTAATTCCATTAATAATGGTTCATACAAAGCTTATGTATTTTTCAATGAATATCCCCTGGGAGTGTTGTAACCAAGAGAGCAACAAGGCCCATTTTCGTGTACTAGGAAACCATGGGTCATGACCGAAACTCATTATCGGAGTTTTCACTCTATGGTATAAAATTGACAGAGTGACATCTACCTACTCATATCCATAAAAGGATGTATTTTCATGATAAAAAACATACTCAATACTCAAAAAAATTTTTGATGTTCTAATTATACTTATTCTTATCCCTAATGATTTCACTAGGGTTTCATAATCCTAATCCCAAAAATAACTAAGCCTATCCATTGATACCAACTATAACAACCCTTCTTTTTTTTATACACTTGAACTTGATTTATTAAATAAACTCTTCACTCAATAAATCTTGGATGGTCGATAGGTCTAGTGTATTTGGGGCTTAGGAACATTACATAATGTCTCAAAACATGAAACACAACATCTTTACTCAAAACTTATTTTACATGACCACTACATTCCCTCTTACTATGAATTGCATGGGATAACCTGAGGACATGCATAAGAAAAGGGTGAGCTATAAAGGCTAATAAGGGGGAAACAAAGGTATAACATGAATAATACCATACATGTTAGGTAGTAGGCATATCAATGGATCATAAAAGTAACATGAACATAAAGGAAATAAATAAAATGATTATCCTAACATAGAAATGTGGCAACAACACTTAAACATGGTATTAGCATGAGCTAAGGATCATTGCACATTTATCATAATTAAAAACTAATTTCACTTGAATAATAATGAGTAATGACTCATTTCAATCTATGTATCATGATACAAATCTGTACCCAATTCATTAGAGCTCTATCAGGGTACACTGTTTTTAAACATTTAATTTCAGGCATAAGTGTGCCACATGGATCATATAACATGGATTCATTAAACATAATGATTTATTCCACAATAAAATAATAAGGAATTTATACATGAAAATGAATAATCAATAATAAAATGTGCATAAAGCTGAATACCTTTAATAGGGAAATGGGAATGGTATTCTCGACATAATGACTTTGGTATGAAAAAACGCGGTGCAATTTTGACAACAGAACAGTGTAACATAAGAATTCATAAAAATGTCTGATGAGTGAGAAATGGATGTCTCATAATTTTTACATGAAAAGGATAGAAATGGGTTTATATATATACATGTACCAACATAGGTAATGGAGTTTGGATTCCTAATACAAAATAATTTCTTGAATGTAAATGAGGAGAGAGAAATTTCTTATGGAATTTGGACATGGTAACAGGTGTACATGGGAGGCATTAATGATAGGGGAAATGGGTCTGTCATAATTAAAAAATAAATAGGGACGTATGGGGGAGGTGGAAAATAATACCCCAACATTTATAATTGAAAATAAAAGGGAATAACTATATTTTGAAACTTGGATAACATGAGGAAGAAAAGAATCCCTTACATGGAAGTGTGATCTCAATGGCTTGGGAGTGGATTGAGAGAGGTTTCCAAGGATCTAGAGGAACCATGGGAGGATTCTATGGAGATAAAGGAAGATTTTGGTCAATATAAAAAGTATTTAAGTTAAGAGTATGTTGGTGTTTTGGGGGGTTTATATAGGAAAGGAGACAAAATTCTTTATTATTTAGGTTTGGGTCAACACACATTAAAATAATCCAAAACACAAACTAGCCCATGATTTTTCCCATGGTTTTTTCCAAAGGGGAGTGAAAAAAAGTATTTTATAAGGCCAATGGCTGATCTTCTTAGAATATTAGACATTATTTTGTGGCGGTGAGTCACACTCTTAATGTAATCTTTTTAAAAATAGAAAATGTTTTATATGTCTTGGAGGGTCCACTGAGGTTTTGTAAAATAAATAAAACTAAACTAAAATAAAATTATTTTAATGGTAAAAAATATATTGGCCAAAAATAATGTTTATAATATTTTATTACCTCACTATTGGGTCATTATGATGTCATAATACAAATTATATATTAAAATAGTATTTAATTTTTACCCAAAAATTTGACTCTCTCAGAAAATTAGGAAAAATTTACCATTTTATAATTTCGACATCCTGATTCTAAAACTAATACTCAATTTATATAAATAAATGTATAAATTTTTGAATTGTTACTTTTAAAATATAACCCGATATTTTACATAAATTCACAGGGTCTGACAAAAATGGCTTTCAAAACTTAATAAAAAAGAAAATAATATTAATAATAATTATACGATCATTTAAATAATTTTAAAATTAATTTAGTAATATAATTTAATTAATATAATATTTAATTAATAAATCCATTAATTCACCAGAATAAATTTCTTATTTAAAAAATGAAATTTTTTCATTAAAAAACTATTTACAAAGTAACAATAATAAAATGAAAGTATATTCTCTATAAAAAATAATGTACATAATCACAGTACTAGGGTCTCATTACATAAACCCTTATAACACCCACATGTGATTCAAGGGTAAGGTTTTCGATGGTGAGAGACTCTTGGGGTGGCTCAGATAACATCGCTCAGGTGGTAATCTCTAACAACATCCACTTCTCTCGTAGTCAGTTTCGTTTGAGCTTAACGTGTTGATTCTTGGATTGGGCTTGGTCAAGAGAGAATCCCAATGACGCCACCTCCTTTCCAAGCTCCGAAAAATGGGCTTCATATGTGGCAAGTCTACTGGATGAGGCCATCACTTCCTTTTTTCTGAGTAAATTGTGTTTGTTAATGCCCTATATTTATACTATTCATGTGATCACTGTTTAATAACGATATTTGCAATGATCACAATTCTTAATGGTAATTTAAAATCCAAAAACACAAAACAAAGGAAGTGAATTTGGTTTACATAACCATTTTTCATAATAAGACATTTAATTAGATCATTAAAAAATTTCATTAATAAAAGTTTTGGTCGTTACAATATAATATATGATCCTCTTATTTTACTAATAACATTCCAGTATTACCATTGTTTTGGGTGTTAACTGCTTCATTTTCCCATGAATGTTTTTTCATGAATGTAATGTTTCTAATGCATATGGTTTATTTAATATATATATATATAGAATTATATTAATCTCTTAACTATTTTTTTCTTATCATTTTAATTTTATAACCATTCTTGAATTGTTAACATATATAACAAATCTCATCGTGTCGTGGAGACGGTAAACTGTATGAACGCACAAGTGACGATATAAATCCCTTGGTTGTCAAATGGTATGTAATTGGATGATATATTAAAAATAAATAATAATAATCATCTTATATTAATTATTTATATCATTTTAGTTATAATTATATCGATATCTATAAATTAGCGTTGAATAAAAAATTACACCTTGGCGTGGAGATGGTAAGCCGTACATATGCACACAAGGTCATGTTGTTATTCATATGATGGATAAAATGAGGAATATGGGTTTTACATGATTATAATAACGTCTAATTATATGGATTATACTAGATTTATAATTATTTTTGGAAACAACATAGAAAGAGGAAGTAGAAGTGTAAAAGAACATTCCAAGAGGTGATAAAACAATTACTTCATTTTCACAGATCTCCTTTTGGTTTTTAAAAAAGTACTTCATATAATATATTAATTCCCAAAGTTCTGCCTCTTAGATGAAGAAAGGTATGTTTTAAGAATAATTGGGCAGAGTTTGGCTGATCCAAATGGATTTGGAGGTATGAATTAATGAGAAGTAGATGTTCCCTTTTATAATCGGTGATGAGAACATTTTTAAAATACTGATATATTAATTTATTCTAAATTTATTTTTCATTTAAAATAGATAAAAAGTAATTTATTTAGAGTATAATATGATTATGGATAGAAAAATTCTCATACTATATATTTTAGACATGTCGCAGTCATTAAATCAACATTATCTTTTATAATAAACCCTTAGTTAAACAATTTAACTCTTACAGTGTTTTTTGTATTTTTACATTACATGGTCTATATTATCACTATAATGTTTCAAACTAACATAAATTGTATGATTTATGAAATTTTTATGACTATCAAATGTACTTTTCTAAGAGTTATATTTTTATGATTTTTATATAATTTAATAAAATGTTTTATTTTAAAATATCATTTATGTCATATTTTTTACTACTAAATATTTTATTTCTAAAAATATCTATAAATAATTGATAACATTAAAAATATAATTCTTACATGTCACTTAAATGTCTATTTTATCTATAAAATTATTGTATATCATTAATTAAGTTAAATTATATTTATTTTAATATTATTAATATCATTTATTTCATCCTTCCCTTATTAAATCAATTACTCTATCACTATTGTGTCATCATTAATGGACATTATTTTATATATAAAAATTAAAAATACATTTATATGATGTAGGAAATTATTTTACCTTTCCATATAATACCTATAGTTGATGTTATCTCCTGTTTATCCATAAATAAAAATTATAGTACTTATAAAAAATTAGAGTGTGAAATATTGCAACATTTCTTAATTTTTAATTATATTCATGTCATATTGATGACAAATTGGCCATTAAGTTCTCCCCTATAGAAAAATATATGATTAGGGTGTAATTTTTTATGCAATAGGATTTTTATAGGTTTTATAGTAATTTTATAATATAATGTTGGCCATTAATTACTCGATTTACCCTTAACCATGGAATTTTTTAATAAAGTTACTATTCACAATGCCAAAACCAAAGGGACCTTTTACATATTTTGAACCCACCAATTCAAAATATGGAATATATTTTCTATAATTTGAAATACAGAAGCTGTAGTAATTAATTTAAAATAATTCCTGTTGTCAGAATGGAAAATAGAGTTTTAAAAGTTAACAAATTGTAAAAGATTGAATTGTTTTTACATCAAAAATCATGGTAGAATTATTAAAAAGTAACAAAATTATATTAAATGATAAAATATAATCTATTTAAACATTAAAACAAATAAAATATATAATTTCTTATTATAAATTATTTGGATGAAAAAAGATGTTTTCAATTAAAAATTAGTATTTTTTACTATTCATAAAAACCAGAAACATATCAGAAAAATACTAAAAATTGAAAAAATGTAACTTCTGATATCATTTTTTCCAAGGATAATATTATTTTTTAAAATAAAAACTACAAAATTTTGACATTTTGGATTTAAAATGGGTTCTCCATTAAAAGGTGGAAAAACTGTATTTTTGGAAAAATAAATTTTTTATAAAAAAATGAATTTTATCTTATATCATTTCTAGAAAATACATAAGATGTGTGATAAAATTATATCAAATATATAAAATTTAAAAATTGGTCAATACTATTCCTAATTGCTAATTTAATATCTATGTTATATATTATATTAAATAAAAATATTATATTAATATATTGACGTTCAGAAGAACTGGGTCCTGCATGTAACACCAGACAACTCATTATTGTGTGTAGCATAATATTAACATGTTGTTGGGTAAAAATAATGAAAAATAATTAAATTTATTAAAAAATGAAAATATTTTAATATCACAAGGTGTTACACCCATGCTGATCGATGTTTGGCCTCGACGAAGGTAACGTTGCTATTCTGAACATAATAATGTCCTCATGATTTATGATCCAGACAACTTTATAAGATTCATTCCAATTTTAAATTAAAAAACACTCGTGCACTTTATTTAAAAAATGAACATAATTAATTTAACTGTTTCGAGTACACTGGGCCTCAGAATGACAAGTCTTCTTTGAACATGGTCTTAGAATTTTTCCAATTAATTTATAAAAATAAAAATGGAGAAAATATGAGTCATTACATATTTTGACCTCTCAAGACATATATATCGACCAAAACTGAAAAAATCAGTTAATAAATTCCATAAAATCATCCTAGAATCATTATTTTGGGAAAAAAATCCGTCCTAGGATTTCTATGCTATAAACCTAAGGAGGGCACCCAAAGAATTTGTTATCTTCTTTAATGAGAATTTTTATTTTAATTATTCATCCACCTCCATCAATTTGTTTAAACCATGAAAATATAATAATTTTAGAATATCAAATACATTGAGATTTTTTATGTTAAGGTCATTACCTACAACCACCTACACTTCCATTTAAGGGGTTACAAAATCATTATTTATATGTACGGTGGACTACTGACTCACAAACCTATAATATTTGTTTTCTTCCACTACCACCTTTCACGATTGGGTAAATGATGGATAATATATATATATTTGAAATATATAATATAATATTTCCTATTTATTTCTTATATGAGATATATATATAGTCACATTCCATTTCATAAGGGATATAATAACGTTAATCGTGTGTACGATAGACTACCACCTCAATAAGCAATGTGATTAATTTTTTACTAAGGATTTACATGGAATGTTATAAGGATAAATTAATTAAATCCATTGGATATAAATGAAATAATTATGATATCAATGAAATATTTATCATTATGAAAATTTAATATGTCATATTATATATTACAATGAAAAATGATAATGTTGCTCGTGTATGTGTGGACAACTGCCCTAACGAAGAGATGTCAATCTATTTTCGTCACAACACCACAGGATGGTATATAAAAGTATATTAAAAGATATAATATTGTATATATTAATTTTTTATAATTATTTAAATGTAAAATATTACATATTGTATTCCATAATGATCCTTGAAAATATGAAATGCTACTCATGCGTACGTACGACCTATCATCTCCATGATCATTACATGTTTAATTTTTCATGACCAACTTCAGGATTTGTTTTAAAAGTAAAATTGGTGTATAAATATGATAATTATCAAATTATTATTATTCAAAAGATGACGAAACTTTATAATATGAACATGAATACAAAAATTTAAGGGAATGAACAAATGAGAATATAAGGCAACTAACACCCAAATATTGAAAATAAAGAATGACTATTAACAAACATACTATAAGATTCCATATAAGGAACATATATTATATTGTGGTTATATTATATGTTAATAAAAATTTTAAAACCACTGTAAAGTGGGTTAAATCATGTATTAATAAATTAAAGAGTGAGGAAATGGAATCCATCTCAATGTCACTTAATTGAGGAATATTATACTTTTATGCACCTACTTTATTTTATATGGTGTATATAAATTCTTGTTGAAATGTAATATCATGATTCTTTAATAATTCTAGGTTTTTGAGTACCTATTTCAATTATATCATCTAAGGGTATTTGAGAAGAAAATTACCAAGTGGTAAATAAAATTATACAGTATCAATTGCTTCTGTGATTGTTAACTTTATTTTGAAACAATCACTTTCTTATTTTCATTTTTCAACACACCATAAATTTTCACTAAATATTTATATTTTTTATCATGGATAAAATTGTTTCTTAAACAATATAACAATTCTACATATGGTGACTTACATTGAATATTATTTAATTTACTGGGGAAATCTTAATAATCAACATTCTTTCATCAATACAGATACTTAATGGTAAGGAATATTGATTGATGAATTAAATTGATCATTTTTTATGTGAAAACTTATTTATACCTATAATTATGGGTGGTCATGGGAATAACATATCCACTTGATGCATGGATGGGTCTAATTAGACAAATAATTCAGCCAAAATAATGGGGTTTCAATAAATATCTTAAACTATATTGTTCGAGGTCATGAAATTATAATTATCATGTTTCTTGAAAACATGTTTCCTAATAATTAAGCATTAAATTTATTGAGAATATTCTTATTATTATTATCCATGACATTTTACCAATTATGTTATCTATGGATGCATTTAGTTTTTGATTCAATGACATGTGTTTTCGATTATTTTTCTTTCTACATTAATTATGACTTATCTCTTCACAGAATAATGTAATTTAAATGTAATAGGTGTTCATATTTTTAAAATTCCATAGTTATTATTCATTATTTATTCATTATTTCAGCCACTAGATGTAACCCTTACAGAGTACTTCATCTCACCATTATTTTTTTTCCATTCCCTAGGATACAAAGAAGATATATTTGATTGATTTTTTCAAGTATGTATTTCATTTTCGTTTGTTATATATTATGTATTATTTCTATTAAAAGTGTAAAATGGGTTTCAAGTATATATATAGTTCTAAAAAACTATTAAAATTTCTAGTTTTTCATGATTTGATTATTTGTATCTCAACAAATGTAATAGATTAGGTCACCGGTTCTATGTTACTGGGGTTAGGGTTTTAACAAAATTCACATATAGAATGTGGATATAGAATTTGAGAAGATATTTTAGTTGGTTATATTTAATATTTAAGGTTAAATGTTTTGTAAATAAGTGCGGAAGGAGGTATCATTTTATAATTGAGGTGTGGCTCGCTTCTAGATTTTCATTAGAAAATAAAATTTAATAATACTATTTTAGATCCAAATGATTCCAAATAGATTTGAACTCGAAGAAAAAGTGTATACGGTTAAAATAACACCATCTAATAAAATTTAGAAAAGTTTTTATATCATTTTAATCCAATGTTTTTATTAACTCCTTGGTTAATTATTTTTTACTTTAACTACGATAACCACTATTTTAATTATAGACGGTTATTAATGTTACTATAAATGGAAAAGTGAATCATAAATGGACTATGACTAATTTTCACAACCATATTCCTTTCACATGTCAAAATATAATATTTTTAGTAATTTTAAATATTTTAATAAAATATTCTATTTATAGAATATTATTAATATATTTTATACACTATACATTTAAATTGACAATAAATATATCAAGACCACAGAGGAATGAAAATAAAATTCTTTAACACCCCTTAATATGTTAAATAAAGATAAAACATTTGTGAGATATATTAACACTCTTAGACCACATGATTTTTTGAGATATTTTATTTTAAAATATATATAATATTTTTGATATTTTTCATTACACACAACATCAAGTTTAAAATTCATTACATGCAACACCAATTTAAAAAGAAATATGATAAATAATTAATATATAGTTATTTAATATGATAGATTTCACCTAGCCATTATAATTTCGGGAAATAATTTGATTATATAAATTATGAAAATATATGGTTTACACTTGTAAATATAAATAATTATTTGATGACCAATTAATCAAAAATTAGTATAAAAACTATTTGAAAACAGAGGAATTTTTTTTTCAGAATTTTTGAATATGTGCACAAAAGTGTTTTACCTAAATAATTTAAATAAAAATTATGAATCATATTATGAAATATTATACATTATATATTAAATTTTTTTTTCTCGCATTCACCTTATTCATTTTCATGAAAATAGAAAAGAATAAATCCAATTTCATGCTTGAAAAATGTATTTTTCTAAAAAGTTGTTTTGTAAACATTTGTGAACTTATTTTAAAAATAGATTTTCTTCCAATTTTTTTTTTCAAAAATATGTTCTTCATTTTTTAAATTCGAATATTATTTTATTGATTTTTGATAATTTTATAAAAAAATAATTTTTTTGATGAATAATAGGAAATATAAGTTTTCTCTAAGAGTTTTATTTTCTATTAATGAATATAAAGATATAAACATTATTTTAATATGGATATATAAGTAAAATTAGTTCAATTATATATCTATTAATAAAATTTTTATCATTTTACTATATTTCATATTGAAATTTGATATTAAATCATTTTCTACATATTAAATATTTATCTTTGGAATCCAACTTTCCCAACCCATATTTGGGTTTAATTGTAAATTAAATTCTAAAAATTATGTGAGTTTACTTTGAAAAAAAGTATTTGATATTTTTAATCATCATAATTTATGTTATCTAATAAGTTCAAATTAATTATTTCCCATAATGAATAGTAAAAATAGTAAAAGTTATTTACTATGGTCTAGGTAAAAATTTGTTTACTAGTGGTAAAACCAAAGAGTTAACATTTAAAAATCACACAAAAAATTTAAAAAAACCATTTTATAGAAATATTTAGGCATTAAATATTATATTATTTATAATTCCCATTTTTTAGCCTTTAAAAAATTTGGGTACAACCCATACTTTTCCAAAATCGCAAGTTTTTCACTCACATCATGTACAAAATTTTACCCCTCTCCTGTCATATTAACACCATAAAAGGCCATTAGATCATAAAATCACTTCCCAAACTAATTTTTAAATTCCATACTATCATCGTAAAATCCATGGTTTGTGATGAAAGATAGCCTAGGATAGATTTTGGGGAAAACTAAAATAGTTATTATGAATAAGAGGTAATGTCCGTATCTGGGTTCATTTATTTCTTCCTAAAAATCCTTAAATAAATATTAAAAAATGATGATATGGTAATAAAATTTACCTCTATATAATTAGATGTTTTATTTTTAATTAAATAACTTAAATTATTTTCCTCTTCCATTAAATGGCATACAAAATCATAATTCTGTGTACGTCAGACTACCGCTTTGCGAATCGATGTTATTAATCTTCCATCACCACCACCCATAGATGAAAATAATGATATATTTAATGTTTTTATATGATATTTATGATATTATTAGTACACTTCAATTTTAATACCACATATAACTTCTTACATCTAAACAAATTTTGAAACTAATAATGTTGCTTGTGTGTACCGAGGACTACCACCTTGTGAAATAATGTGATGTGTTTTTCCTTTATGATTTACATGGATGCTAATAAGGATATATTAAATGAAAAAATATTATATTTATAACATATTTATAATTATTAAATAATTATATCATATATATCCTCTTACTTTCCATTCCCCGGGGGATACGATAACGTCGTCCGTGTGTACGGAAGACTATCACCATACGAATAAATGTGATTCGTATTATACTACAAAATTTAATGGAATGTAATTAGAATAAATTTAATTAATAATATATATATATATATGTTTTTAAAAATTATTATTTAATTTTTATATATTCTTGAACTTTCTTTAATTTCATCTATCGAGAAAATGGAATCAGCGTTCATGCGTACGTACGACCTACCATCTTCATGAACTGTGCATTTCAATGTATATATTTAATTTATATTTAATATTAATAAATATATAATAAATATATATGATATTTATTTCAGGGTTAAAATTATGGAACTGATATAACTATGACCAGTGTTAAAGGATTGAAATCACCGAACCAGAATATTTGTGAAAAAAGAAGCAGTTATTACCCAAAATGTAATCTTAACAAATAATTGTTAATAAATACGCGATGAAATGTAATAATTAAATATTATATGATATGATATATAATTTTTTTGAATTATATGTGTAATAAAATTAAATTTATCATACAGTAGGTTGATATGTGTACGAAGGAAGTCGAGAGTTAATGTTAGGGATTTCCGTCTCTCAATTTCTACTTATGTGAGACACATTCCATATTCACACCCCATTTATTTTATGTGGTTTATATACATTCAATTAATTTTTTTATACTAGATATTCTTTATATGCACACATCCTTTCAATAATCTCTTTTTAATGGGGTTTATAGTTTTGAATTTACCAATGCGGTAAGTGATTTATGTCTCATTTTTTTATTTGTGACATATGTTGTGTTATGAATCTATATATTTTATGAGGTATATATAAATACCATTATAATTTAAATATCATGAATTTATATATTGTCATTATATATTAGGTCTCATTTAAATTTATTCTTTTAGTGCGTATTTGATTGAATTTCAGCAATGTGGTGACAATTTTATCATACAATCTCATCTATTATAAAGATTCTTTATTTTTACGCATACGATTATGAAATATCATAATCCCTATCTCAGGTAAATAAATAATATTAATATCCTATATTTATTTCAATAGAATACCTATTTTCCATTGATTCCATTCTCTTTATGTACACATGAGTTTAAAATAAATTTTTAAGAAAAATCATCTTTATTTATCAATTTGGTCGAAAACCGTTTTTTTCGAAAGCCCTGTTTTCTAAAAAATATTTTTAGAATTGTTTTTATCATTATCCAAATGATTTCATAATAATTTTTTTATCAATTCTTTCATTTTTTAAATTGTTTGCTGAAAAGGAATATTCATGTCTTTTTCAAAACAATGAACATATGGCTTTTATGGGAAATGTGAAATGAATTTTCATTATAACATGTATGGCTTGAAAGTAATTCTCCACTATCTGGTCCAGCTTATTTTTTTAAATCATAAAATATTTATTTATAATATTTTTTCAATGAAATTGATTTCAAAAATATTTTGGGAATGTTTAGTGCTTTTCACAATGGAAAGGATATATTCCTTATGAAATGTTTTAGATGTTTTTAAAGCATCCTTTATAATTTTTTAAGGTTATTTTTATTGTAAATGATTTTAAAATTGGTTTATGGTTTATAAATTGTTTTTTATTATGGAAAATCTATTTTCTTAGAGAAATGTTCCATTTGATGTTTCAAAATCGTGTCCCATATAAGATGACATCCTATGATGTTACATATTATTTACAGGGGATATAATCAATTAATTCCAATATTATTGTTTATATGGATGTATTATGTTGTTGAAACAGATATTTTTATGATGCCCATTTATATTACATGGGTTATACAATGATAAAATTCTTACATAACCCACTTATTTTCCATGGGTTTTGATTTGGTGAAATGATGGAATGATTATAAACCCTGTTTCATATCTATATGTTATGTTATAATGAAATGTTTATAAAATCCATTTCATTATGTGGGTTTTGATATGATAATTTTTTTATGATCTTGTGGTATACATATGTATGATTTTCATTATTTGATGGAGGTTATGTCATAATCATGGATGGTGGTAACATTATAACAATGGATAATGGTTCTGTTATAACAAAGACGGGTGGAAGACATCTCCCTTTCCAGTGCATTGGATAAATGTTGATATCTCAAAAGATATATAGGACTAGAATGGGGAGTTAACCATGTTCAATAAGGTAATTTTTCATCTATGATTGTAGTGGGAGTGAACCTTGACTACTACAATGATTTTGGGTAGCGTATTTATTCCACTATGATAGTCTTAGACATGATCATTAAAATACTAATGAAATGATTTTCTATGTTTATGTGTATTCCAAAAATATATTCCTTATGAAAATGTTATATTTTCATGGCTCATGATTTTTTATTTCATTATGATTCATGTATTATGAACTATCAAAATATATTCCATGATAGAAAATTATAATTTATGATATACGGGGTTTGGTTTACAAATGTTATTCTCATCTTCTCAAATATTATGCTCATGACATGTTGATATAACCCTTTTTTACTAAAATAATTATATGATATCACCCATTATCATGTTTTTTTCCATATTTTAGTATAAAGGTATTATATATAATATTATCTAAGAATTTTTTATTTTTAAAGAACATAGTGGGAGAAGACATAGTTCACTTATGTACTAGATGTTTATGTGTCTAATTTTAAAAATTCACTATTTATATTTTTTGCATGGATAATTATGTTACGTACTGAATATCGGTCTATTAAGATATAATATTTATTTTTGAGTATTTTGGGCTCTTTCAGTTGCTACTAGTGAAGGTTTTAGTTAATATTTAGAAACGATGGTGAGAAAACGTAAATGAGATCCCTAGGGATATTTATAATGATTTTTATAGTTATATAACAAAGGATATGTCTTAGAATGTGTTAATGTATAGAATGATTTTCTAGGATTTTTTTAAAGGATTGAGTGAGCAGTTTCAATGAAATTACATTCCAATCTTGATACTATAAGAGGATATGACTCTAGTAATGAGAAACTATGTTCTAATAACTCTGAAAAGGGTAAATTTTTATGGACTTGATCATCCCATTTTACATGAAAAGTGCTATTTCTACATACATTTTTTGAAACTCCTAGGGGATTTACATTGGAAATTCAGAAACTCTTTACAAACCATCTAGAAGGATTTGAATAATTACCATGTACATACTAGGTTAAAACCATTGTTTCATATATTAAAATGTAGGTTTCATGATTTAGAAATCCTATAAATGATCTTTCATGACTATGTGGTTTCCCACTATAAAATGTTTTTCCTACAAAATTCGTTTTGTTTTTATTCAATAGACAAAACCAGAAAGAACATCATTAATGTTGAATATGATATACAATGTGTTGTTGAGAAACAAAATAAGATTATTTCTATAGTGAAGGATATTTTTGTTTTATTAACTCTTTTATCCAAATATATGACTAATAAATTGAACCTTAATAATCTTGTGGTGTCCCCAAAAAAGATAAGCATATAGTTCCTTGAGAGTTATGGTTGTGGAGACTATAAAGGAAGGAATATTAAATTTCTTATATGTTAAGAATGTTAGAAGAATGACTCCATTGAATTCCTCAAAATAATGTGAATATATTTTATGTCTTGAGAAGAAGAACAGAGAGTAATTAATTTCAATGAAAAAATAAATATTTGGGTTAATGAAATAGATGGGAATAACAGTCTCCCAAAGATATCTTCTATGGTTGAATTTTAATGATGAGTAATGTATGTGAATTTTGAAAATAAATGTTAGAAAGATCATGAATATAATGAACGTAGTTGTACAAGTAATGGTTATATTTATGATGATGAAGAGACTACACATTACATGTGAAAGGAATGAAGTGTTAAGGAATAATGAAATGAATCCCGATTAATGTTGTACCAATGAAGTTGAATGTTTTATGTGTTTATGTATTGTTACTAAAATAATTTGATTTTCATCAGTGGTATTTTGGTTATTATAATCAAGAAGAAAAAGTGGATTTTTCTATAATAATTTTTCATTAAGGATTTGGAAGATTTTGTAAAATGGTACTGATTGACTAGAAAAGTGATTTAATGGCCAAATGATATTTTTATTGAAGTAAGATAAAAATTAATATGTTATTGTTGTTGAATAAATGATGTTTATTTTGGATAAATTGATTATTTATATGGATAATGTAACCTGGATAGTATTGATTACATTTTATCTGATTATTTATTTGATGGAAAAGTTTTTTAGGTTATCATTTAGTGATTTTAAAACATTTTGGTATTTATAGAATATATCAAATAATTTGTGATTTATTTAATGAATGAGTAAAGAGTTATTTTTTAAAAGGAGGTGTGTTTTTATTATAGTTTCATTATAATTGATGATATTAAAATGTTTCATGGGAATATATGATCAATGTATTTCTATATTTGTTATGTGAAATCAAGATATACGTCAAATTGTTTAGGGGATTAACGATAACTTGATTTTATAAAAATAAAAATTATATTACTAAATTTTTTCATTTTAATTTCTTTCAAACATAGAAGAGCCTTAAGGATAACTATTCATTGAATTTGTAACACCCCAGGTAAATAAATAATATGAAATTTCATATTTATCTATATTTGTGAATAAAATATTGAAATGTCTTTAAAGGGGAAGCTATGCTCGATGGCGTACCCAACACGCAACAACGAGTTTCTTGGGAATCTTACGTTGCACTCTAATAATAAAATAATGGTAGTTAATATGTAGCCGTTATATTGGAGGGAATGTATAGAAATAACTAAAATACGATTATATATGTTCTTAAATATTTTTACATTTATACAATAAAAGATAAAGGCTTAAAATACGGAAAGAATTCAATTTTGGCGTATATGCCCTAGTTTTCACTAAAGGTTCACTTATCACCTTTTGATGGAGAACCGTAATTAAATATAGTTTTGTTCACTCTTAAACATTCTTTTGGACCAAATAAAACTCTTATTAAGAATCGGGACATCAAAATTTACTTTGTGTAAATTTTTGGTATCTTTCTGATAAAGTTCATTTTTTTTAATGAATAGTGTAAAATGTTGTATTTTAATTCAAAACCACTTTTTAATCTAATTTATTTATATGATTAGATTATATTTTTAATTGGTTTTAAAGTGAAATTAGAAAATATTTTTACCATTAAATCCAATAGTGGTCGTTGGAATCAATTTCACTTTGAAATTAGACTTAAACTAGTGTCAATCTTTTGATACTAATTGTATCATAAAACATGCTATTTGTCATGACAACAGGAATTAATTATTAAATTAATTAATGTGACTTATATGTTTTGAATTTTTTAAAAAGGACTTCATTTTTGAATTCATAATATCAAATATATCTTAGGGTGAATTTTTGGTAATTTTCTGAAAAACTTCAATTTTTGATGAATAGTGAAACCACTAAGTGGTAATCAAGCAAACTGATTTTTCAGTTAAATGAAAGTTTACCACTAATGTTTATTGAATTTTGAAAATCCGACATACATGGTTGTCATTAAGAAGTAAAATGTGGTTCAATGAGATTAAAATAATTTTTTGGTGAATAGTAACTTATTAAGTTTTTAATCGCGATTAGTGGTAATTAGTGTAGTTTAAGGTATAAATAATGCTTTAATGATATGAAATGACCTAGACACAAGTCCCAACCTTATTGGTTGTGTCATGGCCGACTAAGACAAGCCATGGGTCAACTTGGGGACCCCATGGATCCACATTGGTTGGGAAATGACATAAATAACATTTTATTTAATGTAAAAGTAAAATTGACACAAACATGATATGTTTTACTAAAACAATTTTTAAGTGGGGTTATACAAGTCATCAGTTTGATTATAAATATTAATTGGAAAGATAAAAAGATTTCCTACATAATAGTAGTTTTTTATAATTTTTAGACATTAAATAAATTAAATTATATATGACATAATAATGATACAGCGATGATATCATTATTTGACGATTTAAATAAAATAGAAAGATAATGTAACATCTATGAACTAAACATGTACAAAACTTATTAGATGAGTGGATTTCGAAGCCATATCACCTTATCCACGAATTATATCAATGTGGGGCCTTTTAAAACCGAAACACATTTTCAAATAAAGTAATATTTCTTTACTTTCCAAAAGTACCCCTCCTCTCCTCTTATAAAAGGACCCCACCTCTACCTCATTTAACACACTCCTAAAGCCTTTGGCTCGTCCAAACCCTGCCCATTTACTCTCTCCAAATCCATATCCTCATCCTAGAGGACTCCCTTTGGGAAGAATCCTTTCAAAGTAAGCCTTTAGGCTTAAATCAAAAGTAGTTACACTTTTAAATGTAATTCATTCTCTCATGTTCATTTGTATTATTTTGCTTCTCCAACCCCCTAAACTCTTTTTATTTACTTCTTTTGTAACAACACCAGTATCCTCAATATACTAGGATGTTTTTATAAGATTTATTCGAGCTAAACTCTCACACAATTACATCAAATGGTTAAATAACATACGGTTTCCGTGGATGGTGAAATTCTGCCTCCCGAAACGATGATTGTTCAATACTCATTTAACACCTTCAAAGGTGGCCATTATGATGTCAATATTTTAATATATGATATATAATATGTTTATGTTTTATTTATGCTTATGTATTTTTCATTTTTGTCTTACCTTTATGGCTTCCATTATGGGTATACACGATATCTTCATTTAAGGAAGTGTGGACTACCGCCCCCTCAAAGTGATTTGATTCGTTAAATACCATATGTGGGATGTATAAAGGATGAAAATATGATATTATATATGATATTATACTGGAATTATAATATAACTTTATATCATTATTATTCCATTCTATAAAATACGAAATAGAAATGAAAGTAGCGTTCATGCGTACGTACGGCTTACCATCTCCATGAACGGTGCATTTCATTTCTTACCTCTAAATGATTATGTAATGTTATAAATGCATGCATGTACGGGATATATATGACATATATGATATCTACATAATGAATACAATTCTGGATATAATAAACATTTGGCCAAACGAACAACATGTAATTGTAAGAAGACCACTTTCGACTTAAGAACCAAATATCGGCAAAACAAATATTATTAACTTAAATGATTACATAATGTTTGTGACATGGTAATAAGTGGTATAAAAGTAATAATGAACTTGAAAAAGGGTTCTTATGGAATTATAAATTAACTCAAGTTTATTATTCAGGAGATTAAAGAACGATCGAGTCAAGTCGGACCCGAGGTAAGGGATCCTACTCCTCTTTTTTTTAAGTATACACTTTTATGTCATTCCTTTTAAAGCTCATCTTTCTTGTTATTGGGATGATATTTTAAATTAAATTTACTGTAATTTTTATGTTCATGTGATGAGAGACCCTATTCTCTCTCATCAATCCATTTTGGGAGTTTTGAGTGGCACTGTTAGGCTGCCGAACTTTCGTAAGAGATCTAACCTCTCTCTTTCTTTTTAAGTACTCTCCTTTGTGTCACTTCTTCTAAGATCCTATTTGTTATGTTGGGGGATTTTCTTTTATATTACTCTTGCTGTAAATTCTATTGTAATTTGATGGGATACTCTATTTGATCTCATCAATCCATTTTGGAAGTTTTAAGTGGTGTCGTTAGGCTGCTGAGTTTTCCTAAGGGATTTTTCATCTCACTTTTATTCTCGTGAGATTTATTCTACATTTGCCACAAATTCCATTGAGTAGTGTATGTACTGCACATTATTCTAATCTTTGTGTAATATACATTCATTTATGAGTATTTAAATCAATTATCTATTGTTCTTCTTTCATGGGGTGTATGTTTTGAAAGATACCCAAGTCGGTAAGGGAACCTTTCACCCTCCTTTTTTTAAAAGACTTCTTTTGTTGGGTCTTTTAATTTACATATTTTTATGTTTGGATATGTTCTCATATATCTTTATTGATGTAAATTTGATGTCCAAGTGATGAGATACACTTTTTATCTCTCATCAACTCATTTTGATGTGATGCTGTTAGGCTGTCAAGGGAACTTTTTAACCCAATTTCGATTTATTTGGGTTCAACATGTAGTCATTGAATACGTCATCCATTGAATATGTGTGAATGAACTTTTATTGTTTTACACTTAATATCCACTTATATTGGGTGTATTTATATTTGTCACACATATTTTGAGATTGATTTGTCCTTAATTTAAGGATACCTTCTTTATAAGGGATTTCATCACATTTGACATTTCTATTGAGGGTTCATTGTTGTTATGCACCAATTCACTCTTATATGGTGTATATACTGTCCTTTGGAGTATTATATCATGAATCCTTTTATTATCATGATATTATAAAGTTCTGACTAAATGTTATTCCTCAATTATTGAATTTAAGTGTCTCTAATTTTGGTAAAACCCCTTTTACCAGAATATCGTTTTAAATGTTTTAATTATTTGTTCTGATTAATATCCATGTTTTCAAAATGGTTTTAAGGATTTATTTATATGGATATTAATGGTTTAGAATGTTAAAAGCTTCAAGGTGGTATGGGACACTTTGATTCAAAAATCTCTTTATTAGATGTTTTAAATGGTTTTGGAAATGGTTTTTTTTGAATGGATTCATTATTTCAATATCCTAAAATGTTATATTGTGATTGAAATGTGGAAATGTTATATTTCCTTTATTAATGTTTTATGTGATACGATTATGTTATGGTTCTTGGGCATTGTTATGAAGAACGGGTGGTTCCGTGATAAACTAAGGGCGGGTGAGCCCGATATAGCTCTCCAATGCATTGGGTAACGCGAAGGAGTGAAACGTTAAGGTTTCTCCGAAGAGATTTAGGGAATATACTGTGATGGGTATTCCAAACGTAACCAAGAGGGTTACTACCTACGTAAGAATGTTATGAATGCCTCAAGTTACCTTTATGTCTTATGATTTCTATGATTTATTCATGGTTTGATGAGGTATGTTAAAGTGCCTTTGTTTTATGGGTAAAGTATGATTTCATTCTTATGTATATATGAACTCATGTTTCTTTTCCATATTTTTATAACTCTTACTGAGCTTTTTATGCTCATCCCAAGTTTTTGAAATGTTTTTCACAGGTCAAGGGAAAGGTACATGATGTGATGAGAGTGTCAAGGATGTGTCAAGAAAGAATCCGTGTTATATTTTAAATATGTTCCCATTGATGGGAAGAATGAATACTGTCTTTTATGTAACCACTTTGTTTAAATGTGAAATTTAATTCAATTTTCATGATCTAATTCTCTAAAACTCTAAACCTGAAAAGATCCTCAATGTGTAATCTTGTAATAACTCAAGATTAAGTAAGGTTTAAGGCTGGGGCCTTATAGTTGGTATCAAAGGTCTGTTTAGATAACTTTAGAGGTTAGGGTATTCTTTAAGCATAATTGACAATTACCATAATGGTTAGGATTTCAGAAAGAGTCTTAGTTTTAGATAAAGTGAATGAGTAAGTATATCTTATTGTCTATCTTACTCATTAGTACATGATGGTTTTGTTGATATACTCACACTGACATTTCTATTTTTAGTGAATGGATGGATCTAGCAGGCACCAAAGAGACAACAGGTTTGAAGGAAACTGTGGTGGTTCTCTGATTAAGATACTAGATAAAATGAAGGATTCAATGAGGAAACTCATGGTTGTTCTAAACCAAATATCAAGGAGTCATGATCAACCACTTAAACCTTGGTGAGTTCTCTAATGCATCAGGTACGAGATGGCCAATTCGATGTGGAAATTCAGGTAATAATTATTAAGATAACCATTAGGGTTTATATGATACTTAATTTTTAGGTAATTATGGGTTACTCTATGATATGATGGAAAATGAAAGGAATGAGATAAACTTGAGGTTAAAATATGTTATGATTATTCTTGAAGATTTTATCTCATTTTGGGGAATGTTTTAAGAAATATATAGTTTTGGAAAAAGGACAACACGCAGACCGTGTGACATCCCGTCGCGTCGGACAAAGCTGCGGGAATCGAACCCACAACCAATGTGCGACTGGTATTTATCGCCTACCACTAGACTACGTGAAGTCCCTGGTTAGTTTGACTGATTCATTCTAGTTATATGATTTTATGAATTAAGAGTAAGTTGATTTTGGGTTATTTTTGAAAATGATTAACCTATCATGGAGGATATGTGATTAAGTTAATTACTTTTCAAAACGAGACTTTAGGAGCAACTGATATTGTTTGGAGATAAATGTTACGATTTATCTTGGAATACTATGCGACTAAATCCTTCAAATATTTGGGTTTCAATCTTATATTGGTTTACTTTGAAGAATTTTATGGACAAATTGATTATAGAATGGTCCTCGTTGAACTTTGGGTTTTGTTGGACAAATTTTGGAGATTAAGAATAGATTTTCTTTTTATAAAGGGTTATCCTTTTCTGGATTATCTGATCTTGTACTAGCCTTTTTGGTTTTGGATTTGGTTAAAGTCTAAAGACATGGAAAGTATATAGTTCTATTTTTTGGATTAGGTGATTCTCTAGAAGTTGATTATAGTACTCTTAATGTGAACAAGTCTACCTAAATACTCGTCTTTTGGAGAAAATATGAGTTTGTGTAAGGAATCTAATAAAGGTTGAAAGTCAATATGATAAGTGATTATGTTTCCTTATGAATAAATTCCTCAATAAAAAGTAACTTAAAAAAAATGTTGTCTATTATCTTTTCCTACTGGGGAATCAAAGACCGTTTAACCCATCACAAGTTTGTGATTATCTCGTGGTTAACTTTCTCCTAAACATGTTTTCTATCACTCTCCATCAGAACATGACCGTTTTCTTTTTCCTCCATGTCCATATTTTCATACTTGGAATCCTAGTATGGGTTAACTCGGGTGACCTTTGTACTTATCTTTCTTTATTTTAAAGTGTTTGTTTTACCGACTTTTGTTCTGATGTGGGACTTTCAAGGATGTTTCCAAGCACAATTTTAAAATTGCGAGGACGCAATTCCCAAATGGGGGGAAGGATGTAACACCCCAGGTAAATAAAGAATATGACATTTCATATTTATCTATATTTGTGAATAAAATATTGAAATGACTTTAAAGGGGAAGCTATGCTCGATGGCGTACACAACACGCAACAACGAGTTTCTTGAGAATCTTACGTTTCACTCTAATAATAAAATAATGGTAGTTAATATGTAGCCGTTGTATTGGCGGGAATGGATATAAATAACTAAAATATGATTATATATGTTCTTAAATATTTTTACATTTATACAATAAAAGATAAAGGCTTAAAATACAGAAAGAATTCAATTTTGGCGTATATGCCCTAGTTTTCACTAAAGGTTCACTTATCACCTTTTAATGGAGAACCGTCATTAAATATAGTTTTTTTCACTCTTAAACATTCTTTTGGACCAAATAAAACTCTTATTAAGAATCGGGACATCAAAATTTACTTTGTGTAAATTTTTGGTATCTTTCTGATAAAGTTCATTTTTTTTAATGAATAGTGTAAAATGTTGTATTTTAATTCAAAACCACTTTTTAATCTAATTTATTTATATGATTAGATTATATTTTGAATTGGTTTTAAAGTGAAATTAGAAAATATTTTTACCATTAAATCCAATAGTGGTCGTTGGAATCAATTTCACTTTGAAATTAGACTTAAACTAGTGTCAATCTTTTGATACTTATTGTTTCATAAAACATGCTATTTGTCATGACTGCGGGAATTAATTATTAAATAATTAATGTGACTTATATGTTTTGAATTTTGTAAAAAGGACTTCATTTTTGAATTCAGAATATCAAATATAGCTTAGGGTGAAGTTTTGGTAATTTTCTGAAAAACTTCAATTTTTAATGAATAGTGAAACCACTAAGTGGTAATCAAGCAAACTGATTTTTCAGTTAAATGAAAGTTTACCACTAATGTGTATTGAATTTTGAAAATCCGACATACATGGCTGTCATTAAGAAGTAAAATGTGGTTCAATGAGATTAAAATAATTTTTTGGTGAATAGTAACTTATTAAGTTTTTAATCGCGATTAGTGGTAAATAGTGTAGTTTAAGGTATAAATAATGTTTTAATGATATGAAATGACCTAGACACATGTCCCAACCTTATTGGTTGTGTCATGGCCGACTAAGATAAGCCATGGGTCAACTTGGGGACCCCATTGATCCACTTTGGTTGGGAAATGACATAAATAACATTTTATTTAATGTAAAAGTAAAATTGACACAAACATGATATGTTTTACTAAAACAATTTTTAAGTGGGGTTATACAAGTCATCTGTTTGATTATAAATATTAATTGGAAATCTAAAAAGATTTCCTACATAATAGTATTTTTCTTATAATTTTTAGACATTAAATAAATTAAATTATTTATGACATAATAATGATGCAGTGATGATATCATTATTTGACGATTTAAATAAAATGGAAAGATAATGTATCATCTATGAACTACACATGTAAAAAACTTATTTGATGAGTGGATTTCGAAGCCTTATCACCTTATCCACGAATTCTATCAATGTGGGACCTTTTAAAACCGAAAAACATTTTCAAATAAAGTAATATATCTTTACTTTCCAAAAGTACCCCTCCTCTCCTCTTATAAAAGGCCCCCACCTCTACCTCATTTAACACACTCCTAAAGCCTTTGGCTCAGCCAACCCCTGCCCATTTACTCTATCCACATCCATCTCCTCATCCTAGAGGACTCCCTTTGGGAAGAATCCTTTCAAAGGAAGCCTTTAGGCTTAAATCAAAAGGAGTTACACTTTTAAAGGTAATTCATTCTCTCATGTTCATTTGTATTATTTTGCTTCTCCAACCCCCTAAACTCTTTTTATTTACTTCTTTTGTAACAACACCAGTATCCTAAATATACTAGTATGTTGTTATAAGATTTATTCGAGCTAAACTCTCACACAACTACATCAAATGGTTAAAGAACATACGGTTTCCGTGGATGGTGAAATTCTGCCTCCCGAAATGATGATTGTTCAATACTCATTTAACACCTTAAAAGGTGGCCATTATGATGTAACTATTTTAATATATGATATATGATATGTTTATGTTTTATTTATTCTTCTGTATTTTTCATTTTTGTCTTACCTTTATGGCTTCCATTATGGGTATACGCGATATCTTCATTTAAGGAAGTGCGGACTACCGCCCCCTCAAAGTGATTTGATTCGTTAAATACCATATGTGGGATGTATAAAGGATGGAAATATGATATTATATATGATAATATACTGGAATTATAATATACCTTTATATAATTATTATTCCATTCTATAAAATACGAAATAGAAATGAAAGTAGCGTTCATGCGTACGTACGGCTTACCGTCTCCATGAACGGTGCATTTCATTTCTTACCTCGAAATGATTATGTAATGTTATAAATTCATGCATGTACGGGATATATATGACATATATGATATCTACATAATGAATACAATTCTGGATATAATAAACATTTGGCCACAGAAACAACATGTAATTTTAAGAAGACCACTTTCGACTTAAGAACCAAATATCGGCAAAACAAATATTATTAACTTAAATGATTACATAATGTTTGTGACATGGTAATAAGTGGTATAAAAGTAATAATGAACTTGAAAAAGGGTTATTATGGAATTAGAAATTAACTCAAGTTTATTATTCAGGAGATTAAAGAACGATCGAGTCAAGTCGGACCCGAGGTAAGGGATCCTACTCCTCTTTTTTTTAAGTATACACTTTTATGTCATTCCTTTTAAAGCTCATCTTTCTTGTTATTGGGATAATCTTTTATATTACATTTACTGTAATTTTTATGTTCATGTGATGAGAGACCCTATTCTCTCTCATCAATCCATTTTGGGATTTTTGAGTGGCGTTGTTAGGCTGCCAAACTTTCGTAAGAGATCTAACCTCTCTCTTTCTTTTTAAGTACTCTCCTTTGTGTCACTTCTTCTAAGCTCCTATTTGTTATGTTGGGGGATTTTCTTTTATATTCCTCTTGCTGTAAATTCTATTGTAATATGATGGGATACTCTATTTGATCTCATCAATCAATTTTGGAAGTTTTAAGTGGCGCCGTTAGGCTGCTGAGTTTTCGTAAGGGATTTTTCATCTCACTTTTATTCTCGTGAGATGTATTCTACATTTGTCACAAATTCCATTGAGTGGTGTATGTACTGCCCATTATTCTACTCTTTGTGTAATATAAATTCATTTATGAGTATTTACATCAATTATCTATTGTCCTTCTTTCATGGGGTGTATGTTTTGAAAGATACCCAAGTCGGTAAGGGAACCTTTCACCCTCCTTTTTTTTAAAAGACTTCTTTTGTTGGGTATTTTAATTTACATATTTTTATGTTGGGATATGTTCTCATATATCCTTATTAATGTAAATTTGATGTCCAAGTGATGATATACACTTTTTATCTCTCATCAACTCATTTTGATGTGATGTCGTTAGGCTGTCAAGGGAACTTTTTAACCCAATTTCGATTTCTTTGGGTTCAACATGTAGTCATTGAATATGTCATCCATTGAATATGTGTGAATGACCTTTTATTGTTTTACACTTAACATCCACTTATATTGGGTGTATTTATATTTGTCACACATATTTTGAGATTGATTTGTCCTTAATTTAAGGATACCTTCTTTATAAGGGATTTCATCACATTTGACATTTCTATTGAGGGTTCATTGTTGTTATGCACCAATTCACTCTTATATGGTGTATATACTATCCTTTGGAGTATTATATCATGAATACTTTTATTATCATGATATTATAAAGTTCTGACTAAATGTTATTCCTCAATTATTGTATTCAAGTGTCTCTAATTTTGGTAAAACCCCTTTTATCAGAATATCGTTTTAAATGTTTTAATTATTTGTTCTTATTAATATCCATGTTTTCAAAATGGTTTTAAGGATTTATTTATATGGATATTAATGGTTTAAAATGTTAAAAGCTTCAAGGTGGTATGGGACTCTTTGATTCAAAAATCTCTTTATTAGATGTTTTAAATGGTTTTGGAAATGGTTTCTTTTTGGATGGATTCATTATTTCAATATCCTAAAATGTTATATTGTGATTGAAATGTGGAAATGTTATGTTTCCTTTATTCATGTTTTATGTGATACGATTATGTTATGGTTCTTGGGCATTGTTATGAAGAACAGGTGGTTCCGTGATAAACTAAGGGCGGGTGAGCCCGATATAGCTGTCCAATGCATTGGGTAACACGAAGGAGTGAAACGTTAAGGTTTCTCCGAAGAGATTTAGGGAATATACTGTGATGGGTATTCCAAACGTAACCAAGAGGGTTAATCCCTATGTAAGAATGTTATGAATTCCCCAAGTTACCTTTATGTCTTATGATTTATATGATTTATTCATGGTTTGATGAGGTATGTTAAAGTGCCTTTGTTTTATGGGTAAAGTATGATTTCATTCTTATGTATATATGAACTCATGTTTCCTTTCCATATTTTTATAACTCTTACTGAGCTTTTTATGCTCATCCCAAGTTTTTGAAATGTTTTTCACAGGTCAAGGGAAAGGTACATGATGTGACGATAGTGTCAAGGATGTGTCAAGAAAGAATCCGTGTTATATTTTAAATATGTTCCCGTTGATGGGAAGAATGAATACTGTCTTTTATGTAACCACTTTGTTTAAATGTGAAATGTAATGCAAGTTTCATGATCTAATTCTCTAAAACTCTAAACCTGAAAAGATCCTCAATGTGTAATCTTGTAATAACTCAAGATTATGTAAGGTTTAAGGCTGGGGCCTTATAGAATTGATTAAGTTGATCATTGATTATTATTCAATTACATCTATCTAAATTTTTTTTGATATTAAATTGAGAAATATGGAATGAGTTATCATTATTTTAGGGATTATATGATCCACTATTTCTTTAGGGATAAAAAACCAACTTCATCTCATATATTAAGATATGAATTGAAAATTTATAGATGAAAAACCAAATGATTAAATTTTTATTAAGATATAAATGTTAGATAATCCATAGTTATATAAATCCCTCTAAAATTATTAGCCATATCAAGATAGTAGCCCATTAATCGGTGCTTTCACTGAACCTCTCTCAAGTCCACAATGTGCTCCATGTATCTCAACTATGTATTTATACACATGATCTTTTATATATATTTAACCAAAAGGTCACACTTTTGGAGAATGATCCTTCTTATAATGAAAAACAGTGGATAATCTTGATCATAGAGATAAATTTATGTTAAATAAGACCACTCAGCTAGTTAATGTTATGTGTTGAAATCAAAATATTAATAATATTATATGGGAACCTAAGGATATAATGTGGCGTAATTACCCCCATTTGTAAGTTGAAAAAAGAAGAATTGTGTGGGAAAAAACTCATTTTTAGAGGGTAGAGTTTAAAACCATGAAATTTGGGGATATATATTTTTCCTAGAATTTATAATAATTTTGATACTATTTTTAAAAGAAACATTGAGGTTAACAAACACAACACACATCACTATGTTTTTATGAAACACAACATACAATAATATTATTATTTAATTGATAATAATAACCAAATTATTGGAATGGTTGGTGTGAATAGTATTAACTAAATTATGACACCACATGGTAAACACAAGTATATGTGATCACTAATTTGGTGACTAATTATTTAAAAATGAAAATAAAAACCATTTGAAATGAAATAAATCTTTTTTTAGAAACCAATGTATGTACTGAAAAACACATTTTATAATAATATATTAAAAAAAATATTTTTTGGTGAATTATTCTAATGAAATTTATGAATTATATTTTCAATAAAATTATTAAAACTCTTTTTATTTCTATATATATAAGAGATAAGAATAAATGAAATTTTACACTTGATAACTGTATTTTTCTAAAAAAGAATTTTGCCTCCCTTTGTGTACTTATTTTAAAAGTTAATTCTGCAAGTTTTAGAAATAAATTCAGAGAAAAAAACATCAATTTTTAAATAAGAATAGTCTTGACAAGATTTTTTGATAATTTCATAAAATGTTAAATTTTTTCGATTAATTGTGAAAAATACATGTATTTATTAAGAAATGTCATTTATTTTAATGAGTTGTAAAACATCCAACTTGTTTTTATATTGTTTTAAATGTAAAAATATTTTTCATATTTATATATATTAAAAAAATTATTTTATAGGAAAAAATTTAATATTGAACTCATATATAAAATCTTTCTATACTTATGAAAAGTTTCACTTTGAAAACTAGCTTTCTCATCACATATGCAGGTTTAATTTTAAGTTAATTTTTGATAATTATCTTAGTTGAATTTGAAAATTCTATATTATATATGGAATTAGAATAATTATCGATATATAATTAGTCCAACTTAGTTATTTTCCATAATAAATTGTAAAAAATTTATAAATATTTTACAGCCATTTTGGTAAAAATTAGTTTATCAGTGTTAAAGTAAAAAATAATAATTAAAAATGACTTAAAACCTATGAAACAAAAATTTTCATGAAAAAATTTGATATTAAAAAGTATTTTTTTATTAATTCCAATTATGAATCCTTTTTATTGTTAAAAAAATTGTAATAGCTTTTTATTTAAAAAATTACATTTATTCCACTAACATCACATATAAAATGTCACCCAAATCCTCTCCTCTTAACACATTCAATGACATATTTTTTAGAAATTGACTACCCAAATACCTTCCATAATTCAATGATATTATCCTAGAATCATTATTTTGGAAATAAATCCAACCAATTAAGTGTTTTTGTGGAAACCAAAAGATGTTGTCAGAAGAAGAGGTAACATCCATAAACAAGCATTTGATTTAATTTCATCACACAACTCATTAAATTTATATTAAAAAATTTTTAAATAAAAAAATAGTTCATTCCATATAATTTTATGTTATTATGTTAATTAAATAACTTAAACCCTTCTCATATTCCATAAAATGTAATATGAAATCATTATTTATGTGTACAAAAGACTACCTCCTCATAAACCGATGTTATTCATTTTCTATCACTATATATCCAAGATAGATATAATTATTTATTAGATGTTTATTTATGATATTTTTGATATTATTATATATATGTAATTATAATAAAACATCTACCATCTAACCGCCAAACATGTGAAGAAAAAAAGTATGACGCTCATGTGTACAGTGAATATCGCTTTAAAAACCGATGTGAACTGTTTTCTTTTATGATTTAGTTGGATGGTAATAAGGATAAATAAAATTAATATATATGATATTAATAATATATATATATATATATAAATATATATATATATATATATATATATTATTAATCATACTATATATACCTTCTTACTTTACATTCTACATGGGATACAATATTATCGTTCGTGCGTACGATGGACTACCGCCTCACAAAGCGATGTAATTCTTTTTTCACTAACACATTCCATGGAAGGTAATGAGGGTAAATTTTATGAATTTATGTGATATATATGAAATAAAAAATATTATTTAATGGTAATAATTTAACTTAACATTCTTTTATTTCATCCATTAGTAAATGGAAACATCATTCATGCATATGTATGACTTATCAACTTGATGAATAATGTTTTTTATTATTATATCAAACTTTTATTGTTTACTATAAATAAATATATAATTAATAGATTTGACATTTAAATAATTTTTATGATTATTGAAATGATATGACCATGATCAATGTAAAAGAATTGTGAAAACAAAACAGAAACATAGGTCTAATATGAAGCAGTTATTACCCAAAACATAATCATAAAAATTAATTATTAATAAATTAGAAATGAAAATTTATAAGTAAATCACAAATTGGTTGATACTTATAAATATGGTTTCAAAAATTATTTATAGTGAACATATATTTACTATAATGTATGTTCAAAAATATATGAACGAAGTTGAAACATAATGTAATGGACTTCCATCTCACTTTTTACTTATGTGAGAGAAATTCCAAATTCACCTCATACTTCTATTATGTGGTTTATTTTATTTCCATTAATTTATTTTATGGAGTTTCTCCAAAAAATTAATGATAGTTACATATCCATTATAGGAACTATCCTTTATGGGGTTTATAAATTTAAAGTCACCAATGTTGTAAAGGATTTTTTCTCAATTTTCCATCTTCGAGACATATGTTGGGTTATATACATATTTTTTTATGAGGTGCATATAAAGACAGATTGAATTGTAATTGCAACACACCGAACCAATAATCCCAGAGCTGATTCATTAATTATTACATTGAAATTATTACAAGGATAAAAATCCAAAAGGAATGATCAGTTTAGTCGTCTTGAAGAAACTAGATACATACATGTAACATAAATTACACTGGGTGTGGTAACAAAAAAGAATACATAACAAAAACAAATAAACCGCATCCATGAGAACTCAATAATTGGTATTCTATTCAAATTAGTTTGATGGTAAACAAATGAAAGAGGTGTGATAAAATTCTCAGTAAGGGTTACAAGTAGAGGAATGATGAATCAGCAATAATTTAATCATAATCAAATTGGTATAGTGAATATTTCATGGTGAATTAATGAAAAACACACTCCGTTAATAAACTGAGAATAAAACTGCATCCATAGATTTTGCCATAGTGAAACCCTCATAGATAGTAATAACTAAAAATGAATAAGGATAATAGTTATTAATTGGACGTAATGTATCTAAAAAATTATTCCACTATACCGTCAAAACATTTTATGTCTGTGGTCTGATACCCATATAATTCTGTTTTGGAAACAAACTAGAAGGGTTTGTCAGCAACTGATTTGTTTCATGAGACCTGTTGATGCATCGAGGGGCTATAGCGACCCCCTAACTTTCCATAAAGTGAAAATAATTATTTTCTATTAGATCTAATAAATGTACATCATTCCTTGGAAATATCCATATATAGTAGAGGATACAGATTCATCAATATTTCATTAGTTAAAACAACAATCCAGATAAACCCCTAATGTAAAAGGGTATAAATCATAAGACAATAATCATATCCCTGAAACCAAAATATGGATATATAATATATTTACAATTTCAAATGAAAAAGTATATCAATGGGGAAGTAGGTATACCTTATAATAATTACTAGGTTCACAATACCAAGTAAATCACAATGAAATGGAAACCAAAACCAAGTCCCTTTCAAAATTTTAATCAATTAAGTTAATATTCATAAGTTGAATCACAGAATACCATGAACATAAATAGAATAATGACATTATATATCAAATAGAATTAAAGATACACTGTATATAAGAAATAAGTGGCAGAAAATGGAAATATCATGGAAATAAAACTGAGATGAGAAACCCCTTACCTTATTCTTGAGTGTGTTCTCCGGCCGATCTCAATGACCAGAATAATAAAATTTAGCATAATTAATTAATAATTCCTAAAATTACACAACATTAAATAGATTAATTTTATCCTTGTTTGTTTCATTCATGACCCTTTTTATAGGTTTAAGAAGGTCAATTGTATTGTTTTGGAAGTATTTTATTCATTGGTTTTCATGATTGGGTGACTTGTATTTATGAATAGAAGTTCATTTGAATTGTGGATAAACATAAATAATAGTTAATATATATATATATATATATTATTAGTGATATTAAATAGATATAAATTATCTTATAATGATTTTTGTGACATACCCTGAGGATCATTCCTTGGATAAATGTTAGTGATAAACGCTTGGATTTACTAGGCAGTTTTGTGCATAATGAACTTGTTTTGTATTAATATTTTATATTATTATTGCATAAGGATTATATAAAATTAAATAAGCTGAAATAAATATATTTTGATATATTTCAACCATCAAAATAGTTTCATGATCATAATTGAAGATGGAAATAGAAATTGAAAACCTGTTGTCCTTGAATGTGATAAATTAAGACATCTCAGATGACGTTTTGATTTTTAGTATGAGAGGAAAGGAAAAAGAGATATGATGATGAAATATTCCAATAGAATAATATAATTTTAGTTAATTTAAGGTAATGTAATTATCAAAGAATTTGGATGAGGTGAGGTGAGGAGAGAGAAATACAAGAATTGACATGTAAAAGTGGTTGAAAGAAAAAGGAAGAGAGGTTGACCACTTGAGTACTCTTCCTTGAGAATCTCCTTAATGAATATTTTGGCCTTTTGGTGATAATAGAAGGTATTGGATGTGGGGGGGGGGACGGTAAGGTTATTTGGAAGAACATTAGTAAGGCTTAAATCTTGAGTGGTGTGGGAGGAAAAGGGGGTGATGGGTGGTTTATATAGTGAAGGGGTGGAGGGTTTTCTTAATATTATATCCACTAATTTATTATTTATTTACAAAGCAAGAAATATTTTATTTTCCATGAACTATAATAGTAATAATTTCATGTTAGTTCAATATTTGGTTTCTTATATCACTCATTATTCTAGTAATAGTGGATTTAAATTACAATGTAGTTATACCGTAAATTAAGTATTTTGGTATTGAACTAAAATTCATGTATTTCTGAAAAATATAAAAAATTCACCAAAACCATTTTTTGACATGTAGAATACAAAAAATGAACTATAATTTTAGAACATATTTTTCAAAAATGAGAAATTTATTTTTTAATTAAATTCATCATTTAATATAAAAATACCAACATTTAAAACATTCATCTTCATTTTAAAGGTGCGTAAATTTTATTTAAACTATCATGGGTATGATAACCATTCATAAGGGTTATATTACAATTCTTAAGGGTAGGTTACTATTAATAAGGGTATTTTTATATTCATAAGGGTATGTTACAATTCCCCATAAATTAACTCGATTTAATCATACTCCAAATATCACCTCGATCACAACTGTGTATGTCTATTCTTGAAATTCAAAACACATATGTGGGAAATTTAAGTTTAATTGATAAGTTATATATTTTTCTTACAAATAACCATGTTTTTTTTCACAAAGACTCAGTTCTTTATGAAATTTTTCTATCTAATTAATTGAAATTATTTAATAGAAACATAAAATAAAATGTTTGGGGTGTTATATATTCTTCCCACCTTTGTAAATTTTGTCCTGTAAATTTATCATGTATATTTCTCCCAAAATAAATATGTGATGTTCTTAATCATAACATCCTTAGGTTCCCATGTTGCTTCCACCATTTTATGGTTTGTTTAAAGAACCTTTACTTTTCTAGTTTTATGATTTCCAAATACCTACTCCATTGGGTCAAAAATCTCAATTGGATTTCCACAGTATGGAAATTCAGGTTTCAGCACTATTTATTCATAGGTGTGTACATGTGTTTGATATATCATGTATTTATTTAACATTGAAATGTGGAACACAATATGATCTTTGGAGAGATGTGGTGTCATCGCTAAATGGAAATCTACCGCTCCAATTCATTCTAGAATTTAAAACAGTCTAATATGATTGGGGCTCAGTTTCTCTTTCTTACCAATCCATAAGACACCCTTACATAGAGATACTTTTAGATATAAATGATCTCATACTTTAAATTCAAAATCCATTGTTCAGTTTTCTGAATAACTATTTTTCCAACTTTGGGATGCCTTAATATGGTCCGGATTTTTCATTAACTTTGTAGTTGTCTCTTCAATAATTTTTGGGCATATAAGTTACTTTTTGCCAAACTCATCCAAAAATGTTGGATTTTGACACCAGTTACCATATAATGCTTCATATTGTGACATTATAATGTTACAGTGGAAAATATTATTGTAGTAAAATTCCAACAAAGGTGTGTATTGATCAAAAATACCATGAAAGTCAATAGTGAATGATCTCAACTTGTCATCCTGTGTTTGAATAGTCCTTTTAGACTATTTTTCGGTTAGGGGGTGATAATAAGTACTCATATGACGCTCAGTATCCAATGTTGTCTGGATAATTTTACATAATTACGATGTGAATTGGGGATTTCAATCAAACACAATCTATAGAGGTACACCATGCAGCCTTACAACATCATTAATATAAATTCATGACATGGCCTTATATGGTAAATCCTCTATTATAGAAAAGAAATGTGCTGCTTTTCAAAGACGTTCAACAATTACCCATATTCAATCATTTCTTCTAGGTTTCCATAGTAGTCTTGTCAAAAAATGTTTCATAATGTAATCCAACTTCTACACAAGAATATGCAGATGTAGTATGAACCCTCTAGTATGTTGTCTCTCGACCTTCACTTATTGACAAATGAAATACCTTGACTTATAGTCAAAAATTTCTCTCTTCATAATTATCCCACAAAAAATAATCATTTAGATCACTATAAATTCTTGTGTTACCTGAGTTTATAGAGAAATTTGATCTATGAGTATCTTCTAATAGTTCCCTTTTCAGCTTAGGTACTCATCGAATGCATAACCCCTCCCCAAATTTTAGAATTCCATCCACATACTAAATGTTTTCTAATATTCCATCCTTAACAACATTAATTTTATTTTTTATATTCTCATCGTTGGATTGAGATATTTTTATCTTCTCTAGTAATGATGGTTTATCAATCATTTGAAAGAGGAAATATGTTTCCTATTCCATAAAGAATCACATATCCATCATTAGTATATCTATGAAAATAGGATCTCTCTATATCCTCATTTAGGTCAGATGTCCATAAGTTTTCTTACTAAATGCATATTGCACCTTATTTTATTTTCCAATTTGGTTGTTTATTAAAGAATTATAAAATTTTAGTAACTAGAGCCATCACTTTTGAGTCTTGTTTAGTTCAATCTATATAAAAATGTATTTCAAACTATTTTGACCCATATATAACTCACATCCTTCACTGTAAAGAAAATTTCTACATATTTTTATAGAAAATACTACGATTGCTACCTCAAGATCATGAGTTCGATAATTTTTATAATGGGAATTCCACTGCCTTGATGAATAAGTAACATCTTAATCATTTTATCATAAGGAAGAAACATATTCTATTCTTTGACGCATCACTATAAATCATAGAACAATAATCTCTAGCTTGAGGAGATAAAATTGGAGCATTGACCAATATTCATTTAAATTTGTAAAATAATTCATTACATTCTTTTATCAATACAAACTTAACCCATTTATGTGTAAGCTAGTTTTGCAGGTTAGGTTGTATGGTGAAATACTGAATGAAATGCCGATAGTAACCTTATAAGCTAATAAAACTATGTACCTTTGTTATGTTTCTGGGTTTGGGCCATTATTGGATTGACTTTTTCTCCTAAGATCAGCTAATATTGTGTCCTTATAGAAAATATTGGCAAGAAAAGAATTTTAATGTATCCAAAATTCACACTTTCAAAACATCCCATATAATTCATTTCTTCTAAGTGTTTTGGGAATAATCGACAAGTGATTCTCATGGTCTTAATATATTTCGATGTATACTAGGATATCATCAATAAATTGCACAAAACAGTCATCAATATATTCCTTGAAAAAAAATTCCTTAGATCTATGAAAATAGTGGATGAATTAGTTAGTCCAAAAGGCTTTACTGTAAACTCATAATGCCCATAACTGGTTCAAAATGGTATCATAGGAATATCTTCCTTCTTCACACACAACTGATGATATCTATATCGAAGGTCAATCGTTGATAAATATTGGGATCCAATATGATGATCAAATAAATCATCAATGTGAGGAATATTATAAATTTTCTTTATCGTAGTTGCATTGATTTCACTGTAATCAATTCATAGCATCATGGAACCATATTTTTTCTTGAAAAAGAGGACAAGGGCTCCTTATGGAGAAACACTAGGTTGAATAAATCCTTTTTTGCTCAATTCCGATAGTTGTTTCATTAGGCCCACTAATTACACAGTGTCTATTCTATAAAGAGTCTTTTATATAGGTCGTGCACCATTAATTAAATCAATAGAGAACTCATCTTCCCACTATAGAGGAAGTCCATGTAAATACTCTAGAAATAAATCAATGCATTCTTGAATAATATGTACGTCTTCATTATGAATATTCCATTCCTCACCCAAATATATCATGTTCTGTTACTCTATAAGAGTTCCATTCATTAGATCAAATGGTGTTGTATCGAGATATGAATCAGATGGAGAGGTTTCTGCTTTGAAGATAAGGTATTCAACAAAATTGTCAAAAATAGTAAATTATTTCTTCATGAAATAGATCTTTGCATCATAATTTGACAGCCATGTTATTTGAAGAATTATATCAAATTCAATCATTGGTATGATGATAAGGCTAGAAACTAAAAAACATTTATTAGTCATGAGGGGGACTGATCGACACATCTTTGTTGCTATTATACATCCCATAAAAGTTTTCACTAAAAACTCTTTTATTAAATAATATTGTACATGCATAATATTCGTGGAAAACTAGTATGATATAGATGAATGCGTTAATCTAGAATCAAATAATGAATTTTATATGTTTGAGGAACAATTAAAGTACCCGTCAACACATCAATAAGAACTTCAACCTCCATGGTAGTAATCCTATAAGAATTCCATTTATATCGTCTCATTTTTGGAGGTATGATTCGTTGGTGCTTAGTAAAGTCATTTGTGTAGTGTTTTTCCTCTCTAAAATAGTAACATTGAATATCATTGACTCGTATATCACCCTTACATTTAATAGATCGATTGACCTTTTATCCACACTAATAGTAAACTCCTACACATTTCAAGCATTTACTAGGATGATTTTTCCACAGTTATCTCATAATGGAAATTTCTTAATTGCAATATTCTCTTTTGGTGTTTCAACTTTTCCATGGTTATCATAATACTGATTCTTATCGGGGTTTCCCTTGAACAAATATGATATAGAAGATTCCTTCTCTATTCTGATGGAACTTAGTATAATTTCATTATATAATGAATGAAATTGAAAAGATAATGAACCTTGAAGACTTTTTATAATAACTTCAATGAAATTATCAATATTATCTATGAAGTTACGTACATAATATTTGTCATAACTGGCTAGTCTTATGAATTTATCCTTATACTCTACAATACTATCTTCTTCCTATTACTTTAAGATAATGAATTTCCTCATCATTTTGGTTTGTTGCTCGTGAGGGAAATATTTAATGAAGAATATTTACCTATGATTTCACTATTTCATATATTATATTTCTTCTTTCTCCATGGTATTCTGGATTAAGTACCACCATTGATCATCCTCTCCCATGATACAATATAAAACCGATACTACCTTTTGAATTTCATTACATCTTAATTCCATGAATATATTTTCAATGAAATTGATCCACTATTGAGATACCAATGGATTACAAGTCTAACTAAAATATGGGGGATTTTGATGCATGATGTGATACAACACAAGTTTAATATGCTCATTTTTCACATTTCGAGTATGTTTTCCCAATATGGTCATGATCTGATCCACAACAACATTGACTATGTTGACATGCTTAATGGGGAAGTCCCTATATTGTCCATGAGTATTGATTATCCTTATCCAATTATGTGCCATTTCTATATAATTACATACACTATATTAGGTCATGAATAATAATTTATAATCACAACTAGAGAATTACATAGCATAAGTTGAAATTCTTTGCATTGATAATCTCATAAATGTGGTTTATGTGAGGAAAAAATTACATTAAAATCCTTCATAGTAGATTATAATGAAAATGTGAATTATAATAAGAATATACTCCAAGAGTGTCAAAGAAAGAGTACAACAATGCCCATTTTCATGCACTAGTTCCCATTTGAGTATAGCTCATAGCAGTGTTTTCAGGTTTTACCATTAGATACATCTGTTCAAGAGCCACCTCTACATACTTCTATCTAGATAGATATGTATTTGATAGAAAGATACACATAGTATATTTCATACCAAATTTCCAGGAAGTTATTTTATTTTTATCCTCAAATAATATCTTTGGTATTTGTCCCATAATCTACATTTTCAAATATAATTCCCACGTTCTCTTCTAAACATCCAATGAAACAAACTTTAATGCCCTTACCCTAAAATCCTAAATCCGGTGCATTAATTATTACATTAGAAGGGTTAAAAGGAAATAAATAATGAAGGGATGATCATTTTATTAGTCTCAAAGAAACTAGATACATACATGTAACTCATATTACAATGGGAAAGGTAAAAAAATACAATACATTACAAAAGCAAATAAACTGTGTCCAAGAGAACTCCATAAATTCTCTCCTCTCCATAACCTATAGAAGGTAAAAAAATGAAAGGGGTGAGAAAAAATTCTCAATAAGGGTTAAAAATATAGGAATCATGAATCAATAATAATTGAATCATAATAAACATGTCATAGTCATTATGGCATGGTAAATAAATGAAAAACCCATGCCATAAATAAACTGAGAACGAAACTGCATCCATAGATTTTTTCATTGTGAAAACCTCATGGAAAGTTATAAATAAAAAATAATAAAGAGAATTATTATTAATTGGACCACATGTATCTATCACATGATAACACTATACCATCGAAACTGTTTAATTCTGTGGGCATATACCCATCTGAATCTGTTTTGGAAACAAAATCAAAGGGATTGTGGACAACTGATTTCTCACATGAGACATGTCGATGCATAGAGGGGAAATAGAAGGCCCCACCTGTCACTAAAATTTCAAATCATTCTTTACAAATAGATACAATACATGTACAACATGCCTTCTCAATATCTTAATAGAGTAGAGAATACATATTGACCAATATTTCCATAGTTAAAACGACATTCCAAATAAACACCATATGTAAAAACATATACAACTTAAGACAGTAATCATATAAATGAGCCTAAAATATTGATATATAATATATTTACAATTTGAAATGAAAAATTAATGGAAAAGGGATGTAGTTACACCACATTAGAATGACTAGGTGCACAATACCAAGTAAATCAAAATGAAAATGAAATCGAAACAAATCCCATTACAACATTGTAATCAATGAAGTTAATAATTATAAAGTGAATAAATAAATACCATGAATAGATATATTATAATGATTTTATATATCAAATGGTAGTATACATACATCACATATAATAAATACATGGTGAACAATGGAAATCTCATGGAAATAAAAGTGAGATGAGAAACCCCTTACTATATGATCTAGTGTGTTGGTCGATTGATCTAAATGATCTAAATAAAAACAATTCTGCATTAGATAATAATTAATTAACCTAATATACAATCGGTTGATTTATTGTAACATTATTAGGTTCATTCATGGACTTTTTATGGGTTTATGAAGTTCAATTTTATTGTTTGGGATGCATTTTCTTCCTTGGTTTTCATGACTTGTTTACTTGTATATATGAATGGAACTTCATTTGAAATGTGGTTTAACATACATAATTGTTAATATATATTATTATTGATATTAAAGATTTATAAATGATCTTATAATGATTTTTTTTTTATATCATGGGGACAAATTATTAGAAAAAAGTTAATGATAAACAATTGGATTAACATGAAGGTTGTGTGCATAATGAAAATGTGTTGTATTATTATTTTATATTATGTGAATGTAATAATTAAAAATATTAAATAAACTGAAATATATATATTCTGATTTGGTTCGACCACAAAAATTGATTCATGAAAAAAATTTAAGATGGTAATCGAAATCGGAAACCCATTCTCCTTAAATGTGATAAATTAACACATCTTGGATGATGTTTTTATTTTTAGTATAAGAGGTGGGGGAAAACATCGACAATGTTGAAATATTACATTGGAATAATACAATTGAAATTCATGTAAGTTATTGTAATTATTAAATCATTTAGATTAGGGTAGTTAAGGAAAGATCAACAAATGAATGGATCTTTTAAAAGACGTTGAACGAAAACTGAAGATAGGTTCACCTCTAGAGTACTCCTCCTCGAAAATCTCCTTATGGACATTGTTTTTGGTCTTATGGTGGGAGAAATGAGTCATGGAATTGGGGGAGGGCTTGGGATGTTTATTATTCATAACATAGGTAAATATCAAATCTTGAGTGGTGTGAGAAGAAGAGGGGGTGAGGGGTGGTCTATATAGTGGAGGGGAGGAGAGTTTTCTTAATATTATATTAATTGATTTATTATTTATCCCAAATACAAAACATAGTGGGGATTACATGTCCTAGAATAGTAATATTTGTATTTTAATTCAATATTTTTGTTCTTAAATCACTCATGATGACAGGAATAGAATATTTGAATTGCAACGTATTTATACGGTAAATTAATGTATTTTACAATTAAGAAAAATTCAAGTATTTTAGAATAATATAAAAAATTATCCTTAACCATTTTTCGATGTGCAGAATCCAAAAATGAAGTCCATTTTTGAGAAAATAGTATTTTAAATAAGATATATATAATTTTTAATTAAATTCTTTAATTAATCACAAAATACCAACACGTTAAATATTTATCATCATTTTTCAAGTGCCTAAATTTTATTTACACTTTCATAGGTAAGGTTACCATTTATAAGGGTCGTATTACAATTCATAAGGGTAGGTTAATATTCACAAGGGTGGGTTACAATTCATAAGGGTAAGTTACTATTTACTGAAAATTAACTTAATTCTATCTGATTCCAAATATAACCCTGATCACAACTATGTGTTTCCATTATTCATAATTCAAAACACAGTAGTGGAAAATCCTATTATAATTGTTGTGTTATGAATTTATCCTATAAATAAAAATGTGTTTTTCATAGACTCAGTGCTTTAAAAAATATAGGATATCTAATGAATTGAATTTATTTATGAGAAACTTACCATAAAATGTTTGGGGTGTTATAGTAATATTATGAATTTATTCATTATCTTAGTAATTTATGTTTTTATTAATTTTACTACTTCATGTGGATTTTGATTTAATATTACTAATGTGGTAATAGTTTAAGGATATCATCCCATCGATTATAGATATTGTATATGTTTATGCTTTCGGTGGTAAAATATTTTTATAATTATATCAAGAAAATAATTATTTTTCTAATCCTATGTTTATTTCGGGAGAATAAATGTTTTCATTTCATTTTTCTGTCTTTATATTCTATTGATTTTAAAAAAATATTTCTATCAAAAAACAAATTTATTTATCTCTTTGGTCAAAAATTCTTTTTCATATAAAACTATGTATTCTACAAATGTTTTCAAAAATGTTTTTAAAATTCTATAAATTAATTATTAATGATTTTTTAACCCATTTGTGACTTTTTTATTATTTTTTTCAAATGTAATTTAATTGTTTTTTTTAAAATAAATGTGTTTAGAATTTACTAAAAATGTAAATGAAATATCTATTTTACCATGTATGGCATGAACTGTATTATATTTAATCATAACCTTCACATTTTTATATCGATTCTTTTAAAATTTTAATATTATCTTTTCAAATAAAATAATTTCAAAAATAAATTATTAATTTTTTGTGAGTAAAAAAAGAAATTTTTCTCAAGAAATATTTTTATTGACTTTTTAAAGGTTCCATTATACTTTTCCATGGTTATTTTTAAATTATTTTATTTTGAAGATGTTTTATGTTTTAATTTTTTTTTCAATATGAAAAGTATATTTTACTAAATAAATGTTTCAAGTGATCTTTAAAAATCATTTTAAATCTATGATAACATCCTATGATGTTACTTATGATCTACTATGGATCTGATCCTGTGATACCATTATTATTAATTCTTTATATGGTTATGTATATGAGGAAAAGTTATTTATGAAACCAATTTCTCTAACATTGGATATATCATGATAAAATTCATATGAAAACCTCTTTTTTCATGGTTTCTACTTTGATGAAACAATGAAATGATTATGAAACATGTTTCTTTTCTACAGGTTATGTTATGATGAAATATTTATGAAAACAATTTCCTTTTATGGGTTCTGATATGATGAAAATTTTATGATCTTTTGTAAAAAAATATGTTTGATTGTTATTATGTGATGGTGTATATTTTATAACCAAGGATAGTGGTTATGTTATAACCATGGAATGTGGTTATGTTATAACTAATATGGGTGGGAGCTCTATTTCCCACAAACGGACTGGTTAAAAATTGATATACGAAGTGATATATATTAATGGGATGGGTAGTGAACCTAGTTTTTTAAGATTAGTATTCCACTCTGATATTCTTAGGTGTGAACCTTGAATACTAGGATGGTATGGGGAGTGCACCCATTACACTATGATTGTCTTGGAAATGATCCTTGAAATACTTAGGAAATGATTTTCTATACTTATGTGTATATCAAAAACATATGCTTTATGCTAAAGTTATGTTATCATGGTTCATGTTCGTTTTTCTAATTATGATTCATGTTTTATAAACATACACGATTTATTCAACAACTCATGTTTATAATTAATGATATTAATGGTATGCTTTTAAAATGGTATTCTCATGTTCTCATACCTGTATGCTCATGATATGTTGATACCTTATTATTTTACCCATATTGATCATCTCAGATCACCATTTCTTATTTTCATGTGAACATGGTTATGATGAAAGATATAAGGTATGATATTTCTATGAATGTTTCCAGTTATGATGAACATAGTGGGATATGATGGATCTCACTTTTTGACAAATTGTTTATCTCCTCAAGTTTCTAAAGGAACTATTCCTCAATTCTGCTGTGGATCATTATATTATATAATTAATATTTGTTTTTTATGATGAAATATTTATATATGATAACTTTGGCTCATTTAAAAACACCATCTAATTATATCACATTTATGTTTTTTAAAATGATTTATTCTATTTTTCTACAATTTAAATAAATATTGTATTAGAGTATCATAACAATTTAAGGTAATTATATAATTTCTATTAAAATGAAATAAATTTATATGAAGAAATTAATTTAAATTATATCAAAATAGACATTTTTATTCATTAATATCTTTCTTTTGTCCCTACAAAGTAAATTATAGATATTTAAAACTAAGAGAGTGAATTTTTTTAACATTATCTGGTTTAAATATTATATAGATAATTCTCATGGAAAAGGGTCCATTAAACAAGTACATATCAATGTTATGTTGGTATGGGTAGAAATAAATTCATCCTAAAATAATGTAAAGGAAAAGGTATGGCCTTGTAACTTATTTTGATCCTAGTTTAACATAATTATCCTTTTACTGAGGTGATAAATTTTACCACAATTACTATTAATAATGGCTAAAAATATAAGTGACCCATTTGAAAATTTTGAGCCTCATGATTCCAATTATGGAAGAAATTTTGTCAAACACAATGTCAAAAAATAGAATGAATTAGTTTTAAAATAATCTTACAAAATATGATGAAAATCATGTTTTACAAAAAGATAATTTATAAGCATAAAATTGGATTTATTCTTAGTCATTATCTATGAAAAAATTAATGAATGTTAAAAATTTTTATTGTATATATAATATGTAAATTTCATTAAAATCATTCACCAATAGGGACTAATTAATTTTATTATGATGTAAATATATTGCGTACAGAAAAATAGTTTTCAAACATTTTTTTAAATTAAAATGATTTTTATTTTCATAGATAACTAATGAATATATTTTATAAATGAATAAAACACATATCTTCATAATTTAGTTAATCTTATTGATACCGTTTGATTTTTTGGCGATCTGGTTATAGTGGTTATATAATAATAGATCGCTGTTAATATAAACTATGTATTGTGTGCAACATATTCTATCAAAGGGAATTAATTTATTTTAGAAAGTGGCATAACCTAAAATATTGGGGTGATACATTTCTTCCTCCTTCAATGAATTTCATCCAAGAAATTTATAGGATTTAATCACATGAATATATTTAGGTATTTATTTATCATAATTTCCTTAGGTTCCCATGACTCTTTTTCAATATGACTATTTTTCTAATATACCATTACCAGCTGATTAGTCTGACTCATCAACACTGGTTCTATAGTGTCCGAAATTTGGATAGGCACATCATAGTATGATAGAGTGTTTTACAATTCTATTTAATCATAATTGAGCACATGAATCAGGTTTATAATGTACTTACATAACAAAGAGACATGGAAAACATGGTCTACTATTGAAATTCTATGTGGAATTTCCAAATAATAGTATATAGGTTCAATTATTTCTAGGATTTAAAAAGGACCAATATACCTATGTACAAATTATCAATTCTTACCGCGTCTTATAACACCATTCCAGGGAGATACCTCTAAAAAACATGATCTCTATACTGAAATTTAAAATATTTCTTTTTTTATCAGTATATATGTTTTTCTTTCTTTGAGCTACATTGAGATGGTTTTGAATTTTATTTACCTTCGTTGTTGGAATCTACGCATGTTCTGATCCTACAATATTCCATTAACCATATTCATCCCAACAAGTTGGAGTACAACATATATATACATATAATACTCCATACAATGCCATTTGATTTCTAAAATGGAAGATATTGTTATAGGAAAACTCTAAAAAAGGACTGTAATGATCCCATAATCATTGAAATTCAAGATAGAATGAAAGGTAAATATATTTTAATGTTTTGATATTTAATTCTAACTACAATTAATTTTGAGGATGATATATGGTGCTTAAATGAAGCTCTATATCAAGATAATTATTAATAATTTTCTATAATTTCTTTGTAAATTATTGATCCTTATTATAAAATATTGAATGAATTTAACAAAAAATAGTGACAATTTTGTTAATATATAGTTTTTAAGGTCCTATAGGGAAAATGTTTCTCATATAGTAAGGAAATTTTATGATTTGGTAAGTTGGTCAAATATAAACCTTATCAAATAATTAATTCTAGGAGTCATTTATAATCTTGTGAAAAAGTACATAGTAATTTCATCCCATTTCTATGAATGAATATTAAGAGGTTTCATAAATTCTCTAGGAAGATATCTCTAATACTTCACTTATTGAAAAACAAAACATCATGACACAAAATCAACAACTTTCCACTTCATGTTATCGCTCAAAAAAATGTTCCTTAAAATGTCATATAATATGCGTGATTCTTAAGTTTATAGAAAATTTAAGCTATGATCATCATCTAAAAATTCTCTCTTCTAATCAGGTATAGATAGAATACACAGTATCTTTCCAAATTTTAGAACAACATCTTCATTTTTAATGCCTTACAATTTCACATTATTTAAAGATTTAATTTTCTTTTGCAAAATCTCTTCATTAGAATGATAAATTTTTATCTATTCCAATTAATATGGTTTGGAAATTATATGAAAAAAGAGTAATGTATCCACTTTCATAATTACACCCAGATGAATTATTTTCAAATCCATGAACAAACGATCCATATCAATAATAATTTTGTTAATATCTCTATGATGCTTCCTACTTAGTGTTATCTTATTTTATTCTTTAGCAGATGTGTAATGATAAATCACAATCCTTGAGTAACTCATGACATGATCTTTTCCTCATGTTGATCTCTTTCTATGAGAAGACATATTTTTATATCCTATGGTATTTTTATATCTAAAATATTTCACCATAATGATAATTTCTCTATATCATCCAATAAAATATTATTGGTTATAACTCTAGATCACGAGTTATGTAGTTCTATTCAGGATTCTTTCACTGTCTCAATGTGTGGGAACAAACATTATCATTATTTATAACGACACAACTGATGTCCTTATTTGATGCATCACTATATATCACAAATTAATCATTTATTGATGGTAGATTCAAAATAGGAGAATCCAGAAACCTACTTTTAAAATATTCAAAATATTCACCACATTCCATGGTTTATATCAACAGAAACACATTGTGAGTTTTCTTGATTTATAGGTTAGACAATCATGAATATTTTTCAATTAATTATCTATAGAAACATAAAAAAACACGGAAACTATGTACCTATATTATGTTTATTGGTGTAGGAATTTCTTGTAAAACATTTTCTTTATAGAGTCAACTCAAACTTCATCATTTGATACAATATATCCAAGAAAATATACTTTTTGATGCTCTATTTCACACTTTATAAAATTTTAAAATAAGTCTTTTATTCTTAAAGTATAAAAAATAATATACAATTGATTCTCATGGTACTCATAACACTTAGAGTACGCTAATACATCATCAGTAAATATCAAGAAAACATAATCAAGATATTACACAATTACATTTTTCAATATATCCTTGAAAAAATATATCTAATTAGTCATTCCAAATATAATTATTATAAATTTATCATGTCCATACCTCATTAAAAATTTTGTCTTTGTAATATATTCCATATTTAATTGAAATATATAATATATATATTTATGTTAAATATTTTAAGAACATCTTGCTCTATGATTTTGGTCAAATAATTCATAAATACATAGTATATAATTATTTTTAATTATCATAATAGCTTTTATTTCATAATAATCAATGCATAGTCTTGTAGATCCATCTCTATTATTATCAAATAGAAAATGGGATCCTCTAGGTGAAACACTAAGGTGTATAAATCCATTATTACAAAAATCCTAGAGTTTTTTCTCCAGTTATACTAATTTTATATTATTTATTCAATAGGGAGTGTTTCATATAGGTATTTCATCAATGACTAAATCAATTTAATGTTTAATATCATACTACTGTGGGTGTATAGGTAATTCCTGAGGTAATATATCAATGTATTCTTATATGATAGGTACCTCCTAAATTTGAATACAATCATTTTAATCCATATATTTTTTATTATATTCTTCCACAAGTATCTCATTAATAAGAGCTGTTGGGGGTGATTCTTGAAATGACTTCGATAAATTATACCCCTCTAAAGTTAATTAATTTAATATCATCATCATCAATCATAATTTACTTTACTTTTCAATAATTTTTTGTTTATATTTTGAACGATAGACCATAAAAATGATTATATCAAAATAAACCAAAGTAATCATAATAAAATTAGAAAACATTCCACATTTATGTGTCATAGTGGGAACTAAATGACGCATATTTGTTGTGGTGAGAATTCAACTGTGAGTATTGACTAATAATTCCCTTCCTAAGGTTCTAGGAAAATATATAATTTTGTTGGGAAACATATAAGATATAATATAATGTTATGATATAGAATAAAATATGGCATTGGATAAATTAGAGGATATGATTACATACCTTCCAATACTTCATTAGGAACTTCAACCTCAGCTATTCTGATCACATAATATTTGAATTTACCCTTTGTAATTTTCTGATGATTGTTCCCTTATTCCTAGAAAAATCACTTGAATAGTGTCCCATCTCCATATAGGTGAAGAATTGAAATTTTTAAGCTCCCTTATTTAACTTATATTCAAAATCATTATATCCGTTCTCTCTAAACTTATAGAAAACTCCCATTCACAGAAAAAAGTTTCCCTCTTATTTCTTTCCACATTTATTTCAAGTGGAAAATTCCACCCTTCCCTTATTCCAGATTATAATATCTCTTTTTATATATTTATCATAAACCCTCTTATTATCATGATTTCCTTCGAATCTAAAAGGCTTGTAGATTTCAATCATTTTCCTGATAGAACATGATACTATATGTTCATATGATGAGAATGTTTGGGAGACTAGTTACATTTGAATAATTTTCCGAATCCCATTAAAGAAAGAATAAATATTTCTATTTTTATTATATACATAGTCTTCCACATGCCTTGATAGTCTTTTAAAGTTGGATTTATACTTGTTAAAATTTTATCTTCATTTTATCATATATTCAACAGTTTTCTCTTAACATATTATCGTTGTTTGTCAGGGAAATATTTTCCTATGAAACATTCCTTGAAATAATTCTATTATATGATATATAATTTCTCTTTATACTTTTTATTTTAATCAATTAACACCATTTACACACATCCCATGAAAAATGATAAAAAACCATAACAAATTTCTCCATTTAATTACATCCCAAGTAGAGAAATATAATCTCGAAGGAATATATTCATTAATAATCTACCTATCTATTTATAGATTTATTTAATGGTGGAGGACGATGATGCGTAGAAAATTTTAATATTTTCACACCACATTAGAGATAAGATATTTTTCTCCATGTGGTAATGTTTATTTAACATATCTAGAGTTAGCTATACCAGTATAGTTATAATTTGATCACCTCCAGCTGTAGCTCTAGTTACAGCTTAATTGTACATCAATAGAAATATCTATATAAATCCCATGCACTGATACAATTTCCATTCCTTAAACTATGATCCATTTATAAATAATGGAATATACTAGATTATAATATAAATTTAAGAATAAAAAAATTTAATTTCAAATTGATTTAAATAATTAATAGAAATTGAAAATTTATGTATGACCAATCACTAAGTTATAATATTCGTTTCTTTTGGAATATCTTCAAAGTCCTTCATAGGTATACAATCTCTAATATTTGTTTCCCTAAATTTAGTTCCAATAGTTCCTATGAAACATTATACAATACTAATTATAAATACCCCAAACCTAGTATCCCAATGTCATTGGATACATTATTTCATTAGCACTATAAATAGGAAATCAAACCCCAAAGGACCAAATAGTTTTGAAGTATTGGAAAAATAGATACACAGCCTAATATTAAATTAAATTTTAAAGAATAACACAAAATATTATTTTATTTTAGTAAATAAATAATTACTTTACCACATCCCAAAAATATCTGTCACAATACACTTCCTAGAATCATGGGGACAAATAAACTTAATAAAGGGGTGAGATATGAGGCTCAATAAGGGTATGCGTATAATAGAAGATAACATGAATAAACAAGGAATAAAAATATGTAATTGTAATTATCTGAATTTTTTTATTAAATCAATAATATAAGCATGAATAATTATATGAAAGGATTGAATAATGATAAAATAATTCAATATAAATAATCACATAATCTTGAATATTTTCTATAGAGATCTTAAATAATAAAACAATCACATGAATATCAATAAACTAATATCATAAAGAGGAAATGAATAATTATTGACATCATATGAATTTTATTGAAGCCATATGTAATGAAATAATACATAAATAAGAGCTTCATTATCCAATAACCAAACTAGTATGTCCCATGCGACCCACCGATGCATCAAGGGGATATATAGGGCCGAACCCATCAATTAAACAATTCAATGAATTGCTCATATAAAAGGGGAGAAACATAATTAACAAAAAATTTGTATTGAAACTAGAATAATAAATATAAATAATTACCTTAATCAATAAACATAATCATGAACCATCCTTCGTAATATGAATAATGGTATCTAAATAGTACATCCCCAGTCAAAATTATCATAAAACATATAATAAAATATGGTAGATGTTATAGTAGGAGAATAAAATAATTAAATCATAATATTAATCAATTATTTTACAATTATTAAAATAATTAAAATTATCAAACGAAAATTCTTGATGACAATAAACTTTCATCATTAAAAATTATTTTATTATTTTTTTGAAAAATATTTAAATTACACATATTAAAGAAACAACATTAATTTTGAAGAACTTTATAAAATTATAATGAAATCATCAAATATAATAATACTCATGATGGTGGTAAATTTTTTTCATTCAAAATATGTTAAAAAATCTTTTTAAGTTTTTTAAAAAAAATTTAAAAGTACCACATTTAGAAAATAAATTGAATATTCCTTTCAAACTATGTTTTTAAAATTAAGACATGGTAAATAATAAAATTAAAAAATAATTCCTTTCTAATAAATATATTCTTTAAAAAAATTAATCAAAACATGGGAATGGAATAAAAATATTTCCCCAACAGGGACTTATAAATAAACATTCTCAAATAAGGATGATATTTTTAAATAAACTCTTACCTTTTGTCTGAATACTCTAGTATGTTTTGAGAACTCATTTATAATAAATATATATTTTTTATAATAATTTTATATTACCTTATTTCTAAATATCATACTACATATTTCAAACTTATATTCTTTTATCACATGTTTATTAGAAATTCATTGTTAAAATAACCAGTTCATGTAATAACTACTTTTTTTCATGCACGGTTTATATTGATAGTTTTTTCATTATAAATTAAAAAAAAAATCATCATATCTGGAAAGATAATAATTATATAAAAATCATATATATTTATTATATATGTATTAATAGTAATCTATAAAAGTTATAGATAGAAAAATGAACTACACAATTCATAGAGATGGTAAGACGTGCATACACATGAATATTGTTTCCATTTTTTGATAAATGAAATGAAAGAAAGGAAAATAATAATTCATAATTACCGGATCATTATTATATAATATAAATCATATATATTCATCAAGTCCATCATCATTATAATGAAATTAAAATATAAATTACAAATAAATCACGTCAGTTTATAGAGGTGGTAGTCCAAACATTCACACGAGCGACATTATCGACCCCTAATAAATATGGTTTGTAAGAAGGTAGATACAATATTATCATTACTGAAGTATAATTATTTTTTATATATTATAAATAAAAATTAAACTCAACATAATTCATGTACTTAAAAGATTTTGTTGAAAACATAATTTTATTTCTCTGTGGATATGGTAAGATGTACATACGCACAAATGATACTTTAACCACACATTTGAAGGAAATGACAGCAGATAATTGTGGTTTAATAATCAAGATAATATTTTAGTATATTTAGGATAATCATTTTACAATTTTATGATAAATACAATATAGTAATATGTGGTAAAATAACAGGTAAAAATAATGTGATCGGTTAAGGTGACATATTCTTTGGAAGAACTCCTTTGGATATCCTCTTAACGAAACTAAAGATGGTATATTTGGAGAAAAAACACCGTTATTTTATTATGTAATATTATAATATATATTAGAATTGTATGGTCAAGATATTAGGCTCAAAGTGTTGTAAAGAAGTGAGGCATGAGGTTCCCTCTTATAATTGAGGTGAGGCGCAGTATTGAAATTTTATAAAAAATTTAAATATTATTATACTTAAGTTTTAAAAAATGATTCAAAATGGCCCTGAATTGAAATAAAATGTTTATTGTGTTTAAATAAAATCATCCAATAAAATTTAGACATGTTTTTACATCATTTTGATCCTTATCGTGTTTATTAATCCCCTGGTTCATTATTTTTTGACCTTAACAGCGTTAACCTCTATTTTAATCTCAATGGTCTTATAATGTTGTTATAAATGGGAAAGTGACTCAAAAATGGACCATGAATGATTTTTTAAACAATATTAATATCACCCATTAATATATAATATTTTTATGAATTTTAAATAATTGAATAAAATATTACTTAAATAAAATATTATTAATATCATTTTTGATACTATATAGTTAATTTGAATTTAAATATATCATGAAAAAAGATAAATTTGAATATAATTCTTTAAAACCTCCTTAAAATGTCATATAAATATATATAATTATTGGGGGAATATTAATACATAAAAATTATATCACTTTAATTTTTTATAAATCATTTATTTTAATTTTCTCTTAATTAAATAAAAATTGAATTATTGATTCACAAGTATTTAAGGTAATTTTATAACATTATAGAACAATAAATAAATTTATTTTATGAAATTATTTTAATTAATATTAAAATTGAAATTTTCTTCAATCAAATCTTTCTTTTTTCCATATGTGGACGCATAATAACTATTTAAAACTAAGAGAGTTGCATATTGTAACTATCATTGCTTCAAATATCGTATGAGTAATTATTATTGATATGATTCCATTAAAAAGTAAATTTAAAGACTCATTTTATAATCATCAAATTAAATTCATCCAATAATAATGAGGATGAAATACTATGGCCTTATAACAAAGTCTTAACATGGATTAAGTTGATTTACCATTTAAAAATGTGGTGATGTTCAAATAAATTACTATTCACAATGCCTAAAAATAATAGTGAAATATTTTAAAAAAATTAGCCACTTGATTTAAAAAATTAAATATATTTTATCATATTAAATATCTATAAATTATTGAAATTAATTTTAAAATAAAACACACTAAATGAGTTGAAAATTTTGTTTTACAAAAATACATTTTTAAGTATAAAACCAGATTTATTCATATCCTATTCCTTATTAAAAAACAAGATTTATTTTACAACATTTGATTGAATATTTAATATTTTTATTTAAATAAATTCATTCAAAAATAGTTACTAATTATATATTTTGGATATAAAAATATTATGCGGTCAAATTTTTTGTTTTTCAAAAAAAAAATTAGTTTAATATTCAAATCACATTTAACTTTGGAGAACTAATGATTTTATATTATATATTTTTAAATAATTTAAATTTTATATTTTTGTTAGTCTTATGTATACATTCCATTTTTAATAGCTAGGTTATAATATTCACATAAAAATTGATCAACATTTATTTGAACATAGTATTACATGAAACAGAAGGTATCAATGAGATTAAATTTGTTATAAAAAAATACTCATTATAAAATCATGTGGTGTCTGAAAACTCCCAAAACTATGTTATTCTTAATAATAAACAATTTAAAAATCCCCATTTTAGATATCATTATTTCAATAGTCCTTTACCATGATATGAATCCTTATTCAAATATTTATAACACACACTATAATGAGGGTTACTTTTTAACCACGTTTATCCCAATAGTTTCTTGACGTAACACACACTCTCTCTCTAAGACACCCGTCCTTGTGGATAAAAAATGTTTCAAAACATATTCTTACTAGATAATTTATAACAAATTCACACACTTAGTATAAACAATCCAACAACCATGATCTAATCACACATCAAATTCCAATTATTTCTCAAAAATATTTACTGAAATTTAATTGAATATAATAATTCACAATTTTAATGTAAATTAAAGCTTCATGTAAGTAAATAAAATCCCCATTGAAAAAAAATTTTCAATTTCAAATCGAATAGATAAAATTTTACTTCATAATATATATTTTTAAATGAATGTAGTACAAATACACTCTTATTTAAATGTAAAATCTTAATTCCCCATTTTTATAACATCATAATGTTTTATGAAATCCAAGAATTACATAATAATTAAATTATTCCAAAGTCAATAATTTTTTATAAATCCAAAAATTTGACACAATTTTTCACAACCCCCTCCCACTATAGATTCCCCTCCTGAGATGGAAATGGAAAAAGGGAGATAATGACCCCCGAGTCCCGCCTCCAGTAGGCCCCGGGGTGGTGACTAGCACCAAGGGTATGAATTTTCACATATATGGGAGGCATTACCCCTTTTATTTATTTATGATCGAGAAATAAGACAAGTCAACCACCAAAATGGAAAATAACAAGTGTATATAAATAAAACCAAACCAAGACCACATGCATGTTTAAATAATTTTATAACAAGGTGAAAGTACAAGAAATTTAAAAGTACAATACAAAAAAAACAAGAGAACAGAAACTGCAAAAACTCCAACTGTCCGACTAGTAGGGTCTCGCACGGCCCTCGTAGTCCACCTGGGAACTAGAAAGTAAACTTAGGGTGAGCATACAAGTATAATCAGTAGGAAAACCTAAGGCTCTCGTGCACAAGTGGGGAGCCATCCTAATTTCCCGTGAGAACAACAGAAGAAAACTAGAAAATAATTCTATCCTCCCAACCTCACCAGCCACACTCACCAAAACACAAGCACAATAGGTAGTAGTATATAAGAAACAAGAGTATTGGGTACCCCACACCATTTCCCTTTGGTTAGCTGCTCTTCCTAATGACGAACGTCTTGACCCTGCCACACTCTCCCCGCCCGCACACACCTAGGCCTCACAATCACGTATCCCGCCCACACACACCTGGGCCTCACAACCACGTATCCCGCCCGCACACACTTGGGCCTCACAACCACGTATCTCGCCCGCACACACCTGGGCCTCACAACAATGTATCCCGCCCACACACACCTGGGACTCACAACCACGTATCCCGCCTGCACACACCAGGGCCTCACAACCACGTATCCCTCCTACACACAGCTGGGCCTCATCCCGAAGATTCATTGGAAACTGAGCTCGTGCCTCGGCACTACTACTACGAAGCATGCATACAATAAACAACCCCAACCCCATTTAGGTTTTCATGTTTCAGCATAATTAATTTATTTAGTTCCTTAACTACTGGTAAAATATCCACAACCAACCACATTGATCATTCGTAAACATATCCCTGCCATCCACAAATCAAGTTAGGAAAACAGAAGCAGCACAACCAAGCCCTTCTTATCAACCAACCAACCCCATTGATTATTAATTCGTTTCTGTTACCAGGCCCCACCATTCATTAACTCTTTCACTTTTTTATTTATCAACGACAACCCATAGTCCATTCACATTCAACCCATCCCTGAAGCCACGCTGTGAACCACCATAACCACAACCGCACCGAAACCCGTACATCATTATCCCTTTAATACAACTTATCGCAGCCCCGCTTCCCATCATCAACACAACATTCACACCAACCCACAACCAAGTCAACCGCAGCCTCGCTGCTCACCCTATCCACAAAAACCCACAAAACACCCCCATCACTTGCCGCGTATCCAAGACACCACCCACATGTTCATTATTCCATTTTTTTAACCGGGGTGATCACACAAGGGTTCCAGATTATAAACAGCCAACATTACATGATTAACCAAAATACCACATTCCACAAAGTACCATACACAAAAACGGTCAAGAAAGATAGGGAAAATTTTAATTGTGTAAGCAAAGTCCCCCAACGACCATGATGTTCATTAGGGTGAAGCTCATTCAATTCAAAACATATCAATAGGATAAACAAGATAAACATAACAACTTTCCCATCCCAGTTCTTTAACCAGTTATTATCTTCACTTAATAGTTCAACCTTTTCTCTGAAAACAAGTGGACACCAACCCCGCATGATTCACAAAATAGAGAGACAAAGGTAAGATCCCTACCTCAATAGGTTATGATCACAGTGCTCCCCTGGAACAACTTTAGAAGACATCCGTCGGCGTCTGTCACTTATGTCGGGTCCTGGAAAAACCTCCTCGGGTGGAATTAGGAAAGTAAAGGCCAAATTAAAGACAAAGGATCTATGCTCGGAAGTTCTGCCTCTTTGTTACGATCCCGTGGCCGCTGACGGATCATAAATCGAAGCTCAGACGAAGAAGTTATGGAAGAAAAGTAGCCTTCGAGTCTCTTGGGAGAGCTCTGCTCAGAGGAATGGGGAGGAGAGGAGTGGGTTGAAAGGAGTAGGGGACCCCTCCTTTTATAGGAAAGAAAAGGAAAAGTACATGGCATGTAATTTATGGTACACGGCGTGTACTTGGTTATTTTACATGGTCTCCACATGGCTTCCAACACGACTCCGTGGCCGTTGACTGGTAAACACAAGGTTTGAGGGTAACACATACGCGGGGAAAGACTATATGGCGTGTAGTTTAGACACACGACATGTACTCATTTATTTCACAAGGCAATGACATGACTCCAACATGGTAAACGGACGTTGACGGGTAATACGGACGCGGGGAAGGACTACACGGTGTGTAGAACTGGACACACGGCGTGCACCCATTCTTTCACACACCAAGGATAGGGTCTTCAACACGGGGTATACCCGAAAATGGGGGTACACGGAGTGTACTCAAACTACATGGCATGTAGTTTCAAAAATCTAGAAAGTGTGGGAAAAGTCGATTTTACCCTCCAGAACACTTCTTGAACTTCCTTTTGACAATGGAATGGGCCGGAGAGGTCCGAGCCATTACATCGGATACCTGTTAAAACATTCTCATCCTCGAGAATTCAAAAAACAGCCTAGAGGAACCCAAAAAGATACCTCTTAGGGTTCTCGTTATAAGAGGAACCCAACCAACAACCCTAATCATATGTGTTAGTAATTCCTTCTCCTATGTCGAGATATTATCCGCTTTAGGCGGCACTGACTCGCCTGCACGAGTTTAATCGCATCCTCATTAATGCGTCTCGATTACGAATTGGGTCTTCCCACTTTCATACATTAGGATTTTATTCAACTCGTACTACCCCCCAACACCACACAACCAACACACTGCCCGAACACATTGTTTTGGGAAATTCCTTCTCCTCTGTCGAGATATTATCCTCTTTAGGCAGCACTGACTCGCCTGCACGGGTTCAATCGCATCCGCATTAATGTGTCTCGATTAAGGGTCAGGTTTTTCCCTTTCCCCACACATCTGGACATGTCACACATTACCAGGGAACAAGGAAACAAATGGTCTCACAACCGACAATCCAAGCATTCCATATTTCAAGGGTACGAAGTACAACATCAACACAATGCTCAGAAGAACATGGGAAAAACACAAGTCAAAACAACTCCGGGTACTGAGCATGCATCTGGGTCTCCCTCTCCCAATTTCTCTCCCCGAGGCCGCCATACCTCCACAACAAACGAACCACGAAATGGTTCGTCCACGGAGCACCTTATCTTTACGATCCTCGATCCAGACTGGTCGTTCCTCGAAGGTCGTGTCATCTCCCATATCTAACTCTCCCCAGTCGATAACATGGGAGTCGTCGTGTAAGTACCGACGAAGCTGGGAGATGTAAAAGATGTCATGAACCTTCTCCAACTAAGGTGGCAAGGCCAGCTGATATGTCACCTCGCCAACTCGCCTCAACACCTCAAATGGTCCGATGAACCTAGCTGAGAGATTTCCCCCTGTCCCAAACCTCCGCTGCCCTCGTCGAGGGGAAACCATCAATAACACATGATCTCCCACATCGAAATCTACGGGCTTCCTCCGACAATCAGAATAAGACTTCTATTGGTCCTGAGCCGCTTTCATCCTCTCACGTACAATCTGGACTTTATCTGTGGTGCTCTACACTACCTCTGGCCCAAGAGCACCTGTCTCACCAACCTCTGCCCAGCAAATGGGTGAATGACATGGTCTTCCATACAAAGCCTCAATTGGTGCCCTACCAATAGTAGAGTGAAATCTGTTGTTGTAGGCTAACTCTACTAAAGGAAAGTCTCAAACCCATGATCCTACGGAATCCAGAATGCATGCTCGCAGCATGTCCTCCAACGTCTGGATAGTCCGCTCTGTCTGCCCGTCGGTATGGGGGTGGAAAGCAGTGTTAAGGCGTAGCTGGGTGCCAAAAGAATGTTGTAACCCCCTCCAGACTCGTGAGGTAAACCTAGTATCCCGATATGAGATGATAGTCTTTGGGACTCCATGAAACCGCACAACCTCTTCTACGTACCTCTGTTCTAAGTTACTCATCGGGCCCGACTCCTTAATTGCTAAGAAGTGAGCCGATTTCGGTAGTCGATCCACCACTACCCAGATAGAATCATAACCACCCTGAGCTCTGGGTAGTCCTGTGATGATGTCCATTTTGATGTCATCCCACTTCCAATCGGGGACATCTAAAGGATGCAAAAAACCACTGGGAACATGGTGTTTAGCCTTGAATTGCTGACACACTAGGAATTTAGCCACAAACTCCACCACTGCCCGTTTCACCCCGGGCCACAAAAACTATTCCCTCGGGCCTTGAAACATTTTTAATACACCTGGATGTTCCGCCAAGGCTGAGCTACGGAACTCACAGAGAACTCCCTCATGCATCGCCTCCGGAACAAACAACCGTCCATGGAAACGAATCCGATGTCGGCTGTCCTCCGACCATCTTTCTGGAGCGTTCCCTGGATCGACACGATATCGCATCACTTCCACCTCGAAGTCCTTCCACTGAGACTCTTCCACCTGCTACAACAAGGAGGACTGCACCGTCATCTGAAACAAACAGCCTCTAACACCTTCTACCCCGACATCCAAGTGCAAGACAACCAACTGTCCCATCGCCTTCCAAGAATCAGTGGATTCTCAAACTACTTCCTGATGCGAATTCCTGCTCAGGGCATCAGCCACAACATTTCCCTTACCTTCAGTGTAAGAGATCTCAAAGTCATAGTCTTGGAGAAACTCGAACCATCTCGACTGCCGTAAGTTCAGGTCACACTGGGAGAAGATATAACGCAGGCTCTTGTTATCTGTGAAGACCTCAAAGAGCTCCCCAAAGATGTAATGTCGCCACAACTTCAGTGCGAACAATACTGATGCAAGATCTAGGTCATGGGTGGCATAATTACGCTTGTGAGGGCATAACTGTCTAGACCCATAACAGATCACTCCCTTCTTTTGCATCAGCACGCACCCCAGAACAAGGATAGAAGAATCACAAAACACCTCATACAATAACCCTTCCTCTAGAAACCCGAGTATGAGAGAACTGACCAACTTCTCCTTCAGGTAGTCAAAAGATTTCTGGCACTGCTCACTCCATAGGTAGACCCGGTTCTTCCTTGTCAAAGCTATCAATGGAGCAGCAACTCGAGAGAAGTCCGAAACGAACCTCCGATAGAAACCTGCTAACCCCAGGAAACTACAAATTTCTGCCACGCTCTTGGGTTCTGCACAAGAAACAACTGACTCCACCTTCGACGGGTCTACAAACACTCCATGCTGAGACACTACGTGCCCAAGGAAGTGTACTTCTTGTGTCAAGAACTTACACTTCGACAATTTCCCGTAAAGTTAGTGGTGTCGAAGGACATCCAAGACTTCCCTGAGATGCTCAACGTGTTCCTCCTCTGATCTTGAGTAGATCAGAATGTCATCGATAAACACAACGATGAACCGGTCCAGAAACTCTCGGAAGAAAAAGTTCATAAGTACGATGAACACAGCCGGTGCATTCGTAACTCCAAATGGCATCACCACAAACTCGAAGTGCCCATACCTGCACCTGAAAGCCATCTTCGAGATGTCACTGTCTTTTACCCTCAGTTGATGATATCCAGATCATAGATTAATCTTGGAAAACAATCATGCTCCCCTCAGTTGGTCGAAGAGATCATTTATCCTTGGGAGGGGATAGCAGTTCTTGAACGTTACCTGGTTCAACCTTCGGTAGTCTATGCATAGCCTGAGACCACCATCTTCTTTTTTCATGATCAAAACTGGAGCACCCCTTGGCGATACGCTGGGTCAAACAAAACCCTTATCCATCAGATCATCAATCTGAATCTGCAACTCCCACAACTCCGAAGGTGCCATCCGATTAGGGGCCATCGAAATCGGACGAGCACCAGGCTGTAAGTCTATCCCAAACTCAACGTCACGTCGGGGGGGGGGGGGGGGGGGTTGAGTCACAACCTCCGCAGGAAAAACATCGAGGAACTCCCCAACAACCTCCAGGACATCCATCATCTTTGTATCAGCTGGAACCACTAATAGCCCACCTAACAAGGAAAAGAGAGGCTTCACATGTCGGCTTACCACCTGATAGCTCCTCTCTCCAACAAAAGTTATGCGCTGCCCATCCACGTCAGATAACATGACTCTTCTCCGGAAGCAGTCAATAATGTCACTAACAGAAAACAACCAGTCGATTCCTAGGATGACATCCTATGGCTTCATCTGTAACAGAAGAAGATCCCCGCTGGTTCGATGTGGTCCCAACATCATCCCACATCTCCGGAAAACACAAGATAAGCTGGTCTGGCCTCCAACTGGTGTACTCAGCACCAGTGGTATGGAAAGTCTCTCTACATGTAGTCCCAAAGCATGGGCTAGACCAGGAGAAACAAAGGAGTGAAAAGCTCCTTAATCGAACAAAGTAGAAACAAGAGTGCTTAACAAACGAATCGTACCTCACACCACCTCTGGTCCTGCTGGAGCTGTCAACTCAACTGCGTGCAACTGTCCACGCCCAGCTCCTCTGCCGCTCTGATGTCATCCACCTCCCCGACCACGCCCTGGCCGAGGTCCTTGAGGAGCACCCTAAGGTCAGCCTCCACCGGCAAAGTCGGCCCTAGGAGGAGCATGGTCCTGCTGCTGCTGGAAGGGCCTCGCCGGCAACTGGTGCTGCTGAGGTGGGTGCTGAACCTTCCCACCTCCACCATATTGAGCTCAGAGCAGGCACCGACTCTGAACATTCCTGAAACCTCTACAAGAAAAACACTTTAGTCCTGGGCTTGTGAAAAAGGGACAAGGACCCAAAGATCTAAACTGAAACCTCTGGTTCCTTCTCCCCACTGGCCTGAACCTGGAAGGTCCCGTCAAAGGAGACCTGCGGTTGACTGCCTTCCCCTTTGACGAGCCTAGCTGGTTCCCCTCTTGGGGTGCACCTCCCAGCGAGTGCATCCTCTCTACAACCTCTTCCTTCTTCTGTACCACCAAGTACGTCGGAAGTATCGAGGGGGTGATAGCATACTGGAGCGAAGGATGAAGCGCCTCCTCCAAACGTCTCGCCCGAGACTCCTCATCTGGAAAGTGATCCAGAGAAAAGTGCAAGAGATCCATGAACATGATCCCCAGCTCTCGTACTGACATACTCCCCTGCCGAAGGGAGAGTAACTCCTGCCGCTTCTCTTCCTTGATCATGGAAGAATGGAATTCCCCTCGGAATTCTTTCTCAATTTCAGCCCATGGAACCTCTTCCTCTATCCTCTCTCTGAGGTAGAGCGTCCACCACTATCGCGCCACACCTCTCAGCTGACTAACTGCTAGGGGAACCCAGTACTCCCTCGGAGCACGGATCAAGGTAAAAGTGATCCCTACCTCCTGAAGCCACCCCTTCATCTCTGTATCTGATGTACTACCCTCGTACTTCTTGAGGGTATGCTGCTGGAAAGAACGGAGAGCCTCCTACCACTGGCTATCTTCCTCCTCTCGGTCAATCCTCAGCTGATCGACCGCCAGAATCTGTTGGGCCTCGGCCATCTAATCCACCCAGGGACGACGTCCAAGTTCCATAGTTGTATGGTAAACAAGGATTGCCTAAGCCCAAGCATTAAGGAAAACTCAATGTTTTATTTTATCATTTTATTTCAATTTCGTTCCCCGAACAACCAAATCAAGTAAAACACAATCATGATGATGCATGTACCTTCCCTAGGGTCTCTACCCTACAATCAATGTAGTCTCACTTGGTCATTCGGTAGGCTCAGAGTCCTTCAATTGGATCACAGGGGGGCCTAAAATCCCGTTTTCTAGCCATTCTTCCCTGGCCTATGTCACGCACCAAAATTAACTATCACTATTTCCCTACCATTCCATGTAACTACCACTGTTCCTAACTCCAGACTCCATCCTATATCTCAACCATCACCTCTGATACCATTCTATCATGACCCCCTCCCACCAAAGATGCCCCTCCTGAGATGGCAATGCAAAAAGAGAGATAATGACCCCCGAGTCCCACCTCTAGTAGCCCCCAGGATGGCGACTAGCACCAAGGGTATGAATTTTCACAAATATGGGAGGCATTACCCTTTTTATTTATTTAGGATCGGGAAATAGGACAAGTAAACCACCAAAAAGGAAAAGAACAATTGTATATAAATAAACCCAAACCAAGCCCACATGCATGTTTAAATAATTTTATAACAAGGTGCAAGTACAAGAAATCTAAAAGTACAGTACCAAAAGAAAAAAAGAGAAAAAAAACTACAACAACTCCAACTGTCCGACTAGTAGGGTCCCGCACGGCCCTGGTAGTCCTCCTGGAAACCTGAAAGTAAACATAGGGTGAGCATACAATTATACTCATAAGGGAAACCTACAGCTCTCGTGCACAAGTGGGGAGACATCCTAATATCCCGTGAGAACAACAGAAGAAACCTAGCAAGGAATTCTATCCACCCAACCTCAGTAGCCACACTCACCAAAAGACAAGCACAACTGGTAGTAGTATATAAGAAACAAGAGTATTGGGTACCCCACACCATTTCCCTTTGGTTAGCTGCACTTCCTAACGGCTAAATTCCTGACGTTGCCACACTCTCCCCACCCGCACACACCTGGGCCTCACAACCACGTATCCCGCCCGCACACACCTGGGCCTCACAACCACGTATACCGCCCGCACACACCTGGGCCTCACAACCACGTACACCTCCCGCACACACCTTGGCCTCACAACCACGTATCCTGCCCACACACACCTTGGCCTCACAACCACGTATCCTGCCCGCACACACCTAGGCCTCACAACCACGTATCCCGCCCGCACACACCTTGGCCTCATCCAGAAGATTCCTGGGAAACAGTAGAACCTGCCCGAAGAGTCTTGGGATAAAGCCACCCCAATCAAAACCTCCCCGAAGAGTCATAGGTGTATGGTCGCCTCAAGCTATCACAGTCTAGGGGAGAAGGAGCAGTAAGGAGCTAGTAACTAAGGGGAAAACACCCTCTCCCATGAAATGGGAGTGTTCGACACTAAGTGCTCAACATGGGTGGGGTACGATAAAACACAAAAGATACAGATATATATATATACCAAACACATAGCCCAACCTATGTCTTCTAAACAGAGAAACTGAGCACGTGCATTAGCACTACTACTATGAAATATGCATACAACAAACAACCCCAACCCCATTTAGGTTTTCACGTTTCAGCAGAATTAATTTATTTAGTTCCTTATCTACTGGGAAAATATCCACAACCAACCACATTGATCATTCGTAAACATATCCCTGGCATCCACAAATCATGTTAGGAAAACACAAGCAGCACAACCAAGCCCTTATTATCAACCAACCAACCCCATTGATTATTAATTCTGTTCCTTTACCATGCCCCACCATTCATTATCTATTTCACTTTTTTATTTATCAACCACAACCCATAGTCTGTTCCCATTCAACCCATCCCCACAGCCCCACTACCAATTACCATATCCACAACCGCACTGAAACCCATACATCATTATCCCTTTAATACCATTTATCGCAGCCCTGCTGCCTCTCATCAACCCAACATTCACACCAACCCCCAACCAAGTCAACCACAACACCTCTACTCACCCTATCCACAACAACCCACAAAACACCCCCATCACATGCCACGTATCCAAGAAAACACCCACATGTTCATTATTCCATTTTTGTTTTACTGGGGGGATCACACAAGGGTTCCAGATTTTAAATAGCAAACTTTACATGATTAACTTATATTCCACATTCCACAAAGTTCCATCCACAAAAACGGTCTAGAAAGATAGGGCAACATTTAATTACATAATAAAAGGCCCCCAACAACTGTGATTTTCAGTAGGCAGAAGCTCATTCAATTCACAACATATCAATAGTATAAACAAGATAAACATAACAAATTTTACATCCCCATTATTTAACCACATATTATCTTCATTTAATGGTTCACCTACTTCTCATGAAAACATGCGGATACCCACCCCACATGATGAAAAACATATTGAGACAACGGTAAGATACCTACCTCAAAAGGTTCTGATCACAGCGCTCACCCGAATAAACTATTGAAGACATCCGTCGGCATCCGTCTCTTCTGTCGGGTCCCAGAAAAACCTCCTCGGGTGGAAGTCGGAAAGGAAAGGCCGAAGGAATGACAACAGATCCATGCTCAGATGTTTCGCCTCATCGTTACGATCCCGTGGCCGCTGACGGATCGTAAATCGAAGCTCGAACGAAGAAGTTATTGAAGAAAAGGAGCCTTCGAGTCTCTTGGGAGATCTCTACTCAGAGGAATGGGGAGGAGAGCAGTGAGTTGAAAGGAGGAGGGGACCCCTCCTTTTATAGGCAAGAAAAGGAAAAGTGCACAGCGTGTACTTTATGGTACACGGTGTGTACTCGGTTATTTTACACGGTCTCCACGCGGCTCCCAACACGGCTCTGCGGCCGTTGGCTGGTCAACACACGGTTTGAGGGTAACGCATACGCGGGGAAAGATTACACGGCATGTAGTTTAGACACACGACATGTACTCATTTATTGCACATGTCAAGGACACGTCTCCAACATGGTACACGTCCGTCGACTGTTAACACGTACGCAGGGAAGGACTACATGGCGTGTAGAACATGACACACGGTGTGCACCCATTATTTCACATAGCAAGGATAGGGTCTTCAACCCGGGGTATACCCAGAAAGGGGGGTACACGGCGTGTAATCAAACTACACGGCGTGTGGTTTCAAAATTATAGAAAGTGTGGGAAAAGTCCATTTTACCCTCTAGAACACTTCTTGACCTTCTTTTTGACAATGGAATGGGCCTGAGAGGTCTAGGCCATTACACAATTCATGAAAACTAGTCCATGATATACCATAATTATCCAATAACACTTATGAATGTATTAAATTAACTTAATATATTAGATTCACCTTTTTAGTAATTTTATTTTTGAAAATTTCGAATGTTATGAACCAAACAATCAAAATGACATGATTAATCCATCAATACTAAACCATGAAGATAAAACATTTCCTGATTCCACACATTATATCTAATAAATCCTCTATTAAAAAAATAAGAATCAATGACTATAAGATTGGGGAAATGAGATTGAAAAAAATAGAATTATTTTACCATAAACATTGATTACATATTGATTCAATATATCTTCAAAATAAAATCATTTTTCATTGATAAAGATTCCCTAAATTAACCCCATGAAATCCCTAGAATATACCATGGTCAATGAAGTGTGATAATAGTTATTAAGTGAGTAAAAATGGGTATTAATATGAAATAATATATAATAATCCCTCCTAAAAAATTGGATATCACAGTTAGGAAAACCATGCCCCTAACCATTGTTTATATATTGGGATATATAATATTACCATGGCTAGATTTTATGTTTATACTAGAAAAAAACTATATTTTATGCTACCACTTCTTATTTGTTTCCATTCATTGTCTATATTAATGATTAGGCAATCTGTATGTCGAACTATTCTTCCCTTTCCACTTTTATGGAAACTCATAATTTCATCCAAAATAATTCAAATAAAAAATTAACCATTACTATAAAATAAAAAGGCATCACTGTATGACTTCTCTTTAAAAATAAAAAATTAGTAAATTTATAAAAATATTGATATTTTAACAATGAAATATGACTAGAAAAAATGAGAAGGTTTTTGGATCAAGCAACTAATTTTCATAATAGTTGATTAAATGAAATAATAAAGAAAATATGATCATAAAATGTAATAAATTAGGGGGAATACCTTGAATAACTTTCCTTTTTAAATTCAAGGAAAATTTTTACATATTTTAATGATAAATATATATCATAAAAAAAATAATTTTATAGATTTTATTCTAGGATACCTCCAAGGGTTTCGTTGGAAACCAAATGTGATTCACCAAAAATCGTGGGGAATCAAGAATTTGTGTCAAAATTCATATTAAAAAATATTCACATAAACATATCATAAACATAATTTTTTCAATATTTTTTAATTTTTATCATGAACACGTGTATTAGATATAAAATTCCATATTTTTCTTTATGTGGAGTCAATAAAAAATATGATCCATAAAACAAATTCTCTATAAAATTTATGAAACTGATAATAGAATTGTGAAATATCAAATGAGTGGGTGATCACAAATATGATCCTCTGAATGAGTGTGTGAAATACAAATATAGAATCCATAAAAAGAAAATATTATATGATAAAATATCTTAAAACCTTGAATTAAAAGGATCATGAAATGAGTACATGTTTCAATCTCATGATTACAACATTCTTCCTCCCAAGGAGATCACACATAATTTATATCGTCATATAAAGTGAGTATGATGAAAATATTATTATGGAACATTCCATTAACTCTCCTCTATACCAATTGAAGAAAATCCATTTTTAATTATATTGATATTTCATTTTATCAATAATATATACAAGTTGGTTCTGATAATTTAAATTTCTATGTGTGGTATGTCATCCTTCCATGACCAAGTCCTATCCATTAAAACATGTACTTTGAAAGATTTCTTTTTTAGATGAATACTTAACATAAATTTAATAGACATCATAGATTTGTTATATATTTAAAATAAAAATTAAATTATCCACATTAATGTCTCCCAACCCATGTTCTATACAATTGGTTTAATATATGACTATTCTACCTATGATAAAATTTTTCATCTTTTATATATCTAATAGGCATGTTGTGGTTGTATTAATCTCTTTCTCATATTGAATATGATATATCCACATATCCCATAAAACATCTACAAATTAATTTTCAAATAATTATTAATGAAAATAATGTTAATGGGGATATCAGATGTCTGAACACTTACCCATCGCTCCAAACTCTACCAAATCTCCCTCTTCCCCATCATCATAGGGTTCTGATATTGTTTTAGAGAAAATGGTGTTTCTATATTTTCTTGTATTCTATTTTTTTTCTTTATCTAATTTTATTATCCCCCTTATCGACTGATGCTTCTTTCTATTATTGATATCATACACATCACAATTCCCATCTTTCGGCCTAACTCTGAACATTGATCCTCCATTTTGTGTATGTGTGATGGTTCTTTAGAATGTTTTTTTTCCAACATTAGTTAGGGTAATTGGTGTTATTATTGTAAACTAACCTCAATGGATAACCCATTATGCTCAACCCCATTTTTGTTGAGCTCAATGAGGGTTTTGGGCCAACATGGGATGGTGTTCGAGTGGTGATGACATCAGTATCATTTATTGTTCTACATTAGTTTTGGATTCACAAAATCCTTTTCATTATTATTTTTAATTATTAGGGTTTATAATGTATTCCTAGTGATGTGATAACAATTTAATTTTATTTGTTTCTCATTTTTATTGTTTTAGTAGGTTTTTATTGCAGAATGATGCTTTGAGTAGGCGATGTGTTTTTTGGATCATTCTTATTCTGGAAGGATGGTATTTATGGTGATAGATAATATGGTTTCAATTAATTGATTGGTCTTATAATTCAATTTAATTGGTTTAACATGCTAGTTTTCTCCCTTGATATTAACATTGTTGTCTTTGGTGTGGTTCTCAATCGAGGCCTCAATCCACTGAACTATGCTATGAGATCCTCATACAATTATCCATTCCCAGTCGGTCTAGTGTGGGGGTCATGAAGGAGGTTCTAAGATGTGTTATTCAACATTCAAATGATCTCTGAGAGTAGTGACTGGTGTATGCATTATTGTATTTGGTTACCTTTTTGAGATACTTATTATTGTTCATCGATGAAGGTTCCAAAGTTCTATACTTTTCTGTTATGGTGTTTTCATGGATGCAATGATGGTGTTTTTAGGGAATCAATTATGGTTCTTAAACGGTGGAAATGAAAGATTATGGTGGGTGGTTCTAAATGGTGAACTACTGTGACAATGGGTTCAATTTGATTCATTGTGCATGACAAGAGGTGATATATGTCCAAAGGATGTGATTATGGTTGGGGTTTGAATTTTGAAATTAAAAATTTGAAATTGGGTTTTTTTGTGGGGGAATCTGTGGCTCAATAGTATGATATTTATGTTTCTATAATATTCCCTCAAAACCAAAAGTGTGATTTCAAAAAATATAAAATAATTTATTGGAGAGATAAATAATGTTTTGATATAAATACCAAAGAGCTATCTAATTTATACACAATGAAAAATAATAATATTTTTTTATTAAGTCGGAAAACATTATAAACATAAAAAAGAAGGGACTAAACACTACTCAAAGATAAATATTATTCTATAATTAATGTCTATTCACTTAATATTTGTGAAAAATATATATAATTAAACTATTTAATAAATAATGATAATATTTTTTCAATTTTAAATGTGTTTTCAAATAATAAATTAAAAATGTATGTACAACAAAAAAGGATCCCATGATGAGATGCTAAAACTCATAATAATTTAAATCTCATATATAATTTTTGAAATATATGATAAATCAATAAGATATAACTGATAAAGTATTCTATAAAATATAGTAATTAAGGAATGAATTAGTAGATGTATAGTATGAGTATTTTTGAAAGATAATTTTTTTGGTTACCTGGTTTGAAAATACCCAAATTTATATTAAAAACCCAATTATATTCACTAATAAGGTTTCTCCAATAAAATGGATCAACATTTTCAATTTTATGGGTTTTATAGTACTATGTTATACATTTTTATTTTGGAGTGGGACAATTAAATAATGATCTAAGGTGTGTAACAGAATATATATTATATCTTCTCAATCTTCCTCTCTTTCTCTCTTATAGATCTATCATAGTTCTATATGGAATGAGAAATATCATGATAGAATAAGAAAATAGTTACTAAAAGTAAATATTTGATGATATGAATCAAGGGATATTACCATGAATGAGGTTGAGTTCTAGGATCTATTAAAATATATAATTTCATTATTTATGTAGGGGGATTATATTTGTTTATATGGTTTTGATTAATCCTTAATTATTAAATTGATTGTTATTAAACCATTTTTGGTTTAGATATATATTTTTTAAATAGTTTTTATTTAAAAAAAATTGATTTCGGGACAACCATAATTTTTTTTGAATTTATAGATTATGGGAATCTACCATGGTTTAAAATCAAATAAAGGGAAATTTTCTTTAAATAGAATATCTTTTATTGATTATTGTATATTTTAAAAGATTCATGATAAAATATTATTTAACATATTAGATATGTTAATTTGATGAAAGATTTTTTAACTATATTATGAGGTATTAATTTCAATTTATATATTGGATGAAAAATATTATTTTTCGGGAATTATTTTACAATTCGTATATTAAGATACATTTAATCCATATAACATAGGGTAATGCCGGTCATTTCCTTTGAAAGGTTTGGGGAATTTTATCAAAATAAAGAAAAGTATGAATTTCTATGAATTTGGGATCAATTATTATTATATTAAGTGTTGTTTCATTGATGGAGATGGTTTGGAGGATAATTTTACAGATGAATAGTGAATTTTCCAATAACTAGTTTGGGAGAGTTATGAAATCTTCTTGTTTCATTTCAATTACTAGGTATTAGGGTCCATTATTTGATTCCCTAGAATATTCATTTAAATATGTCAGTTTTGTTTTTTTAATTTAATAGAGTGACATTAAAATGGAAAACATGGATTTTGATTAAAAGGGATTTTTATGGTTGAATTTACGGTTCTAATAATATAAAAACATATTGTTTTATTGAAAAGATTTTTTTTGGTAAAACGAAACTATATTTTTAATCTTTCTTACACTAGGGGTATTGAGAATTATGTTTTAATTTTCAACATCTTTAAAACTAATAAAATTAATGTTTTTTCATAACTACTAGAAATGGTATTGAATTTTTTATTAACATTAGAATTATGTTCTATATTTTCTTATATATGTAAATACAAGGGAACCGTCTAGAACTAAATTATTTGACCACAATTTCTACTGCAAAGACCATGATGTGATCCTCACTCATATGATATGAGTTGAGTTTGAGATAATGGAGTGTCACACTATATGATAGAATATTTAAATTTTTTTCCATGTGAAGCATGATTACTCACACATCAAATAATGAATAGTTATAAAAATAATTCCCAATTCGGTAACATGGAGGTGAAAATCACCTATTTTATGTAATTAAAATATTCTATTCATTAAATCTAGATTAATTTTTGATGGACTTATTGACGTATTTTGTCATCAGATGAAACTATATTTTTAATTAATTAACACCCAAGCATACTTCATTATGTGAAATTGGATTTTATATCTCATGAAGATAAAACTAGCTCCCATATAAAAAGTTATTTCTATTTAAGTTTATAATTTTTTTAGGATTTCAAAAAATTATATAGAGTTATTATACACATATATGAATCCTTGACACATGGTATAGGATACAGCCTATTCAAGGATGAGTGTGTTCTCTACTCAAGGTCAAACAAATCCCCTTACTTAAGGACAATATCACACCCTACATATATCTATTCACCTGACAAGTAGGTTAAAATAACCATTACTAAAATATCATCCTTTTTTGAAACTAAGGCTAGGTTTTTGGTGTATCTTTGCTTATGAATACACCCTATGAATTCAATATTTAAAATGGAGGATATAAAACTCTATGAGATAAACTAAAGAGAAGAAAATTTCATTAAGAATGTCAAAGATCCATGAACTCTCATATGTTATTTTTTTTAAACCCTAAAATCATGAGTTAGAAAATATTTTTTAAATAGTTTTGTACTTAAATCCTTCATTAGGTACATTATACCTAAGTGTTATTTCTTGATAAGGGTAATATAAACTATTTTCTAAATATTTTGATATCAGTTGAGTGATAGGTGTTGATTCCATGACTTCTCTAATTTAAAGTGGTTACACCCTGCCCTCATGTATTACTTTGGTCTTATCCTTTAAAAAGGTCAACACATGGGAATATCATCTCCATTTTCCCCAATTTACCACTATAATCAATATTAATCCCTTTATCCTAGGTATTTTATATAAAATAATTTTTACACCAACGACTTCACCAATACATCACAACTTCCAGGATTAATCTGTTTTTCACATTCATGTTGTTGTTATCATCATATGAGCCATTGATAAAAGTAATATGAAATAATATAAAAGAGCACATATAAATTCAACCTTTTTGGTAATGTATCCTTAATAAATATTTAATTATGTACCCATTCAATATTGAGGATCCTTTATTTTACAAAACCCATGTAATAACTCACTTCTATAAACACTATCATGGATATGATGTAGAAATTTAATTCCTATATTTTGATTCTAATAAAAATAGAAAAAATTTACTCAGATCCTAAAAAAACTTATTTTAAGGCTATATTAATTTTGGAATCATTTTTTATGTAACTTGAAATGGTTTCAACCTCAGTAGGTAGTATGTTTTCTTAAATCAGGGTTTCTTATTTATATATCTTGAACTTATGTTATCCATATGTACTTATAACCTAGAGGTCCTAGCCATAGGTCCTTAAACAATACAACACACTAATCCATGGTGAATGATCTATAATAGAATATTATCTATCATTATTTCACTATCATAAAATGAATAACACTGGACCTAGTTGAACTACCTTTAAAGTCACATAATTGGTTTCCATCACACAACTCTATAAGGGTATGAAATTCAATCTAGTGACATGATGTAAATCATTATACAATTCCATTTTAATCTACCAAAATTATAACCCACATTCACATGGGTTACATTCATTTTCACGTTGATTTAATTTATAACAACTAACTACCTGGGTGTTTTACCTCAAAATTGATATGTATGATTTTCTATTTTATCCTAATTGTAACACCATGTCATATTTCTCCTCCTTAAAAAATTATATGCATTATTGGATGTGTCAAATTATAGAGTTCCTTTATATAAGGAATTAAACTATAGTCTAATTAATAATTTATGTAAATCTGGAAATTAAATTATGGGTAGTAAAAAACTTTTCTTAGTGTTCTTTTAAATTAATCAGTGTTAGACAATCAATATCAATTTAAAGAAACTAGTATTTTTATGAGGATGTATTTCATGAATATATATAAATATATTGGAGTTCTTAATTAGACACTGATATAGGATAATATTAATTTATTATATTTTAATTTTCATTTGATTCAATTTCTGTAAACACTTATTTCAGTGCATTTTATAATTTTATCTTTAGTTTTTATCATTGTGAAATTCATGTTTGAAGATGTTCAATATGGACCCAATTAATCATCAAATTATGAAATTAATTATCTTAGTTAATTAAATTTTTTATTTTGGGATATTATTGTTCAATTTTTGTGGTATTTTTTTAGGATATATAGACAAATCACTAGGTAATTTGGATATTTGTGGCCATTAATGCATATGTATCTTCACAAAGTAGAATGGCCCATTATCCCATCAAACAAAATCTGAGCCCAAAATTCAATCCAAATTAAGCTCAATGATTAATTGTTGATATAGAAAAATATGGGGATTATTTCAATGAACTGTTTATATATCTAATATTGATGTCTTCAAGGATATCTAGGGATCCCCGGATGACGATTAAATTATGGGTTATATTTAAAGGCCCATAAAGAGAGCCTACCAATTTTATCATAACATAAAAATGGAATATCCAATTAGGCATGAATTTATAAATATGTTATATGATATATGTAAGATCATATTTCTATTTTATACCCCTAGAAATATGTCTTTATTCAATGATTAATTTTCAAAACAACATTATGGAAAAATCATGATATGATATTTCTGGTCAAACATTAAAAAGTATACTTTACCTTCCCACCCTTTTACTATCCAAATTAAATGGAATACTATTTAATGAATGGGGATATACCCTCGGACTGAAAAATTATAATGGAGGGTGGTGGTGGTGAAAGAATATGGAGTGGAAGTTTTATTGTTACAATTTTAATGTTACACTTTCATTTTCAAATAAACGGTTAATTTTTTATAATTTATGTTTTTAAATCACATTAATTTCTAAATAAATGTTCTTATTCTTTATATTCATAAAAATTATCTATCATTTTTCTTATAACATTGATACATTTTAATAAAAGTTTTAATTTATTCACAGAAACAATTATGAAATTCCTCACACCATGGTTGATTGTTTATTTTTCATTGTTTTTAGTTTCATCTACTCCATCTTTATAACTCATAGTACACCTTCCACTGAGATAATTTCATAAATTCAAGGATAAAAATTTTGTGTTTTGATTGAAGGTATTTTATTGGAGATAAATTGGAATTTATTTTATGTTATTATGTTCTTAAATTAGTTATATTGTTTGTGAGTTCCTTTCTTCAAATTATTTTCTTCCTCTTCTTTTCCATCATTAATGACTAGACATTTTGAGTTCTAGTACAATTCAATTCCTTAGGGTGATCATGAAATTAATACTCTATGTACATTGGTTAATATCCTTCTAATTGTCCATGTATTAAATTGGTTAATGATGTTGTGTAATTATCTCATTGATAGGATACTTCTCCAACTTGTGAGTTGTGATTTCATTAGAAACAATTACTTTCATTCTATCCCTAACAACAACCTATGATCAATCCGTCTCCATTAATTTTTTCCATTAAAATAATTAGACATTCCATTCATAAATTCATCTCTTTCTATTAGGTACTTTAGTATTCATATTTCTCAGTTGAAATCAAGACCAAAGTTTTCCACTTAATATCCAATCTTCCCATCAAATTTCAATGCCTCAAGGATACTTATTTGGTCCATATGGATTCGATCCCTACCTACAATACAATGACTGATTCTATAATTAGTGTAAATTTGGGTGTGACCAAATATTTGTTGTATTTTTGGGGACCCAGCTAAGTTATCTTATACACTGACATCATTTTATCACTACAAATTCTCCATTCTCACCCCCATATATCTTATGTTATACCCCTTCTATTTGTGTGTGTCATCAAAATATCATATCCAAATTTATATCTACTCTAATTTGGTATCATCAAAATTAAAACAACATAATCTCAGGATTGAATCATATTTAAAATCAATATTGGGATGACCCTAACATCAATAATTTATTTTATCAACCATTGAATGAATACCCCACAACTGATGACACATACAATCATTTTCAAATTAAATTACTAAAAGTTAAATTTAAATACCCATCAATGATAGTTAAAGAGATAAATCCTAGAGAATTCCATGATTTATATATTCCTATCTAGATTAATCACATACAATTTCTTGATATAATTTGTGAACAAATTGAAAAAATGAATTCATAAGCTTCATCATTGATATTAAATCTAAAAATCGTTGGAAAAATTAAGGAACCTATGCCCACATAGGTTAACCCATAATCGAAACTAATAGAAGAATATTTCAATACAGAAACATATCACAAATAAATCCAACATGTGACTATTTCCAAGAGTGTGAATTCTAATTAAAAATTTGAACTACAAATTCTCAAACCACCAGAGGAATCAAAATCACAAGAAAACACATAAGATACAACTTTATAATCTGAGTAATTAGAGCTATAAAATTAAGAGAATTTCTTAGGGAATATTGAAATTCATCTTAAGGAACTTGAGATAATTTTTGAAAGGTATCCATATCATGATGAATTTTTTTCTTTATTAACATGAGGTAAACATGTATCCATGTCTTGAATTTATTTTCTATGGATCTATTTATGAATTTTTGAGAAAAAAACATCACTAAACCCTTGTAGGAAATCAAAATATTCAATTAAAAACCCATTCCAAATACTCAACTAGATTTTTATGGATTAAAAATTATATTAAATGGAAACCAATTCTATTGAGAAATTTTAAAAGTGAAATAAATTTAAATTTTATGTCCCAAACTGTTTCTAAAAATATCGGAAAACATGAGCTCTAATTCAAGGACAAAACATCACATATCAAGTAACCCATAATAGCAGATAATAAAAAACATTTTGTCATTATTTCATCCACTTTTGAAGATAATAATGAGAAAATTATATTTTATGTCTTATGAAATATTAGGAAATCATTGGATGGACCATTATGATATTAATGGGATTAAAAAACATAGTGGGATCCATGTGATCTTTCTTGAATCAATTTTAAAACCATATTTTTAATATCAAGGGAGAGTAAATTTAAATATAGTAGAAGTGTAAAAAAATCCAATCCTCAAAATGTTAAATGTTGTTATTGGTTAAGATTTGGGGATCATGTCAAGATAATTACTTTAAAATAATAACTTTTCTGGAGGAAACTTATCTTTTTTATTTTTATTTTATTTTATTTTATATGTTTTCATGTTTTCTGTTTACATAATCCCTTTGGGGTATCAAATGTTTGGTAATGGATATTGTGTGCATGAATTAATAGATAAATAAGTTTATTATTTTCAAATGAAACACATTACTTTAAATTTTAAAATCCAACCTTCAATAATCCCAAAGGTTTCTGTATGTGACATGAATCCAATGTGATCAATTTCTTATAGGTTGGTCCTCAACTTCAACCCTAGATTTTTTGATTCATTATTTAATATCCAATCACATCTCTCCACTTTGGGACAAATTACAAACTATCCCTTCACCACTCTTTCAACATTGAGGGTAGTGTCATTCTATGTTAGTTGGAGTAAAAATATGATATTTTATTTAAAAAAAATTCTACTTTGTGGTAAATTTCAATTAATTATACCTTGAATTAACTAATTTCAATTTTAAAAAATAACAATTAATATCAAATAATTATTCATATCTTGAAATTAATTTTAATGAATTTTCAAGTTCAAAAGTTTAATTTTTTGAAAGTGTGGTTGTCTGATATGATTTTTCACTATTAATATTTAAATCCTTTTAATAAAAATGTCACAATGAAAATTATTCAGATTGTGGGGTGTGAGTTTAAGTTCTTAGAGGCCATTTTTTATATAATGAGGTTTTGGGTCTTTTGTGATCAATTTGAGTACCTAATAAAAAATAAAAAAATTGTGGCTGTATAGAAAAATGTTTTTTTTTCATATGCGTTGAGTCTAAAATTTGGGTATTGTGACTCCATAGTTGTAACTCCCATATTTTAGGTTTACATATATTTTTTAGAGTGTGTAATTGAAAAAATGTCTACTGTTAGAGACTTGTGGATTGTGACTTTATAGTTATATTTCCTAGAATTGGTCTTTTCATCTCTACAATGGTGAAAAAGGCCATAAAGGTAGAAAAGATAAAATAATGAAAAAATTTGATACTTACCTTAAGGTTGAATTTTTTTCCAACTTATATATTCCTACCACTAAACATGAGAAACAAAACCCCTTGTATTTTGTGATGCACACCACATCATTATACTTATTTTAAATTGTATAAAATATGGTGTTGAATTTGAACAGAAGAATGATTTGTGTATTAGGATATGATTCTGCTCCTATCATGTGTTAAATGTATTTTATATGTATCAATATTTTTTTCCATAATGTATTTTGATGAGAATTTAATTTTTAATGGGTTTTAGAAAAGGGAATTAAATTTAATAATTTCTAGATACTTTTCGCTCTGGAATAGTGAAAATAATGTTAGAGGTTTTATTAGACACTAAAATTGGCTAATATTACTATATGATAATTTAAAATTAATTTGTTTCCAAGTCCATAAGCACCAATTTTAATGAATTTTATAAATTAAAATTCATCATTCAAGATTGTGCATTTAATGTTTAATGTCATTCAATTTGGGACTAATTAATCGTCAGAATGTGGAATTCATTATTTTAATTATTTGAATTGATATTTTAGTATATTATAGATCATTTTTTTGAACCTTTTTTCTTTAATGATCAATGGGTTAATGAAAATGAAATATGGACGTCTTTTTCCATGAATGCTAATGTTTATGGATAAAGAATAATGGGCCTTAGACCATCAAATAAAAGTGAATCCCACTATTCATGACCGATAAAGACCAAGTATTACCTATAGATGGATATAAGTATGGGGACCATTTTATTAAATTATTTTTAGGGTTAATTTTTACGTCTTTATGGAGCTCCAGGGATCCCAAGATGATGACTAAATTATGGGAATGATTTTAAGATACATAAAGTCATCGCAACAATTTCTTCATAACATTGAAATTTAATATCAAATTGAGATGAAAGTTCTAAACCTATTGTAGGAAACATTTAAGATCACATTAATATTACATAACCGCTTAAAATTATTCCCTACTGAATTTTTAATTTTTGGGTTAACATGGTAGTATAATATTGATCCTATTTTTCTTTGCAAACATGGGAATGTATAGTTTCCCTTTCTTCCCACCAACTATTTAATAACAATATTAAATGGAATTATATTGAATTATGGTGGATTTAACATAGGAATATAATTTTTTTATTTAAGTTAGGTTTTATGACATAATTGGGGGTGGATGTTTTATTCATTCAATTATAATTTCACACTATAATTTTGTAATCAAATGTTTGTTTTTTTATCATTTATGTTTTTTAGACCACATTAGTTTCTTAATAAATTTTATTCTTATGATTCTTAATCAGGTATTTTCATCAATTTTCATATCATGTTGATACTTTTGATTAATGGTGTGAATTTTTTCACAGAAACTTATTTGTAATTCCTTAGACAACGTCAGTTTTTTATTTATTTATTTATTTTCCATTTCATTAATTTCATATTTATATGATAAATTACACCATCAATCAAGATCCTTGAATAAATTTAGTTATAACCATTTTTTGGTTGTATAATATGTGGTTTAATGTGGAGAAATAGTATACTTTTTAATGTTATTAAATTATTAAATTATTTCTATGGTTTGAAGTCCCTTTCTTCCACTTATTTTACTCCATATCTTCAATGACATTAATTCCTACTCATTTTGAGTGATAGTACAATATAATTCCTTGTTGTGACCATGATAGAAATCCTTTAGGTGAATTTGTGATTAGAATTAGATTTTTTTATTATTAAATAAAGGAATTATGTTGTGGGATCATCTCATTGATGCGATAAATCTTAATCTAGTAACCTATGATTTCATAAGAAAACACATACATCCATTCTATCCAAAATGTAAACCATGGAACAACCCAAATCCATTACTTTATCATAGTAAAATAATTGGGTTTTGATTTATTAATAAAATCAATTATCTTATGTAATTTTGTATTCTTCAACCAAATTTTAATCAAAACCAATGTTTGACACTCATATCCAATCCTCCCATCAAATCATAGTGTCTGAAGGTTATATTTCATTCCCTATGTATTTGATCACAATATGTACTAAAATTAATGATTCAACTAGTAGGGAAAATACAGTCATCAACATTGTACTAGATTAGAAAAAGAGATCCTTTTATGATGATTAAGCCTCCTATACACTCATTTGTGATGTATTCACCCTACAAAACCATGGCGAATGATTACATGAGGAAAAAATAAAAATAGTGTTATTGGGAAAATCCTACGATGTTTTGTACACATACCCTACATGTACACATGGGGTTATAAATATATCTTATTGTTCATGATTACAGGAATATAAATAATTCATTCATTATGACTGGTGATCTGTAGTTAATTTAGTATTGATATTACAAGGGAGATAATAGAGGAATCCCATAGGATTTTTGTGATTTTATGTTGGATGATTGTATTTGGGTGACTGTATGGTCTTTGTATCTTTTGAAAATTATTTGGATTATGTTACATAACATCGTTTTGTTTATTTGGAAAATGTAAACATTAGAGAATAAAAATTATTTTTGTTTATATGTTTGAGGGGAAATTATTCCCAAATTAGTATATTTTTATAGATTGATACTAGTTTTTTACTTCTTAAATTAGGGGACATAATAAAGGATATGTGGGAACCCTAGAACAAATCTCCAGATTTTAATATTCAATATATGGAATACAAAATCATATCAAAGCACAATTCTATGATTATTAATAGTATTTATTGTTAAATGTTGATAATAAGATGGATGAATTTATTTCAATACCAATAACAAGTTATAACTATCCTCATTATAAAGAGTATTGAGTTTCAAGTATGTCTGATGAAATGAATGTTTTATGGAATACTTATAGGATATTTTTGTTTTCTTTCCATGTAAGTATCATCATGACAATATTTTGAAATGATAAATTGTATACAAATCATTTTATTTATATCTAAAGTTTATATTTTATGAGAATAATCCTGGTTTTAAAATGAATTATTTTAATGAGAAATAATTTTCAATGACTCAAAAATAATTGATTTTAATTGTGTGGATAAAAATTATTTTGAATATGGATTTTTAATGATCCCATGATTTATATAATTAAGATAAGGATTATAAAAAGATTATAAGGAATTTCAATCAATATATAATGTATATAGATGGATATTGTTGTGATATATGTTTTGATTTGGGAAGATTATGATCAGAATGATTAAGGATCTAATAGGTTACATTTATATTCTATAAAACTACAATTTAACCATCATGGTTTCCAACTAGATAAGAAAAAGGGTATTGTAAAATTAGAATTTAGTCCAATAATGTTGTATTTTTTGATATTTTGGTTCACAACCAATGTCTTTAGAGTCACAATGATTTGTGGAGAGATACCATAATTGATGAATGATTTCTTAATGATATTATCATACCAGTTAATTGATATAGAAAAAATTAAATAAATTCTAAGACATCAATCTTTGGAACATTATAGTCATAATGTACATGATGATGTTTCTAGAATTATTTTTTAACAAATATTGTTAAATATGAAGAGGCATAAATTTAAGAGTATTGAGATTAGAATATGACATTATATCCAATAAAGGATCATATTTACATGTTTAAAAACTGATATATAATTGGCTATTTTGTTGATAATGGTAGATGATGACATTGTGGTGAATTAGTGGATGGGTGCCTTTATTCCTTGACGATACGAGGGATGATTTTTTTTTTCGTATAGAATATAATGCATAAGGAATTCCAAAAGATAATTATGAGTAATTCTTTATGAACCTATTAGGGTATGATTCTACTGGAATATATTATGTTGATGTTTGGGAACCAAAATCTTATCCTAAAAATACACCCAAAACCTGATTTTTTAATGGAACTATATGTTATTTATAAACAGTTCATGAGTAATTTAAAAATTAAATCAATTGAGGTTCCTCTAAATATGATCATTGATTAGGGAAATTAAATGATAAAATACAGAAAAATGGATATTGGTCTTAAGGTACAGTTAATGGATCTAAAAATTAAGAGAGACCTCCAACTCGTAAGTAATAATAATGACTTATTACAATATAGAAGGTAGCCAAGGATTCCGATTTTGAGGAATGAATTTACATTATACACGTTTCTATTATGAAGGCATATATACTTAACACTAAATTATTTGATAATAGATAACCAAACTAATTATATGTTGTCAGTGGATCATTTTGGGATATAAGTATAATTAATTCCTTAATATGTGGATATTGATATGATATTTTGGTGGGATGTCTGAAAATCTCATGGTATTTATTGTTCTTATATATGAAGACACATAATAGTTTTATTGATATGGATTGAATTATTTTGAATAAATTTAAATGAAATATTATGTTTAATGAGTTCTATTTATTTTTAAAAATTTATATATCCATTAATGCTAAGGGGAATGAAGTTTTAAAATAAGCTAAAGGTGATCCAATTGATAAAGAACCTGGATTCATCATTGGTTAACTAGGGAGTTTAGTTCTTGAATTAATCGAGGTGCTTATATAGTCTAAAATTATTTTGGGGGTAGACAAGAATCATAATTCATTTCATAAATATTTATTATAAAAGAATACATAAATCGTTTTGCAATTTTTTAATAATATCTTAAATGTGGAAAATTAAATTTATTGACCTTATTACCACATGAAACAAATTGATTTACAAGAAGTTATTTCATAGGAAAGAGAATTGAAATAGATAGGATTTATTTAACCTCATGATTCTCCTTTGACAACATCAATGTAATTTATTAAGAAGTCTAACAATGATATATGGGTTCGAATTGACTATATATTTTTGAGTCATATAGATATAAAAAATAAATATTATTTTCTTTACTTCAATTATTTATTTAATTATTTTTGATGAGTTTAATGATTTTCTAAAATTGATCCCTAGTCAGGATGCCATCAATTAAGATTATGGAAAGTAACAATTAAAATGAATTTGTGAAGTTAATATGTTCATTATGAGTACTTTTTTATATATTTTATCTTCCTGGAACTAGTATTGTAGAACGAAATTATATGAGAGCACATGCCATAATTTATTTGAAGGGGAGTGGGATCTATTCATGTGGTAGTGCTTCGGCGTATTCATAGCAGTCTCCTTTAATGAGCTACATGGGGATTCTTTCTTTAAGAGGTGGTTTCATGGAACACCAGAGAGTGGTCCAGAAAGGATGGAGCTGTCCATGGTCCTCTGTGTTTGATGATGGTGCGTATAGAAGGCCCATAACAAGGATTGATTCTAGGGGATACATTAAATAGGGAGGTCCATAAATGTGAGAATTAAATGGAATCTTTGTGACATGGTCATCGTTCTTATTAAATGGTGGGAATATCCCTCACTGTGCATGCTACAGGCATATCCTGACCTGGATCCTTCTATCTTAGATAGAATGTAGGGGAAATGGATATGTTGGAGTCCTCCAGCATATGGTTGTAAGCTGAATAAAGATGTATCTTTCATCTTAGGTATAATTTGTAGTGGAGGATTGGTTCCTAACTCAGGAGGGAGTGTGTTCTACCTTCTCCTGGACCCGTTGTTAGCTGCCTCTCCAATGCCACCTCCCTAAAGCCTACGAGTTTGCATTTAATTCATGGCGACTCCTTCGGTCTCCATTATTTTATACCCCCTAGTCCTGGTGTAGCTTTTTCCACATTTCTTTTTTCTCTTTCATTATCTCCTTTGAATAAATATATAATTTGATGATGATGATATCTAAAGTGTTTTAGTAATTTTTTAGAATTTTTTTCTATACATTAAATAAGTTCTTAAGTATTATAAATGTAAACAATACATTCTAAATTTTGAAAATCATATTGATTATGAGTATTATTGTCCAGAACATGTTTATCATACTAGAATAAAAATTTAGTCATGTATATTATATTAACAAAAGTGAGGACTGTCAGATTGATATTGGTACTAATTTATCTGACATGACCTCAAATATATTAATGTATTTAAAATACTGTGGAACTAAATCAGACTGACCTTTGTTTATAATCAAATTAAATAATACTTGTTTTCATCATAAGGAAAATAATTAACACTATAATTTTGTTAACCAATACGACTTCAAACATAATGTTATGATGAGATATTAAGCACCTTATATCTGATTACATTGAAACAAACCTGGAAGTATGACTATTTGGATAATTCTTATAAATACTGTGTCATTTGAAGAGTTTGGGGGAAAAGCATTTCATACCTCAAGTCATATGAGGATTACATATTGTGAACTACTCATTTATATTAATTTTTTTCTATTTAGAGAGTATTCTTATTAAGGAATCCTTTTCACGGTTATTTTGTTATATTATTTTGAAATTCTATTCACATCCAATAATAGTTACGATTGAGAGATTATAAGGAAAGGAATATAGCGAATCGAATACATCACATTGAGGGGTTCTAGGCCTCATAAGATAAAGGTGATCATCATATCAAAGCATTCTAGGGATAGGATGATAGATAAAATTTGATCATCATATCGATGGAATTTTTGATAAGTAAACATAAACTTTACTATCAGTATAATTTTGTGGATAAATTTAGATAGATCTATTGAATACATTACTATTATGATTAAAAGATATGTCTTTTTAATAAATATTTAAATTCATTATCACTTTTATATGACTATTGTATTATTTGCCCTTACCAGTTTTAAATTCCACTGGATTTAATTGAAAAGAAGGAATAATATTCATATTTTAATATTATTTTTTAATCATCACTACATTTATTATGATAATAAATATTAATTGGTTTAATAGGATCTAGCAAGATTATAATTCTTATACTCTGTTTAATTGGATATAATGTGATTATGATTTTAACTGTAATTTAATCATACTATGTATAGTTCTAATTTAGTGACGTTTTTAATCAGATTGAGTCCGAGTTTGATAAATTTACTTTATGAGGATTTTTTTAGTGTAGTTTAATTTTTTTAAACTATGTTTTTTAAACTTAAATACACCCCCAATTTTACATATATCCATCTAATACAATTCTTATGATCCTATAATTGGTTTCAGAGAAGGTTTCTACTACTTATATCCTTGATGAGTTTTTTACATTCCTTATTATTCCATCTTTGTTAATGATTTGATATAATTTTTTTAAAAACATTGATTATTGTAACTAATATTTTTGGAAAATATTATTTTTATTTGTTTTTAATAGTGGATGTTATGAATGTTTGTTCTATTGATGATTTGAATCTAAAAAGATCACTGATCATTAATGGAACTGATTATCAGTACATGAGGGATATGACGAATTTTCTACCAACATAGGTGTTTATAATTGTTTTATTCTTACTGGAAAATATAACACCCCTGATAAGGAATTCACTGCATTTAATCATCAAGAAATAAAATAGTATTAGATAAACTATAGAGTAAGGAATACTTTATTTTTTTCAACGATATGAAGTATTTTCAGTAAGATATATCCATGTGAAGTTGCAAACATTATTTGGGAAAATCAAAAACTAACACGTTTTGTTACTTCGAATGATATAAATATGAGAAGAGATATTTTTAGAGTAGAATAATAGGCCATTGAATTTCATCCTAGATAATAAGTTTCAATGATGCACCAGAGGTTCATGATGATCATAAATAACATACAATATATTAGTGGAAAATTTCTTAATAATGAAATAATTATGGAGATGATTATATATATTATACCAAATTATTGGTAAATTAAATGAAAATTAGATTATAAAAAATGAAATCTGAATAACCTTACTTTGAATGATATAATTGGAAATATTTTGTAGTATGTGGTTAGACTCAAAAGAGATACTATGAAATCAAAAATGATAAATGGTGGAATTACTTTTTCATAATACCTAAATTACCTCAAAAAGTTCACTCAATTGAAAAAGTGGTTAAATTGTCAAGAATGAAGAAATCAGTAGTTCGATATGATTCAAGTACTTGTTAATGTTTTGAGAAAGAGTTAGCTAATTTTTCTATAAGGATGAATAAGATTGTTGGGATGAAATAATAGAAATACAAGAAAAAAAATTTTCATAAGGATAAAAATGATAAGAAAGATGAAGTCACTTGTTACAAATGTGAAAAAGAATGAAATATCCGACCATAATGTCAAATCATGAAGAAGAAATACATAAAAGATAAAAATTTAGAATGAAATTTAAAAAATTATTACAAATCAAAAGGAAAGAAAATATTGAAATATCCTCAAACATGGATTTCTATAAGAAGTGATTCTTCTAAAATATATTCTGATAATGATTGTTCTAATAAGAGGAAGATAGATCTTTTTTCTAAAGAACTAATTATTATTCAATGTTTAATGTTTTAGGTAAAAAATAGCTCAAAACCATGACAATATATTTTTAAATAAAAATTATCCCAATGACAAAAATTCTAGATGATCTGATAGAGAATATTCCTCGATAGTAGATAATATTCTTCCTAAATATTATGAAGTATCTTGTTTTTTGAAACTACTGAAAAATTATAAATACATGATTTAAAAAAGTGATAATAAAAAGGATAATCATTATAATGTTGAATCAAGAATAAATGTCTAAAAAATGAATTATCAAATATTCTAAAAGAAATTTACAAGACAAATTAAAAAAAATGGTACTATTTATAATTATTTAGAAATTGTTTTTTCTGAGAAATATTTTTTACAAAATTATTTTGACAAAATAAATTGAAAAAATATTATTAATGGGGATAAGTAGTAAATTAAAAAAATGAAATCTATAATTTTCAATTTGAGGAAAATTTTATCATAAAATACCACTAGTAATGATAATGTTGATAAAATTTATAAATAAATCAATATTTATGTTTATAATTTTGGAATGGGTTTCACATACAAAAACATATTTTTAATAAAAATATTTTTGTCCCTAAAAGTGAACAATTTTTCCCTAAGTTCCAAAGTTGTGGGAATTGGAAGATGAATTTTTATTTACATAAAATTCAATAAAATATTTATCCCAAATCATACATATAAAAAATTGTGGATTCCTAATTTCTTATTCAATGACATTACAACATCCAAGAACGTTTTTTATCAGAAAGTATAATGTGATTTTTTCATGAAAATAAATATAGTACGAAAAAATAAATATATAGTACATAGATAGTCGGTGTTCTAAGAACATGACTACAAAAAATGAATTATAAAATAAAATTATCAAAATGAAATATTGAAATATTACTTTCAAAGATAATACTCATTAAAAGATAATGAGAATATGTTACATTTTTCATCTTGGAAACGCTCATATATCAAATTATTTTTTCTTAATGATGTTATGTATACAATTATAAGCATATGTATGTTTTGTGAATAATGTTACCTTGTGTGTTTATGAATGATAAATTTTTAGTAAATATTTCCAAAGGATAATTTTATTTTTTATATTAATCAACATGAGGAATTCTATGCACTGAACATAAAAGAATATAAAAACTAATACTTACCTTGTCTTAGTTAAATAGAACATCAATCTTCATTGTGGAATAGAAGGTCAGGAAACTATAACCTTAGAAACATATCTATGATGACTATGAGAGTATTTGTTAAGGATCTACGAAAACATAAAAATTATACTTCAAAATTTTGTGACCCTTCTTAATATGGTATGAAATATAAGTCATGTTTTAAATATATTAGTGAAGTCTCAACTTCTGATGCATTATAATTTGTTTACATGGATTTATTTTTTCCTATAAAAACTGTATATATTGGGTGAATGTACTATGTATATGTCTTAATTTATGATTACACTAGATATTCATAGGTTTATTTTCTCAAAAATAAATACAATGACTTTTTTCATTTTAAAATTGTTATAGCTAATGTTAAAAATGGGAAAAGCCTATCCATGATATATATTAATAGTTATCACGGTGGAGAATTTATAAATTTTTATTCTGAATGTTTTATTCAATAATAATGTTAATGAACATAAATTTTTATCACTCATAACCCCCACAATATTTTTTAGTTGAAAGATGAAATAGAATTCATGAAGAAATAACAAGAACCATTGTAAGTGAGTACTCAAATGCTAATAATTTTTGAGTTGAATTTAATAGTACTAACTTCTATATTATAAATCATGTTTTTATTAGAATTTTTTTAATAATATTATTTAAGAACTGTGTAAATTAATTATACCAAAAGTTATATTCTTAAAAATATATGGTTGTAATGTATTCATCCATAATATGAAAGATATCTTATATACATTTTCACCCAAATACGACAAAGGAATATTTTTTAGATTACTCCACCATTTATAAGGATTATAGATTTTTTAATAAAAATTTTATACTATTGAGGAATCTATAAATGTTTTGTTTGATAAACCTGATCCCTTTGTTTAAAAAAACCTCAACCATCATCCGCAGATGTTATTTCTAAAACTAATTTTCAACCATTATTATAATTTTCTTCTTAAGAGAAAATAAATCAAGAAATATTTTCCAAAGTACTTACTCATGAATATTTTCAACCTATTATTGAAGAATATACTTTTCAATAAATAATAAGTTAGTAATTTATTATAAATATTTCTTGTGAAAGTATCATTATTGATGTCAATCAACTAGTTAAGAATTGAAGTTCATTAAGTAATGAAATTGGAAATCTATCTTTCTTATCCTGATTTGAGAATAAAAATCCTGATGACGCTTTTGGTTATGAGTATTATATTAAGGTAGTGAAAAATTATTTTATTGATTTTAAAGGAATAAGGTTTGGATGTTAGTTTAAATACCATAAAAAATCTACAATTGGACTAAATTGGGGTTTTAAAAACAAATGTACTGAAAATTAAAAAAATTTTGAAATAAAGATAAAATCATTTCTCATGTTTATAATAAATAATAGTTAATTGATTATAATTACAATTAGGTAATTTTAACAAGACATGAAGATATTCAAATACTTCTATCTTTTAAATGATTCTTCAATTTCAGACATTTTCAATTGGATGCAAAGTCTGATTTTTTTCAAACTTCGTTTAGGAGGAAATTTATGTTGGAAAAACCATAGTTCTGAAAATTTAGAACATCCTCAATATGTTCATAAACATACCAAAGAATTATATGGATGTAAAAAATCCCTTACTGCATGGTATGATATTTTAATATGATTTGTGTTACAAAAAAATTTTCTTAACAGAGTTACAGATCCAACACTTTTTATAAACTAATTTTAAAAAATTATTGTAAAAATTTATGTTTATGAAATTATATTCTAATCAGATCAATAATATTTAACTAATTTATTTATATAACCTATAATATATGAGTTTGAAATGATTATAATGGGTGAGTTAACATATTTCATTTGTTTTCAAATTTCAAATAATCTAGAAGGATCATTTATATCCCAATATAAATATTTAAAATATAATTATATAAGATTTCGATATGACAATACTAAAAGTATTATTTCTCCAATAAGAACCTTCAATACTTTAGATATTGATAAAGCATGAAAACCAGATGATCAAAATATTTTTAATGGAGTTATAGGATGTTTAATGTACATAACTTATAGTCATATATATTTATTGTTTTCAGTGTTATTATGTGAAATATTTAATGAAAATACAATTTAATCCCATTTAAAAGATATAAAATGAATTTTTTGTTATCTTAAGTGAACTATGGATTTATGAATTTTCTATTCTTATAAAAATGTTTTTGAATTAAAATGTTTTATAGATGATGAATTTGGGTTGTAGGATGGATATGAAAGTCATATCCAAAATATATCATTTATTAAGAGATTATTCAGTTTTTAGTCATATATGAAACAAATCTCAGTAGAAAATTCCACTATTGAAGCTAAATATGTGGAATCTATATGTTTTTGGGATTCTGTGTTGTATATTGAACACACACTTACTGACTATGGAATGAGTTTTACTAAAACCCAAACACATTTTTATAATAAATCTTCTATTTAACTAAAGAAATCCATAAAATCACTCATATGATAGGAACTTATATATAAGACACGGTTTCCCTCGAGATCACACACTTAATGGAGACATAATTTTATAATTCATCGGAATGCATAAACAACATGTTAACAATTTTTCAAAACCTCACACCTCAAATAGATTTGAATACATTAAATAGAAGCTATGAATGATAAACATTAATTAATCATTCATATATAATTCTTTTTAACACATATCTTTATAATAAGTTACTTATTTTCATAGGGGGAGTGCATAAGTTTTTGGTTTTGGAAAATTTGTTAGTTTTTCTTAATAATAGTTGTTTTTATAAAAATTATAAATTTATATAAAATGATTATCTTAATGAGATTATCTAGTCTCACTTTTTTTTTAAAAATTTCAGATTCACAATACTCAAAATTATTTGTGAACTAATAAACAGATATAAATCATCCATGTTCAAAATTTCCATAAAAAATATTTTTGATTTCAAAATTTTTATTATGAGTACTTCGTTACAAAATAATATAATAATGTTTCTTAATAGGAAATTTTGTATCATTTTTTAAATTTAAAATATATCATATTTAGTTTTTTTAAAATCATTCATGATTAATTTTCACACTAAAAATAAAATATTTAGATTTTTAAAAAACAATCATAATCTGATGAGATTATAGAAACCAAGTAGAATGAGTAATCATAATAATGACACTTTCTACTCTAAAAGGTACTTTTCTATTTCATTAATTTTAAACTATTTTATTAGGTTATTTTTATATTTTTTTTCTTATACATTTTTTTATAATTTCAATTTCTCTACAATGTTTTAAATCTTTTTCTTACAGTATTCATTATCATCCGAATAAAACCATTTATAAAATATGAGAGTTAGGAATTTGTTAAAACATCATTTTAATCAAGTTCAACCATCAAATCAGAATTATTTCAATAAAAACCATTGGATATTATTTTAAATTCAAATCATCACCCCACTTCCTATATAAAGTAGGCCACCATCATGTACAACATTGGTTTAATAGATATTTTTTTCTCTTTAGTTTTTGACCCCTTCATTTTTGGAAATATGAAAAAATTCCCAATCATTGAATCTTTATTATCAGTTTCCAAATCTGATAGCCACTATGGAGAGATACACTAAGTAATTCATTTTTTTGGGAGAGGTTAGTTGAAATATTTTCCTATGAGTGACATGATTCTACTCTCAAGAAGTTCATCTCTTTTCAAGTACGGGAATCTGTTTCATGGAATAACAATGAATGGATTTTGACCTTTTCTTCCCTAAGGTACTTTATGAATTTTATTCATCGGTTTAGTTTCTGAAATAATATTGGATATACAATGACTATTTCTCTACATATGAAAAATTTTATAAGGTTCCATAAAAAATTGTTTTAGATGGAATTTCGTTAAAAGGTGATGCCAATTTCCATTCAAACATTTTTGTAGATAGCCTTAGACCATATAATATGAAAAGGTAGAAGATTTTTCCCCATTGCAATAATGTCGTGAATATTTCTCATCTGAGGAAATTTAATTATGTAGTTCCATTATAGATGTATGAATTTATCATTTAAAGAAATCAATATAGAGATAAAATAAAGGTATCATATTTTTTCTTGCTTTACATCTTGGTGAATATGAAAAATATAGACCATTAAATGTTCTCCATTCTATCCATAGAAAATATTAAGACTTCCTCGATCAATCCCAATATAAATATGATTCCTTATCTTATAACCAAAATGGTTTTAAATTGTATAAAAATATTTAATGATTAAAATAAATAATATACAATGAGGGAGAAAATTTCATTTATTAGCGATGATACTATGAACTACTTGAGGTTTTTTAGATAAAAATTAAATGAAGTCTGTTATAAAAAAATATGTGTCCCCATCTGAGGTGTATCCATCAAGGAAATAATAAAATGTTAATTAAAATAAGAATAAAATGGAATAAAAATTTCTTCATTAGAAAATAATGAAAGATAAGAAAATACAAGATGTTTTTTCAATGAGATGATGAAAAAGAATGCTGAAAAAAGGGGATATGGAGTTCTGAATTGACCCTATTGAGGACATTGTGTTGAAGATTCCTGGGGAAAATTATTAGAGGAATAATAAAAGAAAATTAAGCAAAGTAAAATGATACATGATGCTCAGTAGTTTGAGAGATTATTGTAATGATTTGAACAAACCTCTTAGAGGGTTGTTTTACCTAATTACCACACCGATATGGTTAATGAAAAATATAGTTTAGTTATCAAATAAACATACGTGGTTTATTATAATATTTATTTAGTTTTTGATAAAAAAAGATAATGTTTTTGATGAATAATTGATTCTGGTGGTCCAATAATAATAATAAATACCAAAACCAGCTGGCAAGGTAACTATCAGAACTGTAAGAAAGAATAATGATGAGAATAACAAATATATTGATAATGATTTTAATCCAAAAATAAAATGTGGAAGATATATGGAAAATAATTATGTGGATTAGAAGAAGAATATAATAATGTATAGGAGGAAATATATTAATAGGCCGATGAATAAGATGAAGAGGAACATAAAAAATTGATGATATTAAACAAACCAAATCTAATAATGATTTATAATATTCATAAACATTAGGCTTATGAACTAAAAGAGATAAAGAAAAAAATTTAGGAAGATCTTGAAATTAACCAACCATAGTTACCCAGAGTTGGTGCATTATTACATAACATTGGCATGATCACAAGGAAATCATGTCTCGAAAGACCGATCAGTTTAGTATTATTGGAAACAAGATTCATACATATGTTCAACATTACAACATGAAATGAAATAAAACATGAATTTATTCCATTTGAAAAATCCAAGCCTCCATGATTATTCCCAAAATTCAATGATTACTAACTTCTTCATATTCAGGGATAATATAACATAAGAAATGGGTGGGATCTAATTCTCAGTAAGGGTATGCAATACAGTGGAAAATAACATAAATATAAATCATGTTTAATAATTTAAACCACATGACTTTACCAATAATAAACATGAAGACTTTTATGGAAGGAATATGAGCTGAGTAAATAACTCCATAATAAAACATAATCATGGGTATTATACTAGTCTACTATCAACATGAACCATTAGTATTATTTTCATAATGAGGGAGTGTATAATGCATCACATTCTGAATCATTTTTTCAAGGCTTCAACCAATACATCTAAAAATAATTAAGGCCTCAGAAAAAATCATATATCAAATTGGGAAAGGCCTCGGCCAATTCCACATTTAGTGGTCTCCTGAGACCTACTGATGCATCAAGGAACTATAGTGGGCTCCACCCAACACTTAATAAGTCTAATACATTCCTCATCTGAAAAGGTTGAAATATAACATAAACATTCATATTGAAACTAGCATACAAAATGTAATTACTTTAACCATAAACCATGAATGGTATAAAAATAGAACATCCATAGTAAAACACATCACAAAACCTTAAATACAATATGGAAGTACTGTATCATAAGAAATCAACTTCAGATAAACTTAAAATCAAACAAAGGATGTTGATATAGATTAAATCAAAACCTTTTTTAGAGAAATTTCTCCTAATTTTTTGAAATAATTTAAGAGTCGCATAATTGTATAGAAAACAATTATTTTGAAAATTTCCTTTATAATCATGTAAGGGAATCCTATTCTATGTTATAATGGTGAAAAATAGCCACACCCTCCATATAAGTTAAAAAAAAATTCTTACATTAATTTTGTCTAAAAGGTCATAAAGTAAATTGTATGGAAAATGATTGAAAAATTCATTTAAATACATATAAGTTAAGATAAGGGTATAAATTACTTTATCCCATTGTCTAGTTAATAGTAAAATTGTTTTTGAAAGCATTTTCATGAAACATGGACGTGGATGATAAAGATGTCCCAGTAGACAGTTACGTAAAAACAACCTCAGATAATAATGAGATTGTGAAATTAACCCTTACATTGTTCTTTTCCATGGTCGAGGTAGATTAACCTCATATATAATGGTGAAATAATTTTTATTAAATTATTCAATAATTATATACATTAATATGAAATTATATATGATCTTTTAACATTTCTTTGTTAATAATATCGTAGTATTATCGTCGTTTCAGGTGTTAACAGATTCATTTTTCTTTATATTATCTGTTATGTGAGTAATATTTTTCATGTATGGGATGTATCTTATTCATACCCAGAATGATATCAAGTATTTATAAATTATTTTTAATTATTAAATGAAAATTATTCTTGAATGGATATGATGGGGAATGAATCTCATCGCGTTCATGGAGACGGTAATCCGTACGTACGCACGAGCGACAATATCATTCTTTTGATATTAAAATAATATGTAATTGTATGGTATATCATATATTCAAAATCATTATCATGTTATATTTTTTATTTACATAAATTACATGTCATTATTATACCCTCCCAAATAATAATGTATGGAATAACAATTACACCATGACGTGGAGACGGTAAGACATACGCACGCACGTATGGTGACATGTCATTGAAAGGATGGATAGAATAATGAATATGGTTTTACCATATTTATAATAACATCAAAGTATATAGAAGAAACTGGATTTATTATTTTATAATGAAAACAACAAAGAAAGAGGAAGTCGAAGAAGAAAGGAATTTGAAAGAGGTGATTAAATATTTATATATTCTTCGGGTCCTTCCTTTTGATTTGATCAAAAGGGATATTTAAGTTGGATTTATGACTAAGGTAAGGCCTATAGTATTAAGTGAGGACAGATTAGAGGGTATTTGGGAATCGGTTGTTTGATCTAAATATCTTTTTAGGTGTGAATAAGAGAGAACGGGGACTGCCCTTTTATATGAGGGGTGAGGGGCACCTTATGAAAAGCTAGAAATATTATTTTATAATATAATCATTTTCGGTTTCTAATAGCTCAAAAATGAATTATTTAAAGGATATGGTGGGGATGGGATTAAAAACACTCAACTTATAGGTTTTAAACATGATTGGGACACTATATTTCCTTATCTTTTAGATTTAACTCTTAGTTAAATAGTTTGATATTTACCATGTCTCTTTGTATTTTTATATTATATGGTTATGAACATACTATATACTTCCAAACGTACACCAAGTGGTTTAGTAATGATAATAATATCATTATTTAATTTTTTTGTCCGAACCATAGATTTTTTGGAATATAATATCAATTAATAATATTATATTTGTTGTAAAAACTCTTTTATGTCAATTTTGACACTATTTGGTATTTTGTTTTTTCTAAAATCATAAAAACATTATAAATTCGAAAAAAAGTAATATGAGTAACCCTAAGATGTCATATTAACTTAGGAAATTAGTTTAATTCAAACAAAGTCTAAAATTAATTTTTTTGGATATTTATAATATCAATTAGTTTAATATTTCATTAATTAGGTAATTACTGCATCATCATTGTGTCATAATTAAATTTAATTATTTCATTTCTAAAAATTATAAAAATACCATTTTGTAGGAAATCGTATTAACTTTATAATGAATATTTATGGTCTAATTTATCTTATGCATAACCCTATATTAAAATGTTTTAGTTATAAAACATTGATTTTGACACTTTTAACTCTTCTTTGAATTAAATAATAATAAATGTCCTAATCTACTCCAAGTGCACATAAAAGATCATATTTTATTCCTAAAGTTTTTTTTCAAATTAAACTTATCCAATACAATTAATATATGTGTTAGGGTAATAATAATATCTTTTTTACCCTTAATTACCCTATTTTTTTAACCATGGTAAATAAAAGTAAAAAAGTTACTATTCACCAAAAATTATTTTCATCTTATTGAACCACATTTTACTTACTGATATCAACCTTGTCTCTCATAGTTTTTAAATTAAACTCACATAAGAGGTAAATTTAAGTTTTATTTAAATTTTCAAATACTCCTATGAGGTGGGTAAAAGAGAGTGAAAAGTTCAATAAAATTTTAATATATTTAAAATTATTATAAACTGACTGCAATGAATAACATTGAACATATATAGGCATTATGTATCTATTTTGACCTAAAATAAATTTAAATATAATAAATAATTATTTAAATAAGAATCCGGTTTTAAACTATAACTAAGTGTATTTCACTATTCATAAAAAATTGCATGTTTTCAGAAAAATTCAAAAATATTCACCCTAAGCTAATTTCAATATTCTGAATCAATGAAAAAGTCCATTTTGTAAGATAAAATTTATAAAATTTTAGAAAGTGGGTATTACTATTCATAACAGCTAGTTTTATTTGTTGTGGTGTGATAGAACATAAAGTTGTGTGCAACACACACAACTGTATTATTCAAAGAGAAGTGTACCGTGGATACTTGGGGTGTTACATTCTTCCCACCATCAAATAATTTCATCCTTGAAATTTATAGAATATTACTACATAAAAGACTTGGGTGGTTCTTCATCATATGTTTCTCAAGATCCCACATTGCCTCTTCCATCTTTCCATTTCTCCATAGAACTTTTACTAGATGAGTCATCCGATTTCTTAGCACTTGTTCTCTTTTATCAAGTATCTTGACAGGCTCTTCACAATAAGACATATCGGGTTCCTATTCTAATTCCTCATAGGTGATTACATGCATTGGGTCAGGCATGTATTTTCTCAATAGTGATACTTGGAATACATCATGAACTTTTGAAAGACATGGCGGCGTTGCCAAACGGTAAGCTACAACCCCAATTCGTTCTAGAATTTCGAAAGGTCCGATGTACCTGAGACTTAATTTTCCCTTCTTACTGAAACAAATAACAACCTTACAAGGAGATACCTTCAAGAAAACATGGTCTTCTACCTAAAATTTCAAATCCTTCCTTCAGTTATCGGCATATCTCTTCTGCATACTTTGAGCTGCTTTGATGTGAATTTGGATTAACTTCACCTTTTCCATCGTTTCCTCCACAAGTTTGGGGCCTACGAGTTTTCTTTCACCAACATCATCCCAACAAGTTGGTGTGTGACATCTCTTTCCATATAACACTTCATATAGTGCTACATGAATACTTGAATGGAAGCTATTGTTATAGGAAAATTCTACCAGAGGAAAATATTCATTCCACATACCATGAAAGTAAAGTGGGCATGATATAAACATGTCTTCTAAGGTCTGAATAGTCCGTTCTGATTTTTCATCAGTTTGAGGGTGGTAGACAGTGCTAAAACGTTGTTCAGTATCAAGGGATTTATGAAGACTTTTCCAGAATCATGATGTAATATGGGGATAAATATTAGAAACAATCTATAGGGGTGCTCCGTGAAGTATTAAAAATTTATTAATATACAATCTTTCTAAACATTCAAGTGGTAAATCTTCTCTTATAGTAAATAAATGTGATGACTTGGTAAGATGATCAATAATGACCCATATTGCGTCATTCCTTCTCGGAGTCTTTGGTAGTCCCATGACAAAGTCCATCGTAATATTATCCCATTTCCACTCAGGTATGAGATGAGTTTTCATGACTTCTCCAGGCTATTGCCTTCCATCTTTCATTTGTTGACCAACCAAACATCTTGAAAAAAATCCGCAATCTCTTTCTTCATGTTGTCCCACAAAAAAATTTCCTTCAAATCTAAATACATCGTGGTGCTACCAGGGTGTAGAGAAATTGGAACTATGAGAATCATCCAACAATTACCTTTTTAGATTAGGTATATCGTGAACACAAATTCTCTTCCCAAACTTCAAAATTTCATCTTCATACACCAAGTCACTCAATCTCCCATCATTCATAACATTAATCTTCTTTTGAAACTCTTCATCATTGGTCTAAGAAATCTTTATCCTTTCTAGTAAGGATTCTTTGGTAACCATTAGAAAAAGTATTTATGTTTCACCTTCCATGGTTATTCACATATCCATATTTACTAGATCCATGATAATAGGAACCCTTTCAACTCTCATCTTGTTCAAAAATCCATGAGCTTTTCTACTCAAAGAATCTTCCACCTTATTTGCCTTCCCTAGGTGGTAGTGTATAGTGCAGTAATAATCCTTGAGTAGTTGAATCTATCTCCTTTGCCTCATGTTGAATTCTTTATTTGAGAAAATAAACTTACACTTTTGTGATTGGAATATATCTAACATTTTTCACCATAAAGATAGTGTCTCCAAATATTTAGAGAAATGATTACTGCTACAAACTTAAGATCATGAGTAGGACAGTTTTTCTCATGAATTTTGAGCTACTGTGATGAATATGAAATAACCCAATCATTCTGCATCAGGAAACAACCATGTCCTTTCTTTTGAGCATCACTATAAATAACAAACCCATCATTCCCCGATGATAGAGTCATGATAGGAGCATTGAAATTACTCTATTCAGTTCTTCAAAACAATGTTCACACTCTTTTTTCCAAACAAATTTACCCCCTTTATGTGTGAGCTTGGTTAATGGGTTAGCCAATCAGGAAACATTCTAGATGAAGCACCGATAATAACCTACTAAACCAATAAAACTATGTTCCTCAGCTATACTAGTTGGTTCTGTCCATTCATGGATAACTCTTGTCTTAGAAGGATCAATAGAGATTCCATCCTTTGAGATGATATGACCAAGAAAAGAAATCTCCTGAATCCATAATTCACACATGCTAAACATCCCATATAATTCATGTCTTCTAAGAGTCATTAGGATAATGCACAAGTGATTTTACTGATATTTGTAGATATTGGAGTATACCATGTTATCATCAACAAATAACACTACAAATTAATCAATATATTCCTTGAAAACCATGTTCATTAGATCCCTGAAAGAAGAGGGTGCATTAGTCAATCCAAAGGGCATTACTGTAAACACGTAATGCACATACCTAGTTTGAAATGCTGTTTTCGAAATGTATTCCTTCTTCACACACAACTGATGGTATCCAGATTAAAGGTCAATCTTTGAAACGTATTGAGATCCATGAAGTTGGTCGAATAAAACATCAAAGTGAGGTAGGGGATACTTTTTATTTATTGTTAGAGCATTGATCTCCCTGTAGTCAGTGCACAACCTCATATATCCATATTTCTTTTTAACAAAAAGAATAGGGGCTCCACATGGAGAAAAAATAAAGAGAATAAATCCTATACTACTCAATTTATCTAGTTGTTTCTTTTGATCCACTAATTCCACAATGACCATTCTATAAGGGATCTTCAATATGGGTCTTGAACCAGGAATGAAATAAATGGAAAAATAAATTTCTCATTCTGGAGGATGTCAAGGTAAATATTCTGGAAATACATCAACATACTCTAGCACAATTGGTACATTATCTATTTGAACTTTCTTTTCCTCACCCATAGTTATTTCATTCTCTTCTTCCCCAGTAATTAAATTTAGTTGAGCTACTGGGGGTGGATCTAGATAAGAATTAGGTGGTGATTATTCTTCTCTAATGATAAGGTGTTCTTTATCTTTACCATCAAAAATACTAACCTCCTTATTCATTCAATAATATTTTTCATCATGGTCTGAAAGCTAATTCATACTGAAGATTATATCAAATTCAATCATGGGTATGATGATGAGATCAACATATAAATAACATTTATATGACATAATGAACTGATTCAAAAAAATTTGTAGCAATGATACATTCTTTATGATTTTTGACTGAATACTCCATTTTTAAATCAAATTGGAAATATATAATTTTCTTAGCAAACTGGGAAGATATGAAACAATGCGTTGATCTAGAATGAAATAAATCATTGGCTAAGCATGAGGAAACCATTTAATTACATCCCACCACATCTTTTGGGGCTTCAACCTCAGCAGTAGTTATCGCATAAGCATGGCCTTGATCCCTTGTCTTTTTCTAAGATATGTTTCCCTTACACTTAGGACATTAATTTTCATAATGTCTGGTATCCCTGGAACTTTGGTATTGAAAATTGGTAGCATCTTTCTTTCCATTACAATCACCAGCAAGATGGCCTTTCTGTCCACATTTGAAGCATACTCTTTTTTCTTTTAGACATGCACCAGGGTGTTTCCTTCCACAATTATCACAGGGTGGAAATCCAGTTCTTCCCTTCTTCCCTGATTCCTTATTTCCTTTTCCATAGTGTTCACCAGATCACATCTTATCTTTCTTTACATTAAAGTCATAATACTTAAATAATTCCCTTTATATCTTGATAGCACATGGGACAATATCTTCTTATGATGAAAATGTTTTTGATAGTAGTGATCGATGGAGAAATGGTTTTAACCCATAAATGAAATTATCAATCTTAGTTCTTGGGTTATGTATATAATCTACCGCATGCCTCTCTAACCTCGTAATGCTAGCCTCATACTTTGCAACATTCTCATCCTCCTTTTACCTCAGACTAAGAAATTGTCTTTCTATATCTGCTTGATGGTTTTGAGGAAAGTATTTTTCGAATAAAATCTCTATAAACTCCCTCCATTCCATATTTGATACTTCACCTTCTTCCATTGTGTTTTGAATCAATGACCACCATTGATCAGCATCTCTAGTGAGGCGGTATACTGCCTTGACAACTTTTTCTCTTTCGCTACTCCCCAAGGACTTGGATATTTTCTCTTAGGAATTTATCCATTACTCAGCTACTAATGGATTTGTACACCATTGAATGTTTGTGGTTGTTTCTTCATGAAGCGTTCTATCATTGATCCTTCGCATTGTGGATCAGGGTGCTCCATATGGGTATGGTTATTATTCATAAACTGTACTGGTTGTTCGAGTATGGTGATAAGCTGATCAGAACCAGTTGTATCACCAACTCCACTATAATTATCACGAGGAAGAGGGAATTCTCTATATGGATTACATGAATTGATACAATTTCCATTCCTTCCACTAGGATCCATTTATAAACAGTGGCATAAACTGGACTAGTTAATGAATCGAAATACATAATTCCAAACTTGTAATACACATAACATAAATTGAACAGTTTATGGATACAATACATAATCATAAAAAAAAATTTCATTGAATAATTATATACTCATAAAACCTTCATAATTTTTTGTAATGAAAATGAGAAATATCCTAATCATATCCCCTAGGAGTTTCATAACCAAGAGTGAAACAAGGCCCGTTATCGTGCACCAGTTCCTGTTCAAGTCTAACTCAAAGAGATGTTATTGAGTTGTACCCCTAGGTACATATGTGCCAGAGCCACCTCTACCGGCTCATATCTAGACATTGATGTATTGCTTAGAAAACTAACAAAATCTCTACAATACCAAAATTCTAGGAAGTTATTCTATACAAATCCTCAATGTCTATCTTATGGCTATGTGCTCTAATCAGACATTATCAAAATCTAGTTTCCAAATTTTGTACTAATCTTCCTCTGATACCAACTGTAATGTCCCGACCCTAGTTACCTAGAGTCGGTGCAATATTAAATAACATTGTAATTATCACAAGGAAATAATGTCTCGAAATACTGATCATTTTAGTATTATTGGAAACCAGATTCATACATTAGTTCAACTTTACAACTTGAAAAGAAATAAAACATGGATTTATTCCATTACAAACATCCAAGACTTCTCGATTATGCTTGTAAGTCACTCATAACTAACTTCTTCATATAAATGGAAAATGAATCATAAGAAAGGGGTGAGGTCAAAAACTCAGTAAGGGTAAGCAATATACCGTAAAATAACATAAATATTATGCATGGTGAATAATAGAAAGAAAATGCCTTTACCGATAATAAACATGAATACTTTTAATGCAGGAATATGAGCTGAGTAAATAATACCATAATAAATTTACATAATCATGGGTATTCTACAAGTTTAATAAACACATGAACCATCAATATTATTTTCATAATGAGGGAATGTTTAATGCCGGACATTCTGAAACATTTTGTCAAGGCCTCGACCAAGATGTCTAAAAATGATTAATGAATCGGCCAAAACCATACATAAAATTGGGAAAGGCCTCATCCTATTCCACTTCTAGTTGTCTCATGACACCCACCGATGCATCGAGGAGCTATAGCGGGCTCCACCCGTCACATATTAAGTCCAATACATTCCTCATATGAAATGGTTGAAATATAACATAAACATTTATATTAAAAATAGAATACAAAATGTCAATAGTTTAACAATAAACCATGAATGGTATAAAAATATCACATCTAGAGTCAAACATATCAAAAAACCTTCAATTCAGTATGGAAGTTTTGTATCATAATAAATGAACTTCAAATAAACGTAAAATCAATCAAAGGATGTTGACATAGATGAAATCAACACCTTTTAAAGAAAAATATCTCTTTCTATTTTGAAATCATTTAAGTGTCACATAATTATAGATAAAACATTTATTTAAAAAATATTTTTATAATCTTGTAAGGTAAGCTTCAACGTTGTTATAATGGCAGAAAGTAGTCGTACCTGCTGTATAAGTGAAAAAAACATTCTTACCTTAATTTTGTTGAAAAGGTCATAAAGTACCTTTTTTGGAAAATGATGGAAAGATTCCATTCAAAATATATAAGATAAAATAAGGGTATAAATGACTTTATACCATATTCTAGTAAATATTAAAAACTTTTTGGAATACATTTTTAAGAAACATTGATGTGGATGATAAAGAGGTCCTAGTAGATACTTCCGTAAAAACAATCATGGATAATTAATAGATTCTGAAATTAACCCTTACCTTCTACTTTTCCTTGGTTGAGGGTAGGTTAAACTCTTGTATAATGGAGAAATAATTGTTATTAAATTATACAAGAATCATATACATTAATATTATTTAATATATGATCTTTTAACATTGCATTGGTAATAATAACTTAGTATTATCGTTGTTTTGTGTGTTAACAAATTCATTTTTAATTTATATTATTTTTTATGTGAGTCATATTTGATATGGATGGGTTGTATATTATTCATACCTAGAATGATATCAATTCTTTAAACATTATTTTTAATCATCAAATGAATATTAGTCTTGAATGGATATGATGGGTGATGAATCTCATCGCGTTCGTGGAGACAGAAATCCAAACATATGCACGAGGGACAATATCATTCTTTTTATATTAAAATAATATACAATTAGATGATATATAAAATTTAAAGAATCATTATCATGTTATATTTGTTATTTAAAACAATTACACATCATTATTATACTCACCCAAATAATAATGTATTGAATAACAATTACACTACGACGTGGAGACGGTAAGCCATACGTACGCACGTATGGTGACATGTAATTAAAAGGATGGATAGAATAATAAATATTATTGTACCATATTTATAATAACATCACAATATATATAATATACTAGAGTTATTATTTTATAATGGAATCAACAAATAAAGGGTAAGTGGAAGAAGAAAGGAACTTGAAAGAGGTGATGAAATATTTACCTCTTCTTTCAGTTCTTCCTTTTGATTTGATTAAAAGGGATCCTTAGGGTGGTTTTTGGACTAAAGTAAGGCCCCTAGGATGAAGTTAGTATAGTTGATAGGGTATTTGGGTAGGGGTTGCATGATCCAAATGGCTTTGAATGTGTGAATTAGAGAGAAGGTGGAGTCCCCTTTTATAAGAGGGGTGAGGGGCACCTTAGGAAAAGCTAGAAATATTATTTTATAATAAAATCATTTTCAGTTTATAATGGCTCCAAAATGAATTATTTATAGTTTATGTTGGGGATGGCTCTAAAACCACTCAACCAATAGGTTTTTCACAGGTTTGTGTCTCTATATTTATCATATCATTAAAATTTAATTCTTAGTTAAATAGTTTGATATTTACCATGTCTCTTTGTATTTTTTATATTATATGGTTAATAAACATACTATATATTACGAGAGAACCCCATGTGGTTAATTAATGATACACCTATCATTTTATAAGAATTTTGACCGAACAATTGATTTTTAGGAATAAAATATCAATTAATAATATAATATTTGTTTTAAACACTCTTTTATGTCAATTTTGACACTATTTGGTATTTTGTTTTTTATAAACTCATATCAACATTATTACTTCAAAAATAATTCATATAAAAAACTCTAATAGGTCATAATAACCTATAAAATTTTTATAATTCATAAAAAGTCTTAAATTACATTTATTTGGATATTTATAATATCAATTATTTAAAAAATATCATTAATTTGATAATTACTATATCATTATTGGGTCATTAATAAATTTAATTATTTAATGTATAAATGTTATAAAAAATTACCATTTTGTAGGAAATATTTTTACCTTTATAATGAATATTTATAGTCGAATTTATCTTATGTATACCATTATATTAAAAATGTCTCAGTTATTTTACTTTGATTTTAACACTTTTAACTCTTCATTGAATTAAATAATAATAAATGTATTAATCTAATCCAAGTGGACCTAAAGGATCATATTTCATTCCTAAGTTTTTTTTGGTCTAATTACACTTATCAAATAACATTAGATCATTTTTTAGGGTAATAATAATATCATTTTTTCCCTTAATTACCCTATTTACTTTTAACTGTGGTAAAGAAAAGTAAAAAAGTTACTTTTCCACAAAAATTATTTTTATCTTACTGAACCACATATTATATAAAAATATCAACCGTTTCCCTATGATTTTTTAAATTAAACTCATATATTTGGTAAAATTACTATTTATGTAAATTTTCAAATGCTCCTAGGAGGTGGGTAAAAGATGATGAAAAGTTCAATAAATTTTTTATATATCTAAAATTTTTATAAACTAACTCCAATTAATTAAATTGAACTTATATAGGTAATATGTATCTATTTTGACCTAAAATAAATTTCAATATAATAAATAATTATTTAAATAAAAATTCGGTTTTAAACCATAACTCAGTGTTTTTCACTATTCATCAAAAATTGAATGTTGTCATAAAAATACCAAAAATTCACCCTAAGGTAATTTCAATATTCGAAATCCAAAAATGAAGTCCATTTTGAATGCCAAAATTTATAAAATTTTAAAATGTGAGTATTACTATTCATAACAGGTAGTTTGATTGTTTGTGGTGTGTTAGAACTCGAAGTTGCGTACAACAAATGCTATAGTATTATTCAAAGAGAAGCATAATGTGGAAGCTTGGGGTTTTATAGATCTCATGAATAAAACTCCTCACCAGAAGAAGAAGAATAATCATCTTCAAAGTAAGTTGAAGAAGATCAACATTTAAAGACAAAAGATGATGATAAAAGTTGAGAATGATAAAGGTGAGGATATTATAAAAGTTTCAGATGATAAATAAGTTTCAAAGGAAGTTGATAAAGTTATTTCACAAATGGGAAAAAATAAATTTAAGGAATTTGTTATCAGAACACGTAGAATAAAACTATGTATGATTTATAATGAACAATCTTATTAAATTTTAACAATATCTCTTGAAGGAATTGATTATAATTTACTTGTTTTGGGATCGTTCGAATGAACTATTCAATACTATCCCAACCATGAATATCAGTTCCAGCTAATTCAATGTTGTCTCAATCTAAAATTTTAATTGATTAATATTTTAATAGAAAGGTTGATCCATAATAAAGAAAAATTTAATAATTTTCAATAATGTTCCCAATCATACAATAGAGAATGAAATCAAATAGTCAAATGGTCTTATATTGTTGATATTGATATTAAAATTCGTGATGGAAAATTTGATTAATTAAAGTAAATCATCATAGAACTCTCTGAATCCTTTAATATTCTATCTAAATTATGAAACATAGGGTTTGTTTTTTTTAAGAATTATGGGATTCCACTTTTGAATTTATTCAAGAAGCAATTTTTTGGAAAAATAAGATTCAAGACATGGAGCTAGTTATGTCCTAACTCTGGTTCTCAATGTTTTATCATTCTATGATATATTCATTCAATATAGTGATGCGTGGTCCTATAGAAGGGTGTGTTGTCAAATCCCTAGCCCACTCAACCCACTTCTCTAACCCCTCATTCCTCTATGTCTCTCTAGGTGGGATTTGGAATGGAAGTTACAAAGTGGTTTTGGTTTAGATGGTTTTTTGGTCGCTGTCATCCTAGAGCCGATGGAGTTGTCTTTATAAAATCATGATGGTTGGTTGTTTATGTTTTATTATGGTGATGTTTTTTTCCTTTGAATGTTATAATTATTTGATTATGGTTAGTATAAATAATGAAATGTGTCCCTAGTTTTTGTGATGTTGGTTTCTAGATGTGGTGGAAGTTTTTAGTGTTTGGTGGCTAGGGAAAAGAAAACTATATCGAGGGCCATGTTTGATCGATTCAATACACTTCCACTAGGAATTCTTTAATATTGTCCTAGTGGGATCTGTATAGTTATTTTTACAGTGTTTTGAGATATGAGTTAGAGAAGCTAGAAATATTCCAGGAGGTTTTCACAATAGTGTTTTCTCTGTATTCAAGTTTAGACAGGCCGATTCTTCTTATGTTGTGAAGCATCATCATCTCGAGTGGTTTGTTTTTTTGGTGGTCACATTGATGTCTGGTGAGGTTTTTTCATATCATCAGAAGGTTATGGATATGATGATGATGATGTTTTAAGTGTATGGCATTGTGGTGGTGATGAAGATAGTGTCATGATGATGATGATGATGATGATGTAGGTGAAATATTTATCTCGACATGCCTTCCTAATTAATGTATTTCCTTATGGGATAGTGGTATTTTTTGGATTGGCCATTTCTGGTATGGTTCCCATGAAAATGAAATATGTTTTTGAATTATGTTTTTGGGACATGAATTTTAATTTTGATGTGTTTCTAACTGTATAAGGTGTAATTGGTCTGGTATAGTTTAGAAATTCACACAAAAAGTTGATATAATGAAAATAAAAAAAATTGGAGTGAATTCCTTAATGAAGAAATAATGAAATTTTTCTTTTAAAGTCTATTTGTATCTGATTTGTGAAATAATTTGTATAGTTTTTAAGATATGAATTGCATTTTCATCCAAATATGATTTTTTAATGTCTTCCAATTACTACCAGATATATATTCATTCACATTTTATTCATTGATAATTAGTTAGTTCAATATTTTTTCATTTGTTACCTTTCTAAAGTTTTAGGCACTTCAGGTCCATCCCTATTATTTTTTAAAATCAAAAGGGGGGAGAATTAAATATATGGGGATAATTATTTTTAAATAAAGAGAATATATTATAGAGGGGGAGACATCATAATAAGGGGAAAATACAATACTTAGAGGGATATTTTCTAAGGGGGAGAGGATAACTTAATGAAATATCTATTTTGATACTCTATAATATGCACAATTTTACTTAGAAGAGTTATAAACTAAAGTGGAGTTAAGTTTATTTTAATAAATTTAAATACGAGGTTCTTACAAAAATAAATGGTTTTAATATTTTCAAGTTAATTTTTTCCTTTTTGATTTTGGGTTTATGCTTCTCAAAAATTTGGTGATTATTGATTCCAAAGTCATACCTCTTATATTTTTATTCGATTAGTTTTATAAATCCCAAACACTTTCTTAAAACATTTTATTATCTTCTTAGGTCGAAATGCTCTTAGTATGATTTTTTAGAAATCCTTAATAATTATGAAACACTGAATAACTTCTAAATTATTACAAAAAAAATTATTTGTTTGGAAACCTATATTGATTATGAGTGTGATTACCAAAACCACCTTTATCAGAACATAAATATTACTTTATTCAATTCTATTATACTAAAAAAGTTATGAAAATCATATTGATACTCGTACCAATTTATCAGACTGACCCTCTAAAATATTATCATATTAACAATCTTAATTAAATACATCAAACAGATCTATGTTTACAATCAAATTATGGAATAGTTGTTTCTATTTTATGGAAAATATTTAACACTATAATGGTGTTAACCCATACGATGTCAGGCAGTTAGATAGGATGAACTATCAAGCACCATCTATCCCATCTCAATACAACAATATTAAAAATATGACCATTGGGGTATTTCTTATAAATACCGGCTCATTTGAAGTATTTGGGGGAAATTAATTTTCTCCCTAAAGTCATCTAAATAATAGTTAGTGTCAAATGATCATTATTAGCCCTTTTATTTATTTATATATTTTCCTTTTTAATTCTTAATTTTCAAAGATTTTTCTTTAAGAACTTTTGATATTGTATTCACAACCAGTCATTATTATGATCAAGAGCTTTCAAGGATATAATTATAGAGAATGTGATCCATCAGATCAAGAGAATCTGGGTCTAGGAAGATGTATTTGATCATCTTATCATGGGATTTATGGGATATGATGATATAGGGAAGCTGATCATAATATCAAGGGATTTACTTTTAAGGAATGTCAGGCATTGCTGTAAGTATAATACAATCTATACATTCGGTCAGTGTAATTGAATACCTTACTCTTAATGTTAAAAGATTTATGTTTTTAATATATCATGTAATCCATTCTTACATTTACTAATCTATTGTATTACTTTTTGTTTACAATATTTATATTCCACTATATTTAATAGAATTTGATCAATCATAATCAAATTTTTTTATTATATGTTTTATTTTGTTACTCTGATTATGATAATAACAATACATTGATTTAATCATAAAAAAAGGAAATATGATTCTTGTAATATAATTAATCAGATCCATTATGATACGATTTTCAGTTTGACTTAATTCGACTATTTCTAGATTTGATTCGGTGACTTTGTGGACCTGACTAAGTCAGAGTGAAACAACCCTACGGGAAGAGGATTTTGTATTTTTTAGTTTAATTATCTTAAACTAAATTTTTTAAACTAAAAATCACCCCTTGTTTAAGTATATTCCTCCAAGATAATTATTACAATCCTACAACAGTGTTTAAAGGTATAATGAATTGAATCATAAAAAACTTTTAGGACACATTCATGGTAATATTTATTAATGATATATTGAGATAATCAAGATTAATGGAAGATCACATGAAATATTTAGAGTTTATTTTAAATATTATTTATTAGAATATGTTATATGTGATTTTCTATAATTGTAACCTGTAGTTTTAAAGTTGAAATATTAAGACATTTGCATTCTGATAATGGTATTTTTGTGGATCATGACAAATCCAAGTTGTGATATCTATTTATAGACCCAATAATTTCATTGAGATTAAAATATTCACAAGGTTTGATGAATTTTACTGAATATTTTCTATAATTACTCTACGTTTATTTCATAATGATTCCATTATCATTAAAAGGTGTGACATTTTAGTGGATTAATTTTTTTAGGATTCGATGGAATAGATTAAGAAAATGCATACATTAGTCTTGAATTTTTTTTGTAAACTATGTGATAACTATAAAATGTATAATAATGATTCGAAATAATTTTTGGGACACTCTCTGATATAATGGGATTAAATTTTTTCATATATATAAATATATTTGATTCATGATGTGTAAAATATCTTAAACATTATTTGGTGTTACCTATGATGGGTTATTACTTTGTTATTTGGAGGCATTGTCATGTTGGTGAGAAGTTTAGAGTTTATACCAATAACATGATTTTTACGTACATATCTTCATTGTTGGGTATCAATTTGAGGTAGAGAAAGGGGGTGGATTATATATAAATATATTATTTTAAAATTTTATATATTATAAGGAAAGGTATCATTATAGTTGATTTTAAAATTTTGAATACTAAATCTAAACCAATAAAATGAGTTGAAGAGTTGTGGTAGTTAATGAGAATGTTAGTTGAGGTCCATTAGAAATTATAAGAGAATGAAAAAAAGTGGTTTTTCATTTTTAATGTTATATGAATATTATTTGAGTATTTATAATAGCCACACATATCTAATTATAAGTATATGGGAAAGTGGGATACATTAAATGGTGGGGATACAACTAATGAGTGTTGTATAATTTTAGTATTGACCCTCTATTTTAATTGATGACTGGTTATTTGTATCCAGTTTCATGAATAAATTAAATGAGATAATTCTCCATTTGATCTATGTGGTATAACATAGGATCAAAAATACATTCCATGATAAGAAATTTTTATTTACTCATTTTAATTAGGGTATTGTTGAGTATTCTTCAAAATGATTGATATACTAATAAGTAATGGCAAAATATAAATGAATGGTTTGGTTGTTTCAACATTTTCTTACACTAGTATGGAAATGATTTGATATTTATATGAACATCATGACATGATTTCCCAAATCACCTGACAATCAAGATGATATTAGGGTGGTGGTAGATTGAATCCTGAAGTCAACAAATTTTTGAAATATTTTCGACACCCATTTATTTTATGATCATGTAAGATTACACATTAACGAGGTTATTAGAAATCATGTATGTTAAAATACAATTATATCATATATATATATATTATCAATATACACTTATATTTTTGAAGATAATTCAAAATGAAATGGTTTATTTGTCAAAATTTATTATAACTTGTCATCCTTAGATAAATGTGTATAAATAATAAGTTATATATATTTTGAAATATATTATAAATGATTTTTTGATTAACTTTAGAGTATCTTGAGAGGATTGTTTCTTCCAAGAAATTTTTTAAATAATTACTATTACCAATCTTTGACCCATATGAGATCATTTGAGGATCTGTATCATATACCATTTCAATCGCCATTATATTGATATAGACAGTATATAAGTTAATTTTAAGACCTATATTGATATATAATCCAATGTGTCATATTTAATTAATTTATATGTATATTAATATGAAATAGAGTCAATAAAAATATTATATATATATATATAATGATGAACCGTGAGGTTTTACATTAGAGATCATACCATCTTGTAAGAGTTTACTAGTATATGACATCACCAACATTAAAAATAATTAAATTTGGTACCATGGTATGCAATGCAATTTTAGGTGGTGAAAAAAAATATTGATGTGGCATATTATTTGGTGATATAATAATATAATAGAATGATCCACAATGTCCTCAAGTTGTATCAATGAAATAATTAATAAAAATACATATATCACACTTTTTATTAGTGAATGGTGGAGTTATGGTTGGGTGATACTTATATGAAGAAATAATGGAAAATAATGGATTTTTGAGAAAGGTTAAAAGGGAAAATAATATAATTTTTTTAAGATTTTGTGGAAAAATAGTGTGATTCAAGATGATATTTTTTAGAGGGAGGACTGTAAGATACAAACAAGGAATGAAATTTTAATTTATGGTTAAACCTAGTGATTTAAATAATTTATAATGTTAAATAGTGGTGAGAAATATAATATCCTTTATGTGGTACATAATATTTATCTAAATTGTTTGTTTTTTTGGATTAAAAATGGTGTTTGTGAAGATTTTATAGGAGGAAAAATGTTTAGAAACACAATTATTTAACCATATATGTTAACCACACATGGTGATTTTTATTATAGTAGATAATGATAGGTTAAACAAACCTTGAAATGGTGTTTTTGGGGAAGTGGATAATACAAATTTTGGTACAGAACTAGGTAATCAATCATTTTTGCCATGCATTTTGGGAAAACATATATAGTCCGGAATTCATGGTTAGATTCATGATTTTGGTAATAATAATATCTATCGAATCCCAACCAATATAAATTCTTTATTTAGTCAAAACACTCATATTTCTCTTTAAACACCCATTGAAATTCCCGAATCCTGTTTTAAAAAACATAGGGTCCATTTTGGAAATTCTAATAGTTCACAATATCATTTGATGTATTTTGAGGAACAATTGTTAAAAATGTATCGAGATAAAAGTTGGGTAACCCTGGATTTATTCTCTCAGCAATATATCTAATATATCTCTTGTGTTTCTCTATATTAGATAAATATGTATTGGTAATATCTTAATGTAATTACATATTAATTATTGAAATTGAACTTTTGATTATAGGATTTGAGGGACTCAATCTAGTATGACACTAAAAATACATGATCTAATGAAATATGTAGGTAGTATTAATTTATTTATACTTTTTTGGTAATATTGTGGTTATGATTTTGATTTATATTAAATAATTAAAAGTGTATATTTTTATTATTTCTAGTAAACCGTGTATTTTTAATTAATAAACAATAATTTTAAGAAAATTTATTTTCTATAAAATTAGATATTTTAATATTTTACATAGTATTATATTAATATAGTGGGTTATTATTTAAATTATATATATTATAGTTGATTATTATTTCGTTTACATTTATAGTGAATAATTCATTTATATTAAATTTTATATGATGATTCAATTGTAATAGTTTACTTGAATTTGTTTGTTTCTTATGATCATTGAGATATTGAATAGTAAATGTTTTTTTGTGATTTTTTTTTCAATTGGTGCATTATTTTATTTTGAAACACCCAAACATTATATGTGGGGGTCTATTACAACGAATAAGTCTAGGATTTTATGTATTGGTGTGTGAAATGATAGGAATGAACCATATTATTATTTAATATTCAATTTCATATCAGGGTGGTTAATATATATATATATTAAAGGGATAATTGTATTAAAAAATTAGAATTTGTATATAGTTATATTGTTGGAGGGGAGAATTGTTTTTATTCAGTTTCAATCCCGAGATAATAGGTTCCTTTATCTAATTTCATAGAGAATTTAATTGATACATTTTATATTTGGTGATTTCCATTGACTATGTGATATTAAAAAAAGAGTTATTTATAAAGGGATTTAATTTGGGCAATCCAAGGTTTTGATAAATTTTAAAAGATGGAATTATCATTAATGGGATCTCTAATAAATGGAAAATATAGATTTTCCTAGGATATCAAATGGATTTTGAAAATGATTTCTTAATATTATATGTTTGGAAAACTACATGTTTTGGTTTTTAGGATTATTATAATTGGATTTAAAATTTCATTAATGACATTAACATTATATTTTGGATAATATTATACATAAAAATACATTAAAGTTACTGGGAAAATTCTATGGTGTCTCGTATATATCCCTTAAATGTACACACATGTGTACATATAAATCATCTTGAATGTTAAATTGGAATATATAATACTTTTTTGTTTTTTCTCAATGAACCATAGATCCATTGATAAATATATAACAAAGTATTTTATGGTCGATTTTTGTGGATTTATTCCTATTAATTGTGTTCATGTGAATGGTTTCATAATTATCACTTGATAGAATCATTTATACAAGGTCACATTAAATTATTAATCTTGTTAATGTTTTTTTTACATATTGGAATCACATAAATGATTTAGTGTATTTATTTAAGGGAAATTCATTGACTATGATATAGTTTTTATACATTTCAAATAGTTACTGGATTTTGGTTATTAGGGGATGCACTTAAGATCATATGGTGACCATAGAATGGGTATTGGGATATGGGTACCATTTCATGGTGTTATAAAATTTTATCAACCCCCTGTTATGATTATTTTCATGGGAACTCATGGTATTTTTTGGGGAATTTGATCTCCATGACTTCATATATAGTAATAAAAATACATATCTAACCTCTTTATATTGAACATTGACTACTCGAGAAGTTTATTTATAGTTAAAGGATGATGTAATCCTTGATGGATTTAATGTATCACATATAATTTTCTCTTAAAAAAATTCTTATATAAAATTGTATTTTTCAGATGAGTAATAAGTTTATGTTTTCCCAAAAATAATGAAACCTTAAATAAGTCATTAAATATTCTAAAAGGTTTCCATGTTTGATCATTTATATAATGGCCCATACATTACATACATTGATATTATTTTGAAATTGAATAATATTCATTTCAAAACATAACAAAATCACACCATGATCACATATGTTTTGTGGAATTAGAAACTAGGAAACATAAACAACAATTTCATATGACATGTACATTATATCCCATATATTCTTTCATACCATGACCCCTTTTTTACATATATTGCTAATAATATTATTCACAAACTTGGGAAAAGAAACATAAAAAAGGGTGATATAAGATGCTCGGTATGGGTAAACAATGGAGATATCAATCAGATCCTAATAAAAAGACAAAAGAACAAAACATTTAAAATATTATCATGAATATGAAAGATTAGGAAATCATGTCATGGGTTAAATCAAAAAATCTCTTAAAGAATCAATGAACATATTAAAATAAATCATATCATAATGCATGTAATTTTTGGAATACACATAAGCATATAAGATCATTTTATTTTATCCAATGATCATTTCCAATACCAACATAGCAGATAGAGTTCATTATTGAACTAGGTTTACTTCCCATTCTAGGAATTTATTATTGAACTGAGATCATTTATTATTACATCCCTATCTATCTAATGAGATATAAATATTTATCCAAATATTTGGAGGGAGATTGTAACACACTAAGCTTTTATGAGATTTTTTATGTCTTATGTTATACGAAACACCAAAGGAATCTTTCACAACACACAATACGGACTTCGCTTTCATTACACGCAATCACGACCTTCCTCGATAGCCTGTGTAGTACGCAATACCGGGTTTCACTAAAAAATGATATATTATTATGAACTTTCCATTATTAATAGTATTAACTAAATTTTGAATTTTATTATTCATCTTACACATTTTCTAGAACATGGTAAGAGAACAAAATAAATTTTTCGAGTAAAATACGAATTTTTAAAAAAATGCCATTTTGCCGCCTTTTGATGGTGCACCCACATTAAATCTAGTTTTTGACATGTTTATAAGTTAAATTTGACAAAATAAAATTCTTCTTTTGAATCAGGGTATAAAAATTTACTTTGGATAAATTTTTGATATTTTTCTGATAACTTTCATATTTTGATGAATAGTAAAAATAAGCTAATTTTTAATTAAAAACAACATTTTTCATTGAGATAATTAATATGGGTAAATTATAATATTGAATGGTTTTAAAGTATAAATATAATATATTTTCACCATTTAATATGATGTATATTATTAGTATTAATTTCACATTGAATTCATAGGTAAAAACATTTCAATCTTTGGCAATGTTTTAACTTCTAAAACCCATTTTCTTAACAACAGGATTTATTTTAAATTAATTACTGCAACTTATATGTTTTGAATTTTGAAAAATGGATTCCATATTTGGAATAAGTGGGTCCAAATTATGTTAATAGGCTACTTTTTATTTTTGGGCATTATGAATAGTAACTACGGTAAATTTTATTTACCATAGTTAAAGTTTAATCGGGTAATTAAGGATAAATATAAGATTATAAAATTACCCTAACACCTGACAAAATCATATTGGATGACTAAAAGTAGACCCATATCACCTAAGGGTCGGATTAGATTCATTTAATGAACTTTTGCCAATGGAAATAAATTAATTATTATTGAAACCAAAGAATGTGACAACATGTCACTTTCTTAAATCTTATAAGTATAATAATTTTAATTTAGTGATAAAATTAATGCAACTTTGAACATGAATAGTCTCCATCAAGATAATTCAATTATCTACATCATAGAAATTTATTTAGAATTTTTAGGGATTAAATAATTATCATTAATTATGACACAATAGTGATGTTGAAATTATTTTATTAAATAAAATATAAAATAAATGGTTTTAGAAATATTAAAATAAATATAATATGAACTATTTAATGTTACCCAGTAATTTTATAGATACATATGACATTTTATGAATCTATTAAAGCTTTTAGTTTGAACATGTCTTCTGTATATATTTTATTTAAAATCAAATAAATTAATAATGTCAAAATAGACACTATTGTTATTTTATAAAAATAACATATTATAAAATTTTTAAAAATCAAAAAAAATATTTAAAAATTATAAATTAATATTTATATGCTCTAAAATTTCATAAAGTGTGAAATTATTGGAAATTCACAACACATATGTAATTATTTATAATAATTTAAAATTTTGAATATTATTACCACAAATAAAATTAAATGGATAAATAAGGATAAATCAAGTTGATAATGTTTAAAATAAATTCCTAACATGACTAAATTTTATTAGTTGATGCGATTACAACCCTATATCATATAATATTTGGATAGGAGTCATTTTGGAAGTTTGTATGTGGGGTTGGGATTTAATATAAACTTATATTTCTTATATTTCCAAAGGTTCCCCTCTCCTCCCTTATAAAAGGGCACCTCCTCCCTCTTCTCCTCACACTAATTTGAGCCTTCATGCTCGGCCAATACCTACCCATTTCACTTCCCCACTTCCCTAGAAACATCCTAGATGTCCTTGTCTTCTTCAAAGACCAATTTTAGTGACCTAAGAGGAGGTATCAAAGAGGCGCTTCAAAGAAGAGTTAATGTCCATTACCGATTCTTTCAACTTTATTTCTTCTTACACTTCTTCTTATTTAGTTGTTTAATTATGAATTAATAACATAAATATCACATATATACGAATATGTTATTATAAGTATGAACCTACCCTATTTCAACATCTATCCATCCTACGGAAAACGAAATCACCGTGCATGCGTACGTTTGGAATATCGTCTTCACGCCGTGGTGTAATCTATTTTCCATCACCACCTTACTTGTATGGGTATAATGCTGAAAATAAATAACTATATATGATTATTGTATAGTGGTATTGATTCTGAAATAGTATACATACACTCTAATACAATTCCATGATCATGGGAACGATATCATCGCTCGTGTGTACGTACGGAATACCGTCTCCACAATGTGATGTGATTCGTTCTACATGATATTCATTGCATAATGATTATATAAATTATTTTAATGAATAAATATGATATATATTACACTAATAAAATTATGTAAATGAGGTATCTTTATCCTAAAGAGAAGAATAAGAAATTATTTGACAAAACATGCATAAAAACAAAAAGTAATAAACACCAGAATAACAAGTAGTAATGAACTATTACTAAAAAGAAGCTAAGAATATGACCATATATGATATCATAACAATAGGTATGATTCTGGAATAAGTAGAAAACATTATTTAAATCATTATACAGGAGGTTCAGACACTTACGAAGAAAATCGGTCCTAAGGTAAGGGAAAATATCACAATCTCAATTTTATCCGAGATTGTTTATACCTTTGTATTTACTAGGGTGAATATGATCATCCACATCCATGTTACCTCAATATGTAATATTGTTTCCATCCACCTACAATTTTTTAAATCCAATCGTACCCTTCGGTGAGTTTTTATTAAAGTATATGAAAGGAATCTTTTGTCGTTTTTCGTACGAGGTATTTTTTGAGTTTTATGACAAAATTATGAGAAGAATGTTTTATTAACTTATATGGCATGAATGGATTTTTAAAAAATTATTTCTAAGAATCGTCCTTTACAAGTTTTCATGTTTATTTTTAATCAACTTATTTAAGTTTAAAATTGTATGACATGTTAAGAAAGGAAAAATATTTTTGAAGTAGAAAGGATATTTTCCTCAAGAATGGAGTTCAAGTGTTTTATCAAAACTATTTTCCATCTAAGATAATATAGGGTTATGTTTCTATCCCTATTATTACATTGATTTTATTATGTTGTGATGGAATTATTTTTATGAATTCCTTTATCTTATATGAATTGTTTTATGATGTCACGATGTTTAAGAATCCCATTTTTATTACATGGGTTATGCAATGATGTATGATTTATGATTTTGTGGCACACATAAGAATGGTATCATTATGAGATGGTTGGGACCTATATCTCCCTCCAATACATTGGGTAATGATTTTATATCTCATGAGATAGACATGGCTAGAACAGCCGGTTAAACCGTTTCAGCGAAACCAGACTGAAACAAGGAGTGAACTCGGTTCAGAAATGGACTTTGTCCACTAAGATAGACTTGGAAATGAGTCTTGACTAATAATAAATGATTCTCTATGATTATGTGTTTATGCCACAATGTTTCTTGTTTTATGTTATGATTATTGGGATTACATTTCACGACCATTATTTAGCCCATGTTATGAAATTATGATCTCTTTTGCAGGGTAAGATTTCCAAAATGTTATGTTCTTATGAATTTGATGTGATTGATATTTATTTTGGTTACCCTTACTGAGCATTTGAGCTCACCCTTTTCTATGTTTTCATTCCCCAGGTCAGGAAGAATGGTACTATGTAAGATATGCCAAAAAGGGACCATAGATATGATGAAATAAATGGGAGATAGTGTAGATGCTTTATGAAACAGATTTTATGTTTCCCAGTTTCTAAATACACTATACCTATACGGTCCTTTCATGGTTTTGTTATATGTTGTAATAATTATGCTTCAATTTTGAAGTATTAACCATGTATGTAAAGTATGGGTCATTATAGTTGGTATCAGAGGAAAGGTATAGTCAAACTTTGGAAACTAGGATGTGAAAGCCTCAGTAAGAAACCTAAGGATATGTCTAAGAATAGAACACAATCTTAGTGTTTTAGAAATGTCCATGAAAAACCTATGATAAGAACTTAAGTGTGAAATTTTATTCTTGATTATGTGGTTTTCCTATTATAATTAGTGTTTCTCACACTATTCTCCTTGGTTTTAGTCAATGGCTAGAACCTGATGAAACCGTGTTAATGCGGAATGCGACGGGAAATGCAAAGATTGTTCCCCTGAGCAACCAAATGTTATGGGAGCTGGAATACAAAATCTTGTATCCATGCTTACACAACATTCTCAAGATATGAATCATGTAGGACTTCAAAATGAGAAAAGTAAGTAGCAACATTCTGTCGAATCCTTCATGAGGCAACGTCCACCTTCATTCAGCAGGTCTTCTGATCCATTAGTGGCTGAACAATGGATTAGTACCACTGAAAAGATATTTTCAGTTCTTCAATGTTCTGAACATGATAAATTCATCTTAGCAGTGTATCGTATGGAAGGTGATGCTGATCAATGGTGGAATCTTATTAAGAATACCAGGCAATGGGATGAAATTGACTCCATGGAATCGGACAAGTTCAAGAACTTATTTTTCAATAAGTATTTCCCTCTTATTATTCAAACAAACATGGAGAAGGAGTTTATTGAACTGAAGAAAAAGGATGATAAATCCGTTGGTACCTACGAAGAAATTTTTACAAGACTTGTAAGGTACGCTTCCGGAATTATTATCCAACCTGATAGTATGTTCGATCTATTCTTTAGTGGCTTAAAACCATGTATTCGAAGGGCTTTAGCCATAAAGGACTTCAATAGCTACGAGGAAATCGTTCGATGTGCTCTCAAAGTTGAGATGGAGATTGGAGTAACCCATCAGTCATATGTGTTTGATAAGAAGAGGAAAATGGAATTCAACGGAATATCAAAAGACCATAATGAAAAAAGATTAGTTTTCCCTTATGCTCAATGTATGGAAAGAAACATCGAGGAAATTGACTTAAGGGGACAACCAAATGTTGTAATTGTGGAAAAAAAAGGTCATCGGGCAAATGAATGTTGAAATAATGGGAAGAATATGTCTAATGATGCAATCAAAGGAAGGGATACATAGAATGAACCTACTACACCTCAATGTTTCAAGTGCAAGGAGATGGGGCATTATGCCAATCAATGCCCAAATCCAATAGTTTATGATGATGATCGATGTCAACAAAATCTTAAGGCCAAAGACACAGGAAAGTTGCATGCAATTACTACCGGCGATGTGGAGTACGATAGCGAAGTGGTGTGAGGTACACTTACCATCCAATATAAAGTAGCAAATGTTTTATTTGATTCTGGATCCACTAACTCTTTTATTTATGAGGAATTTTCTAAGGGTATCACTATATTACCACAAAAATTAGATGTTGAGTTGGCCATGACAACTTCTAATGGCACAACAGTCGCGTCATAAGTTTTCAATTCTTCTCTAATTGAAGTTTGTGGGAAATTGCTTCCTGCAAATAATGTGATCCTTACTATATTGGAATTTGATGTGATTCCTGGCATGGATTGGATTTCTTTATATGGAGCTCATATCAGTTGCCAAAGAAGGGAAGTCACATTTCATATTCCAGATCAATCTATGATCATCTATCAATGCAAGGATGAACATAACCTTCCAGTGGAAATTTCATCCATCTTATGGGTCTTGATTCCACTAAATGAAGGTTATTTATCTCGAGTGGTTAGAGAGAAACTAATGATTTATAATATGACCATTGTAAGGGAATTTGATGATGCCTTTATAGAGGAATTTCTAGGTCTTCCACCAAATCGTGATGTTGAGTTTTCAATAGAACAAATACTGCGTACTTTGCCTATTTCATAGACACCTTATAGAATGGCCCCAATTGAGTTTCTGGAATTGAAGAAGCAACTCGAAGAGAATCTTGATAAAGGATTCATACGCCCTAGTTCATCACCTTGGGGAGAACCTGTTCTGTTTGTTAAGAAGAAATATGGATCAATGAGACTCTGCATTGATTATCGAGAACATAACAAGATCAGTATCAAGAACAAATATCCTCTCCCATTCATTGATGGCCTATTTGACCAACTACGCGGAGCTAAATACTTTTCCAAAATTGATCTTCATTCAGGGTATCATCAATTAAAGATCCAAAGGGAGGATGTACCAAAGATGGCTTTCTGTACAAGGTATGGACACAATGAATTTATAGTGATGCCATTTTGTCTTACTGATGCCCCTACAATCATCATGGATTTGATAAATAGAGTCTTTAGAGACTAACATGATCAGTTTTTGGTAGTATTTATAGATGATATTCTTGTCTATTCAAAGAGAAAGGAAGAATATGAAGATCACTTGAAAACTGTATTGAAGACCCTAAGAAAGGAGAAGTTTTATGCCAAATTTACCAAGTGTGAATTTTGGCTTCAAAAGGTTTCATTTTGGGGTCACATAATCTCAAAAGAGGGGATATCTGTGGATTCAGAAAAAACAGAGGTTATCGAAAGATGGTCAAGACCAACAATAGTAAGAGAGATCAGAAGTTTTCTTGGTTTGGCTAGATATTATTGACGTTTTGTGAATGATTTTTCACGATTATCTAATCCACTCACTAGGTTGACTCGAAAAGGAGTTAGGTTTGTTTGGATGGAAGAATGTGAAGAACATTTCAAAGAGCTAAAAAGAAGGTTAGCCAGTGCACCTGTGATCACACTACCTTGCAGTGGAGAATGGTTTGTGATCTACAGTGATGCATCCAAGAAGGGGATGGGGTGTGTTCTTATGCAGAATGATATGGTGATAGCTTATGCCTCACGACAGATGAAAATCCTTGAGATAAATTACCCAACTCATGATTTGGAGTTAACTGTGGTAATCTATGCATTAAAGATTTGGAGGCATTCTCTTTACGGAGAAAGGTGTGATATTTATACTGATCATAAAAGTTTAAAGTATATTTTCACACAAAAGGAGCTAAATATGCGTCAAAAAAGATGATTGGAGCTGATTAAGGATTACGGCTGCTCAATTCATTACCACCCTGGGAAAGAAAACAAGGTAGCAGATGCATTAAGTCGACAAGACCATGATAACTTATCCACAATGAGGATCACAAAAGATCCAATACATATGGATTTACAAAGGATTGATCTAGGAATTTTAATGTAAGGGGAGAAATCTTATCTTTCTCAAATGAATGTTCAACCATCAATACATGTGAATATTCAAGAGGCATAGAAAGAAGATGTCGAGTTACAAAAAAATGTGAGAAATGTTCATGAATTCAACCTTGATTGTGAATGGATAATAATGTTCAGGAATCAGGTTTCTGTTCCTCCCATCCCCGAATTAAAGAAGGAGCTACTGGAAGAGGATCATAGTTCTTCATTCTCTATTCATCCTGGAAGCACGAAGATGTATAGGGACCTGAAAGAGTACTTCTAGTGGGATGACATGAAAGGAGATGTTGCTGAATATGTCTCTCGATGCTTGGTTTGTCAACAAGTCAAAGCTGAGAGACAGAAGTCTAAGGGGATGTTACAACAATTACCCATACCAGAATGGAAATGGGAAAACATCACTATGGACTTTGTCACTGGACTTCCTAAAACATCCAAAGGCAATAATGCTATCTGGGTCATAGTTGATCATCTTACAAAGTCTGCACACTTCATTTCTATTAGAGAGGATTTCTCTCTAGATCAGATTTCCAGTATATATGTAAATGAAGTGGTAAGATTGCATGGAGTACCACTTTCTATTATATCTGATCGGGATCTGAGGTTTACCTCAATGTTTTGGCGAAGTATTCAGCATACTCTGGGTACAGAGTTGAGTTTCAGTACTGCTTATCATCCTCAGACAGATGGTCATTCTGAGAGGACAAATCAAAATCTAGAATAAATATTGAGAGCTTGCTCTATAGATTTCAATGGTTGTTGGGATCAACTCCTAACTTTGGTGGAATTTTCTTATAATAATAGATTTTCACTCCAGTATTCAGTTGGCTCCTTATGAAGCTCTCTATGGATAGAAATGCAGGACTCCAACATGCTGGGATGAAGTTGGGGAAAGAAAGCTATTAAGACCTGATCTTGTTGATGAAATGGCAGATAAGGTCATATCTATTCAACAACACATAAGAGAAGCTCAGAGTCGACAGAAAAGTTATGCCGACAACTGAAAAAAAGACCTAGAATTTGAAGTGGGTGATAAAGTGTTCGTACGAATATCTCCCTGAAAAAGGGTCATGAGATTTGGAAAGAAGGGAAAGTTGAGCCCTAGAAATATTGGTCCTTTTGAAATTCTGGATCGTTTTGGGAAGGTATGTTACTAATTGGTGCTTCCACCGAATCTTTCTCAAGTTCACGATGTGTTCCATGTATCTCTCCTGAGAAAGTATATACCTAATCCTTCACATGTACTCAGCTCAGAAGTTGTACCATTGGAGTATGATCTTTCTTTTGAAGAACAACCGATAGAGATTCTGGATCGTAGCAAAAAAGTCCTACGAAACAATACTACTCTCTTGGTGAATGTTTTATGGAGGAACCACCAATTAGAAGAAGCTACATGGGAACTTGAGGATGTGATGAGGGAGAGGTATCCTCATCTGTTTGTAATGAAGTGACGAATTTCGAGGGTGAAATTCATTTTATGGGGGGTAGAATGTAACACCCTGAGATTTTATGAGAATTATTTTATGTCTAATGTTATACGCAACACCAAAGAAATCTTTCACATCACACAATACGGACTTGGCTTGCATTACATGCAATCACGACCTTCCTCGATAGCGTGTGTAGTACGCAATAACGGGTTTCACTAAACAATGATATATTAATATGAACTTGCCATTATGAATAGTATTAACAACATTTTGAATTTTATTATTCATCTTACACATTTTCTAGAACATGGTAAGAGAACAAATTAAATTTTTCGGGTAAAATAAGTATTTTTAAAAAAATGGAGTTTTTCCACCTTTTGATGGCACACCCACATTAAATCTAGTTTTTAACATGTTTATAAGTTCAATTTGAAAAAATAATTTTTTTTTGAATCAGGGTGTAACAATTTACTTTGGATAAATTTTTGATATTTATCTGATAACTTTCATATTTTGATGAATAGTAAAAATACGCTAATTTTTAATTAAAAACAACATTTTTCATTGAGATAATATGTATGGTTAAATTATAATATTGAATGGTTTTAAAGTATAAATATAATATATTTTTACCATTTAATATAATATATGCCATTAGCATTAATTTCACATTGAATTCATAGGTAAAAACATTTCAATCTTTGGTAAGGTTTTAACTTCTAAAACATGTTTTCTTTACAATGGGATTTATTTTAAATTAATTACTGAAACTTATATGTTTTTAATTTTGAAAAATGGACTCCATTTTCGGAATCAGTGGGTCCAAATTATGTTAATAGGCTACTTTTTATTTTTGTGCATTATGAATAGTAACTATCGTAAAATTTATTTACCATAGTTAAAGGTAAATCAGGTAATTAAGGGTAAATATAAGATTATAAAATTACCGTAACACCTACCAAAATCATATTGGATGACTGAAAGTCGACCCTATCACCTAAGGGTCAGATTAGATTCATTTAATAGACTTTTTTCCATGGAAATAATTTAATTATTATTAAAACCAACGAATGTGACAACATGTCACTTTCTTAAATCTTATAAGTATAATAATTTTAATTTATTGATTAACTTAATGAATCTTCAAACATGAATAGTCACCAGAAATATAATGAAATTATATACATCATAGAAATTTATTTATAATTTTTTGGGATTAAACAATTATCATTAATTATGACACAATAGTGATGTTGAAATTATTTTATTAATTAAAATATCAAACAAATGGTTTTAAAAATATTAAAATAAATATTATATGAACTATTTAATGTGCTCCACTACTTTTCTAGATACATATGATATTTTATGAATCTATTAATGATTTTAGTTCAAACATATCTTCTGTATATATTTTATTTAAATTCAAATAAATGAATAATATCAAAATTGACACTATTGTTATTTTATAAAACTAACATATTATAAAATTTTTTAAAAATCACAAAAATATTTAAAAATTATAAATTAAAATTTATATGGTCTAAAATGTCATAAAGTTTCAAATTATGGAAAACTAACAACACATATGTAATTATTTATAATAATTTAAAATTTAGAATATTTTTACCAAAAATAAAATTAAATTGATAAATAAGGATAAATTTAGTTGATAATGTTTAAAATAAATTCCTAACATGTCTAAATTTTATTGGTTGATGATATTACAACCATATCTCATCTAATATTCTGATATGAGTCATTTTGGAAGTTTTTAAGTGGGGTTGGGATTTAATATAAACTAATATTTCTTATATTTCCAAAGGTGCCCCTCACCTCCCTTATAAAAGGGCACCTCCACCCTCTCCTCCTCACACCAATTTGAGCCTTCAAGCTCAGCCAATAAATTCCCATTTCACTTCCCAAATTCCATAGACACATCCTAGAGGTCCTGGTCTACTTCAAATACCAATTTTAGTGCCCTAAGAAGAGGTCTCAAAGAGGCACTTCAAAGAAGAGGTAATGTCTGTTACCGATTCTTTCAACTTTATTTATTCTTACACTTATTCTTCTTATTTAGTAGATTCATTATGTATTAATAACATCAGTATCACTCATATACGGATATGTTATTAAAAGAATGAAACAACCCTATTTCACCATCTCTCCATCCTACGGAAAATGAAATCACCGCACCTGTGTACATACAGAATACCGTCTCCACGCTGTGGTGTAATGTATTTTCCATCACCAAAATACATGGATAGATATAATGGTGAATATAAATAACTATATATTATTATTTTAAAGTGTTGTTGATTCTAAAATAGTATACAAACACTCCAATACAATTCCACGATCATGGGAACGATATCATCGCTCGTGTGTACGTACGGAATACCATCTCCACGATGTGATGCGATTTGTTCTACATGATATTCATTTCATAATGATTATATAAATTAATTGAATGAATAAATATGATATATATTACACTAATACCATTCTGTAAATGAGGTATCTATATCCTAAAGAAAAGAATAAGAAATTATTCGACAAAACACGCATAAGAACAAAAATTAATAAACACCCGAATAACAAGTAGTAATGAAATATTACTAAAAGGAAGCTAAGAATATGACCATATATGATATCATAACAATAAGTATGATTCTGGAATAAGTCAATAACATTATTTAAATCATTATACAGGAGGTTTGGACACTTACGAAGAAAATCAGACCTAAGGTAAGGGAAAATATCACAATCTCATTTTTATCCGAGATTGTTTATACTTTTGTATTTACTGGGGTGTATTTTATCATCCATATCCATGTTACCTCAATATGTAATATTGTTTACATCCACCTATAATTGTTTAAATCCAATTTTACACTTCGGTGAGTTTTTATTAAAGGATATGGAAGGAATCTTTTGTCGTTTTTTGTACGAGGTACTTTTCACTTTTTCGACAAAAGTACGAGAAGAATGTTTTTTTAACATATACGACATTAATGGATTTTTAAAACATTATTTCAAAGAATCTTCCTTTAAAGGTTTTCATGTTTATTTTTAATCAACTTCTTTTAGTTTAAAATTTTATGACATGTTAAGAAAGGAAAAATGATTTTGAAGTAGAAATGATATTTTCCTCAAGAATGGAGTTCAAGTGTTTTATCAAAATTATTTTCCATCTACGATAATATAGGGTTCTATTTATATACCTATTATTACAATGATTTTATTATGTTGTGATGGAATTATTTTTATGAATTCCTTTATCATATATGAATTGTTTTATGATGTCACGATGTTTAAGAATCCCATTTTTATTACATGGGTTATGCAATAATGTATGATTTATGATTCTGTGGAACACATAAGAATGGTATAATTATGAGATGGGTGGGACCTATATCCTCATCCTATGAATTGGGTAAAGATTTTATATCTCATGAGATCGACATGGCTGGAATGATAGGTTAAACATGTTCAGTGAAACAGGACTGAAACGAGGAGTGAACTCAGTTCATAAATGGACTTTGTCCACTAAGATAGTCTTGGCAATGAGTCTTGACTAATAATAAATGATTCTCTATGATTATGTGTATATGACACAATGTTTAATGTTTTATGTTATGATTATTTGGATTACATTTCACTACCATGATTTAGCCCATGTTATGAAATTATGATCTCTTTTGCAGTGTAAGATTTCCAAAATGTTATGTTATTATAAATTTGATGTGATTGACATTTCTTTTGATTACCCTTACTGAGAATTTGAGCTCATCCTTTTGTATGTTTTCTTTCCCCAGGTCAGGAAGAAGGGTATTATGTATGATATTCCAAAAAGGGACTATAGATATGATGAAATAAATGGGAGATAGTGTAGATGCTTTATGAAACAATTGTTTATGTTTCCCAGTTTCTAAAGACACTATACCTATACGGTCCTTTCATGGTTTTGTTATATGTTTTAATAAGTATGCTTCAATTTTGAAGTATTAACCATGTATGTAATGTATTGGTCATTATAGTTGGTATCAGAGTAAAGGTATAGTCATGCTTTGGAAACTAGGATGTGTAAGCCTTAGTTAGAAACCTAAGGATATTTCTAAGAATAGAACACAATCTTAGTGTTTTAGAAATGGCCATAAACATCCTATGATAAGACCTTTAGTGTGAAATTTTATTCTTGATTATGTGGTTTTCCTATTATAATTAGTGTTGCTCACACTATTCTTCTTGGTTTTAGTCAATGGATGGAACCCAAAGAATCTGTATTAATGCGAAATGTGATGGGAAATGCAATGATTGTCCCCCTGAGCAACAAAACGTTATGGGAGCTAGAATGAAAAATCTTGTTGCCATGATCACCGAACTTTCTCAAGCAATGAATCATTCAGGACTTCCAAATGAGCAAAGGAAAGAGAAACATTCTGTCAAATCCTTCATGAGGCAACGTCCACCTTCATTCAGCGTGTATTCTAATCCATTAGTGGCTGAACAATGGATCAGTACCACTGAAAAGATATTTTTCAGTTCTTCAATGTTCTGAACATGATAAAGTCATCCCAGCAGTGTATCGTTTGGAAGGTGATGCTGATCAATGGTGGAATATTATTAATAATACAAGGAAAAGGGATTAAATTGACTCCATGGAATGGGACGAGTTCAAGAAATTATTTTTCAATATGTATTTCCCTCGTATTCTTCAAACAAAGATGGAGAAGGAGTTTCTTGAACTGAAGCAAATGGATGATAAATCTGTTGGTACCTACGAAGAAAATTTTACAAGACTTGCAAGGTACGCTTCCGGAATTATTATCCAACCTGACAGTAAGAACAATTCATTCATTAGTGGCTTAAAACCATTTCTTCAAAGTGCTTTAGACATAACGGACTTCAATAGCTACGAGGAAATTGTTCAATGTGCTCTCAAATTTGAGATGGAGATTGGAGTAACCCATCAGTCATATGGGTTTGAAAAGAAGAGGAAAATGGATTTCAAAGGAACATCTAAAGACCACACTATAAAGAAGATGAGTTTTCCATTATGCTCAAAGTGTGGAAAGAAACATGGAGGAAATTGACTTAAGGGGACAACCAAATGTTATAAGTGTGCAAAAGAAGGTCATCGGGCAATTGAATGTTGAAATAATGGGAAGAAGATGTCTAACGATGCAATCAATGGAAGGGATACACAGAATGAACCTACTACACTTCAATGTTTCAAGTGCAAGGAGAGGAGGCATTATACCAATCAATGCCCAAATCCAATGGTTGATGATGATGATCGACGTCAACAAACGCTTAAGGACAAAGACAAAGGAAAGTCACATGCAATTACTATCAGCGTTGTGGAGTACAACAATGAAGTGGTGTGAGGTACACCTACCATCCAATCTAAAGTAGAAAATGTTTTATTTGATTCTGGATCCACCCACTATATTATTTCTGAAGAATTTTCTAAGGGTATCGTCGTATTACCACAACAATTAGATTTTTGATTTGGATATGACAACTCCTAATGGCACAACAGTCGCATAATAAGTTTACAATTCTACTCTGATTGAAGTTTTTGGGAAAGTGAATCCTGGAAATACTGTGATCCTTCCTATATTGTAATTTGATGTGATTCATGGCATGGATTGGCTTTCTTTATATGGAGATCATATCAATTTCCAAAGAAGGGAAGTCACATTTCATATTCCAGATCAACCTATGATCATATATCGATGCAAGGATGAACATAACCTTCCAGTGGAAATTTCATCCATCTTATGGGTCTTGATTCCACTAAATGAAGGTTATTTATCTCAAATGGTTGTAGAGAAACTCACACGTAATAATATTCCCATTGTAAGGGAATCTGATGATGTCTTTTCGAAGGAATTGTCAGGTCTTCCACCAAATCGTGAAGTTGAGTTTTCAATAGAACTCATACCGGGTGCTTTGCCTATTTAAAAGGCACCTTATAGAATGGCCCCAATTGAGTTGCAGGAATTGAAGAAGCACTCCAAGAGAATCTTGATAATAGATTCATACACCCTAGTGTGTCACCTTGGGGAGCACCTGTTCTGTTTGTTAGGAAGAAATATGGATCAATGAGACTCTTCATTGATTATCGAGAACTTAACAAGATCACTATCATGGAAAAATATCCTCTCCCACGCATTGATGACCTATTTGACCAACTACGCGGAGCTCAATAATTTTCCAAGACTGATCTTCGTTCAGGGTATCATCAATTAAGGGTCAAAAGGGAGGATGAAACGAAGATTTCATTCCGTACAAGGTATGGACACTATGAATTTATAGTGATGCCATTTGGTCTTACTAATTCCCCTGCTATCTTCATAGATCTGATGAATAGAGTCTTTAGAGACTATCTTGATCAGTTTGTGGTAGTCTATATAGATTATATTCTTGTCTGTTCAAAGAGCAATGAAGAACATGAAGATCACTTGAGAATTGTATTAAAGACCCTAAGAAAGGAGAAGATTTATGGAAAATTTACCAAGTTTGAATTTTGGCTTCAAAAAGTTGCATTTTTGGGTCACATAATCTCAAAAGAGGGGATATCTGTGGATCCAGCAAAAACAGAGGTTATCGAAAGATGGTCGAGACCAACAACAGTAACCGAGATCCAATGTTTTCTTGGTTTGTCTGGATATTATCAACGTTTTGTGAATGATTTTTCACGATTATCTAATCCACTCACCAGGTTGACTCAAAAAGGAGTTAAGTTTGTTTGGACGGATGAATGTAAAGAAAATTTCAAAGAGATAAAAAGAAGGTTAGCCAGTGCACCTATGCTCACACTACCTTGCAATGGAGAAAGGTTTGTGATCTACAGTGATGCATCCAAGAAGGGGCTAGGGTGTGTTATTATACAGAATGATATCGTGATAGCTTATGCCTCATGACAGTTGAAAATCCATCAAAAAAATTACCAATCTCATGATTTGGAGTTACCTGTGGTAATATTTGAATTAAAGATTTGGAGGCATTATCTTTATGGAGAAAGGTGTAATATTTATACAGATCATAAAAGTTTAAAGTATATTTTCATAGAAAAGGATATGAATATGCACCAAAGAAGATGGTTGGAGCTGATTAAGGATTACGGCTGCACAATTCATTACCACCCTAGGAAGGGAAACAAGGTAGCAGACGCATTAAGTCGACAAGACCATGCTAGCTTATCCATGATGAGGATCACAAAAGATCCAATATTTATGGATTTACAAAGGATGGATCTTGGAAATTTAATGGAAGGGGAGAAATATTATCATTCTCAAATGAATGTTCAACCATCTATACATGTGAAGATTCAAGAGGCACAGAAAAGACGATGTCGAGTTACAAAAGAAGGTGAGAAATGTTCCTGAATTCTACCTTGATTGTGATGGGATGATTATATTCAAGAATTTGGTTTGTGTTCCTCCCATCCTTGAATTAAAGAAGGAGATGCTGGATGAGGCTCATAGTTCTTGATTCTCTATTAATCCTCGAAGGACGAAGATGTATAAAGACCTGAAAGAGTACTTCTGGTGGGATGACATGAAAATTGATATTGCTGAATATGTATCTCGATGCTTGGTTTGTCAGTAAGTCAAAGCTGAGAGACAGAAGTCTAAGGGGATGTTACAACTATTACCCATACTAGAATAGAAATGGGAAAACATCACTATGGACTTTTTCACTGTACTTCCTAAAACATTCAAAGGCAATAATTCTATCTGGTTCATAGTTGATCATCTTACAAAGTCTGCAAACTTCCTCGCTATTAGAGGATTTCTCTCTAGATCAGCTTGCCAGGATATATGTAATGGAAGTGGTAAGACAGCATGGAGTACCACTTTCTATTATATATGATCGGGATCTGAGGCTTACCTCAAAGTTCTGGCGAAGTCATCAGTATACTCTGGATACAGAGTTGAGTTTTAGCACTGCTTATCATCCTCTGACAGATGGTCAGTCTGAGAGAACAATTAATACTCTAGAAGAAATGTTGAGAGCTTGCTCTATAGATATCAAAGGTGGTTGGGATCAACACCTACCTTTGGTGGAATTTTCTTATAATAATAACTTTCACTCCAGTATTCAGATGGATCCTTATAAAGCTCTCTATGGATAGAAATGCAGGACTCCAACTTGATGGGATGAAGTTGGGGAAAGAAAGATATTAGGTATTGATCTTGTTGATGAAATGGAAGAAAAGGTCAGATCTATTCAACAACACATAAGAGCAGCTCAGAATTGACAGAAAAGTTATGCCAACAACCGAAGAAAAGACCTAGAATTTGAAATGGGTGATAAAGTGTTCTTAAGAATATCTCCATGGAAGAGGGTCATGATATTTGGAAAGAAGGGAAAGTTGAGCCCTAGATATATCGATCCTTTTGAAATTCTAGATCATGTTGGGAAGTTAGCTTACCGATTGGCGCTTCCACCAAATCTCTCTTAAGTTCACGATGTGTTCCATGTATCTCTCCTGAGAAAGTACATATCTGATCCTTCACATGTACTCAGCTCAGAAGTTGTACCGTTGGAGAAAGATCATTATTATGAAGAACAACTGATAGAGATTCTAGATCGTAGCGAAAAAGTTCTACAGAACAAGACTACTCGCTTGGTGAATGATTTATGGAGGAACCACCAATTAGAATAAGCTACATGGGAACTTGAGGATATAATGAGGGAGAGGTATCCTCATCTGATTGTACTGAAGTGACGAATTTCGAGGGCGAAATTCATTTTAAGTGGGGTACAATGTAACACCCTGAGATTTTATGAGAATTTTTTTATGTCTTATGTTATATGTGACACCAAAGGAATCTTTTACTGCACACAATACGGACTTGGCTTGCATTACACGCAATCACGACCTTCCTCGATAGCGTCTGTAGTAAGCAATACCGAGTTTCACTAAATAATGATATATTATTATGAACTTTCTGTTATGAATAGTATTAACTACATTTTGAATTTTATTATTCATCTTTCATATTTTCTAGAACATGGTAAGAGATTAAAATAAATTTTTCGGGTAAAATAAGTATTTTTCAAAAAATGCAGTTTTGCCGCCTTTTGATGGGGCACCCACATTAAATCTAGTTTTTGACATGTTTATAAGATAAATTTGAAAAAATAAAATTCCTCTTTTGAATCAGGGTATAAAAATTAACTTTGGATAAATTTTTGATATTTATCTGATAACTTTCATATTTTGATGAATAGTAAAAATACGCTAATTTTTAATTAAATACAAATTTTTTCATTGAGTTAACTTATATGGTTAAATTATAATATTGAATGGTTTTAATGTATAAATAGAATAAATTTTTACCATTTAATATAATATATGTCATTAGCATTAATTTCACATTGAATTCATAGGTAAAAACATTTCAATCTTTGTTAATGTTTTAACTTCAAAAACCCGTTTTCTTAACAATGGGATTTATTTTAAATTAATTACTACAACATATATGTTTTGAATTTTCAAAAATGGATTCCATATTCGGAATCAGTGGGTCCAAATTATGTTAATAGGCTACTTTTTATTTTTGGGCATTATGAATAGTAACTGCGGTTAATTTTATTTACCATAGTTTAAATTAAATCGGGTAATTAAGGGTAAATATAAGATTATAAAATTACCCTAACAGCTTCCAAAATCATATTGGATGACTAAAAGTAGACCCATATCACCTAAGGGTCGGATTAGATTAATTTAATGGACTTTGTTCCATGGAAATAATTTAATTATTATTAAAACCAAAGAATGTGACAACATGTCACTTTCTTAAATCTTATAAGTATAATAATTTTAATTTAGTGATAAACTTAATTAAGCATAGAACATGAACAGTATCCAGAAGTCTAATATAATTATCTACATCATAGAAATTTATTTATAATTTTTAGGGATTAAATAATTATCATTAATTATGACACAATAGTGATGTTGAAATTATTTTATTAATTAAAATATCAAATAAATGGTTTTAAAAATACTAAAATAAATATTATATGAACTATTTAATATTCTCCACTAATTTTCTAGATACATATGACATTTTATGAATCTATTAAAACTTTTAGTTTGAACATATCTTCTGTGTATATTTTATTTAAATTCAAATAAATGAATAATTTCAAAATTTACAATATTTTTATTTTATAAAAATAACATATTATAAAATTGTTTAAAAATCAAAAAAATATTTAAAAATTAAAAATTAAAAATTATATGGTCGACAATGTCATAAAGTGTCAAATTATAGAAAATTCAGAACTCATATGTAATTATTTATAATAATTTAAAATTTAGAATATTATTACCACAAATAAAATTAAATTGATAAATAAGGATAAATCAAGTTGATAATGTTTTAAATAAATTCCTAACATGTCTAAATTTTGTTGGTTGATGGGATTAAAACCCTATCTCATCTAATATTCGAATATGAGTCATTTTGGATGTTTTTATGTGGGGTTGGGATTTAATATAAACTAATATTTCTTATATTTCCAAAGGTGCCCCTCTCCTCCCTTATAAAAAGGCACCTCCTCCCTCTCCTCCTAACACCAATTTGAGCCTTCCAGCTCGGCCAATACCTGCCCATTTCACTTCCCCACTTCCCTAGAAACATCTTAGAGGTCCCGGTATTCTTCAAAGACCAATTTTAGTGCCCTAAGAGGAGGTCTCAAAGAAGCGATTCAAAGAAGAGGTAATGTCCGTTACCGATTATTTCAACTTTATTTCATCTTCCACTTCTTCTTATTTAGTTATTTCATTATGAATTAATAACATCAGTATCACTAATATACTGATATGTTATTATAAGTATGAATCAACCCTATTTCACTATCTATCCATCCTACGGAAAATGAAATCACCGCGCGTGCGTACGTACAGAATACCGTCTCCACGTCGTGGTGTAATCTATTTTCCATCCTCACCTTACTTGGATGGGTATAATGGAGAAACTAAATAACTATATATTGTTATTTTAAAGTGGTATTGATTATGAAATATTATACATACACTCTAACACAATTCCACGATCATGGGAACGATATCATCACTCGTGTGTACGTATGGAATACCGTCTCCACGATGTGATGCGATTCGTTCTACATGATCTTCATTGCATAATGATTATATAAATTAATTGAATGAATAAATATGATATATATTACACTAATAGCATTCTGGAAATGAGGTATCTATATCCTAAAGATAAGAATAAGAAATTATTCGACAAAACACGCATAAGAACAAAAAGTAATAAACACCTGAATAACAAGTAGTAATGAAATATTACTAAAAAGAAGCTAAGAATATGACCATATATGATATCATAACAATTAGTATTATTCTGGAATAATTCAATAACACTATTTAAATCAATATACAGGAGGTTTGGACACTTACGAAGAAAATCGGACCTAAGGTAAGGGAAAATATCACAATCACATTTTTATACGAGATTATTTATACTTTGGTATTTACTAGGGTGTATTTTATCATCCACATCCATGTTACCTCAATATGTAATATTGTTTCCATCCAACTACAATTGTTTAAATCCAATTTTACCCTTCGGTGAGTTTTTATTAAAGGATATGAAAGGAATCTTTTGTCGTTTTTCGTACGAGGTACTTTTTGACTTTTCCGACAAAAGTACGAGAAGAATGTTTTTTTAACATATACGGAATGAATGGATTTTTGAAACATTATTTCCAAGAAGATTACTTTACAAGTTTTCATGTTTATTTTTAACCAAATTAGTTTAGTTTAAAATTGTATGACATGTTAAGAAAGGAAAATTGTTTTTGAAGTAGAAACGATATTTTCCTCAAGATTGGAGTTCAAGTGTTTTATCAAAATTATTTTCCGTCTAAGATAATATAGGGTTATGTTTATATCCCTATTATTACATTGATTAGATTATGTTGTGTTGGAATTATTTTTATTAATTCCTTTATCTTATATGAATTGTTTTATGATGCAATGATGTTTAAGATTCTCATTTTTATTACATGGGTAATGCAATGATGTACGATTTATGATTTTGCGGAACACATGAGAATGGTATAATTATGAGATGGGTGGGAACTATATCTCCATCCAATGCATTGGGGGAAGATTTTATATCTCATGAGATAGACATGGATGGAACGGCAGGTTAAACCGGTTCAGCGAAAGAGGACTGAAATGAGGAGTTAACTTAGTTCAAAAATGGACTTTGTCAAATAAGATAGTCTTGGCAATGAGTCTTGACTAATAAGAAATGATTCTCTATGATTATGTGTGTATGCCACAAATATTCATGTTTTAAGTTATGATTATTGGTATTACATTTCACTACCCTGATTTAGCCCATGTTATGAAATTATGATCTCTTTTGCAGGGTAAGATTTCCAAAATATTATGTTCTTATGAATTTGATGTGATTAATATTTATTTTGTATACCCTTACTGAGCATTTGAGCTCTCCCTTTTGTATTTTTTCTTTCCCCAGGTCAGGAAGAAGGGTATTAAGTAAGATATGCCAAAGAGGGACTATATATATGATGAAATAAATGGGAGACAGTGTAGATGCTTTATGAACCAGTTGTTTATGTTTCCCAGTTTCTAAAGACACTATACCTATATGGTCCTTTCATGGTTTTGTTATATGTTGTAATAAGTATGCTTCAATTTTTAATTATTAAACATGTATGTACTGTATGGGTCATTATAGAGATATAGGTCCCCTCCTACCATATTGAAATAATTCTTACATGTTCCACAAAAAACATAATTCATTCATCATAGCATTACCCAATGAATAAAATTGGTTTCTTAAACATCATTCATCTTAACAAAATCATTATAAAACAAATGGATTTCATAAAAACCATTACATTATAAACCTAATAAAAAACATCAATTCTAGGGATAAAAAAATTAAAACATAACCATATTAAAGAATTAAATCTTAGATGGAAATCATTTTGTACAAAATAGTTCAAATTTATTTTTGGGGAAAATATCATTTATTCGTCAATTTTTCTTTTCCTTTCTCTGAATGACTAATAATTTTAAAATAAGGGAATGTATTTTAAAATAACCTTCAATTTTTGTAAATTATTAATCCTAAAAATGTGATGTAAAACATAAAAACCTATTAGGTTGTATATGTCAAATGAAAACAAACTTCTCGTACATTGGTTGGGTAAGTCAAAAACCGCCTCATATCAAAAAAATGACAAAATATTCCTTTATAGCATTTAATAAAAATCCCAAATGGGTAAAATTGACTTCAAAAATGTATAACTATATAAATAATATTAAATATTCAGGAAATATTTACGTGGATGATAAATATACCCTAGTAAATACTTGTGTATAAAAAATCTCACACAATAATGAGATTGAAAAATTATCCCATACCTTTGCAACGATATCCTTTGTATGTATCCAAAACACATGGATAATTATTTACATAATGTAATTAAATTATTCTAGAATCATTTTAATTTTAATGACTTCATTTAGGGTCTTATTATCAATAGTTTGTTATTAATATTTCATCATTACTTGTTATTCGGTTTAAAGTAGCTTCATTTTCTTATGCATGTTTTGTTGAATAAGTTCCAATTATTAATCATAGGTTATAGTTATACTATTTAAAAAATTATATTAATATAATACATGTTGGTCGGAGATGACACTCAAGAGGGGGGGGGGGGGTTAATTGTGTTCCAATTAATATTTCTGTTTTAAAACATTGTCTTAAAAACCCCCCAAATAAAATATTGAATTAAACTGTAGTAAATTTATATCAAATTAAATTTTCGGTTGGGTTCTCAAGGGATTTATTATTTCCCAGTTAATCAAAACAGAAAGGTTTATTAAATTTTGAAACCAACTTACTGATTTATAACTAATATAAACACTTGAGAATTTAATTATCAAAGTGACTTTAAAACAGTTTTGGTTTTAAAGTAATTAGCAGCGAAATAAAAAAAACATTGAAAGATATAGCACAGCAGATATAACCAAGTGGATCAGTCTCAAGTGGAGACTTAGTACTGTCATCAATTTTTATAAAATTGATCCACACCCTGGATTGGGGTTCACAATAGTTTATAACTATCCAGGTCCAAGACCTCTACCACTGTTATCTGTGGGAACAAAAACAACAACAATCAGCTGTCCAGGTCATGCACGACCTCTACCACTATCTCAGAGGGAAATAAAAGATGCAAGAGTTTGAGTGAGGATTTACAGATCCTCCAGTTAATGTAAAGGAGACAGTGTGTGTAAAATACAGCAGATAACACACACTGCTCAATATGTAAAAAGTTAAATCACAGAGAAGATTTAGAGTTTTGAAATGGCTCTAGTGATTTCAGGGCAGCTCTGGACTCCTTTGGATTGATCAGAATTGGTTCTAAGTCCTCTTCTGGTTTCAGTCTGGAAAACAGAGTGTCATCTTCTTCCTTGACTTTCAGGTTCAGAGATAGAGAAAAAGTAGTTGATGAAGTTCTTGTGTTATGTTCTCGTTCTCATCTTTTCACTAGTAAGCAGTGATGAATGAGTTCCTCATGTATGTTCAGTCGTCTCCTCGCATTCACACATGGTTGTTCTTCCAGAACACCTCATGCTATGTATTTTTTATGTATTCATCTATTCATCCTGCTTTGTAGTAGCACATCCTTCCTTTATTTAAAGCACGTTCTCCGGCAAAAGATGATTTACTTTTTTCAGGTAGGAGGTACGGTTCCCTGACATCCAAAAGCACATATTAAATAAATGTCAGTGTATTAAAATATACCTGATATGACCGTTGGTTTGATTAAACAAAGATAAAGAAATTAAAGCAGTGTCGGGTTCTGTCTCTGGAATGGTATCTCTTGATATCGGTAGACTTGTGTTACAGTAGGTGTCTGTATCGATAGATTTCATTTGTAATGGTAGACTTTGTATCGGTAGCTGCAACAGTATACTTGATCACATCAGTAGTGATGGACTTGTGACGGTAGCTGTGGCTCTGCCTTGTACCAGTAGCGGTAAGTCCCTATCGGTAGCTTCCTTGATGTATCGGTAGACTTTGCGTATCAGTGGACTTCAGCATATCGGTTGCTCTGTTCGATATCGGTAGCTCTAATCCATAACGGTGGATACTGTTCGCGGTAAGTCCCTATCGGTAGCTTCCTTGATGTATCATTATACTTTGCATATCGGTGGACTTCAGCATATCAGTAGCTCTGTTCGATATCGGTAGCTCTAATCCAAAATGGTGGCTACTGTTCTCTATCAGTAGCTATAAACTGTTTAAGCATTCTATTTGAAGAATGAGTTAGATCAGAGTACATATATCGAAAAGACTTATATTAAGCATAATTGAAAGTAACAATATATAATAAAGCATATTGGAGATGTATCAACCATAATTTAAGATATAAATAAAATATAGTTTGGGATTATCAAAATATAATAAAGAAACTCAATTCCTAGAGGGTTTGAAAATATATGTCATATATATTCATTTTATACATTTATATGATCATTATTTAATGAATATCACTTATAATGAATCACATCACATCATATAGATGGTATGTCCTACAAACGCATTAATGATGATATCATTCATTTAATTATTAGATGGTATTGAAGGGGATGGTAGATGTATTGCTCTAGAATAAATATATTATTATAATAATCATATATAGACATTTTTTGTTTCATTATATCAATCAATGTAACGTGGTGTGGAAAAAAAAATTAAACCACGACGTGGAGACGGAAAACCGTACATGTACTTGCGTGGTGATTTCATTTTTCTTTGGATGGATAAAAGGATAAATGAGGTGGTTCTATAAAAATAATAACATATCAGTATACATGGGATATATAAGTTATTACATAATAATGGAAACAAAATGGAAGATTAAGTAGAAAAACAAATTGTCTTGAGGGAGTTGGTAAATGATACTATATCATATTCAGTGAGCTCCCACTAGATCTCCTCTTAAAGGAACTAATGCTCGTATTTTGGGAAGACCTGCACCACCAAAATGTGACTAGTGAATTTGATAAGGGAAATGGGTATGGTAAGGATGAAATTGAATACTAAATGAGTTAAGAAGAAATGATGGAGGAGGTTTTCTTTTATAGTTGAGGTTGTGGGAAGCCTTGGAATTTCCAAAAATATTAATTTATAATAAAATTAATTCACATAAAAAACCTCAAAAATGTCATATTTTAAAATATGATTTGATAAAAGGTTCTAAAATCGTTAAAAAATATTTTTTATACAATTTTTTCCATCCATTTAGTTATTATCATTTTAATTTAAAACATAGTTATTCTTTTAAATTTCTTCTAAGGTAACAAATATGTCAACATTAAAGTACTATAATGTTAAAATATTTTTTGTAAATTAGAACATTTTAAACAAGTTCACAATTATTATATATTTTTTAAAAAATTTATGATTTTTAAAAAATTTAATAATACATTATTTTGAAAAATAATCAATAATGTCAATTTTGATACTATAAAATTAATTGATTATTAAAAATATAAATATGAAAAGTTAACTTAGAACAAAAAAACTTATTATATTTATAAGAGGTAAAGTTCATATATAGAATTAATTTAATATATTAATTATCCCAAATTAAATTTATTTTATATTTTTATTGTCACATTTATTTTTCATCTCTATGAATAAAATAATCACTACATCAGCTTTGTGTAATTTTTTAATAGACCAATTTTTTGCTAAATATTTAAAAAAAAATACTATAACGAAGGTAATTATTCTAGATTTCAGAGTAATATTTATAGTGGAATATATATTCTACAATATCCTATATTAATTATTTTATATTTATTAAAATGTGAATGTGACAAATTTTACATCACTTTAAATAAAATATTATAATTAACATAAACTTCTCTATATAACTAGAAATGGTTAATAATTTGACTCCCAGATGAATATTTTAAATATATACTCAACCAATAATATTTTTGTACGAGTTATTGTCTGGTAATGGTTATTATTATTTAAAAATTATTTATTTTATTGATTTCCTATCAATTAAATAATTCCTTTATCATTAATATATAAGCCTTAATGGTAATTATTTATTTCGTAAAATTTAAAAATAAATGTCCATGATAAATAAATAAATTTTATATTTACAAAGAGTATATAATTTATAATATATATTTTCTATTTCCTTATACTAAAAATGATGTAGTTATTAAAATTTGAGTAAGTCATTTTTAACATTACTCAAAATAAAATAAATAAAATGTTCTAATCTCATCCATGTGGCTTCAAAAGGATACAATTCTGACACAAGGATGTATTTGTTAAAAACACAATCATCCATGATATTAGGAAAATTATTAAGGTTAATTTATAAAATTATTTTTACCCTTAATTACCTGAGTTACCCTTTTACCGTATTAACAACAATTTACCCAAGGTACAATTCATAAGGAAAAAAATAAAAGAAAGCAACTTAAATAAATTTGAAACTAATTTTTCAATATAAGGAATCCATTTTTCACAATTGAAAACACAGAATTGTAATTAATTAATTTAAAATTAATCTTGTCATTGAAATGATAAGACAAGGTTTTAAGAGTTAAAACAATGTAAAAGACTAAAATGTTTTTACATATGAATTCAACGTAAAATTAATTCCAATGAACTTAATTATATTATATGATAAAAAGAAAATCTATATATACTTTAAAACCATTCATTTGTATAATTGTAATATATAAATTATTATGATGAAAAAATTTGGGTTCAATTAAAATTCAGTATATTTTTACTATTCAACATCTCTTAAATGTTATAAGAAAAATATCAAAAGTTAATCCAAAGTAAATTTTTACATACCAATTTAAAAGATAAAGTTACTTTTTTCATATAAATCTTGTTAATGTGTCTAAATTTTAATTTAAAATGGGTTCTCCATTAAAAGGTTGTAAAATTATCCTTTTTGAAAAATATAGGTTTTTATTCACCAAATATGATTTTTTCATACCCAATGACTAAAAATATATATTCGATTAATATCAGAAATATATTATTAGATATATATCATATATATCATTAATTTAATTTACTAATTATAATTCCCAGATTTTACAAAATTAAAACCATTTAATTGATTAATATTTTACATAAATAATTGGTACCCAATGAATTCACCAAGCATTTTCATAAGTTATTTATATTTATTCCTACGAAACAAAGGTCTTGGTTGTAATGGTCATTTTATAAAAATGGAATATCATGGTTTATTTAATCTCACGATTATATGAAATAAAAGCTATTGTATAATTAAAATTATTTAAATAAAATATTTAATAAAAACATCAGACTGTTACATTCAACACTAATGAAACTAAATTTCACAATATAAATTCATCACATCGATACAAATGAATGAGGATAAATCTACCTCATAACATATTAAATTTATTACATAGCTTTATATAATTAGTGATTCCACCATAAAACCTTAAAAATCATGTGGTCTTATTTTACGGAACATTTTTTATACAATCTAGAACATTTATTGGATAATATTCGAAGGAAATATCTTGCTCCAATGGTACGGATTCTGAGTTTGGTACATGTGATGGATTATGTCTGTTATTTATAAGGATACATACGTAAAAAATATCATGAACTAGATAGATATTTGGTGGTATTTCCGATTGATAAGCTACCTTCACAACATGATCTATAATGTCAAAAGACTACAATACCAAGGGCCTAGATATCCAATCATCCCAAATATATTTTCTCTTTTATAAGGAGGTATTTTTAGAAACACCTTATCAACTACTTCAAACTCTATTTATTTTCTTTGGTAATATCATAACCTTGTTTTTGACTCTCGACTTCTCTTATCTATTATTGAATAAATCTGACCGTCTCCTCCATTTCATCAATACAATCTGGTCCTAATAGCTTTCATTACACAAAATCATCCCAAAATGTTAGAGTTATTAAATAATTTATATAGGGGGATTTATAAGGAGTAATATGAATACTAGAGTGAAAGAAGTTATTGTAAGAAAATTATACCAAAGGTAGGTGTCGATCACAAAGACCTTTTAAATCCATAGAGAAATCTATTAACATGTCTTCTAGAGTTTTAATTGTTTTATCATACGGACCATAATTTTAAGTATGATACATAGTTATGGAACATATCTATAAATCAAGATCCTTATGAAAACCTCACTTGAACATCGAGGAAAACCTTGGGTCCTGAACAGATATAATCTAATATGGTACTCTATGAAATTATAACACTTACTTTATATATATCCTTGTAATATGATCAAGAGAGAAATACTCTTAAATAGAAATTTGGTGTGTCTACTTTTTAAGTCAATTAACAATAACTCATATAGCTTAATGTCCTTTAGATGTTTTGAGAAATTTGAAGACAAATTCCATAGTGATGTTTTACCATTTTCATTATTGTGTGGGTAATGGTTATAACATCCCCTTAGATGTACATCTCTCAGACATAAATTGATGATAAACTAAGAACTGAGATACATATTTAGCTACATATATTTTCTTAAACACTCACAAAAAATAATTATTTAGGTCCTTATTGTTATTTTTATTTCCAGGGTTAAGAGAGAATGATGATCTATGAGCCTAATCCAACATCTCCTTCTATAATGCTGGTTTGGGAGGAATATACACATAGTTCATGATCCTTAGTATTCCATCACAATAAATTTTTAATTCAGGAACATTTCTCACCTTCTTTTATTTCTCTAAATCTTCTTTCTGCACTTCCATAATATTAACTTGTATATCTGATACAACATTCACTTGAAAAATATTGGATCTCTCCCCATACATTAAAAAATCAAGATCCTTGCTTCAAAAATTCATATTTTTTAGATCTTTTGTGATCCTCATCATGGATAAGATAACATGGTCATTTGACTCAATGTATCTTCCACCATATTCCTTTTTCGAGGGTGGTAATTTATTAAGAAATTACAATATTTAGTCACCTCAAACCATATTCATTGTCACATACTCAGCTCCTTTTGTGTGAAAATATAATTTAAAATTTTATTATCAGTATACATATCACACCATTCACCATAAAGGTTATGCCTCCATATCTTAAATGAAAATATTATCACAACTAACTAAAAATAATGAGTTGGGTAATTTGGATCATGGGGTTTTAATTTTTTTAAGGAATAAGCTATCACCATATCATTTTCATGACAACACATCCTAGCACATTCTTGGATGAATTACTATATATCACAAACCTTTAATTACTATAAGGCAGTGTGCGAATAGGTGCACTGGCTAACATTTTATTAGCGTGTTAAATTATCATCACATTCATCCTTCCACAATAAATTAACTCCATTATGATACTACTTGGAGTGTGTATTAGATAGTCATGAAAATATTTCCCAAAATTTAGATAATATCAAACCAAACTAATAAAATTTCGTATCTCTGTTACCACTGATGGTCTAGGCCAAAATTCAATAACTTCTTACTTTTTCTAGATTAATCTATATTTCCTCTCTTGAGATTATGTGACCCAAAAATGAAACATTATGATTCCAAAATTCACAATTTGGTAATTTTTTCATAAAGAATTACCTTTCTCAGGTTATTCAGAACAATAATATTATGATCTACATGTTCTTCCTTTCTCTTTGAATATATAAGAATATCATCTATAAAGTCTACAAAAAATTGATCTTGATAGTCCCAAAATAATCTATTCAATACACCCCTAAATATATCGATGGAATTATTATGGACAAAAGCATCGCTATTAATTCATAGTGTTTATACCTTGTATGGAATTTCATATTTGGTATATCTTCTATATTGACACTTAATTGATGATATCCAGAATGAAGATCAATCATAGAAAAGTATTAGGCTCTATTTAGTTGGTTAAATAATTCATCAATATGGGGAATAGGTTCTTAGATCTTGAGAGTGATCTTGTTCAGTTATTGATAATCAATGAAAAGCCTCATTGATTCATATTTCATCTTAATAAAGAGAACAGCTACACCCCAAGGTGAAACACTAGGGTATATTAATCCCTTATAAAGATTATATAAAAGTTTATTATTCAATTCCAGCAACTCAATTTGCACCATTCTATAAGGTTTATTTTAAATAATCATACCCATAGTGTGAGTTTTATTGAAAAATAGAATTCACAATTTGATGGAATACTTAAAAATACTTCTAGAAAGACACCAAAAAATTCCAATACAACCAGTGTATTCTTAATTGTTATATTCTCCCAAACCATTTGAGATTAATAACATTCATTTTTAGGAACAAAGAACCATAATCTGAAATAAATTTCCACTATAATCTCATATTCATCCTGTCATTGATATATGATCACAGATTAATCGATAATTTTAAATGTGGCTTCTATTACATTAAAATTGATAGGATCTGCATATAGAAAATTAAAATCCAAGCCAATAATCACATCAAATTCCATAATAGAAAGGATCACAAGATTTACAGGAATCAATTTCCCACAAACATCAACAGAAAAATTATTATTAACATTTTATGTGACCTTTGTGCCATTATAATTTGTTACAGCTTAATAAATAAATAATTGTTGATGTAATATAACGATATTGGTAGAAACTTATTCAGAAATATATGAGTGGGTGGATAAAATATAAGATCAAAATATTTTCAACTTTGGAGTGGATAATAAGTGTAGTATTCACCACTTCATTATCATACTCCACATCACTGATAATGATCACATGTGACTTTCCATTATCTTTAGCCTTAAGAGTTTTTTTATATAAATCGTTATTGATAACCCATTGATTAGGTAATTGGTTAGAATAATTAATCATTTACATGAAAATATAAATTTAAAATGTAGGAGGTGGGTTCTATGTAAAATTTTCTCTATTCGCATCATTAGACATATTTCTTCCCATCAATTCAGAATTCAACATCTGGATGAACTTCTCTCCCACACATAAAAAAATCATCTAGTCCCTTTAAGAAGGTTTCATCCATGTTTCATTTAACACACCGAGAAAAAGAAAAAAATCATCTTCTTCTCATTGTGGTCATTATATATTCCATTGAATTAAATTTTTCTCTTCTTATCAAACCCATAGGACTGATGGTTTACTCCAATATCCACCTCAAAAATGAGATCACGTCAAACGATTTCATCATATCTATTGAAGTCTCTTATTGAAAATAACATTAGGAGACTTGGTTTTTAGCCACTAAATAATTGATCAATTTTAATCTTAGGTTGGATAATAAATTCCAGAAGCATACCTTTCATGTCATGTAAAATTTTCCTCATAGTCACCAATAGATTGATCATCCTTTTTCATATGTTTAAGGAACTTCTTATCCACCTTTGTTCAATGAATATGTTGAAAAGTAATTATTGAAAAATATCTTCTTGAACTCATCCCATATCATGGATTCAATTTCATCTACTTAATTAATATTCATGAAAATGATCCTCTATTGATTATATTCACCTCCAAATGAGAGACTCCTTATATGAATTTATTGTGTTTTGAACATTAGAGAACTGATAATATATTATCAATGGTTCTAATCCATTGTGCATACATTAGTAGATCAAAATACCCAATGAATGAAGGTGGACGCTACCTCAGGAAGGACTGAACATAATGGTTTCCCTCATTTGTTCGTTTGGAAGTCCTGCATGATTCGTTTCTTGAGAATGTTGTGTGAGCATAAAAAAAAGTTTTTTCCTTCCATCTCCCATAACATTTGGTTTCTTAAGATGGCAATCATTGAATTTACCATCACATTCATTATTAAAATGGTTCCTCTATGTTTCAATATTTCACTAAAACGAAGAATAATTTTATGATCTATAGTAATAATAATAGGAAAACCACATCATCAAGAATAAAATTTCAATTTTAGATACTTTAGATTTTATCCTAAGTTATTCATGATTTCTTCTAAAACATTATGATTATAACCTACACTTTGACATATCATTAGGGTGACTAATATGGTTTTCTCATCATAGTTTCCAATGGATAAATACCCCTTTCCTCTAATACCAACTATAATATCCCATGCATTGCATAAATAGACATTACATAAAAATTGAAGAGTATTCATTACAAAAAATAACAAAACCACATAATCACCATATAGGTTTAGTGTCTTTTGAGACCAGGAAACACAAATAACTGGTTCATAAGACATCTACATTATTTCCCACGAATTTTTTAACATCTAGACCCCTTTTGGAAATATCTTTCAAATACTCTTCTTCAAAATCAAGGGAAAGGAAACATAAGAAAAGGTGAGATCAGATGCTCAGTAAGGGTAATAAAGGAGATATCAATCATTTCATAATCATATGATATAATAACATAACACTTTAAGATATTATCCTGCATATGAAAGAACAAGAAGTCATGTAATGGAATAAATCAAAAAATTCATAACGAATGAATGAAAATATTCCCAAACATCATAACATAAGACATCAAATTTGCAGAATAAACATAAGCATAGAAAATCATTTCATATTAGTCAAGGATAATTTCCAAGACCATCATAACTGACAATGTCCATTACTGAACTACGTATAATTATTTTTCCATCTCTGTATTACTGAACTAAGATCATTTCCCATTCCATACCTTTATATCAAATGAGTCATAAATCATTACCCAATTAATTGGAGGGAGATATATGTTCCGCCCATCTCATAATGTAATCACTCCTATGTGTGCCACCAAAGAAATAAATCATTAATCATACCATAACCCAAATAATAAAATGGGATTTTAAACATAATTCCATCATAACATAATTCAAATAAATCAAATGGATTTAATAAATAACATTTCACTATAAACATAATAAAACATATGATTAATAGGGATAATAAAATTGAAAAACATCCCTATTAAAGAACCTTAACATAGATGGAAAATAAATATGATAGAATAATTGGAATTAATTCTTTAGGAAAATTTCCTTTCTTCATCTAAAACACATTCATTAATCAAAATGAAAAAAAAAATTAAACGAAAATAATTTTATGGAAACTAATATTGAAATATTTTAATGAAATTATCAAATAAATATGGTGTAATGAAAACATAAAAACTTGTCATTCTATATAAGTTAAAAGAAAACATCCTTATCATACATTTTTTGAATAAGTCAAAATGTTCTTCATATCGAATAGACTACAAAGGATTGTTTTTATACCATTTATTAAAAATTCACCAATGGGTAAAACATAATTTAAACTATTTTATAAGAATATAAATAATATTACATATTTTAGAAACCTGGATGTTGATGATAAACATACCCCATTAAATATTTACATATAAATAATATCAGATAATAATGAGATTGTAAAATTATCCCCTAGCCTAGATATGATATCCTTTATGTGTATTATATCCTCCTATAAAATAATTCCAATAATTTCATTTACTTATTATATAATAATTGTCGTTTTAATGATATCATAGATGATCATATTATCTTGAGTTTGTTAATTACATTTCACTATTACTCATTATTTGGGTATAAATTACATCATTTACTTATGCATGTTTTGTCAAAACCGTATTGATTTTTCTTCATAGGTTATAGTAATATAATTTCCAAAATTAAATTAATATAATATAATCATATTTATTCATTCTATTCCTTTATATAATCATTATTTAATGGATATATGTTATAATGAATTGAATTGGATCAGGGAGATGGTAGGTCGTACATACGAACAAGGGATGATACCATTCCTTTAATTATGAAATGGTTTTGAAGTGGTTAAAATATATATATTCATCCAAAATAAACATATTGTTATAATTATCAAATATAGTTATTATTTCTATCATTATACCCATCCACAAAAAGGGTGGTGAAAAATATATTTCACCACAATGTGGAGACAATAAACCCTACGTACACACATGTGGTGATTTATTTTTTCATAGGATGGATAGAAGGTGGAATAAGGTTGTTACATAATCACAATACCATCTTAGTATATAGGTGATAAATGATTTATTTTTTAAAAATGGAAAAAAGTGGAAGTAGAATAATAAATGTACTTGAGATAGTCAGTAAAAGAGATTAACTCTTATTTAGCCAGATCCCTCTAGATATCCTATTAAAGACCGTAAAGTTTGCCTCTTGAGAAGAACAGAACATCTAGAATGTTAATAGGGAAGTGGATAAGGGGAATATTTAGGGGATGTATTCAATTTTATCCACAATGAGTTATGAAGAAATTATGGAGGTGATTCTATTTAATATTAATGTTTCGGGGAATCTTTGAAATATTCAAAAGTATTAATATATAACAAAGTAAAACCATGTCTAGAAACCTCCAAAATTTCATATTTTAGAATATGGGATAAGAAAAGGTTTTAATATCATTGGAAAAAAATTATTAGTAGAGTTTTTTATCCATTTAAAACTAATCATTTTAATTTAACACTTATTTTTTCTTATTTTATTTTAACTATGGTAACAAATTCTTGAATATTAAAAGTGAATAATTTTTACACATTTTATATAAATTATACCATAAATGAATAAATTATAAAATTTTATACCATATTATAATTATTTAATATTTTTTTAAAAGGATATATTTTTTTTAAATAAGTTAATAATACATTATTTCGATAAATAATAAATAGTATCAATTTTGATACAACACAATTAATTTATTATTAAAAAATAAATATAACAAGTTAACCTCAAAAAAATATTTTACTATATTCTTAATATGTAAAGGTCATTTAAAAAAATCATTTTATATATTAATTGTGCCAAATTATATTTACGTTATATTTTTATAGCATTTATTTTTTATCTCTGTTAATAAAATAAATACTACATTACTATTGTGGATTTATTTAATATATATATATTTTTATTGTTAAACATTAAAAATAGAATACCATAACGACTATAAATATTCAATATTTTTTATGAATATTTATAGTATAATATTTTGTGTTAATAAGGATTTGTTATAACTTTTCAATTATTCTATGTTTTGAAAATCACAAACACTCTATCTTATGGAAAATTATATTTTCCAAACGAATTATCATAATAAGAAAAATTTTCCTTCCGGAATTTTTTTTCTTCACCTATGTTTTCATTGTTCATAGTTTCTCTAAATCTCACCCATTTTATTCTTATGTTAATAAATTTGATTCACATCTAAAACCTTGGAATCTTATAAATCCTTGGTTATAATGTATTTGATTTTCACACTCCGAATTCTCTGATATCCAGACTCCAAATTCATTGAAATTTAGACACTGAATTCTCTGAAATTCAGACTCCGAATTATATAAAGTTAAGACACTAAATTCTATGAAATTCAAACACCAAATTCTCTAATATTTAGACTCCAAATTATCTGAAATTCAGACCCTGAATTCTCTATAATTCAGACTCTGAATTCTCTGAAATTCAGAGCCGAAATTCTCTGAAATCCAGACTCCGAATTATCTGATATTCTGACTCCAAATTTTCTGAAATTTAGACTCCAAATTTTCAGAAATTGAGACACAAAATTCTTCAGAATTCAGACTCAGAATTCCTCATATTTTGGACATCAAATTCATTATAATTCAAAATATGAATCCTCCAAATATAGACTCCGAATTCTATATAATTCTGATTCTTAATTCATTGGAATCGATACACCGAAATCTTTATAATTCAGGTTTCGAATTTCTTGAAAAAAAGAATCTGAATATCAATGAGTTATAGTCTCTGAATTCTTATTTGGTTAGAATCCGAATGTTATTTTTCCTTAGACTCTGGAAATTAGATTTGTTTAAGGAACCTTATTTTTCTAACACTTTTTATTGTTATGTAACAATGCCGTATAATCTATTTCTAACTAAATGTCATTTGACTAACATATGCAGAGGTCCCAGTAAGATTCAAAGAAAAATATGACCATTGGAGGAGGGATACAACCGTTGGAGTAGTACCTATAAATAGGAGCTCATTTGAATGATCTCAAGATAATGATTTATTTTTTGATCACCTTAGAGGTTTCTTTCTATTGAAGTAATCTCTAGAGAGATAGACTCTCATTCCTTGTGCATAAATAACATCTTGTTTAGATTTATTTATGCGACTTTGATGGTTGTTGTGATCAATCAAGGACTTTCGGGAATAGGATGACTGAGGTGAAAACTCCCTTAATGTTTGAGTACTTCTAGGGATAGAAAGACATAAATTCCGTCTATCTTGATGTTTGATCAATTCAGTGGATAAGAAGACATATGGGACTATTACCTTAATGTTTTAGGGCTTGTTGGGATAGCATGATAGATTCTAATATTCCTATCAAGGGCTTACCTGAGTTTGCGTAAGACAGAATTTCGTGAATGTATAAATCAAGGGACCTTTATCCAAGGCTGTTGGATACCATTCACTTTGAGTTAAAAGATTTCATACTTGTTACTTTTTTTTGAAGTTTATTTCCGTAGTATCTTGATAAGTGAAGAAATTATAAACTTCTTATAATTTATTTAACTCTTTTATACTCTGATAAGTAAGATTGTATACACTTTAAGGTAAAATATTTTCTTTTTAATCTTGTCTTAAGTTTCATTTTTGGAATCACATTTCCCAAACCCAACATGTTTGTAGAACTAAAATAGATCTTGTGAATTTACATTATTTGACTTTGTTAAAAATAGTTTTACTTATGGTTAGAAACAAATGTTTTTAAACTAACAATTCACTCCCTAGTTAAATTTAGCTTCTACATTCATATTTTGATCCTACAATTTGCATCAGAGGAGGTCCCTGAGATACTTTTATTCACATATATGTTTTCTTGATCATGTTTTCATTGTTTTAACTATTTTCCTTACTTAGGGATTTTTATCCTTGTTTATAAACTTTTACTATTAACTAGTTTCTGAGGAAAGATATTTCCTTTTAGATGGGAGGAATTAATTTCGGTTCTATTGACAATCTAAATCCTATCTGACTACCTATATTTGGGGGAAATGATTATGAGTACTATAGAAATCATATGAATACTATGTTTTATTAATACTTGAGTGGAAAATTTTGTTATGATTACTAGATATTACATGATTCTTGATAAGGAAGTCAAAACATTTACGAATCCAAAAAAATAAGAATATCTACTGAACTAAAAGGTACATAATACCTTGTTGTATTCCATGACCAGGAATATATATATAGGAAAATTTTTCATTTGATGATACTAACTATATCTGGAAGAAATATGAGGTTAGTCATTTTGGTACATCAATTGTTATAGAAACTAGAAGAGCTATGCTTAGATAAGAATATCATGGATTTCTATTTCCATAGTGAGAACAAATATGCAATGTAAAAAAACTTTCTGACAATTGTTAACAGTTTATATTCTATGGGTGAGAAATGTCTAGATGACGATGCTCTTGTGGACATGATTATAGATATCATACCAAATGAGTGGGAATCTAAGAGAATAGCTATTGATGAGAATATTAAATTATCTCAAATTACTCTTGATGTGCCTTTTATAACTCCTCTTCAACATGAGACAAGAATAAAAAGAGATGATGTTATGAACAAGAAAAAATTGGTAATGGAAGTGTAGACTTTACTACTACTAAAGTCATGAATCATAAATGTGTTTCAAGAATCCCAAAAGTGTTACATGATCCGAGTCAAAGAAAGTAATTTGTTTACTTGAATATAATAAAAGTAAACATTGTGAGAGTGAACTAGGTAATCTTCCTTGAATGATGAACAAGATAGTTGGAAAGAAAGATTTTTTGTATATAAAGAAGAATATTTAATGAAAATACAAGAATTATTCAAATGTTACTTTTTATGAATGAAAAAGGTCAGGGAATATCAGGACGAATTTTCTTATTCTTAAGAAAAAGGATAGAATTGAAAAGAATTTGGAAAAGGAGTAGAAACAAAACTACAAGGCTAAATATAATAAATTATTTAAATCCAATGAAACCTGGAGTTCTGGTTGTAGGGATTCTTCAGATGAATCCTTAGAGTATGAATCTTCCATTTATAAGAATCTTGGTCTACTAGCCAAACTACCCATTAATAATCGATGTCTAATATCCAAGGTACACAATGTTTAATCTATTTCCAATGTATCTTTGAATTAAAATTATACGGATGATAAATAATATAAGTCTTGAGATGAAGAATCTTCTTCTGATGAAGATAATACATTACCTTCTTATGATGATGTGTCAAGGATTGAAAAAATTCTTGAGAGTGAGAATTCTAAAATCATGAAAAATATTGATAAAGAAAATTATTCAATATCTATTCTTACTAAAGAAGAATCATATCTTTCTAAAAATCATGATATGAAAAATTATGATTTTTAAAGTATTTCCAAAAACCTTGAGGAAGTCAATTTTGAGAAGGATAAAAACTATAAGGATTATGAAAATATAGCTTATAAGAAAATTTTTTTTAGACAAACTGTAGTTATAAAACTAATTTTTTGAGTATAAAAACATGGTTATTAAACTAAAGTCAGAAATATTTTCCTTGAGGAAGTGTCTGTCAAACATTACCTTTGGTAAAGAAAACTTTGGAAAGATGTGTTCCCAAATTCGATCTCTTAGGAATAGTTTTGAATATGGTTATACTCAATCAAAGATAGTTTTTAGTAATAAATATTTTGTTCCACAAATTTTCCCATTCGGCACTAAATGTAAGTGAGGTGGACATTGGGAAAAACTATTCTTTAAATAAAACCCAGTCTTTAGGTTTTCATAAAGCTTATGTTTTTTATGAAAATGTGGATTCCTAAAATCTTTCTTTAGGAAATTTCCAGATCCATGAAAATTTGGATTCTGAGAGTATAAAACTCTTATATTCATGAAAATAAAGATAATACCAACATTAATACATAGTACATGGATAGTCGATGTTTCAGGAATATGACTAGCAACCAAAACATCTTTAAAAATATTATCTTGAAGAAATGAGAAAAATTAACTTTCAAAGATAATGATTAGGGATAGATTATTGGTATAGGTAACACTGTTCTTATAGGAAAAACATTGATTTCAAATATTTTATTTTTTAAGAGTCTTATTCAAAACCTCATTAACATATGTTAATTATGTGATGAAGGTTATCTTGTTAATTTTAGGAATGATAAGTGCTTAGTACAAAATTCCAAGGAAGAGTTTATTATCTCTTCCCACATGGAAGAGAATGTGTACACACTGAACATAGAATACCTTAGGATTCATGATCTACCTTGTGGTAGTGAAATGGAAGATCAATCTTGGTTATGGTATAGAAGTTTAGGACACTGTAACCATATGAACCTATGTAAACTCACTATGAAAAGAGGAGTTAAGGATCTATGGGAGAAAGGATTTGATTCTTAAAAAGATTGTGATCCTTATCAATATATAAAGCTACATAAATCATGTTTTAAATCAATTAGTGAAGTCTTAACTTATGATTCATTATAGCTGGTGCATATGGATCTTTTTGGTCCAACATAAACTGGAAGAATTGAAGGAAAATATTATGTATTATTCTTAGTTAATTAGTACACTAGATTCATGTGCGCCTATTTTCTAATAAATAAATCTGAATCTTTTTCTTATTTAAAAACTTTTAAAGCACATCTAAAAAATGATGAAAACCTTTCATTGATAACTATTCATTGTAATCATGGAGGATAATTTCCAAATTAGGATTTTGAATATTTTTGTGGTAGAAATGTCGTTACTCATAACTTTTCAGTACCAATAACTCCTCAAAAGAATGATGTTCTTGAAAAGAGAAATCGAATTTTTTAGAAATAACAAGAACCATTTTGAGTGAATATTCGATAGTTAATCACTTTTTTGCTGATGTTGAATATAATTCTTGTTATACTATAATTCGAGTTTTGATTAGACATTTTCTTAATGAAACCCCCTATGAGTTATAGAATTTTATAAAATTTATACTTTTCCACTTCAATATATTTTTTTTCAATTTTTTAATTTTGAATACAAAATATTATTTACATAAATTCACACCCAAATATGATGAATGAATTTTCTTAGGTTACTATGCATCTTTTATGTCTTATAATGTTTTTAATAAAAATACATGTACTCTTAAAGAAACAATACATGTTAAATTTGATGAAACCGATCCTTTTGTTTTTTGAAAAACAACTACCTACATCTCCGAATGTGTTTTCAAAAACTGATTATCACCGCTTGAAAGAAGATCCTTCTGATAATGAAAATGTCCAAGAAAATATATCTGAAGCATTTACCCCAGAATATTTCCTACCATGTTTTGATGAATATGTATTAAAAACCCAAATCTGTTGTTTCATAAGAATCTTTCCAATAATAGTATCATAGGTGATGTATGTCAACCTATAAAGACTACAAGTTCCTAAATAAATAAAGTACAATATATATCATTTCGTTCCCAAATAGAACCAAAAATAATGGATGAATCTTTAGGTGATGATGATTGGATTAAAGCCTTGGAAGATGAACAAAATGAATTTGAAAGGTATAATGTCTGGACCTTGGTTGAATGACATAAGGAAAAATATATTATTTGAGTAAAATGGGTCTGCAAAAATATGTGTGATTAAAATGGATTCATTGTGAGAAATAAAGCTTGATTATTTGCTAAAGTCTATAATCAACAAGAATGAATAGACTATGAAGAAACCTATGCTCCAATAGCTAGACTTGAATCTATTCGTATTCTACATAACTTTACATCATTCTTTAATTTCAATCTATTTCAAATGGATTTAAAATTTTCTTTCCTTAATGGATATGTTCAAGAGGATGTTTTTTTGGACAACCTCCTAGTTTTGAAGACACAAAACCTCCTAAACATTTTTTCAAACATACCAAAGCTCTGTATGGACATAAACTAGTCCCTAGAGCATGGTATGATAGAATTACATGTTTTTTGTGAAAAAAAAAATTATGTTAAGGGAAATGATGATCCAACCCCTTTTATAAAGAATGAAAATAAAAAAATTTGATTATTTATATTTTTGATGATGATATTATATTTGGTTCAACTCAGTAATCTTTGACAAATTCGTTTGAAAATATAATGAAATATGAGTACAAAATGAGTATGATGTGTGAGTTAACATTTTTACAAGGTTTTCCAATTTATTAAAAATGAGAATGATCTTAAATATCTCAACATAAGTATATTTAATATATTCATAAAAAGTATGGATATGACAACACTAAGAGTACAAGTACTCCCATTGGTATCTAAAATTCACTTTATCTTGATGAAGCTGGGAAACCATTAGATCAAACATTATTTAGAGGTATGATAAGAAGTTTACTATACTTGATAGCTAGTCTTCTAGACTTATTGTTTTTAATATTCTTATGTTTAAGATATCTCTCTGATATTAAGGAATTCCATTTAGAGGCATTGAAAAGAATTTTTCATTATTTAAAGGAAACCATGTATTTAGGACTCTTTTATACATCTGGAAATGATTTTGTTTTCAAAAGTTATCTGAATACTGATTTAGGTAGATGTAGAATAGATAAGAAAATTAAATCAGTCACATGTCATTTTTAAGAGATTCACTAGTTTCTTTCTCATAAAAAATCAACCCTTAGTAGAACTTTCCATTACTCAAGATGAATAGTTAGCGTCTGGAAGTTGTTGTGCCCAAGTGTTGTGGTTGCAATACACACTCATAGACTATGGTGAGATTTTTACCAAAACAAAGATATTGTGTGATAACACTAGTACCATTTCCCTAAGAAAAAACACTGCACATCGCCCTCATGAAAAACCCCTAGATATTAGGCATCACATTCTTTGGGATCACATAAAAAAAGAGATATAATTCTTCAATTTATCAGAACTCAAGATCAACATTCTCATATTTCCACAAAACCTATACCCTTCGATAGATTTGAATAAATTAAATAGATGTTAGGAATGATAAATATATTATAATCTTCCATATTAACTTTCTATTCAGACCTATCTCCTTATAGTAAGAAACACCTTTTCAAAGGGGGAGTCTATTTTCATGTTTTTCAAATTATTTTTGTAGTCAATATATTTTGTCAAATATTTTTCCATAGTCACTTTTTTTAGTCAAATGATTTTTTCGTAGTCATTTTTTTAGAATTTTTTTAAATCCAATTTTACAGTAGTTCAAAATTTCTTGTACTTTAAAAGACACTCAATTTCCATGTTTTCCTTAAGTAAATTTTCCGTAATCTAATGTTCATTAAGAATAATTTTCCTTATTACTGTTTTTTTCTCTAACATCTTGAAAGGAATGATTCATTTATTAATTTTCTTTGAAATCCTATATTTATATGTTGGTATTTTCATCTTGTTTAATAATTTTTTATATCCATATTTCCTTAAATTCAAATTTTTATCTTAAAAACCGCAAAATATCGAATCCTACAAAATTTATTTCATCGACTATAATCTCAATCGTTAGATACGATCAAAATTTTTTCCCCCATTGGATCTCATTTGGAAGATGAGCAGTCTCCTAAAAAGTCTATATAAATCCCCACCTTTGATGGTAGTCTAACAACATTTTTCAAATCTTTGGTCTCCGGAAACCTTCTCCTCTTCTTTAGACCCATTCCAATTCTTCATGTTTTCCTCGATTCTGAGTGTCAGTGGAAGCCTCTCCTCAAAATCAAATGTATTCAAGAAAGGAAATATCAGAATGAAAGATATATAGAGAAAGGTTAGTATATAATAAATTCATTGATAGGTACTATTATATTATCTCGAAAATTATCATGTATAATATCTGGGATAGCTTATGTTTATCCAAACCGAAGGCACACGATCCTGTTTATGCAGAGTTTTTTGTATAATTCTATAAATCCGTAGGATTCTTCAATGAATGTGGCTGATACATTTTCCTGTTTAAGATCAATGGAAAGAATAATTATATTTCCTACAGTAAGGATGTAAATCTAATTGGAATATCATTTGAAGGTGAAGCTGAATTATCAACCCATAATCTAGCAGATTTATCATAATCGTTCAATTAGGAGAATTATATTAAAATACTTTTTTTAAAGAAGTGAATAATTTGAAAATTATCCATATCTCTAAAAATCACATGATTCATTAATTATGTGTTTAGGGAATTTTCATTTTCAGAAAAGGTGAAAAGAATACCCTGAAGAAGGGTGATATTTTTTCATTGGAAATTATGGTGAATCTCAGAGAGATAAATTTGGTGAATTATGTTTTTCTGATAATCATGAATATCATGAATGGGACTCTAAAATCTAAAATTAGCATGTATCTAGTTATTTTCTCCAGGATTATATTATATTGTCTAAAATAATTTAAATTTTATTTTAATTCTAAGCCACATAATATCTAGGTCATGTTTCTTAGTGATGACACCCTCAGAAGAATAAAGGTTGGATTCAATAATGAATCCACAAATTTTTTATGATTTATCTGAAGTTCAAATAGATTCTTTATCCAATAAACAAGAAGTAGCTAAGACATCTAAAAAGGGTGGTAAGAAGTGGAAGATGAAGGAACAAGAAAAGAACAAAAAATCTCCTCATGCTATGGAAAATCAATCATCCCCACCAAATCCAATGAAGCAAAAGACTTATCCCGAGGAAGTGGTTTCCAGGTGGAGAGAAGAAAAGAAGAAAAAGAAGGAAGGGGAGCCTAGTTTTGTCTAGGACCCTTCTGAGGAAAAATCATAACTGTTGAAGGCTTCCGAGGATCTTGTAATGAAAGAAAAAGAAAAGAAGTAGAAGAAGAAGGTGTCGGAGGCTGTGATTGTTCAATCCCTTCACAAAGATATTGAGAAATCCTCTGAACAAATTCAAGTACTAATATCATTTTCACATGAATCACTCCCAGTGACTTTGGGAAAGTAGATGGTAATTTTTGTACTAGAAGAATAATAAATAGACCAGGTATAGGAAGTTAAAGAAGAAGAATAAAAAGAAGGATGTAGTGATATATATGACATAATAAGGCATGTGGAATAATATCACGAGAAAGAGAGTCCCTTTGAAACATTTTCAACCCGCACTTCTGAGGCATTATCTTCGAAACATTATACCACATGAAAAGAATAAGAGGGTCATGAAGAAGTGAATATTCCATCTTAAGAAGAGAGTAGAAATCAAGATTTGTTTCAACAAGAGGATCTTGTAGCAGGTGCCAAGAAAGAAAATCTTGAGGCAGATAAAATAGATCAATTATAAGATAGTGAGCACGAATGGCCAAAAGCAGCAGAAAGAACACTTAAATATGATAAGGGAAAATAGGCGATGGTCGATACACCAAATAAATACATAATGAGAATGAAATATGTTGGTGGCTTATCGAAGTGAAAAGCTAAAGGGATAGAAAAAGAATCCTCACAAAGAAAACGATCTGATTCAGAATCATCCTCTATTGAACATAACTTTGTTGTACAATCATTGAAGAAGATGGTTGAAACCATTCCCTTGATTCTGAGTATAGAATCATGGTTCTAGCTGCTTCAATACTCATTTAATCAGAATGAAGATTCAGTTACCATGATTATAGATATGTTTGTTAGTCATGAGGGCAATTTCAAAGCCTTCTACATTCGATATGAATCTAACAGAAGATCATTCAAGGAAATCACTAAGTGTTCTAGGAAATCAATCAATGATATGAAAATCATTGATGATTTTTAGGAAAATTTGAAAGATTATTTTGACACAGAGGAAGGAAAGATCAATGATGTCACTAAAATTTTGAGGAAAAGATATGTACCGAACAAACAACCTGGAAACAAGAAGTCAATGATCTGAATGGGAAGCTTAATTCATTTTCTTTGAATTAGAAATTGGAAAGGGATATTGTCGAAGCTCTTTTTTTTCACATTGTCTAAAAGAATGTAAATGGAAATGACATAGCACAAAGTGATTCATCCTTTGAAGAAAACATAAAAATAGACAATAGAATGAAGAAGGAGTCAAAGGTCCTAGGGTTGCGCAAGTTCCCTTACTGTCGCGCAAGTATACTTGTGTGCCGCCTAATGGTCATGAAAGTGACTTGCGCACCCTACGTGATAACCACTCGGGGTCTTCTCCAACTTATAAATACCCCCGGTGGGCCCCCACATTTCAAGAGAATTTTTTCCAGAATTCATATATAGAGCTCTGAACACCCAAGTCTCTTCATCAGGTATTCCGAACACTTCTAAGGTAATTATTTACCTAGAATGGAAGGTCTAAACAGGAGGAGTAAGATCTAAGTATTAGAATTCACTAACACTTGCACGCCTAAGTGTTTTACCCTTAATGGAAATGGACACACTTGCGCGCCACCATACTTCTTCACGAAAACATGTGTGCCCCTCTTCTGAAAGTACCTCAGGATATTTCTAAAGGCTTTGGTCATAGATCACCCAAGTATTACCCTACTGGTTAACAATTGTGCAAGTACCCATGTGCCGCACAGGTATACCTGTGTGCCCAGGGACTTGCGTGCCCACGCAGTACCTGCACACCTGCCAGGACTTGCGCACCCCTATCCTTTTGGGTGCCTTTCCTGCCCATTTCACCCTTCTTATGCCATTCCACCTCTCATATTCATGATTTAGTCTTCAAGACACTCTTCAAAGACATTTATGGTATGATTTCTTGTTTTGACTTCCTTATCTGAAAGGAAATCCGTGGAACATCTCTAAAAACCTAGTGATTTACACATCATTATGTCACTAAAGATTGAGATTTCATTCATTCAACCTCATCCTTTAAGATGAGAGAACCCCTTAACTTGGGCCTACTTTTCAGGAGTTATCCAAAGTCTAAAATATGGACATCCTTCTTAAGAGTAAGCCCCAAGTCCTCTAATATGGGCATCTTCCTTATGAGTTAGCCCCAGTCTTAAAATTCCCAAATATGGGCCTCCCTTTCAGGAATAAGCACCAGTCATAATTCCCATTAATTTTGGGCATTCTCCTTAGGAGTAAGACCCAAGTCCTCTAATATAGGCATCCTACTTAGGAGTAACCCCCAGTCTTAAAATTCCAAAATATGGGCATCCTCCATATGAGTAAGCCTCAACCATAATTCTCTTGACCTGTGCTTACTTTTCAGGAGTAAGCCCTAGTCTCAAATATGGGCCTCCTCTTTAGGAGTAATCCCCAAGTCCCTTTTATTTTCAAATCTCTTTGACCTGGGCTTCCTTTTCAAGAGTAAGCCCCATTCTTAGTTCCATTTTGATATGGGCTTCCTTCTCAAGAGTAAAACCCAATCATAAGTCCCCTCCTAATATGGGAATCTTCCTTAGGAGTAAGCCCCAAGATTAGAGTATCCAATTCTCCATAAAGCACATATACCTTTATGGACCCTATTCCTGGATTTCCTTCCTAAAGTAAATCATAATCCTCATCTATTTGGGCAGTCATACACACATCATCCCCACATCATTGCATCTTTCATGGCACAATTGTCTGGTTTCACCAATACCTCTTGTTTCTCACACCGAGCATGACTCACATGATCTTAGAGTGTAAAACTAATCATGACATCTTTCTTTGATCCATCAATCATGAATAAAAATCATACTCCCTTACTCGAACTATGTGGGTTCTGGTTCCTTTTCCAAAAATAAAGGATACGTAGGTATCCCATCTGTGGGTACGATTCCAACTCTGAAATAATCAATGTCCTTATAAATGACAATGAACTTCAACTGCCCCACTGAGTAGATTTAAAACCAGTATGGTCATCATAATGACCAAGAGACTTTTATGTATCAAAGGATACCATTGGCAAAGAATCTCTATCAAATACAGATGATTCTCTATCAATGAAGAACCTCGAATACATATAAAAGGTTCTCTAAATTTCTTACATAACAATCATTAATTGGCAGATATAAAGGAATGATCATTTTGTACTTGGTAATGTAATAAGGATTCACGAACATAACTTAAATCTATAAAGAGAGTCCCATATTAGACAATAATTTTCCTCAAAAAGTTGTGATGAGTCCGACCACCCATCCTCTTGACCAATACAAATTCCTAAGCCTCATCAGTCCACAACTAATGAGCGCCTACCTTTGGAAAGTAGTTTTAAATGGATATGAAATCATTGGATGTTTCCTGTTCTATGAACAAACCCATTAGAAACCGCTTGGAATGTTTGAACATTAAATTGACAAGGTCATCCCCAATTCCAGAGGGAAACAAAAAATTGTGAACCCGACGTGAATCCTTAACCAAGTTAAAATGATGCTTTGATTATTTGTTAGGCCCATATTTAATACTCAATGAGAGGTCCAACAAAACAATCATTTACATATGTGCTCATCCAATAGATGTAATGGATGAATTTATCTTGATTATTTCTGTTATATCAACCAGGAAAACTTTTCCATGATTTTCCACATTATACGAAATGGCTGCTCTCAAGTTCACACCTGTGAATACTGCTGCATCGAATGCCACTGCTGCTACTCCTGCTGGATCATGGTCCACTCTGAGGATGACATCACCAACTCAGCGTCTTAAACACTGGGTATCAAACGCGCTGCTTAAGGAGTACCGTCAAAATGGGACTATTCCAACTCTAGAGGCTACCCGACAAGCCCTCCAAGTGAACAACTCACACCGGTCATCCGGACAATGACGACCAGTGGTCAAAAAGAAGGCGGTTCTAACCACCGTCTCCAACCGTTTCAGGTCATTATCCCCAGAACGCAATCACCATTCACTCCCATATTCTAGGGAGGTGAATGAGAAGGCCCCTCAGGGCCTTAATTCATGGATACAGGAGTCCTTACCAAGGGATCCCATTAACAACCCTTCCAGACTCATGCGGAAGGGCGCCCTCAACATGATGAGGGAGCCGAATCCAGGTGTTCGGCTCATGTTCCTCGAACCTGAGAAGGCAAGACGAATCTCCAGAGGCGAAATCCGGTTAACAGTGAGTAGGTTCTCATCTCTGCCATCTCTAGATAATTCCACCAACCTAACTTGGTGAAAATCAATGAGAGGGCACATACACTAGTCTGTTTTAATTACTCTGTTCAGCAGACTCATTTGACAGAATCACACCAATCCCACCAGGAAATTCCAAAGGAGTACTATAGGCAGGAACAAACACCGGCTTATATTTCATCATCTAGTCAGCATGCTTGTCTGACAACATATGATGGAACTTTTCAACCACATTCAGAAAAGTGCAATTAGTAGGCACATACAACTGCTAGTACTGATCAAACCTACCAACAGTATTTCTTGGTAGCATTCAGAGAAGTCGGTCGGAATTCTCCAGCGACAAACAAGAGGTAGACTCAACTCTCTTCCCCGTACACTTGAGTACTGTTAGGATTCACTGACATGAAAAGAAGGATAGCAGCAGGAACACACACCTACTCCAAGCACAGAATGGACGTATATCCTCATTCCAATAGATAATGTCACCAAGCGTATTCTATCAATGGTGAAAGAGAAGAAGCAAATCCCTTCTCATATTCGGGATGCTTTCCAGGATATTATAACAGCTTCAGTGGCATCTCTGGGAAAGACAAATAAATCTATCCCTACCAGTTGAGTGACACATCAATAGTTCACTCCAGAACAGATACACACATCTGTTCCAGTCCAAGAGGTTTGTGGGGGAATACTCCCCCATATCATACGGACAACCAAGTCAGGTACATACACCTGATTTTAGTAGAGATCGTCAGCCTAACCTGGCCATCTCTCTCGATTAGGCACATACACCTGCTCAGAGTAGCCACTTTCATCAACAAGTGGTTTCCAAGGAGAGTAAGAAGGCATCTAATAAGAAGACCCTCCCATGACAGTCAATATATCAAGAGCCAATCTGTAACAAGGCCTTAATCAATGCTGGAGTTCTTGAAGCCCTCAGACAATTATCTATTGTAATTAAAGATTCTACTCCCTCGTTTCCCAATAGTATGAACACTAATTCTAAAAGTCTTCAATAGACACATCCTCGTGAAGGCTTGCTTCATGACAGTTTAGTCGATCTTGAAGTTTCATCTTTAGATGAGATCCACATGAACCTACTTTGTGGTCAGAAGACCAAGGAGAAAGAGATCTCATCTTTTTCTGTAACCCAACATGGTGGTCCTTCCCATGATGATGAATTTCGCTGTAAAATTCCTCTCCACAGTAGTGATGCACATTGCCCGTAAAATGCTCTAGTGGACAATGTAGTGTCGAGAAATCCCTCTTATCTTGAGGTAATTTAAATTGTGAAACCAGTAATGTCTGATGCTTCATCACTAGTAGGTGAAATACTTTATCAATAGGAATATAGCCCAGGGTGTAGGTCATTCTTTGAACCACCCATAAGTCATGCATCTTCTAGTTTGATCAGTGATTTCTCTACCAATATTGTTGAATCCGATGAAGCAACAAGGAAGCACCAGCTCTAGTCAAATCAGGTAGAAGAATCTTCATTGAATGATAAAGAGGAAATGCTGAACATGAGAAAAAAACTGGTGAATGGTGAAGTGCCATTCCTGTTTTGGCCTCGGGCTGACTCTCAGTATGAAATTCTAGAGATGTTGACGGAAGATGGAATTCATGATATTTGTCTCAACATATGGAAAAATCTTTTTCAGTTTAAAAAGAATGTATTATCTTATGATTAATATGAAAATCATGTTAAGATAATAGAAGGATTACAACATCGGATTGTTTTGGCATCTCTATCAGTCTCTCGATATCTGAAGGCTGAAAAGCAGCAGAGAGCCGTTCAGCGTTCATGCCATGGTGAACTAAGAATATTGCGCCAGTTAATTTCCAATTCCCCATATAGTATTCATGTCAGAGAATGGGGTGTTCATGGATCACTACATTTCATTGTCCTTTCCAGTCAGCAAAGCCCGCCGAAAATGGTATCATGAAATGTTATTGCCCGTGGCCGGCCACAGTCAATGGGTTTTATTTGGAATCAAAATCTTGCCCAAGAAGATGCCTCAATAAGTTCTTCAAAAAATCGAGAATACAGGGAAAAAGTTGTTGAATTACTCCTGCATCAAGAAAACGAGAATATTGAATAGGCCTCTCATATGGAGAAAGAACATCATCAAGTGGCAGAAGTGTCAGAAATCATCCAACGGTCTTTCGAGCTGGGTGATAAAAGTGGATGTCGATTGATGCATCCATCTAATTTCCATACTAAGGTCCACAAGATCAGGAGAGCATTTAAGAAAGTTTCAGACATAGATTTTCAAGATCCACCCCAGCTCGCCAGACATGGGACTCTTTTTAACCCAACCCTCAGAATCAAAAAATAGGATCCGAAGAGTTTAGCAAAGACAGTAGGAACAACCCCAGTCCACCGGACTGGGGACTTTTTCAAATCATCAACCCCCTCCTCAGAGAAATTTGGCCTTTTCTCGATTGGGGATGATTCCTCAAGAGGAATGAAGAGCCAAATTATCAGGAGATTCTCTCCAAAATACGGTTCTCCAAGAAGTTCTCGGGGGATCAAACCAACAAAAGGCAATGTCTCGTCAGGGGCATGGTAGAAGACAATATCACAGAAATGCTGATGGAATGGATTCAATGAATTATGCATCAATTAATGTCATCAATGTCATTTTTGTTGATCCACCAGATGTGGCTCACTCAGAGGGATCAGATGAAGAGGTTCATGTTCACGAAGTTTTACGCACAGACAAAGTGAAGAAGGTGTGCGTACACAAAATCAATGGTTTACCCAAAATCTGGGTGTTCCTTCAAATAACCCACTTCCCCCACTCTAAAAGGGATCAAACAAGTGGAAGGGAAAGAACCATGTTACATATCCTTCCTCTGGAGAAGGCCAATCGCTCTCACTAGGGAAACGATTTGCGTAACAAGAAGAAGAAATGAAGGAATTGAGGTGGTTGAACGCAAAATTACTTCAAGGTAGTCTTACTCCTAAGCATGCTGGAGTCAGTCATCTAAGGGAATTTGTTGCAGCTACTGAGATAGATCAATAATATCCTCCTCTATCAGTAAAACATCACTGGTCTAATCCTACAAGTCAAGTGGAAAAACAATTGGCAATGCTGCCATCAGTTGCAGTACCAGCTACCATACCTGTCCAAGCTCCAGTCACTGCACCTGCCCAGGTCCAAGTTCAACCGGATGTTTCTTAAAAGTTAATAACTACCATTGATTCATAAACAGCTCAGTTAGAGACTATGGAAGGAATGCATGCATAGGTTCAACCAGAAAAGAAAGCTTACCATGAATGGGTAGATGCAATCCCTCACCCATCATGTTTTGGGAATCCTATATTCCCTACTTTCAATGGATCAGGCGATCCTGAACAACATTTGACGCATTACGTTTCTTGTAGAGATCCTATGATGGGAACTTCAGAGCAGCAAGAAGCAGTGAAACTCAGATGCTTCTTGTGAACCTTGCAAGGACCAGCCTTTGTCTGGTAAAAAATATTGCAATCCTGGTCAATTACCGGATGGGAGGATCTTCACCAAAGATTCCTTCTCCAATTCAGCTCAACATTTCCAAAGACAATAGTTTTTTATCTTACAAACTATAACAAAAGGGAGAGTGAAAGGGTCTCATATTTCATTACTTTCTAGAAGGGATTAACATATTCCCTAAACTTAGAACTCCCTCAAGAGGAACTGTTGCCAATATGTGTGGAAAATTTGCATGATGATTTGCACACACCACTGATCTCTGTGAAATACATAGAAGGGTTTCGAGACCTTACTTCAATCACTCAACAGATTGAATATTAACTTATACAGACTAAGGCTAAGTCACATGTAATTCCATCAGCTCTAGGAAGGAGAATGGGTGAAGCGTAAACTGCTATAGTTATGCATAAACAAGCACATGTACCGGATTCTACTTAAAAACCTTCATCTTCTTGAAGGGTTCCACGCCCTGAGTGCCAAAAATAGAGGCCATTTCATCAAGTTAATCAAAGAGGTCAAAGATAAAAACAATTTGAGGATTTGAAAAGAAATGTTTACTCTTTCCAAAATGAATTTTTTTGGTTATTTCATTTCGGCTCCGGAAAATAATTTGGTTCAATTTACAAGGCCCAAGAGGCCAAACAAAGAAGTAGATGAAGTCCTTCGCAACTATTTCCCATTTCACTAGAAGTTGGGGCATCCCAGTCAGGAGTGTTTTGTCTTCAAAGACCTCCTGCAAATGATGGATGACTCGGGACAAGTCAAACTGAAAGATTCTTCAGCTCTGGTTGCATGTGTTACTTCTATATTCTAGAGGAGGAAGGCGAGTGGAAAGAAGTCAAAAGAAAAAATACATAGAAATATGATGATTGGATGGTCAAAAATATGATCAACCGAACTCATGTTGTTTTGCGAACACAATTGAAGAAACCAATTGTGCCTTATTCCATGAATGTCGTAGAAAAACCAACTTCATCAGAGGGAAAATACTCAAAGAAATGAAACAGTTCCAAGAAAGAGGAACAATCAGAAAAAGATGAGTATGTGTCAAAGCCTAAGCTGTCTTTGACTCTGGCAGATTTCATTCCATCTACTTCGAAGCCACGAGCACTGCCCCACAAAATGGAACAGCCTAAATTGGCTACTCTAGCAGAGTCCTCATTGGATGAAGCATTGATTTTCTGTTCTGTTAATTTGATTCTATTAATAGATCCATATTCCAATTGCAGTTTTGATTTTGATGAGACTGAATTCCCTATATCAAATAGAGGAATCAGAGGAAGTTCCAGGGGTCTGGGATACAAAGGAAGACGTGGATATCCCAAAAGCCATTATTCCAATTCTACCCCTGATAGAACTGTGTATGCAGCAGAAACTCGTGGAAGATCCCTTCAGCGAGCTCAGTAAGAACAAGCATGTTCTCCCCCCAATAGAAAATTCAGTCCTAGCACATTTATTTTGGAGGATTGGTTGGGGTTTCCACCTTCATCCTCTCAAAAAGTAAATGGATCTAATTGGTCTATTCTTCCAAAACAAGGAATATTACCAACTCCTATACTGATACAAGATGCATCATCTTTCCCAAGCATCTGCTTCCAAGGCACCTGCTAAACCACATGTTCTTATTTGGAAATGAAGACCTCTGGATCAAAAGTATGATGTATTGAAACACCTGGCTCAAGTACTGGCCGAGTTATCAATTCTGGATGCTTTGAATCTGTAAAAAGATCTTCGGGATGTACTCATCAAGGCATTGTCAAGTCCTCAAGAGTTTGAAACTGAAATTACCGCAGCTGAATTCTATCACATAGAGAATAATCCTACAGAATGCCATGCAGTAATATCTTTTACTGATGAAGATGACGATGATGTCGTGCATGGACATATTAGACCTTTGTACTCATCTGGAAAAGTCAATGGCATAGACGTCCGAAGAGCTTTCATTGATAATGATTCAGGAGTCAACCTCATGCCCATTCGTATACTTCGTTGATTGGGCCTCACATAATCTGATTTATCTCCTTCTACCATGATGTTACAAGGATATGATAAAAATGAACAAGAACCATTTGGCGAAGATACACTCAAAACTCATTTTGGAGATCTTATATCCAATTCAGATTTCATGGTTGTTGATCAAGACTCAGCTTTCAACATCTTGCTTGGATGACCCTGGATACATCAACATGTGACTATCCCTTCATCATACCATCAATGTCTATAGTATTGTATCGATGGACAAGTTGGGACATTGTAGGGTGATAAGGCCCCGTTCAAGACATGTGATTCTCAATACATTGAGGCGGAATTCTATCACATGAAGGGAAATGATAAATCCACAACCGGGGATATTACCAAAGGAGATGCTCCATATGGTTTGGAAAAGATTCCAGTAATTCCATTTGTGCATGTGAGTATAGATTATGTGTTGCCTATCAGTCAAATTGACAGGATAGACCCAAATCCAAATACTCTTATAGAAAGATCCATAATGTCAATTACGGCAATCAATCTAGACAACTTGGGAGAAATTGGTGATCTTCAAGGAAATGATGAAAGCTCAAATGGAGATGTATTCATTTCATCTGCTGAAATATAGAAAGTATATACTTCGCCAACCAGGACAGATGGAGTGATATCGATGTTAGAGGTGAACAATGATGTCGATCCTTAATCCATAATCTCATCTTTATTACCCATGGAAGACCCTTCATCATCAATTGGGTCGGAAATGGAAGCCTCTTCTTCAAGATGTTCAAATTTTAACATCTCTTCTGATTATGAAATTTTTTCTTCATCATCTACTATGAATGAAGAAACGGAAGAAATAACACATGGTGAAGATGATGGGGAAGATCTCAAAGATGCTCCTCCAGTATTTGAAGATGGTATCTCTGCCACCATGGATGAACTCAAAGAAATAAATCCGGGTACAATAGAAGATCCATGCCCCACTTTAATCAGTGCGGCCATGAATCTTGAAGAGAAAGAGATGTATATTTCATTTATAAAGAAACATTGAGCCATATTTTCTTGGAACTATACAGAAATTCCTGGTCTAGATCCTGATGTTGCTACTGATCAATTGGTTTTACCAGAAGAACATCGAGGATTTAAGCATGTCGTGGGAAGAACACACCCAACTTATGATTCCAAAATTGAAGCTGAAGTGGATAAGATTATCAAAGTTAACTTCATCAGAGCAGTTCAATATCCCAATTGGTTGGCTAATATTGTCCCTGTGAAGAAAAATAATGGAAAAATTAGTGTTTTCATTGATTTAAAAAATCTTAATCGGCATTGTCCTAAGGATGATTTTCCAGTTCTGATTACAGAACACTTGATTGATGCAATAGCTGGCTATGAATAACTTTCCTTTATGTATGGATATTATAGATATAATCAAATCTGAATGGCTCTAGAAGATGAGGAATCTACATCTTTCAGAGCCCCTTAGGGTGTGTTTTGCTATCGGGTAATACCCTTTGTCTTAAATAATGCAGGCGCAACATATCAGCATGCAATGCATCACATCTTCAAGACCTTTTTAGGAATGTTCATTAAATGTTGCATGGATGTTTTGGTGGTCAAATACAGACAACATTCTAATCAATTGGCTGATCTGGAAGTCATCTTCCACAAGCTTTGACAACATAATTTGAAGATGAACCCCTTAAAATGTTCTTTTGGGGTGACCTCAAGAAAATTTCTCAGCTTCGTTGTACGCCATCGTGGTATTGAAGTACATCCTGAGAAGAAAAAGTCAATCCTTGGTATGTCACCTACTCGAAATTTTAATGAATTAATAGGACTTCAAGGACACTTAGCCTATATTCGGCGTTTCATCTCCAATTTGGCAGGAAAACGTTTACCCTAAAGAAGTATCATCATGACATCCCTTAGAGTACTTATCTACCATTGTATGAATATGGTCATCTGTGAGAAGTCACCATTCTAGAGGCAAAAAACTATCTCCCAAATTCTTGGTTTCAGAATTACACCAATTTTTATTCAGCAAATATCTCAGGTGGAGGAGTATTGGTAAATGCTGGAACAGTGGAGAAGTCCTACATAATGCATCATAGCCCATGTACCTCAGATCTGAAACCTCACAATCCTGAGCTGCAACCACATTGTTATCCCTCAATCATCCAAAACTCTCAGATGGATCAATCCAAAGGCTGTAAGAAGAGTTGGGACTTTCATCCTGAAAAAGGTGTGAAGCCAACTTAGATGTGGGCATACTGGGTGCGACAAACCTGTGCATTGTTTGTCGAGGATTTAAAAGGAACTGCAATATATGAAGCTGTATGGGCTGGGAAAACATATGTTTACAGGAATGGTGACTTTGTGCCGGAGATACTCAGCCATTGGAGCCTAGAAACCAATTCATTCCATCTGACTCATGGAGATGTAGGTATCAGCCTATGGGGTGTCCACAAGATCTCAGGGGATACAATTTTGGGTGATATGTATAATGACTTCATCCCCGCCAAGGTCACATGGAATGATTCGGAGAAGACCCCGACTTAGTCTTGGGAATTATTGAAAATCATTCACAAGGTCAAGAGTTCAGAGACCTCCATAACACATTCTAGAAAGGATATTCATCTAGAGGAGTGGATGAATATGTTTCTTACCATGAAGCATGAGAAGGAGCTGAAGAAGAAAGGATCAAAGGGGAAGGGGCCCAAATAGAAGGGTCCAAACTGTACTTGTCCTACCGCCTTCCCCAAAACAGAGAAGAGGGGTGCTCCTGGAACATTCTGGCAGACTCTAGAGGTATGAGAATTTGTGAAGTTTGGGTATGTAGTGAATCAGGGAATCCCAAGGGAGACTTCTCTGGAGGGCTTCTTGGCCTTGTGGCTTAGTGTTTATCTTTTTCCAGTCAGGGACTCGAAGGGAGGCATCAGGCCAGAACCATTCATTGTTGAGGGAAAAATGGTTGGGTTGGCTACCCCCATTTTAGAAAACATTCACTGGAGTTTACTCCATGTTTTCATTGGTATGTCTTAATTGAGAATAGTGGGACCATTCCATGTTTTCTGGGGATGGATCACCACTCGCTTCAGAACATATAATGTACATAACGGAGTACAGGTTCCTGGGGGTTCCTTCAGGCTATCAGTGCAAGAATTATCTAGAATTTATCCGCTATCTCTCAATTCCTATGACATGAAGGTGAGACTGAGCATTCATAAGGAATTAAATTTCTTTCCTTATGGAAATCTGCCAACCAGGCGATTTGTTGATGATGGAACAAACAGTCTGGAATTGAGGGCATATATGTTGGCCTGCAGAGATGGTGTACTGGCCACCATGATTGATAGAGAGATTATATGTGAGGCCTATACTCCATACAGATTTGAATGCTGATTCAAGTGTTTGCAGCAGACTGTTATATCTCCCCATGTGCATGTCAGGTTAGAGAAACATCTGATGGATTCCCAACAACTATGGTTGATGACATCTAGGGAGAAGACCGGGGCAGTGTTTGATCTACCAGTTGATAAAGAGGAAAATAACTTTACTAAATGGTATGCTGAGAACTAGATAAAATCATACCCTGGAGGGGTGATGAAGCACCCGGTTTATCAGGTGGGGAAAAGGAAGAGAACCGTAGAGAATGAAACCCTTCATCTGGAAGGTGATTCTACTGTAACACCCGAGTTTGATTCGTCAGATTCTAAATATGGGGATGATGAGTCACAACATGTGGCAAAGGAGCCTCGTGCCCGATATAATCCTCCTGTCAGAATCAAAATACCCACTCCATCAACTCCTAGTGAGTTACTTCATTGTGGAAATTTAATCACAATTACTTTACAGCACAACAAGTCTTATTTTATTATTATCTATCTGTAGTTGTAGGATCTGGGAAGAAGATGAAGTATAAGGTTGTAGGACACTCCTCCCAACATTCTGGTACACATACTAAATATCTATGACCAGAGGTTATCCAGACATGGCGAAGTTTATACTGCGGTGCTGAAACTGCCTGACTAGATTTTTGCGAGGGGCTACACTTCCCTGGAATAGAGAATCTTATGGCTTCTATAGTTATTCATTACATGGATAACCCCGATGTAGTGCAGGCTTACATCAGATAGCTGGAAAAGTTCATATATTCCACTGATGATTCCATTCCTGTCACCAAACGGGGTGAAGGAAATTATTGATAGTGGTGTCACTGAGGGGACTGGTGGTTCCGGAGATGAGGAGTGGCACGATTACGAGTCTCATGAAGATGTAAGTCACTTTCCTTATTTGATTTGTATCTTGATTCCAGTTAAAGCATTATTACTCAAGGAAATTATTGACTTCATCCTGGAGCTTGTAAAGAAAGGAACTGCTGATGTTCCTTCACCACAATATATCCCTAGGGGTACTGCCATTGGGGTTAATGAATCCCCTCATGAGTCGGGAATGATAACTCCAAGCCAACAATCCATGGATGTGGATTTGGACATGTCTCTCCATTTTCCAATTCATGTACCGTAAAGGAGACTGTTGACACTCCCATGAAACCAAAGAGACAAATGCATCGAAGGATGATGTCTACAACTAAAGACTTCATTAGTAGTGTTATGTCCTTGGGATAATCATGATTCCTAACCCATGAAATGGTTTCCCATACTTCCTTGGATTGTAGGGGATTCTTCAATTTCCCCTCTGAGGGAGAGGACTGACCCTCCTTTGAGGACCACAGAGGGTACTGGTGAACAATTACAAGTTCAGGCTGACTTGGCTGCTCTTGGAGAAGAGCCAACATTTGTTCCCAGTATCCTCCCTGCTGCTGTTTCAAGGAGAGAAGAACTTGCTTCTGGTAAGTTAACAATGCTTCATAAAATGTTGAATGAAAGATCAACTGACTTCCATTCTGTGATACTTTAGGTTCAACCCCTGCACTAGAGATTTTGGTGGCCAATGAAACTGACGCCGCTATTTTATCTGATGATGATATCCAGGGTCAAAGGCTGCATGGTGAAGGTCTCCAAGAAGACACATTGAATGCTCCCACTGGTGAGATTTACTAGGATTCTGAGATTACATTTGATTAAATGATGGAACTTGGCAAATCTTTTGAATATTTTTTATACCATGTTAAATTACAATGAAATTTAAAATATTATGGACATGAGGTTTAATCTTCTTCCTATTAAAAAATAGCATCTTATTACATCTCAAATCATGATCGGTTGAAATGTGCAGTTCTATTTGAGAAACCTGCTGAACTTCCAATGCCTAAAGGGCGTACAGAAAACCCTACTATTGTAGAGACAATAGCTCATGTTGATATTAATCCCATAGATCTTCCTCAAACTCACCATGAAAATCCTATTTAAGCTAGTAAATACGGGTAGGAGTCATCTAATGCTACTGATCTACCGTTGGGTAAGGGGTAACAATTGTTTTGCCACTATACTTCATTTTCATGATAGTTAATCAATTTTTCTTATCCTTTGAAAATATCCAAATCTTTCAATTTATTATGCAGGGCCATCAATTTTTGTGGCTATATCTGGAGGTGAAGCCTCAGCCTCTGCCCCAATGGGAATAGAATGTGAAGAAACACGAGTCAGTGGGGAATGAGCATAGCAGGGTACTTCCCAAAGTGCATTAATCTATGATTATGTTCCCCCCCAGTGACAGTGATACCGAATCAGACCTAGAGACAAAAAAGGAACTCCAATTTTCACGATGCAAGTAATGGCAGAACCTATGGAAGATCAAATCTGAAGTGCCTTTAGAAGAGCTGTCATCGAAGATTCCCCGACTGTCATCCTTGTTCGTCATGTTGGGACTTGGCGGTATTGGATATCAAAAGATTCATGATGTGGTAAAACAAGTCATTATAAGGATGGAGCAGTAGAAAATGTGCCGTCAAGATTTGACCAGGGTGAAGCTGTCAGCCAATATCAGCGAATTTGAGGATGCAGTATCCCGATATGAGGTTGATTAAGCTACCATGTTGAAGGAGCTGAAGCATTATGTCAAATATAAATTCTTTCAGTCGAAGCACCTTCACCAACAGTTAGATACTCTTACTGGGGAACTTGACCAATAGAAAAATTCACTGGAAGTATCTCAAATGAATGGTATGAAAGCCATTGCAGATGCTAAGAAATCACCCCATCTGGCTGAAAAGAGTGAAGTTGGTCGAGTTCATTAGCTTCAAGTGGCTACTGATGAAGCTCGAGATGCTGTAAATCAAGTGAAGATTTATGTTGACATCTTTTGTAATTCTTGGAAAATAGAAGAGACTCCAGTCTATGGAAGTCCTTCTAATTCTTGTTCATCAAATGGAAAACGCTTTCATTTTCAATCATTTGTCCTCGCATTTTCCTGCTACTTGCTTTAAATGTTTACCTAAGCTAATGGGCCTAGTAAGCATAGTTTTAATTTTTCTAGGATTATTATAAATCAGCCATAAAATTAGAATTTTTAATTGCACAATATTACCTAAATCATACAAAAATGTATGTTTAGTGAGTTGGGACTTGACTTTTGTTCAGAATTCCCTTTTCTTTTGTGGGATATTTAAATTCATGCACGTTGGACATAAAAATGTTAATGTTTAAGGTCAAAATAACTTAGACTGAATGAATTAAAATTGACTCAATTCCTTGACAATTTATCTCAAAACATATTACTACACTCATTTATGAGGGAAAATATGTAAAATATAACTTAAGAAATTTGGAATCTGAGGGACGATATGAAGAAGGGCTAAAAGTCATTTGAAGAACTATTTCCCTAGAATGAAGTTACCATTATTTAAAAAACTTTTAGGGGGTTGAATTATGCAGGGCCACCTAAGGGAATTTGCTGCAATGTAAAATAATAGCATCTTTTGGCTAATAGGTCAGTTATTTAGACTACTTATGCAAGGACGCCTCAGGGCACGTGCTACATAGTCAGGCAAGAGAACTCTCATAAATATACTTTTCTACTACTAAAAATCCAGTGAAATTTTATTGAGATTCAATTTTTCCTAGTCATAGAGTTTGCTGTATGGAGAGAGGTACTTAAATATGGAGATGATATTTCCAATAAATATTGTCTAAAAACTGGATGAATTTCACTCCTATGAAGTTCTGACCCAAGTGTAGGGAAGAGAAATATAAACCATAGACTTGAATACTTTCAGATCATGAAAAAGAACATGAGAAAAATATGTTAAGGATGGATATTTTTGCGGATCCGTACATATTGCCATTAAGACCAATAAAGTCCAAAGTTGTTTTATTCCCAATAATGAAGTTAAAATTATTTAACAAATCTATTAGGGGGTTGAATTACGTCAGGCCTCCTAAGGGAATTGTCTGCATAGTCAAATAATTGTCGCTTTTGGCTGACAGGTCTGTTATGTGGACTACTTATGCAAGGCCTCCATAGGGCAAGTGCTGCATAGTCAAGAAAAATAACTCTCGGGTTTTAGACATTTTGTGACCAAAATCTGAGAAAAGGGTTATAAAGATATGAATATATTTAAGGTTAGTATTATGACACATAAAATGGGTATTTTCCAATGTATGTAGAGATACACAGATCAACTCTAACTATAATCATGTTGTGGTTGGGTCCTGAATTTAAATGTTGGACTTCACTACGCATCCCATAACAATGGGTATCAAGCCATACATAGTTCATAAAATACAGTTTTAACATCATGTGGTACGAGAGTATGAGATATATTGGTTTAGGTTCATAGAGCTCAGACCATAATAATGAATACACAGTGTGTGTTTTCATAGGGACTTTTCAACTAGGGAACTGAAAGTGGAATTTGGGGTTAGGCCCAAAAGACTTGGGGTGGGATTCGAGGGACACATGAACATTCCTACGTATCCCATAAATATTGGAATCAATCCCACTTATTTCTAGAAATAAACTTTGTACAGATTTAGTTTGTACAAGTGAAGGGTGAAAAGGGGACTTTAGTGTAATGATGGTTTTACCCAAGATAAAATGTTCAGGCATATCCATATATACACGTAGTCTTTGGAATATAACATGATTGGAGATCAATGTAAATAATGATTCCCTTTTCGGTGAGGGTTTCAAAGAATTTTGTAGTTTATTGTCCTACATGACAAAAGTGTTGTACATTTTAACGTCATATAGCAAGGAAAACGGTGAACCAATGTAAAGATATTGATTTTGGGGGTGGTTTCATGAATCAACATCATTTGAGATGGAGGAGAACTGATGTGAAGATACTGGTTTTGGTATTGAACCTTGGGAGGTTGCCTACGTACCCATCCCAGGAGGCAAGGATCAAAGTCCGCATAGTTCAATTAAAAAAAATGAATTAGTGATCAAGTTGTTCTTGGGGAAAACGTCCTAAAAATGGTGTTGGGACTTACGCATAGTTAGAGGCCCAGAGAGGGTGTTATGGTTGAAGTTTACGCTATGCTCACATGAGTGATACTAGGTTTGAGAAACAAGAGGTAAAAACTACCCTAACGTTGCACAGTTTAATGTCATGTAGGACATATGAAGGGACTATGCAGTTTAAAGTCTTGTAGTGAGGACTATTGGTGTTGCATAGTTTAATGTCAAGTAATAGGAACAAAATGCATTTTAACATCATGTAGTACATATTAAGGGATTTTTGTACAGTTTAGCGTCATGTTGGTAGGACGATGGGGACAATAAAGTTTTACGTCATGTTTGACGAAAGGGGGACAGCGCAGTTTAATGTCATGCAGTAAGGACACAAGAGGACACAGTTTAGCGTCATGTTGGACAAATTAGGAATTTTTTTCATAGTTTAATGTCATATTTTATGATGGGGTGAATAGTTTAAGGTTATATGCATGGACCATTGGATATGCAGTTTAACGTCTTGTGGGATGAAAGTAATACATATAGTTTGAGGTCGTATGCATGGACCGTAATGGTGCAGTTTAATGTCTTGCTGAACATAAGGGACTATACAGTTTAACGTCTTGCAGAAAGGACAACACATTTTAACATCATGTTGGATGAGAGAAATGAAAATAGATTAAGGTTGTATACATCAACAATAATGGTGCAGTTTAACGTCTTTCTGGACATAAGGGACTATGCAGTTTAATGTCTGGTAGCAAGGATAACAAAATTTAACATCATGTAGGTTGAGAGAAATACAAATATTTAAAGGTCATATGTATGAACCGTAATGGTGTATTTTGTGTTCATACAAAATACTTATTTATAAATCTGGAATTGGTTAGAGTAGGGATGAGTTCTCAATCCATTGAGATTAAAGAATAAGCTTCATTGGAGTAGACCTTATGTATTGAGTAAGGTCCTTCCCAGTTTGGTTCAAGCTTGGGAGGATTCTTTCCTGGATTCATTGGAGTTCTGATAACCAATACCAATTCTCCTTAAATGAATGAATGAAGATGGACTTTTTTGTTGAAATCCCATGTTATTCAATACTGATAGACTTCCAAGTGATGCAGGGTGCATAATCTTTTCTCATCTAATCATTCAAATTCGTCCAATTGATTTTTAGATTATTACTCTGTAGATGAATGATCACAAATGGCTACTATAAGCGAGGGTAGTTGAACCTCAATGGGAAAGACTACTTCCATTCCTTATACCAATGAATATGGAGTTGACATCGTTGTAGTGCGCGTGGTTGTCCGATAATCCCATAAAGCATGAAAGAGTTTATCAGGAAAAGATTTATTATCTTTATCCACCATCTTTTGTAGTATATTTTAAAGAGTCTTGTTGAAGGCTTCTATCTGGCCATTGGCCGCTACATGATACCAAGATAAATTGTTGGATTTGATGTTGTATTCTTGATACAACTTTTTCACCTAGGATGAATAGAAGTTGGTGCCATTGTCTGTCAATATGGTATGAGGGACACAAAATCTAGTAATTATGTTATACTTGATGAATCTAACAATGATTTTAGAACTGTCTTCTTTGAGGGGTATTGCATCTGCCCATTTGGAAATGAATTCAGTAGCAGTAAGAATATACATAAACTGCTTGGGTGTAGCCAAAGGGTAAGGTCCCACCACATCCATTCCCCATGTGGAAAATGGCCAGGAGTATTTAGTTGTATAAAGAAAATCTGGGGGCTGATGAATGAAGTTGGCATGTACATGGAATGAATGACACTTCTTTGTGAAATCTACACAATCTTGTATCATTGAAGGCCAAAAGTATCCAAGCCTTCGAATTTAATCAGATAGTCTATGTCCAGACTGATTGGCACCACAGACTCCTGCATGCACTTCTTTCATGACAGCCATTGTCTCATCACCATCAATGCATCTGAAGAGAACTCCATCAAAACCACGCTTGTAGTGAATTTTATCTAGGTGATCTAGGATATCATAAAAGTAAAATTGACTAAATGTCTCTGGACTTGTTCTTTCCTGGCTCTATTAGGTGGAAGTGTTCCATTTTGAAGGTATTTCCTGATAGGTTTCATCCATCATGTAGCATAACCATATGGTTCAGAGTGGGAATAATTTCATTGATTTCCTTTGTTCTAGTTTGAAAATAAGGTGAAATTGTACAACGGTGGGCAATACTGATGGTTGTCTTATCTCGATTTGGATCTTCTAAAGCTATGGCTATATTATCCAGTACATCAGCTTGGGCATTTTGTGATCGCGAGACATAAGAAAATTTTGGTTCTGTAGGAAATTCTGCCATTAACTCTATGACGTAATCATAAAAAGGGATTAACTCTTCTTTTATGATTGCATAATCACAAAGAATTGTTTTACTAACAGGTTTGAATCACCTTTCACATTTAAGGGATTCACCTGTGCTTGATGTTCTAACTCCATTCCTGCGGTGAGAGCTTGGTATTCTACATCATTATTTGTCCCGCCTCCCAACAATGAGAAGGAATAGTGTAGCTGTAACACCCCGAGATTTTATGAAAAAATATTATTTTTAATGTCTTGTGTTGTACGCTACACCAAAAGAAGCTTGCACAACACACATCCTTGACTTGCCTTGCATTACACGCAATCGCAACCTTCCTCGATAGCGTGTGTAGTACGAAACAATGATATGCTATTAAAATATTATTAAAACTAGCCGTTATGAATAGTAATAACCACTTTTTAAATTTTAGAAATTTTAGCTCTCAAAATGGACTTCATTTTTGGATTCAGAGTATCGAATTTAGCCTAAGGTGAAATTTTGGTACTTTTCGGATAACTTTCATATTCTGATGAATAGTGAAAATTACTAAATTATAATTAAAAACAACTTTTTTAATCGAAATAATTAATAGTGATAAATCATTAATTTGAGTGGTTTTAAAGTATATTTAGAATATATTTTTACAATTTAATACAATGTTGGTCATTGGATGTAATTTCACATTTAAACTAGACATAAACAAGTGTCAATCTTTTGATAGATATTGTTTCTTAAAAACACGCTATTTGTTTTAACAGCGGGATTTAATTATAAAATTAATTAATGCAACTTTTATGTAATGAATTTGGTAAAATAGACTTCATTTTTGAATTCGGAATATAAAATATAGCTTGGGATGAAATTTTGGCACTGTTCTGAAAAACATCAATTTTTTATGAATAGTGAAACTACTAAGTGGTAGTTAAAAAACTGAATTTTTCATAAAACTTAATTTTACCGCTTCTGTGAATGGAATTTCAAAAATCCGAGAGACACGGTTGATGTTAGTAAGTAAAATGTGGTTCAATAAGATGAAAATAATTTTTGGTGAATAGTAACTTTTTACTTTTTTTTACCGCGGTTAATAGTAAATAGGGTAACTAAGGGTAAATATGATATTAATATTACCCTAACACATGTCCTAATTCTATTGGACAAGTGTAATTCGACCAAAAACAAACTTAGGAATAAAATATGACCATTTAGGCCCACTTGGATTAGATTAGGACATTTATTATTAATTTATTTAAAGAAGGGTTAAAATAGTTAAAATCAAAGTTTAATAAGTAAATCATTTTTAATATGGGGTTATACATAAGATACATTCGATTGTAAATATTCATTAGAAAGATAAGAAGATTTCCTACATGATGGTATTTTATTTGTAATTTTTAGACATCAAATAATATAATTTATTTATGACACAAAGATGATGCAGTAATTATCTTATTAATGAAATATTGACATAATTGATAATATAAATACCAAAATAAATGTCATTTAAGACTTTTTATGAATTACACTAATTTTCTAGGTTACTATGATATATTATTGTTGATTTAATCAACTTGTTTCGAACATATAATTCTGTTATGACTTTCACAAAAATCATATATCAAATAGTGTCCAAATTGACACAAAATAGTTTTTAAATCAAATATTATATTATTAATTGTTATTTTATTCCTAAAAATCTAAGGTTCGGCCAAATGACTTAGATAAGGATATATGTATTAATAATAAACAATTTGGGGTTCGTTTGGCATGTTATAGTAAGTGTATTAACCATATAGTGTAAGAAAACAAAAAGACACGGTAAAAGTTAAATTATTAAACTTAGAGTTAAATCTAATTGATAAGGTTAAAATAATAACCTAAACTTGTATAAATTCTATTGGTTGATAGTATTTAGATCCATCCCCACTTTAGCTTCGAAATAAGACCCTTTGGAACCATTATAAACCGATTTTGACTTTAATATAAAATAATATTTTGAGGTATTCCTAAGGTGCCCCTCTCCTCCCTTATAAAAGGACACCTCCTCCCCCTCCTCCTCACACCAATTTGAGAACTCAAGCTCGGCCAACCCCTGCCATTTTCCCTTCTCCACTTCCCTAGAATAATCCTAGAGGTCCTGGTCTTCTCCAAAGACCAATCTTAGTTCCTTAAGTGGAGGATTCAAAAAGGCGTTCCAAAGAAGAGGTAATATCCATTACCGATCTTTTCAATTTCTTTCTTCTTCAACTTCTTCTTCTTTAGTTGTTTCATGATAAAGTAATAACATCAGTATTACTTACATACTGATATGTTATTATAAATATGAAACAACCCTAATTCACCTTCTATCCATCCTACGGAAAAATGAAATCACCGCGCGTGCGTACGTACGGAATACCGTCTCCACGCCGTGGTGTAATCTATTTTCCACCATCACCTTACAAGGATGGGTATAATGGTGTAATCAGTAACTATATATGATTATTATTAAGTAATATTGATACTGAAATAATATATATATATACTCCAATACAATTCCACGATCATAGGAACGATATCATCACTCGTGCGTACGTACGGAATACCGTCTCCACGATGTGATGCGACTCGTTCTACATGATCTTCATTTCATAATGATTATATAAATGAATTGAATGAATGAATATGGTATATACTACACTAATACCATTCTGGAAATGAATTATCTATAACCTAAAGATATGAATGAGAATTTATTCGACAAAACACGCATAAGAACAAAAAGTTATAAAGACCCGAGTAACAAGTAACAATGAAATATTACTAACAAGAAGCTAATAATATGACCATATATGATCTCATATCAATATGTATGATTCTGGAATAAGTCAATAACATTATTTAAACCATTATACAGGAGCTTCGGACACGAACAAAGCAAATCGGACCTAAGGTAAGGGAAATATCACAATCTCATTTTTATCCGAGATTGTTTATTCGTAAGTATTTACTGGGGTGTATTTTATCATCCACATCCATGTTCCCTCAATATGTAATATTATTTCCATCCACCTACAATTGTTTAAATCCAATTTTACCCTTATATGAGTTTTTATTAAAGGATATGAAAGGAATCTTTTTTCGTTTTTCGTACGAGGTACTTTTTCACTTTTCCGAAAAAAGTACGAAGAATGTTTTTTTAACTTATACGGCACGAACGGATTTTTACTGTTTTATAAAGCCTTATTTTCATGAAGCTTCCTCTAAAAGATTTCATTACTATTTTCAATAAAATCTTTTTCTTTTAAAATTGCATGATGTTTTATGAAAAGAAATTGATTTTGAAGAAGAAAGGATATTTTCCTCAAGAATTCAATTCAAGTGTTTTATCAAAATTATTTTCCATCTAAGATAATAAAGGGTTCTGTTTCTATCCATATTTTTACATTGATTTGACTATGTTGTGATGGAATTATGTTTATGAATTCCTTTATCTTATATTAATGGTTTTATGATGACATGTTGTTTAAGAATCCCATTTTTATTACATGGGTTACGCTATGATGTATGGTTTATGATTATGTGGCACACATAAGAAAGGATTCATTATATGATGGGTGGGACCTATATCTCCCTCCAATGCATTGGGTAAAGATTTTATATCTCATGAGATAGACAGGGCTGGAATGGTAGGTTATACCGGTTCAGTGAAACAGGACTGAAACGAGGGTTACTCGATTCAGAAAGGGACTTTGTCCACTAAGATAGTCTTGGCAATGAGTCTTGACTAACACGAAATGATTTTCCATGATTATGTGTGCATGCCACAAAGTTTCAAGTTTTATGTTATGATTATGGGGATCTCATTTTCACTTCTATGATTTATCCCATGTTATGATATTATGAGCTCTTTTGCAGGTTAAGATTTCCAAAAGCTATGTTCTTATGTATATGATGTGATTGATATTTCTTTTGTTTACCCTTACTGAGCATTTGAGCTCACCCTTTTATGTTTTCTTTTCCCCAGGATATAAAGAAAGGTTCTTAGGTAAAAAAAAGGGAAGATCTTTATGGGAGATATTGAAGATCTTTCACCACGATTAGAAGATTACGTTCCGAGTTTCCAAAGACACTAAACTATTACGATCCTTGTGTGTGTGTTTTTGTTATGTACTAAGTATTCTGCAAAAGTAATGTAATGTCCATGTACGATAAGCTTAGGGTCTCTACAGTTGGTATCAGAGGAAAGGTTTAGTCAACCTTTGGAAACTAGGATGTGAGAACTTTAGTGAGATCCCTAGAGATATTTCTAAGGTATATCTAGGGATGTCCCTAAGGTTATGTATACGTAAAGGTTATAGTACTAGAATTACGCTAACGATCATAGAATTAAACCTAAGATGTTAGATATCAAGGGTACTCCCCCTTTTACTATGTTGTTTTCCCTAGCATGATTTTTGCCTCTCACAAGATTCTTTTTGTGTTTTAGTTAATGGAGGGAACCAGAAGGAATTAGATTAACATTGAATCCAATGGACAAATTGGTGACTATGGGAAAAAAAAATTGTTTAATTCCTAGAGAGAAAGATCTTGTGATTATGCCAAATCAGTCATCGCGATATATGATTAACAAGGTGAAATTTAGTGGTATGCCTAATTCATCAAAGAAGAGGAAGATAAACTATTATGCATGTTCGCATGTTGAGGAGAATAAAGAAAGGAAGATTGAGATTTCTAAAGAAGGGAAGAAGAACCTTGAGGAATACCTCAAATGGAGGGACCGATGTTATCTATGTGGAGAAAAGGGTCATAGAGTGACAGACTGTTATGGAGTTCAATGTCTTATTTGTGGAGAACATGGGCATTACCCAACTCAATGCCCTGACCTAAAAAGTTACTTCTAAATCAAGGAAGGACTTCTTCCAGGACAATCATTGAAGTGGATGGACTGAAGTGTTTATGTATTGGTATTCAGGGATAATGTTGTTGAGGTACTTTTATGGTGTATTGGAATATTTATGTATTGGTCTAATGTGGTATTCAAAGTGATTGAGATATTATGCGCATAATGAAGGGAAAACGAGAAAATGAAATGTTTAACAGTATTCATGAGCTCATGATTGATATAAGGACTAAGTGATATCATGGTTTGAGGATATATAATTTTGTGGATTTTGGTATGTGGAAAGTGTTAACTTTTAACTGCATTCATGTTTTCACTAATGTTCAATGGGTATTCAAGAGAATACATGATTAAGGCCTTTGAATGTTTGGAATGTGAACAACAAGACATATCTTATGATATATGGGGATCGAAGATGGTATTAAATCTCTGGTAATCGTTTTCACTATATTATGACAATGGACTGCAGTATTATGGATAAGCCTAAAGATTGGAATAGATTATGTTGGACATAAGTTAGGATAGAACTTTTTTCAATATTATTGATGGGATGTTATAGTAATGTAGTTTTAGAAAAAGGACAACCTGCAGGACGGGCGACAGCCCATCGCTTCGGACAAGGCTGTGGGAATTGAACCCACAACTGAAGTGCGACTGGCCTTTATCGCCTACCACTGGCCTACAGGAAGTCCCTGTTTAGTAGAAACTAGTTTTATTATATTAAGCAGTATGATATATGAAGTATAAGTCCATTTTAGGAACCATATATGATTAATCTCACTATAGAATGACGTATGTATATTTAATAACTATTTCTAACCTTTTGTTTGAGACATATGGAATGAACAGTCATTCTATCACATGATCTGCTAATACTTCACGAATAACAAATTCAACTTCATTTATTTAAGAGATGAAGTGGAAATTGTTCAAGGCACGAACAACAGTGAGATTGTACCAAAATAAAGTAAGTATTTATTCTAATTCAAATTTTCAACTTTAGGGAAATGATCTTGAAAACCAAAAATGTTGTCCTAGTGATCTTATACCTGATGAATCAGATGGTACCTTATATCATCACAAATCTATGGATTTGTGATTACTGGCTTTTCCATAGCCATGTTCTCTACCACTCTCCATCAGAACATGATGGTAAGATTTCTCTTTCATATCCATATTTTCACCTATGTGGAAACCCAGTGATTAGTTTATTTGGGTAATCGTTACATTTCATACTTTAGTTTTTAAAGCCAAGTTTTGGTATTCCTTTTTACGATGTGGGTTTCTATTAAAGAAACTTTCGAATAGTAAACCATTTATAACCCCGACGAATTTCGAGGGCGAAATTCATTTTAAGGGGGGTAGAATGTAACACCCCGAGATTTTATGAAAAAATATTATTTTTAATGTCTTGTGTTGTACGCTACACCAAAAGAAGCTTGCACAACACACATCCTTGACTTGCCTTGCATTACACGCAATCGCAACCTTCCTCGATAGCGTGTGTAGTACGAAACAATGATATGCTATTAAAATATTATTAAAACTAGCCGTTATGAATAGTAATAACCACTTTTTAAATTTTAGAAATTTTAGCTCTCAAAATGGACTTCATTTTTGGATTCAGAGTATCGAATTTAGCCTAAGGTGAAATTTTGGTACTTTTCGGATAACTTTCATATTCTGATGAATAGTGAAAATTACTAAATTATAATTAAAAACAACTTTTTTAATCGAAATAATTAATAGTGATAAATCATTAATTTGAGTGGTTTTAAAGTATATTTAGAATATATTTTTACAATTTAATACAATGTTGGTCATTGGATGTAATTTCACATTTAAACTAGACATAAACAAGTGTCAATCTTTTGATAGATATTGTTTCTTAAAAACACGCTATTTGTTTTAACAGCGGGATTTAATTATAAAATTAATTAATGCAACTTTTATGTAATGAATTTGGTAAAATAGACTTCATTTTTGTATTCGGAATATAAAATATAGCTTGGGATGAAATTTTGGCACTGTTCTGAAAAACATCAATTTTTGATGAATAGTGAAACTACTAAGTGGTAGTTAAAAAACTGAATTTTTCATAAAACTTAATTTTACCGCTTCTGTGAATGGAATTTCAAAAATCCGAGAGACACGGTTGATGTTAGTAAGTAAAATGTGGTTCAATAAGATGAAAATAATTTTTGGTGAATAGTAACTTTTTACGTTTTTTTACCGCGGTTAATAGTAAATAGGGTAACTAAGGGTAAATATGATATTAATATTACCCTAAAACATGTCCTAATTCTATTGGACAAGTGTAATTCGACCAAAAACAAACTTAGGAATAAAATATGACCATTTAGGCCCACTTGGATTAGATTAGGACATTTATTATTAATTTATTTAAAGAAGGGTTAAAATAGTTAAAATCAAAGTTTAATAAGTAAATCATTTTTAATATGGGGTTATATATAAGATAAATTCGATTGTAAATATTCATTAGAAAGCTAAAACGATTTCCTACATGATGGTATTTTATTTGTAATTTTTAGACATCAAATAATATAATTTATTTATGACACAAAGATGATGCAGTAATTATCTTATTAATGAAATATTGACATAATTGATAATATAAATACCAAAATAAATGTCATTTAAGACTTTTTATGAATTCCACTAATTTTATAGGTTACTATGATATATTATTTTTGATTTAATCAACTTGGTTCGAACATATAATTCTGTTATGACTTTCACAAAAATCATATATCAAATAGTGTCCAAATTGACACAAAATAGTTTTTAAATCAAATATTATATTATTAATTGTTATTTTATTCCTAAAAATCTAAGGTTCGGCCAAATGACTTAGATAAGGATATATGTATTAATAATAAACAATTTGGGGTTCGTTTGGCATGTTATAGTAAGTGTATTAACCATATAGTGTAAGAAAACAAAAAGACACGGTAAAAGTTAAATTATTAAACTTAGAGTTAAATCTAATTGATAAGGTTAAAATAATAACCTAAACTTGTATAAATTCTATTGGTTGATAGGATTTAGATCCATCCCCACTTTAGCTTCGAAATAAGACCCTTTGGAACCATTATAAACCGATTTTGACTTTAATATAAAATAATATTTTGAGGTATTCCTAAGGTGCCCCTCTCCTCCCTTATAAAAGGACACCTCCTCCCCCTCCTCCTCACACCAATTTGAGCACTCAAGCTCGGCCAACCCCTGCCATTTTCCCTTCTCCACTTCCCTAGAATAATCCTAGAGGTGCTGGTCTTCTCCAAAGACCAATCTTAGTTCCTTAAGTGGAGGATTCAAAAAGGCGTTCCAAAGAAGAGGTAATATCCATTACCGATCTTTTCAATTTCTTTCTTCTTCAACTTCTTCTTCTTTAGTTGTTTCATGATAAAGTAATAACATCAGTATTACTTACATACTGATATGTTATTATAAATATGAAACAACCCTAATTCACCTTCTATCCATCCTACGGAAAAATGAAATCACCGCGCGTGCGTACGTACGGAATACCGTTTCCACGCCGTGGTGTAATCTATTTTCCACCATCACCTTACAAGGATGGGTATAATGGTGTAATCAGTAACTATATATGATTATTATTAAGTAATATTGATACTGAAATAATATATATATATACTCCAATACAATTCCACGATCATAGGAACGATATCATCACTCGTGCGTACGTACGGAATACCGTCTCCACGATGTGATGCGACTCGTTCTACATGATCTTCATTTCATAATGATTATATAAATGAATTGAATGAATGAATATGGTATATACTACACTAATACCATTCTGGAAATGAATTATCTATAACCTAAAGATAAGAATGAGAATTTATTCGACAAAACACGCATAAGAACAAAAAGTTATAAAGACCCGAGTAACAAGTAACAATGAAATATTACTAACAAGAAGCTAATAATATGACCATATATGATCTCATATCAATATGTATGATTCTGGAATAAGTCAATAACATTATTTAAACCATTATACAGGAGCTTCGGACACGAACAAAGCAAATCAGAACTAAGGTAAGGGAAATATCACAATCTCATTTTTATCCGAGATTGTTTATTCGTAAGTATTTACTGGGGTGTATTTTATCATCCACATCCATGTTCCCTCAATATGTAATATTATTTCCATCCACCTACAATTGTTTAAATCCAATTTTACCCTTCTATGAGTTTTTAGTAAAGGATATGAAAGGAATCTTTTTTCGTTTTTCGTACGAGGTACTTTTTCACTTTTCCGAAAAAAGTACGAAGAATGTTTTTTTTAACTTATACGGCACGAACGGATTTTTACTGTTTTATAAAGCCTTATTTTCATGAAGCTTCCTCTAAAAGATTTCATGACTATTTTCAATAAAATCTTTTTCTTTTAAAATTGCATGATGTTTTATGAAAAGAAATTGATTTTGAAGAAGAAAGGATATTTTCCTCAAGAATTCAATTCAAGTGTTTTATCAAAATTATTTTCCATCTAAGATAATAAAGGGTTCTGTTTCTATCCATATTTTTACATTGATTTGACTATGTTGTGATGGAATTATGTTTATTAATTCCTTTATCTTATATTAATGGTTTTATGATGACATGTTGTTTAAGAATCCCATTTTTATTACATGGGTTACGCTATGATGTATGGTTTATGATTATGTGGCACACATAAGAAAGGATTCATTATAAGATGGGTGGGACCTATATCTCCCTCCAATGCATTGGGTAAAGATTTTATATCTCATGAGATAGACAGGGCTGGAACGGTAGGTTATACCGGTTCAGTGAAACAGGACTGAAACGAGGGTTACTCGATTCAGAAAGGGACTTTGTCCACTAAGATAGTCTTGGCAATGAGTCTTGACTAACACGAAATGATTTTCCATGATTATGTGTGCATGCCACAAAGTTTCAAGTTTTATGTTATGATTATGGGGATCTCATTTTCACTTCTATGATTTCTCCCATGTTATGATATTATGAGCTCTTTTGCAGGTTAAGATTTCCAAAAGCTATGTTCTTATGTATATGATGTGATTGATATTTCTTTTGTTTACCCTTACTGAGCATTTGAGCTCACCCTTTTATGTTTTCTTTTCCCCAGGATATAAAGAAAGGTTCTTAGGTAAAAAAAAGGGAAGATCTTTATGGGAGATATTGAAGATCTTTCACCACGATTAGAAGATTACGTTCCGAGTTTCCAAAGACACTAAACTATTACGATCCTTGTGTGTGTGTTTTTGTTATGTACTAAGTATTCTGCAAAAGTAATGTAATGTCCATGTACTATAAGCTTAGGGTCTCTACAGTAGCACTGCCTTTTCCGGGGAAATAATTAAAATTCCTAACCCAACTTTGTGGAATTTAGAATCCTCCATTTTCTTCCCTGTTGGACTTCTGGAAACACCATCAAAGTACATTTCCCATGTTTAATGACTATCTAAAATAAAGAAGACTTCCTCATTAGAGAGTTCAATATCTGAAGTTGTAACTTCTACTGAAGGGTGTTCAGCATGGAAATCACCAAGATCATGGCCCTTTATTGCCTTTTGTGACACATACTGAATATCAAATTGTTGCAAAATAACTACCCACCTTGGTAGATGTCCTGTAAGCATAGGACTACTAAGGATAAATTTGAGCCGGTTATTACGAGATACCAATTGGACCATATTATGTTGCAGGTAATGTATCAACTTTTGAACTGCAAAAATTAATGCTAGGCAGCACTTCTCAATACTTGAATATCGGGTTTCTGCTTCGAGCACAGTCCGAATGAGATAGTAAAGGCTATTTTCATTGCCAATATAATTTTTCTAAGAAAGAAAGGCACCCAATGATAGCTCTAAAGAAGTCACATAGAGGATAAGTGGTCTTCCTTCAACATGTGGAATTAATATCGGTGGACTCAAGAGATATTTCTTGAGAACATCAACTGATTATTGACATTCTTCATTCCACTGGTAAGTGACTCCCTCCTTCATCAATTTGGTGAAGGGTAAAATTTTGCCTACCAAATTAGTGATGTAACGCCGAATATAGGCTAAGTGTCCTTGAAATCCTCTCAATTATTTCAAATTTTGAGGATGTGACATACCATGGATTGAATTTTTATTCTCAGGATTTTATTCAATACCACGATGGCGTACAACAAAGTCGAGAAATTTTCTTGAGGTAATCCCAAAAGCACATTTTAAGGGGTTCATCTTCAAATTATGTTGTCGAAGTTTTGGGAATATGACTTCCAGATCAGCCAAGTGATTAGATCGTTTCCGGGACTTAACCACCAAATTGTCCACATAACATTCAAAATACATCCCTAAAAAGGGTTTGATGATACGTTTCATAGCACACTGATATGATGCACCTGCATTCTTTAGGCCAAAGGGCATTACCCTATAGAAGAACACACCTTGAGGGGATTTGAAGGTTGAAATTTTTTCATCTTCTAGAGCCATTCAGATTTGATTATACCAAGAATATCCATCCATGAATGAAAGTGCTTCAAAGCCAGCTGTTGCATCAATTAAGAGTTCTGTAATCGAAACTGGAAAATCAACCATAGGACAATGCCTATTAAGATCTCTGAAATCAATACAAACTCTAATTTGTCCATTCTTATTTTTCACAAGGACAATATTATACAACCACTTGGGATATAGAACTTCTCTAACGTAGTTATCTTTGATAATATTATCCACTTAAGCTTCAATTTTGGAAGCATAAGGTGGGGGTGTTCTTCTTGCGGCTTTCTTAAATCCTCGATGTTCTTCTGGAAATCCCAAACGATGAGTAGCAACATCAGGATCAAGCACTGGCATATCTGTATAGTTCCAAGCGAAAATATCTTGATTTTTCTTTAAAAATAAAATATACATCTCTTTCTATTCAAGAGCCATGGACGCACCAATTAAAGAGGGGTGTGGATCTTCTTTTGTACCCAGATTTATTTCTCTAAGTTCATCCACAGTGGTAGAGATACCCTCTTCTAGTGCTAGAGGGGAATCCCTGAGGTCATCCTGTTCTTCTTCAACATGTGTTATTTCTTCTGTTTCTAACTGCATAGTAGATTATGAAGTAGAATTTCTATGATCTGAAGAGATGTTAAAATTTGAACATATTGAATATGAAGCTTCCATTTCTTACCTGATTGATGATGAAGGGTCTTTATTGGGTATTAAAGAGGAGATGATGGATTGAGAATCAACATAATCATTAACCTATGACATTGATATAACTTCTTATTTCCTGGTAGGCAAAGTATCGAATTGTTGGATTTCAGCTGATGAAATGAAGACATCCCCATTTGATCTTTCATTATTGCTTGGTGAATCGCCAATTTCTCCCATGCTGTCTGGCTTGATATCCATAATTGAAATTATGGAAGTTTCTATAAGAGTATTTTGATTTGGTTCTATATTGTTAATTTGATTGATAGGTAACACATAATCTGTACTCACATGTGCAAATGGATTTAATGGAATATTTTCCAAACCAAATGGAGAATTAATCTTGGTAACCTCCCTTGCAGTGGATTTCTCCTTACCCTTCATGTGAAAAAATTCCACCTCAATATATTGAGATTCCCATGTATTGAATGAGGCTTTATCACCATACAATGTCCTAATTTGACCATTGAAAAAATATTTAAGACATTGATGGTATGATGAAGGGATAGATGCATATTGATTTAGCCAAGGTCTTACAAGAAAGATATTGAACGCTGTATCATGATCAACAACCATGAAATCTGAATTGGATACAAGGTCTCCCAACTAAGTTCACAGTTTAATCTTGCCCAGTGGTTCTTGTTCATTTTTATCATACCCTTGCAACATCAAAGTAGAAGGAGATAAAACAGATTCTGTGAGGCCCAATCGATGAAATGTACGAATTGGGATGAGGTTGACTCTTGAACCATTATCAATGAAAGCTATTCGGACGTCTACACCATTTACCTTTCCAAATAAATACAAAGGTTTGATATGTCCATGTGTGACATCATCTTCGTCTTTATCTATGAAAGATATCACTACATGGCATTCTATAGTATTATTCTCTACATGGTAGACTTCAACTGCAGAAATTTCAGTTTCATACTCCTGAGGACATTACAAATCCTTGATGAGTGCCTCCTGAAGATCATTTGATAAAATCAAGGCATCCAGAATTGATAACTTGGCCGGTACATGGTTCAGGTGTTTTAATACATCATATTTTTGATCCAAAGGTCTGTGTTCCCCAACTGGAACATGAGGATTTGGAGGTACCTTAGAATTTGATGCTTTGGATGTTGATGCATCTTGTATCAGGTTATTTGTGGTTAATAATCATGGAATTTGAAGATTAGACCTAATAGGTCTATTTACCTACTAAGAGGTAAAAGGTGGAACCACCAACCGATCATCCAGAATAACTATGCCAGTAATGAATCTGCTATTAGTGGCATAATTTTCTTGTTCTTGTTGAGCCCGCTGAAGGGCTCTTCCACGAGTTTCTGCTGCATACACAGTTCTGGAAGGGGTAGAATTAGAATAGTGGATTCTGTGATATCCATGTCTTCCTCTTTATCCCATACCTCTATAACTCCCTCTAATTCCTCTATTTGATACAGTGAACTTAGGCTCATTAAAATCAAAATTGTGACTGAAAAAATGACCTGTTATGTGAATCATGTTAACAAAACCAAATATTAATTCTTCATCTGATGAGGAATCTGCCTGATTTTCCAATTTAGGTTGTGCCGTTTGGTGGGGTGGTGCCCGTGACTTCAAAGTAGATGGTATAAAATCTACCAGAGTCAAAGAAAACTTGGGCATTTACACGATCTCATCTTCATCTGATTTGTCTTCTTTCATTGAATTATGTTGTTTCATTGAGGATTTTCCCTCTGATGAAGAAGGTTTTGCTGTGGCATTCATTGTAGAAGACACAATTGGTTTCATCAATTGTGATCGCAAAATGGAATGAGTTCGGTTGATCATTTTTATGACCATCCAATCATCATATTTCTATGTATTTTTTCTTTTAACATATTGCCACTCACCTTCTTCCTATGGATTTGTAGCAATAACACATGCCACCTGAGTTGAGGAACATTTCAATTTAACTTACCTTGAGTCGAACATTTATTTTGGAGGTCCTTGAAGACAGAACACTCCTGAATGGGATGTCACAACATCTGATGAAATGGTAAATAGTTGGGACAGTCTTCATCTCCTTCTTTATTCATCCTCTTGGGCCATGGAAATTGAACCAAATTATTTTCCAGAGCTGAAATGAAGTAGCCATGAACTTGTTCATTTCGGAAATAGTAATCTTTTCATTTCAAATCCTCAAATTGTTTTCATCTTTGACCACTTTGATCATATTGATGAAACAACCTCTATTGTTGACGCTCAACAGGTGGAGCCCTTCGGGAAGATGAAGGTTTTGAAGTAGAAGCAGGTAAAGGTGCTTGTTTAAGCATAACTATAGCAGTCTATTCTCTTCCCATTCTCCTTCCTGAAGTTGATTAAATTACACGAGTTTTATCATTACTCTTCATAAGAGAGTCTTAAATATGTTGAGTGACTTAAGTAAGGTATCGAAACCCTCCTATATATTTCACAGGGATCAACGGCATGCACAATTCATCACGAACTTTTTCCACACAGATTGGCAACAATTCTTCTTGAGGGAGTGCTAAGCTTAGGGAATATGTTTATCCCTTATAGTGAGCAATGAAATTCAAAACCCACTCATTCTCCCATTTCATAAAATTTTTATGATAAAAACTATTTTCTTTGGCAACGTTGAGTTTAATTGAAGAAGAAATCGTTGACGGAGATCTTCCCATCCAATAATTGACCAGGATTGCAAGCTTGTATACCAGACAAAAGAAGGCCCTTGTAATGACTGTACAAAACACCTAATCTTATCTGCTTCTTTTTGCTGAGGAGTTCCCATCATAGGATCAAAATGAGAAAAAAAATGTGTTATGTGTTGCTCTGGGTCTCCCGAACCATTAAAAATTGTCAATGTGGTACTTGAAAAATTAGATGGGGGAGGAATTGCATCAACCCATTCAGGGTAAGCTCTCTTTTCTTTTTGAATTTGATCATACTTCCCATTAATAGCTTCCAACTGAGCTGTTAATCACTCAATAGTAGTTATTAACTTTTGATAAACATCCTGTTGAACTTGGACCCAAACAGGTTCACTAACTAATGCTTGGAAAGATGTGGTGGCTGATACTGCAACTGATGGTAGCACTGCCGATTGTTGTTACACCTGACCTGTAGGATTAGACTTGTGAGGGTGTACTGATAGAGGAGGATATTCTTGATCCATCTATGTAGCTGAAACAAATTCCCTTGGCTTACTGACTCCAACACTCTTAGGAGGAAGACTGACCTAAAGTAGTTATGCATTTATCCTCCTCAATTACTTTATTTCTTCCTCCTGTTGTGCAAATACTTTCTCTAGTGAGAGAGATTGGCCTTATCCAGAGGAAGGGTATCTAACCTGATTATTTCATTTCACATTTTTGGATCCATTTTGGAGATGGGGAAGTGTGTTACTTGAAGGAACACCCAGATTCTGGGTAAGCCATTTATTTTGTGTACGCACACATTCTTCATTTGTTTCTGTGCGTACAACTTCTTGAGCAAGAATCTCTTTATCAAGTCCCTCTTAGTGAGCCTCATCTAGTTTATTAGAAACAATGACATTGATGACATTAATTGATGTAAAATGAATTGCATCCCTTCAATCAGCATTTCTGGGATACTGTATTCTTCCATTTCCCTGATTAGACATTGCCTTTTGTTGATTTGATCCCTCAAGAACATCTTGACGAACCATAATTTGGAGGGAATCTCCTGATAATTTGTCTCTTCGTTCCTCTTGGGGATTCTTCCCTAATCGAGAGAAGACTGAATTTCTCTGAGGAAGATATTGAGGATTTGAAAAAGTAACCAGTCCGGTGGACTAGGGTGGTTCCTGCTCAACTCCTCAAATACAATTTTTTTATTCTGAGGGTTGGGTTAAAAGAGCCCCCAGTCTGGAAATATGGGGTGGTTTTTGACATGCTATATCTAAGACATTATTGAATGATCTCCTGATCCGGAAAACTTTATTCTAAAAATTGGCTGGATGCATCAACCTACATCCACTCTTATCACCCCACTCATAAGACCATTGGATGATTTCTGACACTTCTGTCACTTGTTGATGTGTTGCTCCAAACCAGAGGCATGTTCAATATTCTCGTTTACATGATGCAGGATTAATTCAAAAACATGTTCTCTGTATGCTTGATTTTGAGAAGAACTAGTTGAGGGATGTTCTTGAGCGATCCTTTGATTACTAACAATGCCAATTGACTGTGGCCGACCATGGTCAATAACATTGCATTAAACAATTTTCAGCAGGATTTGCTGACTAGAGAGAACAGTGAAATTTAGTGCTCCATGAACACCCCATCCCCTAATATGAATACCAGATGGTGCATTGGAAATTAATTGGCGCAATATTCTTAGTGTGCCAAGGCAGGAACGCTGAAGGGATCTCTGGTACTTTTCAGCCTTCAGATATTGAGAAACTGAGAGAGATGTAGAATTAATTTTGTGTTGTAACCCTTCTATTATCTTGACATGATTTTCATATTAGTCATAAGATAATATTTTCTTTTTGAACTGATAAAGAATTTTCCCTATGTTGAGATGAATATCATGAATTCCATCTTCCGTCAACATCTCTGGAATGTAATACTGAGAGTCAGCCGAAGTCCAAAACATGACTGGTACTTCACCTTTCGCCAGTTGTTTTCTCATATTCAGTACTTCCTCTTTATCATTCAATGAATATTATTCTACCTGATTAGACTCAATATGGTTCTTCTTTGTGGCTTCATCGGATTCAACAGGATCGATAGAGAATTCACTGATCAAACTAGAAGATGAATGACACAGGGGTGGTTCAGAGAATGACCTACACCCCGGGCTGTATTTTGATTGAGAAAGTATTTCACCTGCTAATGATAAAGTATCAGACATGACTAGCTTCACATTTGAGTGTGCCTCAGGATAAGAAGGCTTTCTCATCACTACATTGTCCATTTGAGAGTTTTCCAGGCAATGTGCATTATAAACATGGAATAGTATTTCGCCGAAAAATTCATCATCATGGGGAGGACAACCATGGTGGGTTACAACAAAAGATGAAACATTTTTCTCCTTGGTCTTCTGGACACACAGAGGGTTCTTGTGGCTCTCATCTGAAGGTGAAACTTTGAGATCGACTGAACTATCATGAAGCAAGCCTTCATGAGGAAGTGTCTAATGAAGACCTTCGAAATTAATGTTCCCACTATTGAAAACTGAGAGAGCAGAATCTTTAATTACAACAGACAATTGTCTGAGTGCATCAAGAACTCCTACATCGAGAAAGGCCTTATTACAAATCGTCTCTTGATTTCATTAATGTGTTGGGCAGGTCTTCTTTTTAGGCGCCTTCTTACTCGCTTTAGAAACCAATTTTTGATGAAAGTGGTCATTATGGACAGGTGTATGTTCCTGCTCAGGAGAAATGACCAGGTTTTGATGATGATCTCCACTCAAATCATGTATATGTACATAAATTGGTTGTCTGTATGATATGGGGGAGTACGCCCCAAAACCATCTTAGACTGGATAAAAGGTCTGTGTCTGTTCCAGAGTGATCTATTGATGTGTCACTTCACTTGTAGGGATAGATTTATGTGTCTTTCCCTAAGATGATGCTGAAGATGTTATAATATCCTGGAAGGCATCCAGAATATGAGTAGGGATTTTCTTCTACTCTTTCACCATTGATATAATATGCTTAGTGAATTTAGTTACTGGAACAGGAATATACATCCATTCTGTGCTTGGAGTAGGTGTGTGTTCCGGCTCCTATCCTCCTTTTCCTATCAGTGAATCCAGACAATATGTAAGTGTGGGGGCAGAGAGTTGAGTCTGTCTCTTGTTTGTCACCGGAGCATTCCAACTGACTTCTCTGAATTCTACCAAATGTGACTCTTGGTAGTCTTGATCAATACTAGCAGGTATATGTTCCTACTGCTGGCACTCCGCTGAACGTTGTTGTCAATCTTCCTTCAATAATGACAGACAAGGATTCTGGCAGGATTGATGAGTGTAGGTAGCTGTATGTGCATGTTTACCAGTTGACAACACATTGGGTTGGTGGGCTTCATCATGTGTAATCAGATGAGCCTGGTGACTAGCTGATGATTTATAAATAGGCGTATGCTCCTGTCTAAAGTACTCTGCCGGAATTTTCTGGCGGTATTGGCATGCTGCTGCCAGACGAGTCTGTTGGACAACAGAATTAAAATGGATGGGTGTGTGTGCCCGCTTGTTTCTTGCACACAAGTTCGGTTGGTGGACTTCTCCTGATATGGAAGAAATGAAAACATGCTCACTATTGACCGTATTTCACCTCTGGTGGTTCGTCTTGCCTTCTCAGGTTCGATGAACCTGAGCCGAACGCCTGGAGACGATACCCTCATCATGTTAAGGGTGCACTATCGCACGAGTCTGGTCGCGACTGTTGATGGGAGCCCTCGGGAAGGACTTCTGTCTCCTTGAATTAAGGCCTTGAGGGACCTGCTCATTCACCTCCCCAGAATATAGGAGTGAATGGTGATTGCGTTCTGAGGATAATGAAACAAAATGGTTGGAGACGGTGTTTGGCACCACCTGCATCTTGATCACTGGTCGTCACTGTCCAGACGAACAGGCTGAATTAATGACTTGGAGGGCTTGTCGAGCGGCCTCCAGAGTTGGAATAGTACCATTTCGACTGTATTCCATAACCAGTGCATTTGATACCCAGCGTTGAAGACATTGAGTAGGTGATGTCATCCTTAGAGTGGACGATGATCGAGCAAGAGTAGCGGCAGAGGCATTCACAATAGAAGTATTCATAGGTGTGAATTTAAGAGAAGCCATTTCTATAACATGGAAGATCTTAGAAAATAGTGCATGTCTGATATAATAGGCACAGTGAAGATAATTTCAGCCACTACATATTTTAGATAATCATACATGTTATTTATTGTCTTGTTGGCCCTCTCATTGAGTTTAAATAGGGGCATAACAAATAGGTAAAACATCATTTCAACTTTGTTAAGGACTTACGTCGGGTTCACCATTTTTTGTTTCCTTTGGAAATAAGGATGTCCACGTTGATTTATGGTTCAAACATTACAAGCGGTTTCTAATTGGTTTTTTCATTGAATCGGAAACATCCAATTATTCTATATCCATTTGGACATACTTTCCAATGGTATGTGCTCATTAATTGTGAACTGATAAAGCTTAAGAATTTTCATTGGTTGAGAGGATGGGAGGTCAGACACATCACACCTTTTTTAGGAGAATTACTGTCTAATATGGGACTCTATTTATATATTTAAGTTATGTTCATGAATCCTTATTATATTACCAAGTATAAAATGATCTTTTCTTTAGATCTGCCAACCAATTATTGATATGTATGAAATTTAGAGAATATTTTTATATGTATTCAAGGTTCTTCATCGATAAATAATCATCTGTATTTGAAAGATATTCTTAGTAAATGGTATCTTTTAATACATTATATCAAAGTCTCTTGGTCATTATGATGACCATACTGGTTTTAAAGCCACTCAGTGGGGCACTTGAAGTTTATTTTCATTCAGAAGGACATGGATTATTTCAGAGTTGGGATCATACCCACAGATGGTCTACCCATGTATCCTTTATTTAGAAAAGGAATCAGAACCCACACAGTTTGAGTAAGGGAGTATGATGTTTATGTATGACTTATGGATTAATGAAAAATGTCATAATTACTTTTACACTCTAAGGTCATGCGAGTCATGCTTGTTGTGAGAAACAAGAGGTATTGGTAAAACCAGAAATTTTTTCCACAAAAGATGCAATCATAAGAAATGATATGGGACTTATGTATGTATGACTTCCCAAATAGATAGAGACCCGGACTTATTTCAAAGAAGAAGTCCTGGAACAGGGTCCTCAAAGGTATATGTGCTTTTATGGAGATTTGGATACTCTAACATGGGGATTACACCCAAGGAAGATTACCAAATTAAGAGGGACTTATGATTGTGGTTTATTCCTAAAATGGAAGCCCAGATAAAAATTAAATTAAGACTGATTAAGAGAAATTAAGACTGGGGTTTTATCCTAAGGAGGAGGCTTAGGTTAATGTAATTATAGAATTAAGGGACTTGGGGCATACTCTTAAGGAGGATGCCCATATTTGTAGACTTTGTGACTAGGGATTACTCCTGAAAAGGAAGCCCAGGTTAAGGGAATTATAGTTTGGTCTTACTCTATAAGAGGAGGCCCATATTTGGAAACTTGGGGCTTACTCCTAAGAAGGATGCCCAGATCTGGGAAATTATGACTGAGGCTTACTCCTAAGGAGGATGCCCAGGTTAGGGGACTTGGGGATCACTCTTAATGAGGATTCCCAAATTAATGGTAAATTGTACTGGGAATTACTCTTGAAAAGGAGGCCCATGTTAAGGATTCTCTCATCTTAATGGATGAGGTTTATTGAATAAAATATCTAACCTTACTGACATGAAGATGTGTAAATCACTAGGTTTTGAGAGATGTTCCATAGAATTACTTTCAGATAAGGAATCCAAGAAAGGAACTACGCCATAAAGGGCTTTGAAGTGGGTTTTGAAGGTTGAATCATGAATAGGAGAGGTGGATAGGATCAAGATATGTGAAATGGGAAGGAAGGGCACCCAAAAAGAGAGGGGCGTGCAAGTCATGCGTGGGCATGCAAGTCCTGGTCGCGCAGGTGTACCTGCGCGACACGTGGGTACTTGCATGACGGTCAAACCTTAAGGTAATACTTGGGCGAGACTTGGCTCAAGACCTTAGTATTATCCCAAGGGGCTTCCAGAAGAATGGCGCGCATGTTCTGTTGAAGGGGTAAGGCATCGTGCAAGTGTGGCCATTTCCCTTAAGGGGTGGCCACTTAGGCGTGCAAGTGTTGATGAGTTTCCATACATAGTCCTTACTCCCCCTCTCTAGATATTCCGTTCTAGGTAAGAAATTACCATAGAAGTGTTCGAAATCTTTTAGAAGAGACTAGGGCACCGGGAGATCAAATATGAGTTTCTGGAATCCCCTTTTTAAAATGGGGGGCCCACCGGGGGGTATTTATAGGCTGGTGAAGACCCTAGGAGAAATTCGAAGAGTGTGTGCAAGTCACCTACGTAACCACTAGGCGGCGCGCATGTATACTTGCACGACCTTGATGGAACTTGCACGACCCAAGTGAAAATGAATATTTGTTCATTCCTTTGTCAATTTTTGATGTTTCTTCAAAGGATGAATTAATTTGGGTTGAAGGTATTTCACTTTTCATTCTTTTAGACTCTGTGACGGAAAGGAGCGTCAACAAGATTTCATTAGGAAGAAGTGATTGAGAATGATTACTTGGTAGGAATGAATATTTTTTCTTGAGGATGATATTGATTAAATAATAAAAATCATTATAAATATATGAATCACAATTTAACATTAAATAAACATGTCTAAAATTACAAAATCAGTCAGAGTAGATGTAGCCAATGGATCGTATCTAGCAGTAGTAGGATATCATGTAGTAGAGAGCACATCCAATGAGATATAATCATACAAATAAATAGTAATATCTTCATGTTTGTACCTAAAAAACCATTATTGAACACTATTTCTTCCATTATTTTTTAATTTGATTAATTTATTGTTTATTTTTCTGTTAATATTAAATTAATTTTTTAAATATTGTTGTTTATTTTAGTAGAACCTAAAGTATGTTACTTTATATTTAAAATATTTCAAGTAAAACAATTCATTATGTTTTCCATATTTTTAAATGATTTGTGATAAGTTCTTTAATATTTGTTTTACAAATTGTTAACAATACTAGATAACAGCATATTCAATTTTAATTCTTCAAACCACTTAATATGGAAGAATTTAAATCTCACATATCTTAGTGTTATTATGTTAGTTAACTATGTTGAATTATAAGGACCATTTAGATATCAATTTTATAATCAATTAATTAGATGTTAATGCTTAGAAATCACTACAAATAGTGAATGATAAGATCTATTATAGACTTTTTAATTTAGTGATTTTTGTAGTATATTCTTGACATTTAATGTATTTATTTATTATAAATTTTAATTTTAATCATGAAATTATTACACAAGAAGTTAAATTCATTCACTATATATAGATTTTCTACATTCAAACCCACATACTTATTAAAAAACCAAAATAAACTTATATAAGAAAACTATAACCCTTGATAATAATAAATTAGTATAGACATGAGGAAAATAATTTTTTATAAATTCTTATGAAATTACAAGGAGTATATTTCTTTTTATAATTAATAAAAACCCAAATTGGTTATTTTTAAATAAAAGTGAATGAAATATAATAAAATGATTCTACAGGAAAACTTATCAAATTTTATTTATTTTTATCACAAATAAATATGTAAATATAATTTTAATAACTCTTGTAAAATATAATAATATAATATTCAAATAAATCACTTTATTAAGATAATATCATCACAAATTTTTGTATTGACTAATATCAAAATTAGGAAAAAAATTATTGTTTATTAAAATGGGTTAAATTTAAATATTTTTTTATATACAAATATTTTATAACATAACATCAAAATAAAAGACGTATTATGTAACCCTATTATCCTTTTTTATTATGATAAAAAATTATGAACCCCATTCATTATTATTTATAAGTAATAAATAAAAGTGTTTAAATGATTGAATAACCTATTTTATGAAATATAAATAATTTTCCAATTGTTCACTTATAAGAGTTTTGACTATAAGACATGAATATTATAAATCACATAAACTCACCTCATTGATTCACATCATTGATTATGTAAAAACATGTAAAATCAATGGTTGAGTTTCAGAAATTTTATTAGATTTTTAAAAAAATTATTATAAATCGGTAAATAACTATTTTAATAATATAAAGAAGATCATATTAAAAATTTAGTTGATTTTTTTATATTAAAATAGAGATTTTATAGTAAAGTATGAATTTCATATTATCTATTGATAATTATAATTTAGAGAACATACATACTTTGATAATTTATATAAATAATATAGTTAATTATTATTAATAAAATCGGTCCTTATAATCACTCTTAAACCCATTGTGAATTCTATCTTCCAATAATAAATATAGGTCTCCAAAAATATTGATATACTATATAACTCATTATTTCATAATTATTCTTATAAATATAAAATACTCATTTATATCTTATTATGTTAATTATAATTTTATTTTAGTCATTTTTTTAAATTATTTCATCCATGGAATTGTTTTAAAATTTCCTAAATTGTGTTATTTTTGATGTTTTGTAGCTTTATTTACACATTTTAAGATATTTAACAAATTCAGAATGAAAAAAAGTAAATTAAGATAAATTAAATTTTTTTCTATTAAATCAATACATGAAGACTTGGTTACCTTTTAAATTAAATAAAACATAATAGAACCATGAATCGAGTGAAATAATGATGAACTAAATCTAGTTAATTATTATATGGTCAGAACATGTGATCCACTTTTCATAGAACCGTTATTAAAGATAAATAAAGTCATATTTCGACAATATATCTATATTTTCCTACCATGGAACTTAGGTAATTCAAAATAAATTAAGAGACCACACTCAACCATGCCAAATTTGTTTCCCAAGTTTCCTAATAAGAGAAGAATTCAATTTTTTAGATTGGTTAAGAAATTTTATAGTCATTTATAATATTATATATTAATACTACAATTTGTTTTATCCTATCACACTTTTTTATCCTAAATTTATAATTATAGTTGTTTTGGATTTTTTTAGAATATATAATTAGATTTTTTTACTTTTATTGATAACATTTCATTACCAAATTCCCTATTATATAGAGTATACTTTTATGTTTAGTGAGTTTTGTTTTAATTCAATTATGATAATTATTATTATTATTATTTTTTCATTCAATATTTTTCAATTTGAATTTTTAATTATTCATTTTTTTAAAATTATCTATTCATTTATTACTTACTATACTATGATAATGAATGGATAGTCTCTTAGGAGGTGAGAAGTCATGTGTTAAAGAATAAAAATATTGCTTTTATTAATTTCATTCATAAAGTGTTTCTAAAATTTTGGATCATATTGATACTACATTTTAATCACATTCCTTCATAACATAGATATATATATCTATTAAGTGGTTATTTCCATGTTGTTTCAGTGGATTAAATTTTAAATAATTATATGGGTTCATTCTTTTTTTACATTAAGGTTTAATGTAATGCCCTTCTTTCTATATAATTATTCAATAAAAATAATTGTATTATTTTTGGGAGAATTTTAGAATTTTAATATAATTAAATCATTCATAATTGAGTAATAATTCATTAAATTAATTAAATTTAATTATGGATTAAGGGAATAATGTTTTTATAAAACCATCCTTCAATATTATTTTCTAGAATAATTATTATAATTTTTTATAACAATATAATATTTTTATTTCATTTAATTTCAATATTCATATGAATATTAACAAGGATTAATTGTTATTATAATAAAGCATTAGGGTTTATTAAATAATTCATCTTGGGATTTTCATTCATCATGGGAATGATCTTTTACAAATGGTTTCTTTGACGTTTATATTTTTACATATGGTTTTAGAAAAATATTTTCTATTCATGGATACACATACACGCTAAAAAATATGAAACATGTTTTTTAATGACATTGTTTATAGGGAACCACAATGAAAAAAAATTCAACAATTTATAGTTTATTATCCAAAGACTTTTCAATCATTTTCTCATTTATTTATCCTATTTTACATGAAAAATTGTGTTATTTTGAATTTAAAAAACAATATGTGCATTTATATGACACTAATAACTAAATCTGGGATTATTTATCCAAGATACCCAGAAAAACTTATTCTTTAGATGAAATGGTTCCTTATTTTTCATGATGAGTATCAATGATAGGTGAAAGTATCATATTTTGAATAACTATTTTATATAAAACAAAAATTTTATGCACTTTATATGTTTATAAATTCCATTATTAAATTTATTTTGTGAATTATATAAGGATACAACAAATTACTAGAACATGAATAAATATAATTAATTAATCATGATCAAGACGCTTCACATTGTGACATGATGTGGTAGTATCAAATATTAAATGATTGAAGATAAAAGATGTAATATATGATTTCAAAATGAAAAAAGACGTTCAATGTCAATGGGAATGTCATGAAACAAGACCATGTCTTAAAACTAGAGAACCGAGAAGAATTTGAGTGAAAATGGCGAGACAAAAACACTACAGATAGTAAATTTATTTTAAGACATGTACCCAGATTAATTATAATAAATTAAGAGGAATGGAATTTATGGCCAGAGTAGCATGTGACACAGTGTGAAATATGTGGTCACCCCTTTAACCATCCTTCAATCAGAAAAAATTGAATTCATAGAAAGAAAAATATACATGCCCCAAACATTACATTTTGAGAATCATTTAAATGATATTTGTCATGAACCATCCCAATGGGACCTCTTCCATGAATCCCCAAACCGACCTTCAATAAGCCATTGGATGGTGACTAGAACTGAGTAACTATTTCAAAAATATTAGAGTCATTTTCTATGTACATGTATGTGCCCATAAATATCCATGCCAAAAAAAATCTAGAATGTAAAAACCACTAAGTAACCAATGCATGTATACAACTATATCCCACAACCAGAGTATGATGAAAAGTAATGTAATGTTAATAGGTCCAGAATATAATCCAACCACAGTGTTTTGGTAAACACAAGTCCAACCTATATGTTAAAATACTAGGGTTATTTTTTGTAGTTATTCAAAAACACCTCGGCCATCATGGTCCCAGAAAGCACCGTCTGGTCCTAGTCTACATAGTACTCTGTCAAAAGGTCAATCATCTGTAGAAGACATGAAATGTGTGTGGAAATCTTGTGCCGGGGTGAGTATAAAAATAATTAGTAGGAAACCCTACAACCACAATGCAATACATCAAATGAAAGTACAATCATCTCAACCCAGGTATATGCCTATAACACATATAACAAAAATGTCTATAAATACTCAATATAAGATACACAATCTTGAGTTATGACACAACCAATATATAAAAAGACTAGGGACTAGGATCGAATATTTCTTGAGGCACTCATATGAGTGGATACACTCTTATGTTCGATATCACTAATGTGATCCATCCAAGAGGTACTGCTCATTAGGTGTAATCCTGAGAAAGATACATTGATATATCTGAAGAAAATAAAATAGATAGTTTATGATTATAAACAGGGCCATGGGGTGATTCCAATAACTAAATATGAATTAACTCTATAAGTATTGGATCAATTATTGAGTATGGTTGGTCCCAGAGATACCACGAACTCTACATAGGATGCTGAGATGAATAAAGGATCTGGCTCCGGGCCTCTCGGGGGATTCCATAAACTCTAGCCAGGAAGTCCCACTGAAAGGAACATCACCCTAGGAATAGAAAATTATTAATACCAAACATAAAGAGAGAAAATTAGAGAATAATGAATAACAAAACATATACATGATTTTGAGGAAAAAATATAAAGTAATGTAAAAAATGGGTACACAACATGTCATAGGCTCACATAGAGTTTCCCTACTCCCCGGGTACTTCCCATATACAAAAACAAGTGTCATTTAAACCATTCCATGTAGAATAGGGGTAAACAGTGTATAGAGGGGTTACATATCACTTCATAGTATCAAGAGTATTCATGTGTAATTTGGTCGTGTGCTAGTGCATGATGTGAACTAGTGTCTCTCTTCCCATGTACCGGTATATATGGTAGTCCATGCACCTGAACTAGGTATAGTTGTGTGGGGTAGTACACACTCTATATAAAACATATGTACTTCACCTTATGTATGCGTCCCTCCTAGGGTACATGAAAAGTTTCTCAAATGGGGGAAATATGTCATGTAGTTTGGGACTACACTACATGTGTATTGAGTATTCCAAAAACCTGTCTTTTTCCTCTCACCTGCTTCATTGGTCAGCTAGATTCTGTTCTGCTGGCCCATTTTCCTCAATACTCTATATCTGAGCTCTTTTTTCATCCTAACATAGAATGAATGGGATTTGTGCCCTTAATCTTCTCCTAAAATGTGATTTTATTTTTTCTTCATTTCTACAGAAGATAGAAGACTCAGCACAAAACATCATTTTTTTAACTACCGAACCCACATTCACCCCTCTATCAAGAAATCCCAATGCCTAATCCCCAATTTTTTTATTCTTTCACCAATAATCTAAGTCATATTGATCAATTATTCCAAAGGTGTTCAATGTACGATGAATAATGAAGAACTTATAGACCAACAGAGAAAATCACAAAACAAAAATCAAGAGGGATAAACCCCTATTGATGTTTTTGTTGATCTTGGATCATCACAAATAGAATAATAAAATAATCCAAACACATATAAAGGAAAAAATATCAATAAATTTTATAAATATCTATTTCTTCAAATACGATTGATCCTTAGGAAAAAATGATCATGGATTAGTCCATTTTCATAACTGGAATTTATGAACAATAAATGAAATAAAAATAACACATCCTACCTTGATTAAAATCATTTCTTGATGAATATGTGTCATCAAACAATCATTTTTGGTGAGATCTAACCAGATTAGTGAGCATCAATCACCGATTTGAGGTTTCATGTTCACCTGCTCAAGAGAATTATCCAAATCTCTCTCCCAAAAATCTCCAGATGACTCTAGGGTTATGAGGATAACCCTGAATCTCTTACATAGCAATATATTTTAAGAGAAAATCTTACATAACTTTATTTCTATGGCAAAAATTCAAATAAAATAAATTTCCTTAATTTATTTTATTCATTTTATTCATTTTTTGCTTCTATGATGAATTTACACAGTCTACCTTTGCCAACAAATGTTAGATCATGCCTAGGATAAAACTGCTTTTCTGAACATAATGTTGCCCTAAAATATCTAATATGGTAACTCATTTAGAATTTCATCCAATCCTTTGGAATATCATGTGTGCGTTCTATTTAATATTTTCATATATATCAAAAACATTTATGGACACAAAGGGTCTCGGAATCACACTTAGTTTCAGTATCTAGGATTGAAATTAATCAATATAATATTTATAAACAATACATTGAAAAATCATGGACATTAAATTCTCCTCATATTGGTGATTTATGTCCCTATAAATAGAGAATTAAGGATAAAAAATTTGAAGGTACTAATCATGGATATGAGCCTAACACTTCCAAGTGGTTTCCTATAGATTTTCATGCTTCCACCAAATAGACACTAAAAGAATCAATTTCCCATGAAAGATCATCTCCTAATGATCCCCAGTCTCCACTGGGTACATAGAAAATTCCACTACATCCTCGATATCTAGATCTCCCCAGTTAATTACATGTGATGTTTCATGAACGTACCTCCTCAGCTGAAACACATGGAAGATATCGTGTACTCAGTATAACTGTGTGTGTAGAGCTAAGTGATACACAACCTCACCAATTCTACATAGTCTCTGGAAAAGGCCGATGAACATTGGATATAACATGTCACCCTAAAAAATATCACTAACCCTTATTGATGTGAAACCCATAAAAACATATGGTATCCTTCATCGAACTCAAAATTCCCCTATATGCTTTCATCATAAGAATTATTACAGCTCTAGGTAGTCTTCATCTACTCCGGGATGATCTTTGCCTTCTCTATAGTTGCTCACACAAATTCTAGTCCCATGATCATTTTCTCTCCTAGTTTTATCCAGCAAAGTGGTGACCTGCTGGGCTGCCAGTACAATGCCTCAAATTAAGTCATACCAATGGTGGAATGGTATCTGTTGTTGTATCAAACTCCAATAGTGGTAGGTGATCCTCCCAACAACAACCGAAGTCTAGCATGAAAGGCAAAAACATTTCCTTCCGAACCTGAATTGTCCAATCTATCTGGCCGTCAGTTTTTAGGTGAAACACTCTTCTCAAGAACACATGGATCCCAAATTCTTGAATCAATCCCTTCCACATCTGAGATGTAAATAATAAATCATGATTTGACACTATCGTCGATGGAACTACATGGAGTGGAACTATATATAGAACATATAGGCGTCCCATAATCTCTGATGAACTCTGCTATCAAATATATAATAAGATTGATGACTTAGTGAGTTATTCAATGATCACCCAGATGGAATTGCGTCCCCTATATGTATGTGGTAAATCATTAATTAAGTCTATAGTTATCCCATCCCACATAAACTCTGGCGCTTTAAGGGGTTTTACTAAACCCACTATAACCTGGTGTTCAACCATCAATTTTTGAAATGTAAGGCCTCTATAAACAAACTCTACAACACCTATATTCATCCCTTGCCACCAAACATAACATTGAAGGTCCATGTACATCTTCACCACACCTAGATGTTCCTCCAAAGGGGACTTATGAAACTTCCTTAGAACCTACTCCCGCAAAATCACTGTTACTATTCTACGTCCTTTAAAAAGAATTTCATGGTACCCAACTTATGAATATAAATAATTAGTGTTCCCTATGTACATATGATCATCTAAGATCTCACAGTTTGTATCCCAAAGATGTTCCTTGATGACTGAAAATAATAGTGGAGGAGAGAAAAACATCAACTATAGGTACGCTACTCAATTTCCATCCATAATGGATAAAAATAATGATTACAACTACTCTTGTGCCTCATTTAGATACTAAAAACTAGCTCTCATATTGAAAGAATCTTCTACCATGTTCCCCTTACCAGGAGTATAGAAAATTTCGAAGTCCCAATCCTAGAAGAAATATAGTCATCACCTCTATTTTATGTTAATATATTTCCAAGAGAATATATACTTGAGACTCTTATTTTATAAGTATATGATTAACCTATAACCCATCAAATAGTGTTTTTTAATTTTCAATATAATTACTACAACTACTAGTTCTATATCACGGGTTTTTTACTTCTACTCATGTGGACTCAACTAGCACGAACCATAAGTAATCCCTCATTGCCTCTATACCAGAAAACAACCAATCTTGGTTCTTAATGCATCACCAGACACTAGGTACTCGAAACCTTCTTCCATAAATATCAATATTGGAGTTCCCATCAAACTCTAAATAAAATAATAAAAATTGCATTGGCACCTTTCTGTCCACATAAAAAGAAACCCCTTTTGAGTAAGAGCTATAATGTGTGCTGATATCATGGATAAATCAGGTATGAGTCTCTAGTAATTTCCTACTATCCCACGTATGATTTTCACCTCAATCATTCTCTTAGGTGGTTCCCATGCTAACATATTGTTGACCATGGTCAGGTCGAATCGCACTCCATCTACAGAGATAAAAAGTCCCTAAAAGTGGACCACCTAAATCTAGAACTGGCACATCGATCGCTTCTCTTAATGTTTCTTCTCTCAAATCATGTCTAAAAACATTATTATGTGTCTCATGTGATCCTCCTTATATGTTCAGTACACAAGGATATTGTTGAGGAATACAACCACTAATCAGTCTATGTATGGCTGAAATATTCAGTTAATTATTCCAATGAATACTGCTAAAGAATTCATCAGGACATGTAGAATGACCAGGTACTCATAATATCAGAACAACATATGAAGGTCATATTCTTTATATTCTCACCATGTACTTGAAAATGATGATATCCTGATATAAGGTTGTCCTCCAAGAACCATCATTCCCATATCAACTGATCAAAGAGGTCATCGATCCTTGATAGTGGATATATTTTTTCAAGATCACTGAGTTCAAGCACTGATAGTCCACACAAAACATTAAGATCAATTATGCCTTCTAGGGAAACAAAATTGGGGATTCCTAGGTTGAAACACTGTATATCATGAATCCATTTATATACAAGTACTCTAACTACACCCTTAGATTGCGATGCTCTATGAGAGACATCTGATATATTGGGGAAGATATCAATTTCATCCCATTTGGTAGATCAATGCATAATTCTATCCTAGAGTGGCGAGGTAAACATGAAAAATATTCAGAAAAGATATCCCCATACTCTAGAACCAATATAAGAATCTAGAAACTCATAACATCCACTACACCAGGGTTCACTCAATCCAACGAATGAGTAATATGTTGCACCCTCCTATGAATGAGTCCATATTATACATCATAGGATTAATTTTCATGGAAAAAGGAAAAACTCACTCTATCACTACAGACACACCACACCCTTACCCGAAAATAGTAAATATAGCAATATACTATAGATAAAAATCAATACAAAGAATTACATCATAAGGCCTCTACAACACCACCAAGAGATCAAAATCAATTCTCATTCCTCAAAGGATAAGGTTAAATTGTCTTCATAGGTGTTCAACCATTGAGTCTCCTCTAATATATATCTCCAAGAAAAAGGGTCGAGTCAATGGTCCAACAAGAATCTCTTTATCTGATATGAGATATATGGTGAGAATGAAATGACTGGGACCTATGTCTATCAATACATCAACATATGTGAAAAATAATATATCATACATCAAATCATTCTAGGACCCCTTGTGTCATAAACATGACCGTATATAGTTTTCTGAACTCCAGTCATCTGGCACACTGAGCATGGCATGTATCCCTTAGGGGTTGTGGTATTAACAAGTCAAAATGACAACCACCTATTCTTTCTCTCCCAACTCCTCTTCCACATCCTCTTCACTAAAATATTCTTGATCATGTATTTTTCTATAACTCGGTTCTCCATCCATAGAATCCTTGTTAGATGTACAATAGGTTGGACAATCTTGGGCGAGATGTAACACCCCAAGTAAATAAAGAATATGACATTTTAACATTTATCCATATTTTTGAATAAAATATTAATATTACTTTAAAATGGGACGCTATGCACGATGGCGTACCCAATACGCAACAACGAGTTTTTTGGGAATTTTACGTTGAACTCTAATAATAATATAATATTATTTTAAATGGTAGTTAACTCATAGCCTTTGTAATGGCGGGAATGAACAGAACTAACTAGAAAATTATTATATATGTTTGTCAAATATTTTTACTCTTTACAATAATTTTTGGAGGACTAAAAATGTGAATGAATCCAATTTTAAGCGTAAACATTCTAATATTCTTTAAAAGGTCGATTATCCGCCTTTTATGGAGAACCTCTTTTAAGTACACTTTTTGACAATTTTTTGTGTTATATTTGAAAAAATAAAATTCTTCTTTGGAATCGGGACAACAAAATTTACTTTGTGTAAATTTTTGGTATTTTTCCAATAAAGGTCATTTTTTAATGAATAGTGAAAAATGTTGTATTTTAATTCAAAACCACTTTTTAATCTAATTTATTGATTATCATTTAAATTGGTTTTAAAGTGAAATTAGAATATATTTTTACCGTTTAATCCAATAGAGGTCGTGGGAATTAATTTCACTTTGAAATTTGACTTAAACTAGTGTCAATCTTTTTATATATATTATTTCATAAAAACACGCTATTTGTCATGACATCAGGAATTAATTATTAAATTAATTAATTTAACTTAAAAGATTTGATTTTTGTAAAATAGACATCATTTTTGAATTTGGAATAACAAATATAGCTTAGGGTGATGTTTTGGTATTATTCTGAAAAACTTCAATTTTTGATGAATAGTGAAACCACTAAGTGGTACTTAAAAAACTGATTTTTCGTTAAAATAAAACATTACCACTTGTTTGTTTTGAATTTCAAAAATCCAACATACATTGTTGTCATTAAGATGTAAAATTTGATTCAATGGGAATAAAATAATTTTTTGTTGAATAGTAACTTTTATGTTTTTAATCGCGATTAGAGGTAATTAGTGTAATTTAAGGTAAAAATAATGTTTTAATAATATGAAATGAACTTGACACATGTCCTACCCTCATTGGATCTGTCATGGCCGACCACGAGAATCCATGGAGAAACTTTGGGATCCCATGGATCCACATTGATTGGAAAATTACATAAATACCTTTTTATTTAAAGTTAAAATTAAAATGTCACAAATAAGAGATGTTTTACTAAAACAATTTTTAAATGGGGTTATACAAGTCATCTTTTTTACTATAAATATTAATTATAAATCTAAAACAATTTAATACAACATGATATTTTTTTAATAATTCTTATACATTAAATAAATTAAATTGTTTATTACATCATGATGATGCAGCAATTACCTCATTAATAATGGATTTAAATAAAATGGAAAGAAAATGTTAAAACTATAACTTAAACATGTCACAAACCTATTGGATGAGTTTATTTCGAACCCTTACCACCTTATCCTTGAAATACCTCAACATGGGACCTTTAAAATTCGAAACTCATTTGAAAATAAAGTAACATTTTGTAAATTTCCAAGAGTGCCCCTCCTCTCCTCTTATAAAAGGCCCCCACCTGTACCACCGTACACACACCTCTCAAGCCTTTGGCTCGGCCAAACCCTGCCCATTTCATCTCTCCACATCCATATCTTCGTCATTGAAGCCTCACTTTGGGTAGAATCCTTTCCAAGGAAGCATTTGAGCTCAAATTAAAGGAAGTTACCTGATTTAAAGGTATTGTCTTCCCTTGTGTTCTTCTGTTTTATTTTACTTCTCCAACCCCCAAAACTCTTTTTATTCTTTTCTTTTTTAACAACACAAGTATCTCCAATAAACTAGGATGTTGTTATGGGAAGGATTCGAGCTGCTCTTACACACACCTTTGTCTAATGGTTAAAGAACATACTGTTTCTGTGGATGGCGAATTACTGCCTCACGAAACGATGATTGTTCAATATTATTTTAACACGTTCAAAGGTGGCCATTAAGATGTAACTATATGTATATATGATATATAATATTATTATTTTTTCCTTGAGCTTATTTATTTTTCATTTAAAGCATACCTTTATGGTTTCCATTGTGGGTAAACGCGATATCTTCATTTTAGGAAGTACAGACTACCGCCCCCTCAAAGTGATTTGATTCGTTAATGCCATATGTGGGATGTATAAAGGATTTAATTAATGGTATTACATATTTTATCCTAATGGAATTATAATATACCTTTATATCATTATTATTTCATTCCATAAAATATAAAAAAAAAGAAATGAAAGTAGCGTTCATGCGTACGTACGGCTTACCATCTCCATGAACGGTACATTTCATTTCTGTTCTCCAAATGTTATGAACTATTATAAGTACATATATATAATGGATATATATGTAATATATTACATATAAATGATCTATATAATTCTGGAATTATTATATATATATATCTTTCATTATGTTTTAATTCCATTAATATGACAAAAAAATGAAAGTAGCGTTCATGCGTACGTACGGCCTACCGTCTCCATGAACGATGCTTTTATTTTTTTATCTCCAAATGCTACGGAATAGTATAAAATGAATATATACTGGATATATATGATATTTAAAACATAAACACTATTTTGGAGATGATGTACCTATAACTACCTGGAAAATTCTTTTCCAGCAAGTTCAATTTTTACTCATGTACTGAACATCGACAAAAACATCTGTTATGAACTCACTTTGTTAACCAATTATTATAAAATTATAATATGTTATATGAACTGAATAATATTATTTAAAGGAGGTCCTTATGCAATTATAAATTGACCAAATTTTATTATTCAGGAGATTAAAGAACGATTGAGTGATGTCGGACACGAGGTAAGGGATCTGACCCCTCTCTTTCTTTTAAAGTACACTCTTTTATGTCATTCCTTTTAAGATCATATTTATTATGATTGGGATGTTATTTTATATTAATCATACTGTAATTTTTATGTTCATATGATGAGATACCCTATTTTCTCTCATCAATCCATTTTGGATGTTTTGATTGGAGTTGTTAGGCTGCCGAATTTTCGTAAGAGATCCAACCTCTCTCTTTCTTTTTAAGTACTCTCCTATTTGTAAATTCTTTTAATCTACTATTTGTTATGTTGGGAGATGTTATTTTATATTACTATTGCTGTAAATTTTATTTTAATATAGTGGGAGACCCTATTTTATCTCATCAATCCATGTTTGGAAGTTTTATGTGGCACCGTTAGGCTGCCGAGTTTTCATAAGGGATTTTTCAACTCACTTTTATTCCCATGAGTTTCATGCTACATTTGCCAATATTTCCATTTGAGTGGTGTATGTACTCTCCATTATTCTAATATTTGTGTAACATAATTTCGTTTATGAGTATTTACATCAATGTTGTATAGCCCTTCTTTCATGGGGTGTATGTTTTGAAAGTTACCCAAATCGGTAAGGGAACCTTTCACCCTCCTCTTTTTAAAAGACATATTTTGTTATGTATTTTAATTTTAATCTTATTATGTGGGGATATGTTATTATATATCCTTATTGCCGTAAATTTTATGTCCAAGTGATGAGATACCCTTTATCTCTCTTATCAACTCTTTTTCTAAAATTTGATGTGACGTCGTTAGGCTGTCAAGGGAACTTCATAACCCAATTTCGATTTCTTTGGGTTGGACATGTAGTTATTGAATATGTCATCCTTCGAATATGTGTGAATGAAATTTGATTGTTTTAAACTTAATATCCACTTATATTGGTTGTATTTATATTTGTCACACATAATTATGAGATTGATTTATCCTTAATTTAAGGATACCTTCTTTACAGGGGATTTCACCTCATTTTACATTTCTATTGAGACTTCATTGTTGTTATGCACCAATTCAATCTTATATGGTGTATATACTGTCATTTGGAATATTATATCATGAATTCCTTTATTCTCATGATATTATAAAGTTCTGATTAAATGTTATTCCTCAATTATTGTATTCATGAGTCTCTCATTTTGTTAAAAACCCTTTAACTAAAATATGGTTTTAAATGTTTAATGATTTATTCTTATAAATATTTCTCATTAATATCCATGTTTTCAAAATGGTTTTAGAGATTTAATTATATGGATATTAATGGTTTAAAATGTTAAAACCTTCAAAGTTGTATGGGACACTTTGACTCAAAGATCTCTTTATTAAATGTTTTAAATGGTTTCCAAAATAGCTTTTAGGATGGAATTATTATTTCAATAATTTAAAATATTATGTTGTAATTGCAATATGGGAATGTTATATTTCCTTTATGCTTATGTTATGTGATATGATTATGTTATGGTTCTTGGGAATTGTTTATGAAGACGGGTGGTTCCGTGATAAACTAAGGGCGGGTGAGCCCGATATAGCTCTCCAATGAATTGGGTAACGTGAAGGGGTTAAACGTTAAGGTTTCTCTGAAGAGATTTAGGAAATATACTGTGATGGGTATTCCAAACATAACCAAGAGGGTTACTCCCTACGTAATAATTTTATGAATGCATGAAGTTACCTTTATGTCTTATGATTTCTATGATTTATTCATGAATTTATGAGGTATGTTAAAGTGCTTATGTTTTATGGGTAAAGTATGATTTCATTCTTATGTATATATGTACACATGTTTCCTTTCCATACTTTTTATAACCCTTAATATGCTTTTTATGCTCATCCCATGTTTTTGAAATGTTTTCACAGGTCAATGGATTGGTAAATGATATGATGATAGTGTCAAGGATGTGTCAAGAAATAATCCATGTTTTCTTTTAAATATTTTTCCGTTGAAGGGAAAACGAATACTATATTTTATGTAACCACTTTTTTTAAATGTGGAATGTAATGCAAGTTTTATGATCTATTTCTTTAAAACTCCAAACCAGAAAAGATCCTCAATGTGTAATCTTGTAGTAACTCAAGATTAAGTAAGGTTTAAGGCTGGGGCCTTATAGTTGGTATCAGAGGTCGGTTTAGATAACTTTAGAGGTTAGGGTATTCTTTAAGCATAAGTGACATTACCATAATTGTTGGGATTTCAGAAAGAGTCATAGTTTTTAGATAAAGTGAATGAGTAATTATATCTCCCTAATTAGTACATGATGGTTTTGTTGATATACTCGCACTGACATTTATATATTTTGTGAATGGATGGATCTAGAATGAACCAAAGTGACAATAGGTTTGAAGGAAACTGTGGTGGTTCTCTGATTAAGAGACTGGATGAAATGAGGGATTCAATGAGGAAACTTGTGGTTGTTATACACCAACTATCAAGGAGTCATGATCAACCACATGAACCTTGGTATGTTCTGTAATGCATCATGTACGAGATGGCCAATCGATGTGGAAGTTCAGGTAATAATTATAAAGGTAACCATTAGGGTTCATATGATCCTTACTTTTGAGGTAATTATGGGTTATTATATGTTATGATGGAAAATGAAATGCATGAGATAAACTTGAGGTTAAAATATGTTATGATTATATTTGAAAATTTTATCTCATTTTGGGGAATGTTTTATGAATTATATAGTTTTGGAAAAAGGACAACAAGCAGACCGTGTGACAACCCGTCATGTCGGACAAAGCTGCAGGAATCGAACCCACAACCAATGTGTGACGGGTATTTATCACCTACCACTGGACTACGTGAAGTCCTGGTTAGTTTGACTAATTCTTTTTAGTTAGATGATTTTAGGAATCAATAGTATGTTTATTTTGGGTTATCTATGGAAATGATTAACCTATCATGGATGATATGTTATTAGGTTAATTACTTTTCAATATGAGAATTTAAGAGCAACTGATGTTATTTAGAGATAAAAGTTAATTTGTACCTTGAAAGACTATGTGATTAAATCCTTAAAATATTTGGGTTTTAATCTTAGTTTGGTTTACATATAAAAATTTTATGGACAATTGTTTATCGAATGGTCTACTTTGAACTGTGGGTTTTTTTGGACAAATTTTGGAGATTAAGAATAGATTTTCTTTTTATAAAGGATTATACTTTTGTGGATTCTCTGACCTCATACTAACAATTTTGGTTTTGGATTGTGTCTAAAGACATGGGAAATATATAGTTCTCTTTTGTGGATTAGGTGATCCTCAGGAAGTTGATTATAGTACTCTTAATGAAAACAAGTCATCCTAAATACTCATCTTTTGGTGAAAATATGAGTTCGATTAAGGAATCTAGTTAAAGTTGAAAGTCTACGTGACATGTAAGTATGTTTCATTATGATTTAGTTAATCTCAAAAATAAATTCCTCAATGAAGATTAACTTAAAACAAAAATGTTCTCTGTTAACTTTTCCTACTGGGGAATCGAATACCGTTTAACGCATCACAAGTTTGTGATTTTCTTTTGGTTAACTTTCTCCTAGACATGTCTACTATCACTCTCCATCAGAACATGACCCTTTGTTTTCTCTTCCGTATCCATATTTTCGTACATGGAATCCAAGTATGGGTTAACTCAGGTGACCTTTGTACCTCTCTTTCTTTATTTTAAGGTGATTTTTTTACTGAATATTGTTCTGATGTGGGATTTTCAATGAAGTTTCCAAGACCAATTTTAAAATTGCGAGGACGTAATTCCCAAAAGGGGGGAAGGATGTAACACCCCAGGTAAATAAAGAATACAAAATTTTCACATTTATCCATATTTTAGAATAAAATATTAATATTACTTTAAAGGGGACGCTATGCACGATGGTGTACCCAATACGCAATGAGTTTCTTAGGAATCTTACGTTGCACTCTAATAATAAAATAATATAATTTTAAATGGTAGTTAACTCCTAGACGTTGTAATGTCATGAATTAACATAATTAACTAAAAAATGATTATATATTTTTGTCAAATATTTTTACTCTTTACAATAAATGTTGGAGGATTAAAAATGTGAATGAATCCAATTTTAAGAGTAAACATTCTAATATTCTTTAAAAGGTCAATTAACCACCTTTTTATGGTGAACCTCTTATAAATCCACTTTTTGAAAATTTTATGTGTTATATTTGACAAAATAAAATTCTTCTTTGGAATCGGGACATCAAAATTTACTTTGTGTAAATTTTTGGTATTTTTCCGATAAAGTTCATTTTTTAATGAATAGTGGAAAATGTTGTATTTTAATTAAAAACCACTTTTTAATCTAATTTATTTATATGATTAGATTATATTTTGAATTGGTTTTAAAGTGAAATTAGATTATATTTTTACCATTTAATCCAATAGTGGTCGTTGGAATTAATTTCACTTTGAAATTAGACTTAAACTAGTGTCTATCTTTTGATATATATTGTTTTATAAAAACACGCTATTTGTCATGACTGTGGAAATTAATTATTAAATTAATTAATTATACTTATACAATTTGAATTTTGGAAAATAGAAATCATTTTTGAATTTGGAATATCAAATATAGCTTAGGGTGAGGTTTTGGTATTATTCTGAAAAACTTCAATTTTTGATGAATAGTGAAACCACTAAGTGGTACTTAAAAAACTAATTTTTCATTTAAATGAAATTTTACCAATTCTGTGTTTTGAATTTCAAACATCTGACATACATGGTTGTCATTAAGAATTAAAATTTGATTCAATGGGATTAAAATAATTTTTTTGTGAATAGTAACTTTTATGTTTTTAATCACGATTAGAGGTAATTAGTGTAATTTATGGTAAAAATAATGTTTTAATAATATGAAATGAACTTGACACATGTCCTACCCTCATTTGATGTGTCATGGCCAACCACGAAAATCCATGGGTCAACTTGGGGATCCCATGTATCCACTTTGATTGGAAAATGACATAAATACCTTTTTATTTAAGGTTAAAATTAAAATGTAACAAACATGAGATGTTTTACTAAAAAAAATTAAATTGGGTTATACAAGTCATATATTTGACTAATAATATTCATTAAAAATCTAAAAATATTTCCTACAACATTATATTTGTTTTATAATTTTTATACATTAAATAAATTAAATTATTTACGACATCATGATGATGCAGCAATTACCTCATTAATAAGGGATTTAAATAAAATGAGAAGATAATGTTAAAAATATAACTTACACTTGCCAAAAACCTATTGTATGGGTGTATTTCTAACCCTTACCACCTTATCCTAGAAATACATCAATGTGGGACTTTTAAAATCCGAAACTCTTTTGAAAATAAAGTAACATTTTGTATCTTTCCAAGAGTGCCCCTCCTCTCCTCTTATAAAAGGACCCCACATCTACCACCTTACACACACCTCTCAAGCCATTTTCTCGGCCAAAACCTGCCCATTTCATCTCTCCACATCCATATATTAATTATTGAAGCCTCACTTTCGCCATAATCTTTTCCAAGGAATCCTTTGAGCTAAAATCAAAGGAAGTTACCCGATTTAAAGGTAATGTCTTCTGTTGTGTTCTGTTGTTTTATTTTGATTCTCCAACCCCCTGAACTCTTTTTATTATTTTCTTTTGTAACATAAATAGTTTTTTAAATATACTAGGATGTTGTTATGTGATTTATTAGAGCTACACTTACACACACCTTCGTCTAATGGTTAAAGAACATACTATTTCCTTGGATAGAGAATTACTACCTCACCAAACGACGATTGTTCAATATTCTTTTAACACCTTCAAAGGTGGCCATTAAGATGTCACTATATTTATATATGATATATAATATGTTTATGTTTTCCTTAAGCTTCTGTATTTTTCATTTATGGCATACCTTTATGGTTTCCATTATGGGTAAACGCGATATCTTCATTTTAGGAAGTGTGGACTACCGCCCCCTCAAAGTGATTTGGTTCGTTAATGCCATATGTGGGACGTATAAAGGATGTAATTATTGGTAATACATATGTTATACTAATGGAATTATAATATACCTTTATATCATTATTATTTAATTCCATTAAATACAAAAAAATGAAATTAAAGTAGCGTTCATGCATACGTACGGCTTACAGTCTCCATGAACGGTACATTTCATTTCATATCTCCAAATGTTAGGAACTATTATAAGTACATATATATAATGGATATATATGTAATATATTACATATAAATTATGGATATTATTCTGTAATTATAATATATATATCTCTCATTATGTTTTAATTCCATTAATATGACAAAAAATGAAAGTATCGTTCATGCGTACGTACGACCTACCGTCTCTGTGAACAGTGCTTTTAATTTTTTATCTCCAAATTCTATGGAGTAGTATAAAATGAATATATACATGATTTATATGATATTTAAAACACAAATACTATTCTGGAGATGATGTACCTATAACTACATGGAAAATTCTTTTCCAGTAAGTTTAATTTTTACTCATGTACTGAACATCGACAAAAACGTATGATATGAACTCACTTTATTAACCAATTATTATAACATTATAATATGTGATATGAGATGAATAATAATATTTAATGTAGGTCCTTAAGAAATTATAAATTGACCAAATTATATTATTCAGTAGATTAAAGAACGATCGAGTCATGTCAGACACGAGGTAAAGGATTCGACCCCTCTCTTTCTTTTAATGTACACTCTTTTATGTCATTCCTTTTAAGCTCATATTTCGTATTATTGGGTTGTAATTTTATATTAATCTTACTGTAAGTTTTATGTTCATATGATGACAGAACCTATTTTCTCTCATCAATCCATTTTGGATGTTTTGATTGGCGTTGTTTGGCTGCCGAATTTTCGTAAGAGATCCAACCTCTCTCTTTCTTTTTAAGTACTCTCCTTTATGTAACTTATTTTAAGATACTCATTGTTATGTTGGGAGATTTTATTTTATATTCCTATAGATTTAAATTTTATGTTAATATAGTGAGAGACCCTATTTGATCTCATCAATCGATTTTTGGAAGTTTTAATTGGCGCCGTTAGGCTGCTGAGTTTTCGTAAGGGATTTTTCATCTCACTTTTATTCCCATGAGATTCATGCTACATTTGACAATATTACCTTTTGAGTGTTGTATGTACTCTCCATTATTCTACTCTTTGTGTCACATACATTCGTTTATGAGTATTTACATCAATGTTTTATATCCCTTCTTTCATGGGGTGTACGTTTCGAAAGTTACCCAAATCGGTAAGGGAACCTTTCACCTGCCTCTTTTTAAAAGACTTCTTTTGTTATGTCTTTTAAATTTCATCTTATTATGTGGGGATATGTTATTATATATCCTTATTGCCATAAATTTTATGTCCATGTGATGAGATACCCTTTATCTCTCTCATCAACTCTTTTTCTGACAATTGATGTGACGTCGTTAGGCTGTCAAGGGAACTTCTTAACCCAATTTAGATTTCTTTGGGTTCAACATGTAGTTATTGAATAAGTCATCCTTTGAATATTTGTGAATGACCTTTGATTGTTTTACACTTAATATCCGCTTATATTGGGTGTATTTATATTTTTCACACATAATTATGAGATTTATTTATCCTTAATTTAAGGATACCTTCTTAAGATGGGATTTCATCTCATTTTATATTTCTATTGAGACTTCATTGTTGTTATGCACCAATTCACTCTTATATGGTGTATATACTGTCCTTTGGAATAATATATCATGAATTCATTTATTCTCATGATATTATAAAGTTCTGATTAAATGTTATTCCTCAATTATATCATTCAAGTGTCTCTAATTTTGTTAAAAACCCTTTATCTAAAATATGGTTTTAAATGTTTTAATGATTTATTCTTATAAATATTTCTCAGTAATATCCATGTTTTCAAAATGGTTTTAAGGATTTACTTATATGGATATTAATGGTTTAAAATGTCAAAACCTTCAATGTGGTCTAGGAAACTTTGATTCAAAGATCTCTTTATTAAATGTTTTAAATGGTTTCAAAAATGGTTTTTAGAATGGCATTCTTATTTCAATATCTTAAAATATTATATTGTTATTGTAATATGGAAATGTTATATTTCCTTTATGCTAAAGTTATGTGCTATGATTATGTTATGGTTCTTGGGCATTGTTTATGAAGATGGGTGGTTCCGTGATAAACTAAGGGCGGGTGTGCCCGATATAGCTCTCCAATGCATTGGGTAACGCGGAGGGGGTAAACATTAAGGTTTATCCAAAGAGATTTAGGGAATATACTGCGATGGGTATTCCAAATGTAACTAATAGGGTTACTCTATACATAAGAATTTTATGAATGCCTAATGTTACCTTTATGTCTTATGATTTCTATGATTTATTCGTGATTTTATGAGGTATGTTAAAGTGCTTATGCTTTATGGGTAAAGTATGATTTCATTCTTATGTATATATGTACTCATGTTTCCTTTCCATACTTTTTATAACCCTTACTGAGCTTTTTATCCTCATCCCATGTTTTTGAAATGTTTTCACAGGTCAAGGGATTGGTACATGATATGATGATAGTGTCAAGGAAGTGTCAAGAATGAATCCATGTTTTATTTTAAATATGTTTTCGTTGATGGGAAAATGAATACTATCTTTTATGTAACCACTTTATTTAAATGTGGAATGTAATGAAAGTTTTATGATCTAATTCTCTAAAACTCTAAACCTGAAGAGATCCTCAATGTGTAATCTTGTAGTAACTCAAGATTAATTAAGGTTTAAGGCTGGGGCCTTATACGAGATGACCCTTACCACAACATGAACAGAATCACTTCTCTATAGTATGATTGGAACAACCTATTGATCCTTGAACTGTAGTTCCTCTGTCCTGGGAACTTTTCCTAAAATGTATCCCATGTACAAGTCCCGAGGACTATTGTAAGATTTATACCATTGAGTTCTCTTCTCTTAATTTCCCACTACTAACTGTAAGTGTTTCTATTTACTCAAACCAGAATATTTCAACCACCAATGCCCACTCATGAACACCATCATAAATAGGAATTAATAGAAATATAATATCATCTCATATATATCTAAAAAGACATTGCTTGATGGTCAAAGACATGATGTACTGATCTCAAACCATATCCATTGATTTCATGGAGAGATTATTGAACCCCAATGAATATTCAACCACTAACATGCAACCCCGCTGAATTTCAAGGTTATCCAGAATATGCACAGACAATAGTGTAACTGGTAAAAACACCTATTTGAAGAGGCACTCAAAATTTATCCTCAAAAGGTTCCCCTCATCATATGTTTGGGTAGTTAAACTCCACCATCATCATGTGAATATGTGAAGATGGTTCGCAAGTAGGACCACCATATGACTTATTGGTTTATAGAATAGATGGAAAAGTTGGGTCAATGACACAATCTAGTAGTCCACCGCCTATGGGTCAGGATCACATCATAACGTAAGGGGTATATATTTTAGAAACTAATGAAGTGTACTCAACCAGCACTCCTCATCCACTGGTATTGTGGGAACCACATTCTACTCTACAGGAGATGGTATGGATTGTGCAACACTTGAAGGTAAAATCTAGTTAACTGGTCCCAGTATCAAATCATCTTCACTAAGGCGGTCATCCTCATGATCGACATGTTGAATCTTAGTTAGTATATATCATGGAGGAATCCTGAAATAAACAAGATGTACCACTATTAATTATTAAATCTATAGATATTACTTAAGAAGGGCATGGAAACCACACCCCATTCAATTATTATGCATGTACCATTATTTTCCATACATTCAATATCCTCATGTACCAAGTTGAAAAGAAGTTTATCAGAGTCCTGGGGTATAGATATGTTGACCACTACACTAGGAATGGTGTCCCTATCTTGATATCTAAACTTCAAACACTTAAAACGGTTTCCCCAAACTAACCACATAGACTGTGAGTCATAATGATGAAATGACCCTCTCTGATACAACTTTTATTGAGTCTTCCTTGTGGGGATCATACTGTGACTCCATAAGACCACCCCTAGTAGTCTAGTATCGTGTTACTATAACTTAGTAGGAATATTAGTAACATTAAAATTATTTCCTATATATTTGTACACACAGAGACATCCACATGCCCAAAAAATGATGTAATTTAAAAACCACTATGTAACCAATGCATGCAGACAAATATATCCCACAACTAGAGTATGATAGAATGTAATGTAAAGTAAACATGGCTAGAATATTATCCCCCTCAATGATTCTGTAAACACAAGTCGAACTTGTAAGTAAATTTAATAGGGATAATGGATGTAGTCATATGAACACACCTCGACCTGTCTCGTGTCACAAATAATAATCTAGTCCTTTTCCTTCTAGGACAATGTGAAAAGGTTGATCGTCAACACATGAGATGACAAATGTGAGAAAATATCTTTTAAGGGTGAGTATATCAATACCCAGTAAGACGCCCTAAAACCGTAATGAGATACAAATAAAGAAATCACAAAGATCTCTTTATAGGTATATTTATACAAAACATATAATAAGAATATACAATTAGAGTCCAACAAAGACACAAATTCTAGAGGTAAGTCACAACCACTATATACCAACCCTTGTAATTTAGATCGATGATTCACGGAATCACTCATGTAGGAGGTCACACTCTTGAGTCTGATAGAACTAAGGATGTATTTCTGAGAGGTACTTCTCATTAGGTACTTTTATGATATAAATTTGATGATATATTTGAAGAGAATACAATAAACTGATGAAGATCACAACTAGGTCCATCGGGTGATACCAAAAACTCTATTGAATAACTAGATATGTAGAGGGTTGGTGCCCGCATAGTTTCAGTCATTTCGATACCAAAAACTCTACCTCATTCATGAAGATAAATACAAGATCATTCTCTAGGCCTCTTGGGGGATTCCAACAACTATATAAAGAGGTCATGTTAAAGGGATCATAGACCTAGCATTTGGAAATGATTCGTACCAACCTTCATTATAGAAATGAAGGAAACAAACCCTAGAAAAACATGACCACGATATAGAGGAAGATATGGTCAATCCATGTAAAAAGGGTTACATGACATGTGTTACGGTCCCACACCCTGTCCCCTGAACCCGTGTAATTCACTTGTGCAATGACCACTGTGATTTAAAAATTTTGGTGTAAAGAGGGGTACTCGGTGTGTAAAGGGGTTAAATTTCATGTCCTAGAATTCAGGGTCCTCCTGTGTACTCCAGATATGTGCTAGTACACAACCTCAACCCCTCCGACACTTCCCATGTACCACTACATGCAGTATCCCATGTACCTGATCCTAGACATGTCATGTGGGGGAGTAAACATCATATAGTCAACCCATGTACTCCATCCCCTTTTAGATGTACCTCCCATGGTAGATGATAAGTTACTCCGAAAGGGGACTCAAACCATGATGTCAGGGAATGAATGAAATGTGTGTCAGGTATTCCATAATAACATCTTCTTCCTTCAACTCACACCATCGATAACCCAGATAATGTTCTGATCATCAGTTTACATCTAAACCATAGATCCAATATAATCTGGTTATACTAACATCGAATCGATGGGATTCAGGGCTTGAATTTTCCTAGAAAATACTATTGTAGTCATTATCAATTTTTAATGAAAATGTGGTTTTAGAACCCACCGTTATTTGATTCTTTACCGTACTCACCGGAGCACATCCTTCGAGTGTTATAGATGCGAAGTATAAAATTTCAGATCATTTACCATGAATTGAAGGTGGAATGATTTAATGTTCACAATGGGTTCATAATGCATAAAAGATTGAAGAACACATGAACTGGGGGAGAAAAGTACAAAAAATCAAGATGGATGAACCTTGACATATGTTTGTGTCGATCTTCATTCTTAACCATTTAAACAATAAATGAATCCAAAAAAATCTCAAGAATCATCTCACTATGAATCCCACAAATAACCCATCCAACAAATATGATTGATCCATGGGCTAATGTATTCTTTGATTAGTCCATGTTTGCCATAAGAATTCAATAATGGGGAGGAAAATCAAAATAACACATTCTACCTCTATTCAGATCATTTAGTGTTGAAGATATTCCATTTTACCATCGTCATTGATGAGATCAGACAAGATTAGTTTACGCCAATCAATGATTTGAGGTTTAATCATTGCCTTCCCAAGATAATTCACCAGATAACTCTCTCCAATATCTCAAGAGGATTCCAAGGTTATGAGGTTAACCCTAGATCTTTGACATAGGGATAAATTCAAAGAGAAAATGTTAAGTCATTGTGTCTCTACATCAATAGTAGAAATAAAATAATTTTTCGTAATTTATTCTATTCATTTAAGAATTTATACGACATTCTAGAATCAATCCATGTTGTCTAATTCTAGGTCACACCTGGTGTCAAATATCTATTTTTAATGAAATGGTTACCTAATATTTCGGATTCAAGAACATATTTAGAAGTTATTCCACTTTTTCAAAAAAAACAATACATGCCTGCAATTTAATATTTTAATATATTTAAAAAAATTACAGACACACTGGGTCTCATAATAACACTACGTCTCAGGATCTAGTCTCAGTATTAATTTATATAATATATAAAAAAATACATGGAAAAATAAAAGACATTAAAATGTGAAACTCTCAGGCGTAACTTATAAGTGTTGATTATTGATGATTTTTTATTGGAAATATATAAATTTGGGAGGAGACAACCCATTATAACTCGATACCATTTAATAGACTTTTTATGATTCCTACTAGGTGATTAAAGCCTATAAATTAGGAGATAAGGGCGTATTATAATAATATTAGTTCTTGAGGATATTCCAGTGTGTTGTTCTATAAGAATTTTGTTTATTTTTTTTTCTATTTTTCTCAATTTCTTTCCCCATGTAACAAATTTATATTTTAATTAAAGTGTTCCATTTTATTCCAATACCAATGTTTTTCTTCTCTCTCTGTCAATCAAATCTGATCACTTTTATCTTCTTAACATGATCCATTTTCTATTATCAATGGAAACTTACTAACCTGTGTCTTAGACTTGGGGAGATTTCACGGTGTTATTAATTTTTTCTATTTAATTTATAATTGTTTTAATTATTTTTATAGAGGGGAAGAGAGAGTATTTATCATGTGTGTTGGTCATATACCACATCATTATTTTCCAATTGATTAATTTTCTTTTATTTATTCACTCTACCATAATTGTTTAGCGTAAACTTATCAAATAGTAGAGTTTTGGATACTCAAAGGGTTGAAAATAAAAATGTTGGAGACTAGTCCATTAGGAATTACACTCTTAGTTTAAGGGTTATCCTATTTGGCTGTTAGATGATATGAGATATAATGTTCCAAATATGTTTAATACGCACGCTAAAACTACCCACACAATAAATCAGAGGAATGTAATTCATTTAAGAAGTTCTTTAAATTGAATTATCAGATTAAATTTAAAAAACAATAAATAATGAAGGAACCAACCTTACCAAAACCTAAGGACCAATAACTCTATTGAAAATAAACATTATATTTTCATCTTCATTTAGGTTTCAATTTTTTATTTATTTAATTTAATTCCATATTTCCCACAATCCAAAAAATAATAATTTCTTTCATCAAATAATTAAAACTAAAAAAAAAATTAATTGATTAATTATAATTCTGTGATTCAATAACAGTGATTCTACTCTATTGGGGTGAATCTAGTTAGCAACTATGGTGCTCTAATAAAAAAAATAATATTTTTTACCACCTCATGACATGATTGGAAAAAAGGTAAAATCACTCTAGTGATCAAAATGATTTTCTAATTTTTCTATCCCATATTAATATTCACGAAGTACATAAATGATTTAAAAAGGAAAAACTATCACTTACTAATGTCTTCCATAAAATGATAGGGTTTCATCAAGTATTTTTATACCAATTATTTAGGGGAATTACATTTTAACATAGCCAAGTATACTCTAAATGATTCAAAATATGGGCTAATTTTCATGAATAGAATGTAGAGATCCTCATAGACACTTGTCTAATTTTATGGAGATATAAAACCCATTAAAACGTAATAATATATATAAAATTACATAAGACTATGAAAATTATTATTTTAACTCAAATAAAAGGAGAAATATTGTTTACAGAGCTTGTTGAATGATTCTATCATATCTTGGGATAATTTATCTTTTTTTAAAAAAAATACGGTCCATAATTAAAGATAGTGAAGAATATGAATACAATTAATTTTTGTTCAACAAGATAATGATTCTATATATGATTAATGAGATATATTTAAAAAAAATAGAATGTTACCCTACTATGAGTTGGGAAATTAGTTCATAATGAAAACATTTTGTAATGGTTTACACTAACATCTTGATCTATGATTGCTGACTATATAGTTGGTGGATTGATATTGAAAACAATAAATGTTTTTTAAGATGCCTGTACTAAAACATCTCACAATTCTACCTTTTTCATAAATATATAGTACCACTAAGGAGCGGAACATGTCAAGTGGATTGAATTAGTTTCTTTTCCTCTCAAGAGGAATCCCTATTGAAATGATTTTTGTTTTAAATCGTGGAACCCACACTTTTTATTCTAATTACCACTTTAATTTCTTTTGAGACATTTCTAGGTATATATGCATACGGAGAGTGTCATGTTGTTTTGAAAGATAACCAAATTTGGTTCTTAATAATGTGATTTATTGGTGATCATCTCAAAAAATTTAAAAGTCTTATGGTTGGTCTGTTTATCAAAATACAAATAAAAATTTGTGATGAAATTTATAAAATAGTAGAAATAATTTTAATAGAAAAAAAATTTCACCTTGATATATGCCTCAACCAAAAAAACCTATACCATATTCTAAGGGATTCCAACCCAAAAAACAATAATTTAATCATACTAGACAATAATTCCAACCCTAAAAACAATGTTAATGGCCTTACATTGAGGTAATTATCTCTTATAATATTCAAAAGTAAGATAAGTGGATGATAATAAAATAAAAATATCTTATAAATAAAATCACCCTCTAGTAAATCATAACCACAATGTGGTACAATTATTATAAATATTTTATAAAAATTTCTTATTTTTTAGATATTTTTTTTCATATTTTATGGCTAAACCTCTTAAAGTACTTTGATATTCACATTTTTGTGTTTTATGTTAGATTATATAAATTGTTGTATTTTATTTAAAAATTTTGGTAATTTTTTAGATAAAATTAATTTATATATATTGATGAATAATTTTGGTTTCCATATATATTGAAATTATATTTGTCAAATGAGGTTATATTTTGTCTATTGTTTTATTATTTGAATATATATATATATATATGTTATTTTTTCATTCATTTTTATGTAATTTATTTATTTTATTCATAATAATTTTAATAATAATTTCATAAAAATATAATTATTTTATACTTTTAATGGAACAAGGACTGATGAATGGAAAAAATGGAATCTAATGGGAGACGAAACACGTAATAGTAACCTAGTTTTTGAACTAGTAATGTCTGAGTAACTCCCAATGTGAGTAGAAATAATTATAATTCTATTTATGTTTAACAAAGAGTTTATACTAGATACCCATGAGTAAATGTGCTTTATGTAATATTAACTTAGGCCCCACATGAGATACATAAGTTATATCACATTTTCATGGAGATAGAGACCATGATTGCTTATATAAGATTAAATATTAAATCCTAAAGTATGAATAAGACTATATTATAGCTGCACATGATAAATTAGATGATTTAAAGGGTTATATAAAATCAATTCGGATTTGCACAAGAGTAATGAAGATAATTGAAAGAGTAAATCAGTTTAGTGGGGAGTTACATAAGAATAAATACATTACTATAAATTTTATAAATTGTAGCTGAGTAGGGAAAGAAAGGAAGAAGTCAAGGATATTCATAATAAATAAATCACACAAGGAAGTTAAAAAATCAAGGGGAGACCATGAAACATATTTTTACAAAATTCCTTAACCAAATCAGGAAACCCTAAACTGAACTAGCCATGTGTAATGTGAAATAAGAGAGAGGATATTATTGGAATTTCAATAAAGATCGTTCTACATTAGGTTCAACTTAGAAGTAAGGAATATATGGGAAAACATTTCTACATCGAAATATCACAGTGCACTGAATTCCATGTAGAGTGATTCTTGATTCAATTATTTGTATTAAATGATGAAATAATGAGTAATGAAAGGGATTGTCACCCCAGAACTAGAGATATCATGGGGGTGTTGTGAGAGAGAGTAGGCCATATAAAAGACTTATAATGGATGAGATAATCTTATATAAGAAGAAAATTGAATAGGAGGAAGAGTGAAAGTGATCATCAAAGGTCTTCTAGAGATTTAACTTCTCTTTATCATACTATTTTAACTTAATTTGGTGTTGCTTATTATGGTTTAAAATGTTTATTCTAGGATGTGTTTTAATTTCTTTCACCCATTTCTACTCCAAAATAAAGGTTAGTGCATGATATGAATTCCTATTAAAATTAATTCCTCTATATATAGTTAATGGGTATATGGAATTATGATATTTATGAAGAACACATGGAATAATGATTTTAAAGTAGTGAGTAGGTCACTAGAGATTCTATAAGGATAGTGTAATTTAAAAAATACACTTATGTGGCCTTGATAACCCATATAATGCAACGAATATTTGGAAGAAGTGATATAATATCAATAACAGAAAACTATTATACTTAATTATTTCAATTATGGTTTTTCGTAAAATGAATATGGACCTAAAAATTCTTTAGGAAGACCATAATATAAATTTAAGGGGGATTCTTAAGGGATACTAAAGATGTTTATCAACTTACTATTCATGACCAATAAGAGGGATTGAGTTGCTATGTTTGATTCATATTTCCTAACATGATTATACAATCCAAGTGAATGAGGAATTAGGTTACTAAATCCTAGGATTTGTGAATCATATTATATTCCCACTTATCTATCATATATATTACGCTTTATTTTACTATTGTATTTAAAAATACACAAATTAAAATTATGTAACTTATTTGTTCCTATGGAAACAATAGACTAGTATAAAACTATAGAGGAATGTGTTGTTGAAACCTCACATTTTAATCAATAACATTTGGAAATATTTATAGATATAGGTTGTTAGGATTGAATGTTTTTTGGAATAAAATGTATAAAATTTTGAAAAGTAAAAAATAAAAACAAAATGAACTAAAAATATATTATACCTTTAACTAATATAGTAAAAGTTTAGTTCATTATCAATCTACCATTTATAATATTAACTATTATATATTTTTATATTATATTTCACCCATTTTTATATCACTATATATTTTTATTTTTCAGAAAAAATGGGCATCCATGGCTGTAAGGAACTATAAGAGAATTTTTGTGAGAATTTTGGTGATGTTTAATAACTATTATTTCACTGTAAATTTTTAAGGATAATAAAAACATATTATAAATAAGAATAAAATAAATAATGGTTTTTTACAAAAAAAATAAAATGGATATACTGGATAAAAGTTTTGAGTACCAAGCCATGAGGGAAACTGAAATTTCTCCATGGGAATAGGCAAAAATGAATAGTTTTACTAATAGTTCAAAATAAGTGAGTCAATTAATCCAATAGATTCAAGATAAAATACATACCAAGACACAAAAAATATAAAAATATAAAGCATGGATCAAGAAAAAAACACTTTAGATGTCCATTAAAAGGATGACTAGGAAATTGAAGAAGAAGAAGAGGGAGACATGCTTTATTTGAAGTGGAAAGAAGCTATAAAGAACATAGAGTGTCATTAAAGGATCCCCACATGAAATAACCAACCTACCCAGACCTGGAATAATTTACAAACATAAATGAAGAAATTAACTATTATTTATTTTATATGACACAGGGTACTGTAAGACTGTGGTGTAGTATTTATGGAGAAGGCTTCTACCATGTAATCTCTATAGTACACTGTCAATGATTCCATATTAAGGGTTATTAAATAATTCAAATACTTATTGTTCCAACTAAAGATGTGACACCCTCCAACCAAATAGTATATTTTCTTGTTTATTAAATATGAATGGATATAAACCCAAGTACTTGTTTAGGGGAAGCCCAATAATCAATAGGGAGTTATTTCTTTAGTGTATTTTTATTTAATTTACTTGTTTTCAAGATTTATATTTTTTTATTTCAATGTTAATAAATCCACTTGTTTTAATCCCATATATTATTTTTAAGTGTTTTGGCATCTCAAGAAATCTTAGAGGAGTTCCACAACCCATTGCAAGAGGAAGTTGGAATAGTAATAGTGTGGGAGTATTTGAATCCCCATGGGATTTATTGACATTTTTTACTTATATGGTTTAATGTTAAATTCATTTATTGGATACTTTACTTAAAATCCTTTATAATATATATATTATAATTAAATAATAATAATATTTATAAGTATGGGTTACCAATTGAAATATGTTCATTTATTAACCTAGGAGGGTCGTTTCCTAGGATTAAATTTTTGAGTTTATTTTGATTTTATAATCATTTTGAAATTTCAAAGGAAATGAATATGCATGATTTCTGAAGATAACATATTAATTGTAATATTAATTAATATAATGGGTTGGTTGATGTGTTTTTATATGTGAATATTTTTTTATATTAAATGTGGTAAAAAATATTTGAAATTCTTAGTGTAATATGTATTATGTAACAAAAAATTTATGTTTTCAAATATGGATGTGTATTCAGTGTATGGTAGGTGTATAAATATTAAATATATAATACAAGTTAAAAGATGTCTTGGAGTCAATAGTTCACATTTCTTCCCATCATTTAATGTCATAAATTGTCGTAGAGGGTTTTTACTATTGAAATTTCTTAGTTCTATATTAGATAATATTAATTCTGAATAAAAATAAATTTGAGAGTCGTATATTGAATGTTTATTCAATTATTTACTTATTATGATTAACCTCAAGATCTTCCATATAATTGTTTTGGTTTAGTTCAAAAAATTTCAAATTAATTATCTAATAATATCATTAGAAAAAATAGATTGAAAAAAGGATGAAAAAAATAAAAAACTATTGTGGGGTGTGTTCACCTATATATGACAGAATGCAATGCACTAATAAAAATTTCATATATAATTAATTGAATTTTCTCTATCAATTAAACATTTGAGGTTTAAATTTCAAAATATGTATATTATAATATCTTATATTAAACTCATTTATAGGGTTATATAATAAGAATATTCCTATGGTTAGTCGTAATAATTAATATAATTATATGAATTATTATGTAAAAATAAATATGATGATTTATCTATTCATCAAGTATAATATTTTATGAAACTTTTTCAGTTGATTATTGAAGACAATAATTCTTTTTATTTGAGGATAGTTACTATATATATTATATAATTAATTCTCCTAATATATTATATAATGTTTTGTTTATTTTAATGCGACAAACCCATCTAATTATTTGATTTCATATATTTTGATAATATAATGATTGTTTTGAAATATAGGATTCCATTTCCAAAATTTTAACTATTTCATAGACATAAATGATTGATCATATTTTGTAAAATAATGTAGTGGGATGGGAATTTACTTTATGAATATGTATGTAACACAGGCCTAGCTATGTGTAATTAAAACTATTTAAGGTATTAGACGTGTTACTGGAGGGCGAGAGTCAGATTTTACACAGTTTGACTTGATGTGTGACTTATTTACTTTGAAAAAATTGTAACTAAGTACATTGTGTTCTAATACATGGTACACATATGCCCCATGTGGAAGGGGGTGTTTCTATGAGGGACATTGGCCACCATTTTTCGTTAGAATTAGTATCCTAATTTTACAGGGTAACTTATGTAAGCTAGGTGACTACTAAATGTGTATATAGATTTATTTTTAACTCTATTAAATAAATAAATAATTGATGTTAAATATTATAAAATGTTTTTCCATATATTCTTCCTATTAGGTATATACAAATTTTTCTTCCTTTTCCTTCATTCAACCACCTATGAAAGTGATTTTTCACTATTTGATCAATGATCATCGAGATGAGAGTCTCAAGAGATCGATGTGAGTAACATTATTGATCGTCATGAATCTATTTTTATATATTTTTTTCTATTAATTTAAGAGAATACCTAAATCTAGAGATTTTATATGGGTTTTCATTTTTTTCTAATTAGAGTTCAATCAAAAGATTGTAATAAGTGATCAAGGTTCTAGTAAGTTTGGGAAAGAATTTCATAGCTTACTCCACTAATCATAGGAATTTTTTCACTACCTTAAATGAAAGCATGGGTGGGAGTGTGTGAGAATATATAAATGGACTAGATTAGATGTATATGATTCAAGGGATGTTTCCTAGGGATATTTAGTGTGGGAATTTAATTGTAAAAAACTAGCTCAGGGTAACTATACACATCACCCAACCCATCCCACTAATAGGACTAAAGGGTATTCTTGATTCACATGGGTTGGAAATAAGTTACTAAGAATCATGGAATATTTTTTTTGGAATTATTTAACCCTTATATAATATATAAATAAATAGTAAATATTTATAAAAAGTCCCACAAGGTGCGTCCATACAGTAGACTATTTTGAAAATAAAATAAAAATATTTAAATAATGAGATATAAAAAACATTGAAAAAAATTAGTCATTCAAACTCACCTTTATAAATATTAATATAAATACTACGCAAAAAAACCAACATGATTATAAGATATATAAAAATAACATATTGATATAGATGATACACAATATCCCATAATAAACCAAAAACAAACCCGAAGAACAAAAATTCAATCCCCATGTTTCCCAGGGATTCTCACGACCCCTAGATATATCTCCCAACTCAATCGAGTATCAAAAAATCAACACAGGGTATAATATTATTACTTGAAAGAAAAGATGATAACTATACACACAAGAGTATGAGTATATTTTATGTGTGCTAAAAATTCCCAGTATGATCTCTCTATGAATTATATTCACTTACTTACAAAGGATATTTGAATAATTAATGATTGAATTATATTTGAAAATTATAATTTATATTTAAGTTTCAAATGTAATACATGTAATTTATCTTCCATTTGAAAACACATCTTCTAAAATAAACTTCCATTAGAAGTTAAAACAAAAGGCACATCTTTAAAATAATCACTTATGAACTTTCTAAGGTAAAAACCTAACATTATTTAACAAACACTGAATTTCCATCAAATAATATTTTTTCATTTCAATAACCATTCTCAAATAAATAATATAATTTTATGAAAACATTAAAAATAAATTACTCAGTATATTAAAACTACCGTAACAGTCATACTGGTACCACACATGATATAAATAAACTAGAGAAAATATAATTGTACTATATAATCAGAGTGAATTAGGGGATACAATGCATAAAATGTTGTAATTCCCCCATAATGAATTTTTAAAAATGTGCAAGAATCATGATAAAAAAACTTGGTCTTAAATGGAGTAAATCCTTGAAAATACATAAAAGGTAAATAACTATAGGTCAATATCGCATCTAAAAAACAAAAACAAAATGAATTAATTATACTAGTATCCTATAAGGAACTTCTATTTCTAGATAAAAGTTGAAAACATGGGGAAAAAATCTAGTGTTTGTGTTAACTAGTGAATCATAAATATAGACCACTATCATATTGTCATGGGATCCCATATAGTCAATCATGTGTAGGTGAGAAAACATTATCTCACAGAATCAAGGATAAAACATAAAAATTTATATCACATCAACTCCAAAAACCTTGTAAGAATTTTTTTTACATTCTTCAAGAATTATATAAAAATAAAATCCTTTTTATATTGGGATGTGAAAATTTTTTAAGAATACATGGCTGATAAATGAGGTTATCATAAATATCAATTTAAAATTAATTTATGAATGATCTAAATTAGCTTTTGGAAACAATTTTTGGATGCTAATACAAAGAACCAAACACTAAATGTATAAATGTGAAAACATAATTTATATTTATATTAGGATTTTTTTAAAATAAACACATACATCAGAAATATTTCAACACCAAGAACTTAATTAAAATCAATATATTATTTGATTAAAAATTCCCTTCTGAAATCCATTCCTCCCTTTGGATGAAGAACACATATACTGAACAAAATACTATTAAACACCCTTTGAAATTAAAAATTATTTAAAAACAAACCTTAATGAAATTTATACATACACATTCACTATTAACCCCAAAATTCATAGAATAAAATATAATAACAATAAAAAACCATTTATTTAATGTTATAAAACCCAGAAATGCATAAATTAACCCATTAGAGACAATGAATATAGTTATAAATTTATAGAAAATGTATTTAAATATGTTCAAACATTCTATAAATGTCAAGTAAAGAAACTAAAAATAAATAGCTACCTTAACCAAAATAAAATAGGTTTCTTTTGATAGAAGATGTCCAAATGGTTGTTAATGTATATTTTTCAGCCCTTAATCATTAAATGAATCTTTATTAGGATCCCCAATAACACTAAATTAATCAAAAATGACCCCTAGGGTTTACATGTGAATATAAATACAAGGAAAAATAAATAAGAAAGGGATAGATATGTGTTTACATTAAAGAATAAGGATTAGAATGTGATAAATCTATGTGATCTATAGAGATAACGAGGATGATGGGGATGTTCCCCTTGGGTAACTAGTATTTAAGAGAGTGGATAAGAGTCCCCAAAATCTAAAAAAGGATATAAAATTGAAAACTATTTTTTAAAAAACACTATTTAGGACACGTGTATAGTCCTCACTAATTTCCAAACCATCTGACAACCTTATGGGAGCCATTATATGGAACTCTCACATCTAAAATAGTGTGGGTACAATGTTTTTAAAATAATTGACCAACCATGACAGTCAAACCAAATCACCCAAGAAAATCCAAAAAATTACCTAGAAACAAAAAGTAATTTTTATAACCATGAATGATCCATGAAAAAATCTATTAGATCCCTTTACACTATTTCTTCTAAAACATAAAAATTTTTCTATAAAAATACAATTACCTTTTAACATCAAGAAATATCTAATAAACTAAATAGAAAACTTAAAAACTCCACAAATCGTTATAATCACCCAAAAATATATGTAATAAACATCAATAGTAATAGAAAAGGGTTACAGTGATAATATGGGTGGTGTTATGATGGTGTCATGCTATGTGGTGTCGGATGGTCCAAATAATTAGTTGATTAGATATTTTTGAGGTTGATCATTTTTTTATGATTACAATTGAATAATGATGTGATTCTATTAGATGATGTGGTTTCACATGATTGTGAGATACTATTAATTTATGATGGTAAAATGGTGTTTTGTAGGTTGTATGACTATATGAGTTTGGTGTTTCTTTATGTCATTATAGATTAGTCCTTTAGTTCATTTGTATATAGGGATAGTGTTGTTGAACACTATTTTCTAGTGGGATCCTTCCTAGAAGAGAGAAAAACAATATTGACATTGAAAATTAGTTTTTTGGATAGAATCATCATAGTTGATTTCCATGGGATATCTATGGTTATTGTGTTTATGGGTGTGATGTTCACCATCGGATGGAGATGTAACATTCACCTAATGAAAATATGAAGTGACACATCATTCAACTAATGTATATGGTTTATTGATAAATCATTCAACAGTTTATGAGATGATGGGTGATGAACTAATCTCTCTTGGGGCCTGTTCAGACTATAAGTACAATATCTCTTTCAAATAGTGGCCAAAATGGGAAGCTTTATCACACAAGGACTATGAACTATAAATAAAATTAGGGGTTTTTCATTCTATTTTTGTATATGTTTCATTTTTCGGGCACACATATACTTATGTGTATTATACAAGGTCTATGTTGGTAGTGAACTACCAAGTTTATACTCACACAATGGACATGAACCATGGGGAACATATAGAATTTATATCTCATGACACATTTAATGTAATAGCCCTATTTTTGAATGTGCATTAGGTGTATCAGGGTGGAAGTTATAATACGAGAGTAGGTGATTTCATAGTTCTTTTAAGGATGTCGTCTATAATATTTTTATAATTCCAAATTATTAAGTATGTGACTACACGATGGTTAATCTTATATACCTTTTCAAGACTCATGCGAAAGTGATTAAATTCAATATGAAATGGATTATGTAATATTATTTACAATTTTAATCTATTTACTATTATTTATTTTTCATCCAAATTCATTTATGAATTTCTTTTTCATTGGGAATAACCTATATTTGATCACTAATAAAAACTTAATACTATTCAATAACCTTTGGTGCATGTGTAAGAACCCCTCAAGTCAAAAGGTGACTTCTGTCCAATCACATGTTAGGTTGGATGGGTATGGAGTGTTAAACCATTGTATTAGGTTAGTTTGTTATTTAATAATTTGTTATGATAGTAAGAGGATTAATATAAATAGGATTCATAAATGAAACACATATAGGTCTGTACCCAAATCTTTTTTAGGGGATACCTATGTTACTAGGTTTCATGATATTGTTTTTGGTTATAAATATTTTTGGAATGATGATTTATGAAAATGATGTATATTTATTTTTTATTTGTTTTATGGTTTATCTATTGTCTTGAATAATACACACGATGTGTTTTCATAAATCATTCAGGAATATGGTACTCATATCACATGCATGTGGTTTTTCATGTATAGTTATCTGTCATCTAAAATATTTTAGTTATTTAAAGTTCTAACTAGAGGTTTAAAAAATGATTAGATTTATATATTCTTATTAGTATTTTATAGAAATAAAATAGGTTTAATTAAATTTTGGTATCACAACATTTATAGATCCTATACATATGTGAATATGTGTGGTACCTAACCCAGATATTGGTAATTATGGATTTAAGGATTGATCATATAGTACTTGAGTTTGAATGTGAATGTTTATAAGTTGGTGGGATATAATTCCTAATAATTTTTTCCCTATTGTGATATTTGATGAATGTTATATGTATTGTTCATGATATCTAGTATTTAGTGTGATTTCAAAAAGTAATGTACTTGTTAGGTTACCTATACGAAGAGATGATCATATATCCAATATAGAGGTCCCAGAGAAACCAAATAATCCAGCTGATTATGAATGAATATTTAATGATTGACTCAAGGAGAACATACTGTGAATTATCTAGAGTATTATGAAAGGAACTAAAATTGTTGATCCATAAATGATATATCTAACTTGTGGGATTCCCAAAATTCCCTGATTTTCTATAGAGAGGTTGGTCCCTAGGTTGTCGAGTGTTTGATAGAGTCAATTAATACCATTTTACACTATATAAATATTCTATTAGATAAGATAGGGTAGCTGGAGACATATATTATCAAAATAACAGTGAAACACTTTGTGGGCATGAATTTATGGTTTTGAAGACATGAGGGGATAAATATGAAATGTCTTGAGAAGAATTACATTGAATATTTCATTTCTAAGATACCTAGGGAATACCAATCATGTTATTTCATGTATATTCCATAAGAATATTCATTACTCATGGATCATATTTTATTTTTATGGATTTATTGAATTTTACTCTTTCATTTTCTAGATAATAGGCTACCATGTTGTGTTGTTTTAACTATGGCCTTAAACATGTTATTAGGATACATGTGAATAATTTCATAATTTATTTATTTTTTCTAAATTTGGGAAGTAGAAAATGATAATTGAGTGTAAATTTACTTATGACAGTGCGTCAATCCAATATAAAAAATTATATAGGATATGTTTTTGATATTTTTAATGTTGGATGTAGAGGTATGAGGATTCATAGTTTGGAATTCATGGTAGAGGTCCATCTTTACCTCGTCATAGTGGGTCATCATTGAGGCGTTATCTGTGCAATACCCATGTGCACATTTGGGATTATTATGACTGGTCTCCTATAGATCCAAGTTCTTATTGGAAGATAGGAATCATAATATGGGTTTCACGGTTGTTATTGTAGTTATTTAGAGGCAATTGATCTATTAATACATATGAGACTATCTTATGACCGAGAGTAGTGTAGAAAAGATGTATATATGGATATTACACACACATAGGTTGTGATATAGACTCTGGTGGTCTATGGTAGAGGAAGTGGGTGACGTGGTGTATGAATTTATATAGAGGTTAGAAATATAGAAGTAGTGGATCAGGTTAGTCTCATATGTTTGATAGGATAATTCATGATCTTTGTAGAAATATATAGATGTTTAGAGGTGTTTTTTATTATATTGCATTTCAATTTTATTAATGGGTACTTATTCCTAAGGTGTGTTATTTTAAAAGGACCAACCAAGTGATGGTTCTGGTTTTGGGAATACATTGTGATTTTGGTGATAGTGATATTAGAGATTGATACTGGTGGTTCTAGGGTGATGATCATATAAAATATCTTTATCATGTTAGGTAGTTTGTCTATGGAATGATTGGGTAGTTTGATCTTATGGTGTGGAGTACCCCCAGTGGGAATAAGACTTCTTCATCTTGTTGATTGAGGTAGTTAGGAATTGATAGAAGTGTGTTGCAAAATCTGGGTACCTTAAGTGATAGATAAGCTAGATGATTGTGTATGGTATAGGTTAACATGTTTTTGGGTCAATGATAGATTAACTATGTGTTGTTTCATTGTGGGGAGGTTATAATAGTTTGGATGTTTTGGTAATATTATATGTATAACCCCAACATAACTACGTTTAATTATAGAAATTTAAGTTGTTGGACGATAATATGGATACTATAATTTAGTTTTATATGATTTGTTCCCAGTACATGTCATCTTTAATTGATGACAGATGGGATTAGGTACCATATTTCCTGATACTAGGTACCCAGAGTCCCTGAGTGTAAGGGGTAGTTCTGAGAGGGACATTAGTTTAGTGTTTTAATGAATTTATAGAACCCTATTACATAGTTCAATTAGTAATAAAACCCAAACAAGATCCTAAAAAGATACTTAAAAAACATAATAATAAAATAATAAAATAAAAATTCCCTTTTCAATAACATCATGTTTTTTATATCAAAAATATATTAATGAATATTTGTTTTCTTCATTATCAACTGATAACTATAATCACCAATTATTTTTGGTACTATATTATTATCTAAGTAAATATATTCACTCCTCTAAGGAAAGATAAATATTAAGGTAAGGGAAACATTATAGAGAACCTCTCAAATAAGGAAAACAGTTTACATTCATAGAATAAAAAAGCTAGTTTTCTTAGTCTTAGAATAAGGAAAATGGGGAACACTAAGAACCATGTTTACTCTCTCTAAATGGGATGAATAAAACAACCCTCTTTATTTCTACATATTTTAATATTGGAATTTTATATCCTATAAGGAAATTAATCTTAAAGAAACTTTATTGAAGTACAATTAAATCCTTCAAAGGATATTTAGTGCATTAAATAGCATCCTAAAATTCTAATGTACCAGTACACTTTGGTAGGATAATTAATATGCCTTAAAATGTATTAAAAGTGTAGAATTGTGTTCCTAAATGTCCATATTCAATATCCTTATAGTATTATATACTCTAATGGGTCTTTAAATCACAGTACTCAAACCCCAATCCTAAATCCCGTTTAGGATTTATTATTTCATCATGATTATGTATTAATAACATTAATAACTAAATATTTATATTTAAATTCCTATTTATTTAATTAATTAATGTCTTAAAAGTGAATTAAAAAATTATTATTTAATTAAATATTTCAATGGTGAAAACATATCTTTTTTTATAATTAGAAAAAACATTTCTACCAATGGACTAATCACATTTATTAAGAAATACCCTTTAATATTATGTAAGGTGTGATACAAATGGATATTTTTAAAGTTGAAAATAATTTTGAATCACATTCATAGCCATAAAGTAAGTGTGGTATCCAATGTCCAGACATAGTTACCCAGTTTACAATTTGGTTTGTTGTGATGTAATCCACCACAAGTCCATTAGAAAAGATCATTTCTCTTTGACATCATGATTTTCCCTGATACATGGATAATGTGAACCCTGTAGTCCTAATACCATTTTATACATTCCATATTTGACTAAATCTTATATAATTGCATCACAGTAAATTATATTATCATAACCACGAAATTTGTTAAAAATTAATAGAAGTTCATGATGTCATCATCTATCATATTGGGGGACAAGTCCTGTACAGGTTAATAAAATTGTTCCACTTCATTAGTATTATACCTAATTTCATTATATTAATTTAAATTAATAAATTCATATAAATATGTATCAATGTATAAAATCTCACAAGGAACTTATTGGGACACCTCATTTTGAATAATCCATTTCCACGGTTCACTTAAGTTAAAGAAATGACCAATATATAACTATCCATGTCGTCTAATTTAAGGTGGCTAATCTGAATACAAATTTACCAACTTATATCCTATAATATATCAATTAGGTCTCTATACATGTTCTCCTCTGTATAATAATCATAACATATCATTGAAAACAAATATGGTTATTATAAATATAGGATAAACATGTAATAAAGATATTCGTGGGGTTGTTATCATATCATCTCTCATGTTCTATTTAATCAAAATAAATAAAAGATAATTAATTTCTATAAATATACATTAAATTATAAAAAATTCCAAAAGATAACGAAACCTTACCAACTATAGGGAAAATAGTAATAATCTCCCACTTTCACTCAATCATATATTTAATGTATTTATTTCCAAGAGAACTAATCTTTATTTAATTATTTTATTACATAATGTGATTTATTGTGGTTTTTTAATATTATAATCATTAATAAATTAACACACATTAATATATTTCATTTAAATTTGTATTCAAATATGATATAATTGATATAGAATATGTTATCATCTTTGATGAGACTATGGTTACTTACCATATGAAGCATCTCCACTATAATCATAGTATAATTCAATTGAACACATAATGCTTGAGAACACCTCTATTTAATTAATTAACTTCCGCATGCAAACATATTCCTTTTCCACATTAGATGTTGTGATATAACCAAAATCTAGTGTAGAATCAACTATGTGTGATTTCTCATAACTTTTCCTGGTTATAGGTCTACCCTTTAGGGAAAACATAAATCTCGAATGAGAACTAAAATTATCATTGTCTGTTTAAAAAAATAGCATCATTGAAACCCTCTAAAATGAATTCTTACTCACCACCAAAGTCTAGGAATGCATATTTAGTTTAATCAATCTCATAATATATTATACACAGCTACCCAATAAATTTCAATAGGATTTTATTTATATATATTCATCATAATTAATGGATAATATGAACTAGGTTGAGCATATAATATAATATGCATGATTGAAAAAACTAAGAATGAATATGGAATTTTACTCATGCATTATTATTCATTAATATTTAAAATACACCATATCTCTAAATTACTATTTCTTAATAATATCAGTATAGAACAAGTTTTACGTTTTCCATGATATTTCTTATTAAAACATTACCGATATATATGTTCAGACTAAGGCTAAAAACTCATTTAGATTTAGATCTATAGATATTCATACTCAGTATGTGTGATGCAACACAAAGATCATTTAATTAGAAGAAATTTTACATCCAATTATTCATTGATTGTAAATTTGGGATTTCATTTTTGATGACAAGTATTTCATAGACAAACAAAAACATAAATAAAAAAATAATAACACTAACCAGCTTATATATACAAGGTTCATCTTTATTTTTTATAATGTATAAGTCCTTCATAGATTCATCAAAACTAATATTCTAACATAATGAAGCATGATTCAACCCATAAATAGATAATTTCAACTTATAAATGATAGTAAATGTTCATAGATCCTCAAAAACATTATGCTGTATCATATATACATCCTTGAACGAAATCCCATAAAGGAACTCTGTTTTGAAAACCATTATATTTATATAATAACCATAATATACTACTATGGATAAAATAATATTTTTCGGTTTACCAATTTATGTAGATAAATTTTTTTTCATAGTATATACTATGAATTTGTTTAATAACATTAATGAACAAGTGGTATTTTTATATAGAAACTCTACTATCCATGCCATTATTCTTACAATAGACCCACTTGTACCCATTGGGTTTTACACATTCTGGTGGATCCAAAAGGTTTCAAACATGATTAGTGTACCTAAGTTCTATTTCATATTCCATTTTTATCCATATATCAGAAAAAAAAACTCATTATGCCATCTTTGTAATATGTTATGTCATCTTATATGGTATTTACATAACATTCGTTATAAATAATAAATCTATATTTCTTAGGTTCTTGATGAAATATACCAAATACCGATGGTTCTTGGGCATAATGTGTCAGTTCATTTTATACAATTTTTTGTGTCTCCAATTCACGAATATTTGGAATAAATCATCTTTTTTGGTAATGAAATTAATCAAACAGTAATATACTCATATGAATTCTTAAGGAAGAAAATTTTCTTTTGAGAAATATATCTTTTTTATACAAAAAATTTATTTTATGATGTGTTCAAGAAAAATAACCCACTATCTCTTTGTTATAGCTAATAAATAAAAAAATATTTAATTTGGATTTTTTTACATTATTAAACACATCATATATATACCTCAAAATACCAAATGTTTATGAATGAAAAATTAGGACACATCCAAGTGAACATATAATGATTATTCTTTTCAATAAAATTTTACCAAACACTATTTTTTAAAATAAATTTGTTTCTAGAGCCTTTCAAAAAAAGGAAGTTGATAGGTTTGAATCAATTATCTCTTATTGAACTATTACCAACACTATTTTTATCATCAATTTATATACACACTTAATAATAGTGTAATTGGTTTAGTGAGTGGTGGTATCATATTTCCCTCTCATAAATATTAAAACATTAATGGCATAAATTTACTCCTCCTGAATTTGATTGAAGTGTTAAAATATTTTTTCATATTTATTTTTATACTTATGTATTGAATATTGTGATCAATTATAAGGATTCATACTTATGATTCATTATATATAAATACATAAAAAAATTAAATCCTCAGAAAATTTAATAATTTAATGAAATACACCTTGATATACTTTACTAATTGGACCACATGCATTAATATTTTTGAGTTATATTAAATCCTTACCAAATATATATTTACTTTCAAAATACAGGTGGGTCAATTTTCCTAATAAACAAGGATTTAATAAATTAAATTATTCATAAACAATAAATTATAATAATCCATCACTATGAAATCCTTGTATGTGATTCTTTTTTATATTACTTAGGAAATAATTACAATGATATTTGGTATTCAAATAATTAATTTTCACATTATTATTATTAATATTATATATTCTATATTTATGATACATTATATATTGGCCCTTAAAGCAGTTAGTATAACCATTTAATATTTCTATCAAGAAAATAAAACATCATTTTATCTTTATTATAAATGAAATGACCATCAAATCTAGGAAATATATAGATATAAATTTTTAATTTATTGATGGTATCTGATAACAGTATTCTATATATGATTGTAATCTACTAAGAAGAAATAAATTACCTATCCCTATAGAAAATGAATCAAATATTTCTCTATTATCTACTAGTAGTTACACTTTTCCCTTAATAAATTTCCTATAATCATTTAGAAATTGTACATTACCATAAATATGTGGGATTTATATGGTATTTCAATACAAAGATTTGGATTTTGAAAAATTGATCTATATATGATATAATTCTTCACGTGTATGAATCATTGATTTCATATAAATATATTCAATGATATTGAGTAATTATAGGTCTTCATATAACTTATGAATCTTAAACGTCATGGTAGATATCATAAGTTAAATATTTTCATTTGTATAATATTGATACATCATATAAAATATATTCTCTAGTATGTGAAAGAAGAAAATGACTAATATGACGTGGGTTTCCCTAGAATATATAATTTCTTATCTATTTCATGAACAACTCTAAAATTATTATTATAATTTAAGAAATTACTACCATTAAATTATTTACTTATCAAGGACTAATCTCATTTATAAATTTCAGTTTTCATAAAATCAATGAATAAAAAATATATTTCATTATTACAATGAAGTATGTTATTAATCAATATATAATTTTAATTAATATAAGCCACAAAATATAATATTCTTCACTATTATAAATTTTGTGGTTCAGGATATATATTTTTAGAATTCTAAACTCTGCAATTATTATTTCTCAAGGCATATGGTTTTAGGTCAACAACTATTTTTAATTAAATCACATAATAATTTTATATAATTAAGTGAATAACACATTACACAATTTATCTCATGAACATGATTGACAATATGTCTCTATATTTCATTCTAATTGGGTTACACAATCAATTGTTACCTAAAATTCACATTAGGATAATTATTACCCTTTTTACTTTGCATGAGTTAGATTATTGATGCCTGGATAATAACTAACCATCTATTTGAATAATAAAGATAAATAAGAATGTGATTTATATTGGAAGTCACCCGGAACAATCATATTTCATAAATTATTTTATATTTAGTTTCACCTTTAACATTTTATGCATCCCATGCATATCAGTTATGATTATATTACTATTAATTCTATAGTATTTATCATATACATATATACTATATTTGATGAATATTAATTACATAATTTATTTTCATTTATAGAACATATAATGGTGTAGAATTTAATCACGTCAAGTATAAGAATTATATGTCTCCACATCAATTCTAGTAATATATAATATCTTACATGACATTGGGTTTTAGGGAACTAGAGCACCGATCATGTGATATTTCACATAGGATCCAACCATTTACCCAATGATAAGAATTACCCTCAAGGGGAAAAATCAGATCATTACACTTTTTATAAATACTTCATTTGATTATTAAATTAATATTTTAATACATTGATATTTTATTATTATTTTTTCAAATAAATTTAGTTCCTTCAATAACATTCATTACATGCAACACTGTGTTTTAGAGAAACATAATATACTATTAATATTGTTATTTAACATGAAAATTATCACTGTAACCACCCAATGATTTATCAATGGAATTACCTTATAATTATTTCATATTTTATAATCACATTAAATTTTATTAGGAAACATAATTCCATATATTTCTTAAATGAACTACTAAATTTTAGGTGACCATTAAACATAATTTTTCTACATCGTTGATTTGAATTTCTAAAATCCAACACACACGGTTTTGATTAGTAAGATGATTGGAGTTCAATAGGGAAATCATAAATTTTAGTGAATAGTAACATACACATATGAATAGAAATTTTATCATTATGGATATAAATATGACCCTTATGAATAGTAAAATATTCAAGTGAATATGAACCTTATCGATGATAGTATGAATAAAATTTATCCATCCTAAACATGATAATATGATATAATTATAGTATAGTGTTCGTATTTTTGTAAGTCATGAATATTTAATGATTAATTTATTAATTTAAAATAAAATTTTATTTCATAAAATTGATTCATGAACTAGTATTTTTATGTCTTATGATTATACGTTAGTTTTATGAGCCCTTATTCAATTTTCCAAAGTGTTACAAAATCAGTTTTATTTTTAAAATCTATATTTTTATAGAAGATGATGATTTTATTTCAAAATTAAATTACATATATTTATAAAATTATTTTAATAAAATAGAGTTAATTTTTTAATTCTATAAATCCATAAATAGTTACAATTAATTTTTGGTATTTTTCTAAAATACACAAGTTTTTTATGAATATAAAAATATGGTAATTTACCGTATAAATACATTATATGTTAAATCCACTTTTTCTGAAATCATGATTGTTATAAGAAACCAAATCTCAAACCCTCATTCCCTATTTACAATATTTACTAATTGTATCATCTCTATTTCTTATCTTCTACATAAATAATAAATTAATTAATATAAAATTTAGAAAATCCCTTTCCCGCCACTTTAAATACGACCCTAAAGTACTTCATTTATTAAAAAATATGAAGGTTAAATACTTGTCCAAAATTATCACAATACTCTTCCCTATACCCTTCCCCATGTCTAGGTGATCTTTTTCTCATCAAAAGACCATGCTTAGTTTCCTTGAAGTGAATACATAAGGTAAATACTCTCTCCTTTCTTTTAATTTCCGTTCAATTTCAATTTCATATCTTTTTATCTCCTAAAATACCCTCGTCCAAATGGAATAATAAAATCTATTACCTTACATATACTAAAAAATTTTAAATATATTTATAATCCATAATTAAACTCCTCTCTCCCACTCAATTATCCCAAAAATGAAATATTTACATGTGATGCATCAACATACTGATATCGTAGGTAATGATCATTCATTTTCCATTAGTTCCTTCTAATAGGTAAATAAAAAAATTAATTGGATGAAAAAATATTGTATTGTGTATTTTTAACCCCTTTTATGTTATGTAACTATCTTATACACATAATACAATATGATAATAAAAAGCAAGTTCATTGTGATAAAAAATCACCAAAATTAACCTAAAATGATCATCATAAACGTTTATCAAATGAATCATCCCCATTGGGTAAAAAAATCCATAATAAGATCATTTAAACTCCTAAGAGATAATTAATAAAATTTAATATTTTTTTGGATTTTTACCATGTTCTACATGAACTTCCATTCATGTATACATGTGAACCGATCATGAAAACTAAGAAAAAGAACACTCCATAACAATGAATGGAAAATCTAAAACTCATCACAAGTCCCCTTAAAAATTAATGAAACAACAATGTACCATATCAATTCATAAATGGTTTTGTAATTGTTAATTAATGAATATAATTTCATTATATAAGACATTAAATGTATTGAATGGTCACCTTATGTGCATCTAGACTACATCCCGCAAAGAGCATTAATGGGAAATGAAAATTCATTGGATTATTGATTAAGAGTATCATGGTTGGAGTTAGTAGAAATGACTAGGTGGTGTTTCAGATCCAATTTTTCTACCATCTAGAGTATTATATATATATTTTACTATAATTTATGTAATCATCCCATGGGGGATGTTATTTACTTTATAAAGACATTTATGATGCTTTAGGTGTTCATATTATCATGTAATATGGTATTATTTATACTATTGGGTTATGATTATAGTTATCATGTTTTTATTCAATGGTGGATTATATATTTTATATATTAGAGGGTATAATATCCGTATTATCACCATTTAAACCTTATAATGTGTTGATAACCTATAAAATTTGTGGACAAGAACTTAAGATCTTATGGTTCCTCTAGTCCATCCAATGGTCTAGTTTGTCAGGTTGGGAAGAATTAATAATATTTTTTATATCTGAGTTCATTGATGTTGTATTTATAACACATGTTTTATCCTTGAATTTATGTTTTTATCATTTTTGGAATATTTTATTCAACCCTGTATATTTTATGTTGTTGAATAAATTTATTTATTTTTACATTATTTTTAATTTAATAACAATTTTATTGAATTTATTTTTGGAAGATAATAAGGATGGACTAATTGAACAACAAGATTAAAATTGGAGTTGAGAACTGTAAGAATGACTTAGGTTTCAACTAGTTGCATATGTGTAAATCATTACGTGGGTAATAATAACTAGAGAATCATGTATAATCTACTTGAAAAATAGAATATGTATTTATGGGATAATTAGAATAGTATAATATAAACATAGGATATGAATATTTTAATTTATTTATCTCACTTTTTGGTGGAGTTTCATATCAGTCTTGGTTATGTAAGACTAAATATGAATTCAATAATTTTTTTTCAAATGTAATAAATAGCTATATATGATTAATTAGAAAATTTCAACAGGAATAAAAGAATAAATCAGAACTATTTAAGAGATATTAGGATCTAAAAAAATGTAAATTATTTTATATAGAGTTATTGAATAATAAATAATTTACTGCTTTTTTTGAAATTATACATGATCTTAGAAATAATGGAAAAAAGAAAAGACCATTGATAAAACATTTATCCCACATGGAACCCATGAAAGCATGGGGGGACATAAAGCATACTTTTATCAAACTACCTAAATATAATAGATATTATTTCCTTGTTTACTATATGGGTTAATGTATCTTATTATCGGATGGTGATGTTATCAAATCCTCAATGACCTAAGAAGAAACCTGAAGATACATTGATATTTTATCAATTAATTTTTCTATAAGGTTTCTTATTTTGTGGTTGATTTTATTTTAATAAATGAAACACTATAATATATAAGTTAACTATTTTAATAGAGTGGGTAAATACTAAGATATTTCTAAGGTTAAATTTAATGAATTTCAATTTTAGGAAATTTAAGTTTGTTTAATTCAAGAAGAATCAATTGAACAACATATAAAATTCAACCATATCTTATAGATATAAAACCTAAAAAATATAATTCCAATTAAATATACACCAGGAATATCATTTTTATATTGACTTTATGATATAGGATTGTATTATTACATGAAATGTGTAGCCTTAAAATCCCTAAAGGATATGAAAGGATGTAAATTTTCAAATGAAAGTATCTACCAAAAGAAATGATAAAAAATTAAAAGTACAATAAATATCATTAAATTCAACCATAATCATATTTATTGGGAAATACTATATTATTTTTATCCCCCCAATAATGTAACACTCTCAATAAAAAAATATATGTTGACTCATTAATGTATAATTAAAGCAGAGACAATAAGAAATTTTTGAACACTCTTCTCTTTTGGTAGGAATTAAACAAATTTTAATGTGAATAAATCCATAAAATGAGACAATGGTAAATCCAATATATATAGAATAAAATAATAAAAAATGAATAAAATAACTTATTAATAAACTACAGTTATTTGAGTTACGGAATAGAGGGAAACAAACCTATGTAGAAAAATGACATTCTAACAATACAACTTAATGTTTAAAAACTTTCATCCCATTTAATTAAATATATTAATAATAAATATATATTTATAGAAACATAGTTTTACCCCTAGTCATTATTGGTTATTCAAATAGTTTTTAGGCATAAGTGGTTATAATGGTTGTGGAAAGGGTAATTCCATCATTGATTAAAAATTAGTGCAACTTTCATCCCTATGCATGACTCACCAAAAATAAGATCTATATAGATTCAATATTGTGGGTCATTGAAGAATAAAATGTTTCCAAATATGTCTTATAAATATTTGTAAAATTTAATCCTAATGGGATTTTAAATAATAATGATATTATTATAATGGATTTATTTCATTCTAGAATATAGAATATGTCCAACATTTCTATATTCATCTCGGGACAACTGAATCACCAATGAAACATAAAATTAAACTTTGACCATAGTTGAATGGAAGGTTAAAAATTATGAGCTTTATGTGAATTAAAATATTAAGCTTCATCAGTCTTCTATCATGGAAGATACATTAATTTATTAGTTTGGTTTCTTGTACAATACCGTGTAACTTCCTTTGATCAACCCATAAGAGGGTTTGCTGTCAATTTATGAAATTCAATTAATGACTGAACTAAGTTGAATTATTTAAGTGGAATTAAAGAATATAAAAAAAATAACCAAAACCATACCATTTTGGAATAAATACACATGATGAAATAATGTTTATACCATGTTGTTGATAAGAATATAATATAAGAAATGACTTTTTTAAAGAAACTTGAATGATTTATATCAACATACAATTAGAGAAAGTGATCTTTGACACTGATTCTGTTCTCACCCCATTTCATGGTTAATAGTCCCATTTCTCTATTCATATTCTATATATATCCTTTTATGTAAGGAATCATATATTCTCTAAAATCAAAACTAACATGTAATGGTGGATAATACAGGGGGTGGGAGGCTAGTTATACCTATGAGTATTTATGAATTAGATCATATTCATCCTAAAACATCATATTCTAAATTATAGTTCACTCCAATATGTAGTAATTTCTGTTACAAAATTAAAAACACAGATGGAAACCAAAATTAAAATTTAATTTAGAGGCCCCCAACTAGGGGAATTTGGTAGATCAAATCATGGATGACCACCTCACTCCTAACTAGATTATCGAATTCTCTTTCAATAGACATGATACCCTAGGATATGCTCATAAGGTATTCAAACATCATTGCAAAAACAATATTCCCACCTTTCAGGGGATGGATCCAGATATTAATTTCCTTCATGTAATGGAGTTCAATGAAATCATTGAGACGACATTCCATCCACATAAATTTGAGTCATTTAATATGAGGTTGTTTCCTTTTCCACATAATGAATCTAGATAATAATTGGTTATACAATATGAGATAAGAATTCATCAATTCTTGAGTAAAATTACAAAGGTAGTTTTATAAAAAATAATTTCCCCTTCAATAAACAACTACACATAAAGACATATATTTAAACATTTCTAAAAAACATGGGAGTCAATTTATGAATTATAGGAATAATTTTTATATTCCTTGAACATGGTACCTCCCCATGGTTCATTAATCCCATAATAGGAGTCAGTTTTTTTCAAAGGGTTTGTATTATGAAACACAATTCATAAAAAATATTTCTAATGGGACCTTTAGTTATATCCCCCAATGATATTTATGACTACCTCAAAGGTAACTTTAAATAAAAAATAACATGAAGAACCTTATCATATTAAGAGAAGCCATCCAAATCTAGTGGGATGTACAGTATTAGGTAATAAGAAAGATTGTAGGATAAAGATACAAATGTCACTGAGTTGGTCAAGGACATCAACCCTAAGAAAGTCCATTAAATTCAATATATTGATAGTTTCACAATATTTTTAACAACCGTGAATAGATGACTTATAATTTTAGAACTATTACTTATATAAATGATATGATTCAATGGGAACCTCCTTAAAATATTAATAAGATTGATTACTATAATACATTATATAAAACTAATTTATATCAATGGTATGATAACTATCCCATATTGTTTTAGATAGATAATCAATAATCCAAAAAAACATGATCTAAATCCACACCTTTCATAAATTCTTCCAACATGTAACCAATTTCAGTCCAAACTGGTCTAATTTCAACACCCCTACTCAATTTTAATAACCTATAAAAATAACTTATCTAATGGCCTAAATATCTTCATTGAATAAAGATACTAGCTCACAACCTATATATTTTCCTCCCCCATTACACAAGAAACTATGGAATAAAATATATAAAAAAATATTTATGTTTCATTGCTAAACATTGAGTTAAAAACATTAAAATTGGTAATAAAACCATTCCCTATAAATCTATTACTTACCAATATTATATGGGATAATAATGTTATACACAATTCTATATTTAATAGCATAATTCCATGACCATAATCATCAGAGGACATGGTTCGGGTGCTGTCGTTTGCTCCCAGGAAGTGCGGAAGGTATGAGTTTCATTTATGCAGATGGTCCTATTATTTTCATATGAACCGCGATTCCCCTCTCTTTCCGGTCTGGGTTAGCTTGCCCCTCCTTCCCCTTTCATTTCAAAACCCAGCGATCATGCGTGTGTTGGGGAACATGGTTGGGCTCTTTCTGTGTGTTGATTCCCGTACAGCCTCGGTTAGCCACCATATTAACCCAAGGATGTGTGTGGAGGTTGATACCTCTAGAGCACTGGTGGAGACGATCTGGATTGATGCTGTTGCGTAAATATGATGCAAGAAGCCAGGGATCTTCGATCATTGGATGGATTTTTTTTCGGTTTTCCATAGACTGGGTAACACCATGGTTTTATGACGATGTGATGGCCTCCGGAAATTTGATTCTGTGAAGGCTGGAGGTATTTCAAAAGGGGTTCACGAGCCAAGAGGAAATGTGTTCAGTATTGCTGAACACCCCTCTCCTACTGCAAAGCAGGGTGAAAACCCCTCGGTGTCTAGTGTTTTTAGCAGACTCAAGGATGATCTCAGGGATAATTTCTTTGATACTAATGTTGGTAGGGATGCTATGGAGCCCTCCTTACATAGTCAAGATAATGATAACAGTGGTGGACATCAATTCATGGGACGTGGTCTTGACAATTCAACAAATACAGATTATGCGGAGTAGCCCCTACCAATCATCACTGAACTGGTCAGTGGTGATCCACGCTCCTTGAACTGGTTCCTAGCACAAGAGGGGGAGGAGAATAAAGAATGTAATGCCGGGGAGAAGGATGGGAAGTATGCTGCCTCCTTAGGCGACCATCCTCCAGGGGGTTTGGGCTCTGTAATTCTTCCAGGGGTTGTTTCTTCTACCCATCCCCTTGGCGTCTTGAGAAACAGGTTTGAAGTACTGAATGAAGTGGATCCGATAGTGGAACCATCTTCCTTTGCTGAGGAAGGAAAATACAACAGGAAGAGCATAGATGGCCTAACTCTGGGAGGTCGGACCATGGGGCATGTTCACCCAGATTGTTCTCTCAGTGGAGGGGAGACAGAATTTGACGAGGTCAGTAGGAGGTTTTCTGATGAAGAGCCCGGTTCAAGAAGCAATAGTAGTAAGAGTAGAAGGAGGGGCAGGAAGGATTATTCCTCCTTGCCTTCTCCTTTGAGGACCTGGTTAGAAAGGAAGATAATGGTTGAGAAACTGGACAAGGAGGTCAGGTGTCCACTAAAATCATGGGAACAGCCTGAAACTTCCTCAGACTTGGTTCTAAGTTCGGAAGATGTAGTGACAGCGCATGTGATATTTCACAATGAATCTGAAGAGGATGCGGCCAAGATGATGGGCCAGAATCTTGAAGTGGACCTTAATGAAGAATAGTATTTGTGGGTTGACAAACATGACACGATTCTGGTTGGAGGCTTCAATAAGGGGTTGATCAGAATCGAGGAGTACATGAAGATCTGGAATAAGCTAACCTCTTCTTTTGAAGATCTGATAAGGGGGGATCCACTTATAAAGGTCTCTAATTTATCCTCAAAACTGTTTAGGGATATGAATTCTGATAGAACTCAATTGGTTTTAAATGATTCTGTTTATTTCTTCCCTAACTAATTCTTTTTTGAGTTACAATCCTTGTTGTGGGTGGAAATGTTGGATGGTTAGATTGGCTCTGGCGGGTTAGAGCACACTGCTACATCCTCTGAAGTTCATTTGGGATGTGGCTGATTCAGAGGGATGGCTTGCCATTGGGAGGGACCATGCTTGCATGGGATCGCTGAGTGGTCCTTCTTTGGAGCTAGCGGTTGCTGCTTTTGCTTGGAAGAGGATGGTTCTAGTTTTTTCTAATGGGCTATGTTTGGTGTTTGTTGGAACTTATGGTTTCTCACTTTTACCTCAAAAGTGTCTTTCTTAATAAAAAATATTTTTCAGCAGAAAATATCTTTATAATATTAAATAAACACCCTTATAAGATGATAAATATAATGTAAATGTAGTGGAACCAACACCTCCAAAAAAATTATGAATGATACTCTATTCCCTTAAAGAATGAGAGTAAAATCCAAACATTAGTGGAGTACAACATTTGATGAAACTATTCCCTCACTGTAAAATTAATATTTACATTCTCAATGTAATATAAAAAACTAGGTACTCTAAATTTATTATGGTCCTATGTAATTTCAAAATGAAATTACATCATAAAAACAAAGAACTTTTGGTTCTTAATATGAGCACGACCATATTGGAAAACATACATCCCATGTTCAATGACACCAATTTTCTATACATCAATATAGAACTATGAGAAAAAAGGTTATAAATATTTTATATACTCTTGGATAAAGTGGTCACCTATTTTCATATACTGTGTATTATTATTTTGGTATTTTGGAGTTACAACCCACATAATCTAGTCTCTAACCCTCTAATCATAGTGTTTTTGATCCCAATGGTATTTAGAAAATATGTATTGGGAGGACAAGAAAAGATAATCTACCCTACTGAATTCACTATCAATGAAAATAATACAATCATAGACAATATGACCAAACAATCCTCATCGTTAATCTTCCCTTTTATTCAATAATAAACATGTTCATTCGATTTGGGAATGGGAACATGAATTTAACATTCATGAACATAAGTCTCATTATAAACATTAACAATGAAATCAACCAAATCATTGATAATGAGTAGGTTCATGAGTGGTGTATGGTATGTAGAGTAGAAAGTCAACTAAAAGAACATCGATAAATTATCAAATGATGTTTAAGATAATAAAAGATTCGTTTTCTTATTCAGATGAAAAATTTTTTTATTGCCTATCATTAATATCTTTTACATATTTCCTATGATGAACCTTATGACCATATATCATTTAAACATTTAGTGAAATGTTAATATTTTAATTTTTTCCCATTACAAAATCATGTCTTACCATTTTATTAATTTAACCAATTTTTCTAAATGAAATAATTCTCTCGGAACTTTTGGAAAAAATAATCAATCTAGATTCAAATTTCCAATCTATTTCAGATGATTTTTACTAACATTAATTTGAAATAAATTCTACTCGTAACTCACTCAATTATTAGGAACAAAAAAATCCTTTATGTTTTCAGTTTTTCTACTAATAATGTTTTACAAGAGTGATTAATTTAATATGCCTTGATCGGGATTAAGAATGCAATAGGATGGATGCTTTTTGATATTTTTGGGATTAACCAACACATTGAGACCCATGGTATTATTCTTGAATCTAATTAAAAACCTCACAAGTATTCCACAATGATACTAAATTTTAATCTAATTGATGTGGTAAGAAATTAAATCATTAAGTTATTGAAAGGGGGTATTATAAACCATATTGTTGAGAGTTAGTGGGTAATCCAAAATCAACTAGTTTCTAATAAATTTTATGTTTTTACGATGACCAATAAGCATGGGGACATTCTATCAATAAGGATGTGTAATGTACGGAGAGTGTGAATTGACTATAGAAAGATAAAATTAATCATTAAGAATGAACATTTTCCTTTTCCCTTCATTGATCAAGTCATTGAGTGAGCAGTAGTTCATGAGTTCAACCACTGTTTAGTTGGGTTTTTGAGGGATTCATAAGTAATATAGTGAGGGATGTTTTATGGTTATATATTTTTAATATTGTAATATATTTGGGTAAAATGCCTTATTATTGTAAAATAATGAATAGTATATGGGATGTGATCTATAGTAGAGGGATTTGTGTTGATAATGACATTATAGATATCATTAATTTCCTTTCATCCACAATAAATTTCAATAAAAGTAAAATATTTATTAAGTAATTATTATTTAAATATAATTTTTATTGACAAATTCATCTCCAATAGGTGTCAAATTTTATCTCTAATTATGGAAATATACACCTCTGTTATGGGATGAAATATTCGAGGAATCATTCATGACCCTCAATTCTTGTATTATCTCGTTACCCATTTTGAAAGATTATAATTGTAATCTTTCTTTTGAAGTCCTATGTGATAAAGGTAACTTTTATATTAGTGTTATCTTAGAAAAAACATGTATCAAACACTATTTTCACTTCTTATATGAGAAATTTATTATATTGGGAACAAATAAAGCACATCACGACTAATAAAGAATTGTTTGTTATTACATTTACCTTAAAGATACTTATATTCAATATCTTAGCAACCCGTATCATTTTGTTCACTAATGATCCTCTATTGAATTACAAAAATATGATTATATGGTCTTCATTTATTACGTGGGATCAAATTTTTCTACAAGTTTTTGAATGAAAAAAATAATTAAAATGATTTATAAAATGTTATAGATCATCATATTTCCATATTGGAGTTCAAGAATATCTCACCCCATATTTCATTGTATAATTCATTTCTTGATGAGAATATCTATCCAATGATTGATTTCCTAGGGTAAGATGATATTGAAAACTAATTGGTTATATGTTTCATTTAATAATTCTCAGGGACTCAAGATATTATGAAATTATTTTATATTGTCAAACACTATGTGTGTGATGATAGATACATATATAAGTCCCCACCAATGTTATTACAATATGTTTCCAGGAGTCTGAGGAAGAATCCATTCTTAATTTCTATCATAAAGTGTTATGTGGAGGCCAAATTTCCACTATGAAAACATATTAAAAGGATCAATAAATTGGTTAATATTTTTATACCCTCTGTAGGGATTCTTATAGACACTATCAATGATTTACCCAGTTTTAACAACAATGTTTCATCAATTAAAGGAATTAAATGTCCCTTATTCCCATTTGATAATATGAAACTTAAATTATTGGGAAATTGAATTTCTATGTACTATTAAAAACTATATGGGAAAAATATACACCCTAATGACTATTGATTACACGTCTATATGGGTTGATGTCATTCCCACGATGTCCCATGGCCATTATGTTAGGATTTTCATCCTCATTGAAAATATATTTCCTTGATTTGGAATTCCATAGTATATCATTGGTCTCCATAGAACTTATATTTTCTATCATCCCTCCTCACCACCCATTTATATGCATTTTATCTCTCAGATATTATCCAAATAATACCACCCTCAAACTGATGAATAGGATGAGTTATAAAATAGAGAAATATAAAAAAATATTGCAATATCATCGAACCCCTCTAAGATTTTTCGTCCAGTTGATCTCTTGGATTAATTTTTTGAATATTAGACCGTATACCGAACCATAATATACATGTGAATATTTTGATTTGTTTAAGGAAAATGTATTCATTAACAAGATTAAATTTGTATGGTATAATTTAAACATTCGATGATCAATAATCATAGGCTTTATGTGAACTGGTCTAGGAATCTAAAAGTAAGACCCTCTGATCTGGTAAAATATATGCTTCTATATAATTTAAACTTTATTTTCACTCATAGAAGTTGTGGGAAATAGGTTTAAGTCCCCACATTATGGATCGTGTTTTCAATAAAGAGTCTTTTGATGTTCATGATCTGACAAGATGTCATATCATTAAGGATTAATAAGATATGACAAATCAATTCACATCTTCATAAAATTAAAAAATCTGAATAAGAGTTATATGATCCATCATATTAACCAAAAAACATGATAAGATTGGGGGTCCATGTTGATATAATGAGTTTAAAATACTAATTTCTTGTATCCAAAATTACTTCGACATAACATTTTTTTCTTTTTGTTGGTTATTATCATTTTTAATAAAAAAATGTTAAAAAAGTAAAATGAATCATTAAAAATATTAAAATGAAAATATAATTTTTTCATGTTATCTCTTAAGGAAATCCTACTGGTTCAATGATACCTCATTGGCTATTGTGATGTTGTGGGTCTAGAACCCATGATTTAAGGGTGACATGGTAATAACTCCAACCATAATCTTATGTACTATCATTTCCCCCTATTTTACCCTATATATACACATATATAATGATAGTTTTATTAGTTCCACAAAACATTCATTATGGGAGAAATGATATTGATATTTTAGCTATCATAAGATTAATGTAGGATAGATATACATGGACTCTTTCATCACCTATTGATGTTGGGGAATATATTTTAGTTAATGATTTTAAAACACCATTTTTTTCAATTTGTATAATTTTTTTCAAGTCCCTTAATACTCATTGGGAAGGTAATCCTTTATATATATTATAATATTTTTCTAAATATATATATATATATACATATATAATTTTCTATTATTTTTTGTCATAGAAAATTACATGAATCTGTGTTATTGTTTAAAAATAAATAATTATATTTTTAGGTTTTATTATAGTTTTTATTGGATTTTAGTTAAGGGATCCCCTAATTGCTTCCATGCATTTTTATTCTTCATTGTGTGAAATTTTGGTGTTATTGAGGTTGAATGATTTAAAATAATATCACTAACCTTCTAGAGTTCAAGCAGAATTTTCCATTACCCATGAATAATATTTAAATTAAAATGTGTTATAATGATTGATTTTTTACAGCACCCCTATAAAATTCAATATATAATGCTACATTATTCAATAATTACATATCACATTTCTCATTTTAAAAAATTTTCCCTAATTCAATCTTCTTTTGAAATTTTTAACAATTATGGTAGTGTTATTATATGTTAATGGGGAGTGGTTAAAATAATTTTTTAAATTGGTTCAATGGAATATAATATTTATTTATACTTTTGTATGATAATGTAAATTAAGAAAATTAAAGGTAAATATGAAATAATTTTTTCCCATGGTTCTAATTTTAATGAAAGTTTAAGTTCATGAACAATGTTTTTAGTAATCATAGTTATCGATTATTTTTTCCCCCACTAAATTTTTAAATAAATTAATTAAAATATCCTAATACACATACTTTGGATTTGGGGGTATGGGTGTGAATTCCTAAGGTCCATAGATTGTATAAAATTTAGTGTTATAATTATATTTTTATTTATATTATCTTAAAAAAAGAATAGGAAAACATGTTAAAAAAATTCTTATAAAATATTTTACTGATCTAAGGTGTGAATTTCACTATTTGGGGAATGAAATAATATATTTTTTATCCCAGATGTATTATATATATATATATATATATATATATATATTTAGTAATATTTATTTTCTATTTATTGTGTTAATAGGATATAATTTCAAAGAAAATGAGATTTACATGATTCCATATGGTTAATGTTTTGAGTTTCTTCAACAAATTATCATTATCAAGGTTGAAATTATTAAGCATAATTTCAATTACATTGAATAAATTACTAAAAAAATAAAAAATAATATACTCTTCTTATGTTTAAAATTTTATTCTCACCTAGAATAATATTTTTCCCCCTAAATAAAATTAAAACACCATATATTTCATGATGAATAACATATGTTCTTTATTAATTTAAAATTAATTAAAAGGGTGATGAATTTGACTGAATGAAATGGGTTCAGGCTTGGAATATTATTTCAATCATGAATTATTGTAAATTATTTTCATGGGGTTAATTATTTTATGATATAAAGTGGTAATAGTGAAAATTATATCAATTTTGAAAGGGGAATTTAAATTTTTTTCATTTTGAGAAATTTATTTTCTAGGAAACAGAAAAAATAATGTTTGTGGTGTGATTATCTACTAAAAATTTTAATATTATTTATTTAGTATATATTATTAATGTGATTAATTGTTCAGGAAAACCATTATTAGTGTATTTTACAATTTAAAATTTATTTATCATTGTGTTTTAATTTTTTTTAAATAACTAACAGTCAATCAATTAATCAATATCATATAAAATAACCACCACTATTGACTTAAATTAAAAATTATAGGATTATATTAGTCATGTTATAGGGAATATATATTTTTTGTCTTGAGAATAGGTATATTTATTTGGTATAATAATCATTTTAGACCATGAATATTGAAAATTCAGGATTCGAGGTCCAAAATTATTCTATTCCCAAATGAATATATAAATGATCTAGAAGGAAATATTATATACTATTAATTAACCTGATACTATAATTTTCACTTTAAATCTGGAAATGTGTTTTTTATAAATTATTGACAAATGTGACATGCATTAGTTTGATTTAAAAAATAATTGGAAACATGATGATAAATAAGGTTTATCTTGTATAAAACATTACAATGATGTTTATGAAAAATGAAAAACATATATGTTTTATAATTAACATTTATTATAACCTAATTTTTGTGGAAAATCATCAATAAAATCTCAAATGAAATAGCCACATATAGCTTGAACTTGGAGAGATAAGACAATGTGTAGGTCATTGTAACTTATTTGGCTTAAGTATTAAATTAGATGTAAATAATATAAGAGAATAATTTTATTTATAGAAATATCATGGTAAAATATATACTATATAGAGTGATACCTAGTTTTAAATTTGGAATAAAAATAGAGTAGAATGGATAATGGGTCTAGTCACCCAGGATCCAAAGAGAACATGATAGATTTTTTGAACAAAATAAGGTGATTGAGAAGCCATTGAGGGGATGATATAATCTTTAGGGTTCAGACACATGATCTGAATGAAGAATAAAGGATATCATTATATGGATTCATTAGATTTATCATAAATTACTCATATTATTTAATAATATTTGTGTATTTCCTGGAATTATTTAAATTATTGATGTTGGATGTGTTTTTAATTGATTTAATCTTTTATATTCTACTTTGAATTTTGGTTAATGTTAGTATTTCCTCGTGAAATTGGTTATTTAAGTTCCTATTTATGGTTTAATGAACATATGACCCTTACAATGGGGATGTGGAACATAGGATGTATACTAGAGTGTAGGACACTAACAAATAATTAAGGATAGATTAGTTTGGAAGACTACACCTGCATGGTCTTGAAAACCCACACAATAAATCAAATCTTTTAAGGAAGTGATATAATTTCCAAACCACCAATAATTTTCAGTTAATTATTTTAATTTGTGTTTTTTTGGAAAACTAAAAAGGATCAACACATAATTATAAAGGCCTTGGGATGACATAAAAGTAGATTCTTAAGGGATATAGTAGTGTTTTGTAAACATTAACTACTTGAAAAGTAATATGGAATGTGATTTTTTATTGGATTCAAATTCCTAAATTAGATTAGATACTCTAATTGAAGTGAGGAATTATATTTTTGAATCTTTGTATAAGTGAAACTCACTATCTTCCCACTTATCATACATATTATTCTCAATTAATTTTACTATATTTCATAAAAAGGAAACTAATTTATGTGTTCTAGAAATTGAAAATATATATTTTTCAACATTTTTATTATTTAATCATTAAAACTCACAAATAAAGCACTAAATAATAGAAACCAAAGGTTCAATTTCATTGGATATTAAATATTTGTTTTATTATTTTACATTATTTCTTTAACATTACACACATACTTATGCACACTTGACTTCCTCATAAGAATATTCTTTCAAGTAATTTCCTTGTGAAATGGGAAAGACAAGGATTTTGTTCAAATTAACAGTTAGGGAAATATATTAATGATTCATAAATGGTTAGATCATAATAATATGAGAAAACATGAACATTGGAAAAATATTTGATTATAAAGTACATGAAATTATAATATTTTCCTATAACACGTGATATAAGGTTTTGTAACCTCAAATAGACCATTATAAATGAAAAGAATATTCCATGGCATATGATTGTGGAAACATTGACTAATAATCATGATCTTTGGGGCATAGAATTTCAATGTGTCAAAAATATATGCATAACAAATGATAACATTGCGAATATAACTAAACAAAATAATGTCCATGCACAAGGTTTTGTAAATAGATAATAATAATCTATTCTACGCTCAATGTTATTAATATAACTAACCAGAATCATATCTACGCATATATTGGTAAAAAATGATGACCAAAATCATGTATATGCATAGATTTTTGAACATAGATATCAAAAGTCATGTTCACAAATATATTTTTGAAGATATCTAACCATTATTATTTCCGCAAACAAATCTTTCCTCATATATAACCACTATCACTTCCTTCTACATAGTTATGAACATAGCTAAAAAAATCATTTAAATGCATAATTATTGACCATGGATTTCTAGAATCATGTCCATGAGAGATGTACTGAACATATCTTGCTAAAACAACATACTCATATAATGTTGTGAACAAATATAACTACAATCTTGTGTATGAAAAAAGTTTTTAATATATATAACCACAATCATATACATTCAAAGTTGTCAATAGGGATAAACGCAATCATTTTTTCATATAAAAACAATATCTCATGGGATATAAATATTTACCCAATTAATTGGTAAAAAATAGGACCCAACTATCAAATAATGATTTTTTATACATCTGTATTCTATATGAAATAAATTGTACATCTTATCATAAAAATCCATTGAATGAAAATGGGTAACATAAAATTATCAATTGAAATAACAAAAGATGAAATAAAAATTTTTATTGGTTGATAGAAAATTAAATATCCTAGATTAAACATAACATTATAGAATTTATATGGTTATACACAAGAAACCCTCATATATGAAAGTTATTTTATATATATAGGAAAATTGATGATAACACACACAAAAATGATTTATAAAACATTTTCAATGGTTTCATTAAAAAAATTACAAGTAACATTCAAAAAATATTTCCTATAAGGTCACAAGATGACATTTTAAAAAATTATTTTGAAATAAATCCAAACAATGGAACCATGAAAATAATAAAATAGAGCAGAATATATAAAATATATGAAAAATAAAATTAATTTATATTTAATCGTTTTATTTATTTTTAATGAAAAACCGCATTGATGATATAGTTATAAAATATCTTTTTGAAATGAAATAAAGATAAATATTATAACTATATAAGATAATAGCTATAATGAATTAAAAATATGAAATGAAAACATTTGTGGTAATAAATAATATGGGTATAGATGAGAAAGAGCTTATAGTGAGAATGAAAATTATTCTTAATAATGCCACATTTTATGAAGAAATAAATCCATCATGGAAGATGATTTTGACATGAAAAATTTATTTCCCTATAGATCAATATTAAATTATATATATATATATTAATGTAAAATTAAAACTAAATAAGAATAACATAGTCAAGGAATAAATATTATGAACTAATTAATTGAAAATAGGTTCACTAAAAACCTTACCATGGTTTCCAACATGGCCAAACATGCTTCAAAATAATATATAATAAATTTATTTTTATTATTCATATATATATATATATACAATATTCATCTTTAAATTTTATTATTTTATTTATTATATTCATTAATAATTTCTTATTACCCGTTTAATAATCATTATTTTTTAGAATTAATATTTTTGTTTTAATTATCTCATTGGATATATGCTCTTTTCAGTATGGCAGTTATAGGCTGAGTCCTTGCTCATTTGTTTATTACATAATGTTTATGGTGTTTGGGTATTATATATATATATATATTCATAATTCAATGGTCAATTTATTTAATTTAATGTGAAATTTCATAAATAGTGGTTAAAATATCTTATTATTTGTGAATTTTTATTCCATAAAAATAATTGATTTTTTATAATTAAAATAATTATGCATATTATCATTCCAAAATTATTTAAATGTTAAAGGTTAAAAATTATTAATTCATATTAGTAGTATTTTTATATTTGAATCATTAATGATGGAAATGTTAAAAAACAATTTATGTAGTTTGAAAAATGAAACAAATCTAGAAATAATTATAACTAATGAATGATTAAGAATATAGGGTTATATTATGATAATATCATTTTTCAAAAGAATAATTGTTTTAAAATTACATCATTTGAGTTAGTAATGATATTTATGATGTTTGGTGATGATAAATTAAATGAAGGGTGGAGAAAAATGCCTTACTTTGATGAAATTAATAATTCTTGCAACATGTTCTTTTAGAAGGAATGCATTAGGCCTCACTCATGGGACCAAAAGATTCTTAATGTGTAACATAAATTTAAGAGAGGTAATTTGGGATGTTATTCAAGAAAAAAAATATCGATATATGTTATTTGGATTTTGTGGATTAGTGGTCCTTTTAATGGTTAAAATGAGGTTCATTTCATTAGAAATTAATGTTGGTTGAAGGGTAAATATATAATCACAATTGAGTTAGGTTATTTATGTAATACATAAGAAATTATAATAAAAGAGAAGATTGTTTTAATATAATGAAGTAATCTAAAACAAAGTTTATTAAAATAAAATTTTATTTCTATTAACAACAAGTGTTGGTTCCATAAAACACTTAATAATATATGAAAAAAATGTAATCTTGTACTCTGAAGGATCATACACAAAACAAAAATAATTATATGAGTAAGAATACAACTATTAAGAAAAAAATAACCCCAAGAATAGAAAATGTAGCTAAGAGAATGATATAATTTATCTTAATATTGTAGAACTAAGTGTATATACTCAAAACGACATCAAATATGGTAACCGTGGACCGAAAAATATATTATAAAATAGGAAGTACAATAATTCAAATTGGGATTAAAGGTACTTTTGAAACATAAAACAAATTAGTTTACATTAACCTCCATTTAATTCTTCCTCCCCTTTCATGGGATCGACCCCAACACCTTGGGTGTTGGACTCTTTTCCATTGTTTAGGATCCTTCCTATTTTCCACCTAATAAACCCTTAACAATGACGTATATTTCTCATTATGTAATTGTGTATCATCTCTATGAATCAGGAAAAAGTCTTCATTAAAGACTTATTTACTATTAAATCTATTATAAATATCAATTAATGATCCTTTATTCATACTGGGACTATATATTAATGGGATATAGTCCTCAGCCATATTCCCTTCCAATGCCCATCCTGTAGTTGGACCACCCATTTTATCCTCAAGATGGTCATATATATCAGTTTGTTTTAAATCCTTCTTAATCAAAAACATAAACAAAATAGTTAATAGAGTCTTCACTTTTCTAGAAGTGAACAGATGAAATACCTCTCCATCAATGAGGGTGGACACCCCTTGAGCTGAGGTGGCTATAGAATATTGAGCACTCCACCCCTTTATGGCCAGCTTTTCAAGAACATTTATAGAAGAGAAAAAAAATTCAGAAAAATATGATTTCGTACTCCAAATATTTCTAAGAGAGACATCCTCATCATGTAACAACATATAAATAGTGGCTAGGGCACGTCCTTTGGGGTAATTCCGCATTAGATCAAGAACCCATGGGATGGGCACTTGGATCCCCCTTGGTGGGTTTCAACTCACTTGTATAGTTATAATCACGGTCATTCTCTAAGTTGTGCATTGTCATTGTAAACAACTCCCTCTCCATTTAGGGACTACTTTATAATGTTTTATTATCTACTCCAATAAAAAAATAACATACAATCACACTAACCTCTAGAACTACCTCCTGATTTATTTGAGTTATATTCTTATATTTTTATGGAATTTTAGAATTAATTAACTATTTCCCATTAAGATCCCCTAAATAATTTTTTTCTCCATTCATTGTTGGTTAGAAAATTCATGATAAGAGTCTTCATCAATATGATTATTATCTGATTCTTACCCATTTAAGCCATCACAAAACACATTGTGGACATCAATATTTAACCATCCATAACACCTTTTTATAATCTCCAAATCCTAGATTCCTTAATGGAAATACCATCCTTCCTTGTGTAATGCACACCCCTAGGTTTATAATCCATTATAAATTTTTAAATACCAATTTCTATTTCATATATATCTAATAAAACAAAACCATATTGGTCTTTGTTGAAATAAAAATAGGTTACATTCTTAGACAACTAAAGAGTGTCAGCATGATTCATTCAAGTTGTCTCGGAAACATCAAACTCTATCACAAGTACTTACTCAATTAAATAATCCACAGTGTCACCACTATCCTATACTACTATATTATTTCTACATTCTAACCCCATAATATTCATTCATTCCTTTTCATTCTTTATACAGATAGAAATATCCTGACCAGTTTTTAGGAAGAAGGAACAAACCATGTCCCTTTGGAAATATTGAAATGAAAAAAAAATTATATATCACTCAAAACAAAATGCTGGAAAATTATCACCAACAATTTTCATGGTCAAATCTGCTGATTTAGGTGATATGACCACTTTATCAGTAAGATTCATGTTATGTTCCACATCGACAAGAACTCTAGAATAATATATGTACATGGATTTATCAATTTTTTTTTCAATATTTATAGTCACAATAACTGAAGAGGTAATATCAAACAAGATTTCTAGATTCTAGAGAATCTAACTAATTCTGAATATCTTGACCTAGACCCATGAAAAAGTGTATTTTTTTCAAATGGGTTGATGTTAAAATTCCATTTATAAATTTTTAGGGATCTAGCTTTCAGAGATAATCTACAGAAACACCATTATTTCCACTTTACCACATCAATATGTATTGGAATTTGAATGTTTTACCTCCCTAAAGAGATACATTTACAATTGAAAAAAATAAAAAATCGATGAAATCCTTCGATTCAGATATGGGATTGTGTAGAAAAGATCACCCTTTGAAATATTTTTTTAGGAATTATCAAATGTCATCCAGATTTATGACGATCTAAAATCACCTAATTTCAGGTGGAAACATGGAAAATTCTACTCTTTTAATAAATTGACCAGTTGAAGAACTCTATCTTTAAGATAATTTTTTTATTGATTTTCTCATCTTTATTTCTGACTAGAACCATGTTTACAACATTATGTTCTTCGTTATCATTATCCCTTCCTTCAAAAATACATCCACCTACAAGGATATCCTTTATTTCCCCCACAAATGAGATGATATATGCACATGAATTGTATAATTTTAAATATTAAAATAAATATTAAATTTAAAGGTTTAGTAACTATCTGATATGCTCAATTGATGATGGAATCATACATTGTGATGAAATCCACTACATTAGTAGGATTTCTCTCAATGTAGTTCATCAAATGTTTCCCATTGACTGTAAAGATCCTTCCAATGTCCTCTTGTGAGATCTACACTACACAATAATGAAAATCTATATATACAATACATGTACATGACCATCTATAATTCATCATTACCAGTCATCAGCTTAATTCGTGAACTATAGAGAAAGACTTTCTTTCTAACATGAAAGTCACTTGGTTGGATCACTCTATCCTGAGATGATTTCGATCTTTCATTGTAGATCCTTTATTTCTCATATGAAGAAAATATAATCACATAATTATCTTCAATTTTTATATTCCTTTGGATTCCATCTTGGGACAAATAAAAGTTTCAATTCATCATATCCCAATAAACACGATTCTTGACTTCCACATGGAGATGACACACCTTCCCAAAAACAATCTGAAATGGGGACATACCAATAAGAGTTTTGTATGTCATCCTATAAGACCACTAAGAATCATCCAATCACATTCTCTTATCCTTCCTATTCCTCTACAAAGTTTTCACCAATATTTTTTTCAACTCTTCATTTAGAACCATAGGATGACCATTTATTTGGGGATGGTATGTTGTTGATGTTATTTGCGTCACCCCATACTTCTGAAGGAGGGAAGACAAATTATGATTGAAAATGTGTGTCCCTTTTTCACTACTGATGTCCATCAGTACTCCAAACATGAAAAAAAATTCATTGACAATGTCCACTACAAAATGAGAATTATTAGTCCTGGTGGCCTTATCCTCCACCCATTTTCTCTCATAATCATTGGTGAAAAAATATACAAAAAAAAATTGATCTATGAAAAGGATCCATAAAATTGAGGCCCCATACATAAAAAATATCACATAATAGTATGGGTTCTTTGGTAATATCATGTCTCCTAGAAATGAGCCCAATGTGTTGGAAACGAGATCACGACTTTCAAAACACATGGACATTATAGAATAATCTAGGCCAATATGAACCAGAGTCTAAGACATTCTTAGTAGTTAATTGGGGTCCAAAGCATCCTAAACATGAAAGTGTATAGAAAAAATGCATAATAGAGTCCTAAGTATTATTAAAAACACACATCCTAATGAATTGATCCCAACACATGCTTCAAAGGTAGGAACCAGCCACACAAAATATCGAGACTCACTTTTTATTTTTTGGACTTGATGTTTGTTTAAATTTATAGGGATTCTAGATGTAACATGGATGTTCACTAAAATTGCATACCAAGGATTCCTACATGAGATGGAATAAAGATTCCCATCAAGAAAATTATCCTGACGAGGAACCTGGTTCAAGGTGTCAGCCTATAGTGTATATGTAATCCTAATCATGTGGTCCTCCACTATGTTTTCTGGCCCCTTCTTTTCCTTTGTTTCAATTTCATATTATTGAATAATGAGAATCAATCAAATAAGTCTAGGCTATGTGTCTAGATTCTTCAAAAATACCTTAGAGTTGCATGGTCAGGAAAAAACTATGTTAGATGCCAATAAATTTGAACAAAATTTATCTAATAAAAATATGACGGCAAGAAACTCATTTTCTGTGGTTGTCTAATTTTATTGGGATGAATTAAATTTCCTCAATGCGTATGAAATCACATGTGAATGTCCCTTTAAACTTCGTGATAATATAATTATATCTGTAATGTTGTATGTGTCACATATAAGCTCAAAAATAATGTCCAATTTTGGGGGTTGTATGATCGATGGAGTGGTCAGACACTGATTTAGCTCATCAAATGCAATCTTGCATGATTCGTCAAACACAAAATCTGAATCCGTTTGAAGTAATCATAATAAGGATAAATATTAATAAAATCTATGATGAAGATCCGATAAAAGCCTACATGCCCTAAGAGAGATCTAATATCACACACACATGAAGGATAGAGTAATGATGCAATAATTTCAATCATAGATCTATCAACCTCTATCCCATGTTTCGACACTATATTCCCTAAGACAGTGCCATGATATAAAATTAAATATCACTTTTCAAAATTCAATTCAATATTCTTCTCAATAAAATGATTCAACACCTTTCCCAAACTATATAGAATTTCATCAAATGAGGATCCATAAAATATAAAATAATCCATAAATAACTCTATTCAGTTCTCAATAAATTAAAAAAAAATACACACCATGGACTTCTGGAAGTTAATTGGGGAGTTGCAAAGTCCAAATGGAATCCTCAGGTAGGTTAATGTACCTTATAGACATGTGAATGTTGTCTTCTCTAGATCCTCTTGAGCTATAATAACATAAATATATCCAGAAAATCCATCCAACAAATAATAATGTGTCTTCCTAGATATTCTCTAAATTATTTGACCAATAAATGGGAGGGGGAAATGCTCATTGTGAGTCGATTGTTTTAGTTTCCTATAATCAATACACTCTCTCCAACTGTTTTCAACCATCATTTGAATTAACTCCTCTTTATCATTTTTAGTACAATAACACAAATTTTTTAAGCACAACATTAATAGGACATACCCAATGTGAATTTGAAATTGGGTAAATTATACCATCCTCGAGAAACTTTTCAACATATTTTTTCACAAAATTATAAAGATTTGGATTCAGTATCCTTTGTGGATTCCTAACTGGTTTAGCCCCATCTACTAAAATAATCCTATAAATGAAAATAGAAGGGATAATACATGATATGTTAGCCAAGTTCCACCAACTACCCATAATGTTATCACTCAAAGGATTCAAAAGTTTTTATTCATGTTCAAAAGGGAGATTGTTAAAAATTATAAAAGGTAATTTATCACCACTTAAAAAGTATGAGTGTTTCAGATTAGTTTCCAATGGCTTGAGTTCATATGAAAGGGGTGCAGTATGGTTGGGGACATTTAAGGAACTAAAACATGTACACAATGAACATTAGTACCAAAAAAATCAAAATCAAAATCAAATAATAATGCATCAAATCCATAATCATATTCCACAACCAAGTCATAATCAACATGATCATGATCTAAATTAGAATATGAATCCATTTAAAAATCAAATATATGAGAGTTTTGTGCCTTAGAAACAGATGTGCAGGTGTATAAGACATCAAACTAGAACAAATACTCAAAATAATTCAATGAATAGGGAAATCAAATTCCAATGGATTTTAATTTGGTAGTTCAAAATGGTATATAACAAAAGAAGAATGGTCTTATGAGGGGTACTTCCGGGAATCAAAAATATTATATATCAAAACATCATCTTCAAACTCTATGAAAAGTGTAGCCCCATGGACATTGATAAATGTTTTTGTAGTTTTGAGGAAGGGAAAAACTAATATAATTGTAGCACAAGAACATGCGTGATCACCCTCCATGTTACTATTTTAGATATCTGTTGGAATGATCATTTCTTTTAACCGAACAAGTACATCATCAAGGACACCCATTTTATATATTGTATCTCTATTCAAAAACTGCACCAATACTCTTGTTGGATTCAACATACCAACTCATAAAAAAGAGAATACATAGTGAGGCATTACATTTATAGATTCCCCTAAATCACATAAAGCATCAGAAAAGTGTAACTCCCATATAGATCATGAGATGGTGAATGTCCCTAGATCCTTTCATTTTTTTTTGAATTTCAAGAGTTAGTGTAATGGGTGCTGACACATTCCTTCCATGTTTTATTCTCCTATTTACCTTGATCCCTATTCGATTGGTGCAGTTTTCTTTTAATAATTTCTCATATGTTTGGATTTTCTTGATGGATTCAAGCAGAGGCATGTTGATCTCCACATACTTAAAGGTGTCTAAAACCCATTTTTCATCATGTCCTCATCCATATTCAAGTTTTGTAAAACATTTTTTGGAATGGGAATGGTTTTATTTGGAACATCGTTGATCTTTTTCTTACCTTTTTTTCTTTATGGGATTCTCATCAGTTATTCGGGATTGGGGCTTCTCATAAGTGGAGGAAAATCCTAGTGGAATGGTAGGGGAGAAGCATCAGTTGTTTGTTTCCCTCTTCTCGATGTGATGGCACTGAAATTCCCCATTGTATTTGGTGTAGGCATGGAATTTATTTTTCCAAAAAAAAATTTTTCCAGTTTATAGAGGGTAGTGGAAATCTATCTCATATGATTTTTCATCTTTCTCAACTCCAACCCATGACTCTTCATATTATTCTATTGATTAAGAAATATTTGATTCAATATGTCATCATTGTTATAATATAACTTGGTTTTTGTATTCCCATATTGATGGAATGTTGATTTTTGGGCTTCAAATTTTAAATGGGGTTTTTGTAAACACTAATATTAATGAAAAGGTTTCTAGAAGTTTTGAAGAAAAGGGGAACATTGATGTTGTCTAGTTCCATAACTCATATATGATGGATCCTTCCACCCTTGGTTTTATGTTGTAGAAAAGGAAGCATACTTATTTTGGGGATATAGTTTTTATTGATACTAATATGGTCTCCCAAGAAATACTACTGCACAATCTTCAATTATTATAGTTGTGGGAAAAAGTAAGTTGGGTGGTTTTTCTCAGTGAAAATTCCATAAGGACTTGAAGGAGGAGGTTGGGATGTGTTTTGTGCCAAAGAAATCTTTCTCACCATAGTATTCAATTCATCAATCTTGCAATAAATAAAATTACATTAAAGAAAATAGGTATGTAACTGATGTAATATTATAACATGTGGGGTACATCGATCACCAGATTGCTGATTGTTTTGTGCCATCTTGTCAATAAATACATATGTAGCTACTGGTTTTTTTTCAACCAATGACCCTCCAACCATAAGATCCACCAGGCTTCTCCCCTAGGTATGAGTCCTTCATAGAAGTACTGGATGAGGAGTTTCTCACTGATTTGGTAATGCATACAGCTTGTACACAACTTCTTGAATCTATCCCAATACTCGTACATTGAACCACCATGTGCCTGATTGATCCTTGAGATCTTTTTTCAAATGGAATTGGTCTATGATGCTAGAAAAAAATCATTGCAAGAAAAGAGGTTTCAAATTTTACCATCATGTTACATCTTTATTTTGTTAATATTACAGCCAATCCTTAGTAGTTACATTAATTGATAATGGAAATGCATTAAGATTTATTTGAGCTAAAGAGACATTGTTTGGATTCATTATCGATCATAATGTGTTAAATTATTTTAAATGTTTGTTTGGATCCTCATTAGATAATCCATGAAATTTTTGAAGAAGGTGAATTAACCAATACTTTAGATTAATGTCTGATTTGAGATTTTGATTTGCATTACATGTAGGTAAATAATTAATATCAGGTGTATCCAACTCACAAATAGTCATATTGTGTTCATTGTAGTTATTTTCAGCCACTGTATTTAGTTTAATAATTTTTTAGAAGAGCTTCCAATTTCAAAATTACTAGAGTGTATGAATTCCCTATTTAGGTAAATTTAAACAATTCCTATAGTCTAATATTGTTATATTTGATCCCTAATGCTGACCTCAATATGAGGCTCTAGATTAAAGAGATCCTGAGGATGTGATCATGACCTAAATCATTGAAAAGAGAGATCGAAAAACCAGTGGACACCAATATCATTAAAAGAGGTTATAATTATTTGTCTGAAAAAAGTTGGGGGAGAAGAAACTGAAAAGAAAATGTAGAAGAAGAAATGAAACAAAATAACAAATAAAATAAATATCTTGTCTAAAATTGGTTTAATAAATAACTTTCTTTTCTAAAAATGGCCCCAATTTGATGAGCATTGTCACGCACACTATCGAAAATATTTGTGATTTTATTATGTGAAGCACACTGGCTGACCTAGGTCATTATCAAAAAGAAGGAATTGAATTAATAAACTCTTAAAAGGATTGAATTAATATTAAAATATTTTAAAAAATGAAACATAAGTTAGAGGAGGGGGTTATTTTAGTGACATTCAGACAAAAAAACTAAACACCAATTGAGAAGGAAAAATTGAAGACATAATTTCTTTTAAAAACATATATAAGAAGACATAGTTGATTTAATTAACCACATTAATAATTCATTTATCAATATACCATATGATTATTAATCTTTGAATTATTACCCCTAACCTTGCCAACCTCTAAACCCTACAGAAATTAACATTACTACAAATATTAGGAAAGTGAGCCTTATGTCAACATTTGGACTACCAATCGCAGCGCCCTGCTATGATTATGTTCAACATGCCAATATATAGTTAATGGTCAGTTTTTTATGAATATCCTCCCTATATTAGAGAATTAATTCTATTTGGTTATTTTACCAGAACCCTAAAATTGTATTCCAAGATGATTAGATTTTGTGATTGAGGTTCCACTCACATGATTTACACAAGACCGACCACACGGTCAAGTGGAAGTAGATCGAGTAATATAGATATTAAAACTCAATAAATTGATCACAATTTATGAATTAAAATATCTTTATGGATTAAAATTAAATAAATGAAGGGATTATGAACTAGATCACCAACAAATGAAATCACTTCTACATGGGTGTAGTTTTCCTTGTGGAACGTTTTACATAAGAAATGGATTGAAAGGGGAACACCCAATTTTGTCTCCACTATTATATTCTATCACTATGAAGTAATAAAATAGAAGAATATAGATGATTAATTTTAGAAAAATTCATGTTACAAGCATTGAAAATAAAGAAATACAAAGTGTATGTGGGAGAGGAGAGAATTCATGGAAGAGATGTTTTCACAATGACTTACTTATTACAAGAGTTTTGATGTGCTCCCCAGATCTATAATTTCTGAAAAACCTTCCCAAATCATAGAACATCACTCCAAAATAGTTAAAATCCTATCTAAATGGAGTTTACGAAGTGTAGGGTTACAAAACATTTTTATGTGTGAAAGGAAAATTCATCCAAAAATTTTAATTCTACTTGCACTAAATATTGGTCCTCCAAAACGCGTGAATTAGAAATCATTTCAGAAGGATGGTTCATGCGTAATTGGGATTTAGAGCTCCCCTCCATGATTCAGACCAATATAAGAAAGAATGAAGATGATATGTCCCATGAACTAATTTGATATCCAATCTGTTGAATCCAGACCAACATTGAATCATTGGCCTTTTTAGACCACACCAATTCATGATCCAGCTCCCATGTCTAGATTATAATTTTTATCTCATAATGTTAGGAACACATTTACAAGATTTTAAGTCAAAATAATATACGGGAAAATATTTATTCCATTAATACTATAGTGAATTTTAAATCAGTAAAACTAGAATTTCAATAAAATTTTCAAATGAATGATATAATCCCAAATATTTTCTAAATAAACATTTTTACCACAATATAAGGAAATTATTTCATTTATAATAAATAAAAAATTCAATAAAATTTGGTTTTATCAAAAACTATAACCCATAAAATTGGAGATCCCTCATATGATAAATGTGAGCTAAACCAAAACAGACATCCTCATCACATGACATTAAATATTATACACACCCTATGTGATGAACAGATTATTCCTCATGTAATAAGTATGAGATGACAAAAACAACCCAATGAAACGAGGTTAAAATATACCATTACCCTATGTGATGGCCATATGATACTTCATAAAACTAATATGAGATGATTGAATGTACTATCAGGAGAGGACACAACCTTTCCCGAATCTGTCTCCTATGACATCATGTTCTAGAACTATGGGTGGTTTGATTCTAATTCATCTGGGATTATTAGAGACACCTAGACCTCATACCGTAGGTCTAGATCCCACAATCAACTCGTCATGTGTTCCTTCTATCCTCAGCATCCTGATATCAACTCCTATGTGGGTTTTTAGATTTTTGTCTTGAAAAGGGTCACCTTGGCTCTCCTACTTTCCATGTTATCACGATTTCATGCCAAAAAAGACTCTTTGAGACAACCACACAATTCATTCCATGCTCAATAAGCATAAAATAAAAATTTACTCTATGTTTTGAGATCTATGACCATAAATTATAAACATACTTAGTTTGAGCTATATAGTTATTACGTAAAATTACGAACCTCCTCACCACATGATGTTAAAATATAGCCTTACCTAGTATTATAAATATGGGAGGTCTCATATGAAAATATGAGATTAACAAAAACAAATATCCTTAGTATGCGACATTAAAAAATACCCCCACCCTATGATATTAACATATGTTTACTCATATAATAAGTTTGAGAATAAAAAAACCAACTTTCTCAGCTAATGATTCTAAACTATAGACATGACTTGTATAAAACTAGTATTCCTCACCTAAAAAATTTATGCTAAATATAAATGTACATACTCAGAACATGACCTCAAAATTTAGACATTCCCCATACAAACATGGGATGCCACAAATGAAAAATGAGGGATGAAACAAAATCTACATTCTCATAACATGATGGTAAACTGAAACCTTTCCCATAATAAACATGGGATACCACAAATGAAAAATGTGAGATGATCCAAAATAAATTCCCTCAACACATGATGTTAAAATTCATCCTTACCATATGTGATGAACATATGATTCCAATTATGAAAGTCACGGGATAGATAAAACCAACATCTTTACGATAGAACATTAAACTATATCCTTATCCTCTATCATGAACATAGGAGACCTTATATGATAAATATGAGGTGATTCAATTTGATCATCATAGAAAAAAAAATCCCATTAAACATTGGACCCCGATCAATCTATGTTTAATAACTATATGTTTCTTGATTACCATTTTCAAGGGATAAATAATGATTCCTTTATCATTAATCCTCGACACAACCCTACCACTTACACATTCCAGGGCCTTTCCCCCCTCAAATAGTATTGAATCCTTCCTAGATACATGATTATCTAGTATAATCAATCGTGTGGGAGGATATCCCCAATGCCACTCAACATCCTCTGGGATATTTCCCAAATAAATTTTCTCACTTAATGCCTCTATTTATTTAGATCTTCATCAATCCCTTAATCTGAATCGGGCCCATAATAGCAATGTGCCCTGCCACCGTAGCCAAACAACCCTCATGGTCATATTCCTCGAAGGATTCATAATCACAAACGGTGGTTCACGCATTTCAAACAAGGTTAACAGATGATCTTACATTTGTTTTCCCCATCCATTACTGATTCGTGTGCAGAACTTGTGTTTTAAAAAAGAATAGTAGTTGTTCCCCACCCATATATCATTCCATTTTCACCATCCATATCTTGGAATTCATGGTATAAATTCCCTGTTATTTTTCATTTTCTCTGGTTGGAATCTCAACACCATGTATTTAAAATTACCACATTCATATTCATGGTGGATAAGTAATATGAATCCTATTTGTACATACCCATGTTGTTCTATTTACCTTTATTATGTTCTCCCCAAAAATCAATAGAAACATTTTACATCTCCTTGTTTTTAGAATTTAGGAATGAGTACATGAGATAAGGAATTTAGGATGAATTTCCCTTTGAAAAGATGAGATTCATAGGTTCTCTTTAAACAAAGATTCACATCTTCGGTCTAAACTCTATAACATTAAAACTATGATTCTAGATCCAAGAATTACGACTTTAAATTGCATGCGTGTTGTCCTAGAGATGATTCATGTAGAATTACATCTCCTTGGACCTCAAATATAATGGGTTTCCTCCCTTCCATTCCACACACACTCCATTGAAATTCCCCCATGGTCTATGTATTATAACCGTAAAATATTCTCATCCCGTAGTCTAAGAATGATGACCTTAAACTATTTTTTACTTTTTTTTCGAATTGGAATGACCTCAAGATGATAAATTCCTGAGGTAGGAAAATATGTTATGCTGAAAATCAATAGGTGAATCCAGATCAGAAGTTAGACTCTCACCCACTAGGTCTCTCTCATATCCTGGGGAAAAAGTGAGGGTGTAAATTAAAAGGTACAAATCCAGTGGTACCCACCATAAACCCTAGTATGAAATATGGTATTCTCACTAGAACCCATGAATTTAGGGAAAACATTAGAGACAAATATGTATCCATTTTCCTCACATGAATATTTTGGAGGATCGACACATTATTTCTCTTATTTGTTAATCCCACTACCCTGAATTACAATTATTTATTCATGTCGGTTCACACATCCTATTTAAAAGTTGTTAAACTATTCTAGGAACATCCTTATTAGAAAAATTTAAATTTTATGACACGTATCCTCACCAGATGATTCAAAATTTTGTGTACATAATCCTTCCCACATGTGGTTGAAATAAAAACCCTTCTTCCTCTTATAATGACATAAAAAAGTGAAACTTGTTAGGACATATCTGCAAAAAACCCATTACCCACTTTGATGTTGGTCACCTACTACACTATTCATGTTCCTTGATCATCTTCTAGAATTTGAGAAGATACACCCCTTGAAAGATGTTTATAACCATTCTTTAGACCAATACATAATGAAAATGTTGTCTATGTAGTAGTATAACAATCCAAATAGTGATGGGATCTATTATAACATTATGTTGGTTCATCCCTATTCATTATTTCTTCATAGAATTTAATAACCATTGTCTTTCAATTATGAATATCGCCTAAACAGTAGTGGTTCTTGGATACACTCGCTCACCAACAGTCTTGGGATCATTCTCTGAATGAATTCAAACCATATTTTGATTGGCCCCATGTATAGAACATGGTCAATGTATGATCATCATTTTTTAGCTCTATAGTCATAAAAATGAAAATGAAATATTTGTTTTAAAAATGATCAGAAGTTATCCTATATTGTTACATCCCATTATTTATTTTATAAATCATGTGTATCTTGATTTAATGTCTTTACCACCCTATGTTTTATGGGGGTATAATTATATTCCATTGGTGTTACCCCAATTATTCACTAACAAAAATTGAGAAATAAAACTGGCCACCCATAAAATCTCATTCTCCAGTCATGGATTTCAGGGAAAGGACTCTCCTAAGTGTTAGTAAACAATTACTACCCTGAGTGTTTGACCCTTATCATGAACTATATTATAATAGGGAAAACATGTTTTTCTCCCATGTTTCCCACACCAATCATGACTCAGATTGACATATGGATTTATTGATGTAAATCTTTTCAATATGATTTTGATGCAATAAAAAATTGTAACATAATCACCTATATTTTTCATAAATATCCCAGTCATCTCAAGGAACCCACAACAATTTATAAGCATACTGTAAGACTGAGATTCATGAAATAATATTTTCATTCACTAATTTTCGATGATTTTCCCTCAAAATCTAACCCTATTCATCATTATTAGATCTAATTAGGTAGGGTATTTTATGAAACAGAAAAAAATGTAATAGGAGATCTCAATGAAAGAATAGATACTTAGATTCAAATAAAATCCAAAAAACTCTAAAATAAATAAAATGCACCGTGTTCATGAAGGTCCAACCCTCACAAAATAGAGATTCATTGTGAAGGTGGACTGACCATGTGGAGGAAAAGGAAGAAGCATCCTTGTAATGTAACATTGATTATTAGAGGACTCCATTCCACTTAGAGGTAGAGATAATAACCTCTATGTTGTGTAACACCAATTAAAGGAGGTAACTGATCATGAAGACGATGGTGTTGTAAATTCCGTATAATATATAAATGATTCATCGAAAAAAATTATGTCATGAAGGTTTTTCCCTTTCATAAATCCCCTAATCATTCATTAAATCTATTCCCCAATTCCACTGAGTCTATAAATTCCTCTACATGTCTAAAATTTCAAGGGACACAACCGTTGGAATTCCATCCAAATATCTGAATTCACAAAACACTATGACTCATGAGAAAAAGTGGAGATATAATTACCAACATACCCATCATTCATGAAACAAACTCCCATTGGGTTTTGAGAACCCAAACCCATGATGGAGATTCATTTCATAATGTTACATGTACTTCATGTAAGGGAACTAATCAATTTATGGATCTTGGGACTTTTTGAGATAATTATCCTTCATGAAACAAACCCTATGGGAACCAAGACTTCACTATGAGGATAGATAAACTTGTTTCATCAAATCTTTACATTAATGGGACCAATGTTCTTAACAAATACCTTATATTTTGGGAAACACCAAGCTTTACAAAATCCATCCACCATGACACTTTATAGTTTCTCCTTTCACCCATCACCATTTTTCAAAAGATGACTACCTCAGGCCCCTTTCCCCATTTTGAACAGGTTCCTCTACGCCCAAAATCATATTTTCATTGGAATATACAACCTTTATGTATTCACCCTTTGTTTCAAGAAAAACAAAGTCTATTACCTTACCTTTTGACCAAAAACATTTTAAACCTAATTAATTGTTCTTTTAATCATAGGAACCTTAATAACCAGTCACTCTATATCCACTCATGTATGGTAGTTTTTACTCCATGCTACACCCAGAGGTGCATGAGAAGTAGACACATAATCCCCAAAGAGGGCATCATCAAGGAAAACAATCACCCTTTCCTGGGAGGGAGGCCTTTTCCATATCCTCATCTCCCATATTAATACAATCTTTCTAGTTGGAGGCCCCACCAATGTCTGAGGTGTATGATGTAGAACTACATATAACAGTGTGTTAGTTTTATGACATTAAACTACATGAAAATTACCTTATTACATTAGGTTGAACTATAGAATAAATATATGAGTTTAAAATAGGATGACCCATGTATGATCACAATGGTATAACATGTAATCTACCACTTTGGGATGATCCTCCCACTTGAGGAATCTTCCATGAATAATCCCCAGACCATCCCCCACTAACGCTCCTTCCAAGACAACAACATCCTTACTGTAATATGTTAAATTTCATTTTGTGGTCCTTTAATACAACCATAAAATATGGAATAAAAATACAAGAGTTTTTATAGTGGTATACTAATAGGGTACATAGGATTCCTCCTTAAGGTTAAATCTCGATAACTCAACAATCCTTGGGTTCCACCATGAGGTTCATTCTTGATTACTCAACACCACCAAATTATTCTGTCCTATATAGGGGATATAATGACTCATAAGGGTGATCATCTTCCCCCCTAAGGACACACGTTACCAAACCATCATGTGTTTTCATCATACTCCCTATGGATACAATTAGACACCAATTATTTAACTCATGTCATTACAAATATGATCCACATGAAATCTCAACACCATATAATAAACATGATATTCCTATGGGAAAACCCATTGGAATTATAACACCCCTGGAATAAACTTCCCCATAAATAACATATAATTCCTTTTTTTTAATCCAATAATTCTCACACATGATATTACCTTCAATATAGGTAGATATTATTGGTTCCTAATGCCCCTATTTTCCAAAAAAAATCTTATAAATTTATAGCGTTACCATGTACTTTTACCATAGGTTACTGCCCAATCTACGTAAGAGTTTCATAATTACTCGGTTTCCAACTCAAGATGTTGGATATAATGTGTTTCATGAACATGAATAAAATATTTTATTGGTACCATTAAAAGTAAATGAGATGCATAGATTTATCCATGGAAGGAGGAATTGACATCCCATCACCATATTTCAATCAAGGGGACAACATCACCAACCATGGTGGTAGTGGACACCCGCATTTGGTAAGTGGGAATGTAAGGATAAAATAATATAATGCACGTAGACCTAGTTGAATGAATTGTAAACAGAAATATCACATCAATGATTAATAGGTATATTACATGAAATCTTGTCTCAATGAAAGTGAACATCATAAAATATACACTTACCATATTTCTTTTCATCATTCATCACACTTTAACCTCTTTTTAAACAAATAACTAAAATAATATAATATTAATAATACTATGGATAAATATTACCCTTTTATAGTCTTTAATATAATTTTCATAACGAGTACATTAGTTAGTTATAACGAATTATGACTATCATATGTTAACAAATTTATTTGTTCTAAACATGTTTATTAATTTTGATATCATTAACCAAAATTTCATATTAATTTAATTATTGACATATAATTAAATATTATATAATAAATAACTTTTATTTTTTTATTTTTTTTATTCCATATGTATATTGGTTATGTTATATGAAATCTGAATTGACAACTTTTCAATTTTGTTATTTTGGTGGCCAATAATTATTAATTAAATATAAATTATACCCCATAAAAAACCGTTAAAAAACATAAAATAATCATTATATACTTATTAATTTATAATAATATCAGTATATAGTTTTCCATAGTCATCCATTATCATATTTCAAATAATCGTTAATATAGGTCGTTAAACCGTCCAAAACATTAACACAATATCATTATGGGTGAGTGTGGTCAAGTAGGTGTTTTATTTGAAAAAATATCATTATAATAGAAATATAATTGAAATATTCTTATATATTTATCTTTTTGAACGTATTTTAAATACATTTTTTTTAATTTCTAAATTTATATGTGGAAACATAAAAAATGTTTCATCATGAAGGTTGTAGTATACACATACGCGCGACTTAATTTTATATTTCTCAATGAATGAGATGGATAGAGGTGAAAAATATATTTTAATTTAAGAATATTTAATAAAATATATAAATAATAATATTCATAAATACCACCATTAATATCTTCCTAGATAAGGGGCGAAAAAAACATAGTTTCATAGTGGTGGTATTCCACCTATACGCATGACTGACACACTTTTGTTTTTATACATGACTGGAAATGAATAGATAAGGGTTTTAACATTAATATTAAAACATATAATAATTATTATTATAATTATAAAATCATTCTATTATGTTTATAATATATTTGGCCATTAAAACTATGAAAAGGCCTAAGAAAAATATAATATTTAGGTTGGAGACTTGATCATTCAATTCAAATATCTTAGAAAAAAAAAAGATGAAGCAATATATGAGTGATTGAGGGATTTTTAAATAGAAAATAGATCTAAGTAGAGTAATATAGTGTAGTTTAAATTGGAAATTTTATGGTTGACGGTATACTTGAATGGTTGAGGTTTATGTTTATATAAGTTAATATATGGTCACTTTTGTAAACACCATTTCATTTTTTAATTCCACAATGTACTTTTCGACATCCCAAGGATGTAAAAAAAGAAAAGTGTAGGGGAAACATGTTTGTTATTATTAAAATATAATAAATTCAATGAAATACATATTTTTTTTAATTTTAAGACTTCTACACTAGGTTAAACTTAATTAACCACTTTTACTTTTTCTGTGGTAATTATTTTTAATCATAATTAATTAATTTTAATGAAAGTAAACTAAAATTAAAAATATTATATAATTTTTATATTATGATTTAAAAATTCAAAACTATTTCACCAAATTATATTTCAACAGGTATAAAAATTTTATTTTAAAATAAAAACACTAAAACATGTAAAATAGGTTTTTTAAAAATAATTTTATCCTGATATTCAATTTAAAAATATGATAAAATTAACATTGTTTTTAATATTAAAGGAAAACATATATTTATTATATATTTAATAAAATATATGAGGCATCTATAGGAATCTAAAAGAAAACTTCACCATGAAAATATTTTATTTAATGGATATCCAAAAATAGTCTTTCTATTAATGTAACCTTTTAATTTAGATATAAAATTTATTGGCATAGGTTTTATATGTAAAAAATATAATTTCATATAAAGTATTTTATTCCAAAATTTTATATTTTATTAATTTAATTGTTTTTATGTCTTTTAGGTGGTACATACATAGAGATAAAATTTTCGATATTTAAATTTTTTCAAATCCAATATTTTTCAACTAAAAATCATCATTTTCAGAAATTGTTCTGAAATTCATAATAAGTAAATTATGATATTATGAATTAAAATTTTTTGTTTATTTTATCTTATTAATATTATATAATTTCCAAATTTATCAGTTAATAGATATATGAAAACCTTTATGATAATATATTTTATTTAAAATATCATTTTCAACATTAACTCATATAAAATATTCATCGTCTAAATGAAATTATTTTTAATTTATTTCAAAATTATTTTAAGGAATAATTTTATTCTAAGATGTTTCTGATGGTTAATTGTAGTCTTTCACAAAAAAAATATTAAATATTGTGTTATTTTGTATAATATTTAAAATATGTGGTCATTATTATAAAGAACCCACAAAGAGGTGGTTTCTGTATGCACAAAATAACAAGGAATTTAGGATATTGTATGCTAATATTTTAAAGAGATAAGTTGTACTTGTACTCATTATATAAAAATAGATATATAATGTCTTTGAATTCAAACCAAACCTAGAAAGCAGTAATATTTCTTGTCTAAACCATTAAAATACTTGTGTTTTATGCATTTTAATTTCTATATCATTTTTTAATGTTTTAAGACACAATAAAAGTTTATTTTGGATATAACTAACTAAAAATATTAATGTAATGGTGTAATTCATGAAAAAGTGAACAACTAATTCACCCCTCCCCTTTCTAAAATATCTTACCCAATCTAGGCACTACAAGATATACTCACTTCCAATACCCATTGAGGGTTTGAGGTATTTTAAACAAAAAAGTTGTTAGTTATGGTATATGGGATAAAAATATTCAAATATAGTAAAAATATTCTTAATTAAGTAACCTAATGTTGGTTTGATAAGAAATGTTAAAAATGGTATCAAAACTGATGAAACATTATGTTATGTTTTGGTATAGGAGATCCATAAATCATTATATATGGTGTTATACTAGGAATAAATCCACAAATAGTCCAAATAAATGGGAATTTGTTTTTTCATAGTGTATGGTTAGGTGATAAATCCCATCGTGAAATGATAGACCTATACACTGAAATGGTATGAGTGGTAGAGAGAAAGAAATTGAAGTGGGTTTTATGGTTGTTCCTAATAGAGTAGAACCAAGTGTTATTATATTGTATTCCAATGTAAGTGAGACCATCAAAACATGATATTAATTGGTATACTAGATATTATAATGTTAATAATTGATGTTTCTTTGGGTCCTAGATATGATACCTATGTGTCACTTTGTATTTTGTGGGTGCGGGAGTCAAGACACTTATAGTTTGATGAAGGGGTGTAGTGCCCTTTTATAGGGATGATTGGAAAATTTGACATGAATCGATAAACCATAAACTATGAGTTTTTGAATTATAGGGGAATATGATGAAAAATAAATAATGGTTGGGACCATTATACGAGATCTAGACATCAGTATGTGTCCTGTGCGAATAGTAATCAAGCTAGATATAGTTTATTAATGAAAAACTATTACCTAAATTGATATATTATACAATGTGATTTTTGAGTGAAAGAATATGAAAAATATAATACTTTATTTTTTTTCATTTTCATATAAGCTAGACTACTCTAAAAAACGTTTGTTCGTATGGAATGTACTTCTATGAGAAGTTTATAATTATTATGAATAAACATTATACAAAGTCTAGTTTCGTATATAATAGACCATACACAACAATTTTTATGTTCATGTGGTAATAACCTTGTGTCCTGTTGATTAGATCCATGATATTATGATTTTTTTAACATATTTTCAACTCATTCCATGTAATTATATTGATTCATATAATTTGTAAAAGGATTTATATTATTTCCATCTACTATGATTTGGGAGTATAAACCATAAATGTAAAAATTTGTAATGATATTCTATCTTTTCCATTGGGATTATAATTTGGGGGGTTTTATTTCTATGCATTTTTTTTTGTTTAAAAATACCACTAACAATATTTTAATTAATTAAAGAAAATGAGATTTCTTATATGATGCTTGAGATATATAATTCTACTGTACTTCATGGTTTGGTAAATCTTGTAAACTATTCTCATCAAGATAAACCAATCCATACAACCTGAACAGTGATCATTTTTCCATATTTAGATGGTAATGAAAATCCATTTGGAGTAAAGGTTACTAGACCTAAAAAGAAGAGTTTAATTTGGTCCCCTATACTATAGAATAAGGATTCATCTAGTTTTGGGGTATGACTTTGGATACTGTAACACAAAAAGAAATTAAATAGTTTTTATGATATATTTACTATTCTATATACACTATTTTCTAGAGGATATTTGATAATTATTTGGTGAAGTCCTCTATAATTCCATTTATGTTTTCATTATAGTGAGTCAAATTAATAAAGGAAATTTTGTACCTTGAATGCACCTTTCATCCCTAATACATATATGTTTAAGACATTGTCAATAATATTTATGTGAGAAACTCAAAATATAGTGTATATGTTATACTTTTGGAAATTTATTAGGAATTTTATATAAATCTCCAATAAGTTTATAGATTCCACCCACATAGAAATGATGTCAGTAGTCTTGATATTATCCTTGACTATCCTAAAACTATTTGGAGGGAATATATGAAAAAAATCAATCCAATATAAGAAAAATGATCAAGATTATTTATTCGTATTCAAAAACATGGAGGCTGATGAATAAATTTGTAATGCAACCAATATAAATAAAATATCATTATAAACTCAACACAGACGGGCATTGTGGATATCTAGAGGATCCATACTCTTCCGATATTATGAAAGTTTTTTTTCTTGTTTAATACAAACCATATGTTTTTATTTGGACTTATTATATAATAATTATGGTATATAATCTATTAAATATTTTTATATATACTCCTAAATTCCTCATTTAAATATAGCTTTTGGGAAATCAGTTAGAGTAATAACAAGATTTTTGATAATCAGATCATACAAGATCCAAATCAGTGATAGTTATAACCAAATTATAAAATTAAAAATCATAATCATTTTGTGAATGTAGAATAGGTAATATTACTACTTATAATGAAAATAATTCCATTGGTTCCCACATGAAGTAAATAAAAGATGCCAACTCATATTTTTCGAGAATTTATTCTTAAGTGATCTTTTTGATCACCAATTCTGATTTTCCCTTGAAATTAAATAGGATAACTTATATCTATATGTATAGTTCTAATAATTTAATAATTATATATAACCATGATTATCATAAATGGATATTACATCATTTTAAATGAATATTAAACACATTAGAATAATACATGCCCAAGGACCATAATAGATTATTATCTTTGGAAAATTGGATATAATATCTTCTATCCCAGTGAAAGATCATCAACATCCCCCATAAAGATCTCCCCAATTAATAATTTTACCTAAAACCATTCTTCATAAACTAGGGAAATGAAAATTAAGAAGTGGTGACCTCAGATTCTTAGTAAGGGAAAATAATAGAAATGCATAAGCATAATTGGAAAAAAGGTAGGAACATGAGAAAAACATTTGAAGATAATACCCTTCATATTAGATATCATAACAAAGATTGGAAATTAATAATACATGAATCATAATATAAATAAGGGAATAAGTTATAAAGTCATAACGTAGGAATAAAACATGTATTTTTGTAAATTAAAAAATAATATAAAATTATGTCTACTATAGTCAAGGGATTACTACCGAGATTATATTTTTTGGGAAAAAACCTTTATTGAACTGGGTTCACACCTCATTCTGGACCTATATTCTTGAACTAAGTTCACTACCCATTCTAGACCTATCATAATGAACTGATCTCATTTCCATTTCAAGACCTGTAATACTAAATTGAGTTCATTTCACATTCCATCCTTTCATATCTCATCAGATATAAATCATACCCAACACATTAGAGGATGATATTTGTCCCACCCATATCATAATGAATTCATTCATACATGTGAAACAAAATAATTAAAAACCATTTCATATCTCATGAAATTAAATGGTAATCATAAATATGTAAACATATCATATCTAATCGAAAAATTTTACAAGTTTCATAATCATTTCATCAAAACTATAACCAGTTAAAGGGAAATGAATTTTATATACATATAACCCATGGAATAAAAACTAGATTCATAAAGACCATGAAATTAACCGAAACCCATTAATAGAAATAATGTGAATTTAACCTTAAGTAAATTTCTTATAAGGGCATGTGTAATATAATAAAATTCCATCATAGAAGGAAATTTGTTTGAGATATCCTTCAAATACATTTCAGGATGAAAATATCCATTTTTTATTAAAAAAGATTTTAAATACATAAAACCATTTGACAATCATTTTTGTAGATAATAAATTTAAAACTTATGAAGAAGACTTGAAATCATTTTGAATACATTTTTTCTTTAAAACTTATAAAAATCATTGAAATAATATTGAATACCTTTTCTTAAGAAAATTTATAAAAGAAGATTGATTTTTTAAAATATATTTTCCATTGAAATTTTTTAAAATACTTTTTAAAAATTTAAATATATTTTTCTTTGAAAACATATAAAATTATCTTCAAAACATTTTATGAACTGTTTTCTTTGAATTCACGTTAAAAACCTATAAATTGAGATTGAAAAAGTTTTTAAAACCATTTCACTAAAAATAGCATTGAAAAACTATAAAGAAATCTTTAAAACATGTTGAGAACAATTTTTGTAAAAATAAATTTTAATACATATAAATAATTATTGAAAACATTTTGAAAACCATTTCTTTTGAAATAACATTGAAAACGTATAGAAAAATCTTGAAAACATTTTTAAGAAACATTTATTAAAATATTATAAAAGTATCTTGAAAATGTTTTGAAAACCATTTATTTGAAAATAATTTAAAAAAAAATTCTTGAAAACATTTTATATTTGAAAATTAATATTAATATAAATTATTGTGGGTAAATATATACTTTTTATACAAGATAAAAAGAACATACCATTTTGCACATAAAAAGGGAATAAAAATTCCTTGTTCATAATGCGACGATAATATTACATTGAAAAAACTAGTAAAAGAAAAAAGTGTAAAAATCAATTTTAATAATTATAGTAAAATAATCAATTATTCTTGAAAACCCATTTTATAAAGAAAAGTTAGTAAGTAATTCATATTTCCAACTGAAAAGAGGGATAGTTATGATTTCCTGAAAGCATTTTATCAACATTATTATGTACCATATAGTGAACAAATGGTACCAATACATGATTATATTATTAATAACCATTGGAGAAGAAATATTTTGTGTTTCATTGGGATATGGATCATAATTTTTCATCAAAGTAAGCATAAACATAAAAAATATTGAAATGTGATGAGATTATTTAAATTAAATCTTATAACATAGTAACTTTGAATTATACTCTCTATGTAAGAAATGGAAATTAAATGAAGCATTAAATATAATTTTAATAATTATATTCATTATAAAAAATTTCAAATGATAGTGTATACACATTTAAAATAATTTATATTCATAATAATACATGATTCTCAAATAAGGAAAATTGAGATAAAACTATTTTACCAATTTGGTATCTTTTGAAACATAAATCCCATGAAATAAAGATCATAGAATGGATATGTAAATACCAATAAATTTTTGTTTAATAATATTTTAATACATCCATTTTAAGTTTTTTCACCCCACCAAAAGAATGTGTTGTAAATAAAACATGAATCTCACGAAAATTAAAAGGTAGATGAAATCCCCTTACATTGTGTATTGACACCCTTTGTACTTATAAAAAACTCAATTATAATAAATACGAATTTATTATACAAATATCACCGAAAAATATTATTACTTCTAATATCATATGTGGTTTTATTTTAACTTTATATCACCCCCTTTTTAAAATTTCTCTGTTAATATTTAACTTTAGGCAATCCCCACATTTTTTCACATGTGTTTTAATTTGTTATATCTTTAGTCCATGTATTTATATCACGATTTCCATAATTTAAAACATGATTTAGATATAAATTATATTAATCATATTTTTATTATAATAATATATTTAATATATATATATATATATGAAATGTAATACACCATTCATGGAGACCGTAAGTCGTATGTACGCATGAATGATATTTCCATTTTTATTGTTGTATTGAAAGAAAAAAATAAAGTAAAATAAATATATGTAAGTATATATATATATGTAGAATCATTACATTAGAATTATAATTTTATATATATCATATAATTTTAAAAAAGCCATCATTAATACATTCATTTTAGTGTGTGAACGAATCTCATCGATATGAGGTATAGTCCACACATCCCCAAACACAATTATCATATTTACAAAAAATTAAAGTAAAAAAATTATTGTTTTTTAAAATTAATAAATTATCATAATTAAATAATAGATATAGTATATGAAATTTATAAACATATTTTCCATCAGAATTTCCACCATGAGAGGTGGAAAAGGAAAAATGAATAGTCATCGTTTCTTGAGGTGGTAGTTCTCTAAACACGTAAATAGTTTGTTTGTTACCAATTATAAGGATGTGTGCATAAGTTTATTTTGAAACCATAGAATAAAAACAACCTATTATATTGAGTATTTTTAATACCATAATGTTATAAGGGTATTGTAGGGGGGTGAGAAATAAAAAAAAAGAAAGGTGCTTGAGAGAAGATGTTATCTCTTAATTGGGTAACTCTTTTTGGTTTATTCCAAAATGCATCCTTGGATTTCATTATTCCCAAAGTGAGGCTTCAAAAAGGAATTTAGGGTTGTTTTAAATTGTATTGGGATGATATTTTTGAATCCTATGTGGTTTTAGAGGTGCATATAAGAGGGAGAGTTGGTGGAATTTATTGGGAGGGGAAAGGATACACTTGAAATTTTTGAAAACAAGTTAGGTGTACAAAAATCATTATCTGAGAAAAGTCCTAAAAAATAAAGTAATGGAATTTTAATGGCCTAATAATGGAAAAAAATTGTTTTTGAAAAGTATCATGTTGTCTTGGGTCTTATATTTATGGTCTAGTCCTTAGTTAAGTTCAATTTTACCTTAATCAATATAATTAATTATAAATAATTTCACTAATACTTTTGATAAAAAAATAAGTTGAACTAGTTATGTATTATTTATTATTTTTATTGAAAATATGGAAACAATATTTAAAAATTCCATTCAAATAATTGGCAGAAATTAATTGAAAATTAATCTCATAGTCGGGCATATAATGTGGGTTTTTAATGTAAAAAATGTGAAGGTTCAATGTTTTTATAACCAATTTAAAAGTGAAATTAATATAAAATACCTAAATTATATTAATTGATAAAACTAATACCTAATTAAAAATTAAAACAAATTTAATAAATAATTTATGCATATAAATAAATTAGATGGAAAGAAGTTTTGAACTAAAATTGTGTATTTTTAACTATTCATTAAAAATGAAATTTTATAGAAAAATACATAAAATATTATACAAACTGAATTTAAATGTTTATATTACAAATATGAAGTTTATTTTGACATATTATGTCTATAAATGTTCAGAAATTGGGAATTAAAATGGGTACACCCTTAAATGTTGGGAAAACTACATTTATAAATATATTTGTTTTTAAGCATAAAATAAGGTCTTCTTTATATTCAATATAGAAAATATATTGAATTAAAATAAAAAATATTTTGTTAAATAAATATAATATATATTACATTATTATCACTTACATATTGTGTTTAATTCTATTTATTAGTGTAAAATAACATTGTGACCAAACAAATTATAATATTTCATTTGACATTCAATCGATTTTCCTATTTATTTTTAATTAATTTGTAACTTATGAATTAATATTATTCTTTATTAAACATATATTTTAATAAATTTGGAAGTAATATTCATAACCTACAATTTAAAATTTAGGTTATATCTTATTATTTTAAGCATTAATATTTTAATGACATATTATTCTTCGGTACAACATAGTCTTGTGTGTTAAGAAATCCATCTTGGAATGTCATTGTTGTTTGTAACACAAGATACCCTCGATGTTAGATGTTTAGAAATAAAATGTTTATTTTTCATTTTTTCTTATGATTAACGTGGTATTTTTTATTAAAAAATACAAAAAAAATTGATTTAATATAAAATAAGATATCCTTAGTGGTGTTCAAAATTTAAATATCAAGAAGGTTAAATTAATTTGAAAAAAAATAATTCAAAATAATTCTTGGTTTTATAATATGGGGATTTTACTCTTCCATATTATTGTTTTGTCTCTATGATATGAGAAAGTAGTGTGAACAGGTAACCTGTATTGGAGATATAACCTTGATTGTGAAACCAACACAGTTCATCTATCCGCTTTCTAGTTAGAACTATGGAAAAACCATTTATGTATACCGGCCAGGTTTAATAAATTTCATTTATGGATAAAAACACCCCATTAGGAAGTTTTTGTATAAAAATTTACTTTTTTGGGAAGGGTTTTATTCTAAATATTGTGGTGATTCCCACCATTTGACCATCCTTTGTGAAATAAATAACATTTTGAATTGCTTGTGTATAACTTACCGCCATTATAATCATCCCATAAATATAGGGATACCTAATAAGTAAATTAATGGAATAATTAATGATAAATTGTGATCTAGTAATGAAAAAAATATAAATCAATGAAATATTTACCAATAATAATATATTTGAGTCTATCTTCCAACATTGTTCGATTGAGGTATTAATATCTATTTTATATTCCCGCATCATTATTCCAGGGAATAAGGGAACCAAAAAACCATTCCATATATTATATATAATAGATATAGGGACTTCCTATTACCTGAAACATCAGGACTCTTTGATGAGAGAGTAATTTATTAAGACTATCTAAAATTTTCTTAAAATGTTCACCTCAGAAATATGTAATGTATTTATTTATTAATTTTATGAATGGAAGAAAATTTCCAGGGAGGATTATGATGAAATTATTATTGAATGTGATCTAGAATCATCTGTTCTCACAAATTAAATTTTATAATGTGATCATCTATATAGTATTTAATATTTTTACATAAAAATTCTTGATGATTTTATGCATCACACATTTATGTATATATCAAATATTTTTTAGGTTGAATGGAGTCAATTTTTTGAATTATACCCTATTTGGGTTTCATAAATATATAGTACTATTTATCATCAGGAGCCATTTATATTATTATATATCTATAATATACATCCTTGAATGATAATTCTTGAAAATTTTATGTTTAATCTATTTATAAGTCCATGATTGGGAGAGGGATGTTATGTATTTTGGAAGTTATGGTTCAATTCCATGTAGTTGATTAGAACTCTAATATATCTATAATTATTATTAATGGGAACAATATTGGAAAGATGTATAAGTAATTTTACTTCCAGAATGATGTTTTGTTTGGTTATCATATCTCAATAATCTTCACCTTAGCACTATGAGATGGGTGGATTATTCATTATTCATGTTTATAGCCAAAATAATTAGTTTGTAATAATAGGTTGCTAAAAACCAATTCGGGGTATAAACCATCATATCTATATATCTCCATTTAAATAAATCATATTTTTTCTTTACAAATGTTGATGTAAAAATTTTCTCATATATAATTATAGCTACAATAATATGTGTGGGTCACTGGTCTTAATTTGTGCCAAAATTTACTTAATTAAAACATATATAGTGGTTTAAAATCTCTCCCCTATAGATGGTTATGAACCTCCTTGTTCTTATCCTTTATCAATATTCAAAACGGATGATATATCATCCTTTAAAGATTCCAGTGATCAAAAAATAATTTTCTATTTTTATAGGGGTTCCATTAACTCTATGAAAGTGAATGTTTCTCAAGATCAATGGATACAATGTGTATAGATACAATTCTACACATACACTAGGAATTCTTCCCATCATTAATTTTTAGATAATCCAAACTCCTTGGTTATATTGACTATATTTTATTCAAGATTGTATTTCAGTAGTGACACTCAATGCTTTGATCAATGTTCATGGTTCATACCAAGATATTTACATCTGTATATTTAGTCAATTTATGAGTTGAATTGAATTTTCTTTTATAAGATAAGAAGTTCATTTTAAGGTCCGTCTCTTTAACTGGTGGAGCATTATAGTTTCCCAAATATATAATTTTTTCTTTAATCTGATGAACATGGAGTATGAAATGACCCTTCACCTTATTTCAATTTTTTATATGAATATATATTAGTCAATTAGAAGATGTAATATATATGGTATATTCAAGATATTGTTGTTTCCATTTCCCGTTGTAGTACATAGAATCGATATATCTAACAAAAACTGAGTTGAAAAGAGATCAATTTATATAGAGTACTCTAATTCTCATATTTTGGAAGTATTTAAAAAATAATTTTATAAATATGACATCTTTTATATAGAAGATTCAATTTTCTTCCTTTATATCCTTAAGGGTTGTTTCTTAAAAAACTCTAAAATCTCAAAATCCAAAACAAATCGCAAAATTTGCTTTACAATCTAATATTTACCAGGGGTTTATGGTAAATTTTATCATAGATTTTTATTTTTAAATCAATAGGTGTTCATTAGGTTCCTTTTATCCCAAATGGTATAGAGTATAGGTTAAAATAACATTAATTTCTATGGAATTTTATAATAAATATTGATGAATATTTTTTTCATATTTTTTTCTAAACACATGTAAGGGTATCTTGTTCTTCAATATATTTTCATACTTATATTTTCTTAAAGGATATGATCACATGACATAGAAAATATTCATTTTCAATAGTATATGTTTCAAAAATATTCATCTTGGTCTTAAAATTATAAAGTCATATCAAATATATATTGAGTTCCCTCTATGTTATTTAGAGAGACCAAGGAAATATTGGATTGATAAATATTCTTCTATGATATATAGATTCTATAAAACACGATACTTTCGAGTTAAAGGTTAGTGTTTCAGGTTACGTGACTAATCTCAGATTTTGGGAACATAAATATAATATAGATAATATAATTATGATTGTAATCATTGATTTTGGGGAATTATCATTGAATGTGATTTAGAATGACATGAACCCACTATATCATGAACTAGGAATGAGAATTTTTTTCCATTAAATTCATTAACTTATAAAATAGGACTATGATGGGTACTAGATGGTCCATGATCATGATGATGTTCATATTATCTTTGAGAGAGGGCCTCATCCTGGTCATTATAGTGTGTGTAATCTGAATAGGGTTGACTCATAAACTCCAATGTCTACATCAACCTTGTCTTTATCTACATCAATGACCTCCTTCGTGATAATAAATTTATAAAATCGTTTTATAAAATTCATTATATTTATTATGTTTTTATATAAGACATATGAAATTAATAGATTCATGGTAAGAGTATTTATCAGTGATGGGTTCCATTTGGAAGGGTTAAGCTCTTCCCACTAATTATGGGTTTATAAATACGATAAGAGATTAGAATAGATTAGAATCTAATTTGGGTTCCTATTATTATTCATTACATTACTAAATTTTACTCTATTTGTTGATGGATTATTGTGAAGTATAATATTTTTTTGCATGAATCAAAGTGGAAATTGGGTTCATCACTGGTTTATTTTAACAAGCATTGACTAGAGTATGGACATTAGTAACTAACTTCCATATTATCAAATAATGAATTTTTTGAATGTAATTTTTTATAAAAACAATTAATTATTATTTATCTATTGAAACATATTACGCACACCTAACAAGATCCTTGGGACCAATAAAACTATTTTTCCTTCATCTACTATCATTTTAAGGTTATCCTTAAAGATAAAATAATCTTGGATCTTATGGCCAGTCATCTGGTGGTAAGTGTAATAATTGGTTGACTTTTAATACCATCCTTATCATACTTCATTATCTCTAATAATCTAATCATATCAATTTATAAATCTATGACGAAGTACTCATGAAATTTATCATTCATGAATGAATAGATTCTAATTTTCATTTTCTCAAAATCCCGATGCCTCTTATAATTTTTGGTAACCTATGGGTTCACATTGGGAGTGGTCATTATTACTATTTCCATGGAAGATGATTTTCATTAAACCTAGTTGTCTAAGGGGACAATGATTGTATTATAGATATATAGATAGGAAAAATAACTACCTTCACTTTTACAAACATCCCCACTTATTATGGTGTCACATTCAGGTATTTTTTTTTGAATAAATGGAATTTTCTAGATTTAGTTATTTTATAGTAAACACTTGGAACCCACTGGGATAACTATAAGAATCAACATAGTCTCCAAATGATCATGCATATGTTCCATAAAAATTTATATTTATTTCTCACGATGAATTTTTATATCCACAGAATATGATATAATTTTTTTTATAGTAATGTAATATATGAACCTTCTATTATCATTTTATTTATTATTATGGATATTAATAATACTTTTTCTCCTTGGTGGAGATTAATTCTTAGAGGTAATTATAGAAAAATTATTCGTAATTAGTGATAAATACCACTAAAATTTTACTAAACCATATAACATAAAGTCCTTATAGGTCTAGTACGGATAATATGATCTTAAAAACCACCTCTTGTTCTAGATTCCCCATAATTGGGCCATGCTATGATGTTAAGTGAATGATATGTTGTTTTATGGGTCATGTTCTATTGAATAAAAAAATTCTATGATGACTAATGTATGGAAGAAGAGAAATAAAATCCCCCCAACCATGAAATGGCTTCATCTCTGCCTATTCTATCACACAATACCCTTTAAGATTATCAAAACGAGTGTTGATTGAATCTGTTTTTTATTCTTATAATTTCATCATATATATCGAGGTTTATTTTGGATGAAATTTTAAAAACAATAAAATGGGACATACATTAAATTTTAATATATGTTGTCCTAATGGAAGAATATCCTAGTATCTAACAAGTGTTTCAATTAACTAAATTAGTTTACAAGTTAACTGGTTAACAAGATCGATAAACTCAACATTCATGAGATGAGGAATGTCCATATAAAGAGAAGGGTTAGCTAGTGTGGGTATGACTTTAGAATAATAATCAAATTTTATATATGTATTTACCTAAAATATTCCAACCTTATTCTACATAATAATTTATATCTTGTTTCATTTTAGGTCATTATTTCTTCAGTTGAGACGCACCCTACACATTTGGGAGACATATGGGTAGTACATGTAGACACACCTTTTAATTTTAGTTTTGTATAGGCTTAATGCTTGGTAAATATTAAAAATCATAGAGGATAACCTAAATCCTGGGTTGGAATCAATTTTGAGTGAAAATTACTTTTTCACGTACCACTATATGAATGCTATTTTTTATAGATATCTTATATTTTTTCATTCCATTATATACATCATTATAAGAACCTAGTTTTTCAATTAGGATTGGGGAAAATTAAATTTCCTATAACTCTTTATTTTAGACATAATATGGATGAATAATTGTTTTATCAGTGTGTCGGGTGCGTTTAGGGTTTTTTAAAGCATGTAACGCATATTTTTTGGGAGAAAAAGACATCTACACGTTTGTTAGAATTCCTGTGGGTAGACCGCATGGTTATCCATAAATGAGTGGTTCTGGAGAGTGGGGTGAAGTAGGGAACATATTATACCCTAACTATGGGCCATGGGATGCACAACCATATATATTTTTTTCAGTTATTTATTAGAGGTGACTCACAGTGTTAGAAAATGGTTTCCCTAAATGTGCAGCCTATCCATGGAGGTTCCCTCTTTAAGAAGTGGGAGGCACATAGTTGGCGAATGGTTTGGCCAACCATGCATGAAAACTGTGTGACCTAGATATTTTAGATTAAATGACCATGTTTTCCTTAATGAAATTATTAGACTTATTCCCTTCAACTTTTTTCAACTGGACATAAAATTCTCCCTTCTTCCCCATTTATCACATTTTATGTTCTTCTGTAGACTTTGATCCCATTCATATATTGGAAGTTTGTCTCGATCTCTGTTCATTATGATGGATACACATAGACAATATATCAATTCCTTTTTATCCATTATTAATTTATCTTCTCTATAATAATGTAATTGAGTTTTAGAAACATGTGTCAAATTTTTATATCATTGATACATTGTACATATCTATTTCAATAAAATCAAAACAAAATGTTGATGCCAGTAAAATAGTGTCATACGAGCCCAATGTAGGTGGTCTATAAATCGTACCTTATGTTTTAAATTTATTATAAATTTATATTTGTGCACACAAATTTCATCAAGCATAGAGTAATTAATTCATTTTACATTCATAAATTGAATTGAACTATACTCTAAGATATTTGTTAACTATTTTATCAATTTTTTGGATGATACGTCCTCAACACTTGCCACCCAACGTATGGTGTTTTAAAAATTTATAATTCAGCAGTATGTTAATAATATTTGTTCCATGTTTCATGTGTGCTTTGACATGACCATTAAAAAGTCAAATTTTTAATTAAATTGATAAATTATAAAGGATAGAACATGGATTTTTATCACTTGGCCATTCTTAGTTATGTAGCTTAATCTAAATCAGGTATTTCAATGGTAATTGGAAAGTATATTTACATTTGTTACATGACATAATAATGAGTAATTAAATTATTTTTTTGCACATACACATAACACCATTCCATAATATATAGAAGGTAGAAGATTGATCCTAATGATTTGATTATGACCTATATGAATAAATAAATGGTTTCATGACCTTTAACCTTGTCACAGTAACAAAAGGTACTGAATGAACCTTTTTTATTTAATGGAATTATTATTAAAAGTCCTTAAAAAATTATTGAATCAATTATAAGGTGCATATTTTTTGAGTTCCTTCACATATTTACATGAGTATATAGAATCAATATAGCCTTGGATTCCTAAGGGAATTTTTTTATCACTCATGGATGCCATTCCGATTCAGGGATTCCGATTCCAAACATAGATTCCCACCTTGAAACTAAATCCTTGTTTACTAGTGGATACCTAATTTGAAATTTCTAGATCCATAAACTATCAGTGCATGATGCATTGGGTACACACCTTGAATCCATCTTGATGTCTACAAATATGTGGTTCCCTAGATAAATACTTTTGCATAGTCATTTTTGTATCCCATTTTCTATTTTATTTATTCCTCATACTGGGTTAGAAATTACATTATTGGTGAATTCCTTTGGTTTTTCACATTGGATTACACTCTTACCTCTTTAGATAGTCTGTATATTATCATTAAATTATCATGATCTATGAGGTTATTGATTCCTTACTAATTTCTGTGGATCCTCTTTATTATTATCATCATTATAGGATACCTTTTATTCCATGGATCTATTACTATAATTATCATGACATGATGTTTGTGATGGTTATGCCTCATGTGACTTACAAATATAATCTAGAACATAATTAATAAATTAATTGATTTCATGTTCACACACTCACTAAGTCTATAGAATGTATTTTGCTATTTACAATACTATACTTCATTATTATTATATATTCCTGATTTCACACTATTTCATTTTATGTTTCTGGGATACGATACTAAAAATGATTTTTGTGGTGGTCTACTATGATTTTTCTCACATCATATCTTAGTCGGAATTTCTATAAGGTAAGATTACTTATATATATGTTTTGACAAGGGTAATCATCCTTATTTTTAAACATAATACTACTTTCTTTCTTAGGATGGAACTTGGAACCATATGACTAAGCTAGAGCTTGGGATTCATAGATAATTTTTAGATTTATTTTTGATTATTTATAATTATTTTTTATTTCTTGTGTTACCTTATTCCTTGAATCGATGTTTTCTAGTTTTATGAGTACATTCCATGTATTATCTGATTTTTATATTTTTATTAGTTATTTCTATGATTATTAATTTGTATGCTTCTGTTGATATATTTATTATACTAAATGAAATATTTAATTTTTATAACTTTTATCCACAATTTTACACTCTAGTAAGGAGAGAATTTTCTCCCCATAATCACACCTTAGGATCCCACTACATGTCAAAATCCATTGAAGATACGAGAGATTCACTTAAGGCCATGTTGCTAACCAGGATCAGGGAACAATAGAGTTGAACTCCGTTTCAATATTTTTAAGAGTTATATCAAAGGAGGTTCCTTTATCAATTTTATATATAGATAAAATATACCAAGGAATAGAAATGCTTTGGAACTTAATTACAATCCATGAATGGGCATACATATCCCATGTTGGGGGTAAATGTTGATTTTCCCCCAATAGTGGAGGTTGTTCTTCTTTTTTCCATTAACAATTGATATAATTTCACCATTACATGATGGAAATGATATGTAATGGTAATTATTGTTATTTATATTTAATGTTTCCATTTAAACCATTCCATGATGTGTTAAAGTTAAGGAGCATTAATCATGCACCATTATATGATCTTATAATTCATATTCCATGCATATTCTATTCCAAGAAAGTTCATTTAATTACTTTAATTTATTTTAATTCTTGTGATTTCTGGTTGATACATGTAATATATGTATATACATTTTTTCATTGGCTATGATTAAGTGATTTCTTGTTTAAATTCATGAGGTTCTTGGGTCCACATGAGTAGAATGAGTAGTTTATGAAGTAATTAAATTGTATAAACCCCATTAGTTTATGACAATGGATGTAGAATAGGATTCATTGAGATTAAATGGGGATTTTTAGTGATAAGGTGTATGGTCCCCTATTCACTACAAATGAAAACCCATTTTAATCAGTCATAAATAAATGTTTATAAGAAAATTTAGCTCAAAAATTAAAAAATGACTTAAAAATTGAAATGGTTTCTAGTAAATAAACAAAAAATGTTATATTGGCCCCTTATTCTAGTGGAACTCCTACAATTTAATCATGATCACTTACAAATACATAGCCTTTTATATTGGATGTTCGAGTAGTATACCCAATGTGGTTGGGCCTTCCTTTTAAGTTCTTCTTCTGCTAGTGTTTATAACAGATTTATACTTGTTATGAGGCATGTTACTTGAATTTTTAGAATAATGAAACCATTAAATCCTCATGTCATGTGATTGGAGGTTGGTGATAACTATGCTATAGACACGGTGGTCCCTAAGCCGCCAATCTTACTACTAAGAGTTTAACTTATGTCACTTCAAACTATTCTTGATCTGGGAATTGATGCCCATCTTTGTGAAAATTTCTTATGCTTGATTTAGTCCATGTAGGGTACATTAGTACCTACACATAAAATGGATGATTTTACATTTCATTTCTAGTAGCAGCATCCTCCTACCTTATCAGGGAATGGCATTCCACTTGTTATTAGCTATTGGATGGAGGATACGCTATAAATCATTGCTAATACTGAGACACCTCTGAAGAATAGGTTCGATATTTCTAACTATATGCTTCATGATTCCATGAGGTGATAATGGAATACAATTATCTAGGTTATTAATCATCATGGAATTATTTGGTTTGAATTTGAAATATGTTTTTACCACTTCATTCCATAATTGTTGGTGGAGGACCGAGCATGAGTGTTCATGAATCTAGATAGAGGTTCAATGTCAATCATAGAGTATACAATTTGTTTTAAAAATTTATAATTCTATTCATTGCTTATATCCCATGATGATATTCACATGAAAGACCCTTTATGTTGGGATTCATTCAGCCATACGCACTTATCTGAAATTCTTTCACCAGCATACCATCTATGAGATCATTGATCAGATTGTTACCACTGAGCGCAACCTAATGGAATTTGACAGTATCAGAAATAAAGTATTAATTATATGGTAGAATAATAGTTCTTATAATAGTAGTATGTTTTCCCACTAGTTTTTACATCGTAGAAATGGTAGTCAATGTAACCACACTGGAAACTCTGTTATATTCCATCAGTGTGGACTACTGGGGCATGTAAAGCCTCATTGTGATAGATACCCGATGGAGTGTCGTGCTTGATGTTTTATGAGACATATTCATAGATTTTTTCAGACATCTATATCTATATATAGTGGAATATAATACATTCCAGGTATAAGTTTTCGAGGCATGATTTTTTTTGGTGCATTCGATGGCGAGATGTAGGAGCACTGGAAGGATTGATAGGGGGAAGTCATGTCGATGGTAGCCAGAATTCATATATTTTTCTCAAGAATAGTGCTGACAGTCAAGGTAGTCCATCCATAGTACATGGTCATGGGTCTGTCCAATTTAATTCTTTATAGAAAATTCCTAAGGATCAGAGTGTAGGACCATCTACAGTTAAAGGTACTATTTTAAATACATCCACCATAGTTTCTATTTTATTTTATTCAGGCGATTCACACTCCATTATCTCCTTATCTATCTTGGAATGTGTCTGGATAGAAATATAGTAAATTTTTTGATTAATGAACTTCAATACACCCTTCTGAGTATGGTTAGATGGCATACATAAGTGCTCAGATTGTCCCCCTGAGTTTGGTTGTTACCCTTTCTTGTGGTACCTCTTTTGTCTCAAGAATAATATATTTAATACAATTATCAGGATGTATTGGTTTCTTTGTATCATTACTTTGTAGACTAATGTTACTATAGGATATAGTTAATTTCAATAGAGGTTAGTGATTATCTACACAACGGTGAGTTTGATTCCCAGTCCAATTGATTAAGACCATAAAATTTTGGGATTGGTTGATTGACAACCTATATTTCTAATATCTTCATTGAGAATCTGATTTTCAATCAGGATCAATTCTATCAAGTGGTATATCATTTAAAGGACATAATCTTGGAAAACATTTCAGGATTAACCCCTACTAGAGGGAGGTAATGTTTTCAAATTATCTTGTTCTATGATGATCAATAGTGTCTATTTCTATTTACATGATGGAATCTACCGAGATCTAGGAGCTCAATAAATAGTGATATGGCCCAACGACCAATGGTTTTAGACAGACTATGATTCCCCTTGGGGGTCATGCATTATTTAAACCAAAAATTCTTAGCTGACCCTTAATCTACACACGTATTAAAAATGGTTGGAACAACTAATGATTAATAATAGATATCAGTTTCCTTAAATTGATATTCTTTGTAACCAACTCTTAGGAGATATGGATTTTTTAAGATAAACAGGAGATCATTCTATCATTTGGTGTGGTAAATTCCATCAAACATACATCATACATATTTCATTAAAATTTATGGTCAACATGAGTATCTCACTATACTATTATGTCTCATATAAATTAACACCTTTTTCATTTCCCTAAGGAATATGATGTTCCACACCTATCAGTATTATTTTTCTACAGTCATTGTTTATAAAATATTGAAATATTCTCAAACTCATAAAGACCATGATAAGCCCCTTGATATCCTTTTGAATAAATTGGTAGAGAACAAGATATATGAAAATTTTGATAAGTTCTACATATGGGACAAAGAAGTTTACTTATTATATCATATTATCTTAGAATTCAGAGTTTTTGTTGTCCAAATGAAGGTGAGTGTTGTGGTTTCAATGTAGTATCCCATAAAATTTTTTGATATACAAAGTTTCATGAGGTGGTATGGATATTACAAGAGTTTCATATAGTACATATCATGAATTTATGTTACTATTTCAGGTCATACATAGAAGGTTGTTAGGTTATTATGGTCAGAATAGTGAGAAAAATCCTTTCAGGAGCAGAAAAGAATTCTTGTCTTGTCTCCTATTTTAATAATGGATGATCCTAGAAGGGGATATACAATGTTATTTAATTAATCTGATGAAATTATTTTGGTATTGTATATTCTAAAGGATAGAGTTTTTGTGTATGGATTTTGGATGTTGTGTCCCATGATAGAAATTACCTAACACCCAACCTCAATCTAGAAGCTGTTGTCCTTACCATACATTTTTGGAGACAATATCGGATGAGTATTTTCATAGTGGTGTACATACCAAAATAACATAAAATATATCTTTAATTAGTGTGAATTAAATCTAAAATATAGGATATGGGTTTATTATCTTCATTCCTTCATTTTTTAATTTTCCTATATTTCTGGAAAACACAACACTGTAGTTGATGTGAAGAGTCAGAAAACCCATGCACATGTTGTACAAGAATCCAATGATGAATTGAAATTGATGACCTATTTTTTGAGATACATAAGATGTTTCACTAAAATAACGAGTAATATTACCTATTAGATGTAATATACACCAATTAACTCCTTCATAAGTGTAACATAATGTTGTTTTTTAATCCTGAATCCTTGTTTCTCCTAGAGAGTATTTTAGAATATGACCCAACTCATGATTGGTCTATGAAAAAATATGACATCCTATGTAATCATGGATGTTTTTGGGTTCCTAATGATATGAGAGAGAAATTGATGTGGGAGTCCTAGACTTCTCAGTGGTTATTTTATACAAGAATATCAATGATCTATCAAGATATGAAATGCTAGAATTGGTGGCCTGAGATGAAATGGCATATATAAGGCTTTATCACTATGTGTTCCCCTTTTTAATAGGTGCAGGTGATGAACTAGTGACATGTATTACTTTTATAGTATATTTTATTCCTAGAATGAAATTGGAATGATGTTTCCATATACTATTTAGTCATTTTTCAATGGTCACCTAGAGGTAGAAACAATATATGTGTTGTTATTAACCGACTATTGAAAGTAGCATGCATAATTCTTATCAGAGAGGCTTTCCCTGTAAATGAGCTGGGAAGATTGTATGTATATGAGATCATCCAACTATAATGGGTCCCTCATACTATGATTTTAGATATGGATTCTCATTTAATTTCATGGTTCTTGAATGGGTAACATAATGCTAGGGGTACACTGGTACTTCTAAGTACAACTGTTCATCCTCATACGGATGGTCAACTAGAACAGACAATATAAGTGCTAGAGGACATGCTTCAGGCATGATTCTTTATTTTCAATGTTTCATGGGATAATAATATACATCTTATAATTTTTTACTATAATAATAGATTTTAATAAATAATTAAATTGGATCATTTTGAGGCCTTATATGGTAGGTCATGTCATTCACACATGTGCTATATAGAGGCTATAGAGGAATCCCAACAAGGAAATCATATTTTGTACGAGACGTCAGAGAAGGTTTAGCTGATCAAGAAGCTCAATTCGACTGCTGATTCTAGGAAAAATATAATGTTGATCACCATCTACGACCTCTATAGTTTGGTGTTGGGGATCTTGTTTTCTAGTGGTTATATCCCAGGCCTAGGAATAAGATGATATAAATGTAATGGAAACAATATCCACATTATGTATAACTGTTTGAGATTCTAATGAGAGTATAGTTGGTACCCTACCATTTTACTACCTCATAGGTATTTCTCCATGCATGAAGTCTTACGCCTTTAATATCATCATCGGTATCATAATGAAATTTCAAATAATTGTGATCCCGAGGAAGTTATTTTAGATGTTGATGATTCATTTGATGGGTATTCTATATATATCGTTGATTTGATCAAAGTGTCCCTAAGAGGATAGTATGTCACTTTAGAGTGGGTGCTACTGAAGAACAACCATATACATAATGATACATTGGATTAGGATGCTGACGTGCCTACCTATTGAAGAGTTTTATACTCATACAATGTTTCACCAAACATAGAAGGTGAACTTGATGATGACTTATTTAAAAGATGGAATTAGAGAATTGCATCATAGCCACCATAAGAAGCAATTTGAACTGTTATCCATTAAATACCATCTCACATCATTTGAAGATGTGTGTGAGAATGTGGATACTTCTTGTGTGAGTCTCTGCCCATATTGGTTGGGTTAAAGGATCTCCATTGATCTTGAATTAGGGATGATCAAAAAATGAAGTGGATCATTATAGTATTTTAGACTATATTTTTTAGTGAAGAGTATAAAAAATAATACCTTTAATCAGAAAAGATGATTCTCAGTCTTATCCTCAAATCACATGCATCACACCACATTCCTGACCTCTAGTTCCTTATGTATAGTGAAGACATCTTGGAGGTGGTGGTTTTGGAAGTGGGTCATAATGATTTCTACATTCAGTTCCTCCTCATGGTTAGCCTTTAACCCCTTTATCATAATTTACTCCCAAAGTAACAAAATTTTAACCATAATATTGTCCCTATTCACATATCTTCCATAGATATTGAGATATATTTACCACATGAATTCCATCTACTTCATATTGTGTTGAAAAAACATGAGCCAAGAAAATTCATCCTCTATATGTATATCAGACCCTGTATTATGGACAAATATTTTTAAAATAAGGCTCTAATGAAATTTACCCTAGAGTCTAGGACCATGGAAGAGTATGCCTCTAATAAGGAAACATTGATTCCTTTCAAAATACAACCACAATTGATGACTCCAATCCTGCGTAATCACCACTTGTTCTATCTTGATACAACTCCTCTTTTAAAAATCTCATTATCACTAGGGTTATATCTTGAACACTGGTATTAATAGGGATGATGAAATTAATAATGAAGGCTCACATACCTCTATAAAAGGTCACACTCAAACATTTACACCCAATGTAATTTTTCACAAATAATGTTTTGGTGAAACCTTTTTGAGGTGTGTGAACCTATACACCAACTATGAAACAAAAACATTACCTTTCTATAGCTCCAACATATCATATATGGATACTAACCTCAATGTTGTTGTGTAGTGATCCAAAAAAAACGAGGATCCCAGCAACTGTCCCAAAAAAAGTCAGTCCACCAATGGTCTGGGTGGTAAATGTATTCTAGGAACATAACACACTGTAGGGATGGCTGGATGGTAGAACCACCTTCTAATTAGAGGGAATATGGAAAATTTAGAACACAAAATATCAACTCCAATCAAAACCCCCACTTCTAGAGGGCCAATGTCATCTCCAAATATAGGCAGTTTCCACCACTAGAACTTATGAAGTGCACACAGACAACATGAAACCTTTTCCTGACCTACTAGAATGTTCTATCACACAATATATGGAAGAAGGTGTGTTCACACTATAATAGACATTTTTTCTCATTGTATTATGGATGTAGAACTACTCCCTAATAAACTGGTGAGGATATCTCATGATTAGGTCCCTAAATAAAAGCGTCATCGCTTATACCGTCAGGGATAAGAGGCTCATTTACTAGAATGGGTATCTCATGACCCAGACTGGGGATCCTAGTTGGATTTTTAAATGGCATAATTTTTCATTTTTTTTGATTAACCATGTTCATTAAAACATATTTAGAGTGATGAATCTAGAATTATAAAAAAATAAATGAATTCTCTCTATGAACTCAAAACACCTTGATATTATTTCCCTAACTCCCATTAAAATCTTAAAAAACCTAACTCCAAAATTCATCCCTAAGAAAACCACAATTGGGTACCACTAGGACATGAATTTACTTACTTATTCCCCACCAGGGATATTAGTAAAAAACATCACCTCCCCAAGCCTTCCACTAATAGTATAGGGGCTGGTGACGTCCTTGTAATTGGAACATAAAAAATTATGGGATGAATTATCCTAATTCACCTATAAAAATAGACAACTTCACATAGGATATAATAATACAGGCAAGAGAATAAAACCAACATTAACATATAATTCATGTAAAAAATATAATATCCACATAAGAGAACAAATTAATAATATAAAATGTAATAAAGGTTAAATTACATGCCTAATAAACTCAGGGGAAAACTAACCTAATCAAATTGAGTAAATGGACCTCCACAATGAAAGAGAAGTATACATGAACATCATCTGATGTCATCACCTCTGAGCACCACTATGCTCATGCACAACCAACATTAGGGAAACCATAATCACATTTAACTTGAATTTCATTAACATAAACTATATGATTTATAGAAAATAATTATCAATCTCGGTAAGTGGTAGTTTAGATCATTTTTAACTAATATATAGTGGGTTTTTTACCACCTTTTTTATTTGATAGCAATTTTTAGATAGTTTTTTTAATAGATGTCATTCATAAAAAATGATGTGAAATATTTATTTGTATTCAATTTAAAATGGCCCAAAAAACTAGTTATTTCTAGTTAAAACCAACTGAGAGGAATGTAATATATATTACATTTTTACATATTTATTGAAGGTTTTGAGTACATAGATTTATTTTCAAGGAAGTTTCACAGTGATGATGCCGCACTTCACTATTCTATTCCACCATCATATAACTATTTTTATATTATAATTTCATAATTAAATAATTAAATATAATTCATATTTTATTATTTTTTTATGAAATAATATTTAAAAAGAAAATTTAACCTTTTTTATGAATACATTATTGGTATTGGTGATTTGGAAATCTGAAGACTATGTTCAATAAAATAAGGTCAAAACTAGGTTACATACAAAGAACACATAAATAATAAAATATGAATCTTACATATTATGTACATTTGATTGGGCCGGAATATTTTTCATTGAATGAAAACCCATGTGGGGTAATATTATTTAGAAGAATCTCAATTCTAATTCTTACATATTCTACCCCAAATTGATAACCCAATAAATAAAATATTCATTATTCAAAGTCATGTTGTTGCTTCTGTAATATTTATATATCATGAATTTTATATATTAATATTCTCCCACATTTTTAATGTATATGGTTACCAGGTTGGGAATTGACGTGTTATAATTTTCTGGTGTGATATTTGGTTGTCCGCAAACCCAAATCAGGGTTTCATGTGGGATTTAAAAATTTTATTCCAAAAACCACTATGGAAATTTACTATAAAATGATTAATTAAGAAAAAAAATCAATTTTGATCATAGGGGAAATTTAATACCGTTGTTTGACTGATCAAATATAATTCTATCCATCATATCTTCCCCTTTGATTCTATGATGTTCTATTCTCTTGGAGATCACCCAAGGAGGAACCTGATGTTAATTATGAGTTTACTTCATTTACTAAATATAATATTTTTTAAATTTAAGTATGTATTTTTTCTCATATCTTAGGATTCAGTCATTTGATTTTTTTACTGATATATCACACTCTCATTCAAATGATCATGTTTAGGGATCCCTACTCACATGATTTTCCCCCTTCATTTATCTCAACTTTCATCCTTTTCAAGCATAGTGTCTATGTGGTTCATATTGTTTAATTTAACTCACAATAACAGAAAAATTTTCATATAAGATTTTTAATAGAACCACAATGAAAATAACATACAAATCATATCAACACACTAATTTATTCATGTGTTTTTAGTGAGTTTGGTTTTGAAATTGGGTGTCAGTCACATCATCATGAGATCATCAGTGAATTAAATTTCGATTCTATCTTAACCACATAAGATTTATAGAAATATGATTACATATCATGATGTAATAAGGTAGTAAAATCTAGGTATTAAAATTATTAAATCATTTCTACGGTGAAATAATTGATTTTTGTTAAGGGAATTACCTTTTCTGATCATGATTGATCATAAAACTATAAAATCTATCGACTTTTGTCATTTGAGTTTTAATAAAAAAAATGGTTTTTCCAAATAACACACCCTTTATTATTTCCATTTCAGCACTTTATAAAAACCTTCAATTTAATATAAAACAAATAACTCCTTGAGAAATGAACTAGTATTCGGGTTATACAACAGTCAATTTTAGTCTTCAAAAAATAAATTTATGTGTTTGTATAGCATAAATCATATTTTTATGTCATTATTGGGGGCGTTAGGAAATATTTTAAAAAACAATTTCTAAATATTTTTTCAATATTTAATTTTTTTTATTTAATTTCATTTTATAAGTAAACTGAATGCTTTAATTTTCTCATTCATTGTGCGACTATTAGATGGTAATGGATGGTTACAAGAACTAACCATGAAGCACCATGTTGGATTCTCTCTCCCGTTCTATCTCTATTATTATCTTATTTCCCACTTTTTTATATTATCTTCAGTAATAAACATGTCAAAAACTATAAAAATGATATATGTTGTAAGGAACTATTTTTTTAAAACATACTTGTTAATTTAATTTTTTTAAATTAAGTTGATAGATTTACCAATGATGACTATGTCTATATTGTAAAAGTTCATCCTTAATCATAGAATGATTCACATGGGAAAAAATATTCATTTATAGACCCATCAATTCATATTCTTCTTCTGATAAAAAAAGATACTTTATCATGTGATGAAAATGAGTTTCTACATGTTTACGTTCTTAGTTTCAGCATAACTCATTATAAAATATTCATATCAATTATTAGTGATAAACCAGATAGGAAAACACCTCATTTTTAAAAAATAAACATCACTTTATATATTATTTTATAGAAAATTAAATAATTAATTAATTACAATCATGTAACAATATTTCATGATTTCATGTAATAATAATAAATAAATAATATATATATATATATATATATTTGATAATAATTATAATAAATTTATTGTATCACATATATTAATTTATATAACTATTTAATTTATAAAAATAGTTTTTATAGTGTTTGTGTCAATTTTAGTTATTTTTAATATGATATATAATGTTAAATCAATGGTGGTTCTAGAATAGTGGGATAATATTTTTGTTCAAGGTCCAAATGACATAAGATTGACCCCTTCTGAAAAACATAACTCCATTCATTTCTTTAAAACTTATACCATGCATCATATGTAATCACATACCTAATGTCTCACATTTTTTTAATATTTTCATAAATATTAAATTTAAAAAAATATAGAACCCATAAGTGGGTCATCTTAGCTGGAAAGGTTGTAACCCATGGTCAAAAAGACATGAGTTCGAGTCATTCTTGCTAACTATATTTCATCTATTTTTTCTTAAAAATAAAATATTATGTCATGTATATTCGTTATTATTGTTTTTATGTAATTATATCTTGTATATTTATATATATAATACCAAAAAATTATTAAATTTAGCAAAAATATACTTTTCTCTTGTTGGTGTAGAGTTTTGTGATAATATAATGGTTACGAGATCAAACCCCACCACAAGTATCAGAGCTATGTTTTTTCCACAATTTTTAATTAAAAAATTAAAATTAATACATATATATACTATATTCCTTGTATATTTATTCCTTAATTTTGAATATCTTTTCGAATTTTTCATTCCTGTTGAAAAAAAATAAAAAAAATGCCAAATAAATTAGAAGCATACAAAATAAAGGTTGTACCAGTTCTTGTTTTTTGAGTATTTTTAACTTTTTTTAATATTTATAATAAATCAATTAAATAATATCATTTATCACCTTAATCACCCTCCTGGGATTTCATTGAATATGCGTTTATAATTTCCTTATTTCAAGGTGTTTCAAAAAATATAGAAAATGTATTTCCCTTATAGAAAGTGAGTTTGCGGAAGAATTTAACATTAATGGATAATTGTGTTGTAATGGATTATTTTACAATGAAATGATTAGTTTTATATCTAGAAAACATTTTTGATATTGGTACATTATTTCTGATTATTTTTTAAGAAAACTATTTCATTTAATATCATCACAAATTATTTAAAAAATGAAATGTGAACCTTTTCTACCTAATTTATTGTATATATAAGTTTGGAAAATGTTATTTAGTATTCCTAAATGATTTTAAAATACATTTTTTATCTGATCTGTTTCACTATTATACCATATAAGCTATGTGCATGCACCTATTATCCGATTATTTTACACCATTTAAAAAACAAAAAAAACTGAATAAATAATAAAAAATAATAATTAGTGTGATAAATTTGTAATATATGTGGATACCTTGGTCTTTATCTTCAGGTTTCACTCTTTGGAATTCTTATATGAGTGGTTTTTGAAAGTTGATTACATAGGGTATATGGATTGTTTGGTGGAAAGAATAAAGTATGTCAAAAAATTAAATTGACCTATATTGTAATGAAAAAAATTGGAATGATAATAATGAAATGGTTTTCACAGACATGTGAGGATATAATGTCAATTTTTATAGGTGAATACCTTTTTAAAATTAATATGATGCATCTCCATGACTATTTTTATAAAAAAAATTATCGAAAACTTGTCATCTTGCATTCAAGAATTGACTACAATGTGTAGTTCTTGTTCTTCTCACATTGATACCATAAAATGTAATTTAGTTGATATGTTAATTATTCACGAACTATGCCATATATTCATAAAACATTTAAAAAAATGTGACTTTTCTGAGGGGAGAAAAAACATAGGTTTAGGGGATTGATTAAACCATGATTCACCATTATATTCCACCATAATACCATTACTTTATAATATTTTTATATTTGAAATTATAAATTTAATAATTAAATTAACATGTAATTTATTTAATTTTTTCTATAGTAAACTCTATTTAGAAAGAAAATTTTACTTGTTTTGGTTATTTAATTGTAGGTGGAGATGGTTTAGAGATTTTAAGACAGTATTGAATAAAATGGTTCAAAACTATGTGATCAAAAAAGAACACATGTGAAATAAAATAAAAATTTACCCTAATATAAATATACAATTAGTAGATTTTTTTATTAAAGTAGAATTATAGGGTCCATAGTTCCATAAATGCAACTCAATCCCAATTCATCCATCTTCTGGCCTTGAATGTCGAATCATTAAAGGGAATCATTAATATTCACATTCATGATATTTCAGGAATAATTTGATCATGAATTGAGTTATGTGGCTTACATACAACCAAATAATAATATGATTTATTCAATAGGTGTGGAAACCACTTTTTGTTTTTTTATAATTATATATAAGGTTATATTGTAGGCCAAATTTGGGTTATATGTGGTATTTAAAAATAAAGTAAAATTATATATTGAGAACACCATTTTTAATTTTGAATATAGTGGAAATGTACCACTATTTTGGTGACTTATTAAGTGTAATTTTATCCATCATATGTTTTCATCCCATTCCATGGAGTTCTATTCTCAGTGTGATAAGTCGGGAAAGAAGTTGATGTAAATATTGAGTTTCTTTCTTGAAATAGATATATGATTATTTTAATTCCACAATGAAATTACATTTCGCATCTCTTAATTTTCATTAATTTTAGTTTTGTAGTGAAATTTATATCACTCACTCAAATAATCATGTTTGGGGATCCCCACTCATTTTATGTTTCACACATCATTGATCCCCTCTTTCCCCATTTCCAAGAGTGGATTACATGTGGTTCATATCGATTGATTACAACCATAAGAACACTTCCATGAACATATACAATTATTTCATTCTACTAAAATAAAAATAAAATAAAAAACATGTCGTAATAGAGATTTCTTCATTTGTTTCCTTAGTTTGTTTCATTATGAAAATTGGTGCAAGTCACATTATCAACTAATTATAAGATAATCACATTGGCTATAAAACTAAACACTTGCAGCTGTCTCAAAAATAAATTTTATACAATGATAGATATGGGGGTAAAATCCAAATATTATGATTATCAAATTATTTATATAATAAAAAAATGGATTAGAATCATGCTAATTTACTGGGTTGATCAAATTAAATCCAAAATGTTTAATTTTCACATTTTTTTTCTCACTTTAGTTTTCCACAGATAATTTCTTTTCAAATAAAACATCCTTTTCTATTTTCCAATTAAAAAATTATAAAAACAATAAATTTTATCATTTTTACGTTCTTTTGAGATATGACCTAGTATTTCTATTATATAATAGTTATTTATAGTCATAAAAAAATAATTAATTTGATGAATCATGGTAGCACACCTCACATACATACTAGATCAATTAGAAGTGGGTTTTTCATACATAATAGTGGTTTTAACCTCTTTGTATTTTTGAAGTTTTAGTTTAACAAAATTATCCTTTATTTATGAAAAAATTATTAATAAAAAATAAGAAAAAAATTAAAATCGTTCAATTCAAGCCACTAATATTGATAAATAGAGAATACATAGATACTAAAAATATGAAAAAAATATAATTATCATTAAAAAAACTAAAACTAGATTACAAATTTTTATTATTGTAAATAATTTAACAATAGTCATATGCTGGTGAAACTGATGAAAAATTACAAAAAAAATTATACACTTCGGGATTTATAAGATTAAAAACAAGTAATGCATCATAGAGTGTTAGAAATCACATCTCTGAATCTTTGTTTACCTCAATATGATATATTATTGTCTTTATCCTAATAAATTCTATCATCTATTTGTTGTAACTAAATAAATATAAAATATAAATTAGATTTTTTAGAAATTACAAAAAATAACGTAGAAACTATATCCATTTTTTACATAAAGATTATTGAATCTTGGATCCAATTTACACATGAATTCCCCTAGTCATTTCATGAAATAAAGTAGTTAATGAATCCCATATTATAAAAAATTTCCCATCTTGAACTCTCATAAATGATTCCCTGTCTGATAATTTTGTCACTAATATCATATTTTTTAGGATGTTAGATCATAAAAACTACAAGTACTTGGGGTGGGGTAAGAATCATGGTGAATGATATCAATGACCTTCTAATTACTCAGGATGAGGATAGTATATCACCCATCATCTCTATATGAAATGAATTTTCATTTCCCAAAACCTAGGAAATAAATTACTTTGTGAAATTAATGATTCTTATGAGGTATTTGAACCTCATTCTAATTAAGAAAATCATGGATGCAATTTCTACATGGCATATGTTTTATGAAATTACCTCAAAAATGAATATATATTACTATTAAATTTAATATTAATTAATTAAAATAAAATAATATGAATAAGTAAATAATTTAAAAATCATATCACGTTGTAAATTATATTGAATGAATTAATCCACAACTTATCCACAAAATACTTCATCTACTCTATATATATCACTTATAATACATTAATTTAAATTAACTGAATAATTAGTGAATTTTCACTGAAAATGAACCATAATATATTCTTGATTTATTTACATTTTTTACCAATAATTTAGAACTTCAATGATGCGAAATGGTTCCATACAACTAAAAATGGAATTTGATAGATAAATAATTGTGGTGAAAATTATAATAACAATAACACTTTCAATAATATCAACTTAATAAACGGTTTATCGATATATATTTTCATTTTCCTATATTTGATTATCATTAATCTTATTTCTCTTATTCATTGGAAAATTACTCCAACCATAATATGATATAGGTAGGGTCATTTTTTCAGATTACATATGACCTAAATACAATATTTTCATGGGTCCCACATCATTTATAGACACCCATAATTTGTTAAATGGAAGAAAAACCATTTAATTTTTAAGCTAAAAATCATTTATTACTATGTTTATTGATTTCCATTGATTATTTCAAAATTTTAAAATACATATTAATTAGTTAATATAACTTTTAAGTAAATAAGGTGTTCACAGTAACATAAATACCAATTAGAGTTAACCCTAAACACCCTTTTAATGATATGGGTGACATAATATGTGTAGTTGAATCTTGACCATCAACTACATGACTTGATAGCCCAACACTTTCATCCAATGGTATCCCTATAGAATTGGGAAGAAAACCTATTGTAGTTATTTTTATAACTAATAGAGTAGGGATAATCACTGGTAGTGTTTTAGTGTCAACTAACTATTTTGATAACAATATACTACAAACTGTTTTTTCATTGGAATTATCCATAAAATATAATAAACAGTGAAAATAGTTAGAACATTTAAAATGATACAAGAAAATAATAAATTTTAAAATTACCAACATAAAAATTTACAATAATATGCACATATTTAAAGAGAAAATATGATCCTCCAAATGATATATTTTTTATCAAAAAGTAAATATTATAATAAAAATAAAAAATCTAGGAATTTTTAATTTGACAACATACCCTTAATTTATATTAGTTATAGATATAAAATAAATTAATTTACCCTCCAAAATTTTCAAAATCAATGTTGGAATTGTGATTCCTATAATCCTCAAAATTGTTCTCTATAAACATAAATATAAATATAAGGAAAATTAAATTGAAAATGACTGATATAATTTAAAATTTATTAAACAATGAATCACTATTTTTAAAACTATACGAAATATTATTTACTATATTAAATTTATATTGAATAAACAATTGTTTCATTAATAATTTATTATCACAAAAAATGATGAACATGATGTACCTATCATTACCCACGCATGCAAGACTAATAGTTTCAATTTTACCATGGGGAAAAAATAAATCACTTCTAATATGTATGGTTCACAATGAGTAATACATTCTTTATTTTTATCATCCTTATAATACATGTCCCCATGTTTCATGTGTTTGGAAGATGAATAATAAATCATATATGTTATGTGCTTGAAAATATTAAATCAAGAATGAGTAAATGTTAAAAAAAAAATATGATACATATCTAGTGGAAATATCCATAAACAATGAGAAGATCCTCCATCTTTATCATCCTCATCCTATTAGATTTACAAATGAATCATTATAGTGAAAAATGATGGGGAACATATTATATTTAAGTAAAAAGGTATCCTTAAAATTCATTCCTATCACTTTTTATGATCATTATTAAAGAGAACCAAGCTAAAAATAATTTAAATAATACATTAACATTAGAATTTAAATGATACATCTCACAAAAAGTAAAAAAATACATTGACTAAAAGTTTAAGTGTCTTTTATATTAGCTACCTGTACATATTATTTTATAAAACCTAAAAACATTTCTCCATATTTGTGATCCTATAAAACATTTTATAGATATCTCACATGATATAATCATCTTTACAACATAGGGATTGGATACATAAGAATGGGGTGGGATCCTATGCTCAGTATGGGAAAAAACATAACATAACATGAAAGAGAACATGAGGGAGAAATAAATATAATAATGAATTATCATAATACCAGATATAATAATAATAATAAATTTAGGGAAATATATATGACCAAAAGATTATTAAGAAATCATAAGGGATGTGAAATGGATAAAACACATCTCAATATTCATATATCATCTAATTTTGATATAAAAGGGTGTAAGTCATTAAAATAAGGCATAATAATGAAAACATGGATTTTTATAAAAATGAAATGCACATTGAAAATTTTACATAATCCAATGAAAATCATATAAATTCCACATATCCATATTTATTTTAATACTTGTCTGATGAAATCTAACATACTAATGTGTATGTGAGAAAAATCATTATGTCCATGACTGGAATGTAAGGAACCAATCATTCCCACACCTATGTGAACAAAATAATTATGTCTAGGGTTGACTATATCATGATATGGAATACTAAACCAATTAATTATAGGTTTATATCTGACCCCAACTATCATTATCTATACAGATGTGTGCCACTAAAAATCAATCAAAAACATATATTCGTGAACATATGTAAAGAGAATGGCTTTATCTAACATACCACATAACATGAACATAATAAATAGAAGGATATCAAAATATAATTTTTGAAAAGGATTCATAAAATAATAATAAATAAATCATGATCAAAAAGTAAATTCTTGTGAGATACATGTTGGAGGGAAATGGAAGTTAAAATAAAATTGTTTTCATAAACCTTATAAGAATTGTAATGAAAAGGAAGTGTAAATTACTATCAAAAATAAATTTTTGGTAGGGGAAATGGAATAATTTTAAAAATCAAATTATATATTGTTTTAAATGAGGAATAATTTAAAAAAAATAATGGTTATAAAAAATGTGCATTGAAAGGGAGAATATTTGATTTTTGAAAGCATGAAAACCTATTTTTTATCTTTTAAAATACTTTGGTTTGAATAATAACTACATGACTATTATAAAAATAAATAAAACATTTAATATAATTAAATAATAGGGGATCAATATATTAAATTATAATTCCGCATTATTTACAACATTGTGAAGGAAACACGGTGTATGAATTAATCATGTCTCAAGGGATTAAAATTTAAAGCAAAGAAACCCTATCCCCTTTATTTTAAATGTTGGATACACTATAATATTATAAATTGTTTCTGTTTCTTTTTTTGGGGCGCACGCGTTCCCATCTACATGAAGACCAAAGGTGAGGTTTTGTTGCCCCACATTTCCTCTTTCCAAAGGAGGGTGTCATCTGTCGCTAATTCAAGGACGTCTACTCCATGATCGAAACAAGATGATGGGATATCAGTTCTTCCTTATGTGGATTCCTCCTCGGAACCCATCACATAGTATAGGTATCCCTTATTGAATTTAGAAGTTTTTTGTGAAACTCTTCCTAGCACCATATGTCATGGACACCAGTTAATTAAACTAATTTGGTCAGGATATTCCAAAGGGCCCGGTCATGGTAGCAACCTTCGGTCACGAGAGTAGTCATGTTGGACATCACTGGGATGTCTGGAGGCTAGAACAATAGATTTTCTGGGTTTATTCCCTTTATTATAGGGCTTCTTGAGGGCACGAAATACCTAGGCATCCCGCATCGAATGCGAGGAATTATTTTCCATATGCGTGTCTCTGAGGTTTTTCACAGCTTCCCGTGTTTAACATTGGGTATGCCGCAAGTTTAACATCTAGCGAAGATGGATCAGACTGATCAGAACACTATCTAGAGTGGATCAGATGAGTGTAACCCCTAGAGGACACACTGATGTAGGTGGGTTGACATGACCTCACCAGGATTTGGCATCCTAGGTATGAATCATGATGGATGATGGGGTGATGCGTGAAGTGAGTGGTGAATGGGAAGGGACCGCTATGAGGATGATGGTAATGTCCGGCTTGAGTCTCAGGGAGGCTTCCAACGTATCCATGTGGCATGGAATCAAAGTACGCATTGATCAGGAGGGTGATGGGTTGCCTATAGATGCGGCCCGTGAGAATGGATGTGCAGATGGGACCCAAAAGAAGTGGAATCTTTGGGTTGGGGCATGACCTACCCGAGACACATAGGTTTGAGGGAAATTTCTGGTGATGAGATTGAATTAGGGTGTAAATGTGGGACAAAACCCCGATGATGTGTGTGAGGGTTAGGCATGGTTAGTAGCCTTGGTTGGTCTAACGCCACTACGATAGACCAATGATGTGGGTCCCAATGAAGGGGATTACAATGACATGCCGCTATATAGGGGAAACAATGAATTACCATTAACTGGGGGACACAACAGCTTACCTCTGAATGAGGTTTATAGTTTAACGAAATACGGGACGAAGGTGAACCGACGTGAATAAGGACCTGGGTACAAGATGGATGGTGTAGGCATGCCGACGTGAAGTGGGGTCAGAACGAATGGGGTGGTGGGATTGAACCTCGTGGAGGCTTCCTACATTCCCTTCCTTCGCAAGGATCAATGTACTCATAGTTCAAGATGGTGTTTGGGGATTACAATCTAGGATGCACATGGTGTTGGTGAACTGATGTGAAGGAGGTCTAAATGACTTGGTTGGTGGGATTGAACCTCGTGGAGTATTCCTACATACACTACCTTAGCAAGGATCAACGTCCTTGTTGTTCAGATTGGTGTTTGGCACTTACACTCTAGGATTCCCATGGTTTTATGGTCGATGTTTACTCTAAGACAACGTGAGTCATGCTTGGTGTGAAGAAACAAGAGGCAGCAAAGACCAAATGATCACTTCGTGAAAGGTGCGTCCGTGGGAAGTATAATGTGGATTACACATTACTGGAGGCCCAATAAGGAAACAAGGTATTACACGTGGTTAGAAACCCAAATTGGAGACATGGTATTGGTACTTACTCCAGGACGGAGGCCCGGTGGCGATAAAGCCCAAAAGCAGAGGGATTTGGCACCAAAGAAAGGAGGGGCAACGATGATGCCTCCTACAAGAAAATCAAGGGGGTTTACACTAGGGAGGTTTCCCTTCCCCCGCATAGGATGGATGGGGGAGAGTCACAGTTTAACATCATGTACTAAGGATGATGTTGCTTTGTAGTTTAATTTCCTGCATCTCAGACAAGGGAGGGTTCACTCCGCACCCCTAGGATATACATAACCGGTACCCTCTACACCTTGGTGAAGATAAGGGACAAGCAACACCATGGATAGGGGGTGTTATGGAGAGAACCATTGTAGGGTCCATGTTAGCATTTCTATGTGAAGAAGAAATATCTGTTAGTTTTCCTATGTGAAGAGACATGAGGCGAAGCAATGCAACGGGAAGTGTTGTCCAAGGGGCCTTGAAATTTCTTCTTGCAAACCTAAAGGGACACATGGGAAAAGATGTTACAGATCAATGGGGTTCAAAATTAGAATCTTTGTGAAGCTATGGTTCCCCAGGAAGTGGAGGGACTCCACAAAGGGATGAGCTTCGCGATGTTCAGTCTCCTAGCCTAGGTATATGGTGTAGGTGCATAGAGGAGGAGCTTCACGAAGTGGAAATGTATTCGTGAAGCAATGCCTCACAAAGAAAGTGTGCCTTGAAAAGCATAACATTGTGAAGTAATGTGCACCGTGATGCACAGTGACCCGACCTAGGAAATTGGGTTACATGCACATGGAGGGTTCTTCGCAAAGGCCAGAGTCCCCTTGTGGATATCCTACCTCTACGAAGACCCATAGGCTTCGCGAAAGGCATCACTCTTGGAAGTGGGGCTCAATTAAGGTTATGTGGGATGTACTTCACGGAGAAAATCTACATTGTGGATCTCATGGCACATAGAGAAAGATGTGCTTCACGATTAGGGGGCTAGGAAGGTGAAAGGATGGAGAGTCCATCCCCTGGGGTCGAGGAGAGCAAGGTATTTATAAGCAAGAGGCGCCGCGAAGCAGGGTTCGCTCGGTACAAAGATGAAATTTGCCTCATAGTGGATCATATACGTCAATGGGGGTCACAGATCTGTCCATCCTCCTTGCTTTGCGGCAGGTCGCGAACGTCAAATGGGCTCGCGGAGCTGTCCCACCTCTTTGCTTCTTTGCAGATCGGGAACGTCAAATGGGCTCGCGGATCTGTCCCGCCACTGTTCTTCGTGGAGGGTTGCCCAAGGCGAAGGGGATCATGTAGTTGTCCCACCTCCTTGCTTTGTTGCGGGTCACGAGTGTAAAATGGGCTCACAGAGCTCTCTTGAATCATTTCTTTGTGGTGGGTCCTGCACTTCAAATGGGATCATGGACCTATCCTGCCTCCTTACTTCGCAGCAGGTCGCGAATATCATAGGGGCTCGTGGAGCGGTCCCACCTTCTTAATTCGTGGCAGGTCATGAATGTCAAAGGGGCTCATGGATCTGTCCTGCCCCTTTGATTCACGGTGGGTTGTTAACATCAAAGGGGATAGTGGAGCTCTCCATCCTCCTTGATTCTCTGTGGGTTACGAACTTCAAAGGGGCTCGTGGAGCTGTCTTGCCTCCTGGCCTCACGATGGGTCATGAATGTAAAAGGGGCTCACGGAGCTATCCCACCCCCTTGCTTCATGACGGGTCGTGAATGTCAAATGGGCTCATGGAGCTATCCCGCCTCCTTGCATCGCGGTAGGTCGCAAATGTAAAAGGGGATCAGGGAGTTGTCCCGCCTCCTTGCTCCATGGCGGGTCGCGAAGGGGCTCTTTAGCACCGGTTTTTAGGCTCCAGGAGCTTCAAGATCTATCGACGCGAGGCAATCCCCAATGCTTTTGGTATATTTGGTTCACCACCAATTTTTAGTCAAAAAATTCCCCCCTGAGATCGGGAGTCGAGGAGAAAATGAGTATCCATGTCTGAGGGTGCATCACCAGAATTCCTTGTTAACCCAAGCAGAGGCCTCGTGAAGGATGCTCGTGAAGCGGCCTCACGAAGGATTCCTATGAAGCAGAGCCATGATGCTTGGGCTGGGCCTACCATGAAGGCCGCCATGGCTAGGTGCACCATAAAGCACCCGAGGTTATTGACAATAAATAGTGGGGCTGACCTCTCTTTTGTCCTTTTCTCTCATTCATGATTTTATCTTTCGGCGCTCTCGATTCGCGAAGCTCTGCATACTCGGTGATCTCTCTCTACTAATCTGTCATTTTTCTTAGTGGTGTATAGTGAATCATCAACTTCGCGTTGGTGTGCTCTGTGACTTGTGTTTGAAGTTCAGTGCTTGGCTCTACGATTCCACTCTCCGGATTGAGCTCTGCGAGCGGTCTCCTCGATCGATCTCTACATTCAAGATTTGGGAACCAGTCTGAAAATTATCTAAATTTTAAGGACATGATCTCTCATGAAGAGGTCATCAGGGGGGGTCCTTGTAGAAGCTGCCCAAAGGGAAGAGATATAGAATAGATTTTGTCTGGGAGAGTTTTTACGGAGCCACTCTGACCATGATTTGTTGGTGAAACTATTTTCTGAAATCCAAAAGGACTACCCGTTTTGTAAGAGGCTGCCTTAGTATGGATTTGGAATAGGGATGATGTCTTCATCCCTGAACAAAGTTGGGACAATTTGACCTACTAGTTCAAGAGAACGTCGTGCATGTGCCTGTGTTTCAGGGCGGCTAATCGCCAGTCTTGGGAGAACATTATTCCCATTACCGCTGATTGTTCATACAATCATTTGAATGGAATTAATGGGAATGCATTGCAGGCAGATACACCCCCTCCTCTGTACCAGAAAATATTGAAGGTGTCAGTGGGGAACCCAAAGAAGGGATGGTCTGATGAGTGGGACCTGCACCATGGGTGAAGTTCATGAACGACTGGGCCTGGGTCTACAGGTTGGGTCCCTCGTGTGAAGAGATCAGGGTAGTGTTGGGGAGATTCGGTCTTTATGAGGCGGCCTGGGCTCCCAATATCACATCTACATACAGAAGAAGCTAATGTCAGAGCTGTTGAGCTGGTGATCATCAAGGACCAATAATGTCCTCCTATATCACTGAGAGGTTGGCATCTGTTTATTAGATGTGCATTAGATATTGGGGTCCCAATACTAGGAGAGATGTGTGACTAATTACTCCTTCAGATGGGTGCGTGAGAGGATCCAGAGTGGATGCCGCCACTGGTGATGGTGTTGATGAGACTGGTGTCAGGAGACGACAAGGAAGCGGTGAGATATGTTTACTTTGGATAGTGATTCAAGCAATTTCGGAACATCCCCAAAAATAGACGGTTCTCGATGAGGCCCCAGACATTCCCAAAGGGGGCTCATCGGGGAAAGGAGCACTCGAACTGGCGGCTTTTGGAGGACAACCAGTGGAAAATCTGGGGATTCAACATCATTACCGAGCAACAACTGATAGCCAGGCTGGTGACATTCATTGCGACTGTTATCTGTGGTTGGATCTTGCCGGTGAGGGACACAAACACAGGTGTGCGACCCTGTATCTTCATAATGGCCTCCATGCTAGCGACCAGAGGGCAGGTGAAACATAGAAGTCTGATGCTTTCCCCGATGTAAAAAATTATCTGGCACATCAACGAGGCGAAGAATCCACAAATGATATTTGGGCCATTTCAGTGCTTGTATGGGTGGATAGCGGTGCACATTAGGGGAGTTAATTAATTACCAACCCCTCTTTCTCCTCTGGGATCTGAAATTTTCCTATCCATCCAAAACACCACGGGGATCATTGCGGCCAAGATGACCATACAATCAGTATCAAACCGAGTCTAGAAGGTAGCAGAGTTCGACAACCATCTATTTCTACTGTCAATGGGGTCCTTCACCGAGGATTTCCAAGGGACAAAAGAGCACCAGTCTTATCTCCTGGCCTTTGTGGTAGTGTCTTGGTGGCGAGGGTGGACCATGAGCCGCTCTGTGATCTATACACCCCACACCGATTTTCTTGGCAATTTCGGTGTATCCAGTTACTAGCCCCCCAGGTTTACCTAGGGGTGCGCCTTGTAGAGAATCCATGCGTGATGAGGAATATTTGGCTCATGTTCACCTGATAGGATGGAAAGATGAGGAATGAGTTGTCGCCACCCATAGCTGACTTCAGTTTGCTCAATTAGTATGCTCAAAGATGGAAGGTGGCCTACCCGGGGGAAATGCTAAAGCAACCGTATGGCATCCTACCATTTTATAACATAACTTTTCATTACATTTTACAAAACCGAGGATATTTAATGTTTAGTGTCTTGGAAACAAGGAACATAAAACATAAAAACATAAAACATACTTCTTAAACACTTGAAAGGATTATCCTTATGTTCATCCTAGGTTCATTACAACATCTCATAAACTGGGGACATACATCAAAAGAAAGGGTGAGCAAAATGCCCAGTAAGGGAAACAAGGGAAACATTTAACATGTGAACTTGAGATACATCAACAATGTCATGAAAAAGAATTTTAAGGCATGGGAAAAAAATCATGAGGAATATCATAATAAAAATAACGTATTTCATAACATGAAGTTGTGGCTACAACATTTAACATTGAAAATCATTTCCATTTCACCAAGGTCCATCCCAAAGGTGTCCTTAAAAATTACCAAGGTTATTCACCTTGGCATCGTTAAAAATGTTCATCTCTAAAGATTAAGTCTTTACCCAATGCATTGGAGAAATATTAGGGAGCACCCTTCATTTGACTTTATTATCATGTGAGCCACATATATCATCATAAATCATTTCATAAACAAACCATATAGCATAAAATGAATGGGTTTCATTTAATAATCATAACGTTTTAAAATCTGCGTTAAAGACATGATCTTTATGTCACTTTAATCCCACGGAAAGGGAAAGCGGGTCTCATGTATGTAAATCCCAAAATTTAAAATAGAAAATTTTTGTATATATGTGAATACCCATTTAGAAGAAATGGATTTGAGTATTCACTTAATAAAATAAATGAATTTGAGAATAAGAGAGAGACATTTTGAGACGGAAATTCTGCAGCATAACAGCTATGTTATGAGGTTTTATAAAACATTGAAAAGAGAAGGGGCATGGGTCTCCCATTCATAAATGATCCATAAAATAGTAGGGGAGCAAAATATAAATGATTTAAGAACATGGTAATGAAATTTGAATAATATAAAATCTGAAATGAAGAACATGAAAGGAACACAAAAATAAGATTTCTCTTATGAAACTTCGGCAACCTAATGGCGTCACTTAAACTTCAAAAAAAGAATTGATGAGATCAAATAGGGTCTATCATCAAATGAAAATAAAAGATCCGTATGATAGATATAGAGATCATACTCCAACATAATAAAAAGTAACTTGAAATACTTGACATGAAAGTAGAACTTTGAAAAATGAGAAAGGTGAACAAATCCCTTAAAAATTCGGCAGCCTAACGGCGTCACCTAAACTTTAACAAAAATGAATTGACGAGATCAAATAGGGTCTCTCGTCATATAAAAATTAAATAAAATTATGATAAATATAGATATCATACCCCAAAATTATAAAAAGGAACTTGAAAGACTTGACATGAAAGTAGAACTTTGAAAAATGAGAAAGGTGAACGAATCCCTTAAAAATTCAGCAGCCTAACGGCGTCACCAAAACATCAACAAAAAGGAATTGACGAGATAAAATAGGTTCTCTCATCATATGAAGATAAATTATCATTATGATGGATATATAGATCATACCCTAACATAATAAAAAGTATCTTGAAAGACTTGACATGAAATTAGAACTTTGAAAAAAATGAGAAAGGCGAACAAATCCCTTAAAAATTCGGCAGCCTAATGGCATCATTTAAACTTTCATAAAATGAATTGATGAGAGAAAGAGGGGGTATATCATAATATGAACATGAAAAGGGATGTAATAGGAATATAAAAGAACATACTCCAACATAATAGAATGGAGTATTAAAGAAATTACATAAAAGAGATTACTTGAAAAGAATGAGAGAGGTGGGATCCCTTACCTTAAAACGTATCTCTTAGAACTCAAAGGTTGGGACTTTGAGGTCCGGGGGGCACAATGGGAGGACAAATTGGGAGGTAATGATACCATATCTTAGTTGGGGGAGAGTTGGGAGTGAAAACTAATGTAGGAAAGGGTGGGTATTTATAGGGAAGGTGAGGTGATACTTTAATAATTTCAAGGGACACCTCACAAGTGGTTTTCTCAAAACCATGGGCTCTCCCGTGGTATTTCCCATGGAGTTAGGGAACATGGGGCCCCCAATACAATAATTCATCACCTTTGGTTGGCCAACCATTAAAATATCTCATGAAATCATCATGACATAGTTATGATGTCATTAAACATACCGAAACCCTAAAACTGCGTTTTTACTATTCACTGAAAATTCATCTTTCTCAGAAAAATCCCAAAATTTCACCTTAACCAAATATCGATGATCTAATTAAAAATATGAACTCTATTTTAGAAAAATATTTTTCTAAATATTTTTAATTTAATTTTAAAATAAATACACTATTCACTGAAAATTCATTTTTTTCAGAAAATTCCCCAAAGATTACCATAACATAATATTGATGCTCTGAGTTCAAAAATAAAGTCCATTTTAAAAAAATAATTTTTTAAATATTTTAAATTTAATTTATAATTAAAAAAAACTATTCACCCAAAAAAACTAATACTTGACTAATAATTTATGAAACCGTTATTTACCCATTTTATTGAATCACATTACTTAATCAAGGTGCCTAGATTATATTAAAACTTTCTTTATGTGAGATTACTAATCCATTTGGTCACATTACTAATCCAAAGCATAAAATCACTATTCATAGTTTACTATTCATCAAAAATTATGTTAATATTATCAGAATCAAAATTCCTTACTGAATACTTTTGCAGAAGACCATTTTTTGAAAATCATTAAACATCATTAATTATTTAAGGTTTACATAAATATTTTACAATATACTTTTTTTCAAAATTAATTAATAAAATACATCCTAAAATTATCCGGAAATTTGAAATTTCACAAACTTCACTAAAGGAAGAAATCTAAATTTATTCATCCCAAAGGATTACACAAAGAAGCTACGGTCTCGTCACATAGCCCCTTATAACACCAGTATATGACCTAAGTGTAAGGTGTTCTATGGTGAGAGAATCTGAGGGCGGCTAGGCCAACATCTCCCAAGTAGTAATTTTTATCAGTTTGAAATTCTCATGAAGACGATTCTGTTCTAGCTTCACACGATGAAGTTCTTCTTGGGTTTGGTCCAGAGCAAAGCACAGTGGTGTTACCTCCTCCCAACATCTGTTAGATGGGCTTCGATCGGCCCAAGACTGCTGGATGAGGCCATCAAATCTTCTTTCTATATTAATTAACCAAGATCACTTGTATTTAGAGACAATAATTGAAAAGTTTGGTTCCAGCAATCATATTGACCAATGGTCATATAATAGTCAAAACCCAATGGTCTCATTTTAATTATACTCATGTTATCAAATGAAATAAAATAACCCACAAAATTATGAAACAATATTTATTCAAAATTTCGGGTTGTTACAATCTTCCGCCTTAAGAAATTGCATCCTCGCAATTTTTAAAATTGGGACTGGAAATTTCATTGAAAGTCCCACATCGTAAAAAGAGTCAGTAACACTATTACTTTAAAAGAATGAAAGGGATGTAAAACGGTCACCCGAGTTAACCCAAACTAGGATTCCATATAGGAAAACATGGAAATGGAGGAGAAAAAAAGGGTCACGTTCTTAGGGAGAGTGATAGAAAGCATGAATAGGAGAAAGTTAACAACAAGAAAATCACAAACATATGATGGGTTAAATGGAATTTGATTTCCCAGTGGAAAATGTTAACAGACAACGTTTTTGATTTACGTTCCTTTTCATAGTTTTGAGGAATTCATTTACTACATAGAATAAAAAACATGTAAATATACCTAACTTTATGTAGAGTTTCACCATTTAATAATTTTCTACCAAAACTAATCTTTTCTCCAAACGATGAGCATTCAAAACTACTTGGTCTCATCAAAGCACAAGAATCATCTTATAGGGAATCACATAATCCACCAAAGATTAACTATCTATTTCTTTTATTATCCCAACAAAGAGAAAGTGTAAGATAAAACAACTCTTCAAAAATAAAGAATCCCATAGGAAGGGAAACTTCTTTAAATCTTCAAAATTCCACGGTACTACCCAAAGTCCATCATATACCATTCTATAAATAAATGTCCTTAAAATTCCTCTAAATTAACCAAACTTTGATTGAAGCCCAATTATAAGAATGATCTCATAACATAGTCTTCCAAGATAGAATTTATCTTTCATCCCCAAACAACATCAACTACTCTTATCGTCTTATAACAAATATAACTAACCAAATCACATTTTCCCCAATATAGCTTAATAATTTCCATAAGTAACCTATATTACCATAATTTTACCTTAAATTCATCGATTCATTAAAATATAAGTCAACCTTTACTCCCCAAAGAATATACCATAGTAATCTATTTACCTCGATCAAATAGGGTTCCCAAAATAGTGAATCTCTTCCAAAATAATAATCGTCTTTTAATACCCTAATCACCCATTTTTTAAGAAGAACTGCTTCACTACATCAACACATGGTACATAACAATAGATGTTTTCCATAATGATATAAATTCATCTTAGGTAGTGACTCTATGATCTTATAAAGCATAAAAGATATTCTCATAGAACACGAACTAAAATACAACATGACGTAGACAATTATTGCGAAGAACATACATATACTTTAGTCGTCATGATCCATCTCAGCGTAGGACATGCATTGTTCCCTTGTCCTTGAAGATTGTTGATGCTCATCATGTTTCTCATCCCTTCCCAGAGAGCATTTCCTTGGATAATTTCTAACTTCTCCACATTTATGACATTGAAAAGTATAATGTACATTAGATCAAACCTTATCTCTATTCATCACATTATCCATTTTTATAGCAATTGGATACTTTATGCCCTATCTTCCAACACATAAAACATCTCCTGGTTCCTTTGTGACATTCTCATTGGTGCCTCTTCCCACACATTTTGAAAAAAGATATTGGGTCTTCTTTCCCTAATCAACTTTATCAGATGAACATCCTTGAGATTTTGTCTTATTCTTCCTTGATGAATTTGGGAATTCAACTAGGTACCAATTATTAATTTTAATTTTTGATATCTGGTTTGGCATAATCACAATATGTTCAACATGATATCTCATCATCTATGTCACATTAATAGGGAAATCGTCACATTTACTATCACATTGGTTGTTGGGACTTCATCTTCCATTTCCTGTCATTAACTAAGAAAATAAAGGATAATTAGAGGCTTAAATACATAGCCAATAATCCTTAAAATGAAACTTTAATCATAGAAGGATAAACTTGTAGAAGGAAAGTATACCCTAACTTGTGATCCCCTGGGTTCCAATCTAGGTTATCCTTGATCATATATTCTTATGTGAATCATTATTTTATTTTATCTTATTTCCTTTATTTGTGGTTCATACTAAGCTTATTAATTTAACGAATCATATCCCCTGGGAGTGTCATAACCAAGAGTGCAGCAAGGCCCGTTGTCGTGTACCAGTTCCCGTTCGAGTCTAGATCAAAGTGGTGTTTTCGGGTTTTACCCCTATGTACATCTGTGTCAGGGCCACCTCTACCTCCTCATATACAGACAATGATGTATTTTCTTGGCAACCCCTTACTCAATACTCACCAAAATACCATGAATATTTCATATATTTAAACATTTCTATAGTTTTCTTCCTAAATTTTTCATATCATAATTTTCACAAATAACTAAACCATCCTTTGAAACCAACTATGGAATCCTACCTTTTTATAACATAACTTTTCATTACATTTTACAAAACAGGGGATCATTAAGGTTTAGTGTCTTGGAAACCAGGAACTTAAAACATGAAAACATAAAACAACATTCTAAAACACTTGAAAGGATTCTACTTATGTTCATCCTAGGTTCATTACTGAATCTCATTACCTGGGGACATACATCAAAAGAAAGGGAGAGCAGAAGGCCCAGTTAGGGAAACAAGGGAAACATTTAACATGTGAACTTGAGATACATCAACAATGTCATGAAAAAGAACTTTAAGTCATGAGAATTAAATCATGAGGCATATCATAATAAAAATAACGTATTTAATAACTTGAAGATGTGGCTACAACATTTAACAATGACAATCATTACCATTTCACCAAGGTCCATCCCCAAGGTGTCCTTAAAAATTACCAATGTTATTCACCAAGGCGTCGTTAAAAATGGTCATCTCTAGAGATTAAGACTTTATCCAATGCATTGGAGTGCTATCAATGCGCACCCTTTATTTTTATTTATTATCATGTGAGATACATATATCATCATCAATAATTTCATAAACAACCCGTATAACATAAAATAAATGGGTTTCATTTCATAATCTTAACGTTTTAAAAACTGCTTTAAAGACATGATCTTCACATCACTTTAAACACATGGAAAGTGAAAGAGGGTCTCATGTATGTAAATAACAGAATTTAAAATAGAACATTTTTGTATATATGTGAATATCCATTTATATTATAGATCTTTGAGTATTCACTTAATAAAATAAATGAATTTGAGAATAATAGAGAGACATTTTGAGACAGAAATTCTGCAACATAACGGATACGTAACGAGGTTTTAGAAAACATTGAAAAGAGAAGGGACATGGGTCAACCACTCATAAATGATCCATTAAAAAGTAGAGGAACAGAATATAATGGATTTAATAACATGTCAATGAAATTTTAAATATATACCATATGATATGAAGAACATGAAAGGAAGACAAAAATAATATTTCTCTTATGAAAATTCGGCAGCCTAACGGCGTCACTTAAACTTAAAAAAAAAATTGACGAGATCAAATAGGGTATCTCATCATATGAACATAAAAGATAAGTATTATTGATATAGATATCATACTCCAACATAATAAAAAACATGAAAGACTTGACATGAAAGTATAACATTGAAAATTGTGAAAGGTGAAAAAATCCCTTAATAATTTGGCAGCCTAACGGCGTCACCTAAAATTCGACAAAAATTAATTGACGAGATCAAATTAGGTCTCTCATCATATGAACATAAAATATCATTATGATATATATAGAGATCATAACCCAAAATAATAAAATGGAATTTTAAATAATTGACATGAAAGTAGAACTTTGAAAAATGAGAAAGGTGAACGAATCTCTTAAACATTCGGCAGCCTAACTGTGTCACCTAAAATTCAACAAAAATGAATTGATGAGATCAAATAGGGTCTCTCATAATATGAAAATAAAAGAAATGTATGATATATATATATACATCATTCCCCAACTTAATAAAAAGGAGCTTAAAATACATTACATGAAAGTAGAACTTTGAAAAAAATGAGAAAGGTGAACGAATCCCTTAAACATTCGGCAGCCTAACAGCGTCATTTAAACTTTCATAAAATGAATTGATGAAAGCAAGAGGCATTTTCTCATCATATGAACATGAAAATGTAAGTAAGAGGAATATAAAAGAACATTTTTCAATATAATATCATTGAGCATAAAAGAAATGACATAAAAGAGATTACTTGAAAAGAAAGAGAGTGGTAGGATCCCTTACCTTAAAACGTATCTCATAAAACACAATGGTTGGGACCTTAAGGGCTTGGGGGAACCTTGGGAGGACTCCTTGGGAGATAATGAGACCAGATCTTCGTTGGGGGAGAGTTGGGAGTGAAAACTAAAGGAATAAAGGGTGGGTATTTATAGAGAAGTTGAGTTGATACTTTAATAATCTCAAGGGACACCTCACAAGTGGTATTCTCAAATCCATGGGCTCTCCCATGGTATTTCCCATGTAGTTATACCAAATGGGTCCCCCAATACAATACTTCATCACCTTTGGTCGGACAACCCTTAAAATATCTCATGAAATCATCATGACACAATTATGATGTCATTAAACATACTGAAACCCTAAAACTTCATTTTTACTATTCACTGAAAATTCATCTTTCTCAGAAAAATCCCAAAATTTCACCTTAACCAAATCTAGATGCTCTGACTAAAAATATGAACTCTATTTTATAAAAATAATTTTCTAAATATTTTTAGTTTAATTTTTAAATAAATACACTATTCACCGAAAATTCATTTTTTTCAAAAAATCCCCAAAAATTACCATAACATAATATCGATGCTATGAGTTCAAAAATAAAGTCCATTTTATAAAAATATTTTTCTATATATTTTTAATGTAATTTATAATTAAATAACACTATTCACCTGAAAAAACTAATACTTGACTAATAATTTATAAAACCGTTATTTACCCATTTTATTGAATCACATTACTTAATCAAGGTGCCTAGATTATATTAAAACATTATATAAGTGAGATTAGTAATCATTTTGGTCACATTTCTATTCCTAAGCGTAAAATCAATATTCATAATTTAATATTCATCAAAAATTATGTTAATCTTATTAGAATCCAAATTCCTTACTGAACAATTTTGCAGAAGACCATTTTTGGAAAATCATTACAAATCATTAATTATTTAAGGTTTAAATAAATATTATAAAATATCCTTTTTTTCAATATTCATCAATAAAATACATCCTAATATTATCCGGACATTTGAAATTTCAGAAACTTCACTAAAGGAAGAAATCTCAATTTATTCACGCCAAAAGATTATAGAAAGAAGCTACGGTCTCGTCACATAGCCACTTATAACACCAGCATATGACCTATGTGTAAGGTGTGCTATGGTAAGAGAATTTGAGGGCAGCTCGGCCAACATGGCATGAGTAGTAATTTCTATCAGTTTGAACTTCTCGCGAAGGCAATTCCGTTCTAGCTTCACACGATGATGTTCGTCTTGGGTTTGGTCCAGAGCAAAGCCTAGTGGTGCAACCTTCTTCCCAAGTTCTGTTAGATGGGATCTGATCATCCCAAGACTACTGGATGAGGCCATCCAATCTTTTTTCTATATTAATTAACCAAGATCACATGTATTTAGAGACAATAATAGAAATGTTTAGTTCCAGTGGTCATATTGACCAATGTTCATATAACAGTCAAAAACCAACCGTCTCATTTTAAATATACTCGTGTTATCAAATGAAATAAAATAACACACAAAATTAGGAAACATGATTTATTCAAAATTTCGGGTCGTTACAAACTGACTGTCCGTGCTGGTAATGGGAGACCTCCCCAACCACAAGGCTAAGGCCAAAAGGCGGCAGGTACATCCTGCGGTAGTGGGGATGTCGTGCAAAAGAGGCCCACACTGGGGGAGGGTGAGGCAGTGACAGTGGACCTAATGGCCCTAGAAGAGAAAAGTTACCCAAAAGGGAGGCCACCGAGGGGATTCCACTGGATATCCAATCAGGCTGTGGGGAAGCAGCAACATCATATAGACATTCTAGAGGATTCTGTATTTCCATAGGCCTTGGATATTTAGGATGTCAACTGATAGTTCCTCAGCCCTCCGGAGATATGGAAACACCTAAATGATCTTAGGATGAATTTTCCTAGGATAGTCCCTATCAGGGCCAACATTGCGGTGTCCCGGGTGAAGGCAAAACAATACCTGGCGGGGTCGGAGGACAATGTGCATTCCCAGGGTGTCCCATATTCAATGACAGACTGTATCAAGGTGACGTTGGATAATATGGTCCCTCTACAATTTTCAGCCACTGAACTGAGAGAGCCCTTCCCTCTGACAGAAGAATCAGACAAGTCCTCTTGGGGGGATGAGGTCGGTAGATGGAGCCTATTGGAGTAGGGCGAAGTTGGCGACCAAGCCCCGAAGATTGACGAATCCGCTGAGGCCCTCAAGGTAAAATATTGGATTCAATCCTCATGATTCGATTCCAAACTGCTTTGGACTCTCTGTTAATGTCTGAACTTTGTACGAAAGCCTAATTCATAGAACCTGTTATCATCTTTTAGTGGATGCAGATGTTTTGCCTTTGGGATCCACACCAGTGGCTGCATCAATTTCTACATATGACGGGGCCCAGATGCCTGAGGTAAAACCTATGGTGCTTTCAGATCATCCGGTAATATACAGGGGGGCACACCCTCAGGGTCCCAATGGCGTTAACCCAATAACGAGACAAGGAATTCGATCATTGTAAGTCTCTTCTACCAAATTCATTTTTTCACCCACTAACCATGTCAACTGACGTCCAAGACATTTTTGGAGTGAAAAATTCTTCAAATGGTGTGGGATACCATAGCGAGGTTGGTCGAGGAGGATATCCAGACTGACAAAATCATGGCTATCCTGATCACTGCTTTGACCGTGAGAGGGGCTATGTCCGAGGTCAACAAGGTGGGATCCGATGATGAGGATCGATCATATAGCCTAGGTCCCTCCATGATCGATCAAACACCAGACATGGACCCTGTTGAATATTTCCTAATGGTGTTCCCTGCATATGAGCATGCCAACCATGCTGACTAGGACGAAATGGCCTCTAATGAAGAGGAAAGAAAAATAGTCAGTCACTGATCCTGGACGATGATTACACACATCATTAATAACACCACCAAGAACTATATCTGGATGAGATGGACAAGTTTCACTCGTGACTATGTAAACTTTGTGCTAGGGTAGTGGATGCCCGGCATCCCCACCTGCTCGTCTGAGATCTTATGGCAGAGAAGATTCCAGAGTACAACAGTGTCCCTGGTGCGTGCTGGAATCAGAGGAAGGTAGTGAACATCAAGATGCTCTAAGAAACTAAATATGAGGTCCAACAACTGCAGATTCAGGAGGATAAGCACTCAATCACCCTTAACGTGCAATTGGGGCTGATACTGTGGTTGAAGGCCCAACTAGTGGAGGCCAAAGTGGGGCTGAGGTGAGCCTCCGAGGAAATAACCATCATTCGGACCGACGTAGAGTGGGACCAGAATGCAGAAGATGAATTGCACCCCATCGTTGCCGAGGAGGAGCAAGAATTGAATAGGTGGCAGCAAATCCTAGATGCCTAATGCCGAAGGGTGGTGGAGCTACAACTTTCTTTTGATGGTGTTAATTCGTTCATGGGAGGGGTAGAACCTCAGGTTCTTTAAAGATCACAAACCCTCTAATGCACTTTCATGCTTGATTATTTGGATTCCGTTGCATGAATGTGTCCCGTTATTAGTATTGGTTTTACACACATATGTTATATTCTCAAAACTCCCAGTGATCAATCCTTAAGCTCACAAGTGTTGATCCCAATGTATGATACAAGGGAAAACTGCTATGTGATGTCATCTGAACATAAGTGTGCTGATCAAATTTTGGGAATTAGAGGTATAAAAAACAATTCCAGATTCCCGGGAATAGAGGTAAGAGACCTGACTGGAGAATGAAGCTCTCAGAATAGTCGAATTACCATTTTCCCAGTGGGCTCTTGCGCACGAACGGGGTAACTCCATGGGCATTGGAATTAATCTGAACATAGGGGGAAATGGAAGGTGTGATTCACAATACCTAATATATGGAACACATTAGTGATGGAATGGCAATTAAGAATGATTGTTGACTGTGTTTGAAAAACAGTATCCTAACAATGTTTGCCTATAATGGAGAAAACAAATGAGGGCCGACCACTTACAATGTTCGAAGCACAGGGCCTGAATCATAATGTTATCAATTTGTCTTCTGGAATGTTATCCCAAAATAGCAGATGATCCATAAGTCGTGCATCCATACTGTTGGGGGGGGGGGTTCCTTTATATGTGAATAAGGACGAGAATCCAAATAAAGGGGACACAATTCATGGAGAGTGGAGTGATGGGTTGTTCAACTGAAGTCCAACAGTATTTAAATTACGCCACCATGGTGGAAATGAATTCGTTGGGTACATCAGTTTGATCAGGGATCAAAAATACATCTAAATAAGACCTCTATGATGAGGAAACTATCACCTCCCAACGTTATCATGGGGCATCCAAAAATTATTCCGGGTAAAGTTTCAATTTTTTTGTTTCCCAAAAGATCTCAGGTTATGGGACCAAAAAAGTGGGGGAAATGGGAATTATGGTTCCTAAGGCTGGACTCGGTGACATGATGTCTGGGACTTCCTACGTATCCCTTGAGGATGGGAATCAATCCAAACATAGTTCTGAAAGATGTTGTGTAGTTTCACGTCGTGTGGAAAGGACATAGAGTGGTATTAGTTTATGGTCATAGAGATCGAAACATGGATGGTATGAAACGCAGGAGACACATAGTGGGGTAATTATAAAACCCTACGTGAATGGGATCCTAAGGTTCTGACCACCCCGTGTTCCTTGGGATGGATTTAGGTTGAGGGACTAAAAATGAAAGTTATGTTGGGCCCAAGGAAAAGTTCACGGGCATTCCTACGTACCCCACGAGGATGAGGATCATGCCACACATAGTACGTAAGATATCATGGTGGGATACCAGTGCCAGGTATAATATGGTTTTGTGGTTCTGACCCATACACATAAAGAAGTCGTATTTGATAGATCTTTTTTGTCCTTTAGGATGAATGACTGTTTTTTTGTAGCAATGGACATAGGATAGAATTTACAGGCATATCCACAAAATTAAACCATGTGTAGGTGTTGAGAAATGGTTTGGGGGAGGACTAATACAAAACATGATGCCTCCTCGATTGAGGATATCACGGTGCAGTGACATTTTCATCGTGTTGGCAGGACGATAATGTCACAGTTTAGGGTCATGTGATGGGACAAATCATTCATTTATAACATCATTCAGTATATACACAACAATTTAGTGTCATGTGGGACTATCTAGCATAGTCTAATGTCATATTGATTAGACATATACAAGAAGTATGAGGTTCTAAATGGAATGTGTACGACATGAGAAAGCATACCCGACGTGAATGAGGATGAGGTCCACATCATACAGTGCCTGATTCCGTAAAATAACATCAGGTCGAGGGGATATGAAATATTAGAGGATATGGGAGAGGAGAAGGTATCTCTCAATTGAGTTGGACCAAAAAACGAGATGTCCAAGGGTTCCTACGTATCCCATGGGAATGGGAATCAAGATATACATAGTTCTTGAAGGTTCCTTTTAATGTTATGTGATACTACATACATTTTAATGTCATGTGGGATAGAAAGTAAGGGGAATAACATTTAGAAAGGGGATTACTTGGTGCAGCTAACACAAACCCGACGTGAATGAGGACAATGACCATACCATGCCACACAACCCTGTATGAGTTAAAGCATCGCGGGTAGAATAGAAGAGACAAATTACTGGAACTCGAGATGGACCAAATGAAAATATGTCTAGGAGTTTTTACATATCCCTTGTGAATGGGAATCAAGATGCATGTAGTTCTAAAAGAGATCCTAGTTTATGGTCTTATAGCTCATAACATAGAGGAGCGAAGACCTACCACGTACGTGCAGACCTCAACTCGATCCCTAAGCCCACATGAGTCAAACTCAGTGTGGGAAACAAGGGTGGAATATGGTTTTTTCAATACATGGAATGCACTCCAGAGGTAAATTACTGTGGAACCATTAATTATGCCTTTATCATGGCTTTTTTTCTTCCGAAAATGAAAATGCACATTGAGGGATAATGCCGGGAGTTTCGAAATTCTATCCGGACATGATGAGGTGGAGAAAGATGTGAATAATGTAACTGACATTCAAGGATTGAAGGGGTTTGTGTGATGATGGAGGATAAATGTTGACCGAGTTTTAATCACATCATCCAAATCACATTTTCCTAGAATGGGAACAAAAAATGAGAGTTGACCGCTGACCAAATTCACAATGTGGGACTTGTATCAAAATTTACTCGGAACCCTTGAGGGCGTTGGCCTGTAATGGTAGGAGGGCCATTGGGATGAGAATCCATGCCATTCGTGGGACCCTTTGGATGTGAAAGGTGACAGAAGCCCTAATGGATGGAAACACGAAGCCTGAAAAATGGGTGAAATCATGTCCGGGTAGAATCTGACATTCCAGGTGAAAAACCAGAGTACACTTGTACACATTGGTGAATCACCGAAGAGGGTCGAGGGGATCAACTCGAGAGTGGCCGACTTGGAAATAAAGTATATAATAAAGGGATGGGGAAATCTTAGGAGGGATAAGTACGTAGAATGGACATTACAAGCCAGACGTTAATGGGGACATAGTCACATACCAGACCATATACTCCCCTCCCTAGGAACAGGAAGGATAAGGGGTAAAGGTGAAAGGAAGATCTCCAAGTGATGGGGATGGATATGAAGTTGAGATGTTTGGGAGGTATTACGCATCTCATGGGGATTGGAATCAAGCCATATGTAGTTCTTGAAGGGGGTAATGTGCAGTTTACCATCATGAAGTAAGGACACAAATGGGTAAGATACCCAGCACGAAGGAGGTGTACGGTGCTGATAGTAACCATATGTGAATGATGACATAATCCCACAACACACAGTCCAATCCCCAGTGAGAAATTGGGTCGAGGGCCCAAAAAGGCTAGGGGGCCTAAGGCCGGGCCTTAGACAGGAAGTCCCGACCAGTTTGCAGTTTAACGTCTTTAAATGTGGACAAAGAAAAGGGTATGTTATCCCAAACATGGGAGGTGTAAGTCATAGAGTGTAACCCGATGTAAATGAGAACATAATCTCATAGCACATCGTACAATCCCATAAGTGTTAAGACTTGCTCCGGGGTCCTGATATTGGGCCAAATATAGAATGTCGTGGCCATATTCTAGTTTAACATCTTGCAGGGAGTATGATGGTGATCATAGTTCAAGGTAATATAGCTCGGGCCGTATGTGCCTTGTTTAATGTCATCTGTGTGGGATGGAAAAGGTAAATCATCATGCTTATGGAAGAACACAAAGTTTTAATGATAATTGAATACAACTATTGACTAGGACCACAACACAGTTTCCACCCTTGTGTCACCAGAATTGGGGGAAAATTTTGATTGTTTACCATTGACCATAATCACGACACAGGGCCATGATCAATTTTCCACCTGAAATCCTCGAGGAATTTAGCTTGTAACAGGAGGAGAGCCCTTGGTCCGAGCATCCATGACATTCAGGGGCCCTTTTGGACATAGAAGATGATGTAAACCAAAATGATGTGGATCGTGATGCATGGTAGGGCCCATTCTCGCAGGATGGACGATAAATTAAGGTAGGGATGTCTCAAATGGATATGTGTGTCATGAATATATATCCCGACGTGAATGAGGACATGAGTCTTCACCACACCACACAATCCTAAATGTGAACTTGGGCGAGGGGCTGCAAAATGCCAAGGGTCCGGAAAAGGCCAAGGGGCCTAAGGTTGGGCGTCCCGGCCAACTGTATCCTTATGACCATTTATGCGGTTACAACCTCATCACAACTCCAAATCTCACGTGAACATTTTTTAGTGTGGGAAACAAGGATCCAGACTATTATTTTTCCAATAAGTGTCTTAGAACTACCATCTCCCGAAGGGAATTCACATCTTGGAGATACAATATGGAAGAATGAACCACTACACTCAATGTTTGGGACATCTTGGGATGGATCTAATGAAAAAGGATAACTATTGACCATGTTCAAAACACATCTTCCTTATTGTTACCTAAAATGGGATCAAAAAATGAGCATCGGCCACTAATCATACTCGCAATGAAGGACTTGTATCTATTTGTTGCTCAACATACTTGAGGGAATTGGTCGTAAGTGGTAAGAGAACTCTGGAACCTAGCGTCCCTTCCATTCTAGGTCACTTCTAGATAGGAAGGATGATGGAGTCCCAATCAAAGGTGTGCGTGAAGCATAGTTGTGCACAAATGTGAAAGAGGTGGACGCCTTTGGGGAGTGGGACAGATGGTGGGATCGAGATGAGATCAATGTGAATTAGGGAATAAGTTTACACCACACCATATTCCTTAACCTGAGGGGAGATTCTAGAATTTGGTCTTGGACAACAGATGAAATTTCTGAGTTTTCCTATATATCCCATGAGGATGGGAATCAAGCCATACATAGTTCTTGAACACCATCCTTTTTAGCATTGTGTGGTGATGACATTGGGGGGATTGAAGAATGAGGAGTGGGCACATGGTGCGACCATCATAATACTGACATGAGTGGGGCTAAGGACGCCTATGCCATATCATGCAATGATCCTCTAAGAGAACTATCCCTAGGATGGATAGTCAAAGAGAAGAGTTTGGGGCTGGGCTTGAGACAAAATGCTTGAGTGTTCCTACGTAACCCATGCTTTTGGGAATCGAGCCACATGTAGTTCTAAAGGTCCATGTAGTTTAACATCATGCGGTGAGGATGGTGAATCGTGTAACGTCGTGCGGGATAAAGCAATTTTGAGTTGTGCAGGACCTGGCAGTTTACAGGCATGCATGACCAAATAGTTTAGGGACATGCTAGACCGTATATAGTTTAAAGTTGTGTAGGACCAGAATGGCTCATGAAAGGTATTTCTTGAGTATCATGGCATTGGTGGGAGGAGTTATACACTCACCAACCATGGTCTCTAGATTGTATGAACCATTGGGGTAAACCCAGTGAATTATGTAAGGTCCTTCCCATTTGGGCCCCATCTTGGGTGGTTTCACACCAGGTCTCATTGGTGTATGGTGGGCCAAAACCATGTCACCATGCAAGAAGGAGCAGAGGTGATCCTTCTTGTTGGAAGCTCTGTCTATCTTGTTTTGATGACTTTATAGATTTTTCAAGGCACAAAACCTATTCTCATCAAGTGCTTCCAATTAATCCATAAAAATTTCGGCTACCCTATCTGGAGCCTACTGGTCATAGACCACCGTGCGTAACGAAGGCAACTGAATCTCAATTGGATGGACGACCTCATTTCCGTACACCAGGGAATATGATGTCACTTGGGTGGAATTATATGTCATCGTTCGATAAGCTGAGAGGGTGTTGGGGAGCTTGTTTTTCCAACTCGTTTTTTCATAACCAATCATTTTTTTTGCAAAATGTTAGAGTGGGTTTTGTTGAATGTCTCAATTTTCCCATTTTCATGTGCTTGGTAGCGGGAGGAATGGTTAGAACAGATGTTGTACTTGGCATACAACTTCTTCAACTCGGCCTCCCGGAAGTTGGTATTGTTATCGATGAGTACGACATGAGGGACTCCAAACCGGTATATGATATGGAGCTTACGAAGTTGATGATAGAACGGGCCTTGAAGTCCTTGAGTGGGGCTGCCTCTACCAACATGGAAAAAAATCTATAGCTGTCGGGATGAGTCAAGACTAGGGAGCTCTCGTCGGTAGATATGGTCCCACAATATCATGTCCCCAGACAACAAAGGGCCAAGAGTAATTGGTAATGTGGAGAATCTCCGATAGCCGATGAATGAAGATGTAATGAAACTTGAACTCATGAAATCTCTTGGAAAACTAGATGTATTTATTGATCAGGGAGGGATATAAGTACCCTAGTCTCTGGATCTAGTGAAATAGCTTTGGTCCAATCTGATGAGATTTACAAGAACCAGCATTAACCTCTTGCATGACCTGAGAAATCTCAACTCCTTAGAAGAAACAGATGAGAACACCATTAAACCAGCGCTTGTAGAGGAGATGCTCAAGACTGGGACCACTCTTGATAGTAAAATGCAGCACATGATGTTATATTTTCTCGTGCACGGCCTGATCAGCCATGAGGTAACACTTTTTAAGATACTCGACAAATGGGGCACTCTGGACTAGAGTTTCTTCAACCACTACATATGAGGGACCTGTGGGTCCTAACATGGAGGCTCTGGCAGTAAGGTGACTCACCTATAGGCTATCATCGTCACCTGGGTTGACAAGAGAAATGACAGTCCTATGCACCAAGTGGATAATAAGATCATCATGTTTCAGTTCTACAAGTGATGTAGCCAGGCTAGCTAGGGTGTCATCTCGACTATTCAAAGATCGAGGGACATGAGTAACATCTAACTGAAATGCGAACATTGCTATTAGCTGGAGAGTGCACTCCAAAAATGGTACGAGCTCCGATTTTTGGATGACGTAGTCACCATTGATATGCTTTATGACTAGATCGGAATCCACTTCACATGAAAATGGGGCACATAAATCTCGAGGGCCAGCTCAGGGCTAGCGATAAGTGCATGATACTCTGACTCATTATTGTTGCAACCTTTAGAAAATAGGAATGAGTACAGTACAATGGCTTGTTTTTGGGTAATAAAGATGATAACCAAGCCAACCCTATTGAGCATGGGGTCATTGAGCCTCCTGCCGGTAGGACTCCAGGAAGTGCAATCGAAATTCATATACCAACATATGAAGACATGATCTAATGAGAGGATTGCCTCATCAGGAAAATCAAGATCCATTGACTAGTAAGTAGAAGCCGGATGGCCAGCAAGGAAGTCTACCAATGCTTTCCCCTTAATAGATTTTTGATGGACAAACCTGATTTCGAACTGCTGAAGAATCCCCACCCATTGTGCCACCCGGCCTGTCAACATGGGACGGTTCAGAATGTACTTCAATGGGACTACCCAAGACACTAGTTGTGATGCAAGGTGTTTTAAGTAGTGTCACAATTTCTGTACTGCAAATACCAGCGCATGACAGCTCTTCTTGATGGGGGAGTATCTGGTCTCTGTATTGAGGAGCATGTGGCTCAGGTTTTATAGGTTGTTCTTCATCCCCTCAATTTTCTTCTAATCATGAAGGGCACCGAGATATCATTCTAGGGAAGTGACATAAAGGACCAGCGGCTTTCCGATGGTAGCTGTAATCAAAACCGGAGGTTGGAGAAAATATTACTTTATTTCCTCTAATGCGGCCTAACACTCTTTGTCCCATATGTAGGAGGTTCCTTTCTTCATAATCTGATAAAAGGTCTTACACGTTCAAGCCACATTCCCAATGAATCGGAATATATAGGCCAAGTGGCCTTGGAAGCCCCAAAGTTCTTGAATGTTTCTCAGGGGGGCATCTAGATGAAGTCTTGATCATCTCTGGGTCAATATTGATACCCCAGTACCTGAAAACAAAGATGTGGAACTTCCCAGAGGATAACCTAAAGGAACATTTCAATGGGTCCATCTTCATGTGGTGAGAACGGAGGAAGAAGAATGCTTTCTCAAGGTCTTTTAGATGGTCCTAGAACTGGTGATATTTGACCACTAGATCGTCCACATATAATTCCACCAATGTCCCAAGGATGGTCTTGATTATGTGGTGCATGGTCTTCTGATAGGTGTCAACTAAATTCTTTAAGCCAAAGGGCATGACCTGGTAACCAAACATACCTTGTGGAACCCTAAAGGATGTATACTCTTTATCCATAGGGACTATCCAGATCTGATTATATTTGGAGTACCCATCCATGAATCCTAGAAGTCGATGCAGACTCTGATTTGTCTGTTCATCTTCCAGACTAGCACAATGTTGGTTAACCACTTGGGGTACTCTACCTCCATGATGAATTTGGCTCTGATAATCTAGTCAACTTTGGCCTCGACCATGGCACTGTTGGAACAGTGCATCTTTCTGGGAGGATTCTTGAATCCATGATGATTTGTCGGGAGACCTAGGCGGTGGATGGCTATATGAGGATCTAGCCTTGGAATATCATCGTAGCTCCAGAAGAATACATCACTTTTCTGTTTTAGGAAGTCTATTTACCACTGCTTCTCCTCAAGAGGCATGGAAACACTGATCAATGTGGGTATCAGATTTTCCTCACAACCATGGTTCACCTGTACCAATCCATAAAACGTGGTAGAGATTCCCTCTTCAAAGGCAGGTGGAGTATCCTCCATATCCTCTTCTTCAATTACAGAGGAGGGATCCCCAGCAGGATGATCTTTCACAAGGTCGGCAGATCCAGAAGAGAGGCTAGTACCATCATGAGCAGCAGTATCCATTGCATCAGGTGATTTCGATACTGTCGAAACCATAGCAAAAAAGACTTTCGACCCGATCCCATCTAGTCTATGGCCCAAGGGGTCACATTTGATAATATCCAAGCAATAGTGGCGTGTCAACATGAGTCGGTCAATTCCAGCACTATAGAACAAGAAAGACGTATTGATGTTGCCTTGCCGTAGACATCCCGATACCATATGGGAGTAGGGGGCTTAGGGATCACTGAGGCTTGATTCATATAAGATTACGAAGTGATCTCCCGACGCCTCTTGGACCTAAGAATATGCTTCCCCCTATGCCAGAGAAAAAAATATTTCCCCATATCAGGTGTCATAGCCTCCAATCGATGGATTGGAAAGACGTAGGTATCATCCAGTCCAGCCCAGTGGTCGATCGCAACCATAATGTGCTCAACCTCATTAGAACGAATCTTCTTTTCCTTGATCTTTTAATAGTCGGCATCTAGGTAGTGGGATTCACAATTGGAAAAAAGGAGACGCATCACCTTGGAGCACGCCCACTCTACCATTGAGGGAGTACATGAGGCATTGGTGATACGATGAGGGAAACACTGTGTGTTGGTGGAGCCATAGACTACCCACAAACACATAGTTAGAGGTGTCTTGGGAGACAACCATAAACTCTGTACTGGTAACTAGGACACTTAACTGGGTCTTCAAATAGATCAGGTCGACCGTGGTCTGCTCTGCCTTGTCATAACCTTGGATTTTTTAGGTCAAAGGGAGTCAAGTCAACCTTGGACAACCCCAGCTTCCATAGTGTCCATGTAGGGATAAAGTGAATCCCAGATTCGGTTTCAACAAGGTAACAGTGAACCTCCAAGCCATTGAATTGTTCAGCGATGTACATTGGGAGAATGTACCCTTGTTTAGGAGAACCTTCATCTTCGCTGGTGAATGAGATAATGTCCTGGAATTAATAATTCTCTATTGAATCTTAATGAAAGGCCTCTGCAGTTGTTACATCCATCTTAAATTAGATGGGGATTCTTAAAGCCTAAGTGAGGTCCTTACACATATCTGCCAACAGGAGAAATTCCTTGAGGGTGGGAATCCATGATGGAATAATGGAAAGATGCTTGATAACATCATAATTCTGTGCGAGGTGTGAACTTATTCTTGTAGGAGGTCACTCTATGACAGTTGGTATGGTGGACCCTGCTGGCTGGGCCGGTGGCTAACTGGTGTTGGACATATCCCACTGCTCACTAGTCGAAGAATATGAAGAGACAACTGTTCTAAGGCTAGATTAATGAGACCGGTCTTCAGTAGAGTGTGGATGATCATGGCGAGGTCTCAGTGACTCTGCACGGTCTAGTAGCACATACGGTAGGGAAGGCAGGCATGATGACACCAGATGTGGAGGTTGCGTGTGATGAGCTCAGCACTGAGCATGTTGTCTAGTCTCAGTGGCCTGCATGACATGGCTGGAGGTGCCAACTGATGTGCCTCGATGACCCATATTACCGTACATCCACTAACTCTAGCATTGGTTGCGGACGCTGGGGAGGTCCACCTGCAGCTCCCCATCGTCAGGAGCCATGTAGGGGTTTACCAACTCCTCGATGTTAACTGAAGTGTACCCTTGACCTTCACAAAAAGAGTTGTCCAGTACTGGAAAGATCCTAGGAGGAATCCCCATTTATGGGGGCATGAAGTCTTTGATATTACAAGAAGATGAAGAAATTGGTGGGGTACATATCTTTCCCTTATGCCATCGTTGTTTTCTCTTCAGGGAAGAGATCGACTGAGATGATGATGCAGAAGTGGTTGCCATATCTTCTAAAGGCTCTAGCCGATTTAGGCATTCATGGATGATACCATGGGCATGGGTGACTATTTTTCAATCCATCCAGTCATCATACTTCTGAGTCCCTTGGTTAGAAACCTTTTACCAATCACCCTCGATGTCTTAGCTACTATCCGGACTTATGACGACACATGCCACTTGTGCCAGGGCCGGGCCCAACCTGACTATATATTAATTGACATGCTCATGAAACCAGCCTTTGAACAAATAGCACTGTTTATGAATGTGCCCCAGGATATGGTGATATGGGTAGTAGATGGGGTGATCAGTGAGGTTTTCCTCCTCTGACCTTTTGCACGTAGGAAAATGCCCAATCCTCTACTCCAAGGAACTTCAGAAATACTCGAGAACCTGATTCTCATTAAACGAGTAGGTTCAGCTTCTTCTTTCCAAAAAGGGGTCCATGGTTCTTGGCCTTGATGAGGAGCTGGAGGAGCCTTTAGAGGAGGTGTAGCATGATTTTCCCACTGAGGTGGTGGCAGTGCATTACGCGGGGGCACCTTCCAGTTTTAAGGAGGATGTTGTTGGTCTGGAGGTTGCACTTGTGGTGGCGAGCCTCTGCGGGGTTGTGGGGGAGGCTCCACTAGAAATAATTCTAGCTATCTCGGGGCCTCTATTTGGGCCACCGTAGCAGGCTCAGCTCTGTCAGCCCTCCATGTGAGATTTACATGGGTCAACAGGAAATCCTGGGTGGCTTGTTGTAGGGCATCATCCCGGATCCGGGCCTTATTAGAGAAGTCTCAGAATCCTCTAGGGATGTTCTGGGTGATTAGAGAGGGAACATGTTTCATCTTAACATTTCCCACACATATCATCTATAATTGGTCTTGAGCCAGTTGCATGTCAAGGGAGTATGTATGCCATTTACATTGGGAGATAATATCCGTGACATGGTCATCTGGCCTCTGTTTTCTCGTGAAGTGGTCTGCGATGCTTGTCTTCCATGTGGTGGAGCTGAACTAGTAAAGGAATGACCTCTAGAGGCCCTCCCATCTAGTTACTGATCTGATGGGGAGTTGGATGTTTCAAACAATCACAGACCCCTCCAATGTATACACAAAGCATTGGATCTTGGAGGCCTCAGGTTGCATTGGAGTCCTTAACATGGGCCCACACCATGAGGCGAAGTGGGCCAGATACAGTGGTGGGTACCATGTCCCCTTGAAGGGGGAAAATGAGGTATTCTCAAAACCCGGAGGTGCCGGCATATCATCCACCCATGCTGGATATAGCTTTCTATCAGGTTGGATTTCCACCTGTCACGTTTTAAATGCCATCAGGCAGGCAATGAGTGCCACCACTGAATCATTCGGGTGAGGTTCCTTGTTGTGATGGGGATCCCCAACCACGAGTGCATTGGTGGGTTCTTAAACATGGTAAGCAGGCATAGTGGATCTTGTAGCGGCTGAAGGCATGACCCTCGGGGTGGCTGGGGGAGCCCGAGCTTGGTCCCTCAGATTTTCACGCCATTCGGGAGGGTTTGGTGAGACATACCACACCCTCTTGACAAATGTCCGGGATTCAACCCTATCCACTGGAGAATAATGATTAGGGTTACCTGGATGTAGCTTGTCGAGGAGAAGTTGTTCCTTCCCCAGCTGTACTAGTCTAGGATTTCTGTAGTCTGGTGGTCGCTCTGTAGCGCATTCATCCAAGGGTTCACCGACCAACTTTTTCTGCTCGGCATGTTTTCAGTATAATGTGGCCTTCTCAGGGTCCTCCTCCATCATTTTCACTAAGGCAGATGGGTCAGAGTGTTTGGAATCACCGACGTTCTCTTTACCGTTACCATAATTTCGGCTGAGTATTAATGCTTCGGTGGGCGCAGGGAGACCCAGTAGACTCCTCTGCAGGTGAGTAACTCCTTCCGATGGGTCCAGTAGTGGTGGCACACCCTCAAGGTGTAAATCCCCATCAAGAAGCTCTTGCTCATCCTCCTCATCCACTATGTCAGCTATGTTGACCATGACACTTCCCGGGTGCATATCCACGATATCGCTTTGTGAGTCGGGCAACTACTGGATAGGACAAAAGAGGAGAGAAGTGTACTGCCCCTACACACAAATTTTTGTGGGGGGGGGGATGCCTCCTTGATAACCTCATGGAGTCCCTTGAATCATGGAACACATTGCTATTAAGAGGGCCGTACGGCGCCTGGAAGCTCGGGGCGCCGGGCCACAGGGAGTGCAGCCAGATCAAATTGACGACATTGATCGCCAATTCCTTCAAAATATGCTTGGATCCTAGGATAAACCACCCACATATGATGAAGGTGAAAGTGTGTCACCCAGAGGGTTTGGCGGAAACACTCAACATCCTCTAGGTTAAAGGATTCTGGCACGCGGAAGTTCGGCGCTGCCACGAGCCAGAACATCTCAGGGAAGTGGTCAGCTGTGAGGATGTTCCACTCGCTCCTATGCTCAGATTCAGGGTATATCCCTTAATTAAAAAATTCTTGAATCGGTGGTGGCTGAAGAACTGGAAGTGGAAATGAGGCAGACTGCTAGGGCGGCAGGCTCGCCGGTGGAGAGAACGGTGAGTGGGCTGACTGGTCGCCGAATCTCAGGCTGTCCTCCAAAGTGTGTAGCGAAGTTGCTTCTACATCGTGATAATATGGGCTAACAGGTACACTTCTTGGATCAAGGGATAAGGCTACTTGCGATAGGCTGTGATGCTGCTCACACTCCATTGTTCCCCAAAACAGCTCTCTATGATCTCTAGTAGAGAGAGAGTGTGATTCTGGTGAAGACGGTGGTGATTGAAAGACCATAACCTACAGGGTTTCCAGATGTTCATCCTCCAGGATATACCTGTAGAGGGAGGTGGGAATCTGATGGACCTCACATTTGGGGAGTACTAGGCTGATGCGTCTTTTCCCTGCCACATACCTTGACTCAGATGAGCGAGGGGAGGGTTCTCAAGGTGAGTTGTATTCTACATCGGAGTCTGAGATGTGGACTATTTTGATCTCTATCCGTAACATCCCCGAATCCTTTATATGGTGGTGACGACCCACCTTTTTCCCCCTATATGGATTTTCTAGATAGGGAAGATTTCTGGCACGAGGAGGTCCTTCAGCCATACTGGCGCTGGGGAAGGGAGGACATTCGCCCGAGAAAGCCGAGGTGTGATGAGCACCGGGGAATATATCAAAAGGTATATGGGGAGGACCTCTATGGGAAGTGTTGGAGAGGGTATAACTTCCATATGAGAACGTAGGAGCACAGGTGGTATCACCATGATTGTTCCCTCTCATGACATTAGTATGAGGAGATACCTCGTACTGGTTGAGCTAAACACGTGTAGGTCCTCTGTGCTGCGGGTTTGTAAAGAGAGGTTATTCTTTTCTTATATAGTCACTGAGGTGGGGAGGACCATCTCCAGTCGTTGTGAATACATGGGGAGGGCCCCCACATTGAAGAGTGATTTGATGTGCAATGTCTCCATTACAATGGTCTATGGCAGGTTGAATGACCCCATATCAGCTGTAGTGGGCACGAGAGGGACTTCCTTTATAAGTGTCACTGTCAAGGGGAAGACCCTCATTTGTATTGAAGGTGGCATGAGGAGTCCCTCCATGCCGAGGCTCGAAGTGTAAAAGGCCCTTGGTTTTTGTGGTAGCTGTACGTGGAGGACCTCCGTACTGGGTGGGATCACTGCGGGTTAGTCCAAAGTGGCCACTGCCTGTGCCGACGACCAAGAGAGTCGAACCCGCCTGGCCATGGGGCGGTTGGTTCCCCGATCCTGGTCGGACGTATGAATGTCCTTGTTCAGCATACACAGGGAGTTGGTGGTATGCGTCAGCGGTGGCTCGAGCCATAGTAGCTGCAGATGTTGACGCCCCTTGGTGGGCGTCCTCTTCGGTTTGCGCCTAACGCTGGGGTCGGGTTAGATGGATTGAAGCTTATGGTGAAGGTACCTGGCTTACCTGCTCCTTGGCCAGTAAGAACGGGTGGTGATACTAACGCAGCTGGGTGGGAGCCCTCGTTGGGAGCCCCAGGAATGAGACTATAACCGGGCCGACCCAGACATCCCCAACCTCATCGGCATAGGGCAGGGATTCGTTAAAGTGTTCTGGGGATAGGCTCCCAAAACGGTTTTATGTTGGGGTGGGGAGTAGTGGATACATGCGCAGCCCTCAGGGGTGGCGTTGATAATGAGGCATGTACGCCTTTATATCCAGGTGGTCCATATCCCTCATAGGGATGATCCCTTCCTCCTCATAATGGCGCACGAGGTCGTTGATTACCCTATGATGAATAACCTCGGATGAGGATATGGGTCGTGGGTGCCCCATGGAAAGGGGTGTAGAGGCCATTGCGAAAGAGGTGGAGTAATGCGGGACTGCTGCGTTGGCACTTCCCAAGCCCCCTACATTGGTGGGAAAGTGGTGATCACATTCTAGGTGCAGCAACTTGATTATTGAAGAGCTGGAAGATTAACTCATCAGTGCTGAATGAAAACGGAATCAACGACCAATTCCCAAAATATATCCCTTCTTCAATAATCGGTAAGAGGGGTCCCCGATGACAACGTTGCAGAATGGTATATCCCACGTTCTACTTCCCCAACATCTGTTTTTGTTTCACTCCAGGCCCTCTATTTTCTTGGAGGGTCCCGACACCAGATACCTGGATCCGGTGACACGTTAATCCACTGATGTCTCGAATGATATTAATATCCATATAGAGTAGAATAACTTCACATTGGGTTCACCATTTTTGTTTCCGATGATTTCTCAGGGGCCCACACGTGTCTGTATTCTTGATAAGGAAAAAAACCATTTTGTTTCCCCGCATTCCTGCTTTCCGAAGGTGGGAGGCGTCCATCTAATATTCAGGTATGTCTGCTCCTTAATCAAAACGGAATGATGAGATGTTTGTTCTTTCTTCTATGGATTCCTCCTCAAAACTTTTCACCTAGTCTGGGTCTCCCTTATAGAATTAAGACGTTGTTCATTAAACTCTTCCTAGCGCCATATGTGCATGGACATAGGTTAATTGCACTGCTTCTGTCAAGACATTCCAAATGGTCCAGTCAAGGAAGCAACTTTTAGTCAGGGGAGTAGTCACCTTAGACATCAATGGAATGTCTGGATGTTGGAACACTGGCACATCTGGGTTTCTTCCCCTTATTATAGGGCTTCTCGAGGGAGCGAAATCCTGATCTATCCTGCATGGAATATAGGGAATTATATTCCATAGGCATGTCTTTGACGTTTTACTCAACTTTATGTGTTTAACACAGGTTATGCCAAAAGTTTAACATCTAGAAGATATGGATAAGACTGATCATAACACTTTCTATAGTGGAGCAGATTAGTGTATCCCATGGAGGACACACTAATGTTGGTGGGTTGACATGACCTCACCGGGATGTGGCAGCCCAGGCAAGAATCAAGATGGATGATGGGGTGATGATTGAAGTGAGTGGAGAATGGGATGGGACCACCGTGAGGACAAATGTAATGTCGAGATTCATTCTTAAAATGTCTTCCTACATATCTCCATGATAGGGAATCAATGTACGTGTAGTTCAGAAGGGGGATGGGTCTCCTATGGAGGTGGCCCGTGAGAATGGACATGTGCATGGGACCTAGAGGAAGGGGAATATCTCGGTTGGGGAATGACCTTCCCTAGATAAATATTCTCGAGGGAAGGGTTAAGTGATGAGATTGAATTGGGGTGAATACATAGAACAACAACCCGATGATGTGTGGGGGGGTTATGCAAGGATAGAATCCTGGGTTTTTCTAACACCACATGGACAGACCAATGATGTGGGTCCCAACGAATGGGATTACAATGGCTTGACGCTGAAAGGGGGCCGCAACAACTTACTGCTGATTGGGGGACACAACGGCTTACTGCTACATGGGGTTTACAGTTTAATGTCATGAAGGACAAAGTTGATCCGACGTGAATAATGACCTGGGGTCCAGATGGATGGTGTAGGCGAGCCACCGTGAAGAAGGGTCGGAACGACCAGGGTGGTGGGATTGAACTTCATGGAGCCTTGCTACGTACCCTGCCGCATCAAGGATAAAAGACCTCATAATTCAAGATGGTGTTTAGGAATTACACTATAGGCTTCCCAAGGTGTTGGTGAACCAACATGAAAGAGGATGGAATGACCGGGGTGGTGGGATTGAACCTAGTGGATGCTTCGTACGTAACCTTCCTTAGCATGGATCAAAGTTCTCATATATCTGGATGGTGTTTTGGGGATTACAATCTAGGATGCCCAGGTTTTATAGCTGATGTTTACTCTAAGCCCATTTGAGTCATGGTCGGTGTGAAAAACAAGAGGAATCAAAGAACTAATGATCATGTCGTTAAAGGTGCATCTGTGGGAAGTATAATAGGGATTACATGTGGCTAGTGGCCCAAAGAGGAAACAAGGGATTAGGTGAGGTTACTAGCCCAAAGAGGAAACATGGGATTGTGACTTACTCCAGGATGGAGTCCTAGTGGTGACAAAGCCCTACGGGGGAGGGATTTGGCCCCAAAGAAGGGAACGGGCAGGGATGCTACCTCATGCAAGAAATGCTTGGGGGATTACACCTAGGGGGTATCCCATTCCCCACATAGGATGCATAGGGGACGTCAAAATTTATCTTCATGTGCTGAGGATGATGATTCTTGATAGTTTAACATCCTGCCACTAGGACGAGGGGGGTTCACTCCACACCCATAGGACTTACATAACCAGTACCATCTACACCTTGGCGAAGAGAAGGGACATGCAACACCGTGGTTAGGGGGTTCTATAGAGCGAACAATTAGGGGGTCCACATTATCATGGATATACGAAGAAAACAATAGCTGTTAGCATGACTACCCAAATAAGCATGATGTGAAGCAACACAATAGTAAGTATCATCCCAGGGACTTTGAAATTGCTTCATGAAAACCAAAAGGGCCACACATTAATAAGAGTTGCAGAGAAAAGTGGTTCACAAGTTGATTTTTTTGAAGCTATGGTGCCCTAAGATGTGGAGGGACTCCATGAAGGGATGTGCAATAAAATGTGCAGTCTCCTAGGCTTGGGATAGGGCATAAGTGAATAGAAGTGGAGCTTCATGAATTGGAATGGGATTCGCGAAGAAATGTCTCACGAAGCAAGGGTGTCTTGAAAAGCATAGAATTGTGAAGAAATGTGTTCCGCGATGCACAATTTCCTGGCCCTTTCAATTGGGTTACATGCACTTGGAGGGTGACTCGTGAAGCGTAAGTTCTTCGCAAAGGCCCGAGTCCCCTTGGGGATCTCTTTCCTCCACAAAGACCCTTAGGATTCGCTAAAGGTATCCCTCTTGGAAGAGGGGCTCAATTAAGTCCATGTGGGAGGTATGTCACAAAGAAAAAGTACCTTGAGGAGCTCATGGCTCATAGAGTAGGTGGTTATTCATTATTTGGGATCTAGGAAGGTGAATGGTTGGAGATCCCATCCCCCGTGCTCGAGGGGAGCCATGTACTTATAGGCAAGAGGCTCCGTGAAGACAGGTGCACTTAGTGCGAAGGAAAATTTTTCATCGTAGTGGGTTCAGAATGTCAAAGGGGATCACAGAGCTCTCCTTCCTTCTTGATTCGCTGTGGGTCACGAACATCAAATTGGCTCATGGTTCTCTCCCACCTCCTTTATTCATGGCCGGTTGTGAACACCAAATGGGCTCGTGGAGCTATCCAGCCTTCTAGCTTCACGGCGGGTTACGAACGTCAAAGAGGCTCGCGGAGCTCTCCCGTCTAGTTGCTTCATGGAAGGTCGTGAACATAAATGGGGCTTGTGGAGCTATCCTACCTCCTTGCTTCGCGGAGGGCCATGAATGTAAAATGGGCTCACGAAGCTATCCCGCCACCTTGCTTCGCGATGGGTCACGAACATAAAAGGGTCTCACAGATCTATCCTGCCCCCTTGCTTCATGGTGGGTCACGAATGTCAAAGGGGCTCCCGCCTCATTAATTCATGGAGGGATGTGAAAGTCAAATGGTCTAGAGTAGTTTTACCTCCTCCTTACTTCACAGTGGGTTGCAAACGTCAAAGGGGCTCGCAGAGCTGTCACCCCTTCGTGCTTCATAGTGGGTTGCAAACATCAAATGGGCTCATGAAGATTTCCCGCGTCCTTGCTTTGTGGAGGTTCGTGAATGTCAAAGGGACTCAAAGAGATATCCCGCCTCCTTTCTTCGTGTCAGGTCATGAAGGGGCTTTTTGGCATCGGTCACTGGGCTTCGGGAGCTTCCTAATCCATCGTTGCAAGGAAATCCCTAATGCTTTTGGGATGTTTGGTCCGACCCCAATTTTGGCGTCAACATATTTAATGGAAATAAGTATAATTATAAATAATATAAAAACAGTATTCATGCATAAAACTAATTTTAATTTTCATTTATAATACTTATCTATATGTATATTATTTTGTTTTTTCTATTTCCCCTCATTAGGAGTTTATGATTTTGACCATTTGTATTTTTTTCAAATCTGAGGTTTCCGTATTTTTTATTATTCCAATGTAAATAATTAAAAGTTCATAAAAGTTATTTTAATTTAGTAAATATAAATATTTATTAAGTTTAAATTTCTTTTCATGAGTACTTTAGTCTTTATATTATCATATTAAATAAATAATGAATATTTTATCAAGGATTTTCAACCTATGAAGACTGATTTATTAAATAATAAGTTAAAAATTGATGTATCCTTTCCATAACTAATAAATAATTATTTACATATTAATATCATATAATACCATAAATTTATTTTTCATAGTCATCTGTTATATAATTTCATTGAATTGTTCAAGTATGTGGCCAAACCAAGAAAAATAAGAATATAATATGGTAATTGATAATTTTGAGGTGATTTATTTTCAATATCATAACAAAAGTATAATAATGATATAATTTTGTTTTTATTGCGGTGATATATCTGAATTTTAATGGAATTATAATAATGAGTAATTTATAGGAAAATACTGTATAATTTGAATTAAATGTTTTCATTAATGTATGACTATTTTAAATGATTATATTAACAATGGTCATTCTTAGATCATATCATTAATAGGTTATAAAATTTATCATAAAATTAAATGAAATATTTATTTAACATCATATTTATATTTCCAAACCATTTTAATGACCTTCAATTTATGGTGATGAGAAAATAAAAAACTAAAATCGTTTATTTAAGGGAAGAGGTAGTCCACACATACACATGGATGAAGATTTCATATTCCATATAATGGGATAAAGTATTAATATAAATTATCATTTAATATTAAAAAATATCCAACTTAAATAATAATTATTATTTAAATTTCCCAATATAACCATCATTTTATGGTTGAAAAAGAAAATGGATCATGTAGCATCATGGAGGCTGAAGTTCACAGAATACATGATCCTCGTTTTCATTTTTTATCAATAGAAATTGATAGGGTAGTTAATTGTTGTAAAATAATTATAAATACATAATATTATAATAATTATACTTATGTAATGATTTTAAAATTCATAAAGATATTTTTGGGAAAAATAATATAATAAATGATATAGAAAAATTATAGAGAGGTTATGAACGTATACCCCACTTCTTGTATTATCTACTTTTTAATGGGAATTTAGGACTTATGGGATGGTAATTTGAGAAGATTAGAAACTAATTAATGAGTCTATAAGTGTTACTAATATGATTAGTTTTATTTTAGGCTGATCATAATTTTTTTGTGGGAGGTTCAGTGAGGAGAGGAGTAACCCTTTCGCAAAGAGCCCACCTTCAATGGCCCAGAGTCAGGGATTTAATTTATTTAATTGGTACAGTGAACAATTTATCACATACAAAAGGAGCAAATTGTTTAGTATTTTTGGATATCAATATACAAAAATATGTTTTACATTAAAACATGAAAGTAAAAAAAAATATAGAATCTCTATTGGAAACATCCATTACTGCTAGATTATATCTGCAAGTCATTCATAATATAAATCATCACATCATGGGGAAATGTAGAACATAAGAAAGGGTTGAGATGAGATGATCATAAAGGTAAGACAAAATAGTGTAATCTATCGTAAACATAAACAATAATTCAAGGTTAAAAACTAAAACACATTCCGATAAAACATAATATTATGCATAATATAGAAGGAAAAAAGATGAATAAACAATGAAATATAAATAATAAATAGAATATTAACCATGGAAATTATAGTAATCAAATAATAACATGATTTATCAACTAATAATTTCATAGTCAGGTAATGGATAATTACATATATATGAAACATTCTGTTGAGATCTCATCCATGACATCTGAAAATTAATGGTTGAGGCCTCGACCAAATCCATTTCTATTTGTCTCAGGACACATGCCAATGCATCGTGGTAGTATAGAAAGACCCACCATTAACATGATAGTTACGAAGAATTATTTATATTAATGGTGTAAAACATAAAGAACATATACATATGAAATTTAAATAACATTCCCTTATTAATAGACATAGTCACGTACCATTCTGAGTAGAATGGTGAATGGTATCAAGATAGCATATCCATAGTCAAACTGATGATAATACATTTAATAAAATACATTAGATTTTAATATTATGATATCAAATAAAATAAAGAGTAATATTCAATAGAGTTTTTTGAATATATGAAGACACTCTAATAAAATCACTGAGGAATTATTGAGGGAAATGACTTTTTACCTTGAAAAAAGAATTCTTTTCAAAAAATCATTTATATTTTTAATAGTTGTTTGTATAAAACCAGAAATAAAAAAAAAATATTTTTTCATGATAAAAATAGTTATTTTATAATTTTTTTTCTTTAAATAGATTATGGATGGTACTTGAAAATGGTATGAAATGCAGAAATTATTTTTAATCAGGCTTGCGTATCTAGAGGAATTGAGAAGGGAACGCCAAAAAATAAGTACTTTTCCATAAAAAATGATGAAATAATATAGATACACGATTTTTGAACAAGTGAATAAAATTTAGAATATTTATATAAATATAATTAATAATTACAGTGGTTTAAATAGGGAGAAAGGATAACCTGAATGAAAATGGTTGTTACAAAATTAAACCTTAACTTATGTCTGAAAAGTTTTTTCACTTGTAATTAAAAATTTATATAATGAAATTTCATTAATTAAAAAATAATTTAATAAAATATTATACATTTTTTTATTATAATTTTATTTATATCATTTATTTCCTTTTTGATGAGTTATAAGATACAATTTTATCATTTGGGAGCATTTGTTTCCTTGGTTTTCATGATTAGTTTACTTGTATATGAGTATAAAATCACCTGTAAAATTGAAAAAGATATACATAATTAAAGTTATATTGTATCAATGAGCAGAAATATGATTCAATGTTAATATATATTATTTTTTTCAGATATGAGAATGATTCATTATATAGAACTTTAATGATAATCATTTAGATTATTTTGGTGGGTTTTGAATAGTCACAAACTAGTTTTGTCTTTTAATTAATATCATTTTAATATACTAATTCTTAAACAATAAGTAAGTTATAAAAAGAAATAGGAAATAGTTTTTCCTTATTTTTGGGTTTATATCAATACATTATGGCTTAATTGAAAATCAAAAACACATTGTCCACTAAGGTGGTAAATAGACACCTCTTAGAAGATGTTTTCATATTAAAAATAATAGGAAAAAGGGAAGAGACCTTATGGTGGATATTAAATTGACATTATAATATTAAAGTATATACTTGTTACTGGATTTATCAATTCACTTTATATAGGCGGGGTTAGGGATGTATATGAAACAAAAATAAATTGAATTGAGAAAAGAATAAAAGAAATAAGATTTTTTACCTCTTTAATTCTCCTCCTTAAGGAGAACATTCTTTGAATTTTACTGACCCCCAAGACTCCTAGACATGAGTTAGGAACATGGGATGATTATTGAGTGGAAATTAGGCAATGCTATAAGCATTTATGTTTTGAGGAGAGGAGGTGGTATATGATGATATTTATAGAAGAGGAGGGGTATATTTTTATTATTGTAATTTTTAGATTATTATTTTAGCTCATGAAAATGAATATTTTGATTATTATAACTAAATACATTATATAGTGAAGGTAAATTTGATATTGTGGTTCTTAAAACATTCATGACTCAAGGAATAGTATATTTATCTAATAATGTATATATACCATAATATATAATATTTCCCAATTCCCCAAAAATCATACAATTTCAAAAAAATCCAAAAAAATCAACATAATAATTTTTATGATATTTAGAATTCATAGAGATATAATTTTATGAAAATAATTTCCCAAATATGATACATTTATTTTTTAATCAAAATCATCTTTTATTTGAAAAATATCAATTTTTTATCTATAACTGATTTTACAAAACTTTGAAAAACTAATTAAGTTTTAATAAAATATCTTAATAATAATAAGATAAGAAATTATTAATTTATGAAATTATATTATGATAATAAATTTATTTTTAATCATTATATTAATTAAGATATTATAATTAAAAATTCAAGACATATAAAAATTCAAACATATTATTTATTATTTTTATATACATTTAATTACATATATCAAGATATATGTATATCATATTTTCATTTATAAGATACCGAAATTTTATTTATAATTTCATAGTTTAATTTATGACTATATTAGTCATATTAATACTAATAACGGTCACATGACTTTTTGAAAGGTCAATTTACTATTCAATTGGTATAGGTTTCTTAATATCTAAAAATACCTTCTTTTTATTTCATTAATCATTTATAAATTTTTTATTATATTATCTATGTGATTTTTTGTGATTCACACTATATGAAAAAACAATATGATGGTAAATCTCATTGATAGAATCCTAGTTCTTTACATTCACCCCTATAAGAATTTTATCATTGATATTTCAAGAATTTCACTTCATTAAAATAATTTAGTTGTTCTTCATCATCAATTCCTCTGGTTCCCAATTTACATATTCAATTTTATTATTTCTCCAATGTACCTTTACCAGATGAGTCATCTAATTCCTCAACACCTATTATATAGTTTCCAGAATTCAGATAGGCTCTTCAATGTTAGTTAAATCAGGTTCCAATTCTATTCCTCCATAAGTGAGAAGATGTGGTGGGTCTAACATGTACTCCTATAACAATGTGATGTGAACACATTAAGAACATTTAAAAGGATTTGTGGCATTTCCAAATGTTAATCCACAACTCAATTTGTCTTCATAAATTTCAGTGGTTTGATGTACTTGGGGCTAATTTTCCTTTTCTAACCAAACCTTATGATACCCTTCCATGAAGATAATTTTAAGAAAACATGATCACCCACTATAAACTACATTTATTTCTTTATTTTATCAATAAATTCTATTTTCTTCTATATGGTGTTGCATTGATATGTGTTTGAATAGTATTTATCACTGTCATTGATTCCTATACAATATATAGGCCTACAAGATTCCATTCACTAACTTTATCCCAACAAGATAGTGTTTGAAATATCTTTCCATACAATTATTCCTATCATTCAATTTGAATAGATTAATGGAATCTGTTGTTGTAGTATAATTACACCAATTGAAAATATTTATTCCACTCACCCTGAATGTTTAGTGAGCATGATCTCAACATGTCCTCTAATGTTTCTATTATCCATTCGGACAACTCGTCGAATTGAGAGTGAAATGTGGTCCTCAAATGAAGCTTAATATCCTATTATTTCGGAATAATATTCCAAAATACTAGTGAAAATCATGGATCACATCCAAAAAAAATATAAATAGGTTCACCAATAACTCTTACAAAATTATTAATATATATTTTTCGAAGGAGATATCGTGGAATATCCTACCTTATAGTGAGGAAATGTAATGATATGATAATTTGATCCCCAATTACCCATATTGCATCAACCTTTTTGATATTTTTGGATTATATAATGAAAAAATACATTGTAAAGTCGTCATATATCTGAGTAAAATTTGGAAGAGGATGAAATAATTATCTAGGATGTTGTCTTTCAGCTTTCACTTGCTGAAAGGCTAAAAATCATGATACATAATCAACAATTTCTCAGTTCATATTATCCCATTATAAATGTTACTTCAAATACTTATGCATCTTTGTGATACTAGGGAGTATAGAGAAATTGATGATTTGGGAATCATCCAATAACTCCCTTTTTAGTAGGGTTATAGATGGAACACAATGCCTCCTCCCAGATTTTTGAATTCCTTCATCATGAACGATTTATATCAACATTCCATCACATGAACCTTTAATTTTCCTTTGAAAATTTGAAACATTATACAAAGAAATTTTAATCCAGTCTCATAAATTTGTTTTGGATTCCAATTGAAAAAGTAATGATGTTTCACCTTCCTTTATAATTACCATATCAATCTTTACTAGAGATTTGAACACAAGATCCCATCCAATCCTCATTTTTATAAATCCATGCTCATTCCTATTTAATTCATAAACTAACTAATGTTCCTTCCCTAGGTAATAGAGTATTGAAAAATCCATATCTTTGAGTAGGTTAATCTAATGCATTTACCTCATTTTTAGTACATTCTATGAGATGATATATTTAAATATCTTGTGATTTGTATATATCTCACATATTTTTCAACTTAGATAGTGTCCCCATATCCTTAGAAAAAATATTATATCCTCTAACTAAATATCTTGAGTAAAATAGAACAATTAATGAATTTTTAACTACCCTGATGCATAGGAATTAACTCTATCATTTTACCTAAGGGGAAAAGCCAAGTCCTTTATTTGATGCATCACTATAAAATAAAAATGCACCATTAAACAATAGTATCGTCAAAATGAGATAATTAAAAAATATCTAATTCAATTCATCAAAAAATATACACGTTATTTATTTCAAATTAACATAACCCATTTACAAGTAATCTTCGTTAAAGTCTTTGAAATTGGGATTTTTTGAAGGAAATGGTGATAGTAACCTAGTAAAATAATGAAAAAATACCTTTTTTATGTTCATTGGTGTATGACTTTCCTGAACTACCATTTTATTCAAAATATCAATTGAGAATCCATAGTTTGAGAAAATATTTCCGTCAAAATAAACAGTTTGAAGATAGAATTCACAATTGATAAAAATCTCATTAAACTCCTTTCTTTTAAGAGTCTCTGAAAATCCCCTCTAGTAGTTCTCATGTTCCTCATTGATTTTTCAATATATTAGGATATCATTAATAAATACCGAAAAACATCGTCAATATATTCTTTGAACACTCTACTCATTACATCTATAATAATATGGGATGCATTAGTGAGTCGAAATAGAATTAATGTAAATTCATAATGTTCATACCTTGTTCGAAATGTTGTCTTTCAGAATATCTTCCTTCCTCGCACAGAATTGATGATAACCTAATCGAAGATCAATATTCAAAAAATATAATGATATATGATGTTGATTAAATTAATCATAAATTGGAGGTAGGGGATAATTGTTCATTTACATAATAGTAACAAATTGTCTATTATCAATGCACAACCTCATGGATCCATCTCTCTACTTGACGAAGAGAATATGGACCCTCATGGAGAAACACTTGGGTGAATAAAGCCCGTATTAATAAAATCCTATAGTTTTAACATTATCTACACTAATTCCATAGCGTATATTCTATGAGGAGACATTGAAATTTCCTTGTATCAAGGATTAAACTGATATAAATCTCAATTTTCCACTCCTGAGGATGTCCAAGTAAATCATATAGAAATACATCAGTGTATAATTTCAAAAGCTGTATATCCAACATTTTAAGATATATTTTCTTGTACATAGATGATGTTTTCTCTTCCATTATAATAATTTCATTCAGTAGGGCAACTAAGGGGGGATCTAGATAAGAACTAGATAATTTTTTTCCCTAAAGATAATAGACTCACATTTTTCTAAAATTCTGTATCATCCTTCTTCTTGCAATAAATATTTGTAAATTAATTTTAAATCAAATCCATTATAAGGATTATATAAAAATAAAACCTAGTTATGAAGTTAATTTTTTCAACAAAACAAATTTTATGTGTCATACAATGGTATGGACACCTCATTTTTATTTCAATGATATTTCATTAAGAGTTTTCATTGAAAAATACTTTATTAAATAAAAAGGGAAATCTATATTTTTCTTAGGAAATTGATAATATATAAAATAATATGATGAACTAAAATAAAATACATCATTTGAAAATATTGGGGAAACAATTAATTTACCTACAACCATATCATTATAGAATTCAACCTCCACGGTTTTGATCTTATAAGCTTGGCCTTACTGCAATGGTCTTTTATGGGTCAACAATCCTTGATTCTTAGGAAAATAATTTTCCTACTATCCAATATCCCTACAATTGTAGAATTGAAAATCAGTATGTTCTTTATTTCTATTGAAATAACATTCTTGGTGGCATCTTTATCCACGCAAGTAATAGATTCCTTTAACATTTAAGAAGCTACTAATGTGTTTCCTTCAACAAGTTTCACACATTAGAAAATTAACTTTTTTATTCTTCCCATTATCCATTATTTACTATGAAACCCAATTCTTCTCTTTTTTTCCCTCATGATCATAAGACATAGAGAATTATTTCTATTTCCTGATAGCATATGAGACAATACATTTATATGATAAGAAATCTTGGGAGAATAGTTCACTTCATAGGAGTGGTTTTAAAAGATCATTGAATCGATCAACCATTATATTTGGACTATATATGTAGTCTACAACATGAACTGATAAAATTATAAATATATATTCATACTTATAAATATTTTCATCAAATCATTTCTAAGACTCAAGGATTTCCTCTCCATATCTGCTCACTATTCATGGGGGAAATATTTTCCATCAAAATTTCAATACATTATTTCCACTCTATATTTGAAATTTATCCCCCCAATTAATATTTGAATTAATGAATACCACATAACCACATATTCCCTGAGATGATAAATAGTAATTATAATTTTCTACCTTTCATGACTTACTAAAGTGATAAATATCTTTTCTATGTAACATATCCCCCATATAGCTATTAGTCAGATTATAGTCCCATTTAATGATGGAGGTTTTTCTCTCATTATGTTGCCTCACCTTGTTTATAGAAATCTTGGATTAAGATTATCTATGCAGTTATGGTTATTATTCCAAACCCGAGTCCCCTATCCCTGTTTTGTTACATGTTTCTCAGCACCATTTGCAGATCTAGTACCAGCATCATTTTCTTGCATAAGATGAAGACACATATATGAGATATGTTTATTGAATCTATTTTTATTCCTTCCACTGGGCACCATTTCAAAACAATGGAATACACTACAAACTAACTTGAGTCACCTATCTTAGTATTCTTATATGTTTCTCAGCTCCATTTATAGCTCTAGTACTAACAAAAAAATCTTGCATAGAAGCAAAATACATATATGGGATATGCTTACTGATAATGTTTCTATTTGTTCCATTGGGAACCATTTCTAAAAAATGGAATACAGTAAATTAGGTTTTGAATTATAATGAATAACTTTGAACTACCAAAATACTTAAGAAAAATTTGGAATTAATTAATATCAATTATGATAATCATAAAAATGGTTTGTTTGGGGACATATTTACTTTAAAATCCTTCAGAATGGCTTTTAAATAAAATGTTAAATATATTAATAATGCACACTGAGAGTGTCAATCCTAGTGTGTAGTAAGGCCCATTGACATCTACCCGGTTACCTTGAGTCAGGGCCGAGTCACCATGTCGATGTTATTACCCCTATGTATATTTGTTCTAGATCCATGCCTACTTATAGTATTTAGATATGGAATTATTACTAGGAAGAACCACATAATATCTACCTCTACAAAATTCTATGATGTTCTTCAATGATTATCCTTGATGTCTATCTAAGGGTATGAAATGTAATCTTTGTTTTCTAAATATAGTTTCTAAAGTATATACTAAACATCCTTTGATACATACTATAAAGACCCCAACCCCAGTAGCCCAGATTTGGTGCCTAACTTTTTTTAATTGGTTCTATGAACATGCATTCTTATACCAATGGATAGAATATTTTATTAGATTTTGGAAAATTAGATACTAATATATGTTTTAAATTACATCTTTAGAGTAAATATTACATACCAAATTCATTTGTAACATCCATATATGCTAGAATATCTCTTAAAGTCATTCATTATATACATCTTTACATCCTAGGGAAAAATAAAACTTATGAATGGTGTGAGATCAGATTCTTAGTAATGTAAAATGGTATGAAGAAATCAACATAAATAATTAAGCAAGGTTAATAACATAAAAAAACTCTATAAAAACTTAATATTGAGCATTATATAGTGAGAATAAAATACAAATAAACAATTCCACAATAAATAATAACATGAAATGAAAACACAGATATATTAATATTTTGGAAATGAAATGATTTATCAATTACTAATATCATAATGAGGGAATTCAATATTATGAACATTTGAAACATATTTCCAAGGAATTTTCCAGGACATCTGAAAATAAATGGTTAATGCTGCAACCAAAATTCATTTATGTTTTTTCTAATTGGGCCTACTGATGCATCATGGGGATATAGAGGGCTTCACCCATCACTTTCTATGTCCAATTCATTCATAATATGAATGGTGTTAAACATAAACCACATATACATACGAAATGTAAATAACTCTCCCCAATCTATTAACATAATCAAATAACATTCTTAATAGAATGGTAAATGATATCAAAATAGCACACCCATAGTCAAACTACTCATATAAAATAAAATAAAATATGGTATATGATAATCAAAGGATATTAATTTGAATAAATACATAGATTTAATAGAGGTGTCAGAATAGATGAAAATTCTCGAATAAAATCGTTGTGTAATTTCTGAGAGAAATACCCTTTTTTACCATACAAAGAAGAGTTCTTTTATAAAAATCATTTTTCTTTTTCCTGATAGTATGTAAAAAACTATAATTGAGAAAACTAATTTTTCAAGAAAAAATTACCAACTTTAGAGAATTAGTGTTTTCTTAAAACATATAATGGATGGTATATGAAAATTGGTATGAAATTGATATGTTCTCTTTAATCAGTCTTGTGTATGAGGAAGAATTGAGTAGGGGGAAATGTAAAACTAGTATTTTGTCATAAAATAAAGATTAAATTATCTAGATACATGTTTTTTTGAACATTTAAACTTAATTTTAAAGAGTTATATAAAAAATAAAAAATTGAATTTGAGTAAATAAGGTGAAAAAATAACACTAATGAAAAAGGAGGTTTGTGAATAAACCCTTACATTATGTCCAAAAGTGTAATGCACATGTACTTAATATCCTGGATATCGAAATTACATTATTTATTTAATTTTTTAAGAACCTATTAAATATTTTTTTACTTTAATATAAATATATTATGTTCATTTGTTACCTTTTCGTTCAGTTATAAGATACAATTTTATCATCTGTGGGGATTCATTTCCCGAGTTTTGATGATTGGATTACTTGTATAATTGAATAGATGTTCTTGTAAAAAGGGGATCGACATGAAAAAGTTAATTTAAATATTATTAATTAATCTATATGGTATTAAATGGTCTTTAGAATTTTTTTCACATATGTGTATGATTAATTATATACTACTTTAATGATAACCGTTTACATTATTTTGGTGGTTTTTTTTGTCATTAACTAGTTTTGTCTTAATTATTATTTTCATGTATATATACGGGTTTCAGAATAATTACTAACATATAATATTTAAAGAAAAAATATTTAGTATCAATAAATATGGTTTATTAACCAACCTTGAATGTGGAATTAAAAAACAAAAATACATCATCTATGATGGTGGAAAAATTAGAACCTCTCGGATGATGTTTTCCACATTAAAATTAAAGGAAAATGAGAAGAGAAATAATGGTTTATTTTCCATTGAAATAATAACATTAAAATATTTAAAATAAAATGGAATTATCATGTCATGTTTTTAGGGGAGTTTATGGAAGGATAATAAAATTAAGGAAATTTAGAAGAAAATAAAAGAAAAGAAAGATTATTTTTACCTATGGAATTATCCCAATTGAGAACCTCCTTAAATGGATTGATTTGGGTCTTTTTTTGATACTAATGGATAATAGAAGTAATTTGATGTATTGGTATGATTATTGGGTAGAAATTAGGTAATTTGCAAATAAAGGATTGTGTGAAGAGAGAAGGTGGTGAGGGGTGGTATTTATAGTAGAGGAGAGGGGTGTTTGTTGATTATTTTAATCAGATTTATATTATTTTGGTTCAAGACTATGAATAGATTTAGAATTATCACTAAATATATTAAATAATTAAGTGATTTTATAGGTTACGGGGCTAATATAATTCATGACTCATGGAATAGTTAATTTATCTTATAATCTATATATGCTGTAAAAAACTATATTTCACTAATCACAAAAATAAAAATATTTTAGAAAAATCCAAAAAATTGCCTTAACCATTTTTTATGTGTAAAATTAAAAAATTTAATCCTTTTTATGAAAAAAATTGAGAAATTTAATTTATAAATAAAATCAACAATTTTTTGAAAAATGCCATTTTTAAAACAATAACTTATTTTAAAACACTTTTAAAAATTAATTAATGGCTCATAAAAAAAATTTATAACCATAATAGAACTAATTATTATGTTATGAATATATTTTATGAAAATAAATTTCTTTTAAATAATTATATTATTTATAAATTTTAATTAAATGTTTACGACTTATAAAAATAAAAACACAATATTTATTATTTGTTAAAAACATTCTTACATATATCCAGATATAAATATATCTTATTTTCACTTAAAATATGACAAAATTGTATATATACATGCATAAGTGAAGATACTATTCAATTGGCCATATTACTATTCCTAATGGTCAGATTACTATTTCAATGGTCAAGTTACTATTCTTTAGGAATAGGTTCCTTGAATACTAGAAATACCTCTTATTTCATTCATTCTTCATATGTAATGTTTGTATTGTCTTCCATAAGTGATTTTAGGTTATTTATACTATATGAATTAATAATTAGAAGGGAAATTTCATTGATAGAATTCCATTTTGTTAAACCTTTTATAAGTGAAAATAAGTATAATTTCTCTAAGTCAAAGGAATTTAAATAATGTGAAGTAACTCTAAAGATAATTGGATCTATTGTGATAAAAACGGTACTTATTGGATAATAATAAGAAACACACCTCCACCATTTCAATATAATTTTTTTCAACATTATCTGCCCCCACCTCTATGGTTACTCACTCTTACCATTTTATTTTTCATCGCGATAACTTGTTTTAACAAAGTTAATTATCCTTTAAGACTAAATATAAAACGGTCATTATTATTTTAATCGGATCAAAAGATTCTAAATTTGAAATGATCTTTTTAATTGGATTTTAAATTTGAAAAATATAAATTAAAAAATAAATAATACATAATTGATAAAAAACATTTTTTAAAAAATTAACATCAATTATAATATGTAAAATATGTGTTTATAATTTAAAAAATATTTTTACAACTATTAATTCACCTATAAAATACATATTTATTATTATAAAAAGGTTTCTTAATGTTTTTATTCATAATTACATTTTAATAATGTAATAAAGTCATGTTATTTGTAAAAATTATATTTTATGATATTCAACTAAAAATTAATTATTTAGAAAAATATAAAAAATAATAATTTGAATCTAATATCACCATGATAAATCCAAAAACAATGTTAAATATTTAAAATCCAAAACCAAAAATATATAAATTCTACTTTAAATATAAAATATAAAATGATGTAAAAACAAATTTTATAAAAAAATCAATTTGTGTGTATTGACTATATATTTTTTGAATAAATTTATAATTAATTTATTTTTATTATATAATTTTAATATTCCATATAAATAAAATTTTGTACATGTAATATAATTCTTATTTCTAAAAAATAAATTTTAAGCATAACATGAATTGGGATAAAATGACTTTCACAAATTATATTAATTTATGATATATATGTATATAATATTTTATTTCATTTTGTTAAAATGGTAATTTATACTTATATACCACATTATGTATCCATGTAACACCTAAACATCCGATAAGCTTTGGTTGTAGTTTTTTGTGATGGTTCTACTAGCAGAGATCATGAGTCAATCTCAACAATATTGAACATCTTGAGTATACTATTATTCTCAAATAATAATTTCTTATGTTCAGCTTGGGATTGGTCTGTGGAAAACTCTATTAAAGATATATCCATTCTATGTTTAGAATAATGGTATTCATAATTAATACTTATACTTCTAGATTTCATTTCTCTAGACTTTCTTTATTGATTTTCATATATGGTTTCTTAAAATTATACAATATGATTTAACAACATTGTTTTAATGGTCATATTTAGTATTCAATATATATGAATGTTTTTTATTAGAAGTTGGGTTTTCCTTGTGAGATATGTTATCAAACTGATATTTATTAAAAGATAATATATAGTAAAATATTGGTTTTCTACATGAAGAATTTCACCCCTTGTTCTATATATGGATACCCTAGATGGTTGGACACGGGACCTCGAGCATGCCTCCCTGAACACAAAAGAATACTTACTATATTCAAGGGACTAGGGTGTATTCATGGGGAGACTATTTTATCATATATTAGAGTATACACAATATTACATTGTTGATGATAAAAAATAGGAAACAAAATTAGAAACAGATATCAGTTGAACCAATAGAATTAAACCATACCTGATAGATTACCAAGTGGGAGATGAATTTCCTTTTCTTGTATAATAGAGATAATTACTATGATTTGTTTTAAAAAATGTGAGTATATGGGAAACGAGGTGCACAACCATATACATCATTCAATATAAAAACAAAAAAAATATAAAAATTATAAAACAAACATCTCAAGAATAAGTTTGGTATTCCTCCCCCAATCTCCATCCAGATGATGCAAATCAATCATGTATCGAATGTCAGATGATTCCTATTATCCATACAGGGGATCATAAAATATTTTTGGTTGACAAGGGAGGCCCAAACAGGGGGTGATATGCAATATCTTGAGGCCACCTCCCATGGTTTCTAGGCTAATATAATTCATACAATAAATAAAGGACAATGTTCCAAAATAATAACAAATAAAATGTTATAAAATATTAAACAATATTATTCTTGGTCCGAGTTCCTATATGGAAACCCATGTGATAACACCTGTTTGGCCTAATCTAGATTTCTGAAAAGAGGTTCATGTGAAAGTTATAATTTGTATACAAGGTACAATATAAACAAGAAACATTGGTAGGCTAACCCCAATCTTGTGCTTTGAGTTCATGGTCATATTTTTATGTCAATATTTAAGCATGTTGTAATATAAATAAGACGAAACATATATATTATAAGAAATAAATCAATTAAATAAATGAGTGGAGTCCCGAGTACAACCAATGTGATCTATATTAAATCGTATGGGTTCCTATAGGTGTCTCCAATATGATCAATGACACCACGTTTGTCAAAGAGAACCCATTATTGTGTCCCTTTTATCACTCATGGAATGGGGAACTCTAATTCTGTACCATGTTTTACACGTAGGGTCTAGGTATCACCCAAGGCATGGAATATTCACCTTTACAACTAGTCCATCCATTTTTTATCTACTTGGTATCTTGTGTCACTATGTAGTATATAAAAACCTCTTAGATATCAAATACCTAGAAATAAATATTATCACACCCATTTCGTCATGTAGAATCCAACCGACATAGTGATTCCATCCATGGCATCTTTAATTTGATTCAAATGTTCTATCTTGGCCTATATAATGTGTTTCATATCATCCAAAAAATTATCACAACATGGAATATAATTTACATTTACATAATTATTAATAAGGCATGGTAATGAATCATGCTAACAAGCTGGACAAATGATAAAATTCAAGTTACTAAGCATGGAATATGACATTAAGAAAAATATTAAGCTTAAGAATTGAAGAAATGATCACTTGGAAACATGAAATAGGAAACATAAATAGAATAAATGCATATTCTCAAGGAATTTGGAACATATACTCTCATATTTAATTATGGGAAATAATTAAAGATGAAAATCATGAATATATGGTAACAAGTCTCATCCATTAAATATAAGGTTGTGGAAGTTAAGGAGAAGCATTTAGAATAAGTGTTTAAATCTATATTATGAGGAATTATATTTAAAGACCTATATCATGTCCAACCATTGATTCCAATTCCATTTAATGTTTTTTGTTATTTTACCAATGAGAAACAAAAACATGGTAATTAACCAATTAAGGAATGTGAAATTGGATATTAAGGTAGGAACACCCAAAGGGGTGACTTCCGAAAATATTATCATCCAAATTATGGGTTTCACTGTATGATAGGGTCATAATCAAAATTATAACCCAATTAATATAATCTAATTAAAAAATTTAAACCATTTATGGAAGGGTCCAGTATGAGGTACTATGATGCATCATTTAAAATGTGATAAAATGAGTGAGAATGATTTTTAAAACCTACCTAGAAGTATTAGTGATTCAGTCACCAATTTTTGAGGATTGAACTATCTTAGATTGGGAGAATCTAAAGGATTCATCCAAAAACATTAGAATAGTGTAAAATAGGTTCCATGTATGTAGCACAAAATATGGAAGTGTATCATTGAAATTGATTGGAGAGAATGAGAGAGGTGGCTAAGGGATTTCCATCACTTCTAACAGTGAAGGATTTGGATGTCTGATGAAGGAGGTTGTTTGAACCTTATAAAGAGGGGAGGAATAAGCTCACACATGGAGGAGAAAACACCACTTAATATATAAAAAAGTAGGATAAAGAAGATATAAAATCATTAAAGGAGTGGGAAAAGGAAATTTAACCCTCAAAACAACTATGCATGGTTTTGATGCAAGGTTGGCTAAAGAATATTAAACTACAAACCTGTTACTACTTCAGGTGGGAACCTAACATGGTTTGTCACATAATTTATCATACCCTGAAAAAATTCACAATCTAATCCCATATAATCATGAACGAACATGCTACAAGGGTCACATAGTTTTTAAAAAACCATGCACCCCCAGCAATCCATTGTCTTCAGCTATACAGTTTCTCCTAATCATGAGGCCATGTCATTTCCTACCATTTTAGAGCACCAGGATTGGAACGAGCCATAGTCACACCTGAGACCATCAGGATAATTTTTGAAACATTATTAGTGATATTTTAAGGAAATTTAATAACAATGAAAATGGTTTTTACTGTGTAAAATTATAGAATATCATAACCTCATATTCTTAGGAAAAATCATCCCCATTTTCTCTTCTATGGGTGGTACGCCATCATCTAAAAAAATTTCCAGCCACTACACACGTACATTGTCCTCTCCCTCCCAGGTCTCATCTAGAATGTATTGATTCTGTCATTTCACATGGACAAGAAGAACTAAAAATACTATATTATAAATCTGTCATTGATCAATAAAATGTGTTAGAAGCATAGAAAAGGATGCATCAACATCTAGATCGATATACTTGAGGTCAAATGAATGATACTAGTCTACATGATATTGTCAATGTTTAGATACATGGAGTACTTCATTAATGGCATGATAACTCTAATGTAATAGAAACCGATGGGATACCAGATCGACTCTCTCCACTATCTTGAAAGGCCTACAATAACGAGGTGATACCATAACCATTATCTAAATTCAACTATGACCCAGTCTAGGTGATACATACTGAAATATATGACATCCCACCTCAAACTCTAGAGTACTATGTTGATGATAAATAGAATAGTTATTCCAAGACATATCTGTATTCATATGGTTTTGAATCATTTGAACATTCTCAAATGTTTTGTGAATAATATAAGGACTCGGTAGATGCACCACACATAACTCATTGCATGTATAGAGCTGAATAGTACGGTCAATCATAGAGGGCTTGATATAACACCATATGAATCATTTTAAAAAAAATGATTTTTGTTGAATAAATGGACCAGAGGAATGTAATTTTATATAGAACCTCCAAAATCTAGGAATAATTTCCAAAGCATATCCTCTAACCCCCATATCATCCATTTAGACTTCCCTCTAGTATGAGGGTGATATTTTGTACTCAAGAGAAGCTGTGAAACCAATGTATTCATAAACCTTTCTAGAACCATAATGTAAATTTTATTCATGTTCTGATATAATACAACATGGAACTCCATAAATCCACCCAATAACTTTAAACTAGAGCGTTACTAAATCATCAATAGAACATGATTCTATTTTGGTTAGAAGTGTGAAACATCGGTAAATCAGTCAATGATCAACCATACTACCACGCTACCTTGATGTATCCTCTGCAGTCCTATTTTAAAATCTAGGGTACCATAATTATACATCCATATAGTAATAGATAGAGGTTATATAAGTCCAAGTGGTTGTTGGTGATCTGTCATCACCAAATGAAAAATGGATCACTGAGTGATGAATTGTAATATATGCCTCTTCATACCTGGCCACTAGAACCAATGAAAGATATATCTAAACATAATCATAACACCATGATGAACTAACCATACAGACGCATGTGACTCCATCATCAAATCCATTCATATATCATAAGGCACCCAAAAACACCCATGAAAGAGTAGGGTCTCACTACAATCGACAACTCACCTAGGAGGTGGGTTCTCATCAGTGATGATTTCCCTTAGAACATAGACATAAAAATTAGAAAATGAATGCATACAAAACCACTACATAAGAGATGTATCTAGAACTATTGATTCTAGAACTAGGTTCTCATACATCTTTTAAACATCAATTTTCATTTCAAAAAAAATCTATCAACTAACACTCACAACTATCCTCCTTGATTAATTACGTCAGAATTTTATGGCTCAATGAATCAGATATGGTATTTACATAACCATTCATGTGAGAAATCCCAATGTCAAATGATTGTATGAATTCCACCAACCAATGTTTCCTAATATTAATTATTTCCGTATGGATACAAATTTTAGGTTTTTATGGTCAGTGTAGACAATATACCACCCACTCAATAGATAGTTCAAGAAACAGTGCAGAGCATGAACCACATTTTCTAGATTGTGGTTGAGAACATGATAGTTCTTATTATGAGGTATTAGATTGAGGGATAAAAACACTAGAAACCAACCACCCATCATTCAAACAACACCCATCATGATTCACAAAGCATCACAATACAAGATTTATCTTCTGACTGGATCAAGAAGAATTATAATTATCTCTGATGTGAGTTCTCCCATTAAATCCTCAAATTATTTCCCACAATATTTAGTACAATATATCCATAATAAATTCTTGTTCAATCTTGTATGTAGAGTCTCTAGGAGTGGGAAGTCTAAGATTAATCTCCTATAATAGCTTGCCTAAACTAAGAAGTTGTATAGATCAAAAACATTCATGGGAAGCTATCCTAAATCCCTGAGGGTCACCTTATATAGGTCAAAAGATTATTTTTATAATGATATTACATAACCCATAAAGTGAACCTTATTTAACATAAGGTGGATGTTATTGATCATTACATTTATTAGGTTATCATTTGATGTAGTATGAATGATATAATGATTATTGAAATGGTTGTGTATGGTGAAAAAATTCAATAAGAAGCCATCTACAAATTCCACCACAAAGGAATTATATACAGGTGTAAAACCAATTCATCAATTCCAAGAAAACTGATATAATGTTTTTTAGAAAAAAAAACATGACAAATACTTTTACATGTTGTACCTGATCCGGAATATTGTTTGTGGTATGTATGATGGTCTTAAAATAACATGATTATAGCCCAAACTAAAATATAGGTTAGATAAAATTGTTTATCCTCAAATATGGTTGAAGAGGTCATTGATACGAGGAACTGGATACCATTTATTCATCATAATATAGTTGAGTCGGTGTTAATGAACACATAATGAATGGGTTCCGTATGAGCTCTTGAAAAAAAGGAATGGTGAACCCCAAAAATAATTTATGAGTCAAATAAAACCCTTTTCCTAAATATCTTGAAGTTTATTTTTTTGTTTATGGTGTTCTATATGTTCCATCCTATATGGATGAATGGACCCTGGTACCACAACTGGAATAATATCGATGGTGAACTCGGCCTCTCTCATAAGAGGTAAGATAAATAATTCGTTTGTAAATACATCACTATTAAGATCTATGATAGCATTGAATCCTACTAACTACACTCTTTAATATCTCATAATGATTTTATAAATTTTGTGTTGTGAAAGACCCTCAGTTGTGATAGAAATCCACATGGTCGGGATAAAGCATAAGCCATTAAATACCAAGAATAGTGTTGATGTGGGTCATCTCAAGGATGGTGAAGCTCCAGAAAAAATGGAACCCACCTACTTAAATGGAGAACTCTAGACAAAGGTTTATAACCTAGATTCTTACCCATAATAGTGTGTCGATAGAAATAATTCCACAAAAGTACTTTATTTCCTGACCAAGAATTTCCATAACCATTACATATATAAAATAGTATGATGAACCATTATAAAAAATGATATAAATTAAAGTAGAGGTTACTAGGATATTACTTATAACTATATATGGCCTTGTACTATTCTCATTAGGTGTATGCCACACTATATAAATATGGCCATAACCACGTCCCTTGGGAGCTTTTGGTCTATCCTGAAAGGATCTAGTCTGCTGATGATGAAGCTCTGGGGCATGACTACCTCATCCAAAACCACCAATACATCACCATGATCATCCAATATATGATAGACCCCTAGCCAGACATGGAGTCAAATATCTTTTACCTTATAGAGGTGTTGTTATGGATCCCCTATCACTAGTCGTAGGAGGAAAATATTGGAAGAAGGAAGGATTGTGACCCATCCTACCATAATCACAACACTAAATTGGGATCCTAATGCATTGGGAATTATAATGAACTATCCTATCAAACTAGTGATATAGTATAGATAATCCATTGTATGTCACCTTACTAGAACCACCCTCATGTGCACCCTCAGTATGACAATATATACTTCCACGTGAATCATCACACTGTCTCATAACTGAATCACTCTAGCTCACATTTCCAGTATCATTGGGAATTTTATCATTAAAAAGGGATTCGTTCATTTTTTATATAACAGTAGTCAACTTGAATAAATTCACCGATGAGAAATAACATATCGATGATCTTCCTCAAAATTCCTCGTAGTTGTCACCTCATCATAAGTCTATGAGGGTGTGAAACAGTGGTGCTCGGTGAAGAGTGTACAATACACTAGCATAGTCATAGTTCCATGATAAACATATATGAACATCCTGATACAATAATTTATTATATTATATTGTAATAATTGATCAAAGAAGGAGATCTATAAGTTTGTATAGATCATAATGTGATGATTCTCATCCTGAGAGATGGAATCCCTCTAGTTCATAGAGGATTCATGTAGAATGTAGGTAGTAAGATTGAACCTCTTCTCTTCATGTGTCTTAATAGGGTGAAAGCTCGATACTTTTTCCTATAACCATTAAAGGACTATAAGTGGTCTTACATCCCTTGAGAAAGTGGGAGGAATCTTTTACTGAAAGTCATAAGACTGCTTATTCAGAGTAGAGGAATGCTAGAGAGAACCCTAAACATACAATATAAACCAACAGAATTTATCATGGAATAGAGAATCGATTCCTAGTAGACGATCAGGAGGAGGTGCCTCATGTGGAACTATAGGAGGTATCATAGGTGTATCAGGGATGACCACATGTAAAGTGTTTTCATCCCCATATTCCTGGATCACAACACGATGACTTCACTGTTGAATTTCTCAATAATTTTCAATTTCAATTTTGATACTTGATTTAAAAATGATATGTGATGCGTATAATGAAAATAATAGATAATGGATGGTGTAAAAACTACCTGAAACACAAGAGAATCTAAAACATTCTCCTAGATCCAGGATTGGTTGAAAAGGAATGTGCCTCAAAATTTTATAGGAGATAGGTCCTACTTTACATTTTTAATCTTGGGTTCAGGTCATGGTCTCACATTCTCATATATGGTTTTCATTTCAGTTTAACACAATTATGTATCAAAATATCCATTTAAGGATGAATTTGGTGGATTAAATTCCAATTTAGAAGGGTCTCTAAAGAATATAAATTGAAATCGGGCATCTAATTAACCCACACAATAACATGTTCCTCTAAATTGAATTGGCACATTTCAATATATCTAAAACATCACACACTACAAGGCATAAATTTAAATCACATGAAAGAAAAAGAATTCAATCTAAAATTTGATATGGTAGGGAATAATGTAGGAAATTTAATCCTATGGTTCCTAGTATGATGCATGATTATATTTACCTTCATATCATCAGGCTAAAATTGTAAAAATATTCATTTTTTAATACCTATATAATAACATCATCAAATAAATTTTTCACCCAATGGTGAAATATTATCATCCAAAAATAGAATAATAAATAATTATTGTTTTCCATCCAAGGCAATTTGGGTTTCCCAAGTACATGGTTTAGCTACATCTAAATACATGGTAATTTCTAAATTTCAATGTCCTGGACTCCAATCTAAACCTAAAATGTATTATAAAAATGAAAATAAACACTGATTCCACTATGTAGCATCATGCTTTGATCACCATGTATGATTCCCTTAGAATATGTTCCACAGGACCTTAGGAACACCTCCCCCCAATTCTAGAGGTTGCCGACTAAGAGTGAGGGTCTAGGGTGTGTTTGTGGATAGACAATGCCCTCATAGGTCAGATAATGGACTGTAGTAAATATTAGATGATAATTAGAGGAAGTATAAAATAGTTATAGACAGTGGAAATAATAATGGAATGAAACTAAGAAATATGGATATCCAAGAATAAGATTAATAAGATTAATATATATATAATAGTATTGATGAGAAAGATAATGTAAAATAACTTGTGTACATGGGACAGAAGGGATTCTAGCAAATACATTATTCTATATAAAAACTTCCAAGAAGGAAGAAACATGTAATAATATCTTCTCATGCATAGGATCAACCCTCTTCCCAAAATCTTCTTTATTATTTTATAAATCACTCAGGCATCATAATATGAATTACTTCCTTTATCCATACCTGCAATCAAAAAATTGTCATGGGTTACAATGGAAGACCAAGACATTTGTGAGATACAATCTTTGTTGGCCACCAACCATAGTGTCAAAGACAATCCATTCCATGACACAATGAAATGAAAATATTCCATAATAATGATGAATGCATATAAATAAACAAGTAAATAATAAAAATCTTAGTCTGGGTTCCTAAATGGACACCCGACTGATACCACATACTTCACCCTATTGTGGATGTCTGAAAAAAAGTACCTATTCAAGTCATAATATGTATGAAAGGGACATTGTAATGAAGAATCCAATGAAGGATGAACCCAATTTTTTTCATTGACATGGTGTTCACATTTCCATGTCATCATATAAGCATGCTCTAATATTAATAAGAAAGATAAACATAATGCATTATCAATGAATCCATTAAATACATTGGTGGAGTCCTAATCCCATAAAAAGAGATCTATAAATAGTAAAATGTTTCACAACAAATGTCTCTAATATGACCAATGACACTGAGTTGATCTAAGGAAACTCATTATAACATCACTTTTACCCCCCATGTCATGGTGACCTCTGAGTCTATACCAAGAATAACACACAAGGGACTTGGTATCAACTGATCCCTAGAGTAGTAATCATTCCAATGTATCCATCCTTAGTTTATCCCCAAGGGAAAAAATGAAACTAATGAGAATATAAAAACTTTCTAGAGAGCCTTTACCAAGAAAGCCAAAGTATCAGTCTCATCTCCTCAAGTAGAATATGACTGTCACAGAGAGTCCATCCATGACGTCCATAATTCAGGACCCATGTTCTCTCTGGATTCATACATGTTTATACTAACAACCAAGCACATATCACAACACTAAATAAGATTCACATTTACATAACCATAAATAAATAATTCCAATGGATCAATCTAACAAGATATCCAAATGATACAATTCACACCATTAAACATGGAATAAGGCATTAATCCCAAATATAAGATCAAGGCTCCTTAGCATGATCACTAATGAACATGAAATAAGAATAAGAAATGTAAATCAAGCTAATGAACATGGAAATTTTTAAATAACATGACATATCAAATTAATTAGAAGCATTGAGGCTGAAAAGAACCCATATGTGGAAACAAGTCTAATCAATGATATGTAAGCATGAAATATTTATGGTGAAGTATTAAGCATATGAATTTAAATATATGGTATGGGGATAATGATGAATGACCTATATCATGGCCTACCATCTTTTCCAATTCAATTTAATATTATATGGAATTTAATAAAAGAGAACACACACAAGGTAATTAACAATTTATGGAGTGGGTCATTGGAAATTATGTTTGGGACACACAATGTGTTTTATTCTACATGGAGAACACCCAAAGAGGGGGATCCATATAATCTAGGGTCGCAAACAAAATAGAAACAAATTAATATAATTTATTATCAAAATTTGATGCATTTCTAGATGGGTGACATGAGTGGTAAAAAGACGTGTAATAAAAAATTTTACAAAAAAGTGGGAAATACCTAGAACACCTACCTAAATGTAGTAGAATTCCACTCATCTGTTATTGAGTCTTAAATCAGCCTAGAATAGCATAAATCCTAATATTCTTCCAACAAAACTGAAAAAAATAAAAAAAACATTTAAATAGAGTACTAGATAGAAGCAGAACCATGATATAGATTACAGATGGTGAGGAAGATTACAAAGGGATTTATATTACTTATAATGGAGAAGGATTCAGACATCAGATGAAGAAGTATGTAAAAACCCTATGGAAAGTTGAGGAAGAAGTCCACAGATGAAGTGGGAGAAGAAAACCCACTAGAGAAATATAAATTGTGGAAAAGAAAGATTTAAATTCATTAATGGAGGAAAAAAAGGAAATTTTAGACTTAAAACAATTGAAAAATGTTTGGTCACATTGTTGTCCAAATGATGTGTAAATTGTGTGCTAGTACCCAATTCAATGGGAACCTTGCACAATTTGGCATGCAATTTATCTAGACTTGTGCAGACTACGTGAACATGAACTACCGAATACCTCTACAATCACACATAGCCATGAATCTGGTGTCACACATTTTTAAATTAACCGTGTGGCCCCCTTCACCCCACATTCTCCAACAACACAGTTTTTCAAACATTGTAGGCTAGGCTACGAAATTTCTTATAACCATGAAACCTATAAATTATATCCCATTTCGAGGTTTTGGGCCTTAAATGATACCCAATTGCATGAGAGACCTACTTGATCCTTTTAAGAAACATTATTAGGGTCCTTTTAACGAATTTTAAACTGACAAAAAATATTTTGTACCTTTATAAAAATATAATGTGTTTCATTACATTCCACCTACCTATAAAAAATGAATCCTCATAATATTAATTATATCTTAGTAATTAATTTAGATAAGGTTATTTTTAATATATATTATGATGTTATTTTATAATGAGGTATCTGTCACATCATTTTACTTACAATAATCATAATAAAAATATTGTGTTTCCTCCTACCATTTTTTTTAAATAATTTTCATGGTTTGGTATTAAGACTTATATCATTTTCCATTGAGTTCATTGTTGAGAACTATAGTTATAAAATTTTATGAAATGGTTTATGGAATGTAATTTGATTTTCAATTTTTATAGTAGCTATTCCACACAAACCTATCTCTCATCTATCAATGTTCCTCAACATGGTTCATTTAGTGGAATGTTGAGGATGAATAATGGCGTTGATGATGAATTATCCTCCAACATATAAGTCTCATTAAGACCCAACATTAGACCACTCTAATCCATTTCAGATGTAGCCATATTCAATGAATCATTGTATACCCTCTTCGTCATATCTCTCACCAAAATTTTCAGTTTCAATAGATAACTATCAATATCTTTGTCCTCTTTTACAATATTCCATTGGATTCCAACTCTATAACCCCCCCCCCCGGGATAATTTTGGGTTGGGGATGGATGCCTCTCAAAATCATCTCATTGTGATTTTTCAAATGTCTAAAAATTGCATTCCAAAACCTGATCTATTTCAAACAAATTATGCATGGGCTCACATGCTTTGGGGAATTAAACATGCTTCTCAAACATCTCCCATATCTGAGGGAATAGGTGGAAAAATTTTATTCTAACCACTACATCAAGTGGCACTAGTGGAAGTGGTGTGGAATTATATTCTACATCCACCATTAGCATGGTGTTCTCAACTTCTTAGGAACTATATAGTTCTTCACGCAATAATATTGCATTGATGGAGAATGTCAAATACACTTTTTGGTTTTTATCCATTTTGGGGTGATGTTAATATATCTTTATGGTGGATGATGTTTTTTTCTTCACCCAAATTATTTGTAATAGCTATGATATTTTGGGTAATCTAACCATGATTGTTGATTATTTTTTTCAAGTTGAAATTGTTAAAAGATTACATCAAATACATTTAAAGGGCCCATTAGAAGTTTTATAATCTCAGGAAACTAAATTTTCAAAAAAAACCATCATAAAAATATATATTTCAATCGATTAAAAAAATATATGGGTGGTACACTTATAAATGAATAATGAAATTATATAGTGGATTGAATAAATATCTTATCTGAATTTTTTTAAAGTGGACGACTTCATAGACACAATCCACCTCATCTAAATTCATTGATTAAGTTCTACCCTATTCCCTTGGTTGGGGTTTTTGTTCACACCTATCTTTCTTAACCTCCTTGGATTTAGGACATTGAATTTGGTAATTTATAAGATTTTCACAAATAAAGAATCACACCATTAGTTGTTCATTTGGATATAAATTTTCCAATCCCATCATGCTTTCCATCCTCTTCATTTTAATATAATAGTTGCATGCTTTATGACTCTATATTCTCCAAGGAATACATATTCCAATCCCCATTAGGATATTCACATGAACCATCTTCGACCATTTTTGATATATAGGGAATTAAAAATTCATTCCTTCTCAATATTCATTACTTGATCTGTCATGAGTCCCTAAATTTCTCTAATTTGGTGTGTAAGTGACTTATACAATGTTCATATTTGTAATCATATTTTGTGATATTTGGTTTATCCTGACCATATTTTTTCTCATTTTAGCTTCTAATCTGATGAGTTTTCAATTAAGTTAATATTTACATTATCTTTTTCACCCATGGTTCCATCTAGTTTCAACTATTACAAAAATTGTTTACACAAGAAAAAAAAACATTTACAATATTAGTTAATTAACAAAATAATAAAATGAATTAAACCTTACAATGTCTTCTTATTTTATAGTATCATGTTGGAATACAGTTGCATAATGAAAACCTATATAAATAATAGTTTTACCTTGGATACTTTACATTGGGTTATCTTAAACTTCTCTACTCAATCCATCAATATAACATGGAAATCAATCATTCATATCGATTTGTAAAGAGAATATGATAAAAAAAATATCAAATGGGTGTGTAAAACCCTCTATCCAGTTAAGCCTCTTTATTTTGCACCTTGTTGAAATGTATTTATTACCCGACACACCCTATTTGGGGTAATTTCCACTAGGTAAAACTATAAAAAATACATCATCAACTTTTTATATCCATATGAGGATTTAATAATAGGGAAACCAATCTACTCAATACCATAGTAATATTTGAGGATATCATGCAATACTCAGACCTCTCTCCTGGGTTTTCTCCAATGTTTTAGAACCGTAAAATCATGGTATCTAAACAAATATCCAACATAACTTACACCTACTCTTATACTTACTAAATATACCCAATCTAAGAATTACTTTAATATTAAATTAATATCATATTATAAATAATACATCTCACTAAAACCCACATAACCAAAATATTGAATAGTTTAGTATCATAGTGATTATCTACACAAACATCTTATTTCATTGAAATCTCCAACATTTATTCGTAATTGTTAACCTCTATTCCATTTTTTATATATCACACATGATATAATCGTCATCATAACTAGTTTATTTGTAGAAAAATAAAGGGATGACCTGAGTTTCTTAGTAAAGAAAAAATATATCAAAACATTAAGGACATCATTATAGAGATCAAATATCATAATAAAAGATCATAATATCACAAATTATAATCATGAAACTTGATTGAGAAGCAAAGAACATATAAATTTAAATAATGATCCATAGAATATATGACATGTATCAAAGTAAATCTCAATAATCATATAAAATGTTATCAAGGCATAAAATTGTAGGATACTTTAAAAGTAATACATAATCATGAAAACATGTCATTTCATCAAAATGAAATGCATCTTGAGTTTTTTTAAAAACATTATTAACTACATAATAAGGGGGTACATCGATGACCATAGGAAAAAATCTTTTAAAAACCAATTAAGATGTTGGATTTTGAAAAAACACATTATGTTCATGTTTGAAAAGTGAAATTACTCAAAATTCCCATGAATGTGTGAACAAAGTAATTATTTATAAGGACCTAGCCTTAAACATTACATAATGTAATTAATTCATCTAAAATATAATTTCATGGATTACCAATGATATTTTTAATATAACTTTTTAGAGAATTGTGTTAATATTAATATGTAACAACCCTAGAAAAGTGGATTCTACAAAAACATTATCCATTTTTTTCAAAATATAGTAGAAAAAATTGATTTATTTTCTTGAAAAATGTTCTCAACATTCATCTTGGTTTCTTATTTCCACATGAACAAAAACTTACTATAAGAGAAATTTTTAAACATGCAATTAGAACAAAAATATCGGTAATGGATAATAAAAAATAATGAAGGAACATGTTATTCCATGGATACATATGAAATCATATTTATAAAGATACACTTATCACCCTTAAAGTATCATATTATTACATTGTTAAAGCATGAGATTTCCAAAAGTCATAGAAAGTGAAAATAATAACATTAAGGTATCTTAGGGCATCATTTTCATACCATAATGTCATAGTATTGTAACCCTCATGGCTACCTTATCGTTTGTAACCTTTACAACTACCTTAAAATGTGACCCTCACGATTATATTATAATGTAAACATTATAGTTACACTTAGAAGAACCCAAATTTAATCATCCAAGATAAACATGCCCAATGAATTTGTGGTCTATCATAGACCCATATATCATTATAAGGAATTCCTATAAATCAAAACATAATGATAAATCATGAATTCAAGCTTAATAACAACACTCCTTTATAATGTTGTAATAATATATATTTAAAAGATTATTTTTAATGAAAATTCCCTTACCTCATGTGTGACTTCCTTTAAACATGTTCAAACATCTGGTATAATTATTTAATGTGAATTATAAAATTATTATAGAACTATATTATTATTTATGATAACTTATATGATATTTTTTTATCTTATTTCTTCCAATTTATTAGTAGTATATTTTATTTTAATTTTTTCGAGTGCATTTATTTTAGGGTTTCCATTGCTGGGTCATTATTGATTTTCATACGAAATGGTAGAAAAACTATAGAAGTTAAATCAAAATGTATTAATATGTTTCCAAAATATAAAATTATTCTATATGTCTTTATTTCTAATATTTGGGAGAATCATTAACAAAACAATAATGAAAATTTATTTAATTTATTTTGGAAATTTTTATGACCATCACAAACATATATCATGTTATTTATTGAAATGTATATAAATTAGTTCTAGAAATTTTAAAAATTTCTTTAATATATATTAAAATATTTTTTACACTTAATCATGTTATTATGACTTGCCTTGATGGAGTTAAAAGAAATTAATAATCCATCATCCATGATGATGGTAAATCAACACATCAAATAAAATGTTTTCATGTTTTGAATATGAAGAGAATATAAGAGGTATTATGATAGTTATTTCTTTAACATAATTAAATTTCATCTTATGTATGTTAATGTATCAATCATGTCACTTATATGAGTTTAGGTGAGGAGAGAAAAATAAACGAAAAAAATTGAAATGAAATTAAACATATTAAAAGACAGTTTTACCTCTTGAATTAACCTCAATGAGAACCTACATAGGAAATTGGGTCAGGTATTTGGTTCATAATGAATACTACTATACATGGAAGAGAGTCTTGGGAAGAATATTGGGAATAATTTTTATAAGATTATACAATTTGGATTTGTGAGGTGAAAAGCTGATGAGGGATGTATTAATAGTGGAGTTGATGGGTGTTTTTTTATTATATTAATTTGTTTATTATATTTAATTAATACTATGAATAGTTTGGATTCATGGGACTAAATAAAGTATATAGTACATATTAGTCGGAAAAAAGGTGATTGAATCATCCTTTCATCTTCCAAGACTCAATAATTCATGAATTTTGCTTATACCATAAATTACAATATATATTTATTCATAAAAATAAAATATTTTAGAAAACCCTTTAAATTTAACCCTATCAATTATCCAATTTGAATAATTATGAAACAAAATTAATTTTTTTAAAATTAGGTTAATAAATATGAGAAATATATTTTTTATTTAAAATCATATTTGTTTTCCAAAAATAGGATTATAATTTTATAACTACATTTATGACCCTATGAATGATTAATTAAGGTCTCATGAAAATATAATATCATAATTATAAAACAAAATATTAATTTATGAATATATTTTCAAAAGATAAATTTTCTTTACAGTGATTATATTAGTTATAATATTGTAAATAATCATTTAAATATCACAACAATACCAAGAAATAATTAATCATTCCTCAAATATTTATTTACTTAATCAATATATAATGTTTTCAATTATAAGATACTAATATTTTATTTATAATTTCATAGGTGAGGTTACTGTTAAATTAGTATATATTATAAAATTTCTATAAATACCAGTTATTTCATTATATATTTATAATAAATTTTACTATTTTAATTCCTTAATGAAAACAATTTTTTATAAGTACTTGGGTTGTTACATTGACCCTACCCACAACTAGAAATTGTATCTTAACAATTTTTATCACTTATTAATGTATTAAGGATACCATTTATTCATATAATTTATAGATCATAATGATTCTTCTTAAACCAAGTTATTTCTCTAGAAAATATTAATAGGATGTATTAACTTTTTCCACAATACATTCTCTTTAAAATCAGGAGCCTGAACATGATTTTACATTTAGAAAAGGTTATCTTCTAACTGAACAATCTCAATGCTCAGAACAAGAGTTGAATCTGGAACATACATTCTTAAGATCGAAACATTGAAAACATTACGTACTTGGGAGAAACTCATAGGAAAATCTACTCTATAGGAAACTAACACAACTTTTTTTAGGATATTATAGGGTAAAATGAACCATGGAAATAACTTCACTTATAAGCAAAACCCTGCACACTTTTCCTTAGGGAAACTCTAAGAAAGGCATGATCTACTACCTCAATAGAAATATCCTTCCCCTAGTTATCATCAAAACTTTTTTGCCTTCTCTAATCAATCCTCATATGTTGTTGGGTAATATTTTCTTTCTAAACAACTTCTCCTACTAATTCTACTTCCACCCACTTCCTTTCCCTACTACATCCCAAAATGTTGGAGTTCAACACTATTGTCCTTGTAATGACTTAAGCAAATTAATCTATATAACAAAACAAAATATGTGAGTAGGGTAAAATACAACCAAATAAATATGTTGATCCTAAATTCATTGGTAATCCATAAAATAAGAACATATTATGTTTTTTATGTTCTGAATTGTTTCTTTATTTTGCCCATCAGATTTTGGATGAAATGTTTTTTTAGAAATTTAATTATGTTCCCAATGACTTCTAAATTTGTTTACCAAAGGTATAAGTGATCTTAGGATCAAGGCCAGAAACAATGAAGATTGGGAATCCATGTAACCTAACTATATCATGAGGTATATTCAAAAAAGATGATCCTAATACAAATTATCTAAAATAGTAATAAAATGTGAAAATTTAGTTTATTAATAAAAATAACCAAAATTGCATTGTTACCTCAGTAATTCATTGGTAGTCCCACCACAAAATACATGGATATACTTTCTCATTTACACTCTCACACAGTGAAAGGCTGAAACATCACCTTTGTTAGTAGTCTCTCTTCTTAAACCATTTTAAAATTAAATCACTTCAAGGTAAAATCAACAATATCGCTTTTAATTACATCCCACCAGTAATACTCTTGAAGGTCTTAGTAGACCACACTTCTTCTAGGATGAATTGAAAACAACGAACTATGCACTTTACGTAGTAACCCATTCTTCAACTATGAATCATAAGGCATAGATAATCTCATTTTATATCTCAAAACACTATATTTATCAATGTTAAATTTTGTAATCATACCCTTTTAACCAATTCTCCCATTTTTTTCTAATCATGTTTATCCTTCATCACATGATTAATTCTTTAAGATAGAAAGAACGGTATCGACACTAGAAAAAATATAGAGAAATTTGTTACACGCAAATATTCCAGGTGAAAATTCATCAAATCATTATTGATAGGTACATGATATACACTTCACATGGTTAATGATTTGTGATTTTATCAACTCTAGGTATCTTCCACTTTATTTTTCTTTTCTTACCTGATAATTTTCATGAGATCCTAATCCCTCATTAGTTAAATCCATCTTATCAACCGCATATTCCATTCATTATGTGGTAATATATACTTTTAACCTTTTTGGGAAGTATATATTTCACATTTTTCTACATGTAAATGATTTTTATAAATTTTTAAATCCAAAACCATAGTGACAAATTCTAGATAATGTGTGGGATAATTTATCTCATGAGAGTTAATTTTTTTATGAAGCGTAAGCAATTACGTAACTATTCAACATCATAATGCATCCAATTCCATTTAATGAAGCATCAATATAGATAAAAAACTCTCCACTTAAAGAAAGATGATCTAAAACTATATCATTCAGTAATCTTCTATTCAATCCCTAAAAACAAAAATCATAGTATTGTATCTTAATAAATTTAAACTAATTTTGTGTTAACCGGGTTAGAATGCTATAAAATGATGAAATGTTAAAAACATACCATATATAATAGACTTATAATCCATGAAAAATATGAATCTCAGTATCATTAGTTGGTCTTGTAAATAAATTAACTACTTTTGTTTTGGCGGGATAAACTATTTAGATAATTATATTTATTATTTTCCAACGAAATGAAATATGTTGCAATAAAATTTCACATTTTCTAAATTAACCATATAAAATCATTTATTTTAGGGTTTGTATAACAGGTATTATATGGTTTTCATGATCCAAATTTCTTTTTGAACATTCCAAAATGATATTAATAATAAATAAAAGGAAAATTTCAAAATATTCGATGAATAATATATTCAAAATACCCATAAAAATATTATGGAAATTTTTTAAACTAAATGGTGCAAAAACATAATCATAATATCCATTTCTATCATGAAAATCTATATCCATAATTTCACCCCCGTGTCCTTCATCTTATAGTACCCAATCATGGAAAAAAACTGAGCTCCTATGAGAAAACAAGACAAGTCATCTATATGAGGTAATGCACAATTCTTCGTAATAGTAATGTCATTCAATTCACTAAAATCAATTCACTATTTCAGGTATCGTTATTTATTTTAAATAAGAACACACGAAAACCCCATGGTGGAGTTCTAGGATCAATGAAACCTTTATCTACTACATCATGTAATGACCTTTTAAATTATAAAACTTCCACATAATCCCTTCAATAAGGGGGTTTAAAAATGTTCTTATCAATATGAACTAGTTCAATATTAAATTGGACTTTCCAATCAAGTATAAAACTGGGTAACTCATCAAGAAACACATCTAGGTATTCATTTACAACTGGCGCATAATTAATCTAAATAATTCCCTTATTTTAAATAATTTTTTAAAAATAAATTTCATTTGTATATTTTAATAGTTTCTTAGATTCCTTATATGTTATCAAATATATCGTTTCATTCCTATTTTAAATTTTAAGCTCCTTCTAAAAATATTTCTTTAGCTCTACAATCAATATTAGCATGATAAATAAAAATCCAATCCATTCCTCGAATAATATCAAACTCTACTATGGGTAAAAAAACAAGGAATGCATATAATTTATTTCAAAAAAAATAAAAAAATTCATATAATTAATTTTTCCTCAATATTTCTACATGTTGTCTCTTCCATAAGTTATTATTTCATTTCTTGTGGTGAAATTTACAATTTATAAAAAAATCTCAAATATAAAGGAATGTATTGACCGCCTATCAAACAAGAAACAAAAATCTATGTAAACGAATAATGTAACTGAGACCACTTTATTGGATGGCGCAATATCTACTGATATAGTCATAGTAGATTTTACTATATTATGAATCTTAATGTCGGGTTGCATCCCATCATTAAAATCATTCTTTTGGAAGGTATGTGCATACTACCCCATTTCACCACATTTAAAAAACATTACAATTATCTTATCAAAAATAAACATATGATCATTTTAATGGAAATCCTGAACCATGTGTCCAAATTTACCAAATAAAAAACCCTCCCAAATTTTTTATTGCTTTCCCCATGGTTCTTATTACCACACATTCCTCAAACTAGAAACTGAACTTTCATACCTACCGATTTATGTTATTGATTCATGCCCATTTCTTTCCATCTGGACGATTTATTGTTTGGTTTGTCATATTACATGTGATCATTACAAAATTCCATTTTTAACCCATCAGAACATCAAACATGTTTCTCATAACGTTTGAATTCTTGGGAAGCCTATTCCTATCAGTATCATGGCATTAATCTCGTGTAAAATACTTAGATTTTACTTTCAAGGTCCATAATATGATTTTGAGAACAATTTGTCATAAGAGTGAATTTTTCATCATTAATGGCCACTAAATCTTATTCATTTTATATCAATTCAATTAATTTGTTTTTAATACTAAGTAAAACGACCATTGGTAGTAATTTTACAAGGAAAATATTCATAAATTTATCCCATTTTAAATCATTAATCTCTTCTCTTTCCAGATATGCTTGAACATTGATAACCTCAAGTTGGATTTAACTTCAAAAAATATATCAACACTAAATGTTTGATTATCTAAACACCCCATTTAATCAAATATCTTTTGAAGGGATTTATTTCACCATTATCAACTACTGGGTCAGAAAAACAACTGAATGTAGAAGGGTGTTGCCTCATAAAATGTTCTACTATAATCATGTTCTATTGTGGTAACTCATGATATTAACTTACAGGTATTCCCCCACTATTTACATCTTGCGTTTACATATCCATTATTATTAAAAACTTCTTAGTTCTCATTCCCACCCTTCCAGGTGGTGGATCCCAAAAGATATCATTACATCTGTGCCTTTCATCTTCTAATTCCTTGTCTCTTATAAGAAAAACCATTATTAATAGAAATCTGTTAGATGAAGATAAATTCTAATAGTAAAATTCTATATCATTTCAATAGAACCATATGTCAAATATTAGTTATTTTATTCCATTAAAATATTCATAACCCTTAATGTTATCTAAAAAATGTTATGATACCAAAAATAAGGATCTAACATTAAAAATTACACATTCTAGTTAGTTCTTCTGGAAATAGAATTAGTATGTCCCCCAATAATGCATTAGTTTATAGTTATAGATAATTTGGTTACAATTCATAAATAATAACCACAAATAATAAAAAGTGGATTCAACTAATATAGTATCTGTTTTTTAATAATAAAACAATATTTTAAATCATGTTATTTATTTTCATGAAAAATATTCCCATCATTTATTTTGAATTACTTTTTCCTATTACCCTAAAATAAACCTAGTAGAAACCAATAAAAACGTTGATGATAACAAAAATATCAGTATGAAACATAAAAATATGGAATGAAAATGTTATTACATGAATACATATCAAATTATTATCACAAATATATAAATCTCACCCTTAAAGTGTCAAATACTTATATTGTCGAAACATTAGATTTACATATAAAGTAGAAAGAAAAAATAAAACCATTTAGTTAACACATGGAATCATTTTATTATCATAATAAAATAATATTGTATCTTTCTTGGCTACATTACTATTTTTAACCCTCATGGATACCTTAAAATATAACCCTCATGGATTCCTTTCGATGTGACCATCACAATTACACATAGAATAAACATTAATTTGAACAACCAGAATAAACATATCAAATATATTGGAGGGATATAATAGACACAACTATCATAATAACATATTTTTAGGAACTAGAACATAATAATAAAATAATAATACCTGCATCATAAAAATAGTCCTTCTGAATTTTGTACAAAAATGATATTTAAAAGTGTTTTTTAGAAGAAAATTTTTGTACCTTGGGTTTGACTTCTTTCAAACATGTTGAAACCTCCTTTATAATGGTTTAAATAGGGTTATAAATTTACTAAAAAACTATATCTATATTTTTAATACCTTATATGATCTTTTCATAACACCCTTCCATCAATTTATTAATGATATTTGGTTATTTTAATTGTTTGAAGTTTAATTTTTTCATGGTTTTTGTGGTTGATTCATTTTGAATTTTATAGGGAATAAGATGGAAAATTATGGAAGTGGAATGAAATGGTATTAATATGTTTCCATATTTTTAAATGATTCCATATATCATTTTTTGGTATGATATGAGGGTGATTCATTAGATAAAACAAAAAATATTTTTTAAGAATAAGAATTTTTTATGACCAACCTTTAAGGTAATAAGGGAAAATGAAAACATATTATCCATGATGATGATAAATTGATACATCACTGATTTTTTTTTTAATTTTTAGAACAATAAGAGTATAGAATGAGGAGGATTAAGGATATTCAATTAACACAATATCAATCTAGTATTTGGAATATATTAGATTTATCTTTTCACTTGTATGAGGGGAGGTGAGGGGAGAATAAGAAATTAAAAGAAATAAAAATAGAATAAAATGAATTGAAATATGATTTTTCCACATTAATTATCCTCCTTGAGAACCTCATTAGGGATATTATATTTTTTATTTTGGTGAGAATAATGGATCCTGGATGCGGGGGAGATGATTGTGAAGAGTATTGGGATGAATTTGTACATTCTTCAAGGATTTGTAGTCGTGATTATAAGTGGTTGTGAGGGTGGTATTTATAGTGGAGGTGAAGGGTGTTTTTTTATTAGATTCAATTAATTAACAATTTTCATTAATAATATTAATTTTTTGGAATCATGTTAAAAAACATAGTAACTAGTGCATGTGATTTTAAATCAATGGTTCTTAAATATCTATACATCTTCTATAACTCAATAATTCCTGAATTTATCTAATACTGTATATTACTGTATCTCACTAGACATATGAAATTAAACAATTTCAAAAAAATCCCAAAAATTGACCCTAAATATTTTTTTAAATGTATCATTCTAAAATAATAAAATATTTTTGAAATTGTTTCTCTATATATGAGATATTTAATATTAATTTCAATCTTCAATTAATGGAAAAATAATGATTTTAAAATTATAATTAATTTTATGACCCATTGAAAAATTAATTAAGGTCACATAAAATTATTTTATATTCAAAAATCTATAAAAATACTAATTTATTAATATTTTTAATGAAGATAAATTTTATTTTATATCATTATATTAATTATAAAATTGTAAATAATCATTTAAATTTCACAAAAAACCGACAATTAATTTATCAAATACAAAAAATTTATTTACTTAATCCATATGTCAGGTTTTAACTTATATAATACATAAATATTATTTACAATTTCCAAGGTGATGTTACTATTATGTTATTAGAGATTAATTATTTCTATAAATAAAACCTATTTAATTATACATTTATAAAGAATTTTACTATTTAATTCCACAATGAAATCAATTATTTTATATGGACTTGGGTTGTTACATTATATCGACTCTTAAATATTTTAAATCATAAAATATAAATCTATTGAATTGGAGGGTGATATTGGACCCCATCCATAATACAACATACATATGCGTGCCTCTTAAAATATATCATAAACATATATTAATGAACCCATGGATAAAATTGCGGTTTTTTAAGTTATCAAATAACATAAACATATGATATCACAACATATAAAAATAATAATTCTTCCAAAATATTCATAAAATAATAACACCACATAGTATTATTAATATATCAATATAATTGAGAAAACCCATGGTGGAATAATATAAGTGAAAATAATTTTTTATCACAAAACCTTTTAAAATAATTTAAAAAAGATGAAGTGTAAATTTATTTTAAAAAACATTGATTAGGTAAACAATGTATATTTTAAAAACCCTATTATAAAGAGTACAAAATTATATATACCTAAAAATATATAATGTTTTTAAATAAATTTATTGTGGATGAAAACAATTTTATGTTTTGAAAGGGTAGACAACTATTTTTTCATTTGAAATACCATTGTTTTAAAACCCATATCAATAAAAAGAGTATTAAATATTCATTTTGGAAACAGGAAAATATAATTATTATAATCATACAAAATAATATAAATTTTCTTTCTAAAATAGAGATTATAACATTTTTAGTATTTAGAAACACAGATAAAGAAGAAGAATCCCTTAAATGTAACATGAATTATTATAAAAATGGAATAAAAAAACATTATGAATAAATAATATGATGTGAGAAAATATTTAACAATAAAAAAGGTAAGATAAAAAACAAAAATTCATCATATTTTATAGTATATCAATCTGGAAATATAATATTCAATGAAGAGTGACTACAACCCCAGGAAAGAATTTGATTCACGAAAACCACACGAATTGTTTTTAATCATCTAATAAAAACACATTGAGAATTATAAATTTTAATAATAAATTTAATATCATGAAATATACGAGTATCATTATCCAAAATTAAATCTATGTTGTATTTAAGACATTGAAAATGAACCGTTGTTTAGCATAAACGTGTCGCAAAGTATTAAAATTTGAGAAAAATATACCCTTACCTTGATACCTTACTAAGTTGGATGAACTCTAAGATCCAATGTAACAAACATTAATGTCAATATATTTAATTAAAACTATATTTTTTTCTAATAATATTTTTAATTTCCATTTATGATCATTATCTAGTGGTTTAATCGTTATTTTTTGCTAATTTTCCAACAATGGGTGATAACAGTTTCCACTATTTTTAGTAGTTTCCTATGATCAGTGTCATCATTCATTATTATTTAAGATTTTATTTCCCAAATTTAATGAATTTTACTATAATATATGACTTATATTTTTTTTAAGATGTTCAAATATTATTTCATGTGTACTTTAGTCTTTATCCTAGTTGATGAAATCATCATCAAATTTTTTTTGGTGGTTTTCAACCTACAAAGGGGTTTTCTAAATTAATGAGGTATATATTGATGTTTGATTTAAAGAAAAATAATTCATTCTTTTACATATTTATAAAACATTTTTCCTGAAATTATGTTTCCATAATCGTCCCGGATATAATGTCACAGAAATGTTTTTGTAGGCTGTCAAACTATCCCAAAGATGAATATACCATGGATGTTAATGATTATAAGGTGATTTAGATTCAGTTTAATTTGAATAGTAGAATAATGATATAATTTAGTGTTTATTAGTGAGATATATCATAATTGTAAACTAACTATAATATGATTTTATGGATGTAAAAATATTACACAATATGAATTTTAGATTTTCCTCTTGGTATTATTTTTTTATACCATTCAATTAATGATAACCTTTTTTTGATAATATTGTTTATAAGTTAACAAATTTATCAAAAACTATTTAATGCAATCATAGATATCATATTTCTCCATTGAACCCTTTCTCATGTCCATCCATGTCGGGTGGTTTTGTAATGAAAAATGGAAATTGATTATTCCATGGAGGTGGCACACCATAAGTAAGCATGTTTGATGATTTTTTTCCATAGAACGGGGAAAATTAGTAATATGGTTTTTCATTTAGGAATAACCGATATCATATAAATAGATTAATTATAACTAAATTAATTATTATGACCATCCTTGTATTATTGTAAAGTAAAATGAAACATGTAACATCATGGAGGTGGTTGTTCGTGCCATGGGCGATTCACATTTTCATTTTTCACAATAGAAATGGGGGGGGGGTATTTAATGATTGTATCATTATTATTATAAAACCCCAATTTTATAATGATAATTATCTTATCATTTTGTTATGGTAAAATTAAATTTTAGAGAGAATATAATCACATAATGAAAAAGGAAAAAGAAATAGGGGTTGGAAACTTATGCCTCACTTCTTGTATTATCTTCTTTACAAATGGGATTGAATTTTTAGGGGTTGTATTTTGAGGATAAAACCCCTACTTATAGATTATTAGAGTGTTTATGAGAGTCTTGGGTTGATTATTGTCTGATGTAAGGAGGTTTTTGTGTGATTTCAAGTGAGGATAAGAGATCCCCTTTTATAACTGCAATGGACAAGCTTTTTTTTTAAACACAAAAATTAAAAACATTGGGAAGTCAATGTCAAGAAATATAGCTCCAATATTGATTAATAATGTTGTTTAGTGGATATAAAGTTGAGACAATCCAACACCACTCAAATAAAAACATTTTTAAACATGAAATTACCTTTACCTCTAAGGTTACTCAATTTTACCGTTTTATATTTCAACATTGTAACCCATTTTTTACATAAGTAACTTATCCTTTGAGCTCAATCATAAAGTGTACCTTATTAAATAATTTAAAAATTATGATATTATATTGGAAATACATTTTTCCTATTATGTATTTGAACGTGATAAAAATTATTTTTGAATTAAAAATTATATAATCTATTAGAATTTTTAAAAAATATAACATAAATTATAAAATGATAAATATGGGATTAAAAAAATCAAATTGAGAAAAAAATATATATCTTCCCTTATAAAAAGGATTCATTAATTTCAAAATCATAATTATATAATAATATTTTCATAAGTTCATGTTATTTATAAAAATACTAATTTATAGTATCCATCTAAAAATAAATATTTTTAGTAACATATTAAAAAATATTTTTATATTAATATAAAAATAATAAATCAAAAAAATATATTAATGTCTTATAATTTAGATAAAAAATTATATAAACATTAGTTTTAAGTAAAAACATAAATTGTTGTAGAAATTGTTTTTATAAAAAAAATTCCATCACCCATTATATATTTTTATAAAATAATAATTATTCTTATTTTAATATATCTTATTATTATAAAATAAAATTAAACATCTTCAATGAAATAAAATCCTAATTTCGAAAAAAATAATTAATAATAAATTTTATTTTAGGAAAAATGAATTTCAAAATTTAAATAAATTCCTATTATTTCTATACATATAGAAATTTTATTACATTTTGATACATTACCAATTAATACATACATACCCCCTTAGGAACTATGTGTAAGACATACGAAAATAATAAGTAATTGTTATAGATTCAGGTGGTTATTGAGCAAGCATGGATCTTATAAATTTCTCAATGAGCATTATCTTCTTGTTTATATGGTTTTTCTCAAACCATACGTGCTTGAGTTTGGCTTGGGATTCATCAAGGTAAAACAATAGTAAAAATAAATTTATTCAATGATTAGGGAAATGGGATTCATGAGGAAGAATTTCATTTCAATATTCCATTTATTCTATCATTAATTATTGATTTAGTGATATGGTTTCAATAATTTAGACCAACTTATTTAACAAATAGGTTTTAATGATCATATTTAATTTTTAAAATACATTAAGGTTTTTCAACATATTTTTTCTTCATCTGAGAAATGACATTAACATAATATTTATGTAAGGATAATATATAGTGAAATATCATTTCATAATAATCATCATTTAATGTTTTCATAAAGAAATTCAATTGACATGAAAAAAAATATTTTGAAAATTGATTATTTATCAATAAAAAAGTAATGAAATGAAAATGGTAGGATATTCTCAAGAAAAATATGTGAGTGATGAATTTCTATTCCTTGTACCTTATAAATTTTTAAGTCAATACACTTTGAACTTTTACAAGAATGTTTATTAGATACTTTTACATTTTTATATCTTTTATGAAATACATTACTTTCATGGTATTTTATTGCAGTAATCACTATATGATAATTTCCATTATTATTTTGGCATAGATCATTATTTATGTTCACTTATTATATGTATATATGTGCATTAATGTTTTTATTTTTTATCTTATCATTATGTACTATAAAAGAAATATTAACACATTATTTCTTATAAATGTTCATAACATTAATACTATCATGTAGCATCTTTAATTTCCCAATTATAAAGTTTAAAAAATATACCTTATTTATTTCTCGTTGTCATGAACCAATGTGAGAATTCCTTGACCAGAGCACTGAATCCTATCAACGACATTGAAAAAGTGAATTTATAATCTATATGGGTTTAAAAAAGTTCATGGGATTCTAAGAAATAACATTTTATAATGGTTTTCTTATAGATAAATTAACCAATGGATTCAAAACAATAACCCAAGATTACATCACTATATATTTATGACTCATTCCCCAAATAGATAGAAAGAATAATAAAAACGTCGAATAGGAAAAGGGGAAAAACATAACATCATTGAATATCTGAAATAACTACCAAGATACAAGAACAACGCTGAACTAGAAAGAACGGTAGTAATGGTATGGGAGGATAAAATAAAACTACCAAACTCATGCCAATGGTTTACAAAATATTCCAAATGAAACAAAATAGGATTTATTTTATATCTAGTTTACATGGTGTATCATCCAACTACAAAGTCACCACCATATACTCATATATTCCTAGCATAAGTACCCACAACTTCGATGTGATGCCTTTTTTTCTTACATCATACAAAAAAATGTCTGTATAAAACTAGGGGTGTTTCAGATTATTAATTAATATTCTAGTACGAACCCAAAAAGTTTTCAATATCAAGCCTGTGTAAAAAAACTAACACTATAGATAAAAGTGACTATGAAGCTTTTTATGTGAAAATAATTATCAAGATATATTCTACTAATGGAAAAAATCAATGAGATATGATGCTAAAAAAGAACAGTTTCTAAATTATCTCACTGGCTAAAATCATAATATTAACTTGGATATGGAACTTATAGAATTCTAAGACCACCGTTGGATTTGTATCATGGTGTTTACCTCAGAGGAGACCTCGGGTGATAGGGTATAAGAGATTATGATTACGCAATGGATTTTTGTATCCAATAAAAATGAGTTTAAGGAAATGAGAAAGGGTTTGGGTCATTTACTCCCATGTCCGCTAAAGCATCATCCTCTCATTTCAATGAAGCTTCTCTGGTGAATTCATGGAGGATTGAGTTGATGTTACAGATCAAAGTAGATCAAATCATGTTGAATAAAATGATGGATAAAAAATCCACGTAGGATTATTATTTTTAAATAGGTATTCCCAATTGATTATTTTGTTTTCCAATTTTATTATTTAACATTTTCATTACATCAAATTTGATTGCCGATGGAAAAAATAACTCTTCCATCAAATCATTTGATTTCTGAAACCCTTGTTCTTAATTATTCTTTGCATTCATTATCGTAAACATTCCTCTTCATTGAAACTTCAATGATTCTTAGGGTGAAGCATATGTATATGAATACCTCTAACATAATAGTCTAGGTCTATGCTTGGTTTTGAGTTTTTTGTTTCAGAGGATGTATAATGCTGAGAGGAAGACACAACTACTTTTCATCATGTCAAAACAATGAAAAATCATGGAGTGAAGCACGTTTTTGTGTAGATTGTTTCCTAAGGATCACATATTTGGTATTCATTCTAGTTTTAAATTATTGAAGTTATCCCAATGTTTCATGTAATAGACCAATGATGTGAGTTGTCCAATGATGGTTAGGAAGTGGTCCAGCCACGTATGGTCTTCGTTTAACTGCATTAGGGGGAAGAAGCTAAGAGGCATCGGGGATACAACACCAGAGTGTAACAAGATGATTGAAGGACCCACAAGGGATGGATGGGTCAGCGGAATTTATAAAATGGGGTTGGAGGTAGTGTATAAATGGCGAGGTGGGACGCGTTGTGGAGAGTGAGGTTGACCAGAGCGGGTCGAGCATAGTTGGAGCGGGCCAGGCTAGAGCAGGTCGGGCCATCCTTCAGGGATACCTTCAATCCCTCGTATTAGCTAAATTAGATGTATGATTTATGTTACATCTATGGAAATGTAATCTTACTTTCATGAAGGATCATTTCATGATGGTTTGGTATTTTTATGTACCAGGATCATGGATCAGGCCCCCGAAACAATCGAATTATAATAATATATTATTTTTATATTAATTTTGACAAGACATAACATCTAAAAAATACATCCGATCTATGAGCCATCTACGGCGTCACAGACGTGAAATTGAGGTGATCATTTCAAGATTGATTCATTAAATGTAAACTAAAATTGATTTGTGGGACCTATGAGGCCCAATTTTGGAATTTGCTATGAAATTTGAAATTTTTTCACAGGGTGTCTATTTTGGATGAATGAAAACCTAATCTCATATGTTGTTCTGTGAGGATCACAATGGTCTAATCATTATGATTTGTTCTGGGATTGAGTTGCAGGTCCTACGAAGCAGTATTCATTTGTGATGCTAAAAGACACAACTTCTTCACCAAGAGACGGTTTTGGGTGAATAAATAGATGATAATGTGAATTATTCAACATGGATCAGAACCATATGATATTTTTATTTATCTGGGGAAACCCAAGGATGATTTTCAATAAAGTTTTAGTGTCCCTTTTGGTCGACGACAAGTGTCACATGCTCCTTAGCCTTTTTGACCAGATATTACATGTACTCCTGTCGTACAGTAGCATTCATAATAGTTCTAGTGCACAGTTTAATACCTGAGTATGGTTTGGTACTTGACCAAGTGATGAGGTGGGGTCACCAATCGTGTGGGACCTACATGCATCATGCAATACACTACAAATATTATAAATATCTAATATTCTACTTTGGGAAACAGAATTTGGCCTGGCTAGTAGCCTATCTAGAGTTTTTTTCTAAATTGAATTTGATGAATCCATCTTTAATGGATTAGAAGATACAACATGAGATGTTCCGGATGTGATGCTTATACAGGGCAACACACAATGATGACATCGATCTTATAGTATCATCAGAGTATACCAGGATTACCATTTAGTAGGAACGACCAGTGTATATACCCAATGCTTTCCGAAATATACCATCCAGTAAGGATGGACCAAGTATTTGCTTAGTGATTTTCAAGAGGTATAATCAAATAGGGATGGACAGTGTAGTTCTATGATAGTAGTTCTGGGGATACCCTCTAGCTGGGTTCGGTAGTGTGTAGATGGAGGGTAGTGGGTTCTCTAATGGCAGTTCCAACATTACCCTCCAGCTAGGCAAGGTTGTGGGTTCCGCAAAGTCTGTTTTGGGATTACCCTCGAGCGGGGCTGGGTAGTGGATTCCCCGAGGGTAGTTATGGGATTACCCTTCTGCTAGGATCAGTAGAGTGTTTCCCGATGGATGTTCTATGCTTACCGTCTAGCTGGGACGGGTAGTGGGTTCCCTGACGGTAGTTCCAGTCTTATCCTCTAAGTGGCCTTGGAAGTGGGTTCCCCAAATGTAGTTCTAAGAATACCCTCCAGTATATTACCCTTCAGCAGGACTAGGAAGTGGATCCACACCAACATATGGGATATGATCCCCTATAATGTACTAGGGTTTGGATAACTGATGAAAAGAGTGGATCCCTCAACCGGGAGTAGGCATATGTCCTCGACCTTGATGCACAACCTATCAACTGTGCACCATAGTGATTAGAAATCCTTTGAAATACCATTAAATCCTAAGGATGTTGGATGATTTTCTTACTAAGACAGATCTATGCGATGGGACCTAAAACCGTGAGGGTGAGATAGTGCCTTCCAAAGTAGATAGTATCAAGGTTTGGCGATTTATTTCATTTGAATTTCGAGTTCTAAGATGTTGTGTGGGATGTTGGTAATCTTTGGTGGATACTTACAAATTATTAGATACTCTTTTCCTAGGCTAAGCTGTGAGATGGAGATCGCCTTACCCTCTTATTATGGGTTATTTGGTGGATTATATATATATATTTTATTTTATCACCCAATCCTTGGGTTTTGGTTACCTTCCTTATAATAGACTCAAAGAAGCATGTGGTATGCCACATTCATTCCACGTCTAGCTTCTCATGGTTGGATGATTCTACTCTCTTACTATAGTTAGTGACGACTTGATGAGATGTTAGTCTTCTCTTAGTCTCTAGATCATTGTGTTTGGATGAGTTTACATTCACTCTCTAATTGGCTAGAGTTACACTATTTTACCGTACTATGTCCTATATACTACATTCCTTTTCAGTGTATCTATTACAACTCCACCTCCACCTTCTAGAGGTGTTATTTTGATTATTTTTATACTCACCCCCGCAGGGTATTTTCATGCATGTGTCATGATTTATGCATAAGACATTCAAGTTGATCGTGACATTTTAGGGTCATTATGATATAGGTTCTTGGACCATATATGGTGGTCATATTATAGGATCTATGACCAGGGAACTTCAATCTATTTTAAATTTTCAGTCACTAACAGGTTGTGGAACTTTTTTGGTTGAATGTGTATATTTAATGTTTTTACATTCAATTTATTTTACCATAATTGTACTATTTTGTGTTCCATGCATGTTTGGATTATTTATAGGAGTGATTCATCTTTTTATCCTTTTCCATGTGCACTATTTCATTGAGTTGGCGTTCTGTGTCTGTGTATAGGTAATAAGGAAAACTCCTCCTTGAGTTTTTGTGACCTCAGTGCTTATCTCCTGTCCTGGCCTATGGGGAAGGTCTAGGGGTAGTTGTAGTTTGAGCCCCAACATGAGTCGGTTCGTAAGAGATTTGTATCCAAAGTTGATCGATCTTGGGGATGATTTTCGGATGCTTCCCTAAAAATTTCGTGTTTGGGTTTAGGGAAATAATGATAAAGTGTCCTGAGAGAAATTCTCAGGTTGCGGAGTATAGGGATGGTATGGACGATCGATATATCTAGTCACCAAGACCTTGATTATACAGTTGTCGACTCGGAACCCTAAGACACTTGTTACGGGGAAAGATAGTACATTCATCATCAAGGATTGAGTCTCAGACTTTCCTACTCGAGTTAGATCCCCATTTTTTGATACATATAGGATAATATGACCTTGATACTCCTTGAAAATAATTAAAATTCCTTTACGATGACATCTAGCCAAGATATAATCTTCAGTACATGATGATGACCCTCTGATCAACAAGTCCTATATTCATTATCCATAATGAGATTTCATTCTTCATGGTGGATAGGTAGAAGAACCTCCACCAGTAGAGTGTCAGATAGTTCCATCAGAGTAGGTTGAGGATATGCATAGGATGAGCACACTCCATGATTTCAAGTTCTAAAGACAGTTGTGGATCTGCGGTGAGCTATATCATCAGGCAGAAGAGGTTTGGCTAGAGTCAACAGTCCACCGCTTCATGAATTTTCATACACAACCATATCAGATGGTGTCTTTGGCATCCATTATTTTCCATGGAACAACTATAAAATGGTTGATCATGTTTACTTAGATACACAATGAGTCGCCACTCCCATGGGAAGACTTCTCATAACTGTTCCATTAGAAGTATTACCCCTACATCCTATGATCCATTAAGGTTCATGAGATTATCGAGCTTCATTAGGTATGGATGATAGTGGATGAGTACTGTTCTTGGTTCACAGAAGTTACTTAGTATTCTTTGGAAATTATAAAAAATTTCTACTTCTAACCACAATGGTTGTAGAAAGGACTCTGCAGAGAGATGTGAGCTAGTGTCGTGTCTATGTGTATCCCCACATGTGTTGTAGTGTTTTAGTCGGTGCTAGTGAAAGAGATATTTATGTTAGAGAGATTCCAAATAGTATTATTTGTATGTGGGTGAAACAGAGATGAGACATATTTGAAAACAAGTATATTTTAGTCATCAAAATATCAATACATGAGTCCTCTCCAAACCCAATCTCATGATTGTGGTAAGGCCACACAAGGGGACAACCAATAACCAGTTCATCCTTATGATGGACAATGTTATGATTAATATGGGAAATCTCAGATGGAATTATATTGCCTAACCCAATTCCATGAGAACAATATGCTGGGACAAGGTGGTCCTTAGGGACGCAGTGCTGGTAGAAGAGATGGAGGAGCTGCATATGGGGGATGACACAATGAGGTCTTTCCACCACCCCCACTAGGAATCCCCTATTAGGATCAGGAAGCTTGTGTCCAAGGCCGCATACTACTGGAATGTTTAAATGTCTACAATGATGCAAAACATGGTATAATATGAGGTACACTATGTGTCTCTTCTACCTTTTTTGTATTAGAAATTTTTATACATTGTGTGAAGTATTCTTTTCTCCCTGATTCTTGGTTGATGTGTTAACTGGGTTATGCAATTCATCAATGTAACCCTATGTTGTTTTTAATTGATGTAGAGTCAAATACAAGTGGAATCTGGGTCTTTCTCCTACTGGGATGCATTTTTGTGATGCGAAAAAAACCATGAGGGAGAGTTAGTGCCGCCCAAATCAGATTGTACGGAGGTGTGGAGAAAGTGTTTCTATTACCTACATTTTTGGTAGAGGTTGTGCGATGGAGTTTCAGAGTTGTTCCTTTCAATTATGGTCATTTTTTCCTACTTGAACCTTTTTTCTTAGGATGTCTCTAATGAGTGTTGTGGATTATCTAGCTCAGGTTTACTCTCCTTCCAAGTTATGATAAGACATATGGTGTATTACTTGTTCTTTATGTATCTAGAATCTCATGGTGGGATGAGTTTTTTCAACATCTTTTTTCATTGGTTCCGTCGTGTTCTCAATTTCTATATTTCGGACAAGGCAGCTGAGACCCCATGAATTAAACTATGAGACTCACTACCGTTCAAGGAAGCAAGATTTATCACCATGAGAATGTGGAGAGCTACAACCCGGGAGACCACTTGGAAGTTTTTTCAGACCACCAAAGACTCCGAGACGTCTTCAATAAGAGATACTTGAACCTGATGTAGAAATGGTGGTGGATGTTCTTGTAAGAAAAAAATGGTGAAAAAGTTATATTCTTGGAAAGGGGGATGTTTTATAATATTCCCTTATTAGGAAGCCCATGATCTCATACTGTAAGATGTTTGAGAGATGTTAACATCCCTATAGCAGACCTTAGTAGAGTAGAATTGTACAATTTTTCATCATTTGATGGTTTTGGATCCTTTTATCCTTGATTGTGTGAAATAGTCTTAGTAGGGATACATCGATAGTGATATCATGCATGAACCGATATCCTTAGCCATTCTACCAATTCTATATTTAGAGGGAGGGAATCACAAGATATTCTTCTAGGGACATATAGTAGTTCAAATTGGGATGCAGGAGTTTACTTCTCCCATATATGTACATCCAAATGATAAGGAGATGTACAAGGTTCTTCATCAAGACTTACAATAATGTGTAGAGAGTTGGAGAGGTTTCTTTGCACATTTACCTAACCACACAGCTGGAGTGGGTGCATGATATCTTCAACATGTCATAGTTTAAGAGATACATGATTTACCCGATGAATTCCTTTGACTAGGCCACGATGGAAATTTATGTTGGATCCACCTTTTCATGTACTCTTGGTTAATGGGGATTAACAGGAGCAGGCCATGCATGGATAGACCATACCTATGGTTTTCATACTATAATAGCACAAATATGTGATGGGGAGTTCTTGGGAACATGATATCTAGGTGTGGGCTCAATATCCCATGTTGTTTCCCTAGTTTTTCTTTTGAGGATGAAAACATTAATGGAGTGAATGATGTAGAGTTGTGTTTTTTCATATGAATTTCAATATTTCTACATTTATTTCCAATGCTAGGCATTGAGACGATGTGTGATTCTAAGGCTCTATAGGCCCTAAATTAATTTTATAAAAATACTAACTATATTTTATACTATGAAAACAATGTTAAGGGGTTATATAATAAATAGTATATCATATTTGAAATATGAGTTCATTGTTGTGTCCGAAGCATGGATTTTATGATAGGTAAGACATATTTTTTTTGGTACAGTTCTTCTACAGAAAAACCAATGGAGGTTCAAAACATAAATAAAATTAAATAAAAATATTTTATCTCATGTGTTAACCTTAATAAATATTGAATGGAGTCATGGATTGGAAATTCAATACCTCCATTGTATTTGTAGCATGTTGTTTACCCTATGGGTGGCATAAGGTGAGAGGGTGAGGTAGGTTCAAGTTAAATGACCGCTAGAGGATCCCTATAAATAGGATATTAATGAAATGAGTATGTGTTTGGATCATTTCCACCCATGGATCATAGAGATCTATCTTCTCCATCTAATGGTGATTTGACCCTAAATACTTGGCAGATCATGAAGAGATTATATATTCGAGTAGATTAGAGTGTGGGGAATGCAATGACATGTAAAAAATGTAGGTAGGATTCATCTACCAGATTATATTTTTTAGGATTAAAGCTTTTGTTGTAAAATTTTATTATTTATCAATTTTGTTCCATAACCAATGATTTTCTATGGCCATAATAACACAATAATTGAAAGATTCAATTTTTAGAACCCTCATTCTTTTTAATTCATCGCATTCTTGTTCAAAAACTTTTCACTTTGTCGAAACGTTGATGAATCACAGATAAAATCATAGTTCTATGAAGATTTCAATCCTAGGAGTCTTGATATATGCTCGGTTTCATGTTTCAGTCACCATAGGATTATTGAAATTGAGGGGAATATCCGCCAACTTTTCACCACATCTAAAAAATGATGAATCTTTGAGCGAAGCACATGGATATGTAGATCTGGTCCTAAGGATCCCAAATAATGACTTGATTCTTGTTTTCATTCCTCAGAGTTATCTCGGTGGTTTTTTGGAAGGGACTACTGACGTGGGTGGTCGAACGATGGGCTGTCTATGGAAGGTGGAAGTCCACCCATGGAAGGCAGAAAAAACTATTAGTTGGAGGCACTGGTGTGTGGGATGCGCAAGAGAGTGCCAGAGGATGGTGATATGTGGTGACTGGGTTGGGCCACATCAGTGGGCTGACAGAGTGGGTCAAATATGTGGGTCGTGGGGTGGAAGGGTGAGCGGGCCAGAGACAGTCGGACTTAGGTGGAGCAGACCATGTCGGAGCAGGTCAGGACCACCTTCAGGCACACCCTCAAACATCCATTATCTTCTATACTAGGCATCTATTTTATGTGATGTCATTGAAAATGTAATCCTTCTTCTGAGGTAAAATATTTGAGTCTATTTTTATAATTTTATGTTTTAGATTCATGTTTCGGGCCCCCAAAAACTCTCAAATAATAATATATTATTATTATTTAATATTCGACCCACCATAACATCTGTCAATGATGTCTGATTAATGAACCAACAACGACATTGTTACACTAAAATTAAGGTGAAATATTCAAAAAACACATTATGGTACTTGAACTGAAATCAAGGTGTGGGGAACAAAAGAATTGGTTTGGGAAATCACGGTGAAATTTTAATTTTATGTTGGGTGTTTGGTTATGATGAATGAATAGTATACACCATGTGTTTTTTCATTGTAATTGTAATGGTTTTATCTATATGATGTTTCCAAGGTTGATGCATGGTACCCACAAAGCAATGTTTGTGTGTGATGGATAACGACACAGATTCTTCACCAGGAGTTAGTTTTAGTCAAAGTAATAGTCGATCATGTGCACATTTCTACAAGGTTTATGGCAGTGTGAATCATTTGGTAATCTAGGACCATCTGAGGAAGCAAGTCAGTACAATTACATTTTCACACTTATGACCAAGAATGAGAATTGTATTCTCTTCATCCTTTTTTCCTGAAGTGTCATGTAATTTGGGAGTACATTATGTATAATGTCATGGTTCCATCGGTATTGAGATTCACGATATGATTCAAGATTTTATGGTTGTGACACCTATCTGGGGAGACACCCAATGACGATAGTGATCTTATAATATCATCAGAGTATATTGGGTTTACCATCTAGTACAGATGGCCAGTGAAGTTAGTTGATGCTTTCTGGGAGGTACCGTTGAGTTGGGATGACCAATGTAGTTCCTTGATGCTTTTTGAGAGGAACCACGTAGTAGGTATGGATAGTGTAGTTCCTTGATGGTAGTTACTAGCATACCCTAAAGCTATGGGGAGTAGTGGGTTACCCGATGGTTGTTTCTGGAATACCCTCTAGCTGTGATGGGTAGTGGGTTCCTTGATGGTAGTTTTGGGATTACCCTCTAACTGGGCAGGGCAGCGGGTTGCCCGAAAGTAGTTATGATCTTACCCTCCAGCTAGGAAGAGTAGTAGGTTCCCAAATGATAGTTCTATGCTTACCCTCAACCTGGGATGTATAGTGGGTTCCCTAATGGCACCTTTAGGCTTACCCTATAGTGGGGATTCACATTGGGTTCCCCGATGATACTTTTTGGATTTCCCTCCAATATATTACCTTTCAACGTGGCTGGTTAGTGGATCCCTATCGACTTCAGGGTGATGACCCCCGCTGACGTACTAGGGTGTGGATACATGATGACTAGAGTGGAACCCTATAGATGGGATGGGAATGGGTTATCGACCTTAAGACTTGACATCTTGACTGTGCGATATAGTGATGATATGTGATTTGACATAGCTTTGAACTTCCGAGGAAGAGGGATTCATTCCACACCAAGACACATGCATGTGATGTGACCTAAAACCATGAGGGAGATACAATTTCACCCAATGCCGATAGTATCATGATGTGTGAATTTAGTACCTTTGAATTGAATGTTCATGGAAAACATATAGGACTCTTGGAATCATTGGTGGACACTTCTGAAATATTGGATACTCTTTTCTTGGGTGGAGTTACGAGATAGAGATCCCCTTACCCACTCATTTGGGATTCTTTGGTTGAGAATACAAATATATATATATATATATATATATATATCCTATTTCATCACAACTTCCTTGGGCAATGGTTACTATCCATCAAGGAGAGGTGAAGATGCACAAGGTATTCCATGTGATTTCTGTGTCCAGATTCAAATAGATGGATTAAATTATTGTCCTATTATAGGTAGTTATGACATGACATGAATTTCATATTCTCACGGTCTCTATCTAGTTATGTTTGGATGATTTTAAATTAACACTCTTTTTGTGGTGTCTGTAACTATTTTACTGTACCATGTCCTATATACTTCTTTCCATTTCATTATATCTATTATGGCTCCACCTTCCCCTTTTCAAGGCATCATACTAGGTTTTTTTATACACACCCCTGCATGCGATTTCCCAACACGTTCCATGATTTATGATAATGAATGACGTGTTGATCATGACATTAGAGGAACATTAGGATACAGGTGGTTCGACTTCATAAATTGGTCATATATTGGGATCCAGGAGTAGGACCCTCTCAGTTGTTTCATGTTTTCAGTCACTACCAGGTTGTTTCACTTTTCTGGTTGGGAATGTATTTTTTTTTTTTTTTAAAATTATGTTTATTTTACTATACTTCTACTATTAAGTGGTCTATGATTTTTTTCTATAATTATAGAAGGATTGTATCTTTTTTTCCTTTTCCCTCCCCCCCTTTTCATTTATTTCATTGTGTGTGTGTAGGTACTTTTGGAAGGGCCTCTATGAGTTTTTTCCCTCTGATGATTGTTGCCAACCACTAGCATATGGAGGCGGGCTTTGGGTATTTGCAGCTCGTGTCTAAGAATGGGATGATTAATTACAAATATTATATCTAGTTGTGAGGTATCACTTCCCATATATGATCACCTACCTAACTACCATGTGGTTCCCAATTTGTTTTCTAATTCTACATTATATTTCAATCATTCCTTAAAATATACCCTTTAATAAAAATATAAATTTTCTAGACAAAAAAATATTTTATCCACTAAAAGAGTCTAACAGAGAAACTTTCATCACAATGGATCCATTATTCCATTTTCAAATATATATATACATAAATATATATATATATTATACCTCTATAATATTATAGAAACCACTTTAAAATTAGAAGAAATCAAAAGTAAATATAACAAAAGAATATATATATATTCACCTACCAAAATCAAGTCTAGATGATGGAAACCACTAGACATCTATGGAAATCCACATTGAATACCAATATAGATCATAGAGTGGAATGAAAAATTATTAAATTTAAAAACTAAAACATATAAAATGGAGATAGATTAACCCTAGGACACCATTGCATTTGGACGAAGTGAAATCTATAAAAAAGGATAAAATAATATCAATAGAGAGAAGAGGGTGATTTTATTTAGTGTTCACCATCAACTAATTTGGAGAAACCCAAATGAAATCAAGGATTGAGGATAGGGGAGGTATACCTTGGGCATGCATGGATGTAAATTTAGTGTTTTAAAAATAGGATAGTTAGGGATTATATTTGAATAATAGGAAAATATTTCACGTAAAAATAAATTAATTTATTGGAAGGCTGCATGGTTTTCCAAATCATGAAAGAATCATGTGGACCACAAATGACATCACCTTGGAACATCAATAGTTTGCCAACGCGGTTTGCTAAACCTTGCACCAACTGTGTGAATGCCTCTATTAAAAAATTCAATTGTTGTGAATGGTTTTGAAATATATTTCTATATTTACATGAAAACAATATTTCAACATATATTTTACCAACATTCTATGATTTTAAGGAGAAATAAATGGATATCATGTCTAAGAATAAAATAAATGAAATAATATATAAAATAGCTAAAAATGACATCATGTGTTTTTCAATTTCTATATTTCAATTCAAAATTAAATGGTACGACCAGTTTTCTCACTTCTAGTAAAATGTTAAAATTATCTAACTTCTATAATAGTATTTGATGATTTTGAAGAAATTTATATCCCAAATAATATTTTGGGAGTTGCATCAAATAATTTGTTCCATGAAATAATGACTTGAACAATATAAATCTAAATAATGCATCTTAGAATCAATGACAATATATAAAATAATATTTTATATTTTAAATCATCTTAATAATATCAAAATAAAAGTAAAAAAACAAGAAATATTATGATATTGTGTGGATTCCAACCGGAAAACTTTTAAGTCTTAGAAAATCACTGATGGTCCACATGAGAGTAACATACATTTTAAACATTTTTTGATACATCATATGTATCAAAATAACTACCCTAAGGGTTTAAATTCAAATATAAGAGGTCAAATATGTACATTTCATTCATATCAAGAAACATTTTTACTAGAAAATAATTTAAATAATAAATGATGTTTGTTTATGCACTTCCATGGATATAGATTTTAAGATATAAAAATAACTACTGATATTATATAACAGGTACTTAATGTCCTAAATTGATTTAATCCGTGAGTATCAAATCCCAATTGCACATTATTAGGTTTAATAAATAAATTTGATTACAGAGAATCAAAATATTTACGTTCTATTAAAACTCAAAGAGGGCACATAAACCCATCATGGTGGTTATCTATAGCATTCTACATAATTTTAACTACAGTTTTAGAGGCTGTGAATAATCATTTGAAATTAAGGATTATAAGTAATTTAATGTAAAACCATCATTGGTGTTTTATTTAACTATTTATTCATAGTAATAAATTCCTCCAACATTTCATAATTATTCACTAATTTCCACTTACAAGTAGGGAATATTATAAAATATTCTTTATTTGAATATTATCTCTAATATAACTTTAATTCATTGGAAAATGGGTTCTCTTATTTGTAAATGAGAGCCAAATTGTTATTAAATTTATTTATTTAAAAAATAATTTAAGTGATTTTAGATTTAACAAAATCAGCATGAAAAAATACAATATCATGTATATTTATTTTTTTTTGATTCCACATAATCATTTGACATCAAAGATTTTCAATGAAGATGAAAGCATTGATTATTTTTCAAACCAATCAAGTAACTATTGATATCAATATTTTAGATGTTCATAAAACTATTTTGAATTCTCCAATAGGTTTCCCCATGTATTAATATCTATATAATTGATATGAGAATATACATACATATTATGATCTTCATCTTGTTATATTATTATACCCAAATAAATAATAATTAAGTTCTTTATTTAGTTTTCGACTATTGTGGAAGTAGCTTGATGATTATGATGTTGAAAAAATCATTAACATTATATAGTGTTTGATATACTGTTCTAAATCCATTACACATATGTAATGGGATATTTTATCGATGCCATGTGTTCATAAATTTCATGTTTTTTAACTATCCTTTTAAATTACAATTACTACATTGATATTTAATTCATCCATTTATAGAATAATATTCAATTTGAAAATATAAAAATGCATCTAACCCCTTAAAATATTTAGGTGTATTTCTAAGTAATGTAAGCAAACTATTAAAAATTATTATAAAATGGAATACCAATTATTGATATATAATCATGTTAAATATATAGAAAATAATAAATATAACAACCTTATGAAAGTACTAATAAAAATATATAATCATAATACACTATAAAATATAATAATATTAGAAATTTAAAATCTATAGGAGAAACAAATATGTTAGACTGCATATGTGGATTGAATCACTACAAAATCACACCCACAAACCTAATCTCACCATGCATTCTTAATGTAAACTACATCATAATTCCAGAAGTGATGCTCTAATGTATACAATGTGACACTTCCTTTGTTCATGCCATATATATTCAACACCATGTTGGAATATTAAAAAAAATCCAAATAATTTCCATAGTAACAATTCATTAGATATTGAAAATTTCAAAGTAAGAATTCCCTTCTTGTATTATACGTCCTTCATACAATAAACCAGTTTTGATCAATAATATTTTAGTTATCCTATTTCTTTTTTCTTATTTTGAATATCAAAATTTTACATAATAAATATATCTTCAATTGTACAGATATTTTAATGTACGTTTCTAGTTTACAAAGGCAAAGAAAATATTTTTACCTTTAGGATATGATTAATGGAATATTTTTTAAATTTAATAAATTATCCTCTGACTCTAGGTTACTAGGTTTAGGTTTATTACAATTGGTATCGGAAAAATATTAGTTAAAACCTTGGGAACTAGATTTTGGAAAAAATAGATTTTAGAACATAAAGCTATAATAAAAATCAAGTATGAGTATAGAATAAAAACCAAATGATTAGGTAAAGTAGAGATTCTTTGATTTTGTTTCTATATATAAATCTATTTCTAAATACTATAAGTAGATGTGGTTATATCATAGATGTACATTACAGTAATAACTCAAAAATGCATTTTGTTCTTGACTCAATTGTTACCTAGTAAACGCCAAAGGCCATTTCTATACACCAGGGTTGACATTCCTACTAGATATTCCTAAGTAAAATCACATTTCCCATTCAAGAAATTATGGAGGATCTAAAAATATTTTTATGATTATAACAATTTTCTAAACAAACAATTCTTATTATTATGAGATTATACATGCAAAAATTTTATAATTTATGTTTATTTTTTCACTATTTTTTAGATTATAAATTATGTTTCCTAATATTACGATCAAATATATTTGTTTCTATTATTTAGAAATTTTACCTAGTGTAAATAATGGGATTTCTTTTAATTCATGTACTCTATATATGTATTTCACTCATGAGAAAGATAATAATGTTTGATCTAGAGATAAAATTTGATGTAATTAACATATAACCATATTGGGTCATCTAGATAAGGTTTTTATCAATAACCATACAAGTATATATTAGCCTACCAATCCTCAATATAATTTAACAATCAATAACCTATGTATGCTTCAATAACCTTCATTATTCAACAGAACTGTGATTCCAATTGTAGTTATGTGATGGATAATTTCCTTATTGAATAAATTTCTCAATTTTTGATTCAATTAAATGGAGAATGTTTTTACATGGAAACGTGTAATCTCTAAAGGGATGTATATCAATAGGAGTCCTTGTTTCAAAACACTAAGGATAAAAAAGAAATAGTGGTCATGTAGTGAAAGGATTTGAATATAATATCCTTGGAAAAATATTTTCATTGTGAGGATTGTGTTGATATTGAAATAAAAATCACGAGCCATTGACAAATGGATGATGAAAATTTTACTGTGTATGATGATAATTTACAAGGTTAGAAAGACATGATAAAGGCTACATACATAATCCAAATAAAAAGATTGGTTGTTTCATTTATGGGATTCATTTAATCCATTGAAGGGATATAGTCTTCAAAAATTTCTCATCATCCACTAAAATAATATCTTGTTGTATAAGTATAAACAAAAAATTCCACGAGACATATGGTTTCATATATAATTATGAGAATAAGTGGGTGGCCGAAGAAATGCATAAATGGATGAATGTAAACAAACATTTTTACCATGTGATAATTTTGGAAAGAAACACTTTGGTACATTCTTAAACTGAAAGGGAGTTATCTACAATTGTGTAGAAAATGAAAACCATAATTGAGATTTTAAGGGAATTAAAGAAATTTCAAATATTCAATAATTAAACTATGATGATATGATGGATTATGAAAAATGAATATCTAGAGTTTCAAAGGAATATATAGAAGAAGAAGTCAAGGGATAAAAAAACATATACAATAAATATAGCCAAAGTGGAAGGATTAAATTGATTGAGATCATGGATTAATTAATTATGTTCTATAAGTATTTTCACAAATTTTATTTTGTTTATATGATTCTTGAAACATATAAGGGTTGTAATATAATATTTTTTATATAAGTATTTTAAATAATATTTTGAATGGTATAATGAAAATTTATTCAGTAGAAAGTTGACCATTTTGGATATACATGTTTGAGGTAATATAAACCTTATTATGTTCTTCATATTGATATAATAATGATTAAGAGATGTCTATGAGTTAGTATTGGTGAAATTAAAATTGTATTGTGAATTGATGGTTTATGTTATCAGTATTAGAGTATACTATATGTTTTTTGATTTATGGATTATATTAAAAAATCTGAGATTTTTTTTTTGTATGAATAAATTATCTCATTATGGTTTTATAGTGATAAATGTAATCATATATTTGGAATGTGACGTTATGAGACACCTTATATTTCCAATGGAACGTAATGTTGATTTGGTAAATTTATGGACCTTCCTCATAATGTTTTGGACTCTAAATTTGGTGAGATATATTTTATATGGTTCATATTATTAAATATTTATCTAATAGATTATTTTAAACATTGGGGGTATTATTTATTATGTAGTTATAATATTATTATGTATATATTTTGACAATCATTATTGTTTTTTGGAAAAAATTAACCAAAACGAAATATTATTTTTCCTTCTTTAATACAACTAATGATTAGTTAAAAGATAATTTTAGTACATCAGGCATAAAAACATTCAACTTGGGTATTCATTTCTAAGAGTAAAAAATGAATTCAAAATTGATTAATTACTAACCAAAGGAAGATATTATTCTTAAAAATATACTAACTATGTATATTTTCTAGTGTTATTTGTTATGATAGTAAATGAATTCCACAACTTTATGAAAATGATCATGGAAAAAATGTTAACGTATTAACTTCACATCTGATGAATACAATGTAATTTTAACTCATCATATTTTTTTGGTTTTACGATAATTAACATTCAATTGATCACTCACATTATTATGATCAATGATCTCTATCACTCCCTAAAATTATTTCCATTTTTCTTCCATGGCCATATCTTCACTTCCCGCTGATTTTATCCAACATTGAAACCATATTTTTGTGTTTATAGATGACCTCTGAAAAAACCTTTACCTATTCAAATTTTTTTTATTAATCCTTTTAATGTGGTTGGTTTCCAATAAAGATAATTTCAATTTTCAAACCCTTGATTTCTTTGATCAAGATAATATTATGAGGTAAACACTTTTTTATAGGGGTAGAATGTGATGCCATGAGATTTTAAAAATGATACATCATATTCAATTGAATATGAGACTTGAAAATCATGATTAACAAATAATTTAATACCTTTATTCTAGGAAATATATTTCAGTTAAATAAATTCAGTATATTCAATATAATTTGATGCACGCAACACAAGGATTGAACTAAACATGAAACTATATATAATAATTATTTTATTAACATGACCATTATAATATAGATGGTCTGCTGGTGGGAATAAATTATAATAACAATGTTATGAAAATTATATGTTTTATACATGTATAAATTAAAATAAATTTTTTTCAATTAGTTAGAAATAAAAATAAAAATCTTTCGATAAAAAATGAAATGTCTTTTTTTGTAATGATATTTTCCTTGAAGGTGGTTCTATCATGATTTACATATAAATTTTAAAATTTATATTAAAAAATTATTAAAATCTATTTAACAAAATAAACCTATTTTTGAAATCTACATTTCAAAATTATCTTTGGGTTGTTTTTTGTGTTTTTCTAAAAAGATTAATTTTTTTATGAATATTAAAAGGTACTGATTTTATTGACAAATAACTTTGTAAATAATTTTAAATTTTAAATTCTATTTTAAATTAGTTTTAATGTAAAACTTGTTAAATAATGTTAAAATTTGTCTAATTTAGTTCATTGGAATCCTTTTCATATTTAATTCTCATATAAATACTTTTAATTCTTTTATATGTTTTTCTTTGGAATCCTCCATTTTTTGACATATTTACAAATCAATTTCACTAAAAGAAACTGGGAATATCCCCACACATCTATACCACATCTTATAACAACAATGGTTATAGACGTCTTTCCCAAATCTATACCCATTGTTTTTAAAAACCTTAGTTAAAGAAAGAGGTATACCTATAGTTTTTCAAAAACTATGGTTATACCTTCTTCAAATAATGAGATACCCTCAGGATCCCCCAACCTTCATTATATAAAAGCAATAATATAATCCCCTATTATGATTTTCGTTTCCCCCAACCTCTCCTCTTATGACATTTCCCCCATCAATAGGTGATATTCCTACATTTCTATTTTTTTTGTTATCTGTAAGATTTTTATCTGTTTGGTTCTTTATTATCCCCTTACATGAGTGGAAGATCATTATATTCTCTAGTATTATACCACAATACAAGTATTTTTTTTAATTCTTCGACATTATATTAGTGATTTATGAATACTTCCTCTCTTCTCTCGACTATTATTTTGATTTTTAGTTTAATTGAAAATAGTTATTCCTAAACACAATTTCAAGAGGATATTCCAGGTGTCCAGGTTCATTTTCTCTGTGGTTCAACCACGATCGTGATTTCCAAAATATTTTTTTCTTAATAAATTTTATAATTTTATGTGTCATGACAGTGCGTACCAGTGAAATAAAATTGAAAACGGTTATTCCTAAACACAATTTCAAGAGGATATTCCAGTTGTCCATTTACAGTTTCCCTGTGGTTCAACCACTATCTTGATTTCAAAAATATTTTTTTGTTTAATAAAATTTCTAATTTGATGTTTCATGACAGTGCATACCAATAGAATAAATATTGACACTTATAAAATAAAAGATCTTGAAGTATTGAAAATATAGAAAACATCATATAGATACATTTATTTCATGAATTAGTGAGATATTACCAATGAATTTTGGAAATATTTTGTTTGTTGTCTACCAATTTACTAAGTTATATTGAAAGGGAGTAAAATTCAAATTGAAAAATATTATGATGATTGTTTTTATTAATTAAAAACAAGACCGGTGAATGATTCAATTTTGTCCCTAACCTCCACAAATGATGAATTTATCATCTCCAATGACTCTTATTTGAAGGGACTTGGATTTATCATAATATTGAATGATCAAGTAATTTCATATGATTCCTAGAAACTAATTCTTTATGGGTTAAAATATCTAAATCATGATAATGAATTAGTTGTTGTTGTTTTTTATGTATGAAATTATAGGCATAATTTATATTGATTTTGTTTGAAATTTATACAGATAAAAAACGTTTGAAGTATATATTAACTTAGAAGGAGTTAATCATGATGCAAATAAGATGGATTGAACTGATAAATGATTATTTTATCAGGATTATTTGTCATCATGGTTGGAAATACTATGGATTCGATGCTTTGAGTAAAAACATAATACTACATTAACCATGTTACATTTCGAACATAACCCATAGGTTTATATTTTGAATAATTTTTGAAATGAATTGGTGCATGCATGAACCACCTCGATTTTGTTTCAAATGTCAGTACAATCATCTCTATTTGATAAAATATTGAAATCATAAAAGGAGGTAAATGATTTATATAAAAAGGTATAAATTATTAAGACATGAAATTTTACTAAATATAAAGTTGAAAAATAATTTGTCTTTAGATTTGGGAATAAAATATGTGTATCATGTGATTCTAATGTGAAGAGATAATTGTTGAGAAAATCTTATAGTTCCCTACTTTTCAATAATCATTGAAGCACTATGTTGTACGTAAAATGTTTGGGGTATAACTATTTTGATTAAATGAAAAGGTAAATAGTTTACTTTAAAATTATTTTTTTACCTATAAATTGGTTATGGTGGAGGAAAAATTAATTAAGGGGACACTTCATCCTTTTCTAGTGTTGGAGTGAAAATGTAAAAATACATCCCTAGATTTCATTATGGTATTAAATAAAATTCTAAAGGTAAAAATTCATTTTTATTTATGTTTGATCAATTAAATAAATATACACATTTCCTAACCATTTTATATAATATTTTTCGGATATTATTTCTTCAATATGTTTGATGGTGATATTTTGGTAAACAGGGGTTCCACTATCCAATATATCAAACCATGATACCATGTTGACATAATATGTTTGTAAATGATTTCAGAAATTATTTGGTACTGAATTAAATTTTAGTACAGATTTGTGTTCTAAATTTGAGAGACTGTTTGAGTCAAAAATTCATATCGTGGAAGATATTTTTTTTATATGGATTATTAATTATGTTGGGATTAATATGTTTTATTGGACGATTTTTCTTATAAAAATGATTCATTCTAGTAAACAGATGGTTCTATTTAAATAATTTTTCGGAAGGTGGTGTGGGATGCTGTATTTTTGGGATGAACTGTGGGATGGAAAGATGGTGGAACTAGGGTTGGTAAAGGGAATTCCATAGAATCTATATTTATTTTAGAAACATATGATGATGACTCAAATTATGAATAAAATTTATGTGGATAATCATATTAATGATCATTAGTTGATGGTAGGTGATCACGATTATCTCTAATTATCTCCAAGGAAATGTGTTATGTGTTTTGGTAAAAAGTGAAATTCATGTCCTTATTTCATTAGACCATATTAAATCCAAGAGAATATTGATTCATTTATAATATATTATACATTACAATGAGTTTATCCTAGGAGCACATTGTATTTCATGATTCTATGTTAAAGAAATATGTGCCATATTAATATCATGTTTTGATCCTTGAAGTACTTTGGTTGGAAAAGAACATTTATTTTATTGAATAGGAACATAATATTCTTAAATATAGAGTGAAGTGTTTTGGAATATGGAAAGTCATCATGTTATGGTTTTATAGAAAGTCCATATGGATGAAGAAGCAACATGGGAGTTTGAAAATAGAATGATGGAATGATATCCCAACATATTAATTAAGTGAATAGATTTGGGAGGATGAAATTTCCAAAATGGTTAAAAAATAACTTTTTAGGTTATAATTGAATTAATAATTTTTATTTTTTACTATTTTTTAAATAGATAATTATATTCATTTTAAAAATATTATATAATTTTAAATAAAAAAGGAAATAGATTTAATTATACTCTTTTTATAAGGTTTTTATGTAAAATAATAACATTATAAATTATATAATTTTAATTTGGAAAAAAATTTATTTTTATAAAAATCATATAAAAATTAACATTGGGTGATTTTTGGGGTTTTTTTTGGAAAATATTGATTTTTCAATGAATAGTGAAAATGCTGTTTTTTTAACTATTAATTATTTTAATAGGATAAAAGTTACATTATTATTCAATTTTTTTTAAATTATTGTTATTATTATTTAATAATAATTAATCTAATTATTTAAATATAAATTAGCTTTATTCTATATTTTTCTATAAGTTTATTTTTGGGTTTGAAAACAAAATTTTCTAAAAACTATTTTCACGTGAAGAATATTTTTGTAATTAATTATAATAAAATCTAATACAGACTGATTTAAATGAAATTTATATTTTATATATCTATAAATATGACTTTAAATTCATTTAATGATGGTTATTTCATGACCTGAACCGATGACTTCTAACCCATGACTACCCCAAGACCACATACATTAGGTCGGGGGTCGATGACCAGCATTGAGTTTAAAAATCCCAAAAATTGGAGGCATTATCCAAAATAATCTATATTCAAACAAAAATATTCAAGACCAAAAAATGAGTAATTTTAAAAAAACATGAAACCAATGAATGAATTCATCTATCATCCCACAACATAGCAAGATAGTGAAGTCCTGAAACAAAAAAAGGGGCCAAATACAAGGTCAATTAAAAAGTATAAAGAGAAAAATATAGTCAAAGGTAGATGACTAAGTAAAATTCTGGATCTTGGTAAACACTTTTTCCTTAAAATATCCAACTATGTTCCACCCACTCCATTTCCTCCTAGGACATTGTCAAAAGTGTCATCATCTCCATTAGATTAGTTAGGTGTCGACAAAACTCATGACGAGTGGTTATAACAAAACAATGCAGGACTCCCCAAAATCAATAAACATGAATCACATACTATAGCCATATCAATTCAATATATAACAATAAATTTAGATAAAGAACACCCAGAGATAATCTGGAATGAGACCACACCACCAAGTCATCAGAGCCAACTACCATCCATATGATTATTCTCCTTGCAATGCTCGTTTAGGGAGAATCCACTCCACGAGCTATGCTATCAACGGAAACACATTAAAAATATTTCTATATCATTTGGTCCCAAAAATAAAATCTCATTGGTCTAATAACAAATTTATACAATGATAGGGTTTATGCCCAGAACTTTTGGGGGACACCATATCCTCACTCTGGGTTAACCCGCTACGTACGGGATTGTATGTCGACAACACCACAAACCCCACCGATATGGTTTTATTGATGGATGATAAAGTACCTATTCAAGGAGAACCCACTAATTCAAAAACCCACATTGGTATGAATGGTGATAGATTATCACACTCCAGTCTCATGTAGGGACACTACAACGCTATCTATGACATGGCCCCTTGATGGGATCACAATCCTATGATATGGATTTAATTTATAATTTAACAATCCTGGGATGTAGTTAAGGAAACAAACTCATCCTATATATATATATAATAAGGAAGTTCATAACTAAAAACAATCTTAAAAGATGGAAATGGTGTGTACCAGGGTAGATAAAATGCGTCCACCTGTCCCCAAGTCTACCTTTGTGGAAAAACCTCCCAAGTCATGAAAGATTCGAAATACACAACTTGTAGAAGAGGTATAAAACATGTAGAGACATATGGTACTCTACCCATGTCACAAGGCCATGTTTGTGTATGGTCATCATGTTTGTGTACCATCCCATGTAGACCTATACATGATCATGTCAATGTACCACGCATACCACCTAGTCGTATACATTTTCTAATGTTCTTGTACTTCCCAATGTACATTTTGAGCCTTAGAAAAGTGGTTTCACACCGTGTTACATGGGTCACATGCTATGTGAACATTATCTTCATCCCAAAACCTTAACCACCACTGAATGGGACCCAAATAATGTGTAATCTACATTTTCATTCCATTTTGATTGGGATTTTTATAAATCCATGTCTGGATCATGTTTCACCCATATTTTACTCCTATGACATCAATCTCACCCGATAACACTCGATCTAGGGTTTACTAAAATTTTCATCTTTCCTTGAACTGATTTAATCAACCAAAATTTTTGGGAAAATGTCGATTTCAATTTTCATTTCCTTGCAACATTTAGAAAATAAAGAACTTCCAAATTAGTTTTGTTCTTCCTCGGTCATCAAACCATCATTTTTTTTTATAAAATTGAAGCCTACATTTTATGTCATACCATTGGATTGGATATTCTATTCTAAATAATATTTTCGAAACAATATAGAACTGGTAATTGGTCAAACCATTGGATAAAATAAATTCTTATGATGATCTTGTAATGAAATTATGGTAAAATCCTTATGCCATTAAATTTTAGGAATGAACCGTGTCAATTTTTTAATTGTCCTTGATTATTTATCATCGGAGGAGATGAACAATGATGGATAAATCAATGAAAAAATAAAAATTCCCTTAATTTAATTCTATTGTCGACATGTATATCAATTCTATTTATATAATTGATATATGTTAATCTATAACTATGAAATGGAGGGAAATCACAATGAAAGGCATATAACAACGATTTTGTACTGATCATCGATGATGAAAGGTTTCAGTTCCATCACTGAAAAGATATATATACTTTATTGGTATTAAAATCCACAATATAATTCTAATCCATCATGTTTTTACCAGAATTATTTCCTCTAAATGATATTTGGTCCCTAGGGTTTAATGGTAAATCTTTAGAAAAAATAAATAATTACATATTTAAAGAGTAATATTGATTATTCATAGAAAAAATATAATAAAATAATTATTTAACTTATATTACTTATTTTGGTCTATGATGAAATTTTCTCAAATGACATATTAAAGATAGGTAATGTCACACCTATGGTAAAACCCATATTCTAAACACAACATTTCACTTTTATTTATGATATGGGAACATGTTTGAATGTTATTCCACTTGTTTTGGAAAGCTATATGTGAATTATATTTAATTTATTTATTATATTTCAAATATTTATTAATGTCACACCGGGCCTTGGATTCACATGACTTCTCATCACCTGTTCTAAAAAATAATCCATATTATATTAAAAAATAATCAATGTAAAACTACAGTCATTACATTACCCACACCTTAAGGATATTTATCCCTAATAGATAATAAAATACTCAAAATAATGATGGTACTGGGTGAACATCTGGGTATCCGACTCCAAAATTCTATCCAAATGATTCCCATGATACCACCAGACACACATAAGGTGAATCAAATTCCGAAAATGGATCCTCTCATGTCGATCATCTATATCAACTGTGTAATATTAAATGGAATATATATCCTTGATTTTTTTCTCACACTTATTGAAAATATTTTTGTGGGTCATTCACGTATCACCTCACCTAGGAAATGACGAAGACATCACATACATGGTCAAAATAAAGTGGTATAGATAATAATTATTCAACCTTTCTAACCCTATGCATAATTTGAAAGGGACCAAGAAATCTCAATGAAAAAATTCTATTGTTGGAAAATATCCTTAATGCATATCAAGGTGAGACACTCAGGAACACATGGTATCACTCCTAGAACATTAGAACACTATTTCATATGTCTAAAAAAGACTTATAATTTCTTTACACAGTCCTCATCCACTCTGGTATGATCTAAAATTTTCTGTTTCAGTTCGTACCCACTCTAGACACATGTGTTATTACTCACCTATATAGTCCAAAAAATTTGTGACATATCGGGTCTCCCATACAAATTCAATAATGGTTCCATACAATTTTTTGATATGTATTTTCTATTTTATGAAAACACTACCAAGGGTAGGTGATCATCCCAATTGCATCCAATGTTCAACATTCAAGAACAAAAAATGTCCTCCAAGAACAAAATGGTTTTCTCTCTCTCTAAACATGAGTATGGGGGTGAAACACAACAGTCAAGAGTGATTCCCAAAGCCCTCTAGTAATCCCCTCCATAACGGATATGTGAAATTAGAATCTTGGTCATTGATTTTCATCAAGGAAAATATATGAAGTTGGACTATCTTCAAGATGTAGGGATTCCCAAAGATATAAACTAAACTCTACTCTTGAATATCATTATTGTTGACCAACATGGTGACTTAATATATTATTTCCATTATTTAATATTTATAGTAGATCATATTTGGTAATACCTTCATTAATTCCATGGATATCCTACCCTCATCCACTATAGCACTATAAGGGGTTGGGTTAAACACACTAGAACATGGTGCTCAGCCACACCAAATGACTATTGAGGCATCAAGAGACAAACAATAAAATTATTATTTTTTATATCTAGCCACCAAAATTGATTCCATATGACCTAGAATAAATTTAATAAAAAAATATATACCACCAATGGGGATTTATTATATCCCACATCACCTCCTATATTGAAATGAAAGGTACCATAATTCATCCTCTAAAAAATAGTATTCTCCCCACCTTCAGAATATACAGTAGGAGCATGTCTAGTGGATAATTGATAATGAAATGTATCATAGTCAGTATCTCCACATTTTCAGTCCTTAACACACGAAAATAGTGTTGAGGTAACAACCATCAACTAAAGATATGAATCTCTATCATTGTCTATAAAAGAAAACTACAATGAGTTTAACTATTTTACCGCCTCGACAAACAAATGAGAAAACGATCTACTATTTAGATCATCTGCCACCACATACCCCATCCTAATACTATATAAAATCTCATAGTTATAGATCTTGAGGAAATATGGCCATCACCTTTATCATAGGTTAAGATGTTTATGTGAGAAGATATACTTGAGACTCTTATGATAAGAGTAAAAGACAATCCTCTCTCCCATCATGTAGTGTAGCCATATATTCAATGAAAAGTGTACCACTAATGACCCAGGATTGTAGGTCGTGTAGTTATTCTAATGTGTCACCAAATGGCTTGAACTATAGAAATAATTTTATTCATCTTCATCTGAACACATCCATTTTTTCCCTGATATATCATATAACACTACGTAGTCGAAACCCTCTATTGGAAATATCAAGCTAGGAGTGATTTAAAACCTCCACCTCAGCACAAAAAATCATTAGTGGAACCTTTTCATCACAAAAAATGATTTTAATTCCATATAAATGTTGTAAAGTTTACTTCCACTATAGAAAAATTGGGTAAAATCTCACATTGTACCATTCCTACATAAGGAAACTCCACACCTCAGTAAACCTCTTCGGTATGTCCCATGCAAGCATTACCTTATCCTTTTTTGTATCATGCACCAATCTTGCCTCTAAGATAACGTGTTCATGAATATAGACTACTAGAATCCAAAACATTAAACCATGAGAGCTTCCCATAAAGTTGGTTATCTCTAAGTGAGTCAAGGACCATCATCACGTTTCTCACATGCTCATCCTTATATTACAAATTCATTAGGTTGGAAACAATTAAAACATCGTAGATCTGATCCATGAAATCCTGAAAGATACAGTTCATAAATCCCATTAACACTATTAAAACATTCATAATGATTAAAGGAACACAAATTTCTCATAGTCAACAAAGATACGTCTAAATGTCATCTTCAGTACGTCCTTGTCTCATACTAACAATTGATGGTATCCTGATCTAAGGTGAATATTCAATAAACAAATGCCCCCATTAAATTATAAAATATGACATTGATCCTAGATAGTGGTTACTTATTCTTCATGGTAACTTGATTCAGGAATCAGTAATCCATATACAACCTCGAACTCCCATACTTCTTCTTGGAGAAAAACATCGGGGATTCATAGGGGGAAGCAAGGGGCCTCATAAAACACTTATCCAATAAGTCCTCTAACTACACCCTCATCTCCCAACACTCTAGGGGAGCCATATAATATGCAGGTGAAAATATTGGTTTCATCCCAACATGCGAGTCAATGCTTATGTCTATCTCTCAGTGGGTAGGTACATACAGTACTTCCTCTAGAAATGCATCCTTATACTCCTCCACCACAATAGAAAACTAATAAAACAATGAACCCACTTCTACAAGAGTCATTATAGTCATCTGGATAGTAATCTTATATAATCTACTATGATATGAATCATCCAACTCTACCATGGTTTCTTTTTCACCCAAAATGAAAAATCACATTCCATCAATGTAGACACACTACATCATTAACCAAAATAAAAAAATATGGTCAGAACTATGGATAGAAAGTCCAATCTAAATATGATGTTTTAATTACTCACTATTAATATGAATATATATAATAAAAAACTCTCACCTCCAATAATTAGATATCATTGTCAGAACAAGTGCACAATCATGGAGTCACCGCCCGTTAGAGTCTCTAATAATAATGGTAGATAATATAGATCAAACATAATATCTAATTTCCTATCTAGAGAAGTGGACATGAAGGAATAACTAACACATGTGTCTATAAATACTATTAAAATTTATAAAAGAAAAATATTGTTTCTCATATGATCCCTAGATATTTAGAATCATCGGCCTCCATAGCCGGTAGCTAGACTAATCCCGATCCACAACTCCCAAAGAATAACATAGACCACCTTGGGTTTCGTTGAACCTCAAACCACCTTCAAAATACCCTACTGGCCCCTCTACCTTTTATGTTGCCTTATGGATCACCTTTCTTCTACCTTTGACTCTATCTTGGGGGTCCTTCAACCATCTCTTTATTTGATATTCATCGATTCAGATAATCTGGAGCCAAATTTCCCCAACCTTTATAAGAGAAACACCATGTATCCCTCAACTGATTAGAGCCACCCTGATATCCATGCACCACAAAACCAGTTTCTTGGGATTTCTTTCTAATGAATCTTACATTCTTGGATCCATGTGATTTTTTAGCTTCATACTATCGAAGTATCATATACTGAGGTCCAAATACTAGCACCCAATATTGATTTCTTCTCTTTGTGAAATCATTGTATCACTAAGCTCACTCAAGAAACTCAACATAGTTTGGAATGAAATGGTATACCATTGAATCTTGGATGTCTCAGTGTAATCCAAGATCAATGGTCAGAGCTCCAAAGAACTTGTCTCAAACCATAAATAAGTAGTAATGTGATTGATTATTAATCCTATATATATACTCTAATACAATCATACTACCATTATGTAGATATATATTCTCTTGTATATGTTTTACTAAAAATGTGGACAGATAGAACTCTTCCTTAATGATATGTTCAATGTATGACTGGGGAGATCTATCTCATCATGTGACTAAGTCACCAAGAACCATCATCTCCCAGTTGATCCCTGAAGAAGACTCTTCATGATGACTTCCATCTTGTACCCATGAATCCTCACAAGTTAGAAAACATGAGTGACTACCTCTAACCAATTATCACCCTCCTAGGGGTCTACCACACCTCAGAACATGGGAGTTAATTTCCTTTAAAACTCACGCAATGAACTCATGATGTGTGGATCCTTTGTTATTACTGCAGCCACTAGATGCTTTTCAATGTGTGGTGTTATAGCCTTTAAATCACTCTGTGGTGATATATCCAATAAAGTAACCTACAATGATTTATATTCACTAGGTGGATCGTCCTCATGATCATGTGATGAAATCCGAGTTGGTTATCTTCCTGGAGGCATCCTAAAATAAAACAAGATGTTCCAAGATCAAAAGAGTATATCTAGGGAGATGACTCAACGAGAAAATTGAATTAAGAATCACACCTTTATAATGAATGTTCTGAAAAAATTCCCACAAATAATAGTTACACATACCGAGTCAAGAGGCTGGTGATCAGAGTCGTGTTGTATGGATATGTTGGACATCACACCAACACAAGTGTCCATAGCCTAAATTCATATATCTCTACACTATATTTTTTTCCCAAAACAATATCCCCGACACTATAAATAAGGTTTGACTGACAAATATGATACCACTCATTCATGACCAGGCCCACTAAGGTCCGACTCGTGATTAATCTAAACCCACCTTTAATAGGACAAGGGTGGAGGAAAAGCATCGAGTAGTCATATCCCACAAGTTGGGGGAATTAGCCTAATGTACATGTACACACACACATATTCAAGCCCAAAAAATTATACATTGTAAAAAACCTTAATCAATTCATGCATAAATCTATGATCCCATTCCATATTTTGAATGTAATATGCTAAAAGTTGAAAATGGGGTCAAATCCAAGACCAACCATAAACTGTATGGATTCAAACTTTCAAAAAGAGTGGGGACTAAGTCAAATATATGCTTTAAGTAAACACCTCACACTAACAAGATCCGTCTATGCTCCACCAACTCCCTATTCGCCCAAGAAACCATCAAAAGGGTCATCATCAGTATAAGACACAACACATAAAGGAAAATTGCATATAGGGGTGAGTATATAAATACTCTATAGGAAACCACAAAGCACAAAACATGAGACATCAAGTATAGTTAGCTTAATAAAAGATAAAAAAATAAAGTGCTAGCAGAAACAACATGATATACATAGGAATGAAATCACACCTCTATGTGGTTGTAACCCGATTTCAACCATATGATTCTGCTTGATGTATGGCTCGTTCTGGGAGAATCTATTCCATGAGCCATGCCATAATTGAAGAAACTTGATGAAGTGGTCTAGATCATTGGAACCCACCCTATAATTCTCACTATTCTAAGAAGACCTTGATACATTGATAGGGGTTCATGTCCAAAATAGTAGGAGGGACACCACAAACCCAATTTTGTACAACCCACTACACATGTGATTCTATTTCAGTGAATCTACAAACCCTACCAATTAATCCATATATATGGACGATGAACACCTAGATCAGGGAGATCACAATGATTTCATAAAACCCACCTAGGTAACAATGATGATAGACGATCACACTCTATGCCCATAGAGGGAGACCAAAACTCTATTTGAGACTTGACCACTTGAAAAAAAACCAAAATCCAATGATTTGGATGTAATTTTGCATTGTACCCTCAAGGAAAATGACCAACAGAACAAAAAAAACCTATAATGGTCCAAAATAAGGAAGTGGAGAGATTCATACACACATTAAGATATTAAACATCATGTAATAGGGGATACAAAACATGTATTTCTATCCTAATGACTGCACAAGTGAAAAAAACATCACCTTACATGTAAGTAACAAATTAAACTATGTGTAGAATAGGTACATGTTGTGTAGAGATACACAATACGCTGCATGTGTCTCCTGACCATGTGTCTGTTTTGTCGCTATGTCCATGTACTGGCTTGTGTACTCCTGGACACTTCCATGAACAAGTAAATGGCATGGGACATGGATGTGTACCATTTCTGGGGTTCGTGTACTTCATAAGATACATTTCAAGCCTCAAGAATGTTTTCACACACATTTTGACAGTAGTCAAAGTCCATGTGATCCTTATCATCATTCCAAAACCCTAGAAGCCACTGAACATGCCCCAAATGGTTTGAAATCTCAATTTACATGCCTTTTTTTATATGTATTATATAGATATCTGAACTGTTTCATGCATTTCCTAGATTTTCTGCATCTTCCATAAATGACACCCACGTACAATTGGTCATGGATTGACAAGCCTGACCTCAGTGGTTTGATGAATCTTGGATAACAAAAGATTCGGGAAACCTTAAACCACAACCCACATTATTGTATACTATTAAAAAAATGGAGAACCCCTGATTCTGTTATGTTAAACTATGATCTACACAAAATAGTCATCGATTCTCAAAACAAAACCATCATCATGTTACATATCATCAGTTTTGATTTGTTGCGCCAATGAAAGATCATGCAATGATCGAGAATTGAGTAATGGTAGAACTGTTGTCCAATATAAATACAAAAGATGATAAATAAAAATAATAATAAAGAGACCTATAATCCATAAAATATGAATAACAAACCTCATTCATTTTCTGTTTTGACTCGATTATTCATAATATAAATATATGAATAAAGAGGGATAATTCAACAAACAAATACAAATTCTATCAATTTTTTTCTACTGATGATATGCATATCAATTATTTTCATATAATTGATCCACAATCATCTGATATTATGAAATGACATGGGAATCCCTGAGAAAAACATACAACATATAGTGTGATCAATTTTTTATGTGTACGATTACGTTGTTATTACTGAAGAGATCCATAAAATCCATCGGTGCAATGATCCACTATCCAATTCCAATCCATCATCTTTTTCCATTAATGGTATCCTTTAATGAATCCTAGGTCTCTATGGTTTATTAGATAACCCTAATACAAATATATATATTTAGATTAATAATCTCACTACCTAAAAAATTTAAAAAAATTATTTTTTTAATTAATTTTACATATTTATGTCATTGATGAATTTTTCTCAAACGGACCACACCACAAATGATTATTTTTTTCCTATGGAAAAAACAACATTTTGAACTCAACAATACCATTAGAGTTTTTTACCAGGTCCCCAATTTAGGATTTATTCCACATTTTCTGAAAAAAAAATTGTGTGTATGCTATTTAATCTATTTAATTTATTCTATAATTTATTTTGGGCACAATGAACCTCAAAATCATAGGCTGATTGAGCATCGAGTGATGATAATAATTCATATAAAATCCAAAAAAACACACTGAAAACAAATCATTACATATTTCAATTCATATAATTAATATAAAATCATTATGTGATTTGAAAAATATTTTTCTTGAAAAACAATATTTTCATCGTATCTGCAAGTATAATCTTAAATAATACTTTTATAGTTATGTCAATTAAATTTGGTAAAATGGATTCCATATTTATCACCATTATAACATATATTATATATCAATTTCAGCATAAATTTTTTCATAATGAAATGCGAATATAGTAAAAATATTTTACAGTGGTTAAGGTGAAAGTATGTTTACCCAGGTTTAAACTAATAAATAATAATCAAAATGAAATAAAAACATGTATCTGTTTTATATTATATACATAGTTAAACATGATATCTCTATTCATTTATAATGGTGCATTTTATATCCATTTTATTTGAAAATTTTTGTGTAACTTTTTTTTTGAAAAAATCTATGTGTTCCATCTCCCCCATTTATAAAAGGCCACCCAGTCTCTTCTCCTCTTAACAAGTTTGAAGACTTTTTTTTCAAACAATACCTATCCAAATACATAACTTAATTCCATCCCCAAGTCATAGAGTAATTGTTTGTTAATAATATGATCTACAAATCCTTTAGGATTAATCCTAAAATGTGGTCTGAAGAAGTCGTATTGTTCTGAACTGGGTGTTTTTGTTCTGTTTCCTCTTTCACTTCCATCAAATATTCTGAATCCATGATAATATAACAGAACTAGTACATCCCATATAATATATATTATTTTGTCAATTAAGTAACCTAAATCCATCTCTTTTTTTATCACATTGGAAATAATACCATCATTCGGGTTCATAGTGGACTACGACTTCATGAACCAATGTAATTTGTTCTCATCATCACCTCTCTTGGATTTTTATAATTATGTAAATAATATTAATATATAATATTAAAAAAATATTTATCATTATTAAAATATAGTGTATCATTTTTTTACATTTCCATTCAGTGAAAAAAAAGATAATTTTTTTCATGTGTATGTGTGAACAATCATTTCTATGTAGTGATGTGGTTATTTTTTAATATCTACATAAAATGGATGATATAAAAAAGTATATTTATGGAAATAATATGGTATTTATGATATAATGAAAATTATATATAGTTAAAATATTACTTACTTTATTTCCATAATGATTATTGAATAATGGAAACGTTACTCATGTGTATGTATGACCTACCATCTCCATGATTGTAACATAGTTAATTTTTCATAAACATCCTTCATGAATGGAATTAAAAGGATAATTAATGAATAAAAATAGTTATTATTTAGTTATTATTATATAATAATGATATTTTTTAATATACTCAACCTTATGAAGACATTTTTTACATATAAGCTGAATATCGTTAAAACATATGTAGTGAACATAAATAATTAACTAATTGTGTATAACATGGTAAGAGATAAATTAAAATGGATAATAAAAATGAAAAAATTTAATTAAAAATGAAATAATCCACATGAGTTTATTATATTGGAAGCTAAAGAACATATGTAACTATTCAGACTCATGGTAAGGGAAATTTTACTTAAGACATCAAGTTAAATATTTTAAAGATCGACATTATATACATTTCTCATCAATGTCCATGTTTTAAAAATTATTTTATGAAATAATTTTATGGACATAAAATAATTATAATAGAAATTATTATGTCTAATTTTACTCTGTTTCATAGATTTTAAAAAAGGAAATTTTTTACAATCTTTTTGAATTTCTTTATAAAAGTCAAAAGGAATATTATACATTAACATGTACATCAACAATAGTTTTTTCCCTATTCTATAATTATTATTTTAATTTTTTATAACATTATAATATTTCATGTTTTATTCAACGACAAAAAACTACTTCCCCATTTCCTGGGTATTTCATAACTGAAATTAGTTTTATAAAATAAAATGGTATTTTGATATTGTAATGTGTTTTTTACATTACATTAAATTTGTTTTAAAAGGGTTTTATGATGAAAATGTGAAATTTTAAAATATATAATCATGATATGGTTCCTGAAAATTATTTTTGATAATAGGTGATCTTGATATATCTTATACGATGGTTTTTTCATATTATATATCCCGATATGTTGGACTGAGTTATATTATAGCTCTTGATTTGATAAGTTAACCCCATTATTTATCCGAAATAAATTGTGTAATTATTATATTTTTTTAATCATTATACTGGATGTTAGTTTTGTGGTTATTCCAATTTCCAAGGGTTCAATAAGGTGTGTACAAGGATGATGTCCTAAAGAACCCACATCACTTTTCTATGCCTGTAAATAAGTTTTCCTGGAAATTTTTTATTTTCAAAAGGTAATAAAATGTTCATTTAAAATGAATGCTAATTCCATTTCTAAGTAAAAAGTTATGTTTTGAATAATGGTTATTTCATGGGTTTTTATGTTTCTTACTCTACTAACTAATTTCCTATTTTTATGTCCCTTGTAGATTTTTTTCCCATCCAATGTTTTTAAAATTTATATCATAGGCTATATATATTTCTAAAGGAATGAAAAAATTAAAGTATAAAGTCATGAGTATTGATCATGAAAAGAAAACATGTTTTAATTTAAAATGTTTTATATTAAAGGTATAAAGGATACTGATTGGAATATTAATGTTTTTAATATATGGTTTTATTTATTTATGATTTATGTCGCAATTATCTAAAACTCTAACTCTAAAATATATTTGGGAAGATAATGTGAATTCTAGTCTAAAGTCACTATAACGAGTAATTTTTATGGCAAGGTCCATATATTTCATAGAAAAAAATTAATTCTATAAATAAACCATATGTATCCTTATAAAGCCCTATATAGTAGGATTTATAAAATGGAGATTTTGTCGGATAATTTTACAGAAATAATGCTATTGGGAATTTATGTAATTAATGAAATGGTAGAGAATTTGTGATCAGTTCAATGTAATATAAGGGAACCTCTACATGGATTGAAAATTTATTCTAACAATCGTCATTGAGATCTAGAGTTTGATGTCGTTGACAAGGTATTAATTTAAATATCACCTTGAAATAAGGTTATTAAATTTCAAAAAAGAATAATATGATCCCTAGATACATTATTAGTTTCATAATTCTTGAATATATCCTGATGGTTAATTATCACTTGAAACTTCCACTGAATCTCACTCAAGTTCACGATTTGTTCCATGTTTCTATCCTAATGAAATATATAATAAATCCTTCACATGTAATGAACTCATAGGTCATACAACTACATAATGATATCTATTAGAAAGAGAAAATGATTAATATTCTATAGTAAAGATATAAATATATTCAAAACAATATCACTCACATGGTTAATGTTTAATCGAAAAATCATAAATTTGAAGGAGCTATCTGGGATCCTGAGGATGTGATAATTTAATAATATCCTAGTTTTCCTTTTTTGGAATAATTGAATTTCAATGATGAAATTTGTAGAAGTTGGTATAATGTATCACTCATATATTTTATAATATATTTATTTTTAAATAAATTTATTTGATATATTTCTTTAAACACAACATTGAGTTTAAACAAACTGTTTTATACTATTAAAATAATTTTATTTAATGTTATAGTAACATCACGCTCTTGGATTGATGGGTATTAATGGGACTAACTAAAATAAAAGAAATTAATTTTACAATTTTATAAAATGAAATAATTTATTACAAAATTTTATAATAATCAAAATAAAAGTATATGAAAGTAATAAATTTTGTATTTTCTTTTGAAACATTGTTTTTATTCACTTAATGTCTCTTTATCATAATAAATTAAATATATTTATATATTAATTAATTATATTACCAAAATTTTATATTATATAATAAATTAAATTTTTAATATTCATATAATTGTTTTTACTAGGAATGTTATATGAAAATAGCATGTTTTGTTATTAAAAATTAACACATTCACTAAATGGTTTTTATTGCATTTTCTGTAATTATTTTAAAAATAATTCTAAAAATACTTTACAATAAATATTTTAAAATATATTCCTTATTTATATCATATGTTAAATATTATTTAATAGGTTCAAGATAATTTTTATTCATTATAATTTGAAACCACAGTTAATATTTGACTCTATGGTGAAGATAAAATAGTTAAAACATAGTTAAAACTGTGGGGTAATTATTTAGAAACATTCTAACTCTTTACCTATCCGCATTTTGTAAATTTGGTATAAAAAAATATTAGTTAATGGAATTAAATAATATATTTAATAAATTTATTTATAAATTGGGAACATAATATTGAAATTTGTGATGATAATTTATATTTCACTCAAATTAAAAAATATTTTTGGGTCTTTTCGTTTAATGTTATGGTTGGAAGATTAAATTTGGTTTTGGATTTCTCCAAATTTATAAATAATTTTTTTATTATTTTCCTCCATAAAAAATTTGTGTAAACCACCTTATAAATTATTTTCAATGTGAAATTGTAACACCCCAACCCTAGTTACCCAGATTCCATGCATTATTACATAACATTGGCATGATCACAAGGAAATCATGTCTTAAAAGACCGATCACATTTGTATTATTTGAAAAAATATTCAAACAAAATTTCACCTTTACAAATTGAAAAGAAATGAAACATGATTTTATTCCATTAGAAACATCTAAGCCTCCTAGATTAGTCCTGTAAGTCACTCATAACTAAATTTTTCATATCCTGGAAAAAAAATGTATGAAAAGGGTGAGCTCAAATGCTCAGTAAAGTTAAGAAATACAGAGGAAGATAACATAAATATTAAGCATGATGAATAATTTAAACCACATGACTTTACCAATAATAATAATGAATAGTTTTATGGAACGAATATGAGCTGAGTAAATAATGCCATAATAAAACCTAATCATGGGTATTCTACTAGTCGAATGAGAACATGAACCATCAATATTATTTTTATAATGAGGGAATGTATAATGCTTGATATTCTGAAACATTTTTGAATGCCTCATCCAAGACGTCTAAAAATGATTAAGGCCTCATTCAAAAAAATATATAAAATTGGGAAAGGGCTCAGAAAACATCACATCTAGTGGTCTCATGAGACCTACCAATGCTTCGAGGATTTATAGCGGGATCTACCCGTCACTTACTAAGTCCAATACAGTCCTCATATGAAAAGATTGAAATATAAAATAAACATTCGTATTAAAACAATCATAAGAAATGTTAATTATTTAACCATAAACCACTAATGGTATAAAAATTACACATCCACAGTCAAACATATCTCAAAACATTCAATACAATATGAATGTTTTGTATCATAATAAATCAACTTCCAATTAACTTAAATCCATCAAAAGATGTTGACATAGATGAAATCGAAACCTTTTTTAGAGGAATATCTCTTTCTATTTTAAAATCATTTATGAGTCACATAATTATAATGAAAACAATTATTTTTTAAATATTCTTATAAGCTTGTAAGGTATGCTTCGATGACTTTATAATGGCGAAAAATAGTCGCACCTGCTGATAACTTAAAAAAACATTCTTACCTTAATTTTTTTGAAGTGTTCATAAAGTACCTTATTTGGAAAACGATGGAAAGAATCCTTTCAGACCAATTTATAAAAAGACAATTAAGGGTATAAATGGCTTTAACCAATTGTCTAGTAATTATTAAATTTTTTTTAAATACATTTCTATGAAACATATATGTGGATGATAAAGAGGTCCCAGTAGATATTTAAGTAAAAACAACCTCGGATAATAAAGAGATTGTGAAATTAACCCTTAACTAGTTCTATTCCTTCTTCAAGGGTAGGTAAACCTCCAATATAATGGTGAAATAATTGTTATTAAATTATAAAATAATCATTTACATTAATATGATATCATATATGATATTTTAAAATTGATATTTTAATAATATCGTAGTATTATCGTCGTTCTGGGTGTTAACAGATTCGTTTTTCCTTTATATTCATTGTATATGAGTCATATTTGTTATGGATAGGATGTATATTATTTATAAACAGAATTAAATAAAGTCATTAAACATTATTTTTAATCATCAAATTAAATTTATTCTTGAATGGATACGATGGGAAATGAATTTCATCGCGTTGGTGGAGACTGTAATCCGTACCTACGCTTGAGTGACAATATAATTTTTTTGATATAAAAATAATATATCATTTTATAGTATATCATACATGCATAATAATTATCATGTTATGTTTATTATTTATATCAATTACACATCATTATTATACCCACCCAAATAATTATGTATCGAATAACAATTACTCCACGACGTGGAGAGGGTAAGCCGTACGTACACACATATGGTGACATGTCATTAAACGATGGATGAAATAATTAATAAGGTTGTACCATATTTATAATAACATAATATTATATAGTATATACTGGATTTATTATTTTATAATGTAAGTAACAATGAAATATGATGTGGAATATGAAAGGAACTTAAAAGAGGTGATGAAATATTTACCTCTTCTTTGTGTTCTTCCTTTTGATTTGATCAAAAGGGTTCCATAGGATGGATTTATGACTAAATTACGGCCTATAATATAATGTTAAGACAATTGGGTGGGTATTTGGGCAGAGTTTGGCCGAGACTAATGGCTATGAAGGTGTGAAATAGAGAGAAGGGGGTTTGACCTTTTATAAGAGAGGTGAGGGGAACCTTAGGAAAAGCTAGAAATATTATTTTATAATACACTCATTTTTGGTATCTAATGGCTCAAAAATGAATTATTTAAAGGATAAGGTAGGGATGCGTCGAAAACCACTCAACTAATAGGTTTCAGATAGGTTTGGGTCACAATATTAACTTTATCTTTTAGATATAACTCTTAGTTGAATAGTTTGGCATTTACCAAGTTTCTTTCTATTTTTATATTAAATTGAAAATTAACATAAAATAAACTTATATAAGACCCCAAGTGGTTAATTAATTATACACCTATCATTAAATAAGTCTTTTTGCCTATCATTATATTTTTAGGAACAGAATATCAATTAATAATGTTATTTTTTTTAAAAACTCCTTTATGTCAATTTTGATACTATTTGATATTATGTTTTTTATAAATTCATAATAGCCTTATTAATTCGAAAAAAACATATATAACCAACCATAATATGTAATATTAACTTATAAAATTAGTGGAATTCAAAAAAAATCTAAAATTACGTTTATTTGGATATTTATAATATCAATTATTTAAATCATTCATTAATACGATAATTACTGAATCATCATTGTGTTATAAATTAATTTAGTTATATAATGTCTGAAAATTATAAATAAAATAAAATAATGTTGGAAACCTCTTTAGATTTATAATTAATATTTATAGTAGAATTTATCTTATGTGTAACTCTATATAAATAATCGTTTAGTTTTTAAACGTTTAATATTACACTTTAAACTCTTATTTGAATTAAATAATAATAAATTTCCTAATCTAATCCATGTGAACCTAAAGGATAATATTTAATTCATAAGGTTGTTTTTGGTCTAATTACACTAATCAAACAATATTAGGACATGTTTTAGGGTAATAATAATATCATTTTTACCATTAATTACACTATTTACTTTTAACTGTGGTAAATAAAAGTAAAAACTTTACTATTTACCAAAAATTATTTTCATCTTATTGAACCACATTTTACATAATTATATCAGCTGTGTCTCTTGGATTTTTGAAATTAAACTCATAGGAGAGGAAAAAAATATGTTTTATTTAAATTTTCAAATTCTCTTATGAAGTGGGACAAAGACGGTGAAAAGTTCAATAAAATATTTATATATCTAAAATTATTATAAAATGACTTTAATAAATTATATTGAACTTTAATAAGTATTATGTATCTATTTTGACCTAAAATAAATATAAATATAATAAAGAATTACTAAAATAAAAATTCAGTTTTAAACTATAACTCAGTGTTTATCACTATTCATCAAAAATTGAAGGTTTTCAGAAAAATACCAAAAATTCACCTTAAGATAATTTTGATATTTCGAGTCCAAATATGAAGTCCAATTTGAATGATAAAATTTATAAAATTTCAAAAAGTGGGTATTGTTATTCATAATATCTAGTTTGATTGGTTATGGTGTGTTAGAACTCGAAGTTGCGTACAACACACACTACTGTATTATTCAAAGAGAAGTGTACCGTGGAAGCTTGTGGTGTTAAATTTCCCCTCCTTTAAATAATTTTTTTGTCAAAATTTCTATAATATTTTTGCAAAAAAAGACCCATGTGGTTCTTCATCATAAGTTCATTTGGTACCCACGTTGCCTCTTCCATCTTATGGTTTCTCCACAGAACTTTTACCAGACGAGTCGTCTGGTTTCTCCGCACTTATTCTCTTGTATCAAGAACCATGACAGGCTCATACCAATAAGAAAGATCGGGTTGTAGTTCTAATTTCACATAGGCGAGTACATGAATTTGTTCAGGCATATGGTTTCTCAATAGTGATACGTGGAATACATCTTGAACTTTGGAATGACTTTGCGGCATTGAGAAACAGTAATCTACAACCCCAATTTGTTCTAAAATTTCAAAAGGTCTGATGTACATCACACTCAATTTTTCCTCGTTAATGAAACGTATAACACCCTTTCAGGTAGATACCTTCAAGAAAAATTGGTATCCTACTTGATATTCCAAATCCTTCATTCGGTTATCGACATAGATCTTCTGCCTACATTGAGCATATTTGATGTGGGTTTGGATTACCTTCACTTTTTCCATCATTTCCTGCAAATGTTCTGACCTAAACATTTTCTTTCACCAACATCATCCCAACTGGTTGATGTGTGACATCTCTTACCATATAAAACTTCATATAGTGCCATCTAAATACTTGAATGTAAGTTATTATTATCAGAAGATTCTACCAGAGGTAAATATTGATACCTTATACCTTGAAAGTCACGTGAGCATGATATCAACAAGTCTTCTATGGTTTGAATAGTCCGTCCTGATTGTCTATCAGTTTGAGGGTGGTAGGCAGTTCTCAAACAAAGTTCAGTATTCAGGGCTTTCTGAATACATTTCTAAAATCATGATGCAAAAAGCGGATCACGATTAGAAACAATCGATAGGGGTACTCCATGAAGTTTCCAACTTCATTAATATAAAGTCATTCTAGATGTTCAAGTGGTAAATCTTGTCTTATAATAAGAATATTTTCTTACATGGTAAGATGAAAAACAATGACCCATATAGCATCATTCCTTCTAGGAGTATTTGGTAGACCCATGACAAAGTCCATCATAATATTATACCATTTCAACTCAGGTATGGGAAAAGGTTGCATGACTCCACCAGGTGTTGCCTTCCAGCTTTCACTTGTTGACAAACCATACATATTGACACAAAATCTTCAATCTCCCTCTTCATGTTTCCCCACCAAAAATGATCCTTCAAATCTCAATACATCATGGTGATACTAGGGTGTATAGAGAAATAGTAACTATGAGAATCATCCAAAAATTCCCTTTTTAGATCAAGTATATCGGGAACACGAAGTCTCTTCACAAATTTCAAAATTCCATCTTCATACACAAAGTCACTCAATCGTCAATCATATATAGCTTTAATATTCTTCTGAAACTCTTCATCATAGGTCTGAGAACTCTCTATCCTTTTTTAAATATGGTTTGGCAACCATTTGAAAAATTAATGATGTTTCACCTTCCATGGTGATTCCCATATCCATCATTACTAGATCCATGTATATAGGGTCCTTTTCAACTGTCATCTTGTTCAAAATTCCATGATCAATTCAACTCAAAGCATTTGCCACAATATTTTCCTTCTCTGGGTGGTAGTGTATAGTTAAATCATAATCCTTGGGTAGTTCAAGTCATCTCCTTTGTCCCATGTTGAGTTATTTCTCTAAGAAAATATACTTCAAACTCTTGGGATCAATATATATCTCAAAAATTTCACCATAGAGATAGTTTCTCCATATCATCAATTCCATGATTACAGAAGCTAACTCAAAATCATGAGAAGGATAGTTTTTCTCATGAATTTTTAGCTATCATAATGCATAGGAAATAACTTTATCATTTTTCTTAAGGACACAACCATGCCCTTTGTTTGAAGCATCACTATAAATAACTAAGCCATCATTCCCCGATGGAAGAGTCACGATAAGAGCATTGACTAATCTTCTCTTTAGTTATTCAAAACATTCTTCACACTCTTTTTTCCAAAAATAAATTTATCCCCTTTACGGGTGAGCTTGGTTAATAGGATAGCCAATCGTGAAAAATTATGTATGAAACGTCGATGATAACCTGCTGAACAAATAAAATTGCATACCATAGTTATACTGGTCATTGCTGGCAATTCATGGATTTATCTTAGCATAAAAGGATAAATGGAGATTCCATCCTTAGAGATGATATGTCCAAGAAAAGAAATCTCTTAAATCCAGAATTCACACTTTCTAAACAACCAATATAATTCTTGTCTTCTATGTGTCTTTAGAATAATGCGCAATTTATTTTCATGATCTTCATAGCTTTTGGAGTATACCAGGATATCATCAATAAATACCACTAAACATTCATCATGATATCCTTTGAAAACTATATTCATTAGATCCATGAAGACATAGAGTGCATTAGTCTATCCAAAAGGCATTACTTTAAACTCGTAATGCCCGTACCTGGTTCGAAATGCTATTTTTGGAATTTCATCCTTCTTCACACACAACTAATGATATCCAAATCAATGGATAATCATTGAAATGTATTATGCTCTATGAATTTGGTCGAATAAATCATCAATGTGAGGTAGGGTATACTTGTAATTTATTGTTATAGAATTTATCTCCCTGTAGTCAATGCACGACCTCATAGTTCCATCTTTCTTCTTAACAAAAAGAACAGGGGATCCCCATGGAGATACAATAGGGAAAATAAAGCCCTTATTACTAAATTCCTATAGTTGTTTCTTTAGTTCCACTAATTCCATAGTGGCCATTCTATTAGGGGTCTTTGATATGGGTCTTGAACCATGAATTAAATCAATGGAAAACTCAATTTCTCATTTTGGAGGATGTCCAGGTAAATCCACTAGAAATACATCAACATACTCTTTCAAAATAGGTACATCCTCTATTTGAACATTCTTTCCATCACCCACAGTTATTTTATTCTATTCCTCCTCAATAATTGAATCTAGTTGAGCTACTAGGGGAGGATCTAGATAAGAATTAAGTGGTGATGATACTGTGCTAAAGATATGGTCTTCTTTATCATCATCATCAAAAATAGTAATCTCTTAATTCTTATAATAAATTTATGCATCATGTTCCAAAAGAAAATCCATACTGAGGATTATATGAAATTAAATCATGGGTATAATGATGATATTAGTAGATAAAGAACATTTATATGACGTAATGGGAACTGATTCAGAAAACATTGTAGCGATGATACATTCCTTAGAAGTTTTGACTGACAACTCCCTTATTAAATCAAAATGAAATAACTAATTTTCTTAGCAAACTAGGAAGATAAGAAACAATGCGATAACCAAGAATCAAATAAATCATTAGATAAACTTGAGGAAACCATTAAATTACCTTCCAACACATATTTTTAGGCTTCAACCTCAATAGTAGCGATCACATAAGAATGACCTAGATCCCATGTCCTTTTCTGAGTTAAGATTCCCTGACACTTAGGAAATTCATTTTCATAATTATATATCTCCCTACAATTGTATTATTGAACATTTGTAGCATATTTCTTTCCCTTACAATCACCAGCAAGATGAAATTTCTATCCACGTTTTTATCATACTCCTTTTCCTTTTAGATAGGAACCATGGTGCTTCCTTCCACAATTATCACAGGGTGGAAATTCAATTCATCCATTATTTCTCATTTCATTATTTGCTTTCACAGACTGTTCAACAAATCTCTTCTTCTCTTGCATTTCTTTAAAGTCAAAAGACATGGAGAATTCATTTTCTGTATTGATAGCACACGAGACAATATCTTCGTATGATTAGAAGGAGTGTGATACTAATGATCGATGGAGAAATGGTTTTAACCCATCAATGAAATGGTCAATACTGCTTATTGGGTTACATATATAATATAAAGCATGCCTCTCAAACCTTGTAATGTTATCTTCATACTTTTTGACATTGTCATCCTCCTTTTTCCTTAGACTCAGAAATTTTATTTCCATATCTGCTCGATGGTTATAAGGAAATTATTTTTCTATGAAAATATCTTTACTCTCCATCCATTCCATATGTGATACTTCATTATCTTCCTTTTTGTATTGAATCAATGACCACCATTGATCAGCATCTCTGGTGAGTTGATAGACTTCCATGAAAACTTTTTCACTTTAGATACTCCCCATGGTGTGGAATATTTTCTATAAGAAATTTATCCATTGCTTAGCTACTAATGGATTTGTACTCCCCTTGAATGTTCGTCGTTGTTTCCTGATGAAGCAGTCTAACATTGATCATCTGCGATGTGGATCAGGGTGCTCCATAGGGGTAAGGTTATTATTCATAACCTGTGTGAGCTATCCCAGTATAGCGATAAGATAATTAGTACCAGTTGTATCACAAGCTCTACTATAAGTATCATTATTTAGAGAGAAATACATACATGTAGTGCATGCATTGATATGGTTTCCATTCATTCCACTAGGTTCCATTTCTATAGAATGGCATAAACTAGATTACTTTATGAATATAAATACATAATTCTAAACTTGTAAAACACTTAACATAAATTGAATAGATTATGGATACAATCCATAATAATAAAATATGTTTTTTGAGGATTTATATACTCATAAAACCTTAATAATGTTGTGTAATGAACATGAGAATTTTCCTATGCATATCCCCCGGAAGTGTTATAACGAAAAGTACAGAAAGGCTGGTTGTCGTGAACCTGTTCCCATTCGAGTCTTTCTCAAAGTGGTGTTTTCAGATTTTACCCCTAGGTACATCTGTGCCAGAGCCGCCTCTACCTGCTCATATATAGACATGGATGTATTTCTTATAAAACTCACAAAATCTTTACAATACCAAAATTATAGGATGTTCTCCTATACTAATCCTCAATGTCTATCTTTGGGCTATGTGCTCTAATTAGATTTTATCTAAATATAGTTTTCAAGGTTTGTACTAAACTTCCTCTGATACCAACTATAATTCCCCAACCGTAGTTACCATGTGTTAGTGCATTATTACATAACATTGGAATGATCATAGGGAAATCATTTCTCGAAAGACTGATCTATTTAGTATTATTGGAAACAAGATTCATACATAAGTACAACTTTACAACATGAAAATAAATACAACGTGAAATTATTCCATTATAAACATCCAAGCATCCTAGATTAGTCCTGCAAGTCACTCAAAACGAACTTCTTCATATACTGGGAAAATGAAACACAAGAAAGGGGTGAGCTGAAATTCTCAGTAAGGGTAATCCATACAGTTAGAGATAAGATAAATATTTAGAATGATGAATAATTAAAACCACATGCCTTTACCAATAATAAATATGAATACTTTTATGGAATGAATATCAGTTGAGTAAATAATTTCATAATAAAACATAATCATGGGTATTCTACTAGTCGAATTACCACATGAACCATCAATATTATTTTCAAAATGAGGGAATGTATAATGCTGGACATTTTTAATCATTTGGTCAAGGCCTTGGCCTAGACGTAAAAAAATGATTAAGGCTTCATCCAAAACAATATATAAAATTGGGAAAGGCCTCGTCAAATTCCATGTCTCGTTGTCTCATGATACCTACCGACGCATCGAGGAGCTATAGTAGGCTCCACCCGTCACTTACTAAGTGAAATAAATTCCTTAAATGAAAAGGTTGAAATATAACATAAACATTCGTTTTAAAACTATCATACGAAAAGTCATTACATTAACTATAAACCATGAATGTTATAAAAATAACACATCCAAAGTAAAACATATTGAAAAACCATCAATACAATATGGAAAATTTGTATCATAATAAATCAACTTCAAATAAACATAAAATCCATCAAAGGATGTTGACATATATGAAATAAAAACCATTTTTTAGAGAAATATCTATTCCTATTTTGAAATAATTTAACTGTCACATAATTATAATGAAAACATTTATTTTTGAATGTATTCTTATAATCTTGTATGGGATGTTTCAATGATGTTATAATGGAGGAAGATAGCCGCACCCACCGTATAAGTTAAAAAAAATTCTTACCTAAATTTTGTCGAAAAGGTCATAAAGTACCTCGTTTGGAAAATTACAGAAAGATTCTTTTCAAACCATTTTATAACAATTAAAATAAGTGTATAACATACATTAACCCATTTTATAATAAGTAGTAAAAATGTTTTGAAATTCCATTATACGAAACTTGAATGTGGATAATAAATAGGTCCCAGTAGATACTTACGTAAAAACAACCACGGATAATAAAGAGATTGTGAAATTAACCCTTACCTTGTACTTTTCCTTATTTGAGGGTATATTAACCTCCTATAAAATGGTGAAATAATTGATATTAAATTATAAAAAAATAATATACATTAATATGATATCATATATGATCATTTTACATTGCTTATGTGGTTAATATCTTAGTATTATCTTCGTTTCGGGTGCCAATAGATTCATTTTTTCCACTATATTATTTGTTATGTGAGTCTTATTTTTTATTGATGGGATGTATCTTATTCATACTCAGAATTAAAAAAAGTCTTTAAACAATTTATTTAATCATCAAATGAAAATTATTCTTTGATGAATACGATGGGGAATGAATCTCATCTCGTTCGTGAAGACGGTAATCCGTACATACGCATGAGCGACAATATCAATCTTTTGATATTAAAATAATATATAATTGGATGGTATGACATATATAAAGACTCAATGTAATGTTATATTTATTATTTAAATCAATTAAACATAATTATTATTCCCACCCAAATAATAATGTATTGAATAACAATTACACCACGACGTGGAGACGGTAAGTGGTATGTATGCACGTATGGTGACATGTCATTAAAAGGATGGATAGAGTATTGAATATGGTTGTACCGTATTTATAATAACATAAAATTATATATATGATACTAGATTTATTATTTTATAATTGAAAGAACAAATAAATAGGGTGTGGATTAAGAAAGGAACTTGAAAGAGGTGTTGAAATATTTACATCTTCTTCGGGTTCTTCCTTTTGATTAAATCCAAAGGGCACCATAAGTTGGATTTATGACTAAAAAAATCCCTCTAGGATGAAGGGAGGATATCTGAGAGGGTATTGGGGTAGATTTTGTCAAATCCAAATGGCGTTGAAGGTGTGAATTTGAGTGAAGGGGGAGTGCCCTTTTAAAAGAGGGGTGATGTGCACCTTAGGAAAATCTAGAAATATTATTTTAAAATAAAATAATTTTCGGTTTCTAATGTATCAAAAATGAATTATTTATAGTATAAAGTGGGTATGGTTAGAAAAACACTCAAAAAATGGGTTTTGAAAAGGTTTTTGTCACTATATTAACATTATCTTTTATATTTAACTCTTAGTTAAATAGTTTGGAATTTACCAAGTCTCTTTGTTTTTTTATATTACATGGTTAATAAACATAATATAAACTTCCAATAGAACTAAAAGTGGTTAATTAATGACAATACTATAATTATATATGTATTTTGGCTGATCCCTATATTTTTAGGAATATAATATCAATTAATAATATAATATGTTTTTTAAAAACTCTTTTATGTCAATTTTGACACTATTTGGTATTTAGTTTTTTCTAAATTCATAATAGCATTATTACCTCAAAAATAATTCATCTAACCAACCATAATATGTCATATAAACCTATAATTTTTTTAATTCCTTAAAATTATCAAATTACATTTATTTGGATATTTATAATATCAATTATTTTAATCATTCATTAACACAGTAATTACTGCATCATCATTGTGTCAGAAATAAATTTAATTATTTAATGTCTAAAAAATATAAATAAAAACCATTATGTAGGAAATATTTTTATCTTTATAATGAATATTAATATTTGAATTTATGTTATGTTTATCCCAATATTAATAATGGATTAGTTATTAATCATTGAATTTAACACTTTTAACTCTTCTTAGAATTAAATAATAATAAATGTATTAATACAATCCAAGTGGACCAAAAGGATAATAATTTATTCCTCATATTGTTTTTGGTCTAATTACACTTATTAAAAAAAATTAGGACATGTGTTAGTGTATTAATATTATCATTTTAACCATAATTACACTGTTTACTTTTAACAGTTGTAAATAAAATTAAAAATGTTACGATTCACCAAAAATTATTTTCATCTTATTTAACCATATTTTACTTACTAATATCAACCATGACTCTTGGAAGTTTTAAATTCAACTCACATAAGTGGTAAATTATGTTTTATGAAAATTTGAAAATTCTCCTAGGGTGTGGGTAAAAGACGGTGAAAAGTTCAATATAATTTTTATATATCTAATATTATTATAAATTGACTCCAAAGAATTAAATTTAACATATATAGATATTATGTATCTATTTTGAGCGAAAATAAATTAATATATAATAAATAATTATTTATATAAAAATTCGGTTTTAAACTATTATTCAATGTTTTTCACTATACATCAAAAATTGAAGTGTTTTAGAAAAATACCAAGAATTCACCCTAAGATAATTATGATATTCCAAATCCAAAAAAGATGTGCATTTTGAAATATAAAATTTATAAAATTTCAGAATAGTGCGTATTACTATTCATAACGGCTAGTTTGATTGGTTGTGGTGTGTTAGAACTTGATGTTGCGTACAAAACAAGCAAGTGTATTATTCAATGTGAAGCGTACTGTGGATGATTAGGGTGTTACAGAAATGGTTTTTACTCTTAAATCTTGTATTATTCTATAAAAAAATTCATGTGTTTTTTGTTCTTGTATTAAATTTAATTCATTCCACCAATAGAAATTAAAACAAATAAAATTTATTCCAAATTGTGAATTTTCATTTCAAAAAAAAGTATAAGGATCTTTTGAATTTTTCACATATTATTATTTTATCTGTGTATAAAACCTATGTTATCACATTTTATGATAAAAATATGTTTATAGTCGTTTAACTAAGAGATGTGGTTTAAAATGTATCAAAAGAATTCTCAAAATTAGTTGGTTGAGTTTATTTATACAATATCACGTATATTATTCTAATTTTTTTCATGTTTTTCTCATGAAATGATTATGATATATATATATTTATATATATTATTTAATCTTTATATAATTCAAAGATTGTATTTTCCCTCACTTATAAATTCACACCTCATATTCTTTATTATTCACAATATTTTAACCTTATATCTGAAATAATACCAATCCTACTCCCTTTCTATTTTACAAAACCATGTAATAGTGCTTTTATTATTTCAAAGATACAATCCTTACAATGATTTGTGTAAGGCATAGGAGGTTTCTCGGAAAATACTATAACTTCAAATAACGTATATTCAGATTAATTTATTCTACCACATGATATAAATCTATAGAATTCATTAAAAAACAAGGACATAACTATATTCAATATAATAAATTCTAATTTTTATTATGGAACAACCATTATCCACCTCATTTTATCCTATAGGAAAAATAATTGCTTGTACATACGTGTGGGCTACCACATCCACAAGGCGATGCCTTAATTTTTAATAACCACTTAAAATTTATGATTATAATGATGGTATTACTTAATATATATGATATAGATGATATCATTTTATTTCTTTAAAGGGGAATTATTATTTAACATTCGTTATCTCTGTCCATCTATAATTGGGAACATCACCCTTGCGTATGTACAGATTATCATCTCCACAATGTGATGTAAATCATTTCTCATCACCAATATATATGAATTGTTATAAAAGTATATATAATAATTAAAAATTATATTTATTAAATGATTAAAATTATAAATATTATGTAACTATGAAAAATTTTTATGTTCCAGGACATCAGAACTGAAACATACATGAAAAATAATTCACCTACCACACAGAATAGTGATTGAAATAATGAATTTAAATTAAATGGGTGATAAAATGTTAAAAGTAAATAAAAAATTGTATGTTAATTATTATTATTATGACCTAAAATACTTATAATGAATATATATTTATTATATTTCTGGTTTGAATGTGTATAAAATAAGATAAGACTTTAAGTGAGGGATTTAATTTTTAATCTCATTTCGATGAGGATTGATTATCATTGAACTTCCATTGAGGGAAATTACATGATCCTTATATGATAAAATCTATTCATTTTTCATATCTTATTTACATTTCTATAATATTTAATTTACAATACCACTATCATCTCTTTCGTACTCAAAATGGATCAATTTTTTTAAGGAAAGACGAACTTTTTTCTCCATAATCGATTAGAAATAATATTTCATACATATCCATGTTTTAGAAAAAAAATAATTAATGTTTTTACAAATAATTAAATTAATTTAATAACATTTTTTACTTTTAAAAATATATTTTAAAATTATTATAATAATTTTTTTAAAAGATGTAGTTATAACCAAAGGTGTGAATATAAATCATTATTTTAATTATAATAAATGAATGGAATTTTCAATCATCAAAATTACTCAATTATTTGAATATTAATTTATAAATTTCGATGGATATATTCAATGAAATGTTTTTATATAATATTAAGTAAATTTTTTAATTTTAATGTTTATTTCAAAATGAAAATGGTGTTTTCCTCTAGAAATAATCCAGTGAACTTTTAATTCATATTTCATATATGATGGAATCCATTACAATTGATTAACCTTTAATAATGATATGATCCAACGATAATATGAATATTTTTTATCTGGATAGTATATGAATAATATTATGAAATTATTAGAAAACCAATTCATTTCCCATTTTTTATTCTATGATAAAATGGGGAAATTATTATGAAACCCTTTTCATTCCATTAGTCATTGTATGATTAAATTTTTTATTGTTTGTGATATTTTTCTAAACATATGCATGAATTTAATTATGTGATGGGTGGGTCTATTATATCTCTCCAATTCATTGGGTAATGTTTTATATATCATTATTTAATTATGGGAGACAAGTTTATGTACTCGACCCACTATGGGAAACAATTAAGGATTAAATACTAAAAATGACATGGGAAATAGGAAGTGATTCATGATCCATTATGATATATGAAGTATGTTTTGATGCATGATACAATATGATATGGTGGCATTCATAGTTAACCTAGAAATATGATTTTATTAAAATAAATATGATGAATTCAAACTATTATTAGATGTTTTTATGCTTATTATTTGAACTTATTATTCACGATTAATTTCTGATGATTTATCACCCTTATGATTAATTTATGTTGAAATTATAAGGTTTTATACCATTAATCATGATTATAATCCATGATAGACTTGGTAGTAACAATGTTGGTTATGATCATGATCTCATTACAATATACTTATCTTATGATTGTGTATAATTATATATTGATATACCTCAAGTTTACCCCTATTGAGAATCTAAGATAACCTTTTCTTATATTTCTTTTTCCCATGTTATAAAGAATTTTTTCAATTACGTTATGTCAATAAGGGTAGAGTGTGAGAATAATTTTATGAGAGATAATGAAGATTATACATAATTAAGATGTTTATGTATATAGTATCAATGTGCAACAAACCATTACAGATCCTGAGTGTGTTATATTATTATTTGTATAGAATATGATACTAAATGAATTTAATATTTACATATGAAATTATAGGGTTTTCTATATTGGTATAAAATATGGGTTAATTTATATGGTGTGATAAGGATTAGAGAAAATTGATTAAATCCATTGGGCTAAGACTATGTATTGTATAAAATCATAATGTTTTGGTATGGTGGATATTGTGTGGTTTTCTTAGAAATAAAAATATGTTTGTATACTACAAGTGGATGTGGGTATGGCATAGATAAATCTAGGTTAGATGAACTTTAAAAAACTTTTTGAGTGTATCTTGATCCTCAATCAAGTGCATGGTGAACGATACCTCGTTGATAAAATGGTTTAACACTCTTGAGGGATATTCTTACGTAAAATATTTTTTATTAATAATATGATACATTTGAAAAGAAAATCAGCATGGATAACCTTGGTTAGAAATTAGGTGTCATAGACTAAAAATAAGATGTCATGATTTAGACATACTATGAATATTGTTTTATGATTATATTACTTCGCACAATGATTATTATAGATTGATTCTTTAATAATTATTGTTTTTTTAGTTTATTGTATGAAAAACAAAGAATCACGATGATAAAAATGAGAGGGAAAATGAAATGATTTTTCTCCATAGAAACAATATTTTTTGGTAGTCAGAATGAATAATCATCTTTATATTCTCAAGAAACATTTTCAAGTCTTGAATTATATTGATATTATAAATGATAAAAGGGGGGAACAAAATACTGTTGAGTATTTGATATGTAAAAATGTTTATTCATTTAATGGGTTTTCTATCCCACTAGTGTATGAGAAATATATGAGTACAACTGTGAAAATATTTTATATTCTCTAGTTCTCATAAAATGAAAATTTTTACTTATAAGTTTATAGTTTGGAAGTCAAACAATATCAATGGAATAATATTCTTAAGAATCCATTAAAAGAGAGGTAGATTCACTCCATGGAATTAGATGATTTTAATACGATATTTTCCATAGTGTACATACCTCATATTACACGCATAAAAAAGGAGAAGGAATTACTTGTGATTAAGTGTAAGGATGATGAATACATTAGAACCTATGAGGTAAACTTTAAAATACTTATATTGAATTCTTCTAGATTATTACGAAATCTAGAAATAAAAACTAATCAATTATTTGGGGGATTAAAACAAAGTCTCATAATGACAATAGCTATAATAGAATTTAGTATCTAAAAATAAATGATTTGATGTGTATTAATGGTAGAAATGAAAGTTGTATATTCCCATTATTACAATGGGTTTTATATGAAAAAGAATATGGAGACTCATTGAAACAAAAATAAATAATATAGGAAAGAAATTATATACAAACACATGCCAAAAATGTGCAAAGAAACATGAAATTAATTTCTTGAATTGAATAGGGAGGAGATTTAAATTTTAAAGGGATAGTTATAATATCATGAATAATGAAAGGATATTAATACACAAGTTCATACAATAGAGGTATAAAATAAGGAAACTAATACACCACCAAAAATCTAATTCTTAAAAATTAAAAGAGTATGATAATTATTATAATCAGTACCAAAATCAAAAGATTTATTCTGATGATAACTGTTAAAAAATTCTTAAGCCCAAAGATTTTGGGAAAGCTCATGTGACCATTACATCTAAAGTGGGTAATGAAAAATATGTGGTGAAAGGTTCACTTAACATTAAATTTAGTATACATGTTTTCTTATTTTAAACTATCCTTAATCACTCTGTTATTTATAATGAATTTTCTAATGGTGTCGCATTACCAAAATAAATATTAGATGTAGAATTCACACTGAAAACTATTAATGGTATGTTGAACGTATATCAAGTCTATAATTCCACTATAATTGATGCTTTTGGGAATTTATTCATGAAGACATTGTGATTATATTTCTAGTCGAATTTGATGTGATTATAAGAATACATTGGATTTCATTATATATAATTCTTAAACCGTCTCCATGATTGTAATTCAATTTTTTATTCTGAATGAGACATTAAATGTTTTTCATTATGAGGATGAATATGTAATTTTAAGGGAAAATATTTATTTCATGTGGGTATTAATTCATATACATGAAGGGAATATATTTAAAGTGTTTGAGGAGAAACTCAATATTATGGATACTTATATTGTATGAGAATTTTTTGATGTCTTTCCTGAAGGGCTTCATAGTCTTCCTCTGAATCAAGAAGCTAATTTTTTGTAGATCTCATACCAGGTGTTATGATTATTTCAAAACTCTATATTAAAATTTCCCACACTGTGTTATATGAATTTATGATGATACTCGAAGCGAATCTTGATAAGGAATTGACGCACCCTATATACATTATCATTATGTTTGTCTACTATTTTTTCAAAAACAAAGATGGGTTAATGCATATTTTGATTGATCATAGAGAACATTATAAGATAATTATTAGGAAAAAGTTTCCTATACCTTGAATCAATTATTTTTTTGATCAATTATTAATAGCTAAAATATATTCCAATAATATCCTTCATTTTGGGTAACATAAATTGAGTGTAATGATGTAGGATGTCCTCAATATAGTCTATAGTAGGAGGTTTTTTCATTATATATTTGTATTGATTCTATTTTGATTCAATAGTTCCCCTGTTATCTTCATGAATTTAATTAATTTAGAGCTTTGAGATTAACCAAATTATATTATAGTAGTTTTTATAGATGTTATTTTTTTTATATTAAAATAGAAAGGAAGAGAATGGTGATCAATTGAGAATTGTTCTAAAGACCCTAATAAAGGAGAATATGTATTTTAAACATAATAAGTGTAAATTTTGGAATGAAAAATATTAATTCATGGTTCATATATTTTCAAGTGAGGAACTATTGGTGGATCCTTCAAATATGGCAGTTATTGAGTATTGGCCAAAACTAACCATGGTAACCAAGAGCTACAGTTTTATGTGATTGGTTAGAAACTATGGATGCTTCGTGAGAGATTTTTCATGATAATCTAATCCAAAAAATATGTAAACTTGGAAGAAAGTTATTCTCTTATAGAATATTTTTTTGTGAATTGAATTCTATGGTGGTGAATATAAAGTTGGTTAGTGAACATGTGCTCACACTACCCAATAGAGGAAACATTTTTTTGATATATAGTAATGCATCAAAGAAGGGATCAGGATATTTCATTATGTGGAAATATATGGTGATAAATTATACCTCATCCCAACTGAAGTTTCATGTCAAAATTAACCTATTCTGGAATTGAAGTTAGATACATTAATTTATTCTTTAAACATACGGAGACATTATCTTTAGGGTGAAATGTCTAACATATATAGAAATAATAAAATCTTGAAGAATATATTCACACTAGTGGAATTGAATACATTTTTGATAATATTACTGGACTTGATTATAGATTATAAATTCTCAATAAATTTCCACTCAATGAGGGAAATCAAGGTTTCTAATGATCTATTCTAGAAATAAAATGATTATTTATCTAGGATGAGGTTTGAAAGAGATTTAATATTAATTAATTTGTAGAAATGACATTACATCCCATACAAAAGGGAATAAATCCAATATTTCTCATATAAATATTTATCAAATTGACCATTTGAGGGTTACATATGGAGAAAAGGAGGATTGTGAACTATATAAGAAGATGATAAATGTACCTACCTTCAACCATGATTTCCATGGAATGAAAATATTTTTCGACTGAGTATGTGCCTCATTAATAGTTAACCAGAATAATGAGATATTGGATGAAGCTCAAAGGTCATCATTATCTATTTATCCCAAAATTAAAATGATGAATAATGTTCTGAAGGAATATTTTTGGAGAGATGATATAAAATGAAATATTTCAAATTTTTTATCTTGATGCCTAGTATATCCCTAATTAAATGGTGAGGGACAAAAGTCTAAAGGGATTTTGTAACCATTAACCATACAATAATTGAAATTGGAAGACATAATCTTGGTTTTCATCTTTGTAATCTTTAAATCCTAGAATGATAAAAATTAAATTTGTGTTGTAGTCAGTCACTTTATGAAAACAACACATTTCTTTGTAATTAGAAAAGATTTCCCTTATAACAGGATTTCTTGGATATACATTAATTAAGTGGTATTTTTTCCTAGAGTCTCATATTCTATTATATAAGATTAATATTTCTAGTTTTCCTCATTGTTCTAGATGTATTCCATAGTCTCTGGATAGAGAGTTGAGTTTTAGTACTATTTATTAACCTCATATGTTTAGTCTAATAGGACTACACAAACTCTAGAAGACATGTTTAGATCTTTCACTATTGATTTCTATGTGGTTAGAATCATGACCATACATTGCAATAATTTAAATGTAACAACCTTTTTATTGAAATAATAAAACATTTTCTTGTTATTTCAAATTTAATAATTAGATAATTATATTCATTAAATAAAATTATGTAAATTTTAATTAAAATAGGACAAAGTTTTAATTAAGCTAATTTATTATAAGGTATTTTTTTAAAATCATGATTAGTACATTATAAGATTTGGATTTGAAAAAATTATTTTCATTTTTGAAATAATTATATCAAAATTAAATTTTGGTAAAATTATTGTATTTTTTGGAAAATATTTATTTTTCGTCGAATAATGATAAAAGAGTTTTTTTACTGACAGTTCATTTCTATAAATTATATAATTTAAAATTAATAATATTATTGTAATTTTTTAATAAAAACATAATTAATATTTATATATATTTAATCTAATTAATTAAATATTAATCATCTTTATACAGGATTTTAGATACTTTTTATCTTTAGGTTTAGAAACATTTTTTCTGGAAAACTATTTCAAAATGAATAAGGTTACTACTTATTAAATAATTAAAATAACCCATAATCACAAATTATTGAAATTAAATTTATATATTATATATATATATAAATGTTAATTTAAATTCATACAATAATGATTACTGGTAATGTAATTTATATAAAATTACTGTATTCTTAAAAAATATGATTCTTGGAAAATAAATGTTTTATCATGTCTGTGAGTTTAATTTAAAATTATATTCAACCAATTATATGATTTTCATTTTTGTAAAATTGATTACAATTTTGGAATAATAATAATTTATATTATATATTAATTGTAACTTAATTTGTTTCCCTAATAAATAGGGAAAAAATAATACTTTTTCACGTTCAAGTTTAAAATAAGTTTACTATAGGTTTAAATAAATTCATAAGGGTAAAAATAACCTAAAAATTAATGTGAAATATAATTAAAGACCATATTTTTACCTTATATAATATAAGGATTGATAATGTTCTATTCTAGATCCTTATGGAATGTTTAAATCATCTTCATACAAATTTCATTAAAAAATTCCATGTGTGTCATCTCCCCAACATATAAAGGGATAAACATTATCATATCCACTTATAGCCTTAAAATAATTTTTGTTTTGAAAATAACCATAAAAATACCTTCTTTATTTCCCTCACCACAATATATCTTAATTTTTTTTAAAAAAAATCCAATCTCAGATGAATTTTTTTATAATCATAAAGTGGTTGTCTGAAAATGTGTGTCGTTTATAACTGAGTTTTTTTGTTTCTTCTACCACCTACATCAAATATTATTAATCCATGATGATATAAAAAATGTATATCCCATATAAATATATGTTATTATGATGATTTAATTACCTAAATATATCTCATCTTCTATTAAATAGGGAACATAACCATTATTTATGTGTATTGAGGACTACTATCTCACACCCCTATGTAATTTGTTATCTATCATCAGCTCTCATAGATATTTATAATATATAAATTAATTTCAATATAATACATTATTGATATATTTATCATTCTGTAAATATAATATATCATTTTCCTTTAACTTTTCCATTTACTGAAAAATGATGCCATCGTTTGTGAAAACGTGTAGACTATCACCTTCGCAAAGCGATGTGATTCTTTTTTCATTTTCACAAGACATGGGTGATATATATATATATATGTATATATATATCTATATTTAGTAACAACATATGGAATTTTTTATATTTTTTCAAAATGGAAATATAAAATGATACTTTATTTCTTTTGATAATTATTGTTTAAAAATGGAAGCATTACTCATGTGTATGTATGGCCTATCATATCCATGATCGTAAAAAACATCATTTTATTACTATATTTTATTATTGGTTATAAAAGTATAATAGTGGTATAATATGATAATTATTTAAATATTATTAGGGAATAATGATCTATTTTACCATAGCAAACCTACATATTCGGTTATGTACATTTAAGCCAAATATTGTCAAAAGATCTGTAGGGAACTTAAATGAGTAAATAATTTTGTATATCATAGAAAGAGATGAAATAAAAAGGGACATTAACATTTGAAATAATTTTATTAAATAAAATTATTAACATAATATTATTATTTAGTAATATAAATACAATATGTAATGATTCAAACTCAATGTTAGAGACACTTTTGTCACGACCCCCCCCCCCCCTGGGGGCCCGTGCCGTGACTACCCCAATCCCGCCTTCCATAGACCAGGGGCTGGCGACTAGCACCAAGGCGTAAATCCCAAAAAAAGGGAAGGCATTGCCTTTGATAAGTAAACAAGCACCACAGAGTAAGCAAGCGGAAAAGTAAACACAAAGTAAAAACTGTACAACCTATGCTGAAAGTAAAAGGGGCCGGAAATACAAGCCCAACAGTAAAGTACAACTGAAAGGAAAAAACAGCAACTGAAAGGAAAAACTGTAGTGTCGAGCCGTCCTCTGGAAATCCCACCTAAAGGGTGGGTACAGATAGCCTCCACTGCTCCTCGGGTCCACCTGACCGCTCTGAGTACGTCCCGCCCAGTGGTCCACCTCCAGGTACCGTCCTGCTCCACACACCTCCACCACGATCAGCGCTGTCCGTCGTCTGCAACCAACACAATGTAGTGCGGGCAAAGCCCGTGCAGGGTTGAGTATAAGCTACTCAGTAGGGACCCCGAGACCCCCGAAGTTCTCCCGAAATCCACAAAGGATATTCCACAATGGAAAGATACAATCACAAAGTAACATCTGACACGGCTTGGGTATATGCCCATACAAATACCTAAGTCTTCAATTCCCGTTTGGCTCCAACGTCCGAGCCCAAGCACAACCCAGTCCACACAGGAAAGAAAAACGTACACCCACACAGGATATAACAACACAATCCACAATGGAGAGTAAGCGGTAAATCCACACAGGATAGCTCAACACAATCTACAAAGGAGAGAAACACAAGATTCAACTCACACAGGTATACTTCTTCGGATGACGATAAGACGATCACTGATCCATCTAAGTCGTCGGACCCACGAAGGATCGATAGGTAACTAACCCCCGCAATGACCAACACAGGATCAAGCCCACACAGGACCAGGCCCACGCAGGACCTGTAGGCGCTGGCTCACACAGAACCGCTGAGCGCTGACCCACACAGGATCGGACCCACACAGGATCGGGCCCACACAGGACCGGGCCCACACAGGACCTGAAGCACTGATCCACGAAGGATCGCTGAGTGCAGCAGTCGTCGCAGTCCACTGAGGATCTCTGCACAATCGTCGCCGCAGTCCACTGAGGATCTCTGCACGGTCGTCGTCGGAGTCCACGGAGGATCTCTGCACAGTCGTCGCTGTCGAGGAAGCAGTCGCAGCCAGCACTAGGGTTCCCGCACACAGCAAGCTCATTCGAGAGGGTCCGCTCCACGAGCCGAGAGGCTGATACATCAACTGACACAAAGTCTGAAGTTGATGTATCCAAAAGTTCTGTATCGTCAACAAGAACTCAACGTCGCAGACGGCCCGTCAATCAGACGCCCGGTCTGAGAGTTATTGGCTTTTTCGTCCCAGGGGCCCGGTTGGGTTTTAAGGAAAAACCAACCCGACCATACTCCACCTGCGTCCAAACCTCGGGCGGAGTATTCCAAAAGATCCGTCTCACTTAGAGAAATTCAACGAAACTGACAGCGTGTCAATCCGACACCTGGTCTGTTAGTTATTGGCCTTTCCGTCTCACACCCACCCAGGAAAACTTCCCAGGAGGTCACCCATCCTGATCACTGCTCTAGGCCAAGCACGCTTAACTATGGAGTTTTAACCACGTAGGCTCTTGAAAATGAAGGTGCACCTTGAGTATAGTATACCGAAACGACCGTCTCGATCCAAGGATCATGTTGCCGCTGACGGCGCGTCGTTCGGAGGCCCGTATCTCAAGTTACGATCGTTTGAACGAAAACAGTCCGAAGACGGGGGGTCCGGGCCCGGGCCGACCCGGTCCGCCCCCCCGGGCGTCGGCCGAACCGGGTCGACCCGGTCCGACCCGGTCCGGTTCGACCAGGGCACGGCCCGGCCGGTCGAACGGCCGAGGCACGCGGGGCGCCGCCCCCGCGGCCTGGTGGTGCCGCGGCCCCCCGCGTGGGGCTGCGCTGAGCCGGGACGCGGCTTCAGCCGCGTCCGAGGGCACCGGACCCACGCGGCCGCGGGTCCGTGGGTGCCGCCGCCGCGCCGGCGAGTTCCGCGGGCCACCAGGATCGCTCCGGTGGTCCGATTTTGTTCCCGCCTGCGCCGCTGCTCCTCCCGGGGCTCGTCCTTCACTGCGGAATCATCAAACATCGGTTGCGGCACGTTCCGTCGTCGCCCGTCAATTCCGCACAAAATGAAGAACGGAGGAGGGTCGTCGGGCCGTATTCGTTTGTCCCGCACCCTCTGCGTTAGAGATAAACAAATGGGAGAAATTTAAGTTCAACACATGAACACATATCCGAATCAATTTTTAATGAAATAAAATTGTTTCATTAACGAGATCCTCATTTGAACGGAAAAAACAATTTTAATAAATTGTAAAATTGTTCACAAAGCCAGTTCTTTACTTTTTAAAGAAACAATTACGGGAATATAAAAAGAAAAGGGGTAATTCCCAAAATAAATCCCTACCTCATTGATCGTCGCGTGCGGGCGTTCTTCGCGGAAAATCTCGTCGCGAAAGAGAGGTATCGTCGCGTCGTCACGGGGAGGCGTCGCGTCGTCGCGGAATCCGGTGTTGAGTCGGCGAACTCAACGCACCATGAAACAGCAGAATTAATTTAATTAATTAAATCCGTGTTTTTGGTTAAGAACCACGAAGGAGATAAAAAGGAAGGTCCGAGACTCTTACCTCAAGCAGCCGATCGAAGATCTATCGCGGAGGAAGAGACGTCGCAGAAGAACGTTGTCGGCGATGTGGATCACGGGGTCGCGTCGTCGATTTCCGGGATCGGTGTTCTTCGCGTTCTTCGCGTTCTTCGCGTTCTTCACGAATGAGGAAGAAGGAACACGGATTCTGTCTCAACAAGTAATCCCCCAAATGGTTTTGGTTGGTCTTATTTTATTAATATGCCAACACACGAAGACATGTTAAGAAATGATTGAATTAATTCGTTGAATTAATTCAACGAAAGAAACAGCTCATTTAATTCACGAAATAAACCGCCCAATTAAAGGGTCTGTTAAGATTTTAAGAAACGCGTCAGTTGACATTCATTAAGACGGGTTTTCGCGGGTGTGTTTCTTAGCAGAAAGAAACAGCGGGGCTCGTGCGGGCCCCACCACACAAATATCCTACCAAGGGGGTAGGATATTTTTGGATAGCATCCTATCCGGTTCAACTCAGTTCAAGCAGTCAATAAGTGGCTTCAAGTGGCTTCCAAGTGGCTTATGTGAAATAAAATAAAGTTGTCGCAAAATTATTTTATTTCTTAACATTAAGCCCGAAATTTAAAAACCACACCCGAGAATACACAACTCCGGAAGAGGCTTTTCTAAGCTAATACCAGCGCTGCGATTTCATCGGTGCCCTCAGAATTCGATTCCGGGCACCAGTTCAAAAGTTAGAAAAACCCGCACGTCCGTTCACTGAACGTACCCGAGCCAAACTTCGGAAAATGATTCCGGGCACACCGGGCCTCGGAATCAGGTGCCGTCAGAAACTGCGCTCTTGTAAAATTCCAAAGAAAATTAAGAAAAAAATATTTCCTTGAAATTTACGGGTCTTTACATTACTCCCACCTCATGACTTTACGTCCCCGTAAAGATACATCATAAACTAGGGAAACAAATGTGGGTACTGAGCACGCATCTGAGCCTCCCGCTCCCAAGTGCTCTCCTAGAGGTTCTCGTGCTGCCATCTGATGCGCACAAGAGGAATCGATCGCCCACGTAGGACCCGATCCTGTCGATCCTCTATCTCCACTGGGACCTCTGCAAAAGTCGCCCCATCATCCACGTCTAGCTCCCCATAGTCAATGATGTGCGTCGGGTCGTGCACGTATCTCCTCAGCTGGGATACGTGGAAGACGTCGTGCACCCGGTGCAACTGAGGTGGTAGAGCCAGGCGATAAGCCACCTCGCCAATCCTGCCGAGGACCTGAAAAGGCCCGATGAAGTGTGGAGACAACTTGCCGCCCATGCCAATTCTCCGCAACCCACGTCGAGGTGAGACACGCAAGAAGACGTGGTCGCCATCCTCGAACTCTAGTGGCCTCTGACTCCTGTCAGCATATGACTTATGCCGGCTCTGTGCTGTCCTCATCCACTCCCGGATGACCTGGACCTTCTCTGTCGTGGCCCAGACCATCTCTGGTCCCACAAGTGCTGACTCACCAGGGTCTGTCCAGCAAAAATGAGATATGCAAGGCCTACCGTACAACGCCTTGTAGGGTTCCATCCCGATGGTGGAGTGGTAGCTGTTGTTGTATGCGAACTCCTCCAAGGGTAGGTGGTCCTCCGAGCTGCGACCAAAGTCGAGGACACATGCACGGAGCATGTCCTCGAGGGTCTGAATGGTCCTCTCCGTCTGACCATCCGTCTGTGGGTGAAAGGCGGTGCTCAGACGTAGCCGCGTCCCGAACGCCTCCTGCAACCCCTTCCAAAGCCGGGAAGTAAAGCGAGCGTCCCGATCGGAGACGATAGTCGATGGCACACCATGAAGCCGTACAATATCTTGAACGTAGAGACGTCCCAATCTCTCCACTGAGCCCTTCTCTCGGATGGGTAAGAAGTGTGCTGACATGGTGAGTCGGTCAACAATCACCCAAATGGAGTCGTGACCTTTGGAAGTGCGTGGAAGTCTAGTCATGAAGTCCATAGATATGCCATCCCACATCCACTTCGGGACCTCCAAGGGTTGTACCAAGCCTGCTGGTACCTGGTTCTCTGCCTTCACCTACTGGCAGGTGAGGCACCACGAAACGAACTCTGCCACAGCCTTCTTCATGCCTGGCCACCAGTGCTGACGTCTGAGATCCTGGTACATCTTCGCCACTCCATGATGTATCGCTAAAGGAGAAGTGTGGAACTCTCTCAGCACCTCCTCTATTAAAGCAACTGGTACCAATGTACGTCCTCTGAAAAGGACATCGTTCTCTACTCCAAGGGAGAAACCATCAGGTGCCTGTCCCGAGGATATCTGTGCACACCGTGTCTCACAGTCAGCGCCCCCACGTTGTGCCTCTCTGACCCGCTGTAGAAGTGGAGGAGATACTATGAGAGACTGAAGGAAGGCTGCTCCTTCTCTATACATGAAGGATACCTGCAAGGCGGATAGATGCTCTGTCGCCTCCTCAACCAGCTGGATGCCCGTCCTCCTGCTGAGGGCATCGGCTACCATGTTCCCATTTCTATGATTATAGACTATCTCAAAGTCATAGTCCTGGAGGAACTCGAGACATCGCCACTGTCTCAGGTCCAGGTCCTTCTGAGGGAAGATATACCTGAGAATCTAGTGGTCAGAAAAGACTGTGAAGTGCTCTCCCATCAGATAGTGTCGCCATGTCTTCAGGGCGAAGACCACTGCTGCCAACTCCAAGTCATGGGTAGCGTAGTTCTGCTCATGTGGCCTCAACTGACGTGATCCGTAGGCAATCAGGGCCCGCTCCTACATCAGGACACACCCGAGTCCCCTCCCTGATGCATCGTAGTAGACTATGTATCCAACTCCCTCCTCAGGAAACCTCAAGATAGGTGCGCTGGTCAACCTCTGCCTCAGCTCCTGGAAGCTCTGCTGACATCTTTCTGACCGCACAAAGGGATTCCCCTTCTTCGTCAACGCTGAGAGTGGGGCCGAAACTCTGGAGAAGTCCGGAAAAAATCTCCGATAGTATCCGGCTAGGCCTAAGAAACTCCGTACCTCTGTCACGCTCTTGGGTGGCTCCCAAGATAGCACTGCCTCGATCTTCACAGGATCTACTACAACTCCCGTCTCAGAAATGACGTGCCCCAAGAAGTGGACCTCACATAACCAGAACTGACACTTCGAGAGCTTTCCATAAAGCTGGTTCTCTCGGAGTGTGTCTAGTACAACATGAAAGTGGTAGGCGTGCTCCTCCTCCATGGTCGAGTACACCAAGATGTCGTCGATGAAGACTACGACAAATCGATCGAGGTATGGCTGGAAGATCCTGTTCTTGAGGCTCATGAACACTGCTGGAGTGTTGGTCACGCCGAAAGGCATAACCAAGAACTCATAGTGGCCATACCGACATCTGAAGGCCGTCTTCTGCACATCCTCGTCTCGAACTCTGAGCTGATGATAGCCTGACCTGAGGTCTATCTTCGAGAACCACCATGCTCCCTTGAGCTGATCGAAGACGTCATTAATCCTGGGTAGCGGATACTTGTTCCTCACTGTCACCTGGTTCAGGCGACGATAATCGACACACAGTCGCAAGATCCCGTCCGCCTTCTTGGAGAACAATATCGGGGAATCCCAGGGTGAAACACTGGGTCGGATGAACCCCTTGCCCTACAAGTCCTCCATATGTACCCGTATCTCTCGAAGCTCAGCGGGGGCCATCCGATATGCTGGAGTGGATATCGGGGCTGTCCCGGGGTACATGTGAATATAAAAGTCTACCTCTCTGCGAGGAGGTAGTCCTGGAATGTCGTCGAGAAAGACGTCCGCGTACTGATCCACCACTGCAGGAAAACAGGGACTCCGCACGTCGACTGCTCCCAGGATGAGGCTAGCCAACTGATGAGTGATGGGCTGACCTCTCCTCTGTGTGAGTCCATCCTGTGCTGCTAAGGCTCCTTTCTCGCCGGTGAAGGTGAACCGGCTCCCGTCGGTGCGCACACATCGCACCTTGCGCCTAATGCAGTCAATCTGAGCATGGACCGTAGATAACCAATCCATGCCCAAGATGACATCGTAAGGCCTCGACGCCACTACAAGAAGATCCCAGCCGAAGCTCTCGCCTCCTAAAGTAATCTCACACTGCCGGAACCAGTGCGTAATCATCGAGTATGCTCCCGTAGGAGTCTCTAGCCGTAAGGATCGAGCAAACGGCTCCGTCGGAATCTCCGAGCTCCGAACAAGGGCAGCAGCTATGAACGAGTGACTCGCTCCTGTGTCTATCAGAACTGCAGCAAGGGTGGAATAGACATAGATCGTACCTTGAATCATCTATGGCGCGCTGTGGTCGTAGGCCTCAAATGCCTGGAACCCTGAGTCATCCGTCGGCTACCTGCTGCCGAAGACTCCGCTATCTGCCACCGTGCGTCAGGTCTCACTGTGGACTCATCCAAGAAGCTCTCGATCAGAAGGTATCTCTCTAGCACTCCTGCTTGGGTCGGGATGCTGAGGGAGATCAGCGATGCCCTGATCTCGTGTCTCAATCCCTGCTCGATGGTCCGGGCCCGGAAGAAGGGGTCACATACCATGTCTGTCATGTAGCGATATAGGTCAGTGAACCTCGCCGCGTACTGGGCGACCGTCAAGCTGTCCTGCCGCAGCTGAAGAAGCTCCTAGATGCACACCGAACGGAGGGTGGCCAGGACGAACTCTGAGCGGAAGAGGCTCTCGAAGTCTGTCCAGATGAGGGAGGCCTCATCGTGTACCTGGAGCATCAGGCTCCACCATCGCCCTACTGCTGCGTGCAGTAGGCTCGCCGCGAGGATCACCATGAGGTATGCTGGTGTCCTCACTAGCCTGAAAACTCGGACGACTGCCTCCAGCCAGTCCCCGGCAGCCTGCGGGTCCGACTCCCCATGGAACCTGGGTGGTCGCTGGTGCTGGAACTCGTGCAGAGCTCCGAGGCGTCGTGCGTTGTCAGCTGCCAGTGCTGGAAGCATCGGGGGCTCGGCGGGTAAAGGTATCGCTGGTGCCTCTGCTATCAACAGGCCCTGTACTAAGGCCTCGTCGCTCGGCGGGCTGTCGTCGCACACTACTCTAGGAACCCTAGCTGGCATCGGTCATCGTGCCATCCTAAAAAGGAAACAAGTGCGCCACGGTCATAACAGTATACCTGGTGAGAAGACACAAGTAATCACAAAGAAAACTTGAAACACACATGCAATCAATGTTTTCGTGCATTAAGTCGGAAATCAGAAGTCAGGGTCCTGGTGTATGGATACGTCGGCCGCCGTACCAACACTGGTCTCCCTGGACTGATAACCACACTCAATACTCTAAACACTATTGCTTCACCTAGAAGAAAGATCAGAGTTTGCGGTAGAACCGACCACCTCTGATACCAATTGTCACGACCCGCCCTCGGGGCCCGTGTCGTGACTACCCCAAGCCCGCCTTCCATAGGCCTGGGGCTGGCGACTAGCACCAAGGCGTAAATCCCAACAAAAAGGGAAGGCATTGCCTTTGAAAAGTAAACAAGCACAACAGAGTAAGCAATCGGAAAAGTAAGCACTTTGTAAAAACTGTACAAGCTGTGCTGAAAGTAAAATGGGCCGGAAATACAAGCCCAACAGTAAAGTACAACTGAAAGGAAAAAACAGCAACTGAAAGGAAAAACTGTAGCGTCGAGCCGCCCTCTGGAAATCCCACCTGAAGGGTGGGTATAGATAGCCTCCACTGCTCCTCGGGTCCACCTGACCGCTCTGAGTACGTCCCGCCCAGTGGTCCACCTCCAGGTACCGTCCTGCTCCACACGCCTCCACCACAATCAGCGCTGTCCGTCGTCTGCAACCAACACAACGTAGTGCGGACAAAGCCCGTGCAGTGGTGAGTATAAGCTACTCAGTAGGGACCCCAAGACCCTGTAAGTTCTCCCGAAATCCACAAAGGATATTCCACAATGGAAAGATACAATCACGAAGTAACATCTGACACGGCTTAGGTATATGCCCATTCATATACCTAAGTCTTCAATTCCCGTTTGGCTCCAACGTCCGAGCCCAAGCACAACCCAGTCCACACAGGAAAGCAAAACGTACACAGACACCGGATAGAACAACACAATCCACAATGGAGAGTAAACGGTAAATCCACACAGGATAGCTCAACACAATCCACAAAGTAGAGAAACACAAGATTCAACCCACACAGGTATACTTCTTCGGATGACGATAAGACGATCACTGATCCATCTAAGTCGTCGGACCCACGAAGGATCGATAGGTAACTAACCCCCGTAATGACCCACACAGGATCGGGCCCACACTGGACCGGGCCCACGCAGGACCTGTAGGTGCTGGATGACACAGAACCGCTGAGCGCTGACCCACACAGGATCGGACCCACACAGGATTGGGCCCACACAGGATCGGGCCCACACAGGACCTGAAGCACTGATCCACGCAAGATCACTGAGTGGAGTAGTCGTCGCAGTCCACTGAGGATCTCGGCACAGTCGTCGCCGCAGTCCACTGAGGATCTCTGCACGGTCATCGTCGGAGTCCACGAAGGATCTCTGCACAGTCGTCGCTGTTGAGGAAGCAGTCGCAGCCAGCACTAGGGTTCCCGCACACAGCAAGCTCGTTCGGGAGGGTCCGCTCCACGAGCCGAGAGGCTGATACATCAACTGACACAAAGTCCGAAGATGATGTATCCAAAAGTTCTGTATCGTCAATAGGAACTCAACGTCGTAGACGGCGCGTCAATCGGACGTCCGGTCTGAGAGTTATTGGCTTTTTCGTCCTAGGGGCCCGGTTGGTTTTTAAGGAAAAACCAACCCGACCGTACTCCACCTGCGTCCAAACCTTGGGCGGAGTATACCAAAAGATCCGGCTCACTTAGAGGAATTCAACGAAACTGATGGCGCATCAATCCGACGCCTGGTCTGTTAGTTATTGGACTTTCCGTCTCACACCCACCCTGGAAAACTTCCCAGGAGGTCACCCATCCTGATCACTGCTCTAGTCGAAGCACGCTTAACTAAGGAGTTTTAACCACGTAGGCTCCCGAAAATGAAGGTGCACCTTGAGTATAGTATACTGAAACGACCGTCTCGATCCAAGGATCGCGTTGCCGCTGACAGCGCGTCGTTCGGAGGCCCGTAGCTCAAGTTACAGTCGTTTGAACGAAAACAGTCCGAAGACGGGGGGGGGGGGTCCGGGCCCGGACCGACCCGGTCCGACCCCCCGGGAGTCGGCCGAACCGGGTCGACCCGACCCGGTCGGACCCGGTCGGACCGGCCTGGTTCGGTTCGGCCGGGCGGCCGAACGACCGAGGCATGCGGGGCGCCGCCCCCGCGGCCTGGTGGTGCCGCGGCCCCCCGCGTGGGGCCGCGCTGAGTCGGGACGCGGCTTCAGTTGCGTCCAAGGGCACCGGACCCGCGCGGCCGCGGGTCCGTGGGTGCCGCCGCCGCCGCGCTGAGTCGCGGCGGCCTGTCCGGCGGCGCACCGGGGCGCCGCCGCTCCCGGCTGCCGGTGCCGCCGCGCCGGCACCCCGCGCCGCCGGCGAGTTTCACGGGCCACCGGGATCGCTCCGGTGGTCCGATTTTGTTCCCGCATGCGCCGCTGCTCCTCCCGGGGCTCTTCCTTTACTGCGGAATCATCCAACATCCGTTGCGGCACGTTCCGTCGTCGCCCGTCAATTCCGCACAAAATGAAGAACGGCGGAGGGTCGTCAGGCCGTGTTCGTTTGTCCTGCACCCTCCGCGTTAGAGATAAACAAACGGGAGAAATTTAAGTTCAACACATGAACGCATATCCGAAACAATTTTTAATAAAATAAAATTGTTTCATTAACAGGTTCCTCATTTGAACGGAAAAAACAATTTTAATAAATTTGAAAATTGTTCACAAAGCCAGTTCTTTACTTTTTAAAGAAACAATTACGGGAATATAAAAAGAAAAGGGGTAATTCCCAAAATAAATCCCTACCTCGTCGATCGTCGCGCGCGGGCGTTCTTCGAAGAAAAGCTCGTCGCGGAAGAGAGGGATCGTCGCGTCATCGCGGGGAGGCGTCGCGTCGTCGCGGAATCCGGTGTTGAGTCGGTGAACTCAACACACCATGAAACAGAAGATTTAATTTTATTAATTGAATCTGTGTTTTTGGTTAAGAACCACGAAGGAGATAAAAAGGAAGGTCCGAGACTCTTACCTCAAGCAGCCGATCGAAGATCCGTCGCGGAGGAAGAGACGTCGCAGAAGAACGTTGTCAGCGATGCGGATCACGTAGTCGCGTTGTCGATTTCCGGGTTCGGCATTCTTCGCATTCTTCGCATTCTTCGCGTTCTTCGCGTTCTTCGCGAAGGAGGAAGAAGTAACAAGGATTCTGTCTCAACAAGTAATCCCCCAAAAGGTTTTGGTTGGTCTTATTTTATTAATATGCCAACACACGAAAACAGGTTAAGAAACGATTGAATTAATTCGTTGAATTAATTCAACGAAAGAAACAGCCCATTTAATACAAGAAATAAACCGCCCAATTAAATGTTCTGTTAAGATTTTAAGAAACGCGTCAGTTGAATTTCATTAAGACGGGTTTTCGCGGGTGCGTTTCTTAGCGGAAAGAAACGGCGGGGCTCGTGTGGGCCCCACCTCACAAATATCCTACCAAGGGGGTAGGATATTTCTGGATAGCATCCTATCTGGTTCAACTCAGTTCAAGCCGTCAATAAGTGGATTCAAGTGGCTTCCAAGTGGCTTAAGTGAAATAAAATAAAGTTGTCGCAAAATTATTTTATTTCTTAACTTTAAGCCCGAAATTTAAAAACCACACCCGAGCAAACGCAACTCCGGAAGAGGCGTTTCTAAGCGAATACCGGCGCTACGATTTCATCGGTGACCTCAGAATTCGATTCCGGGCACCGGTTCAAAAGTTAGAAAATCCCGCTCGTCCGTTCACTGAACGTACCCGAGCCAAACTTCGGAAAATGATTCCGGGCACACCGAGCCTTGGAATCAGGTGCCGTCAGAAACTGCGCTCTTGTAAAATTCCAAAGAAAATTAAGAAAATAAAATTTCCTTGAAATTTACGGGTCTTTACAACTTTAACATAAAATCTCATTTTAAATGTTTTATATAATTATTTTTTAAATCGTTCTCTTCCATATCCATTATTGTAAAATTATTTTATGATTAAATTTTTACGGAAATAAATTGATTTTAATGGTATTTTCTACATCTTCTTTTAATTTCCTTCAATGTTTTACAAAAATGAATGTTTTTACAAAAATATTGACTTTATTTACAAAATAAAAATTGAATTTTCTATTTTAATGTATTCAAAGAGAGTGAGTTTTCATTCTAATGTAAATGATATTTTAATTATATATTTCTTTACAATATTTCATGTTTTATTTTAATAAAACCCATATTTACCTTTTTCATTGTATTTGAGTATTGGAAATTTTGTTTTAAATGAACAAATTATTTTTGATATATGAAAGAGTTGTGCAAATGTGTTTAAAAGATAATTTTATGGGTTTTGTGATGAGAATATGAATGATTAAAATGTTTCATATTTATATGGTCTTTATACATTGTTTATTACAACGATTAGCCGGATGAAACTTATATGATGGGAATATCCCCATAATAGCTCATGATATAATTGGTTGGGCACTATTTTAGATTGTTATATGATGGGTGATACCCATTATAGTTCTCCAATTCATTTTGTAATGATTATTTTTCCTAGAGAAATATATTGGAATTTGGCTATATAGATACTCGAATTTGTAAGTGTTCTATAATGGTTATATGAATATGATGTCCCAGAGCACTTATATAACTTTTTATTTTTATCTATTGAGAATTATTGAAAAATTTTATTTTCAAAATTTAAGACAAGTGATCCTTTTAATAAAAATATGATTTCATTTTCGGTTAAAAAGATATGTTTTGAATAAATATTTTTTTATGAGATATCATGTTTTCACTACACTATAATATTTCCTCTTTTTCTGTTCCTCACAGTTTTTTATCTTATCCCATGTTTTTAAATTATTTTTCCTGGGGTTTAAGGATGGGTAAATGAAATGAATAATTCATGTTCAAATCCGTGAACATTTTTCCTGAAAAAAAACATGTTTTATTTTAAATGTTTTATATTAATTGAAAAATGGACACAGTTTCATTGTTTCTACTTTGCAATATAATTTTTTTCTATATATTACTTATGAATTGTATTTCTAAAACTATAAAACAAAAATATATTTGTATAAATAATATTAATTCAACTCTAAATTTAAAAGAATATGTAATGTTTAAGGCCAAGTCCTTATAGTTCATATTAGAGAATGTATTCTTGCAATTTTTAGGTTATGATAATGTATGTAAATAACTTTTATGATTTTTAAACTATGATTACCATGTTATATAATTTCATGGTTACTATGTTTCTTCTTCTAAAATATATATTTCTTTTAATAGATTTACTGAGAGTAAATTGGAATGATTTAGTAGGAAGGAACTGAGAAGAGAATATCCTTCAGAATTGGCATCATGATATAGTTGGAATTGGAAATATGGTGTTTGTTCATATAACGGATCCATTTCGATGAGATATAAATAGTATTGGGATTCATGATAGAGAGTAGCTAGGTCATACACATAGGACCATGATGAATGTATTGAATTTTATGAGACCACATCTTCCATCATGTATTGGATCTTTTGATCTACAAGTAGCTAAAAGATGGATCAATGAACTGAAAATGATATTTTATGTCACAAGATGTTTCAAATATCAAAATATAACCCAATAAATTTACAATTTGAAGGTAATTTTGATCTATGGAAGTTTTTGGTTGAGAGAAAAAATAGAGGAATGATATTGATTCATATAGAATTGGAAACAGTTAAGAATGATTTTCTTTAGAAAAATTTTCACAATTTTTTTTACTAAGAATGATGAAACAATTATTGAAATTGAAGGAAAAAAATTAATATTCAATATCCACATATGATGAATAGTTTAAAAGATTGGAAATGTATGTAAAAAATTTAACGGTGATCGTAAAAGTAATATTAATAAATTTAACTCATAGTTGAATCCAATATATCAAGGGGAGTTAGCTTCCTCTGAATTCAAAATTTATGACAAGTTTTATTGGATTGCTTAGAAAGTATCTCTGGATTTTATCAATCATCTTGTATTCCATGAATAAAAGCATAATGATGTTATATATGGTAGGAAATGGGTTTCAATTCATCAATGATCTATGCAGGTAAAAAATCAAGTTCCAATTATATGATTAGTGTGGTACAAATCATCTACGGTATTGTGTTTTAAATTATTGGAAGTTTTACCAGTGTGGATGTTTATAAATGTGGCTCATTAGTGTAATAAAAATGATTAGATAAGTAATGATTAACATATGGTAGGATTCATTAATTATAACGAGTTGTGTTATTATGCTAAAATGTGTTAGAATTTAGTCACCTTGGATAGGAATACTATATATTAGGGAAAAAATGCGTTGGAAAATAATTTACCACTGTTATAGTTGATGTTTGAAGATCAAATAAAGTGATTATAGGTATGTTACTAGATTATTAAAATTATTCCATGGACCTTCATGACTATGGGACTTCAAATTCATTCGCTTATATGAAATTGTTATGTAAAATAAAAATATCCAAACAATAATATAAGATACAAACTTTGATAAAATCTATGGTGGAAGTATTAATGAAACCAATATTTATAGGAATTTTTATATTGGTATTAGTGAGATGTTATTTTCTACCAATCATGTTTATGTAAAAATCAATTAATGTTTTATTAAATGATTTTATACCTTTGATAACATACCATGAAGATGACAAATTGATTAGATATTTATGTGAATGCTACAAAGAATATATTACTGAATATTATGAAAATGATTATATTAGTAATTTAGCAATAGTGAATGAATTTATAGATGATTTTCTAAATTATTTATATGGTGTAATTCCTGATTGGGAGGTTGATTTTACTATTAAATTAGTTCTTATGATATGCATATTTCATAAGACCATAATTAAATGGCATAAAAAGAAATTTTTGATTGAAAATGTAGTTATAAGAGTTACAAAAGAATTTTTTATTCAACCTAACACTACTACATAGGGTTTTACAGTTTTATTTGTTAAATTTAATGATTTTTTAGTGATAAACTTCCTTGACTATTAATTCTTTTATAACATCAATATTAAAAACCATTATCCTTTTCCTCATATAAATTATTATTTATAGATTAGCTTTAAGCAGAGTAATACTAATCGAATAATGATCTTAGTTCGAGGTATTGTTAATTGGGAGTGAAATTAGAAGATATTCTAAACACTATATTTCATAATAGATATACGCATTACGAGTTTTTAGTTATTACATTTTGATTATCTAATGCACAATGTATATATATTGAATTTGTTAATAGGGTTTTCCATGAGTTCTTAGAAAAGTTTGTGGTTGTGTTTATAAATGATATTTTGGTATATTATAAATGTGAGTAGGAACATAAAAGTAACTAATAGATTTTCTTAAAAAACATAAAAAAATATATGAAACTTGTAGTTATTCTAAATTTTGTATGAAGAAAATAAAATTCAATGGACATATTGTTTCTAAAGAGACATAAATATTGACCCCGTGAAAATATAAATTTTTAAAGATTAGAAATGACCCAAAAATATCAATTTAATTCATTGATTTTTATAAATAACATGATATTAATGATGGTTTGTAAGAAAACATTTCTTAGTTTTCCACGAACAGAATAATTTCACTCGATAAGGATTTATATTCATATAAAAAATGAGTGTGATGAATATTATTAGGAAAAAGAAAATATTGGGGAATGCTCCAGTTTTTTCTCTACCATTAAAAATTGTTAATTTATTATATACAATAATGCTTCATTAAAGGAAATTAATTATTTATAGAACAGAAATGATCAAATTATTTTTTATTCTTCGTGTAAACTCCAACTTCATGAGTTAAATTATCATACACATGATCTAAATTATCTATTGTGGTTTTTTCCTTCAAAATGTAGAGGAATCCATTACATGGTGTAATGTTTAAAATATATAATAAACATAATATATATATATATACACACACTAAAGGATTAAAAAATGCATAAAAATTGTATGGGACTGAAAAGGATTATGATTTCAGGATTCACTATCATCTAAGAATGGAAACAAATTAGTCTATTCATTGAGTAAAAAATTCCTATATTAACAAGGTTATAATTGGAACATATCCATTTGGTTAATGATTTGATTAATGTTATAAAAGAAATTATATTTATAGGAACCCCCACTGTTTTGTTTCAAGAGTCAATGTAATCATTATTGACAAAACAAATTAATATTGATCAGAAGGAGGATCAATTTTCTTAATAAGAGGTAGAATTTGTTAATAAGGTTATTTTTATGAATGTAATGTTGAAAAATAAGTTTTTTCTGGTTTGGGAAGAGATTATGTGTGGTTTCTGATTCATATATAATGATAAAATTATTGATAAAATATCACAGTTCCTTATTTTATATTCATCTTGGAAGAACTGAGATGTAAATAGACCTTGGGAATATTATGGGTGAGATGGAATAAAAAGAGATATTGCTGAGTTTATAAAAATATGTTTGACATATCAATAGGTTAACATAATGTGACAATTACAGAAGGCGATGTTTCAAACATATATAGTTCTAGAGTAGAAATGGGAGAATATATCCATGGATTTTATAGTGGTATTAAAAAATAATTTTTAAGTTAATAATGTAATTTCACTTACATTTGATCAATTAAATAAATATTCAAAATTCATTCCCATTTGAGATAATATTTATTTAGATCATCTTTATAAAAATATATCTTAAAGCGATAGTTAGTTTACATGGTGTCCCCCTCTCCATTGTATCACACCATGATCCCAGGTTTCCAAAAATATTTTTAATGGACTTCAGAAATCATTGGGTAATGAATTAATTTTCAGAACATATTTTCATCCTCTATTTGATATACAATTTGAGTAAAAAATCATAAATTATATGACATAAATAATTATTTATTAATGGATTACTAGGAATTTTTATATCATCAAATTTCATTCATTGAGTTACCTTATAAAAAAATTGATCATTCCAGTATATAGATGGAACCATTGGAGGCGGTATATATAATGTGGTGTCAGATTCTGTATTTTGAGGATGAATTAGAAGAAAGGAAGTTAATATGGATAGATTTAGTAGTGTAAATGGATGATAAGGTTTATTTTATTTATTAACATGTGAGGATAGATTAAGGTAAGCCTAAATGTAAAATGGAAAACTATAGGAATGATATTTTATTCATGGATGGTGATTATGTATTTCACAATGTATTTCCATGGAGAAGTGTGATACTTTTTGGTAAAAAGTGAAATTTAAGTCTGTGGTTCATTGGACCATATGAAATCCTGGATAATGATAGATCACTTTCCTACATAGTTTCCTATATTATGATTTTATCCAAGGTTCACAATATATTTCATGTTGTAATGTTAATAAAATTTTTATTAGACTCATATCATGTTTTGAACCCTAATGTAGTTCAGTTGGAAGAGAATTTTTCTTATAAACAATATCCATTTCGTATGATTTTTTTAAAGAGATAATGTTTTAGAATATGGTAATTAATAAATTTAATGTTTTGTTGGTGTGGTTGATGAAGAAAACATGATAATCTAAATACGCTATGAGGGAAAGGTGTCCCCATTTGTTTTTTAAGTGAATAAAACTACTAGGAAGAAATTTTCTAATAAAAGGAAGAATGTAATAAACATATTAATGGTAGAATAAATTATTGTTCTGATTATTGATGTTTATTAATTAGATATCAATTTTCATTATAATTACATTAAGTAATTTTAAAAGAAAGAATATATTTTTTTTGTTAAATATTACCCTTAAATGGTATTAATTAGAAAGGTCAATTTTTTAATTATTTGATTTGAATATATCAATGTTAATTTCTTTTTGAAGTCATTTTTTAAAAAATAACTTAAGTTGTCATTTTGTTATTTTTTTGAATACATTTATTTTTCAATGAAAAGTGAAAAATACATATTTTTGTAAAACTATCATTTTATTTAAATAAATTAAGTAAATTAAAAGTAAAAATATTATATTTATTTTTTAATTTAATAAAATTGTTATTTAGATTTATTTAATCTAATTAATTTCATTTTAATCTTATTTACACTATATTTTTCTATATGTTAATTTTTATCGTTTAAAATATTAATGTTCTAAAAACTATTTTGACTAACGTAGTGTTTCTAATTTTTTATTAATTAAAATAAAAAATAATTAGGAATTTTTTATGTCAATTTTATATATTATATATCGATAAATATTAATTTAATTTCATATAATGATTATTAATATTCATTGTGTTGATAAAAAATTATTTTGTTCATGAAAAATACTTTCCATGAAAACCATATTTTTCATCACATTTGGGTGGATTAATTTAAAATAAAATTATTCAAATTTTGTTTATTTAATTTAGTAAAATAGATTAAATTTTATGAATAATAATAATTTATATTATATAATATGGTCAACATATTTATTTCCTATTAAATAGTAAAAACAGTAAAACTATTTTACCGCGAGTGAAGTGAACACAAATTTACAGTCAGTTAAACTAAATATATAATAGATAAAATAAACTAAACTTGTCTATAAATATTATTATACGGGTAAATTTTGACCTTATATAATATTATTATATATAATGGTCATTTTGCATTGTTTTTCATGTGCTAAAATAATTTTAAACATTTTCATTTAAAATATTACAAGTGAGTCATCTCCCCACATATAAAAGTCCACCAACTATCATTTCCCCATTACACACAAAGAGAATTTTGGTTCAACCAATACCTTCCCAAATTAATTCTTAAATTATCTCCCTATATACTCATTTGATTTTATTATTATAAATCAAATCTAGGAAGGCATTTGGTCTAATCCTGAAGATGTGGCCCGAAAAAGATGTGTCATTCCCAACCAAGCATTTATTCATTTGTAATTGCACTTCCATAAAATATTATTAAACAATTATTATATTAAAAAATATATATATATCATATACTCAGATGTAATTATGTTTATTTCATTACCTTAATCCATCTCATCTTCCATTATATGGGAATTGAAACCATCATTCTTGTGTACGACAGACTACCACCTCATGAACCAATTTAATTCATTCTATATCATCACCTATCACAGATTTTTATTACGATTTAATTAATTTAATATATTATATTAAAGAAATATTTATCAATTTAAAAATATAATATATCATTTACTTTTTACCTTTAGATTCACTAAACAACATAATGTCGTTCGTGCATACATGTGGACTACCGCCTCTCCAAATTGATTTAAATATTTTTTCATAGCCATGTCATATGGATGATATATATGTATATTTAACAAAATAATATGTAATTTATAATATAATTAACATTATTTAAATATAAAATATATCATACCTTATTTTTATAATGATCTATGATCAATGGAAACATAACTCATGCATATGTTCTGCCAAAAATGTCCATGATTAGAAGATACCTCATTTTTCATAACCATAGTTAATGATTTTATAAAGTATAAAGTATGTATAAAAATTATAATTATATCATTACTATTATATAATATTTACCTATTTAAAAATATAAATTGATTACCATCCAAACCCCTGAAATGAAAATAAATGATTAAAGATATGTGTATAGTAGGGTAATGGATAAAATAAAAGGGACTATAAAAATGAAAAAGTATCTTAATAATGTATAAAATTTATATGAGTTTATTAGTTAATATAATAAAAATAATATGTCACAATTAACACTCAATATAAAGAAAAAAATAACATAAATCATAATTTTCAATGTTTAAAGTATTTATTTTCAAAAACAATTACTCAATGTCCACGTTTTTAAAATTATTTTAAGAAGAAATTTTTATCGAAATAAAATAGTTATAATGAAATTTTTTATTATTCCTTTTAATTTTATATGATGTTTATAAAAAAATTATATATTTTTGGAATGTTTGAATTTATTTACAACACACAAAAGGATAGTTTTATTTTAACATAAATGACAACAATTAATTTTTCTACCACAGTAACCATTATTTGATGTTTGGATTAATTTACAATATTTCATGATTATGTAAATGAAAATGTAACACCCCAACCCTAGAAGACCAGAGTAAGTGCATTATTACATGTCATTTGCATGATCACAAAATATCAAGTCTTGAAAGACCGATTAGTTTAGTAGCCTTGGATGTAATAGATACGATTATAAGTTTTACATTACATCATAAAATTGAAAACCACTACAACATTGTTTCAATAGAAAACACTGAGATCCCTTAGACTATCCTTACATGTCAGTTATAATATACTTTTTTCATCCTGAGAAAAATACAACATAGAAATGGGTGAGCTCAGATGCTCAGTAAGGATAACAATCAAGAGGAAACCTTCAAAAATAAGTGTAAACATTTAAGGAAATGTATAGAACTAAAATAATACTTTTCAATATAAACATCATCAAAATATGGAAAACATGGATAAAAATAATTCCACTTATATACAAACATGGATATTATACTAATCAAATGATCACATGCAATATCAATAGAAAATTTCATAATGATGGAACCTATAATTCCAGACTTCATAACCACATAGTAAAGGCCTTCTTCCAAGACATTAGTTTTTATCATGAGACCTATCAAGGCATATAAGAGATATAGTGGGATCCACCTGTCACTTACTATGTCCAATTCATTCCTCATATGAAAAGGTTTAAACATAACATAAACATTAATATTAAAACTAGCACATGATATGTCAATAATTTATCCATAAACCATGAATGGTATAGAAATAGAACATCCACAGTCAAACATATAACAAAATGTTCAATACTATATGGTTGTTTTGCATCATAATAAATCAATTTCAAGTAAACTTAGAATCTATCAAAGGATGTTGACATAGAAGAAATGAAAACCTTTTTAGAGAAATATATCATACTATTTTGAAATCATTTAATAATCACATAATTATCAAAAGAAATTTTATTTTTAAAATATTTCTATAATCATTTAAGGAAAGCTTCGATGATGTTATAATGGTGGAAAATTACCGCACCCTCCATATTAGTTAAAAAACATTCTTACCATAATTTTGTCGTAATGGTCATAAAATACCTTGTTTTGAAAAAGAAGGAAATAGTCCTTTCAAAACATATAAGGTCAAATAATGATGTAAATGACTTTACCCTATTGTGTAGTAAAAAAATGTTTTGAAATAAATTTTTAAGAAACATGGATGTGGATGATAAAGAGGACCAAGAAGATACTTATGTAAAAACCACCTCAGAAAATAAAGAGATTATAAAATTAACCCTTACCTCGTACTTTTATTTGGTCAAGGGTAGGTTAACCACCTGTATAATGGTGAAATTGTTGTTATTAAATTATACATGAATCATATAAATTATTAAGATACCTTATATGATCTTTTATCATTGATTTATTAATAATATCATAGTATTATTGTCGTTTCAGGTGTTAAATGATTCGTTTTCATTTATATTCTTTGTTCTGTAAGAAACGTTTTTTATGGATAGTATGTATCTTATTAATATTCCGAATGATATTAAGTCTTTAATCATTATTTTTAATCATCAAATGAAAATTATTCTTGAATGGATACGATGGAGAATGAATCACATCGTGTTCGTGGAGACGGTAATTAGTACATACGCATGATCGACAATATCATTCTCTTGATATTGAAATAATATATAATTGGATGGTATATCATATATAAATAATAATTATCATGTTATATTTATTATTTAAATCAATTACACATCATTATTATATCATCCAAATAATAATGTATTGAATAACAATTACACCATGACATGGAGACGGTAAACCGTACGTACGCGCGTATGGTGACATTTCATTTAAAGGATGGATAGAATAATGAATATGGTTGTACCATATTTATAATAACATCAAAGTATATAGAAGATATTGGAGTTATTATTTTACAATGGAATCAACAATGAAAGAGGAAGTGGAAGAATAAAGGAACTTGAAAGAGGTGATGAAATATTTACCTCTTCTTCAGGTTCATCCTTTTGATTTGATCAAAAGGGGTCAGTAAGATGGATTTATAAATATAGTAAGGCCTCTAGGATTAAGGTTGGACAGTTTGGAGGGTATTTTGGTAGGGTTTGGCTGATCCAAATGGCTTTGAAGGTGTGAATTAGAGAGAAGGTGGAGTGCCCTTTTATAATAGGGATGAGAGACACTATAGGAAAATGCTACAAATATTATTTTATAATAAAATAATTTTCGGTTTTTAATGGCCAAAAAATGAATTATATTAAGGCTAAGGTGGGGATGGGTTGATAACCACTCTACCAATAGTTTTTTGATAGGTTTGGGTCACTATATTAACTTTATATTTTAGATTTAACTCTTAGTTAAATAATTTGACATTTACCATGTCACATTGTATTTTTATATTATATGGTTAATATAATTAAAATAAACATACAAGGGAACCCCAGGTGGATAATTAATCAAACAGATAAAATTATATAAGTCTTTTGGCCAATCCTTATGTTTTTAGGAATTGAATATCAATTAATAATATAATATTGTTTTAAAAAACTCTTTTATGTCAATTTTGATACTATTGGGTATTTTATTTTTGGTAAATTCATCACTACATTATTACTTTAAAAAAGTCATCTAAACAACCCTAAAATGTCATATTAACCTAGAAAATTAGTTTAATTCATTAAAATCTTCAAATTAAATTTGTTGTTTATTGATAATATTCATTATATTAATATTTCATTAATTACGTAATTTCTGCATCATCATTGTATCATAAATAAATTTAATTATTTAATATATTAAAATTATAAATAAAATCCCATTATGTAGGAAATATTTTTATCTTTCCAGTGAATATTTATAGTAGAACTTATCTCATGTGTAACTCTATATAAAAAATGGTTTATTTATTTAACATTTAATTTAATAGTTTTAACTCATCTTTGAATTAAATAATAATAAATGTCCTAATCTAATCCCTATGGAACTAAAGGATCATATTTTATTCCTAAGGTTGTTTTTGGTCAAATTAAACTTATATAATAGATTTAGGACATGTGTTATGGTAATAATAATATCATTTTTACCCATAATTACACTATTTACATTTAACCGTGGTAAATAAAAATAAAAAGTTACAATTGTCAAAAAATTATTTTCATCTTTTTAAACCAAATTTTATATACTAATATAAACCATGTCTCTTGGATTTTTAAATTCTAACAAATATAAGTGGTAAAATTATGTTTTATGTAAATTTGTTAATGCTCCTAAGAGGTGGGAAAAAGACGGTAAAAAAGGTCCATAAAATTTTTATATATCTAAAATTATTATAAACTGACTCCAATGAATTACATTGAACCTATATATGTATTATGTAACTATTTTTACCTAAAATAATTTTGAAAAAAATAAATAATTATTTAAATAAAAATTCGGTTTTAAACTATAACTTAGTGTTTTTTCACTATTCATCAAAAATAGAATGCTTTCTGAAAAATACCAAAAATTTACCATAATCTAATATCAATATTCTGAATCAAAAAATAAAGACCATTTTGAAAGATAAAATTTATAAAATTTTAATGACTGGATATTACTATTCATAACGTCTAATTTGATTGCTTGTGGTGTGTTAGAACTCGAAGTTGCGTACAACACATGCTACTGTATTATTCAAAGAGAAGTGTATCGCTGAAGCTTGGGGTGTTACATTCTATCCTCCTTCAAATAATTTCACCCTTGAAATTTTTAGAGTATTACTATGTAAAACGACATGGGTGGTTCTTCATCATATCTTCCTTGGGTTCCGACGTTGCCTCTTCTATCTTATGGTTTCTCCAGAGAACATTTACCAGACAAGTCATCTAGTTTCTCAACACTTGTTCTATTCAATCAATAACCTTGAAATGATATTCCAAATACGACATATTGGTTCCAGTTCTAATTCCACATAGGTGAGTACATGTTTGGAGTCAGTCATGTATTTTCTCAATTGTGATACTGGGAATATATCGTGAACTTTGGAAAGACTTGGCGGCATTACCAAATGGTAATCTACAACCCCATTTCGGTCTACAATTTCAAAAGGTCTCATATACCTGGGACATATTTTTCCCTTCTTACCGAAACGTAAAACACCCTTCCATAGAGATTCCTTCAAGGAAACATGATCTTTAACATGAAAATCCATATTCTTCCTTCGGTTCCCGGCACATCTCATCTTCCTACTTTGAGCTACATTGATGTGGATTTGGAATACCTTCACCTTTTCCATTGTTTCCTCCACATTTTCTAGAGCTATGAGTTTTCTTTGACCAACATCATCCCAACAGGTTGGTGTGAGACATTGCTTTCCGTAGAATGCTTCATATGGTGCCATTTGAATACTTGAATAGAAACTATTTTCATAGGAAAATTCTACCAGAGGTAAATATTGATCCCACATACCTTAAAATTCATGTGAGAATGATCTCAACATGTATTCTATGGTTTGAATAGTCGGTTATGATTTTCCCTTAGTTTGGGGTGGTAGGCAGTGCTCAAACGAAGTTCTGTATCCAGGGTTTTCTGAATACTTTTCCAGAATCTTGATCTAAAACTGGGATCACGATCAGAAACAATCGATAGTGGTACTCCATGAGGTATTAGAACTTGATTAATATATAGTCTTCCTTAAAATTAATATGATAAATATTCCCTTATAGAAAAAAAATATGTTGACTTGGTAAATTTGTCAATAATGAATCATATTGCATAATTCTTTATAGAAGTATTTGGTAGTCCCGTGACAAAGTCCATCATAATATTATCCCATTTTCACTCAGATATGGGAAGAGGTTTCATGACTCCTCTCGGTTGTTTCCTTCCAGCTTTCACTTGCTGACAAAACATACATCTTTACACAAAATCAGAAATCTCCCACTTCATGTTGTCCCTCCAAAAAAGTTCCATCAAATCTCTATACATCTTAGTGCTCCCATGGTGTATAGGTAAATTAGTACAATACGCATCATCCAAAAATTCCATTTTTAGAATAGGTATATCGAGAACACCATGTCTCTTCCCAAGTTTCAAAATTCCATCTTTACACACAATGTCCCTCAATCTCCCATCATTCATAGCATTAATCTTCTTTTGAAACTCTCCATCACCGGTCAATGAACCATTTATCCTTTCAAGTAAATATGGTTTGGAAACCATTTGAAAAATAACTGATGATTCACCTTCCACAGTGATTCCCATATCCATATTTACTATATCATTGTATATTAAATACTTTTCAACTCCCATCTTGTTCCAAACTCCATGATCCTTTCTACTCAAAGCATCTACCATCTTATTTTCCATCCCCGGGTGGTAGTGTATAGTGAAATCATAATCCTTGAGTAGATCAAGCAATCTCTTTTGCCTCATGTTGATTTCATTCTGTGAGAAAATATACTTCAAACTCTTGTGATCAGTATATATCGCACATTTTTCACCATAGAGATAGTGTCTCCAAATATTCAAAGAAACTATTACAGATTCTAATTCATGATCGTTATTAGGATAGTTTTTCTCGTGAATTTTTAACTGTCGAGATGCATGGGAAAATCCCTATCATTATGCATAAGGATACAACCAATTCCTTTATTTAATTTGTCGCTATAAATAACAAACCAATCATAACCTGATGGTAGAGTCAAAATAAGATCATTGACTAATATTCTATTTAGTTCTTCAAAAACTTCTTCACACGCTATTGTCCAAACAAATTTAAACCCTTTTTGTGTGTGCTTTGATAATGGGATAGCCAACCAGGAAACATTCTAGATGAAATGTTGATAATAACCTGCTAAACCAATAAAATTGCATACCTCAGTTATACTCGTCAGTTCTGGACATTCTTCAATTTCCTTTGTCTTAGAAGGATCAACAAAGATTCCATACTTAGAGAAAATATGGACAATAAAATAAATCTCTTGAATCCATAATTCACACTTGCTAAACTTTTGATATAATTTGTGACCTCTAAGAGTCTTTAAGATAATTCACAAGTGATTTTCATTATCAACATAGATTTTGGATTATACCAAGACATCATTAGTAAATACCACTACAAATTCGTCAAGATATTCCTTGAAAACACTATTCATTAGATACCTGAAGACATAGGGTGCATTAGTCAATCCCAAAGGCATTAATATAAACTCGTAATGCCCATACCTGGTTCGAAATGCTGTTTTCAGAATGTCTTCCTTCTTTGCAAAGAACTGTTTATATCCAGATCGAAATTCAATCTTTGGAAATTATTGAGCTCCATGAAGTTGTTCAAATAAATCATCAATGTGGGGTAGGGGAAACTTTTTCTTTATTGTTATAGAATTGATCTCCTTTTAGTCAATTCAAAACCTCATGGACCCAATGTTCTTATTAAAAAAGGATAGGGGATCCCCATAGAGAAACTCTAATGTGAATAAATCCCTTATTACTCAATTCCCTTTGTTGTTTTTAGTTCCACTAATTCCGTAGTGTCCATTCTATTAGGGGTCTTCGATATGGGCCTTGATCCCGGAATTAAATCAATGGAGAACCAAATTTCTCATTCTACAAGATGTCCAGGTAAATCTTCTAGAAATACATCAACATATTATTTCACAATAGCTAAATCCTATATTTGAACATTCCTTCCCCCACCAATAGTTATTTCATTCGCTTCCTACCAAATACTGAATTTAGTTGAGCTAATGGGGGGGGGGGATCTAGTTAAGAAATAGGTGGTGATGATTATTTTCTATAGATAAGGCGTTCTTTATTATCTTCATCAAAAATAGTAACCCCCTTATTCTTAAAATAAATTTTTTCACCATGGTCTGAAACGAAATCCATACCGATGATTATATCAAATTCAATCATGGTTATGATGATGAGATCAGCATATAAATAACATTTATATTCCCAAATTGATACTAATTCACAAAACATTTATGCAATGATACATACCTTAAGAGTTTTGACTGACAATGCACTTGTTAAATAAAATTGGAAATATCTAATTTTATTAGAAAATAGGGATGATATAAAACAATGAGATGACTCATAATCAAATAAATCATTTTCTAATCTTTGGAAAACAATTAAATTAACCTCCATTATGTCTTTCATAGCATCAACCTCAGCAGTAGTGATAGCATAAGCTTGGCCTTGATCCCATGGAATTTTCTAAGGTAAGTTTCTCTGATGCTTAGGAAATTCATTTTCATAATGCCCCATTTCTCTACAATTGTTGTATGCAACATTGACAACCTCTTTCTTCCCCTTGTAATCATGAGCCTGGTGGAGTTTTCACCACACTTGTAACAGACTCACATTCCCTTTAAGAAAGTACATGGCTTTTTCTTCCCACATTTACTACGATATGGATATTTAGCTTTTACATTCTTCCGCTTATTTCGATTTCTAGAGTATTAAATAGATATCTTATTCTCGTTCTTTTCATTAAAGTAATAATATGTAGATAATTCTTTTTTTTTGTCTTAATAGGACATGAGACAATATCTTCGTATGACGATAAGGATTGTCAGACTAATGCTTGATGTAGAAATGGTTTTAACACATCAAAGAAAAAATCAATATGTCTTCATGGGTTATGTATATAATCTTTAGCATGCCACTCTATCCTTTTAATGTTATCTTCATACTTTGTAAAATTCTCATCCTCCTCTTGCCTCAGACTCAGAAATTGCCTTTCCAAATAAGCATGATGGTCATGAGGAAATTATTTTTCTATGAAAATATCTTTAAACTCCTTCCATTCTATATTTAATACTTCATCATCTTTCTTTGTGTTTTGAACCAATGACAACCATTTATAAGCATCTCCAGTGAGGCAGTAAACTACCATGACACCTTTTTATCGTTCGCTACTCCGCAAGGTGTGGAATATTTTCTCTAACGAATTTATTCATTTCTCAAATACTACTGGATTTTTATCCCCATTTAATTTTGGTGTTTGTTTCATCATGAAGCGATCTAACTTTGATCCACCAAGCTACGTATCAGGGTGCTCCATACGGGTATGTTTATTATTTATAACCAGTGTGAGTTGTCCCAGTATGGTGATTAGCTGATCAACACTGGTTGCATCAGAAGCTCCACTATAATTATCTTGAGTAGGAGGGAAATCCGTACATGGAGCGTGTTCATTGATAAGGTTTCCATTCCTTCTACTAGGCACCATTTCTAAATAATGGCATAAAGTAGATTAGTTTATGAATCAAAATACATAATTCAAAACCTGTAAAATACCTAAAATAAATTGAACAGTTTATGGATATAATCCATAATCATAAAAAAAATTTTCTTTGAGGATGTATATACTCATAAACCCTTCATAATGGTTTCTAATGAAAATGAGAATTATCCTAAGAATATACCCTAGGAGTGGCGTAATCAATAGTGTAGCACGACCTGTTGTCGTGCACCTGTTCTCGTTTGAGTCTAGTTCAAAGCGGTGTTCTCGGGTTTTACCCCTAGGTACATCTATGCCAGAGCTGCCTCTACCTGCTCGTATCAAGACAGGGATGTATTTCTTGGAAAATCAATAAAATCTCTACAATACCAAAATTCTAGGTAGTTATTCTATACTAATCCTTTATGTCTATATTAGGGCTATGTGCTCTAATTAGAGATTATCTAAATATAGTTTCCAAGGTTTGTACTAAAGTTTCTCTGATACCAACTACAACACCCCAACCCCAGAATCCCAGAGTCAGTGCATTATTAAGTATCATTAGCATGATCACAAAAGATCATGTCTCGAAAGTCCGATTAATTTAGAATCCTATGAAGTATATGATACATTCATAATTTTTACATTACATCATAAAATGGAAAATTAGGATAACATTTATTCCATATACAATACAAGGATCCCATAGACTATCGTTGCAGGTCAATAATAATAGATTTTTTCGCATCCTAGGAAAAATTAAACATTGAAGGGGGTGAGCTCAGATGCACAGTAAGGATAACAATATAGAAAAAACTTTTATAAATAAGCATAAACATTTAAGGGAATGTATAGAAGTAAAAAAAAGCCTTTTCAACATAGACATAATTATAACATGAAAAATATAAATCAAAATAATTTCATTTACTTACTCACATGGATATTCTACGAGTCGAATAATCACATGGAATATCAATAGAAAATTTCATAATGTTGGAATGCATAATGTCATACATCATAAACACCTAGTCCATGCCTTGTTCCAAGACTACAAATAATATTTTTTCAAGGACTTGTTCCAAGACACTAGTTTGTCTCATGAGACGTACCGATGCATCGAGGAGCTATAGTGGGCTCCACCCATCACTTACTAAGTCGAATGCATTCCTCATATGAAAAGGTTTAAACATAACATAAACATTTTTATTAAAACTAGCATACGAAATGTCAACAATTTTTCCATAAACTGTGAATGGTATCAAAATACCACATCCATATTCAAACATATCACAAAACCATCAATAAAATATGAATGTTTTGTATAATAATAAATCAACATCAGATAAACATAAAATCCATCAATGGATATTAACATAGATTAAATCAAAACATTTTTAGAGAAATATATTTTTATATTTTGAAATTATTTTAGGGTCACATAATTATAAATAAAATTTATTTTGAAAATATTATTATAATTATTTAAGGTAAGCTTTGACGAAGTTATAATAGCGGAAAATAGCCGCAGCCGCCGTATAAGGTAAAAAAATTCATACCTTAATTTTTTTGAAAAGGTTATAAAGTACCTTGATTGGAAAATGTCATAAATATTTCTTTAAAAACATATAAGTTCATATAAGGGTATAAATGACTTTACCTCATTGTCTTGTAAAAAAATGTTTTCAAATACATTTTTACGAAACAAGGATGTGTATGATAAAGAGGTCCCAGAAGATACTTAAGTAAAAATAACCTTGGATAATAAAGAGATTGTGACATCAACCCTTAACATGTACATTTCTTTGGTCTATGGTAGGTTAACCTCTTATATAATGGTGAAATAATTGATATTAAATTATAAAATAATCATATACATTTATATGATATCATGTATAATCTTTTAACATTTCTTTGTTAATAATATCTTAGTATTATCGTCATTTCAGGTGTAAAATGATTTATTTTTCTTCTATATGATTTGTTACGTAAGTAATTTTTGTTAGGGATATTATCTATGTTATTCATATTCATAATGATATTAAGCCTTTAATTTTTTTTAATCATCCAATGAAAATTAGTCTTGAATGGATATGATGCGGAATGAATTTCATCGTGTTCGTGGAGACGGTAATCCATACGTATGCGCGAGCGACAACATCATTCTTTTAATATTAAAATAATATATAATTGGATGGTATAACATATATACATAATCACTATCATGTTATATTTATTATTTACAACAATTATACATCATTAGTATACCCATCCAAATAATAGTGTATTGAATAGCAATTACACCACGATGTGGAGACGGTATGTCGTAGGTAAGCATGTATGGAGAAATGTCATTCAAAGGACAAATAGAATAATGAAAATGGTTGTAACGTATTTATAATAACATCACACTAAATAGAATATACTAGATATATTATTTTATAATGGAAACAAAAAAGAAAGAGGAAATTGAAGAATATAGGAACTTGAAAGAGGTGACGAAATATTAACCTCTTCTTCAGGTTCTTCCTTTTGATTTGATCAAAAGGGCTCCATAGGATGTCTTTTGGAGTAAAATAAAGCATCGAGGATAAAGGGAGGAAAGTTGAGATGTTATTTGGGTAGGTTTTGGCTGATAAAAATTTCCTTGAAGGAGTGAATTAGATAGAAGGGGGAGTTCCCTTTTATAATAGGGGAGGGGGGAACCTTAGGAAAAGATAGAAACATTATTTTATAATAAAATAATTATCATTTTATAATTTCTCAAAAATGAATTATCTAGAGGATAATGTTGTGATGGGTTGAAATCCACTCAAAAAATAGTTTTTAGACAGGTTTGTGTCACTATATTAACATTATCTTTTAGATTTAACTCTTAGTTAAATAGTTTGACATATTCCATGTCCCTTAGTAATTTTATATTATATGGTTAATAAACTTATATAAACTTCCAATAGAACCTTAATTGGTTCATTAATGATAAAAATATCATTATATAATTATATTGATAGAACTGTAGATTTTTTAGAATAAAATATCAATTAATAATATAATATTTTTTTAAAACACTTTTATGTTAATTTTGACACTATTTGGTATTTTGTTTTTTCTAAACTCATTACAACATTATTACTTCCAAAACAATTCATCTAAACAACCGTAACATGGTATATTAACCTAGAATATTATTGTAATTCATAAAAAGCCTCAAATTACATTTATTTGGATATTTATCATATCTATTATTTTAATATTTCATTAATTAGGTAATTAAGGCATCATCACTTTGTCATAAATAAATATAATTATTTAATGTATAAAAATTATAAATAAAATAAAATTATGTAAGAAATCTTTTTATCATTCTAATTAATATTAATAGTCAAACTTATATTATGTGTAACCCTATATTAGAAATGTTTTAGTTATTAAACATTGAATTTAACACTTTTTATTATTCTTCGAATTAAATAATAATAAATATCCTAATATAATCCAACTGGACATAAAGGAACATATTTTATTCCAATGTGTGTTTTTGGTCGAATTAAACATATCTTGTAGAATTAAGACATGTTTTAGGGTAATAATAATATAATTTTTACCCTTTATTACCCTATTTACTTTTAACCGTGGCAAATAAAAGTAAAAAGTTACTAATCACCAAAAATTATTTTCATCATATTGGACCAAATTTTACATACTGATATCAACCGTGTCTCTATGAATTTTTAAATTCAACTCACAGATGCGGTAAAATTACGTTTTATGTAAATTTTCAAATTCTCCTAGGTGGTGGGTAAAAGACCGTAAAATGTTCAATAATGTTTTTATATATCTAAAATTATTATAAACTGAAACTAATAAATTTAAATTTAACTTATATATATATTATGTCACTATTATAACGTAAAATAAATTTAAATATAATAAATAATTATTTAAAAAAAATTCAGTTTTAAACTATAACTCAGTGTTTTTCACTATCCATCAAAAAATTTTGGTTTTCAGAAAAATACCAAAAATTCACCCTATGCTAATTTCGATATTCCGAATCCAAAAATGAAGTCCATTTTGAAGGTTAAAATTTATAAAATTTTAAAATGTGGGTATTACTATTCATAACGGCGAGTTTTATTGGTTGTGGTGTGTTAGAACTCGAATTTGCATACAAAACACGATACTGTATTATTCATAGAGAAGCGTATTGTGGAAGCTTGGTGTGTTACAGAAAAAAACATACATTCCCATTTTCGAGGTATTTTGGAATTAAAATTAGTTTTTTTAAAATAAATATGTATATTTATATCCATTAGATTTTTTCATATGACTTTAAAAGGGTTTTTCAAGGGATTTATGATTATAATGTCCAAGCATATATTTCTTTATTCATGATATGGTTGTTGGAAATTATTTATTGTTACATTTGATATAGAAAAAACTATTAAAATGTGTTGATCATTATTATATCTCAATATATGAGGGGTTGATCCACATTATATCTCATTACATGATTGATGATCCCCATTATAGATCCCCAATTTTTTGTGTAATGATTATGTTCTCAAATAAATTATATTGGAAGTTACCCAAATAGTTATATGAATTTGTAAGTGTTCTCTAATGGTTATATGAAGATGAATTTCCAAGGAACCTACTTGAATTTTATATTCTTGTTAACTAGTTTTTGGGGATATTTTATGTTTTCAAAAGTTAAGATAGATCATTTATTTCCAAAACATTTATTCCCTTTCTGGGTAAAAAGGTATGTTTTTATGAAAAACATATTCAAGGGATTTTATGTTTTTCAATGGAAAAATAAATTTTTACGTTTTATGTCAATTAATGATCTTTTTTTCTATCATCCCAAATTAAAAAAATCACATGGTTTAAGGTTTGTTAATTTAAATGAAGAATCCATATTGACAGTCAGGAATATTTATCTGGAAAATAAAAGATTTTTTATTATAAACTTTTTATATATATAAAAAAATTTATACCAATAGAAAATCTAAAGTTTGTAATATGTGGTTTTGTTATATATGAGTTCTGAACTATTTGTATAAAACCCTAAACCTAATAAATCTTTTTTAAAATAATGTGAATTAAAATTTAAAGAAACAAGAATATGTAATGTTTATAGTATGATCATTATATTTCACCAAATAATAGCTTTTACTTGAGAAAACAAAAGGATACTCATAAATCCATATACGGTTAGAAGTGTATAGCGAAAATTTTCTTGGATGAAGTTATAGAAATAAATCTATTATGTCTTCATCTACATGAGGAAATGGTAGATAAGGTTATATCCACTCAACAATATATAATTGAATCCCAATGTTGGTAGAAAACTAATGCTTGCAATCATCAGAGAATTAATCTATTTATGGTTAGGGAATCGGTATTCCTATGAATATATCATTGGAATAAGATTATGATATTTTGAAATAAGTACAATATTTTCCATATATATATCATTCCATTTGAAATTAGTTATCTTATTGGGTTGGTTACTTGTCAAATTAATCTTCCAATGAATCTCTCCCTAGATCATGATTTCTTCCACGCATCTCTCCTATTGAGGTGTATACCGGATCCTTAATATGCCGTAAAAAAATATTTCAAACCAATATAGAATGATATATTTTACTAGGATATCTAGTGGTGATTCTTGATGAAATAGTGATAGTTATATGAAACAAGGATACTCACTTGAACAATGTTTTGTGAAGAAATCAGAAAATTTAAAAAGTTATGTGGGAACCTTATAATGTGATAAGGTAAAAGAATCCCCATTTTTTGTTTCATATTAATATAATTTCAAGGGGTCAGTTTTTATGGGGGGAAAATGAATCACCCAGTGAATTTATAATATATTTCTTCCTAAATAAAATTTCATCGATATCTTTATTTACATTCAACACTGAGTTTAAATGAACCATGATATACTATTTAAATATTATTATTATACATCCAATATTAAATTTTTTATTCAAGAAGAAAAATAGAGATACAATAAAAAGAGATGAGAAACAAAACAAGTGACAAGCATTGATCCACAAGAAACATACACAAGAAACATAAGACTCATGGGGCCAGAAGTGATGTAAAACAATAGAATATCCTCTAATCAAGTTAACTCTCTCTGGTTTCAAGAGTTTAATCGATGTAATTAAAGTGATTTTGGAGAACCGAGTTCTCAAGAGACGCAAGATGATCCGCAACTTTGTTCCCCTCACACCATGTATGAGTCGCCCTGATATTGTGGATGCGGGCAATGATGTACCTAACTGTGTGTGAAATTGACCATGGTATGTTACCCTTTCCATTGAATGAGTTATAAAGAATCATATAATCCATATCATCTTGGGTGATCATGATGTTCCTTTGCTTTCAAAGAGAGAGTCCTTTAAGAAATACTTTCGCCTCTCTTTAGAGTGGGGAACCATTCCTGTAAAATGCAGTAAAATCCATCCCAACACTTCCCCACATGTCTCAAACCACGCCCCTCCATTCATTTCTCCCTGCTGATATGAGCCATCCATATTGAGATTTTATCCCAAGACTGGAGGCCTCCATCATATTCATTGTCTCTATGGCCTGTTATGTGAGGAGTTTGATGGGAGTGCACTCACCTAAAGCAGATTCACTGAGGGAGAATCTCGCCATATGGGGATAAGAATAACAAGTTCCACCAGAAGGTTCTGTTACCACATAATGATGACCGTTATTGTTGGAATATCCCCTTAAAATGGAGCCTGGTTCCTGGCTTGCAATATGCACCAGCAACTTGCAATTAAGACCATGGAGTGCAACCACCTCTCCATGTCAGTAAGATAAAACAACTGATACCATCTATCCAGAAAAGAGGCATTCACATGCAAACTGGAGGAGAAAGTAATGATGTTTCCAAATAATGACAAAACATCTTGGGCCCAGTAGCTTTCAAAATAATTTTCCACAGTGCTCTCCACCCTCGGACTATAAAAAGCATTGGAATATGGATACCAAAGTGATTCCCACCTTCTTAACATTCTCTTTTATGGCCACAACATTTTCCGTGATTATCTATGTTAGAAAATTATATTTATATGAGATTTATTTTCACCAAACCATGGAATTCTAGGTGTCATGATGGCCTGAAGAAACCAAGAGCATGTGATGTTACTTGGTAGAGAAATGCCCAGAGGGGGATGTAGTGAAGACATATGTGTCAGGGTATGAGTTAAATGAAATGGACTCGAAAAGCTTCTGTTGTTATGCATCTATCACTACCCTGATAAGTCGAGGGTGGAGGATAGCTTCCATAAAGGAGATAAATGGGGTCATACATCCTGAAAATCTAATAACATAGCCTAACCAATATTGTTTCTAAAACAGAAAGTTGCCTTCCCCCACAATCTAGCATGAGCTCTATCTAAGGGTATTGATGAGGGGATTGATCCTGGACCAGAAATGAGATGGAGTACTACCAGTGTACTCTTAATCACCCTCCCAGCTATGAGATATAGACATACCCCAAAGGGTATTCCCTTAAATCACTTCCCATGCAATCTTTGCATACATAAAATGAATCGTGGAGTCTAAACTCTTGACATCAACACCCCCTTCCTATATGGTATTTTAATTTCTTTCCCATGCAACCCAGGGACACTTTTCTATAGAAAGAGAGTCCCACACAAAACAATCCTTGGGCCTATCCACAATTCTAATGACACCATTAGGCACAATAGTGGAGGCCATACTAGAATCCAGAATTTTGAATCTTTGCATCCTCACCTCCATGTTCTGATCAAGGGGAATGTGGTCCTTGGCCCACACCTTAGACCCCAACACCAGCCACACCAGTTTTTTTGTGAACTATAACCCATGAGTACCCTTACGCCAGATCACTCCACAAATCATTAATGATCTGTTTGTTTACAGGGATGTGAGTCTAGTAGTGATAGAACCTAAATCCCTAAGAGGTCCCCGACCTTGGATATAAGGAGATAAATAGGGGTGAGTGATTTTAGATACCTCGAACAAGGTTCTTAACATGGGAATTGGGAAACATGGAGATGGAATGAATGTTTTTAAGGATACGATCAATCTGACTGCATGACCTCATACTACCTCATTGATTATTAAAGAACGTGAAGGTTTCTCTGGGGAAACCTATGTCACGAAAACCATTCTCAGCCACAAAGCGAGCAAAGCCCAATCTAGCCTTCCTAGGAAATTTCAATCTACCCTTATTCTCCTCAAGATCACCAACGATGTGGAAATCGCCACCCAATAGCCAAGGATAATCTCTTGGGTCAAAAGAACAGAGATCATTCCACAACTGCTAAAAGCATTGGATGTCACACCTACCATAAAAAGAAGACACAAGCACACTATCCCCACCCTTCGTTAGATTCACCATAATGAACTGGTCACATGAAAAACAGAGATCATCCATACTTCCCATTGACAGGAATAAGCAAATATTCTTGTTCACCAGATCCGCATGAATGGAACCATGCATCTTTATCTAGTGGCAGAACACTTGAAGATTAGAATGCTTATTCTTGTGCTTGAGAACATAAACCAGATCCATTTTATTCTTCACTATCTCCATAGAAATGAAATCAGTTTTTAACCAGGATCCGACGCGACGAGTGTTCCAAATAATATAGGATAACAATTAAACATTTTTAGCCTAGCATTGGCCCCAATCCCTTCGGTATCTCTCAATCGTAAGCACAGTATATCCCTCATCTTCTTTAGTTTCAAGAGGGTACAAACCCTAGGACTGGAAGTTGGGTGATAAGGTGAAGGTTGAGCCACTGTGAAAGACACATTGATTGCATTCCATATCACTGTTCTATGGGGAGTTGGACTGAGATTCTGGATTCACAGGATCTTGAGGAACTTTAACAGTAGACTGGGAGTCATGGGGCAGCGACTGTACTTGGAAAACATCCAAGAGAGGAAGTAACAATAGTGGCCTGACACCATATAGGCATCTGGGAACAAAAAGAGACCCAATGTCCACGACAGGGGACTCCTCGTGATCTACTGGGAACATAAAAATGAGACATCGGGTTCTTTCAAGAAAATAACCACCTATGAGAAATTAGTTTGGGTTGAAGAAAAATACATAGAAAGAATGTACTAGTATGGAAGATGCCACTATTGTAGATGCAATAACTATTGGCAGATCAAACCAGACAATACAGGGGACATAAAGAATCAACATGGTCCTTCGAAATAGTTGGAGATCGACAAGCCATAACCAAAACACGTTGGGAAATATAGGGTAGACCACGCCCAGTATCATCTGAAGATCAAGTAGTATCATGGGAAGGACTGGGCTCAGAAAAAAATGATGTTGAGGGTGCATCACTGGGAGATGGCCTCCACCCACAGTGCCTTCGATTACTACACATCTAAGTCGAATGTCCTTAGAGAGAGTAAGAAGGAACTTACCTAGGAAACACCACAAAGACATGGTACTGCCTCGAGTCCACCAAACTTTTCACATTCAGAGATATACTATATGGGAGAGGGAGGGATATATCCATCTCCAAACAGATTCGAGATACCATCAAATCCTCACTACCACATGTACAAGAATCCAAGAAGAAGAAACCCCCGATTGAGTCCCCAGTTTCCTTGAGAATAAATTATTTCTATAAGGGTAGGGGAGACTAGGGAGCCAAACCCAGAACACAACGCGTTGGATCTTCTTTCCGAAATTGGCCTCCATCGACCACATTGAATGATTGAAGATCCCTCTACCAAAGGACCGAGAAGCAATACACCATGGAAGAATAAAGTCCTACTCCGAAGCCAGAACAAAATAGAAAAAATTTAGGTGGAGTGATGAGATTATAACCCAATCTTTCAAACACCATGAATAAAAGATGCACCTGAACACCAGGATTGATGGCTTCACAGCTCCGAAACAAGCCACAAGGGTACACCTGAGGCACATCACTTCATCAAAGAAGGCCGCAGGAGGGTCTTCCCAGGAGATGAAAGAACCCTCCTGTGACACCGCTGTATAGAATAGAGGGATCAGGGAGATGTAGGCATGTAGGTCATGGGGCGAGCCACACATCACATCCGTGATAGATAAATCCGATCAGAAAACCTTAGCAGAAACTTCTAGAGACAGAGGCGGCATGGCAGAAACTAAACCTTCGTAAAATAGATTTCATATATTTAAGCATATAGTTTAATATAATGTAATAGGATCAGCTTAATTTTTGTTTTTTATTTATAGTAACCATGGAAAATATTTGTTACATTAGTATAGATAAAAAAATAAAACAAGTAAAACATAGTTAAATATATAGGGTTAATCTTTAAAATCTCTCAATAAATTACCTAAATCATATTTTATGATTTTTTTTAATATATTATTAATTTGTAAAATGTTTTATTTTAAAACATTATATTGAAATTTGGGGACCCGATTATTACTTTTGTGAAGATAAGATATATTTTACCCAAATTTAAAAATATTTTGGGACTTTCCAATTAATTGCATAGTTGTAAGATTATATTCAAATATAGGATTTCTAAAAAATTATTTATAAATAATAATTTATTTTCTAAAAAAGTCATGTTGGCCAACTTATATGTTGATTTAATGGTGGAAGGATTTTTATTCTTAAATTTTATTTTTTCTTAAAATCTATTTTTCATGAATTTTGAGTTCATATATTAAAAATAATTTCTATCATGAATAGAAATTAAATCTAAAGAAGCAGATTACAAATTATTAATTATCATTTGAAAAATTATAACTCATCATTTTTTATCCTGAAATTATGTAATCATTTTAAAAAGTTATGTTATAATGGTTGGGTTTAATTTGTTTTATCTTGGAGATGGGGATTAAAATGTATCCAACACATGTACAAATGGGATTTGTTGAGTTTATTTCAAAAATATGACATATTATATTCTAATTTTGGGTTCTTTTTTTCTAATTAACATGATTATGATATATATATATATATATTATCTAACATTTTATGTTATTTCATGATTTTCTTCTCCTTCACTTAAAAAGATTACTTACTCTTATTCATTATTCAAGGAGTTTGAGAATTATATTTAAGACATTAACTACCCTAATACCTTTCTATTTTACCTACCCATGTCCTAGATATTTTTTCATTTCTAATATAAAAACTTTTCAAGGCCTATTGTGTAATGAAATTGATTAATATCAATGAAGAAGTATAAATCTAAATAGATTACGTTCAAATTTGTTTCTTCTTATAACATTTAAAAATATTTTATATACATTATAATATAAATAAATACTTATCATTAATATACATAATATTTATTATGAATATGGAACCACTATTATCCACTTAATTTTAATACAATGGGAAATGAAGACATTGCTTGTACATAAGTGTTGACAAACACCTCCATTAAGTGATGTATTTTCGTTTCCTCACATCTTCACAATGATCGTTATAATGATTTATTTGTGGAAAATATATGATATTTATGATATTATTATAAATTTAAAAATTTTAATAGTTATTTATATTTCAATTGTTTCATCCATCAAAAGTATAAACATCACTCATGCGTATTTACATATTATTATCTCCATTAAGTGATGTAATTAAATTTTCATCTATGATTTATATTTTTTCCTATAAAATTATATATTATGAATACATGTGATACTGATGTGCATATAAACATTATATAGATAATGGTACCATGATCAAATTACAAGTACCCATAATTCTGAACCAATATATGAGTGAAAAATAATACATTAATCACATAGAGTACTGATTTTAATAAATAATTATTAATATATGGTGAAAATATGTTAAAAGTAATTTATATATGATATTATATATATGTTTATTATTCGATAAAATATTTATAAAATATTTATTTTTATTATTCAATAGGTTTGAACGTGCATGAAATTAGACCAGAGTTAAGGTAATGAAATTATCTTTTAATATCATTTTATTGAGAATGTTCGTATATGAATTTATATTGATGAAAAGTATATTATCCTTTATAAACCCATTAATTTTTATTCTACTATTCTAAATTATATAATCTTTAGGTTCTACTTTCAATTTCCACTCATTATTACACCAAATGTTTCAGAATGTTTTTATGAAACCACAAAATTATTACCCCTCATTTAGTTGGAAATACTTTTTCTTCCATATCCATGTTTTCTAAAATGTGTTCATGAATAATTTTGAAAATACTTATTTGTATTTTAATGTAATATTTAACCTTGTGTGAATTTTTATAAAACTTTATAAAAATAACAATCTTGTCCTTTTTCTAAATGATGAAATGTTTACCAAATATATGAAGATAATTTTTTTAATGATTACAGGTTGAATGTAATTTCCCATCATTATGAATAATCAATTATATGTATCTTTCTTCAAAATATTTCATGGACTTTTCAACGAAATTGTATTACAATTATTTTTTGAATTTTTCATAATTTAAATAATTTTATTCAAAATGAGAAAGATATTTTTCTCAATAAATATTATACCGATACTTTAAAGATATTTTTCTTATATAATAAAACTTATCAATATTACTTATACATTACTAGGTATATGACCTAATTATACCATGCTTATTCCTTCACTGGATAGTTTATGATCATGATGTTGAGATTCTTATGATGATTTTTCATTACCCAAGGGTTATTCTATAATGTAATGATTAAATGTTGATAAAATTAATTCCTTCTTTGAGTTATGTTATAATGAAATTAAAAATGTTTAAGATACTATTGCACATATATGTATTTCTCTCATTATGTGTTTGGATGGTCCATTTTATACCTCCAATGCATTGAGTAAATCATTTAGTCTCAAGATATAATTATGGGAAATGATTTTATGTGCTCAATCCACAATAGGAAATAGTCATGGATATCTAATCCACTATTGTGTAGGAAAATGTCAGAGATGTTTGATCTATTATGACATAAAGTACAAGGTTTTTTTCCCAATCCACTATGAAATGATATTCTCAATATTTAAACAGTACCAATGATTTAGTTTCTAATATTATGAAAGTTACAAACTCTTATGACATGTTTATATGATTATGATTTGATCTTGTGGTTCATGACTGATTTATGTTGATTATTAAATATAAATATTTATGTATTCCAAAATGATATGTTTTTATGACATGAATCATGATTATAATATATGAATGATTGGGTATGAAATTTTAATGGTTTGATTATTATACTATATCCCTATTATTATATTACGTTTTATATTATAATAGAGTTATATTTGTCATATTTACCTTTATTGAGCATATGATCTAACCCTTTATCATGTTTCCTTTCCAAAGGATATGAAAAAGAGTCGTACATAGGGTTCTTCAAGAAGTGTACAATGTCAGAGGGAATTTATGATATATATTGATTATTATACCTAAATAAGATTTTTATATATTTAATTTCCATGAACACTAAACCATTATGGTTTTTGGGTGTGTTATGTTATTAGATGTATTTAATATTCATCAAAATATATGCAATATTTATATTTGAAATGATTTTTTTACCTGAAATCCCATCATAGAATATAAAAATCCAATGTTTTGTTGATCCAGACATAACATAATTCTGAGTTCTAGGAACCAAGACCTCCAATCTGGTAAAATAGTAAATTTAACATAGCATACAAGAATGAAATTTTTTTGATGATTATACTAATCTTGATTTGTTGTGTCTTTGGTTGGGAAGGGTTTGGTTAATATTTTTTCATATTTATTTTTAATGGCTTCTAAGATTTATTAATTAAATTAATATTTATCCCCCAAGCACTAACTATGATATATTAATGACCCTAGATTTTTATTTTTTATGCTTTTTAAAATTACTAGAAATTTCTTGACGCTCTTCATAGATTCTTTTGTGTGGGTTGGATCAACATAAATGCTTAGAAATATAACATTAAGAATAATTTTATAGTTTTACTCTACATGGAAGTATTTTTGATACATCAATTATAAATCGTAAATAATTTTTTCATAGAAAAACCAATACCATGTTTGTTTCTCGAATATCGGTACCAACCTACAGAGAGGGTAATTTTAGTTCGTAACTAGGGCTTCCAAGATAGTCCATCGACGATGGAATTTATTAAATAAAATTTAATTTAATGAAATTTAGAATGTGAAAATAAAAAAACACCCATTGTTGAATCCATATTATGAATTATATATTTAGTTATACATAAAATTACTCATTAATACCTTATAATGGTAATGAGATCCTTCCATTTTGTTAAAGAATAGATATAAAATTGGAATAATATTATTGACATTGATGAGTGGATAACCAAGGAAATGTGAACACCTTATGTAAATGCCATTGTTCCTTGAGGTAGCTATTTGTGATCATGAATCTTCCTTAGTATTTTTGGTAATTTTTTATCATAATTTTACATATGGATTATCGACAACCGATATTGTTATGATTATGAATTTTTCTTTTTCTTCTATAAATCTTAATATTTTTTTCCACAATGATTATATTTGGAAATACCACTTCTATCATTATTTTCCCCCCACCCTTGAGGATTTATTTTTGTTTACGTATATACATTAAAAATGAAAAGGTTGGTGGCAAGTATTTTCACAATCCACTGTTCTCTGAAAACTATATGCTTCTTACATCATTCAATGGGTGACCACCACTAACATTTGAATTAGTATTATTTTATCTTATGTATGACTAGGATTGAGAAATAATAGACCTTCAGTGGTGAATTGATAATTATGAACATGTAAATTGTGATGAGATCAGTCGTGGGTGATGGATTTTGGTGTCTAATCTCATGACACATCCCCTAGGGCCCGTTCCGTGACAACCCCAAGCCCACCTTCAATTGGCTAGGGGATGGAAACTAGAACCTAAGGCATTTTCCATAAAACTGTGAAGGAATTACCTTTATAACTTGTAAGCACACGCACCCAAGCACACAGTAAGATACGAACTCAAATAAACTGAATAGTAAACAGAGTGAGTGTAGTATGTAAAAGTGGCCAGAATATAAGCTCGACTAGAATGTACAAGGAAACTGAAAGTACAAGAGAACTGGAATAGTTCATGGATCTTCCACCATGAATCCTACCTGAAGGGTAGGTACAACTCACGATTGGTCGTCTCTATGGTTCACCTTATCTAACGTCCACCTCTGAGGTTCCTCTAGTATTGGTACTATCATCCTCAGTCAGTGATGTTCGTCGTCTACACCAAACACAACAGGGTGCATGCATAGCCCATGCAAGGTTGAGTATAAAAATATTCAGTAGGGACCCCGAGACCCTCAAGGTCTCACAAAATACACTAAGGATAAAATAAAAAGGAATAAAATGATATCCCTCCATAGGTATATTCCCATACATATACCTAAGTTATCAAGTAAACCCATCTCAATCATGAGGAAAATACAGAGTCCCACTCCAAGGCCCCAAGATCAAATGTTCCACAAAGGAAGAAATACCCCGAAGTCAAGTACCACCAAGGTACGCCACACAGAAAATACCACCATGGTATTACCACGAAGGAAAGTAACACATAGGTATAGAATAATCTCACACTAGGAATAACTAATGTACAATAGTAGAGATGATTAGACGTAACTACCAAATTGCCTTACTCTGTTAAGAGGATCCACTGCTGACCCACAAATGATCACTCGGTGTCGACCCACACAGGATCGCTCAGTGTTGACCCACATAGGATCACTAGGTGTTAACCCACACATGATCTCTCTGTGCTGACCCACATTGGATAGCAAGGCACTCACCCACACAGGATCTCTCGGTCATGAGCCACACATGATTTCTCTTTATTCTTCATGTGACAGCCAGTTTTAGGGTTCCCACACTACACTCTCTTGTCTCAGAAAGGGTCCTCTCCACAAGCCATGAGTCTATACTCTAACTGCCACGAAGTCCATAGATTAGTATCACAAAGGACCTCCATGTCCAAGGAGTCTCAATGCAACATATGATGCGTCAATTTCATGGCATGTTAGTAAGTTATTAGCCTTTATGTCCCAAGGCCCTGGATGGATTCATTCTTGATCCAACCCAACCATTTACCTTGATAATTCAAATCTTCAATAATGTATACCAATGGGCCTTTCTCACTCCATGGTTTTCGGAACCAATGATTTTTCGTCAAATAGACACCCACTGCCAAATATATTGCTGAAAGTGCATTAATGGGTCGAAGTGGGCCGAGATCTGGTCCAACCAGGTCAGACCATCCTAGTCCGACCTGGCCTGACCCTCACTAGGCGGCCTGGTCTGGCGGCCCGGCCAGGTGGCAGAGCAGCCAGGGGCCACGATGGTTGTGGAGAAGCGCGAAGCCGGGCTACGGTGAGGCCATGGAGTGTCGCGAATCCATGTGATGACATGGCCACGAGCCAGCGAGACTGTGGGCGGCAGAGGCCACGGACGGCGGATGCCGCGGATGGCCGAGGCCATAGGACGGTGGTAGCCGCGGATAGTAGAGGCCATGGGGCAGCGGTGGCCCTAGATGGCAGAGGCCACGAGGTTGCACCGGCCGCAGAAGGCGGAGGCTGCGGCGAAGCCGTGGCCATGGACATCAGACGCCGCCAGTGGCACAATGGCCGTGGGGCATCACTGTTGCGCCGTCACCTTAGTTGAGGTTTTCGGTGGTGTTGGCCGCCGTTATCGAATTCCATCGGTTCCAAACACCTGCACCGGTCACTGTCACCTTCCCAAAAAACATACCAACAATGAATAACGATGGTGGAGCCCGGCCATGTTTGTTTGAACAACACCCTCTATGTTAGGTCAGTAGAAATCATCTCAATGAAATAACGAATCTATAATGACAAACTCTAAAATTTCTTACGAATCGTGGGGCAAATAATTTCGGTTGATCCACATTCATCATGCTTTCCATGATTGAGGAATTTAATTGAGAAATTTCATATATTCAATAACACCCCCTACCTCGTTTGTTTGTTGACGTCGTTGAGAGAAGTTGAAGTTGTCAATGTTCGTCGCACCCGCCACACGCCTCTGATTCCGAGCATGTTTTTCAGATAAATGCTCTTTGATGGAGGTGGTTGTTAATTGTGGAAGATGTCCACCATTGGAGGATGTTGAGAAAAAGAAGTCGAAGTTAGTTTTCTTCATTGGAGGAGCTCTTCATTGGAGGATGTTTTCTTCCGTGTTCTCCTCTTTCCAACCCTTTCCTCTCAATTCCACCAAAATGAAATGTACCTGAAATAATAGAATAATTTATCTATTATGTTTGGTGGATTTATTTAAAATTTCCTTATTTAATTAATTAGTGAGTTGGTGTAATTAATTAAGGGGGGGGAGGCACGATTAAAGTGGGGTAATATTAAGTGTTTTCTCCCCATTAAGAGGGAAGTTCAAGGGGGTTTTAGTCTCGGGTGGTCCCCACCTCCATAACTCAGATGAGAGGTCAATTAATGTAGTCCCCTCCTCCATAACAAAACATGGGTGGTTTAGTTCTGGTGGTCCCCACCTCTCAACATCCACATGGTAGTTCCAATGAAAATAAAATATTACACAATTTTATTTTATTTTATTCTTCCACGAATAAGCACAAAAATTATCTTTCACTCTCGACCAACTGCGATCAAGGTGCATGTATCTTTATGTGAATATAGGTGCTGTGAGTTCAACGGTGCCCTGCTATTTTCATTCAGAGCACCGGTTCAAATGTAACAGAAACTTGCTCGCACATTTCCTAAACGTTCCCAAAACAAAAGTTCAAAAATTCATTCCGGGCACAACGGGCCTCGGAATCACACTCCGTCAATTTTCATGGACTCTTAAAATTCCCATATATTTTTTAAATAATTACATGGAAATTATGGTTCTTTACATTCTACCAACCTCAGGGCTTTATGTTTCTTTATGCCACAACACAAATCTAGGAAAAAAAAGTGGGGGTACTGAGCATGAATCTGAGCCTCCCGCTCCCATGTGCTCTCCTGGAGGTTCCCGTGCTGCCAGTGAATGCACACCAAAGGTATTGACCGTCCATGAAGGACCTTCTATTTTTGATCTTCAATCTCCATTAGAAGGGTCATACGCGTATCTCCTTAGCTGTGATTTTTGGAAGACGTCCTGCACCTGGTGCAACTGAGGTTGAAGAGATAAGTGGAATTCCACCTCACCAACTCTGTCGATGACCTGAAAATATTTGATGAACCTTACAAATAACTTGCTGCCTTGGACAAATCTCGGTAATCCTCATTGAGGTTAGACTCTTAGAAAGACGTGGCCACCATCCTCAAACTCCAGAGGTCTCTGTCTCCTGTCGGCATAAGACTTATGCCTTTTCTATGCAGTCTTCATCTGCACCTGGATGATCTGCACTTTCTCTATGGTTACATGTACCATCTCTTGTCCCACTTGTGATTACTCCCCTGGGTCAATCCAACACAAAGGTGATCTGTATGGTCGCCCGTACAACACCTCAAAAGGTGTCATCACAATGGGGGAGTGATAACTCTTGTTGTACGTAAACTTCACCAAAGGAACTTGATCCTCTCAACTGCGACCAAAGTTTAGGAAACAAGAACGTAGAATGTCCTCGAGGGTCTAAATGGTCCACTCAGTCTGGTCATCCGTCTACAGATGGAAGTCCATGCTCAAACAAAGCTGTGTTTTGGAATCCTCCTTCATCCCCATCCATAGCTGGGAAGTAAAACGTGCATTATGATCAGAGACAGTCGTCAAGGGTACTCAATGTAGACACACAATCTCTAGCACATAGAGGCATCCAAATCTCTCTACTAAAACCTGCTCCTCGATAAGTATAAAGTGAGATGACTTGGTGTGTCGGTCGACTATCACCAAGATAGAATCATGACCCCTAGATGTACGTGGAATTACTGTCACAAAGTCCATGGATATCCTGTACCACTTCCACTCTCCGACCTCTAAAGGATGTACTAATCATGCTCGTACCTGATGCTCCTCCTTCACGTGCTGACAAGTGAGCCTCCGAGAGAAAAAATCTACTACTGGATTATTCATTCTCGGCCACAAGTGCTGTCGTCAGGGATATTGGTACATCCTCGCCACTCCTAGATGTACTGCTATAGGGGATGTGTGTAAATCCCTCATCACTTCCTCCCGAAGCAACACCGGTACCATGGTAAGTTCTCTGAAGAGGATGATGTGCTCCCCACATTCAGAAAATTCTATCAGGTGCCTTTCTAGTAGATAATCGATCATGTCGCGTCTCGCAGTTAGTGTCCTCACGTTGCGCCTCCCTAACTCGCTAAAGAAGTGGGGGATTGACTGTAACAGACATAAGAAACGTTGCTCCATCTCTATCCACAAAGGATATATGAAAAGTGGCCAGCTACTCTGTCGCCTCACCTAGTAGCTATATACCAAACCTCCAGCTGAGTGAATCTTCTACAAAATTCCCCTTCCCAAGAGTATAGACTATCTCAAAGTTATAGTCCTGGAGAAAATCGAGCAAATGTCGATGTCTTAGGTTCATTTCCTTTTGAGATAAGATACACGTGTGACTCTTGGGATTAGAGTACACTATAAAATGCTCTTCCATTAAGTAATTTTTCCACATCTTCAAGGTGAAGATCATTGCTACTAAATCCATGTCATGGGGAGTGTAGTTCTGCTATGCTATCTCAGCTGTCGAGAACCATATGCGATTACTGCTCTCTTTTGCATCAGGGCATAACCAATCTCGGTCCCTGATGAGTCGTAGTAGACTATGTACCATATTATCTCCTCTAGAAGCCTCATGATGGGGTCACTAGTAACCCTCTACCTCAACTCCTGAAAACTAATTCGGCATCTCTCCGACCACATTAAGGGTTTCCCCTTCATTGTCAACTCTGAAAGAGGTGCTGCAACTCTATACAAATCTAGCACAAATATTTGGTAGTATCCAGAAAAACCTAGGAAACTCCATACCTGCATTACACTGCTAGGTGGATACCATTAATGTACCGCCTTAATTTCACTAGATCTATTGCAAATCCAGCCTCTGATATGACAGGTCCCAGAATGTGAACCTCTTGAATCTAGAACTGGCACATCTAGAGCTTACCATAAATCTGGTGCTCTCAGAGTGTGTCCATTACTACCCTCAAATGATAAGCATGATCCTAATCAATATTCGAGAAGATCAGAATTTCATTGATGAATACTACTACAAAGAGATCAAGGTATGGATTAAAGATCTTGTTCATGAGTCCCATGAACACTACATAATCATTGGTTACACTGAATAGCACAACCAAGATCATGTAGTGGCCATACTGACATCTGAAAGTCATTTTATACACATACTCGTCTAGTACTCTAAGCTGGTGATAGCCTGATCTGAGGTCTATCTTCGAGAACCATTGTTCTTCCTTCAGCTGGTCAAAGAGGCATTCACTCCTCGAAAGTGGGTACTTGTTTTCACAGTCACCTGGTTCAGGCGCTGATAGTCAACACAAACTATCAAGCTCCCATCCTCTTTCTTAGAGAACAATATCTGGTATACCCAATGAGAAACACTAGGACAAATGAATCCCTTCCCCTGTAAGTCCTCTAGCTGTACTCGCAGCTCACGAAGCACATGGGGAGCCATCGGATACGCTGGTGTAGATATCGGTGTCATCCTGGGATACAAGTCAACGTAAAATTCCACCTCTCTGTGAGGAGGTAGACCTTGAACATCATCGAAGAAGCCATCTGTATACAGGTCCACCACTACAGGATATCTCATACTCTACAAATAAACAATTCCTAGTGTATGGCTAGCCAACTAATGAGTGATCGGCTACACACTCTTCTGAGTATGTCTGTCATGTGCTGTATAGGTTATATTCTTTCCGATGAAGGTAAACCTGGTCCCATCAATGCAGACATACTACAGTTTGCACCTAATATAGTCAATTTGATCATGGACAGTAGATAACCAATCCATACCCAAGATGAAGTCATAAGGCCTCAACACTGCTACTAAGAGATCACAACTGAAGCTCTCGCCTCCCAGAGTAACATCACATTGCCGGCACTAGTGCTTAATAATCGAATCCACTCCCGTAAGAATCTCTTGCCGCAAGTATCGAGCCAACGACTCCATCGTAATCTCTGAGATCTAAATGAGGGCCGTTGCAATAATATAATGACTTGCATCTGTGTCTATAAGTACTGCAACTAAGGTGGAGTAGACAGAGATCGTACCTTGTGTCATATCCAGAGTGTCGGGATCGTAGTCCTCAGCTGCCTAGAGATGAGCTCTTCCCTATCCTCCTACTCCCTATAGTCAGGGTTGACCACCTGGTGTTGGTGGCAGTAACATCACAAATCCTTGGAATCCACTAACTAGATGGACATATCCTCTGCGAAGTCCGCTTGCTCCGTGCGGACCAACTCGGTCGAACTTCTATCTCTACCTAGGAGGTCCTTCCACCGTCTGATGATCATTTGTACGGTGGGTGAGATAGTCAAAAGCCATGTGACCCTGGCCACTGCATACGTAACACTTCCCACTCCTGGCATGACTGGCTCGGCCTCAGGTGTGCCACACAACCGACCCTGAATCCTAAGGTCATCAACCTGTAGGTCTGGTCCTCTTGGACCACTATGAATAATTCCTACTGCTAGCTACAGAAGACTCCGCTACTTGAAAAATGGTGGTGGGTCTCACATCGGGTGACTGATCATCAAGGAAACTCTCCACTATGATGGCTATCTCTAATACCCCCGCCTACGTCGGGATGCTAAGAGAAATCATCGAAGCCCTTATCTCTCGCCGGAGCAGCTGATTGATGGTCCGGACCCTAAAGAATGTGTCTCGCACCATATCGATGGAGTAGCGTGAGAGTTCAGTTAACCAAACTAAGTAATGATCCACATTCATGCTTCCATACAATAGATAAAGAAGCTTCAGTATGCGCACTGTGTGAAGAGTCTCTAGAACAAACTCTGCACGAAACAGGCTCTTGAATTCTACCCAGAGAAGCGTCACCTCATTGTGAACCTAGAGAATCATGCTCCACCATCTGCATGGTGTTACCTATAGAAGAATGGTGGCATGGAAAAACATGAGATAGACTACTATCCCTACGAGTCAGAAGACTCTCACCACAGCCACCAGCCAATACTCAGCTGCTTGTGGGCCCATCTCTCACCAGAACCTGGGTGCCTCTAGCACTGGAACTCATGAAACACGCTCAAATGGAATGTACCATCTGTTGCTGGGGCTGGTGGAATTTGTGGACCAGTGGGTAATGGTACCACTGGTACCTACATTGGTGCCTCTACTAGAAGAGGGACCTGTACCGAGGCTTTGTCGCTCAGTGGGCTATCAGTGCATCCTATATCCGGAACCCTAGTTGGATGTCTACGTGGAAAAATCCTGAAAAGAAATTGGTGTGCCACAGTCAATATGTTATACCTATTGAGCTGACTTAATGATATCACAATGGAAACTCTTGAAACAATACACACAATCAGTGTTCTCGTGCACTGAGTCATAAATCATAAGTCATGGTCCTGGTGTGTGGATACGTCAACCACCACACAAACAATGGATTTCCTAAAATGATAACCACACACACTTCAAATAACACTATTTCCATTAAAAATAAAGATCAAATTCCTATGTTCTACGGTAGAAACGACTCCTCTGATACCAATTTGTCACAACATGACCACCGAGGCCCATGCCAGGACAACCCTAACCCCGCCTTCCATAGGCTAGGGGCTGGAAACTAGCACCGATGGAATTTTCCATAAAACTGGGAAGGCATTTCCTTTATAACCTATAAGCACATGGAACCATGCACGCAACAAGATACAAACTCAAGTAAACTGAATAGTAAACAGAGTGTGTGCAGTAAGTGAAAGAGGGCAGAATATAAGCCCAACTAGAATGTACAAGGAAACGGAATGTAGAAGTGAACTGGAACAACTCCTAGATCGTCCACCAAAAATACTACATGAAGGGTTGGTACAGCTCATGAAACGACCATCTCGACTGTTCTCCTCGTCTAACATCCACCTCCGAGCGACCTCCAATCCTGGTACTCTCGTCCTAAGTCAGCATTGTCTATTGTATGCACCAAGGACAAAAGGGTGCGGGCATATCCCATGCAGGGTTGAGTATAAAGATACTCGGTAGGGACCCAGAGACCCTAAAGTTCCTACAAAACCCACAAAGGATAAACCACCATGAAAAGAAACAACTAATAACCCTTCATGGTATATGACCATACATATACCTATTTTATCAAGTAAATCCATCTCAATCATGAGGAAAACACAGAGTCCAACTCAAAATCCCCAAGATCAATTGTTTCACAAAGGATGAAAACCCATGAAGGAAAGTACCACACAGTTACGCCACACAGAAAATACCACAGTGGTATTAACACATAAGAAGGTACCACGAAGGTGAAGACTCAGATCACACCAGTTATAAATTAACTACGGTTGTAGAGATGATTAGATGTAATTACAGAGTCATCTTACACTATTAAATGGCTCTACTGCTGACCCACACTGGTTTGCTCGGTGCTGACAAACACAGGATCGCTCGGTACTGACCCACACAAGATCCCTAGGTGCTGACCCACATAGTATCGCTCGGTGCTGACCTGCACAGGATCTCTAGGAGCTGACACATAGAGGATCGCTCGGTGCTGATCCACACATGATCAATCTTCATTCTTCATGTCATAGCCAGATATAGGGTTCCCGCACTACGCTCCCTTTTCTCTGAGAGGGTCCGCTCCACAGACACTGGTCGATAATCCAACTGTCACAAAGTCCCATGGAGTAATATCAAAAAGACAGCCACGTCATAAGAGTGTCATCACAATAGACGGTGCGCCAATCGGATTCTCGTTCTGTATGTTATTAGCCTTTTTGTCACCAGGGCCCGGTTCGATTCATGCTTGATCCAACTCTACCGCTTTCCTACATTATCTGAATCTTTAGTGTGGTATACCTAAGGGAGCGTCTTGCTCCAAGGTTTCTGGAACCATAGACTATTTGTCTAATGGATTCATGGTGGCAATGAAATGTTTGATAGTGCGTAAATGGGTCAAAGTGGGTCCAGGTCCGGTCCTACCTAGTCGTACCAACCTGGCCTGACCCGGCCAGGGCCGACCCTGTTCAGGTCGACCCAGCCCTACCCGCTGGGTGTGGCCCATCCCACACTAGGTGGCCAATCCTCACGGCAGAGTGGCAGGTAGTCGCGGAACGACGGCGCCGCAAATGGCGGTGGCCGAAGGCAGCGGCGGCCGCAGACGAAGGAGGCGGAAGACGATGGAGGTCGTGGGGCAGTAGTGGTAGTAGATGGAGGAGCATGCAGTAAGGTGCCATCCATAGATGATGGAGGCCGCAGGGCAGTGGCAGCCATAGGATATGGACACCACTGGGTGGAGCTGCCTGCGGACGGTGGAGGCCACGAGGCAGTGGTGGCAGCGGGCGGCGGAGGCCACGGGCAGCACGATGGCCGTGGGGCGGCGCCGGTGCACCCTCACCTTTGCAGAGGCTGGTGGTGGTGCCGAACACCTTTCTCATGTTCCACCAGTGCCAAACGCTATCACCGGTCGATGCCACCATCACAAAAAACATACCCATAAAGAATAACATCGGAGCGGTCGGGCCATGTTTGTTTGGCCCACACCCTCTGTGTTAGGGTGGTAGAAAGTGTCTCAATAAAATCATGAATCAAGAACATAAAAACATAAAATTTCATACGAATCAGGGATCATATAATTTTGGTTGACTTTAATTTTCCATGTTTTCCAAGAACGAGGAATTTAATCGAGAAATTTAATTAATTCAATAACCACTCCCACCTCATTTGTTTGTTGACGTCAACGAGATAAGTCGATGTTGTCTACATTCCTCACGCCTGCCACACGCCTCTGATACAAAGGTCATTCATCAGATAAATGCTCATTGATAGAGGTGGATATTCATTGTTGATGACGTCCACCATTGGAGGATGTTCCAAGGAATAAGTCGATGTAGGAATTCTTCATGGAAGGAGCTCTTTGTTGGAGGATGTGTTCTTCCATGTTCTCCAATTTCCAACCCTTTCTTCTCAATTCCAACAAAATGTAATGTATCCCACACAATAGAACATGTTATATATTATGTTTGTTGTAATAATATCAAATTGTCTTAATTAATTAATCGGTGGGTTGGTATAATTAATTATGTGGGGGGTGGCATAATTAAAGTGGGGGAAGATCAAGATTTTTCTACCCATTAAGTGTGAAGTTCAAGGGGGATTTATTCTCATGTGGTTCCCACCACCATAACCCTCATGGGATGTTAATTCTAGTGATCCCCACCTCCATAACCTCACATGGTAGGTTTAGTTTTGGTGGTCCCCACCACTCAACATCCACAAGGGAGTTCCAAAAAAATGTTACACCATTTTATTTTATTTTATTTTTCACGAATAAGAACAAAAATTATCTTTCACTGTCAACCCACTACGATCGAGGTGAATTTCTCCTTAACCGAATACTCGTTCTATGAGTTCAACGGTGCCCACGTATTTCAATTCCAAGCACCTGTTTAAAAGTTACAAAACCCACTCGCATGTTTACTGAACTTACTTGAAAAAAGGTTAAGAAATTTATTCCAGACACACTGGGCCTCCGAATCACGCTCCATCAATTTTCACAAAATCTTAAAATTACCATATATTTTTAAAAATTACATGAAAATTCCATACCTTTACATTTAATTAACCTAAAACTCATTATAGATAATCAATGAGGGCCATGAAATGGTTTTTTGACATTATTGTGTGAGAAATATATATAGTTTAGGCTAATGAAATTTGTTATTTTTGGTTGACATGATATGTTTTGGTTTTTGGTGATGTAGTGATGAAAATCAGATTGCAAGACCTATAGTCCCTAGAAAATACATCAAGAATGACTTTTAGAATGAAATATTGGGTTTTCCACTCTTATAAATATAACAAAATGTGTAGATCAGGTAAAAATTCCATGTAGATCTTATTATGTGACTCAAGATGCATCAAAAAACATTAATATCCATCCCATTTTTCATTTATGAAATGTATCTAGAGTAAATTCCACTTATGATATACTTGACCTTAGCTAGGATGTGATACACACACATTGTGTGTATGGGGGGGGGGGCAGAGACAAGTTTCAAAAATTATAAATCATTATTTATTTGAATACATGACTAGGGGTATAGAATACTACAAGTCATCTCTTCATTGGTGATCACATAACATGTATAGTGGAAAAAACATTTTTTAGGCTATGCAGGAATGACTTGTGAATTTCTTCTACGTGTGTGAGATGTAATCATGTATTTTTCATACATGCATTGAATCCTTATAGAAACATAGTGTATATAGGATTTAAATTAGATATATATAGTAGTAAATTTCTAGAGGACTCATGAGGGACTATAAAAAATGTATCCCAAAAGTGCATTCCATGTACATTTTCTAAACCTAGGGTTTTTCATATCTCATTTCTCGAGACTCATATTTGTCCTGATGAATAGATCATATTGAGTGTTTTTATGTATAATTTATTGGAACATATATAATTGCAATAAAGGGTTATACCCAAGTAGATTTCCAAATATTTTGTTTAATATTTTTCGATAGGTTCATCGATAAGGATCAAGCATGATGATAACAGTAGACACATGGTTGGGATTGCCAGTAGTGAGGTATAATTGAAAATTCACAAGACACCCTTATTTTTCATAGTGTTTTTACTCCCCCACATATTTAGGGATTATATCATATGAATTTTCTAAGGTTGATTACTCCTATGTTAACGATGGCTCATGGATCGCCCATATAGTAGATAGAGTTTGGTACTCCCCACCATACTCAATGGGCATCTTCTCTATCCAAGAAATTGGGTACTCCCTCATCTTACTAGAACTCCATGAAGAGGAGGGAGTCCTATGTTTAGATTCAGAACTCTCTAGTTTGATAAAAATATTTCAACAAGGTGTGGGTCTCCAATTACGATTTATTTGAGGGGCAATTAGGCATCATATTATAGTTTTTTTTATTTATAGGTGTCCTGTGTGGAGTGAGACTCTCTTGTATGTCTATAGACCCCAAATGTGATATTATATTAGTTAAATGATATTTTTTCATGTTAGGGTATTATAATACATTGAATAAAACAAATTTTTCTGTATGTAGTTGTACCCCCTACATAGTTTCCTATGTTAATATAGAATTTATAATGATTCTATCATTCATATAATTCATTCCTTGTGACTCCCTGAGCAGAAATTTTATTCCTCCAAGATGTGACATATGGTTGGGTGATTGAGTTCAATGTTTATTTCTTTTTTTGAGAATTATGTATCCATATTCTCTCATGAGATATGACCTTTATGTATTGGAGTGGATATGAATAGGGATTCTCTACATCCTTGAGTCGTCTATTTGTAGAGATTATCTTGATTTTACCACTCCACCCTCCAATTAATTTATGATTATAATGTTTGATCTATCTTATTTATTCATTTTTCATTTGGGATATAAGTTTTCCTACTGATAATGTTTATATTTATCCTTAAACATGATCACTCCCTCATTTTTTGGTATACAGATGCAAAACAATTCATAAGTTATTTGGGTGGATGTAGAGTCAGTGTTGATTTTTTTTGTTGGAAGTTGACAGTTATTAATGGAGAATGATGAATTATGGTGATTTTAGTAAACATTTAAATTGGATATTGATCTATTATCTACTATAGTGAGGAGGGGAATTTCTATATCTCATGTTTTTCAGATTCAGAGGTTTTTCAAATATAATGATCCTATGGTGTTTATCTATGTAGTGTTGTACAAATTATGTCATGTCTCATACATTCAGTGAATAAAGTTTTGTTAATAAAATATATACGTTTGGTGTTTCTATTTATTTTATATATTTTAGATATGCATCTATTTTTTGTCAATATATTCACAGGCCTCGTGTATTGTGTAATATTCCTATTGAGTTCAATCATCATATCATGGACTATTGGATATGGGATTGGGTGTCACAGTTGGCGTATTGTTTTCATTGAAATCGGTCCTGATGGGTTTATCGATGCCATTCATCCATATATTTGAGTACATTTATAACATCATCTCAATTATATACATTTCTTTTACGCTGAAAAGTAACTTATTTCTCATCATAACTATTCTGTGGTCACATACCAAATTAATAGATTATAAACTCTCCTTTCAGTCCACTAATAGTTTAAATTATAATGAATATTGTTGAGGTATCCAAACAAATTCAAAGAGGTGTACTCTCCAAATTTAATCATTCATCGGCTAACATGGATGATTATCCACCTTTTTATAAATTATAAACAAACAATGTTGTATAATTTAAGTATCTATTGAGCATGATGGTATTTATCATCATTTATTGGGTTTCCTATTATCTCTAATATAGGGTTTCATCTTCGTAGCATAGAAATAGTGATACCTAATTTTCCCTCTTCATTCTCTCATTATCTATTTTTATTCTCTTTTCAATTCATGTCCAATCATTACTCTTTTATTCTCGTCACACTGGTCTTCTCTTTTGTCTCCTTCTATGATAAAGGTTATGTGTTTCCTCTGACTCTTGTTTTCCTTGATTCCTCATTTATCATTTTTATTTTTTGTTTGGTGAGGTATGATGGTTATTCTTTCAAGAGTCCTTTTTATTCTAGTTCATTTTTCTTTGGATATGATTGATTCTAATGATGGGATTTTTTTTAATTTCTATTATTTTGTGGTTATTATTTGTAATCATGTTTCTGATTATGAAATATTGTTCCTCATTTTAGTATCATTATGTTGTGGATGTTCAACTATTGTTTTATCTTTGTGATAGAGGTTATAATTCCAGTATTCCTTAGTCATTATCTCATGTTATTAGTTATTATCACTATTATATAATTTTAGGATGCATATCTGATATGTTTTTAGAGGTCATTCTTCCCTTATAAAAATGTATGTTATGCATGATTGAAAACTCTTAAGGAGTTTATATTGTGATTAGATGATATTGGAATAGGATATAAATGAAAATATTAATCTTTTTATGATTTTTCATCTGGTGATTTAAACTCAAATCTAGAGGCTATGTTTCATGTTATGTTATTGTGCCTCTTGGGTAGTGATTTCTAATTTCATACCATAGACCTAGGTGTTCATTCCTTTATTCATTATCTTCAACGGATTATTTTTAGAGGACTTTCTAGGTGGTGGCTAGGTATTTTAGTTGTTTTTCTTGGACCTGATGATGTGTTTGAGTGGTTCCTTAGTGTAGTAAAAATTATATATTATTCCAATGATAATAGTGAATTATCTATGGGACATCAGTTTTCATTTTTTTATTTTAATTTTCCTTATTATGGTTTTTAGCATTTTTATAAGATGTGTTTTCGTGAATCTTTAATGTTGATAGTGGTTTCAATGACTCATAAAATTCAATAGGGAGATGTATTCATCAGTGACAGTGAGATGAATGGTTGTGAAGAGAGTGGGTGTGATGGGGAAAATCTATATCGGGTAAAATCTCAGTTCACCACACACAATATAAAGACCTCACAATAGTATTAGTTCTTCACCTCGAGCAATATGGACAATTTTTATGCTATGTGTGTTGGGCCTCGTTTATTTTATATTTAACCGTAGAAGATTATTTATGTTTTAAGTGTGATTTTATTTTGAGTTTTTTGGAGTTTTTTGGTTTAATATGGTATACATTTTTCTAGGTTTATAAGATTGAACAACCCAAAAAATAATACTTTTGTTTTTCCAGCCAAATAAATTTGTTTTTATGGGTTTCCATTTAACACTGAAAAGTCGATCCTTATTGAAAAATAAAAAAAATGATTGGAGTGGGAAATGAATAATTTGAATCATAAAAAATAAGTAACTCATCATATTTTTTAAAATAAAAGTAATTAAGGAATACAAGAATGTTTTTTCTAAAAAATAATATATCATTACATTAGTTACAACAAAGACCATTTATCTCCAACCTTGAAATTCATTCTACATCTACATGTGTTGATTTTCATGAACATAATAGTGGATGGTGAATATGTTCATTGTAAAAGGAAAAAATTTATATTTAGTATGGTTTTCCTATGTAGTTAAATGATTCCATGAACAAATAATCTATACAAAAATCCTCATTGTTATCATTTATATCAAACTAACAACTGAAAAAATTAAACATCAAACATAATAATATTTATAACCAATATAAACCATGTTATTTATACCCCACCAAAACCCCTCTCACTAAATATTTGTTTATATGTATGTGTATATCTAAAACCATTCTTATTAATATAAATATTATGAGGGATAAAAAAAGAACTATCCTATTAAAGAGACACCAATTAACCAATACTATAGTATAACTGGTATTAATAGAGTGTTGATCTAGTTGTTTCATGCCAATTACATGAATAACCACTCCACACATATCATGAATTATTTTTTAAAAAATATACCATATATTTTTATGGTAGTCATGTAAAAAATAACATATCATAATATAATATCATCAAAAATCCCTTCTGTGGTTTTTTACATGATATATGGTTTCCTCAAACCAAAATAATTGGTATAAAAAGAATACATTTATGGTTTATTATCATATACCATGATAGTGATTTTTTAGAGAGAAATAGTGTGAACACTGAGGTGAAACATGAAATATCAATAGCCATATAAATGGTTAAGAACAAGAGGAATACTCAATTATATCATCAATATCCTCTAATAAATAGTAGTGATATTGAATAAGAATAGATACATGTACATATCTTCATTAGCCACATACCTATGATTATGGGTAATAAGCGAGTAATTGCTATTATACATCACCTTCATCGATATCCACCAGTGTCAATACTACATCACACATCAATGTAGATGAGAATAAAATCACATAGCCCCATTAATGACAATTCAATTAGTCTTATGAAACATCAAAAAAATTACTATAATTTTCTATATTTTCTCATGAACCATATCGTCATTAAATCATAAAAATTCAATAATGTTTTTATGATTTATTGCATTACCAATTTCACCGAATAATTTAAAAAATTTATATTAATGCCTATGTTTTTACACAATATAAAAACAATTTTATGTGCTCCAAAGTTTCATCAAAAAGTTTCTCATCATTTTAAAAAAACATTTATCTATATGAAAACTATAACTCAATTATTAGTGTTCATGATTCCATTTCACATTATCTTTACAAAAATCACAATTTTGCAATTAAAATTAATATACTTAACTTAAATATACCTTATCCATGTCATTATAATTAAGTACAATTTTCATTTCCTTTTATGGCACACATAATTAGTATTCTACAACATCTTGACACAATTCATCTTCTTAATCGACATTAATTAATTTAAACAAATAACATTAATAAATATACAACACTAATATAGCTCAACTAGACATCAACCATAATTATACAATATAGATTACTATGTTTTATTAAATAACAACATTACAATAATTTCAATATTTTAATCCATTTTTACAAATTTTGGTATTATCATAAATCTTATTATAATTAACTTATGTTTCCATTAGTTATTCATTTTATCATTTTACTTTTTATAACCATATTATTATTTAACTCAACTCCCTATTTATTATTTTATGATATAAAATAGATCACATGAACCAATAATAATTGAATTATTACTTTTACTTATTTAATTAATAATTAATTATTACATCATGATTATATTAAATCATTATTGTATGAATTTTATTTCAATACCACAATAAGTCCACATCATTATGGAATATATTTCATTTAAAGATGGCATGAGATAATGTAAATATGGGTGTACATTTTTTAAATACAAAAAAATTTTGAAATCCTCGAATGGATTTGAAAAACTCATCATCATGATCTAGGTGAAAAAATTACTCACCAGGCATATTTATTAATCTAATATAACCCGTGGGTAAAAATTATGTTTATAATGAAACCCTAAAAAAGGTTATTTGGAGGGACTACGGTCCAAATCAGGGATGAAAATTATTTATCACTTATAAGTATTGATTTATTCGTCTCAATGTTAAGATTAATGTTTCACATACGGATCATGGTTTTCATATTATACCAAAACATTGTTAAAGAAATATGATATATCAATAATATTAATGAACTTATTTATATATTACTACTAATACTACAACAACATCATCTAATATTACTACTAGTACAATTATTACTATAGTTGTACATTTTAGAAGCGCTGTGGTGTGGCACTACCATAGTGTGAAATGAGTTCCTATAGTAGTGGATTTTGGAAAGGTTCACTTGTTGGGATTTATATGGTTGGCCTATAACTATATCTAAAAAGGATGAAGACCAATCATTTTGGGGGATGATCACCATGTGTGATTTTATCTTGTCTATATGTGTATTTTTTCCTTAAGAATTATAACACCAAACAATTCTGGAAATTAAAATTATTATAATATATATCAAAATATATAAATAAGTGTTAACGAGTGATCCCCATAACACACCTGTCAATGCATGTATTTATTTATTCCTTCATTTATTATTATCATTTTACTTTTATATATAATTTATTATATAAAATTTACATTTAATGTAATAAATGTAAGAAAATGGACCTAGTTTCACATATACTGCATGTCATATTTAAATTCACAGATATTTAATCAATTAATCAATTAATAAATTATTCAATTAATAAATTAAATAATGAATAAAATTACCCAAAATTTCATGAAATTTAAAACTTATAATTATCATGAAATGGTCTACCATTTATTCTTTATTAATAATTCTGGATTCTCAACCATTTTAAATACAATGTAAATCAATGTAAATTTGATCATAAAATTTAACTGGGATTTCTTGGTGTTTCACTTGGATAAATGATGAAAACCATTAATCATTGAATTTTTATTATAATGAGGATTTCAAAAATAAAAAATTTTCTATCAAAATAATTCATTAAAGGCATTAAAATTTAAATATACTGTTTAATTAAAATTTACTTCTCTATTTGATATCATTTAATCTATACCTCAGATAAGTATGTTCTTAGTGTTGCTAGAATCAATTATTCATTATCTCCAAAAATCATATTTAATATCTTATTCCTTTTGGTTTTATGTCCAAAATATTTGTCCAAAAATATAACATAACTTTTCTCAATTTTATCACTCTATCTATAATACCAAAAAATAATAATATCGATAACATTAAAAATATTCGAAGATAAAAAATCCAAATATATATAATACATTTTCTTTATATTTAAGGTTATTACCATTATATAGTATAGATATGTTTTTTATTATTAAAATTCTCTTTATAAATATCATCATTCCATAATTTGGATTGATGTTATTATAATTTTATTATGTTCATAATTATTTAATTTCTATTCTCTATGAATTTTATATTCAAATTAAAAAAAAGATAATATAGATAATTAGTTGGATTTTATGGATTTATATTATCATAGTTTAAATTATTACTAATATAAATGCACCACTTTTCTCATGAAATTCATGATCTCTAGTGAATTATCAAATTCTAGTGGATGTATATATCTATCATAATCCTTTATTTCTGTATTACTTTTCCATATGAACTCTATTATGTTTATATATATAGAACTCGTGGTTGAAATAATATTTTTAATATATTGAAATATTTTTAAAATATTGAATTATTTTAATTCAAATCCCACCACCAAAATAGAAAATAAAAATAATGAAACAACATTATCAAAATATCATCAAGAATGAAACACCCCATTTCAGACTCAATTGAAAATTATGCTTCATAGTTGCTAATCCATTAAAGTGAAAATAATAGTTTTCCATTGTTAATGAAAAAGTATATATATCCATTCAAAAAATATTATATTGACTGTATCAGCAACAATAGATAATCATTTAATATATAAACCCATTATTTAGATGAATAAAACTAAAACTGAATAAAAAATCAAAATATATTTTATGAAAGTATCAAGGAAATCCAAACTATTATATTCTATAAATCCTTAAAACATTTCATCAATAAATATAAAATATGGAATAATCATCATGATCATTACAAAAACCCTAAAAATATTTACATTTTATAGAAAAATTACATTCATCCATCTATTTACCAGTAAATAGAATATGAATACATAGAGAGGTATATTTATGAAATCTATTTTAAAAAATTCCATAATATGTTACCACTCAGTTATTTTCATTCAAAATCATTGATTCATAATTATGATAGATTGAGAATAAAAATAATATATAGTCACACATCCCTAATCATCAAGTGCGTATCATGATTCTTATTTGAATTAACCTCATATTTAGACTATAATACACTGTGTTTTATACCGAGAGAAATTCCAATGGATTTTTTCTGTGTTTAATGGATGGGATATTTTTAAAACTAGGATTGAGAATGTAATTCTGAGTGTAGGGACACTGTAATGTGTTTTATTAAATAAAACTAATGAAATTAATTATAAAACGAGATTAAATGAAAAAATGAGAATTATAAAGAGATGTTTTAATAATAATAATAATAATTTGATGATTATTATTATTATTATTATTTTAAAAATAATAATAATAATATTATTATTTATATAGGTTATTAGAGAACCTAAAGGAGGGTTCTTATTACCCCTTACCAATACTGCATTTGAAGGACCCCTCTTCTCCTTGGATGAGAAACACCCCTTAATGTAACTCCATAGTCACACGATAGCTCCCCTCTAGAACCCCCTCTCTTCATCGTTGACCACAGATTCATTTTTATTATTATTGACTATTTATGGCATTTACTTCTTCCCAAATTTATATCCTTATTCCAACTGATTTTGGTCTCTATGGTGCCCTATTTTCATTTGTCTGAAACTTTATGGTTGTGGGATGACTTTATTTTTTTTAATTAATTTAATCGCAAGAATAGTGCATCTCAGGACACCTTCCTTCGTATTCTGACATATTCTTCTGAAGGGAACCCAGATTGGGTCAATTAGGTCCACCACCACTATCTAAGGTGAGGTTCTATTACCACTCCATGGTTTTGGACCAACTATTTTAGGGTCTTCATGTGTTTTGAGTCCCGTTTATTTTTTGGCAGTGGGTTTTGAACATCATTGAAGGTTAAAAGCCCATAAATAAGTATGTGTATATTTATATCTTCCTCTTACATATTCCCAAATGGTGAGTGGAATTTGGTTTTTGTATTAAATTATATATATATATATATATATATCTTACTGTGATTGTGTGTGTGTGTGTGTAAAAATGTATGTGAATGTGAGTATGGGGTGGTTTTGAGAAGTAGTTGCCAAATATGATAATTATTGAGTATCGTATTGATATAATGCTTGAGTTAGGATCCCTATACTTTACCCTTTAATTTTTGAATGAATTAAATTACTTTTAATAGTCTTCTTATTTCTGTATTGTTAAACTAAATTTATTTCTCGAATAATATTTTTAGATGTAATAAATTTTTCACGATAAATAATTAAGGGTTTTATAATAATTCCCCTCCAATGGAGGTTCAATATCTGCAAAAACTCATAGTGATCAATTATGTTCATTTAGCTTGCATGTACATCCTCATAAGGTAGGACACCATTCCTTCTTCCACTATTTAAATTAAAGTATTCCTTAGTTACTTTTTTCTAAAATTTCCTTAATTTCAATTAGGGATGAATAAGTTTTATTATAAATATTAAATATAATTAAAAAAATTATTTGATAATTTAATATCATGTATTTTATAATAAAACACCATAAACAATGTTGTTCTGTCTTCGTAACCATAATGTAGTTATTTTTATTTATATCCTTCATCGTTATAGGGTGTGTTCTCTATATTATTTCTTATTGATGATGGTTTTGTGGCATGTTAGTAAATTCCCAATTAAATAATATTAATGGAATTTTCATGGTCCTTTTTAATTCATGTATTGGACCTCTGCCAATTTTAAAAAACCGAATAACATGCCTTATAAATGGGGATTACCGATGTTTAGAGTCTACCTTATTCCCCATTATTTAATTGTATATTTCATGTTGCTCCATTATGATTCTTGTTGAAAACATCTGAAGATTATTTGTTATCATGTATTATATTGTTTAGATTGTCTAATCATGTCCATTATGACTTTATCTTTTGGTGAATTATAACAGAGGGGGTTCTCCATACCTCTTGGCCACCGCATTGGGTGTTCCCAACAAAAATGGATTTATTTTTTAATTCCTTAGGCTGTGTTTCACCTTGAATGAGTGTGTGGTACTATGAATAATTGTTCTAAATTGATAAAATGATTTTAAATGAGAATTGAACTATTGATTTGTACCACTGAAAATAAATATTCCTAATTCTTATTTTTTAGACTTGGGCATATGTTTATGTAGGTATATTGTATGTACCGTAGTTTTTTGCCCTGGTTGTATGAAATAATATTTAAATCATGAAATACTGTGACCTTGGTATTTCATTGAAGACAAATGGTTAATGTCAAGCTCATTACATATGGTTGTAGTTGCATTTCATTGTTAGATATTATGCCTTGTATCTAAGTCTTTTTCTCAATCATTTATTTTGATTATTTCTAATTTCATAGTGATCTAGTTTAGATCATTGAGTTACATTTCTGTTAATTTCATTATTCAATGTTAATGGATTGTATTTCATTATTTGATAGATTTAATTTCCTATGGAACATATTACTTGTTTGATATAATGATTTGTAGATATTCTCTCCATGTGATATATTTTTTGATCATTTCCGTACAACGATCATTGGTGACATGATGCACTTGATGTAGGCCTGGTCACAACATGGGATTCATATTAAGGACACATAGATAGACTCCCATTATCGATTCATTATACCACAAACCCTAGGGTGTGATGTTTTGGCTTCCTATACGAGGGATCTCTGAGTAGTTATTTATACTCCCATGTGATACTAGTTCCCTAGGAGGTCAACCTTGGTCAGACCCATTAGAAAGATGGCTACATAATGTATTGGGAGATACTAAGTACTCTAGTGTGATACCTAGGATGGACCCATAGTGACCATTACACTTAGTGATTAAAGGGACTCTATATGAATCAACATGCAAGGACTAGGTGGTATTGAATTATCAGATGTTCTTGGTGCATTACAAGGGATTATTTATAGATAACTTTGGACGAGCACATGACCCAATCTATGGATTTTATGAATTGTTTAGATTTAATTGGATATTTTATTGTTTAATTATATGAGATACATCCATCATTATAATTATGTGTTGTTATTTTACATTAGATATTTCCCATAATTTACTTGAACACTTATGTGACAATGTGATATTTATACACCAAGACAAATAACAACCTTGGGGTATTTCTTCTTTGGTATTATATAACACTATTATCCCTTATATATATATATATATATTATTCCATGAAATTTTATACATTATAAACTTCTGACATTGGCCGAAACTGCTGGAATGGGATGACTTCCATTTTGGAACTCAAACCAAGTGTCTATTATTAATTTTTTTTCACTCTAAATTAATTATATATGGAAGACTTCCTAATTTACAATTAATTGTCAATATTTGTAAAAAAAATTGCGATGCTGGCCTACTATGATTTATGTCTGACACCATTCTTAGGTTTCTATTGCATTGGGGTACCTGAGTTGTCTTACATGATTTTAGGTCTTTGGATTCATTCCTTGGGATATGCTACTTTGCATGTACATGGATGTTAGGACTATAGGATTGAGATGATCCTCATGGAGAAGGTCATTGGGAATTTATTCTTTTATTAAAATCCATTTCTATTTTTTATTTATTTCATAGTTAACTTTTAACATCATCTTTAATAATTGAAATTATGGAAATTGGCATTTGACAGTTTAATTCAGTTATTATAATATTTTTTGTCTGATGTTTTACATTTTATTTATTACTAATCTTCCAATTTACAGTTATTTGTTCGGTTATACCATTTTGATTCTCTGATCTATAAGGGAATAATCTCCCCATGTTCACTATTTATTCCCTTTCAACTAGTCAACAATATTTGGAGTTTGGGAAATGCAGTTGAGGTCATGTGACCCACATGTATGACTTCTAGATTATTGGTCATTCGGGTTGAGACATTATAAATTGGTACCAGAGGTAATTCTTTCATTTTTATTACTATTTTTGGAAGGTAGAAATGAGTCTAGGATGGTGTCAATGCTTTTTTAAAATCTATTCTAGAGAGTGATATACCAATGTATGTGAAATGACCAATTAATCAAGGTTGGGATTATTGTTCTTACAATTTATTATTATAGTTGGATGAAATTTCACCTTGAGTGATTAGTGTAATTTTCACTATCAATGATTTATGGGATTTGATGGAATCTCTACCTTGATGTGGTATTTCAATGAATAATCATCACATGAATCATATGAGGCAATTATAAATTAACATTCCATGCCATGTAGTTCCATTCATATGTTTCATGCTTATTTGATTTTTTTCCATGAGTGTTATGCCATGCTTTTATGTTTTTATCAACATGCTTAGATTTATACATATTAAGGTAATAAATTATCATAAATTCCTCTTTATATATAATGTTTTTGTGTTTATATCATGTTTCTATATATTATATGGTTATAAAAATTTCAAGTATTGTTTTAAATATGTATTTTATGGAATGTGATATATTTATTAGTTGTGATTCAAAGAATCCAATCTTAAATTTATGGAGGGTATGGGTGCTTAATAAATTGTGGGATTGAATCCCTTATGACTATTATATATATATATATATATGATCATGTGTTGAATTTTAAAATGGTTTTACAAGTAAATGATTTTTAATTTTAAATGAACTAGTTAACTATATGAATGATCAAATAGAACCAAGTTGGTTAGTTTGGGCATGGTTCTTATGTGAGGATTTATTTGGGTGTTTTCAAACATTTATATTTGATAATCTAATATTTTGTTTTTTTTGAGAACCCATGTTGGTTTAATGTGGCATTGTATGTCACCTTATCTTTTAAAATCATTTTATATGATAAATCATCTTTTTTTAAATGGATTCAAATAAAATATTTAATGTTTAAAAGTGAAATTTAATGAAACATTACTAATTTTCTTTGAGTTAGTATTTAAAATCAAGTACCTGCTATTTTTTAAAATAAAGCATGATGTTTGGAAATAAATATTTTCAATTTTTATTGATTTGAAATTAACGAAATGTAATTATTTGAAAATGGGCCCTTAGGTGTCGTCCTTGATAAAACCTTCTTATAACTGTAGAGTATCCTTTTATTGGAGTTTCCTTGGAATGGAAATGTGAACATTTTCCCTATTACTTATCCTTTTTATCAGTGGATTAGAATGTACTATCCTAACTCAAAGACTATTTTTAGAAAGACTTTGTTATGGGATGATATCTTCTTCTCTCCTAAGGGGATATACCATATTAGATATCACCATTAGAACATAAATTCCATACTAATTCTTTGAAATTTTTAACGATTGGTGTCATTATTCAGTTGTGGTCCCTGGTATGAATCATTCCTTATTAATGAAACCATTTTTTTGAAGGGTAGTATAGTATTTTTTTTCCTTTTATATGGGCCTGATCATCATGTAATTATTTTTTTAGTAGATTATATATTCCTCAGTCATGGTCAACTACATCATAGGTCGTTCAACAATCTCTTCTCCATTTTGATGGATGACTTTGTACATCATCACCCATGTTTTCTTCCTTCTTATTTATAGCATTGAGGTAGAATGAATTTGTGTACATGGTGCCACTCGAGTTGCTAAAGGATATAGAAAACTATTTGAGTTGGGTCAAATCATTGATCCTTGTGCTCTGGAATATATCTCATACTATCCCTGTATTAGAGTGACCATGGTGTAAAAGAAATCAAACTCATCCCCATTCTTTGGTTGAATTACTTGTGACATGGGTGTTTTAACATGCTCGTCAATCTAGGTGTTGGCTTTATTTCCAAAGGATATAGAATACAAGACTGTGGCTCATAAGAGAATCACATGTACATTTAAGATGAATCTTTCATAGTATGCTTGTGTGCAGCTGGTTTGTATCTTCATACATTAAAATGACACTCATATGGTGGGGATAATTCTTTCAGTTATGGTAAGTGTGTGTAATTTTATTTAGAATGAACATAACTAATCTAGACCACCTAAATATGGTTGATATTTCTAGAATATAATTATGGATTGGGAGTCTATAGTGGTTATGGTGCTTGCTTAGACGAACTAAATCAATAGAGATGGATATGTATGTAACCTTTGAAAACATAGTTGGTAATTGCTATACTTTGGTGGTTAATCTTGAATAATCACAATATGCGTCAGGTAGTAAGGGTTCGATGAATAGTTATTATCTATGTGTCAGTATGTGATATTGAGCTTCTTTAATGGAATTAACTAGTAGTGGTTGGACTGCAATTCTTCAAAACCATTATAATATTCTTTGATTGATATTCCACAATAAAAGAGAATTTATCCAATATTTTCATCATATGGATTCACTTAGAGAGCATCGATCTGACACCATGATGATGTTTTAAAATCTATTGGGATTGAGATGAAATATATATCTGGTGGCACACTGGATGCATGGTTTTTTATCGAGGCATAGTTTGCGATGATTGAATAATGGGTTCCCTTCTAAGAATTACATGGAATGAATCGTGGACACCAAAAATTATTTCATTTGACTCAACCACTAGGAGGAATCCATTTTGGGATAAGTCAATATTCTTATATCGATTTCATGGCTTTTATGGATTCCATTCTTATAATCCTGGAGTATGTAATACCTAGGGATAGTTTCATAGACCACAGTTTCAATGAATCTGAGGGTACCGCTGTCATAATGTTTTCCTCGGAAGTGTTGTTTAAAAATGGGTGATGATTATAGTGGGATGGATGGGGATTACACTGTTGTTTGTGATTTGGAATGGCAGTTGAATTTTCTGGTGGCTGTTTGACTAGGAAACTTTGATGATGGTTAGATATGGACATGTGTGAATGTTTCCATTTTAATCATAATATTTGATTGGAGAAAGTCATTATAGTTCCATTTGTAATCGGTTGTCCATCAAACCTAGGTGTTTCAGAATAATTCGACTGAAGTGTATTGACCTATTTCCTTATTGTTAAATCTATATGGTCAGTGATGGAATATTTTTGGTCTTGTGATTAGGTGGAGACGAGTGCAGTATATGTCATCTTATGGTTTTTTCATGAAATCCCATCTCGACCTATCTATGTAAGGTCAGTTGGGAATTGACCATATGAGCGATTCAAAATCACTCCAGAGCATTGCCAGAATTCTTAAGGCACGCTTCATTGGAAATTTTGATTGTGGAGTTTTCATGGATATGAATTAACCACTTTTTAAAGGTTGATACATATGGTGGGGGTCACCACCAATTAGTTATTTCAAGATATGGTGACATAGTAATTCCTCTAGATAAATTGTCTTAGTTAAGCGTCATTTCAATATATTAAGTAGAAAATGAGCGTCGTCTTAGTTAGTAACTGTTTAAATCCCCATTTCCAAATCAATTCTTAAAGATGATTTGGGCATTTGGAATCACAATGTGACCATTTGAGTGAGACTTCTCGACACATGTTGGGTGGGTTATGTTTTCTTTGATCTAGAAGTCTTCTTGAGGACAATAATTTCTAAGGTGGGGCAGTTGTATTTTCCTATGTTTTGATAGAAATTAAAAAACAAGTGATTTTTTTCATGATAACTGGATGAGCCATTATTAAAATCAGGATTCAGAATGTAATTATGAGAATTGTAACATTGCAACATGTTTTATTTAAATAAATTCATTTATTTAAAGTAATAATTAAATGAGATTAAATGGAAAAATTAGAAAGATAAAGATATGATTTAATAATAATAATAATAATAATAATTTTCTTATTTTTAATTATTATTATTTTATGATTATTATTATTATTTAACTAGGTTTTAGGAAAACATATAGGAGGGTTCTCCACCCCCCTTAATTAGATACTTTTAGAAACACCCCTCCCTCTCTCCCCTCCTTGGACATGAGACAACCCCTGGCCAATGAACATAGACACAAAACGCCTCCCCCCTGTATCCCTCCTCTCTTCATCATTCACCACTGATTCCTCCCAATTTCTTATTGATTCTTCAAAGTATTACTATATTCCATCTTCTCCATCATTTTTCTGTCCGATTTCGGTCTCTAAGATTCCCTATATCCATTCATAAAAACCCTAGGGTTAACAATTGACCGGATTTGTTGTTTTTTATGATTCTGAGGCATGAAAAATGATTCTTAGGTCCCCTTTTTTTGTATTCTGATGTCTACAATAGAAGGTAATTTGAATTGGGTTGATTTAGTCCACCGCTACAATCTGAGGTGAGGTTCTTCTTCTGCTTCTTGGTTGTGATCCATCTATTTTTGGGACATTATTTGTTTTGAGTCCAGTGTATATTTTTGTAGTGGGTTTTTAATACCTTTTAAGGAACGCACAGACATTCATAGGTATATATGTGAGTGTGTATATATATATATATCTTCCTTATAAATATTCTCTTATGGTGTGGAAAATAAATATTTTGGATTAATATATATATATATCTATATTATAATTTATGTTCGTGCGAGTGTGGGGTGGTTTAATGTTGTCACTGCCAAATAAGATGGGTGTTGAGTATTGTTTTGGACTAATGATTTATATAGGATACCTATCCTTATATTAAATTTTATTTCTAGAATAATATTTTTGGTAATGATAAATTTTTTGTGATAGAAAATCCACGATTTTATAATAAGACCCCTCCAAATGAGGTTCACGGTCTAAACAATCTCAAAGTGATATTTTATGTTTATTTAGACTACTGTTTATACCTCTTGAGTTATGATACAATTAAATTTAATCCTTTTTATATTCCTGTATGCCTTAGTAACTCTATTATTCACCTTCCATGCTTCTAACTAGTGTAGAAAGAGTTTTAAAATAATCAATAAATATAATAAAATAATTTTTTGGACAAACCAGAGTCTTTTTTTATAATAAAACCCCTCCAATAGAGTTGAAAATTATTCAAAACATAAAATTTGTGATAGTTATTAAAATTATTCTTAGTTATGTTCAAGGTAAATTATATTCATTATTATAAATGTTGTTTCTGTGGGAAGTTAGTAATTTCCACTTTAAATTATAAGTATTGATTTTTCAGGGTCATTTTGTTTAAATGAAATTTCTAGGACTTTGGACTATTTTATTAACTAAATATAACGAATTATAATTGGGTATTACCAATGTAGGGTATCTACCATCTTCATAATTATTTTATTGATTATTTATTGTCACGTCGTTGGGCCGCTCGTCGAAACCTAGCGGTGATACCTTGTCACCATGTATTAAACTATTTTTTGTCTTGTTGTGTACACTGTGACCTTCACTTATGGATAATACAAACCGAGGTGGTTCACCTTACCTCGTGTCATCCATTTGGGTGTTCCAATCCTAAATGGACTACTTGTCTAATTTCTTGTGTTTTGTTTCACCTTGGGTGAGTGTGGGGTACGATGTATTAATTACATAAATTGATAACAATACTTAAAATGGGAATTAAAACATTGCTTGGGACCTTTGATAATGAATATTACTAATTTACCATTGTGAATTTTCATGTGTAGGTATATTTTTGGTGCCAATTTGGTTTCTAGGGTTGTATATATTACTATTCCAAGTTTCTTATATTGAGACCTTGAGTGGTCATTGATGACATATGGTTAAAGGCATTCTAATTTTGTGTTTTTCAGTGTACATTTCATCATGAACACTTATTCCATTTGTCTAAGTCACATTCATGAACAATTATTGTGTTTGTTCCTTATTACCTAGTGTCTGGTTTAGAGACATGAGTTACATTCATTCTAATTTCCTTATTCCATGTTGAACTCTTGGATTTCTTTATTTGATAACTTGAATAAATTTTGGCTCATGGTGCTTGTTTGGTAGAAATATTTATATATATGTTTTCAATGTGATATATGAGTTTATGTTTTCCGTGAAATTTCCCTTGGTGACTTGGTTCACTTGATTCGGGTCAGGTGAGAATATCAGTTTTGTATTAAGGACTAATGGATAGACTTCTGTGCTCAGGGGGTTATACCCCGACTCATCTGGGGAGAAGCTTTGGCATGCCAGGGAAGGTCTTACTAGGTGGTTATTTATACTCATGAGTGATATCGGTTTCCTAGGGAAGAAACCATGGATGTTCCCATTGGTAAAATGGCTATACCATACCTTGGGTGACAGTCGGTCGTCTAGTGAGGTAACTGGGATGGAGTCCAAGTTACCATGACTCGTAGTGATTCAAGGGACTCTATATTGATCACCATGGATGGGTTATATGGTATTGGATGTTCTAATTTTGATACTTGGGATCCTTTTTATATCTCATTGGAAAGGTACATGACACCATACATATATTTGATGAATTGTTTGAATTTCATTTTCTGTTTTATTTTTCAATCATATGGGATGTTTCCTTCGTTTTTATTATGTATTTTTATTGTACTTGATATTTTCCCCTTACTTTACTAAAACACTGAATTGATGACATGGTATTTATACCCAAAAAAAATTAAAAATTTTAGGGTATGCCTTCCTTGGGTTTTTCATATTACTATTGGACCGTGTATATATATTCTTACATTAACCTATATACTTTATAAACATCGATCTTATTCAAAAGAATGTGGTATGGGATTTGTGTATACTTTGGAACATGGAACATGTGGATATTATTAATTTTTTTTCCACTGATCATTTATTATATCTGGTACACTTACTAATTTATATTTCAGGTTCTGTATTGAGCTAGATACCAGTGCTTCTGACCAAATATGATTTCTGTCTCACAACTTGCTCAGGTTTCCGTTGCACTGGGGTACTTGAGATGTCCAACATGCTTACTGGTCTTTGGGTTTATTTATTGTACTATGATGTATTTCATGTACATCGGAGTTAAGAGATGAGAATCGAGATGATGCTCGGGATTCTCATTGAGGTATTTATTGGGTAGTTTTTCATTTATTATATGGTATTGCTATTTTTATTTCCCGTTTCTTATACTTGTATCATCATATTTCATAATTAATTTTTTTTAAATTGGTGTCGGACAATTTAATTCAGTTATTATAATATTTATCCCCCCACTATTTTTCTATTAATTTATTATAAGTTCCACAATTGACAATTATTTATTATATTATACAGCTATGAGGTAATTATCTTCACAAATACAAAACCAAGTCCCTCACTTCTAGTCGATCGACTCTAGCATTCTTATAGATGTGATTGAGGACATGTCACCCACTGGTCTGGAAAACAAGTTAGTGGTATGACATCCCAGGATGTTACAGTTCCACTTCAATCATAACAGTCAATATTAATAAGGAAACATCTCATAACCAAAAATCCCCATCCACGATAAAGGAAATGTTGACCAATTTACATCATCCTCCAATCAATGATAACTGAATAAATTTCCTGACATCAATAATAAATATTGTTATTTAACTATAACATCCCAGGTAAATAAATAATAAGACATATTTCATATTTATTAATATCTGTGAATTAAATATTAATTTTACTGCAAAGGGGTCGCTATGTTCGATAGCGTACCCGATACGCAACAATTGGTTTCTTTGAAATCTTACATTGCACACTAATAAAATAATATTATTATTTTAAATTGTTGTTATCTCCTAGTCTTTGTATTAAAAGGAATGAAAAAAATAACTACAATATTATTATACATTTCTGTAAAATGTAATTACAGTTATCCAATAAAATTTAGAGGCTTAAAATGTGAATGAATCTAATTTTAAGTAATATTTACATTAAAAGGCCGATTTATCGCCTTTTAATGGAGAACCCTTTTTAATTATATTTTTGGTCACATTAATACATTATATATGACCAAATTTAATCCTTATTTAGAATGGGGACATCAAAATTTACTTTGTGTAAATTTTTTTAATTTTTCCGATAAAGTTCATTTTTTATTGAATTGTCAAAATATTGTATTTTAATTCAAAACTATGTTTTAATATAATTTATTTATATGGATAGATTATCATTTTAATTTGTTTTAAAGTGTAATTAAAATATATCTTTACAATTTAATCCAATGTTTTTCATTGAATTAATTTCACTTTTTAATTGGATATAAACAAGTGTCAATCATTTGATAGTTATTGTTTCTTAAAAACACGCTATTTATTTTAACAACAGGGAATTAATTTTAAAATTAATTAATGCTGCTTCTAGGTTTATAATTTGGAAAAATAGACATAAATTTTTAATTCAGGATATGAAATAAAGCTCAGGATGAATTTTTGGTATTTTTTTAAAAAACTACAATTTTTATTAAAAGTGAAACCACTTAGTTGTAGTTAAAAAACTTAATTTTTCATTTAAATGAAATTTTACCACTTCTGTGAAATGAATTTAAAAAATCAAACACACATGGTTGTTATCAATAAGTAAAATGTGGTTCAATAAGAGTAAAATATTTTTTTTGAATAGTAACTTTTGGCTTTTATTTACCGCTGTTAAAGGTAAATATGATAATTCAAGGTTAAAAAAATATTATAATAATTAAAAATTACCTTCACACTTGTCAAAAAATTATTGGTTGAGTCATTTACGACCATGGGCATATTTGGGTCGATTTCTGGGACCCTATTGAGCCACATGGGAGTGATAATGATAATTTAGATTAATTAACTTAAAGTAAAGGAAAAAATGACAAAAGAAAATATCTTTTAAAAACTGAATTTTTATAAGGATATATATAAAATATTTTTCGATTAAAAATATTAATTGGAATGATATAATGATTTCCAACATCATGGTATTTTTTTATAATTTTTAGACATAAATTAATTTAATTTATTTATTACACAATAATGATGTAGTGTTTAACTCAATAATAAAACATTTAAATAAATAAGATTATAATGATTAAAATATTAACCAAATCCTGTCCAATTCCTATAGGATGATTTTATTTCGACTATGAGTCATCTTATATTAGACTTTAGTGATTTTCAAACCTTTTTAAACAGAATATGAGTTTATAATAAAATAATTTTTTCACACATTCCTAAAGATCCATTCCTCCCCCTTATAAAAGGATACCACTTATAACCAATTCCTCACACCTCTCAAGCCACTTGGATCATCCAAAATCTGCCCAATTAAGCTCACTACATACCTCTCCTCCTCATAGAGGCCTTACCATAGGCAAAAGGCACTTCAAGATGTCATTTGGTTCAAACCAAAGGGAGTTACCCAAATTAAAGGTAACCGTTTCTCTTAAATTGTTTTCCTTTATTTTACTTCTCAAACCCCTAAAATATTTTTATTCTTTTCTATTGTAACAACACCACTATCCTAAAAATACTAGGATGTTGTTATGAGAAGGATTCGAACTACAGTTACACACACCTCCATCTAATGGATGAAAAACATAATGTTCTATGGATGGAAAACTAATGCCTCACCAAACGATAATTGTTCGATTACCTCCTACCACCTCCCATGGTGGAAATTATGATGGAACTGTATTAATATATGATATATATTATGTTTCTTATTTTTTATACTTCTGTAATTTCCATTTATAGCTTTCCTTTATTGTTTCCATTATGAGTAAACACAATTAGCTCATTAGAGGAAGTGTGGACTACCGCCACCACAACGTGATATGAATCGTTCATACCATATGTGGTATGTATAAAGGATAGATTTAATAAAATTATCTATGATAAAATACTTGAATTATAATACTACTATGTATAATTATGTTTCAATTCCATAAAATAAGAAATAGAAATGAATGTCGCGTTCATGCGTATGTACGGCTTACCATCTCCATGAATGGTGCATTTCATTTCATACCTACAAATATTATGTACTATTATAAATACATTTATATACTAGATATAATGGACTATTGATCTCATGAACAACATGTAATTATAAGAGGTCTATTTTTTGACTCAAGTACAAAATATCATGAAATTGAACATTATTAACTTAAATGCTTACATAATGTTTATAAAATGGTAATAAGTGATATTAATGGAATAATAAACTTGAAAAAAGTTCTTAAGAAAGTAGAAATTAGCATTATTTTATTATTTAGGAGATTAATGAACGATCGAGTCAAGTCAGACACATGGTAAGGGACTTCTTCTCAATCTCCTTTTATTGAGGAATATTTTGTTTTTTATACACAAATTTATTTTATATACTGTATAAAAACCCTTGAGTTTTCCAAGGGAATCTTTTTCTATGAAGAGTTTTACTAAATGATTAAAAGGAATGTTTCTTTTAACGTAAGCGAGGATGACTTCTTTTTCTGCCGCCACGAGTATTATTTGATCTCTGGATTCCTCAAGAAGCAGTAATGTTTTTAAAAGAAAATAAATACCATAAACACTTTTATGTATTTTGTTATTGAAATTGGACTTGATAATGGATTTGTTATGTCAATATATTTATGTGATATATTGTGATTGAAATCTGGAAACGTTTTCTTTCCTTTATATTTGTTTTATGTCTTATGATTTTATAATGGTACTTGGACATTTGACGGGTGGTTACATGATTAACCAAATGACAGGTTGTGTCATGAATACCAGGATGGGTGGTTACATTATAACCTCCAATTCCTTGGGTATGGAAGTTGTCCGTATGGTTATTCCATTTAGTGATATGTGTGGAAGTCGACCGTATGGTTATTCCATTTAAGATTGTTTATGTCCCAAGTTTCCTTTATATGTTATGTGTTCTTTATATGCGTTTTATGGTAATCTTTTGGTTACAAAAGGGTATGTAATGATATTTTATTTAGTGAAGAGTATTTAATAATTATTAAAGGTGAAAAGTATAACTTATGATAATGTATTCATGGTTTACCTGTTGTTTTGAAAAACTAACAGTTTTCTTTTTTGTGTATCCCTTACTGAGCTTTTTATGCTCATCCCATGTTTTTGAAATGTTTTTCACAGGACATAATGTGGAATTGGGTCAAGTATGGGATCAAGGAAAAGTCATGCTATCTAAAAACAAGGAATTAGAAAAGACATTTTTTTTCAAGAGTTTATATTTTGTGAAAAAATGGAAACTGAGTAGGATTGTCTACGTTGTATTTTTTGAGATGTAATATTTTGAAATGTAATAGTTATATCCTAACTCTCTAAAACTCTAATCCTTAAAATATCCTCAATGTGAATTATTCATTTACTTCAATATTTTGTAAGGTTTATGACTGGGTCCTTATAGTTGGTATCAGAGGTCGGTTTATATAACATTAGGAGTTAGGGTGTTGTTAAATTAATATCTATAATGTGATTTATGTTAATATTGAAATCATATAGGATTTATAGATTACCATGTTTCTTCACCTAATATATTTCTGTGTTGAGGATGGTTTTTTGTAGAGGAAACATTGAATTTGTGATGGGAAGTCATACAGAGGAAAATGACCATCCAAATCAACATCTTGAGATGGTCAGAATCAGAATTGAATATTTTACTGTAGTGGTGGCTCAGTTCATTCAGGTGATAAGTGGTGGATGTGTTTATTGGAGATATTTTGGTTTATTCTAAAAGTAACTATGAACATTAATGTCATTTAATGGTTGTCTTGCAAACCATAAAAGAAAATTAACTATTTGGGAAATTCCGCAAGTGTGAGTTTTGGTTTCAACAAACTTCTTTCAATAGTCGAATTGTTTCAAAAAATGGCATAATTGATGGTCCTACAAAAACAAAAGTTGTTGAAGAATTTCCAAGACCAAAAAATTTAAATGAGATCCGTAATTTTCTTGGATTGGAAGGTTATTACCAGATGTTTGTTGAAAAGTTTTCATGGTTATCTTGTCCAGTGACTATGTTAACTTGAAATGGGGTAAAGTTTATTTGGACAAAAGAATGTGATTATTTTTTCAAGAATTGAAAAGAATATAGTTGAATGCTCCAGTTTTAGAACTGCCTTCCAGAAATGGTGATTTTGTGATTTGTAGTGATGCTTCCTTGAAAGGATTTGGTTGTGTCCTAATGCCGAATGATCAGGTAATTTCTTATGCTTCACATCAGTTGAAACCACATGAGTTAATTTACCCTACACATGATTTGGAATTATCTGCTATTTTTTTTTTCTTTAAAAATTTTCAATCATCATTTTTATGGAGTAAAATATGGAATATATACTGACCACAAATGTATAAATTATATATTCACACATAATTAATTGAACATGGGATGGGGGAGATTGTTGCAATTAATCAAGGATTATGATTGCACGATCCATTACCATCCGGGAAAAGAAAATAAAGTGGTTGTTGCTTGGAGTCGAAGAAGTAATGTTTCATTAACTATGTTACATTTGGAACAAGGTCTGTAGTATTTTTATTTGATGAACTATGGTATAGAGGTTATTGGTGAAAAAAATTCTTCTGTTTTGTTTAGGTGTCAGGGAAATCATCTCTATCAGAAAGAATAAAGAAAGCGCTGAAAGGAGACAGTGGTTTGAAGAAAAAGGTGTTGTTGGTTCAGAAGGGTAAGTTGCCTTATTATAACATTGATATTAATTGTGTTTTGAGATTTGGAAAGAGATTATGTGTACCTTGTGATTCACAGCTGAAGAATGAGTTGTTATGTGAAGCTCATAGTTCTTCGTTTTTAGTTCATTATGGTAGTACTAAGATGTACAAAGATCTTCAGGAGTATTACTGGTGGAATGGAATGAAAAGTGATATTTCTTATTTTACTATGAAGTTTTTGACTTGTCAGAAGGTTAAAGAAGAGTGGTAGTTACCAAATAGAATGTTTCAGTCTTTACCAGTGCCAGAGTGGAAATGGGAAAATATAACCATGGACTTCAATGTGGGATTACTGAAGACGTATTGTGGTAATAATGCAATATGGGTTATTGTTGATCGATTGACTATAACTGCTCATTTCATTCCTATTTGAAATATGTTGTCTCTAGATCAACTTGATTGGTTTTATGATAAAAAGATGGTCAAGTTTCCTGGAGTTCCACTCTCCATTGTATCCGATCGTGATCCAAGGTTTACTTATAACTTTTGGAAATTCCTTCAGAAGTCGTTGGGTACTGAATTAAATTTTAGTACAGTTTTTCATCCGAAATCATATGGGAAGTCAAAACGAACAATTCAGACTTTGGAGGATATGTTATGTGCATGTTCACTGGATTATCAGGGAATTTGGGACCAACATCTTTTTTTGATGAATTTTCATATAATAATAGTTTTCATTCTAGTATACAGATGGATCCATTTGAGGCATTATATGGAAAGCATTGTCGAACTCTATCTTTTGGGATGAATTAGGTGAAAGGAAGATTATGGGGCCAGAATTGTTAGAAGAGATGGAAGATAATGTTCAGTTGATTCCGAAGTACATGAGAATAACTCAGAGTAGACAAAAAATTTATGTAGAAAACCATAGGAAAGATCTTTCTTTTGAGGTAGGTGATCATGTCTTTCTCAAAGTTTCTCCATGGAAAAGTGGGATGCATTTTTGTAAGAAGGGAATGTTATGTCTGAGGTTCATTAGACCTTATGAAATTCTAGAGAAAGCTAGATCAGTTGCATACAAATAGTCTTTACCTCCATGTTTATCCTAGGTACACAATTTTTTTCATGTTACAATGTTGAGAATGTTTATGCCAGATCCATCTCATGTTTTGATCCCAGAGGTAGTTCAGTTGGAAGAAAATATATCTTATGAAGAACAACCAGTACAGATTCTTGATTGTAGATAGCATGTGTTGCAGAATAATTTAATTCACTATGTAATGGTTTTATGAAAAAACCATATGGTTGAAGAGGCAACGTGGGAATCTGAAAATGCTATGAGGGATGAATTCCCCCATTTATTTGATAATTGAATAAAATTGTGAGGATGAAATTCCACAATGGGGGGAAGTATGTAACATCCCAGGTATATAATGAATAATTCATATTTCATATTTATTAATATTTGTGAATTAAATATTAATTTTACATTAATGGGGTGGCTATGTATGATAGGGTACCTGATACGGAACAACGAGTTTCTTTGAAATCTTACATGGCACACTAATAATATAATATTATTATTTTAGATGGTAGTTAACTACTAGCCATTTTATTGGAAGGAATGAACATAAACAACTAAAATATGATTATACATGTTTTTTAAATGTATTTACATTTATCCAATAAAAGTTAGAGGCTTTAAATGTGAATGATCTAATTTTAAGCATAATTTAAATTAAAAGGCTAATTTATCGCCTTTTAATGGAGAACCCTTTTTAAATCTAGTTTAGGTCACTCTAATACATTCTATATGACCAACTAAAATCATTCTTTTAAAATGAGGACATTAAAATTTACTTTGTCTAATTTTTTTGACTTTTTCTGATAAAGTTCTTTTTTTATATAATAGTTAAAATATTGTATTCTAATTCAAAACTATGTTTTAATCTAATTTATTTTTATGGTTAGATTACCATTTTAATTGGTTTTAAATTGTAATTAGAAAATATCTTTACCATTTAATCAAATTTTGGTCATTATAATAAATTTCTCTTTGAAATTGGACATAAACAAGTGTCACTACTGGAAATGGGGTCTATCCCCTCGCACCTATTCCCACGGTTCTTTAAACCGTGGGGATAGTATGTTTTTTTGCTGTTTATACCCACGGTTTTATTAAAACCGTGGGTATTAATTTTTTTTTCGAGCCCTTGTATCGGGCTCCTCCTCAATCTCTCCTCAATATCTCCTCAAATCTGCGACGCATCGAGCTCTACCCAACCTCCCCAAGCCGCGACGCCGCTCCCCGACCACTGACTCCCGACACTCCCCTCTCCTCTCCGACTCCCCTCCCCGGCCTCCGACTCCCCTCCCCGGCCTCCAACCCCGGGCTCCGACTCCCGGCTCCGCCTCCCGGCTCCCGACTCGCGGCTCCCGACTCGCAGCTCCCGATTCGCGGCTCCCGGCTCCCGACTCCCGGCTCCCGACTCCCGGCTCAGCCTCCCGGCTCACGACCTGGACCTCCCGGCCTTCTCAGTAGTGATTTTTTTATGCTGGAGTCCCAGATTTCCTGGTAATTTCTTAGTCTTGGTTGATTTCCCATAATTTCATCATATTACCTCTTGATAATCAATTAGTGTTGTAGTCAAAGGTAGCAGTTGATGCATTCATAGGTTAATGGAGTGGTTTGATTCTAAATTTTTTTAAGCAATTTCATTTTTTTATGATGGAATACTAAAAGATGAATGATATAAATATCCTGATTATCAAACCCAGTGAGAATATTTCCCCAAATTAATTTAGCATTGATAATCCTAAGATGCACTATTTTGGCCTTAAAATAGTATATATGAAGGTATGTACATACACATGTTGAGCAGTTCCGGGTGGTTGTTTATAAATCTATCAAGTTTCAGGTGTTGGCTTGGTTCCTCTTTGAGGAAGGGTACCCTTCCAATTCATCAAATTTATTAATGCATTAATTAGTTTCTTACTACACTTTTTCTTTGTTTTTAGTTAATGCAGTGAATACATTAGATTAAATTCCTCTTAATCTTGAATTTAGTATGTTTCATGATTTAAGAGTTAAAGGTAATAAATGATCGTTTCATAAGAAATATCATGTTTATATATTAAAACCCCTCCAACGGAGGTGCACTGTCTTCAAGTTAAAAAACAATTATTAGACTTTTAGGATTTATTGTCTTGTTGTACTGATATTTCATTATGAATTGATGTTATGTTTGAATTATGTCATATATGACCCCTAATGGAATTAAAAAAACTATGTTTTCCTTTTTAAATGATTAAATAACCAAGGAACCGTTTAAGTTCTTTGACCGGTTTTTATATTGGAATTACCCATGTAGAATTGTTTCCCATAATTTTCATTTTAGTATGTTGACATGTTTGAGCCACCATTCGGTGAGCCTTAGATTTAAATTTCTAAGGGTATGATTTTCTATATTAAATGGCTTGAATTATCTTTTGAATTTCAGAATGGCAATTACCCTGTATGCACAGTATTTAACCCGCCTAATGTAAGTGCTTCAATGTAATAATTAAATGTGAAATAGAAATTGTAAAGTATATGAAGTACATGAATTAGCCGTATTAGATGTAATTGAAAAATATGTTGCGTATTCATAGAACCCCTTACCATGTTAATGGAAGGTACCAGAGTGAACCTTGATTATTGAAAATGCCTTAAATGGATTAAATGAGTGGTTTCAAGCTACATGGCCTTGTCACACTAATGAAAGTCTAGGGTTGAACAAAATTGACTTATTGATTAATTATTACTTGATTAAAGGGTTTCATGCTACTTGGCCTTGTCACACTAATCAAAGGAAAGGCTTGAACCAAATGTAATATTATATGAATTCAATATCAAAGTAGGTGTGGCCTGACTCAAGCTCACCTTGGATACTTGAGAGAAAGCCTTGAGCACTCAAGGACCCTATTCCGAATTCAAGGATACAACTTTCTTAGGTTGAGACCTACATAGAACCAGATCCTTGTCTAACTTTAGATGCCTGGTATGACACCATATAATCCCTCATGTATTACAACAAGATTCCTTAGATACAATCCTTGGTTCCAGAATTGACAAGTAGGTGCCATGGTTAAATCCTAGCCCAATCTTTTCTTAGACCCATTTTACCTTGGATGAACTTCTTAGACTATATAGTCCTATTATTGTGGAATTAGTTAGACTGTTATCCTTGGATTACACTCTTACTCCATGTGAGGCTATAGTTATTACTAATTTGTTGACACTTGAGGTCTATGTTTCCTTGGTTATAACCTTGGAACTTCATTATTAAATATCATTACATGTTTTCTTGTCACATCTTAGAACCTCAATATCTTTCTCATATAAATTATATTTAAACTGGATAAAATTGATTAATGAAATGGTTACACATTCTGACACCAGTCAAAGGCTAAAGAAGGTATAACTGCTATGTGTCCCATAGGAACCTGTACGGGTGATGTTTATTTATCTCTCTATTATTATTCTATATACCAGTGAAATATATATTTTATACTGCACTATCTAGATTGGGCTGGACATCAGTGGTTCCATCCTATTACTCCTTGTTTTTTCATGAACTTTCTGCAGGGGGAGGTGGGGGGTGGGCAGGGGGGGAGGGGGAGGGGGGCTGGGCAGTGGGAGGGCTGGGCAGGGGGGGAGGGGAGGGGGAGGGGGAGGGGGGAGGGGCAGTGGGGGGCTGGGCAGTGGGGGGGAGGGCTGGGCAGGGGGGAGGGGAGGGGGAGGGGGAGGGGGAGGGTGTGGGTGGGCAGGGGGGAGGGGGGGTACTGGGCAGTGGGGAGGGGAGGGGGGGGGCTGGGCAGGGGGGAGGGGGGGGCTGGGCAGGGGAGGAGGGGGGGGGGAGGGCTGGGCAGGGGGGAGGGGGGGGGGGCTGGGCAGTGGGAGGGCTGGGCAGGGGGGGATGGGGGAGGGGCAGTGGGGGGCTGGCCAGTGGGCGGGCTGGGGAGGTGGAAAAATAGGTTTAAAGATGACGTACATAGATCAACCTGATGTTTGAAGTAGTTCTCTGTGGAATTTGAGTTCAAGATATTTCTTGAGATTTCAACAATGGTTTTTTGTAATAAATATCTCATTATAAGTCATTTAATAACCAATTAAAATAATTTTAATCAATGAATAAAGTCATTCATATTTCTAAGAGAAGGTATGATTTTTAGTAGTATTTTAAATTCAAATTCCAAATGCACTAATTGTTTTGAATATCACACTTTATCTGGTGATATTTCTGGATCTGTTTGACCACGATCAAATCACATTCTTATTTATTCTCAACTAGTTTAGTGTGCAAGGATGTATACATACATGTTTTGATCTACTGCTACTAATAACAAAATTTCTTTATGCAATTTCTTCTTTCATTTTTTCTACTTTTTTTCAGCATTTGTTTTAGTTCTATATGACATTTCATTTCTTATGAGTCTTATATATTCATTAATAATAATTCATGGTTTTATTTGTTGCATGTATAGATTGTAGCAAATTAAAGTATGATTAGCAATCAGTGGTTTGCCATTCGATCTTTATCAAGGTGAGCTGACAAATCTATGTGCCAATCTAACACGGCATTTGAGCTTATTCATGCATGACTCATCAATGTGAATTCTTCTTTGAGTTATGAGTCTAGCTGAAACGCACTTTAGATATTGGAATCATTAAACACACATGCATTCTGAATTTCCAATTTTTTTTCCTGCTCGGTCATTGGTTTTAATCTAGCTTCTTTCTTTTGGTTGGAATTTCCCATCACTTTTGTGCTGAATATGTTTTCCATCTATTGTTTGAACATTTGAAACAGTTCGAATGGTTCTGTATGTAGTATGTGGGTGTGTCTCGATACATTCTGTTTGACCAAGTCTATCCTATCCCCTTATCTTCTACATGTACTTCTCACCTCCAGGATATTCTTCTACATGTACTTCTCACCTCCAGGATAATCTTCATCAAAGATATTTACTATAGTGTGGTTGTGCTCCAGGGTGATGGAATTTGTCATCAGGATGTCTGTGATTGCGGCTTTGATACTGCACTTACCTAGGTGAACTCTACTACTTAAGGATAATTTTATATGTATCATTTCAATGCTCTTATTTCAATTAAATATATTTACTATAGATTGGTTGTGATCCAGGGTGATGGAATTTGTCGTCAGGATGTCTGTGATTGTGATAATGAGGATGAACTACACACCTGAATGAAGGGAAATGTAAATAGGAAAATAGAAAAAGCAGACTAAAATGTGATGCCGCACACCAATGGTAAACATACATGTTTACTATTTAGTTTGTTTTCAGTACTATTTTTCAAATTCCTATATGATGTGAAATAATTATTACATTATCTACAGTACTGAAACGTTATTTGAAATTTATGTTGCTCCATTGAAAGCAATTAGTCATTTCATTATCCTGTTTTCATTGTGTTCAATTTTCAATGCCTGAATTATTATACTTCACAAATACGACATGTTTGTTGCCTCCTATCATTACAGTTTTCTGTTTGCATATTGTACATACACACCATCATGGAATGTATTATATAAATGCCAGATTATTCATTTTTATTTGAACTCCATGTTTCAATGGTATTGGTTTGTAATCATGTCATTTGATGAAATATGTCATTCTATCTTCCGATTATTCATTTTGTTTCATATGCATTTTTAAATATTTGTAATTGTCAATCATTTAATTGATTCTGATTTCTTTATCAAACACCGTTTTTGAATTGTGCATTATACAGAATTTTGTGCATTATACAGAATTGGTCATTTTTAATCAGTTCTATTACATAGCCAAACTTCTCCTCTTCGTTATCTACTCCACTACTACTCTCCTCAACCGTTGATCTTCTTCGACCAATCATGGAGACCAGGAACCAAACATGATTCGACGGTGCCAAGAAGCAACTTGGACGCGTCGAGATAGCTCTCGCAGATTTGACTTCGCAAGTTCACGGCCTCTTGCAGAGCCAACAGCGGCTGGGGCGGGAGTGGGTCTGTGAACTGCAATAGAAACCAGATTTCCAGAAAATTCTTACACTTTGTGTTTCGCCTGGAGAAGATGAAATAGAAGAAATAAGTGAAGCGCCCCTATTGTAGAGCCAACGGCTGGGAAGGGAGTGGGGCTGTGAACAGCAACAGAAACCATAATTCCAAAAAAGCCATACACTCTGTGTCGCCTGGACAAGATGCTGCCCCCTTTCACCCGCATTCCAGCCTCTTCCCGCTCCCTTCGCTCCTGGTCAGAAGATGCTGCCCCGCTGATGTCGCTGGATCGGGCCAACACGCTGCGGTCACGCCGCGGTCACGCCGCGGTCACGCCGCGGTCACGCCGCGGTCACGCCGCGGTCACGCCGCGGTCACGCCGCAGTCACGCCGCGGTCACGCCGTGATGTGGCCCTGCTCCAGCCACATCCAGCAGGGGGAGGGGTGTCCAGCTGGGGGGAGGGGTGTCCGCGGTCACGCCGCAGTCACGCCGAAATATATCTATACGTTTGTAATCAATCTAAACAAAGAATAAGAATGGTGTACCTTACACCATTCGATCCAGTCTTTCGAAGCTTTTCACAAGTGTTTGATTGTGATCACTTAGAAGTCGCTGAAAGACTCCTTCAGAGGTATCCACAAATCATGGGAATCACCCGACACTTAGTAGGACCCCCCTTTCACCCGCATTCCAGCCTCCTCCCGCTCCCTTCGCTCCTGGTCGGAAGATGCTGCCCCGCGGATGTCGATGGATCGGGCCAACACGCTGCGGTCACGCTGCGGTCACGCCGCGGTCACGCCGCGGTCACGCCGCGGTCACGCCGCGGTCACGCCGCGGTCACGCCGCGGTCACGCCGCGGTCACGCCGCGGTCACGCCGCGGTCACGCCGCGGTCACGCCGCGGTCACGCCGCGGTCACGCCGCGGTCACGCCGTGATGTGGCCCTGCTCCAGCCACATCCAGCAGGGGGGAGGGGTGTCCGCGGTCACGCCGCAGTCACGCCGAAATATATCTATACGTTTGTAATCAATCTAAACAAAGAATAAGAATGGTGTACCTTACACCATTCGATCCAGTCTTTCGAAGCTTTTCACAAGTGTTTGATTGTGATCACTTAGAAGTCGCTGAAATACTCCTTCAGAGGTATCCACAAATCATGGGAATCACCCGACACTTAGTAGGACCCCCCTTTCACCCGCATTCCAGCCTCCTCCCGCTCCCTTCGCTCCTGGTCGGAAGATGCTGCCCCGCGGATGTTGCTGGATCGGGCCAACACGCTGCGGTCACGCTGCGGTCACGCCGCGGTCACGCCGCGATCACGCCGCGGTCACGCCGCGGTCACGCCGCGGTCACGACGTGATGTGGCCCTGCTCCAGCCACATCCAACAGGGGGGAGGGGTGTCCAGCGGGGGGGAGGGGTGTCCGCGGTCACGCCGAAGTCACGCCGAAATATATCTATACGTTTGTAATCAATCTAAACAAAGAATAAGAATGGTGTACCTTACACCATTCGATCCAGTCATTCGAAGCTTTTCACAAGTGTTTGACTGTGATCACTTAGAAGTCGTTGAAAGACTCCTTCAGAGGTATCCACAAATCATGGGAATCACCCGACACTTAGTAGGACCCCCCTTTCACCCGCATTCCAGCCTCCTCCCGCTCCCTTCGCTCCTGGTCGGAAGATGCTGCCCCGCGGATGTCGTTGGATCGGGCCAACACGCTGCGGTCACGCCGCGGTCACACCGTGGTCACGCCGCGGTCACGCCGCGGTCACGCCGCGGTCACGCCGCGGTCACGCCGCGGTCACGCCGCGGTCACACCTCGGTCACGCCGCAGTCACGCCGCGGTCACGCCGTGATGTGGCCCTGCTCCAGCCACATCCAGCAGGGGGGAGGGGTGTCCAGCGGGGGGGAGGGGTGTCCGCGGTCACGCCGCAGTCACGCCGAAATATATCTATACATTTGTAATCAATCTAAAAAAAGAATAAGAATGGTGTACCTTACACCATTCGATCCAGTCTTTTGAAGATTTTCACAAGTGTTTTATTGTGATCACTTAGAAGTCGCTGAAAGACTCCTTCAGAGGTATCCACAAATCATGGGAATCACCCGACACTTAGTAGGACCCCCCTTTCACCCGCATTCCAGCCTCCTCCCGCTCCCTTCGCTCCTGGTCGGAAGATGCTGCCCCGCGGATGTCGCTGGATCGGGCCAACACGCAGCGGTCATGCTGTGGTCACGCCGCGGTCACGCCGCGGTCACGCCGCGGTCACGCCGCGGTCACGCCGCGGTCACGCCGCGGTCACGCCGTGATGTGGCCCTGCTCCAGCCACATCCAGCAGGGGGGAGGGGTGTCCAGCGGGGGGGAGGGGTGTCCGCGGTCACGCCGCTGTCACGCCGAAATATATCTATACGTTTGTAATCAATCTAAACAAAGAATAAGAATGGTGTACCTTACACCATTCGATCCAGTCTTTCGAAGCTTTTCACAAGGGTTTGATTGTGATCACTTAGAAGTCACTGAAAGACTCCTTCAGAGGTATCCACAAATCATGGGAATCACCTGACACTTAGTAGGACCCCCCTTTCACCCGCATTCCAGCCTCCTCCCTCTCCCTTCGCTCCTGGTCGGATGATGCTGCCCCGCGGATGTCGCTGGATCGGGCCAACACGCTGCAGTCACACTGCGGTCACGCCGCGGTCACGCCGCGGTCACGCCGCGGTCACGCCGCGGTCACGCCGCGGTCACGCCGAGGTCACGCCGTGGTCACGCCGTGATGTGGCCCTGCTCCAGCCACATCCAGCAGGGGGGAGGGGTGTCCAGCGGGGGGGAGGGGTGTCCGCGGTCACGCCGCTGTCACGCCGAAATATATCTATACGTTTGTAATCAATCTAAACAAAGAATAAGAATGGTGTACCTTACACCATTCGATCCAGTCTTTCGAAGCTTTTCACAAGTGTTTGATTGTGATCACTTAGAAGTCGCTGTAAGACTCCTTCAGAGGTATCCACAAATCATGGGAATCACCCGACACTTAGTAGGACCCCCCTTTCACCCGCATTCCAGCCTCCTCCCGCTCCCTTCGCTCCTGGTCGGAAGATGCTGCCCCGCGGATGTCGCTGGATCGGGCCAACACGCTGCGGTCACGCAGCGGTCACGCCGCGGTCACGCCGCGGTAACGCCGCGGTCACGCCGCGGTCACGCCGCGGTCACGCCGCGGTCACGCCGCGGTCACGCCGCGGTCACGCCGCGGTCACGCCGCGGTCACGCTGTGATGTGGCCCTGCTCCAGCCACATCCAGCAGGGGGGAGGGTTGTCCAGCGGGGGGGAGGGGTGTCCGCGGTCATGCCGCAGTCACGCCGAAATATATCTATACGTTTGTAATCAATCTAAACAAAGAATAAGAATGGTGTACCTTACACCATTCGATCCAGTCTTTCGAAGCTTTTCACAAGTGTTTGATTGTGATCACTTAGAAGTCGCTGAAAGACTCCTTCAGAGGTATCCACAAATCATGGGAATCACCCGACACTTAGTAGGACCCCCCTTTCACCCGCATTTCAGCCTCCTCCCGCTCCCTCCGCTCCTGGTCGGAAGATGCTGCCCCGCGGATGTCGCTGGATCGGGCCAACACGCTGCGGTCACGCTGCGGTCACGCCGCGGTCACGCCGCGGTCACGCCGCGGTCACGCCGCGGTCACGCCGTGATGTGGCCCTGCTCCAGCCACATCCAGCAGGGGGGAGGGGTGTCCAGCGGGGGGGAGGGGTGTCCGCGGTCACGCCGCTGTCACGCTGAAATATATCTATACGTTTGTAATCAATCTAAACAAAGAATAAGAATGGTGTACCTTACACCATTCGATCCAGTCTTTCGAAGCTTTTCACAAGTGTTTGATTGTGATCACTTAGAAGTCGCTGAAAGACTCCTTCAGAGGTATCCACAAATCATGGGAATCACCCGACACTTAGTATGACCTCTCTCAATACCAGTCCTTCCTGCTTGTCGAAGTTTTCACAAGCGTTTGATCGAGATCTCTGAGAAGTCACCGAAAGACTCCTTCTGAGGTATCCAAGGTTCATGGGAATCACCCGATGCTTAGGTAGGGTCTCTCTCAACACCACAGTCTGTTAGAACCTTGTTTAAAGGTGGGAGAGAAACAAGAGCTAGAGAGAATCGGCTTTGAGGAGTTCTAACGATCACATGATCTCATCCATCAAGTGCAACCACTTGCATAGGAATTGAACCAATTCATATAGGCCTTCGAGAACCTCAAAATGTTCAGCCTATTCATGGTACATTACACAAATGTCCCAAATGTTTCAGCTCATTTGAAGCGTACGGCTCAATCCCATTAGTAATCGTTTAACATTTAAATTAAACGATTATGTGAGATGTTCAAACTCCCCAAATCCATCGAAACAGAAAGAAGCTTCGAGCCGAAAGGCTCTAAAGTCATTTTATTTAAAACAAAAGATGACATAAGAGAGGAGATGGGGCTAGACATTGATAAAACTGCCTTCATAATAAAGCATTTCGTTTTCATAACCCCCTCCCCGACATCATCATCCCATTCCAAGTTGTAGGTAGATGAGCTTTGAGACCTAGTCACCATCGTTGTTCTCCATTGAGAGCAGTCTTTCTTCTTCCTTGATTTCCTTGAATAGACAATTTGAAATCCCTCTTTATCAACTGAAGGAAACTTTCCCTTGCTTAAAATATCCTTACATGGATCACTTCTATGGGCATAATCATCATTTTCTATTCCGGCCCAACTTCCCCCTATATTATTAAGCTCCATTTGCCGATTGATCTCTTCCTGGATCTGAGAAGGTTGAACCATTGGTTCATGCTGCTGAGACCCATACTGAGGCTGCCCCAGTGAAGCACCCAGCTGCTGATACCATTGCTGCATGCAACTTCCAGCTCTAAACCAGATCTGTTTTCAGCTCTAAAATATATGCTTTGTGAGCACACTTACCCCATGGATTGTGTCTCCCCTTCTTTAGGTTTGTTCTCTTCTTCACAACCCAAAACACAACCTGTTTTTCCTTGGACAGCTTTACCACCAAGGATTTTTCTTTTCACTATAGGTTGATTTTTCTTTCTCCAAATCACCTTGCTGCTTGGAGTGTCCCTGCAATCATTTTCAGTACATACCTTGCCTTGGGGCACCCCTTTCACATGAATCCTTCTAGTTTTAGGATCATGTGAGTTCTTCTCATGCTTCCAAGCCCTTTTTTGTGTCTTTCCAGGGGGGGGGGGCTGGCAGGGGGCTGGGGGGGGGGGGCTGGGGGTGGGTGCTGGCAGGGGCAGGGGGGGCTGGCAGGGGGAAGGGGGGGGGGGGTGGCAGGGGGCAGGGGGGGCTGGCAGGGGGACAAGCAGGGTGAAGGGGGGGGGGGGGCTGGCAGGGGGGAAAGCAGGGGGTAGGGGGGGCTGGCAGGGGCAGGGGGAGGCCGGCAGGGGGAAGGGGGGGCTGGCAGGGGGGCAAGCAGGGGGTAGGGGGGGCTGGCAGGGGGACAAGCAGGGGGGGCTGGCAGGGGGGCAAGCAGGGGGCAGGGGGGGGGGGCTGGCAGGGGGAAGGGGGGGCAGGGGGGGGCTGGAAGGGGCAGGGGGAGGCTGGCAGGGGGAAGGGGGGGCTGGCAGGGGGCAAGCAGGGGGCAGGGGGGGCTGGCAGGGGGACAAGCAGGGGGAAGGGGGGGGGCTGGCAGGGGGGCAAGCAGGGGGCAGGGGGGGCTGGCAGGGGCAGGGGGAGGCTGGCAGGGGGAAGGGGGTGCATACCCAGATGTGGTGGTTCCTACTCTAAAGACCACACCCACTACTGGACTGGGGTTGACCTGCAAGAATTGTTCAGATTTTGACAAGTTAGCTACAACACATGTTTGGGGTTATAAACCCAAAAATTCTTATCCCTTTCATTTAATTTTATTTCCTTTAGTTAATTTTCTACTTAATAACAATTTTTTCCTCTTTTATGGGCCAGACAAAATCTGGACATCACCTCAAACTTCTGTTAAAGATCGATTTATACTATTGTTAGAAGTTGAAACAAACATCCAGGTTCTTATTACACTTAAAATTTATAATAACTGCTTCCATACCATTTTGTCTGAATTTTTAATTGAAGTACTGTATTTTAACTATTTTTTTAAATGGTTTTATTCTGGATAAGGTTCCCAATAATATTGGAGATGGGTCATGGTGTCTGCATGGTTTGCAGTGGGCGGTCGCAAGCATCGGCCACCAACTGGACTCAATGTCTGACACTTTTGTCGCTGACAAATGCCGCAACTACGAACAAACTTCAATACAATCTGTGTCATCCTCAGCCAAAACAGTCCCCCTTCCAACTGCTTATAGGTCATTAAGAACCCATTATGTCCTCCTGCGGGTGTGGCATGATAATAATGAAGTAGGTTTGGAATCAACTGGGAGTCCTTGGACACAACTAGTCGTCCCTTAAAGTAAAGAATCCCATGGTGAAGATAATAATCGTTCCTTGTATCATGGTAATTATCCAAAGATAATACAACAGGCTGCAAGTATTTATCATCAAGAACTTCCTGCTGCACAAGTGGCATTTCAACCCAATAGGGCTCCAAAATATGGTGGAATTTCTCGAGTATCCTCTATATAACTCTGCTCATCTCCCGATTTGAATATGTCCCTATAACCACGTCTGCTATACCAGACTCACACAAAAGGTCTTGTGTCAACAGTTTCTTGCCGTCTACAAGGCTGAAGGGCACCTTCTGCTGCGACATCATACCCTGCAATGTTATTTGTCACCCCTAATAACCAAAACTCATTGTTAACTTCTTCATGTGAAAAGTAAAAAATCCAAGTGTTTCCAGCCACTTTCATCCCCATAATAGGGTCTATCCCAGACGTGTCAAACATGTTCGCCTCCACATCAAATTTTAAGTCTCCCAACTGTACTGAGAGTGTCTTACACAGGCCACTAGAAAAAACTCGATGAACATCTCCCAAGAGAACCCCAAAGGACTTAGTCTGAGTAATAGGCAAATCTAGAAACTTTAAAAGGGCTTTTGACATGAAATTGTGGCTAGCCCCACTGTTTATAATCACCAAAATTGGAACTCCTACAGAGTTTCCCTCTAACATCATGGACCTGGTTCCTTGAGTACCATGGCCCTTTAAAGTGCCAAGAAACAATGCCTGATAATCCATTTCCATCATCCCTTCTTCCCTGTCACATTCTCTTCCTCCCTCTTCAGTTTCTGTCAGTTCTTTTTCTTGGGGCTTCACACAGTCCAAAACCATTATGTGCATGCCATTCTAGGAACACCTCGGTGCTGGTCCAAACTTTGATCTACAAGAATAACAAAGTCTCTTTGCTCGTCGTTCCTCGTATGCAGATCTGGAAAGATTCCGAACTCACCTCTGCCTAGGGGCAATCTTCCTTTTCTCAGTAGTCTAATCGAATCTACTCCTTTATGGAACAACTGAAGTGGAGAGGGAGGGGGAGGGCTGGCAGTGGGGGGGGGGGGGGGCTGGGCTACATGAGAGGTCTCTACATCCAATTCAAGAAAACGGCAAGAAAACAGTTACTAGTGGGAACCGTGATAAGCATTGCTTCAGCAACATCTGCCCGCCCTTGTATCTGTTCAGCACAAGCGTCCGCTGCCTCCAATTCATAGACAGTTGAGCCCACATGCTGTGCAGTTTGCACTTTCATCTGAAAATCCCCATGTACTGTGTTTACAGGGCTGATGTCTATAGCCCGGACCATAGGATGCTGAGGTTTCTCATCATCCATGTATAATCTTATATTCTGTTTTTAGGTGCAGAATGTTAAGGTGCAGAATTGTACAGCCAGGCCTGCTTTGCTGCAGGGGATCTGCCAATACCTACAGTTCAAATGAACTGTAGGAAATGTTTGGCGTTGGAAACATGTATACCCATGGTTTTATAACCATGGGAATACGTCTATACCCACGGTTCAAATGAACCGTGGGAAATTTCTGGAGCTGCAAACAGTATACCCACGGTTATAAAACCGTGGGTATACATCTATATCCGGAGATGCAAAACAGTATACCTGTGGTTATAAAACTGTGGGTATACATCTATACCCACGGTTCAATGAACCGTGAGTAATATAAAATTTTCCGGGTCTATACCCACAATTCTCTGAAAACCGTGGGTATAGGCCTATTGCGACGGCACTCCAGCCTGCGGTTACTGAAACCGTGGGTATACCCTATACCCACGGTTTCAAGGGCTATACCCACGGTTTAAAACCGTGGGTATAGGTGCGATTTCCAGTGGTGTGTCAATCTTTTGATAGTTATTGTTTTTAAATACATTCTATCTGTTTTAACAACGGGAATTAATTTTAAAATTAATTAATTCCAATTCAATGTTTTGAATTTGAAAAAATAGACTTCAATTTTGAATTCGGAATTTCAAATATAGCTTAGGCTGAATTTGTGGTATTTTTCTAAAAAACATAAATTTTTGATGAATAGTGAAACCACTTAGTTGTAGTTAAAAAAACTGGCTTTCTCATTTAAAATAAATTTTACCACTTATTTGAAAATAATTTTGAAAATCTGACATACATGGTTGTTATCAAGTAGTAAAATTTGGTTCAATAAGATGAAAATAATTTTTGGTGAATAGTAACTTTTGACTTTTATTTACTGTAGTTAATGGTAAATAGGATAATTCAAGGTTAAAAGAATATTATAATAATTCAAAAATACCTTACCACTTGTCCAAACTTTATTGGTTGAGTCATTTATGACCATGGACATATTTGGGTCTATTTTGGGACCCCATTGAGCCACTTGGGAGTGATAATGACAATTTAGATTAATTAACTTAAAGTAAAGGAAAAATGACAAAAGAAAATATCTTTTAGTAAATTAATTTTTAAAACGGGATATATAAATTATTTTACTGACTATAAATATTCTTTGGAAATCTAATAATATTTCCTAAATTATTGTTTTTTTAGTAATTTTTATACATCAAATAATTTAAATTATTAAGGACAGAATAATGATGCAGTGTTTACCTAATTATTAAATCATTTAAATAAATAAGATTATAATGATTAAAATATTATCAAAAACCTATCCAATTCCTATTGGATGATTTAATTTCGACTATGAGTAATCTTATATTATACTTTAATGATTTTGGAATATTTTGAAACTGAATATATGTTTATAATAAAAAAATGTTTTCACACTATCCTAATCAGCCCCTCCTCCCCCTTATAAAAGGAGACCACTTCTAACCAATTTCTCACACCACTCAAGCCATTTGGATCGTCCAAACACTTCTAAATTAATCTCCCTCCATCCCTATCCTCCCCCTATAATCCTTAACTTAGTCATAAGGATCTTCAAGAAGTCCTTTGGTTCAAACCAAAGGGATTTACCCAAATTAAAGGGAAGAATTTATCTTAAATTGTTTTATTTTATTATACTTCTCCAACCCAAAAAAAATTTTATTCCAGTATTTTGGAACAAAAAAAGTATCCTCAATATACTAGTATATTGTAATGAAAATTATTCCAACTTCACTTACACACACCTCCATCTAATGGATGAAGAACATAATGTTTGTGTGGGTGTAAATCTAATGCCTAAGGAAATGATGATTGTTCGATTATCTCCCACCTCCTCTTATGGTGGCCATTGTGATGGAACTTTATTTATATATGATATATATTATGTTTATGTTTTCTTTATTCTTCTGTAATTTCCATTTATAGATTTTCTTTATGGTTTCCATTATGGGTAAACGTGATAATATCGTTAGAGGAAGTGAGGACTACCACCCCATAAAAGTGATATGACTCGTTCATACATTATTTGGTACTTATAAAAGATAGATTTAATGATATTATATATGATAAAATACAGGAATTTTTATACAACTCTGTATCATTATGTTTTAATTCCATAAAATAATAAACATAAATGAAAATAGCATTCATGGGTACGTACGACTTACCATATCCATGAATGGTGCATTTCATTTCTTACCTTCAAATGTTATGTACTATTATAAATACATGTATATATTGGATATATATGATATATATGATATCTAAATAATGAATGTCATTCTGGATATAATAGACTATTGATCGCATGAACAACATGAAATTATAAGAAGTCCATTTTTGACTTAAGTACAAAATATCAAAAAAACGAAAATTATTAACTTAAATGATTACATAATTTTTATAACATTGTAATAAGTGATATAAAACAAATAATAAACTTGAAAAAAGTTCTTAAGCAAGTAGAAATTAACATTAGTTTATTATTAAAGATATTAAAGAACGATATAGTCAAGTCGGACATGAGGTAAGGGACTTCTTCTCAATCTACATTCATTGAGGCATATTTTGTTTTAATACACGAAATTCTTTTCTACACTGTATAAACACCCTTGAATTTTCAGTGGGAATCATTTTCTATGAAGCATTTTACTAAATGAAAAAAAGGATTTTTTCTTTTAACGTAAGTGGTGACAATGACCTTTTCCGCTACTGTGAGTATTATTTGATCTTTGGCTTCCTCAAGAAGCTGTAATGTTTTTAAAAGAAAATAAATACCATATACTCTTTTATGTATTTTGGTATTGAAATGTTTTTGATAATGGATTTGTTATGTCAATATATTTATGTGATATGTTTTGATTGAAATGTGGAAATGTTTTCTTTCCTTTATATTTGTATAATGTCTTATGATTTTATAATAGTACTTGGATATTTGACGGGTGGTTACGTGATAAACTAAATGACAGGTGGTACTGTGAATACCAGGATGGGTGGTTATGTTATAACCTCCAATGCATTGGGTATGGAAGTCGGCTGTATATCTATTCCAATTAGTGATATGTGTGGAATTCGACTGCATGGTTAATCCATTTAAGTATGTTTATGTCCCAAGTAACCTTTATATGTTATGTGTTCATTATATGGGTTTTATGGTAATCTTTTTGTTACGAAAGGTTAAGTAATGATATTTTATTTAGTGAAGAGTATTTACTAATTCATAAAGGTGAAAAAAATTACTTATGATAATGTATACATTGTTTACCTGTTGTTTTGAAAAACTAACAATTTTCCTTTTTGTGTATACCTTACTGAACTTTTTATGCTCATACCACGTTTTTGAAATGTTTTTCACTGGACATAAAATGGAATAGGGTCATGTATGGGATCAAGGAAATGTCATGCGATCTAATAACATGGAATTAGACATGACAAATTTTTCAAGAGTTTTAATTTTGTGAAAAAAATGAAAACTGAGTAGGAGTGTCTAAGTTGTATTTTTGAGATTTAATATTTTGATATGTAATAGTTATGGCCAAACTATCTAAAACTCTAAACCTGAAATGATTCTCAATGTGAATTGTTCATTTAATTTAATATTATGTAAGGTTTATGAATGGGCCCTTATATTAACTCACCTATTTATATATTTTTAAACATATGAATAATAAAAAACAAGAAAAGCATAAATATGTATTTTTTCTTGGTTCACAATGATCGATAAGACACCATAAAAATGTTTCACTATTTTTATAACTTTCTCCAATAACATCATAATATTAATCATTTATATAGTGTATATAAACAATATATCTTAATTTAAGAAGAATTATAATGATATTTCCCCCATAAATATTCGATTATAATGAATATCCCTATCAAATTATTCCAAATATATCATAATATAACTCAAAAATAAACAAACTCATCAAATAATCTATATATAATACATAATAAAAACTCCCAATTTAAATTTAACAACACTACATAACAATCAGTACTTTTATTTGAGTATATATTCCCCTAATTCAAATTACACAATATAAACAATGTATTCACATCATATCTGATTACCTTTAAATCATCACATAAAACTCATATCCTCTCTTTTAGTTCACTTCAAAGGTCAATTATTTGAAGAAAAAAGAGATATATTATACCTTTCCAATAAAAACAACAAACCTGGATTGGAAGGAATGTAGAACGGTTTCTTATTCTTAGGAAAATATATTCAAGGAAAGGATACATAATATCTCAATTTCAGTAGGTATTAATAAATTAATCAAATATAGAATAACATTACCTATTTTATAATTACTTCCATACATCATGGGAAATTGTTTTTTTCAATAGGGACTATTAGTCAGGATAGTGGAAGCAAACTACCCGTCCTTCACCCAAAACCAAAAGGTTAATTTTTAAAAAAAAATTACAAATCTAAAGACATGAGTTTTCATTGTTATGATAAACAATATTACCGTCCAAAATTGACCCTATTTTTATAACCTATTTACTTAATATAATGAATAATATTTTTCTTTATAACTCATTAGAATATATACCCTCAAAAATAATTGATCATATAATCATTATCATCATTTCAATAATGAAACTCATACCTCCTCACTCTAAAATTATCATCACATTATATCAACAAATAATTATTCACCATTTTTATCAATCCAATATAAAATTTAAATAATATTTAATTTATTTATTCAAGATTAAATCAACAATTAGAATATTATTTCATATAATATTCATACCACTAATTTAGATGATAATTTCAAGGATTCAATGTATCAATTAAGTTTACTACATTCTACAACATTTATATAAATTGTTTTATAGTATATCGCGAACCAATTTCCTAACATATAAAGTGGATGATCCTAAATATGTGCTTATGATAGTGATAGGTCTTCCCAATCCTTATAATAATACCTAAATATACTAATTACAATGGAATCAAAAAACCCAGGCTATTTTAATTAGGTATAACTACATTATAATGATATTATCTTGTTTAAATTTATCACTATAACAATAAAAAACAAAATTATTATATGAAATAATAAATTATCTCTCATATATTTGAATAAAATCACTTTAGATGAGTCATTAAAAATCTCATCCCTAATTTTTCAATGACATTTCACAATATTCAAAATATATTATTTTTACAACTATTAATAACATATCAAGAAATTGTCATGGACTGAATAAGAAGTATCATAACACTCCTGATATGGAATTCCCTTATTTGTGAAATTGGAATAATTTTGTTTATTTCCTCTCCATAATAATATTTTACATGTATATTTACCACTATGAAGTTATACTGCATAATTAACTTCACATAAAATATATATTTCATTACCATAATATTATATAACTGAATTTTATCTAGCCGAGTTTCACTATATTTCATCATAATATACCCATTATACATCTCACCAATGTTAATCACACCTAATTCTGTATGAAGTTATAATTTTGAAATGTCCAATGGTGAAGTTCATCTAAAATCAGATATGAAAATATGTATCATGTGATGAAAAATCATAGGCATCATTTTAATAAATGAAAAATCTATAGTACCAAATCGTTTCATTGTACAGAAGTTACTAAAATTTTAAAATTATTCTCAGGTGATATTTCAAAACATCAAAAAATATAAAGCACCAAAGAAAGAAAATACAGAGGTATAGAAGATTTTTTATCTATTAATATTGAATAAATTTCAATATATATCTAAATTGTCATCTATAATTATATGGGTTTTACAAAATTACTTTTCTCTTAAATAATAATGGATATATGTGATAAAAACCCATCATTTATATCTATCTATCTCAAATCCCCATAAATACCACTGAACTTGTAACATCATGTATCCCAATACCACAATATGGTGCTCAGATCGGCAATCAACACATAAATGAAGTGTGTAACCCCATGCACTAGTGGTTTTGGAGTAATAGAAAAGGTATAAGTAATTTCATAGGGAGAATATACCATTAGTGTAAATGTTTAGAATAACATAAATAAGAAATGTAACATACCTAAAATGATGGAATATGTGAACAAGGAATCATAATCTGAGAACTAAATATAAACCCAATAAATAGCCACGATGATAAAAAATAGAAGTCAAGATTCATATAACATGTGAATCACATACATCGAGTATAAAAGTAAGGAAAAACACAAAATCTAGAGTAATGAACAAAACATTTCACAAACATGATCCCAATCACATATTACATACTGAAGATCCATCATGTAGTTAATGAAGAATATATAATAGTGATATTTCTATAATCAGTTACTGTAATCTTGAAGTCTACTTGGGTACCAAATTGTGTCCTGATTAGTGTGTGAGTATGAATTAGAGGCCACCACCAATGATGTCCCTAAATAAATCTACTAATAGAATGTTCTAGAAAGGTGTAGTAACTAAAATTTGTTTCATTCCTAAATGAAATAAAATAAATAAACAAACCTCAAATCATGGGATCCTAAGTTTTACCTGAGGACATAATAACTATATTTAGAATGTGTTGTATGTCTGAAGGAATGTCAGAAAACTATAGCAACCCAAGTAAGCCAAACATATCAAAAACAACCGCATATTTGGTGTATTTACAATATCATAAACCACAACATAACATATTTATTATAAAAATTAAATAATACTATGAATTAAGTGTATTCAATCATGAGAAAACACAACATATCAGTTATTTTCTTTATATTACAAACTCCCACATACCTGGTGTATCCTAGAATCAGATACCACCACATATTAGGTGTCTTCATTGTATCAAATTCAAACACATATAGAGGGTATTTAATTATAAAAAACCCTACATATTAGGTGTATTTTGAGTATCACAACCAACCAGATATTGTGTGTATATCACAAACCATCACAAATTGGTTGTATTCATAGTATAACAATCATCCAAAATTTCGGTGCATTCCAATTATTACAATTTACACACAAAAATAACCATTTAAATTATAATAAAAAAACAATATATTTTTTAATGTTGATTAAGTGTTTCATTGGAATCACCAAAATCATAGTATTCAACAATTTTAAAAAGGTATTTTTACAAGGTAAACCCACATTTTAACCATTGTTTTTTATTTATGGGCAATTCACATTAAACTAGAATGATACAAAACACAATAACTAAATGAAATTGATAACAAATATGGGAGAAACATAGATACCACCAACCATAGTCCTACAAGGAACCTCACACCAAATATTGTGGGATCGAAATATGAAAGCATATGCTCAATTAAAATAGTGGTGGGTGAATTGTAAGTTTAAAAACATTCCTTTTTAATCATAAGGAAACTATGTTTAAAAAAGTTAAACTAGGTAAATTTAACTCGATAGGTTATGGAAATGAGGTTCCAGAAATGAAACATACAGAAAGATTTAATGGAGAATATTATACCTTAAAGTGTATAGAATCTTACTTATTAGAGTTATAAAAAAGTACTAGAAATTATAAGAAGGTTATTCTTTCTTCATTTATCAATATATAGTGGAAATAAATATAAATAAAAACTAGTAACAATTATGAAATCTTTTAACCCAAATAGAAGAGTATCCAACGACCATGGATAAAGGTGCCTTGATTTAAACATTCAAGAAAGTCTTTCTTAACCACACAAGGGTAAGCCTTTGATAGGAATATATATATCTATCATGCTATCCACGCAAGCCCTCGAAAATTAAAATAGTCGGAACATCTGTCTTTCTATCCATAGAACTCTTCAAACATTATGTTAGTCAGCACTTATGGCTTCCTATCCTCGGAAGCCCTCGATTTTACACCACAACAATAGGAGTCACACGAAGAAAGATGAACCAGATGTTGAGCACCGACATGGAATGGTAGTATCTCTCTCCAGAAATCACTTTAATATAATGAAATCTCTAGTGTGATCAACCGGTATTGAGCTCCTTCAAATGAGCCCCTATTTATTAGAACTTATCCAACAGTCTGATCCCTCCTCCAACAGTTATATTTATCCTTGAATGTCAAAGGGACCTGTACATGTGTCACTCAAACAACGGGTAGTTAGAAACAAGATGTATTCCATAAATTCATAACTATAACAATTGTAAGAAAATTAAGTTTGTCTAACCAAATATAATCTTTCGGAGTCTAAGGAAAAATAATGTTCAAAATCTATGAAAATAAACATTGTGTGACTATAAATCATGGATATCCAAATTTTGTTTTCCAGAGAATTCAGAACCTGAATTCTATATATTTCAGATTCTTAATTCCAATGAATTTGGAGTCTTAATTATGAGGAATTAGGAGTCCTAATTCTGATAAATACAAAGTTATAATTCCACTGAATTTTGGGTTTCATTTTCAGAGAATTAATATTTGGAATTTCATTGAATAAAGAATTTGAATTTCAGAGAATTTTGTGTCCAAATTTCAGATAATTCAGAGTCTAAATTTCATACAATTCAGAGTCTGGATTTCAGAGAATTCAAAGTCTGCATTATAGAGATTTTGGAGTCCGAATTCTTGAGAATTCAGAGTCTGAATTTCAGTGAATTTAGAATCTGAATTTTTTAGAATTCAAAGTCTGAATTTTAGAGAATTCAGAGTCTAAATTTCATAGAATTCGATTTTTGAATATGGATCCTAAAAACATAATACTCTATATCAAATGATTTATAGCATTATGAGATTTTAGTTGTGTAACTGATTTTAATCTTACAAATAAAATGAGTTTTATTTATAGAAACTATAAAATGAACAATAAAAATATTGGTAAGGATAAATTTCCTTGAAGATGAATTTTTTTTCTTTTTAAGATCATTCTTAGGGAAAGTATAATTTTCCTTAATATATAGAGTTTGTGGCTTTCAAAAAATAGAGGAATAAAAAAGTCAAAACGAAACATTATTGACTCAACTATCTCCCTCTTTTTTGAAAACAAAAACATCCTTAGAAAAACAATATAAGACCAATAAATTCTATAACATTCCCCTTATCATAATATCCTACTACATTTGGAAGCTTGTTGGTACAGAACTCTGATTCTCCTTCATACAGAATTCCAACCATGCTTGTGACCTTAGTGTAAGAAAGGGAGTAATTCGTTCCATAACATTTGAAAAAACATGTCTCTCCCTCTATTAAAGAGACTTACTGATTCATAGAATTCAACCAACAACTCTGGATAAACTTGATCATGTAAATTTTGGTTAGATATACAATGGGTTTTCTAGCTATTAAGCTTGATATTATTTGAAATAATTGAAACATAATTATCATATAATTTCGGATTAACTAATTTTTTTTGAATATCTTCCATTATGCAATTTCTTTTAAATACGACATTTATTTATAAGGAGAATCTTGCACATACATTTGGAATTGAGGAAAACCTAATTATTCGAAATGGGCTTAAGTAGAGGAGCAGTTATTCAGTGCACTAATTCTTTTAGGATTGATGTGGGATAACTGTTGGGGGTTATTTATATAGGTGTTTGAGGTGGCGGTGCAACTTATTTGATTTATCCAATAGTTGAAAAACTTTTGATTAGAACAGATGTTTGAAATGATATCCAAAGAAATAATTTGGTGGGTTCCTATCTTTTGAGGGTTTTAAGGTAAAAAAATTGTATTTAAAGAAAAGTGAATATGAAAAAAATAAAATGAAAATGAAAATACCAACATGTAAAAAATTGATTATGGAAATTTAAGAAAGGATACATACCTTCCAGATGGATACGAGAATTATCAGTAATGAGTGAAATTGTTCTTGATAAATAATAGATTTTGAAAAAAAACCGGTTAATAAAATTTTTATTACCAAAATAATGATTATGAAAATTTAGATTAAGAAAATTTATATTATGAAATTTATGACTATTGGAATTTTAATTATGAAAATTTTGATTACGAAAATTTTTATTACGAAAAAAATTTGACTAACAAGAAAATTTTCTCCCCATATGAATAAGAGTTTCTTACTGTAAGGATAATGATTTCAATATGATGTTAATATGGAATATTATCATACCGTTATCATTCATAACTTCTATTTAATGTATTGACATCTATCAGAAGGAAAATATATTGTTAAAATATAATAAAGTTGATCTTTATTTCTGATAAATTGAAGAATGATATCTCGTTTTTGTCTTTGATACATATAAAAGTGATGCCTAATATCTATGTGTTTTTTCATGTGAGTGATGTGCAAGGTTTTTACATAAGGAAATGGGAGCAGTATTATCAAACCAAATTTTTGTTTAGGTAAAACTCATACCATAGTCTTTGGGTGTCTGTTGCATGCACAACACTTGATCACAACAACATACAACAACTACATATTCAGCTTCAGCGGTGGAAAGTGCTACCGAGTATTGCTTTTTCCATGACCCGAAACTAATGAATCACCTAAGATATGACAATTTTAGTATGTACTTTTTATATCCATTATACATCCACCAAATTTACCATCCTATTTTTTTTAAAACAAAATCATTTCTATAATTATAAAATAGTCCTAAATCCTTGTACTCCTTTAAGTATCAAAAAATTCTTTTCACTGCCTTTAAATTAGATTCCTTATGATTGGATTGATATATTACACATAGGAATACCAAAAAAACTAACTTTGGACAACTATTTGTCTTGTATACTAGACTTCTTATCATACCTCTAAATGATTTTTGATCTGCTGTTTTCCTGACTTCATCAAGATGAAGTGAATTTGATGTACCAAAGGCAGTACATATACTTTTGGTGTTGTAATATTCATGAATATTAAGATGATCATTAATATAATTATGTAGAGATATATAAGTTCCTTCAGGTTTTTGAGAAATTTGAAAACCTAGGAAAAATGTTATTTCACCCATCATACTCATTTCAAACTCATATTTCATTAAATATGAAAAAAAATCAGTTAAAGATTGCTGAGTTGAACCAAATATAATGTCATTAATATAAATTTTAACAAACAAAACATTTTTCTTATATTTCTTTATAAAGTGGGTTGGATCATCATTTTCCTAAATTTGATTTTTGTAAAAAAAATATTGTAAATATATCATACCAGGCTCTAAGGGCTTGTTTATGTCCATATAAAGCACCGGTTTGTTTGAAAAAATGTTCAGGATGTTTTTTATCTTCAAAACTAGGAGGTTGTTAAAAAAACATCCTATTGAACATATCCATTAACAAAAGTACATTTAACATCCATTTGAGAAATTTTAAAGTTAAATAATTCAGAAAAGGCAAGTAAAATATGAATAAATTCAAGTATAGCTACTGGAGCATAGGATTTTTCATATTCTGTTCCTTCATGTTGATTATAGCCTTTCGAAACTAATCTAGCCTTATTAATTACTATTACTCCATTTTCATCACACTTTTTTTTGAAAACCCATTTTACCCCAATAACATAAGTTTCCTTAGTTTTTTCAGTCAAGGTGCAGAATATATTACATTTCAATTCCTTTAGCTCATCCTGCATGGATTTTATCCAATCATCACTGCTTAATGTTTCATCAGTGCTTTTCAGTTCTAATTGAAAAATATGCTATATTTTCTACATAATTTCTTAAAAAACTTATAGTTCTTATATGTTGAATTACGTCACCAATGATAAAATAACTGGGATTATTCTTAAGAAACAAATTATTTGGGTTTTGTAAACCCTCTTCATCAACATATGGTAGGAAATTATAGAGGGTAAATGTTTCAGGAACATTTTCTTAAACATTTTCTTTATCAGAAGGATCATCTATCAATGTTTGATAATCAGTTTTTTAAAACACATCAAAATATGTAGGTTAAGGTTTTTTAAGAAAAAAAGGACCAGTTTCATCAAATTTAACATGTAATGTTTCTTTAAAAGTACGGTTATTTTTATTAAAAACACTATAAGCCATAGAAGTTGTGCAGTATCCTAGGAAAATTACATCCTCATATTTGGGTGTGAATTTATGTAAATTATCTTTAGTATTCAAAAATAATACATTGAAACCAAATATATTTAAGTAAGAACGTAATGGTTTTCTACCATTCCACAATAAGTAGGGGGTTTTATTAAGAAAAGGTCTAATAAAAACTCGATTTAGAGTATAATAAGAAGTACTTACAGCTTCATCCCAAAAATGATTAGCTATGGAAAATTCAATCAACATGGTTCTAGTTATATACTAAAGAACTAAATTTCTTCATTCAACATCACCATTTTTTTGGGGAGTTCTTGGTGTTGAAAAGTTATAGGTAATTCCTTTTCGACTACACAACATTTCAAAATCTGAAATTTGAAATTATCCTCCATAATCCCTATGAAAAGTAATCAGTGGAATAATTTTTTCATTTCTAACTTGGGATCTAAAGATTTTAAATAAGAGTTATCGTTAGATTTCTTTAACAGAAAATATTCCCTTGTAAATCTAGTATAATCATTAACTATGACAAATATATAATATTTTCCTCCAATGCCTCCAGTTTGTGTTGAACTGAAAAGATACATATGCACAAACTGTAACAAATCAATAGTTGAGACTTTAGAGATTTATTTAAAACGTGATTTATGATTCTTTCCGTATTGAAAAGTATCACAAAATTTTGAATAATTGTATCTAAGATCTGGTAGATCCTTATAAATTCTCTTCATAGAGAGTTTTCATAGGTTTCTGAGGGGAAAATGTCCTAACCTTCTATTCCATAACCATTATTGATCTTTTATTTCTCTATGTAAAGGTAGGTCTTGGCTTCTAGGGTCATATAAGATTCATGTGTATATATTTTCTTGCATGTGCGAAGAAATAATAAACTCTTCCTTGGAATTGTGTACTAAGCATTTTTCATTCATAAAATTTACAAGTTAACGTTCATCATATAATTTAATTATGCTAATGAGGTTGTGCTTAATACATTAAACAAATAAAACATTTGAAATTAATGTTTTTCCCAGAAGAACTATGTTACATATACTAATAATTTCTTCCTGAGCATTATCTCTAAAATTTAGTTTTCTTCCTTTCATCTTGACAATCATTTCATAGAATTTTCTTTACCAGTCATGTTTTGGGAAAATCTTCTATCCATGTACAATATATTGATATTGGTATATTCTTTATTTTCTTGAAAATAAGAGTGCTAGACCTTCTGAATCCAATTTTTTTGGATCTATAATTTTCATAAAGCATGATGTTAGGAATCCACATATTCATAAAAAAATATTTATTATGAAAAACAAAAGACTGAGTTTTTCTTAAAGAACAATTTTTAACCAATTTCAAACACACTCTCATTTTGTAGAAAAAATAGAGCACTTTCAAGTCCAAAACATTTAGTACTGAAAATTGGTTTAGAAGGAGTATAACCCAATCCAGAACTATTCCTTAGAGGCCAAATTTGGGAATACACTTTATCAATGATTTCTTTACTAGAGGTAATGTTTGAAAAATGGTTCTTCAAGGAAAATATTCCCTGACTTTAGTTTAATAACCATGTTTATATCTTCAAAAACATTTGTTTTAGAAGTATAGTTAGTGCGTAAAATATTTTTCTAAGAAATTACATTTTTAAAGATCCTTTTAATGTTTATCATTATCATAATTCACATCCTAAAGGTTATTGGAAATACTTTTAAAATAAATAATTTTATTATAATAATATTTTGAACGATCTGATACTTATTTTGATATAATATAAATTATAGAATTTTCCTTATCACGAATTTTCATGAGATTAGAATTTTCATTCTCTAGAGTTTACAAAACCAAGATACTTTTCCATAAGTAGTTAATATATTATATTCAACATAATAAGATTATCCATATGAAGAGTTTTATTATTTATCATCAGTATAATTTTCATGCAAGGATACATTTGTGATAGATTCAGCCTTGTGTACATTAGCCATTAGACAATGAATTTAAATGGGTAGTTTAGCTAGTAGACTAATATTATTCTGATTAGAAGATTCATACTCTGAGGATTAATCAAAAGAGTCACCATCACACACTCCAAGTGTCATTGACTTTCAAAACATTCTTATCCTTATCATTATAGTACTTCTTTCTTTTCCTCTCAAAATTATTTTACTTTCAATCATTTTTCATTAGCATAGGACAATCTGGAATTTTATGCCCTGCTCTTTTCCATTCATAACAAGTGACTTCCGAGTCATTCATTCCTATCCTTTATTTCATATAAAATATATACTGAAAGTCATTATTCCCATGAATATTGTTCATCCTTCGAGAAATATTAGCTAGATCATTATCATAATTTTATATTCAAATAGATTCAGATAAAACACACACTTTCTTAAACTTGGATCTTGTAACCCTTTCATGATTCTTGGATTTAGTAGTAGTAAAGGCAACACTTACGTTGCCATTATTATTCCAATTCATATCTTCATCTCTTCTCATTGTTCTGTCATGTTGAAGAAGAGTTCCAAAAGGTTAATTGGGAGTAATTTGAGATACATTTCTATTCTCATCAATAACTATTCTCTTAGATCCCCACTGATTATGAATGATATATATAATCTTGTCCACAAGATCTTCATAATAAATAACTTTATCACCCATAGATTGTAAACTTCTCACAATAGTCACAATCTGTTGTTGTACCTATCACACTGGTTCTTCATAATGAAATAGAAATCCATGATATTCTGCTCTAAGCATTGCTCTTCTAGTTTTTATAACTTTAGATGCACCAAAATGTGTAACTTCCAATTTCTTCATGATATTGTTAGAATCTTAAAAAAAAAAATGTGAATATATATATTCCGGGTCATGGAACATAGAAAATTATTATGTACCTTATATTTTAGTTGATATTATAAATTTTCATAATTATTAAAAATCAAGACTTCTTTATCAGGAATATGGTAATTTCTAGTAAGCACAACAATGTTTTCCACAGTTGTATTGGTGAAAAAATCCTTCATATGATCTCATTAATATTAATAATCATTCCCATCATATATAGATGGTCTAGAAGGAATTAGATTTTCAATCGAACCAAAATTCATTCCAACAGTCTAAAAGAAAATATCCTTCCACAAATCTCGTTAATAAAAAAAGTTTGTACACAAGGATAAAAAATCCCAAACCATGAAAAAATATTAGAAGAATGAAAAATGATCATGAAAACTAATAAGTGAATATTTTTATTTTAGAAACCACCTCTGATACCAATTGTGGGATCTAAATATGAAGGTAGATTCTCAATTACAAGTGGGGGGTGAATTTTATGTTTAAAAAAATAATTTTTTAACCACAATTAAAACAATGTTTAACAAATATATACATGGTAAATTTTACTTTCTAGTTTTTGGAAATGTGGTTCCAGAAATGAAACTTAAGAAAAAATTACCAGGAAAAAATTCTACCTTAAAGTATATAGAATCATACTTATCAGTATTATAAAAAAGTACATGAATGTATATGAAGGTTATACTTTATTCCATTATCATAATACATTGGAAAAAAACATAAAAAAAATAAGTATAAAATATAAAATCTGTTAACCCAAAGAGAAGGATATCCAAAAACTTCAAATAAAGGTCCTTTTATTTATACATTCAGAAAAGTCTATCTTACCCACACTGGGATAATCCATCGATTGGAATATTGATATCTATATGTTTATCCTTTAAAGCCCTAAAAAATTAAGTTTGTTGGAACCTCTATCTCCTAATCCACAGATGTCCCCAAACATTAAGGTAGTCGGCACCACGGTCTTCCTATCCCCAGAAGCCCTTGATTATAAACAAAAACAATCAATGTCGCACGAAGCAAGCTAAACAAGATGTTTAGTGGGCACAAGGAAAGAGTGTATTTCCTTCTAGAAACCACTTCAACAACATGAAATATCTAGTGTGATGAACTAGTTTTGATCATGTTCAAATGAGATCATATTTACAAACAATTCTCCAATGGTCAGCTTCATCCTCCAACGATCATGTTTTTCCTTGAATCATGGAGGGACAAAAACACAAGTCACTAAAACAACATTTAGTTAGAAACAGAATGTATGAAATAATTTCATTATTTTAACAATTGTAAGGGAAATAAGGTTCCTTAACCAAATCTAATCTTTCAGTGTCTAAGGAAAAATAATGTTCAGAATCTATGAAAATAAACATTTGGTGACTATAATCCATAATTATTCATATTATATTTTTGAAAGAATTCAGAACATGAATACTATAGAATTTGGAATCAGAATTCTGAGGAATTCTGAATATGAATTTCAGAGAATTAAAAATATGAATTTCAGATAATTACATGTTTGAATTTACGAGAATTCAGAGAGTGAATTTTTGGGAAATTGATGTATGAATTTAAGAGTATTTAGAGTTTGAGTTTCAAAGATTTAAAAGTCATAATTTTAGATAATTCGGAGTCTGAATTTCAGAGAATTCAAAATATGAATTTTAGAGAATTCAGAGTCTGAATTTCAAAGAATTCGATTTCCGAATTTTAGAGAATTAAGAATCATAATTTTAGAGAATTCGGTGTCAGAATTCGGATCCTGAAAATAGATTACTCTATATCAAGGGATTTATAGGTTTCTGTGATTTTTATGGGAAATAAATATTTAGACTTAGGAATAAAATGAGTTAGATTTAGAAAAACAATAAAATGAACAATGAAAACATAGGTATGTTTAAATTTATTTGGGGAAGGGATATTTTCCATATTAAGATAAATCTAAGGAAAAATATAATTTTCCTTAATATATAGTGTTTTTTATTTTCAAAACATAGAGGAATGAAAAAGTCATAAAGAAACCATATTGACTCAATAAATATTATCTGTTGAATTCACATTGAATGGAAAGAAGTAAGAAAGCAAAAAAAATTGATCCAAATAGAGTGTTGATGAAAAAAAGTGGTTGTTATTTTTATTGAAATAAAATAATTTGAAAAATTGGTTATAACATTGTTGACATACCAATAGTGTTCTAATGTGATATACGTAAGTGGAATCAGAGTTCAAATGAGGGAGATCCACTAATCTTGAGGGATAAATGACCTAAATAAGATCAGTTGTGTGAAAATGAGGGTAGAAATAAAAATTTATACTTAAATGAAGAATGGGAAAGATAATTTTATCATATTTATAATTGGGTTCTTGGTGTTTCCAATATTTTTTCCTAATCTATGTGCCAACTGTGTGGCATCTATTTCTCGTAAGTCCCTCACCATGCACGGCCCAGAACATAGTTTGAAAAACTATGAAAAAACATATGGGATACATTTTCAAATAATTATATATTTTGAATAGTTCCTTATCCTAATTCTCATGGTTTGAATAACCATTCTCTTCCACTTTATACCCCACACAGTTAGAATTCAATGTTAGCACATTCTTTTTCCCCTGTTCTACGTCTAAAAAAAATTCAAATCATGAACCTCCCCAAAAAGATCTTGAATCCTCCGCTACTCTATTACATAGCCTTAAAAGAAAATCATATGGGATTTGGAATAATTGAAAATAATTTTTACTACTAAATAAATGAAAGACTTTAATACATCCCATCATATATCAGCTCATCTTTGAGATATTCTTCTTAACCCCCTTTAGAGACATGAAATAAAAGATCTAAATAATAGGATTTAACATATATCACATGTACCCAATGTTCCTCCTAGTTCATATCAAGCATCCAAGACACTAAAAAAGTATAAAGGTATTCCTCAAATTTTTTATTATTATAGTACAATATACACATATGAAATTTCTCAAATGAAGATTCTGGTTCCAACTCAACAGCCTCATCATCGATGACATGATATGGGTCTAGGTGATACTATTAGAGTGGATATATTTCAAACCTTTCATGCATCATTGCATACCTATACATGAGATACAATATGTAAGTAATTTGGTTGACACAATCTAAAATATTGAATAGTCTAATGATCCTTGGTGCCAACTTTCCTTTCCATTAAATTCGACACTTTCTAATTTGCAGGGGCACACATAAGAAGATATAGTCACCAATTTGAAACTCTAGGGGATGTATTAATTTGTTAGTATAAGGCCTATTCCAACTCTAAGTTGTATTAATCATATGCATAATATTCTTAATATTTTAATAGGTCTCATACAATATGATCGACCCAATCATAACTGACTCTACAGCCTCCAACCATTATATGGGTGAACAACATAGCCTACCAGAAACCATCAAAAATAAATTTAAATGAATCTATGCTATATATTATTATAAAATAGGTCTTTTAGATGTATTATAACCTTTTAGGGACAAGCCTAATTGGGGAAATATTCTCAAATAATTTCCATATGAACTTATATGATATGATTGGCCTACTCGCAAATTTTTAGATGGTAAGATTTTGTCAGAAAAACCTTCATACAAAATACCTTATGAAGGTTTTTCCAAAACATCAAGGTGAACTAGGGATATACATTTGATATTACACACTATGGTAAATTGTGTAGGTATACAACTCATACATAATTTCTACCAATATCATCAATTCTAGTGGACTCCTTGATGGGTATGAAGTGGGATGAATTCATCAGATGATAAATGATAATCCAAACAAAATCATGACCTAGAGGAGTCCTTGGAAGGCCCATCAAAATGTCCATCGTGAGATAATACCACTTCCACTATAGAATTATAAACAGATATATTATTCTAATGAGATGTTGATGTTCAACATTGACTTATTTTAAGGGAGAGAATTATGATATCAAAATAGATGTGTCCTTTTTAATTTTGGGAAACAAATATCGGAAGCAGAAATCTTGATACATTTTGGTTATTTTGAGATACACATCTCATATCGAGTAGTTAAATTCCATCATCATGTACTCATGAAATCCCATCAGTACCATAAAATGACCTCTAAAATATAATACATCATCGTCATCCATAGACCAATCAAGAGGGGTTTCCCTACCATATATAGTATATATCATTACTCTGTAGTCAGAATCCGATAATTAACTCTCTCTAACAGGGTAAATGAGTGAATAAGTGAAAAACATGGTTTCAATATCCATGTTACATCATTCCTCTTATAAATAAAAATGTAACATAGAAAACCTTTCATTCATTATCTAATAGATATCAAAATATTGTACCACTTGGGTCTGATCCTTCATACACAATGAGTCTGAAATGATGCTTATCGTTCACAGGGTGTATGCTAGCTCAAAATCGAAGGATTATAGATACTCATCCAACATTCTATACTGAATATTATGATCTAAATAGGATAATAGGTATTTTTGTATTTTTTGATCCATATAAACAAAAAATATCTCCACTTGAAGATAGTGAGACCAACATCTCAATGAATCTACCACAAAGGCCATCTCCATGTCATGAGTCATGTGGTCATCCCCATGAGGGCTCAACTTCTTGGACACATAACTGACTACCAACCCATCATTCATTAATATAAAACATAAAATAACACATGAGGTGGTTCAATATAAGGTATCATATTTTCACTTCTTGGGTATCTTCATGATAGGTGAAGAGGTCAGTCACTCATTCACCTCCTCAATGGATTCCTCATAAACATCCTACCAACAAAAATTCAATCCCATTAAGTTCAGGCCCTCAATAACTATTCCAATGGAGAAAAATCCTAGATAAAATTATTATAGTAACCAACCAGACCCATGATGCATCGTGTATTGAAGGCGTTCTTTCTTATCCCCCAAGAAACCATAGAGTAAACCTTATTAGGATATACATAAAATTTATACACATATATTATATATCACATTAAATTTACTCAGTACAACCAAAAATTTTATCTAAAAAAATTTGTATAAAGTTGTTACCCTCCTAAATTACTCAACACATCTATAGATGGAAAGCATTGTTGAGTCAAAACCTATTTCAATTTTCCCATGAATTAGTTGTTTTTGAAATCACAAATCACACATATAATTATCACATATATTTTAAATCATGTGTCTTGTTTCACAATCGTAATAACTGAAATTATGTTTATTATATATTGAATTATTATTATTATAATGTAACGTGTTCCCTCACATTATTTTTATGTTGTTTCGCAATCGAAACCATATTATATATTGCATTTAAATTGAAAATCACAATAAGATTTTTTAATGCATCGTAATCATGAATCGTAAACAGATTATATATTACATCATAATCATAAATCGTAACCATATTGTGTATTGCATCATAATTATGAATTGTAATCACATATATCTTAATCCTTTCATGTTTTGTAATCATTTTTATTGTAATCTGGTCATACATCATAACTATATTCATCGTAAACATGTGTATCGCAACCAAGATATATTCTACATCTTAATCATGCATCTTAACAAAGATAAGTATTATATCGTAGTCATGAATGATTACCATGTTATGTATTATATTCTAATTTATGCATTGTATTCATGTATCGTAACAAGTTTAAATATCGTGCATTGTACCCATGATAGGAATTTTCAAAATGTTATAAATTTCAATCACGATACGCATAGTTATCGTTAAAGGACTCGTAAGAATGTTATGTATTGAAATTTTAAAATTCATTACTCTTTTATCTAAACTCTTATACCGATTGCATCTTACTCATACAATGTGTTTAATATCTTCGCACTTACAATTATATTACCTAAAACTACATCATTGAGTTGGTTGTTTACCAATAAAAAATGTTTTGTATTCTATTTTTTTATCATTGTAATGTCAGGTGTCCATGTCCTTTTTGGTTTTTCTAATAAATATGACTGTTGGACGAAAAATGGATGTTGGAACTGGATGCCTATAAATAGGACGTCACTCGAACCAGAATACATAAATTTTTCTTCAATCAAGTTCTAGGGATAGATGTTATGAATTCTCTATTTCTTCATGTGGAATCTTTGAAGATACAAGAATTTACCATCTTGTTCCATGTTTTTGTATTTCAATAATTTCATTGATTCTACATTGTGCGACTGATCATTGTTATAACGATCGAGGGATTCCGAGGACTGGAAGACGTGTTTCTGATCAACGTATCATGTGGTTTCAATTGCTTGAATTTTAGAGGTGCCAATTTTTTCTTAATAGAGGGATTCCAGGGATAGGAAGATTGACATACCGATCATCATATTCAGGTCTTACCATGGTGTTGGTACGACTGACCTTTTATCCTAGTGGAATGGACACCCTACTCTTTGGCATAAAATAATTGAAATACTTTTACATTTCTGCTGCTATTTATATTAGATAGAAAATTTTATAGTTTCCTATCTCTATTCATATTAATTTTAATTGTAATTGTTTCATTTAGATTCATTATTACATATTGTATTAATAGATTCTATAAACTGTATAGTAGAATCATTTACATTTGTTTTACTCTAATCATTGTATTCAATTACAATACGATTGTTTTATATTACATAATTTATTACATCATATTATATCCATCAAATCCAAGACCTATATGGTTAATTGTATTGTCTATGAATTGTATTAATTTAAAACATTTTAAACTAAGTTCATTGTTATGTGTTTAAATAAAAAGTTTTTAAACATAAAATTTACCTCCCCACCCCACTTGAATTGTTCCATCTAATATTCATATACATCTATATTTCAATCCAAAAATTGGTATCAGAGGAGTTTTACACATATTTGTATTATTTACATTATTTCTTTGGTCAATACAATTGTATTTCATTTCAAAATATTTTTTTATACCTACTTACTACACTAACGTGTGGAGTGGAAAAGTATTGTTTTATAAGATGAAATGAATGAATATGGGATAAATTGAAAATATGAATCCAACAAGACCACCTATTTTTTATCATAATGATTAAGATTACAAGAGAGATAAAATGAAGAAATTTATTATTAATACCAGAGTATACATATTTATCATTATTACTGGAGGATACAAAATTCCAAAAATGGAAGTTTTGTACCTTTACCAATCAAGAGAAACAAGAATATAAACTGAATTAAAAGGTACACAATACATAGTATTTTTTCATGAAAAAGAATATGTTTATTTAGTTATAATCATATAAAGTAGCCAATTGTATCTTGATGGTCTTAGAAGTCAAAATTTTTAGTACAACCAATGTTATAGAAACTAGAAGAGCAATGCTTCGAGTAGAATACCATGGGTTTATTTTTATTTATAGAGAACCAGTATGCAAGGTGCAACCTATGTGTTTGACAATTTTCAATATATTAAAATCAATGGGTGACATGGGTCTTGATGACGAAGCACTTGTGGATAATATAATTGACAGAGTACCAAATGAATAGGATTAAAAAAAGTACAGGTATTGATGAAAACAAAGAAGTTACTCAAATATCTCTTGATGTGTTATTTGGAAATATTATTCTACACGAGTTAAGAATGAAAAGAGATGATGATTTCAAAAAGAAGAAGTATGGTAATGGAAGTGTATCTTTGAATTATACATCCAGAGCTAAGACATAGGAAAGGATGACTAGATCAAAAGATAAGAAAGATTTTGTTATATTGGAATCAAGTGATAGTGATCATTTAGAGAATGAGTTAGACAATCTTTCTCAAAGGATGAACCAGATTGTTTGAAAGAATGAAATTCAATACCGATTCAAAAAGAAAGATAATAATGATAAGAGATACTCATAAGTAACATGTTATGAATGTAAAAGAAAAGTTCATGTTAGACCATACAATCTTCTAATAAAATAAAAATATAGAAAGGATAAAGATTCCTCAAAAACAAGAAAAAGTATTACAAGTCAAATACCAAGAAAGTCATGAATTCAAATAGAACTCAGAGTGCACGTGGAGGGGATTCATTAGAAGGATCCTCAGAATATGATTCTTCTGGTAAAAAGAATATATGACGCATATCCAGAGTACCTATTCAAAATCCGTATTTTAGGCTAAGGTACGCAATGATGAATCTCTAACAAATGTATCTTTAAATTAAAATTACCATAATAAGAAACATTCTTACACTTCAAATGAATAATCTTCCTCAATATAGAATAATTTCCTTTCTTTTAAATAAGTATCTAGATTTTCAGAATTACTTGAGAATAAAAATTACAATCTCATGAAAAATCGTCAAAAGGAAAATTCTAGAATATTTATTATTTTAAAAATGTTTTAGATCATTCAAATGAAAATGATAAGAGAACTCCTTATTTTGAAAATATTTCAAAAACCATTAAGAAATTAATTTCTGAGAATTATAAACATTCTACGCACTTTTAACAAATTTTTTTTGAAGAAAAATATTTTTGAAAATAAAAAAAAATCAAAAAAAAGTTCTTGTGAGAATGATAATTTAGTCAATAGTCAAAATTCTGAAAATTTTCTCCTATTAATATTATAAAAATAATTACAATTAGATGTAAATAACTTGAAAAAATGTATTCTCAAATTCATCCTATATTGAATTGTTCTAGAATTGGTTACACTCACTCAAAATAGATTTTTAGTCACAACTATTATGTTCCTCAAAATGCCCCATTCCATACTATATGTCAATTTGGTGGACATTGGGAATGAAAATTTTCTCATAATATAACACAATCATTATGATTTCATAAATTTAATTTTGAAAAAAAAATGGATACCTAAAATATTTTTATCTAAAACTTCTGGATCTAAACAAGTTTGGGATCCAAAAAAGTGATTGCTCTATTTTCATGAAAATAAGATGTGTACCAAAAACAAGAAAGTTAAGTAAATGGATAGTGGTTACTCCAAACACATGACTTGAATATAATATATATTTGAAATGAATATTGAAATGAATGGTGGAAGAGTGACATTCAGAGATAATGATCAGGGAAATATCATTTGTATATGTAATATTATCCTTTTAGAAAATGATTAATTTACCATATTTTTTGTCAAAGGTCATAATAAAAACCATATAATCATAATTCAATTATGTGATGAAGGATACCATGTAAATTTTAAGAATGATAAATACTTAGTTCTAAATACCAAGGTTGAATTCATTCTTTCTGCCCATAAGCATGAGAATATATACACAATAAACATAGAAGACCTTATGATCCATAACTTAACTAGATTAAGTGGAATGGAAGACCAATATTTGTTATGAAAAAGAAGGTTAGAACATTTTAATATAAGGATCCTTTGTAAACTATCTAATAAAATACTTTCTAAGGATCTACCAGATCTAAGGTATGATTATTAAATAGTTTTCGACCCTTGTAAATATGAGAAGAAACATAAAACTAGATTTAATTCAATCAATGAAGTCTCAAATTATAATGCATTAAAGTTAGTATACATGGATATTTTAGGTCCTACATAGACTGGATGAATTGAAGTAAAGTATAATATATTTGTTATAGTTGATGACTACACTAGATTCACATGTGTCAATTTTATAGAAAATAAATCTGAAGCATTTTCCTATTTCAAAACATTTAGAGCCTATGTTAAAAATGAGAAAAAACTACGACTGATAACTACTCGTAATGATCATGGGGGATAATTTCAAAATTCTGATTTTGAAACCATTTGTAGTAAGAATGATATTGCTCACAACTATTCAACTTCAAGAAATCCTCATAAAAATAGTATTGTTGAGAGACGAAATCGTAGTCTTCATGAAATAACAAGAACTATGTTGACTGAATACTCATTTGGTAATCATTTTTGGGATGAAGCATTTTGTACTGAATGTATATTATAAATCATGTTTTTACTAGAACTTTTTTTTATTAAAACACTTTATGAATTGTGGATTAGCCGAAACATAATTTTTTTTACTTCAAAGTGTTTGGATGCAATGTATTCATATTTAATAGAAAAGATAATTTACATAAATTTTCACCCAAATCTAATGAAGGAATTTTTATAGGTTATTCCACTAAATCTAAAGATTATAGAGTTTCTAATGAAAACTCTTGTACTCTTGAAGAAATAGTGAATGTTAAGTTGGATTAAAATGAATTATTTATTTAAAAAAATCCTTACCTACATCACTAGATGTGTTTTCACAAGACGATTATCAGCCTTTGATTGAAAACTCTTATGATAAAGGGAATACTCAAGAAAATATTTCTAAAACATTTACCATAGAAGAATTGATATCATATATCAATGAACAGGTTTTTAAAAACACAAAACAATTTCTTATTAGGAATAATCCTCGTGATAATATCATTGGTGATGTAAATCAACTGGTATAGACCAAAAATTCCTTGAGAAATGAAATAGAATATATTTCTTTTCTATATCAATTAAAACATAAAATTTCAAATGAGGCCTTAGGTAATGAATGTAGGATTAAATCAATACAGGAAAAACTAAATGAATTTGAAAGGAATCATGTCAGGAACTTGATATAAAGACCTATAAAACAACTTTAATTGTTTTAAATTGGTTTTTTAGAAGAAAAAAATTGATGAAAATTGATTCATCTTAGTAAATAAATCAAGAAATGCTTCTAAAGGCTATAATAAAAAAGACAAAATAGATTATGAATAAACTTATGCTCTGATTGATATACTTGAATCTATTTGATTTATATTAGCATTTGCAGCATACTTCAATTTCAAACTTTTTCAAAGGGATGTAAAATTTTCTTTTCTTAATGTTTTTGTACAAGAAGAAGTTTTTGATTCAAAAGCTCCTAGTTTTAGAGACTCAAAACATCATCATTGTGTTTTTAAACATTCCAAATGTGTGTATAGCCTTAATCAAGCCCCTAGAGCATGGAATGATAGACTCACAAGATTTATTTTACAAAAAGTTTATGGAAAAGGTACTACTGACCCAACACTTTTTATAAAAATGGAAAAAATGTTTTTATTGTTCAAATATATGTTTATGAAATTATATTTAGTTCAACTCGGCAATCCTTAACTTATTTTTTAATATCTAATGAAATATGAGTTTGAAATGAGTATGATGGGTTAGTTAACATTCTTTTTAGGATTTCAAATATCTCAAAAACTGGAAGGATTCTATATATACCAGCATAAGAATATCAAATACATACACAAAAAGTATGGATATGACAACCCTAAAATGATTATAACTTCATTTGGTACCCCAAATATACTTGATCGTGATGAAGCTGTGAAACCATTGGATCAAACAAATATTAGAGGTATGATAGGAAGCTTGTTATACTTGAAATCTATTCGTCTAGACATAATGTTTTCAGAATGATTATGTAAAATATACCAATATAATCCAAAAGAATCTCATTTTAAAGCGGTGAAAAGTATTTTTTTCTACATAAAGGGAACTATGGAATTTAGAGTATTTTATTCTTCTGGAAATGATTTTGTTTTGATTTTTTTTCAGATGATGTCTTTGGAGGATGTTGAATTTATAGAAAGAGTACATCTAGAACATGTTATTCATTAGGATATTCATCAGTTTATTTTTTCATACAAGAAGTAAGACTCAGTATCAAATTCCACTATAGAAGCTGAAAATAATGTATCTATATGTTTTTGTGCTCAAGTGTTGTATATGCAACACAGAATCACTGACTATGGAATGAGTTTTTTCAAAACACAAATAATATGTGATAATAAAAGTGCCATTTCTCATAGTATAAACCATTCATATCACTCACATTTTATACACATAGATATTATGCATCACTTTCTTTAGGATCACACACAAAGAGGAGATATTTTTTTACAATTCATCAGAATACAAGAATAATTTGGTGGTATTTTCACAAAACCAATATCATCCGATTTATTTGAGCACATTAAACCGAAACTAGAAATGATCATTATAAAGTAATCCTTCACATCTATTTATTTTTTAACAAATCTTCTTTCATTAAGTTACTCCTTTTCAAAGGGAGAGTGTACTTAGTTTTTTGGTGTATCCCTTTATGTGTTATGTTTTATCAGTTTTTCGGTCTATCGGTTTCACCATAATCAGTTGTTATTTTTAATTTTTAATTTTATTGGTATTGAATGTATTAGTTTCATGACATATTTGGTTGAAAATTTTCGGTATTAGGTTGTACAATCGGTATAATGATAATTTATTGGTACTAAAACTTCTGCATTTTAATACTCTATTATTTTTTTTATTATTGGTGTTAGATTACCTTGTCAGTGCAAGAATATCGGTTGTGTATTTTTCTATCGATACTAAATTATTAGTACCAATATATTTGATTTTATTCAATTTAGAATTTTTCTTGAATTTACATTTTTATTTTTTGTATTGTTTTCATAAGAAAAATATATTATGACAAATAAAAATTTCCTAGTACTCCAACACATATAATTTCTAAAAATAAAATTTTGTTGTTTTAATGGTAGTTTCTCATTTCTTTCTTTTACTTCCTAATAGGAATCAGTACGAATACTATTTTCTTTTAAGGAAAACCACAATAGTTCGAAATCATTATATTCTATTGGATATTTCAAATTGAATCTTCACCATCATTTTTTCTTAAAAAAATAACTAATCCCACAATGAACACATCTATGTTTCTCTCAATGGTTCTTTATAAGTAGTCAGGATGGTTTGAAATCAGTTTTTACCTCAGTTTTTGTATTCATAGATCTACTCAGCAGTCCTAATTAACAGGATCATCAGGTTGTGAGTTATTATTTCATGACTGAGTCTACTGCTTCATCATTTAAAGAAATGTATCCAAAATAATTCTCTTCCATGACCTTTATTGTGTGAATGGTTAGTCCATAGAGACTTTTATAAGTCATTTGATTAGTCTTTGAAAAAAATTATATATTTTCATGGATGGAAATAAATTTTTGTTGAAAAAATGTATTTTGATATGGATTATCTATATCATGATGTGGTTTTGTATTTTTGTTAATCAGTAGAGATAAAAAAGTTCTTAAGGTTTCATTTAAAATGTACTATAAAAACTATTCAATCTGCTCAAAAAAGGCATCTTCATTTATAGGTGTTCCATTTGAGGGAGATACATTATGTCCTCATAAATATCCATAAGCTGATGGAACTTTTGATAGCTCTAAATTTGAAGAAATTTTTTATATTCATTAAGACAAGAGAAAAGTGACTCATATATCATGAGATAACAAACTTATATATATTTGGATGCAATGGTTTTTTGGGCTGAGAATGGGTGAAAAGGAAACTTTGAATGTTTCATTTGTCTAGGTCCATTATTATTTAGTAATCATGAGGATATTCTTCCTTATGGGGTTCATTTTTCTGACAATCAATAAGCCCAAATCTGGTTGTATAAAATAACTACGGATCATGTTTCCTTACAATTTCAATAATTTTTTTAAACAATGATTCAGCTTATATAATGTTACAATCATGTCATATATAATGTCCCTCATTGATAACTTAATATGTAAGGATATGATAAGGAGGATAAAGTTACGATTCAATCATGAATCAAAGAAGATTGAGAAAGATTAGGATGCCAAGAAAGAAAAGGAAGCATTGGAAGGTAGTGAAAAACTATCTAAGCCATCCAAGACACCTTCTAATAAAAGAAAAGTAGTTACTAATAAAACAACAAATCATTCTATGAAAAAAGGATATATTCGATGAGTTTACTGCTAAATGGATAGAAAAAAATCAATAATAGAAAGAAGGGGGTCCTCAATTTGGATTGGATCATGCAGGAGACTTAGCATTGAAAGTATGGTCAGAATAAGCCTTGAAAGAAGAACATAGAAAGAAGAGATTGAAGAAGAGAAATACCAATGCTATTGAAATTGATTGGTTTCTTGGATTATCTTGGAAACTAAAATCGAAATTGAAATCAGGGAGTCATCTGTTAAGACTCAATTGGTTCCAGCAGGGAAAGCCAAGGAGAAACATGTTTCTGAAATTTTGAATACACAATCTCTTGCTCAAGAATATGAATAAGAAGAAGTAGATTAGGATGAATAAGTGAAATAAGAACAGGGTCAACAATAAATAGCATTAGAATAAAAAGAATACACAAAAAAATGAATTCATACTACATAATCCACAAAAGTGTCATCTTTTAATTTTACATCTCCAAATCCTCAGTCTTCCATGAAATCTTCTCAAGAGGTCTCCTCGAAGAAAGTTATTCATATTTCTAATAATGAAGATGAAGAAGATGATGAGGAATTTGACAAGAATAGGAATCATCCAGGTCATGTGATCAGTAGTGATACTTATTTTGGTGATCTCCCACAATACACTAATGACACGAATTCTGAAAGAATAATAACTGTGAAAGGGGATTAGTACACTGAAAATGAATTGGATATATGAGTGATGTTTGTACCATTCATTACAAAAGTTGAAGACATGATGTAAATTATTTTAAATTCATATAATGATAGAACATATTCTATCATGGTTTTGATGGATAGGTTTCTATTCCTTGAAGACGATTTCAGGATTTTCAATGAACATGATGCGAAACATAGTAAGGGTTGAAATATGGTTGTGAAGTAGTTTTACAACATCGATGAATGCGTCAAGAACCATATATAAAAACCAAAATAATTGGTACACTTGGTAAATAAACTCAACTCTCTCTACACAAGTTCATTGATTATTTGAATGATGATCTTGAATACTTAAAAATACTCAGTACCCCAAAATAATTAGCATATGAAGAGTTTGAGAGTTAAAGGAAAAATTTGGAAAATGAGAGTAATGAAATTTTTTTTCTCTAAGAAATAATTCTTATCATAGAAAAAGCCTGAGAAGTCAGGTTGGATGATTTCAATAACTAGGAAGAAAGACTTAAAACTCTAGAATCAATTAACTGGCTTCATGAAGATAGGATTTCGATGCAAGAAAAGATTATTGATAAATATTATGAAAAGATGAAGGCTCAGTACGAAGCTATTTATAAACACATGAGGACAAAAAACAGTTTAAAAAGATGAATCCCATCGATGTTCGATATTTTGAAAAATGAAAAGGGAAAAGAATGATGTTTGAAATTTTGATGTAATAAGGACTTGTTCCAAGTGACAATTATTGTTTCATACTATATTTCTCTAATATTTTTCAAGAAATAAATTATTTCCCATATTATTTTTCAAAATCTCAAAGGGGGAGAGTGGTTGTGTAAAGAATAATTTTTTATAGACCTTATTAAAGGAGATAACTCAAGTAAAAGTAAATAGAATATGATCACTAGTGTTTTGGATTAAACCAACAATGGAATTAGTCATATTAACTATTAATTTCATAAGTGTTATTAAACACAAGGGGATATTATTTTTTTTTTGCATTCCAAAAAGGGGGATATTTTTTAGCCAAAACCAGTTTTGGATTTCCCATCAATTATTTGTTTTGAAAATCACTAATCCCATGTATCCTAATTAGATATAGTGTTTATCATGAGTGTTGTTTCAAAAGCATAATTACTCACAATTTATTTATTATATGTTTCATTTTTATCATAAAAATGTACGTTGTTTACTCACATTGTTATTATGTTGTTTCACAATAAAAACTAGATTATGTATTGCATGTGAAATAGAAATCATAACCAGATTGGGTATTCCATCATAATAAGGAATATTTAAAAGATTATGTGTTGTATCAAAATTATAAATCATTACCAGACTATTTATTATAGCATAATTAAGAATCATAATCACCTATATTGTAATCTAGTCATGTATTGTAATAATTTTTATCGTAATCATGTCATCTAGCACAACCACAAGAATTGTAACCATTCACATCCCAATCATGATAAGTACCACATCAAAATCACGCATCATAACCAAGTTATGTATTATATCGTATTCATGAATCATTACCAGGTTATGTATTGTATTGTAATTTATGAATTTTTTTGAAGCATCGTAACCAGTTTAAATATCATGCATTGTTACTGTTAATAATTGTCACTAGGTCATAAATAGAAATCACGATATGCATAGTTATCATGATAATCCTGGTAAGCAAGTTATGTATTGTAATTTTGAAATACATTACGCACTTATCATAACTCATATACTGATTTAATGATACTCATACTCAATGTTTCATATACTTCCCTTACTATTTTCAAACCAAAAATGATGTCGTTGGGTGGGTTGTTTACCAATCAAAATGATATCCTGTATTTCATTTGTTCTGACCATTGTAATAGTAGGTGTCTAAGTACTTCTGAGGATTTCAGAGAAATATGAATATTGCAGGAAATATGACTGTTGAATCCGGATGGCTATAAATAGTAGTTCATTTGTACTAGAATGCAAATATTTTTCTTCTATCATGTTCTAGAGAGAGATGTTGTGACTTATCTCTTGCTTCGTGTGAAACCATTGAAGAGACAACATTTGAACATCTTATTCCATGTTCTGGTATTTATATAAGTTCTTTGTTTATGATTTATCTGAACTATAATTGTGATTATGATCAAGGGCTTCCAGAGATAGGAAGACATGCTGTTGATCATCATAACAAGGGATTTTTATTTCTTGAAATATAGGGGTGTCAATTACCTTCTTAATCAAGGGCATCCACAGATAGGAATATGGTTGTGCCGATAATCGTATAGAGGTATTACCAAGGTGGTGGTAAGAGAGAACTTTTATTCTAGGTGAAAGGATACCCTACTCTATGGTATACAACAATTGTAATAATTTTGCTTTTTTCTGCAATTATTTGTATTAGAAATGATATCATATTGTTTCCTATTTATATTCGTATTAATTTCAATTGTAATTGTTTCAATTAAAATTCATTCTTACATATTGTATTTAAATATTTCATACACTATATAGTATAATGATTTACATTTTTATTACACATAACATTATATTAAATTCAAACACAATTGTTTTACATTACATATAGTATTACATCCCAATATATCCATCGGATCCATGACCTACATGGTCAATTCTACTGTGTTGGAATTTTATTTTTTATGACCTTTAAAACAATTTTATTTCCTATGTTTTTATATACAATTCTTTTAAACATAAAATTCACCTCCCTCCAATCATGTATTGTGCCTTATAATATACATATACATCTATATTTCGATCCAAAAAGCATGCTCCTCTTGAGATCTGTAGTGCCCCAACATTTCATCAATGAACACAACAACAAAAGAATCCGTATATGGAACAGAAGACTCTATTGATCAAGTACATAAAACAAGATGTCATGGTTTTCAATTATAATGGAATCAATATGTCTTCATAAAGGATATATTTTTTCCTAAAGGTCATAATAGGGACATCAGAAGGGCATACCCTAATCAAGTGGAACATTGAATCGATATCAATCTTAGGGAATACATGCCCCCTTGAGTTTCTCGAACACACCATCAATTTTGGGAAGCATGTAATGATACTTATATGTCAATTGGTTAAGAATCTAATAATATATACATAATATCAAGGGCCTAATTTACATCCTGGTGTAATGAAAGGTATCACCCCAAGGGGAAATGCTTGGTCAAATTAATCCCTTCACCTTGAAGTCTTATGATTGAGTCTTCATCTCCCAAACCTAATTTGGTTCCCTATTATAGGTTGGAATAGAAATTGGCCTTATTACTTCAAATATATCAATCCGGATCTCGATGACCCATTTAATTGGTATACTAGAGGATTCCCCAATGAAGAAATAATGGAATTAGTCAAACATCAGGGTAAAGGAAGGATGATGAGTCTCCACCTCATCCATTCCAAAACTACCCCCTGATCTATAATACCACATGGCTATATTAGGTCTGATCTTGTGTGACCTACTCTGTTATCTGACCAATAGATATAATTGTAGTTTCCACCATAATAAGAGGTTAATAACACCCATTAAATATAAAAGTCATCATATTCTGGATAGTGAGAAATAAAATCCATCCCAATGATAATGTTGAAACCACCCATCTCTAGGATATAGAAATCCCAAAAAAATATTACAAGTCGAAACCACCAAGACACTATTATAATAATTATGAATTATCTATGATTTCATGATTAAACGTTAGTCGATTGATAATACCCTATAATGGTACTCTATAGGAATACCCAACCCTCAAACAAATTGAGTGGAGATAAAATTATGTGAAGAAAAAATATCAAATAAAATAGAGGCAAAAGTCTAGTCTATAAAAATCATAGCTCAATCCATATATGGCTCTACATACTACTCATTTGGGGAGGGATACACGACATGGAACTACCCTATATGAAGACCATGAACTCTTATTTGACTAGTCTATTTCATCTTACCTTTTTGCGTCTACTATCCCAGACCCTAGGTCCATCAACCATCATTGTGAGTTATATGTATAGTAAAAACCCAACAACTGATCTTCAAAGGTGTAGTGTTTATTGTCCCCGAACCCAAAACCAATCAAGGGACCCTGTCATAGAGCGCATGATCCATCTCATGATAAGAAATTATGCATGTCTTCTATATTTACACATTGATGCAAGTCCTTAATAATATGGGTACACTAAAATATCTTATTCCCTAGATCTCAACACTTAAGACACAAGACCTCACAACTTTCCCATATGGTAATGGTAGAACCACTACTCTACCTCGCATGACTACCACCCTCCTATAGTGAGATGTCATCATAATGTTTCTTAGATCAAGAAAATGCATCACCATTTCCATCTACATGTCAATATGGTCCAAATTATAGACCACATTAATATTCATATTGGTAATTATTTCTGGGTTTACTAAATTTGAAAACGTGTTCCAGAAAAACTCATTTACCTACACCTTAATTTTATTTCAAATACCCTCCTAGAAGCTCTTGGACCTCATTTCCAATCAATATAGTATTAAAACACTAATATTTCATATTATAATATTCATAATTTATAATAGACAAATCACCTTTAATAAAATAAAAGAATACATGACCACTATCTGAATGCAGTGTATTTGAAAAAAAGTGGCAGATAAATTGAGTCTTGAAATCTTTTTAGGTAATCCCCACATGATAATATCCATATACATGGAACTTCTACCAATGTACAGATTTTATTGACAACATAGACATTACATGTTTCACCCTCTAGTCTATAAAGATTTATAAATAAAAACGATTAGTCTGTATAGATTCCATGCACAACTAAACTCTTCATGGACCACCCTCACACATATATAAAGGTGGGTGATACCAGTCGAACTCATATATAAGTTTTGATATTGATGGAGAAACCTGAAGAGAGTCCCAAAAAATTGACTGAATCAAGTGAATAATACCCAGTCACAGTAGATCATCTATAGTTGGACCCTGAATATGAGGAGACGTAGGTCCACCTGTCAGTAAGGTACACTCACCCCCACCATCCTAGTGTGAAAACATGGCACTATGAGGCAACCTATCACTATAATTCCTACATAATAACATAGAAAAATATGAATGGAAAGCTATAAAATTATAAATAAAATAAGGTAGTCATAACATCCAATACTCCTTGTACTCAACTCATTAAACTCATAGAACTATGTTCTCTATCGAGCCCAATATACTACTCAAGGTTGCGTATCAAAAATTCATATTAAATAAAGGGATATTATTCATTTAATTATTTATTAATGGTTAAAATTAATATTAATCGTTTTACATAATTCATCTAAATTTTAAAATTTATATTTCCAAGCCTCAATTTGATATAGTGATATTCTAAAATTACATGGGAAAACCATTATTGATATTTAATTACACATTATCTAACCAATATTATCATATTAAAAACAATTACCATGACTTAATTAGAAAGGATTAACTCATGGCGTTTTCCATGTAAGATGCCACTATATAGTTATATGGGAAAACACCATATAAATGGATATTTAAACCATAAATGATCACCCCCTTTCTATCAATAGGTAGGTTTTTATCTATATATACATATCAACCGCTGAAAGAAAAAAATTTACTTCAAACCCTATATTTTTTTACAATCTTGGAATGCAAACCCACTCTTATGTCATATAGGCTCGAGAGATAAACCCCCCCAAGAATAAAAATAAATTGAAAAATAAGTGCACAACTAATGGGGGAAATCAAACAAATTTAAGAGAATAAAAAACCAAAACATGATTCTTGGTGACTTGGATCTTTCACCATATATGGGTTAGCCACTATAAATCAGTAGAACATTACCAAGCCAAAAATATTTCTAATATCCTACCTATCAACCCAAACATTGATACAAAAAAATATTTTATTTTATACCACTGTGTAACATCCCACTCTATAGTATATATATGTGGTGCCCATATCGACAATCACAACATACCTTAGGCGTTCCTCCATGTATTATAGATGATGGTAACCAGTTGTGAGTGTCTGAGTAATGACATGTGGATACTATACCCTTATTTTTAGAGTGTAGAATAGTGTAAATAAACAATGTAACATATATTTTGTTATAGAATAATTTAACAATAAACCATGATCCATGCATGATAACCTTGATGATCCAAAAAACAAGTCTGTATTCATATATCAAGTACATCATATACATCTAGTATAAAAGTAATCAAAAATCACAAATTCAAAAATATGGACTAAAAGACTCAAAGGGGTCAATCCCAATATCAAATTCAATCACCCAGCTCCATCCCTCGGATAATCCAAAATAATTTATGGACTTATTTTCCATATGTTTCCAAATAATTAATATGTCCACTTGGGTACTGAAAATCAACCTTGGTAGGTTTTGAGTACAAATATATAAGAAACCACAAATTTTTTACCTAAATAAATCAATATGATCAAAAATTGTATGCATGTTTAACTAAATAATACATTTTACATGCCTAAAGTGTATAAAATAAATAAATAATTATCTGATCCTAGGCTCCATGGTGACACCCATGGATAAACCTACCCACATTAGCCAGTGTTGGATGTATTTGAGCATGTCATGAAACATTTCTAACCAATGTTCCAAAAACATATCACAAACCAAAACATATCATGTATGTTATTGATATCACAAACCACAACATATTAGGTGTATTAATAGTGTCACAAACGAACACATATCAAAGGTATTCTAGTATAAAAAACATACCCATAACATGTGTATTATCATCATTATAAACATCCACAAATTTTGTATTTCAGTATCATAAAATACCACATAACACGTGTATTCTTAGTATTAAAAACAACCAAATATGAAATTTTTTTAATATCACTAACCACAACAAACAAGGAGAATTATTGATATCACAAACCACAACAAAATGAGTGTATTATTGTATTAGAAACCACATCATATTAGGTGTATTATCGATATCACAAACAACCATGTATTAGATATATTTTAGAATTCCAAACAACCACATATATGGTTTATTTCATTTATCACAATTTATAATGAAAAATTTCCCACTGATATTACAATTCAAGAATAGTTTCTTAATTATTAATGTGGTTAAGGTGTTTTATTGGAATCACCTCAGTCATAGTTTTCATCAATTTTTAAAAAGGTATTTTAGCAATGTTAAACCACATTTTAAACATACTTATTAATATAAGGGCCATTCATGGTAAACCATCATGAAAAAATGAAATCTCCAATGTAAATTGTGTGGACAATGGGATAATCTTAGAGACCACATACAATAGGCCTAGAAGAAACCACATGACCAATAATAGAAAATGATTTGTCTTAGAATGAAAGAAACTAAGAATCCAAACCAAACAGTAAAAACTGACTATTTACGTCAAACATGGTATAAGTGATTTAGATAGAAAGAAACAGTTGGAAAATAAGGTAATATATTGATAACCTTACCAAGAGAATTATAAAATGAAAAATAATAATAATTAATTGTCAGATCAAGGAGATCAACCATTCTTGGAGGAGAGGATGATATGAGACCTATAAACGCATCATTATACGTAAATGATGAAAGATAATATATGTTATAAATAAAGAAATATAGGTAAAATGGTTAATTACTTCAATTTTTAAACTGGATGTATGATTTTCCCACACTATTGGATAAACTGTACACTGACTATGTGGTGTCCACTATCTACAAGCACCTCACCCCATACAGTAAAATAAAATATTAAAAAAACCATATGAATACCACATGATAAACCTCAATAAGAAATTTTAGGTTTCTGATTGTTTCTTTACCTCATTAATAAAATTTTAATAATCATTCTCACCCCTTTCATCCTTATAATATTTTGGTGAATGATTAGGAAAAACTATTTGTTATATGTGTACGATATTCTTCTTCTTCAAAACCTAAAATTCCTAACCCGAACCTCACAAAATTCTCATGAAACCCACCATACTCCCCTGTATGACCTTAAATTACAAAACATTTGATATTACGAATAATTTAAAATAATCCATAGCTCTATGTAAGGGTTGATCTTTGCAATTGAATAATTTATCACTTTAATAATAGTGAAAACATCCAATTATTTCCACTACAACATATTGGTCTTAAGATCATAACATATGATACATATATTATTAGATCTTCTATAATTATTACCTATATATAAAATAGTAAATTCATCCAAATTAAACAAACATTAAATAAATCAGCTCTTCAACTGAATGTATATGATTTCTATCATGACCTAGCTTCCTAAGGCCATGAATCTGGATATTTATCCTAATGGATCTCTTATAGTTCTATAATTTTCTTCCCAGTATACCATAGGTTATTACACACACAAGTCACTTATCATACTAATGTAATCCCCCCATAAGCCCACACATATTAGACTAATGACTACCACTGTAGGTAAACAAATTCAATTTTAGTGTTCATTTTCCTCAATAACTGGCTCCCTAATAAAAATCCCAAGAGTTCACCCATCTATACACTACTCCAAGAAAACCCACACATAACTATGGGTTTATAATAATGTAATCTTATGAATATAAAGGTAAACCATGTAAACATAAATTTTTACTTTTAGTATTTTATTTATTTATTTTCTAGAGGTGTTCCTCCTTCCCCCACACCAATTAAAGATTAACACCCTTTTTTGGAACCCATACCTCAAACCCAGGCAGTTCCACTGCACTTCCAAAGGGATATTGGGTATAATAAAATTATTCATGACCTAACCTCCCCAATCAAAGAATAAGATAATCTGATCCCATGGGTAACCAATAGTACTGGGTTTTTTTTTCAAGAACACCATATTTTATTACCATCTAAGGTCACTTAAAAAGATAGTCACAATCCCCACATGTCAAATCACATTCTTTCACTTTTCTTTCATCTCAGTCACACATATCCTAAACATATTCATGGATGTCACCCTTCCTAACACTACTCCATGAAAAGATTCACATTACTATATTTTTCTAATCTGGTAGGCTCCAAAAATAATGTTACTCTTCATTAACAATGATAGAAACACTTTGTATTTTATGTCACACTTTATAGGGTTGTTAAAATGTGTTTCCCTCATTTAAATTTTTTTTATAAAAAAATATTTCTTAATATTAGGATATCAAAAAAGAGTTTTTCTTAGGAATATATTGTAAACCTCCAAATTTTACAATGTAATATTTTATAGCTAAATTAACAAGTGTTCTATAGTAATAAATATTATAAACTATCCCAATGAAAGCTAATATATTAACAAATTCAAACTCAAACCTAACACTATGGTACCAATTAATGTTGAATGTCATGCGTGTAAGTGAACTCCTTATGATTACCTATAATAGGAAAAGGATTAGTGACCAATTCTAATGTATATATGTAAATTTTTGGAGGAAATACCTCTATATGTAACAAAACACCTACTAACATGAATCATCAGACATCATTATATAAATGAACAACCCAAAAAATATTATGAATTATATATATATTAGAATATATAGACAATGTAATATAAAAAATATACAAAATTACTATATAAAAATAGAACATCATAAATGGATTTAATTTAAACTACAATTAAAAATATAAGATACAAATGTGAATATTACAATGATGAATCCATGCCATTATCTACCACCATTATAATATATATCGATACTTTTAAAAGCATCCACTAATTAAGTATGTGGATCTTTATAAACGTAAGAGTGGTCAATGGAAAACTGCTTATACAGGGGTGATCAATAATAATTCGTATATTAATCTTAAGTAGTGTTCTTTCACAATAATCAAATAGTTTGTGGGTGGATCATAATTTCTGAAAGTGTTATCATGCCAACAAATGAATGTAATTTTACTTTAAAAACCAAAATAAATCATAAATAATACTGATCAATTTACTAATATTTCATAAACACTATGTACACAAATTATTGATACATTTATGTGTGTGTGTGGACACACCTACCCATCTGATATAAGAATAATAAGGGCACCATAAACTAGTTATTTCTATAGATAAAATACGTACTCATATCAATTCTAGAACCCCAACTATCTGAGAGTGGATATTATGGTAAAACAGTCACCACTATAAGAAGAAATCTATTAATATCTTAAAGGATCTTTTAACTCATCCACCCAAAATAAGGATTGTAGTAATGTAGAAAACGAAATATCAAAAAATAATATCATCTGACAAACCCTCAATGAATTTCCCTCCCAATGAATCACCAATGATGCACCATCAAGTGATATTAGAGAAAATACTCAACTATAATCTCATACCATGGCTATAAATAAATATTTATTCTATGTCAATCTATGAGTTTTGGGTGAAAAATAAATAATTTATTATCACATTTTTCCCACATCGATCATAGAGAAATATGAGAGAAAGCGTTTAATAACATGGGAAAACAACATTTATCGCAACTGTGGGTTAGTGGTTGTGATCATGATAAATACTAAATTATATTATTAATTATCTATAACTCTATAAAAATATTAGTAATATGAATTGGTAAATGTGTATTCCATCATCATCCTCTAACCAAAATCATGTTATTGGGATGTGAGTAATATATATTTTCACAACCCTCATTGATATTCACTAATCTATAGATTCCATCCCAACAAAAATTATATTAGTTAAAAAAGAACCATATAACTAAATTACTTTTCTATATATCAATCACATTAAACATCCTATAAAATAATATTAAAATTAAATATTTATTTATTTATGGAATTCCACATCCTTGGCTCTTCAAAATCCAATAAAAAATGTATGTTAGTTAATAGAATACTAAATTCACAAAATCATTATAAATATAAAATCAATTCCTGGAAAATAATATAATATCTCAAATATTATATGTTATTAGAATTATTATCATAAATTTCCACATTATTTTAAAATTATACATTTTAAACAGTATATAATGGGACCCAACAATGAAATTATTAGGGTTCAATACATCATTTTGAATTACATCTCTAATAATCACAACTCAATTATTAAAATCTACTACCTTATCTATAAAATATTATTCCATCATTATTATTAATTTCATTATTAATTTCATTTTATGGTCAATAAAAATATTATTTTACACAAAAATTCCATAATTCATCTTCTTAATAAACATGAAATTAATCTCAAAAATTGCATACATAAAGATAAATTAATTATAGACAATGACTAGAAATAAACCTTAATAATATAATTAAAATAAATATGTTTTTAATATAATTATGTTTACATAACTAATTAATAAAGATCATTCTTCCAGTACAAGATATTATCAAAATACATATTCTAATTATCTTTTAATTCCAATAATAATTCAATACATCCTCATTAAAGTCTATAATCATTTTTACATATAATTCACATCACTCTTGAGGAATATAAAAAATAAATGAAATCAAATTTCACCATAAAAATTCAATGAATAATTTTATTATTTTCATAAATAATAAATTATATCTCCGTAATTATACTGTTTTATCATTGTATGTTGTTTTTTTCAACATCGCAACAAGAACACATCATCAATGCATATCTCTGATAGGTGATAGATTTGTGTAAAATTCATTATAAATGTCTAATTTTTTAATACGTAAATAAATAATTCTAACAAACCCAAATTGATTTAAAAACCACATCATCATGATAAATGTGGAAAAAAGTTATATGGACTATTCATTACTCCAAAAGAGACATTGGGTCAAAAATAAATTTTAAAAAAACCTAAATAAAAATGGTTTAATGGTAAGATCAGGGCCCACCCCATTGATAAAACATAAATAATATATACTAGTATTGAATTATTTATCTGAATTTTATCATTTTAATGTCTTTTAGGGATCGTTATTCGGATAAAATACCCAAAAAAATCATCACGAAAAAAAATTTAACAAAAAAACATTGTCATCATTATAACTACGACAAAAAATACTACAATTATTATTACTATTATTATTACAGTTTTTTCTATTGTTATATTTATGGATACATTTTTCAACCTAACAAGTATTTTCCCATTTGAGTCCCTATTAATCATGGGCTACTTACCTATAAACTGTAATATGATTATATTTTTTTATCTACAATAATGTTTTCAAATTTCTATATATGTTTTAAAAACTATAGATTATCTCTAAAAAATTCCAATTGATTTGAAGAATAACATATGACAAGACTCATATATACCACTTTCTTATGAAATCTAGAATTCTGTTTTGATCCTTGTTTATATTTTTTAGTGCTTATAAGAAAACCCCTCCACATTAAACCATTGAATATAGACTCACTAAATGCATTTGGTCATGTATTTTAAATATTTCAAATTTAAACATGTTCATATTAAAAATATTGTTTCATTCTACATGGGGATGTCGAATCTTGGACCTATCTTCTCAACTCTAAAAATGATTCAAATTTATAGTAGTAGGATATTTTTAATTTTTTTCGAATATAAATTTGATATGATACTACAATTTGGATTTTAATTTTCAAATCCTTTGTAAGAAATATTCACAACAAATAAGGTTTCCAAATCCTTGTAAATATTACTGGATGAAAATTATATTATGGAAGTCACTTTTTTTGATAGATTTGGTCTATATGGAAATTTGAAAATTTATAATGGATATATAACTATTATTTTGAATCCTTAATTTTTATATTGATTAAAATCAATATTGACAGAGCTATCAAACAGTGTCCAAAACCAATTGGATGTTGGGTGATCTTCTATGACTTTAAAAGGATATCGATGGATGAATATACAAAGATTATGTGATTTTTGTTAACAATGAGGCTGATATGGAATTCATTATCAAAGACATTACAATTTCTAGATATAAGGGACATAGGAAGATCTGTCCTTAATTTGACTCCACCAACATTTCCAATACTATCAATGGAAATTTTAAAACTCTCTCTTAGATATTTGGTTCTTATTTGGAATATTTCCTAGATTATTGTGAGAATATTGATTTTTTATTATCCTCAATTTTTATATATGGTAATAGGTTAGATGATAACATTTCCGATCTGTGATTGGGTGGAAATTGAAATATATGGACATAATATATGCCTATTAAATTTGAGGAATACTTGTTTTTAGATATTTATAAACCTCCATATTATATATTTTTATAAATTTCTTGGCCTTAAATATTTTGATATAAGTAAAAACAGTTTCAATTATTATTATTATTATTATTATTATTTTTGTTATATCAAATTATCAACATAGGGACAATCTGAGTTGTTGCACCTCTATTGTGGTGGTAGGGAGGCCTCCAGTTAGAGCCTCCCCTACTGAATTCATTGTCAATGTGTAATTATTATATCCCCCATATACCCATCAAATATAGTGAAAATTTTATATCAAATTATATGTTTTAGTGTTTCGTGGTGAAGTTTGTAAGCCTCCCACCAAGGTGAGTATTTATTTATTCATTCAAACTTATTTATTATTATTTTTTATTTTATATACATACACGTATATTTATTCATAATTTAAATGAATTTAATGAAATAAAAAAAGGGGAATACAACTTTTTAGATTCATATCGTGAATTCAATTTCAATCAGTTAATATTTTTTCGAATTAATTTATATAAAAAAACTACTAAATGTCAAATTAACAATAAATATTGAAAAAATTATAATTATAATCCTCCTGAATCAATCTACCATTTAATATTTTAAAAGAAATCCAAATTCATGACCATATTAGGAAAAATCATGGTTTATGTTAATATGTTTTTAAACATTGATTGTGTTTTTATGGTGTTTCATGAAGTAAAATGATAAAAACTATACATAATTTGATTTGTCTCATCATATTTATTTAATAATCATAACTTTTATTGTCAAATTATTTTTAGTGGATTGAAAATTTAGATATATAATTTAATTCATAGAAAAATATTCTTAAATATCTTTAATCTTGTACATCAAATCATTATGTTCATGGACTTTTTATACACAATTTTTCATAATATAAATAAGGGTATATTATTTGAAACACTGTTAATAATTTTTTAATGTCATAAAAATAATTAAAAATATTATAATAAAAATATTCTATAGATTATCTCTAAAAACATAATTACAAAATATATGAAACATATATATCATTAACAATCTATATTGATAATGAAAAAAATTATATTTGAAATGATAAGAAAATTTATGTTTAATTCCTTTAAATGTTAGAGTGAAGTATGAAAATATTGAAAATATCATTAATTATAACATCAATCAATAATTTGGATTATAAAATTTTAATTTTACTTTATTCATAATTATATCATCATTATTTATTGATTTAAAATTGTAATTTCATTCATAAATAAATTAGATGAATAAATAAATTTGAAGGCTTTGGATTAACCAAAGAAAATTTCATAATAACATAAAAATACCTCATTTTATTGAGAATCCATGATCTCTTATCGATTTCTTATCATGGATGTTAGCATCAGTTTGATATAATCCTTTATGTCATCTTAATATTACATGTAAAATTTTAATTATTAAAAGATAGATAAATCAATGAAATGTTTTTAATATATATAATTAATTTAATCAAGGTATTTACATTATTATAGACAATATAATAATTCCAAATAAAATCAAAAAATATCAACCTAAAGGAAACACTCCATTTTGGACTCAATGGAGAAGTAAATTTCTCAATCATTTACTTTGAAAAAGGAAAAAATTATACTTTTACCTTTTTTAATTTTTTAAAAAATATTATTTAGAAAAATATGTAATTTCTTTTTTCAATATAAAAAAACCATTTAATAAATAAAGGGATCATTATATCCCATTATGTTAAAATTTATGACCTATTCTAAATACATTCCATTTAATTCTCAAGAAAACCTAATATATTACAACTATTTCACTTCACCTTTAATAACATAATAAAATATCAGTTTACCCTCTCAATATATTTCTAATATATATAATTTATAACACATATATCTTTTGAATATACCATATTGATATCCCTGGAATAACATGTTAATTTTTAGATTCATATTTTACTCCACATTCTATATCCTCATTTATCAGTGCGACCAAGACTCCTACCAAACTCTAGAAGTTCATGTGATGAAAAAAACATTTGGTAATCACTATAATAAATTAATTTTTATAAATTTAAAATTCATATCTTATAATATATATAAATCCAGGAAAATTTACCATACACATGTCCTTCTATATTTAATTATTAATATAATAGCACCGATCTCCACCATAATAATTCTCCATCATCATTTACCATCCCATTAACATTATATTAACATAAATCATCTAATATTTAGTTAAAAATATAGATTTTCAATTCATTGTAACATTCGACCATCTCTACTTCATTAAATTCATCTTTTTTCATCATTTAATATTATGGTTCTTATTAAAATGTTGTATTTCCTAAAAAGGTAAAAACATACTTAATAATTCACTCCCAAGCTATATGGACATCTCTATCTAGTCATTACATTAATTTATAATAATAAAAAATAATATTGATTGTAATTTATTCTAAAAAAATACCCCACCAAGGTGGACTAAACTAGATGTGGCATCGTCACATAATCCATTCCTTACTATTATTTCTATTTAACATTGCTTAATTTAAAAATATATATACCATTTCATTTTTGAATATAATTTATAATTCTCATAAAAAATATTCACCTATAAATATATATTATGGATTCGATACATGAATAATATTATTTTCCAATTAAAATAATCATTCAAAAAAAATCCCAAAGATGTATCTTCTAAATGTATCTATAAGGTAACTCCCTCAACCCACCTGAAAATAGATATGGGATAGTTACCAGCACTGGGGAATCCAATCAGTTAATTAGAGTCATTACATATGAAATAATTCTTTCAACATATGTCATGGAATATCATCCACTATAACATAAATAAATAATAACCAGTGAAATATAACTCATGAATATATATCAAGTATCTCTATGAACCATTATAAAAAATAAAATAAATCAACACATTTAGGAAACTCATCTTGAATAGATTTAAGATTATATTTTTATGATAATTTTTTGTCATATTGAAAAATATATTCCATCATCTACCATATATACCATCCATTTTTTGCATTTGAGATCATCCACCATATTCATCTACAAATATACATGAACAAAATAGTGAATAATTCAAGAATTTGTATATAATGTTGTAGAATTATTTTCATTATGATCATCCCATGTAGTGATATTGAACTATTAATCATATTACCAATTTGGATATTCAATAAATGATGTTTTAACAAATAAAAACTACAAAAAAACATCATCACAAATCACAAAATTAATCATGATCCTTATCTCAAAAACTACTCATTTTATACCTATTCCATTTTATTAAAATAATAATATGTTAATATTTATTTTTACTAATAAAAATTATTTTATATTAATCTGATGAAAATTAATATTTTGGAGTTATAAGAACATTATACATAATCTATCAAAATAGGAGAACATTTAAAACGTTGTGGAATGATCCTAATACAATAAAACATCTCCAAAGAATATTATATCATGTCAATATTTCTAATATAATTTATATCTTTTTTTCCCTTGCACTATGTTTTAGTGAATTAAATACCACAGTCGAGAAAAATAAAATTCATTCATAATATTTAAATTAAATAATAATGGAATGTTTCCTCACCCATTAATAAGGTAATAAAATATACTGGTTCAATATTAATATATTTTCAAAGGATCTAGAATTTAAGACATAAATATAAAGACTTTAAATGAGAATATCCTTTACCTAGTGGAGAATTTCCTATTCAATGGTTTTACATATTTTCAAAAAACATTTGATCCTTTATGATATTTATCCTTTAAAAACATTAAATCAACCCATTTAAACAAAATCTATTTGTCATATCATTCAATATAATATTTGGTGGATTGTCTGTCACCAAAAATATTAATAAATTCATTATTCTTATATTATATGCACAAAACCATCTTAAACTCAACATTAAAATCATTTTATATGAGTTATATAACTTTAATTAGGAAATTTATTCACAATCTATGGATAAAACCATATCTTTGAGCATTTCTATTAATTAAAACAATATTTAAATAAGATTTAATTTTTATCATTCCAAATCAACTAACATGTAAACAATAATAAATTAACTCAAAAAGGGGTCTATATGAATATTGATAACCACCAACCAGCCTAGAAGTTAATAGCCTTTCAATAGAAGCAGAGCATAGATGGATATCAACAATTTAAGAAACCTGAATCTAAAGTAATTGAAGTATGACTCTCAATAGTAATAAATAATCATATAAATCAATTTTTTTTGAAAAATTTTTCTAGAAAATGTCATGAAATGTAATCACCCTTTTATAAATCCAATAGTATCTTGTGCTGGTATTTCTCTTTATTCTACACAAAAAGAAACAATATATATTTTATGAATTCAATCCACAACAATTATCCACATTTTATTTATAGAAAACTAGGTCTATGATAATTTAAGAAGAATAATGTTGAGAACTAATAAATGAATGAGTTAATGAAAATTAATATATCAACATCCTTGAATTTTTGAGTATCTTTGAAAAATATATTCAGTTTTATATTAAGAATACCATTTATTAATCAAATGTAATTCATTGAATTTATTATTTTTATGTGGGGAATTGGATAACCTAAATAATATACTATTGAACCCACCAATTTATCTTTATATAATAGATTTTCTTCCTAGAAAATACACATTTGTATCTTAAAGAATCACTATAAGTATATTTCATAATTTCTTATAGATTAGACATATTGATGTTGATGAAAAATTATTCATGATATCGGCAGGATGACTATATTTTATACTAGAAAATTCATCCCCCAAAATGACTCCTTAAATATATTCACGTTACAATTTATGTGCTGGGAGTCCATGTTATCATACAATCCATTGATATTTGATCCTCCATTAATTAGATAAATGATTTTATTTTATATCATTTAATACAAATGCATGTCTCCACATGAGTCATATATTTAATTTAAAAGTATTTTATTAATGTGTTTGATGAAACCCTATAAAAAAATTAATCACCGGGAATATGATAATGGGAATGGATTCCAAAATTATCTAAATTACTATGGTTTTTAACCAAATAAAAAGAAATTTATTCTTCCAATTATAAATCATGCAGTAATTTTTTTTACAATATTTTCAATGATCATAATTCAAATACCTCCACAACACATAGAGAAATTGAATGTGTAAAATGCCAACTATATATTCATTTAACCAGAACACAATTCAATAAGAAGGATAACATAATTTGAGTTTAAATCAAACACTATAAATCTAATTTTGTAATCATTATTCTTTTTTCCAAAAACATCATCATACTACATCACAAAGTCATTAGAATTTATAATTAATATTTTCTTTCTTATTTAAAAAGACCAGAAAATAAATAGAATAAAAGAAGGTGAAATATCATGAAGATCAATTTTGGAAAATTGTTTTAGACAATCGATAAATTAATTTATTTGGTTATTATAATTTTTTACCTTTGGGTTTTCATATTTAATCCTATTTTTTATTTCTAAGTTTATTTACCAAAATCCTTCCAATTTGTAAAAGTGCTATAGAGAGGATATCGTTGAAGAGATCTAGAGGATCCATAGAGTCAAATGAACTAAATTCTACATAAAAATCACAATATAATCTCATAGTGAGTTCATTATTAATCCAAAATATATCTATGTTTTAGGTAGGTACTTATTATATTGTTATTTTTATATTTTTGTGGATCTATTTTCTATATTTCATTACCTTGTATAATATTATGTTTCCATTACTTTCATACAACATATTTTTTCACATAGCCTTCATCATATTCAAAACAAATTCACCAATGATTATAATATGAACATGGAAATGACAACCATTAATTATCATCAATAATATAAATTGGTATTACCTCACATGCTTGTCTCTTGTTCAACAACAATCATCACATTGGAAAGTAGTTTAAATAATATTTTTCTACTTTAATACTCGATCAAAATTAATGACATTAATGAATTATTTTTGGGTGGAATAAATGATCAAGTGATTTGAGAAATTAATGGGAAGATATTGGATTTCAGGATGTTATCCATGTAGGTATATGTTCATATAAGGATATTGTGATATTTGTTTCTTATTATTGATGATCATAAATCATCCTCTAGAAGTACTAAATTTATAGACGAGTCATCTGGTGATGGTTAAGTCATGATCAAAGTAAATAACATCAATGATAGTGAATATAAATGTAGGTTTTATAATTTTAGATATGTACGTGGCTACATAACCTTAGATTTAGAAGAACGTACAATAAGTATCTATCCGGTAATGGTAGCTAGGCTATTAGTGTAGTTTAGGATCGCCTAGAATTTGACCTTAGTATGCACATTGTGTTCTTCTGAGATGGCTGACATGGTGTTAATAGGGATAACAGACTCAAGTGGTCATTTATCCACAGTCGTTATGTGGTTCAGGAGTACAAATTATTTACCTTTGACTATAGATGGATCAGACTGCCCATTTTCACATTCCATGTTGTTCATTTGAGTCCAAATGTCATGTACCCTAAGTGACACACTATGTATACTATTCATTAAATAACACAGGCTTCAGTGGTACACACGACATAACTTTTCATTCCCAAATTCTATGTACCCTATCATGAAAAACATGTTGGGATACCATTATAAACCATGGGGTGGGGCATTACCAGAACAATGATTTTTTGAGGGGTTACAAATCATATTACCCTATAGTAAATGTCATGTACTTTTACAAGTTTAGTGTGTTTTCATATCTATTTCATCATAAATATTATTCAGGAAAACAAGTAGTTTATCATAGGTATTTTTTAATACATAACATGATGATTTGATATTATTTAACATTATTGTTCAGATGTGAACAGATAAAACCAAACTTATCCACATATATATATAGGTTGGCAATGTGGATTATGCATGATGATCAAATAATTCTCATGAGTGATACTCTTTTAATGGTGTTTTGAAATTAGGGAATGGATTCCCCAAACATCCAATATGTTTTTCTACTACCCCATATAAATGGGTTGTAGTTCCTCTACAAACAGTGTTGGTACTCCATCATCTAAGATCCCAAGAAAGTCATGGGTCCCCAATTGGGGTCGAGAATCCCTCAATCAGTGTTAATTCATTGATGATTCATGGTATACCACTATAGTTCCATAGAGGGGACGTGGGTTAATTAAATTGTGTAGATTGTAATATTAGGTTTATTTCAAGATTCAATTGAATATATTTTATAAATAATATGACATTCTCTTATATATTTGGTTCTCTACCATTAATCATATATGATATTGTTTGTAAAAGTTTAATTCTCTCTATATTCCCATGTGGTTTAGATCTAATATGTTTTTCTTATTTTTTTCTTTTAATTTATTAGGTAATACAATCGGAGATGTATATAATAACCTAATCTTGGGATTATTCACCTAAATTTATTGTGTCTTGTGTAGATTATAGGTAGTTCAGTAGAGACCTTAGTGGAACAATATTTTGTAGATCTTAACGATACATGGAGGATTCAATAAAATTTGTGATCAACTTTAGAGGGTGTTAATTTTATGATTTTATTTTCTATTTTCATATATTCAGTGTATATCAATACCTTTTTCACTATGTATTATGTTATTTTTATATTTATTTATATTAGTGTTATCTCATGTTTTTAATATACATTATAATTTTATTATTTTAATTTATTCGGTGTTCATTTCTTCTATAGTGGTGTTATCTATGTGTAGGTTTTTTTCTCTAAGGTATCCCATTATGTTTAATATTCCAACTTGGTTCTCGTGAAAATCCCCTATCCTATTGGATGTAATCTTGGGGTGGCATTCATGGTTACCACATCCAATAAGGGGTCATGATTGGTGATGTCATTTCAAAGTGGTATAAAATCCATGAATGTCTAAGGTGGGGAGTTCAATGTTAAATTTATAGTGAAGATTGGTTTGGGTGACAGGGAAATGTTGTTAAATGGGTATTAAGTTTGGATTTTAGGATAGGAAACAGGTGTTGGTGTGGTTTCCAATGTACCCATTCATGATGGCATTGACACCCTACTAATAGATTTACTGCACTATGATAATGGTTGTATGAAATAATTAATGGAACATGATTCATATAGGAATACATAATTTATTTACATATCCTTATTGATTCATCTTACCATATATGGTTCTTTGTTAGTGGTCCATATTACTAATTAAAGGATTCTTCTGCATAAATTTCAATCATGGATTATGATGTGGGGTCACAACATTCCATTTTCGGGGATTGATCCTCCTTCGATGACCATCTAATTAGAAAGGCTTCAATTAAAGGGATAGATCTTTAGTTTTTCCTCCATGTATACTAAACATACTTCTTTTTTTAATTGTGTAGTGGGAGGAATAAACTCCAATATTACAAGTATATGTTTCTATTCCTATTTAGAATCTGATTAGTCAGGTGGGATAATATGAAGATACATATAGGTTGAGAAATTGGCAATATTTTTATCTCTTGGGACCACCGAGGTTCTAAGGTGAGCATGGACCTTAGGTGATCAAGGACACACTTGATATTGTAGTTCAAGTGTTCCATCTAATTAAATCAACTACCAATCAGATAGTTGTGCTATAATTCTATCTTTATTATAGTTTAGTTGAACAATAGTGATGGTTGATCATGCTAACCAACAATGAGTTGACACTATCCTATATATTGTTTGAATGTCTCTTCCATGAAGATTAATACACAAAGACATTGAGGTCTCTATGTATAACTTGTTTTCTAGATTCATAGTAGGGTATAATATTTGTTATTGAGTGTGCATTGAGATTAACTGATCTCATGAGGTACTCCCTTGAAAATATCCGTGACAGATTCTTTTGTAGTAAGATGTTTGTGAATGGATTATGTAAGGAAATTTATATAGGCATGGTCCCATTATATATATATACCTAACGGGGAGGATCTAGAGGGATCAATAGTGATAGATATGTCCATATCAAAGGAGTAACAAGAATAATATACTAGAGTATACCATCCAGGAGCAGCGTCATTAGATATGAATGGATGGTGTTAGGCCTGCGGTTTAGGAATCGTGAGGTATTAAAATGTTGAATCTCAAACGTAAGGATAAGAAACTCAAGATTCATGTATTGGATCTATTTTTTGGGGGGCATTTTTTGGCATATGTGTGATGAGGTCATATGACATGTAATTACCCAAATCGTTCTCCAATGGAGAGTAGTCAAACAATCAATGTACCACTATAGAAGATGTAATGGTGTTAATAGGGACTTTCCAAAGATGGCCAAGGTATTCCCTGTGGAGGATTTTTTGGAGGATGATGTAGTATTACTCTATGGGGAGTAAGATATATAAGATGATGATTTGGTGGTCCACTTCAAACAATACCACCACTAGGTGGTCCATCCCAAGATCAGATGGTTTGAGGAGAGGGAAAAAACTCGATGCATGATATGGAGTGTTATGACATGGAAGTTCCCAACATGATCTATGGTATAATATTCATAATCTCTACATATTAACCCATCCTCATAGACACTATTATAAGTAATTATTTCATTATTGTGTCCAATGTTCAAAAGTTTCTGATATTGGTGGAGCCCCTAGCATGAGCCATTTTACTATAGAATCTTACATTATGTGATCCCATGCTCACTGATATCCTATGGTGATGAAATCTTGAGCAATGTGGAGAGACACTTTTAGAGGACCTTTTGGTGGTTGTGATAAATTCAGGTGATGAAATACTTGGTAAGTAATTTTTTTCTAAAATATATTCTTGGATTTATTGCTACCATCTGTGATTGATGTTATTCGTAGTAGGTGGATAAATATTCTTATTTATGGGTGAGTGTTACCTGAATTCTAAATGAGAAGGTACTATACATGGGATGTTTCATTTTACAACCAATAGTTAGATAATTTTTCTGTAATTGTGAAAAATACATCGAGTCATTAGATTATAAATTTGTTGGAGGATTATATAAATTTTTTATATGAATGTTCAAGTGTCTCCACCTCATTGAGATGTAATTTTATTTATATATTTCTCAATAGGTCCATTACAACATCTTTTTCTACATATAGACTGTCCCCAATAGAGAGTAGTGATCTGATGGTAAAGTTAGGTGATAAGATAGATAAATGATTCATCAGATCCATTATATCGACCAGGGAAGCTCTGGAGTTTTTTCAGTAAGATGTAAGATTGGAGTTTGAGGATTATTGTTGAATATCACCTGCTAAATCAAGTTTCAGTTATGAATAATTACCCTTTGTTGAGTATCATTTTCTTCAATAACCAATTGAAGAGAGTGAATTGGTTTTCTATGATTGATCTTAGTTATATATGTTATGTTATTCATGTTCATGAGGAGGATATTCCAAATACACTACTAAAAATTTGTGTTTATCAAGTGGTTGTATTTATCTGAGCTAGCTAAAAGAAAGAATAAAGGACCCATTTATTAGTAGTTTTTATAGACCTAATATAGGGGTCATTTATCATGGTTTTTAAGCACTGATAATTGGATGAGTTTTAGATCGTTAGAAAATGTATTGATAAAGGGTTCCATTTATAGACACTAATAAAAAAGCATTAATAAATTGGGGCCCTTTATTAGTTCTTAAAAACATTAATAAGTGGGGGTTTTCAGCACATTATTATTACCTCTAAAAAATTCCAACCATTATCATCCATTTTGTTTCTAGAGATAATATATGTTATATTAGATAACGAAATAATATTTCATTAAAAATAATATTTTTATATTTTTATATTTTTATATTGATTTAAATGTAATATATATTTTTTAAAGAAGTTTTTTGATACGGCTAAATACATATGTATTCTTAATATATAATATATTTAGTGAAACCAGATTATAAAATAATTAAAAAATAACATTATTTTTTTAATTTATAATTATTATCGAGTAATAGTTATTTAATAAAAATTTCATGGTATAAAAATTAAAAGAATTAATGAAGAATCTAAGATAAGTTGAAAATCCGACTTGAAATTCAAACGACCATATCATTGATTCGGTTATTCGTTTCAGCTCTACCACATATCACATAAAATCCAATGAATTGATATATGTCTTCTTGAAATTATGGAACCATTGATTATGTTTTTTTGAGAAAAAATAAGTCTAAAAAAACCTCCAAAACTGATTTTTAGTCCTGGTATAGCATCTTTTTAACATTCGATGGAATTTAAGCCACACTTAACGATGTATTATGGTATTTTTTGTTGGAGACTAAATTTATTCCTAGGGACTAAATTTATATAGATTGGATGGTATTTTAATTTTTTCATTTTTCACAATTTGGTTTATATATAATTAAATATATTTTAATTTTCATATATTTTCTTATAATAAATCAATGGAATAAATACAGATTTAACAATAGTTACAAAAAAAATTTAATATATAAAATAAATAGTTGTTATTATTTTTATTTAAAATAAAAAATTATCAATTTTTTATACATTATAATAATCCATTAATATGTACATATATACGTATACAAGTAATGTATATATATATACTTGTGTGTGTTTATAAAAAAATATATATGTATTTGTATATTCAAATATATGAAAAGAAATACAAATTATGTAAATATTTGTACATTTATGTGAGAAATATAAATGAATACTCTAGTGTGAATTAATATTTCTTATATATAAAATATATATATTTATATGTCTTTTTAAAAATAAATCAATATCATTATTGTTAAGTATAATTTATAAATGTATTTTAAATTAAATATTTATAAAAACATTATGAACATTTTTTATGTAAATATATAATTATATGTGAATATGAAAACATATTGACATATAAATATACATGAAATGTATAAAATTTATATCTAAATATATAAAAATACTATAAAAATTTATTTAAACCAATATCTAACCATTTTTTACATTATAAAAATATAAGAATATATATAGTTATACAAATATATATATATATAATTTTTAAATATACATATATGTGTGTGTTAATAAATGGATATACATTTTTATTATATTCTAGTATATTTAAATTAATATAATATATAATATATATAAATAAATATAAGTATATATATAACACACACATAGAAAAACATATATTTTATAGATGTATTTAAAAATTATTATGTAAATGGATAAATTTAAAAAATATATGTAAATCTATAAAAATAAACAGAAATATCAAAATATAGGCAATAAGAATCTTGGTGAAGTGGTAATGGAATTCTAGTTCTAAAGGATATGTAGAATGATCAAATTCAGGCATTCACGAGAGGCTGTAATTTTATAAAGAGATGATATTGTGGGTGGGAAGCACTGATAAATGTGTAGCGTAGGGGTTAATGAAAAGAACTGATAATGATATGGAGAAGTTATGATAATGGGGAGGGCATTGGGTGGTCAGAAAAAAAAAATTCCCACCTCAATCTGTGATTAAAAAAATGAAATGACAAAACCTTCTCAATAACATTGGTCACATTATCAACCACAGTTTAGCACTAAAAACCCATTTTTGTGCGATTAAAGGGTATATTTCCAAATAGTTTAATTTCATTTTTCTATTTTTTCACTATTTTATTTTTTCGTGATCCAGTTCAGTTTCATGAACACATTGGCTATGTTCATGGGTCATATAAATTGGACATTTCTACCTTTATTATACCTATTCATGTTTTTATTCATACAAATAACACAAATCATTTCAAAATAAATGTAAAATCGTGTGAATCATATAAGGATGATCATTGAATTTCATTGAGGGTACCAATTACTCAAAAAATCACACGTTTTATTACTAGATTCAATAGTTCCACTTCTTGAGTTATATAATTTTGAAGGGTGGAGTAGATATAGTCCTAATAAAGATCCAGGTACTATTAGTTTGGGAGAAAACCAGGAGTGTGTTCAATGTGTTATTTTTTCTAGGACGTTCTTGGGACTGTTAGTGATTTTGAGAAGTCTTCACTTGGATTGCATTTCATCTGACATACCTTACCAAAAAGGCGAATCCATTCCTCAAGTATAGGAAATGTCAGATATATTTTGAGTAAAAAACAATATAATTATTGGATATTACTTCCTCATGTTTATATTTTATATAGTTGATTATGTGGTGTTCTAAAATTACATTATATCTTGGACATATAATCTGTTAATGTATAGGTATTTGATGATCACTTATGGTTCTAGGATGTTGTGACATCATCATCATGAATACACATTCCAGAAATTATTGTTGGTAAAAATTGTGTTCACATTTTATATTTAGAGGAAATATATCTTTGGTGAGTGATTATTATTATTTAGAAACATTTTGATACTCAAATAAATCATCACAAGGAAAAATATAATACTTAGGAATAGATAATCATTGGAGTTCATGTAGGACTATGACATTGAGATATTTTATATTCTATGAATTTGGAAATTTCTTCATTGATTACGTAATTAGTAATTATCATTCTTAGTTTTTGGGGGATGGATTTAATTATTTAGCATCATTAATGTTAACCATAATAGATTTTGAAAATGTGATTTATCTCTTATCAAGGGTGGCGGCTCCTTCGTTTCCCTATATTTTCATGGAATCCCAACTGAGAGTATTATATTGCTGGATTTTATGAGACCAGATATTCTCAAGCAATGAATTATAAGAATATTAAACTGGTGGGGAGTTCAAAATTATTTTTCGATGATGGATAGTTGTCTTAGTTTCATTATGTGAGGATATTTTTAAGGATTCTCATATTTATCCAATGGTGGTACATACTGAATTGATAAATATGTACTTCGAAATATATTTTTTTAGTTTTTGGGTGGGTGTGAAGTCGTGCGTTAGCAATTTTGTCTTATGGGGTCTCACCAGTTAGCATGTGAATGTGGTGCACTAGGTTCGAGCAAGATAGACCTATCTTCTTGAGGAGCTGGAGTAAATGTGGGATAAAATACTGGTTAATTTTTTTTGAAATGGATTAAAAATTCAATGATAGGTCATGACTCCATTTCAGTGACAATAAAAATTTTATCCCTGTATCCCACTTCCTTTCCAATCAAGAGGAATGTTTAATACGGAGGTTAAGATTCTTGTACATGGAGGAGATCATCAGGGTGAATGGGATACCCTAGAAAGTCACTTATAAATAAGGTAATTGAATTATATTCAAGTTATAGATGGGATTATATGTGATGTTTTAGAATCAGGTGTGGATGAATACAATATTCCACACTCAATATGATGGTTACATCATGAAAAATATTCTGGTTTTCATGGATAAGATGAGGTACTGTGGGTTGGAATTCATTTGGATTAAGGAGAATCTCATTTAATGTAGTTCCCATAAAAATAGATAACAATTTACTATTGTAGTTAATCTTTTTAATTCAATGTACAAGATACCATCCAAGTCACCTTTATTTAGAGTAGAGATAGAAGAGTAATCACTGGTCAAGCCATAGTTGGTTCAAGTGATGATTGTGAATGTGTGAGTGATAATCGGGAAATTTCAGGTGATATAGGAGTGTATGAGGTCCTCTAAAATATATAATGAATTGTATGTTCAATGAAGGAGAACATTTGTTTTTGATGGTCTCACCTGAGTGTAGATTTGAATAATTTGGTTCAAGATGAAAGAAAACCCAAGTATTCATTTGTCAATTCCAGTTCCTGTATAGGGGGGTGAGGTTACATACAACCTATAATTTCTCAACAATATGGATCTGGTAGATGATTTCTTCAACATGTTATGAATTAGGATATACATGCATTATCCATCACACACCATCAACTAGGGAATATTGGACATTGAGGGGAGTGTGACTTTCATATAGAATCTAGTGGTGATCATGGATTAATAAGAGCTAACACTTCATAATCAATCTATTCCCCTGGTGTACATTTTTTTATCAAGTTTATCCTTTAGGAGAGCGTGAGAGATTGTGATATACATATATGAGCTTAGAACCCTCAAATTTCTCAGAGGATGATATTTTTTGGGTGAAAAGCATTGATGATAGAAAATATATATTAAATATGGTTTTTTATTTCAATCATTAAGAATATTTTAAATATTTTTTTAACTGTTCAATTAGATAATGAGGATTTTCATGCACGGTAGAGCCTTGATAATAAAATATCAAATAAAATATATTTTTTAATCTCAGGCATTCAAATTCAAATGAATTATTATTTATATTTATAATGGACCCTCATATAAGAAATCCATGATAATGGTTGGGTATGAAATCGGGGTTTTACCCTAAGGGAACTATAATTTTTATTCTACTAGAAGGTTCTTATGGTCATTCCAAGAGGGGTGGTTTAATTAATTTATTTAATCGATTTAAATAAAAAATTTATTTCTTAATGAATAGAACATTTATCTTAAGGTTTTTTATATACAATCCTTTTTTCAATTATTTTTTGTGACATTAACCATAATCCTAAGAGTTATAGAGGGTATTTGAGAGATTAAATAGAGGGAGATATCTAAATTATTTATATAATCAAATGAAATTAATTCTCTAACAAAATCATTATCAGATATCATGGTGGATATGTTATTCAGACACGATGGATCCTAGATCCATATAGATATTTTTTATTTATATAGTTCCGCATTAATTGATATTTTGAGCATGGATTATCTTTTGGCGATATGATTCCCTATTTTATTTCCCTATAAACATAATAATTTTAATTATTTTTCGGAAATCTATGTTTCCATGCTAACATCCTTTTTTTTCTATCTCTCTACTAATCAGTGGTCAGGCTTCTCAATGATCTACACAAATTAAATTTAATGTTTTTAATTGTATTTCATTATTTATTATTGGATTTTTCATCTCCATCCTTCTCTTTGGTTAGTGGTTTAATAAATATATTATTTTTTATTTTTACCACGCACCAAATTTCGGACCACACAAAATTATTTCATCATTAATAGTGATCTTCAAGGAATCTGAGACGATCATCAAAAGATTTTTCATTTTGTATTGGCCTATTAGAGTGGGGTCATCTTGGTAGTACTGTTGTTGTACATTAATGGTGATTATAACCCTTTTCCAATTATATATACCAAGAAATTAACCTTTTAAGCTATTATATCAATTTTTGAAGCATTTGGTGAGTGTTAGGGCTTGGTTGGAGGTGAAAATGGTGTTGTCGATGAATATCTAAGTTGGATGGTGAGTCGAGGTGAAGAAAATGAATACATGGTAAGAGTTTTTTTAGAATATTTTGTGTACCATATACGGTAGTGGTGGTTAGGGATATCTAATATTTAAGGGCCAAACAACATGTGACCTTGGTACACAGACCATGTTCCCCTAAGGCGGCCAGCATGGCGGGTAGTTTGATTAAACACCCAAGAGTCTATGTGGACACAGAGTCCATGTGGAGAAGGGATACAATACATGTCCCATTTTATTTAATGGAATTAACATCCTCAACTATACACATTGATAGAGTCAACTAAGTCCACATTTCATGTATACTATGGAATACACAAGGTATATTGGTTCTTAGATGCCATATCTACGGTGGTATATAATAAGTACCTCACCAGTCTAAAATTCCATGTGCCCAATCATACATATCATATAGGAAGATCATTACATGATATGTTGTGAGGATATATATTACAAGAGAGTTTTTAGGGGACACACATAATGTACCTCTAAACCAAATGACATGTACTTTTATATCCTTAGTAGCTTGTTATGTTTAATTTATTAAATGTCATATTTGGGAAGTATAGAAGTTATTCATTATAAAATTTTCATAATGAATTTGATTGTTTAATTATCTTAAGTATTAAAGGTGATATGTGATATAATACAAGAATAGTTTTCTCGTTAGATTCATAGGACAGCCGATGGTGATTGGGAATAAAAAAGAAAATTTTCTCAAGGTCGGTACTCCCATGAAGGAATGTTTATGTAAAGATGTGGTTCCCCCACATATCTTATTGATTTAGTACATCCCAAAATACATGAGTCTAGATTCATAAATCTATATATTTAGTACGCCCCATCTAAGAGATCAAGTGAGGTTAGGGTTCCTTACTAGGGTTATTAATCCATTAATCGGTACATATCCTTCAGCGAGGCATGATTACCCCCCTTCAATATCAGTGATGTGATGGGGGTTTCTTGGGTTGCGTAGATTTTATTCGTTGGGAAGATTTTTCATTAGCATATACTTGTATTTTGAAATATTTTTATTTCTCCTACATATCATGTTCTCTAATTTAAATAAAATTTCACCTTGATTCCAAAGGGATACATATCTCTTTATGGTCTTGTGTGTTGGATCTAGCTTATTTTTTTATTTTATTTCATGTTTATGGAGAATCATATAGGGTATGTAAATATTGAACCCTTAATGGTTATATATTACTACGCCTGGCATGTCTTATGCTGATGATAGGAAGATCAGTGTTAATATTTGTGGATGTGAAATTTATGGAGATTAGTTGAACAAAGAGGTGGTGGTATCAATCAATGATCATGTATAAAATTTTTTAATTTTTGGGATCAATTAACCTCAACATATTTTTAGTTTTTCCCTTTTTAGTTTTTGGGTTTGCATCTTATCCTTTTTTATTATTCATTTTGTTCAACTGTAATTTTTTTATCATAGTGTTTGTGTCATGCTTTTTATATATATTGATTATTTTTTATTTTATTTTTATTTTATATATTTTTGGTATATGTGAATTATAAAAATTTTAATTAGGATAAGTCCTCCCATTATGTGTGATATTTAAAATCAGTGATAGTAACAATGAATGGCCAATAAGAGTTGTAATTTTGTCCATTAAAGATTTCAGGAAACCTCAAGGCCTTCGGGCCACCTAATATTGTGCATAAATAATCATATGGACTCAAAAAGGTGCAGAATCTAGATGCGGATTCAGAGAACGCAGATTCAATAGTGTAGAAGCTATGTAGATTTTTTAGAAATAGAGGGTATGTCATTACCATCCGGGATATCCTATACATGCATAGGAAGCATAGACGAACAATCCATGCGAAGGTGGAGTATAGATATCACGATGAAGAAGCTGGGGATGAGCTGTTCAAAGTATAGTATATATATTTCTTAAGAACTACAGGTAATGTAATCCATATGCCTAAATGTATATTAACTGTTCCCCCCATCCCTTGAAAGTGGGGTTATCAAAAATCAATAAAAAGATGGCCATCATGAAATTTTGAGTATATCACCAATAATAACAGATGTTCTATTAAATAACAATCCTTCACTATTATCCTTCTAATGAATAAATTCTTCAACCATCTCCCCTTATGGAGTATAATTATATTATTTCACTAATTGGGGCCAATAACAATTATATCATTGGGTGAGGTCTCATATTCCATTTATAAATTCAAAATATTATATATTTTTAATTCTTGAATACTAACATGGATTTATTCAACATTTATACCCGCTTTTAAATTTTGAAAATCCCAAAACATCCCAGGATTAGTAATTTATTCATACATTATGAAATCCAAAATCATTGTCAATTTATCAACTAGTTAATTATTCATTTCATAACTCCAATTATTACAAAATATATTTTTATATCTTGAATATTATTCTCAATTTCATAAAAATTGAGTGTTCTTGAAAAATCTCATTTTCTAAACCACTAAGGTGTTTCCTTAGACATTATCCTTCAGAATGTATAAAATTACATGAAAAACTTTAATGATGAAGAAACAAAATATTCTCAATAATATTTAAATTTTTTATTGATTTGAAAATTATAAGAAAATGAAAATAAATTTCTAGAATCATAGTGATCATCAAAATAAAATACTCATATTTGAGGGAATCAATGTATAAAACTAGATGATTTCAATATCAAAATTTATAAACATCTTAACAAAATTAATATTCGATAAAAAAATCATGTCTAGTTAATGTTCATAGAAATCCTTTTTTTCAATATGAGAATTAGAAATTAATACTTCTAAGATCATTGAGTTAACTTTTTTATTAAATATTTTAAAATCATTCATCAACCTCAAATATAAATCATGGAAACATTTCCCTTCTATTTCATCTATTATAGAGTTCAAATAACCTCCTATAATCTATGGTGTATTACTGAAAATGCGTTAGAGGATTCCCCAAATATTTTTTTTAATTTAAATTTTATCACATTTTTAAATATAACCATAGAGAATAAAATTTTATTATCAATTGAGATTGTTAAAGTGGTATATTGAGTTTAAGAATCAAATTGCAACAAATAAATGTGATGTTTCATTGAAATATAAAAAATTAATTTTTAAAGGAATATGACACTGAAAGCTGGGAAAGAAAAATTCCTCACAATAGTTATAATAATTTTCAATATTTTTTGGATTAAAAAATTGAATGTTTCATAATATTTAGGAATAAGTTTCCTTCCCAAAATAATACCATTACAGATGATATCTAAATTTATTGACTTTTGAAATAGATAAATACATTAATTGGATTATTATTCCCTAATAATGATATCATTATAATAACCTTCTTTATCTAAGTAAATAACTATATTTTTTACCAAGAACATTGTCATGTTTCATCCAACCCTCATGAAAAAATATGAATACACACCACCAACTATGCCCAAAAACCATTTTAATGATATAACCATTTTAATGCCAAAAACATTTAAATAACTTTTTTTATTGAATACCTTCCAAGAAAAACATTTTAATAAAACCATAATTTTATTGAAAACAATTTATCTTGTCATAAAAAACAAACACCTAATATTCAAAATTAATATTTTAAAATCACTAAACAAAGAATCTTGCGTGATAATTCATATTAATAATAAAATAATTAAAAACCATCAATAAAGAATATTTCTACCATGATTTGAACACAATTTTCACAATGAATTTCAATCAATTTTATAATTATTAAACTAATTAATAATGTTCAAAAAAGAGGAATCGAGAGTTCAGCCACCTAATTAGGGTTTTATGACTAAAATGAAAAACAAAAAGAAAAAACTGGGGAAAATATCCACAAACCCACCATAGATCTCTCCCTATTTCCTCAATAAATAGAAATATATTCTTATTTGTAATTAAATATCACAGATCTATAAGAATTTAAACTATATATAAGAACATAGAGAGGTAGGAATGAATATCTATGAAAACCCACCCAGAACTACCAATAGCAAAGCCTTAACATGATAACCAAGATTAAACACACCAAGAAACTCTTCTGTATCACATATAATATATTGGATAGAGGTTCTATAACCATTTATAAAAAATAATATGATTTAGGGACGTTTTATGGAGAATAGAGGCTTAAAATAAAAAACCTACCAAGGTCCTCTTTTTTATAATCTAGTTTTTAACTGCACATTGTTTGGTCACATGGTTAAGAAAACAATGTGCTAATAGAACTATAGCCACTGCATCACGGAAGAAGCAAAAAAAATTTGATTTCACTATTTCCAAATGATTTTATAGCCATAAAAATCCAAAAATCTCAGGTTTCACAATTTCGATATGGCTGATGCATGGTTTGGAAAAACTGTGTGCTGGTCATGCACCTTCCATTTAGCCCATGTCTTATTTTAAACGGTTTCTTGTAATGGTTGAATTTTTTATCCAAACCATACACCAACCGTGGACCTATAAAAAATCCCCAAAACACTCTAAATATTTTATAAAAACATCAAAACTACAACCATATAATTTACATACTTAAAATAAAAAAAGAATGGATTACTTACATTGAAATGGGGTACTAAATTCTCTCCACCATTGGACTTTCCATCAACAGAATGTCGAAAACAATAGTAAAACTGAAATAGTTCTATTAATTGATCATTAATTTCTCTCTAAAGTACCCAAGTCTTTTCTTAAATATAATCAGGTTTCACAAAACCCTTACATGAATGATTATTTTTCCACATAAAACTTTATCTTGTATATCCAAAACCTACATTGGAATGTGCACCAAAAAATCATATGGATATAGTTTTAAATTATCCTATCGAATCACATGGTTAGTACCAGGATGAATCATTTTTCAAAAAAATTAATTTAAACACATTATTCACAACATAGAATCATGGTGGAAATTTCAATGAGTATTCCACCTCCCCAACCCATTCCAGTATATCGAAATGGCATGTGTATAATAAAATTATATATTTATGCTTCCAAAAAGTTTGATTTACAAGCCTTGGATAAATCCTCAAGAACACATTATAACTCACAAAAACTAACAACAACATTCGACAATGATCAGTATATAATTTTTTTATTAAACTGTGTCATCTCTATCCATTTCTTGATCAACTGAATCTCCTCTATTATTGTTGGACAAGGCTCGGCCCAACTATTAATTTATCACCTATTTCCACCCGACAATGTTGAGAATGACATTGATTCCCATACAATGATTCAAACTACAAAATATTTATCGAGGCGTGATTAATATTATTATATGATAACTATTATAATGACACATTTTCTCCCCGTGAGTCACCAAAATCCATTTCACAAGTTTGCAACTAGTCCTTTAAGTGTGTATCGTCTTTTAGGATTGCTGATCCATTAAAGGATGAGAACCCCTACTCATAATGAACTGATTACCAAGGTATTTATATAAATATCTCCATACAGGATATGTAAATCTCTGATATTTTTCAAATACTATCAAAATTTATATGTCCTTCCACTTTATCACTTCTCAAATATAGATCTTGAAATTTTCTTCACCATATGAATTTCACAATAAAAGTGAAAAGAGATGAAATGGTAAGATGATCCATTATCACCCATATGGAATCATAATTCTAAACCATTATTGAGATAAATACTAAAAAACCAAAGCTATATGGTCCTACATTAAATCATGAATACTAAAATACTACAACATACATGTTGGTCACTGATACTTTGCCTTAATATGCAGATAAGTTAAGCATCTCAAAAAAAGATCAGCCAACATCCTTTTAATTCAAACCCACCAAAACAATGAATTCATATCTATATACATATTTTGTGATCCAGAATATCCATCCAATCTGGAATGGTTGAATGAATGGAAAAGTTTTTCCGGGCAAGTCTTATGTATAACCATCTGATTTAGGAACCAAAACACTAAACTCTCATTCAACATACAACCCTCAATGATCTCCCCATCATTGAGTTTTGACAATTACACCACACATTCTACATCAAATTGTATTTCCTCTTTATCCACACATACTAAATCAACAATCAAAGAAAATGGAATGAAAGCAACAGCATCACCTCAGTTTTCACATTCTACATTCATTTCAACTATCACAAACATCAATTTCCACTGGTCTAAATCTTCTTTTTCCAACTGAGTATATGACTTTTTGTTTAATGCATCTTCCATCATATTTCATTTTATTGATGTAAATATCACGTCAACGCAAAACATTTAGATATACTACATCCATCATCATTGTCCTAGATTTAGATCTTGTTGTTAGAAAATAATCTTTATGATATTATGATCTATGGACATAGTATACTTGTCACTAATGAGGTATTTATGCCATGTCTTCAAATCATTGATAATGGGAGATACCTCTAAATCACATGTTTTTTAGTTATTCTCATGTACTCATTACTTCCTCAATCTATAAAAAACAACATGGTCTCTATGCATGAGAAAACACCCCAACCCTGATCTTGAAATATCAAAATACACCATTAAACACCTACAAATCACTTCTAATTCGATGGGGAGAGGTCCCTCTACAATAGAGAGTTAAAATACTATGGTTAGGATATTTTGGGAAATAAATGAGTTATTAAAAAAATGGCCATTCAAGATCCTCTTTTTAGGGTCTACTTTTTAACTGTGCATGGTTTAGTTGCATGGTTAGTCAAATCGTGAGCTAACCATGTGATAGCCACTACCTCAAGGATGAACATCTACCGTAGAAATGAATAGTTTCCAAACTATGTACCATCCAGACCAAATACCACTATCCCAAGTTTCATTGTTTCTATAAGGTGTTTGAATGTTTTGGAAAAAAAATGCACTATATGTGCACCTTCTCTTTATCACATCTCTCATTGTGCATGATTTTTTGCATGTGTTGAAATTTTTTACCGAACTATGCACCAGCTTTACCCCTATAGAAAACTCAAAAAAACTCCATAATTTATCCAAAATTAGAAAATATTCTCTCATATACATTTCATATATAATATTCATAAATTAGTGATCACATACTTGAAAATTTGCTACTATATATATTTAAAGGTAAAACACCTTTGATCTAAAACCCTTAATTTTTTTCCGTAGTATAAAACCTTGTAAATTATATTGACAGTTCTATTGATATAAGAAAGTGGAGTTTACCATTAGATAGAGTACTAGTAAATTAACAATAATGTTCAGTTTTATGGGATTTTTAATATTTATAAAATAAAAAAATATTTATCTTGAAGGTCTGATGGTGATGTTTTGACCCATTTTTTTTTGGAACTTGGAATATTTTATGTTATATTTTGGGATAAATTTAGTAAAAAAATGGAATTATGGGTCCAAAAAAACGTCTATGATAAAATTTTAATCACAATATATTATTTTTATCCCTCACACATAAATTTATGATTAAACACTTATATCTCATTAATGGATCCTCTGATAGGAAAACTAATGTTCCAACCTTAAATGAAGAAGTTGAATTTTCAGATTCCTTTTAAATTTTGGGTATGAATTAGATCTTGTGTATAATTGGATTTATAATATTTTCAAAATAAATAAAGGGTTTAATAAATATTCAATAAAAATCATCAAATGATATAATATTTTGAAAAAATATAGATTCTATTAATTACGATTCTTGGAAATATCAATCATTATATAACTCTACTAATAAATTAAAATATTTAAGGAATGTTTTAGAAAATGATTTATTATAAAATAAAATGATAAATAGATATTAAATACACATTAGGTGATTTATAAGACTCGAGGGATTATTCTGATTATTATTCTGAGATAAATCTTCTTTATCAGCATACTAATATCTATTTTATAGATCTATATGAGGTCTTATATTAAAATTTTTATTTTATTTATAATATATTTTTCACTTCATTTTATATGATTAATGAGTAATATTCCATGTTTGTAATTAAATTTTATTCATCAAATAAGAAATAATAATAATAAATTATTTTACATGATGTTATGAATTTTGAAAGAAAATATTTACTGAAATAGTTTCTTAACATCAAATATGAATATTTTACTATTAAATGTTCTTAAAATAGTGACAATATAAAAAATATTATGTCTGAAATTATATAATTTATGTTAGTTATTACTCTGTTTGATTGGAGGGAGGAAAACATTATAGAGTTATCTTTTATCAAGAAAAATGAAATGAATAGATAAGTAGTTTTATATTTTTTCCAGAGTAATATGCTATATAAATATAAATTTATTAATAGATAAATTACTTGTTATTTTGATAATGGTATAAGTTATTATTTTGGATTTAATTTTCATTATGTCAAAAATTATTCATGATAATGATTTTATAACGACCCATAATTTACATACATTGTTCATACTTCTAAATTGAATCAAACTTATGAAAACATATAAAAAAACAAAGAACGGACCGTATAGGTATAGTGTCTTTAGAAACTGGGAAAAATAAAAAACTGGTTCAAAAAGAATCTACAATGTCTCCGATTTATTTCTTCATATCTAGAGTCTCTTTTTTCATATCCTACATAATAACCTTCTTCCTGACCTAGGGAAATAAAAAATACAAAAGGGTGAGGTCAAATAATAATTAATGGTAAACAAAGGAAATATCATATTCATAAGAATATAACATTTTGAAAATCATAACCTGCAAAAGAGATCATAATATCATAGCATGTGATAAATCATAGTAGTGAAATGTAATAACAATAATCATAACACAAAACATGAAACTTTTTGGAATACACACATAATCATAGATAATCATTTCTTAGTAGTCAAGACTCATTTCCAAGACTATCTTAGTGGACAAAGTCCATTTCTGAATCGAGTTCACTCCTTATTTTAGTCCTGTATCACTGAACCAGATTAACCTGCCATTCCAGACATGTATAACTCATGAGATATAAATATTTACCCAATGCATTGGAGGTAGATATAGGTCCCACCCATTTCATAATGATACCATTCTTATGTGTTCCACAAGATCATAAATCATACATCATAACATATACCATGTAATAAAAATGGGATTCATAAACATCATGCCATCATAACATAGTCAGTAACGCCCCGACCCTAGTTACCCAGAGTCGGTGCCTTATTACATAACATTGGCATGATCACAAGAAAGATCAAATCTCGAAAGACCGATTGGTTTAGTAGCCTTGGAAACACTAGATATATTCATAAGTTTTACATTACATCATAAAATGAAAAACTACTACAACAACATAATGTCTCCACAGTCCACACTATTATCCCCTCATAATATCCCTGCAGGTCATTCATAACTTACTTCTTCACATCCTGGGAAAAATAAAACATAGAAAAGGGGTGAGCTCAAATGCCCAGTAAGGATAACAATATAGCGGAACATTCAAAAATAAGCACAAACATTTAAGGAAATGAATTACTAAAACAAACGACATTTAAACTTGAACTTCAACATAGTATGGAAAAAGTAAAATGAAATAATTCCATTTACTTGTTCACATGGATATTCTACTAATCGAATAATCACATGCAATATCAATAACCACTTTCATAATGTTGGAATTCATAATGCCAGACTATCATAACCACATAGCCAAGGCCTCGTGCCAAGACTACAAACAAGATTTTTCCAAGGCCTTGTGCCAAGACACTAGTTTGTCTCATGAGACCTACTGATGCATCGAGGAGCTATAGCGGGCTCCACCCGTCACACATTAAGTCCAATGCATTCCCATATGAAAAGGTTTAAACATAACATAAACATTCGTATTAAAAATATCATACGAAATGTCAATAATTTCACCATAAACTATGAATGGTATAAAAATAGCACATCCACAGTCAAACATATCATAAAACCATCAATACAATATAGAAGTTTTGTATCATAATATATCAACTTCAAATAAGCATAAAATCCATCAAAGGATGTTGACATAGATGAAATCAAAACTATTTTTAGAGAAATATCTCTTTCTATTTTTGAAATAATTTAAGAGCCATATAAAATAAAACATTTTCTTTGAAAATATTCTTATAAGATTGTAAGGAAAACTTTGAAGATTTTATAATGGCGGAAAATAACTGCACCTGCCGTATAAGTTAAAAAAAACATTCTTACCTTAATTCTGTCGAAAAGGTTAAAAGGACATTGTTTTGAAAACGACGGAATGATTCCTCTTATAAAAAGTCAAACAAGGGTATAAATGACATTAACCCATATTCTTGTAAATAATAAAAATGTTTTGAAATACATTATTAAGAAACATGGATGTGGATGATAAAGAGATCCGAGTAGATTATTACGTATAAACAACCTCAGATAATGAAGAGATTGTGAAATAACCCATACCATGTACTTTTCCTTGGTTGGTGTAGGTTAACCTCCTGTATAATGGTGAAATAATTGTTACTAAATTATACAAGAATCATATACATTAATATGATATCATATATGATCTTTTAATATTGATTTGAAAATAATATCTTAGTATAATCATTGTTTCGGGTGTTAACTTACTTGTTTTCTTTTATATGTTTTGTTATGTATGCCATGTTTGTAATGGAAAGGTTGTATATTATTCATATCCATAATTATATCAAGTCCTTAAACATCATTTTTAAATCATCAAATGATAATTACACTTGAATGGATACAATGGAGAATGAATCTCATCGCGTTCGTGGAGACGGTAGTCCGTACGTACGCACCAGCGACAATATCATTCTTTTGATATTAAAATAATATATAAATGGTTGTTATATCATATATACAGAATCATTAACATGTTATATTTATTATTTACATGAGTTACATATCATTATTATACCCATCAAAATAATATTATATTGAATAACAATTACACCACGACGTGGAGACGGTAAGCCGTACGTATGCACGTATGGTGACATGTTATTCAAAGGGTGGATAGAATACTGAATATGGTTGCACCATATTTATTATAACATCACAGTATATATATATGATACTGGAGTTATTATTTTATAATGGTAACAACAAAGGAAGAAGATGTGGAAGAAGAAATGAACTTGGAAAAGGGTGGTGAAATCATTACCTCTTCTTCGGGTTCTTCCTTTTGATTTGATCAAAAGGGCCTCTTAGGTTGGCTTTATGATCAAAATAAGGCCTCTAGGTTGTAGTTACGGAAGTTGGGAGAGTATTTGGGCAGATTTTGGCCGAACAAAAAGGATTTGAAGGTGTGATGAAATGAAAAGGAGGAGTGCCCTTTTATAAGATGGGTGAGGGGCACCTTTGGAAAAGCTAGAGATATTAGTTTATAATAAATTCATATTCGGTTTACAATGGCTCCAAAATTTACTATTAAAAGGTTAAGGAGGGGATGGGTCTAAAATAACTCAACCAATAGAATTTAGACAGTTTTGGGTACTTATATTAACCTTATCTTTAAGTATTAACTCTAAGTTAATTAGTTTCACTTTTACAATGACTCTTTGTATTTTTATATAATATGGTTAATAAACATACTATATACATCCAAGATACCCCAAAGTGTTCCATTAATGATTAAACTATCATGATATATGTCTCTTGGCCGAACCATAGATTTTTAGGAATTTAATATCAATTAATAATATAATATTTGTTTGAAGAACTCTTTTATGTCAATTTTTACACTATTCAATAGTTGATTTTTTTGAAACACATAACAGATTGAATACTTCGAAAAAATTAAATTAATTCAATCCTAATATATCATATTATCCTATAAAATTAGTTTAATTCATTAAAAGTTTCATATTATATTTCTTTGGGTATTTATAATATCAATTAATTTAATTTTTCACTATTTTAGTAATTACTGCATCATCATTGTGTCATAAATAAAATAAATTATTTAATGTCTAAAAATTATAAATAAAATATCATTATGTAGTAAATCTTTTTATATTTATAATGAATAATTATAATCTAAAATCCAACATATATAACCCTATGTAATAATTGTTTTTTCTAAAAGATACATGCTTGTGTCATTTTTGTATTCATTTTAAGTTAATTAAAATAAAGTGTCCCTATCACCTACAAGTGGCACCATGGGGTCCACAAATCGACCCAAAGATGCCTATGGTCGAACTTGTATCAACCAATAAGTCTAGGACACGTTTTAGGGTAATTTAGTATTATTATAATATTATTGTTTAACCCTTATTTACCGGATTTACCCTTAACCATGGTAAATAAAATATTTACCGCAGTAATTATTCAAAATGTATAAAAATAAAATTTACCTATTTAAAAAATTTGAAAATCCTGATTCCAAATATGGAATCCATTTTTCTAAATTCAAAACACAGAAGTTGCAAGAATTAATTTAAAATTAATTCCCGCTGTCAAAACAAAAAGCGTGTTTTTAAGAGATAATAACTATCAAAAGATTGACACTTGTTTATGTTCGGTTTAATTTTAAAATTATGTCCAATGAACAACATTATATTAAATGGTAAAAATATATTCTAAATATACTTTAAACCCACTCATATTCATAATTTATCACTATTAATTATTTTGATTAAAAAAGTTGTTTTTAATTAAAATTTAGTAATTTTCACTATTCATCAAAATATAAAAGTTATCCGAAAAGTACCAAAATTTCACCTTAGGCTAAATTCGATATTCCGAATCCAAAAATGAAGTCCATTTTAAAATATAAAATATATATAATTTCAAAATGCAGGTATTACTATTCATAACGACTAGTTTGATTGGTTATGATGTGTTAGAACTCGGTGTTGCGTACAACACACGCTATCACATTATTCAATGAAAAGCGTACCGTAGAAGCTTGGGGTGTTACATTCTCCGCTCCTTCAAATAATTTCTTCCTCGAAATTTCTATAATACTACCGCCTGAAAAGACTCGGGTGGTTCTTCATCATAAGTTCCTCGGGTTCCCACGTTGCCTCTTCCATCTTATGGTTTCTCCACAAAACTTTTACCAGACGCGTTGTCCAGTTCCTCATCACTTGTTCTCTCGTATCAAGAATCTTGACGGGCTCTTCTCAATAAGACAGATCGGGTTCCAGTTCTAATTCTTCATAGGTGAGTACATGCGTTGGGTCAGGCATGTATTTCCTCAACATAGATACATGGAACACATCGTGAACATTAGAGAGACTTGGCGGCATTGCCAATCGGTAAGATACAACCCCAATTCATTCTAGAATTTCGAAAGTTCCGATGTACCTGGGACTCAATTTACCTTTCTTACCAAAACGTATGACTCCCTTCCATGGGGATACCTTCAGGAAAAAATGATCACTGACTTGAAATTCAAAATCCTTCCTTCGATTATCGGCATAGCTCTTCTGCCTACTTTGAGCTGCTTTGATGTGATTTTGGATTACTTTCACATTTTCCACCGTTTCCTCCACTAGTTCTGGGCCTACAAGTTTTCTCTCACCAACGTCATCCCAACAGGTTGGTGTATGACATCTCATTCCGTATAACGCTTCATATGGTGCCATCTGAATACTCAAATGGAAGCTATTGTTATAGGAAAATTCTACCAGTGGTAAATAATGATCCCACATACCCTGAAAGTCAAGTGAGAAAGATCTCAACATGTCTTCTATGGTCTGAATAGTCCGTTCTGATTGTCCATCTGTCTGAGGGTGGTAAGCAGTGCTCAAATGAAGTTCAGTATCCAGGGATTTCTGATGACTTTTCCAAAATCTTGAAGTAAAATGGGGATCACGATCAGAAACAATTGATAGGGTTACTCCATGAAGTCTCACAACTTCACTAATATATAGTCTTTCTATACATTCCAGGGGTATATCTTCTCTTATAGCAAGAAAATGTGCCGACTTGGTAAGACAATCAACAATAACCCATATTGCATCATTCCTTCTAGGAGTCTTTGTAGCCCCATGACAAAGTCCATCGTAATATTGTCCCATTTTCACTCCGGTATGGGAACAGGTTGCATGACTCCTCCAGGCTGTTGCCTTCCAGCTTTCACTTGCTGACAAACCATACATCCTGACAAAAAATCAGCAATCTCCCTCTTCATGTTGTCCCACCGAAAATGTTCCTTCAAATCTCTATACATTTTGGTGCTCCCAGGGTGTATAGAGAAATTGGAACTATGAGCATCATCCAGCAATTCCATTTTTAGATCAGGTATATCGGGAACACAAATTCTCTTCCCAAATTTCAAAATTCTGTCCTCATACATAAAGCCTCTCAATCTCCCATCATTCACAGCATTAATCTTCTTTTTAAATTCTTCATCATCGGTCTTAGAACTCTTAATCCTTTCAATTAAATATGGTTTGGCAACCATTTGAAAAAGTATTGATGTTTCACCTTCCCTGGTTATTCCCATGTCCATCTTCACTAGATCCATGAAAATTGGATCCCTTTCAATTCTCATATTGTTCAAAACTCCATGGTCTTTTCTACTCAAAGCATCTGCCACCTTGTTTTCATTCCCCAGGTGGTAGTGTATCGTGCAATAATAATCCTTGAGTAATTAAAGCCATCTCATTTGCCTCATGTTGAGTTCTTTTTGTGAGAAAATATACTTCAAACTCTTGTGATCAGTATAAATCTCACATTTTTCACCATAGAGGTAGTGCCTCCATATCTTCAAAGAAAAGATCACAGCTGATAACTCGAGATCATGAGTAGGATAGTTTTGTTCATGAATTTTCAACTTTCGTGATGCATAGGAAATAACTCTATCATTCTGCATAAGGACACAACCAAGTCCTTTCTTTGATGCATCACTATAAATAACGAACCCATCATTCCCCGATGGTAGAGTCAATATAGGAGAATTGACTAATCTTCTCTTCAGTTCTTTGAAACATTCTTCACACTCTTTTGTCCAAACAAATTTAACCCCTTTGCGTGTGAGCTTCGTTAATGGGTTAGCCAATCGGGCAAAATTCTGGACGAAACGTCGATAATAACCTTCCAAACCAATAAAACTATGTACCTCAGTTATACTCATAGGTGATGGCCATTCTTGGATTTCCTTGGTCTTAGAAGGATCAACAGAGATTCCATATTTAGAGACAATATGGCCAAGAAAAGAAATCTCACGAAGACAGAATTCACACTTGCTAAACTTTTCATATAATTCATGTCTTCATAGAGTCTTCAAGATAATGCGCAAGTGATTTTCATGATCTTCGTAGCTTTTAGAGTATACCAAGATATCATCAATAAATACCACCACAAATTCATCGAGATACTCCTTGAAAACTCTATTCATCAGATCCATGAATACAGAGGGTGCATTAGTCAATCCAAAAGGCATTACAGTAAACTCGTAATGCCCGTACCTGGTTCGAAATGTTGTCTTCGGAATGTCTTCCTTCTTCACACACAACTTATGGTATCCAAATCGAAGGTCAATCTTTGAAAAGTATTGAGCTCCATGCAGTTGGTCAAATAAATCATCAATGAGAGGTAGGGGATACTTGTTCTTTATCGTTATAGCATTGATATCCCTGTAGTCGATACATAACCTCATAGATCCATCTTTCTTTTTAACAAAAAGAACAGGGGCTCCCCATGGAGAAACACTAGGGCGAATAAATCCTTTATTACTCAATTCCTCTAGTTGTTTCTTTAGTTCAAATAATTCTACAGTGGCCATTCTATAAGGGGTCTTCGATATAGGCCTTGATCCAGGAATCAAATCAATGGAAAACTCAACTTCTCATTCTGGAGGATGTCCAGGTAAATCTTCCGGAAATACATCTACAAATTCTTTCACAATAGGTACATCCTCTATTTGTACATTCCTTTCCTCATCCAGAGTTATTTCATTCTCTTCCTTCCCAATAATTGAATTTAGTTGAGCTATTGAGGGTGGATCTAAATAAGAATTAGGTGGTGAAGATTCTGCTCTAAAGATAAGGTGTTCCTTATCATTATCATCAAGAATAGTAAACTATTTCTTCTTACAATAAATCATCGCATTATAGTCCGAAATCCAGTCCATACCGAGGATTATGTCATACTCAATCATAGGTATGACGATGAGATCAGCAGATAACGAACATTTATGTGCTCTAATGGGGACTGATTCACAAAACTTTGTTGCAATGATACTTACCTTAGGAGTTTTAACTGATAACTCCCTTGTTAAATCAAATTGGAAATATCTAATTTTCTTAGAAAACTGAGAAGATATGAAACAATGCAATGATCCAGAATCAAATAATGCATTTTCTAAACTTGAGGAAACCATTAAATTACCTGCCATCACGTCTTTCAGAGCTTCTACCTCAGCAGTAGTGATAGCATAAGCTTGGTCTTGATCCCTAGGCCTTTTCTGAGTTAAGTTCTCCTGACACTTAGGACATTCATTTGCATAATTTCCCATCTCCCTGCAATTGTAGAACTGAACGTTGGTGGCTTCCTTCTTCCCTTTTCAATCACGAGCTTGGTGGCCTTTTTCACCACACTTGTAACAGACTCCAATTCCCTTCAAGAAAGTACCGAGGTGTTTCTTCCCACATTTACCACAGGATGGATGTTCAACCTTTCCTTTCTTCCCCTTATTTCCATTCCCAGATTGATCAGCAGGCCTCTTCTTCTCTTGATTTTCTTTAAAGTCATAAGACTTAGAGAATTCCTTTTTGGTCTTGATAGCACATGAGACAGTGTCTTCGTACGATGAAAAGGATTTTGAGACTAATGCTCGACGGAGAAATGGTTTTAACCCATCAAAGAAACGATCAATCTTACTTCTTGGGTAACGTATATAATCTTGAGCATACCTTGCTAACCTTGTAAAGTTAGCCTCATACTTTGTGACATTCTCATCCTCCATCTGTCTCAAACTCAGAAATTGCCTTTCCATATCTGCTCGATGGTCGTGAGGAAAGTATTTTTCAAAAAACAGATCATAGAACTCCCTCCATTACATATTTGATACTTCATCATCTTCCTTCATATTTTGAATCAATGACCACCATTGATCAGCATCTCCATTGAGTCGGTAAACTGCCATGATAACTTTTTCCCTTTCATTACTCCCCAAAGGCTGAAATATTTTCTCTAGGGAAAATATCCATTGCTCAGCTACTAAGGGATTTTTATTCCCATTTAACGTTGGTGGTTGTTGCCTCATGAATCGATCTATCATTGATCCTCCACACTGCGGATCAAGGTGCTCCATACGGGTAAGGATATTATTCATAACTTGAGTGAGTTGTCCCAGTATGGTGATTAGCTGATCGGCACCAGTTGCATCACCAGCTCCACTATAATTATCTTGAGCAGGAGGGAAATCCCTACATAGAGTGCGTGCATTGATACAGTTTCCATTTCTTCCACTAGGCGCCATTTCTAAACAATGGCATTAACTAGACCAGATTATGAATCAAAATACATAGTCCCATACTTATAAAACACTTAAGATAAATTGAACTATTTATGGATATAATCCATAATCATAAAAATGTCTCCTTTAAGGATGTATATACTCATAAACCCTTCATAATGGTTTGTAAAAAAATGTGAATTATCATAAGCATATCCCCCGGGAGTGTCGTAACCAAGAGTGCAAAAAGGCTCGTTGTCGTGCACCAGTTCCCATTCGAGTCTAGCTCAAAGCGGTGTTTTCGGGTTTTACCCCTAGGTACATCTGTACCAGAGACGCCTCTACCTGCTCGTATCCAGACAAGGATGTATTGCTCGGAAAACTCACAAAATATCTACAATACCAAAATTCTAGGAAGTTCTTCTACACTAATCCTCAAAGTTCATCTTAGGTCTACGTGCTCTAATCAGAGTTTATCTAAGTCTAGCTTCCAAGGTTTGTACTAAACTTCCTCTGATACCAACTGTAATACCCCGACCATAGTTACCCAGAGTCGGTGCATTATTACATAACATTGGCATGATTACAAGAAATATCAAATCTCGAAAGGCCGATTGGTTTAGTAGCCTTGGAAACACTAGATATATTCATAAGTTTTACATTACATCATAAAATGAAAAACTACTACAACAACATAATGTATCCACAGTCCACACTATTATCCCCTCATAATATCCCTGCAGGTCATTCATAACTTACTTCTTCACATCCTGGGAAAAATAAAACATAGAAAAGGGGTGAGATCAAATGCCCAGTAAGGATAACAATATAGCAGAACATTCAAAAATAAGCATAAACATTTAAGGCAATGAATTACTAAAACAAAAGCCATTTAAACTTGAACTTCAACAAAGTATGGCAAAAGTAAAGTGAAATAATGCCATTTACTTATTCACATGGATATTCTACTAATCGAATAATCACATGCAATATCAATAACCACTTTCATAATGTTGGAATGCATAATGCCAGACTATCATAACCACATAGCCAAGGCCTCGTGCCATGACTACAAATAAGATTTTGCCAAGGCCTTGTGCCAAGAAACTAGTTTGTCTCATGAGACCTACCGATGCATCGAGGAGCTATAGCGGGCTCCACCCGTCACATATTAAGTCCAATTCATTCCCATATGAAAAGGTTTAAACATAACATAAACATTCATATTAAAACTAGCATACGAAATGTCAATAATTTCACCATAAACTATGAATGGTATAAAAATATCACATCCACAGTCAAACATATCATAAAACCTTCAATACAATATAGAAGTTTTGTATCATAATATATCAACTTCAAATAAGCGTAAAATCCATCAAAGGATGTTGACATAGATGAAATCAAAACTATTTTTAGAGAAATATCTCTTTCTATTTTTGAAATCATTTAAGAGCCATATAAAATAAAACATTTTCTTTGAAAATATTCTTATAACCTTATAAGGAAAACTTTTATGATTTTATAATGGAGGAAAATAACCACACCCGCCGTATAAGTTAAAAATACATTCTTACCTTAATTCTGTCGAAAAGGTTAAAAGGACCTTGTTTTGAAAACGATGGAAAGATTCCTCTTATAAAAAGTCAAACAAGGGTATAAATGACTTTAACCCATATTCTTGTAAATAATAAAATTTTTTTGAAATAAATTTTTAAGAAACATGGATGTGGATGATAAAGAGATCCCAGTAAATTATTACGTATAAACAACCTCGGATAATGAAGAGATTGTGAAATAACCCTTACCTTGTACTTTTCCTTGGTTGGGGTAGGTTAACCTCCTGTATAATGGTGAAATAATTGTTAATAAATTATACAAGAATCATATACATTAATATGATATCATATATGATTTTTTAATATTGATTTGATAATAATATCTTAGTATTATCGTTGTTTCGGGTGTTAACTTACTAGTTTTCTTTTATATGTTTTGTTATGTAAGCCATGTTTGTAATCGACAGGTTGTATATTATTCATATCTATAATTATATCAAGTCCTTAAACATCATTTTTAAATCATCAAATGGTAATTATACTTGAGTGGATACGATGGAGAATGAATCTCATAGCATTCGTGGAGACGGTAGTCCGTACGTATGCACGAGCGACAATATCATTCTTTTGATATTAAAATAATATATAAATGGTTGTTATATCATATATAAAGAATCATTAACATGTTATATTTATTATTTAAATGAGTTACATATCATTATTATACCCATCAAAATAATATTATATTTAATAACAATTACACCACAACGTGGAGACGGTAAGCCGTACGTACGCAGGTATGGTGACATGTTATTCAAAGGGTAGATAGAATACTGAATATGGTTGTACCATATTTATAATAACATCATAGTATATATATGATACTGGAGTTATTATTTTAGAATGGTAACAACAAAGGAAGAAGAAGTGGAAGAAGAAATGAACTTGGAAAAGGGTGGTGAAATCATTACCTCTTCTTCGGGTTGTTTCTTTTGATTTGATCAAAAGGGCTCCTTAGGATGGCTTTTTGATCAAACTAAGGCCTCTAGGTTGTAGTGAGAGAAGTTTGGAGAGTATTTTGGTAGAGTTTGGCCGAACCAAAAGGCTTTTAAGGTGTGAAGAAATGAGAAGGAGGAGTGCCCTTTTATAAGAGGGGTGAGGGGCACCTTTGGAAAATCTAGAGATATTAGTTTATAATAAATTCATATTCGGTTTACAATGGCTCCAAAGTTAACTATTCAAATTTTAAGGTGATTATGGGTCGAAAAAAACTCAACCAATAGAATTTAGACAGGTTTGGGTACTTATATTAACCTTATCTTTAAGTATTAACTCTATGTAAATTAGTTTCACTTTTACAATGGCTCTTTGTATTTTTATATAATATGGTTAATAAACATACTATATACATCCAATAGACCCCCAAGTGGTCCATTAATGATGAACCTATCATGATATAAGTCTCTTTGCCGAACCATAGATTTTTAGGAATTTAATATCAATTAATAATATAATATTTGTTTTAAGAACTCTTTTATGTCAATATTGACACTATTCAATAGTTGATTTTTTTAAAACTCATAACAGATTGATTACTTCTAAAAAAGTAAATTAATTCAATCCTAATATATCATATTATCCTATAAAATTAATTTAATTCATTAAAATATTCATATTTTATTTATTTGGGTATTTATAATATCAATTAATTTAATTTTTCACTATTTTAGTAATTACTGCATCATCATTGTGTCATAAATAAAATAAATTATTTAATGTCTAAAAATTATAAATAAAATATCATTATGTATAAAATCTCTTTATATTTCTAATTAATATTTATAATCTAAAATCCAACATATATAACCCTATGTAATTATTGTTTTTCTAAAAGATATATGCTTGTGTCATTTTTGTATTCATTTTAACTTAATTAAAATAAAGTGTCCCTATCACCTACAAGTGGCACCATGGGGTCCCCAAATCGACCCAAAGATGAATATGGTCGAACATGTATCAACCAATAAGTCTAGGACACGTTTTAGGGTAATTTATTATTATTATAATATTATTTGTTAACCCTTATTTACCTGATTTACCCTTAACCATGGCAAATAAAATATTTACCGCAGTAATTATTCAAAATGTATAAAAATAAAAGTTACCTATTTACAAAATTTGAACATCCTGATTATAAATATGGAATCCATTTTTCTAAATTCAAAACACAGAAGTGGAAGAAATTAATTTAAAATTAATTCCCACTGTCAAAACAAAAAGCGTGTTTTTAAGAGATAATAACTATCAAATGATTGACACTTGTTTATGTTCGGTTTAATTGTAAAATTATGTCCAATAAAAAAATTATATTAAATGTTAAAAATATATTCTAAATATAATTTAAAACCACTGAAATTCATAATTTATCACTATTAATTATTTTGATTAAAAAAGATGTTTTTAATTAAAATATATTAATTTTCACTATTCATCAAAATATGAAAGTTATCCGAAAAGTACCAAAATTTCACCTTAGGATAAATTTGATATTCCGAATCCAAAAATGAAGTCCATTTTAAAATATAAAATATATATAATTTCAAAATGTAGGTATTACTATTCATAATGGCTAGTTTGATTGGTTATGGTGTGTTAGAACTCGGTGTTGCGTACAACACACGCTATCACATTATTCAATGAGAAGTGTACCATAGAAGATTAGGGTGTTACATAATCCATATAAGATAAAATGACATCATAAATATAATTCCATCATAACATAATCCAATCAATGTAAAAATTGGTATAGAAAAAGAACCCTATATTATCTGAGAGGGAAAATAATTTTGATAAAATGCTTGAACTCCATTCTTGTTTAAAATATCCTTTCTACTTCAAAAACATTTTTCATTCTTAACATGTCATAAAATTTTAAACTAAAAGAAGTAAATAAAAAACATGAAAACTTGTAAAGTAAGCTTCATGGAAATAATGTTCTAAAAATCATATCATGCCGTATATGTAAAAAAACATTCTTCTCGTACTTTGGACGGAAAATTCAAAAAGTACATCGTACGACAAACGACAAAAGTTTTCTTTCATATATTTTTCTAAAAACTCACAAAAGGGTAATATTGGATTAAAAAAATTGTAATACAATAGAAATAATATTATATATTGAGGAAAAATGGATATGGATGATAAATACACCTCAGTAAATACCAAAGTTTAAACAATCTCGGCAAAAAATGAGATTGTGAGATTTTCCCTTACCTTAAGTCCGATTTGCTTCGTACGTATCCGAACCTCCTGTATAATGATTTAAATAATGTTATTGACTTATACAAGAATCTTACTCATTGTTATGATATCATATATGTTCATATTCTTAGCTTCAGATTAGTAATATTTCATTGCTACTAGTTATTCAGGTGTTTATTGCTTTTTGTTCTAATGCGAGTTTTGTCGAATAAATTATTATTATTCTTTTTAGGTTATAGATACCTAATTTCTAGAATGGTATTAGTGTAATATATATCATATTTATTCATTAAATTAATTTATATAATCATTATGCATTGAAGATCATGTAGAACGAGTTGCACCACATCGTGGAGATGGTAGGCCGTACGTACTCATGAGCGGTGATATCAATCCCCTGATCGTGGAATTGTATTTAAGTGTTTGTATACTATTTAAGAATCAATATAACTTTTAAATAATCTTATATTGTAACTCTCTACACCATTATACCAATAAAAGTAAGGTGGTGGTGGAAAATAGATTACACCAAGGCGTGGAGATGGTATTCCGTACGTACGCATGCGCGGTAATTTCATTTTCTGTAGGATGGATAGAAGGTGAAATAGGTTTGTTACATATTTATATCAACATATCAGTATATTATTTATACTTATTTTATTACTTCAGGATGAAACAAAAAAATAATAAGAAGTAGAAGAATAAATAAAGTTGAAAGAATCGATAATGAACATTACCTATTCTTTGAAGCACCTCTTCTTAACCTCCTCTCAGGGCACTAAATATGGTCTTTGAAGAAGTCCAAGACCTCTAGGATATTTCTAGGGAAGGGGAGAAGATAAATGGTCAGGGTTCGGCCGAGCTTTAAATCTAAATTTGGTGTGAGGAAGTGAGGGAGGAGGTTTCCTTTTATAAGTGAGGAGAGGGGCACCTTAGGAAAAACATAAAATATTATTTAATTATAATGTCATATTCATGTTTTAATAGCTCCAAATTGATTTATTTCAAATCTAACGTGGTGATGGGTCAAAATCCTCTCAACCAATAGATTTTATACATGTTTAGCTTACAATTTTAACCTTATCATTTAGATTTAACTCTATGTTAAATAATTTATCATTTACTGTGTCTTCTTGTTTTCTTACATTATATGGTTAGTAAACATATTATAACAAGCCAAAATAACCCCAAGTTGTTAATTATTAATATATATAACCTTATCTAAGTCATTTTGTGGAACCATAGATTTTTAGGAATAAAATAACAATTAATAATATAAAATTTGTTTTAACAACTATTTTATGTCAATTTTGACAATATTTGGTAATTGATTTTTTTTTTGAAAATAATAACAGCATTATTAGTTCGAAAAAAGTTAATTAAATCAATAATAATATGTCATTTTATCCAATAAAATTAGTTTTATACTTAAAAAGTCTCAAATTACATTTACATGGGTCTTTATAATATCAATTATGTTAATATTTCCTTAAAAAGGTAATTATTGCATCATCATTGTGTCAAAAATAAATTAAATTATTTAAAGTAAAAAAATTATAAATAAAATACCATTATGTAAGAAATCGTTTTGGCTTTATAATAAATATTTATTGTCTAATTTATCTAATTTATAACCTAATATTAAAAAAATTTACTTATTAAACATTGATTTTAACTATTTTAACTCTTCTTCAAATAAAATAATATTAAATGTCCTAATCAAATCCAAGTGGACCTAAAGTGTAATATTTTATTCCTAAGGTTTTTTAGTTCTAATTATACTTATCCAATAAAATTAGGACATGTGTTAGGGTAATAATAAAATCATTTTTACCCTTAATTACCATATTTACTTTCGGCTGTGGGAAAAAAATTAACAAGTTACTATTCACCAAACATTATTTTTATCTTATTGAACCACATTTTACTCTTTGATATTAACCGTGTCTCTTGGATTTTTTAAATTCCACTCACAGAAGCGGTAAAATTAAGTTTTATGTAAATTTTCAAACTCTCATAAGAGGTGGGTAAAAGATGGTGAAAAGTTAAATAAAATTTTTATATATCTAAAATTATTATAAAATGACTCTAATTAATTACTTTGATCTTATATATGTATTAGGTATCAATTTTGACAGAAAATAAATTTAAATAAAATAAATAATTATTTAAATAAAAAGACGGTTTGTAAATAGTAACCTAGTGTTTTCACTATTCATCAAAAATTTAATGTTTTCATAAAAATACCAAAATTTCACCCTAGGATAATTTCGATATTCCAAATCCAAAAATGAAGTCCATTTTAAAAGATAATATTTATAAAATTTCAAAAAGTGTATATTACTATTCATAACGGCTAGTTTTAATAATATTTTAATAGCATATCGTTGTTTAGTGAAACTCTGTATTGTGTACAACGCAAGCTATCGAGGAAGGTCGCGATTGCGTGTAAAGAAAGCCAAGCTAGTGTTGTGTGTAGTGAAAGATTCCTTTGATGATGTATAGAACATAAAAACAAAATATTTCCCATAAAAATCTCGGTTGTAAAATTCTACGCCCCTTAAAATAAATTTTTCCCTCGAAATTCGTCACTTTGTAACAAACAGATGAGGGTACCTATCCCTCATCAAATCCTCCAGCTCCCATGTAGCTTCTTCTAATTGGTGGTTCCTCCATCAAACTTTCCCCATGTGAGTGGTCTTGTTCCGTAGGAATTTTTCGCTACGATCGAGAATCTCTATCAGGTGTTCTTCATAAGAATGATCTTGCTCTAGCGGTACAACATCTGAGCTTAGTACATGTGAAGGATTGGATATTTACATTCTCAGGAGAGATACATGGAATACATTGTGAACTTGAGAGAGATTCGGTGGAAGCACCAATCGATAATCTACCTTTCCAACACAATCCAGTATTTCGAAAGGACTGATATACCTAGGTCTCAGCTTTCCCTGCTTTCCAAATGTCATTACTCTCTTCCATGGAGATATTCATAAGAACACTTTATCACCCACTTCAAACTCTATGTATTTTCTTCAGTTGTCAGCATAACTTTTTTTGTTGAATCTGAGCTGCTCTTATGTGATTTTGAATAGATCTGACATTTTCTGTCATCTCATCAACAAGATCTGCTCCTAATAGCTTTCTTTCCCCAACTTCATCCTAGTAAGTTGGAGTCCTACATTTATTTCCATAGAGAGCATTATACGGAGCCATCTGAATACTGGAGTGAAAGCTATTATTATAAGAAAATTCTATCAAAGGTATGTGTTGATCCCAACCACCTTTTAAATCCATAGAGCGAGCACATAAAATATCTTCTAGAGATTGAATTGTTATCTCAGACTGACTGTCTATCTGTGGGTGATAAGCAGTGCTGAAACTCAACTCTGTATCCAGAGTATTCTGAAGACTTCGCCAAAACATTGAGGTAAACCTCGGATCCCGATCAGATATAATGGAAATTGGTACTCCATGAAATCTTACCACTTCTTTTACATATATCCCGACAAGCTGATCCAGAGAGAAATCTTCTCTAATAGCAATGAAGTGTGCTGACTTTGTAAGACAATCAACTATGACCCAAATAGTATTATTGCCTTTGTATGTTTTAGGAAGTCCAGTGACAAAGTCCATAGTAATTTTTCCCATTTCCATTCGGGTATGGGTAATTTTTGTAACACCCCCTTAGACTTCTTTCTCTCAGATTTAACTTGCTGACAAACCAAGCATTGAGAGACATATTTAGAAACATCTCTTTTCATGCCATCCCACCAGAAGTACTCCTTCAGGTCCCTATACATCTACATGATTCCTGGATGAATAGAGAATGAAGAACTATGCACCTCATCTAGCTGCTCCTTCATTAATTCTAGGATGGGAGGAACACAAACCCGATTCCTGACCCTTATTATCCCATCACAATCAAGGTTGAATTCAGGAACATTTATCCACTTCTTTTGTAACTCTGCATCTTCTTTTTGTGCCTCTTTAATTTTCACATGTATAGATGGTTGAACATTAATTTGAGAAAGATATGATTTTCCCCTTCAATTATAATTCCATGATCCATCCTTTATAAATCAATAAATATTGGATCTTTTGTGATCCTCATCATGGATAATCTAGCATGGTCTTGTCGACTTAATGCATCTTCCACCTTTGTTGATTTCCCAGGGTGGTAATGAATTGAGAAGTCGTAATCCTTAATCAGATCAAACCATCTTCTTTGCTGCATATTCAGCTCCTTTTGTGTGAAAATATACTTTATACTTTTATGATCAGTATAAATATCACACCTTTCACTATAAAGATAATGCCTCTAAATATTTAATGCAATGATTACTGTAGCTAACTCCAAATCATGAGTTGGGTAATTTTGCTCGTGGATTTTCAACTGTCGTGAGGCACAAGCTATCACCATATCATTGTTCATGAGAACACACCCCAGTCCCGTCTTGGATGCATCACTATAAATCACTAACCTTTCTCCACTACAAGGCAGTGTGAGCACAGGTGCATTGGATAACCTTCTTTTTAACTCCTTGAAATTCTCTTTACACTCCTCCGTCAAAACGAACTTAACAGCTGTTCGAGTCAACCAGGGGAGTAGATTAGATAATCGTGAAAAACCTTTCACAAAACGCTGATAATATTCAGCCAAACCATGAAAACTTTAGATCTCAGTTACTGTTGTTGGTCTCGACCATCTTTCAATAACCTCTATCTTTGCTGGATCCACAAATATCCCCTCTTTTGAGATTATGTGACCCAAAAAATGCAACTTTTTGAAGCCAAAATTCACACTTCGTAAATTTGGCATAAATCTTCTCCTTTCTCAGGGTCTTCAATATAATTCTCATGTGATCTTCATGTTATTCCTTGATCTTGGAATAGAAAAGAATATCTTCTATAAAGACTACCACAAACTAATAAACATAGTATCTAAAGACTCTATTAATCAGATCTATGAAGATATCAGGGGCATTAGTAAGACCAAATGGCATCACTATAAATTCATAGTGTCCATACCTTGTACGGAAACCCGTCTTTGTTATATCCTCCATTTTGACCCTTAATTGATGATACCATGATCGAAGATCAATCTTGGAAAAGTATTGAGCTCTGCAATGTTGGTCAAATAAATCATAAATGTGCAGGAGATGATATTTGTTCTTGATAGTTATCTTGTTATGTTCTCTATAATCAATACAGAGTCTCATTGATCCATTTTTCTTCTTAACAAACAGAACAGGTGCTCCCCAAGGTGACGCACTAGGGCATATGAATACTTTATCAAAATTCTCTTGGAGTTGCTTCTTCAATTATTGCAACTCAATTGGGGCCATTTTATAAGGTGTCTTTGAAATAGGTAAAGCACCCGGTACGAGTTCTATTGAAAACTGAACTTCCCGATTTGGTGGAAGACCATGAAATTCCTCTAGAAAGACATCATCAAACACCCGTACAATGGGAATATTCATAATAGTGAGTTTCTCTCCTACCATTTGAGATAAATAACCTTCATTTAGTGGAATCAAGACCCATAAGATGGAAGAAATTTCCACTAGAAGGTTATGTTCATACTTGCATCGATAGACGATCATAGATTGATCTGGAATATGAAATGTGACTTCCCTTATTTGGAAATTGATATGATATCCATAAAAAGAAATCCAATCCATGCCAAGAATCACATCAAATTCCACTATAATAAGGATCAAAAGATTCACAGGAAGCACTTTCCCACAAACTTCAATCAGAGAAGAATTGTAAACTTTTGATGCGACTGTTGTTCAATTAGGGGTTGTCACAGATAACTCAACATCTAATTGCTGAGGTAATACGACGATACCCTTAGAAAATTCTTTAGAAATAAAAGAGTGGGTGGATCCAGAATCAAATAAAACATTTTCTAATTTAGAGTGGATAGTAAGTGTACCTTTCACCACTTTGTTATCATACTCCACAACTTTGATAGAAATTGCATGTAACTTTTCATTGTCTTTAGCATTAAGAGTTTATTGGTGTCGATCATCATCAATAACCCTTGGATTAGGGAATTGATTAGCATAATTCCCCTTTTCCTTGAACTTGTAACATTGAAGTGTAGGAGGTTCACTCTATGTAGCCTTTTCTTTGTTCGCATCACTAGACATCTTCTTCCCATCATTGCGGCATTCAAATGCCCGATGACCTTCCTTTCCACATTTGAAACATTTACGTTTCCCTTTAATACAACACCCTCCATGTTTCTTTCCACACTTATAGCATAAGGGAAAACTCATCTTGTGTTCAGTGTGCTCTTTAGATTTTCCTTTGAATTCTATTTTCCTCTTCTTATCAAATGCATATGACTGATGGGTTATTCCAATCTCCATCTCAACCTTGAGAGCACATCAAACGATTTCCTCACAGCTGTTGATGTCCCTTATGGATAACACCCATAGAAGACTTGTTTTTAAGCCACTAAAGAATTGATTTATCTTACTCTCATGATGGATAATAATACCAGAAGCGTACCATGCAAGTCTTGTAAAATTTTCTTCGTAGGTACCAATAGATTCATCATCCTTTTGCTTTAGTTCAAGAAAATCCTTCTCCATATTTTTTCGAAGAATATGAGGGAAGTACTTATTGAAAGATATGTTCATGAACTCGTCCCATTCAATGGACTCAATTTCATCTCTTGGCCTCATATTATTGATAATATTCCACCATTGATCAGCTACACCTTCCAAATAATAAACTTCTAAGATGACTTTATCATGTTCAGAAAATTGAAGAACTAAAAATAACTTTTCAGTGTTACAGATCCATTGTTCAGCCACTAATGGATCAGTAGACCCACTGAATGAAGGTGGACGCTTCCTCATGAAGTATTCAACAGAATGTTGCTTCTTACTTTGAACGTTTCAAAGTCCTGCATGATTCATATCTTGAGAAAGTTGTGTTAGCATGGCTACAATATTTTTCATTCTAGCTTCCATAATGATTGGTTGCTCAGGGGGACAATCATTGCATTGACCGTCACATTCAGCATTATCACGGTTCCTTCGGGTTCCAGCCATTGACTAAAACCAATAAACATATTCTGAATAACACTAATCATAATAGGAAAACCACATAATCAAGAATAAAATTTCACATATAAGGTATTATCATAGGTTATTCATGGCCAGTTCTAAAACACTATGATTTTGTTCTACACTTAGACTTATCCTTAGGGTTCTTACAAAGGCTTTCACATCCGAGTTTCCTAAGGTTGACTATACCTCTCATCTAATACCAACTATAATGACACATAAATTACATACATTGTTAACAGTTATAAATTCAAGCACACTTATTTCAACATATAACAAAACAATGAATGGACCGTATTGGTATAGTGTCTTTAGAAACTGGGAAACATAAACAACTGGTTCATAAAGAATCTACATTGTCACCCATTTATTTCATCATATCTAGAGTCCCTTTTTTCATATCCTACTTAATAACCTTCTTCCTGACCTCAGGAACAAAAAAATACAAAAGGGTGATCTCAAATGCTCAGTAAGGTTAAACAATGGAAATATAATATTCATAAAAATATAGCATTTCGAAAATCTTAACCTGCAAAAGAGATCATAATATCATAACATGGGATAAATCATAGTAGTGAAATGTAATCCCAATAATCATAACACAAAACAGGAAACTTTGTGGCATACACACATAATCATGTTGAATCATTTCTCAGTATTCAAGACTCATTTCCAAGACTATATTAGCGGACAACGTCCATTTCTGAACCGAGTTCACTCCTCGTTTCAGTCCTGTATCACTGAACCAGATTAACCTACCATTCCAGCCATGTCTATCTCATGAGATATAAATCGTTACCCAATGCATTGAAGGGAGATATAGGTCCCACCAATCTCATAATTATACCATTCTTATGTGTTCCACAAGATCATAAATCATACATCATAGCATAACCCATGTAATAAAAATGGGATTCTTAAACGTCATGCCATCATAACATAATCCATATAAGAAAAAAGAACATCATAAAAATAATTCCATCATAACATAATCCAATAATTGTAAAAATATGGATAGAAACAGAGCCCTATATTATCTTAGATGGAAAATAATTTTTATAAAATGCTTCAACTCCATTCTTGAGTAAAATATCCTTTCTACCTCAAAAACATTTTCCCTCTATTAACATGTCATAAAATATCAAACTAAAATAATTTAATTAAAAATAATCTTAAAAAATTGTAAGGAATATTCATGGAAATGATTTTCTAAAAATCCATTCATGCCGTATATGTTGAAAAAATATTCTTCTCATACTTTGGCCAAAAAAGTCAAAAAGAACCTCGTATGAAAAAAGACAAAATATTCCTTTCATATCTCTTACTAAAAACTAACCGAAGGGTAAAATTGGATTTAAAAAATTTTAGGAGGATAGAAATAATATTACATATTGAGGAAACATGGATGTGGATGATAAATACACCCTAGTAAATACCAATGTATAAACAATCTCGGCCCTAAATGAGATTGTGAGATTTTCACTTACCTTAGTTCTGATTTGCTTCGTACGTGTCTGAACCTCCAGTATAATGATTTAAATAATGTTATTGACTTATTACAGAATCTTAATAATTTTTATGATATCATATATGGTCATATTATTATCTTCATATTAGTAATATTTCATTACTACATGTTATTCAGGTACTTATTTCTTTTTGTTCTTATACATGTTTTGTCAAATAAATTATTATTCTTCTTCTTAGGTTATAGATAACACATTTCCAGAATGGTATTAGTGTAATATATATCATATTTATTCATTAAATTAATTTATATAATCATTATTCATTGAAGATCATGTAGAACGAGTCGCATCACATCGTGGAGACGGTAGGTCGTACGTAAGCACTAGCGATGAAATCATTCTCATGATAGTGGAATTTTATTGAAGTGTATGTATACTATTTAATAATAAATATAACATTACAATAATAATATATAGTTATTCTCTACCACATTATATCCATCAATGTAAGGTGGTGGTGGGAAACAGATTACACCATGGCGTGGAGACGGTATTCCGTACGTACACACGCGCGATAATTTCGTTTTCTATAGGATGGATATAAGGTGAAATAAGGTTTTTTAATATTTATAATAACATATCAGTATATGAGTGATACTTATGTTATTACTTCATAATGAAAAAATTAAAGAAGAAGATGTAGAATAAGAAATAAAGTTTAAAGAATCGGTAACAGACACTACCTCTTCTTTGAAGCGCCTCTTCTTAACCTCCTCTTAGGGAAGTAAAGATGGTCTTTGAAGTAGACCAGGACCTCTAGGATGTTTCTAGGGAAGTGAAGACAAGAAATTTTCAGGGGTTGGCCGAGCATGAAGGCTCAATGTGGTGTGAGGAATAGAGGGAGGAGGTGCCCTTTTATAAGGGAGGAGAGGGGCACCTTAAGAAAAACGTAAAATATTATTTTATTATAAAGTCATATTAGGTTTTTAATAGCTCCAAATTGATTTATTTAGAATATAAGGTTGGGATGGGTCGAAATCGTATCAACAAATATTTTTTAGACAAGTTTAGGTTACTATTTTAACATTATCATTTAGATTTAACTATAAGTTAAATAATTTAACTTTTACCGTGTCTTCTTGTTTTCTTAGATTATATGGTTAGTAATCTTACTATAACACGCCAAACGAACCCCAAGTTTTTAATTATTAATATATATATTACCTTATCTATGTCATTTGGCTTAACCTTATATTATTAGTAATAAAATAATAATTAATAAAAAAATATTTGTTTTAAAAACTATTTTATGTCAATTTTGACACTATTTGGTAATTGATATTTGTGAAAATCATAACAACATTATTAGTTTTAAAAACATTAATTAAATCAATACTAATATACAATTTTATCCTATAAAATTAGTGTAATTCTAAAAAATTCTCAAATTACATTTATTTGGGTATTTATAATATCAATTATGTTAATATTTCCTTAATAAGGTAATTACTGCATCATCATTGTGTCATAAATAAATTAAATTATTTAAAGTATCAAAATTATAAATAAAATACCATTATGTAGAAAATATTATTAGATTTCTAATGAATATTTAATGTTGAATTTATCTTATTTCTAACCCTATATTAAAAAAATTGTAGTTATTAAACTTTGATTTTAACTATTTTAACTCTTCTTTAAATAAAATAATATTAAATGTCCTAATCTAGTCCATGTGGACCTCAAGGGTAATATTTTATTACTAAGGTTGTATTTGATAGAATTATACATATCCAATATATTTAGGACATGTGTTAGGGTAATAATAATATCATTTTTACCCTTAATTAACCAATTTACTTTTAACCATGGTAAAAAAGTAAAAAATTACTATTCACCAAAAATTATTTTTATCTTATTGAACCACATTTTACTCCATGATATTAACCGTGTCTCTCGGATTTTCAAAATTCCACTCACAGAAGCGGTAAAATTATGTTTTATGTTAATTTTCAAACTCTCCCTGGAGGTGGGTAAAAGACGGTGAAAAGATCAATAAAATTTTTAAATAACTAAAATTATTATAAAATGACTCCAATGAATTACATTGAACTTATATAGGTATTATGTATAAATTTTTACATAAAATAAATTTTAATTTAAATAAAAAATTATTTAAATAAAAAGTTAGTTTTTAAATAGTAACCAAGTGTTTTCACTATTCATCAAAAATTGAATGTTTTCATAAAAATACCAAAATTTTACCCTAGGACGATTTCGATATTCCGAATCCATAAATGAAGTCCATTTTGAAAGATAAAATTTTTAAAATTTCAAAAAGTGTTTATTACTATTTATAACGGATAATTTTAATACTATTTTAATATCATATCGTTGTTTAGTCAAACTTAGTATTGCGTACAACGCAAGCTATCGAAGAAGGTCATGATTGTGTGTAAAGAAAGACAAGCTAGTGTTGTGTGTAGTGAAATATTCCTTTGATGATGTATATAACATAAAAACAAAATATTTCTCCTAAAAATATCGGGTGTTATAGTTTTAGTATGGAAGTGTATAATATGATTTCTTTTATAATAGTTTCTTGTAGAGTAATGACCTTTTCATCCAGCATCATTACATGATCCCCATATTTCAGGATTATGAATCCCTATGGACGAATTGTTTTTAACTATGCAAGAGACATCCTTTTATCATTTCAATATATGGAGTAAATATAAAATATAGTATATATTGTAGAAATCATTTATCCCTATAAAATACCTAAAATAGAAATGTTCCAGAACCCATCACCTGCACACAACTGGGATTCTCCTCCCCAAGGACCTGAAAAATGGATCATGGAGGGATATTGAGAAGGAATATATAGGAATGGAATCCCATATATCTATTATTTTCACCTATATATCAAATATATATCAAATTTAAATCAATACATATTAATAAAATTGATAACGGACAATAAGATATTACAATGAAAAAAGAATTCATACACCAGTTAACTTAGTAGGATCATTCCCATAACTCTTATCGGACTTCATATGAAAATAAAACCAATTATCTATCTGGGGTGCCTTGTTCCATACACTCATTACCTATACTCAGAAATATGATATAAATTATTTAATATATTAATGATTTAATAGTATCATAAAAATATTACAACTAACTAAAATATTACCATAGTCGATCAGTTTCATAGAAAACTCTTCGAACCTATAATGTGGGTGATGATTTTGTTTTCTCAAATTGATAAATTTTATCTTGAATCTTAAAAAGCTAAATAATAGTTTGTTTAATTGTAATGAATGAAAATTCCTCTCTTTTCCATGTACATGTATTGTTTTAATGTTACCTTAATATAATAATTCATTTTTAAACAACATGTGCATCTAATGGAGATGAATAATAACCAACACTATCCACCACTACTAGAAAAACAGGTATTTGTGACGGGTTATTTTCGACGGGATCCCATCGCAAATGGCTTGTTGCGACGGGGGCCCGTCGCAAATGGACCGTTGCTGAAAACGGCGTCGCAACAACACTTATTTGCGACGGGCCCGTCGCTAAAACCCTTTTTTGCGATGGGTATTTTTCCCGTTGCCAATAGTACTCCGTATATTGGTAAAAAAAATTTAGAATAGTTTTTGCAATGGTCCCGTCACAAAAACTATTTTCGACGGGCCCGTCGCATAAACTATTTTTAAAAAAAATTAAAAACTATTAATAAATATAATAATAAAACTATTTGCGACGTTACCCGTCGCAATACTATTTGCGACGGGCATAGCATCCCGTCACAAATACTATAAAAAAATAATAAATTATTAATAAATTATTTTAATTAATATAATAATAATCCAATTATAATTCAAAAATAAAAAATAATAAAATATTAATAAATGATTTTATTTAATATAATAATAGAATTATAATTCACAAATAAAAATAATAAATTATTTTAATTAATATAATAATAATAGAATTATAATTCAAAAATAAAAAATAAGATAATATTAATAAATGATTTAATTAATATAATAATATTAGAATTATAATTCATAAATAAAAAAAATATTAATAAGTTATTTTAATTAATCACAAATTTATAGAATTATTTTACATTCAAATATTAAAATAATTCAAGTAAAAAAATATAATTAAATTATAATATTATAAATTTTAATATATATATATACAATTTAATATTATAAAATATAAATAATATTATTATTCATATTAATATTGATATTTAAAAATATAATATTATTAATATTTTATAATGATACAGAAACTACGAATAGAAAAAAAATCATATTTTGATTTCACAAATTTTATAACATAAATACAAACTCTAATCTGAAGGAGGGGGGGAGGGGGGATCTGCAGATGGTGGTGGTGGAAACTCCATCCCTAAAGCATGAGTGAGTTGGCGCATGTACTCCATCTACTCCTGATGCTGCTGCTGCCACCGACTCGTCTGCTCCTCGTACAACTGCTGCTGGCGTCGACGCTCCTCCTCATGCTGCTGACGCATCTGCTCCTACTCCTGTCGGAGACTCTCTATCAGTGCAGTCTGAGATCGCAACTGATCCTCATACTGTGTAGTAGAAGAAGATGCAAGAGCTCCTCTCGAGCTGGACGCCGACATCGCAGCACTGATATAATAATCTCTGGGAGTCAGTCGAGAGCCGATACCAACTACCCAACCCTTCTCGAAGGCATACTGGTTGGCCTACATCCATGTCGCCTCATCAAACTGACAGACAGTGGTCTGATCTGATGACTCGTCCTGACTCTTAGGTCGGGCCTGTGACGCTGCGGCCTCATATGACTCATGTAGTTGCAATTTAAAATTAAAATTGTGAATATATTATATGCAGTTAATTTTTAAAGTTGAAAACAAATAATACTGACCACGATGTGATGCTGACGATCACCTCTGAGCTCCCCAGTAGCAGGATCACTATACATCCTCCGATATACGTCATACTCCATAATATCGGGGTGCTCGAGAGCCTATACGAATAAAAAATATACTGTTAATATTTATAGTTATATAAAATATTTATAAATAATGTACGTACCAGAAGCTGTCTATGAGTACTGAAAGAATGACTCCCAGATCGATGAGTAACCTCCTATCTCCCCCGATTCTGCCTCCCCACAGATGATCTCCTCTGAAAGGCACCACTCATCCAGTGCGCACATAATCCATCCCATACATGGGATGAAATGTACTCTGGTCGATGTGCTCTACATGACTCGTCAAAATCTGACACTCCGGCTTTCTTCATGGCATCTTTTCTTAAATTGTGCAAAAACTGATGAAGGCGATCACGCATGGCCACCTCCCATGCCTCTTGGATGGCGTCACGCATGGTATCCTAGATCGGATACCATAAACCCTACAAATAAATCAAAATATCAAGTTAGAAAAGAAATAATTTTCAAAATAAAAATTATTTATTTATGTACGTACCAACCAATGGCCGAACATGTTCTGCTGCACATCAATGGGAATCTGCTCCCATGTGGTCCACGGCTGAGAGAAATAGTTGCGCAAAATAGCGCTTCCCTGTCCGACTGCTATATGCGAAAAACTGTAAAAATAATAAACATTTATTATTTGAATAGATTAATGAAATCTTAGTCAAATCCACAGGTTATCACACAGGTTATCACACCTCCTTGTGCGTGGATCAAACCCAAGTCGTGGACGTCGCTCGAGGATGGGGTCAGGAATCATCAATCGTGCAAGACCGCGCCCCCTCCGCGTACTCCATTGAGCGCCTACAGGCTGAGGGTCATCTGCCAGCAACTCATCCGCATCGAAAGGCAGGCCAGCATCCGCTAACTCACGAAATGTGGCGTCGTCCATCTGAAAGAGAAAATGTTAATGTTAGTAAATAAGTGATAATTACTTTTATATATACATATATACATATTATGATTGTATATAAATACCATAGAATTCTATCAGTGTTCATCTTCATCATCATCTTCATATATGTCAATTTCATCTTCATATTCCTCCTCAACATCATCGATATCCATTCGAGATACAGTTGCTTCATCTCTTACAATTTCAAATTCATATGTGACATCATTAACATCATCGTCATCACCGACTCTTAAATACGGGGTGTCGTCATCGATACTCATGTCTCTTTGTAAAAAAGATTGATTTTGAGTACTCTTTGGAAAAACTTCAATTCTTTTCACATCAGTGAAAGCACATTCACTTTGGAAAAACTGATTATCTCGAATTTTGATTTTTATTACACTCCACCTATCAGTCAAGTCTCTTGATGTGGCACAGTACTTTGCGTAATAAACTTGATATGCCTGTTGAGCCAATAAGAATGGTTCATTTACTGTGAGAACACTTTTACATTTAATATCGATGATTCCATGAGTCGGATGAACACGCACGCCTCTCTCAACCACCGACATTTGAACATGGTCATGTAATGTTGTCCAATATAACAGAGTTCAATGATTTCATCAAGTATGCCATAAAAGTCAACTTCATTTTCTCGATGATGAGATCCTCTCAAGCTAACTCCACTATTCATTGTTTTTTTCCATTCCCCATATGCATGTCTGTGGAATCGAAATCCATTCACCCCATATGCATTATAAGTTTTAACAAGTTTGGAAGGTGGGTTACTCAATACACACAGCCATTTTTCAATTTTTTCAGCATGTCGAGACACCTGAAAATTTGTGATATAATTATCAATATAGAAAACTATACATTGAATGAGTTTCTAAAAGATAAAGAATTTATGGTACCAGTTTTTGAAACCACTGAGAGAAATTTTTCAGTCGACGTTCTTCGAGAGCAGCTACTGTAATTTGTGGAATTTGTTTCCTGATATGATTATCATACAACCTATAAAAACCAAAGTTATTTACTGTAACATAAATGATAGAATAAGTGATATAAACACATACAGTACAACTGATGTCATCTCTTCACAGTTGAGAAGAACATACGTATGAGCTCTATGATGTTCATCATCTGAAAGCCAGCGTTCATAAACTCCACCAAAACCAAGCTCTGACTGGTTGAAAACAGATAATTGATTGTCGATTTCATCAATATTAATCTCGTTCCATCCCATTCGGTTGTGTTTTGAAGGATACTCAGATTCAAAATAATGGGAGCAGAAAAAATATATTTCCTCTTTCAAATAAGCTTCTGCAATAGATCCTTCAACAGATTCTTTGTTACATACTTTTATTTTCAATTTTTGCATACATCTTTCAAATGGGTACATTCATCGAAATTGTACTGGACCTCCACATTTGGCTTCATATGGAAAATGTAACATCAAATGTTCCATTGAGTCGAATAAAGACGGTGGAAATATTTTTTCCAGTTTACATATAATTACAACAACATCTTTTTCAAGTTTTCCTAGAGCATCATAATCTACCGTAGCCGCACAAATTTCCCGAAAAAAATGAGACATGTTTGTTATGGAATCCCAAATCACAGAATTCAACAGACCTCTTAATCCAATGGGTAGAAGTCTCTCAATTATAACATGACAATCATGACTTTTTAATCCAGTAATATGACTATTCTTTACAAATATACCCAAATTGGAAGCAAAACCATCTGGAAGTCTCAAATCAGCAATCCACTGACAAAATAATAGACGGTTTTCTTTAGACATTGTATAAGATGCTTTTGGTTTCAGTAACCTTTCTTTTCTGACATTCTCAAATAGTTCCAATTCTGGATGCCTGCAAATTTGGATAAGATATAAACGTGCATTTACATTGTCTTTGCTCTTTCCTGGCGTATCCAAAACTATTTGAAATAAATTATCAAAATAGTTCATCTCAATATGCATGACATCTAACATGTGTCGGACTAACAAATAAGACCAATATTGCAAATCCCAAAATATGCTACGTTTAATCCAATTGTGTTTTTTCCCAAAACCAGAAATTTTCTGTTGGTTTATTGTGGGACCAAAAGTGATGGGAGGTAAGGAAAATACAACTGATTTTAACTCCGAACCTGATAGCATTTTTGGAGGTTCATCCCTTTCAACTGTTCCTTTTCTGAAATGAGATATGTTTCTGCGAAAAGGATGATCAGCTGGAAGAAATCTGCGATGACGGTCAACACAACAAGGTTTCTTTCCATGAATGAGCATAAATGCTTTGTTCTCTCCCATACAGTAAGGACATGATTTTTGACCATGTGTACTCCAGCCAGATAACATCCCATAAGCCAGGAAGTCACTTATTGTCCACATCAATGCTGCTCTCAGTATAAAATTCCGTTTCGTTGCAACATCATATGTACTGACACCAGTACTCCACAATAAATTTAATTCATCAATCAATGGTTTCAAATAAACATCAATATTTTTATTCGGATGTCCTGGAATTAGTAAAGTCAAAAAGATATATGGCTCCTTCTTCAACATCCATGGAGGTAAATTGTACGGAGTTAAAAAAACAGGCCAACATGAATATTGACTACCATAAGATCCAAACGGATAGAAACCATCAGTGGAAAGGCCCAGTCGAACATTTCTAGCTTCTAAAGCAAAGGATGGATGCACTCTATCAAAATGTTTCCATGAATCATCATCGTCTGGATGATTCATGCTTTTATCGGTCGAAATATTCTCTTTATGCCATGACATCATTGTCGTTGTATTCTTAGACATGAATAAACGTTGAAGTCTGGATGTAAGCGGAAAATATCTCAACTGTTTTACAGGAATCAAACCAGACTTCCCGTGTTGTACTTCTTTATTGATAATTATTACTAATTATTGGTAATTATAGTTAATTATTAGTAATTATTACTAATTAATACTAATTATTGGTAATTATTGATAATTATTACTAATTATTGATAATTATTACTAATTATTGGTAATTATTACTAATTATTACTAATTATTATTCATTATTGGTAATTATTACTAATTATTACCAATTATTACTAATTATTACCAATTATTGGTAATTATTACTATTTATTACTAATTATTACCAATTATTGGTAATTATTAGGAATTATAATCAATTATTGGTAATTATTGGTAATTATTGGTAATTAATACTAATTATTGTTAATTAATACTAATTATTAGTAATTATTACTAATTATTGGTAATTATTGGTAATTATTGGTAAGTATTGGTAATTATTAATAAGTATTGTTAATTATTACTAATTATTGGTAATTATTACTAATTATTGGTAATTATTACTAATTATTGGTAATTATTACTAATTATTGGTAATTATTACGAATTATTGGTAATTATTACGAATTATTGGTAATTATTACGAATTATTGGTAATTATTACGAATTATTGGTAATTATAACAAATTATTGGTAATTATTAATAGTTATTGGTAATTATTACTAGTTATTGGTAATTAATACTAGTTATTGGTAATTAGTTCTAATTATTGGTAATTATTACTAATTAGTACTAATTATTGGTAGTTATTACTAATTATTGGTAGTTATTACTAATTATTGGTAGTTATTACTAATTATTGGTAGTTATTACTAATTATTGGTAGTTATTACTAATTATTGGTAGTTATTACTAATTATTGGTACTTATAACTAATTATTGGTACTTATTACTAATTATTGGTAATTATTACTAATTATTCCTAATTATTACTAATTATTGGTAATTATTACTAATTATTGGTAATTATTACTAATTATTGGTAATTATTACTAATTTTGGGTAATTATTAATAATTATTGGTAATTATTACTAATACTTGGTAATTATTACTAATACTTGGTAATTATTACTAATTATTGGTAATTATTACTAATTATTGGTAATTATTACTAATTATTGGTAATTATTACTAATTATTGGTAATTATTACGAATTATTACTAATTATTACCAATTATTACTAATTATTACCAATTATTACTAATTATTACCAATTATTACTAATTATTACCAATTATTACTAATTATAACCAATTATTGGTAATTATTGGTAAATAATTCTAATTATTGTTAATTATTACTAATTATTGGTAATTATTGGTAATTATTGGTAATTATTGGTAATTTTTAGTAATTATTGGTAATTATTGGTAATTATTGGTAATTATTGGTAATTATTACTAATTATTAGTAATTATTACTAATTATTACTAATTATTACTAATTATTACTAATTATTACGAATTATTACTAATTATTGTTAATTATTACTAATTATTGGTAATTATTACTAATTATTACTAATTATTTGTAATTATTACTAATTATTGGTAATTATTACTAATTAGTACTAATTAATGATAATTATTACTAATTCTTGGTATTTATTATTAATTATTGGTAGTTATTACTAATTATTGGTAGTTATTACTAATTAGTAGTAATTAAATGAATAATTACCAATAATTAGGAATAATTACCCATAATTAGGAATAATTACCAATAATTACGAATAATAACATTATTAGTATATTTTATTATTAATATTAAAATAATATAATTTTATAATTTATATACAATTCTCCTTTCATCTGTCTGTTTTCTATCTCCACATACAAATAATACATGTGGAGACAGCAAACAAACAGATGAAAAGAGAACTGTATATATATAAAAAATTATATTATTTTAATATTAATAATAAAATATAGTAATAATATAATAATGTTTTTATTCCTAATTATTAATATTTATTACTAATTATTAATATTTATTCTTAATTATTAAAAATTATTACTAATTATTCCTAATTAGTATTAACTATGAACAATACAAATAATTTAAATTTATTATGTAACAAAACAATGTAAACATAATTAAATTACAACTAATTAAGAATAATTAAAACTAATAAAAAATTAAAAATAAATATTAAATTAAATTGAACATAAATACCTTGAAAATTGATCTGCTCTGATCGTTCTTCAAAACATTAATATCGACTCCGAAAAAAAAAAATCAAACTTAAGAAAAACTGAACCTCAGAAATAAAACTTTGGGAGAAGAAGAAGATGGAATTTGAGAATGATTTCAAATAAACGGATGGGGGTATTTATAGGTTAGAGTATTTGCAACGGGTCCATTTGCAATGGGATTCCTGTCTCAAATAATACTATTTGCGACGGTACCTGTCGCAAATACCTTAGCCGTCATTTATTACGGTCAACAGTTAAATAGTTATTTGCGACGGGACCCGTCACAAATAACCACCTGCCGACACACTAGTTGCGACGGGAGAATATTCCCGTTGCAAATACCTTTTACCGCCGCCGGTTATTTGCGACGGGAATATTCCCCCGTCGCAAATAGGTTTCCCGCGATTTGGCGCGCAAAACGCGCCAGTCCTTTTGTGACGGGGAAAGCTATCCCGACGCAAAAGGTTACTTATTTGCGACGGGAAAATATTCCCGTCGCAAATAAGTTTTTAACAGGACTATTTGCGACGGGAATAAATCCCATCGCAAATACCCCTTTTTCCCGTAGTGCACTTATCTCTATGTTTTGTTTATGTTCTTTATCATACTTTGTATCATTGATTTTATTCGATAATATTCATTTTAAATCTTTCAATTTATTAACCAAATTATTTAATTTCAATATTTTTTTGATAAGATCAGTAAGGATAAAGTATAAAAACATTTTTAAACAAAGATTCATTTTTTAAATATTAGAATTTAATTAAATAAAGGCATTCAATTGAGATATTATGTATTAAAAAAGAAATTTATCTAGATGAAAAATACTTCATTATTCTAGGATTGAGGCATATTCCTACAATCAAAAATTCTAATCGAAAGCGTGGATGGCTCGACTGATGACTATCCTATAATCTAACTATTAAAAGTGGTACATCATCTATGGGGATCCTATAACTATCTAATGGGAAAACTACCTTCAATGCATTTAGATTAAAGATATCTAAACTATCAATACTTTTCTAGTTAGTAAAACTGTAACTATCATTAATGATAAAACAGTTAGACGTATAAATATTTACAAAAACAATATTCTGATTAAATTTTTTATATATAGCCATCACCCTCAAATATCCTCATGAAGAAATAGTAGTGACCATATGTTTCCTCACTGTAGAGTTTCCTCAAGCTAAACCTACTGAATCATGATGAAATGTGTTAGATAATGATGGGAGGGAGACTAAAGATATTCAAAATGATAATGGTTGGGGGAAAATGGGTCTGGTAGATACAGACATAGGAAGATAGATGGAATCTCAAATGCTTTATGGGTGGATCCCGAGGGATCATCTGGTGACAATGAGGATTCCTCTATGGTTTGGGAAACCTCAAATTATAGTCACTTAGTATCATTTAATTACATCGTCCTTGTAATTATTATCATTTAAATAGGTAAAAATAACCTCAGAACATATAATAAGAATGATTCATAGGGAAAAAAAATTATAAATGATAACAGATGAACAGTACTGAAAAAACATTATATTCAAAAGAATGATAATGAATGCAAACACATGCATACAAATTTAATGTTGAATTTTTCAAAATTAAACTATTCATTCATCAAAATCAATTTAAATATTTCAATATATCAAAAATATAGGAAATTAGTAACATATAACAAAGGTGATTAATAGTTAATGAATGATAGCAAATAAAATCATTTATTCCATCAGTCATGTTATTGTCCAACTACATCATTACCTCATATACTTCATCCTACCATGAAAGATTAATATTTTCAATATTGTGATGGATCAATAATTTAGTTTCTTTTTTTGTGTGGGATTCAATTTATCAGGTCAAATTATCATCTTTATAACCCATATCATACATGTATCATTATTTTACATGAATAACTATACTGCACACTTAATCCAAAACAAATTCCACAAACTAAACCATTTTCTCTTATTATTAGAAGATATATGGATCAAGTACCTCATATTCACAGACATCTGTCATGATAGAGATGTTCACATAATTATGTTACTGGGACTCTATTATTATACCCCTATAAATATCAATCTACATTCAATTCAATAAAACAACTAATAAATTACTATGGTAGTTTAATTTGATAATATTAGTCTACTTTCCACAATATACATATATAGAATGTATAAATATAAAACTATTCTATGTTATTAAACTATCTTCCTGATTAATTTTATGAATTTTGAAGTCATTCACATTGTAAGCATCAAACTTTCTAGCATATTTTAGAGGATCTCGATACCGCAAAGTCAAATGTCCTAACAACTCATCCCAAGTATCGAAATTAATGATATAAAAAAAGTAACATACATTATTATATTTAAAAAATATATGTTTTATCCTACTATAAATTATTATTAAAATATTTATAGATATATATCATATAAAAACAACTCTAAAAGCTGTTTTTTAACATCTTTTGTTACATGTTTCTCATTCCCTTTTCGAATTCTCATGTGTGCATTTCTAGTATCCTAATATCATGAATAAAAAGTTCAGTAATTTCACTATTCAGTAGCATATATATATATATATATGTCATTCAAAATATTCCCATTATGTCATTGAAATAATTGAGACCCTCCTAACTGATTGACTAATAGTAATAATTATTTTCTATTTCTTATGTAGTACAAATAGAGTCGATATGATTTCTACAATTCCAAGTGGATTGAATATTTTTTCAATATAATCATATTATCTACAAATATGTGTATGAATGTCGAATAAAAAGTAGCCATAAAATCAGATCTTTTATTTTGATATTTACTTTTCGCATATAATTTCTAATAAATAATGTATTTTTGAGGTAAAATTAACAAAACATAGTTACATATTTAATGAATATTCAAGATTGATTTACATAATATTAAAAACAATATATTTGAATTACATTTCAACTGGATACATCCATTTATAATTTATGTGACCTCTTAATTTAGTTTACTTTCCCAAATGCATTGTTAAATACATCATGAAAATAAAAAATGATAGAGGAAAGATAATCTCCATCGAAAAAAGTATTAGTATATATCTATCTTACATTTTTTCAAGCTCGGATGGTAGAATATTTTTATCACATATTGTTTTGATTAATTTTTTAAATTTGAGAACATCTACAGTACCATTTTTAGGTATCAATTTACACAATCCAATGGTAGTAAATACTATAATAAAATATGTGAACCATGAAACTTAAATAAATGTAACAAATAATGATTTAAGTTGAAATAACATGAGTTGTAACATGAATATCCATAAAATAATTTCACATATTCTAAAATTACATAAAATATATATTTTCCATATTTTACATTGTAGACTATTTTGAAGCATACTTTACATTCTCATCTAGACTAAAATCTTATAATACATTCATTGTGTGTAAATCCTTTTGAGAATTGAGATTATCCATAGATTTTTAACAATAATAATATAGTGTGCATATAAAATTTTCATAAAAAATCTATTCAATATAAATATCATCATGATTATGATATATAAAATTAAATTCCCAATACAATATTTTTAATAATACACATTTTCCTTCCATTGTTTTGTTTCTATCTGAATTGGTGATGTGCTTCGAACCTATTTCCCCTATCATTGAAATAATTAACCTTAATGACTTTAATCTATACATTTACTAGTTTTTGGAGTATTTAAGAACATTTAAAAAAATTGGTAATTTAAAATCAATAAAATCATTTAATTTTGACTGGTTAAATCAAAATGTAATAGATTCATCGAGAAACCTATGATGAAACAAGTAGAAACATTTTTTTCTATAAGGTAATCAGTTGGTTTCAAAGTAATTGTTTTAAATAGTAAAATAAAATCCCATGTAATTGTTTCCACTAGATAATATTTCAAGTATAGAGAAGTATCTAATGGTGCACAATAGAGAAGAATTAATTTTTATCATTATTCTAGAAGATGTATCATATGTCTCATTATTTTAGTCCATAACAACTGAAATTTTTCAATTAGAGACTACATGTATACTTCAATATCATTTTTAGGATTTGTTTTCATGAAATAATCATATAAATAATAAAGTATTTTTTTCATTCATATCCATAAAGGTAGATTGTAAGACATCAAAATTACCTGACAATTCCCAATGGTGGTACTCAAAGACTCAAATGGGTTGAATCCATCACCAGCCAATCCTATTCGCACATTCTTATGTTCAAATATGAAATATATATATAATGGATCAAATAAATTTCATGAATTTTATTCTCTTGGATGTCACATAAAACCATCACTATTATTGTGTATATAATTCCACTTTTTGTGATCTATTTTTTGAAGACGTGAATAATATATTTAGTTGATGCTTTCTAGGGATGTAATTAAATAAATGTCTAAGTGTGCTATTTTAATTCTAATTCATTATATTTTAATGAATCATAATTCCAACACCACTAATTTAATTCTATATAAATGATGAATTTTTTTATTCCTCTATACTTGAATCCTCTCCCCAGTAAAGCATACACTCATTTGGGTCGGATTTTTTTATTATAATTTTGGAAAATCTTCATATAAAAAAATTTTATTTCATAAAAACACATAAGGATAATAGATTTAGAAATGAGTCAGGAAATAATTCCAATATCATGGAAATTGCCTTATTTTTAATCCTTCATAGTTATTTGATTTGGTGAATATTTTTTAGAAAATAGTATTTTGAGTACTTCACACATCCACCATGAAAATATTGATTTCCATCATCAACTAAATCATGAAACCCATTTTTATACTCAATGACATGTTATCATTCATTAGAATTTAATATATCAATATGAGGATCCAATGATATGCAATGATCTTGATATAGTAGTCTTATAGACCGAAAACATAATTTGTCAAGTTAATTTTTATACAACTCAAAACAACTTCTACTAAAATGTTTTTTATTTTTAGGATGTTTCCATGAAATGAAAAAATATTTGTTTATAAGGTTATGTATTTCATTTTCCATTGTCTAAAATACTGAGAGATCATTCTATTGACTGATATTTGTTCTTAGGATTTTATATTGTTGGATTTGCCATTTCCAAATGAATGAATCATTATGGAGTGGGGATTTGGTTCAATATTGAGTGTTTATAAATATCATGTCTCCTCAAAAATATTTTAAATTTAATTTCTGGGAATGATCATCTTATTGTAACCTCAATGGATCAATTAGAATTTGAAAAATATAAAAACTCCTTCAAACCCTTGGAATATTAATCATTATTAATTGGTAATGTGATTTTGAGTTTATCCATATATCACAATGTTATTACATATCATTCATAAAAATTAATACATATAAGAAATATCATGTCATTTAAATAACAATTATTAATTTATTAAAAATCACAAATATAAAAAATTCTTTATTTGAATTATTTTGATAATGTTTTTGAACAACATCATGTTTCATTTTTTTTAAATATATATAATTCATCACTAAATTTTATCTTATCTAAATGTATGTTTAGTGATTATTAAATGTAATAAAAACAAGATAACATGAATTCAAAACATTAACAAACAATTAAATAACCTTATATTCCAAGATCAACTATAATTATAAAATCAAATGTTTTAGACAAACCCATCCTTCAATTTTTATACATTACTTCATAATATAAATAACTACTAGAATATAAAATTACTATAGTTTTTTATATGGAATTAAAATTAGATAATAAAAAAACACATTGAATGTGAAAATTATTAAATTGAATTGGAGGGATTATGAAAATAAATCATCACCATTGAAAAAGGGGGTTAAAGAAGTTGTGAAATTGTAGGGTATATGGGTTATTTCGGTTCACGAGAAGCAAGGGATACCACTAGTTTGATAGAGAGGGATTCATTGTTGCAGTGAGTAATTGAAAGTGAGGGCTTAGTGATGGAGATGTCTCAAAAATAGGGGATGGGTGTTAGAGGGTAAAAGATGAAAAAGGGAGACAATGAGGTTGGGGGTGAGGAAGAGTATGATAGAAGTGATAAAGATGAATTAGTGGCATGATGAAATGGGTAATCGGAAAAGGGGAGTGGTGGTTAGGGCTCAAGGAGGGATAGTGTGGACTCAATGAGAAGTGGTGAATTAGGGAGCAGTGGCTCAAGGTGGGGAACCAAGGGATCAAGGAGCAGCGTAAAGGGGGAAAGGGGTGTGGTGGAGAGGGATATGGAGATAATGGTTGGATGAGGGGGTAGAAAAAATTATTTAGTGAAGGGGGTGAAATATGATATTTTTAATATCTACCAAAAAATTTGTTTCAGTTTCATTATCCACCCATAAAAACATTTCTGGTGTAGTGTTACCTAACTAAATTATAGTACATTTATTTTCCTTATAGTATGCTTGAGTAATATGAATAATGTATTATAAAATTTTCGTCTACATTAGTAAAAATAGTAAATATTTTAATTTATATTTAGATCATTTAAAGATAATTTATGGTATTTAAAATTTTATACACCATGCCGACTAGTGTATACATCTGTCATGAAAATTTTGAGGTAATTTTTTCCAATTTCACGAGTAGAATTGAATAATATATTCCATTGGTTAATTAAATCTCTAAAAATAATAATTTATCATGAACTAAAATTTGGACATAAACATGTGCAACTGTAGCTAGACTAAAAATACAGCACCAATAGCATATATTGATCAATTAATAGGTCCCATGACATTGAAATAGACTATTATAACTCAATGTGATTGATTATTCAAAAAATTATAATATTTTGATAATTATCTTAGTGAAAATGAAAAAAGATGATCCTTAAGTGTGTTCAATGAATTAAAAACCATTATAAAGTATGAATCGCAATGAAAATATCATTTAATACATCTATGATTTATAGTGTGATTGGATTCAATAGTTTAACAATATAATCCTATTTTTTATAATTCTATAATCTCTTTGGGTATGTTTACAAGAGTTTATTAGAGTATTATGTTGGAGTAATCTAATTATTATATTCATAACTATCATGGGATAAAGGATAGTGTAGATGAAACTAGATTACTTTGTCTTCCAACAAAAGAACCAAGTTAAATTTAGATATAAACTAGTATGTTCTACAATCCTGTGATTATGATTCCAAAAATGGGTTTCTCTATTGATCACCATGATATCCATAATTAGGTTTTTAAATTGAACTATTTTCAATATGTGATGAAATTGATGACTAGTTTTTCAATAATTATCCTAACAAAATAGAGAAATGTTAATTATGTATTTACTTTATGATGGTCATAATAAAAATAAGTGTTTTATCCAATGAACATGATAGGGATATTGGAAAATAATGAAAATATCAAATTATCCCCTTGGAGATATTTATGGGAATGGGTCAAACATATGTTTCCTTTGGAATATTACTTTTCATTAAATTATAGTTCTGTATTATACTGCAACCAAGAGTTATTCCTTGAAAAATCCTAAAACTAATATGTGAGTATGGTGTACATCAGTAAGGATTGAGCACATATAGAGTTAGGTAAGCCGTATATTATTATGAAAAATACAATTTGACGGTCCTCCATATTATTAAGGGTGTTTCAATAACCCTCTGGCCAATACAATTTGGTAGAATAAGGGTCCTCTGTACATGGAGTCTAATAGACCCTAAACTATTCCTACACTCCATAGAGAGACTTTGATTCCTTTTATATAAATAAATTTTGAGAGATATGATATCTCAATGTAGTTGACTAATACTTTATAGATATTTTGTGGCCATTTTGAGATATTTCTTTCTGTCTCATCTCAAGAATTGTTATTTTGATTGTGATTGTTTTTCGAAGGATAATGTATAGTTTATCCAGATTAGATAATATCTTTCATGATGACTTTTTAGATTCCTATAATTAAGTATTATCATAGATTATATATTAATTAAATTATCCTATGTTTTTATTGAGTTATTAGTGTTAATCGATATTTGTTGGTTTTATTTGTACTATAAATTTTGAATGTATGAGAATGAATTTGGTATTTTTTTTATAATTTGGATATCCCACCAATATTTGAGGACTTTTATGGAGAAGTACCTATCACTATGTAGAGATATAAATCTTATATTAGATCATGATGTTCATGTACTAGGATATGATTTTATGTAGAATACCTATAGTAGTGATTGTTGATGTGGTCTTAGATAAGGATTATGAATTTGTTCTTTCAGGTGTTTACATTGGGATTTCATTTATAGGAATGTTTAATTTTCTAGGTTTTTAATTTCATATGTTAGCATATCCTAGGATATTTTCTATATTACATGATTTAAAATTTTTTCATCATGTATTCTATATTATTAGTTTCCATATATATTGTAGTTTTGTTTATTATTCTAGTGGTGGATTCATTACATGCCATTACATGTTTCATGGTTTAATTTCTACCATTATCATATTTTGTGCCTTCTATTTTCTATTCACCAGTCCCTAGAAAATTAATATCACGACCATGTAGTCAATACTAGACATCTAACAGACATAGTTGGAGACATATTGTGGAAATGTCTCATATTTTGGAAAATAATTTTCATTTTATTTTTTTTAAAATAAAATATTTGATTGAACTTTTAATTATTTATTATTTATAAATTAAAACTCTATGTTATGAACATGACATTAGCTATTAAAAATGATATGGATGACTCTAATAAACCTATTTAAATCAAGTTGAATAAAAGTGTGATTGAGAGTTTTTTGTATATTATTTTAGTAGTCTATATATCTTATAATTAATATGACTTAATAGTATATTTAAATAAAAAGGGTATTATTTATACATAATTAAAATAATTCTTGGGTATTTAAATCATATATTGAATTATACTATATCTTTTGCAAGTAGTTCATATTTATGTAGTTTCATATATTAATCCATAATTTTAGGGCTGATATACAGATTATAATATTACCTATAGCACATGAAAATTTTAGAAATATCATTAGTTTTATGATGTAGTATAAAAACATTTTTTCAATTTTATAATGCTCAGAAAAATATATTACAACTCTTAGTTTTTTCACTATGTGTTATGGATGAATAACATGATTAAAAACATTGATTTTGATATTGATCATGTAGTAATAAAATATTATAACACTAGTGCTATAAAAATTTCAAAAAATTATTTAAGTTATTATACAACAAATAACATTTATGTATGGAATTATTTCTCGAGGGACCATTTTATAATGATAACCAATCTCTTGAGTTTAATAATATTGTACATCAAGTGAAAAATATTTTCATCTATACTCTTGGTACTACTAAATTTGATTTTATTAATAGAGAGTTAATATTTTATTAGTTTAATTGAAAAAAAAATTTACATGTTTCTCTTAATGCTTTTTTTAATTATTCTGGTAATTTTTTATGTTATACTTATATATGTCTTTTAGTTTCTTGATGTATTTCATAGAATAAATTATAAATTTTTCTATAAAAACCATTGTGCTAAATATAATTTTACTTTTTATCCCATGAAAATAATTTTGTTTAGTATATTTGTTACTATTTCACATAAATTATATATTATAATAATTTCTATTAATTTTCCTCATAGTTTTTAATTCGAATTATATTTAAATAATTCATTTTTATCCGTATAATTTTTTTTACCCTATTTGAAATGTTTTATCCTATTAATAACTTGAAGAACATTCCTTTCTAATATTTATTATAATGAATCTATAAACTCTTATGTCTAATAACTTATTAATTGTATGATTCAGTTGGGATGGATAGACATCTAAAACAGGCAATGGAACTTTGTTTTGAAGAATGTGGTTTTCATCATTGTAGATATATATTTCTATATTTGTTGCATAATATATATTTTTTATTCATGAAATATTTATAATTTTTGAGATAGAGTGTGTCGCCTTATATGAAGTTTCATGATTCAATATATTAAAATGATATGTAACTATTACATAAATATTTAGATATTTTGATGGGAGGTAATAAATATATATTAAATGAATTGGTAAATTGGAAATGACTTCTTTATTTAAGTATGGAGTTCCATGAGATAATGTATATACATAATACTAAAACATATTTATATATTAATCAATTATTTTATTATTATTATGTTAAATAAATGAAATTGATGTTATTATTATTCACTTTATATTTAATTTAATAAAATAATTGAAATTGTATTCAACCAAATACAAGGTTTTTAAAGAATTCGTTCAATCAATTGTAACTCTAAGAAATTGAAATTTAAAAATTATTTTATATCACAATATAATTATTTATTATTTACTTTTGACTGATAAACTAATTAGTTTTTCAAGATATATTCTTGTTCTACTATATAATTATAAATTTATAAGGGAATGGTAAATGTATTATCCTTATTAATGGATCACAATTTTTTTAAATTCAATGAATTTTATTTAAGTGGATCATGATAATGGTGTTTACTGTTATCATGATGATAGTTTTTCAATTGTAATTGTATGTAACATTCATTATTAATTGATTTTTTTAAAATAAAACTAATTAATGTCACCAAGGAAGCTAAAATTTAAATGGATGTAGATGAACATATCATTCTATAAGAGGGAAAATGTGATTCTACAAGTAATATCGATGAGGTAAAAATGCATGAACAATTTCATAAAATAATTTTATTTAGTTTTATTAGATAGAGTATTTTTAAATTGTGTATTTTTTAAAACAAATTTTCTAAGTATCATGAAGTTTACCTTAATAGGGGACCTCATGCATCTATTCTAGAAGACGTAAAATAAGAATCTATAATTAAATATTGGATTGTGTAATATCAAGTTTTTAGAGATGGCTCAGATATAGAAAATAAAAAATTTCATTGAATATAAAAAACTATCAATAATAATATAAAAAATTATAACAAAATTTAAAGGATTGATGATATATTTTATATAAAATGTTTCCTAACCATTGATGTGAAACATTCTTATAATGCTGAGATAACATCAAAATAACCAGAAATGAATTGTGATGAAAATATGTAAAATTTTACAAGGAGTTATTTGGAGGATTTTAAAGGGTTAAAATATTAATAAATATTTTATTAATATGGTAATTTTTAGGAATAAAATAGTTATAATATTTTATTTTTTGGATTTTAAATCATAATTAGCAACTGAGTCATGTTTTTAATATTTGGAAAAAATCCATCAAAAAAAATTATATTACTTATAATTATCCTTTAAATTTAAAAAATATTATATTATATGTTTAATAAAATTTATAATATCTTTTTTGGGTAAAAAATAATATTCTATATAACATAAATTTGTAACTATGATGTTTATTTAATTGACTAAGAATAATTATTTTATAATTAAATTAATATATATACTAAATGTGACTTTTATAATCTTAATTGTAAATGTGAATTCTTAAATAATGTTGGCATATCTCAAAACTGAATTTTTTTTGTTAAAAAATAATAATTTATTAATGTCTGTGTTTTCAAAATTATGAAAAGAATATTTAAATAATCTTTATTTTAAAAAATTGAGCACTAATTTTATAACAAAATATTAGGTAGACAAATTAAATTTATAGATTATATAAGATTTATGTTGGACTGGTCAAACACCTAAGTGTATTTTAAGATTGATAATATTTGAATTTTAAAATTAATTTTTTATTAGGGTTAAAAAAATTTCAGTAAATTTGTATTGAAGATATACATATAAGAGTTGTGGGTACATAAAAAATGTAATTGAAAATAAAACTATGTAATTAAAATATTTGTATTAAAATTAATTGGTTGAATTTCATAATGATATAATTCTATGAATACTTCTTCTATAACTATGTATAAAAAATAGTATCAATTTATTAATAGCTTTAAAAATATAGATAAAGCTATGAATTTCATTGTCTTATACTGAGATATATGAAAGAAAAAATAAAAGAATATTTTTAAATAATGTGAAATATATTGGGAATATATTCATATCTAAATATATAAAATATCATTATTGTTTTCATTAGAATCATAGTTTATCAATAATTTATTCAATTGGTGGATTTGGATAGTTGATGAATAATAAATAATAAACATTAGTTTCTTTTGAAAGATGATAAAATCTAAAAGATTGGTTAAACTGACCAATGGTAGAAGCTATTTTTGTGTTTGTGATTTTATGGGTGTGACCAAATAAAGAAAACCAAGGATTATAGAAGAAATGGATTGAAAAATTTACCTATATTTTGGTAATTATAAACACACCATAGTTAGTTTTATTATATCAAAACCTTTCAAAGAAATCTATTGAATTTTTATTTGGATGTTGAGATGTTTTATTAAATTAATCATTTTAATAGTAATGGAAGTATAATTTATGAATGAAATTGTTTTGGATTATTATTTAATGAATGAAATTAATTTCATAAAGTGATTCATATATTATATGTAGATTACATGGGGAGTTAATGAGAACCATGTTTTGTTCCTGGGTATTTTTATGGGAAACATTTGAGACACTATATTTAGTAGAAATTAACATAATGAATAGGTGTTGACATGATATGTTAAAAAATAATTTATTTTCTTTAGAATACTTTTTGTGGTTATGTATAAATTAATTAATTTTAAAATATATATATTACTTAAAATAAAGGTGATATAGAATTTTTATACTATTGGTATCATAGTCAGAGATTAATAAAAACCTTGAAATTTTGATGGAAGACCATGCCCTATTTTGGGGGATATCAATAAATGATAAAAATTTCTATGTCATTAAGTTTTGGATAGATAATATCTATTTTTAAATATATAATTCAACTATTTAAAAAATCACTACTATTTATTGAGTTTTATATATGAAAATGTTTAAGAATTTATGTAAAGATCCAAGTTATGTATGTCAGTTTGGAGAAACATAAAGAATAATCATATAATGAATAAGAGAAATAAATATACATATATGATTTAGAAATATATATTATATTGAGTAATATATTTATAATAATCTATGATGTTTAATAAAATGTTCAATTATTCATAGAATGATGAACACCACATTCTTGATGATATTGTTATGAAGATAAAAAATAATAGTTTGGGGTTTTTAAGACCTTTATTTTTATTAAAAATATTTTAGATTCCTAATCATCTTGTAATCCTTATCTAAACGTAATAAGTAGAAATATACTAAAAATTATATTAATCCTTGTCATTGGTATTGAACTAAACCCAAACTGTGAATTATAATTAGTTAATTAGAGTTGTTTTATTCACTTTGACATTATCATGTGATTTATCCTTATACATAACCCATTTGGTGAAGCAAGTAAGATATTTTTATTTTTCAATTTTTTAATTATTATACAATCATCACAATTTCTATTTGATCTTGTAATATTCATTATTCCCTATGAAATTAGAAAAAATTAATTAATTCAGTTTAATAAAAAGAAATTTCTCTTTGATTCACCCCTATCAAAGTATTCGAGATCTTGATTACTATAATTGTTACCAAGGATTAATTTTGCATTACTTGTGCATATATCAATTAATAGGGATATAAATTTAATATTTTTCTGTATAGAATGATATTTATGTGACACTAGTGTCAATATTTTATAGGTTAAATTATAAAATATCTAATAATTATATAAGATTATATTTATGTTCTCTTAACATTGATTATTAACATCTTGTTTTAATTTATTCAAAACGTGTGATCCAATGGATTTGCAATGTATTGAAATCTATACAAAAAAAAAATTAAATATCGATTTACATGGTCAAAAATCATCTTCCAAATCTCTCATAAATTAGATTTACATGATGGACATGAGATTCACAAATTTGAACAAGACATCGATGAAATACTAATATACATAAAATATGGATCAATGTGACAATGGGTTAACATCAAATCATATATGATAAATATAAATACGTGAGGATATGATGATGTGAATAAAATAGTATATTATTTAGTTAAGTAGTTGACTTGGTTCGGTCAATGTGTGTTCTAGGTCAAATGAAAAATGTTGTGGAAATTCTGTAGAAAATCGCGAGGATACATCAAACATTATTCATAAAAAAGGTTTTACTACATCAATAATAAGAACAGTGTCTATTCACATATGACAACTTATAAGTATTTTTATTGTCTTATTGTATGAGAGTAAATTAATATAAAATATATACATATTCGTATAAAAAATAGATATCATGAATTTAGAAACTATAAAGTGGAACCATAAATTAAAAATAAATATTTTTATCCTAAATTTTTATTATTGGTTGTAATAAAAATTGAAAGTGGAAAGGGTGGGTTACAAAAAAACTTGAATTTAATAAGTGGTAGATAATAATTTTCTGGCTCAATAAAATTTATTGTGTTTGTCAAATTTTAATGTATAGATAGAATAGATAACTTATTTTGGTGGAAGCCTTAATTATTTTATTGAATAATGAATAAATATAATTTAATTATTTGAGGTAGGAGTGGATTATATAATGAAGACTTTTAATATTTTATCAAAATATGGAAATTTTGAGAATAATTTAAAATTTGGAATTTAATTCGATGATATGGATAAAGGAAATTTAAAGGAATCCCCAAAAGAACATTTGGAATTATTGAGAAATCAATGTCCTTTTTCTACGGGAAAATATGTAAATAGATATAAAGGATATTTATATAAGGAAAATCAATAATTATTTATCTTATATGTTAGATATTGAAATGCCATAATTGTTTTTAGGGATAATGTAAAATAAACATTGAGAGTATTCCAAGAATCAATGAAGTGTTCTGATGAAATTTTGGAGAGAACCTAGAAACCATTTCCATTGATGAAATGTCAATAGTTTCAACTTGTATCACACAATAAATTTTTTAATAGAAGAAAATACTTAATTATGAGGTGATTTTATTGAAATAAAATAATAAATAAAAACTTATATAATAAACAATATAAAATATCATTAATGGGGTTTTATTTTTATTGATTAAATTATAATTACAATGATTTTTTTTGGAAAAATAGAATACATGAGACTCTATATAGAAAATATTGATGGAAAGGTTAATGATTAAAAAATTAATTTCATCAAATTGAAAAAAATAAGCATCACCTTTAAAAGAATAATAAGTTGTTGAATATGAAGTAATCACAGATGTGAGGGGAATGGTATCTTAACTCATCCATGCATTTCATGGAATAAAAATAAAATATCAGTAAAATATAAAATTATTGAAGTTTCATCTGAAAAATATAAAAATAAAAGTAATTTGGTCATTTATTACTTGTTCTAGTCTCCTATGAAAAATAATTTACACCTTTAATAATCATGTGTATGGTTTATGATGCTTCACGTTATATTCATGCTATAAGTTTTGTGGAAGTATCACCCTAGATTAGATCACTAGGTGTGAGATGTTACATCACATAACCTCATGAATTGTTCACTAGATATAAGACTCTAATAAAATTTGTTGAAGACTTAATACATGTAGTGGGGAAACTATTCCCTTGATATTAGGAAACCATAAATCATAAACACAGTGGAAGTTTGAATAAGTAAATAAAAAAATGAAAACCCAGTGGATTCCAAACAAAAAAATGCTTGGAATCTCAAAATGAGATACAATCTATCATATAACTAAACCAAAAAGGATTTCCAAATGTTCTGGATCATTACAATTCATAAAAAAAGTAAAATTAATATAAAAGTCATAGTCAAAAAACTGTACAAGTATATATATTGGCATCACTTCAAATCCTCAACTAGATTCAAATAATCATTATCTCGATATGATCTCCATTCCATTGGTTGGATCCCCAACAAAAAACTATTCATGGGCACTAGGGTTCCCATGTATGTAGTGAGTATTAAACAACCATTTAAAACCATCAATTCATCCTTATCATAAGTTATTCAAAAATATAATTGTTTATTTATAGAAATAAATAAATATATAACGTATGCAAAATTCAATCATGTCTATTTTCTTAATCATGCTGTTATGAACAACATTTATAGCTATTCCATATTTTTTCTTGATTGAAGAGTCATGTCAATCCTCCCATATATTCTAGAACCTAACCAACACCTTCTAAATCTAGGTAGAATCCCACATAAAATAATATTTCATATCCCATATCAAGAATCATACCATACTCTTCTTATGTAAGGGAGATTACACACCAAAACCCATATCAAGTTCTCTGTCACACTTTCTCTCCCTCAGGTTTGGTCACACATAATTAAGTTGATACTCAGACTTCTCACTCATGGTTGGTCACACATCATCATCTTGGATCCCATCTATCTCACTCAAGGTTTTCCCTAACATCCACATTTACAAACCATTGTACAACCAACCATTTTCCTCTCATTTAGGATGTATCAACATACCAACTAAAAAATTCCACAAGCATAACACCTTCTTTTATCCACTAAAATCATCTCAAGGATTCTCACACAACCATTTTAATTTATCGAAAACCTCCCATAATTGAAGGGACTCATAAAACATACCCAAAAACTACTCTATTAGGTTACCTTTCACTTAACTATGCCTAAACAGTTCCCTCTCTGCCCAATTTACCCAAGTGGTCATCCCTACCTTTAATAACCAAAAAAGGAGAGGTTATACCATTTAAATTCCATTCAACTAATAAATCTACTATAATCGGTTATCCACATCAATAAAAACCCACATAGACACTTTGATACAAAAGAACGATATTACAGTGCTAACTCATGCACCTATATACTAGTTAATCCATACGACTACATATGAATTTAGTGACAATGTAATGACTTCATGCATCAAGAATAATGGAACAATATTGATAATATATGAACTATAATACATTATTGTTCCACAAAAAACATTAAATCATCCTCAATCACTCATAATTAGATATTTCATATCGTATCCAATAAATTTTTTAAATTAGTAGTAATCTAGGGAATATACAAGCTTGGACATACCATGGGAGAACCTTTTCAATAAACGACATGATAAAGATGATATGGGGGTTGAGTAAGAGCTTATAAATACAATAAAATGCTCAAAATTAAGATAATTTGATTGGGGATCAACAAATATAGATATATGTGGTTGAAGGTGTTCATAGGCGAATTTACAAATTAAACACCTGAAAACAATTTCCTAGGAGTTTGGTCAAATTGTGAAAATTAAAGTCACACTATGATACATACATGCCAAGGACACAACATGGTGTTGGATTATGGGTCATGGTGAAACTCCTCCAAGGTAGAGGGATCAACCCCCCAATAGTTCACTCTCATGGAATAACCATATTGGTCAGGCAATGATGTCCCACCCTACAATGGTATCACAATCTTAAAAATACTAATATGTTGTGCGCCTTCCATATTATAGTTCATCACAAAATTACAACCTCCTCAATTCCATTACCTCCTAAAATCCTTTCAAACCTCACTATTTCCTTTACTCTATGATTCCCCTTAGGCATGGAATTATTCTTGATCGTTTTAATCACAATTCCAGGAATCCTTTTATCACTATTTGGTGAAAAACTTTCTATAAAATTTCACCCCTGAACTATACCCTATTTCCCAAATTTTAATCTATATTCACACCAAAAAACCAAAAAAATTCTTAACTCATGAAGATACACATGATTGAACCAAATTTAATCAAAAATTACCTTAACATTTGAGGTGAATTTTAAACTCCCATTCAAAGGGCTACTCATTCACAAAAATACTTTTTAGAGGTTTTAATTGAACATTTCAATCCAACACACCCGAATATATCAATCCCATTTTGAAATAACCTCCTTGAAACAATTTTTTCCATAATACATAGATAAGATGAATTATCTGCACTCAAATAACCATATCTCTTTACACCACTATAAGCATTGGATGCACCACAAATGACACATCCACCTCTTGATTAACATCATAACCACTGAATATATTCCATGGGGAAAACTCATAATTACTCGGTTGTGACACACAAAACACATCATTCCTGAAATTATTTCATGGATGAAGATCCAACCAATAATATATTATTCCAATATATTCTATAACCATTAACGGGACGAAAATACATGGTATGGGGTTCCCCTACCACCAGATAAATCAATTACACAACCATGTGGATACCCAAAATAATACCTGGCCACTCAAAGAAAACTCTATGGTTCATTTATTCAAGGTTTAATATGATCATTTACACCTATATGTAGTATCCAACCACTTCTGGATCAACTGCACCCACGTAGTGGTCTCCTGTACACATCATAGCTGGATCACTACTAACCCCTCCCCTAACCAAAATAATGGTTAATAGAATATTATACTATAAAGAGACTTAATGGGGATTATCTAGATGAATTAATATGTTATTTTATGTGAAAACTAGGTCAATTTTGTATGGTTATTCTATACAACCAATAAATCAAGAACATCCACACTACGTGTTCTCTATAGTACCAGGATAATCCTCATTGATTGTTCATCTATCTATGAGTGATATGTTTCAATAAACATCAACTGAGACCCCAAGGAATTCTAAATTCCCTTTTATATTCTTGAGGTTATGTGTGATTCCGAGTATGATACTATTCACTTAGTTACCCTATGTAGAATCCTCATCTCCTACAGATATATATTTCCATCCCATCCACTGATAAAGACTCCCAAATAGGTATAAAGGTATAAAATTTCATTATCCAATCATTCAAAACCCATACCAAATCCTAGACTCTCTAGTTCCTTGGTAGTCTCATGATGAATCACATAGTCACCTCATCCCACTTCCACACTAGCATCACAAGGGGTTGAAATAACCCAATTGTTTGTCGATACTTCACCTTTATTCTATAATAGATAATGAAACGAGTGAATCATGATATCCTTCTTCATATTTAGACACTTGAAGAAACTCTTCATGTCTTGGAACATTTGGTCAAACCTCAATGCACCACCCAACATGATGTATTAAATATCCTCAACGGGTACTCTCTTATATAAGTAGGGACCATCACCCATCCTCGGATATAAATAAACTCATCCCTATGTCAATTCATATGTTGGACATGATCATATCCCAGGATTAGTTCCCAAATTAAGAAACAATTTCGATTAGGATTTTGAATATCCTTCGACCAATCCAAAAATGAATATGTAATGTCTAACAGAGCACATTTTACAACCTATAAACCCTATAACACATCATTCATTTAATCAATGAAAAATATTATAATATTAATATCATCACTAAATATTATAAATACATTGTCCTATGTATTCATATTGAAATAATTTTTTATGACGTTATCCTTTTTTGGCGTATATTTGATCTCAATTTCATGTTTCTAGGGGTGCTCAACCCAATTATTCTTCAATGGGTTCATGTCCCACTCAAATATCATGTATCACAAGATATTTTTGTCCATGTATATGAATAATTTCTCATGAAGAGATGTTAACAAAAAAAACATCAATACGTATACCATATAATTCATCTCTAAATCATGGGTAGGGTGTCTTTATTCATTTGTTTACAACTAGAAACTCCCTTAATCTACCACATGATCCAGATGTTTTAAAATACTTCCAATACAAGATCAACTGAATAGAAATAGATTTTATAACAGATCCCTAGATATGTATGAATCATAATCCGAGAAAATGTTGGCCTCATAATAAACACTTTGAATGCCTTTTCACAATTACTAGTCCACTATAACTATACTGCCTTATTGGTAATCCCTATCATGGGAACTTCCATGAAATAGTAGTCATGGATAAACTACTTGTAACACAAATCCCTCATAAGAAATCATCAACCCTAAAACACATTCTTATGTCTCTACAAAGTTATAACCACATACAACTTCTCTAAATTTCCCTGGATCCCAGACATTAAGACCACCGACCCAAGGAAGAACACCTCTTGAATCAAAACATCAAACTATTATTACATTCAATAAATCAAATGTGCTCTATTTATTCTCAAGAAAATCTCTTGGTACATGGTGTGAAACTCTATGGTTTATGTATACCAATATGTCATAAACGCACGTTGTATTGAAGGATACTTGGTGGGAGTGTAATATTCAATTCATGAGATCCATGAACATATTTAGTGCATTCATCCAATCGAATTTCTCCCTACGGTTCTCTTATAATACACCCCTTATACTAAACATCATCTTTGGTGAATCCCCCACCCTGGCCTATAACTAGTGGTAGGTAGATCATAACTCGACCACAGAGAACTACTATACTCCTCTAAAATTACCGAATAGGTCACCAATCATTGAAAATAGTAAATTGATTCACCATTTAATAATCCATGAATAAAATAAGGATATCATCTACCATCTTTTTGAATAAAATTAAGGAACCTCAAGGAGACATACTCAGATGGGTAAATCGATTTTCATCAAGGTCCTTAGGCTACACTTTCATCTCTCTGAACATGGAATGGTCCATAAAATAAAAAGTATTTGATAAGGGCTATTTTTCCAGAACTAGATTAATTATAAACTGAATATATATCTCAGGATCGATTAATGAGTAGTACTTTTGGAATACATTAAAATAAACCTCCACAACTGTTAATGTAGATGGAACCATCACCAGATCCACTATTAGAACATAGCCACCACCGGTGATGTAATGGACACAATATTAATGAACTTAAGTCTCCCACTACCTGCATCTATATCCCCTTCCCTAATAAAAAAATGTATCTATCCTATGGGAGGTAAAATAAACCTTCCACCAAAAAAATTGATATGATCTCAGATGCATGTCAACTAATTTATAAAGATGGTGATGTCAAAACTCATCATTACTAGAATTGAAGAATACCAAAAATTATTTTACCCCTAGACCACTATAACACATATTTGGAACTATAAACATTAAACAATATCTTTCAAAGAGGAATAAAATGATCCAAAATCCAAGGTTTTAACTAAAAAACATGCCCAAAACATGTATAATATGGGAAAAAATTAATAATGAGGTTCTCTAGTATCAAAAGATGCAACTAAAAGCATCAATGAATCTAGAACCATACTTACGATGGTAAAAGGATCCATAACTATATTTTGAGATATATTCATAAAAGAATAGACCCATCTAGATTAATATCCATATCATTAAACATGAAATCCATTTCTTTCTTAAGGAATGAAACAATAATGAATTTTTGGTTGTAGCTGACCCAGAGACCCTTAACCAGTTACAACACCCAATAACCTTGATAAGGCCCTACTATAGGTTACTGGTCCCCATAATCAATCCCTTATACTCTATGTCTTCTTTGAACATATTTAAACTCAACTAATACATCATTATAAATAAATTTTGCATATTCCCTATCTTAACAAATACCTAGAACATTTTTTAAGACTAATACTTGATTTTTGTTTGTATCTAATATTCATATACTAATAGAACATAAGGGTATCTTCTATCGTGGGAAGGAGTGATAATCCCCTACCCTAATATAAATATCTATTATCACCTAAGAGCATATCATCATATCTCATTTTTATACAACTAGACTAAGCGTCAATAATTCTATTGCCATGGCCACAACCCCACCCACTAAAAATAGGAATCCATATAAACCAAATCTATGAAAGATTCCATGTTGAACATTTTATAATGGTGTATGACCTATATAAGGAGACCAATATCAAATATATGGATGTATTGGAAATCATTGCCTACCAATAAAAGGTAAATTCATAACAAATCAACATAAAATTCATCATATTGTATTATAGATGGAATATCCTAATACAACTCTATGAAATCCTACACCAAATCAAGATTACGTTATTTGGGTATGGAATCATCAATGACATGGTTCTAAAAGTCCTCCCATGATAATCCATCATGTATCATGGACAATAAAATCACACATGACCACTTATTCAGAGGTCCCTAAAGCGTTTAGGATGCAAACTTCATACTAATCGTTTATTGGGTGTCTCCAAAAACAAAAATATACCTTTAATGATATTAACCCAAGCCTCAGAATCCTATAGATCAACTATATCATTGAAATGTAATGTGTTCTATATATTGAAATCCCAGTTCAATTCTACCACAGTGGCAGTCCCTATTGTTCATCACTTCCTTCCATTGGTGCAAAATGAATAACCACTAGGTAAAGTGGATTTTCTACTTGAACCACTTATATATACATGACAGAATGATTCACCCCACACTACAGAATATATATTAGTGTAATAGGTAAATACATCATGATCATCCAATATTTGGTCTTTTTAGGGCACCATGATACATCATTGAAGTTACATTTTTTAAAATTCCAAAAAAATATGCTCAATAATTGATTTAAAAACACAAATATTTAAAAAAAATTAATCTATTAACAGGTGAACAAGCACACAACAACATAAGAAGACATTCTCAAATTGTCTATCATGAACTAAAAGGAATTAAAATCTACTAATCGCCCATGTTATAAACATATACCATCCCAAAAAAAACATTACTCATTATTATACAATAAAATTATAACATGAATTGAATAAATTAATTAAATTCCACTAATAACGTCTTAAAAACACTAAATATTTTATCATTCTTATTTAATTATTTTGATCCTATATAAACCACAAGAAATTGGACAAATGAGATTGCAATATATATATATATATATGAATGATGCAAAAACATACCCACGCTCATAACCCAAATTAACAATAAATTATTATAAACACTAATTTCACAATGACCCATTAATAATTCCATGAAACAGTGGTAGCACAAGCAATAAAATCAATCCAAAACCCCAAGAAACATGAACTTCTAGTATTCATGTTTTGGATGTATAATATAATATATTCCAACATTTGTCTCGACCATCCTATCTCAACTATACCAATACATAAATTATAAATAAATGTAAATTGGGTTGTGATGTCACTTTGTTACTCTATATTTTAAATCGCCAAGACCATGTTGGTGAATCGGATGGCCTCATGCCTACCTCCTAGTATAAGGAGTTTCTGACTAGTGGTGAGGGCCTATGTTAGGCAGTGGGGGGGAATGTCCCCCTGATATTATGTAACCTCCATTCATCAACAAAATATAATAAATAGTAATTAAAAAAAATGTATAAATTAAAACACATAGGTTACGAAAAGATAACAAAATCACATTTAATATACAAATGGGATAAAGAATAATATATTAATGTCAAAAATCATCCCCACATATGATGGATCAATATAGTTCATCGAAAAAAGAATAAATAATATCATGTGAAAATAAAAAATATCATGGTGTATGTGCTTTTTCAATAGAAATATTTTAGTACCACTGAGATGGTGGTTAATTAATTGAAAAAAACTATAGTAAGTTATGATACTTAATAAAATCTCTATAACCTTTTAAATATTAATATCCACTAAATAAATTCTACTAGAATAATTTTTTTAATGAAAAACAATGAGTAATAAACACATAAAAATTTACAAATTATGTCTCAAAGTCTACTCATTTCCATGTTGGTTATTCATCAATCGTTTATTCTACACTATGTAAAAAAATGTTTTACCACATAAAATCAAGTTTATTCCACCACTTCCAAAGACTATTGCTAGATATAACTCTCAAGAAAAATGTTCCAATAAATAATGATATTTAAAAATCAGAAGGTGATGTCCTCACATAATGATGATGGTCTGCCTCTATGTAAAAATTAATAAATAGATTTTCATGAGTACATTTTCTTCAATATCTTTAGTAGTTGATGAAGATGAAGAACATGTTAGTCTTGAAGCTTCATCTTTGAATGACCTAGATCCTCAATCTCATAAATACATAGGAAATACAAATTATGGATTGATAAATGGTTTCTCATATTCATACTCCATTATATCCTTTTCTCAATTTTAAATTATCAATTCTTAGTTATCTCATATAATCTTTCAACTCCTTATTATGTCTGTATTTTTTTCACTCATTATTTCATTTAATGATTATATGAAGATGAATTTAAAATTAAAATTCAAACACATACCCTTTCTTAAACTTGGATATATCAATCCTTTGATAATATCTTAATTGATCTTCAGCATCCAATTTATATTGGTAGTTAGAATAATATGGAATTACAAGAAAATACCTCATATGAATCCAATTCAACATGTTTGTTGTTAATTCCCAGAATTTTCCTAGATATCCAATTCTATGGAATAGCCTCATCCATTAAATTCTGAGGTGTTAGTTCAAACTTGTTTTTTTTATAACCTATTGAAAATTTTATTTCATATAATGTTTATTACAATTTGGTGGTCATAAAAAGTCCAGTGAAACCAAAAATACTTTAAACTCCCTTAAAGAATGATCCATGCACTACAATGTGGTCCAATATATTTTCTCCAAACTATAACATAGAATATGATAAATGGCATGGAGTCCCCAAAATCTCTAGTAAAATGTTAAATCCATATTCCAATGAATTTCATATTAGACCTTAACTTCACCATATATGTCTCAAATTTATCTAGGCCACTGAAATCCCATTCAAATATTTTTTATTGCATGAGCCCAATTCCACAGCTCATATTCATCCATTATATTCTAATTTTTATGAAAACAGTTTCTCTTCTATTTGGTGATCACTTATCAAATATCCCATATGGAGTGGCCACTAATTATGTGTCATGATATCCAATACAATATTTATCATCTCACTACCCTATTTTGAATCTCTATGGTGTGTAAAATATGTTACAATATGACTTTCCTTTCTCTTTAATTTCAACAATATGATATACTACTTATTTAGTGGTCTCTAACTGTATCTTCCAACATTCATGATATGGTAACACTAAAAACTAGGTCAAGAATTATTGGAATGTCTATAACAAAATTCTTAGATTCTTCATTATGAAACCATAAATACTTCATCATCAAAATCTATATTAATCATTCAAGATTGTTCGTCACTACAAGTTCTTCTCCAAGTTTTTGATATAAATGATGAACATTTATTATTAATAATAAATACATCTCACAATGGGAGCTCAAAAATATCCGCCTTTTTTTTCATGATACCCTTATCAATGACATTACAATAATTATTCCTCATATATAAATTATTCTCCCCCATTTTTACAAGAATTGCAATGATATAATTTTGGGAAAAATCACTACTAATATTTTTTGTCCTCTATTTTGATATTTTAAATAGAGGGAAGATATCACATGGTTCATTTGTAAAGATACATTTATTAATATACTATATGTATACATGGGAAAACCCAATTAAAAAAAAGATTGATTTAATCTAGGTTATATAATTTTTCCATAACAATAAATCAGTTGAAACTATTCATAGAATCATTACATAGTGTGTGATAAATACCATATTTATCAATAAAATAATGATCATCCACACACATCAATAAAAACATAATAAAAATAAAACTGATAGTAAAAAAATGTCACTTTTTCTCATCCTTTGATCAAAAAACACTTCTTCTTAATAAATATACTAAATATATTCATAACAATATAGTGTATGTGTGAATATAATACCTCAATTCCCAATTTTATAGTGTTTTATAGATTTTTCAAAATCAATTTATTATATTTTCTTCACTTATTTTACTCCCCATTGAGGGATACACTCATCCATGTTTATTAGAGTAGTACTCCATGTTAAACTCTTCTTCATTACAATCTAGAAATAAAAACACCAAACACATCCTTTAATTACAAATGTGTTAGGTCAAATATACAATAATAAGAGAGAATAAGGAGAAAAATATTTTTTTTGTATAGAAATCATTCTGGAAGAGTGTTTTCTCTAATCCTAGTCTACATCCAACTTCTAATCACAACAAATTTCTTTCTATCAGTAGTCTTAATATAATTCTTACTTATCTTCATCTATTGAACAAAATAATTAATGAAACAATTTAATTCTTCACAAAAATATAATTTATTTTGTTGAATTACCCGCATTATTATTTCTTATTGGGTTGGTATTATAGTTATAAAATTCTTTTAACCATGTATATATTGATCATAACTTTCAAAAACAAACAAATTTTTTAAAACACCACTTTAGGATGACTCCTCATGAACTTTTTTGATTTATTTTTTTACAACCAGAATTATCTAAATTTTCATTGTCGTTTACTCACCAAAAATACATATTTTTTATGGAATCCTTAATGGTAAATATAAATTGTACAAGTATAAAAATCTTTTGTTCCCATATCTTCCACAACACTAACAATACCATTAGAATTTTGATCTTTTATATTGATTCAAAATTTCTATAAAATGATGTTTTTGTTTTCCCATTAAATTATAAGAATTATTTAGAATTGGGTTGAAGTGTTTTCATAGATTCATTTATTCATTTAACAGAGATTATTTACTCTCAATATTTTTCATGGTATTACTTTTTAATGGTTTTGATTTTTGACATTCAATGTCAGTTATGATTGATCTATTTTGATATTTATAAGTGCTCAAATTTACATAATTAAAGTGATGAAAAATGGGCACACAAACCATGGGATTTGAGGTTATGGGGATGATAGGGGGAGGGTGAGTCTAATATTTTTACTCTCTATTGTGTTGGAATATGTGAGTTTAGCCCGTCCAGATGCAGGCTCTGGTAGATAATCCCTAATTGGTGCGGGAAGGCCCATGAGCCCTTTTATTACAATAAATATGTATTAATATATTTTTTGTTAAATGATAATTAATTTAAATATTTATTTTTTTATTTAATGTGGTGTGTGAAAATAAGGAATAATTAATAAAAAATGAGAAACATGAAAATGTTGTACATGATCGAACTGGTAGAAAATTGTTATGAAAAAAATGCATCATAGAAATATCCATCCATTTGGTTGACTAAAATTAATCCACATGTCCATATATATATACATATTACGTTATGAATTTAATTTATTCCACCCTAAAAATCTATTATTTCCTCATCAAAAGGCAATCTGGTGAGTAAAAAATCTATAGTGAAATCCCAGTTTCTTCAATTTATCTATAGATCCACCGAGTCCTAATTCTATAATTGTTGAGTCTTCATATAATCCGTTTCCTCACCTATTAAAATATTATCTACATAGAAACACCTCCCTGAGGAGTCTTGATGTAGGTATCACTCCATGGTCAAACTTCATAACAGTGAAGATGACGATTCACCTACAGAGTCCCCATGTCAAGCCTCCGTCTAATTTGGGATTCTTTATCTATATATTAAAAAAACATATTTTCATATATTTTCCTTTTTAATTTTTTTTCTTCTTCTTATATTTTTATCATATATATTTATATATATATGATTCACACTTCTTTGTTCATTTAACTGGGTCTCAGTGGTGTATTCTAACTTACTATTCATCAATGATGGTGGATCTTCTCTATTGTAATGAAGGATATTTTGAATGATTCAAGGTGGGTACTTTCATTTTGAGATGTTCATTTTTATTGATTGTGTTGGTATTATTTCTCCAGTTAAGCGCCTATAGTGTTATGGTATTCTACGTTTTGGATGAAACTAATGCATATAATTCTGGAAATTTATGTGGTTTGATGTTTAGTGCTTTACCTTTTTTTTAATATAAAAAATAAGACCAATGACTTGTTATGGCATCCCTACAAGGAGGAAATGACGTTGATATACATTGGTGATGGAATTGACCTATCCCACGAGTTTTTCATCTTCATGGAATTCATATTCACATGGTTTTGTATTATTTTTTAATTTTGAATTTTATTTTGTTTGTTGGTTGATATTGTACTGTTCGATTTTTTGTTTAGTCTTATTATTAGTTGTATTTGGTTAACACTTAACACTGAAGGGGATTTTAGAAATAAAATAACATATAGCTCCATCTTCTTAGAAGAACATTTCGATGACATAAAAATATTCAATGTATATATATATATTAATAAATTATATGTGTTTATATTGGGATTACCTATATTAGTTGTGTAGTGGGGAAGTAATTAAAAATCCACACTCTTATCCTATGGTCTTTCAATCTAAATCCCAAATTGTATCCATAATTTTTGGGATTAGTCTGCCTCACCCCAACCCATCCATTTCACATTACTCCATGATTATTTGATACTTTCATCTCACATGCACGAGAATACTAACCATATACCACTATTGATTTCTTAATGTCTTCTATTTCTATGTTAGAATAATTTTAAACTATAACTCATATGAATTATGATTCTAACAACTCCTCTTTGGTATCAGTTACAACATAAATTTTTTTCCTATTTGATGATCATTAAATTTTTTCTTGATTTCATTAATTGATGTTTATTGCTTCTTCACAAGATTCGCCATTTCTTCTACAACATTATCATTCTCCTTTATGACATTATACTTTTATTTCATGATTTTGTTAGACATTAAATTTAATGATTCAAGTTTTCCTTTCAATTCCCACTCATGTTTTATCCCATCGTCTGCAATATCACCACTATTAGATGAATTAATGTCGTTATTCACTCATGAAAAGAAACTGCATTCATTATCTATAGAATTAATTGGTTTTAAATCATTATCATGATTAACGAAATAGTATTTTTATTATAGGTAATGTGATCTATCTTCAACTTATACTTTTTTTAGTTTTTGATTCTTCTTATCTTCTTCATCTGATTTAGAATTTTCAACCCACCTCTTCGAGAAATGTTTAGCTATATGACCAATACCATCCCAATTAAAACATCTAAGTATTTTCTTATCACATCATTTTTACTTTCCCTTCAATGAAATATTTTGAAAAAAAAACTATAATATTGTTGAATATTTTATTAACATCACCTTCTAAATAACTATATTCTATAACCTTATCTTATTTAATTATTCATATCCATGTGTCATCAAAATTAATCTCATATTTTTTTGTTTTGATGAAAAAAGGGGATTTCCACATGTCATAGGGTATGATATATTTTTTATGTTAATACAAATATTAATCCTCTCTAAATACCAGGACTTACACATTGGGATCAAATCAAGAAGGAAAATACCTCATTAGATTTTTTAAAATAGTGGATATTTTTTTTCTCTCCAAAACTAAAATATTGTTGACTATCTCATTCACCAAAGAGAAATAGTCATTTATATTCTCATCATTATATATTTTTTAATCTTCAAATATGGTCATCCATACATTCTGTTTGACTTCCTTTACATTTATATTTCCTTTATATTGGCCATTTCATTTTCTCAAATCTCTTATATGGCCTAGATCCCCATTAATATTGTGTATTCCTTATCATATATCGACATAATGATATGATTTTCAAACATTATACCAAATTACATATATATATATATATATTATTTTATAGATTTATAATATTACCTTCATAAATGGATAGAAAACCCACTGGGATATGTCTCTCAATTCTAGGATGAGTTAAAGAAGCCAAGGAAGCATCCTATTCCTATAGTTGTGAAAGTTTGTTCTATAAAATATATGAAATACATGACATTTTACAAAATTAATATTCCCCATCTCCACAATTACTTCTTTTCTATCATTATAGTAATCATCACCTTAATATCAATTTATATTCCCAAGGATCTATTTTGTTACCGCATAAAGGGTGTAGAATCAGTAATAATCACTTTTTAAAAATTTACATTCATAAACCAACCTCAAAAACATATTAATCCTTATGATCCACTAAATAAAGATGCATTGTAATGACCCAACGTTTTTAATGGAAATTCCATTCTTATAAATATGCCATAAATCACATAATAATAAACTACTAAGTGATAAGTGACTTTTAAATATATGTTTGTCACTTATGTGAAGAAAATTTTGAAAATCCGACATACACGGTTGTGTTCAAGATGTTTTTTGGAGTCCGATAAGAAAAACGTAATTTTTGGTGAATAGTAACCTACCCTAATGAATTTTAACATACCCTTATGAATAGTGATATACCCTAATGAATAGTAACCTCACCTATGATAGTATAAAAATAATATTCAAGTTGGAAGTACAATATACCTATGTTTTAGAATGAGTTAATTAATGTTTTAAATTTGGTTTTTGATAATAAATTAGGATTTTAATTAAATATTAAAATAATAACATTTATAAAATTATTTTTCAAAAATAGACTTCATTTATGGATTTTTCACATCGAAAAATGGTTTGGGTGATTTTTTGAGATTTTTCTGAAATACTAGAAATTTTGATGAATAGTAAAATATGGTAATTTACCGTATACATACATTATAAGATAAATAAACTATTAATAGGATCATGGATGATGTCACCACCCATTGTTCGAATTCACATGACCCATTTACTATTCTCGGTCATGGAATACTTACTATTCTTTTTCTTGTGAATAAATAATAAATTAAGGATTATAATATCATGAAATCCCTCCTCTCCTCCACTATAAAACCCCCACTTTCACTCCCTCTTCTCTCTACTCCTCTTAGGATCCAAGAATTCTCTAAATTATGCCCAAATCTCTCCCCAATGTCCTCCCCCACATAAAAAAACTCACATCCTCCTCAAAATACGAAATCATATCGCCTTAAGAGGTTCTCAAAGGAGGAAGTCTCAAGAGGTAAATTCCTCTTCCCAAATTTCATCTTTTCTTTTAAGTTATTTTCCTTTTAATTTCTTTCCTCACCTCAATTCACCATAATAGTATGATAAATCCAATAGAATAAATTTAATGGATTTTCTTTATTCTATTGGTATAATTCATTATCTTTTCTCCCTTCCCCACCCTTTTATTTGAAAGAAATGAAAGCACTGTTTGAGATGTGCTAATTTAGCACATTCAAGGACAACGGTTTATAAATTTATATTTTATATTTAATTCTGGTAATGAAACGACTTGTGTTATGGTTTAACCAGATTATTATATATCCAATTTTTGGTTCTGTAATCCTTTTGTATAAATTTAATTATGTTATAAATCAAAACACGTTCTTTGTAATCAAACCCACCAAATAACCAAAACGGTTATCACTAAGCTTATATATGTAATAATTCAACATCAATCTAAGTAAACAAATTAAAATTAAAACCATGTAATCTAATTTATATGAACAAAATAATTTTACTTCAATTCTGGACAACCACTTTCATCTTTCATATAATCAAAACTTGAATATAAGCGAACCAATCTTTTAAAGCCCTGTAAACAAACAAGCCCGAACAGTGAAATTGAACCTTATAACTAATAAAAAAGGATTTTAATGAACTAAAAAGGGTTATAGTAAATCAATTACATATAAAATAGTTTCCATAATTATGATTTAATAATCCTAATTTGTTTATTCAGGTCGTTAATAACAAGTGGAGAACACCAACGGATTTAAGGTAAGAGATCCTCCCCTTTTCACTCTTAATCATGATTGTTCCCTATGCTATGTTTTTTGTGTAATAAATAGTGATGGGGTATGTTTATAAACCATCCCCATACTTACATAATGTTTTAAAAGTGATGATAAACCAATTACATCTATCATCAATTCCTCTTAGGTACACTTGACACCGTGCCGGTAAAATCGTAACGAATTCTACCCAAACCATCTTCGTACTTTCGTGTTGCCTTATCTTTCTTTCAAAATGGTGTCGTCATATCTATTTATGTGATTTGTATGAATTAATTATAGTCATAAAATATTCTAATATCAATACCCTTTCAACACTTTCTTCCTGGGATATACATGTTTTTGAAATATTCCCTCCTTAGAACTTTCCGATAAGAAAATGTGTTTTAAGGGGACTTCCCTAATTTTTACCCAAATTTCATTTTCACTCTATCTTCTATTTTAAGACACCATTGTATTTATGAAATCAGTATTTTTATTTAGAAACCCTTCTTGGTTAAATTCTGGTTTTATATAAAATAATTTTTTCTTTTCTATTTGAAAATCTCTAGACTGTTTTCCTTAAAACCACACAAAAATGTTTTAATTATAATGTTTTTAAAATACATTTCTAATATTTTTTCAATTATATTTGAAACCAATTACATTTTTATATATCTATTTTACCCTATGAATTTCCATGTATGTTCCAATACTTTCCTTTCATGGACACTTCCATGATACACCCATACCATAAGTTTTATGTCATGATTGTGGTACCCAATTCATTCCATGGGTACCCTTATGTTTGTGTATGGGTGATTATGTATGATTGTATATGGGGTAAGAATATTTATGTGGAAAAATTAGTCATGAAAATGTTTAGATGGGTGTTCCCAGATAGTGCTTCAATTCATTGGATAAGGATAAGTCTCCTGAGATGAGATATGAAATGTGATTGGCGGTTAGCTTTGACCCGTACTAAAATGGGAAACTAGATTAGCGGTTTCCCTTGAACCGTACTAATGATATGATTTATGATTCTGAAACATTTATATGATTCCATTTTTATATGGTCCCATTATTATATTAAATGATTTCATAAGAATCATGCTTTGTATATCATTATGTCATTCCTCTTTACTCATGTGCTTGAGATGCATCCTTATGTTTATTCACTTACTGGAAATTTTTAGCTCATCCCTTTGTTCATGTGTTCCCCAGGGTAACCTATGCAGATGTAAGGGATCAAAGGAAGTTAAAAGCTCATTATGGAGATTAAATACTTACGTTTTTTAGCCCAATGTTTTATGTTATATGTACCTAGTCTTCCAAGACACTAGACTTAATGATCCTTGTCTTGTACTATGATGATTAATTATGTCTAAAATAATGAAATGTTATATATAAATGACTCGGGTCACTATAGTTGGTAATAGAGGATGGCCCAGTTCTTTTTGGAGATTATGAATACATCACATTGGTGAAAACCTTAAGGATGAGACTATGTATATGGAAACATTCGTAAATTTTTTTCAGTATAGAGTAAGTGGTTTATCAAGAAAATAAATCCCTGTCTGGATACGAGCAGGTAGATTCGGCTCCGGTACAGATGTATCTAGGGGTAAAACCCAAAAAACCCTTTTTAACAAGACTCGAATGAGAATATGAGAACGAAAAAGGGAATTGATTCACTCTTGGATACGACACTCCCGTGGGATATGCTTTGGTAGATTTCCGATCTTAGTACAAACCATTATTAAGGGGAAAAAATCCCATAAGAATTTAATTTAAGAAATATATTAAGGATAACCTAGATATAAACCTAAGGAATCACAAGTTAATAGGTACTTCTTATTTATAAGTTTATCCTTTAATGTTTAATGTTTCCTTTTTATGCTCAATAGATAAGTATTCAAGACCTCTAATTATATATTATTTTTCTTATTTAATGGAGGGAAATAGATGAATGTGTTCCAACAACCAATGTGATTGGAAATGTAATGATTGACCTAATGACATGTCTGATGTGACAAAAGTGGGTGCCCAGAACATCATGGATGTACTTGTTCAGCTGGATAGAGTTATGAATAATAACTTGAATCAAGTGGAACATCCTCCTCCTCCGAGGAAAGAGCAATTTTCCGTAGAATCCTTCATGTGGAAAAGGCCTCCCATGTTTATCAGGTCTTCTGATCCCATCCTCATAGAACAATGGATTAACTCCATTGAATAAATTTTCACTGTCCTCCAGTACTCGGAAAAAGAGAAAGTTGTACTAGCAGTCTATCGTTTTGATGGGGAAGCTGATCACTGGTGGACACCGATCAAGAATACAAAGTCCCAAGAGGAAATTGATTCTATAGAATGGGAGGAATTCAAGAGGATGTTTTTCAACAAATATTTTCCTTGAAACATCCATATTTGTATGGAAAGAGAGTTCCTTGGTCTCAAGTAGAAGGAAGGTGAGTCCGTCGGGGCATATGAAGTGAAATTTACAAGGATTTCAAAGTACGCCTCCGGCTAATTCATGAACACCGAATGCTAGGTGGATCGCTTCTTTAGCAGACTAAAGATGAGTCTAAAAAAAATATTGGCAATTAGAGACTTCGACAACTATGAGGATATTGTCTGTTGTTCCCTCAAGGTTTAAATAGAGATCAGAGACTCCCAGTGGTCTCATGGGCCTAGTGAGAAGAAATGGAAAATGTAAAACAACATGGGTAGTTCATCAAACAAATCCCATGATGGAACGAATCCTCACATTCCCCTATTCAAGAATTGTGGGAAGAAGTATCTTGGTGATTGTCTCAAGGGAACCGGGAATTGATTCAAATGTAGAATGTTTGGTCATATGGCCAAGAACTGCCTAAGGGATATGAAAAATCCCACTAATGTTGAAGAAGAACGGACGTTTTAGATCAACACTCATCCTGTACTGCAGTGTTATAACTACCAGGAGATTTGGAATTATGCAAACAATTTCCCTAAGCCATGGGTTGTCGGAGGCAATCTGCAACAAACTCCATGGAAACAAGGAAGGGCTTATGATATCACTACTACTGAGGTGGAGCCAGAAAATGATGTGGTGACAGGTACTCTTGTTATTCATTCACGAATAGTGAATGTACTATTTGATTCTAGTTCTACACATTCTTTCTTATCTTTAATGTTTAGTAGAACTATTCAAACACCACCTCAAAATTTGGAAGAAAAGTTATCTACGATACCAGTGAATGTGGAAATAGTTGCGTCCATGATTTATAACACCTCCCTGGTTAATGTTTTTGGACTGAACCTCCCAGAAATCCTTGTTATACTTCCATTGGTGGAGCTTGACACTATCTTGAGAATGGATTAGTTGTCTTTGTATAAATCCAATATCAACTGTCAAGAAAGGGAGATCACTCTTCATGTTTCGAAGCATCCAACGATTCTTTTAATGTTCAAGGAGGATGATGAATCTCCTTTCGAATGATTGTCTCAAGTGTGGATATTTATTCCTTATGATCATTCACATATAGCTCAAATGATTGAGACCATGTATAGAATCATGCTTGAAGACATGCCCATCATGAGGGATTAAACTGATGTATTCCCCCAAAGAGTTGACTGGTCTTCCTCTTGACCGAGAGGTTGAGTTCTCAATTGAACTTATCCCTGGATCTCTTCCAATCACAAAGACACCTTACAGAATGGCCATCGTAGAGCTAGAAGAGCTGAAAACCTAGTTATAGGAGAATATGGAGAATGGTTTTATACACTTGAGTGCTTCACCATGGGGTGCTCCAGTCCTCTTCGTCAAGAAGAATATTTGATCAATGCATCTTTGCATTGATTATTGTGAGATCAATAAAATCACTATAAAGAACATGTATACCCTTCCATAGATAGATGAAATGTTCAATAATCTTCATGGGGCAAGTTATTTCTCTAAGGTGGACCTTCGGTCGGGATATCACCAAATAAAGGTGATGTAGGAAGATATTCCAAAGACTGCCTTTCGAACGAGGTATGGACACTATGATTTCATAGTGATGCCCTTCGGACTCACTAATGCTCCAACAAATTTCATGGATTTAATGAATAGAGTCTTTATAGATTACCTCGACAAATTTGTGGTTGTCTTTATTGAAGATATTCTATTATTTTCCAAGAGCAAGGAGGAACATGAGGAGCATTTGGAAACTGTGTTAAAAAAGTTGCGACGGGTGAAATTGTATGCGAAGTACAGTAAATGAGAGTTTTGTTTGGAGGAATTAACATTCATGGGGAATGTTATCACCAGGAAAGGGATATCTATGGACCCTTCCAAGACGATGGTAATTGAAGAGTGGCCGAGTCCAACTTCTGTAATGAAGATCCGTTGATTTTTAGGTCTAGCTTGGAATTATAGACGATTCATGAAGAAATTTTCACGATTATCAAACTCAATGAACAAGATGACACGAAAGGGAGTAAAGTTTTTCTAGACACAGGAATGTAAAGACTGTTTCAAGGAGTTGAAAAAGAGGCTTATCACTACGCCGATACTCACACTCCCTTCTAGTGGAGAACACTTTGTGGTGTATAGTGATGCTTCTAAGAAAGGCTTAGGCTGTGTGCTAAAGTAAAATGATAATGTGATAGCATATGCCTCAATGAAGATGAAAATCCATGAGCAAAACTATCCCACACATGATCTGCAGTTGGGAGCTGTGATCTTTGTGTTGAAAAGATGACAACAATATCTCTATAAAGAAAAATTTTGAGATATATAATGACCACAAGAGTCTCAAATATATATTTACACAGAAAGAGATTAATATGAACCAACAAAGATGGATGGACCTCATCAAGGATTATGACTGCTGATCCACTACCATCCCAATTAGGCAAGCTTGGAGGAAGATGCTCTAAGTAGCAAGGATCTTGCATCTTTATCAATGATGATAATTGAAAAGGATTCGATCATCTTAGATTTGAAAAGGATGGAAATTGTAATATTTAAGGTAGAAACATCATCCATACTTTCTCAAATGATTGCTCAACCATCCCTCATGGAGAAATTAATGGTCTCTCAATGAAATGACGTGGAAATTCAGAAAAGGGTAGATGCTGTTAAAAATGGGGATTCCTCCGATTGAAAAATTGACAAGGAAGGAGTAGTATGATTTGGGACACAATTATGTGTAACATGTGATCCAGAGATAAAGAAGGAGCTATTGAATTATGCACATAGATCAACCTTCTCTATCCATCTTTGGTGTACCAAAATGTATCGTGATCTCCGAGAACACTTCTGGAGGGATAACATAAAGAAGGAGATTGTGGAATATATATCAAGGTGCTTGGTAAGTCAGCATGTTAAAGATGGGTGACAAAAGTCTAAAGGTATGAGGCAGCCATTGCATATACCCATGTGGTAATGGGAAAATGTTACTATGGACTTTGTCACCAGTCCGCTGAATACGTCAAAGGGAAACAATGTGATATGGGATGTGGTTGACCGACTCACCAAGGCATCCCATTTCATCACTATTTGGGAAGATCTCTCACTTGAAAAAATTGAAAAGTTATATGTGAAGGATGTGGTGAGACTGCATGGTGTACCACTCTCAATTGTCTCTGACCATGATCCATGGTTTACATATAAATTCTAGAGGAGTCTTCAGCATGCTTTGAGTGCTGAATTAAATTTCAGCATGACCATTCACCCCCAAACTGATGGCCAATCTGAAAGAAATATTCAAAATCTTGACGATATGCTTAGAGAATGCTCTCTAGAATTAAAAGGTTGATGGGAACTACATCTCCTATTGGTTGAGTTCTCATGCAACAATAGCTTCCACTCATGTATTTAAATGGATTCATATGAATCCCTATATGGAAAGCGATGTAGAACTCCAACCTGTTGGGATGAAGTTGGAGAAAGAAAGATACTTGGACCTAATCTTGTTCAAGATATGACAGAGATGGTACAAGTCATCCAGATACACATCAAAGCTGCTCAAAGTCGATAGAAGTGTTATACTGACAACCGTCGAAGGGACTTGGAGTTCGACGTTGGAGATAAAGTCATCCTTCGAATATCTCCATGGAAGAGAGTCATGCGATTTGAGAATAATGGGAAGATAATCCCAAGGTATATTGGCCCCTTTGAGATCATTGATCGCATAGGATTCATGGCCTATCGGCTTACACTTCCACCAAATATGGCTTCAATTCATGATGTTTTCCATGTAACACTCTTGAAGAAGTACATGCATGATCCCTCACATGTACTAAACTCAGAGGCAGTGCTGCTGGAAGATGATCTCTCCTATGAGGAGCAACCCGTAAATATTCTAGATCGGAGAGATAAGGTTCTAAGAAACAAGATAACCCATCTTGTTAATGTTTTTTGGAGGAACGATAATTTTGAGGAAGCAACATGGGAACTAGAGGAAGCAATGAAGGAAAAGTACCCACATCTGTTTTGGCCAAGAATGTAAAATGAAATTTCGAGGGTGAAATTTCTTAAGGGGGGAAGAATGTAACGACCCAATGTTTTTAATGGATATTCACTTATTATTATTATTCCATAAATCACATAACAATAAACTAATAAGTGATTAGTGGCCATTAAACAAAATTTTTTCACTTCTATGTATGAAATTTTAAAAACTTGACAAACACGGTTGTGTTCAAGATATTTTTTGGAGTCTGATAAAATAACTTAATTTTTGATGAATATTAAACTCCCATAATGAATAATAAAATACCCTTATGAATAGTGATATACCATAATGAATAGTAACATCACCTATGATAGTATAAAAATAATATTCAAGTTAGAAGTACAATATACCTATGTTTTAGAATGAGCTAATTCGTGTTTTAAGTCTGGTTTTTTATAATAAATAATGATGTTAATTAAATATTAAAATAATAATATTTAGAAAATTATTTTTGAAAAAATGGACTTTATATTAGGATTATACACGTCAAAAAATGGTTAGGGTTATTTTTTGTGATTTTTCTTAAAAACATGAAATTTTGATGAATAGTAAAATATGGTAATTTACAGTATATATACATTATAAACTAAATAAACTATTCCTAGAATAATGGCTGATGTAACCACCCATATTTCTAATTCACATGACCCATTTACTATTCGTGTTCATCGAATACTTACTATTCTTTGTCTTGTGAATAAATAATAAAGTAAGGACTATAATATCATGAAATACCTCCTCTCCTCCACTATAAACCCCCACCCCTTCACTAACTCTTCTCTCAAGTCCTCTCAAGCTCCAAGGCTTCTCTAAATTTGCCCAAATCTCTCCCAAAGGTCCTCCCCCACGTCCAAAAGCTCATAGAGTCCTCAAAATACAAAATCATCTCCCCTTAATAGGTTCTCAAAGGAGGAAGTCTGAAGTGGTAATTTCTTCTTCCGAAATTTCTTCTTTTCATTTAAGTTATTTTCTTTTTAATTTCATTCCTCACCTCACTTACCCATAATAGTATGATAAATCCAGTTTCATACATGTAATGTAATTTCATCATGATAGATGAATATTTAATTATCTTCTCTTTTTTCCCCACTCTTTTTTTTGAATGAAATGAAAGCACCGTTTGAGATGTACTAATTTAGAACATTCAAGGACAACTGTTTATCAATTTCTATTTTATGTTCTGGTTATGAAACCATTTGTGTTATAGTTGAACCAGATTATTATATATCATATTTTTGGTTCTGTAATCCTTTGGTACAAATTTAATTAAGTTATAAATCAAAACACATTCATTGAAATCAAACCCACCGAATAACAAAAAATGGTTATCACTATGGTTATATATGTAATAATTCAACATCACTATAAGTAACCTAAATAAAATTAAAACCATTTATTTTACTGGATCTGAACTAAATATGTAACTTCAATTCTAGACAACCACTTTCATCTTTCATATAATCCAAACTTGAATATAAGCGAACCGATCTGTTAAAGCCAAGTAAACAAACAAGCCGGAACAATGAAATTGAACATTATAACTAATCAAAAGGATTTGAATGAACTAAAAAGGGTTATAGTAAATAAATTACATATAGAAGAGTTTCTAGACTAATTAATTAATAATACAAATTTTTTTATACAGGTCCTTAATAACAAGTGGAAAACACTAATGGATTTAAGGTATGAGATCCTCCCCTTTTCACTATTAATCAAGATTGTTTTCTATGTTATGTTTTTTTGTGTAATACCAAGGTATGGGGTATGTTTATACACCATACCCATACTTCCATAATTCTTTATAAGTGATGTTAAACCCATTCACTCTCTCATCAAGTCCTCTTTGGTACACTCGACACCTTGCCCGAAAAATCATAACGAATTCTACCAAAACCTTCTTCGTTCTTCCGGGTGTCCTTATCTTTCTTTCAAAATGGTGTTATCATTTCTATTTATGTGAATATTCAGAATTATTTATATTTGTAAAATATTATAATATCAAGTCCCTTTCATCACTTTATTTTGGGGATATACATGTTTTTGAATGATCCCCTCCTTAGAACTTTCCGATAAGAAAACAAGTTTGAAGGGGACTTCCCTAATTTTTACCCAAATTTCAAGTTCACTCTATCCTCTATTTTAAGACAACATTGTCTTTATAAAATCATTATTTTTATTATGAAAACCTTTTTTGTTCAATTTTGGTATTATATAAAAGAATTCCTTCTTTTCTATTTGAAAATCTCTATTGTTTTTTCCTTAAAATCGCAGATAAATGTTTTAATGCTAATGTTTCTAAAATAATTTTCTAATATGTTGTCACTTCTATTTGACACCACTTACCATGTTATATTCCTTTTTTACCTAATGAATTTCCATGTATGTTATAATCCTTTCCTTTCATGGACACATTCATGATACACCAATTGGATATGTTTTATGCCATGACTATGGTACACAATTCTTTCCATGGGTACCCTTATGTTTGAGTATGGGTGATTATGTATGATTGTATATGTGGTAAGAATATTTATGTGTCAAGAATATTCATGAATATGTTGAGGTGGGTGTGCCTAGAGAGTGCTCTAATGCATTGGGTAAGGATAAGTCTCATGAGATGTGATGTGAAACGGGATTGGCGGTTAGCCTTGACCCATACTAAAATGGGAAACGGGATTAGCAGTTAGCCTTGACATGTAATAAAGATATGATTTAGGATTCTGCCACATTTATATTATTCAATGTTTATTTGATCCATTTCATATATTAAATGATTTCATAAGTTTCATAATTTTTATATCATTATGTCATGCCTATTAACTCATGTGCTTGAGATGTATCCTTATGTTCATTCCCTTACTGAGATTTTTTAGCTCATCCCTTTGTTCATGTGTTCCCTCGGGTACCCTATGCTGATTTAAGGGATCAATGGAAGTTAGGAGTTCATTATGGAGATTAAATAATGAATTATTTTTAGCCATATGTTTTATGTTATATGTACATAGTCTTCCAAGACAATAGACATAACGATCCTTGGCATGTACTCTGATGATTAATTATGCTTGAAATAATGAAATTTTATATGTAAAAGGCTAAGGTCGCTATACGCATGACCTCACCATGTTATTAAATACGATGAATGGAAAGAATACAAAATACTAAAAGGCTGGTCTCCAAATCATCCACCTTGAATAGATGGTTACTCCTCCTAACATGATTTCTCCACTCTTTTCCAAAAATGATTCCAATACTAAAAGAGTCGGCAAGAAGATAAAAATCAATAACAATTAATCCATGAAAGAAATGAATTTTGTAATGAAAATGGTGGTCTATGGACCTCTTGATGATGGTCCTACTATATGAATATATAGATCACCAGATCTACACTTTTGTAAATCCTTTAAAATATTTATAATTTTATAAGGATATTAATAATTTTTTCCTTGAAAAATAAACCATATTTTTATTGATCTAGATTTTTAACCATATTAATAATAAATCAATAGATCAACTCCTTTTATGAATGATATCCAGGATTCAAGCTCCATTATCTCCAATTCTCAATTATAAATTCCCCAATCTAACTTATCATCAATATTCTGAATAATTTGTATATATTCATTTCACTCATTATTTTATCTAATACTTGTTTAATTTAAATTTCAAATTAAAATGATAACAGAAAACTTACATACTTTTTATATTTAACATCCCATATATCATCACTAAATTATTCTTCCCCCTCAAATTCAGAATTGTAGTTAGTATAAGATTTAATTACAATCAAATGACATAGAAAAATTCATTTCAGTATGTCTATTCCAACAAACTAGAATTTAACGAGAAAATCACTCCTACAACACAATATACTCCATTTCATCATAATGTGGGAGTTACCATGATTTAATTCTAAACCGGTTGAACATATTATGACATAGGAATCATACTACATTGTAGAGGTATTCTAATGACTAGAAACACCAATGATCAATATAACTCCACTGTGTCATGATCTATATATTGCAGTGTTGTCATACCCATGTTCTCTTGACTAAATTTGGAAGATGAACTAAAATGTGGACATACAAAATTCTCCATGAACACCTACAATACATACCAACATGAATTATGTTGTAGACTTGTGCTATGGCGTAGCGGTCCTAGATTTTTGAGGGATTCTGAAATATTTTCTGAAGTAGCTTTACAACATCATCTGGGTTCAATAGAATATACACCTCTTTTATATTATTATTGAAGTGAATCATATTTCATTGTGGTATGAAGAACTCTAATCGACAATCACCTATAGTGTGGTCACTCAATATATTGTGTTAGATTCTATTATCCAATTTTCTTCCCACTGCCTAATTTAGAATCTCCAAAACATGGAAAATATACAATAATGTGATCGTCCATTATCTTTAATTTCTAGGGAATAATATACAAGATGAGGCAAAATCACTACCTTTATCTTTCTAATTGAATCATGATATTTCCTATCATAATATACTGTCACTATAAACCAGTAAACGAATCATCTAAATAGATTATTCCTGAACACTAAGATTCATCACCATGTCATAATCAATACATCATAATCATTAAATTCATTCAATATCTAATCTTATTCTTAAAATCATGTTTTTCATGAATTTTTTGACATAAATGAATTCCTACATTTATCTATAAAAAATTGAACTCAAAAGGTGTGCTCAAATTTATTTACTAGCATCACCTTAAATTCCCAAATATCCACACATGATTTGTCGCCCAGTATAGGGCCCTTTCCCTTGATTGGTGACACACTAAAACCTATTTCATTTTTAGGTTCATGTCAAATTTATTATTTATAAGCATACATACACTAGTAATATGGTAATAATGGTCAAACTATAGTTAATGTGAAGTTTTTTAGAGTATAAATATAAAAAAAATATTAAATATTTTTTTAAATGAATAAAAATTGTGGGAGGCGATGTTATAAATTGAATGTGGAGTGATAGAGAAATGTGTACTAAGTTGAAACAGTAAAAATGGGTAGGTAAACCAGATAATGTATTGACATAGAAGAGTTATACTAGATGATATTGAAAAAAATGTTAATTCCCTTTCATGGGATTATCCACATTGGTATTTATGTTATGTGTAGTTGAATGAAAAATAAAATTGTAATTTGTTAAATCACCATCATCAGAGATCTATATAGAGATCTAACATCTATAAAAAACCCATGATAATTATACATCCACATTAGGAGGATCTTACCATAAAATTTTACATGTTCATACTTTTTTTGTAGATTCCAAGGAAAAAGTGACTTTACCATTAACCTCTCTATACTTGGAGAAGTGTGAAAATATTATTACGAGGACGATACAATGAGATCCCAAGATAGAACACATTATCCCTATATGATCTGTTCAATTGAAGTAATAAAATAAATACAATGTAGTTCAATCCTTCCTATACAACCCCTAAACTACATATAAATTTATAACATGAAATAAAAATTCAAGTCATTTATAAGATCTCAATAAAGTGAAATAAAAAATAATAAACTAAATAATAATATATTCTTGGGTGGTTGACCTATTACTCATCCCCCAACTCAAAATCCATTTTCCTCCAACTTCGTTTGATCTCTAGCCTATGGTTTAGCTCCCAAATACCTTACATTCTAGATGGATGGTAGATGATCCATGGGAAGATATAATGGAAATCAGATGTGTAATGGATAGGGATCATGTGAATTGAGTAATGGATAATGGTTATTTATCCATTTTTTCAGGGATGCTCGTATTCATACCATCATATATCTAGAATTCTCTCTATCATCACAATAATCTTCATCATTAACTTGTTCACTCATTCCTTATATCTCCATTTACTCGTAGACATCATCTTTGATCTTCCCCAATTTCATTCGCATGGAAAGGTTGTCACTATATATCTTGCTCATCATGCGACTTCAGAAAATCTCCCTTATTAGAAATAAATTTTATAACATGGCCCAGTATATCATCTCAACACATCCATAACAGTCTAGAAAATTCCAATGAATCCCTTTCTCCCCATGTTTAAGTGATAATTTTAGGGGACCCAGAATTGAATAAAATAATTGCTTGACTGTTGTGGGATTTTTATCATTGATGTATTTTCATCCATGACTTCCCAAAACATGGCCTCTGTCTCATTCTTATTCATTACACAATGTCAAATGTAATTCTTTTTTTCATGTTTTCCAATTTTATGACCAACATAAAGACATCATAGATGAAATTATATAGTTGTATATGAAAAATAATTAGAGATACAACACTTCATTTGTATTCATATTTCATGTATGGCATGACACTATCTCAAGAAAACATGGATTTTCGTCGAATGACATAGATTTGGTCTTTTATAATCTAATGGTCAAATGAAACACTGTTCGTAATCAATTAATTACCAATTGAATAGAAAATATTCAAAAGTTGGACTCAAAAATTACAAAATTCCTTCATCCTAAATTATATGCTTGTTCTATAGTCTCATTTTTGAATTCATAAAAATGATATTTCATCAACATAGTAAGTAATCCCTGAAAAAGGATACACTAAGTCTACTATTTTAATGTCCCAAGGTTTCTATAGGTATTGTTCTTCCTACATTATGAATATATCAAACAACATAAACTCCATCAACACTATTTTATTTAATATGATCTTCAATGTATAATAAAATCATTCACCTAGCGTGTAGGTTCCTTCCGGTATGAAACTACTATGATAAAGATATAAGAGATACTCTCCACCCTCAAAATTTGTCATCTGTAAATGAATGGAATGTAAGGCACACAATTATTCTAAAAATATCATATTCAAATAATCTTACTTATAAACTCATCATGATCATCATACATTGTTATATTTTTTTAGACATGATTCAAAATATCCTATTTTAACTACTCAACTAAATTATTATCTTTTACTTGGAGAATCCAGAGGGATTCAAACGTGTTTCATCATTTTTGATTGGTCTCTCTTAGATTTGATTCATTTATAACAAGGTAGGAATCCTCAAATTAGAAACATGTCATAATCCTTCATGTGATGATATGGATTTTGGATCCACGATTCTCAATGGAAAATAGTTGTAGCTTAGTATTGGGTTTCATCATCAACGGTGGATGGGATCAATATCTTAATGAAATAGGATTTTATATTTAAATATTTTAAATTTATATCTGATTGTCTTCAACATCCTGAAATTGGATTTCATAATTTGACACCATGGTGGATCTCATCTTATAGGAATATTCATACATTATTTTCACAAAATATCGAACATCAAAAATTCATTATGACTTCAATTTCTTGGGACATATCATTTTTTTAATAATGAAAATACCTTGGTCATGTTCTAGTGTGGATCAATGTTCTTCCCAAGCTTTGTCTCTAAATAAGGATTCGAGAATATCAGACTCAAAAACTCTTCTAGGTATTGACATCATGTTCTCCATCACATCAGATCATCACATGTGGATTCTATGATGTATCCCTACTTCATGCTTCTTTTTTAGTATCCATGGATCGTATTTGTAATCCTAATCTTCTCATCAGACCTATCATTATTTATGCTTCGAGTATAGGTGTTTGGAAACACATAGATTAAATTCACACCTGCTTCGAATGGATGATTCCACTGAAATATCAGGTGGCTTTAAATCAGCCAATACCATCTTCCTTTGGTGTGAATTGACAGTTACATGGGTTATTTTAGGTAAATATTCCAATTGATGTTGGGTTGTTTTTCAATTATAGATCGATTGGAGGTTTAACCTCCACATTATTTGGAATAATATTGAAAAATAATATTTGTGGTTTATTGTTCTCTAGAAGTCAATTTAGTATCCACATGAATTCCATTTTTCAATCACAGTCAACCATGGTTAGTTTGTAGCTTCATGGAAGGTAAATGTTGTAGTAGGATAGAAGAAGAAGTTTTGTTCGGTTCTACTTTAGGTGGAATGATTTACCCGTTGTGGAAAGTTACAGTGGTGACCAATTTTCCAATATCCATGGCCACTTAAACTCTTATATTGGGGTACGTTATGGAAATGTTCCCATGGTCGTTCGGTGCTTTGTATTTCGTTCACTTCCATTTTAATCAAGAAGTCACTTGGCCCGGCTAGTAGTAATTTACTCATATGGTCACATGTCTTCCAATAACATTATTGGTCTCCCAAATTTTAAACATGTGGTCAGTAAAGTGATCACATGTCTATTATTCACATTCCCTTTCAATTTCACTGTTGCAGTCACTTAAAATTTTATTCATGCGATGACTTAAAATGTTGACTTATTGGATTAGTATCTTTATATCACTATAGAGTCAGTTAGGTGACCATGGATTTTACTTATGTTTAATTCATAAGATTTTCAAATCTTCTACAGCCATATAAAAATATAAAATTCTAAATTTATTAATGAAAAATTATTCAATAACAAACTCATGTTTTACACATAATCAATCAAATTAATTTTTAAGGAGGGAAAAATAAATCTAGTAATCATATTTATTTTAAAATGATGAAACTATTAAAGAGTTCATCTCACTATCCAAAAAAATTAAAATTCACTTTAAAAAATATTATTTAAAATTGAATTCAAAAAAACAAATGAAAATAATTGTTCTTAAAATATAAATAATTAAACCCCAAAGGGATACAATATTTTCTAGCAACATGAATCTGAATTTTCTGGAAAATATTCCATGAATGATAGTTTCTACTCAAATATATCAATATTTAATAATTTTTTAATAAAAAAAAAATTTTTTTATTTAAAAATAAATTATTCCACCAAAACAAATGTGAAAAAATGTGGAAAGCATAGGCCATATAAAACTCCCCCCACTTAAACAATTATACTCTAGGGAAATTCAATTCATTTTATTATATACAAACACTCCTAAATCTTAATAGATAATCATTGATAAGTTCAAAAATACAAAATAAATTTTGTATAATCACTAAACCATTCATTTTCTATAATTTACATTCCTCATATATGAAATCATTCATTTTCCTACAATAATTCAAATTTTGGACCCAATTTCATGAGTGAAAATAGTTAGATAAATGTTGAATGAAATTTTTAAAATGGGACACATCTAATTATATCCCTCCCCCATGTTATTAAAATAAATTATCCATTTTAAAATTCATTTATTCAACATAGATGATTATTTATCAAGTAAACTGTTACAATCATCATTTTGGTTCAATATCCCCATTACAATAACAAACATGTTTTTTATAATGGAACATGACTTATTTATTTCCCGCCAATGTGATTTTTTGTTGCACTGTGAAAATAAAATATTGAATTTACAAATGGATTTTATTTATCTACATAACACAACCAATGACCATGTCTTACAGATTCGTTGTGGGATCTCAATATCTCATTTTACACCATATTTAATGGATTTATATCAATATTTTAACTAGATCCATGAGGTGTTTCATTCAAAAAGGTTGTGTCTCCTAGGATCAATTTCAAAAGTCATGTTTTCTCAAGTTAGAATACCAATTTCATAGAAATATAGAAAATCACACTACCTTTACATTTTCATAACAGAATTTCCATAATAGAATTTGACGTTCCTGACATAGAATTAATTCAAATAAAAAATATTAAAAAATTGATTTTTCTGCAAACAAGAAGAAAAGTTTTCCATAAGTAAGGACACATAATTGTTTTTTCCTAACCTATATACATAAAAAAACAAATTTAATTTACCAAGAGCGTATTATATTTTGAAAAATCTTCAAATGGTTTGTAAAGGGGAGGCATTTAAAAAATGGAGGGTTTATATGTGAAAACATTTAAATAATGGTAAAGGCATAGAGAAATAACCCTCACCCAAGAACATAAAACTCATCATTGTACCCATTTTTTGAAAGGTATGACAGGATAGTATTTTGATTAAATATAAATTTACAACTCTTAGATTTATAGTTTTTAAGGGGTTTTAAAAATTTCAAAACCACATATTTTCTAAACATCCAAAAAAACCCAAGTGAAATTTTTTATGTTTTATACATTGTATTCTAAATAAAAATTCAAAATAATTCACCATTTGGATTAAAAAATAATGTTGATAATAAAATATAAGAATGTTTAATTTTTATGTTGTTGGTAATTTAATGGTGAATATAACGTCAACAATTTGGTTCATGTTGATTTTCAAAAGATCAGATACCAACAAGCTAGAAACCCAACAATGAATACATAGTATTACAATTAAAATGAAAATAAAAAGGGGTATTTAACCACACTAAATTCTTAGTAGTTTGAAATTAAATATGAGGAGTATAAAAAAACTCCCATGGTAAAGAATCCTAATGCATTGGAATTCATGAAATACACTACAAATATTAGTTTGTGAAAGATCATTGGCTACTCTATTCATGTCCTTACAAGATGTAAACAAATTTAAATTATAATTAAAATTTTTAAATTCAATGAGTAATGTGATGATTCTGTAAGGAAGGATTTAATCTAGTAGATCCATGCTTGTATATCCTATTTTCATTGCATATAGTTGATATTTTTTACAACCAATCCAAGGAAAAATTATTGGGAGTTATTCAAAATGTTGTAGGGTTAGAGGCATTTATTTGAATAAAAATTTAAAATTAATAATTATAAATAAATGATTTCATCCCATGAAATGCTATATTTTTTTCTTCAGCTATACATACCCTGAAATATTAACATATTCATTTTTATTCTGTGGGTATGATTTATTAATGAATACAAGTTCATTTTTCTGAGTGAATATTTTTTAGGTTCTCTATAATTCTCTTCATATTTAGCTTCCCCCAATATATCCCAATATAGATCTATAATTTAATGGGCGAGGATGATTTTAAATGTTGTATCTATCCCAAAAGACATGATAATAAGGCCAAAGAATGAATACATACATCTTCAAAATTCGACATGATTACTAGGCCACTCTTGGTTGGATGTCACAGAAACCTATATGTCACCATGAGTCATAACTGAGCCCTATTAACTATTGAATTCCCAATTCAAACATCAATAGGGAATTCTAGTTAACCTATGCTTCATCCTTTGACCATTATAATGACCCTCACGTGGGTCTCAGCACATGTATGACTCTCAAGTGATAAATGAATTCAATTACTAGAGGACAACATCACTATCATATGTGGTTCGCAATAAAATTCCTATTATAAGTACAACAAACACCCCACAAGATCCACCATCACGATTTTTGTGAAAAATAATCAAAATTTTATTCTCTTCTGTTCAATTCCAACATTAGGGAACAAAATCATCAAAAACCTTTAAGAGGTTAATAATAGAGTAGAACCCTATGTGTACCTGAGAAAATGAGGTGTTATCTCAAGAATACCACATTGAAATGTACTTCTATATATCATGAGTACACCCTATATTTGGATGTGTCATAATACATGGATATGACATACATGGGGTCGTGTCATGCACTTTCATATGGCAATGTCCCCCTTATAGGGGGTGTTTTCCTATGTACTCGATCACATTCTTGTATCCCACTAAACAATTTGTACTCCTGGTAAACAATATGTAGTCTCAAAAACTCAATCTTCCAATGTACTCAACCACATGGTCATTTACCACTAAACATAATGTAATACTATTAAAGAATGTGTACATTCCAAAACACTATCTTCCCCAAATATGAATAACACCCATCATGTATTCCTCATACCACATGATATGAAGTTAGGATTTCCAAATGGGAAACCCCTACAGACCACATGATACCCATGTTTTCCAATGATTAAGAATAGATCAATATTTTTCAGGGAATAAACCCCAAAATTGGCCTAACTCGTGGAGAAAACCCCATAACATCAGGTCCAAATCCTATATTGAAATCTATTATACCTCAATTTGATCTGGATCACTACCATTTATTATGTAAAAAATCACCACTTTCTCACCTCACACTCTATATATCCCTCACATGTGATGGAGGAACCCTCTCACCATACTGTCATGAATAGGAATATACATGTTTTATATGTGTGTGTGTTAGGAGGCAGTGTATTTTTATTAATTAATTTATTTAATTAACTACCAATTTAATCACTAGCCTTGATTCATGGATCTCGACACATGATTATGCCTTCAATTATAAAAACAAACCATTTTGGACTCCAACAAAATTTAAGAATCACCATCTGATTATACAATAAAAATATATCATCACACAAAAAGAACTGAGTGATTTATTATTTAATATATTAAATATTAAATAATCTCCTAAAAATCATATGGCTCAAAATTCCATCAAACTTTTATTATATGTTAAAATACTTATTTCGGGGCCAACCGAGCGGTAAAAATATTATATATGATCAAATCATAATGTACAATGACCATTTACCCCATAAAATCCTTGAGATACAAAAAATAAAATTTCCAATCAAATTCAAGACCTAAATAGAATATGACATTATTACCTCCCCACCACCAACATTATTATCCTCTTGAATCCTTAGGGTTATTCCAAACCCATATATCGACCCACCATTGTCACAATTTAAAACTCAACACATTGAATTATAATCTAGAATTATAAAAATTTCCATTAAAAAAATAATGTGGTGTACAAAACTTCAATGATTAGGTTTCCACTTTCCACAATTCAAAAATTACAATGATGATGTTTGACACCTTATGTTCATCATTATACAAATTAGAGTCATCCAAAACTCATCATTTGGCTCACGGTACTCCCCACCATAGAACTCAACTCACAATAGTCAACTCTGGCTTGAGACACTTCCCACCATCAATCTCGCCAATCAGAAAACATACATATTAGTTCAATGAACCTCTCAATGTGGCTGACCCTACATAATTAAACATAATAACATAAGGTTAACATCACCATGAATGATTTGATACTCCCCACAATATGAGTATATTTACTGCCACCTCAATATTGAATAATCACTATATATACCATGATCAAATCACTATAAAATATAAGTAATGGATGTCATTCTCTTTCTATAACCTTAGTGAAAAAATATAACATCAACTATCACCAATTAATAGAAAATGAGAATAGAACCCACGAAATTCGTCGATATATAGTCAATCATGAGGATCTCACTCACAAAGAGGGATAGTGCAATTCCACTCTAGGACTTCACATACACATTTACATGATTATAAAAAATTAGGGGACCCTTCATCAAACCAAATGAGACATTTAAATAGATGGCATAATGAAAATTCGCTCTCTTTATACTCAAGACGATGTTAACATATTTAGAATGATCATCCCTAGATTGGATGTACAGTAAGATGTAGTCGATGAATAAAACCAAAGACACAACCATTTCCAAAACATCACAATTGTATACTGGGGGTATCAACTTACCAAAACCACTATCCTCTCATCACACAAAACAATTAGTGGCCTACTTCCTTTTATTAAACACTGAATAAAAAAACTGTCGGGGGGGGGGGGGGGGTCAACGTTGTTGGTAGCTTCCACAAGAGAACAAAACTATAATCCTAATTTAGATTGATGACATTCAATTTAATATATTCATTTTATCTATCCTAAAATTTGACACCCCAAACATAATTTACAAGATTTTTTTACGTGTTTTCATGATTTGAATTGTTTGGTAACGTTTTGGGATGTTCGGGGGGGTCATAATTTTTTCAGGGAATTTATATAGGATCATAGTTTGTTAATGATTATTTGAAACAATGAAACACATATATGATATATTATAACATTTTTTGGCAGTTACATGGAAATTGAATAGTTTTTCCACAACATGCGAATTCCCTAGGGAAACCAGTCATAGGAAAAAAGAGGATAAAACATAGTCAGGGTATGGTTTGACTAACAGTGTGAACCAAATATACATGTTATGGTATTGAGACAATAGTTTTTCATTGTTGGTTCATGGTTTGGTGAACCATATTTCCCAAACCATGTGGATACATCGATTTTATAGTAGCACATATATTGTTTGAATATGCCTTAAAACCCATGAAACCTAAACATGTGATATAGCATCCCGCCTTTTTATCACATAAAACATTCATTACATTTTACAAAACCAAGGATATTTAAGGTTTAGTGTCTTGGAAACTAGGAACTTAAAACATGAAAACATAAAACATTCTTCTTAAACACTTTAAAGGATTCTCCTCATGTTCATCCTAGGTTCATTACTGCATCTCATAACCTGGGGAGATACATCAAAATAAAGGGTGAGCAGAAGGCCCAGTAAGGGAAACAAGAGAAACATTTTACATGTGAACTTGAGATACATCAATAAGGTCATGAAAAGAACTTTAAGGCATGATAAATAAATCATGAGATATATCATAATAAAAATAAAATTTTTCATAACTTGAAGATGTGGCTAAAACATTTAATATTGACAATAATTTCGTTTTACCAAGGTCCATCCCCATGGTGTCATTAAAAATTACCAAGGTTATTTACCAAGGTATCCGTCTAAAAGGTCATCTCTAGAGATTAAGTCTTTACCCAATGCATTGGAGCGCTATCTGGGAGCACCATTGACATGTATTTATTATCATGTCAGCCACATATATCATCATCAATCATTTCATAAACAACCAATATAGCATAAAAGAAATGGGTTTCATTTTATAATCATAACATTTTAAAAACTACTTTAAAGTCATGATCTTTATGTCAATTTAAACCCATGGAAAAGGGAAAGTGAGTTTCATTTATGTAAATCCCAGAATTTAAAATAGAAAATTTTGATATATATGTGAATAACCCTGTAGAAATATGAGCTTTTAGTATTTACTTAATAACATAAAATAATTTTGAGATAAAGAGGGAGGCATTTTGAGACGAAAACTATGCAGCATAACGTCTACGATACATGGTTTTAGAAAATATTGAAAAGAGAGGGGAGATGGGTCACCCACTCAAAAATGATACATAAAACAGTAGAGGAACATAATATATAGTATTTAAGAACATGGTAACGAAATTTCAATGATATACCATATGAAACAAAGAACTTGAAAGGAAGACAAAGATAAGATTTCTCTTATGAGAATTCGGCAGCCTAACGACGTCACTTAAAACATCCAAAAATGGATTGACGAGATCAAATAGGGTCTCTCATCATACGAAAATAAATGATCAGTATGAGAGATATAGAGATCATACCCCAACATAATAAAAAGGAACTTGAAAGACTTAACATGAAAGTAGATATTGAAAACTAGAAGGGTGAAAGAACCACTTAGAAATTCGGCAGCCTAACGACGCCACTTAAACATAAACAAAAATGAATTGATGAGATAAAATAGGGTCTCTCATCATATAAACATAAAAGATCATTATGATGTATTTAGAGATAATACCCCAACATAATAAAAAGGAACTTGAAATACTTGACATGAAAGTAGATCTTGAAAACGAGAAAGGTGAAAGAACCCCTTAGAAATTCGGCTGCCAAACGAGGCCACTTAAACTTCAACCAAAATGAATTGATGGGATCAAATAGGGTCTCTCATCATATGAACATAAAAGATAAGTATGATAGATTTAGAGATCATTTCCCAAGGAGTTTGACCACATGGGTCCCCCCATAAAATACATCATCACCTTTGGTCGGACAACCCATAAAATATCTCATGACATCATCATGACACAGTTATGATGTCATTAAACATACAGAAACCCTAAAACTGTATTTTTACTATTCACTGAAAATTCAACTTTCTCAGAAAAATTTCCAAATTTCACCTTCACCAAATATCAATGCTCTGATTTCAAAAATTAAATACATTTTATAAAAATAATTTTCTAAATATTTTTAATTTATTTTTTAAATAAATAGACTATTCCCCAAAAATTCAACTTTTTCAGAAAAATCCCCAAAAATTAACTTAACATAATATCGATGCTCTAAGTTAAAAAATGAAATCTATTTTATGAAAATAATTTTCAAAATATTTTTTAATTTAATTTTTAATTAAAAAATATTATTCACCTGGATAAACTAATACTTGAATAATAATTTATGAAACCTATATTTAACCATTTTATTGAATCACATTACTTAATCAAGGTGCCTAGATTATATTAATACTTTCATTAAGTGAGATTACTAATCCATTTGGTCACATTACTAATCCTAAGAATAAAATCACTATTCATAATTTAGTATTCATCAAAAATCAAGTTGATCTTATTAAACTCTAAATTTCGTACTGAACATAATTGTAGAAGACCATTTTTTGAAAATAATTACACATTTTTAATTATTTAAGGTTTACCTAATTTTTTTTAAAATATCATTTTTCTAAAATTCATAAAAAATATGCCTAATATATTTACCCGAACATTGGAAAATTCATAAACTTCATTATAAGAAGAAATCAAATTTTTTATTTAAAACAAAGGGTTTCACAAGGCAGTTACGGTCTCCTTACATAGCCCCTTATCACACCAACATAGGACCTAAGTGTAAGGTGTGCTAAGGTGAGAGAATCTGAGGGAGGCTCAGATAACATTGCAAGAGTAGTAATTTCTATCAGTTTGAACTTCTCATGAAGGCGATTCCGTTCTAGCTTAACATGATGAAATTCGGCTTGGGTTTGGTCCAGAGCAAAGCCTAGTGGTGCTACCTCTTTCCCAAGTTCTGTTAGATGGGATTCGATCAGTCCAACACTACTGGGTGAGGCCATCGAATCATCTTTCTATAATAATTAACCAAGATTACTTGTATTTAGAGACAATAATCAAAACTTTTAGTTTCCAGCGGTCATATTGACCAATGGTCATATTCCAGTCAAAACCCAATGGTCTCATTTTAATTATATCATGTTATCAAATGAATCATTTTTGTTGAGTATAAAAATAAAATTAAATAACACATAAAATTAGGAAACAAGATTTATTCAAAATTTCGGGTCATTACAATCATCCCCCCTTAAGAATTTGCATCCTCGCAATTTTTAAAATTGGGTTTTGAAATTTCTTTGAATGTGCCACAACAGAAAAGGAGTCAGTAAAACTATTACATTAAAAGAAATAAAGGGATGTACAAAGGTCACCTGAGTTAACCCACACTAGGATTCCATGTTGGAAAACATGGACATGGAGGAGTAAACAAAGGTTCAAGTTCTGAGGGAGAGTGATATAAAACATGTTTAGGAGAAAGTTATCCATAAGAAAATCCCAAACTTTTGATGTGTTTAATCGGTCATTGATTTCCTAGTAGGAAACGTGAACCAACAAAATTTTTGTTTTACGTTCCTTTTCATAATATTGAGGAATTCATTTACTACATAGAAAATATACCTACCTTTATGTATAGTTTCATCCTTTAATAAGTTTCTACCCAAAACTAATCTTTTCTCCAAACGATGAGCATTCAAAACTACTTGGTCTCATCAAAACACAAGAATCATCTTCTAGAGAATCACATAATCCACAACATATTAACTATCTATTTCATCTATCTTTAAACATTATCCCAAAAATAGAAAAGGTAATGTAAAACAACTCTTTAAAAATAAATAATCCCATAGGAATGGAAACTAATTTTAAATATTCAATGTTCCATGGTACTACCCAAGGTTAATCATAGACCATTCCATAAATAACAATCCCTAAAATTCCACAAAATAAACCAAACTAATATTGAAACCCAAATATAAGAGGGATTTGATAACATAGTCTTCCAAAATAAACTTCATTGTTCATCTCCAAACAACATCAACCACTCCTAACATCTTATAAAAAAAGTAGCTAACCTAAACATATTTTACCCAAGATAGGTTAATCATTCCCATAAGTAACCTAAATTACTATAAGTCCACCTTAAATTCATCGATTCTTCAAAATATAAGTCAACCTTACTCCTAAATGAAAATACCATAGTAATCTATTTACCTCGATCATATAGGGTCCCAAAAATAGTAAACGTCTTCCAAAATAATAATCATCTTTTAATCCCCTAATCATATCTGTCATATTAATATGGAAATCATCACATTTCCTATAACATTGGTTGTTGGGACATGTTCTTCCATTTCCCGCCATTAACTATGAAAATAAAGTACAATTAGGGTCTTCAATACTTAGCCAATAATCATGAAAATGAACTTAAAGAATATAAGGATAACTTGTAGAAGAAAAGTATACCATAACTTGTGATCCCCTAGGTTCCCATCTAGCATATCCATGATCATATATTCTTATGTGTATCTTCATTTTATTTTATCTTTGTTCCTTTAACAATGGTTCATACTAAGCTTATGAATTTACCGAAGCATATCCCCTGAGAGTGTCATAACCAAGAGTGCAGCAAGGCCCATTGTCGTGTACCAGTTCCCGTTCGAGTCTAGCTCAAAGCGGTGTGTTTGGGATTTACCCCTATGTACATCTATGCCAGATCCACCTCTACCTGCTCGTATCCAGATAGGGATGTATTTTCTTGGCAACCGCTTACTCAATACTCACCAAAATACTAGGAAAATTTCCTAGATTTAAAAATTTCTATAGGTTTCTTCCTAACGTTTTAATATCGTAATTTCCACAAATAACTAAACCATCCTTTGATACCAACTATAGAATCCCACCTTTTTATCACATAAAACATTCATTACATTTTACAAAACCGAGGATCTTTAAGGTTTAGTGTCTTGGAAACTAGGAACATAAAACATGAAAACGTAAAACATTCATCTTAAACACTTTAAAGGATTCTCCTCATGTTCATCCTAGGTTCATTACTGCATCTCATAACCTGGGGACATACATCAAAAGAAAGGGTGATCAAAATGCCCAGTAAGGGAAACAAGATAAACATTTTACATGTGAACTTGAGATACTTCAATAAGGTCATGAAAATAACTTTATGGCATGAAAAATAAATCATGAGATATATAATAATAAAAATAAAATTTTTCATATCTTGAAGATGTGGCTACAACATTTAATTTTGAAAATCATTTATTTTCACCAAGGTCCATCCCCATGGTGTCATTAAAAATTACCAAGTTTATTTACCAGGGTATTAGTCTAAAAGGTCATCTCTAGAGATTAAGTCTTTACCCAATGCATTGGAGCGCTATCTGGGCGCACCATTTACATGTCTTTATTATCATGTGAGCCACATATATCATCATAAATAATTTCGTAAACAACCCATATAGCATAAAAAAATGGGTTTCATTTCATAATCATAACGTTTTAAAAACTGATTTAAAGACATTGTCTTTATGTCACTTTAAACCCACAGAAAAGGGAAAGCGGTTTTAATTTATGTAAATCCCAGAATTTAAAATAGAAAATTTTGATATATATGTGAATACCCCTGTAGAAATAAGAGCTTTGAGTATTAACTTAATAACATAAAATAGTTTTCAGATAAAGAGGGAGGCATTTTGAGACGAAAACTATGCAGCATAACGTCTACGATACATGGTTTTAGAAAACATTGAAGAGAGGGGACATGGGTCACCCACTCAAAAATGACACATAAAACAGAAGGGGAACAGAATATATAGTATTTAAGAACATGGTAATGAAATTTTAATGATATACCATATGAAACGAAGAACATAAAAGGAAGACAAAAATAAGATTTCTCTTATGAGAATTCGGCAGCCTAACGACGTCACTTAAAACATCCAAAAATGGATTGACGAGATAAAATAGGGTTTCTCATCATATGAACATAAATTATTAGTATGATAGATATAGATATCATACCCCAACATAATAAAAAGGAACATTAAATACTTGACATGAATGTAGATCTTGAAAACGAGAAGGCTGAAGGAACCCCTAAGAAATTCGGCAGCCTAACGGCGCCACTTAAACTTAAAAAAAATGAATAGAGGAGATCTAATAGGGTCTCTCATTATATGAACATAAAAGATCAGTGTGATAGATTTAGAGATCATACCTCAACATAATAAAAAGAAACTTGAAAGACTTGACATGAAAGTAGATCTTGAAAACGAGACAGGTGAAAGAACCCCTTATAAATTCAGCAGCCTAACAATGCCACTTAAACTTCAACCAAAATGAATTGATGAGATCAAATAGGGTCTCTAATAATATTAAAATAAAAGATAAGTATGATTGATTTAGAGATCATACCCCAACATAATAAAAAGTAACTTGAAATACTTTACATGAAAGTAGATCTTGAAAACGAGAAAAGTGAAATAACCCCTTAGAAATTCGGCAGCCTAACGGCGCCACATAAACTTCAACCAAAATGAATTGATGAGATCAAATAGGGTCTATCATCATATGAACATAAAAGATCAGTATAATAGATTTAGAGATCATTCCCCAAAAAAATAAAAAGTAACTTTCCAGACTTTACATGGAAATCGAAATTTGAAAATCGAGAAAGGTGAAAGAACCACTTAAAAATTCGGCAGCCTAACGGCGCCACTTAAAACTTCAAAGCACTGAATTGAAAAGATAAAATGGGGTATCTCATCATATGATCATAAAAGATCAGTATGATAAATTTAGATATCATAACCCAACATAATAAAAAGGAACCTGAAATACTTTACATGAAAATAGATCTTGAAAAATTAGAAGGGAGAAAGAATCCGTTACAAAACATTCGGCAGCCTAACGGCGCCACTTAAAACATCATAAAAGGAAATAATTAGAATAAGAGGGGATATCTCATTATATGAAAAAAAAAGGGAAGTAATAGGAGTATAAAATAACATCCTTTAACATAAGAACATTGAGCATAAACTAAATTACATAAAATATATTTCTTGAAAAGAAAGAGAGAGGTCGGATCCCTTACCTTAAAACGTAACTCTTAAAACTCAAAGGTTGGGACCCTGAGGGCTTGGGGGCACCTTGGGAGGACGCATTGGGAGCTAATGAGACCATAACATCGTTTTAGGAGAGTGGGGAGTCGAAATGGATGAGAGGATGGCTTGATATTTACAGGGAAAGTGAGGCGACAAGGCATTAATGGCCAAGGGACACCTTAAAAGTGGTTTTCTCAAAACCATGTGCTCTCCCATGATATTTCCCAAGGAGTTTGGCCACATGGGACCCCCCATAAAATACTTCATCACCTTTGGTTGGCCAACCCATAAAATATCTCATGACATCATCATGACACAGTTATGATGTCATTAAACATACCGAAACCCTAAAACTCTATTTTTACTATTCACTGAAAATTCAACTTTCTCAGAAAAATCCCAAAATTTCACCTTAACCAAATATCAATGCTCTGATTTAAAAAATGAAATCCATCTTATAAAAATAATTTTCTAAATATTTTTAATTTATTTTTTTAAATAAATACACAATTCATAAAAAATTCAACTTTTTCAGAAAAATCCCCAAAAATTTCCTTAACATAATATCGATGCTCTGAGTTCAAAAATGAAATCCATTTTATAGAAATAATTTTCTAAATATTTTTAATTTAATTTTTAATTAAAAAACACTATTCTCCTGGAAAAACTAATACTTGAATAATAATCTATGAAACCGTTATTTAACCATTTTATTGAATCACATTACTTAATCAAGGTGCCTAGATTATATAAATAGTTTCATTAAGTGAGATTACTAATCTATTTGGTCACATTACTAATCCAAAGCATTAAATCACTATTCATAATTTACTATTCATCTAAAATCAAGTTGATCTTATTAGACTCTAAATTTTGTACTGAACATAATTGTAGAATACCATTTTTCGAAAATCATTACACATTTTTAATTATTTAAGGTTTACCTAAACATTTTTAAAATATCCTTTTTCTAAAATTTATAAAAAATATTCATACTATATTTATCCGAACATTTGAAAATTCATAAACTTAATCCTAAGAAGAAATAAAAAATTTTATTTAAAACAAATGGTTACACAAGGTAGTTAAGGTCTCCTTACATATCCCCTTATCACACCAGCATAGGACCTAAGTGTAAGGTGTGCTAAGGTGAGAGAATCCGAGGGAGGCTCAGATAACATTGCACGAGTAGTAATTTCTATCAGTTTAAACTTCTCGTGAAGGCGATTCCGTTCTAGCTTCACATGATGAAATTCGGTGTGGGTTTGGTCCAGAGAAAAGCCTAGTGGTGCTACCTCCTTCTCGTGTTCTATTATATGGGCTTTGATCGGTCCAAGAATTCTGGGTGAGGCCATCAAATCTTCTTTCTATAATAATTAACCAAGATTACTTGTATTTAGAGACAACAATCAAAACGTTTTGTTTCTAGCAGTCAAATTGACCAATGGTCATATACCAGTCAAAACCCAACAGTCTCATTTTAATTATATAATGTTATCAAATGAAACATTTTTGTTGACTATAAAAATAAAATAAAATAACACATAAAATTAGGTAACAATATTTATTCAAAATTTCGGGTCGTTACATGTGACATATTGATGGAAGACTAAAAGTTGTGGTTTCAGTCCGAATTAAAACCCAGAAGCCTTATTAATTTCCTAATATCTCATTGTTTTTAATTCATTTTCCACCCTAGGAATGAGATCTGATATCCCTTTGATCTGTATGTGACTTTTTGATGAATCAATGTGTGTTGGAGTTCCATAATCCTTGGGGTGTTCTTGTTCTCTCCCTTATTCCTTATTTTTCAATGATTTACACTTCAAATATCTCTCTCACTCAAAATTATAGTTAATTTCCACTATGGGAAGATATATTTTCATTAATGATAATATTGATAATATATTATTCAATCTATCGAAGTATAGAAGATCCCAGTCCAAATCTAGATTTCATAAGAAAAATTCTTTATTTTCTTCAATCTTTGAGAGGTAGCTGGCTTCTATATCATATCTATTCATTCTAAAAATTGATGGATTAGTTTTTTTGATATTTTTTTCTCTAAATGTTTGTGAAAACCATGGTTGATTGTTTAAAAAAACCATTTCTTTATACATTTGTAAATTTGGGAAATTTGATTATTTTTGGAAATCCCATTGGTTTATAATTTTAAAGCAGTACATTTCTAAATACGGTTTTATTATTATAAACACGTGTATTTTTATAAAATGTTACTATGAAATAATTGGTTTTATGTGTAATGGAATTTATCATTTGGTTTGTCATATATTTTTGGTTTGAGTTCATTGTTTGGATATGACTAGGGATATGGGACGTGTGACATTAAGAAATCATCAATTTTTTGATGTTACCCTAGATAATGGGAGTATCGTACAAGGGCACATGAACCTTGATAATCTTTTCATGATTTTATTAATCAATGAGAGACCACTCATGAGTCTAGATCAATCTGTGTAAGTGTTTGTGTGGAAACATGGGAAGGGATATTCCAAATCATATGAAACAGTTTTGAGAACTTTTTTATTTCCTTCCATGGATATTTTTTATTGTTTTGATAAAAACTAATTCAAAAAATATAAACTATTTATATATATAGGGAAATTGTTTTTTTATATGTGGCGTGTGTTGCGAAGATATTAGAGAAATTATACTATGTTTATTCTCACCACCTACTTGGTCATTTTGGTCAATTTGTATATGTTATCTATCAAGACATAGTAAGTGGAAAGGCATCATATTTTTCTATAGATACATCATGATACCTTAGGCATAGTAGGTGGAGTCAGAGCTTGAAGCTAGTTTAAAAGTTTGTCGAATGCTATCTCTAAATGTATTTGATTCATGTTTTCTTATGTATTAATATCTCTATTTCTTGTCACTTTTATATGATTATAATTTCTTTTTTTTTCATGCACCATATTGCAGTGTTGGATATTTATTATTCAGTATTGTATGGTTTTTTTATATTACAAAAATAATCCCCCAACTATTCATTAAACACATGGATTTTATTTACATCATTTGGTGTCTTGAAGATGTCACATAAGTCTAGTATCACCCTATCATATCTGAAGTCAATGAGGAGGGGTGGAATTTTATAAGGAACCTCTTGGTGAATTTGACATACGATTGAATTTTACCCAAGGATTCCAAAAATGGAATGTTGGTGCTAATGGTTAAAATCACTTTTATAAATATCAATTATTATGTTTCATCATTTATATACACTCTTTAATGTGATAGAATGGAGGAATATGTTATTAAACTACTTTATTGATCACCTTACACTAAAATAGAAATTTATTCCTTACTTATTTGATCAATTATTGTTTCATGTTATCGGTTCATTTGAATTTTAAGATTTGAGTTAATAAATTTTCTCAGGTTAGACCATATTTTCTTGATAGTCTGATTATTCATTTTATTGATTTGGGTTATTATGTTCAGTTAAATCCTCAATTTGTTTTAATGAAAACTGTACCATAATTTGTTATTGAGTTTGTAGATCACATCATGTTGTTAAATCCACCACATTCAATTTTTTAATCAAACTTTTTAACATGTAATCTTACTATTATCTCTATTATTTATGTACCTATCCATTTTTTCGATTTTATTATACATAATTTCAATTTTTGAATATTGGGAATCAATTTTCGTAATCACGTTCATAACATTTTACTCTATATAAGACTTAAAATTTGATGTGTCTTCCATGTTTTTAACGTTATTCCATGGTTGATTCATGTATCTAGGGGAAAAAGTTATTTCATGACCCCTTTAATTCCAAGACATGTTTGGTTGAGTTAGGTGTCCATCTTTAAACTAATTCTAAAATGGGCCATTATTTTCATGACCTCAAGCCCTAAAATATTAAAATTGAGCATTATCTGCTTCTTAGGGTGGCATATACTAATTGGGGAATGAGTTTTGAGGGTGTCTATACATCCCAAAATTGGTGAATTAATCCCTAAGTGTGTTTTCAGTGTAAACTCCAGTGGTACGAAGGTTACTTACATCCCTATAAACCACTCACATCCTAGTAGACTTCTACATAGAGTTTTGATAATTTTTATCAATAAATCAATTAAACAATTGATTTATCTTATTAGAAAAGTCACATCCATAATATATTTATTGTCTGGTGTGTTTCTATTATAAGAAGATTTATTAGATTTTTGGGAGATAATTGGTGGATTATACATTGCCAATGTAGGCCTCTAAACATAAACCGTATTTTTTTAAAGAGTTTTTTTTATACTACAGAACTCTTCTATTTTAGGCCTACCATAAATCATGGTCTTCATGGGATGAAATTTTAAAAAAAATGAGTTTAATATATTATCCTAGGTATTAAAAAATCTCCTCATCTTGATTTCAAAACCACCTCCTGGTTCTTTGGTTAAGGCCTAATGAGAACGATCTGACCATAAAATCCTCCTCATTCAACCCTTGCAAAAAAAAAGTATTGCATTGAATCATATAAATTTTTAATAAACTCAGGAAGATTCTCATTGGGATTATAAATGAAGTAAGGATGAAAAAAATAAGAGGTTGTTTATGTTCATAGGTTATTGAAATAGAAGTTATTCCTATGCATTAATGATTTCAGGACACTAAATGAATCATAATCACACTAATTCTAGAAGTCTCAATTACATGATTTTGATAAAATGGTGGATTCAAATATTTTTTTTATTTCTTATAAAATTATATTTTCTATTATAATTAGTATTGGAGGAATTTTTTTCAAAAAATTATGATTTATATTTGTTGATATATATATATATATGTCATTTTTTGATTTGTTCACATGTTACTACACTGAAAAAGGATCCAAAATTTGACATTTTAAAACCTTGTACATTTACTACGATAATGTCAAATTTTTAATTTATAAACCTGAATTTACTAGAACTGTAGTAAGAAGTTTTGAACCATAGGGAATGAGATATTTTTCAAACAAAAAAATGGCCAAAAAATTGAACCAAATGAGTGGGTTGTGAAGCTATGATGATAATGTGTAGTAATGGAGAAATGTGTGGGGAGTGATGTGAACCTATAAAAATGGAGAAGGAAAACAGAGAATTGAATATGATAGGGGAAAAATATGAGATGATATTAGTAGTAATTTCATTTTCCATTAATTGTTCTAACCATTAAGGTACTAATTTATTGTTCATATAAAATAAGTGTATAAATATTATTAAAAAATAACCCCCATTAGAGATCACTCTTGAAAAATATTATCTCTAAAAGAACCCACAAAAATTATTATTTCTCATGGAGTGTTTCTTAACACAAACTTTTCTTGGTTGGTACATCGATTGTGATCTCCAAGGAAAAGATACTCTATATTTCACCTCTTAGTACATAGGGGAGTGAAAATATCATCATAAGGAAAAGAAAATGAGATCACTAGATAGAAGATATCACCCTCTATGATCAATATAATTTCAATAATATAGTAAAAAATATATTTTGATCCATCTGATCGAACCCTATAAACTATGTATCAATTTATAACAGATGAATCAAAAAAATATAACTCATTAAAAAAATAACAATATAGTGAAATATAAAAGATGAAAAATGGAGAATAAGATCCCCTACTATGATCAACCACTTCCTCTAGTTCAAATTTCACTACCCTCCTGCTTTGAGTGCACTCCAGCCACTGGTTTATCTCCTAGATCCCTATTGATCTAGATGGATTATAGTTGATCTAAGATAATATGTAAGGGTGATTAGATGTGTAATAGAGGTGGATCTTATGAATCATGAAATATTGAATGGTAATCTACACAATTTTTCAAAGGATGTTTGCATTCCTCTTAGAAGAGATCATAAATTTTGTATATAATCTATATAATATCCTACCTTAATTCATCAAATCATGCATTACATCAAATGAAACCCACATACATCATATTTGATCTTTCTTCAATGGCCTCTACATAGTGAGTTTGTAACTATACGCATTCCACCATTGATTACTGGAGTAAAGCTCACAAAATAAATATCAGTTTTGGAATTCCACCAAATCAATTATTTTAGCTCATTCTACACATTCCAGAATCATCAAACTCATCTCCTTGCTCCCTGAGTTGAATTCATAATTTTAGGTTAACCATACTTTAATAAAATATTCATGTGACCAGCACCAGCCAAATTTTTTCTAATTCATTTTTTATCCGTGACTTCCCTGAACATGACGTATGTATTATCCTTTTTATTACTCATGATCAATATTAAGTCTCATTTTCATGTTTTCCAATTCTATGAACTTCAGGAGAACTTCAATGGTTGCATGAAATCATCATATTATAAAAATAATTTGAGTTGGATAAATTCAAAAGCATTTATATTTGTATATTGGATCATCAATGTCTCTATACACCTTGGTATTCTCTTGAATGACATGATTTTGGACTTAAATATTATTATGTCCAAATGAATCCATTTCCATGACCAACCAAAACAAAAATTCCCCTTCAAATGATCATTAGTCAGCCTCAATGGGAACCACTCTCCCTTATCCTAAATTTTGATTGAGATCCCTTATATCATTTTGGAATTCTCCATAACAATTTCCTCAATCAACATGGAATGGAATTAGAGAAAATGGTTGGACCTGATTTCCAATTTTATTGTCCTGATTTACAGATTGGTATCCTACTAACTACTTTAATAAAATCAATGACAACATAAAGTCCTTTAAATTCCTTGTAGTCAATGGGATCCTCATTGGATCATTGATGGACACACATGGTGTGTAGGTTCCTTCTAATATGAAACTAATGTGATCAAAAGATAAGATGTCCACTAAATCATAAAATTCATTCATCTAAACATGGTTTAAACATGGTCCAATAAATCATCACCCAATATCAAATTCATATCCTCATCTTCGGAAATTATTCACTCTTAGTGGAAATCATTGGATTTTCTATGGACTAGATAGAAAATCATTGATCTAAACTCTGAACCTACTTTCTCAATATTGACTTCGCATATATCGAATTGTTCAATCATGATTTATTATGTTCGGTTAGTATCCTTATGATTTTAATCATATTCAACAAGGTAGGCCTCCTAAAATAGTAATCTTGGTATCGTCCTTCATCTGTTGATGTGGCTTCTAAATTCGGGATTCCTGTTGTTGAAAAGGGGAAACTCTGGCACTGATTTCTTCATCCAAGACAACCAAGATCTACATCTTTGATAAAGTGGATGGTTGGTTTTTATATTTTGATTACTCTATAATTTTATTATACACAAAATAAAATTATATTTCGTGCTTCTACCCCACGGTGGATCTCAACATGGTGGTTTTTGAATCATTTCTTCTCTTACAAGAACGTACATCAAAAATTACTTCCAAATTCATTTTATGTAGTAATATAATTTCGATTTAACCATGAAAACCCTTTGGAAATGTACTGTTTTGGATCATTTTTTTCAATGATCATTGATTTGGAACCATGATTCCAAAATCTTATTTTAAAAAACTCTTCTAATTGAAGGTCTCCATTTCTCTTTCGCATTAAATCATCACCCACAACACAATTAGTGAATATGTATTTCATGCTAGTTCATCAGTTTCCTAAGTTAATTTTCAGAATTCACAACCTATCATCATACCAATCAGTTCTAATGCTTTGGGTTAGTGTGTTTGGCCACACACAACTCAAATTCACAACAGCTATGAATGGAATCTTTCAGTGAAAGCTCAGGAAGCCACCAATCAACCAATATCTTCTTCCTCCAAAATCGCTCATTAGCACCTTGGTTTCCTTAGGTGCCACTTCTAATCGACATTCAAATTTTATTCAAATATAAATTTATATGAGGTTCAACCTTCCTTTTTATTTTCAAAATGAATGAAAATATCTTACTTTGTTTGATTTTTCACTCATGGTCTCTTAAGTGAGTGTTAAAATTCAATTTTTCAGTCACATTATGTATTATAGCCTGTTAATAGGATTTCAATAGCTAGATCTATTGTTAGGTTGAAAGGGTTACATGGGGAAAATTCTTCTTTATATGGTTGGTTATTCCCATTACAGCCAGTTTCACATGAAATCACACGTCCAATAGCCATGGGGACAAGAAATTTTCTTCATAGTTGGTTGGGGAGATGAGCTCACGGTTGGTTTTTATTTATTCTTATTATTAGTTTCATTTTCATTATATAGTCATTGGACATGGTTTATATCAATTTACTCATGAATTGATTTGTCTTGTAAAAACATTAGTGGTTTCCTAAATTTCATACATGCAGCTAGTTAGGTGAAATCATTTCCTTTCCACCTGGATACATAATATTTTAGGGGTATGGTCACAAATCGTTTTATTCTTACACTAATATGAAATTATGTCTTACATGGAAAATATCATTACAACCCTTTGTAGTCACATAAATTACTATGGAATTAACATGAGGTAACTTCAGTAGATTGAATTTTTTTTCCTTAGATGATACGAAAATATAATTTAGAATTCATTGAAGATAAATTATTAAATAACAAACTAGTCATCAACACACAAATGAACACATTTATTTTTAATGAGAACAAATAATTTAAATAAATAAATTTATATTAATATTATAAAACATTTAAATATTTAATCTTGATATCCCAAATATTTAAAATGACATTTACAAATAGTATTTCAAATATAATTCATAAAAACAAATTAAAATAATCATTCATAAAAAATTTAAAAGTCAAATAACATAATATATTTAGGTACCATGATGCTAAATTTTTTCAAAATCTTCACAGAATAACAATTTCCACAAAAATATCATAATATTCAAGAATTGTTTATCACAAACACCTTTTAATAATTTAAATTCAATTATTTCCCCATAACAGATGTAGAAAAGTGTGAAAAACACAAACCACATAAATTGGATCTTTAACAAAAAAACTACTAATGTATCAGGGTTCTCATGTGTGGTGTGAGTACTAAACCCAGAAGGATACCACCAACATTCCATTTTTTATATAGGTTTACGAGATATATAATAGTGTATTCACTAACAAAAATAATGATACAACAAGCACACAAATTCATCCGGTTAATGTGCACTAACCAAATTTCCAAAAACTCCAACCATACCTTCTTTAGCACCATATTAGAGAGAAGAGTTATATCGAGCCCTAAATAATCTCAATAACCAAACTGAAACCTTCTCACTCGAGGTGCAATACCACCTTATGTACAATGTAATATCCCATACCAAGCACTATGAAACACCCTTCTCACTAATGGGATATCACGATCCAAAACCAATATAATGTGTAACATCCTACCTCAAATTCCTCCAAACCAACACCCTAATCCAGTTCACCACATGACCTCATGTTTTTCTCCTTATTCTTTAGAGGATATCAACCAGTAGTAGTATACTATAGTGATTCATTGAGAAGAATATACCCTAATCTTAGAGTGTGCAACCATAAATAAATATCAAAATATTATACACATAATGGTATTTAAGGATAGTAAATAAAATAAAATTGAAGAAAGGTGTAATTAGATGAAATAAATTTAAGGATAAAAAACCCATTCCATATATACATCATAGATCTCCCACCTTTTCGATCACCTATTCAAAATAAACAACCATAAATAAATAAATCAGTATATATTGCCAAAATTGAGACATGCCACATTACCAGTCTCTAGTAACATTTTAACCTTCTCTAGCCTAATCACCAAACTCAACATGAGCATCTGCCCTCAATGTTGAAAATCTTAGAATTCTCTAAATCCATCATTCTTCTGTCCTCAAACTAAAAGTAGACATATGATCTGCATGCACACTAAGGTGCAAACACAATTGGTGAGAAAATAATAACAGTAGATCACCCCCAACGACAAACCTATATCCTACTTCTATAAGTCCATTCTCATGAAATATGCTCAGCATATCCAAAACATAACTTAAATAACATAAAATTAAAACAGATTTGATTCTTCTTTCTACAACCTCAATAACCCATGATTACTTCAGCCGGTGTTGGGGTGTCTCTACTCACATATTTTGGATCATGCATCCGCAGTCACAATAGTGATCCATAGCCATGGCCACCCCCACAAATCCCCCTTAATATACATATCATTTCTTACTTGTTACCTTTATAGGTCAATCCTAGCGGTTCGTACCACATTAAATTTCTACGAGTATCCGTAACATTAGTCTGACATCTATCACATGTATCACAAATAGTGGTGCCAAGGTAATTAGTCTAAAAACTATGAATAAACATGGATGGTTACTAGAGGCTCAGTTTGAAACTTAATATATACATTATACAACCTATTCTTGGAACCTCAGTCCGTAATCTCAAACACATATGTGGAATGGCGTGTCCAAACTTCTCAACCATATATGTGGACCCTCTATACCCCAAGATGATCCACCAACTATATCCATATCTGTGGAACACCGTGTCTACAATGTTCATGTATGTATCTATAGAATTTTATCTTCATCGATCTAAATAAAAACTCATTGGAATTACATGTTCGCCTATCTAAATCATAGATTTGTTGAATATTGTGTCCAATAATATCAACCTAAAATGTGGAACACCATTTCTAAACATCTGTATCGGAACTGTGTAATTCTTTATAAACTAATATATGAATTCACTACTGGATGACAGATACACCAAAATCAATAATAACCATGGAACACCATGTCCAGTAATATAATTAGTAACTATGAAACCCCATGTCCACTATGGAATTTCATTCCCGCTAATCTCAATCATATATGTAGAGTGTCATATATGGCATACAGAACCATACATTTGAATCATCATGTCCATATTTATATTCTAGAGTAGCCCATACTAGTAAATCAGGCTCCAAATGTGGATAATCAACCATGTCACAATGTCCCCATGATTTAAACTAAATCTCAACATAAACAAAAATCCAAAAAAAGAAAGTGGTTTTTGAACATCCACACCGATATTTAAATCACTGCCTCATTAGCTCACCCACTAGTTTGAGCCCCAAGGGAACACCCGAAACCATTACTACCCAAGAAAACATCCATAATCAATGTTTTCCTATCAATTAGGAACCCAATTGACCAACTAGGTAAACATACAAATATAGTAATTCCTATAAGGATCCTCTAAAATTACTTGCATGTGGAGTGATCCCTCATAGGTTCCTTGGATATAACTAAAATATCCGGAAAAAGCCCATCTATTGGAGGTCACAAGTATCACATCTCAGTATCCAACATCACATGTAATCACCAACTGAAAAATGGGAAAACACAAAAGGTATATGGCTCTGGACCATCCCTCTTCCCTTGACACTATTGGTTGGATCACACACCCAACCTATCTATCACATCCATCTAACTAAGTATTATCTTATTATAACACCCATAAAAGGTTTTAGTGCACTGATGTTTTATCCATAGACCATTATAATGATCTTACCATGGGTCTTATCCCATGTCTCACTCTCAAGAGACACCAAAATTCAATTACTAGGGGAAAAAATCTCTGTCATACAACGCCATACCCAAGATTCCTATTAGAAGTCCTCATAACTCTCTATGGGATCCAAAATAAAATTTAATGTGGAAAATTACACATCATGGACTAATCATGTGTCTATTTCCCACTCTGGGTGCGTAAAACACACAGAACCCTTAATAGGGCAATAATGCAGATGTAAACGGCGTGCACTCTGAGTATACGAAACATACTATCAAAACTACATGATAACAATGTACTTCTACATGGAATTGGTACCCCTGGGTTCTGAAAATTTAAATCTATAAGAACCTGAAAAACTTGGGCTCTGGCATAGTAATTCCACATGGCCATGATCGCCCCTAAATGGGGTGTCATCCTATATACCCGTCCATTTTCCCATGTCGCACTACACAATGGGTACAACACGTGTGGTCTTGAGAACATCATATACCAAAGTACTAAGCTATATGGCAAAGTACTACAACATCATGGGTAATCCGAGTACACAAAAAAATACATTTCTAAACATTATCTACCCAAAACAAGAATAACTCAGGGTGTGTGTTCCTCAAACCACATGTCAGGCAATCAAGATTTTTGAATGGGTATCCAAGGTGAACCTCTTGAAACCCCCTTTTCCATGATTATTAAATGATCAATCCCCAAGGGGGGAGCCTTAGTAGCCATAATCATGATTTAAATCATTTAAAATCAAATATTTGGGGATCATGGAATTAAACTCAAAATCATCCTACCTTGTGGTGAAAATGCCAAAGATTCAGATCCAAATCCACTCCTAGAATCTTCTGAAACTCTTAAAACTCAATTAATTCTTGATCACCACAATGGACTAAGTTGGGAGACTCCTCCTTCTCCCACCCCCTTAGTATAGTTTTTTTTGATGGAGGAACCATCTCTACATCCTACCATGGGTAGGAATCCAATATGAGGGTGAGTTTTTAATTAACAAGTTAATTTATTAATTAAATTTTCATTCCAACAATCGTATCTTATCTCACAACCTGATGTTTTTTATGCCTCCTCAAATAAAAAACCACCCATTATAGACTCTAACATGGATTTAGAATCACAATACAATTATCCATTCAAAATACATCACAATTTGAACCGAAATAATTTATTTAATATTTAATTAATTTAGTGTTAAACATTCTTACAAAATTTGAAGAGCTCATAATTCCATAAAATTAATATCCTCGGGTAAAATACCTATTTAGTGAGGAATGGATAGGTTCAAAAACCAATCCAATGTGTTATTTGAAGGTAAAATTACTATTTTACTCATCGTGAGTCTCTAGAAGAAATTCAAATTTATGATAAAATTAAAGACCCCAAAAACAAAGGTCTTTACCACCTCCCCACCAAAATACTTATCATCCTTCAGAATCCTCAGTGGTTGTCCCACCACACATCTCAACCCACCACAGTCATCAATTCATGGTCATCTAATTTCATTCTATTGTAGAACATCATTCATGTTCCTCTGCATAACTCCAAAGATATGGCGTACTACAATCAATGGTCAAGCCACCACTTTTGACCATTCCCAAACTACCAAGATAATGCTTGACCGACTCCGTCCATCATGATATTTATCAACATAATAAAAAATTATTTATCAGGTTCATGGTTATCCCAAAAATATAAGTCATACTGTAACAGAATATTCTTATCTATGTCACATAACACCATAAAATTGCCTAGAAAGAACATCCTTATGTCCACCAACCCACTCGATGAGGTTCCCACTTTATCTTAGACCCTATTCCTAAAAGGTTCATGTTAACATGACTATTCTGATATCCCCACCATGGGTGTATAATAATAATTTCCTCACAATTGAGAACATAATCCATGAACCATGCATTGATTGATATCAAATCTCATAAATGGACCTGTTCATCTCGCTCTCACACCAGCGAAAAAACAAAATATTAATTATCCCATATTCTATGATTCTGATAGTGGAACATATGAAATATATCAACATATAATAAATCATTAAGAAATCAGTCGGAACAACCCATACAAACAGGCCTCTCATCACAACCACATTGGCTGTCTGCTTACACCAACTGCCTGCTAAATTCATGCATCAAAGAATACACTCTTGTAATGTCAGATCCACAATCCAAACAACATATTAGATCCCAGGTTCATGGGTCTCCAAGATTCCATTAATTATTCATCATTACACACTCTTTCATAATCCATGAACAAAACCTTTTATAACTGTAATGGGTCACATCCCAATAAAATGCATCCCTCAAGACCTAATCAGATACACTTGATCACCTCATATTCTCTTGATCCAACTCATAAACACTAAATAATACCTTCCTTCCCAATATTTCAAAGGCTAGTCCTTAGAATGAGCCCTCCCATCTTGAAAATAACCACATGTTTTAATCACTAATACACAATTTCTAATTAAAAAAAATCACACCAAGATTATGGACCCCGTATCCAGTCGAACCCTTCTAGAACTACTATCAAAATACCAAATCATACATCAATGCCTCACCCAATGAAAGGCACTCACAACTCAGCTAATCCCTCTCATGGCTGACCCTTTAATGTCACATGGAAATAACTCCCTAAACTTAAGACACATTAAGAAATTCCCCATGATCTCTCACCTATCCCCACAAGTCAAATATTTCATCAATATAATAGTTATAACCACCATGTTCTATGTATAATCATACTAGGAAACATCTCATGAGGAGTCAAACACAATTATGTCCCATCATCACATGAAGTCAACATGTTAACACACCCATCTCTAGGGTCCCACATATGAAAAACATTACATGCCAAACCATCTTCAAAAAACAGGGGAATCCTTCTTCTATGAGCATATGGGTGTCAGATATTTACCTTGATTACAAGTCCACATAACTAATTCCAAACAGAAACTACCCAAAAGGGTTCAATGCTTATATTACTACACATTGATGGCCCACCATGATTACTATTCCTACTGAGAATGTGGACTTCATCAACTTCCCAATTATCAAGCATCTCACTATAGATCCGTATATCCTTTCTTTAAAAAGGTTTTCCTAGTAAAATTTGAGCCGAAATGTGTATAATTATACCAAGTACATTGATGGGAAAACCCTGTATGAGAAGTTATTGACGCCTTAAATTATTAAGAATCTATCATAAAAAAATCACACATTAGCTTGTCTACAACATATGGATACAATATGCTTACCATGATGCATGGGATGCCTCATTCCTCTATGATTCAATAATCAAAACAAAACCAATGTCCTCTTAACAATGGGAGATGAGCTAGAAATACATCATACATAAAATCTACCAAACCACATGTGCATCTACAAACGATAAAATCATATTCAATAATAACATCAAATACCATGAACATTAATCCTAGCACAAAGTAACTGGGGCATCCTACCTGAACTAGTGTTTGTGATGCACCTATTACATACATGTCATGGGCTTTGATACTTTCTTATATACCCAGTATAACAAATCCCAATGTAATATAAAAGGAAAGTAACTAATCAGATACCACTTTGTAACATCACAGTCTGAATTCCACTAAACCAGTTCCCTAATCCATTTTGTAACATGACATTAGGTGCACCTCTACATTTGTCATATGATAATGATAAGAAGTAGGGGTCTAAGGTGGGAGGGGGAGGAGACTATACCTCCATATTTGATTGTTCAATTTTAAATATATAACCATGTATCATACACATTAGAGTACATAGAACGAATAAATAAAAATTAATCGAATCATGAGGTAATAATATGAAATATATTTAATGTATGAATTTCTATTCCATACAAACAAAACCGAACTACCACCATCCGACCATATAGAAAAATTAAATTTATGAATATAAATAAAATAGGATCTAATACCGTCAATGATAAAATCCACATACCCAGTCTCCAGTACCCTGTTGAGCTACTCCTACCCGATTATCCGACTCAACATGAGTTACTCTACTCAATCAAGAAACTCTAGGAATTCTCTCTATCCATAGGGAATACATGATCATTATAAAAGAATAAATAAGTTTAGTACCCACAATTATGTGATCGTACAATGGGTAAGAAATAGAAGTCACTATTTCCACCCCAAATGGTGAACATATAACCTACTTCCATATATGAATTCCCATACCATATTCTCAAAATAGTAGAATAAAACATAAATAAAATTAAATAAACCCATTTTTAATCCTTAGGATAGTGACCTTAATCAACCATACCTTCTTCATCCAACATCGAGGTGTCTCTACACACATCTCTATGACCGTCCATCCCAAGTAACAAGTTGTTCCACATCCATGACATCCCCATCAAGTGCTCACAAATTTTCTCATAATCACTCACATGGTTACTATATGTATAATTCATAGGTACTCTTACCACATTATAGTATTAATTAGTACAATTGACATCTGTTTGACATCTAACCCTCATATCAAAAGTCATGATTTCTAGAGCATCAATCTAACACCAAACTATGAATCAATATCTAATTTACACAAACCCTCTATCTGACATGTAATGAATATATAATAAATCCCATTACTAGAGTCTTTACTCCAACATCTCAACCATAATTGTTGAATTCCATGTAAACTCATATAAAATATATATATTTATCTCTCAATATACCATGATTTTCCACAAAACTCATATATATCATTTTCATTGCATATCCACCAATCTCATCCATATCTCCATGGAATGACATGTCCTCCATGTCCACTAATAGTAATCATAACCATATAATATTCTATGTACATATATCTAAATCGTATCTCTAGAATAACATGTCCACTAATTTCTATCTTAACTATGGAATTCCATGTCCATTAATCTCTATCATAACTATGTGACTCTTTTTCCTCTAATCTCAATCATTATAATGGAATTCCATTTCCATAGTGGAATTCCATGTCTACTAATCTCAGTGATAAACTTGGATGCCTTTTCTATTTTTGAATGATATGTCCACTATATAATTCTATTTCAACTGATCTTAAAATGAGTTCTGGAGTATCCTATACGAAATTCAGAACCATACATTCAGAGATTCATGTCCAACTCTTTTAACTGGAGTAACCCTTCTAGTAACCCATTCTTCAAACGTGGGAAATCATCCCTATCAAAATGACCCCATGATGTAATTTTTTTTAAAAAAACTAAAAAAAACTTAAAACAAATAAAGGGTTTTCGAATGATCATTACCATTATCACATCTCCACCTAATTAGGTGACACACTAGATCATGTCCCAAAGGAACACCCACAATAGTTACTACATAGGCTCATGTACTCACTCATGGTCGTTCTATCAAATAGGCACCCACATGGACCTCTAGGTCAACCCATAAACTAATGAATCATTATTGGCATCCTTGGAGTCAAATAAAACCTCAAAAAAATTTGAATCGATCAAAAGTCACACATGCCACACTACAACCTATAGCACCCCACAACCTGGCCAACCAAAAAAAGGTCAATATCATAATGAGAATGACCTCATGTTTATCCCTCCATCTTAGACACTCTAGGATGGCTCTCACACCCAACTTATAAGTCACCATGAGTCGTAACACATTACTAATGACCAACGATAGGAAAATTATAGTACTAATTAGTGATTTAAGCGAACCTATGGTTCCTCCTATGACCATTATAATTACCCTAACATGGGTCTTGGTGGTGATTTACTAATTGTTTTCACCCTGATAAATATTACTGTCATACAAAACTCATCATCAAGGTCATGGTGCTTCCAACCATAGAACTCAACACACAATAGGTGGTTCTAATCTACAACACTTCCCACCATTAATTTTATTATCAAGACTCCTAATTACTAGTCCACTGATCCACTCAATGTGGTTCTGACTACATCATTGAATCTACTCTCACAAGAGTAATTTCATAATGTCTAATCTGATACTTCCTACAATATTATTATCTTTGCAATCACCTCAAAATTTATAACAAACTGTAAGGCCAATGTTTTAATCACTATCAAATTATTGAGTCAATAAGGTTTTCCTTATAACTTTTCCATTCCTTATTGTTCTGAAAATCAAAAACATCTTATACTTAAGCAAATATAAATTTTAACTCCATAAGGAAAATTTACTTATTTATGGAAATTTACCCACACCTTGATTTTCTTATATATATCAATATTTTTCATAAGTACAAAAACCAGATTCATACCCAAAATCCCAAAGTCATATAATGTAATGATTAGGAGAATTCTTTTTTTAGGATCCGAATTCTGGATTTGAACTGTAATGAAGATCCAATCCGAATTCTAGACTCCGAACTCTTATGTAGTTCAACTCCAAACTCTTAAGTATTTCAACTCCGAACTCTTAAGTAGTTCTACTCCGAACTCTTATGAAGTTCGACTCCGAACTCTTAAGTAGTTCGACTCTAAACTCTTATGAAGTTCGACTCCGATCTCTTAAGTAGTTCGACTCCGAACTATTAAGTAGATCGACTCCAAACTCTTATGAAGTTCAACTCATAACTCTTAAGTAGTTCGACTCCGAACTCTTATGAAGTTCGACTCCGAACTCTTAAGTCATTAAACTCCGAACTCTTAAGTAGTTCGACTCTGAACTCTTATGAAGATCGACTCCGAACTCTTAAGTAGTTCGACTCCAAACACTTATGAAGTTAGACTCCACACTCTTAAGTAGTTCGACTCCGAAATCTTAAGTAGTTTGACTCCGAAATATTATGTAGTTTGACTCCGAACTCTTATGAAGTTTGAATCTGAACTCTTAATTAGTTCGACTCTGAACTCTTATGAATTTCGACTCCAAACTTTTACTAGTTCGACTTCGAACTATGCAAGTTCAGATTCTGATCTCTGGTGAAACCAGACTCTGAATTCCTATAAAACAGAATCCAAACAATTCTAAACATAGACTCCGAATTTTATTTTTGTTAGACTCCGAACTTTTAATTTTCTTACAATATGAAATTATGTATGGATTTTTACTTACATATGATTCATTATAAAACGATGTCATGCTTTCAGTTACTTGGTTTGTTATTAAACGATTTCGTCTATTCTGTTTCAAACTAACTGTTGGTTGAGTTACACGTGTACAGGTCCCTCCGAATTTCATGGAAAATATGACCATTGGAGGAGGGAGCTGAACGTTGGAAAATTCCTTATAAATAGGAGCTCATTTGAAAGAGCTATATACATAGAGAAATAAGTTTATCAATCTAGAGACCACACGCTATTATGGTGATTTCTAGAGAGAGAAGCTTTTCATGCCTTGTGCGCACTGAACTGCTCATTTAGATTGCTTCGTGCGACTCCGACTGTTGGTGATTACATTCGAGGACTTACGGGGGTAGGAAGACAGAGGTTCCGACTACCTTGAAGATCGAGGGCTTCCTTGCTGAGGAAGACAGAGGTTCCAACTACTTTAAAGTTGAGGTCTTGTGGGGATAGCAAGACAGATATTCTGATCTTCATATAGAGGGTTTACCCTGGTGTGGGTAAGACAGACATTCTTGAATGTATAAATCAAGGGACCTTTATCCAAGGTTGTTGGATACCCTTATCTTTGGGAATGAAGAGTTATTGTTTTTTACTTGTAGTTGTACTACTTGTTTGTTTCCACTGCATATTGTATTGTAAGGAAAGTATTACCTTCTTGTATTTCCGTACACTTGTACTATGATTAGTCCAGATTCTATATGCTTTAAGGTAGAATCTTATATTATAAACCTTGGTTCTAATTCTCCAGTTGGTTATTAGAGGTGTTGTGAATTTTATTATTTTAACTTTGTTAAACTTTGTTTTTTTTCCTTATCTAAGGAATTTTTAAAGTGTACAATTCACCCACCCCCCCTCTTGTATATTGAGCATCTACATCGTTATTTCGATCCTACAATTTGTATCAAAGGAGGTATTAGAAATACTTGTACTCACGTATAAGTTTTTATTGATCACTTTTTCATTCATCTTCATCCTTTCTTAGAATGTTCTTTGTCACTCCGAACTTTGTCATTCTAAACTTTGTCATTCCAAACTATATCATTCTGAATTGTCATTCCGAACTTTGTGGTTACGATCTTTTTCTACTAACAATTTTGGTTGCCAGAGTTGTTTTAATAATGGCAGGAATCAATGTTGGTTATATTGTCAATCTAAACCCTACAAGACCACCAATCTTTTATGGTAATGACTATGAGTACTGGAGAGATCGAATATAGACTTTTGTTATCAATACTAGAGTGGATTATTTCCTTATGCTTACTGGTGATTATAAAATTCTTGATAAAGAAGTTAGATCTTTCACTAACCAGGAAAAGAAAGAGTATCAACTCAATTATAAGCTACACAATACTTTACTATGTTCAAAGACAAGAAATATATAAAGCCAAATTTCATCTTGTGAAGCATCTAATTGTATCTAGAAGAAGTTATAAGTTATACACTTTGGCACTTCTAATGTGACTGGAACTAGGAGAGCTATGCTTAGAGATGAATACCATGGATTCAATTTTCTATATGGAGAACCAATATATAAAGTTAAATAGAGATTTATGACTATAGTGAACAGTCTTCAGTCTATGGGAGAAAAAGGGTTAGATGATGAAGCCCTTCTAGATAAGATAATTGATAGTATGCCCAATGAGTGGGAATCAAAGAGAACAGCTATAGATGAGAATATGAAGGACACTCAAATTAATCTTGATGAGATATTCAGATCTATTCTCCAACATGAAAAAGGAATGAAGAGAGATGCAGAAAACATCAAAAAGAAGAATGGGAATGGTACTGTTGCTTTTACAAAAACATCAAATCATATGAAAGCTAAGACTCCTGAAAGAGTAACCAGATCCAAGTCTAAGAATGTGGTTATTCAGTCATAATCCAGTGAAAGTGAAATCTCAAAAAATGAGTTAGAAAATCATGACCGAAGGATGAACATGATAGCTGGCCAGAAAAGTTTCCAATCCAAGTATAAGAAAAAGGAATGGAATGATAGGAATGATGGAGAAATTACTTGTTATGAATGAAAGAGAGATGGACATATTAGACCGGATTCCACTTTTCTCAAAATTAAAGAAATGAAAGAAATTCATTCTGACAAGAATAGAAAGAAGTATTATAAAGAAAAAGCTAAAAAGTTCTAAAAGCAAATGACACCTGGAGTGCCAGTAGTGGTGACTCTTCAGATGAATCTTCTGATTATTAATCTTCAGGACACAAGAATCTTGGTCTTATAGCCAGATTACCTATAAACAATTATTGTTTCATGGCTAAGGTATGAAATTATGAATCAATGAACAACATATCTTTAAATTCTAATAATAGTCAGTATTATAACTCTTCATATGATGAATCCTCTTCTAATGAAGAACGTACTTCACCTACCTATGAAAAAGTTTCTAGGTTTGCAGAACTTCTTGAGATTGAGAAATCTAAACTCAATAAGAAACTTGATAACGAGAACTATAGGAATTATAATCTTACAAAAGAGATATCAAATCTTTCTTAAGATCTTTATAGGAAAAATGCTGATTTTTTAAAGATTTCAAAAAATCATGAGGAAGTAAGTTCTGAGAAGAACAAACTTTCTAAAGAGTTAGAAAAAGTAATTTCTAAGAAAAGTGTTTTCGAACCCAACTCTAGTTATAAATCTAATAATTTTCAAGATAAAAACTTGGTTATAAAACTCATGTCCGAAATTTTTTCCTTAAAGAAGTGTTTATCAAACCTTACCCATGGTAAGGAAATTTTTGATAAAATGTATTCTCAAATATGACCTTTAAGAAAAAAATCCGGATATGGTAATACCCCTGAAAAACCAACTTTTAGTAACAACTAATTTGTTCCACAAAGTTCCCCATTATGAACCAAGTGTCAATGTGGTGGTCACTGTGCAAAGAATTTTTCATTAAATAAAACCCAATCTCTAGGTTTTCATAAGGCATATTTTTCAAAAAAGATGTGGTAGCCCAATGTTTTGTTATCTGAAAATTTCGGATCCAAACAAGTTTAGATTCTGAAAGTTTAATTCTTATCTTGTTTTCAGGAATATAGAGGAAGTACGAACAAAAATACATGGTACATGGATAGTTGATGTTCCCGGCACATGATTGGTAACAAAAACTATTTTTGAAAAGATTATCAAAACAAAAGGCAGAAATGTAACTTTCGGATATAATGCTCAGGGAGAAATTGTTGGTATAGGGAATTTTGTTCTTCTTGGTAAAACATTTATTTCAAATGTTTTATTTGTTAAGGGTCTTAAGCATAACCTCATTAGCATAAGTGAGTTATGTGATGACAGATACCTTGTGAATTTTAGGAATGATAAGTGCTTAGTACACAATTCCAAAGAAGAATTTATTCTATCAGCCAATAGGCAAGAGAATGATTACACCTTGAACTTAGAAGACCTCAGGAGTCAAGACCTACATTGCCTAAGTGCAATGTAAGCTCATTCCTGGTTATGGCATAGAAGACTAGGTCACTATAACCTTAGATACTTATGTAAACTTTCTATGAAGAAACTAGTTAAGGATCTACTGGAGCTTATATTTGATTCTTATAATGTTTGTGATCCTTGTCAATATGGACAGAAACATAAATCTAGTTTTAAATAAATTTTTGAAGTCTCAATGACTGATGCATTACATTTAGTGCACATGGATCTTTTTAGTCCAACACAAACTGGAAGTATTGGAGGCAAACACTATGTGTTTGTTTTAGTTGATGATTACACCAGATTTACTTGGGTCTATTTTCTAGCAAAAACGTCTGAAGATTTTTCTTATTTCAAAAGTCTTAGAGAACAAGTTAAAAATGATAAAATTATTCCACTGAAAAAAATTCATAGTGATCATGGAGGAGAATTTCAAAATTCTAATTTTGAAAATTTTTGTAGTAGAAAAGGTATTACTCACAATTTATTAGCACCTAGAACTCCTCAACAAAATGGTGTAGTTGAATGAAGAAATATAATTATTCAAGAGATAACTAGAACCATGTTGAGTGAATATTCTATAGCTAGACATTTCTGGGCTGAAGCTATAAGTAGTTCTTGTTATACTATAAATCGATTTTTGATTAGACCTTTTCTTAATAAAACTCCTTATGAGTTATGGAATGGTAGAAAACCAAGAAATTCATACTTCAAGGTTTTTGGTTGCAAAGTAATCATTCTGAATAATAAATATAATCTACATAAATTCACACCAAAATCCGATGAAGGAATTTTCTTAGGCTACACCAAAACTTCTAAGGCATATAGAGTTTTCAATAAAAATACTTTTACTATTGAAGAAACAGTGCATGTAAAATTTAATGAGTCAGGTCCTTTCATTTTCAAACCATCTCAACCTACATCCTCGGATGTGTTTTCAAAAACTTATTGTCAACCTTTGATAGAATATCCTTCTAATAATGAAATTTTTCAAGAGGATAATTCTGAAACATTTACCCCAGAAGACTTTCTACCCTATGTTGATGAACAGGTTTTACAAAACCCAAATCAGGTGTTTCTTAAGAATCATCCCAGTGATATTATCATTGGTGATGTAAATCAACCTGTAAAGACTATAAGTTCCTTAAGAAATGAAATATAACATCTATCATTTATTTACCAATTAGAACCAAAAAGCACTGATGAAGCTTTTGGTGATGATGATTGGATCAAAGCCATGCAAGATGAACTAAATTAATTTGAGAGGAATAATGTTTGGAACATGGTTGAAATACCTAAGGAAACTTCTGTCATTGGAGTAAAATGGGTCTTTAGAAACAAGTGTGATGAAAATGGTGTCATAGTAAGAAATAAAGCTAGACTCGTTGCAAAAGGGTACAACCAGCAAGAAGGAATAGACTATAAAGAAACCTACGTTCCAGTAGCTAGAAATGAATCTATACCTATTCTACTTGCCTTTGCATCATTCTTCAATTTTAATCTTTTTCAAATGGATGTGAAATGTGCTTTTCTTAATGTTTTTTTTCAAGAGGAAGTTTTTGTAGAACAACCTCCTGGATTTCAAGATACAAAACACCCTGATCATGTTTTTATACTTACCAAAGCTTTGTTTGGTCTTAAAAAATCTCCATGAGACTGGTATCATAGACGCACATGATGTTTGCTAAAAAATAACTATGTTAATGGAAATGAAAATCCAACCCTTTTTATAATTAATGATAAGAAAAATGTTTTTATTGTTCAAATTTATGTTCATGACATCATATTTGGTTCAACTTAGCAATCTTTAACTGTTTCCTTTGCAAGTCTAATGAAATCCGAGTTTGAAATGAGTATGATGGGTGAGTTACCTTTTTTTCCTTGGTTTTCAAATTTCTCAAAAACCAGAGGGAACCTATATATATCAACATAAGTATATTAAATATCTTCTTAAAAATTATGGTTATGACAATACTAAGATTATAATTACTCCCATCAGTACCTCAAACTCTTTAGATCTTGATGAAGCTAGGAAACCAGTAGACCAAACATCTTTTAGAGGTATGATATGAAGTTTACTTTACCTAATAGCTAGTCGACCAGACTTAATTTTTTCAGTATGCTTAAGTGAAAGATATCAATCCAATCCTAAGGAATCTCACTTAAATGTGGTGAAAAGAATTTTTTGCTACCTAAAAGGAACCATGTATCTAGGATTATTTTATACTTCTGGAAATGATTTTATTCTAAAAATATTTTAAGATGATGACTTTGGTGGATGTAGAATGGATAGAAAGAGTACGTCCAAAACTTGTCATTTCTTAGGAGATTCATTAGTTTCTTGGTCCTGCAAGAAGCAACATTCTTTAGAACTTTCCACTACTGAAGCTGAATATGTAGCAGCTGGAAGTTGTTGTGCTCTAGTGTTGTGGATGCAACACACACTCACAGATTATGGCCTGAGTTTTTCTAAGACTCAAATTTTGTGTGATAACACAAGTGTCATTTCCCTATGTAAGAACCCTGCAGATCACTCTCGTGCAAAACACATAGATATTAGGCATCAATTTCTTAGGGATCACACACTTAAAGGAGATATAATTCTTCAGTTTATCCGAACGCAAGATCAACTTGCTGATATTTTCACAAAATCATTACCCTCTGATAGATTTGAATACATTAAACAAAAGTTAGGAATGGTAACCGTAGGGTAATCATTCTTCATTAACTTCTTGTTGAATAATTCTCCTAACAGTAATAAACTCTTTTTTATAGCGGGAGTTCATTTGATTGTTTGTGTAACTAAATTTTTTGTAATTTTTTTTAAAAAAAACTGAGTGTAACAAAAAAAATTCGTATTTAGTTTTTCGAAACATATAGGAACTGAAGTTTCTGGAATGAGTATTTCCAGAACTAAATTTTCAGGATTGAAATTCTCAGATTGAAAACTTCTGGAATGGAGATTTTCATACTGAGAACTTACGGAAAAGAGATTTTCATAATGATAACTTCCGGAATGGAGATTTTCGTACTGGAATTTTCGTAACAAGATTTTCATACTCAAACATTCGTAATGAGTTTGTTTTTAAATTCATTTCTTCAAAAGAATATTACCAATTGCGAACAATAATTCTAGCCAATCTAAGAACTGTGTTTTCCTTACTTATATTTTTGTAATCAAATTTTTCTTGACTAGTATTTTCCTTGTTTTTAATAGTTCAGATTTTAGTTTTTCCTCAAATTTGGATGTTTTCCCTAAAACCTCAAAAGATCGGAGTCAAGATTTCCTTGCGGGATTGTTTTCAACCGTTAGATTAGGTCAATTCTTTTTCAACCATTAGATGGATTTTGGAAGACCAAAGGTCACATACATAGCCTATATAAAGGGGACACCGATACTCGTCCCACATCGGTTTTTCAAGATTTTGCATCTCGAAGCTCTGTTGCACTTATTCAGGCAGGCTCCGAACCTTGCAAAGCCATTCTGAATCTTTCATATTTCTTCACTCCTAATGTATATAGAAGGAACATCTCAAGATATGTCAACTGCGGAACCAATATCTAAGTGGTTAGTCTTCAGGGAAAGGTTAGTTCATCCAGATTTCTACAAGCTCGATTCCCTTATTTCAAAGAATATTAGACTGAATGGATGGGAAGATGTCTGCATAGCGAAGTCAGATAAACAAGATCTGGTTTATACTGATTTTTTGATCGAGTTCTACGAGTCTGTTTCCCTCCAGATGGAAGATGGCATAGAGTGGTTTTCTTTCATGTCTTATGGGAAGACTTATAAGCTATCTTACACCAAGGCCGTGAGCTTTGTTGGTTTATCCTACGAAGGAGAAGCTGAATTCTACTCACACAATCTTCCCGGTGTGCAAGGAAGTTTCAACAAGAAAAAGGCACTGAAGTGTCTTGGTCTTATGGATGATTCAACTATTAAGATTTCTCATCTCACTCCGAACAATAGAATCCTTCATATTTGGGTGCAAGGAATTATGGTTCCAAGAAGAGGTGATAAAGACAATTTGAAGAAAAGTGATATCTATGTCTTAGATTTCTTGGTAAATCTAAGAAAGATAAATTTGATTATACATGTCTAGGTTACGATCAAGAAGATCAAAGAGGGAAATTTGAGAGCTCAGATAATCATGTTCCCTACCTTACTATCTATGCTGATAGTTCAGTGCTTAGAATCTTTCAAGGTCGCATGAAAATCAAAAGTTCGGAATTGAAAGCTTATATTGGTTAGTGATGATACCTTGAAGAGGATGAAGATGGGGTTTTCGAGTGAATCCGGAGAATTTTACCCTCTATCTGTGGAAGAGGTTGAAGTAGCTCAGAAAAAGAAACAGAGTCCGGAACCATCCAAAAAGCAAAGGAAGAAGAGGAAGGTCAAGGAAGTGGTTGCTGATGAAGAAAATACTAAGGCTAAGGAAACTCAATCTGCTCCTCCCAAGCTGAAGAAACATAAAACATATATAGATGAAGTATCAACTGAGTGGAGGGAAGATAAAGAGAAGAGGAAAGAAGGGGATCCACAATTCGGATTGGACCCTGCAGAGGCTAAGGCCTTAAAGGAAAAAAGTTGTGGAGGATCTAGAGAAACAGTCGAAGGAAAAGAAAATGAAAAAGAAGATGCCTAAAGTTGAAGTAGTGAAATTGTTGCTGAAAGCTACTGAGTTATCTTTCGGAATGCTTCCCATTCCAGAAATGTTTGGGTCTGAACCTTCTTTACCAGAAACTCTAGCCCAGAACTATGTCACTCCAGATAGATCCAAAGGAAAATAAGTAGTTGAAGAAGCTGAGAAAGAAGTTTCTAAAGAAGTATAGGAATAAGTTAAAGAAGAAGAAGAAGAAGAAGAGGCAAGTGAAGAATTGGATACCCTAATCAAGCAAGTACAGGACTATAAAGATAAGGCTGAATCCGCAATGTTAGTAACTCCAAGAAAGGCAGATCAATAAGCTAGTAAGGATAATGATAAGAAACAACAATAATAAGAAGAAGAGAATGTCTTATATGATGAGGAAGAATCTTATGGGAGGAATTTTCTTGAGGAAGGACATGAAAAACAAAAACCAGATGAAGACCAGGTCATTCAAGTGTCTGAATCTGAGGTAGTATCCCCTAATAAGGAACCAATTCCGAGAGCTGATAAGGGAAAAAAACTCTCATGGAGACACCTATAAAAGATGTTATCAGGAAGAAAGAGGTTTGTGGCACCTCTAAAAGAAAGTTGGTGCAAGATCAAAAAGATTAGTCTCCATGCAATGTTTCTGATTCGAAATCTTCATCTCATGGGAATGATTTTGTGGTTCAATCTCTGAGGAAGTTGGTGGACACCATTCCGATTTTTCCAATAATAGATTCTAGATTCCAGATGCTGCAACATAGTACGAATCTAAAATCAGATTTTTTATCCATGGTCATGGATAAATTTGTAACGTTGGAAGCTGAACAGAAAAGTTTTCTTATCAATTATGATGTGCATAGAATGTTCTGCAGTAAGGTAAATAAGTGGTCTAAGAGACTTGATGAGGATTTAGTTCACTTTGATAATTTTTAGGCTGAAGTTCAAAATGCTTTTGAAATGGTGGATAAAAAGGTTAACAAGATTTATGAAACGCTTACCCAAGAGAAAATTTCTCGGAATCAACAGGTCAGGGACCTCAATGTGAAACATAACTCAGTATCTCGGAATTGGAAAACTGAAAGTGATTTCTGGATTGAGTTTCAGTAGAAGTTGGAAAAGCAAGATGAAATAATAAAGTTGCAGAAAGAAGCCTTGGAGAATCAGGAAGAATCTTTAAAAGTCCAAGATGAAACGGTAAAAGTCGTGGAGAGGCAAGGTGAGGAAGACCAAAGAGACTTGAAGAAACTAAAAACAATTTTAAAGAGGCTCATCCCGAAGGAGAAGGAAGACAAATGAACTCACTCCTATCTTTTGATTGTAATTTTCTTTATTTGTAAAATTTTCCAACTCTAATGAAATGGTTATTTGGTTGGCTGTATCTTGTCATATACTAATGCTTCAGGTACCATACTTTGTTTTCTATTCCCTACAATTCTTTTTGAAAATCACAAAGGGGGAGAAGGAAAAAAGAACTAATCCTATGGAGGAGAAGGGAAAAATTTCTAAGTGAAATATCCATAATTAAAGGGGGAGTTTCCTACTACGAAGTTTTTCATTCTTACAATAATGGAAACCCCACTTTGGAAACTCAGAATAAAATCCTTAGAGTTTCAATTCCTAAGGGGGAGTTAGTTTTATTCACTTTCATCCATGAACAACGGGAGATAAGTGTTTAATTTCAAATTCTAAAAGAAAATTTTCTAAATACTTATATTCTTTTTCGAAAGGATGTTTGTGCTTTCCAAAAAGGGGGAGATTGATGAGTCAATAAGGTTTTCCTTATGACTTTTCCATTCCTTCTTGTTTTTAGAATCACAAACACTTTATACTTAAGAAAATATAAATTTTACCTCTATAAGGAAAATTTACATCTTTATGGAAATTTACCCTAACCTAGATTTTCTTATACATAGAAATATTTTTCTTAATTACAAAAACTGGATTCATACCCAAAATCGAGAACGTCATATAATGTAATGATTTGGAGCATTCTGTTTTTAAGATCTGAATTCTGGATGTGAACTGTAATGAAGTTCCAATCCAAATTCTGGGCCCCGAACTCTTGTGTAGTTCAACTCCGAACTCTTAAGTAGTTCGACTTCGAACTCTTAAGTATTTTAACTCTGAACTTTTATGAATTTAGAATCCGAACTCTTATGTAGTTCGACTACGAACTCTTATGAAGTTCGACTCCGAACTCTTATGTAGTTCTACTCTGAACTCTTAAGTAGTTCGACTCCGAACTCTTATGAAGTTCGACTCCGAACTCTTAAGTAGTTCGACTTCGAACTCTTATGAAGTTCAACTCCGAACTCTTAAGTAGTTCAACTCCGAACTCTTAAGTAGTTCGACTCCGAACTCTTATGAAGTTCGACTCCGAACACTTATGTAATTCGACTCTAAACTATTATGAAGTTCGACTCCATACTCTTAAGTAGTTTGACTCCGAACTCTTTTGTAGTTCCACTACAAAAACTTATGAAGTTTGACTCTGAACCCTTATGTAGTTCGACTCCGAGCTCTTATGAAGTTCGACTCCGAACTTTTACTAGTTCGACTTCAAACTCTGCAGGTTCAGATTCCTATCTCTGGTGAAACTAGACTCTGAACCTAAAAAACAGAATACAAACATTTCTTAACATAGACTCCAAATTTTATTTTGGGTAGACTTCGAACTTTTAATTTGCTTACACTCTGAAAATTTTTAGGGCTTTTTACTTACATATTCTTCATTACAAAACAATGTCATGGATTCAGTTACATGGTTTATTATTAAATGATTTCGTCTATTCTATTTCAAACTAACCTTTGGTTGAGTTACACGTATATAGGCCCCTCCGAATTTCGTGGAAAATATGACTGTTGGAGGAGGGAGCCGACTGTTGAAAATTTTCCTATAAATAGGATCTCATTTGAAAGAGCTATATACATAGAGAATGAAGTTGATAAATCTAGATACCACACGTAGTTAAGGTGATTTATAGAGAGAGAAGCATTTCATGCCTTGTGCGTACCAAACTGCTCGTTCAGATTGCTTCGTGCGACTACGAATTTTGGTGATTACATTCGAGGACTTCCGGGGATAGGAAGAGAGAGGTGCCGACTACCTTGAATTTCAAGGGCTTCCTTGCTAAGGAAGACAAAGGTTCCAACTACTTTAATGATGAGGGCTTGTAGGGATTGCAAGACAGAGATTCCGATCTTCGTATCGAGGGCTTACCCTGGTGTGGGTATGATAGACTTGCTTGAAAGTATAAATCAAGGGACCTTTATCCAAGGTTGTTGGATACCATTCTCTTTGGGTTAAAAGAGTTATTGTTTGTTACTTGTAGTTGTACTACTTGTTTCTTTCTCCTGCATATTGTATTGTAAGGAAAGTATAACATTCTTGTATTTCCTTACACTTGTACTCTGATTAGTCTAGATTTTATACGCTTTACGGTAGAATCTTATATTGTAAACCTTGGTTCTAATTCTCCAGTTGGTGATTAGAGTTGTTGTGATTTTTATTAGATTAACTTTGTTAAACTTAGTTTTTTTCATTGTATAAGGAATTTTTAAAGTGTACAACTCACCCCACCTCTTGTATATTGAGCATCTACATCGTTATTTCGATCCTACATAAAATATCATAAATGGGCATGATTTTCATGTTATCAACTATGTGAAAAAATAGAACATCAATTATCTCTCATTTTTTTGGTGTGAGAATAGAACCTATGATGTTAATCGATATATAATCAATCATGAGGAACTCACTCAAAATGAATGATAGTGCACTCCGACTATATAACCTCACATACACCTCTCCGTGATTGTAAACTCCATGGAGATCCTTCATCAAACCGAATGATACTTTTTAATGGAATGGAATAAATATGATTCTATCTTACAATATAGAAGAAAATGTAACAATATTTTGCATGATCATATCTAGAGTAGGATTCCTTTGAAATGTTTTTGATGAGTACCAACAAAAATCCATCAATTCCCAGAACATCACAAATCTATCTTGAGGGCCTCGGGTCCCCAAACCCACATGCCTCTCATCACACCCACATCAGTTCTCACATTACTCATAGTGACCTACTCAATTGGAAATTCATGGTGTACTCTCCCATATCATTTTATTAAAAATCAAAATATAATAACATGCCACCAGTACTTGTGCCTCCAAGATTCCATTAATGTTTAATCATTTCAAAATCATGGATAACCTAAAAAATCCTTACCTGACACTAGTGAGTCACATCCAATGAAATCATGGCATATACCCCCTAATTGAGTACCCTTTAGCACTTATGATTCACTTGATCCATCTCACAACCACTATTAAAAAACTTATTACACCAGAATTTCCTAGGTTATGTACTCAAACGAGCCTTCCCCTATTAAAACCACCCATAAGTCCGAAGTACAATAATAAAAGGGATCCATCTCAAAAAATGGCATCAAATGTTCCCAAACCCAATATTGGTCTATACCATTCATGCACTACCTTCAAAATTCCATTGTATCTATAAGTTCCCCACATTCCCAAAATACTCACAACTCGGATAACCACTCTCATAAGTCTCTCTCGAAATTCACATAGAATTAACACTATAAATTGGAGTCATGTAATGAAGGTGACTAGGCACTGCAATATATACCCACCAGCAAAGTCTCATTTGAAGCCATTGTGTTAAACAACTAGGGTATACACCCACTTATATGAGGCCACAACTCATGGAGAATCAAAAACTATCCCATCACATCATCACATGACATCGACATTTCAAAACATACATATCAAGGATACCATATAATAAATACATCGCATTCCAAATTATTCATACATAACCCAAGAACCCATCTTATTTATGAATTTTTACATTATAATACTCCATAGGGAACCATTCCACATTACTGATCCCAAAAAAACCCAACCAAAAGTGTTAAATGGTCATATTTGTAGACCATGATGACCCAACATGGTTACTATAACAGTTGTACATGAGGGTCATATATATATCATCAACATCTCAAGTCTTCCGATAAATCCACATAAGATAACATTAGGAAGATATCAATGTTCATATCAGCCCCAATGGAGTAAAGCTCCTATAATTACTTATATGAGAAAACACAATATGATAATTTTTTGAAACATTAATCAATTTATCATTTTCACCATAAATATTAAACACAAGAAGGTCTATAATATATGACTGAAATGTTCCAACCATAATTTATGTGATCCATCTTGTTTATACAGGACAGGAAAAAAAATGAATTGTATGCCACTTTCCAATGAGAATTGTTCCATAAATCCATCATAAATCAAAACATCCATACCACAAGTATGTTTCCCAAGGTGACATATTATACTACAATAACATTTAAGAGAAATAACATTGATCCCATCCCTGGGTAAAAATTAATTTCTACTAGAACTGGTGTTCATAATGCACCAATCTATTATCCTTTATAGGCTCTGACACATTCCTATAACTATAGTATACAAAACCACAATGAGTAAAATAAAAGGAATGTAATTCAAATAATTATAATTATTAACTTCTTAACCCAGATTATAATAAATATGTTCTCCAATACAATTCTCCACATGACATTATTTGTTCCTCTTTATACTCTAGAGGTTTCTGTCATGTAATGGGGTTCTAAGGTGGTACTTTGAGGCGACTATACCTAAATATCAGAGTGCCCAACCATAATTAAATATACTAGTGTCATACACATCATTGTAAATAGAATGAAAAATTAAAATGAAATATTATCATGTTCTAAAAATATTAAATATACGAAATACCTAAACAACACATCCAAACATAAAACATAGGTTGTTCACTGGGAAGATCACATAATAAATGAAGTATCTAAAAATAAGTACATCAGGCTCTACTTCCAACACCAATCCATGCCACATAAAAAATATCCAATACACTATTGAGATTATTTACCCTAATAATGGAAATTCACATGATTGAATCCACTCAATCATGAAGCCCTAGTACTTCTACATATCCATCATGCATCTGTTATCAACTTAAAAACAAACACAAGGTTTCCACATGCATTGAGGTGAATGTAGAAGGTGTGAGAAAAACAAATCATAGTAGCCTACCCCCATATATGAACCTATAACGTACTAATACAAGTGCATTCTTACTCAATATGATTATACTAGAATAAAAATTACAAAAATGAATTCAAATAAAGCAATTGTCGATGATTAGATCTTAGAATTTGATCAACCATACCTACTTCTTTAAGCATTGAATTTCTCAGCACATGTATTGATGACCACGCATCATAGGTAACAAGCGGGTTCTAAATCCATGTAATTCCCAACCATTAATCACGAATTTATTCATTATCTCTCAATTTTAACCTTCAATTTTTTTTCCTAGTAATCAGACCATATTAATATACTACTAGAATTCAAAGCATCAGTCTGACATCCAACTCTCGTATCATCAATGATAGTGCCTAGAGAATTAGTATAACACCTAATGATACATCAATATTGATGGCATACAAATCCTTTATCTGTCACCCAATCTATATAGTATGAAACCCATGCCTAGATCCTCAGTTTGGAATCTCAACCACATAAGTAGAATTCCGTGTCCACATTTTTGAAGTATATAGGTAGATCATTCTACTCACCAAGATCATCCTCCAACATTATTCATATCATTTGAATGAAATATCCAAAAATATCATCCATATTACTATTGAATCTCATTTTAACTAATTGTAATTTTAACTATATAGCATAACATGTACACCAATTTCAATCATAAGTTTTTTGGAACTCAATGTCCAACAATCTTATTCATAAATATGGAACTACATATCCAATAATATATATCATAACAGTGGAACACCATATCCTCTAATCATTATCATATCTATAAAAAGAAACCTCTATTAATATAAATCATAATAGTTTAATTCCATGCCTCCTGTGAAACACTCTATATGTTATTCTCATCCTTAACCATGGAATTCCATGTCTATTGTGGAATTAAATGTCCTTAAATATCAATAATATATTTTGAGCATCCTTCCTTACATCAAAAATCATAAATTCAATGCATCATGTCCAACTAGCCTAGACAAGGTATCCCCTATCAGTAAAATAGGCTCAAATCAATGGAAATCAACCATATCACAATGGATCAATTGAGTAAAATAAATGTTAAATTAAACAACATTTAAAAATTTATCAAGGGTTTGATGAATTCTGATGGTTTTTATCACATATCAAACTCATTTTCTCAAACACCACTTCGAGTCCCATGGGAACACCTGTAACCATTACTGCCCAAACCACATACTTACCCAGGGTCAGTTTATCAATTTGTAACCCACAAGGCCGTCTAAGTCAACATATAAATAGTGGCATCCCTCTATGTATTCTTGTAACTGGAATTCAAGAAGGGACATCCCTATAGTTACCCAATCATATCATAAATATATATTATATCATTTTTTATGAAAATTTGATAAATTACACAAACATAAACTCATGGATCATGTTAGTTTGGAGTATTTGGAGAATAGGAACAAAAAAATCAATTGTGGAGATAGAACATAAGTGTCTTCTAAAAATAATATAACCTCTAGTAAACTTTGAAAACATAAAATAATTTTACCATTCTTCATATCATTTGGAATGGAAACATGAGAATGTGTGAGATTATATATTCAGTAATGGTAAATAATTTAGATACATTAGCATAACATGAACTTAAAGATAGGATAACATGATCATAACATTTGAAAAACATATCTTGTATATCTAAGATCATAAGATTGACTCCCGTAAAAAATATTGGATGTTCAAAAGACAAGAATCATAAGGAAATAAATGAACATGAGTCATCTGATGTAATATTATAATAATAAATATTATTGTGGAAAACAGATAAGAATATAAAATAATTTCCTATATAGCTTAGGATTATTTCCAAAATTATATAACTGTAATCCATAGGATTCTACACATCCAGGTGGGAAACACCACCATACCATGTGACAACCCTTCCTTTTTAGTGGAATGAGTTTACTCTGCAGACCATCATAGTATTCATGCTTTACAACCAAGACCTTCATTGTGGAAAAAGACCCTTACTGAACTGAGTTCAATCCGTGTTCTAGTTTTATCTATCTCATTCCATATTAATATACATCCAATGAATTGTATTGAGATATAGGTCACCCCTAACATTGGTCATAATGTTACCACATCTGTTAGTTATAACTTAACCCCTATTACATATTAAAAGTCATACATATGTGTTCTGTAAAATTATAAAACATTTATCATATCAGAACCCTAGAAAATAATTTTGTTTCAAAAAACATATCATCATAACATAACCTAAGTGGAATAAGAATGTTTCATAATCATTTCATCATCTCATAAAATCATAAATCATAGAAAATCTTCTACGTTTCATAAGCATTTATTCATGGAATAACCCATGAAAGAAAAATAGGTTTCATAAAAAACATATCATCCTAAAGATAAACTATTCATAGAATGAAAATGAATTGTATCCTTGAATAATATCCTCATTAAATCATTAGTAACATGAAATGATGTTATCCTAGAATGAAATTTATTTTGATTTATAACTAATTTCGAACATTTCCTGATGAAAATACCATTACATTGATTTTTTTAAACAAAACTTTATAATTTTTTTTAAAAATTATATTTTAAAATATCATTCAAAACATTTAAATTAATCATTAAAAATTAATCTAATTATTTAGGATAATATGCATTCTACTTTAAAAAATAATTTTTACAACATAAAGCATATGGAAAATAATTTCAACAAATAAAAACATTAATTTTTAAATTTTGAGTACATAAATAGAGGGAATTAAATGGAACGATATATTCTCATGAGATAACAAGAGTATAAAAAATTTATTGATTTAATTTTGAGATGGATCAAAATATTTTTTCATCAGAAACATAATCAAAAATTAAACCAATAAAAGATGAGATTTTAATCTAAAATCATTAACACATTGGTAACATTGAATCATAAATACCATAAAGTAATATCATAAAATAAAACACAAAATATCATGTAGATAAATAAATTTAAGATATTATATTTAAAATCGGCTATATATACACCTCATTAAATAATATAGGTGTATAACATAACATGCATCCTAAAAAAGGGAATTTGTTACAAGAATCCATTGGGACTTTGGTTACTTCTAAACTGTAAAAATGATGAAAGATAAAAAGAAAATTAAAAATAATAATAGTAATTAGAATCAACATAAAAAATTTCACAGTAATTCTATACACCACTTAAAAGAAACAGGTGGTGAATATGGAAAGCATCTCACTGAAAAATAAATATGAGATGGATGTCCTCCACCAGACGTCCAGACATCGGTCATACATGTTAAAAAATAATATATAAAAAATATAAGATTTTCATACACCTATAAATTTAAAATATGTATCTATATTAAACCATATATTAATTTTTTATGACCTTTTATTATCTTTTTATTAATAATTCGTTGTTAATGTAATATTTTACGTAATAATAGCTTTATTTTTTTAAGCATGGTTTAACATTACATATTTAATACTATTAATAAAATAATGGTTTCATAAACTATCAATTGTTAAAAATAATTTAAATATCATATATACTCTATATATATGTACATAATGCGATCAATAATATTTAGTGAAAAAAAAATAAATTCACCGTTCATGGATATTTTTGGTCGTACAGACACATGAACGATGTTTTCCATTTTCATTTAAATTTAAAATAAATAATGGAAATTATATATTATAATAAAATAATAATTTTTATGTCATATATATCAAATATATTACCTAAAAATATCATTATTACATTTATTATAATGTTTGAATGAATCACATCACTTCGTGAGGTGGTCGTCCTCCATATACAAAAACGACATTATCAAAATTATCACAAAATGGAAAGAAAGAAGTTATGTGCGATATATTATTTTTAGATGAATAACAATTTCTATAATATTATATTTAAAAAAATCAATCATTATTTCCAATTTTTATAGGTGGAAATGGAAAATAAATTACAACAATATGTGAGGTGGTTGTTTGTCGTACACATAAATGATTAATTCATAACCCATTTCATTAAAGTGGAGATGCATAATTATATTCATTAAAAATAATAAAATCTATGTATATAGTAAAAAAATTATTATATATTTATTTTTATGACAAAATTTAATGTGGGAAAATAAGAAATAAAATTAAATAGCTTGTTAATATAATTATATTCTCTAAGAGGAACCTCCAATGGATCACCTATTAAGAACGCTAGGGATGGTATTTTGGGGAAAAATACCTCTGTAATGTGTATAATGATATCATAGAGAGTATTGGGTCGTTTTTTGTTGAGATAAATGGATTTGGAGGTGTGAATAAGTGATTGTTCGTAGTGGTCTATTATAAGTGCTGGAAATAAATCCACATGCAATCTACATAGAAATTTCCCCAAAGTCTCCAAAATAAAAAAATCATTCCCAAACAAAAGAATCCAAATTAACATATGATAGAACATGGGAAAGGTAATCTTGAAACATTTATATAAAATTAGAGTTTTAAATGATGGTAATTTATTTAAACCCTTATCTTCTAGGTTTAACCCCACAATAAACCCATTTTTACATTAACTACATTAATTTATTTTCACTATGTTCACAATTAAATTTGTTATAATATTTAGTTGAATTTATTAAGTGAAATAAATTATGTTGGTTAAAAACATTGAATACATTTTTAATAATTTAATTCTTAGATGTGAAAAAATTATAGTTAAAAATTATTCCCACAGATGTGGCGAGGAAAAAAAATTAAAGGGAAAATAAGCAAATGTTTATAATGTTTTATATCCAAATTAAATATTAAATTGATTATAATTACCTAAATTGAATTAATTTATTTTCATTGATATAATTATTCTTTAAAACCAATTTAAAATTAAATTTCAATTTAAAAATAAATAAAAAATGCGGTTTTCAATTAAAATTAAGTACTTTCACTATTCACCATAAATTTCGACTTTTTAGAAATATTGAAAAAATTTATTCTATGATAATTTTAAAATTATGATTTAATAATTATATATTATTTTTTAAATAAAAAATTATAAATTTGGTAAAAATTAATTTTAATATATGGGGGACAAAAGGGGGAATCTAATTTATTGAAAATACAATTTTAAGTGTGATATTGGATTAGTTCTTATCATTTTTCTAGAAAACACACGATATAAATTTAAAACATTTTATTAAATATATAATATATATATATATATCATTAATTTCATCCATCATAAATTATTGATAAAATTTATTTAGGTAAAATTCATTTATATGCATAAAAATTAGTTTTTTATAAAATGATCCCCTCTATGTTGGAATGGTTTCCATATTTATTTATATAATTTTTTCAAAAAATAATTCATTATATATACATGTGAAAGAAATATTTTCACAATTTATTTAATTATATTCATATAAACAATTAATATGACTAGGATTCTACTATTATATAAAATACTGACAATATAATAGCATTTCATATTTCATTTAAACTCAGTGTTTCATCTAATGGAAGATAGAATTAGTATTTTTTTAATAGAATCCAAAATTAGTTTTGAAAATAGAATAACATTATGTAAGTGTTATGTTAAAATAAATCAAAATAATTTTTTATGAAATGAAAATTATTGAAAAAATTAAATTAATTTGAAAAAACAATCACACAACCTCTGGGTGTTACATTATACCCCACATAAAATGAATTTCATGCTGAAAATTTATCTCGGTTGAAATCGGTTTAAAATTTAAATATTACATCATAGAAATCCACATCATAAAAATGAATAATAAAATTCACTATAAAAAAGGAATTTATAAAATATAAGGTTTATCTAACATAACACATAACATGGTTTTCACATATGAGAACATAGGTGGGAAGTGGTGACTTTCGAAATCATTTCATACTAAAAAAGATGAATATTTCATTGTGAAAGAACTAGATATGTTTTATAATATAATTATAATTCATTCCTTCTAAAAAATTTTATCATTACTTATCACCTATCGATAAATCTCCTTATGGTGCAGTAATAATTTGATATATAAACCATCATCTGATGTTAATCTTAAACCATTTCATAGATCGTTATCCTTACAACACAACCAAAAGATTAAAATCACATTCCTTATTAATACGGCCAATAAATTTTAAATATGATCTTATCCTTATTCCCACAAACGTTATGAAGTAGCTCTCAAAAGTCCCATACCAAACATTGGCATACCATCATCATATATTCTCTTGAAACATGGTAGTAACCTTAATTAACATAAAATCATAATAAAAATACACATTATTTTTTAATCCTTACATAAAACACATGTTTTTAGAGATATTACATTAATCCAAATATGTTGTAAACATTATCAATGATAATATTAACCAAATTTTCAAAAAAAATCATTATCAATTATGGGGCCATTAATATTATCCATTTTACTTTATCCATATCAATAATATCATTATCTAGACAAAACACCATTTTCTCAACCTTAGTAACAAAATAATCGGTATCTTAACATAACCAAAATATCACCTTGAAATTAAATCCCTTTTGTATTCCATCAGTACCATCTAAAATATTTTTTAAAATACCTTTCAAAAAAACATATATTGAACAATCCTTATTTATTTTATGATTTATATAATATAAAAAATAAATTAAAAAACATAAATACATCAATCGTCACACTTATATCTCAAACTATGAACTAGTATTCTTCATATTATTTATTAACACTTTATCTCTTTCATTTATAATTTGTAGGCTCATCATCATCATAAATATAATCATTACTCATACCACCATACTATTTCCATTTAATAGCATTCCACCTAGGAAATCAATTTTTATAATGACCATACATCACATAATTAAATAGTTCATCCATTTATAATACTATATGGAGACCAATATTATCATCCATTACAATAACAAAACTTTTATTTTTATAATGATGTTATTTTCTTTGTGGCTTTCTTTTTGTTACAAAGAACACCTTCTGGTCCCTTTGAGACCTTACCATATGTAATTCCTTCCACTTTATCAACATATATGAAACAAAATATTCTTTCCTCTATAGTCTCTACTACCCCAAATGTTGTTAACTCTATCATTATATTCGTTGCTGAGTCTAATAATTGGTTAAGGTTCATGTTATTAATTATGTTCCCTCATAACTAAGTAGGTGAAAAAGAAATATAAATCAATCCAGTTATCAACTCATTTCGATACTCATTGGAAATGTTTCAGACACATTCAATGTTGAAATAGTTTTTTTAGGTTCAATCCATTGACTAAATCCAAAAAGCACAATGTAATCAATATTAATCATAGCAAAGAACCAGGTAATCATGAAAAATAACTGATATATTTTATAAATCAGGAAAATTTTATTTTTAATCTAATACACCCAGGTTTTATCCTTTTAAATTCATAGTAATTATATATTTAAATCCATCACAATGATTCATAATGTGTTTTGAATTTCAAGGGAATTTCCCCCAGGTGTATCAAACTAGGTGTGCATTAAGGACCATTAACCAACACTAGCTAATTATTGAGTCCATCTCAATGAAAAATTTTCAATGTTGTTACCCCTAGGTACTTCTATCCCACATAAACATCCACTTTTAGTATCCACAAAGGGATTTAATTTAATTGAAACTACATTCTTCTTCCATTGACAAAATTTCTGGATATTTTTCAATACATTGGCTCATTTATAGAATTATCCTTAGAAATATCGCTAGAAAAATCCATAGCAATATCCTATAGGATATCATTGATGTTATCACATCCTATTTAAAATGGTCAAATAAAATATTCATATGATACCAAATATATTGACCTAGGATTACAGTACATTGATATTATATCATTTCAAATTAAGATTCAGTACATTACAAAAAAACATGCATGAGGACCATAATAGTTTAGTGTTATTGGAGACAAGGAACAAAATATTCTAATTTGGTGAAATATATTCAATTTTTCCCATAAATATATTTTCATTTATTAATTTTCACAGTTGTATGATACATAAAAACATTTTTCATAACATGGGGAAAAAAATCAAAAGAATATGTGAGCTCAGATGCCCCTTAAGGGTAAATGTGGGATATATGTAATAATGACATGAATATTAGGTTATGATAACATGATCATAATATATGAAATAATACCATTCATGTCAAAGAATATAATATTGAGTCATGGAATAAATATTGGATGTTCATAAGTCATGAATCATAAATAAATTAACGAATAGGAGCCAGGAGATCATAACAGTAGAAAAAGACATATAATTGTGTCCTACATAATCTGTTATAAAATCATATCCTTTGTAGTCATGGATCATTCAAATCACTTATTGAGGATGTCTATATGTATCTACAACTCCTCGGTGAGGCACACCATCATTCCATATTGGTATCAAATTCCTCATTGTGGAATGGATTCACTCCCAAAACGACCATAGTATTGAAGGTTCACTCTAAAGACCAATATTGAAAAAAATCACCTTACTAAACCAAGTTCACTCCTCATTATATTACTATTTATATCATGATATATGAATCCTTACCCAATTAATTGGAGGGGGATATAGGTCCCACACATCTTTAGTCATAACATTACTACTATAATTTGTTATAACGTATCTAGCAACACATAATGGAAATAAAACATATGTGTTACACATGATCATGAAGCATTAATAATATCATAAACCATTAAATATAATGGTTTTCATAATTATTTCATCATAGAATAACCTATTTATAATAAATAGGATTCATAATCATTTCATCATTTCATCATTTCATCGAAGGATAAACTATGGAAAAAGAAGCACATTTCACATGAATTTTATCATTGAATATTCAATCAGAGATAAATGGGTTTCTTAAACATCATATAATCCTAAATAAAAACTATTTAGGGAAATATTATGAATTTTTCCCTTGAATTACATCCCCAATCAATCATAAAAAACAAAAAATTATGTCATCATAGATGAATAATGAATTCGAATGAAAAATAACTTGTAATGTTTCTTGATGGAAACTTCATTTCATTAAAAATAAATTTTTAAAAACAATAATTTATAAAAAAATCTGAAAATAAATTTCTTTTAAAATGAAATTGAAAACCTAAAAAGTAAGCTTTAACTATCATTTAAAACTATTACTTGAGTAAAATATACATTTCTATTTCAAAAATTAAATTAACACATAAAACATTTTGAAAACCATTTTCAGTGAAAATAAACCTTAAAACATATAAAATAATATTTAAAATTTATTTAAAAAATATCTTGATGAATATATCCTTTCATCTATTGAAACATTATTTATAAAATAAAAACAATTTAATCATTTTTAGGAAGCATGTTTTTGGATGAAAAGGGGTTTTCGACTTAAAATCTATTTTTTATTAAATACATTATTTTTGAACCATTGAGTACATAAATAGGGGAATATGAAGATAAAAATATATTCTCATATAATAAAGATAATAGAATAAAATTAATTATTTTCTGGATATATGTATCATAATATTATATCATCAGAAACATAATCATAAATAATCCCGATAAATAATGAGATTATAAAGTAATATCATTACAATTTTGACAAGTTTGAATTGTAAACCCCATGAAGGAATAACATAATACATAACTAAAAATATCATGCGGATTAATAAATTTATTGTATTATATTTCATTTTGTCTGTATATACTCCTCATTTAATAATATAGGTGCATAACAAAATGTGTGTCTCAAAGAAAAATACTTGTGAAAAAAATCCCTTATCGCTTTGGTATCATTTCAAATGTAAGCCAGGAGAAATATAAATAGGAAAATTTATAATTAAATACCAATTATTATTTATCTATTTTTCATAAAAAATATTCATTTAAATCATATACACCACATTGAAGAAACACATGGTGAATATGGCTCCTGTCTCATTGGAAAATTAAAGTGAGATGTAAATCCCTTAACATAAGTCTTCACTTATGTCGTACATGTCCATAAATCTTGTATAATAATTATATGTTAATTATAAACCTATTAAATATATATATATATATAATACCATATATTATTTTCATTTTACAATTTATTGTTTTTTTAAAAATTTCATGCCAATGTTACGCTTTACGTAATAATGGTTCTATTTATTCATGTCTGTTTTGACTTGTCATTTGGGGTCCTTTAAATTAATTCCAGTTTAACCATATATGTAATTTTTAAAATTATTTATATATCATATAAAGTCATTTTTAATGTATTTAGTTTAATCCAAAATATTTAGATATAAAAAATGATATGCATTTTTCATGGATACGGTAAGTCATATGTACGCTTGAATGATGTTTCAATATTCTTTTCAAATTGAAATAAATATTGTTAAATGATATATTATCCTAAATAAATAATTATTATATCATATATATCACGTATTTTCATTAAAAACATCCTTATTACCTTCTATACAATGCGTGAACAAATCACATCGCTTCGCATGGCGGTCGTCCACCGTACACAATAGCGATGTTATCAAATTTCGAAAAAATGGAATGAATTAAGGTATATGTTATATAATAACTAAATATACATAATAATATAATAAAAAAATACTTAAAAATTAAATCAATCTTTATTTCTATCCATGATAGGTGGTATTGGAGATACGATGGACATTGTCTCGTGAGGTGGCAATCCACTGTACACACGAATAATGATTTTGTAATCAATTTGATGGATGTAGAGGTGGATAATTATTATTCGATTAACATAATAAAATATAGTTACATGGGAGATAATATTGGTATTATATATTTTGTTTCAATTCAAAATATAAGGGGGGAAATATGAATCAAAATGAAATTGCATGTTATGATAATTACATTCTCAAAGAGAGACCTCTATTGGACCTCCTATTACGGACCCAACAGATGGTCTTTTGAAAGGACCATATGCCCTATAATTTGATTAAGTACACTGGTGATATTATTTTTTATTATTTTTTAGAGATAAAGGGCTAGGATTTTCTGACGAAGTGAAGGGTTGTGGTGGCCTTTTATTAGTTGGGGAAAGGTACCAATTGGAAAACTACACGGAAATCTTCCAAAATATTCCAAAAATAATAAAGTCACTCCAAAGAAAAAAAAGAATCTATATGAACCTAAGTTCAATATTTTAAAAGATAATTTTCACATATGGAATGAAAATAATATTTTTACAAATTGGTTAGTCATTTTAACGATTATCTTTTTAATTTATTCCATGGTAAACCAAAATTTTACCTTAGCCGCTGTTATTTATTTTTAATATTATCACTATTAGTTTTATTTAAATATAAAATTTTAACTTATTAGATAATATAAATTACTATTATTAAAAATATTATATCCATTTTCCAAAATTCCGTTGATGTTAGTGTAAGAAAATAGTATAACAATTAATCCCACCAAAGTGATAAGAAAGAAGTGTTTTATAGAAAAATTATCAAATGTTTATAAAGTGTTTATATGAAAATTCAATATGAAATTGAATCCAACGAAATAAATTACATTAACTGATTTAAAATTTTACATGTTTCTATTTGAGAACATTTTATATTATAATATATATTTGTAAATAAATTTTTCTATTAAGATTTAGTATGTTTCAATATTCAAAAAAAATTTAAACTATTTATAAAAAAACATTACTCTAAGATAATTTTGATACTCTGATTTAAAAAAATTATAATTTATTTTTCCAAAAAAGTATAAATTTCTTAATAGTTAATTTTAAAATAACAATGTTAAATGTGAAAAAACACCTTCTTGGAAAATAATGTTTTTAGCGTAAAATAAGTCTAATAATTTTCTCTTATGTATAAATCTTCTAATAGAAATTTGAATATTTTTATTGACTATATATTATATAAAATTAATAAAAATCATTTTCCAAAATTTTTATATTTAATTTATTGGGGTAAAATTCATTTATGGGGATAAAATTTGAATTTAAGAAAATGATTTACATTATCATCAGAAGGTTTATATTTTCATTTATTATTAAATGGTAACCAAAGAATTATTTATTTATCCCTGAATAAACTATATTGTAATAATTTAATTAATCATATTCATATACTCCATTCTAATGGCTCGGAGATAACTATTATATTAAATAATAATATTTTATTAGTATGTCCTGTTTCTTTTTTTACTAGTATTGTCTTTTTTGTAAGCTAAACCTTGTGTTCTGCATATCAAAATCAAAACATAGTGTTTCAGGTAACACAAGATAAAATAATTTTTATGTGTAATGAAATCCAAACACATGGTTGCATGTAACAAAAAATAATGAAAATATTCCATTAATTTGACGAAAATTCATAAAATCATGGGGTGTTAAAAACACTATTGGGATCCTTGGTCAAAACCAAACTCTTAAATAAACACCCATCACTCGGAGATCACACATCCCACAACCCAATATTCATTTTCACATATCCTCAACGACCAAAAAAGGGGTAAAATATAATGGATATGGGCTCAATAACATCTGTATTTCCCTGAAACTTTTGGTTGGATAGCACACCCCACCTAACTGCCACCTTTAGTCATAACCCAATCCCACTAACTTGGGATTATCCCATTATTACATTATCCATGATTCTCAAAAACTAATGATACATCATACAAAAATTATAATTACCATCACATGAGTATCATCCCATTTCTCAATCTCATGTGAAAGATAAATTCAATTACAAAAGGAAAACGTCTCTATCATACGTTTCTCACCCCAAAAGTCTCTTAGAATTCCTAAACATTCCCCAAGGGATCCACCACATCATTATACATGAAAAATATAATCAAAATGGAATCCTCATATGTCAAATTTTAAATTCAGGATGGAAAATCACCATAAACCCACAAAAGGTAAACAATGTGGTAGTACACAACGAGTACCTTGAGTACATAGCATGTACACTCAATCATCTAAGTAGGTCGTATACATCTAAAAAACCTAGGTACACCTATAGTCTGGCCGTGTACTTCTTGAATATCGTGATATACATCGGGTCTGTCAATGTACATACATATATCCATGTCCCCTCTATATGGGGAGTCTTCCCATGTACCCAACCACATTCCCGTGTACCTATACACAATATGTACTCCAGGTACATGAATTGCACTATAAAAATCCCAATAAAACCATGTACTTGGATATATATCCATTTACAACTACAAGGTGTGTAGTCATAGTACATTATGTCTAAATTCAAAATATTCTCCTTCTCTAGATAAGAAGAATAAAACACATGTGTTCTTAAAAACACATGCACTATAGTTGGGATTACATAATATGAAACCCATGCAAACCTCTTGAATCCACCTCTTTCACCAATACTATGAATATATTGGCCCCATATGGGTCTATAGAAATAATAATAGGGATCTAAAACGTTAGAAAAACATATATTGTCATTGGGGATAATACACCAAATAGACCTACCTCATTATGAAAATATAGAAGCTTCAGGTCAGAATCAACTCCCAAAAACTGAGGAACCTTGATCTGGTCTTGGTTTCCAACATGGAAAAATTCCAGCGAAACCATCTGCTCCCTTACCCATTAGATTAGCTGTCATATGTTAGTGAGGAACCCTCATCCATTCCTTCAATGTGTAGGAATTCAAAATATAGGGGGATTTATTTTTATTATTTTAATTAATTAATTACTTAAATAACCATTTTAACACTCAGGTCTAGTTTAGGAACCTCAAATTGGATTATACCATGCCTAAGAAAACCCATCAATTCATACGCAACTACAAGAGTTAGAACCTCAATTTGTTTCTCCTTTAAAATGATATAATCACCCAAACCAAAAAATAATAAATTAATATTTAATTAATTAAATAATAAATATCATGCTTAAATTGAAAGGACCCTGAATTGCAAAAAAAATACTATACTATGGTATACTCCATATTACAAGATTAAAATATTGGCCATAAAAAAATTTTGAGATAATTTATCAATGGAATGTGTCTATTTTATCCCCTGCAAGCCTCCAGAACAAAAAATTGGAAAAATATTCAAAAATCAAGAGTTGAAAAATTACGATTCTTTACATAAAGTCTAAAATTAAACATTCTCACTCAATAATGATTAAAAATAATTATCATGGGACCCAACTTTCTCACACATGGTTAGTCACACATCATCATTGAAAATACCTTCATTATTAATCATGTTTGACTCTGACATCCACAATCACATACCATAATATAACCACTAATCAGCCTCTCATTGAAGAAGTTATCACAACCAAAAACCTCAACATGTTTTAAATTGTAAAATGTTAACAATTATGAAAATAATTTAACAAGCCAAAAATAAACCAAAATCACAACCCAATCATAAATCTATTCCAAGGATATCCCTCTTGATTATCCTATCCCAACAATTTTAGGATTCTCACATAACCATGTTCATGGATTCGATGCCTCTCAAAAGATAAGGGGATCATTAAAAATATCTAAACACTAACCCACTAGGTCACCCAGACATTTACTGATCCTGGACATCTAATATTAGTTACAATTTACCCATGAAGACAAACCTACCGTTTTTCATATAATAAGGTGGGGTTTCTCATGTTTTATGATGTTTAACACATAATCCACCTCTATAGAGACAATCAATCCAATATTGATATAACCAATCACTTTCATACTACAGGAATAACTTTATAATGATAAATCATGCAATTCCCTACAATTTATGTAATACAACTTCATATGATGGCCTTATCATGGTAAAAGCATTCGAACTCTACCGTAGTAGAGAACAATTTACAATTTATAATCATTTATTAACATATAGTAAAATGAATCACAAATATCATAACCATACATTCGTAATTAGGAATTTATGATGGGAAAAATGAAAGAATGAATGAGGAAGGAATCATGAGAATATAAAGGATTATCCTAACCAAGGGAGAACATAGTTAATGAATGGAATTTAAAATATAAATAATGGAAGAGTTGAAAATATTATGAGGATATAGAGGAGATAAAAAATTCACCACATTTGAGTGGGGTTTGAGAGAGAAGTAGATGAGGTTTTAAAGGGGTCAAAGGGTGAATTTATTGGCTCCTTACACATAATAAAACTTACCAAAATTTCATTCATGGAATGAAATTGAAGGAAACATCAGGATGCATCCAAACTAGGGACACATCATGAGGTGATCCATTTGAGTCATGAAGACTCTTCCCCTAAACAGAGGCCCCATCCACCTAGAACATCACATTTGGGGAATGATCGTAATGGTCATGCCATAAAGGCCCCTAGCAGAGGTCTCATGACACCATCCACATTTTAATGCCTTTATTTTTAATTTCTCTAGGACATCACACTATAATACCCTCTATAATTTCATGAACATATGCCTCCCCCAACCTCATTCAATCCACCATGTTGTGGACCCCCTTGAACATGACAAGGATCTAGATCATGATACATGCCACACTATTACATCCTACATCACTTTGTGGTGGCATTCCTACTACAAAATTCATGAACCATGTTGACTTCCTAAATTGAAATCTCAAGGAAGCCCATATTACATTGAAAAAACTGAACATTAATAATTTTAACAAATTTAAAAAACATATAAATATATATTAGTGTCGCATTGCAATATACATTATTATCCATTTTAATACTCAAATTTTCTTGAAATTTTTTAATTTAGTTTTTTCAATATTAATTCACAAACATCAATTTTATTGTATTTTGTAATTTTTTTATTCTAATTCATATAGACCATTAAAACAACACTCAAAATTGTATTTTTTTGGAATGTGTTTAACAGATTTAATTTAATAATTTATGGTCTTTAAATTCTAATTTATATCTATTTTGCAATTAGAGATTGGTTGAAATTGTCTCTTTTTATCTATTTGAAACATATAAGAATTGATTTCGATACTCTAGCTAAGGCACATGTGACTATAATTTTCCAATGAGTTCCACTTCTTCGATCATGAGGAGAAAATTGGACCCACACTATGATTTGGGGGGGGGATGGTCCAAGATTTATATTCAATTATAGACAATGCTATTGATTAATAAATAATTTAGAAATCTTTATAGGTTAATATTTTTTAGATTATATTAGGAATTGGAATTTATAGAGGTAATATGTTGATTGGATAATTGTTCTAATATAATGATGAATAAATAAATTCCCAAAGTATAGACATGGGAAAAAAATAACAATTTTACAAATTTATAGTGTAGGGAAGTGATCACAAGGTTGAGAAACCGTTGTAGAAATACCCCCTTCACTATTTATTTGATGAAGGCACTTAATAATAAAGTGACTTATTAAAAGTAATTTTAAAGTCAACTCCTTTTTATTAAATTTCCTTCTTTAAAATAACACGTACGAAGGTTTTTTTAAAACAAGCGCATTCCTAAGAAAACAATTAGATAATATTTTTTTCTAAAATGCTCCTACGTATGTATTTTTTTAATTTTTTTTAACTTTTATATATATATATATAAATATATATGAATGAAAATAAACAAATAAACATTTTTTAAATATTTTAAAAAAATTGAAATCAATAATCTTATTAATAATAAAAATATAATTACTATATATTTCTAATATTCAATATAAATAATTGAATTAAAAATATACTCAATTTCTTATTTAAAAATAATAATTAATAATAAATAATATATAAATATTATTTATTTTTTATGAATGTATATAATTATAAGAATTTTTATTATTATAATTATTATGAAATAATACTATTTTCTTACATGTTGATTATTTTCGGTTTATTTTATTTTTGATTAAAAATAATATTAGTAATGATAACGATGATCATGTAAATAATATAATTATTATTATTAAGAAATATATTTATTAATATGACATCATAAAAATAATATAGTAATTGTATTTACTATTATAAATAAGTAGAAAATATTTATTAATGTTATTTTTTTAATTTTTTATATTATTATTTTCCTTATTGAGTCATATATTATGATTAATACTTAATATTTCTTATTTATTATTTTTACGAAATTATTTTCATATTATGTTGTTTTATATGTTTTAATTTCATGAATTCTTCATAAATTTTTTAAATAGGGTGTTGTTTGAAACAATTCCTTCGTTCTATTTCTATTATTTTTTGGGATATATATATTAGGGATCAATACTCAAATTCTTTCTTGGATTATTATTTGAGATTAAAATACCACATTTGCATTATTAAATGACTAAAATATTATTTATAATAATTAGTTAATAATAATAAATTATAAATCATTACACATTTAAAAAAAATTGTAGTGGGATTACCCCTCCCACATTAATAAGTTAATGAATAATGAAAATTTTTTATTTGGTAAGGCCTAAGATAAGTAGTTAGTGGATTCACGAGAAAAGAACTCTAATATTTTACATCAAGTAGACTAGGAAGGGAAAAGAGTGATTTAATGGTTTATCAAGGAAGTGGTGGAATGGTATTATTAATTTCATAAAGCCATTTGATCTTTAATTGAGATTGATGTTTTTGGATTTAATGAATATTTATTTTCTTAAAAGTTATTATAAATTGATATTAGGGATGGCTTCTACAAAAATTTAGAGATGAAATTTTGGGATCTGCCATGGAAAAATATGTTCTATTCCACATAGTGGGATTCATCTGAATAGTCTTCAAAGGAAGAGTTTGATGCCATACACAAGGGGATGACTTTGAAGAGATGATAGTGCCCAAAATGTAGAGGAAGGATTCCTTAAAATTTAGGTTCTAGTGGGGCTTGATGTACATGAATTATTTGTTTTGATGTTTGATTTGATATGTGATTCTTATAAATTGATTTATTTGACTCCATCATTATATTGTTTCAACCTGGGTGAAGAATTGATGCATTTTGGGGGAAAACAGCCCAATGAGAATCATCACTCATCAGTTATGGTAGAGAGTTTCCTTTCTGGTTTACCATTTTTGTTTTTACTTGAATCAAGAATTATTATTTAGTGGGAATTATATTGAACCCATGGGGATTGGGTAGTTTATCTCTTCTATATTATGAAGGAGGTTCCACAGTCAAATGGTCCCAGTGAGTGATTGTAAGGGGGTAATATATTTCTGAAATTAGTCCTCCTAGGATATGATTTCCTCATATGGTTTCTAAAGGATTTATTTATGGATCCAGAAACACCGAACATCCCTAGCATCCATTATTCATTGACCTACATTCCCAAGGTAGGCGCTCGTTGGATGATGATTTGGACAATTACCCATAAGGACTCATTTGGTATAGAGGATGGGATATCAGCTTCATTAATATATATCCCTTTCCTTTTCTGGATCTGTAGGAATGTTTTCATCCCTCTTCAATGTTCTTTTGGTTATACTTAATTCCCATTGTGATGTTTCTAGGACCCTATAAATGTCCCCCTTAGAATGGGGTCCAATATGAATGAAGAGAATGAAATTTTTATGATGAAGGTGTCATGAGCAGAAGTGATTTACCATAGAATAGATAGGTTCATAAGGGGATACCACAACTATTAATAGGGGCTCATGTAAGTTTTCTTTTACCTTTTCTTACCGAAAGAAATTCTATGGACCTCTCATTGGCTTCCATCGCATCCACATACTGAATCACATGCAGAATCCAGATTCACAAACCACTCCATAGGTTCTGTGAATAGAAATCTTCACAGTTACTTCTTTCTACGAAGCAAATTTTGGGTATACAAAATACATCATGGAATTTAAAAGTAATGTCTGGACCTCTGATTTGGAGAATTCTATGAGATTTTTACGTTCTTCACACCAAATATTAAACCATAAAACTAATCATTAAACATTGTTAAAACAAACATAAAATTTCTATCAAAAATCACTGAATATCTTCACTGTGAGTCCTCAGTTCGTGGTTTCTCCATTCCAAGAACCACTTATTTTTCTGGTTGTTTCTCCGTAGTCCACCACCTCATAGTCGTTCTGCACATCGAGTCCATACGTGGTATATGGCATCTTCATACTAATTTTGTACAAGGGAAATGACTTCATTGTACCATTTCATAGATCAGTTCATGTATCCCCATACACAACCTATTTTTAAGTCCCTTTCCAATTTTCTGCATGTTATCAAACAATTTTCTCATTGGACTGACAATTTTTGGCCTTTTGGATATTATTTTAGATACTATGATAGCTCTTCCATAGACCTCAATGTAATCAACTGATATGAGAGAATCCATGATTGAGGACACTGAGGACCATATTAGAAATTACATTGTTCCTCTTGATAGTTCCTAAAAATATATTCTTATAACAGAGCTTATAAATTACCCACTATCTGTGGTGAAACCACTATATGGATTACATCTTTATAATGACATCCATTTCCCATTGACTGACCACAATACATCCTTCATTATCCTTGAAGCAACCCAAGGTATTAATGAAGCCAATATTTCTTCATGAGGAGAAAGCATAACTACTCCCATTCAAGAGAATGTGTTCGTGCTAAGAAGATTATTCTGGACTCAGAGAAATCACAGTTGTTGAAACACTTCCTTGAGACTAGTTACCCAAGAGTAAACATCTATTGTTAATAATTCCAATGAAAACACTAACGGTTTGTGGAGCACCATAAAGGACATGTGAGCAGGATGATTTTTCTGGTGAATGGGCCGAGGAATCTTGGGTACATCTGATCTATTTGGAGTCACCCAATTAGATAAAAGTATAGAACATGTACTTGGAAGCTTGGGTCTCCCAATTGGAAGTTTTCTCTCTAAGATATATCCTACTAGGTCTATTATTCCACTATTTCTCAAGTGCCAATACTTTCCATTTATCACTTGGAGAGGTGTGTATCAACCTATGGGACATCTATCTGCTTGGAGGGAGCCCCATTCTCGATAATGTGTATGATGAGTTCTTTCCTCCAGCCACTAAATTGTACATTTCCAATAAGGTGTCCCCACTGGCTTGGAGCCTGCTGTTCATAGCAATGGGACTATTTTGTAAACCCCTCCATTCTCATTCCCTTATCTTATATGATGATTGGATATTGTCATCTCTATAGGTGAATGGGCCTTGGATGATATTCCGACAAAGTCAGACTCTTCCAAGAAGACAATCTCGACAAATTCCAGGGATATATTGTGCCTCCCTTGAAACATGATGACACACATCATTGGGATATGATATTAGATCAGATGCTCCACCTAAGATTAGATTAGGTGATTTCATTGTAATTTTTTTGATTGGATGGATCTTTCCCTCCCGTGACGTATACACTATGGTGAGAGTTTGTAATCTGGTGATGGAAACTATTTTGGGAGAGGGTCAACTAGTTAATATGGCCATTCCCACTATAGTCTGACATTATGAGATTTTTGGGAAGATATAATAAGGTATAAACCTTCATCATCTCAGTGTACTGTTTCAATTTTTTATATGGGTGGATTGAATAACATTTCCCCAACAATGAATTTCGACATACTACGTGATTTTCTCATTCGGACTTTCACCCCGCCCTTCATAACATTACTGATTTCCATCCTATGACCTTAAGCATTAGTGTTGTGGTTGGGAAACTAAATGATACTTCACTCTTTTCTTTTTCACCATACCCTACCCTTCATGGGTAAATAAGGGGTGATAGATGTGGTTCTTCGTAGGAGTGCTCATATATCATCACGCTTCAAGATAAGATGTTAACTACTCGTATTGATCAAGTTGTTGTTTGTGATCCATAAATCCCATAATAGTTATCTAGGAAATTCAGATGCCTTCAATAGACTATTATTCTTCCCTCTATTCGGTTGAGGGGAGAATATAATCCAGCATTTCATAACCAATTGTGTATTATAATGATGTGGGAAGGTGCTACCATAGAGGTCATAATCCCTAATACAATGAGATCCACATTTATATAAATGGAGTATACCCAAGTGTGGTTGGACTGTTACCCTGATAAGATGTTGGGAAGACCAAATCAATGGGTCCCAAATCCATTAACTATCATTCTCCCAATCATGGCAATGAAGACCATGATATCTTTTCCTGTCCATGTGGTGAGAAGATACTCGATCCATTGCCAGATGCATCTTGAAGGGGCTTCATCTGCGTATTCCATTTCAGTAGGGATTGATTTAGAATACTCCCCTTCTATGGATATTTTTCACTTCCTTAATGAGGTATGTCTTAGAAGAGATTCAACAAATATCATGAAATTCATAGTTATTCCCCCATGTCTGGCTCTAGGGGAAGAACAATCTATAGGGAGGGAGATCCCTCTTAATTGGAAACATATATTAGGTTTCTTCTAACTATTGTACCAATGCTTCCTATCTATATAACTATTATATATGGTCAGTACAAAGGTCCTGAGGCTGCGAGGCGGTATCAAGTAGTGCGAAAACAGGCGCATATTCATTTATGAACCCTTGCAAAAACTCCTTAAGATAACATCACTGATGAAAGTATAACATTTCAACAATTATTTGGAAAATATGGTTATTGTGGAATTAAGTACTAGAATGAAAACTTTCTAACTTACAATATTTTCATAGCCTAGGAAGTCATTTCTTCTTGTGAGGAAAAACATCCCAGATTCAATTTTTTACATCATTTGGTAATGACCTTCTAAGATGTTTATGAAGAACTCAATAATTTTCTGGTTTAGGAAGTGAAGTCTCATGAATTGGTGGTCTCCCGAACAGAAGAGCTATGATAATATGAGGCTCATGTTGAATGATTGAAGGCTTAACTGCCCTCCTCGGGTGACAACTATGAAGCTGTGAATCAGAACGTCTTGGACCTTCAAGATATTATGAAATGCCTTGACATGTTGGTTAAAGGTGAGGTGGATGAAAGAGATAGTTTAGAGGAAACCCATGATGGCCCACGGTAGTCTCTCTTTATTTTTATATAATGGTAAAGCCAATCCATACTATAATTTTCCCAAAATGAGATGTACAAACTTTATTTTGATGCCATGGAATGGATCCCTACTAGGGTTGTTCCTCTAGTTTTTTGAATGAATGGAAGTATTTCTCCCTCCAATGTGTCTACTTTTTCTTTTTCCTACAATGCAGATTAATCACAATTGACCATATAAGCATCATTTTGATCAAGTATTAATTTGAAACATTATTGAAAAATCGAAAAATGATAAAATAAAATTAGGCTCTAATTTTATCTAGATTTGCGGGACACGGTGAGCATAGATCAATGATTACTATGGTACAATGGAAAACCTCATGAACACTTTTGTCATGTCAATATTCCCCTAATTTTTTACCAAACCTATTTGGTATGGGCATAACGAATATAAGTTTAGTTTTTTACAACGACCTTTTGGAGTTTTCCACCGAACAAGCATTATATATTTTTTGAATATTTGATTTCTTGACATTTTTGCCTAATCCATACATAGTATATGTTAAACGAGACGGTACTTGAAATTTATCCAGGGGTTCCCTTTTATGGTATCCACTTGGGTGAGTATTGAATGGTTATCATTTTTAATTTATAGTCTTGACAATAACACTTATTGTTGATGTTTTAGATCGAAATTCCATGATCAAAACTTAGGTGATGGGGGACCCAATTTTGGATTTATCAGCCGAAAATGTTCTAATAAATCTCATACATGAACAAGGTATTTTTTGTGACCTGAATATGCGATTTTTGTAGGTATATGGGGCTTGGGAACCATTTTAGGCATACAAGAGTAATAAATGACTCTCCTGAGGATGAAATTTCATTTATATAATGGTCGTTTTGTAGGAGACATATATAGATCCACCGGGGCATGATGTGTATGGTCAAAAAAAGGTTCATTCAAGACACTGGACATCCATTTTTATTGGCTTGGGAGGTTTTTGACACTTTGGATTTTATTAGGTTGGGGAACATAGTGGGTGGCCTATTAGAGAAAAATATTTCCCAATGTATTAGGGAAATTTTTATAAACATTGAATAGGAAACAACCCCCAAACGAATGTCACTTTGGAAATGGAGAGCCGGTGAATTGTATACTATAATTTCATACAACTAGGACCTTTGAAACTTATTATGGTAGATCATTTTAATCTATCCAAGAGAGAGTAAATGATTCACTAGTATAACTAGAAATGTTTTTCATCATTTAGCATTGGAAAGGGGAAAATTATGTAAACCATTATTCAAGGGGATTCCGAATCTGGGGAGTGATTTGAGACATAAATGTCATTTGGGCTTACCTAAAAAGTAAATGAATATCTTGGGGATGACATTGGTCTTTGGTTTACTGTTTTTTCATAGGGAACATATGCAGAGCCACCAGTGCATAGTGTGCAAAGTCAAACAAAGGTGACTGCATGACCCTGTCCTACCATCTCCAATGACTATGAAAGATTATATGGATTGAGATCCGTTTGAAAACAACATTGGACATATGAAAGTGGGTGTGACTAATTATGTAAGGGGTATTTATTTTGATTAAAATTACTGGGAAAATAGAAAATAAGTGGGGGAATTTTCTTTTCTGTATGCAGATAAACATTGTGCTTAAAAATGGGAAATTTTATTTTTCCGAGGCATTGAGATATTGGAGATGAATCAGGCTAATATGTTCAAATATATCTACAATGTGTGTAAGAAATAGAATGTTAACAATGACATTTAAGTTTCTTATGTTATAATGGACGTCATAGGGCTTGGGAGATGTTAGGTGTACCGAGGTAGGTGGGGACTATCATGTTGAATCCATTTTCGTTGATTAATGACCATTTTTAGGAGAAATATGTAGATCCACTAGGGAATGATGTGAATTTTCTAACAAAGGTGTTCCTTGGACAATGGCATTCCATCTCTGATGGCCATGGAGGGTTATGGGGAACCAATATTACTCAAAACAAGGAGTTTGATGTGTGGTAAGAGTGTATCTGGATACATTAAAAATATCAGGGCCATGAGTCACCCATGGGATCAAGTAATACTCTACATAGTTCTAGGTCATACATAGGGTGAGGAATCTGTTTCTTATTTAGAGTACCATACTGTTTAATATTGTATGACTGGGATGTGGGGTTCCATATGGAGAAGGGAACCATAACATGCCTTTAGGTTCAAGCTACATGGACAAAAATAATTTATTTTTTTGTTAAGATTACATGGTGGATCTCCGGTTCAGATCCACAATCTCACGTGATCTATGATTGATGTGAGATTCAAGAGATTACAATGATATCACATCACCACATGGGAATTTCATAATTAATTGTAGGGAGCATTATGTTCTTAGACAAACATCGTGAAGTTTAATGTCGTGCAATAAAGAAAAATTCCACACAATTTATCATCATGTGGGATTGACATAGATTAATCATAATTACACTTAAGTATCCGTAAAAATAGGAATTTTCTTGTGACTCTCTTCTTTGATCCAATTATAGTGCAGAGAATGGTACACTTCAACCCATTTTGTGGCTATGTTTGGATCGTAGGATTCAGTTCTACAAAACATTTATGGGAGGGAAACCAAGTTATGATGGATTCCAAATGAACCTTCATTGTGTATATATAGAATATACATATAAAGGAAATGGTTTTTTATTGAGGAGGTCAAGAAAGGATAAGAATCTATGAATTCCCATTGTATTGTTCCATTTAATTTCATGTGGTCAAGAAACTTATGGACTTTTAGTTTAGAGTCATGCAGTAAGGACATTGGAAGAAATTTTTATCATTATATTGTGGATAATTTTTTTCAAAAAGACCATAAATGACATTGAGTTAATTATGGTTTTGATATTCTAGTTTTTTATATAAATGAGCAATAATATTATTTTTAATCCATAATCCCAATGGCCCTTTGTTTATGAGGAATTAAATGGGTCTTGAAATCCATTGGGCATATAGAAATATGAAAATTCTATCCTGAGGGAGAATTTTTCCTTCATTAACAATCCCATTTTAATGCCAACATATATATAGTCACTGAGGAATTATGTTTATAGTCAAACAATGTTGTCCATAGAACACTGTTTGTCCATCTCCGATGGCTGTAAAGGATTACAGGGACCTAAAACTTCTCGGCGTATGGAGTGTGTTAAATGAGAATGATGTGTCTAAAATTGTAATAAATATCCAAAACATGACTATCTATGTACTATTGAAGCTTCTAAATATATAGGAATCATATTAATGGGGATGCATGATCTTTTGACTTATTCTGGTTTTCAAAATTTAGACTTGGAATTTCTGATATCTATTTTCATTTTGTTTTTTTTTTGGAAATTGGTGGAATGTTTGGGGTCTCATAAAGATGAGAATCAGGCCGAACATAATTGTAGAGGAACCTTGAAATTTAATTACATCTAGTTAACACATGTCATATATTCCTGGTGTAGAAGTCTTTCTTATACACTGAAGACGACAAATTCTCCATTTCTTAAAAATTAAATAGAGGATTTACCAAGATCGAGGCTCTGAAAATTAGTATATATCCTACAATTGTATCAATGAAGACACATGTATTTGGATAATGGAATTCCCCACATAGGCCAAACCCATATGTAAGGAAAATATAGTTTTTGGTTTCATGGTGGTTGGACAATGATTTGGCTTCATGGTGTCACTCTGTATCCAACAACAGCATGAATCAAGCCCCACATAGTTCTAGACATACTTTCCCCATAAAGGTATGGTCCCTACATAGAGAAGGGGAAGGAATTTTAAGTGATGGATGAACTGGGATATGAGAAACCATAATCACTATGTCCCCATCTAAGATAGGAAGTAAACCATATGAAGTTCTATATGATTCCATACAGTTTATCATTATACGCCAAGGATGAAGGTTATCCGATGTGAATTATAACCATATGGTGGATGTCCTTGAGACATGGGATTCAGGAATCACTATGTATTCCACTGAGATAGCGATCGATCCCTACATATTTCTAAAAATTCCCTCCCAATATAGTTCCAATCCATATGAATATAGGTGGAAAATTTTTATCTATTGCTGATGGAAGGGTTAGGACAGATGATCCAATCATTACTACATATCCCAAAAGTACAGGAATCAATCCATTCATAGTTCTAAAAGTTCCATATGGAGGTTTGGTCCATTTATGGGGAAACAAGAATGATTTTTCAGCTTTGATTGATTCTTAGGCTAGGATACTAATTTCGGGCATCACTACATATCCTGTGACAATTGGAATCAATCCGTATAGTGTTCTGTAAACAATATTCTCCCTGTACCGATCTAACTCAGTCAAAGGAGTGGGGCATTTCGATTTCATCCTCTACAGGTGTCAGGTCTATCATATTCCTCTATTATTCCTAAAACCATTGTAACCCTTGCCATCGATCCAAATCTCACGTGAGTTATATGGATCTAAGAAAGAAGGAACTAGAATGATTTTGCTCATTATGGGGTGATAGAGGATATAACAGGTGAAATCGATTTATTGTAATGGAAGGGTCTATATTGAGATTCGAGGAATATCTATTTATCCGACTAATGAATGGTAATCAAGACACATATTTCTATAAATTCACTCCCTATGTCATTTTGACTCACGCATAGAATGGGGTACGGTATTGCAGTACTTTTCTCACATGAATTAGATTTATATGCAATATATTGTTTGCTAGAACATATTTTCGATAATGTAGTTTAACTAAATGTGGTTAGGATGATGATGTTATGAAATTTATATTCATGAATCTATGATTCTTTATATCTATAATTATTTTACAATCTTGCAACTAATATGTAGAAGTCTTTATTATGTGATGTATTTCTTTTAAAATATTTTATTTGTGGGAGCTGTGATTATTTTTCCATCCGTTGATATCAATACATATGATCCATTGGACGATACCTTATTTAAGACATATGGTACCTCCCATTTTCACTTCTGATTTGGGAGTTTCATCCTGAATATCATGGAGGTTCTGAGGAACAACACCATCTCTCATTCGGGGAAGGACCGAAGGAAAAAATATTTTTTGAATGCTCGTGAAAATAATATTTATAGATTTCAAAATGGTGAAAAGTGTGAAACAATTTCTCACAGTAGATCCAACTCATCAAACCATTTCTTTTTTTCTAATACATGTATAGATGATCACAAATTGAAATGCAGAGTGATGAAACCTAAACATTGATTGGAAAACCACTTGTATCCCATATACTAGTGACTACGGGGTTTCCTGGGTGGCAGTGTAGGTCGTTGTCCGATAAGCCTATAAGGCATGGATGATCTTGTATGGCCAAAATATTTTTTAATTGTATACCATTTTATAGAGTATGTTGGATTGATTCATGTTGAAATAATCTATCTAACTGTTGGACACTACAAGATATCGGGATGAATGGCTGTCTTTGATTCCATACACTAGGTATAAATTTTCCAACATGGTAAAGAATATGATGGTGCAGATATCTGATACTATTGTATGTGTGAACAAATATATGGTAATAATGTAGGATTTCGCAAAACTAATAATGCTCCTTTACCAGACCTATTTAAGTGTTAACTATTCTTCCCATTTAGAGAAGAAGCTCGTTAATGTAATAGTGAACAAAAATTGTTTGTCTATCCTAGGAGGATATGGTCACACAACATAAATCCCCCATAAATTAAATGGCTAGGATTATATAGCTGTGTGAAGTAGTTATGGGGGTCGGTGAATGAAATTAGCAAGAACATGGTATGTATTTCACTACATGGAGAATGTGTAACAATCCTATATTAATGTGGGCACATAGTATCAAAGTGGTTGAATTTTATGGGAGAACATGGAAGCTAATTGGTGTGCCCCATAAGTCTGGTCATGCACTTATTTGATGAAGGCATCAGTCTCTTCTCCATCGATTCACCTGAGAATGACTCAATAAAGGCCTCATATAGAGAGATTATTTTCTGGTTTTGTTCCACTATTGAGAAAAAATTGGCTTCCCTCCTCTGGATATATTCTTTTCCATCCATATCTAGTGGGAATTCCCCCCCCCCCAGAGGTAATTTTCAATGGCCTCCATCTAACAGGTTTTGTGATCGTAAGGCTCGGGAATGGAAATACTATTTTTGATTTATTCTGTATTGTTTTGAATAAATGGAAATTCCATCTGAAGATGGTCAAGGCTGATGAATGTTTCATTGTGGTTTGGATCATCTAGGGTTGTGGATGCATTTTTAAAGCAATTCCATGAGTATGTTTTGACGGAGGGACACATGTCAATGTTGGTTGTTATGGGAATTCTTCCCTAAACTCTCAGACTTAGTTCATAAATGGTCCTAATAATTCTTTCTTAATAGGTTATTCACCATTGAACTTATTAATGACCATATATGAATCAGCATTTATCATTAGGAATTTGGGTCATAAATAATGTTCTAGCACCAGGTCTATATTGAGGTCCTTGTATTTTTCATCATTATTTGTGAAACCCTCTAAAAGTAGGAAGGAGTAAGGCAAGATAGCCTTTTATGGAGATATGAGAACAACTCCCAACCATATTTTTTTGTTTCATGTCTTCCCTCATTTTCACTATTAGGATTTTGAAGGCACCTTCAAATTACATTTCACATACTTGTGGTCCTTCTTTGGTGGATAATACTTCATTAAGAGGAAGTCTCGTATCCAATGGTTCCACTTCATCCAAGGGTTCATCCTCCGTGAAATCTCATATGGAATATAATTTGATGGATTTTTGGGGGATGTATCGTATGTCAAAGAGTTAGTGGATGGCATCCCACCATGGTAACTGTTCATTTAGTATAGGACGATTGAGGATATATTTGAGTGGGTTGTAGTGGGAGACCAAATAGACCTTGTAGTGCTCCAGGTAATGCATGAGTTTTTAAAATAAAAATATTATGTCTAGGAAGTTGTTCTCAATTATTGAATATCGAGCCTCAGAATCTATCATTTTTTAGCTTAGGTAATAGATATTATTATAACAGTCGTCATAATTATTCTATTCAAGGAATGAAACTAGAGACTATTCCAAGTATGTTATGTACAAAATGAGTAGTCTTTCCTCAATTGGGGGCATCAAGATTTGTGGGCTTAAGAGATAATTGTTTATGATTTTTGAATACTTCTTGGAAATCACTATCCCACTGGAATGCAACCGTTGTCTTCATTAACATGGTGAAAGGTAAAAACATAACTAAAAGTTTATCTATAAAGTACTGAATGTAGGTCAGGGGCCTTAGAGACCCCTATAATCTGTGAGATTAGGAGTTGATGATAAGGCAAGGATATATTTTTTATCAAGGCCCACTTTTTTGCTATTATGGTGTACGAAGAAGTAAAATAATTTTCTAGAGGTAACGCTGAAAGCACACTTTCAGGGATTTATATTTTGTCTATGATGTCACAGTTTATCGAGTAAAGATTCAAGGTCTATTTGGTGGTTTGACTGATATAAAGTGTTGAACACAATTCCTCCAACGTAGAAGTCAACGTATTTTTTCCATGAATGGATTTCAAATGTAATGCATGGTGCACTGATATATAGCACTGACATTTTTCAGACCCTAGGGCATCAATTTGTATTATAGTACTCCCAGGGGGCATAATTGTAAGGGATTTTTCATCTTCATGAGACATTCATATCTATTTGTATCCATTGTATACATCATTGAATTTGAAGGCATTGTGTCCATTGGTCACATCGATCAACAATTCCATGATTGGTACCGGGAAAACATCTTTTTGGAAGATCCAATTTAGATCTCTAATGTCAATGTAGACTATGATTTGTCTGTTATTCCTTTTTATAGGGATTATGTTTTCCTGATAGATTTAATATCAAACATCCAAAATTATGTTATCATTGATTAGATTTTCATCATAAACCTTTATTTTCTTATCATGTTTCGGGTGGGTCCTTCTCGTAGGCTACATGTAGCCACGATGGTCTTCTTTTAGACCCAGTTGTTGAGTGGAGTCATTAGGATTGAGGCCTGATTATTCTGTGTATTTAAATGAGAAAACATCATGATTCATCCTTAAGAATGAGGTATATGCCTATAGCTCCACAAAAGGCATAGACACACTAATAATAGTGGGTCGTGGGTCATCTTCGATGCCTAGGATTATCTTTCTATGTTCATAGATTGTGGTGGAGACACCTTCTTTCGAATATGGGAGGGGAATATTTGAGATCATCTTATTCTCCAACTCCTTCATCCTATTTGTTATATTCTTTGTTATTGTCTGATTGGGAGATTATTCTTTAGATGAAATATTTATTATTGGGAGAGGAATCAGAACATTAATTTCTTGATCCTGAAACATCTTCTTTCGCCCGGGATGATGACTGGGAATTTTTTGATGAGGATCGAATTGTTGGTGGAGGAGTTTCCTCGCTTTATTTTAGCAACAGGACATCATATTCTTTCTTAATGAGTAAGGAAAAAACATTCTAGGGCCATGGGGGTGAAATGTGATCTTTTTTTTGATCCCTCACCATAATCCTGGGGGTTAGCATGCTTTTTAGATTTCCTCGAATTGGCGTCCATAGCAAAAAAAACCTGAAGATAACTGATTTTATGGATGAGCTTGAACTTATTCACTAAAACTGTCTGATGGGTAATACATACTCTTCCCTAAGCTATTTTAGGGGATTTGAAGGATCCATTTACACTCTTTTCGGGCAGTGATCCATCCAACATCATTGGGAAAACACTAATTCTCATTCGGATCATATAATCCTACATCAATGTAATGAGACTCACTGGATTTTAATGGGGATTTAACCGTGTGAAATGTCCCTTTTTCCCATTATCATAATATTGAATGCAATGAATGTTTGATAACGGAATCACCACATGCTAACACAGCCAGGGCCTCCACAACTGGATGTTGAAGGCTACAGTTTTCCTCACTACAATATAATCGGAATCTATCCTGAGGTCACCAAGCCATGTTTTAATCTTGATTCACATCAATAGATTCTTCTCCCTTTTTTCATATCCTATTAGAGTTGTGGAACATGGTGTCCTAATGTCTTCCTCATATCCTAATCAACAATGTGTTCACAGTGGGAAGAGGTTAAATCCAGTTCCATTAACGATGAAACTTTTCTGGACCAAAATTTCATTTATCTTTCCAAATACGTTTAAGGGTTTTATGTGTCCCTACATGAGGGAATATTTATCATAATCTATGAATGAGTTTCCAAAATGGAAATCAGTGGGAATTTTCTCTGTTTGATACACATTAGTAGCTAAAACTTCGGCCTCAAATTCATGGAGACTTAGTAAAGCTTTGATGGGAGCATCTCTAAGGTTTGCTGACATATTCAAGGCATCCAAGATCGATTCTTTTACATTTACTGAGGATTGTATCATCAAAATAACACATTTCATATCTAAAGGTTGGTGCTTCCGGGATTAGGGATTCTTTTTCTTGGGAACATTAGGGGAATGATCATTGTACATAGATGGTCTGGTCTCTATAATAGGGGTTGATGGTTCTATTGTACTTTCTATGTTTGTATTAACTAGTATGCATGCATGCATTGGGTTATTATACATCCTAAATTTCTCTAACTGATACTTCAAGATGATTGGGAATGGATTTTTTTGAAAGGGCATAAAAAACACTACTTTATGCTGTGTATACAAGAGGTTCTTTCTATGTGTTTCCGCAACACTAATGATTTGACATAAAGGGGGTCCATGAGTTTGACTCTGGTGATGATCGGTACTTCCTAGAAACCCTCAACCTCTGCAACCTCTTTCTCCATCTCTCTGGCTTGATGTGGTGAATTGGAGTTCATGGAAAAAGTACCCATCAGAGAAAGGGTCCATCATGTGAATAACATTAATAGTGCCAAAATCAGTTCTTTATCTGACAATAATTCTTTGTATATATCTTCTTCTAGTTGTTTGATTTGGTGGGGCGGTTCCCATTGTCCTGATTTGCAGGGCGGGGACCGTTGTCCTGTTTGGTGCGGCGGTGCACGTTCATTCAAGACTATTAGTAGGATATCCAAAAGTTTTTATACCAGTTTTAGATTTGGTGACAACTCTTCATCTTATTATTTCTTTCTTTATTTTTGGCCTTAGAGGATTTTGGGACTGAGGATACGGGTTGTGTTGCATCATGAGATATTGGGAGAATGGTTGGTAACATCAATTCTTCCTAGAGGATTCCAAGATCTCGATTGACTATTTTTTGAGTCATCCAACCCCTTATTATTTTAGCCTTTTTGTGGGTGATTATTTTTCACTCCTCTTAACCTCTTGGGTATAAGGTTGATACATATTCCACTTGTGTTGGTGATGGACATAACATGACTTGTCTAGAATCCCCCATATATTGAAGGAGATCCTTGAAGATGAAGAACTCATGGATGGTGTGTCAAAATATATGATGGTAGGGAAACTAATTTGGACTATCCATGAGACCCACCTCATCAGATTTCTTTGTCTCTAGTAGCCATAGCATGTTGCAATTCATGGCGACTATGAAGTAGCCGCATACTTGGTCATCTCAAAACGAGTAGAATTTATTTCTCCATTCATCAAACCAATTTCATATGGTAGATCTTTGTTAATATTGCTATGGTGAGGGTGTTTTTTGGTGTCTAGGGGGTCCTTAACTATATGGTGGAACCATAATAACTGGAGCTAGTGTCGAGGGTGGCTCAAGCATGATAGAAGCCACACCATTATTTCCCATTCTTTTTCCTAGGGCTGATTCATCCACTCAAGACTTGAGGTTAGTACGATGCCATGAGTCTCCTATCCATTGGGATATGGAAACAAAATTTCGAAACCCACATGTGTACTTAACTAGGATGAGTGGTTTCCACAATTAATTAATCATATTATCAATGCACATAGTGAGCATTTCATCCTAGGTAATTACCCAGTTCATGGAGAAGGTCATGCCTTTCCATATGGAAATAAATTCGGAAACTTTTTCATTCTATCACTAAATTCAATTCATGATATCAATGACTCTTTCCTAAGGCAATTTCGAACTAAACATGTTAAGAAACTTCCATTGGTGGTCCTACCATCCAAGGATTGAGTTAGCTATAAAACTAGTATACCACCTGAAGGATGAACCCTTTAGTGTTTTCAAGAAGTACCTGAGTTTCACAACTTCTTGTTTATCTAGGGATCCCATAACGGGTCATAGAAAAGTGAATAATTAATTATATGATGTTTTGGGTCCCCTAAACCACTAAAAACCAATAATATATTGTTCTCTAATATCAGATGTGGTGGAACGTTTCTCAACCAATCAGGGAAAGTATTTCATTATGGTTGTATTGGTGCATTACACCATTACATGGATTCATGTCAAGGTTTCAATTTCTTAAAGGTATTCAATATCCATTAATGCACATCCTTTTTGACATAATATTGAGCAGGTGTAGTATGGGGAGAAATTGAACGTGTTGTTACTGCTGGAAATTGTGAATGATTTTCAGCTAGTTGTATCCTTTGTGGGTTTTCTTGAATGTATTTTGGATGCTTCACTAATGGAGGGAAGTCATAATGTCCTTCCAGGGATGTATTAAAGTAGAATAAGGGTTCTTGTGATAGATTGGATGATCATATGATCCTATTGTCTGAGATGAGTGTTTATGGAATTTCCACCTCATCATGGAACACCCATTGATGTTCCACTTGATGAACACATCTGGAATGATAGCTTCCTCAACCTATATCGATGTTGATTCACTTGAGCTCTCTCATTTCATCCTCCTACATGGAAAATCATTCCCCAATCGCAAGGGACTCATTCTAATGGGGAGGAGGTGGTCGGTCCTAAATGACATGATATTTATTCTTATTCTTGTTGGGGGATTTTTTAGGGAGGTAGTAATGGGTTTTCTTAGGGTCTGCCCAAATTTAGAGAAGCAATTTTTTTCGGGTATGCACACTATCTGGAATGGTGTGTACCACATCCATGAGGGAACTATATCCTCTTTAATCCTATCCATTTGTATCATTTTTTGTGAGATCTATGGGAATGATGTTCACCACATTTACTGTATACCACATTGGAGGTGGTGGACTTGATGCTGAATGGAAGGTGATCTTTTTGTGTTCGTTGTTGGACTTACCTCTACTATTCTAGGGAATTTGTTGGATTCCATGGAAATGGGTGACCTGAATGGAGACCTAATCTGGCCTCCCAATATGCCTTTGTCTAGGGGGTATGAACCGTGAGACGGGACTGAACGAGTGACATCTCTACTCAACATTTATCTCAGACATGAGAATATTGATGTATGTTGTATGGGGATTTGTTGTAAGAATTCACCCTTCCCTATGGGATGGTGTTGATCCCATTCATTCATTGATGCACTATAGCCCAGATTCATTGGTCTTACGAGGGAATTTTGAGTTAAAAATTCCCCAAGAAATCCGGGGTTGGTCTGTTCTTAAAGTTTGGCGGTACCTACTATTATTTCCACCTTCATGATTTCATGCACTACCACATGGGTGTAAGCTAGTTATGGAAATGGGCTTACATATGATTTATTTTCATTATAAGAAATGAACACTTCTTTTTTATTATATTGCCTTAGGTAGGAAACCTTCTAGATGATCTCAGTTTCCAAGATCATAAGTTTCTTAATGGATTGAGCTTATCAGGTATGATGATTTTGAGACTTACTCAAGGCCCGTTCATGTTGACCTTTCCATCATTCTGGTGTAGGGATTTAATTCGATTGATGCCTTTGGGTAACGACATTGGAAGATGTCATTTATGATAATTCATTCTAGGTGGGTTGTGTGGTGATGTGTAGATCTTTATGTTCTCCCCATACCTAGATATGAACTCTAAATGGGGTTTCCCCAATGAGTCAAAATAACTTGTGCAGTGCGTGGAAGTAGCCCAATTCATGATTTTTCTTTCATGTTTCTAATTTTGGAATACCTGTAGATGGGAGGTCTTGGAGGTAGATTATAAAAAAATCTCTCCTATTATGTTGACATGGTTTTCATACCCTTCATAGGGGATGAAATTATCCTTTAGCTGCTGGGGAGTTGTCTAGATATTGAGGAAAACGTAATGCATACATTCCTAAGGCAACTCTCTTGGTATGTTGATGTGAGAAGCAGTCATGGGCCAATGCATCCCTAGAATATCATTCTTATATATTTATATTGTCATAAGAAAAATATCAAATTGTTATTCTTATAGGGAATATACTGCATGATTATACCATCATGGCTTCTTCTTAATGATTTCATTCCAATTAGTAGGGATGGGAGGAGCCTCATTTATATGTTATTATTGTTGGGGTGGCTCAAAAGATGAGCATGGCCCTAGAACATCTTCTAGATGATAAAGTATATCACTCATCATATAAAGTGTGTCACACATGTCTGAATCCTTCTTCCTAAGTGCCTCTTTGTATGAGGGATTTCTATCATTTGTCCTAGAAAAGGGATATAATTGTTGCTAGTGTGAATGTTTATTGTGTGGAGGACCATTGAAATCAGTGCTACAATGGAAAGGGATACCATTTTAACTTGATACCTTCTATGGGGAATGCCTCTACAGTGTATAACATAGGGAGGACCATTATGGTAGGCTATAGTGGGGGGAGGACATTCATTCTGATTGAGTTCACTGAGGGGATGACCTTCTTAATGAATGTTATGATGGCAAAAAATTCTATCAGAAATTTATATCTAGCTACCGGGAGAATTTATGTAGTGTACATTCTATAGAGGGCCTTTAAGATGTATTTCAATGAGGATAGGGGGGTTCATATCTTTAAGTTGTATATGGGAGGGACTTCACAAAAATTTTCATTATGTGGAGGGCCTTCACAATGGACATCATCATGGAGAGGACTACCATCATGACTTGGGATTCGACAGTAAGGGGAAGCATATTTGCAGCGTATATTCTAGGGAGGACCATAAGGACTGATAACAGTGAGTAGAGGACCTTCTTTCTATATGATTTTCTTGTCAAGGGGAGGGCTACCCTAACATGCATCATGAGATAGACTCTTGTGATTGATAATTTATTGACCATGGAGTAATCATTAGTGGTTTCTATGGGGAGGACCCACAGAGGTACTGGTAGAAACATTTCATGGAGGGCCATCACAACTGATTCTTCCACACCCATAATTTAGTAATGGTCTGACATAATCTTGGGCCTCTATTGGTATTTTCTTGAGGAAATAAATAACTATAGCATCACATAGAGCACAACCATATATATGATCTTCATTTTCTAGTTTCCTTTGGCGTATTCCATTTTTCGATACACTCTTGAAGGTAAATGGGTTTGTGTTCTATTGTTAACAACCTTCATATATGGGTCCCTAATTTTTTGGTTCCCATGATGTTGCCGGGATATGACAATAGACATCTTGAGTTTTGGAAGGGATATATATATGCCCTAGAGTGGCTGCAAAGTTGACCAGTGTCCCTGAGTTGGAACATATATTTTTTCCTAATCTGGTTGTCTGTGTAACAAGGTATATTGTTGTGGACCCTTCTGGACTAGAGCAAGGATACATAACTTCTCTAGAGTAACAAACCCATTGTTTGGTTAGTCACTCTATTCAAGTATACTCAGTCATGGGCCTGGTTCCATATCTTTTTCATCAATGAAATGATGTCTTTACATGTATAGAGGATATGGTCTAGAATATTCATCTGATATACCATCATTTCCATGTTGTGCTGTGATACATATTTGTCTTGAATAGGTACAAAGGTCAATCTCAATTTTTGAGTAGTTGTTAATTCCTTCTTCGGTCCTCCATAGGTTGCTAGTGGATACTAGCATTTCTACTATGCCAAAACAGAAGACTGAGTATGCCACCAGTTCTATTCATTGGTTTCTTCTGTATTTGATTGGTGGGATCCATATTTATAAGAATAAATTTTCATCTTCTCTCTTGCTTCTATATTTCTGTAACGGGATTTATATGCATCCATATTTTTTTAACATTACTCAAATTTGTTTACCACCTTGTTTAGATAAAGGTATCGGATCACAAAAGCTGGTATTTATGTCTGTGCATAGCTGGATTCCATCGTATTTGGATAAAGGGCTTCTTGAGCATCAAAAAATATATTCATTTCCTCTAATTTTCGGTTCATTTTGTATGATTGGACCCAGAAGAACTGGTATGAATCTACATGTTATCATAGTGTTCTACTCTATTTCCATTTTAGGCTTGATTGGAGGGGTAGAGTTGTATTTCTTCCCATTTAATGTAGTGGTTTTTGTATAGAGGGTTGGCTCTTTTGTATTATAGGTGTTTATATTTTTTCCTCCCTCGGTGGGTGGCCCATGGGCCCCCTGTATATTGGAATATAGAAGGATCCATCAGCATGATATCCTCTTTAGATTGAGGATTCATGGTTTCCCGATGTTGAGGCTGATGATCTCAGGCATGAACCCATGAGTAAGAACCCAGTATATTTGGGATTAAATCATCAACATCGACTTCATTTTCCGGCTGTAGATAACCGAGGTAGTGGTCACGTTCTTAGTATAGGCTCTCGAAATGGTATGAGACGACCATCAGGGCCACCTTATGTTCGGGTGTCAATTGCATTTGAGGAGGTGGCTGGAGAGATTTCTCATATTGGAGGCCTTATCATGTGACATCCTCTATGGTGAGAGTAACATTTTGATGGTACTCGCTAATCAGTGTGTTGGATACTCAACATTGAAGAGACTAGGTTGGGGAGGGGGTATGGCTCTTCATTAGGGCCCTGACCACCTATGGGGTCTCTTAGGTGCATGTCTGTGTTGGTTGTAAAGATTCCATTTGAATCAAAGGTTTCTATAGAAACCTAATACACATATATATGACATATATACACAAAGAAATCCCTGTCAATGTTTCATATCTATATCATATGAATATTTTACTAATCAGATTAGCCCCATTCCTTTTTGTGAGGTGAAGGACCTTTAGTCAGGTAAAACTGCCACCTTGGTTTAGGATTCACTGTACTTTCACTATTTATTCCCACATAAGATAATGAATTGAATTATTTTGGGGGAAAATGGTTCAACAATAATCATCAATCATCTGTTATAGTAGACTGTTTCACGTCAGGATCACTATTTGTTATTTGAATTGAAGTGGGCATTATTATTTAGGGGGAATTGGATTGACCATGTAGGGACTGGTTAGTTCATCCCTTCTATATTATGATGTTGGAGACCTAGTAAAATTGTCCCAACTAGAATGTTTGTAGGGGTGTTAAGTATTTGTGAAATCATAGCTTATAGGATGTGATATTCTCAGATGGTCTCCAATGAGTTTATATATGGAGCCCAAAACACCCAACAACCCTGGTATCCAAGATTCATGGACCTTCATTTCAAAGGTAGGTTCTCGTTGGATGGCGATTTGGCCAACGAAACATAAGGACTCCATTGGTTTAAAGGATTGGAGTTCAGGCTCATCAAACCCTTTTGGGGTGAATTATTGCCAATTATAGGACTCACTTATAAATTTAAGACAGGTTCATATGTTTGGGAATCATTGGTTCATTCCCAAATAGTGAATCCATGGGCTACCCCTGGCCTGCAAGATCATCATGGATATACAAGGATATGATGCTACGAAGGAAATGCTGACTTAAGCCATTAAATGTGGCACTCTAGAGTTTATGATCATCCAAGAGAGATGGATGCTGGTTTGATGTAGGGATCATAACCATAACATGGTCTTCCTACATATACTCAGGAGAGGATTCATAGCCCACATATTTTGGTTATAAGTACTTAAACCTAGGGGAATTCCCATTAAAATTTAGGGGAACTTTTTTTGGGATTGGAATCTACGTAGAACGTCCAATCAGCTCATGACATGGACATATATCCTATGTATCACAATGATGGTAGGAATTGTAGTTCTCATTGTTCATTTAGAAAGGGGATTACACCTAGGATGAGGTCCATTTTTTGGGTCACAATTGTGTGAATGATTTTGGAACGACACCGCTTTGATCTCGGACCTTCATGAAGGAGTCCTACATATCCTAGTTGGAACAGAAATCAGAGTTCTTCTAGTTAGTTTAGATTCGAGATAAATTTGGTGAACCACTGAGAAGGGAACCCATTTATACTCATTCATAATGTAAGAATCCTATTTATCTAGGGTGGAAGATGAATCAATGTTATCAATTTTTGTTTATTGGTTTTTCTAATGTTGTATCATCATAGACCTCTAAGCCCACACAAGTCATGCTCGGTGTGAGAAAATAGAGTATGTGAATGATTCAACAAGGAAACATATTCTCCTCTCCACTGATGGAAAAGGACGATGAATATGGATGTAGAGGCTATGGATACAAGCCCAACAAAAGTGGGGATTTAAGCAGGAAACACTCACCTGTATTGATAACATAGATAGTCATATATTGGGGTTATATCTAGAAAATTCCCAATAAAAGGTGAAGAGGGTGAATTGGGACACCATTCGAAGATTGATAGGGGATTATCTCAGGAGGAGTTCCCTTTTCCGGGTTCGGGGAAATGGGAGGAGCATCATCTTTGGTCAAATGGGAATGAAAGAGCGACGTTTTCACTTTTCATTGGAACTCTTTGGAAGGAAAGGCCGATGGTTATTTCCAATCCCAATAATGGGAAGGTTCACGTTGCCATACCATAGTTGGTCCTTGGTTCACCTTGAGAATATAGACTTAGAGACATTCTAGGGGCCCAAACCATTTGTAGGACAACCTTCATGACTCAACATACCATAGGTAGGTATACTCAGAATGATTTGTTGGTGTAATCGATGATCTGAATATACGGGTTTAGTTGATTTGGAGGACGCTTTGGTCTTCTATTGGTGGATTGGTAAATAGAGGAGCTATGGAGGGATGGCTGGTAATATAGGGGCATGAATGGAGCTGGGGGAAGGACACCCCATACCATGTACTATATTCTCATCTGGGATGGGGGAAGCCCCACATAGCATAATGTTATGCAGGTAGGGGTCCGTCCCTGTACTAAAGTAGTACTTGAACGTGGGTATGAGACACCATGTACCAAATTGGTATGCGGTCCTAGATGTGGTTCACCATGCCTCTTTGGGTTCCCTACACATACTGATGCAGTACGTGGTGCAGGGTTCAATCCATATAGTCATGTTCTATGTAGAGTACCGAATTGAAGAAGGTTTATAGAGCATGTGGTTCATAGGGAATTCATTCATGAGACATTTATGTATCTATATAGTAGTAATTTGGTTCGTGGTTCACCAATTATTATTAAGTTACTTCTTTTTATGGATTGTGGTTGGTTATTCCAAAAGAAAACTAGTTTTTGGTTCACACTTCATTGATGATTTGAAACTAGGGTCAGAATTTTTTTTCCATATCCAAATAATTCCTTCTAGCCTAGAGGGTGTCCATCTTGGTCTCTTCGCCCTTCTTCGTTTTCCTCTTCAACTTGTGACCCATTTATAGAGCTTTTAGGAAATCAAATATATGTCCATGCAACACCATTTTCATAATTCCATTAAGATATATCTCAACCCATGGATGACTCAGTCAATAATGGTTTGCAAAGTCATTGGTTCGTGATATGTGGTTCGCGGAGCCCTGCCTGCTTTCTTCCTTCTTAAACTACTTAGTTTTTTGTATTATATGAAGATTTCATTTCTGCGCTTGATTTTCCAAACGACATGGTTCACAACATCACGATATTGCTCGTTGTCGCCCCATGGGTGTGTGCCTCGTGGGTCCTTCCACGTACCAATGGAAAAATTATTTCACTATGCTTATTCTAAATTTTGAAATCCATTTTCCGTCCATTTTATTTTTCGGACCTATAGAAATATTTTAATCACTCTACAAAGTGCTTGTGGGAGTATTTACTTCCATTGGTGATGTTTTCCGGACCCTGTATATATGTTTTCTTTTATATTAATAATTTTAGACTCATGGTCATGGTTTCCAAAACGATTTCGGAACTATCTTGAATAAATAAATTATTTTCATAATTATTCATAATTATCATTTTAATTCTTGAATTGTTTACAATATATTTATTATTTATTAAAATTTTAATACACAATAATTAAAAATAAATTCATAATTAATAATAATCCATAAAAATATAATTAATAATATAAATATAAATAAGAATTACACCCCTAAATTTTAGGAAGGGTAAATCTTATGATTGTAATCAATAATGTTTATGTCATGTAAATTATTTTTGATTTTTATAATTATTGTTTTTGAAAACTATATTATACATGTTTAATTTATTATTTATTTTTCACTATGATTGTATTTATAGTTTATAATTTATAGGCTTCTAAAGTCACTAACATGAAATGTCATTTTTTCATGTAGGTTTCTTTGAAAGCATATAAACTATAAAGTATAAATAAAAAAATGAAATTAAATAGTTGATTAAATATATAAATAATAATTGAAAATAAAAATAATTTTTTAAAAATCATCGAGGAAATTTAATTTAAATGGTGCATTTTTTTTGGGAACATAACATTTTTACTTATAAATATTTTTACATCAAATATTTATTGAGTGAATAATTATTTGTTTCTATAATTTTCTACAATAATTTTATTTTAAATATTATTTTATTTGTAAAATAAATTTTTTAAATTTTAAAATTTTTATTTATAGTACAGTTTATACGGATACATTTTTTACAGGGTAAATGTTTTGTTTTATATCAATAATGTTTTTCACTATAAAAGATTTTTGGTTTGTTATAATTTAGAAATTATTTTAGTTTTCAACTATTTTTTATACATTTAATCCATATTTTTAATTTAATTTAAATTTAACATAAATATAACATTTTATCTTATTCCAATGTCAACTACTTGGAACATAATAATGTTTTAAGTATTTGACATTGATAGCCTATAAATTATAATGTATAAATACAATAAATATTTTCTGAAATATTTATTAAACATATAAAGAAAAATCAGAAATAAAAATAAGTTTTCTAAAAAATATTGATGAAAAATAATTTAATGGAACAAAATATTGTTTTTTAACATAAATTTTTTTGTTATACGTATTTTTTCGTCGAACAATTTTTTTGGAATATTTTATATTTCATTGACGTTCATTTTATTTTCCATTGTATTTTATTTTTACATTAAATGTTTAAATTTTTTTTGACGTTTTATTTATAATATATTTTATCCGAATAATATTTTTGAAGGAGAAATGTTATGTTTATGAAGGATAAATGTTATGTTTTTAATTAATAAATTTTTTATCTGGTTTATATTTTTTATTTGTTACATTTGTGAAAAAAATTCATTTTCAATTGATTTTACATATTTAATCCATGTTTTAATTTTTATTTGGATTTTAATTGTAGTTTAAATTTTATAATTTTTCAAAGTTACTTACATAAATGAAAAAAAGGTTTTTTGTGTTTCAAGTAAACGACTATAAGAAATTATTGAAAATAAACTATAAATTAAATAAAATTCAAATTGAATTAAAAAATAGAAAAAAAAATCATTATAAAATAAAAAAATCCTAAAAAATTTATATGATATAAAAAAATTTGGTATCAAAAGATAATATTTGGACATTAAAAGAAGTAGGTATCCTTAAAAGATTATAAAATTATATATTTTAATTTGATTCTAAATACAATTTTAGCCATGAACTTAAGACAAATTAAATTACTTAATGTCAAAATAACATCATAAAATTAATAATTAGAAAATGTTACATATTAATAATAATACAAGAATTAATAAAATATTTTTAAATAAATACATAAAAATGAATTCCATTTTATACATACTAATAATATAAATATTATATATAATAATTATATAATTATTAAAGTCAAAATTATTAATATTGTAAAAATAATAAATAATAATTAATAGTAATATTATTATTTATTTCATTATTAATAATTTATAATTATATATTTAATTATAGTAGAGACATCAAAATTTATAAATTCATAATGAATAAAGTAAATAAATTAATATATCAGTTTAATGAAGTCATATAAATTAATATATTATCTAAAAATAACTATATTTAATAATATTATTATTATTTACATGATCATCATATTTATTATAAAAGTATATATACGTATAAACAAATCCCAAAAATCATAAAAAAATAGAAGGGTTGTCACTTTCTACGACAACAATTTTCTAAAAACAATAATGTAGAAGGCGATAACCTGGATAATGCCTTCATATGGAATGTCATAATGAAGGTGATATCTCATAAAAATCCTTCTTCAAAAAATATTGAAGAACACACTATCATGGATAATGCCTTATTTACAAAAAATAAAAGGAAGGCATTGTTTAAGAAAACATCCACCCATCTATTCCTATCCACTCAAAACCATGGATAGATCAGTAAATAGATTCATGATTTGGGTTATTTGGGAAAATGTTTTATTTTTCATTTTTTATGGAAAAGATTCCAGGATTTCATTAAGTATGGTAGAATATTAATTGAATGATAATAAATAATTTGTATTATCTCTTCTATTATCTTAAATTTGATATATTTTTTTTTGAATCATATGTACTATAGATGTTTCCATCTGATTCTAAATCAGTTTTATAAATGGGGGTGATTAAAAATGTTGTTATCTAATTAAGATTATCACCATTTAAATTATTATTTTTTACTTATCATATATCATAATATGGTTTTGTTTTCCTCTAATGTCTATAAGTTTGGTTTTTGTATAATTATTCTCTGTTGTGATATCCAAAAGTTATCTTTGATTGATTGTATTTTCAAAATTTATAGTATAATAGACATGAGAATATTATTTCTTAACTTATTTTATTAATAAAATGTAATTTTTAAAATTATATAATAATTATTTATCTTTTTTGGGGAATTTAAGAATAAATGTTTCTTTGATGAGTGATAGTTAGGATTAATAGATGATCATACCAATAATATATATTGTATGTGAATCAATTTAAGATAATAATAGAATAATTGAGAAATATTAGAAAAAATAAAATTAAAATATTTTATTAATTCTTCCATTATATCCATTTTATCTATCTATCTCTATGGTGTGATCTTTACTATTATAATTATAGTAGTAGGGCAGGTGGGTGTATGTGTAGCGGTTGTAAGCCGACCCCTTTTGAAGAATGTATTCTCATTGAAAATGTAAAAATCAGTCTCCCTTAGGATGTAAACATGTACTAATGTGATACAAGTTTTGAAACTACCTCATTAGAAACATTTTATTGAAAAACACTATAGGAAACCAAAATATGATAAAGGGTAAAATCACATGAATCACCTTAAAATATACATAACAAGATGAAATAATAAATTTTTAAATCTATACATCCATATATTTTTTATAATCATTCTAATAGTAACAATTGGTAGAGCCTTTATAATTAAATCAGAAATTCTTTCACTAGATCCAACATATTGCCTTTTTATATATCAATTATTCATTAACGGAAACATAAAGGAGAATGTTTTGGAGGTATTTGATATGATTAATAATTCTTGGTAATGAATTCATTTAATTTTTTGATACACACCATATTATATTTGAATAAATTTTTTGTGATACCATCCATTGGAAATCCACATTTCACTCGAATGTTTTGAATCATAGTCCATAACCAAGAACATTCTAAACATGCTTTATTTAATTCAATTACATATATATTGTTCTATGATATTATAATATTTTATTTATTTTGTGATCTTTATGATATGGAATAACATTTAACCATAAAAACATAAACATTTTGTAATTTTTCATTATGTGAATTTGACATATAAACTACATCTACAATTCCTAGCATATTATTTTAAGAAAAAATTAATATAGAATAAAAAAATCAATAGTTCCCAAAAGATAACTAAAAATATGCTTTATTATAATATAGTGTCTTTATGTAGGTGTGAAATAATTATTTCCTATTAATTAGTAGAAAGTCATATATCAAGATGAATAAAATTAACAATATACATTAAGGGTCCAATAGCAATAAGGTATTGAAAATGTTGACTAACCAACTCCTAATTTTCTTCACATGGTTGAAATTCATATTTCTCAATATTTAATCACATAAAAACCATTGGAGTGCATAAAATATTATCTTCATTGTTATTAAAGTATTAATAACATTTTAAGGGTAATATGTCTAATGAAAAATTATACCACTAGGAATATGCTCAATTTGTAATCCAACATAACACTTGGTTTCTCCTAGGTTATTCATTTAAAATTAATTAATTTTATGTTTCTCATTTATACATTGATCTTACAGGTTATTAATGATACTTAATTCATCGACATAATCATGAAAAATTTCATATCATGATTTTTTTGCATAAAAGAGCATATGAGTATAGGGGGTTATTTAACTACTATTTATATAACCAATATTCACCCAAATTTGTATACTATATACACCAGGAATGTTTAAATCCATTTAATGATTTCTGCTATTCAATTTTATATTAGATGTTGATTTTTTATTTCAATGCTTATTGTATTTTCAATGGTATTAGGATTCAAATTTACATACCACTATCAAGTGACTAATATAAGTCTGCTGTTAAAACATCCATATGATACATATTATCCATTTTAGATACTACAAGGTTTATTAGATATCGAAAATTAATAACATCCATAACATGATAATATATATCCTCATAATAAATTTGGGGTCTCTGATAAAAATCATGTGTGGCTTGATGATATTTATATGTTACATTATCATATTTATCATTAGGATTGTGCATAAAAACCCTTTTATATCTAATTAGATTCATATATTCTAGTTTGATCATGATATGTCAAAAAACTATTCACTTATTATGTGAATTTAATTCAACATGAATTTCATATTTACGTTTCTTCCAATCAGGTCATTTTTAACATTCCCTAACACTCTATGGTTTCTGTCTTTATTTTTAATATCACGTGACCTAGAATATGAAAATAATATATTAGTATTTTCCATATTATGTCGATTCCATATATCACTGATAGTGAAATAATTGAGAGATATTTAATTATTTTCAACACCTTTAGGGTTTTCCATATCTTAAGAATTATGTTTATGAATCCCATCATGTGCGTATTCAACAAAAAATAAATCATGTGTTCCTTCAATAATAGAAGATTCAATAATGGGGTTTTAAATTATAATCATTCATAATTATTTAGGATTCCTATCTTTATATATGATTGGTTTTCCATGATTCATGTGTGATTTTGGATTCCTAATTGGACTCAAAGACATTAATTCTCACCGATGTATTTACAATTAATATGTATATTATAATCACACCCTTTGAATCAGTTAAAGCATGAATAAATTGATTTTCTAGTTCTTTAATACATAAAAATGTTCAATTCCAAATCACCTTGCCATGTGGGATTACTGAGAGAAGTTAATTCTTGTGCATTCTATGAAATCTCCTCCCTTTGTTTCATTCCCCCTATAATATTGGGAATACTTATTCAATGAAGTGAAAATTAGTAAAATTTTATAAAAATGCATCACCAATTTGTGTTTCAAGGTATCTAATGATGGATGATGACTCGTATCCAACATATATTCCAAACCTCCATTGATTTCTTATTTTTTTATTTAGGGGAGAAATTGGAATATATGCTGAACACAAAATGCTTCCTAAGTGGGATTTGAAGGAATCTTGAAAAAATTCCAATCAGAGTAGAGAGTTCTTATGATATGCACTTGGTTTTATATTAATTAATAATGAGGCATGAAATATTACATGATCCCATATAGAGCTCATCAAATGTTTTCTCCTTAATAATGATCTATAAATAATTTGATGGAGTTTAATAAGTGATTCATCAAAACAATATTTTTAATGCACATGGGTGAATGTATAATTTAATTAAATCCACATTTCCATAAAAATTATTGAATTATTTTGAGATAAAGAATATAGAATGGAAAATGACATATTTCTTGTTCGAATAATTATTGTATTGTCAAATAAATTTAATTATTTTAGAAATAAATTGTGAATACACTACATTACATTTTGAGATCAAAAATATGTTTGACCATCAGTTACATGAATCTACTAATAACATTAAATATTTAAATGGTTCACATGATGGATGAAATTTTATACATATATCATGTCCAATTAATTCAAGGAAGGTTTGAATTTCAATATCAATGTTAGCTGGAGATGGTCTTAAAATCAACTTTCCACATGAACCAACATTGCATGAATTTTTTATATGTAGAGATATATATTATGATCCTAGATCATTTCAAGGTATTTTTTTATTAGGTTTTGGTTTTTTCTTATATTTTTCTTAGATAAGTGTTTTTGAAGTTTATATGGGGGCTCGGGAGTGACTTGGGGGCTCATGGCGCGAAGAGAAGAGTAATCAGGCTAATCTTTGCATGGTGCGCGGTTTGCGCATGGTTAGGGAAAAAAATGTTGGTAAATCATGCAGACTATCCATCCTTATATAGTTGGATTCACACAGTATATGCATTGTTTGGGAAAACCATGTGGGATCCTAGCTTGCTGTGCGAAATGGGTGTTTTCAGACAGTAACATCCAGACAGTTTGCATAAGGATTGAAAAAACAAGCAGGTAAACCACGCATCCGAGAAAATATGGAACATTTACAATATTTCCATCCAGGTATTCAAAAAAACTTGGTATTTTCATCGGTATCAACCTTATAAACCCTATTGAATAACTATTCCGACCCAAGCTTCCTAGAGGTGGATTTCCTTCTATTCATGGCTGTTTGGAGAACCGTTGGTTGTGGATAGAAGCTTTGTGTACGTCTCACACTCCACAACCCTCTATTATTTGGATTAGGGATTGTTGTTTCTCATATCATCATCCAATTATCAAAACCCCTTTTGTTTTCCTGTGGAACATTGGATGGGGTTTCGCGGGTTTCATGAATCCAAATCCAAGGCCATGATTAATGGTGTGTTCATCATCAGATTTGAGGTTGGTGGTCTACAAGTTATATCATGTGAGTTTTATAGAGATTTTTACAAGAAGTGTTTTCATTATTACCCTCATGGGAAGAGTCATCATGCCATTATGTTGATGTGATTTTTACGGAGTCAAAACAACCAAATGGAACTCTCATGGTACCCACATGATTCATGGAGGATGATGAGACCTATGTTGGGGCCACCAGCTATGTGTTCCCACAATCTCGGACATAGAGATTAGCTATGTAAATGTAGGGTCACTGTGTGAGAACCTAGAGCCCATGGTGACTATGGTATTAAGCTTTAAGGATGTGAATGGGAGTCCTAGTAACAAACATGGGTGGGGTTGTGGCATATGTGGGTGTCGGTGGGATTAAAAAGGAGATATGTGAGATAAATGGAATGTCTAAAGTGTTAGATTTATACATAATTATACTTAGTGAAGATAATCGCGTGAAATGATAATTGTGGATTTATTTTGGAATGAGTTAATGAATGATCAATGATGATTTTTTCTAATGAAAAAAGCGTGTTTTAATTCACCAAATGGATTACGACATGAAAATGGGAATTTGGCTAAATAGTTATGAATTGTATTTAGAAATTGTGTGAATGTGTTATTAAGTGGAAATGACTAGAGACCATAATGGAATGAATTATGAAAATTGTAATGAGGCCAAGTGATTTAGGAATAATGGACAAATCCTAGTGGGAGTTGTACAGTGAATGAATTCTTGGTGAGATAATAATAATAAAATGGAATTGGGTTTAATATCCAAAAGATGTTATTTGTGGTAAATGTGTTAATGGTTTAAGGCATGGTGTTAAACCTAATGTTATTGATATGGTTTATGTTTTCCTTGTGGATTGGTTGTGATGTTGTGTAAATGGCAAATGGTTACATATATGTATTCCATGTGCACATAGCTTGGTAATATGGGGTTTTGACTAAGATTCAATACCCACGAGTCTAGTTGTAATAAGGCTATAAACTCCACCCCTAATTCACAGTGTGGGGATAAGAATGATGTTATGTTTCCCTATTGGTTGCATCCACCCCGAGTGATGCATCGAGGTGATGATATGGTTGACATCCACCTGCACTAATGCTTCAATTTGAAGATATAGTTGACATGGAAAAGTTGGTTCTAGTGAGATAGGACATTTGTGTGTTTTCCTCATGAATGTAATTGTGTACTTTAATCCGTGTAACTTGTTGTGTTTTATGAACCCATGTAAAATTTGTTGGGAATTGTAAGATATAGAAATGGTAAAAATTGTTGGTAATAGACCTTAATTGGCTATGGGAACATAACCTTTCTTAACCATTTATTATTCATCTCCCTTTTTTCATGCACAGTTATTTATACCAGATGTTTTGTAGACACCTTTTATAGTGGCCTACTGAGTTGAACTCACACCCTTCTAAGGCCATAGTTGGGTGCCTGAGCTGACATCATTGTTGCAGGACAAGCCAACGAAAAGGCTCTTTATAGGTAGTTGGTTTGGAATGCATGTTCATGGAGGTGGACCCAAACATGGAGTCAGGAGAATTTTTAGGATTTTGTAGTCTGACTTCTTTATAGGAATTTTTAACATTTCCATTGTTGCATGACATGGAATATTTACTACTGGACATGGTTGTACCCTGTTTTGGGAATGGTTGGTTTTTAATGCAATTGTTTTATTGTTAACTATTCCACTATTTCTTTAACATATTTTGTGGATTTCTCTGATAAAAGGGAGTATAGTCTCCCCAATTGACAATTTGGACCCCCAATGCTAGTTGGAATAATTTTGTGTATGGGGAGGTGCTCTTAAGTTCATGTAACCACACGTATCGGAGCACCGATTTAGAGGCTTCCGGGTGGGGGACGTTATAATGTGGTATGAGAGGAGTTATTTTCCATTTCTTATTATTTGGGGATGGTATACATGATATCAGGATGTGTCGAGCTTTGGTAATGAGTTTATTCTTGGGAGTAGGTAACCCATGTATGAGGGAAAAACCATGACACCTTAGGTGGGAATTGTTATTCTTGATTTGTGTTTTTACAGTTGGATGATATTTCACTGTTGGGGGATGCACATGTTGTGTGACATGACCGATTTATGATGTTACTCTCATTATTAGAATGGCATGAGGATGTGAATCCATGCATCATTTTAGGCACCTAAGTGTATCGGTGCAATTCATCATTATAGGCACACACATGGGTGGGTGTACGGGGCATAGAAAGTAGAATTCATTTTTTACTTCCACAATTAATATGAAGAAAATGATTCTTAAAAAGGTAATGAAAGTGGGTGAGTTAATATAATGCATATTAATAGTTATGGAATATCGTGTATAATTAATGTTGTGATTGGGTTAATGTTTCGGGTTGTGATTATTGTATGGGTTTTTTGGTGTCCAAAAAAAGGGTTTCCATAATTATGGAAAATTGTTAATGAATATTGCCGAATTAAATGTGTAAATTTGTTAACATGATGAGTATAACATGTTGTGAAATCAGAAATATTCCTAAGAAGAAAGGATCATGTTGTGAAGAAGGAATTTGTTTGAAGACGTGATGATGAAAGACTTGTGTTTGAGTAAGTTGGTTACCACATGTTGACCATGACAGCGGTAGGTATGGTAGGGGATGTTTCTCTATGTGTGATGACGATCATTGGAGTAAATTATGGAGAATGTTATATTTATGGTTGATCACGTGATATCATTCCATATGTGGTTAAATTCAATTGTTCATTCTTTGATGTTCTGAGTGAATGACATGTTTGGAAGGAGAAATTTTTGGTGCAACAGAGTGTATCCATGTTGTTTTTGTTTTAACCCTTGTGTGAGTGGGTTGGGGTAGTGAGATTATCCTAGTAGAAATTTTGGGCATGGATTATGAGGCCTTTCTGATCATGATATGTCCAAGGTGGTGTGTCTAGGGAACACTTAGTAGGGGTATGGACTTTGGGTGGTGAGACGTTTTTTTGGTAATGTGAGTGAGGAAACATTCGGGCTCCATGACTGTACGGAGTGCATCCTAGACACTAAGGATGGTGGTTGGGTCTTGGTGACCTTGTGTGTAGGGACCTTTTGAGATGTGACTTGAATTTTGGGAGGTTGATTTTCTATAGTTTCGATGAATGTGTACAACTTTGGTGTGGAACCTATAGAAGGTGTTTGTTTGGTACGCAAATCATAGTGCATGTCGGAAGGGGAGTGATATTTTCATTCACACGCTTTACTTTTTCACTGTCATGATATGTGTGGTCTCAAGAGAAGGCCAATGGCTTATCCTGATTGGGACTCCAATCAAGGGAGTTGTTTTTGTTCAACCTTCTAGGTGACCTATGTGAGAGGTTTGAAAAATGTTTTGAATAGAAAATACATGGGTGGCTACTGTGTGGTTATATAATTTCGCTAGATGGTGACACCCAAGGTAAGGGTGGTCATGTGACTGAACATGTTTGTATGAATTGTTTGGATATAGAGTGATGGTTGAACCTAGTTGGAAATAACACCTGAGTGGTGATGGTTAATTTTTTATGTGGCACTTTCAGCAGGGAACCCCGAGATTCTTGGAAGGTCTTGGTGTCCTATAGCTTGACATAAAAAACAGATACGTTGGTGGTGGAATTCTTTAATGAGTTATTATCATACCTCATATAGTGACGAGCATGACCAACATGTTGACATCATCCCAGGTTCGTTGGGAAGCTCTGTCTCTTTCCAAAAGTCATGAAGGTAATTTGTTAGATGAGTGGAATCATGGAGTTTATGTGCAAGGAAGCGGTATGTGTGGAGTTTGATGATGAAATGTACACCCTCGATGGGATAGGGTGATGGCCTCAATATTGGATGAATGTTGAAATATGCCTTGGGTTACTTTCATAGAAGCCGAGAACATGCAATTGGTGAATTTCATTATCCTGTTTTTTGAAAATGGTAGGATGGACATATCTATGTTTGGGGTTCGGTTGTCATCGGTTTTAAGATGCGATGGTTGGAATCCCTCATGGTGAATAAAGGTAACGACACTCCCAAGGTGGGGTGTCATAAATCATCCTTGAATGTGGGAAATTGAACATCAGTATGACCTAGTGGAACATGTTTATAAATGAGGAACTGGTGAGGTGTGTGTCAGGTTCCTTGGAGATGCAAGTGGCACATGGATGTGGTGACAAATGAGCCAAGTGTTGACTTGGGATCAAGGTGGTTCCATGTGAATCTTGTGAGACATGTTATAGGTCATTGGGGGATGTATTTGGATATTAAAACAGGTTTTTGAAATAGAGTTTGGGGAATTGTAACTCTAATGGATATTGGGATTAGACTCAGGTCAATTTTACATTGTGTGGTTTGGGAACATAGTGAAGTTGGGTGAACCATGGCCTTCTGGCGTGGTGTAATGCCCAGGGTGAAGTCGATGACAGTATGGATGGTGGTAATGTCGTGATAATTAATTTTATTGGAATTCATGAAATGAACTCAGTAGGTGTGTGTAATGATAAATATAGACATAAATCTAGTAATAACCTTAGGATGGTGAGAAAGGGGTAGTGTCCCATCAGTGGAAGGTGGGTGTTCTAGGGAAAGCCAATCGAAGGTGATCAAACCTGAGATGGTAAAATTGATGGGTGAGGTGAGAGTTACCCACCATTGGGTTCATGTTGTAGTGGAAATCACGTTTTGAAATGAAGTGAACCTCAGTGAGGCCTGGATAATCTTTGTTTCTGAATGGATAGTATAGGGATGTCTTCCCAATGAAATTGATAGTGTAGATGGATTCCAAGGCAGGGTAATGCTCATATGGATGCTTGGGATAGTAAGTTGGAAGGTGTTAGGAAATGGGATATTTGGGTTGTGTTTAGGTGGTCCATCATCAATGGAAGAGGTACCCGGTAACTGGAAATTCTAGAGAGAACTATATAGGATAAATGGTTGGTGGATGACGTGATCAATGTTTTCAGTTTTAAGGACTCGATTAGTTACCGTATATGTGATTTGGCCCTCGTAGAGAGATTTGGAAAATTTTTACTGGTTGAGTAGTTGAATGTTTTGAGTAGCATTTAGATGTATATATGTGGAGTGAGATCTTCAAGAAAAGTGGTTGGTAGGGTCATGTGTTTTCCTCCGGATTATACCAGGTTGGGTCACCATTAGATTTGGGTGAACATAAAATGGGGCCATGTGATTTGGGTCATTAGTTGTGCATAGGATCGTGTCGATGAGGTTTTGATTGGTTCCCCCATGATTATGGGATTTCGGGTGTTATGTTTCCGTGTGTTATAAGTTAGGTGTTGTCACCTATGATTTCCCTAAAACGTTCTCTTGGTGACAACGATTGACGATGAGGTATCCCTAAGGAGTTTTTATGTTGTGTTGTGATTGCAGTGAAGAAGGATTGTCGGGAATGTTTGTGCCATTATTTTGTGTTTTCTAGGAATTTTAATGTACAAACAAGAACATGGAATGTGGGAGTGGATAGGTAGACCTTTTGGAATAATCCCTTGATATGGATGATAGAGATTCTCAGAAGAGTGGTTCGTGGACGATCCATTATAAGATGGGGAGGCTGTAAGATCCTAGATATTTTTAAGGAATTTTTTTCTATGTCTAGATTTGGCCTCTTATTTTGGATAGATATGTTTTTCCCAAGTTCAGGTGGGGGATCATGGGTTCCCTAGGGGCTTGTTCCCCGAAGAGAAGTTATTTCAGGCCAATCTGTGAATGGTGCACAGTCTACACATGGTTAGGGGAAATAGTGAGGACCAACCATCCTCGAACAATAGCCATCAAATGGTGAGCACAGTTACGGAAAACCTTGTGGGATACACGTAAACCACTCATAATGGTTGTTTTCTTATAGAATCTTTCGCACAGGTTGCACATGTTTTGAAAAACCGTGCAGGTAAACCGTGCATCCCAGAAAATTTATAAAATTTACAAATTTTCAATCTCAGATACCAAACCCCAACTCGGGATTTTCCTCCATTTCTTCCCATGCAACCCTAGGGACAAACCATTCCACCTCGAGATTCCCATAGGTGGATTTCCTTATATTTTTGGCTATTTTGAGCAACATTGGTTGCGTAGTGAATCTCCAAGAATGTCAAATCCCCCCCTTCCCTCTATTATTAGAATTATGGCTTGTGGGTTCTCACATCTTCATCTGAAGCTCTAAACCACTTTGTTTTCCAATGCAACCTAGTTTTGGGTTTCAAGGGGTGATTGAATCCAGATTCAGGGCCATTATTAAGAGTGATTTCATCATCAAATTCGAGGTATGTGGTCTACATGATATATCACTTGAGGGTTTATAGTGATTTTTGCATTAATTTTTTCGATTCATACCCTCTTGTGAAAAGTCTGTTATGCCAATATTGTGATGTGATGTTTTGGCAGACTAATCAACCTAATGGGACCCTCACAATCCCCACAGGATGCATGAAGGATGATGTGACCTATGTTAGGGCCACCCATTGGGTGTGCCCACATTCTCACAAATAGAGTTTAGCTATGTAAATTTAGGGAACTTTTGTTAGAACATAGAGACCAAGGTGAATATTATATTAATCTTGAAGGATGTGAATGGGACTCTTAGTAACACAAATGGGTTTGGTGGTGAACTATGTGGGTTTTGGTGGGCTTAAAAATGGGTAATGCCGGGTAAAGAGAAAAGATAAGTGGTTGGATTTATACATGATTATTCATCATGATGATAATAATGGGAAATGATAATTGGTAATGAATTTATGAATGGATTAATGAATGGTAAATGGTGAATTTGGATACAGAAAATGGGTGTTTGAATACTACTAATGGGTTAAGGCACAAAAATGGGAATTTGGATAAATGGATATGAATTGTATTTGGAAATTTTGTGAATGTGTTGTTATGTGGAAATGAATAGAGACCATAATAGAATGATTATGAACCTAATAATGAGGCCTATTGAGTTATGAATACTGAACAAATGCTTAATAGATAGTCACAATGAGAGAATTCTTTGTGAGATAAGAATAATAAAATAGAATTAGGTTTAATGGATAAATGATGTGAAATGTGGTGAGTGTGTTAATGGGTTAAGGCATGGTGTTAACCCTCATGGTATTACAACGGTTTATGATTTCCTTGGGGAATGGTCGAGATGTTGTGTAAATGGTTAATGGTTACATATCTATATATATTGTGCACATTTCTTGGAAGTGCGGGGTATTGATTGAGGTTATACAGCCATGAGTCAAGTTGGACTGAGGTACTAAATTCCAACTCTAATGCACGGGGTAGGGATATGGCTGATGCTCTATTTCCCAATAAGTTGCATCGTCCTGGAATGATGCTTTGATGTGAAGATATATTTGGAATCCACCTGGACTAATGCTTCGATGTAAGGATATGATTGACACCCACTCGAACCGATTGTTTTATCTAAGGATATGGTTTTCATGGAGATTTTGGTCCAAGTCAATAGGAAAACGGTGTTTTTTCCTCATGCATGTAATTTTTTATTTGAATCCATGTAACATGTTGTTTTTGATCAACCCATGTTAAATGTGTTGGAATTAAGAATATATGGAAATGGTAATAATTGTTGGTAATGGACCTAATGTGGCTAAGGGTACATAAAATTTCATGTCAATTGTCATTCATTTAACTTTTTTCATGAACAATTATTTATACCAAATGTTTTGTGGACACTGTTGGTGGTGGCCTAGTAAGTTGGACTCACAACCTGCTCGGGCCACCATTGGGTACCCAAGCATACTTCATGGTTGCAGGACAAAACGAGGGAAAATTATTTTGCTACTGAGTTGGTCTGTAATGGGTTTTTTTGGAGGAAGAACCAGACTTGGTGTCAGAACCATTTTGGGGATTTTGATGTTTTTCTTCATTATGAGATTTGATCACTTTTGCACACGTAGCATGGAATGGAATATTTACTTTTGTACAATGATTTACCTCATTTTTAGAATGGTTTCTTATGTATGATCTTTAAATATTGGTTAATATTATACTAATTATTTATCTTCTGTTGTGTCTTACTCTGATAAAAATTGGGTATAAATTGCCCAATTGACTATTTGGACCACTGATTCTAGTCAGAAATCATTGGCGCATGAAGGGGTGCGCTTAAGGTCATATAACCACCAACTCAGATCACCGGTTTCGTGGCTTCTGGGTTGGGGACGTTATAGATCTTATAAACCATTATTGAATGGATATGAGAACATTCAATTATTTTTCACATCATTAATGAACGTGGATGATCTAATCATTCATGCAACAAATTAGTGAATTTTTACCCATCCATTATAAACAATTTGTTTTAACTACACACACACACACAGATATATATATATATATATAATTAAATCCAAATTATAATTTTGGTAGTTATTCTACAACATGATTGTTAAAAAATTTATAAATGGATGTTTTCATCTTCATTTAAATTCTCTGAGATATAGTGTGGGTATCATACCAATGATGGAATAAATTATTGAAGCATAATTATTTTTTTGAAATCAAGAAAAACATCACATATTTTATAAAAATAGTGTACATATTATGGAAAGGAAATACCACTTTTCCCGTCTCTTAATTTATATCTACAAAACATGATATTGTCTTTATAATTGGTCTTGTCGGTTTATGATAAAAAAATATTTTTCATTATTATTAATTTTTTTCATTTTTTCACAATATAGAATTGAAATATCAATCCCATTTTCACTGTCCATTTGACAGAGTCTCAAATGAATGATAGAGTGTGCCCTCTTAGTCATGGGTTTTTACTGTAGGGGTGTCACAACTTGACATATTGATGTCTTACTACGACAACTATCTCATTTCACCGTATTAGAGACTGGAGAGTCATTGGGCATGGTTTATATTCCCCATCCATCTTCTTCTCATCAAAAGGCTATTTTATAGGGTGATAGGAAGTGAGCTGTTATAGTGGAAAGTGAGCCCTATGGAAGAAGAAAATTGTGAGGGTGGGACCAAATAGAAAAATATTATGATGGAGGGTCATGAGACCCCAATGTAGATCCTTAAATTGGAATCATAGGAGGTATTAATCTTTTAATTACTGGTAAATAATATAGAGGTATAATTTTGAAGTCAAAATTAATGACAGTGTGCGCCATATGAGTCATGGTTTCTAGATATAGGGGTGTCATGACGTGACATATGGGAGTCCTAATGGGAATCCTATTTCTCAATAACAAATATAATAGTAGAGGGGTGTTTTAAATGGAATATAATACCCATTTACCCTCTAGTAATAATAAGGCCATTTAATATGGGGATGTGATGTGAACTACCCTAGTGGGAAGTGATCCCTGAAGAAGAAAAAATCCATCTGGGGGTGACCCTATGAAAATAATATTATAATGGAGGTTACTACACACCCAATATAGATCCAATATAATATTAATGAATCAATGTAAAGAAAATTATATAAGAATCAACTTCAAAAAATATAGAAATTATACATAATGAATACAAATCATACGAAAAAAACTCATCACATATAATATATACTGTACATTTGTCTGGATTATTTCCAGCTATCATCTTGACGAATTAATAAGTATTTTTTTTCCAAGACGTTAATATATTTTAATTACTATATAAAATGAAAATTTTTACTATATATCTTTTTACTAAAATTATGTTAAGCATACACTACACACAATAATGATTTAGCTTGCAATAAATGTATGATCGATTTTTACATCCATTTAGTGGCACACTTATTTTAAAACCAAATTTTTATATTTTGATAAATATTATTTGTCAAAATAAATTTCATTTTAGAATTTATAACATTAATATTAGATTAATATCATTTCATTGTTTTTTCAATGAATTTTTAGTTTTTTATAAATAGTTAAAAATATTGCATTATAGTTCAAAACCTTTTTTCATTTAATTAATTATTAATTTTAAATTATATATTAAATTGGGTTTCAAATTCAAAATATATCTATTATATATAAATTAATCCAATTTAGGTCATTTGAGTGATATTATATTGAATTTCGATATAAAAACTTATTGAACTATTGGAAATTTTCACATTAAATAATCTACTTTCTCACCATGTCTGCAGGAAGTGATTAAAATTTTATTTTCCCAGTACTATGCATTAAATTTTTAAAAATAGACATAATTATTTGTAATAATTATTTTATTTTTATTCTAGTATGTTCAAATTAGATTGTTACAAAAATAATTATTGACTTTAATTAAAAATAACTATAGTAATGAACGAAAAATTTAGTGTAACAATGGACTAAACCTATATCTTAATGTCCAAGATTCCATGAAAACTTGTCCAAAAACCATTGGTTGTAAATAGTATGACCATATCCCATTTTTTGGATGTTTTTTAGGTATTGGGATACTATCCCCTGAAATTGAACTATATAATAGGTTATACGAGGGAAATGGAAAAAAAACATTCCTTACATTTATCATTGATAAAGCTTTCAAGTATGGAAGAAGCTACATATTTTTAGTTATAAAAAATACTTTGAACGGTATGTGATTTTTTATCATGGTAATTTAATGTAATTTTTTATAGATGATATAATTACATTTAACTATAAAAAAATTCTATGTCATTGATTATTTATTTATTTATTAAATAAAATAAATGGTGAATATAACATTAAAATTATTGTAAATTTAATGAACTTTTATATTAAATTATTTTTTATATTAACATATAATTTTAAAAAATATTTAATTTAATGTATTTTAATTCCAATGAATTTTTTTTTGATATTTTTATAATAAAATTAAATAAATAATGTCAAAATTTACATTAATATTATCTTATAAAAAATGGAAATTTATCAAAATAATTATAATTACTAAAAAAACTATATTAGGACAATTATTTTGAAATTGATAAAAAAATATGAAAAATTTTCTAGTCACAGAACAATTTATCTTTTATAAATAACATAATAACTAATATGTAGTAAAAACATTATTAGTACTGTTCATGTTAAAGCATTGGTTTCTGCACATTGCATGTGCTTGTTTTTATATAAAGTTTTAACACACATGAAATTTATATTATATAAATTGGATAAGAAATTTATAATTAAGTTGATTTATAATGTCTAATAAATCTCAAATTAATTTATTATTAATGGTCAAATTGAATAGGATAGAAAACTAGTTAGTTCAATAAAAATAAAAAAAATAAAAATAACGAATCATAAATACTAAAGAAAAAAATGATATAATCATTTATTTTTATGTGGTCTGAGTGTTCCATGAATATTATTCTCATTGACTACATTAGGTTTTATTTTTTTAATCACATGAGAGAAGGGAGACCTCCCAATAGTGTCTACCATATAGTATTTTCTAGAATACCTATCCCACTCCAGTAAAAAAAGAATACACTATTCCCCCTTTTAACACCTCCCAAGTCAGATTAGATGATCAAAAATCCTGCCAAAAAATCATTTAACATGACTCCAATCAACAAGGGTCCAGAAATTTTGCCTAAATCCAACCAAGGAATCCCCTTGGTGTAATCCAGAAGCAGTTACTTGAAAATAGGTAACATTATTCAAACTTGCATTAATGTTTTACTTATTTTACCCACAATTATATTATTTTTATTCCATGATTATATAATAATCGCAATATACTAAATTTAGACATTTTTTATGATAAGGGTTATACCTAAAACTACACAATTATATTATATTGGTAACAAAATTACTATTCATGTATGGAGACCTACAAACTTGCGAAAGGATGATGTTCATTTTTCCTTTACCACCTATCATTAATAAGATTTGTTATAGAATCACAAATTTTATACGATACAAATGATATTTATGTTGTATATATAATTATGTAATAGTTATATAGAACATAACTTTATGTGTTCAATTTTGGGTAAATACGATAACATCGTTTGGGGATGTATCGACTACCTTCACCTCAAAGTGATGTGATGAGTTTACACATTACATGGAATATATCATGGATGAGTTTAGTAAAACAAATTTAAAATAAAAAAAATATAGATGATATTTATGACATAATTATAATTATATAAATATAATATTTCATTTTCATTTTTACCCTTTTCACATACTAACAAACTGTGAATCTCGTTCGTTGATGTGTGGACTACCGCCTCCTCAACACTATGTGATTCATTTAAAAAAATAATTCTATATAAAATTCTATACAATTAAATAACATTATAAATATTTTACAATTATTAATATGGAACAAAAAAATGTTTCTTACCTTGTTTCCATAATGATCATGGAAAAATGGGAACGTTACTCGTGCATATGTAGGGCCTTATGTCTTCATTGTTGTAACCGTACTTAATTTTTCATAACCATATTTAATGATTGATTTTAAATGTATAATTTATTTATAAATATGATAATTATTTCATGATTATTATTCATTATGTATTTACATAATTAACCATTGGACAATAGATACCATATGAAAGTCATTTTTGACACATAAACCAAATATGGTCAAAACACCCAACTTAAACAAAATTGTTTATGTGGTTGATTACAAAATTTGAATAAAAAATCTAAAAGTGTTGATAAAAATGCAATGGGAAATGGAGAAATTGAATAATTAAAATAAAATTCTAGAATATAATCACATATGTGAAAATTTTGACCCAAGGTAAGGGATCTCATCTCAATTTCATTTCATTGAGGCATATAGTAATGATATTCAAATAGTTTTGTTTATATGGTTTATATAATTTCATTTGAAATGTAATATAATAAATACACGTATTTTATGATAATATTAGATTGATTTATTTTTATTTATTCATGGAGATTACGAGTCAAATTTTTCAAAGTGGTATCGGATACTTTGGAATATTTAAAGATTATTTTCCTCAAAAATGTTTTTAGTTATATTTCATTACTATTTCCATTAATCAACATAAAAAGACCTTATTTTTACATATCATAAAATAGGGAATTACTTATAAAGATATTTTTTTATTTAATATGGATAATTGATGAAAAGATACATTTATTATTTGTTAAATTTATTATTTAATTTATTAGGAATGCTTTGGACTAGTACAAAACATGTTTATGATAGTTTATTGTAATCCCATCAATGAAAATGTTGGCTCATGAGATTAATTTGTTTTCTAAAATACATGTGTTTCTAAATGGTATGCTAAACTGTCTTGTGAAATGTCTTGAAGGTAAAGGTACCATGTACCAAGGAAACATGGGGTTTGAGAATTAAGCATTCCATTTATTGAAAATTCAATTATTATTATTATTTATATCCATGAAATTTATTATTTTAAATTATATATGTATCCATTTCATTATACATTAATTGATTATATTGTGTGTTTACTCAGTATTTTACGTTTCTATATTTAATATTCCACATCTATTTAGTTTAAATTTAAATTGTCTTCAGTTACATACCTTTATATATTGTTTAATTTTATTGATTAATTATTTCTTCTACATTAAATACCCTTACAAAGAATTTTAGAACACCATAATTTAGTTCACTTTCCCCAAGATATGAATATGTGTTCTTTGGGTGAGTTTCATGGAATCTATGATTTTACGTACATTATGATTTATTTTATTTTTCCAATGAATTATGGGAATCATGTATGTAATCTTGTTTTCCAAATTACTAAATGAGTTGGTCCTTATGGATTTGATTCCTTGTAATCATGCCATTTTAATATTGAAATGCACCAGCTTAAAACGTCTAGGGTTGGGATTGTAGTTAGTCTCAGTTGCAGTTTATCTGGATCCTTAAAAACTAGATTTATTAAAGCATATATTAGAGAACATAAGACTATGATTTGAGAACATCCCAATGAACCTATGTTTATGATTATGAGATTAGCTACAAGAAATATTTTCAAATTATCGTTTTATTTTCACTAGTTTTTTATTATACATTATAAGATCTAATTCTGTATATTTACTCATTTATAAATAAGTCATAGTAGAAAAAATTTGAACCTCAAAAACTCACATCATTCAACGATAAAGAATAATCAATTCATTAATGGTATTAATCCAATTTTAAATGGAAAATATCTTACCACGCATTTTCATCAAATTAGAACATAATTTCATTTTCAAACAAGACATATATTGAAACTTCTATGTGTTATGAATCCATTGGAAATCATGATAACCTGTGGAAATCTGAGAAAAATATTGATAAAGGGAATAAGGGAAAGATGTATTTTACCAAATAAAATAATTTTTAAAATAACCACTTTGTTACGTGGTTAAAATGAATGCCATTTCTCTTCAAGAGTGAAGAAAAATGACACCATGCTCATGATTAAAAAGGGAAATATATTATTTTCTAATTTTCTATGTTAAATCTATATTGATATGGTTTCTATGAAAATGGATGCCCCAGGAGCAACGATAATATTACCCAAAAGATGATAAGAGATCAAAGTCAATATTATGTTATCATAACTAATGAAGTGAAGTGATTAATGTTCTTTTGATTATATTAAATAAATATGTTATAATAGTATTATAATAAATTTTACATTAGTTATAATAATTATAAAATACATATGGATGGTTCTATATTAATTTACTTTCATGATTTGAAAGCATATGTTGAATGGTCATAATAAATGTAATTTAAAAGCAAGTTAAACCTTTTGGAAAACCCATGGCTAAGGGATAAATCACAGTTAACATGTTCCCAATGTTGAGATAATGTTTTTTATAAAAATATATGATTGATATGAATAAATTATATTGGATATTATATACATCCATTCAATTTATTAATGATTTGCTATCAATATGGTTTATTCTACCATTAATGGAGTTACAACACTTTTGGATTTTAGGGATATATCCAATAACATGTGTCTAAATTATGTAATGAGGAAGGATGAATTATTTCAATAAGGTTTTATGGTTATTCATGTAATTACCATATTTAACAATAATATATTATAAATGTTATCACATGTTTAGAATGTGACAATTTAGAGCTACACTAGGTTGATTAATCCCTAATGATAAGTATATTTTGAAAATTTAGTGACCATCCTCATAATGTTTTGGATTATTATATTTTAGAAAAAATAACTATTTATGAAGTGGTTTATGTTTATATTTGGATGAAATTTTATAGATTGGTGTATTAATTCCCCCAATGATTCTACTTTTTTTATGAAATGAAGTAAAAATAGTTCAAGGAACAACCAAAGGACAAGATTATGGTTGTGAAAAATAGACGGGTGAATCAAGTATACAACTCTTGGAAGAGGTTATTGAATAAAAAAATTTGTCAAATTATCATCATTTTTATTATATAAATAAATATTTTCATAACTATGGTATAAATATTTTAGGTCATCAACTATCAGATGAACATGTTCTCTATCACTATCTAACAGAACATCATTAATAGATTTCTCTTCCATGTATATTTTTTTCCTAATGTTATCCTATTTTAAATCCATGTTTTGGGTGGCCATTTTATTTTATTTCACCTATTTTTTATAATATGTGTTATTAACTGTATTTAAGCTATGGGTTTTTCAATAATGGCTTATCTTCAAATATCAATCCCTCAATTCTTTAAATCATCTTTAAATCGAGTGGATGAAATATAATTATGTTGGGGGGAATGTAACACCAAAATAATTTACAATATTTTTAGTTCAGTATAATATAAATTTTGTTTCTATATTTAATTTTTTTCAAAACCTTTTTATGCGTACACCACAAACAATTCTGAGTTAGCTTGCATTGCACACCAGGCTGTGTTTTACTACCTTTTTGTGGCTCACCAATTTTAAAAATATTTTTTAAAATTATATTAATTATATTTTTCAAAATAATCATCATAATTGAATTAGAAATTTTAAAATTAGAAAATGTGGATTATTTGGTAATTTTTAGAGAAATATTATTTAATGAAGAATTATTTAATATACTGAATTTTAGTTAAAACTGCCTTTTCATTTAAATAATAGATAATGCTGAATTGAATTTTAATTTAGGTTTTAATGTCAAAATAGATAAATTATACATCTATTAATCCAATTTAGGTAATTGGAATCATTTTTATATTGAATTTATATATAAAAACTTATTGAACATTTGAACATTTTCACTTTAAAAAACCCACTTTATCGACACATCTGTGAGATTAGCATTAAATTTATTTTTTCTACTTATATAAATTTAATTTACAAAAATGGACATAAATTTTTGTAATAATTATAATATTTATAGTTAAATAATTTCATAATAGTTTTTTACAAAAAAATAGTGAAGGTAACTAACATTAATTACAACTATTAAAATAAACTTAAGCTTAAAATGTGACAAAACCTTAATCTTAAGGGATAAAATGTCCTAGAAAATTTAACAAAATCCATTGTATTCCAATATTTATACCATATACCCTCCAGTTTTTAATTTTATGAGTTAGTTGGATATTATCCCTTTAATGTGACCTATGAAATAGGTTAATTATGAAAAAAATTCAAAAAAATAGTATTCCTTACCTTTATCCTTTATAATGTTTGATTGTATGGAATAAATAAAATAGTTTAGTTTAAAAATTATTTTTTGAAAGGTAAATGTGTTGTTTTTATCATGGTAATTTATCTAAAATTTCTAGTGATGATATAATTACGTTAAATGAATAACAAATACTAACACATGGGTCACAATGTTAATAAAAAAAATCTGACACTAACAACATTAAAAGTAATGTAGATTTAATGAAATATTATGTAATATTATTTTTTATAAGAAAATATTATTTTAAAAGGATGTTAAATTAATTTATTCTAATTCCAATTCTATTTTTATAATTATCAATTTAAATTAAATAAATAATTTCAAAATTGATATAAATGTTATTTTACAATTAATTGTATTTTATTAAATGAATCAACATGAAGAGAAATAATATATTTTTAATATTGATTTATAAATTATAATAAATATAAAAAATGGTACAATCATGGACCAATATAACATATATAATTAACAAACTGACCCATAGATAGTAAAAACAATATTATCATGGTTCGGGTTAAAAGAGTGTTTTTAGGTGTTACAGTCATTTCATTTAAAACTAATTTCAAACACACATTTGATTTACTGTTTTAATTTATATATTATATTTATAATTATTTGGGTCTATATTTTAAAATAAATTTCAATTTCATTTAATCTTAAGGGTTAAATTACTTAGGATAGAAAACTAATTACTTTAATAAAAACTAAAATGATAAACATAATGAAACATAACTATGAATGCATAAAATGAAAAAATACATTTTTATTTGTTAATGTGTATCAACGATAAAAAAAATTAATATAATATTTTTATAGTTTGGAAGCACATGAGGTTAGGGATACATCCCAATAGTTTTTAACTTTTGGTATTTACAAGAATAAAACTCCTCCTTCACTATGAAAATAAAAAAAATCACTCTTCCACTTCCTTGCACATATTGATAAACTTTGGATCATCTAACCTCTTTCAAAATAAGATCCCAAAATACCTCCCATAAACTAATATTTTTCACATTTTCAATAAATCCATCCATGTAACCCCCTAGGTTCAATCCAAAAAGAAGTTACTCGAAAAGAGGAAACATTCTTCAAACAAGAATTTATGACTTATTTCTTTCTCCATCAATTAAATTATTTTTATTACATGATTTTATAATAAATTTTTTAAAATAAATAAACTACGAATTTTTATGTTATTATTTTATCCTAAACCAACATATAGTTGTATAAAATGGGCAAAGAATTAACTTTTCATGTAAGTGAACTACCACCTCATAAAATTATGTCATTCATTTTTACATTACCACCTCTCATGGATCTGAATTATGATTGACACCGAATTTTTATATGATATATGTGATATTTGTATTTTATTTATACATATTTAATTTTTTATTTAACAAATAACATTATCTTTTACATTTAGAGTTAATATGATAACATCCTTTGTGGATGTGTCTACAATGACCTCGTCAATGTTATGTGATACATTAACACATTATAAAGAATGTATTGAGGATGATTTTAATTAAAAGATTGTTACATAGATGAAATATTTATGATATTAATGACATAATTAATTTTTTAAATATAATATATAAATTTATTTATTATCCTTTTCACACAATAAAAATATTTCAATGTCGTCTGTGGATGTTTTGACTACCACCTCCTCGATGCGATGTGATTCCTTTTAAATAAAAAAAATTATATATATAAGTATATATGATTAAGTTACAAGTTATTTATGATTTAATTATAATTATTTAATGATAGAATTTTATTTACCTTTTTTCAATAAAGTTAATTGAAAAATGTAACGTTACTCATGAGTTTTTACGACCTACCATCTCCATAATTGTAACATCTTTTCACTTTTCGTACATGTTTATAATGATTAGTTTTAAAAGAGTAATTTATCTATAAATATGATAATTATTTCATTATTATTATTTTTATTATATATATTTTTATAATTTCCACTATGAAAATAGTTGGCCTACCAAATTCATTTTAGACTAATAAACCGAATATGGTCAAAACACCCGATGTAAATTTAATTATTTTAGTAGTTATATATAAAATTATAATAAATTAAATAAAAGTAATAATAAACATGAAAATGGTTATAAATAAAATAAATAAGAAATATATGTTTATTATTTAGTAATATAAAGACACACATGACATTTCCGACTCAAGGTTAGATATTTTGTCTCAAGTTCATTTCAGTGAGGAATATTATAATGTTATTCTGTAAGAATATTTTATATGGTTTATATTGTGAAAATTGACATGGTATATCCTGAATAAACTTATTCTCAGGATATTCTATGTTTTATTTAATTGTATTCCTTTATGGGTATTATGATTCAAATGTTTCAATGTGGTATGAGCGACTTTAGAATGAATAATGATTATTTTCTCTCAAAAATGTTTTTAATGATATTTCAATGGTATTTCCATTCATAAACATAAAAGCCCAGTTTTTTACTATACTACATTGGGGAATGATTGATAAATCTGTTTTATTTATTAAATACATTTATTTTATCACAAAATCATTTTTTATTAATTAAATTGATTATTCGATATATAATGAATGCTTTAGACTTGAATGATACGGGTTGGGGGCCATTTAATGTATTGTCCTTGATCCATAGATAGTGAAATGAGATTAATTAATTGGCCAAATTAGATGGGTTTCTAGCTAATATGGTAAATGATATTTGGAATTTTTGTTATGGTAAATTACCATGTAACTAGGAAACATGGTGTCCAGTATGTAAGAATTTTTTTTATTGAAAATATAGTTATTATTATTTAAAAACATGAGAATTTTTATTTAAAAAAATATATGGATGAATTTAATTATCATTTTTTTGTTGAAATGGAATGTTCCCTCAGTTATTTACATTTCCATATTTATTATGTCTTATCATGTTTGTTTAAAAATAGAGAATCTTCGGTTATTTTGCATTCCATATTGTATAATCATACTGATTCATTATTTCATTCAATATAAAAAACCTTAATAATAATAATTTTATATCACCCTTAAGAAAATTTAATTTCCCCAGGATTTCAATATAAATTCGTGGAATCAGTTAAAAACTACGAGATTTTACTTATGTTACACATTATTTACTTTTCCAAATGTATTATGGGTATTGTCTATGTAATTTGGTTTTCTAAAATGAAAAAACTGTTCGGTACATTATGATTTGATATCTTGTAATCAAGACAATGTAAAAAAAGTAATTCACAAGGTCCGTCCTTATAGGGTTGGGGCATTAAATGTAAAATATCCCACATTAAGTTATACGAAATCATTATTTTATTTATTAGAATTCTTAGAAAAATTTTCTTCTATTTCTTTCAAATTATAAGATGTTTCAAAAATGTGTGTTTCATTCGTAATTACTTCAATATATTTTTTAAAAAGATTACAAAGATTTGATGTGGTCAAATAAACGCAGGACCAATGCCTCTTAGAACAACACCTGTAACATAAATATTTAGGATTCCTTGGGTGATTGAGTTGATATTTATATGATTATGATATTTATATTGAGTGTACCATTTTTATGAAAAAATAATCTGAAAATTCTACCACTAAAACCATGTAACTGATGAGAACCATTCCCCAATATATTACATGTTTTCGTTTATTAAATATATATGTTACTTTTGGAAGTGAAACAATTGAATCTATAGAATTAGTGTAATGATTTTTAATTAAAATTTCCATATTATTATATTATATAAGTAATGATTATATGGGATTATAATATTTCATATACCTGTAAAAGTGATATTACTTATATAGGGTGATATGAGATAGATGAAATTTCATATATTTATTTTTAATAATATCATCATCCATAATACCAATTAAATAATACATTTAATGTGACACAACTCTATACCTGGTACAATTGAAATATTCAACGCTTTTCAATTTTAAAAGCATAAACCATTCCATTCATCAATGGTCACAAATATTATAACCTCCTTTCGTTGATCATACTTCTCTTTAAAACTCTTCCAAATATTAATAGGATCTCCTTATGTGAAAATTTTATATTTTAATCCATCATAGAGATGTCTCCTGAAGAAGATCATAACTGTTGATTTACTTTAAAAAGTTTGCATAATAATTCATATAATTTTTTCTTTGAGTACCACCAATAAGAGATGAATTTCAATATCCATTTTACAAGTAATGTAATTACATCCAATAATAACAAGAGTGGTGAATTTTAGTTTTTCATGATTTGAAATTATGATAAATAGTAGAGAGAGAATAAAATATTATTATTATTCAAAATAAGAATACATTGAATATTTACATTTGAATTCAAGATAATTAAATAAATAAAAATGGTATCCCAATATTAAAAAAAATTTAGTGAATTATGGGATCCTTTCGAGTGATCTTCTCTCTGGGGAGCCACAACTTTTTTTTCCCAAGCTTCTACGTTTATTTTTATGATATAATTCATCCTCTAGAAACTCATTACTTCTTCATTGGGGATTTTTTGTCACCCTGTATTCCTACTAGATAAATGGAATCGTGAGGTGGATAGTAATATCTATGGTTTTTCCCTTCCATCATCATAGTATTCATCATTGCCATCAATTTTTTAAACTTTTATGAACCTATTCATATGTCAAAATGATGATCCATGAGTTCAGGTGTTTTAATGGTAGGGGTGATTCACATACCAGTGTTGATCATAGATATATCTCCTTATCTAGGGATTCAATGTGGTGGGGGATCTCATTTATTGGGTGACAAAGTGACCGGTGTGGTTTCCTTTCGTGGGTGGTGTTTTTGTGGTTCACAACGAATACATGAGGATGAAGATCCTTAAAAAATTGATCGTGGATAACAATGAGGATGGACAAGGTTAGAGGTGGAATCAACAGTGATGTCATCAGGGATTCATAGTGGTATTGGATGAGATATGTTGTGGTATATTTGGTGATGGCTGTGATCAAATCAGGGATACACAATGGCGATGGTATAGGCAGATGGAACATTATAGTGGTGAATGTAATGTTATTTAGTCACATCTTCTATGATATTTTTTTTGGATTGTTTCCAAGGGTTCTATTTTACATTGATTTTGGTCTGTGCCTTTGATCCTTTTCCTATTGGACCTATGGGACACTATGCCTTCAGTTCATGTAAGGGTTACCTCCCACCTTTTTTATGTGTATTTTTTTCTTCTAATTATTGGTGTCCCATCTCCAACCTATTATGGAAAATTAAAATTAGTCTAATATTTACAATTATTAATATTTTTTATATCCCAAATTAATTGTTTAATAAACTCTTCACATTGAGGTTAGAAAGAAATAAATTGATATATAACATTAATTCTTTAATAATTTCTCAGAGGTACATATTTATTAAGTAGATAGTCCAATATGGTGGTGTAAAATAAATATGATAAAACTCTCTTGGAAGGAAACACTATGAACATAATCAGATTAATTAAATAAATTAACAAATCCATCCAATTAGATGGTAAATAAATAATATTACAAAAATTATTAGATCCACTGAACAAGGAGGAGGAAATAATGTTTATAATGAAAATAATAAATAATAAAAACTATAATAAAAACATACCTTTCTACATTTTTTATAATTTTCATTGATAACATTTTCTGAAAAGAAATCGAAAAGACTAATCAATATAATAAAAGAGAAATGTGAGGAATAAATAAAATTGGTATATTTTTTATTCTTCCAATATCTCTCATCTATTAAAATCCCATCTTTTTGGGGGTTGCACTATCCTCCTATAGGAAGTGATGTGGGGTATGTGGGGGGGATCTGTGGTGGTGGGAAGCCCACCCTCACTGAACACTGCATCCCCATTTAGAAGCCCCCTAATGATATTTTCATTATTAGAGTGATTATTTTTATATTTAGGGATAATAAATTTATAATTTTTATGGAAATTATTAATATTTAATTTGAATATCATATCTAATCATAAAAAATTCATTTCATGAATTAATATTTTTACAATAGATGACATTTATCCAAACTCTTCTTGAATACCCATTGCATGTTTCAAAATCTAGTCACATCAATCATTCATTCAAATATTTTTCATTATATTTATTTACATTAATAATTTTTTTTGGATTAGATGTATCATATGTCAAACCTATTAGATATTATAATTTTAGAACTAAAATTATTTTAATCATGACCATAAATTAATGATGCATTGACACATAGAAGACAAATTACACATAAGTCATCAGGATACACCACAATACATTCAAAAGAATGAGATATGTACTTTTGTAAGGAAATTATAGAATAAAAAATAGTAATGAAGAACATAATTATTTTATATGGATTAAAAGGAAGTATTAATCTACTTGAGGAATGCGGTAATATATTTTGTTAAGGAAAAAATATGATTACAATGTAATGTATCCTATCGAAAAATGATTCCATATTATAAAATATATATTCCTAAATACATTAATTTAGTTTCGCTATCATACAATATCTATAAACATCTTGGAATCATAGATCTAATTTTCATGGGAATCCTTCCATTTGGTTAAGGAATAAGAACAAATAACTCCTCCCTTAAGTGAATGATGGGTGCATTTGACACTATAATGAGTTTAATCTAACATCTAGGAATGTTACTCTTAATTATTTAATTTAGCATTCAATTGATAGGTGAATCCTTAAAAAATACTCTTACATATTCTTTTAGATCATTTTCACTTACACACTATCCCCAATATATCTAATTAATGATTACATCATGTTAGATACTTATGAATGATATCATCATGCTTTCTTTTTTTGGACTTTTTAACGTTATCCATTCCCAATCTTCCATAACTATCAGATAATTGAACGTTATAATTATAGAATAAATCATTCAAGAATATATAATTCCTTGTCCAAAAAATGATCTTCATATCCAAATATAATAATATCCCACTTAATCACCATTTTTATGCTTCAATACTAAGTCATCTATCAACATCGACAAACTTCATTCCATTCCTCAAACTTCTTTCAAAGTCGTATTGGTCCCCTACCGTGTTTCAGATTATCCTAACCATATATATGCACATCATAACTTATGAACATCCCGTACAACAAGCATTGTTAGTACATCTACTAGCATCCAAACACCATCTTTTTTTCAGATATTTTAAAGTTTTTAGTCTAAAATGTTTTAGATGAAGTGATATTTCAACAAAATTTACATTGATTTCGATTAAAAAATATTATTACCATCGAAGAGGATCAATTGTTTTTAAATCCAATAACAATTTCAAACTCCTTTAATTATTTATTTATCTCCCAACAACTCCTTCCAAAATACCTCATTCCTGCTCTTATATAATGGATCATACTCATCTTCTATTATAGAAAGTATAAATACTGGTTGAACCTTAATAGTACAACTATTATCATTCCTATGATAGTGAATACATAGTATATGGTGGTATTTAGTGTGTCCACATCCCCTTTACAAATTTAATTTAAAATTCTTTGTAAATATACATCTGTTTCAAAACAAAGTTACATGGTTTATGAACCATTGACATACTAGAATATCCACTTCATGGAATCCCAATGTTATCTTCCAATATTCTATATGGATATGGAAACTACACCTATCACATTGTATAAGTGTGAGTCGGTGAATAGAATTTCACACATAAAAATTCTAACTAACAATACATAAGGATCCCTCTCCATGTACTTGACTAAATCCTCCATTTGCAGTACCTTCCCTTTTCTCATCTTGAAATAACTGACCAGAGGAGTGGAAACTAGTTCCACCCTACTAATTTAAAAAATAACTACTATCATTCTTATGTATTCATAGTATTCTAGGGATAATGTTTTGGAACTTAATTGCATTTCAGTCAAAATCAATAATATCTATTTATCATGATTAGTTTTCTTTATCTCAAAACATTTGAAGAATTCAGAGTTCAACATAAAATTCATTCTGTTACCAGAAAAGGGTTAAGCAAGTCATCAATATAGAAAATTAATATTATGTTAATCACATCATTGAATAAATTTAGTTAATAACATTTACTAACCCAGATTAATATGAACTTTTGTTCTACTAAGAAGTCAGTGAACATCATGATCTATTACCTTGGAATGTTCATAATCCATAAAGGCCTCACTTCAACATGCACAAAGGATCCCAATTATGTTTCTATGTAAAAACGTCCAAATGAACATTGTATTTTTTAAAATCTGAGTCTCAAGGAATAAAAAAAATCTTCATATATTACTACACATGTCTTCACCCCTCGGATGTTATAAAAACATTTCAGACCAATTACATCATGATCAACTACAGTTCTTCTAATCTAGTCTCTCTCATTTTGACTTCTTCATCATTTCTGGATTGGTACCTATTAGTGTATGTCAATATCCATATGAAATATAAAATCATCTATATACAATGTCTAGAATAAAAAATCTATTTTTATAAACATCTCCACACATCCCTTACCCTCATCTGACACAATTACTTTATAAAATTAATAAATTCTTACTAAATTATGAAACATGTAAGTGGAAATATGAATATCTTAATTGAACTACATTAAAAGGCCATGGAAAAATTATGTTGCTAAACTATTCTATGAAACACTTTATCCATTCTCTATACATTAGAAACTATTCAATAAAATATATTACTTTACCTCACACTCCTTAGTTTTTTTAATGATCACACTTAGAGAAATGTGATTATAAAATTTATATTTTTATGTATTTAAATTTTTATACTTTTGATATTTTACTAAACATATCCATACCAAATAGAAAACTTGAGATGATTTTGGTGAAAATTTTTGAATTCCTCAACCTATAATTACTAGAGTATAACTTGGGAAACCAATTTTATAACCTGGTTTCTAGTCGATAAGAAAAAACCATTTTTCTGGACCCAAACACCTTAATAAGACTCCCAACAACTTATTTAACCCCTAAGAGGCTCCAAAATGGTAAAAAAGGCTATTAAAGGAAGTAAATAAACCAAAATTATTATTGGAAGAACATATTTTCCCTGTAGATCATTTTTATCTCATTTTACATCATTTCCATTATTTTATTGCTATCATGTTCTCTTGTATAACTTATTTTATTCTATTCGTGATCCAATTATTACTAAAAGATTATGAGTGTACTTCAAATAGTGTTCATATGTAATTCTATTATTTTTTTATATTTCGTAGGTTCTCACTACCATTGATTGTGGGGGTGTGAGTACTTAATACTATTTAGTTCAAGGTGTTCAATGAACACTACTACTAAAAGTGATCAAATTGGGTTTCTAGTCACCGATACTACAATATTTATGTAATAAATGAGTTTATTTATACAAACTCTATTAAGATATGTTATTAATTCATATGAAAATGTTTTTTTTTCTACTGTTAAATCTTTATTTTAGTGTCAACATTAATTTAATTGATACGAGCAAACGTAGGTATCCCATAGTGGATTATTTCTAAACTCCCTTATATAATTCATTTGCACTATTTAATTTTATATTCTTACATAATTATAATATTATATTTTTTAACACATGTATTTATTTTATTATAAACTAGGTTACATTTAATTTCTAAAATGGGTTTAAAAGGAATACCACCCCTCTTTTTTCATTTTAATTCATACCAACACTTGGTATAAAAAAACCTTGATTTTGAAACTGTAACTGGTTTGAAGGATTGATCATTGAAATATGGTTTCTACCTAAAACACTTGAGGTGTTCCATAATGAAACTAAATGGGTACAGCTATATACTTCTATAGAATATAATATAGTGATTTCAAAAATATAATTTCTATATATCAACAAATTATATGACATCTGGTTTAGAAAATTGTAATAAATTGTTACACCTCACTCTAGAAAAAGATAAATAATGGACCTCCAATGATATAATGAATTATTATATTGAAGGTAAATACATGAATATTATACTTTGAGGGATATATAAGAAAATTTTTTATGTATTTTACATGTCTAAAATTTATCATAGATTATGGAAATTTCATTGAGTTACTCTTGAGGGAACCAATAATGTCATTGAAACTATGCTCGATATGTGTCATCATTATTTTAAATAATTTAGTATACATTATAATGAGTATATAAAATAAATTATTACACATTTAATTAATATTTCTAATAGATTAATGACATTATGTGATTTTCATACAATATATGTGCTTGTGAAGAATATCCTTTGGTTCATACCTCGTTCTTTGGCACCCAATGTGTTAAAAATACAATAAGAGAATGGAGTAAAAACGATGCTCAATGAAGAACTTGTTGGGTAACTCATGACCTATGAAGTTGAATGTAGAGTATGAAGATATATTTGTGTTGGAAAATTAATCCATGACCTTTAAGGATGTTTTTTTGTCACATATGCAATTGATGATGATACTTCTCATCTATCGATAAATGTGAAAATATTATCAATTAAAAAAATTCATCCCACCATGAGAACAAGAAATGAATCAAGCTAATCTAGAGTTAATATACTATTAGTGAAAACAAAATTGTCCCACAAAACTAGAGTTACCCACTCTAAAAAAGAAGATAAATGAAAATAATGAGAGAAAAATATTATTATTAGGTTTCAACATGGAGTGAATGTAATGAATATCTCTCCTCATATGACTCAAGTTATAGAAGTGCCAAGTGTCTCCGGAAAACCATTGAGGTAAACTAATAAATAAATTATATCTCTTCATATAATTATTATATCCATTTTAATTATTATGATCTTAAGTATTATAGAGATGAATTAAATATCTTTTCTATGACATTACATTTAAATTAAAAGAATAAAAAATAAATATTATCTAGATAATTAGGCGAAGATAATATTTTTATGAAAAATATAAAAATGATGAAAATTAAAAGACTATAGTTTTTATTTCAAACAATGATAAAGGTCATGAATCAAAGTCATTATTTAATGGAGGAAAATTAATTTTTGGTAAATAAATTAAAAAAATGATTAAAATAAAATGGAATTTTTAAAGGTCCAACCTAATGATAAAAAATTTAAAAAAAAAATTACTAATTTCAGGAAACGCTTCTTGTGTTAACCTTAACAGAGCGTAATTTTAATTTGATTATGGGTTCCCCGTAACATGGAAAAGGTACTTATAATATTTGATATTCAAATAAAAAAATTTACTTTAGAAATATTAAATCAGATACATTTTTAAGGGTAGATATCAATAATAATTTTTATAATATTGTTGGAAAATCAAAAACATGATTTATGAGCGTGACTGAAAAAATTCCCAATATAAAAAATTATTATATATTTATATTTCCTCACATGTATTATTTTTATAAAATAATTTTTTAAAAAATGTGGATTCCTAATTTCATTTTAAATAGCATTTGTGAGAAATCAATTTTTTTATTAAAAGATTGAGTCCCTTGATTAATTTTATGATAAAATGTCTCAAAGACCCATGAGCTACATGGTACATGAATGTTGTGTTCTCTAGAGATATGTGTTATGACAAAATTGAATTCGTTACCAATGAGAATCTTAATGGAGGATATATCACTTTTGGTGATAACATGAAGAGTATGATCATCGGTATAAGTACCATTAGTTTTTATAATTACACTAATATTAAGGCGATTTTATATTATTGTTGAATAAATCATAATTTTCTTATCATTATTCAACTGTGTGATATATATTTTTATAGTTTCATTTGAAAATGAAGTTTTCAATGTTTTTTATAACCTTATAATGTTTTTATTTAACAATTAAATATTTCAAAATGTTTGTATAATTTATTAGAATTACCTTTTAAGGCAATAGTTTAAATTATTTAGTGCTTAGGACAATGGTTCATGGATATGGAATAGGTACCTCATCCATTACTGAACAAAGTCACATTAAAAACATAACTAGAACCATCTAGTATGAGTGTTTCCAAAATTTAATTTCCAGAATTATATGGAGTGTGATCCTTGACAATTTGGTATGAAATAGAACTATTATTTTAAATATGAAAAGGTTGTTTCGATCTCTAAGGGACTTAATCATGTATTCCTTGATTTTTTAGGCCAATATATGTGACTAGTATATGATGTAAATCCTACACCTTTTTAGTTATCCATAATTATAACAGTTTTAAAAGAGTATATTTCTTATCACATAAAAGTGAGGATTCTAAATTCTTCTTTAAATATACAATGATTTTTGAAAAGAAAAATGTTTACATCATCATTTCCTTTCAGATTGATTTTTGGGTCGAGTTGTAAAATAATGAATTTAGGTTTTTTTGTGTTTAATGGGGTTACATTAATACTTTTTTTGTAGAGACCGAATTCTTGACGTACATAGAAATTATATTACTTTTTCGGAATACTTAATACATAACAAAAACCAACACTCATGGATTGTAGTATTTTTGTGTCTTTGGAAACTCATAACACAATCTTCTAATCATGGTGAAAAATATTCTACATCTCCCATAAAGATCTTCCCCTATTATTTTCTTACCTAAAAACTCTCTTTACATCCTGGGGAAATGAAAACATAAAAAGGGTGAGCTCAAATGCTCAGTAAGTGTAAACATAGAGAACATAAAACAATCCATAAACATTTGAATGCAATGAAAACTTGAACATAAAATCTAAACATCAAAACCTTGAGCAAAGACATAAATCATGGAATCCCGTAAGTCATATATCATAAAGGAACATCAATCATGACAAAATAGAATGGGAATAACACATGTAACTATGGTAAAACATTAATCCCATGAGATTATTTCCATAGTAGCCGAGGCATTGCATCCAAGACCATCATCGTGGACAAAGTCCCTTTTTGAATGGAGTTCACTCCTCATTCGAGTCCTGTAACACTGAACCAGATTAACTTACCATTCCAGCCATGTATATGTCATGAGTTATAAATTATTACCCAATGCATTGGAGGGAGATATAGGTCCCACCAATCTCATAATGAAACCATTATAATGTGTGCCACAAAATCATAAATCACACATCATAGCATAGCCCATGTAATAAAAATGGGATTAATAAACATCATGCCATCATAAAATAATCTAAAAAAGGACATCATAAAAATAATTACATCATAAAATAATGAAATCAATGTAATAACAGGGATAGAAAAAAAACACTATATTATCTTAGATGGAAAATATTTTTGATAAAACACTTGAAATGAATATTTGAGGAAAATATCCTTTCTTCATCAAAATCAGTTTTTTTCACAAAATTCCATGAAATTTTAAAAGAAAAGGATATTTTCGAAAATATTCATGAAATCTTGTAGATTTTGCTTCATGAAAATACGGTATTATGAAACCGTAAAAATCAGTTCATGCCGTATAAGTTAAAAAAACATTCTCCTCGTACTTTTGTCAGAAAAGTCAAAACGTTCCTTGTATGGTAAACAAAATAAATATTCCTTTCATAACAAGTGGTAAAATTCAAAAATTTGTAAAAAAGAAATTAAACATACATAAAAAAAATTTTAGAAAACATTTACATGGATTATAAAAATAACCCTAGTAAATACTTACGAATAAACAATCTCGGATAAGAATGAGATTAGAATAGGTATCCCTTACCTTAGGTCCGATATGATTCATACATATCATAAACTCCTGTATAATGATTTAAATAATTTCATTGACTTATTATAGAATCATATTCATTGTTATGATATCATATATGGTTCACTTAGGACTTTATATTACCTGTTATTTTGTAAATTTCATGTTAAAGTAGAGTTTTGGGTAAAATACTTTTATTTGGCATACGTGTTTGGACTTGTTGATCTTAATATTATTATTAATTATAATACGATTTACATACATCCAGAATGTAAACCATGATTTATATATCAAATCTATTCAGAATATATATATATATAATTGAGATAAATGAAATGAAATTCATCGTTCATGGAGACGGTAGGCCATACGTACGCATAAATGTTTTTTTCCTTTCCTTATTGACTTTAATGGAAGTATGTAGATTACACACATAAATATATACAATAATATATAATCTTTAAAATGTCATATATTTCATTATTATTCATTATATATACTTTATAATCATTCTTGAGTGGTTAACATGTATAATGAATCTAATCACGTCGTGGAGACGGTAATCCGTACGTATGCACGAGCGATGATATCATTCCCATAATTATTTAATTGAATTGGAGTGTATGATATAGTATATCATAATCATTATGATGTTATAATAACTATATATAGTTATTATTTACACCATTATACCAATCCATGTAATGTGGTGGTGGAAAATTAGATTACACCATGGCGTGGAGACGATATTCCATACGTACGCACGGGCGGTGATTTCGTTTTCCGTAGGATGGATAGAAGATGAAATTGGGTTGTTTCATATTTATAATAACATATCATTATATGAGTGATATTTATGTTATTAATTTATTATGAAACAAATAAATAAGAATATGTAGAAGAAGAAATAAATTTGAATGAATCGGTAAAGGATATTACCTCTTCTTTGACACGCCTCTTCTTAACCTCCTCTTAAGGCCCTAGAGTTGGTCTTTGAGGATAAAATAACCTCTATAATGTTTCTATGGAAGTTTGAAAGGTAAATAGGAAGGGTTTTTCATAGCTTTAAAGCTCAAAATTGTATAAAGATAAGAGGGAGGAGGTTCCTTTTTATAAGGGAGGAGAGGGGCACCTTAAGAAAAACATAAAATAGTATTTTATAATAAAGTCATATTCGTTTTATAATATCTTCAAATTGATTTATTTTGAAGATAAAGTGGGGATGGGTATAAATCATATCAAGGAATAGGTTTTAGACATGTTTAGGTTACTATTTTAACCTTATCATTTAGATTTAACTCTATGTTAAATAATTTATCTTTTACAGTGTCTTCTTGTTTTCTTAAACTATATGGTTAATAAACATACTAAACAAGACAAAAGAACCCCAAGTGGTTAATTATTAATATATATGACCTTATCTATGTCATTTTTCCGATCCTTAGACTTTCAGGAAGAGAATAAAAATTAATAATATAATATTTTTGTTTCAAAACTATTTTTTGTCAATTTTGACACTATTTGGTAATTGATTTTTTGTGAAAATAATATAAGTATGATTAGTTATAAAAAGGTTAATTGAATAAATATTAACATGTCATATTAACCAAAAAAATTAGTGTAATTTATAAAACGTCTCAAATCACATTTATTCGGTTATTTATAACATCAATTATGTTAATATTTCATTAATAAGGTAATTACTGCATCATCGTTGTGTCATAAATAAATTAAATTATTTAATGTCTAAAAATTATAAATAAAATACCATTATGTATGAAATCATTTTATATTTATAATTAATATTTATAGTCTAATTTATCTTATGTATAACCCTATATTAAAAATGTTTTAGTTATTAAACTTTGATTCTATCTATTTTAACTGTTATTTAAATAAAATAATAATAACTGTCCTAATCAAATTAAATTGGACCTAAATGATACTATTTTATTTCTAAGGTTGTTTTTTTGTCAAATTACACTTATCCAATAGAATTAAGTCATGGTCTAGGATAATAATAACAACATTTTTACCTTTAATTACCCTATTTACATTCAACCGTGGTAAATTAAAGTAAAAAGTAACTATTCACAAAAAATTATTTTTATCTTATTGAACCACATTTTACTCCTTGATATTAACCCTGTCTCTTGGATTTTTGATATTCCACTCACATAAGCGGTAAAATTATGTTTTATTTAAATTTTCAAATTCTCTTAGTATGTGGGCAAAAGACGGTGAAAAGTTCAAAAAAATATTTATATATCTAAAATTATAATAAAATGACTCCAATGAACTACATTAAACTTATATAGGTAATATGTTTCAATTTTTACATAAAATAGATTTAAATAAAATAAATAATTATTTAAATAAAAAGTCGTTTTTTAAATATTAACCTAGTGTTTTCACTATTAATCAAAAATTGAAAGTTTTCAGAAAAAAACCAAAATTTCACCTTAGGCTAATTTCGATATTCAAAATTCCAAAAATTAAGTCCATTTTGAAAGATAAAATTTATAAAATTTCAAAAAGTGGGTATTACTATTCCTATCGTCTAGTTCATAATAATATTAGAATAATATCTCGTTTATTGAAACTCGGTATTGCGTACTTCACACTCTATCGAGGAAGGTCTTGATTGCATGTAATGAAAGCCAAGTTAGGGCTGTGTGTAGTGAAATCTCCGTTTGGTGTTGCGTATAACATAATCAAAACATATTTCAACTATACATTAAACAAAATTTATACTTAATATTGCGTTGAATAATTTCCACACAACAAACTTGAAATTGTGTGTAACACAAGCCTAGAATAGTGTTGCATATACTGCAAGTAAATATAGTGTTGCATATAGTACAAGCTAATCTTGGTGTAGTATATAATAGAATACATCAAATAAATTAAAAAAAATCTCATAAAATCTCACGGTGTTACATTCTAACCCCCTTAAAATGAATTTCTCCCTCGAAATTCTTCGAGGATATAAATAGTTTACTACTTGAATGTTTAATTAATAAAATCCCAAATTGTAAAAAGGAAAACCAATAATTAACTTTAAAAACTAATGTATGAGAAATAACGATTACCAAAATTAACTAATCACTGGGTTTCCACATAGGATAACATAGGTGAAAATATGGATATGGAAGAGAAATCTAACCATCAAGTTCTAATAGAGAGTGGTAGAGAACATGGTTAGAAAAAAGACAACCATCACAAAGCCATAAATTTGTGATGTTCTAAGGTACTATCTAATTCATCGTATATGATGACACTAGAACAACATTTTTGGTTTTCAAGATCATTTCCCTAAAGTTGAAGAATTTTAATTAGAAAAAATACTTACATTATTTCGGTACATTCTCACCATTGTTTGTGCCTTGAAAAATATCCACGTCATCTCTCAAAGAAATGAAGTTGAATTTGTCATTATTGAAGTGTTAGCAGATCATGTGATAAAATGATGGGTCATTCCAGCTATCTCAAACAAAAGGATAACAAAAGTTACTAAATATACATAGGTCCATCTAGAGTGATATTAATCGTATATGGTTCCTAAAATTGATTTATATTTCATGTATCATATCTTTTAATATAATAAAACTTGTTTCTACTAACCGGGGACTTTCTGTAGGCCAGTGGAAGGCGATAAAGGCATGTCGCACTTTGGTTGTGGGTTTGATTCCCGCAACCTTGTTCGACGCGATGGGTTTCCGCCCATCCTGCAGGTTGTCCTTTTTTCTAAAACTACATTATTATAATATCCCATCAATAATATAGAAACAAGTTCTAGATTTATATTGTAGTATATTACTTCCAACATAATCCATTCCAATATTTAGGTTTATCCAATATTCTTCTGTCCAAGCTCATAGTATAAAAAAACTAATTACTAGGAATGTCATCTACCAATCATGTGAATACCATCATTTATCCCCCATATATCACAAGATATATCTTGTTGATCGCATTCCAAACATCTGAATACCTTAATCCTGTATTCTCTTGCAATGTAAATTACCATAGAACCTTAGTGAAAACATGAATGTAGTCAAAAGTTATCTCATTCCATATACCAAAATCCCAAAAAAAAAATTATACTCAAACCATGATATCACTTTGTCCTTATATTAGTCATGAGCTCATGAATACTATCAAACATATTATTTTCTCTTTATCCCTTCATTATGCGCATATCATATGCTTTCCGAAAATATTTCAATCACTTTTCATGGTTACTGATGCCATATTCTTATGGAAAACCACAATGGACTAATATATAGATATTCCAATATACCATAAAAGTACATCAAAAACATTATTCTTGAATACCAATTCATAAACACCTCAATCCAAATTCTTCAATGATTGTCATGGAATAATTCCTTCATTGATTTAAAAAAAACCTCTTAGGTCAGGGCAATAAGTTTGGTAATGCCCATGTTCTCCACAGATAAGACATTGAACTCCATAACAGTTTGACACTCTATGACCCTTCTCTCCACACAGATAACATATTCCCCTCCATTTGATGTATTCATCAAGGATATTCTTCCCTTATTTAGAAATATCAATCTTCCTTCCACTATGCTCCTCAACATGCGAACATGCATAAAAGTCCATCTTTATCATATTTGATGAATTATGAATACCACTAAAGTTCACCTTGTTAATCATATATCGCGATGACTAATTTGGCAAAATCACAAAATCTTTCTTTCTAGGAATTATGCAATTTAGTTGCCCATATTCATTAATTTGTCTATTGGATTCATTGTTGACCCAAATTTTTATGGTTCCCACCACTGACTAAAACCAAAATTCATGGTGTAAGAAACAGTTAAAATAACAGGGAACCACGTAATCATAAAAATTCACTTATGGGATGTCTAACATATCACGCATTATTTAATCCATGACACCTTAGGTTCACCCTAGGTAATTGATGATCGTCAACATAATTCTAGTACTCTAACCTAATGTTATACTAAACCTTTGGGACATCCTTATACATACCTTATAAATATCTCTTGGGATCTCACTAAAGTTTTTGAATCCTAGTTTCCAAGGGTTAACTAAATATTTCCTCTGATACCAACTATAGCAGTCTGGAATTACTTCCAGTGGACTATAATAGATACCTATCAGGTAAATCCATGGGTGGCTACACCCCCTGGGTGGGACACACCACCAACCCCAGTAGTATCCATTTCCTCATGAAGCCCTTGGGTGGAGAGTCATGCTTCATCTAATGATCACATGTGAGAGTTCCCAAAGATCGGATTCATTCCTATCACCATAACCTATTATACCAACTGTATAGACACAATGAATGACGTACATAGACATTGCATTACTTTTCTGGAATACTTAATACATAAAAAAACCAACAATCAAGAATCGTATTAGTTTAGTGTTATTGGAAACTCGGAACATAATCTTCTAATCATAGTGAAAGATCTTCAACATATCCCATAAAGATCTTACCATTTTTTTCTTACCTAAAAAATTTCATTATATCCTGCGGAATAGAAAACATAAAAAGGGTGAGCCCAAATTCTCAGTAAGGGTAAACATAGAGAACACGAAACAATCCATAAACATTTGAATGCAAAGAAAACTTGAACATAAAATCTAAACATCAAAACCCCGAGTAAAGACATAAATCATGGAAGTACGTAAGGCATATATCACAAAGGAACATCAATCATGATAAAATAGAATGGGAATAAAACATGTAATTATGGAAAAACATTATGCACATGATATGATTTCCATAGTAGCCAAGACCTTGCTACGAAGACCATCTTAGTGGACAAAGTCCATTTTTGAATTGAGTTCACTCCTCTTTAAAGTCCTATAACATTGAACCTGATTAATTTTTCATTCAAACCATGTCTATCTCATGAGATATAAATCATTACCCAATGCATTGGAGGGAGATATAGGTCCCAACCATATCATAATGAAACCATTCTTATGTGTGCTAAACATCATGAATCATATATCATAGCATAACCCATGTAATAAAAATGGGATTCATAAACATCATGCCATCATAACATAATCCATAAAAGGACTTCATAAAAATTATACCATCACAACATAATTAAAAAAATGTAATAATAGGTATAGAAACAGAACCATATATTATCTTAGAAGAGAAATAATTTTGGTAAAACACTTGAAATGAATTTTTGAGGAAAATATCATTTCTTCTTCAAAATCATTTTCTTATCACAAAATTCGATGGAATTATAATAGAAAATAATTTTTTTGAAAATAGTCCTGATATCATGTAGAGTATTCTTCATGAAAATAAGGTATTATGAAACCGTAAAAATCCATTCATGGCGTATAATTTAAAAAAATATTCTTCTCGTACATTTTTTGGAAAAGTCAAAACGTTCTTCGTATGGTAAAAAAAATATTCCTTTCATAACATGTTGTAAAAGTCATAAATGGGTAAAAAGGACGTTTTAAATACATTAAAAACTTTTAGAAAACATGTAAACAGATGATAACAATAACCCCAGTAAATACTTACGAGTAAACAATCTCGGATAAGAACGAGAATGGAATAGTTTTCCCTTACCTTAGGTCTAATATGATTTGTACGTATCCGAAACATCTGTATAATGATTTAAATAATGTCATTGAATTATTAAATAATAATATTCATTTATATGATATCATATATGGTTCACTTATGACTTTATATTACCCGTTCTTTTGTAAATTCCATGTTCAAGAAGTGTTTTGGGTAAAATTGTTTTATTTATCGTACGTGTTTGGACTTGTTGATCATGATATTATTATTAATTATATCATGATGTACATAATTTCATAATTTAAATCATGATTTATATATCATATATATTCAGTATATATATATATATAATATAGATAAATTAAATGAAATACACCATTCTTGGAGACGGTAGGCCGTACGTACGCATGAACGTTGTTTTCCTTTCCTTATTGACTTTATTGGAAGTAATTAGATGACATATATATATATACACATAAATCCAGAAGCTTTATCATGTCATATATTTCATTGTTGTTCATTATATATACTTTATAATCATTCTTGTGTGGTTAACATGGAGAATGAATCTCATCACCTCGTGGAAACAGTAATCCGTACATACACACAAGCGATAATATCATTCCCATAATTATTTAATTGAATTGGAGTGGGTGATATAATATCTCATAATCAGTATGATTTTATAATAACTATATATATTTATTCTTTAAACCATTATACCCATCCAAGTAAGGTGGTGGTGGAAAAAAATATTACACCACGGCGTGGAGATGGTATTCCGTATGTACGCACGTTCGGTGATTTCATTTCCCATAGGATGGATAGAAGATGAAATAGGTTTGTTTCATATTTATAATTAAATTTCATTATATGAGTGATAATTATGTTATTAATTTATGATGAATCAAATAACGAAGAATAAGTAGAAGAAGAAATAAATTTTAAAGAATTGGTAAAGGATATTACCTCTTCTTTGAAGCGCCTCTTTGTAAACTTCTCCTAAGGCATTAGAGTTGGTCTTTTTAGGAGAAAATAACCTCTATAATGTATCTAGGGAAGTTGATAAGGGAAATTGGTAGGGTTCGGCCGAGCTTGAAAGCTCAAAATTGTGTAAAGAGAAGAGGGAGGAGGTGCCCTTTTATAAGGGAGGAGAGGGGCACCTTATGAAAAAATTAAAATATTATTTTATAATAAAGTAATATTCGGTTTATAATAGCTCCAAATTGATTTATTTTTAGGCTAACGTGGTTATGGGTCGAAATACTCTAAAAAATAGATTCATACATGTTTAGGTTACTATTTTAACCTTATCATTTAGATTTAACTCTAAGTTAAATAATTTTGCTTTTGCCGTGTCTTCTTGTTTTCTTACACTATATGGTTAATAAACATACTATAAAAATAAAAAAGAACCCCAAGTGGTTCATTATTAATATATATAACCATATCTATTTCATTTGTATGAACCCTTGATTTTTAGGAAGAGAATAACAATTAATAAGATAATATTTTAAAAAAACTATTTTATTTCAATTTTGACACTATTTGGTAATTGATTTTTGTGAAAATCATAAAAGCATGATTAGTTAGAAAAAGGATAATTGAATCAATATTATCATGTCATATTAACTTAAAAAATTATTATAATTTATAAAAAGTCTCAAATTACATTTATTCGGGTATTTATAACATCAATTATGTTAATATTTCATTAGCAAGGTAATTACTGCATCATCATTGTGTCATTAATAAATTACATTATTTAATGTATAAAAATTATAAATAAAATAAAATCATGTAGGAAATATTTTTATCTTTCTAATTAATATTTATAGTCTAATTTATCTTATATATAACCCTATATTAAAATTTTTTAGTTATTAAACATTGATTTTTACTATTTTAACTCTTCTTTAAATAAAGTAATAATAAATGTCCTAATCTAATCCATGTGGACCTAAATGATAATATTTTTTTATAATATTGTTTTTGGTAGAATTAAACTTATCCAATAGAATTAGGACATGTGTTAGGGTAATAATAATATCATTTTTACCCCTAATTACCCTATTTACTTTTAACCATTGTAAATTAAAGTAAAAAGTTACTATTCAACAAAAATTATTTTTATCTTATTGAACCACATTCTAATCCATGATATTAACCGTGTCTCTTGTATTTTTGGAATTCCATTCATAGAAGCATTAAAATTATGTTTTATGCAAATTTACAAACTCTCACATGAGGTTGATAAAAGACGGTGAAAAGTTCAATAAAGTTTTTATATATCTAAAATTATTATAAAATGACTCCAATGAATTACATTGAACCTATATAAGTATTAGTTATCAATTTTTACCTAAAATAAATTTAAATAAATTAAATAATTATTTTAATAAAAGTTGGTTTTTAAATAGTAAAATAGTGTTTTCACTATTCATCAAAAATTGAAGGTTTTCAGAATAATATCAAAAATTCATCCTAGGCTAATTTCAATATTCTGAATCAAAAAATGAAGTCAATTTTGAAAGATAAATGTTATAAAATTTCAAAATGTCGGTATTACTATTCATAACGGCTAGTTAATAATAATATTATAATAATATCTCGTTTAGTTAAACTTGGTATTGCGTACTTCACACGCTATCGAGGATGGTCTTGATTGCGTGTAATGCAAGCCATGTTAGGGCTGTGTCTATTGAAAGCTCTGTTTGGTGTTGCGTATAACATAATAAAAATTTATTTCATTTATACATTAAACAAAATATATACTTAATGTTGTGTAGAATAATTTCCACAAAACAAACTTGAAATTGTGTGTTGCGCGAGCCAAGAATAGTGTTACGTATAATGAAAGTTAATCCGGTGTTGCATATAGTACAAGCTAATTTTGGTGTAGTGTATAATAGAAGACATCAATGAAATTAAAAAATTAATTTCTCATAAAATCTCAAGGTGTTACATTTTTTTTCCTATATGACCTCAAAATAAGAGTCTACTGAAAAATATAATCAAGCTATGCAATAAATTTCTCAAACTCCCCTTATTAATTTAATAAACCCTTAATATTTTTAGACGTGGTGGTTAATACAACATGTTATACCATTAAAAATTTACTAGTATGTGTCATTACATAGAAAAACTTTATTATATTTGGAATGGTAAATAACGTAAACAAGGTTTATTTTAGGTATTTGGCCATAATTTTTTAATTCTTAACACTAATGATAATATTGGTAAATTTAACACTAAATCATATGAAGGTATATTTTATGGGTATTATAAATCTAGTAAATGCTATTGGTATTTTAGTTAATGAACCATGAACATTGGAGAGTCAATACATATCAAATTTGATGATAATTTTCAAAATATTTTACATCAAATTAATGATGTTGAGGTAGAACAAGAAAATGTCCCATTAAATGAAACACAAAATCCTAAAGAAATTGAAATTGAAAAAAAAATACACTCTTTACCTATGTCATTTGTTAAATCACTATACAATCCTCTTGGAAATTTTATGATTGATTTATATGATGAAACTCATTCTATGATATCTATTTTAAATAAATTATAACTTCCCACTTTTGTGTCACACATAAATCTAGAAAATATTAATGATTCCATTAATGATGGAAATTGGGTTCTCCCCATAGAATATGAATTAACCCAATTTATCAAAAACAATATTTGGATTCGTGTGGAATGACCCAATGATTATACTTCTATTGGTGCCAAATTCAATTTTAGAAATAAATTATATGGACAAGGAAATATCACCCAATATATGGCCGAATTGTTTCTAAAATCTATAATCAAACTTGAGACATTTATTATGATGAGACCATATCTATAGTCCCTATGATAGAAACATTAGTTTCTATCTGGTATTTTCCACACAATTAAAATATAATATTTTTCTACAGAAATTTAGTAATGCGTTTTAAATGGTTTTATTCTTGAAATGTTTTTATGGAACATCCACCTAGTTTTGAGGATTCTAAATTTGTGGATAATTTCTTTTGGTCAACTATGAATCATTATGGGTTTAAATGAGCCCCTCTTATTGGGTAGGAATGATTGAATAAATTTCTATTAGAAATAAAATTCAATATGGTTAAGATGATTCCAACATATTTTAAAAGGCAATTTCAAATAATTTACTGATTTTTTAATTTAAATTGATTATTGAATTCATGTTTTATCTAAAAATTACCTTTAAAATCTATTTCATTATTTAATGAGTAAGGATTTGGAAAGAATTTTTATATGAGAACTCAAATATTCCCTTGGTTTTCAAATTTATCAAAATTTGTATGAATGGATTCTTAGAAAAATAAAATACACAAATGATATTTTAATGGATTTTTAAATTGATAAATTTTAATAAATTAGTATGCTAATGAGAAATTATGGAAAGCATACTTTGGTTGATGCTGGTAAACAAGTGGAAAATAAGCTTCACAATTTTATAATTTGGAGACATTTCTATCTTACCATGACCCAATTAGACATCAAGTTTACTGCATTTCATTATTATCAATTTCAATCCAATCGAATAGAATCCAAATAAAATCACTCAAAAAATTATATTATTTGAAAGGAACTAAAATTATTGGATTTTGATTATCCAAGAGACATATCTTTTGATCATACTAGTTTTTTTATATGGATTTCAGGGGTTTCCACCGAGATAATAAATGTAAAAGAAGGAAATTTCACGTACTTGGAAAATCCATTATCTAATGGAGTATTAAGAAGTTAAATTTGGTTTCACTTTCTACAACCAAGGGTAATATATTGTTGCAGGAATTTTATTCTCCCAAATCATTTTCATAAAACATACTCCTTTAAATTATGGATTAAATTTTGATCATAAACCAATTAATTGTTGAAACACTAGAGTGAATTGATTTTTCAAAAAACTATTTCAACACTCTATAAATAAACACTTTGACATTAGACATCATTTTCTTTCAGAACATTTCCAAAAAGGTGATATTATGTTATCTTTTTTTCACTAATATTCAATTAGATGATATCTTAAATAAACCCTTAGAAGTTGATTGTTTTATTTTATTAATGATGTGGGGGTTAGTGTAACTCCATGACCAACATACCCAGATCGTGTGCATTATTTTAATACATTGGCATGATTATAGGGAATCATGTCCTGAAGGACCTATCAATTTAGCAGTCTTGGAAACTAGATTACATACATTAACATTACATTAAAATTTCAATAATAAAACAAATCATAGATAGTTCACTGAGAACATTGTTATTCCCTTTATCTTAACCCTTCATATCAATCATAATACACATCTTAGAATATTGGGAAAATAAAACAAAAGAAAGGGGATGATCTTAGATACTCAGTAAGGGTAAATAATTTAAAGGAAGATAAGAAACTTTAAGGAAAGATGTGTAATAAAAAAATCCTTTTCAAACCTAATCATGAACATAATATGGAAAAAATAAATCAAATATCACAATATAAACATGAAAAATAATATTCTACTATTCGAATATTAAAATTTAATAATTACTTTCATAATGAGGGGAATACTAACGCCGTAAATCATTACTACATACTCAAGGTCTTGTGCCAAGGTAACAAATTAAATTTTTGTCAAGGCCTTGTTCCAAGAAAGTAGTTTGTCTCATGATATCGACCAATGCATTGAGGATATATATCTAGCCCCACTCGTCACTTACTATGTCCAATGCATTCCTCATATAAAAAATATGATACATTATATAATCATTCATATTAATACTAGAATACTAAAGGTAAATAAATTAACCATAAACCCTGAATTATATAAGAATAAAACATTCAAAGTCAAACATATCATAACGTATTCAATACAATATAGAATATTGTATTATAATAAATCAATATCAATCAAGAATAATATTCTATAAAATATGTTGACATAGTGGCAAATGATCAGTAAATCTTTTTGAGAGAAATATCCCTTTTTAAATTATTTACAAGTATCAAATTTATAAAGGAATTAATTTAAAAGATATTATTCAATCAAAGTGTCCCATACCAATTTTAAACTTTTGAAAAAATTATCATTTTTAACCAATCATGTCCATATAAATAAATCCTGAAAGGCATTTTTAAAACATGGACATTAATTAAAATGATTTAAAAATATAAATCATTAGAAAATTAAAATGATGATCTAGTTAAATAGACCCTCCCATAAAACCTTAAAATATTCCATTTGAAATAAATTTAATATAATATGGGTATTGATGAAAAATATGTCCAAATAAATACATACACATAAATAATCGTGGATAATAATGATATTGAGGAAATAACCCTTTCCTTGCACTTTCCTTTGGTAGAGTGTATGTTTAACCTCTTGTATAATTACCATAGTATGTTATTAAATTATACCAGAATAGTATTAATATTTATTATATCACACATTAATCAATTCTTACTTTATACTACCCATTTATTAATGATTTCAATGTTAAATTGACTATTCGTGTAATAATCTCTTTCATTCTCGTACGTGTTTTAACTTGTTATTATTGATCTTAATATATAGATCATGATTTAAATTTTTCTATCATATAACACATGATTTATATAAAATATATATTTATAATGTAAATATTTATAATAAATAGATTTATGAAATGGAAAACACTGTTTATTGAGATGGTGGGTCGTACGTATAAATAAACGATGTTTCCATTTTCATAATGTATTAAATGGATGTAAGTGAATAAGATATATGTAAGTAAATAATTATATATATCTATTATGTATCATTATTATGTCATCTATTACATACTTATTAATTATATATATTTCTATAATCATCATTGAATGATGAATTTGTAAATGAATCTCATCGTGTCATAGAGACGGTAACACGTACGTACACACAAGCAATAATATCATTATATTCATAGTGAAATCGTATGTAATTTTACTGTATATGATATATAAATAATAATTAACATTTTATATTTATTATGTACATTAGTTATACTCATTATTATACCAACAAAAAAATTAAGTGTTTGAATAACAAATTACACCACGACATGGAGACGGTTAGCCATACAGATGCACATATGGTGACTTTGTCAATTATAGGATGGATAGAATAACAAATATGGTTGTAAAATATTTATAATAACATCAAATTATGCAGTAGGTACTATAGTTATTATTTTTGTATAGAAATATCAAAAAATGTGTAATTGGAAGAAGAAAAGAACTTGAAAGAGGTTGGAGAAATTATAACCTCTTTTTCAGATGTTTCCTTTTGAGTTGATAAAAAAGGATCCATAGGTTGGATTTATGATCAAATTAAGGATAGTAGGTTGATTTTAGGGATGATTGGAGGATATTTGGGTAGGGTTTGGCCGATCTAATTAGCATTGGAGCTGTAATTTTTAGGGAAGGGTAAGTCCCCTTTTATAAGAGGGGTGAGGGTCACTTTAGGAAAAGATTAAAATATTAATTTATTATAAAATAATATTCAGTTTATTATGTATCCTAATGAATTTATTTCGATCCTTAGGTGGTTATGGGTCAATATCCTTTCAACCAATAGGTTTTAGAGAAGTTTATGTTACCATTTTAACCTTATCATTTTAACTCTTAGATAAATAATATTACTTTTACTATGTCTCCTTGTATTCTTAAACTATATGGTTAATAAACATAAATTAAACATTCAAGGAAACCACAAGTGGTTCATTAATGACATATATAATATTACTTAATCGCTTTAACTGATCCTTAGATTTTTTGTATTACTATATCAACCAATAATATTGTATATCTTTTAAAAACTAATATATGCCAATTTTGACACAATTTGGTATTTTGTTTTTGTGAAAGTCATAACAACTTTATCACATCGAATAAAATATATCCAGTCAACCCTAACATGTAATATTAACTGATAATATTCATGGATGTAATCAAAACATTTAAATTCTATTTATTTTAATATTTATAATTTAAACTACTTTAATATTACATTAAGAATGTAATTACTGCATCATCATTTTGTCATAAGTAAATTTAATTATTTATTTTTTGAAAATTATAAATAAAATAAAATGATGTAGTAAATTTTTTAGCTTTATAATTAATATTTTTTGTCAAATTTATCTTTTGTATATACCTATATTAAAAATGGTTTATTAATTATTACTTGAGTTTAATAGTTTTAACTCTTCTTTAAATAAAATAAAAAAAAATGTTCTAATGTAATTCAAAAGGTCCAAAGAATATAATATTTTATTATTAAGGTATTTTTGGTCGAATTACACTTATACAAAGAATTAGGACATGTGTTATGGTAATTATAATATCATGTTTACCCTAAATTGCCCTATTTACATTTAATCGTGGTAAATAAAAGTTAAAAGTTACTATCCCACAAAAATAATTTTCATCTTATCGAACCAAATTTTCTTACTGATGTAAATGGTGTTTCGAGTATTTTTGTAATTCAACTCACAGATGTTGTAAAATTTATTTTTATGAAAATTTGCAAATACTCTTAGAAGGTGAGTAAAAGACTGTAAAAAGGTCATTAAAATTATATATATTAACTTATTATAAAATGACTTCAATGAATTAAATTTAACATATGTAGGAATTATGAGTCTATTTTGACCTTAAAAATATTAAAATAAAATTACTATTTGTTTACATAAAAAGATGGTTTTAAACAATAACGTAGTGTTATTCAATATTCATAAAAAATTCCAAGTTTTCAAAATAAATACAGAAAATTCACTTGATGTTAATTTTGTTATTTTGAATTAAAAAATGGATTTTATTTTAACAAATTTAAAACATAGATGATGAATTTAAAATTTAAAATTAATTTTTGTTGTCAAAATCAAAAATATGGTTTTAAATAAATAAAACTATCAAAAGATTGACATGTGTTTACATCAAATATAAATGTGAAATTACTTATAATGACCTAAATTATATTATATGAAAAAAATATAATCATATAATACTTCCATACCATTAAAATGTTTAATTTATCAGTATAAATTATTTTTATTAAAAAATTTGTTTTCAATTAAAATTTAGTATTTTCACTATTCACCCAAATATGAAAGTTAATAGAAAAACCCCAAAAAATTATAGAAACCAAATTTTTGTGTCCCGGTTATAAATAAGAAGTTTATTATGACAAATTTAATATATAAAAGTGGCAAATATTAGATTTAAAAAGGGTTCTATATTAAAGGGAGATAAAATTTCATTTCCAGAAAAATAATTCCTTAATCTAAAAAAATGAATTTGTTATTATATTATTTCTAAGAAAAACATAATATTGATGTTAAAATTTATATGGAATTTATAAAATTAAAAATTCATATAATACTATTCATAACCAATTATGAAAAGCTAGTTTGGTAAGTCTTGGTGTGTTCAAACTCGTTGTGTGTATCACAAGTTATTGAATTACTTTGAAGAAATCATGTAGTATGAAATATTGGGGTGTTACATTCTCCCCACCTTCAATAAATTGTGTCCTAAAAATTTGAAATTGTTTTTCAAAGTTGTAAGGTTAAAAATATAAAAATACTTTTTGGGAAAACCCACATCAGAAATTGGGTTAATAAAATTTAGTCTTAATAAGAGGGAAATGGAAATGAAAAAGTCACCACTAAATTAAGATATAGATTAAGAGAACATTGGTGGAAATTAGATACAAATAATTGGAGGAAAAATGTAAATATTTATAGGGAGTGATTGAGGTCATCAATCCCAAACATTTGTACAATTGAGGGCCTCAAAGCAATCGATCTGTGATGATTTAAAATATCATCATTTCAAAAAAACATAAGGTATTAGGACAACACAATTTTGGTTTTAAGATATCTTGCATAATGTTTACGAATTAATTTATTCATATAATTGGAGGAAAAAAATTATACTTGACTTATAGTGTTTCATACATCAACTAATTCTTATCACTAATTCACCTTTCACTCTAAATGATAATTGAATTCAAAAATATTTTATTTATCTTAATCATATGGGCTTCCAAAAATAATAAATTATGAATTAATTTTTTATTCTATTTAAAAAAAACACTACATTATACAAACCAGGACATAACGTAGGCCAGTGGTAGGTGATGCACTTTTGTCACCCTTCGGTTGCGGGTTCCGGTATCACGGCCTTACCGGACACGACATGATGTTGCCTCACCTCCGGGTTTTCCTTTTTAGTATAATCCAAAAATAATGTCAAGAAATTATTTAACCTTAACAATAGTCTCCAATTCCAAACTTAATCAATTCCAATCATTAGACAAATCCAAAATACATCTGTCCAAACTCACAGTCCTAAATTTATATAGAAGGTAAACACAATGAAGACCCATTTTCAATTTAATAACATGTGAATACCATAATAAACTATACTTTTAAAACATTGTAACACACTTAATTACCATAAATCATTATTGACTACATTAATTCTCCCATATTCTTTATAGAATACTGGATATGCACCTTCTATATGAAAATGTTGTAAACTCCAATAATGAGGGAATATACAAATCGTTAATCAGTTTCATTGTAATCGAGAATATACAATATAATTTATCCAAATAAATCATATATTATTTCAAAATCACAACATCTGTATCAGAACCATATTATGGTTTATATTTCTCTCAACCATATATTTTTCGGAAACAATACCCTGACATTGAGCCACTTTTTTTACACTCAATCTCAAGTCCTTAATGAAATAGTACTATAGTACAATCATTATATACACTTTAACTATTATAACATGTACATCATTAATACAATACTCAAATGACACAATACTTTAATGACAACATTAAAACTCTAATCATTCCTAATCATCATCGATAGTATCATAACTTGATTATTATCCAATAGAAAAATTTAGTGTATACTCTAATGATTTGTACTATGATTCGCATAGTGTCCCAACTCCTTGAAGATCAATCATTGTACCTTTGAAACCTTTTTCCTACCCTTGAAATCATGTACAAGGTGACTTTTTTATCCACACTTATAAAAACCTCTCATTACCTTAATGAATTTACCAAGGTGATTCATTCCATAGTTATCACATATGGGGAAATCCTTCCTTCCCCTCTTCCCATTATCCATATTTCTCTCTTCCATCATTTTATTATCTTTCTTCCCTTCATTTCCATAAGACTAATATAATTATATACATATCTTATTAATACATGATATTATTTCTTCATATGATGAGAATATGTGGCAGAGTATTTCCCATTTAAATGTTGGATTAATACCATGACAGGTAGAATCTTTCATAATCTTTTGGTCATTCCTATTGTCAGAATTCTCATTTATTCTACTAGGAGCCATTTCTAAATAGTGGAAAACACTATGTTAGTTTATGAATCTCAATGCATAATTCCAAAAATGTAAATTGAAAAGATTAATCATATATTCTATAATCATGAAATGTTATATTTAAGGAATTATTTACTCTTAATTCCTCAATAATGGCTTTTAATGAAAATCGGAATTATCCTAAGCATATCCCCCGAGAGTGTCATAACAAAGAGTGCATCACATCCCGTTTTCGTGTACCAGGATACCCTGGGTCATGCATGAAACTCCTTGTCCGAGTTTTTAATCCTAGGTAAATCTATTCCATATCCACCTATACCTGCCTGTATCCAAACATGGATTTATTGCTTCAAAAATAAAAAAAATCACATTATTATCAAAATTATAGGATGTTCTTCTATACTAATTCTCAAAGTCTATCATATTGTATTTTTATCTAATCAGATTTAATCTAAATCAATTTTCAAGGTTGTTTATAAAATTTTTTAGATACCAACATTAATGACCCAACCCTAGTTACCCAGAGTCGTTGAATTATTGTAATACTTTCGAGTGATTAGAAGGAATCAAATCTCAAAGAAATGATCATTTTAGCAGTCTTGGAAAATAGAATACATACATTAACAATACATAAAAATTTCAAACATAAAACAAAGCCTATATAGTTATTTGAGAACACCATTATTCTCTATAGCTTATCCCTGCAAATCAATCATAATACACTTTTTTGAAATCCTGGGAAAATAAAACATAAGAAAGAGGGTGAGATCATGTAACGCCCCGACCCCTGTTACCCAGAGTCGGTGCATTATTACATAACATTGGCATGATCATAAGAAAAATCAAATATCAAAAGACCGATTGGTTTAGTAGCCATGGAAACACTAGATATATTTATAAAGTTTTACATTACATCATAAAGTGAAAAACTATAACAACAACATAGTCTCTATATTCCACACTCATATCCCCACATACTATCCCTTCAGGTCATTCATAACTAACTTCTTCACATCCTGGGAAAAAACAAAACATAGAAAAGGGGTGAGCTCAAATGCCCAGTAAGGATTACAATATAGCGGAAACATTCCAAAATAATCATAAACATTTAAGGCAATGTATAACTAAAAAAAAGCCTTTTAAACTTGAACTTAAACGTAGTATGGAAAAAGTAAAATTAAATAATGTCATTTACTTATTCATATGGATATTCTACTAATCGAATAATCACATGCAATATCAATAACCACTTTCATAATGATGGAATCCATAATTCCAGACAATCATAACCACATAGCCAAGGCCTCGTGCCAAGAATACAAAAAAGATTTTTCCAAGGCCTTGTGCCAAGACACTAGTTTGCCTCATGAGACATATCGATGCATCGAGGAGCAATAGCGGGCTCCACCTATCACATACTAAGTCTAATGCATTCTCATATGAAAAGGTTTAAACATAACATAAACATTCGTATTAAAACTAGCATACAAAATGTCAATACTTTAACCATAAACTATGAATGGTATAAAAATAGTACATCTACAGTCAAACATATCACAAAACCTTCAATACAATATAGAAGTTTTACATCATAACAAATCAACTTCAAATAAGCGTAAAATCCATCAAAGGATGTTGACATAGATGAAATCAAAACTCTTTTTAGGGAAATAAGTCTTTCTATTTTGAAATCATTTAAGAGTCATATATTTATAAAATAAGACATTTTATTTGAAAATATTCTTATAAGCTTGTAAGGGAAGCTTCGACGATTTTATAATAGTGGAAAATAACCGCACCCACCGTATAAGTTAAAAAAACATTCTTACCTTAATTTTGTCGAAAAGGTTAAAAAGCACCTTATTTGGAAAACGACAAAAAGATTCCATTATAATCCTCTTATAAAAAGTCAAACAAGGGTATAAATGACTTTAACACATATTCTTGTAAATAGTAAAAATGTTTTGAAATACATTTTTAATAAACATGGATGTGGATGATAAAGAGATCCTAGTAGATTATTACGTATAAACAACCTCGGATAATGAAGACATTGTGAAATAACCCTTACCTTGTACTTTTACTTGGTTGAGGGTAGGTTAACCTCCTGTATAATGGTGAAATAATTGTTATTAAATTATACAATAATCATATACATTAATATGATATCATATATGATCTTTTAACATAGCTTTGTTAATAATATCACAGTATTATCGTCGTTTCGGGTGTTAAATTACTCGTTTTCTTTTATATGTTTTGTTATGTAAGCCATGTTTTTCATGGATAGGATGTATCTTATTCATATCCAGAATGATATAAAGTCCTTAAATATTATTTTTAAATCATCAAATGATAATTATACTTGAATGGATACGATGGAGAATGAATATCATCGCGTTCGTGGAGACGGTAGTCCGTACGTACGAACGAGCGACAATATCATTATTTTGATATTAAAATAATATATAATTAGATAGTATATAATATATAAAGAATCATTATCATGTTATATTTATTATTTACATGAGTTATACATAGTTATTATACCCATCCAAATAATAATTTATTGAATAACAATTACACCACGACGTGGAGACGGTAAGCCGTACGTACGCACGTATGGTGACATGTTATTCAAAGGATGGATAGAATACTGAATATGGTTGTACCATTTTTATAATAAAATCACAGTATATATATGATACTGGAGTTATTATTTTATAATGTTAATAACAAAGGAAGAAGAAGTGGATGAAAAAGGAACTTGGAAAAGGGTGGTGAAAACATTACCTCTTCTTCGGGTTCTTCCTTTTGATTTGATCAAAAGGACTCCTTAGGTTGGCTTTCTGATCAAACTAAGGCCTCTAGGTTGTATTGAGGGATGTTTAGAGAGTACTTGGTCATAGTTTGGCCGAACAAAAAGGCTTTGAAGGTGTGAAGTAATGAGAAGAGGGAGTGCCCTTTTATAAGAGGGGTGAGGGGTACCTCTGGAAAAGCTAGAAATATTATTTTATAATAAATTAATATTCGGTTTCTAATGGCTCCAAAGTTGATTATTAAAATGTTAGGGTTGGGATAGGTCGAGAACCATTCAACCAATAGAATTGAGACAGGTTTGGGATACTATATTAACCTTATCTTTTTGTTTTAACTATTAGTTAATTAGTTTGACATTTACCATCTCACTTTGTATGTTTATATTATATAGTTAATAAACATACTATATACATCCAATCAACCCACAAGTGGTCCATTAATGATACACCTATCATTATATAAGTCTCTTGGCAGAACCTTAGATTTTTATGAATTTAATTTCAATTTATAATATAATATTTGTTTTAATAACTCTTTTATGTCAATTTTGACACTATTGAATAGTTGATTTTTCTGAAACTCATAACAGAATTATTACTTCGACCAAATTTAATTAAATCAATCCTAACATGTAATGTTAACCTATAATTTTTTTTAATTCATTAAAAGTCTCAAATTATATTTATTTGTGTATTTATAATATCAATTATTTTAATTTTTCACTATTATGGTAATTACTGCATCATCATTGTGTCATAAATAAATTAAATTATTTAATGTATAAAAATTATAAATAAAATATCATTATGTAGGAAATTGTTTTTGTCTTTCTAATGAATATTTACAATAGAATTTATCTTATGTATAACCCTATATTAAAAATGTTTTAGTAAATCAACTTTGATTTTAACTCTTAACTCTTCTTTGAATTAAATAATAATAAATATTCTAATCTAATCCAAGTGGACCTAAATTATAATATTTTATTCCTAAGGTAGTTTTTTGGTCGAGATACACTTGTCCAGTAGAATTAGGACATGTGTTAGGGTAATATTAATATCATTTTTACCCTTAATTGCCCTATTTACTTTTAACCATGGTAAATAAGAGTAAAAAGTTACTATTCCCCAAAAATTATTTTCATCTCATTGAACCACATTTTAGTTCTTTATATTAACTGCGTATCTCATATTTTCGAAATTCCATTCTCAGAAGTGGAAAAATTATGTTTTATGAAAAATTCAGTTTTTTAACTACCACTTAGTAGTTTCACTATTCAGAAAAAATTGAAGTTTTTCAGAACAATGCCAAAATTTCACCCTAAGATATAATTGCTATTCCAAATTCAAAAATGATGTCTATTTTAAAAAATTCCAAACATATAAGTTGAATTAATTAATTTTATTTTGAATTCCTGTTGTCACAACAAATAGCATGTTTTTAAGAAACAATATACATCAAAAGATTGACAATTATTTATGTCCAATTTCAAAGTGAAATTAATTATAATGAACACCATTGGATAAAATGGTAAAAATATATTTTAATTATACCTTAAACCCACTAAATAATATAATTTATCACTATAAATTATTTTGATTAAAAAAGTTGTTTTTAATTATTTTTCACTATTAATAAAAATTGGAAGTTCTCAGAAAAATACCAAAAATTCATCTTAGGATAATTTCGATATTCCGAAACCAAAAATGAAGTCCATTGTGTAATATAAAATATGTATAATTTAAAAAATTAGGTATTACTATTCATAACAGCTAGTTTGATTGGTTGGGGTGTGTTAGAACTCGATGTTGCGTACAACACACGCTATCGCATTATTCAAAGAGAAGCGTACCGTAGAAGCTTGGGGTGTTACATTCTCCCCTCCTTCAAATAATTTCGTCCTCGAAATTTATAGAATATTATCCCATGAAAAGACTTGGGTGGTTCTTCATCATAAGTTCCTCGTGTTCCCACATTGCCTCTTCCATATTATGGTTTCTCCACAAAACTTTTACCAGACGCGTTGTTCGTTTTCTCAGTACTTGTTCTCTAGTATCAAGAATCCTGATGGGATCTTCGCAATAAGATAGATCAGGTTCCAGTTCTAATTCCTCATAGGTGAGTACATGTGTTGGGTCAGTCATGTATTTCCTCAACAGAGATATGTGGAACACATCGTGAACTTTGGAGAGACTTGGCGGCATTTCCAATCGGTAAGCTACAGCCCCAATTCGTTCTAGAATTTCAAAAGGTCTGATGTACCTAGGACTCAATTTACCTTTTTTACCAAAACGTATGACTCCCTTCCATGGAGATACCTTCAGGAAAACATGATCACGAACTTGAAATTCCAAATCCTTCCTTCGATTATCGGCATAGCTATTCTACATACTTTGAGCTTCTTTGATGTGATTTTGGATTACCTTCACCTTTTCCAACGTTTCCTCCACCAGTTCCGGGCCTACAAGTTTTCTTTCACCAACGTCATCCCAACAGGTTGGTGTACGACATTTCATTCCGTATAACGCTTCATATGGTGCCATCTGAATACTTGAAAGGAAGATATTGTTATAGGAAAATTCTACCAGAGGTAAATATTGATCCCACATACCCTGAAGGTCAAATGAGCAAGATCTCACCATGTCTTCTTAAGGTTTGAATAGTCTATTCTGATTGTCCGTCTGTCTGAGGGTGGTAGGCAGTGCTCAAATGATGTTCAGTATCCAGGGATTTCTGAAGACTCATCCAGAATCTTGAAGTAAAACGGGGATCACGATCAGAAACAATTGATAGGGGTACTCTATGAAGTCTCACAACTTCATTAATATATACTCTTTCTAGACGTTCTAGTGGTAGATCTTCTCTTATAGCAAGAAAATGTGCTGACTTGGTATGACAATCAACAATAACCCATATTGCATCGTTCCTTCAAGGAGTCTTTGGTAGCCCCATGTCAAAGTCCATGTTAATATTGTCCCATTTCCACTGCGGTATGGGAAGAGGTTGCATGACTCCTCCAGGCTGTTGCTTTCCATCTTTCACTTGTTGACAAACCATACATCTTGACACAAAATCAGCAATCTCCCTCTTCATGTTGTCCCACCAAAAATGTTCCTTCAAATCTCTATACATTTTGGTGCTCCCAGGGTGTATAGAGAAATTGGAACTATGAGCATCATCCAGAAATTCCCTTTTTAGATCAGGTATATTGGGAACACAAAGTCTCTTCCTGAATTTCAAAATTCCATCTTCATACACAAAGTCTCTCAATCTCCAATCAATCACAGCTTTAATCTACTTTTGAAATTCTTCATCATCGGTCTGAGAACTCTTAATCCTTTCTTGTAAAGATGGTTTGACAATAACTTGAAAAAGCAATGATGTTTCACCTTCCCCGGTTATTCCCATGTCCATCTTCACTAGATCCATCAAAATTGGATCCCTTTAAATTCTCATCACGTTCATAACTCCATGGTATTTTCTTCTCAAATCATCTGCCACCTTGTTTGCTTTCCCTGGCTTGTAGTGTATCCTACAATCATAATCCTTGAGTAATTCAAGCCATCTCCTTTTCCTCATGTTGAGTTATTTTTGTGAGAAAATATACTTCAAACTCTTGTGATCAGTATAAATCTCACATTTTTCACCATAGAGGTAGTGCCTCCATATCATCAAAGCAACGATCACAGCTGCTAACTCGAGATCATGAGTAGGATAGTTTTGTTCATGAATTTTCAACTGTCGTGATGTATAGGAAATAACCATATCATGCTGCATAAGGACACAACCAAGTCCATTCTTCGATGCATCACTATAAATAATGAACCCATCATTCCCCGATGGTAGAGTCAATATAGGAGAAATGAATAATCTTCTCTTAAGTTCTTCAAAACATTCTTCACACTCTTTTGTCCAAAAAATTTAACCCCTTTACGTATGATCTTCCTTAATGGGTTAGCCAATCGGGCAAAATTCTGGATGAAACATCGATAATAACCTGCTAAACCAATAATACTACGTACCTCAGTTATACTCGTAGGTGCTGGCCATTCTTGGATTGCCTTGGTCTTAGAAGGATCAACAGAGATTCCATCTTTAGAGACAATATGTCCAAGAAAAGAAATCTCCTGAAGCCAGAATTCACACTTGCTAAACATCCCATATAATTCATGTCTTCTCAGAGTCTTCCTGATAATGCGCAAGTGATTTTCATGATCTTTGTAGCTTTTTGAGTATACCAAGATATCATCAATAAATACCAAAACAATTTCATCGAGATATTCCTTGAAAACTCTATTCATCATATCCAGGAATACATAGGGTGCATTAGTCAATCCAAAAGGCATTACTATAAACTCATAATGCCCGTACCATGTTCGAAATGTTGTCTTCGAAATTTCTTACTTCTTCAAACACAACTGATGGTATCCAGATTGAAGGTTAATCTTTTAAAAGTATTGAGGTCCATGTAGTTGTTCAAATAAATCATCAATGCAAGGTAGGGGATACATGTTCTTTATTTTTATAGCATTGATCTCACTGTAGTCGATACATAAACTCAGGGATCCATATTTCTTTTTAACAAAAAGAACAGGGGATCCCCATGGAGAAACACTAGGGTGAATAAATCCTTTGTTACTCTATTCCTCTAGTTGTTTCTTTAGTTAGACTAATTCTACAGTGGCCATTCTATAAGGGGTCTTTGATATAGGCCTTGATCCAAGAATTAAATCAATGGTAAACTCAACTTCTCGTTCTGGAGGATGTCCAGGTAAATCTTCCAGAAATACATCTACATATTATTTCACAACAGGTACATCATCTATTTGAACATTCCTTTCCTCACCCACAATTATTTCATTCTCTTCCTCCTCAATAATTGAATTTAGTTGATCTACTGGGGGTGGATCTAGATAATAATTTGGTGGTGATGATTCTACTCTAAAGATAAGTTGTTCCTTATCATCATCATCAAGAATCGTAACATCATTCTTCTTACAATAAATCTTCGCATCATCGTCCAAAAGCCAGTCCATACCGAGGATTATATCAAACTCAATCATAGGTATGCTGATGAGAGTAGCATATAAAGAACATTTATGTACTCTAATGGGGACTGATTCTCAAAACTTTGTTGCAATGATACTTCCCTTAGTATTTTTAACTGACAACTCCCTTGTTAAATCAAATTGGAAGTATCTAATTTTCTTTAAAAACTAAGAAGATATGAAACAATGCGATGATCCATAATCAAATAATGCATTTTCTAAACTTGATGAAACCATTAAATTACCTTCCACCACGTCTTTCGGAGCTTCTACCTCAGCAGTAGTGATAGCATAAGCTTGGCCATGATCCCTTGGTCTTTTCTGAGGTAATTTTTCCTGACGCTTAGGAAATTCATCTTCATAATGCCCCATCTCCCTGCAATTGTAGCACTGAACATTGGTGGCTTCCTTCTTCCCCTTGCAATCTCTAGCTTGGTGGCCTTTTTCACCACACTTGTAACAGAATCTCGTTCCCTTCAAGTAAGTACCGGGGTGTTTCTTCCCAAATTTACCATAGTATGGATATTAAACCTTTCCCTTCTTCCCCTTATTTCCATTTCCAGATTTATCAGTAGGTCTCTTCTTCTCTTTCTTTGCTTTAAATTCATAAGACATAGAAAATTCCTTTTTGGTCATGATAGCACATGAGACAATGTCTTCGTACGACGAGAAGGATTGTCATACTAATGCTCGATGAAGAAATGGTTTTAACCCATCAAAGAAACGATCAATCTTAATTCTGGGGTTACATATATAATCTCCAGCATACCTTGCTAACCTTGTAAAGTTAGCCTCATACTTTGTGACATTCTCATCCTCCTTTTGTCTCAGACTCAAAAATTGCCTTTCTATATCTGCTCGATGGTCGTGAGGAAAGTATTTTTCTAAAAACAGATCTTTGAACTCCCTCCATTCCATATTTGATACTTAATCATCTTCCTTCGTGTTTTGAATCAACGACCACTATTGATCAGTATCACTAGTGATTCGGTAAACTACCATGATAACTTTTTCCCTTTCACTACTCCCCAAAGCCTGAAATATTTTCTCTATGAAATTTATCCATTTCTCGGCTAATAAGGGATTTTTACTCCCATTGAAAGTTGGTGGTTGTTTCCTCATGAATCGATCTAACATTGATCCTCCACGCTACGGATCAGGGTTCTCCATTTGGGTAAGGTTATTATTCATAACCTGAGTGAGTTGTCACAGTATGGTGATTAGCTGATCGGCACCAGTTGCATCACCAACTCCACTATAATTATCTTGAGCAGGAGGGAAATCCCTACATGGAGTGCGTGCATTGATACGGTTTCCATTTATTCCACTAGGAGCCATTTCTAAACAATGGCATAAACAAGATCAGTTTATGAATCAAAATACATAATCCCATACTTATAAAACACATAACATAAATTGAACAATTTATGGATATAATCCGCAATCATAAAAATGTTTTCGTTGAGGAAGTATATACTCATAAACTCTTCATAATGATTTGTAAAGAAAATGAGAGTTATCCTAAGAATATCCCCCAGGAGTGTCGTAACCAAGAGTGTAGCAAGGCCCGTTGTCATGCACCAGTTCCCGTTCGAGTCTAGATCAAAGCGGTGTTTTCGGGTTTTACCCCTAGGTACATCTGTGCCAGAGCCGCCTCTACCTGCTCGTATCCAGACAGGGATGTATTGCTCAGAAAACTCACAAAATCTCTACAATAAAAAAATTCTAGGAAGTTCTTCTATACTAATCCTCAAAGTTCATCTTAGGTCTACGTTCTCTAATTAGAGTTTATCTAAATCTAGCTTCCAAGGTTTGTACTAAACTTCCTCTGTTACCAACTGTAACGCCCCGACCCCAGTTAACCAGATTCGTTGCATTATTACATAAAATTGGCATGATCACAAGAAAGATCAAATCTCTAAAGACTGATTGGTTTAGTAGCCTTGGAAACACTAGATATATTCATAAAGTTTTACATTACATCATAAAGTGAAAAACTACTACAACAATATAGTCTCCATATTCCACACTCATATCCCTACATACTATCCCTGCAGGTCATTCATAACTTACTTCTTCACATCCTGGGAAAAAACAAAACATAGAAAAGGGGTGAGCTCAAATGCCCAGTAAGGGTAACAATATAACGAAAACATTCAAAAATAATCATAAACATTTAAGGAAATGTATAACTAAAACAAAAGCATTTTAAACATGAATTTCAACATAGTATGGCAAAAGTAAAATTAAATAATGTCATTTACTTATTCACATGGATATTCTACTAATTGAATAATCACATGCAATATCAATATCCACTTTCATAATGATGGAATGCATAATTCCAGACTATCATAACCACATAGCCAAGGCCTCGTGCCAAGACTACAAATAATATTTTTCCAAGGCCTTGTGCCAAGACACTAGTGTGCCTCATGAGACCTACCGATGCATCGAGGAGCTATAGCGGGCTCCACCAATCACATATTAAGTCTAATGCATTCCCATATGAAAAGGATTAAACATAACATAAACATTCTTATTACAACTAGAATACGAAATGTCAATACTTTCACCATAAACTATGAATGTTATAAAAATAGAACATCTACAGTCAAACATATCACAAAACCTTCAATACAATATAGAAGTTTTGTATCATAATAAATCATCTTCAAATAAGCATAAAATCCATCAAAGGATGTTGACATAAATGAAATCAAAACTCTTTTTAGAGAAATATCTCTATATATTTTGAAATAATTTAAGAGTCATATATTTATAAAAGAATACATTTTCTTTGAAAATATTATTATAATCTTGTAAGGTAAGCTTCGATTATTTTATAATGGCAGAAAATAACCGCACCCGCCGTATAAGTTAAAAAAACATTCTTACCTTAATTTTGTCGAAAAGGTTAAAAAGCACCTTGTATGGAAAACGACGGAAATATTCCTTTATAAACCTCTTATAAAAAGTCAAACAAGGGTATAAATGACTTTAACCCATATTCCTGTAAATAGTAAAAATGTTTTGAAATACATTTTTAATAAACATGTATGTGGATGATAAAGAGATCCCAGTAGATTATTACGTATAAACAACCTCGGATAATGAAGACATTGTGAAATAACCCTTACCTTGTACATTTCCTTGGTTGAGGGTAGGTTAACCTCCTGTATAATGGTGAAATAATTGTTATTAAATTATAAAATAATCATATAAATTAATATTATATCATATATGATCTTTTATCATTGCTTTGTTAATAATATCATAGTATTATCGTCGTTTCGGGTGTTACCTTACTCGTTTTCTTTTATATGTTTTGTAACGTAAGCCATGTTTTTCAAGGATAGGTTGTATATTATTCATATCCAGAATGATATAAATTCCTTAAAAATTATTTTTAAATCATAAAATGATAATTATACTTGAATGGATACGATGGAGAATGAATCTCATCGCGTTCGTGGAGACGGTAGTCCGTACGTTTGCATAAGAGACAATATCATTCTTTTGATATTAAAATAATATATAATTGGATAGTATATCATATATATACAGAATCATTATCATGTTATATTTATTATTTACATGAGTTACACATAATTATTACACCCATCCAAATAATAATTTATTGAAAAACAATTACACCACGACGTGGAGACGGTAAGCTGTACGTACGCACCTATGGTGACATGTTATTCAAGGATGGATAGAATACTGAATATGGTTGTAAAATTTTTATAATAACATCACAGTATATATATGATACTGGAGTTATTATTTTAGAATGGTAATAACAATGGAAGAATAAGTGGAAGAAGAAAGGAACTTGGAAAAGGGTGGTGAAAACCTTACCTCTTCTTCGGGTTCTTCCTTTTGATTTGATCAAAATGGATCCTTAGGTTGGCTTTCTGATCAAACTAAGGCCTCTAGGTTGTAGTGAGAGAATCTGAGAGAGTACTTGGGAGGAGTTTGGCCGAAACAAAAGGCTTTGAAGGTGTGAAGTAATGAGAAGGGGGAGTGCCTTTTATAAGAGGGGTGAGGGGAACCTTTGGAAAATCTAGAAATATTAATTTATAATAAATTCATATTCCGTTTCTAATGGCTACAAAGTTGATTATTCAAAGTTTAAGGTGGGGATAGGTCTATAACCATTAAACCAATAGAATTTAGACAGATTTGGGTTACTATATTAACCTTATCTTTTTGTTTTAAATCTTAGTTAATTAGTTTGACATTTACCATGTCACTTTGTATTTTTATATTATATGGTTAATAAACTCACTATATACATCCAAGAGACCCAAAATTGGTCCATTAATGACACACCTATCATGATATAAGTCTTTTGGAATAACCATATATTTTTAGGAATTTAATATCAATTAATAATATAATTTTTTTTTAAAAAACTCTTTTATGTCAATTTTCACACTATTCAATAGTTGATTTTTGTGAAACTCATAACAGAATGATTACTTAGACCAAAGTTAATTAAATAAATCCTAACATGTAATATTAACCTATAAAATTAGTTTAATTCATTAAAAGTCTCAAATTATATTTATTTGTGTATTTATAATATCAATTATTTTAATTTTTCACTATTATGGTAATTACTTTATCATCATTGTGTCAAAAATAAATTAAATTATATAATGTCTAAAAATTATAAATAAAATATCATTATATATGAAATCTTTTTATATTTCTAATGAATATTTACAATCAAATTTATCTTATGTATAAACCTATATTAAAAATGTTTTAGTAAATAAACTTTGATTTTAACTCTTTTAACTCTTCTTTGAATTAAATAATAATAAATGTCCTAATCTAATCCTAGTGGACCTAAATGATAATATTTTATTCCTAAGGTTGTTTATGGTCAAGATAAACTTGTCCAATAGAATTAGGACATGTGTTAGGATAATATTAATATCATTTTTATCCTTAATTACCCTATTTACTTTTAACCGTGGTAAATAAGAGTAAAAAGTTACTATTCACCAAAAATTATTTTCATCTCATTGAACCACATTTTAATTATTGATATTAATCGTGTCTCTTTGATTTTCAAAATTCGATTCACAGATGCAGTAAAAATATGTTTTATGAAAAATTCAGTTTTTTAACTACCACTTAGTAGTTTCACTATTCATAAAAAATTTAAGTTTTTCAGAACAATGCCAAAATTTCACCCTAAGATATAATTGATATTCCGAATTAAAAAATGATTTATATTTTACAAAATTAAAAACATATAAGTTGAATTAATTAATTTTACAACTAATTCCCGCTGTCACAACAAATAGCGTGTTTTTAAGAAACAATATATATCAAAAGATTGACAATTGTTTAGGTCCAATTTCAAACTGGAATTAATTTTAATGAACACCATTGGATAAAATGGTAAAAATATATTCAAATTATACTTTAAATCCACTCATTAATATATTTATCACTATAAATTATTTTGAATAAAAAATTTGTTTTTAAGTATTTTCACTATTCATGAAAATTGGAAGTTCTCAGAAGAATACCAAAAATTCATCTTAGGATAATTTCGATATTTCGAAACCAAAAATGAAGTCTATTTTGAAATATAAAATATGTAAAATTTCAAAAAGTATGTATTAATATTCATATTGTCTAGTTTGATTGGTTGTGGTATGTTAGAACTCGATGTTGCGTAAAACACACGCTATCGCATTATTCAATGAGAAGCGTACCGTATAAGCTTGGGGTGTTACAGATCAGATGATCAGTAAGGGTAAAAAAATTAGCGGAATCTTTAAACATTTAAGGCATGATGAGTTATAAAAACAACATCCTTTTTAAATATAATCATGAACATAATATAGAAAAAATAAATCAAATATCTCCATGTAAACTTGAACATGGATGTTTTATAAGTCGAATAATCACATGTAATAACTAATTTCATAATCAGGGAATGACTAACGTCGGACATCAATACCTCATAGTCAAGGCCTTGTGCCAAGACAATAAATGAATTTTTTTCAAGGCCTAGTCTCAAGACACTAGTTTGTCTCCTGAGACCTACCGATGCATCGAGGAGCTATATCGGTATCCACAAATCACATAATAAGTCAACTTCATTCCTCATATAAAAATGATTAATCATAACATAAAAATTCTTTTTAAAACTAGTATACAAAATCTCAATACATTAACCATAAACCAAGAATGGTATAAAAATTGAACATTAAAATTCAAACATATCATTACTCATTAAATACAATGTGGATGATTGTATTATAATACATCAACCTCAATCACGAATAATTTCCAATAAAGGATGATGACATAGTTGAAAATGATCAGTACAACATTCGGAGAGAAATATCACTTTTTGAGAAATCATTTAAAAGTCCCACACTTATAAAGGCAGTAATTTAAAATAGATTTTTGAATCAAGGTGTCCCAGAACACTTTTAATGTTTGAAAGAATTATCATTTCAAAACATTCATGTCCATATAAATAAAACATTAAAATCATTTTGAATACATGGACATTAATTTAAAGGATTTAGAATGATAAATATTTAGAAAATTTAAAATGAAGATCATATACCCTCCCATAAAACATTAAAAGATTCTTTTTTAAAGAATTTTTATTAAATATGTGTATTGATGATAAATATGACCCAGTAAATACTTACACATAAACTATCTCGGATAGTTATGAGATTGAGGAAATAACCCTAGCCTTGCACTTTCCTTTTGGTGAGGGTATGTGTATCCTCTTGTATAATGACCATAGTATGTCATTAAGTTATACCATAAACATATTCATATTTATAATATCATACATGACTCATTTATGACTTTATACAACCCGTTTAATGATTACTTCCATGTTAAATTAACATTTCAGGTAATAATTGCTTTCTTTGTCGTACATGTTTTAACTTGTTATTCATAATCGTATCATTTAGATCATGATTTAAATATATCCAAAATATAACACATGTTTTATATATCATATATGATTCTAATATAAATATGCATAAAAAATAGATATATGATAAGGAAAATACTCTCTATGGAGATGGTAGGTCGTACGTATGCATAAATGTAGTTTCCCTTTATATAACATATTGAATGGAAGTAAGTGAATAAGATATATGTAAGTACATATATATATTCAGTAAAATTATTATTTCATATATTACATACTTATTAATAATATATATTTTTATAATCATCATTGAATGGTGAATGTGGAAATGAATCTCATGACGTCGTGGAGACAATAATCTACACTAACGCACGAGTGACAATATAATTATATTCATGGTGAAATCATATGTAATTAGATGATATAACATATATAAAGAATCATTAAAATTTTATTTTTATTATTCACATTTGTCATACTCATTATTATACCCATCCAAATAATGAACTTTGTGAATAACAAACTACACCACGACATGGAGACGGTAAGCAGTACACACACACACATGGTAAATTTTTCATTTACAGGAAGGATAGAATAATGAATGTAGTATTAACATATTTATAATAACATTACAGTGTGTAGGATGTACTGGAGTAATTATTTTGGTATGGAAGAAACAATGAAAGAGGAAGTGTTAGAAGAAAAGAATTTGAAAGATGCTGGTAAAATTATTACCTCTTCTTCGGGTGTTTCCTTTTGAGTTGATAAAAAGGTCTCATTATAATGGATTTATGATCCAATTAAGAACTATATTTTGATGTCAGGGAAGTTGGGATGATATTTTTTCAGGGTTAGGCTGATCCAAATGGCTTTTGAGGTGTGATTTTGAGAGAAGGGGAAGTTCCCATTTTATAAGAGCGGCGAGGGTCACTTTAGGAAAATATTAAAATATTAATTTATTATACAATCATATTAGGTTTATAATTGCTCCATATGAATTTATTTAGAGCCTTAGATGTTTATATGTCGAAACAATCTCATCAAATCGATTTTAAGAGAGTTTAGATTACAAAACATTATCTTTTAGATTTTACTCTTTGTTAAATAGTATAACTTTTACTCTGACTTCTTGTATTCTTTCAGAATATTGTTAATAAACATACTATAAAATTCAAAGATAATATCAAGTGGTTCATTAATGACATATATAATATTTTTAAATCCTTTTTTCTGAACCTTATATTTTTAAGAATATTATATCAACCATAATATAGTATTTCATTTAAAAACTAAATTTTGTAAATTTTGACACTATTTGGTATTTTGTGATTATGATAGTCATAAAACCTTATCATGTCTAAAAAATTTTATATAATCAACACTAATATTTCATATTAAACTAGAAAATTTGTGTATGGCATCAAAACATTTAAATTCGACTTCTTTTAATATTTATAATAAAACTTATTTTAATATTTTATTTAGAAGGTAAAAACTGCATCATCATAGGGTCATAAATAAATTTAATTATTTATTCATTAATAATTATAAATAAAATACTAATATGTATGAAATATTATTATATTTATAATTAATATTTATATTCTAATTTATCTTCTGTATATCCTTATATTAAAAATGGTTTAGTAATTAATCTTTGAATTTAACACTTTTATCTCTTCTTTAAATAAAATAATAATAAATGTACTAATCTATTAAATGTCGATCAATGAGGATCATATTTTATTCCTAAGGTTGTTTTGGTCTAATTAGACTTATCCAATTGAATTAGAACATTTGTTAAGGTAATTATAATATCATGTTTACCCTTAATTAACCTATATACTTTTATTCGTGGTAAATAAAAGTCAAAAGTTACTATTCACCAAAAATTATATTAATCTTATTGAACCACATTTTACATATCGATTTCAACTGCGTCTCTATGATTCTCCAAATTCAACTCAAATTTTTGATAAAATTTAGTTTCATGCAAATTTACAAATCCTCTTAGATGGTGGGTAAAAGACATCAAAAAGTTCAATAATATTATATATATATATATATAATTATTATAAAATGAATTCAATGAATAACATTAAGAATATATTGGTATTATGTATCTATTTTGATCTGAAATAAATTAAAATAAAACAAGTAATTATTTAAATAAAAAGTCGATTTTAAACAATAACATAGTGTTTTTCACTATTCATCAAAAATTGAAATTTTTCAAAAAAATACCAAAAAATCACACTAAGATAATTTTGATATTATGAACTAAAAAATGAAGTCTATTTAACCAAATTAATAACATTTAAGTTTTATTTATTAATTTAAAATTAATTCCCTTTTTCAAAACCAAAAACTGAGTTTTTAAAAAGTAAAAACTATCAAATGATTGACATGTGTTTATGTCAAAATTAAATGTGAAATTACTTATAATGACCTAAATTGTACTATATAATAAAAATATAACTCAATTATACTTCCAAAACATTAAAATTTATAATTTAACAATATAATATTATTTTATTAAAAAAGTTATTTTGAATTAAAATTTAGAATTTTTCATCATTCACCCAAATATGAATGTCGTCAGAAAAACACCAAAATGTATCAAAACTAAATTTTTAAGCCCCGATTCTAAATACAATAATTATTTTGTCAAATTGAATATATATAAGTGTCAAATATGGTATTTAAAAAGGGTTCTCCATTAAAAGGTGGTAAATTTTTATTTTCTAAAAAGTACTTCCTTTATCTGAAAAAATGAATATGTTCTTATATTATGTCTAAGAAACACATATTATGGTTGTTAAAATTTATATGAAATATATAAAATTCAAAATGAGGATAATACTCTTCATAAATTATTTTTATCAACTAGTTTGGTAAGTCGTGGTGTGTTCAAACTCGGTGTTATATGTTGCGCAAGTTATTGAATTACGTAGAAGAAATAACATACTATTAAATCATGGGGTGTTACATTCTCCCCTACTTCAATAAATTGCGTCCTTGATATTTGAAATTGTTCTTCAAAAATAAATGGTTTAAAATATAAAAATACCTTTGTGGAAAAACCACATCCAAAATTCAGTTAATAGAATTTAGTCTTAATAAGAGGGAAAAGAAAAATAAAAAATTCACCACTAAATTATATACTTGATTAACAGAAAATTGGTGGTAATTGGAGACAAATAATTGGAGGTAAAACTTAAATATTTATAGGGATTTATTGAGGTCATCAATCCCAAAAAAAGGTATAATTGAGGGCCTTAAATCAATCAATCTATGATGATTTAAAATATAATCAGTTCAAAAAAACACAAGGTATTAGGATAAAACATTTTTTGTTGTATGATCTCTTCCCTAATGTTTAAGAAATAATTTCTTCATAGAATAATAGAAAAAAGATATATACATGACATGTAGAGTTTCACCATTGAACCAATTCCCACTAAACATTCATCTTTCACTCCAAAAGATAATAGAGTTCAAAAATATTTTATTTATCCTATTTTTATGGGCTTCAAAAAATAATGAATTTATAATTAATTTTTCAGAATATTTCAAAAAATACTACATTATAGAAACAAGGACATCACGTCGGCCAGTGGTATATAACGCACTCTTTCCACCCTTCGGTTGTGGGTTCAGGTCTCGCAGCCTTGCCGGATGCGACAGGTCGTCGCCCGTCCTCAGGGTTGTCCTATTTATGACATTGCAAAAATAATCTCATGAAATAATTTAAACATAACAATAGTTTCCAATTTCAAACTTAATTGATTCAAAAATTTATAATAATCCAAAATACATCTATCCAAACTCACAGTCCCAAAATTTATAATGAAGGTAAACATTGTTAATCTTTTTTTTCCATGTAATAACATCTGAACAGCTTAGTCATGTATTCTTTTAGAAAATTGTACCACCCTAAATTACCATAGAGCCTTATTGATTACATTAATGCTCCCTTATTCCTTATAAAATATTAGATATGATCCTTATGTTTGAAATTTTTGTAAACTCCAACAATAATGGAATATAAAAATCATTAATCAGTTTCAAGATAGTCAAGAATATCCAATATAATTTATCCAAATAAATCATATATTATTCCAAAAATCACTACCACAGTATCAGAACCATATTATTGTTTATATTTCTCTAAAACATATATTTTCTAAAGACATTTACCTACTATTGAGTCATTTTTCATGGTTCCAAACAATCTCAAGTCCTTAATTAAATAGTACTGCAGTATAATCTATAGATATGCAGTAATTTTTATAACATGTACATTAATACAATAATCAAATGACACAATACTTTTATAACAACATAATAACTATAATCATTCCTCTTCATCTTCGATAGTATCATAACATTATTATTATCCAATAGAAAAATTCTGAGTATACTCTGATGATTTGTACATTCATTGGCGTAGTATCCTAACTCCTTGAAAATGAAGAATTGTAAATTTGAAACCATTTTCTTACCCTTGCAATCACGGACTCGGTGTCCTTTTTTCCACACTTATATTATACTCACATCCCCTTAAAAAATTTAGCAAGGGGATTATTTCCACAGTTATCATATATGGGAAAATCCTTTTTCCCCTCTTTCCTTTATCCATATTTCCCTATTCCATCCTTTTCTTCTCCTACTTCCCTCAAATCCATAGGAATCCTAGAATTATTTACTTATATTATTAATGCATCATACTATTTCTTCATATGATGAGAATATATGGGAGAATATTTGCCTTTTAAATGTTTTCATAATACCATGAATGATATCACCTGTCCTAATCTTTCGATCATGCGTATTTCTGAAAAAAAATTTCCATATATTAGGCCCCATTTCTTAATAATGGAATACACTAGGTTAGTTTACGAATCACAATGCATAATTCCAAAGTTTTAAATTGAAAATATTATGTATATAATCTCTAATCATAAAATGTTTTCTTTGAGGAATTAGTTACTACTAAATCCTTTATAACGGATTGAAATGAAATTGTGAATTATCAAAAGCATGTCCCCCGAGATTTTCATAACCAAGAGTGAAGAAAGGACCATTTTCATCTACCAGGATACCCTAGTTCAAGCTCAAAACTCCATTTCAGATTATTCACTACTAGGTACATCTGTGCCAGAGTCGCCTCTACCAGATTCTATCCAGAAAGGGACATATTGCATGGAAAATATAAAAATATCTCTACATTACCAAAATTATAGGATGTTCTTCTATAATATTACTCAATTTGTATCTTAGGGAAATTTTCTCTAATTAGAGTTTATCTAAATCTATTTTCAATGTTGTTTCTAAAAATTATCTAATACCAAATGTAACTCCCTTACCAAAGTTCCCTAGATCCATTGAATTATTTTAATACATTGGCTTGATTACAATGAATCAAGTCCTGAAGAACAGATCAGTTTGGCAGAATTGGATAATATACTACATAAATTAACATTACATTACAATTTCAAACATAAAAAACATAGATAGTTCTTTGAGAACACCAATATTCCATTTATCTTAAACCTGTATATAAATAATAAAACACTTCTTGGAATCCTAGGAAGATAAAACATAAGAAAGGTGTTGAGCTTAGATGCTTAGAAAGGGTAAATAATTATGTGGAAGCTATAAAAATTTAAGGAAAGATGTGTAATAAAGACAACAACCTTTCTAAACATAATAATGAACCTAATATGGTAAAAATAAATCAAACATCACCATATAAACAAGCACATGGATATTCTACTAGTCGAATAATCACATGTAACAACTAATTTCCAAATGAGTGAATACCTAATGTTGGACATCATTACCACATAGTCAATGCCTTGTACCAAGACTAAAAATAATATTTTATCAAGGATCTGTTCCAAGACAAAACATTTTATAATGATACCAACCAATGAATCGATGAGGTATATGGGGCTCAACCCTTCACTTACTAAGTACACTTCATTCCTTATATGAAACAGCTGAAACATACCATAAACATTCGTATTAAAACTAGCATACGAAATGTCAATAAATTAACCATAAACCATGAATGTTATATAAATAAAACATTCATAGTCAAACATATAATAACTCAGTCAGTAGAATATGGTGGATTTTATTATAATTAATCATCCGCAATCAATAATAATATCCTATAAAGGATGCTGATATAGTTGTAAATGATTTGTACAAATTTTTGAGAGAAATATACCTTTTTGTGAAATCATTAAAAAGTCAGACATTTATAAAAAAAGTAATGAAAATTTGATTTTTGAATCAAAGTGTCCTATAATAGTTTGAAACTTTTGAAAATAATTATCATTTCAAAACATTCATTTCAATAAAAATAAATCCATAAAATCATTTTGAAAACATGGACATTTATTAAAATGATTCTGAAAGATAAATCATTACTACGTTTAAAATGATGAACCGGTTCAATACACCCTCAGATAAAAACATTAAATATTACTTTTGAAACAATTTTATGAAACATAGATATTTAGGATAAATATATCCTAGTAAATACTTACACATAAACAATCAAAGAAAATAATGAGATTGAGGAAATAACCCTTACCTTGCACTTTCTGTTGGTCGAGGCTATGATTAATCTCTTATATATTGAAAATATTATGTTATTAAATTATAAAAAACCATATTAAAATTTATTACATCATACATGATTAATTTATGAATTTATATGAACCCATTGAATAATTATTTCCATGTTAAATTAACATTTCGGGTAATAATCGCTTTCTTTATCATACATGTTTTAACTTGTTATTTTTGATCGTATCATTTAGATCATGATTTACATACATCCAAAATATAATAAATTATATATATATCATATATATTTAGAATATAAATATTTATAATATATAGATATATGAAATCGAAAACACCTTTTTAGGATATGGTAGGACGTACGTACACATAAACGTTGTTTTCATTTTCATATCGTATTTAATGGAAGTAATTGAATAAGATATGTGTAAGTAAAAACACACACACAAATATATATATATATATATATATATATGTATTAAGTATAATTATTATTTCATATATTACATACATATTAATAATACATATTTTTATATTCATTGTTGAATGGTGAATGTGGGAATGAATCTCATCACGTCGTGGAGACGGTAATCTGTATGTACGGACGACCGAAAATTTCATTATATTGATGGTAAAATTATGTGTAATTTGATGGTGTATCATATATATAGAATCATTAACATGTTATATTTATTACATACATCCATTATACTCATTATTATACCCATCTAAATAATGAAGTGTCTGAATAACAAACTACACCACGACATGGTGACGGTAAGTCGTATGTACGCACATATGGTGACTTGGTCATTTATAGGATGGATTGAATAATGGATATGGTTTTAATAAATTTATAATAATGTCATAGTATTTATGTGGTAGTTGAGCTATTATTTGGGTATGTAAATAAAAAAAGAGGTAGTGGAAGAAGAAAAAAACTTGAAACAGGGTGGTGAAATTATTAACTCTTATTCGGGTGTTTCCTTTTGAGTTGATTAAAAGGGCTCCCTAGATGGTATTTATGGTCAATGTAAGGACTCTATGTTTATTTGAGGTAAGTTGGGATGTTATTTTGGCCAAGTTTGGCTGAGCCAACTTGATTTGTAGGAGTGATTTTGAGAGAAGGTTAAGTGCCCTTTAATAAGAGTGGTGATGGTCACTTTAGGAAAAGATTAAAATATTAATTTATTATACAATCATATTTAGATTATAATTTCTCAAAATGAATATATTTCGACACATTGGTGGTTATGGGTCGATAGCCTTTCAACCAATAGGTTTTAGACATCTTAACATTACCATTTTAACCTTATCGTTTTTTATTTAACTCTTAGTTAGATAGTTTAACTTTTACCATGTCTTCATGTATTCTTACACTATATGGTTAATAAACACACTCTAAACAACCAAAAAAAAAACAAAAGTGGTTCATTAATGATATGTATAATATTATTTAATCCCTTTTTCCGATCCTTAGATTTTTAAGAATATTATATCAACCAATAATATTGTATTTAAAAAAACTATTTTAAGTCAATTTTGACAATATTTGGTATTTTGTTTTTGTGAAATTCATAAAAACTTGTAACTTTGAAAAAAATATCTAATGAACCGTAAAATTTTATATTTACCTAGAAAATTCATGGATGGTATAAAAACATTAAAATTGTATTTATTTTAATATTTTTAATATAACCAATTTTTATATTTCATAAAAAAGGTAATTACTGCATCATCATTGTGTCATTAATAAATTAAATTATATAATCTCAAAAATTATAAATATAATACCACAATTTATGAAATCATTTTATCTTTCAAATGAATATTTATAGTCAAATTTATCTTATGTATAGCCCAATTCTAAAAGTGGTTTAGTTAATAAACATTGAATTTAACACATTTAACTCTTATTTAAATTAAATAATAATAAATGTCCTAATCTAATTCAAGTGGACCAAAGAGCATCAAATTTTATTTATATGGTTGTTTTTGGTCGAATTAAACTTATCAAATAGAACTAGGACATGTGTTAGGATATTTATAATATCATTTTTACCCATAATTACCCATTTACTTTTAACAATTGTAAATAAAAGTCAAAAGATACTATTCCCCAAAAAATATTTTCATCTTATTGAACCAAATTTTACATACTGATTTCAACTTCATCTCTCAGATTTTTTAAATTCAACTCACAAAATCGGTAAAATTTTGTTTTATGAAAATTTGAAAAAGATCCCAGAAGGTGGGTAAAAGAAGTTAAAAAATTCAATGAATTTATATATTTATATAAACATATTATAAAATGACACCAATGAATAAAATTGAACATATATATTTATTATGTATCTATTTTGACCTAAATTTATTTAAAATAAAATAACTAATTATTTAAAAAAAAATCGGTTTGGCACAATAACGCAGTGTTTTCACTATTCATCTAGAATTGAATGATTTCGGAAAAATTCCAAAAATTCCCTGTATGATAAATTTGATATTTTGAATTAAAAAATGAAGTCTATTTTACCAAATTCAAAACATATATGTTGCATTTATTAATATAAATTTAATTTTCTTTGTAAAAACCAAAAAGAGGGTTTTTAAAAAGTAAAAATTAAAAAAAGGTTAACATGTGATTTTGTCAAATTTAAATGTGAAATTACATATAATGACCTAAATTGTATTATATGATAAAAATATAATAAAATTATACATCAAAAAAATTGAAATTTATAATTGAAAACTATAAATTATGTTTATTAAAAAAGTTGTTTTCAATTAAAATTTAGTTTTTCTCATTATTCACCCAAATATGAAAGTTATCAGAAAACCACCAAATATTTATCAAAACTAAGATTTTATGTCCTTATTCTAAATTAGAAGTATATTTTCTCAAATTCAATATATAAAAATGTAAATTATTTCATTTAAAAAGGGTTCTCTATAAATAGGCGGTAAATTTCATTTTTTTGAAAAATACTTCCTTTATCTGAAAAAATGAGTTTGTTCTTATATTATGTCTAAGAAACACATAATATGGATGTTAAAATTTACATGGAATATATAAATTTCAAAATTAAGATAATATTATTCATTACAGCTTTTGAACAACTAGTTTGGTAAGTTGTGGTGTGTTTGAACTCGGTGTTGCATGTTGCGCAAGTTATTGAATTACTTTGAAAAATAACATACTATGAAATCATTGAGTGTTATAGTTAGGTATGGAATTATTTTGATTACATAATTTAATTTTGGAAATCATGAGTATTTACGTATTTTTATTTTTCAAATTTTGTGGTATTGTATTATTTTTATTAGTTAAATATTTAATTGATTTCTTTCAATCCCCATAGTGGTTATTTTTTTATTTATTGATTTACTAGTTTTTGGTGGCCCCATATTATTTTTAAAGTATTATAAAATTTAGAGGGATATAATAAAATATTAAAAAAATATGTTCTATGAGATATATTTCATAAAATTATATTTGAAATTTTTGATGTTCAAAGATCCATATTAAAGTAAAACTGCATGTGGTGTATGTATTTTTTATTCTCAAAAGTATATTTTGATATATTAAAATATTTTATGTTTTGAATTTTGTGGAAAGAATAAATCATGATCTGTGTGATTACTGAGAGAGGGAATGGTTTGAATCAGTGAACTTTTAATTCTATATTTTATATATTTAGAAAGAATCATTATATCCTATTAAAGAGTAATGAATTTACTAAAAAATGAACTCAATCAAAATACAATGGAACAAATGTATTTAAAAGTTTCACTTTTCTGTAAGTGTAGTTAGTCCATGAAATGGATTGGATACAATCCAGTACCATAATATCCACTAAAAAACATACATTTATTTTCTAATAATAGGAAGAGAATATCCATACCCGTTTGTTTCAATATGATCAATAAAAAAATCATATTCTCCACAAACAGATATAAGATGTATAAATATTCGATAACAACTATTGTAAACAATTACCAATAGAATTTTGGATGTTTTCCCATGATGAAGTTACTTCTCCAGATTTTTCTTCTTACAATTACTTTTTCAAATTATTTCCCAACAAGAGGAAAGAAATCATTTCTTGGAATTATATATAAAACCTCCATCTATTCACATGATATTTTGGTTTCTTAATTTGACCATCCATTTGGTAAACTCAGTCTTGTGCCTTTTAAAAAATGATACAACTTTGTTATACTATTTCCTCATGTTTAGATCGACATATGGTCTGTCTGATTGAATCTGATATGAAACTATTTTTTGTGTGAGGAAATTCCTCCTCACATTTTTTGACTACTAACATTATATCCTTATTAATTAGATCATTTTTCGCACTATAAATATGATAAAAATTGATGAAAATATCCATCCAGAAAACTATTTTCCATTGTCTCATCACAATGACCATCTGGTCAACTTTATTCTTTTGGATTATTTTCTCTAACATATTGATGCATGAAAAATGTTATTTTGGTGTGTATAAAAACCCAATTTATATATAATTTCTTGAATTATAAAATTACAGAACTCTAATTTATTTTCCCACTCAATGAAAAAAATGAAAATTTGATAATTTTTCTCAAAACAGTTTCTATCAATTCATCCAAATACATCTTGATATTTTTATTTCTTCTCATAAACATTATTATCTGCTACCCTAATAAATCCTTCCATATCTATGAGAGTCAAAAAAAACATCCAGGATATATCAATCATTAAAAGATTATACTTTCATCATATCATTTGATATCATTAATAAATTATTGTAAATTCTTTCAATCTTATAATAATTATAAAAAACACTTATTAGGTAAAATATTTTTCGAAAAATTCTATTTGAGGAGACTCAATCCCATTTTCCAGTATCATTTCATAGGATTATTTTGGAGATCTTCCTTCAAAAATATCCATCGTCCAATGACTTGGATTATAAATCTTCATATATTTCCTCTTCACCCCATCCATTTTCTAATAAAATTCATATAGAAACATTAGTTTGATGTTTTCAACAAAAAAACTATATGATTACTCAACATTTTTTCCCATTCATCCCATGAAAAATTATCTTCTTGAATTTTTACATGTCCATTTGATAGAATGCGTACAAAAGGTTTTTTCAATAGATTAGAAACCATGTTATTAAAAGAAATAATTCTATGGTCTTAATTATATTGTACATTATCTGATTAAAAATTATTTTATTAGACTCTAACCGATTGGATTTCGCCAGATTATATTCTTCAAAAAATTCTCCTCAGTCTTCAACAAAATATTTTATCTAAAAATAATCATAAAAATTCTTTATAAACATCATATCACCCAATGAATCCTTACAAAATATATAAAAATTTGGAGTTACCCTTATACATAATATTCAATGACCCTAACATAACTCTAACAAAAAACAACTATTCTCACCCAATCATATTCAAAAAGATTATATCCTATAATCCTTCTCAGAACATCATATTATGTAATTTTACTAATAAATATAGTTATTCCTATTTCGACTTATGCTTAGATCATGAGATATATTGAGAATCATGATGTTGGAAACATTACAAAAACAAAGCATCATCTAATTTATTTATTGAGTTATTTTTTTTATGGAACTTGAAATTTTCCTAGGATAAATCATTCCACACAAAACTTCATTTTAAGCCCTTTGTCTAATAACTATTGTTTTATTAACATGGTTGGTAAAACATAGTTCATTATTCTTCATCCATTAATGAAATGTTTTATGAATAACAATTTAATATGAATTATATTAAGGAAAAATAAGATAATAAAGCGATCATACATTCATCAAATAATGAAACTTCCCCAAAACATATTACAACTCCTTCAAAACACCTCCAAACTCCATGATCACAACAATATCCCCCCTTTGTTTTTTTCATCCAATTATCCTAAATCGCTAGAAATTTTCAACTCATTAAATGGATTATTTTTCTAAAAATTATAAACATACATTAGAAACAATTTTATAGGAAACAATAACAATTGAAGATCTATTACATGTTGTCCATAATAAGTGACTTAAGATTCCTTTTTATACACCTCATATGAAACTTATTCCACTAGGATCACTTATTAAGAATAATTTTACATCAAGGAATACATTTAATATATTCAAATTAATAAAATATTAAAATATTTCACACATTTTTAAATGAAATATTACCCCTTTTGAACACCGTAAATACATGATTTTACTCAAAAAGTAAAACATATACCAATGAATATATTTATGTTACAAATTTTTCTCCCCCATGATAATACTATCCAAACAAAAGATGAGGAAATATATATATGACATACATTATTATTGAATAGAAGGGCATTGAACACCATAATCAACCTTAATTTGTGAAATTATTCCCTGAACAGTGGTTTTGTGATGATATCAACAACATTATCTATTGTAGAAATAAACTCCAGGATCAGTTCATTTTTTCCCACATGATATGTGAGGAAGTGATATTTTATATCAATGTCATTGGAATGAGAATATTGAACTATATTTTAAGTGGGTTGTATTGAAAACTGATTATCAATACCCATGATAAAGGGAAACATCAAATCAATAAAAGGTCTTCTAACATGGTATTCATCAACATAAGTTGTATAGAAAATTGAGTTGTAGAAATATACTCATCATTTTCTATAACACGTTTCACTAATTATGTTAATTTATATTCCAACAAAAACATCTTTTCTTAGGGAACACCCTCTTCTATATGTGGATTCTCTATAATTTAATCTTCTTACGCAGTCAACATCGCTATAACCAAATGAACAAATAATTCCCATGATATCATATTTCAACTTAAAATCTGCCACTCCATTAATCAAAATGAGAATTTTCTTTCTAGCCAGGGCATGAGATTTCTTTTGTTCTATTTGATAACTCACAGACACCATAAAAATCAAAATATTTGTACTTGAAGATATTAAATATAATAAAATTCCGATCAATATTATAAACTATTTAGGATTTACCTCATTTTCATCCCCATATTTTGAAAATGTATTTCCAACTTAAAATGGTGTGGAAACCAACATTTTATCATATATAAAAAAATTCCTTAAAAGATCCTTCAAAAACATCTAATGTGATAGTAAAATGTATTTCATTTTTTCTATTTCTTGTAAGACGAGAAGCTGTTTTATTTCTCCCTGTATAGAAATTTCAAAAATATTTTTCAACTCCTCATAATTACTTTCATAAGTTCTTTTTATTTCTTTTGAATATGATATAATAAACATTAATTATTACAGTGAGATAAAAAATAGATTTTATTTCATATAGAGGTTAATATCAAATATTTATTCGATGAAGTTTAAATTAATTAATAAAGTATCCAATTTGGAATACCAATATCTTAGATGTTCCTTGAGTCCATATAGAGCCTTTTTAATATGCACACATAATATTCATATTTCTAAACAATGAACACCGATGATTGTTCAATATAAACCTAATCACCAAGATCCCTATTAAGAAAATATAACTCCAAATCCATAAAAAGTTTTTATATATTTAATGTGTAGTGATGAATGATTAATTTATAATAGTTTTTAATATTTCCACTAATGTTAATTTGACATCAACTTGAATGAATTAAATTTTTAAGTATCCTTTAACAGAAAATTCATGCATTGATTCTTATTACTTCACTATCATCATTTAAATTAATTTGGAACACCCACATTACAATAATTACATTCTTATTGACTGATTTTGTTATAAGATCCGATGAAACATTCTTCTCAATATGATCCATCTAGATATTCATGGAATCAATCCACTATGGACGCATCATAGATTCATCGACATATTTTAGCACAATATATAAATATAAGCAACAATGTTATAGTAACTATGATTTTCTTATAGTTATACCCTATTTTTTTCATCTCTAATAATATTATGATCTTCAGGATTCACTCTAATGCTAGGATGAGATAAAATTTATTTTTCCTCATCACTTGAGATAGCTAAGTCAGAATATTCATCTTCACTAGCTTCAAAACTATTACAATAATAATGAACATTATTACATATTAATTCTAAAACCACATCATACTCCCATTCTTCTAGATATGTAAACGTATATTATAATATCGAATCATACTATTTACGATCATTGAAATATTTCAATTCAAAAATATTTCATGTTTAATAATTATAACATGTGATCACCTACCATTATGAGGGTAACTATGAAAGATTCCTTCAATGCATCTCGGATCAAATATTTCAAGATTCTCATCCTTCATTTTAATAATGAAAGGAATTACGAATTCCCGTATGTATTAGAAACATGTTATTTATTTATAATACTTCTTATAAGGAGTAATATAAGATTTCCTTATATAGAAACAAAAATTCTACCAAATTACTACTTTTCGTATAGAATTTCTCAATCATTATCAATATGTATCATGTTCAATAAATATTGTTCATTCCATATTCACCAAAATTCCATTTATTATAAAAAAACCCTTATTCTATGGATTTTATGGCGTAAAAACTCATGATGAATTCCATTCTTTACAAGATAATTTCTAAACTATTAACATTCATATTCACCAGCATTATATATTTTAATCGTCTTCAAATAATATCCATAGTTTTTATACACTTCTCTAGAAACACATATACATTTTGAGAGCCTCTAATTTATGTTTAGAAATGAAATTCCATTTATTTAGAGTAAACTCATTAATAATTTAAATAATGTACTCACTAATATTTTTTTTCTTTTTTACACATGTGCTTCTAAATATTATAATAGATCGACACAAAGGGGAAAGTTGAATAAATCATAACTTCATTATGTATTGAGTTTGTAATATTCCATTTCTGGAAATTAGAACACCAAAAATCTATTATTTATTTTCTATTAGTAATATCATGTAAAATTTCACTCTTCATTATCTGGTCCATATTACTCTAACATATTTTCCACATTCTTTTATGCCATAACTTATTGTAATCCATCATACAAAGATATCAGGAAATTGTGGAATCAACAACCTGAAAAGAGTTTCATTTTTTACATTGGAATCTCATTATATATTTCAAAACATATATACAATATCTCTCATAAATATTAGGGTTTGTATATTCTTAAATAAATAGCTTATGTTTCAGAGAACTCCTAGATTAAATGAACAGTAAAATAATATTAAATTGTAACTACACCAATAAAATAATAATGTGGGTATTATGAATAGTAATGTGACCATTAGAATAGTAACCTCTACAATGAAATTATAAATAAAATTTTCGCATTATATAAATGGTATTATGATTTAATTATATCATAGTATAAGAAAAATTAGTTTTTAGAAATTATTAATTAAGGGTTGATATTTTTATAAAATATAAATTATTATTTCCAACATTATAATTAAAATAACGTTTTAAAATAAAAAATTTTCATATAATTTATTTAAAAATTAATATTTTTTGCCTAATGATTATATGATATAATTATGAGACCTTGATTAATTTTTCAATATGTTATAAAATCTGTTATAATTTTAAAATTTATATTTTAAAATGAATGATGATATTAATTATCTATTATATTTATCATATTTGAAAAATTATTATTAAAAATTATAGTTAATATTTTAATTATACACATCGATAAATTTTTAGGGTGAATTTTTTGGATTTTTCTAAAAAAGTTGAATTTTTAGGGAATAGTGAAATATGATAATTTAGTATATAAGCTATATACATGAATTACTGAGTCATAGAAGATATATGGGTGATGTTAGACAATATTATTGAACAATATTTCTTTATATTAATAAATTTAGTAATAATTATATGACTACTCACAGTCTTCATCCAAAATAATAGACAAAGGAATATTATAATTTGAAAACACTCCACTCCACCACTATAAATATGAGCCCTCACCACCACATTTCCTCAGACCTCTAAATATTTAATACTTGTAAAAGTTATACCCAATACCCTTTTCAAGCCTCTAACACCCATCTTGTATTAGTTAGACACATTAATATAACAAACTCATGTTCATCAAGGAGGTTCTCAAGGAGATGAATTCAAGAGCTAAAACCCTCTTTCATTTTCTCTTAATTTATTTCCAATTTCCATTATATTATTATTATATTAAAACACACCCTTATCCATGTGGAATGGTAAATCTAGTATCTCCCATGAAATTTAATTTTATTATCTAAATAGAATAATACATCAACATTTCATTCCCCTCTCCATTTTGTTCTAAAAATGAAAACATAATTCGTGATGTATTAATTTATTGCATTCAAGGATAATGAGTATTCAATTTCCATTACCTCCATAAATTATTGTCATAATACATTTATATTGTTAAAATAGATTATTATATACATATTAGTGTTTATTTAATGTTCAATAACTATTATATATACAAAATGTAAATTATTAATAGAAAACTAGTTCGTGATGATCGAAAAAATGCCGAAATAATCTATATAGTTATCACTAACGTTTTACCTAATGATTGATACACATACCATATATCAAAAATAAATATATTACCATTTAATAATATGTATTTTCATTAATATGATATAATTTTAATTATGTACAACTATTATTAGTTTACATTATTTTCCACACATGTAGACCATTAAATCATTCATGAAAACCTAGGAAACGAACGCTTCCAAAATATAAATGTTTATCTTATAACTCTTAAAATGACATAATAAAAAATAATAACATTATAATAAATGAAATATATTAAAAAATGGTTATGAATTAATTAATTAATTTGATTAATTTTATTATTTTGGGCATTCATATCATGTTCAGAACACATTCAAGCATAAGGTAAGGGATTCTCCCTGAATCTCTATTTTTAATTCATGTTTGGCTTTATCTTTCTCTACCAGATTTTAATTCATATTTATTTAAATATAATTCATATAAATTCTCTAAATATTTTACAAAAACATCTTTATAAATCAGTTCATATTTCATTTATATGGGAAAAAATGTTTTATGAGGTTATCTTTTCAATTTCTCCCAATAAGAAAACCCAATTTAAGGGAAGTTTCCCATTTCATACCCATTTCTAATACACTACATAATCGACATCAAATGAACAATTTTTTTTTAAAAAAATCACTCATTATATAATGAAAAACTATCTTAGTTCACATATGGTATTATAGAAATGAGTATTCCATTTCTATTTTAAAGGAATCTTAGATCTTTTTTTAAACTACAACAAGGAGGCTCTTTTCTAAATATTCTAAAACACGTTTTTTAATTTCTTTTTCATTTTTGTTGGACATAATTTATCATTATATATGCCTTATTAACCAATAATAAATTTTTTGGTGTATTTATACATTAATTTTTTCAATTATCACCATTCATCGAATATTAAATTAAATATACATATTTATTAAATCATGTATATGATTATTTTCCTAGACGTATTCAATTTTTATGAACTGTGTCTTATTTTAATTGGGTTTAATTGAATATATGTATGAATAATTCATTGTAATTACAAATAGGGGTGTGTCTCATTTATAGATTGCTCGTCGATTCATAAACATGTTTCATGAGAAAAAACATTTGGTGAAAAACACTTCGTTATTGTTTCCAAATAGATTTAGTTGAATTTTTTCCTAAATAATTAAATTATATTGATGGTATAAAGGTTCATGTTCCAAATATATTAGGTCCAAATTTTATTTTTCTTCTTTCATTTTTCAGATATTCCATTCCATGATATTTTTTCCATGAAAAAATCTATGGATACAATTTCATTCTTTGTATATTGATGCTATTTGTATTTTAGATTATTTACCTTTCCCTAATGAATTTTAATTATAAAGTTTATTTAAAATATAATTGATTCATATAACCCATCATGAGAATTTGAGGTCACCCTTTTATTTGTTTTCCATCCCAAGGTTTTGAAGATGAAATATTTTAATATGTGATAAGAAGTAGTTTATTTTCATTTGTTATAAATTATGTTTAATTTAAAATATAATAATAGAACCTTGTATGTATCTAGTTTCTTCATGACTGCATAACTGATCAATCTTTGGTGATGTGATCTCATGAATATATTCCATTGTAATAGATTGATTACTAAATTTGGTTTACTAAGGTTAGAGTTGTAAAAAATAGTTTCATATCAATTCTAGTAGAGACCTTAGAAAATATATTAGGGAACAAAAACCTAATATATAAATTGAGGATAATCATAGAATAACATACTAGAATTTATGTATGGTAGATATTACCTGGGAATTTTTTAAATACATCCCCACAAGGATATTTCAAGTGGATGTGGTTCTGGAATAGATGTACCAAGAGGTAAAAACTCTGACAAGGTGCATGGGGATTGACTCGGCATAACCTACTGCAAGTGGATGTGGTTCTGGAATAGAAGTCCAATGGGTAACAACTCTGAAATGGTGCATGGGGAATGACCCATCATAACCTAGTAAACAAAAATGAGCCTCACTACACACCTAGTATGATACTCCTAGAGGGATATGTTTTTGATAATTCTCATTCACATTACAAACCATTTTGAAATATGTAAAATTAAATATTCCCCTAAAGAAGTAATTTTTTATGATTATGATATTAGCTAGGCATATATTTTTAATTTATATTTACAATTTTTAGTTTGAAATTATGAATTATGATTCATAAGCTAATTAGTTGTATTCCATTATTTATAAGTGGTTTTTAATGGATGGAAATGAAACAATACCCATTAAAAATGAATGGATTTCCAATTTTATAATGTCAACACAATTATTTTTGGAGCTTAAGAAAAAGCATGAGTATTTTAGTAATAAGGAATTATTCACCCTTGATCTTGTACATTGGGAACCCCAATTCTATTTGTGAGGAAGAAAGATAAATTCTTGATGATGTGTATTGACTATAGAGAGATAAATTCTATTACAAAAATTACCATGTACCATTTTCACACATTGATGATTTATTTGATCAATACCATGGAGGTAAATAATTATTTATAACAGACCTCTGTTCTAGAAATCATAAATTAAATATAAAGATAGAAGACATTATAGATACACCATTTCGAACTAGGTCTGGACATTACATGATAATAGTAATTCCATTTGTACAGACTAATACACCCTATATTTTCATGGATCTAATGAACAAAGAATTCAAGGTATCTAGATAATTTTGTTGTGGCATTCATTGATGGTATCTTGGCGTACTCCAAAATCTATGAGGACCATGTGAACCAATTTCAGGTTTTTTAAAATCTATTAGAAACAAAATATTTATATGGGATGTTTATAATGGGTGAATTATATATTCAAATAGTTTCTTTTCATGGTCGTGTAGTCTCTAGTAATGGAAACTCTGTTGATCACATGAAGAAAAAGACTCTCCAGTAATGGCCTACAATAAGACCATAACCATGGTACGTAGTTTTATTGGGATAAAAGGTTATTATTAGTGATTCATTAAAAAAATTATTAATTTTCAAACCTATTTACCATGATAACACATAAAGGGATTAATCATTTATAGAAAAAAAGTTATATATTGTATTGATGAATTAAAGAAAAGATTGGTAAATTTTCCAATTTTGATACATTAACCAAGAAATGATTGCTTTTGTATATATAGAGATGCATCAAAGAATGGAAAGGGTTATGTCACCATTAAAAATGATAATGTTATTGCGTATACATCAGGGAAATTGACGAAACATGAAAAAATAATACAACTCGGGGTCTTGGGTTAGAGGACCCAATATTTTATATGATGATATAGAGACACTATCTCTATGTGGAATTTTGTGCGATTTATATGGTTTACAAGAGTTTGAAATACATATTTATGGAGAAATAACTAATCAGGAGGAAAAAATGATGGCTCTAGTTAACAAAATATTTTGATCACTTAATACACGGCCATCAAGGAATAGAAAATAAGGATGAATATTAATTAAGTAGGGAAGATCATAGACATATTACCCAAATTAGGATTGATAAAGATACTATATTAATGGATTTGATAAAAATGGATATAGGAATTGGTAATGAAAGGGAAAATAAAACATTTTTCAAATAATTTTTATTCCATCTATATTGGAGATGATAAAAAGCTCCCAATCTGATGATTAGATTTTTCAAAAGAAAATTAAAGCAGTTAACGATTGATGATTAGAATACAATGTGTATGAGGAATAAATTATGAAATTGTGAAATAGTTTTTGTGTCCCATCAATAAAGAAGCCAAAAATGGAAGTATTTGATGATACTTATAGATTGAAATTTTTTATACACTCATAGTACCAAAATGTACAGATATATGAAGGAAAAAATTTTGTTTGATAACATGATGTGGGAAATTTCTAACTATGTGTCACAGTGTCTAGTAATTAAACACATGAAGGATGAGAAACAATATACTAATGGTGTCATGCTTCTATATATTATTATGTGGAAGTTATATGAAATTATGATGGGCTTTGTCACTAGAATTCCAAGGACACTATGATGGAATGATTCAATATGGGATATTATTGATCAACTTACCAAATTTTCAAATTTACTCACTAAAAGGGAGAATTTTGCATTATAGAACATATTAAGGAATTATATTAATGATGTTTTAAGAATTCATTGAAAATATATATCCATTATTTCTGATCTATATCCCCTTAATTTGTCAAAATTATGGATGTGACTTAAAAATGGATTGGATATTGAGCATCATACGCGTACTGAATATCACTATCAAAATGAAGGAATGTTTTAAATGAATATTTAGACATTTGAATACATGTTGAGATAATGATAACATAAATTTAATGTTATGCGTTATTAGTATTTACCTTTGGTGTAATTTTTATACAATAATTGTTTTTCTTGTAGTATTTAAATTGTTCTATGTGAAGCATTATATTGCAAGAGATGTCATACTCCATATTGTTATGGTAAATTTGGTGAGTGGAACCTTACTAGACATGAACGTTTTGATGAGATAATTATAATGGTAAATAAATTTCATGCTCATATCAACAGGAGGTAAATGTAAAATAAAGTGTTATTCTAACAGCTGCATAAATGGTTTAGAATTTTATGTTGGAGATCATGTATTTTTGAATGTTTCTTCCTTGAAGGGTTTATTAATGGCATGTCCCTTGGTATATCATACCATTTTAAATTATATAAATAATTGGAGATATATCTCACTAAATATAAATTCCACCATGTCTTTCCAATGTTTATGTTATGATCCACGTATCATTATTATCGAAGTAAACACAAAATCTAACACATGTACTCACCTATAAAGAAATAGAACTCAAGCATAATATATCTTACTATGAAGATCCAATCAAGATTCATTACAAAAGTGAAAAAATATTGAGAAATAAGAATAATTGACAAGTAAAGGTTGTTTGGAGAAACTATACAATGGAAGAAGCAACATAGTAACCTGATGATGTTATAGAGAAGAACCACCAACATCTATTTAGAGGAAAATATTCATGAAAAAATTTGACTAAAAAATTTCCAAAGTAGGAAGGAATATAAAATCCAAATATTTTATGGAATGTATATTGCTAAATAAATATCTTTTGTTTCACACAACACCATGATCTAACAAACATTAACATACTTTAAATATTAACTTGACTTTTGGAATAGTAATGTGACTATTAGGAATAGTAAGGAAACTATTAGAATAATAACCTCACCTATGAAATTATGAAAAAAAATTGTATATTATAAGTGTTATTATGATATAATTATATCATAATATAAGTAAATAAACATTTTATAAATTACTAATTATGTTTTGATATTTCTATAAAGAAGAAATGTTTATTTTCAATTTTATAAATAATATTACTATTTAAAAGAATTTTTTTTTCATAAAATTTATTCAAAAATTAATATTTCTTATTTTTTGATTATAATATTAATTTATGATACCTTAAATAGTTTTTTCAAAGTGTTATAAATGCATTTATAATTTTATAATTTGTATTTTTCATGTAAGTGATCATTTCTATCAATAATTATATTTATCAAATATAGAAAATTAATTTCATAAAATTAAGCTCTTTTTTTTAATTATAAATTTCGAAAAATGGTTAGGGTCAATTTTTGTTTTTTTTATAAAAATGTTTAATTTTTGTGAATAGTGAAATACAGAAATTTACGATATAAGATAAATAAATAAATTGTTGAGTCATAAATGATGTATGCGTGATGTAACCCCTATAATCTCAAACACTAATTAATTATCTAAAAATATATTGTGTTAATTATCAAACAATTTTATTTTGTGAGGAAAACCAATTAACTAATGAGTCAAATAATGAGAAAACACCCTCTCCACAACAATATTTACAAAAAATCACAACCTCTTCTCCTCAAAAAATTATATATTTTAGACCAGTCCAAATTATATTCAATAATATCCCCAATATTATCCCAAAAATATAGGATCCCTTAGTCTCAATTATGTTCCAAACTCGTGGTCTTCAGGGATGTTCTAATGGAAAATAGTTCAATAGGTAAAAAAATCTTTCCCTTTCTCTTAATTTCATTCCAATTTCATTTATTTTCTTATTAAAATTTCACATCCCCTTATTAAAGTGAAATGGTAGATATATTATATCACATATATGATAATATTATTATTTTAAATGAATAATACATCACCATTTCTTTCCCCTCCCCCTTTTGTACTAAAAATAAGAACATCATTCATGATGTGTTAATTTATCGCATTCAAGGACAATGAGTTTTAAATTTAAATTAAAACCATCTTGTGGGATAATATAACCATTTATAAAATTAAATTAGAATATAATATATGTATTATAGATTAATTTAGGTTTTGTATGTAATATATATACATTATTTTTATTAATAAAAAAACTAGTTTGTGTTGATCGATAAAATAGAAAAATAATATAAACGATTTTCACAAAAAAATTTATCTAATGATTAGTCCTAATAACATATAACCAAGTGAAGTATATAAAAATTTAATATTATGAATGTTAATAAATAATACATAATTTTATTTAGGGGTAAATATTCTCATTTTACAAGACATTCCATACATGCATACAGGTATACAAATCATGAACACTAAGGGGACAAATGCTTCCGAACAGTAATATTGAATATTCTACCTCATAAATAAGGCCAAAATTGAGATTAATAAAATTATAATAAATAAAATAAAATTATAACATGTTATGAATTAATTAACTAATGTATTTATTCTGATTATTTAGGATATTGGGATCAAGTTCCGGACACATTTATACATAAGGTAATTGAATCTCCTAAAATCCTTAGTTTCCATTCAGGTTACACTTTCTCTCTCTCCACTATAGTTAAATTTTTATTTATATTAATATAATTATTATAAATTAGGTAAATATGTTCCAAAATAATCTATCCATGTTGTTTTATCTTAATTTTATGGTGAATACTAATTTTATAAGGATCCCTTTTCAATTCTTACCGATAAGCAAGCCCAATTTGGGGAGAACATTCCAATTACATACACCTTTTCAATTACACTCAATAATAATTCTTAATACACGAATATTATTATAAAATCAATATTTTTGTCACGAAAAACTATATTAGTTAGTTTTTTGATTTATACAAAAAAATATGCATTTCACATTTTAAATGACACTTAGATATTTTCCTTAAATCACTCTAAAGATGCCATTTTGGAATGTTTATTAATGAATATTTTTACATGTTTTCATTTACATTAGAAATAATTTATAATGATATAATTTTTTAACCACTTATTACATATGTGTGATGTATTTATACTTCCCATTTATTTGTGATCATAATTCATCTGTGATTTGAATAAATATTTGTATTTATTGTATCATGAATATTATTATTAGATTACTCTTATATCCTTATTACGAATGGAGTTTTATTTGAATGGTGTTAAATTGAATATATTTATTACAAATGAATTAGTAATGAAATTATTGATGGCCCCATTTATAGATATCCACTTGATGTATCAAAATGTCTAATGAGACAAAATAGTTGGTGACCTAATTAAGTTATAAAGAAGAACCACTCACATCTATTTAGATGAAAATTTTAATAAAATATTTCAAGGAAGATATTTAAAAAGGAGGGACGAAGTTAACATCCTATGATTTTATGGTATGCGTAGTTTTAAATAAATATATTATGTTTCTCATTACAGTAATCCCTGAAAAAATGTAACATACTATTAATTAGTAACTTGACTTTTGGAAGAGTAATGTGACCATTAGGAAAAGTAATGTAACCTTTGGAATAAAAACATCACCTATGAAATTATAAGTTAAATTTAGGCATATTATAAGTGGTATTATGATATAATTATATCATATAATAGGTAAATTAATGTTTTAGAAATTATTAATTATGTTTTTATATTTTTATAAAGTATAATTTTTTATTTTCGATTTTATAAATAATATAACCCTTTAGAATATTTTATTTCTTAATTTTTTCTCAAAAATTAATATTTATTATTTTATATTTATAATATAAATTTATGAGACCATAATTATTTTTTCAATGTGTTATAGGTGCATTTATAACTTTAAATTTTTTCTTTTTCAAGTAAGTCATGATTTAAAATAAAAACTAAATTTATCATATAGAGAAAAATATTTTCATAAAATAGAGTTATTTTTTTAATTACAATAGTCAAATAATGGTTATGGTAGATTTTTTGTATTTTTATAAAATATATGGATTTTTTGTGAATAGTGAAATACAATAATTTACCATTAAGATAAATAAATTAATTATTGAGTCATAAATTATGTAGGGTTGATGTGACCACATAATTTCAAACTGTCATTAATTTTTTTAAAATATTCAGTGATAATTAACAATCTATTTGTAGTCTTGAGCCAAAACAATAATCTAATGAATAAAATAATGAGAAAACACCCTCTCCTCCACTATATATACCTCTAATCACCACCTATTCTCATGAAAACCTTCAAGATTTTCTACCTATCAAAATTATATTAAATAATCCATCCATGATTATGCCACATATCTAGTATCCCGTAGTCTCAATTATATAAAAAACTCTTGTTCCATAAGGAGGTTCTAATGATGAGGAATTCAATAGGTAAAATCTTCTTTCCCTTTCTCTTAATTTCCTTCCAATTTCATTTTTTTCTTATTAAATTGACACATCCCCTTATAAATGTGGAATGGTAAATATATTATATCACGTGCACTATAATTTTATAATTTTATTTTAATAATAAATCATCATTTCATTCCCCTCCCTTATTTTTACTAAAAATGAAAACATCATTTAGTATGTGTTAATTTATCACATTCAAGGACAATGAGTTTTAAATTTACATTAACACCTTCATGTGATGTCATAAAACCACTTATAATGTTAAAAAAGATTATAAATTATGTATTATAAATTATATTATGTTCTAAAACCAGTATACCTATATAATTTTAATTAATAAAAAAACTACTTTGGGATGATCGAAAAAGAAACAAAATAATAAAAACGGTTATCACAACAATTTTATCTCATGATTACATCTCATACACTATAACCATGTGAAATATATAACAATTTAATATTGTGGATTATAATTAATAACAGTAGATTTCAAATCAGGATAACTACTCTCTTTTTACATTATTTTCCATACATTTATACAGGTATACCGATCATGAAAACCAAGGGAACAAGCATTTCTGAAAAATAAAATTATATATTATATGACATTAAAAAGGCAATAAATGAGCATAATAAAATTATATTAATTAAAATAAAATTTCAAAATTTTATTAACTAATTATTTAATATATTTAATCTGATTAGTCAGGACATTGAGATCAAGTGAAAAACACATTGAGACATATGGTAAGGGATTCTCCTAAAATCTCTAGTTTGGATTCTGTATACACTTTCTCCCTCTCTACTATAATTAAAATCTTATTTATATTAATTTTATTATTATCAATTATGTACATATGTTCCAAAACCTTGTATCCTTATTATTTCATCTTTATTTTATGTTGAAAACGTGTTTTATAGGGTTCTTTTTTTAATTCCTAATGATAAGCCTCCTGATTTGAGGGAGCACTACAATTTCATACCAATTTTCCTGAATACTTCATAATACTTTTTAATCAAACATTATTTTTCTAATGTAAATATTTTAATGATTAAAAAATATATATGTTCATTTCTTTCTTTTTACAAAAAAATTAGGCCTTTCCACTTTTAAATGACTTAGATATTTTCCCTACACCTCACTAAAGACACCCTTTAATAATGTTTCTTAAACACTCCTTTTACATATTTTCATTTCCATTATACATAATTTATCATGATATATACTATATTAAAAACCTATTACCTGTGTGTGGTGTATTTATACTTCCCAATTATTTTTTATCATAATTTATTGATGATTTCAATAAATATCTATATTTATTGTATCATAGATATGATTATTGTCTTAGTCGTATGTCATTTTTACGGATGGTGTTTTATTTAACGGTGTTGAATTGAATATTTTTATGAATAATGCTTTTGTATTTCAGTGATGGGTGGCCCTATTTATAGATAGCGCCTTAATGCATCAATATGTCTCATGAGACAAAATAGTTGATCGAAAACCCTTTGTGTTTGTTTTTGAACTGAAAAAGATGGGTTTTTAACATAGAAGTAAACCATATTGAAAGTATTATGGTTCGTGATCCAGATACATGAAATAAAAATAATTATTTTTCTCATTCAGTATTTATTTATGAAATTCCATGAAATTTTATCTATAATAAAATATATAGAAGGATTTTTATTCTCTATATATTCAAGGGATGTACTTTTCAGACTATTTACCTTTCCCTAATTAAAATGCCTTGGAATTTGATTCACTTATAATTTTTTCATATAACCCGTAGAGAGAATTTAAACTCTCCCTTTTAAATTTTTCCTCACCCGAGTTATCAATATGAAATCCTTGAATGAGTAACATGATGTATTTTATTTTCTTCTTTCGTGTAATATGTTAAATTTATAATGTAACAAGGGAACCATGTATGTATCTATTTTTTTTTAGACTAAAAAAATTATTGATACTTGGTGACTTGAACTCTTGAATTCATGAAATTGTAATAAAAAGTCAATAGAATTATGGTTACTTGGTTCAGTGATGTTACAGTTAGTATTAGAGAATGTTTAGTAGATTTCTCAAAAAATTGATTAGGGAACATAACCCTAATATAAACATTTTTTATAAGCATATAAGATCATCCTAGAATTTTTTTATGGTAGATATGATATTGTTCTAAATATAAATACATCCCTATATAGATATTTCATGTAATGTGGTTTTAGAACATATGTACCTGAAGGTAACAACTACAACAAAGTATGTTGATCCTGACACGACAATACCTTATACATGACAACAAGACTGTTGTGAACCTTGTTTTAAACTCAAGGGGGGATATTCTGAGGATAATTATTATTCTCCTTAAGACCCATTATGAAGAAATTAATGTATCTATGTCCCCAATGAAATGTTTTTTAATGATTATGAGATTATTTATGAATACATTTCCATTTAGGTTGAGTATTTTTCTAGTTCGAAATTATGAATTATGATTCATAACATGATTTATCATATACCATTGTATAGAAATGGAGACTGATGGAAGGAAATGAATCGACACCCCTAGAAAATATAGGGATATAACTTTTAAACATGTCAACATAGTTTTTGTTGGAGATAATGAAGCAACTAAAGGATTTCAGTAATAAGGGATTTATTCACCCTAGTGTTTCACTATCGGGAGCCCTTAAACTATATGTGAAGAGGAAATATAGATCTTTAAGGATGTGTATTGACTATAGAGAAACAAATTCCATTAGAATAAAGAACCTGAGAAATCTTCATCACATTTATGATTTATTTGATCAACTCCATAGAGCATATTATTTTTCAAATAATGTACATTGTTCTAGATGACATCAATTTCATGTACAGATGGACAGTATTCAAAAGACTTCCATTAAAACCACATATATGCATTATTACTTTACATTAGTTCTATTGGGAAGGACTAATTCACCATCTATTTTCATGGATCTAATGAACAATGTTTTAATGGAATATCTTAATATTTTTTTGGTATTTATTGTTGATATATTGGTGTAATAAAAATGATATTAGGTCCATGAAAACCACAGTAAGATTATTATGAACACTCTTTGATGAAAAGAGTTATCTGGGAATTTTAGAAAGAGTGAACTCTCACTTCAAATAGTTTCTTTTCATGGACATATTTTCTTTATTGATGAAATCTTAGCTGATCCATCAAAGAGAAATAAAATCCATGAATGTACTATGCCAATTAACATAATCAACTTACATAGTTTAATGGGATTATTAGGTTTCTATTTATTGTTTTGTTCGTACATTTTATCGATTGGATAACCCTTTAACCAAGATCACTCGTAAAGGGGTAATGTTCATATAGAAACAAATGTAAATAATGTTTTGAATAATTAGAGAGAAGATTGTTCAGTGCACGAATTTGTAATATTCTATTTAGAAATTATGGGGTTGTGATATATTTTGATGCATCGAATAATAGACCGGGTTTCTTACTCATTAAAAAATTATAATGTTATTTCAGATGAATTAAGGAATCTGGAGACACATGAACTAAATTGTACAAAAAATGATCTTTATTTAGCTTCCGTAATCTTTTCTATGAAGATAAAGAGAAAACAACATTATAGTGATTGATCTATGTTATATATGGATCACAATAGATTTAAATATATCATTATATTAAAATTACTAAAAATGAGGAAATGAATATGGCTCAAGTTAATCAATGATTATGATCAGTCAATAAACGATAAAACAAGAAAGGCATATATAGTTTTAAATGAATTAGGAACTAATGGTCGTGGACTTTTGACCAGAATGATGATTGAGAAAGATACAATAGTCACAGATTTAGTAAAAACATATATGATAAATTATTAAGGAAAATAAAATGTCACTCCTTTTTCAAATGATTTCTAAACCATCATTACTAGAGAATATATAAATGTCTCAATCTAATGATGAGAATTTCCAAATGAAAATTAAATCCATTAAGGATGTATGATTGGAAGTCTTTGTGTATGAAGATGAAATTATAAAATTTTAAAATAGGTTATGTGTCCCATAAATGCTGGATCAAAAAAGGTAATCGTTAGATTATTCTCATGGATCAAAATTCTTTATACACTCTAGTAGTTCTAAGATGTATTGAGATATGAAGGATCATTTTTTATGGGATAATATGATGTGGGAAATTTCTTCTATTGTGTCAATGTGTCTGGTTTTTCCAAAAGTTAAGAATGAGAGAAAACATCCTAGAAGAGACATGAACCCTATAACCATTCCTACGTGTATGTGAGAAGATATTATAATGTACATTTTCACATGGCTATAAATGGAAACCTAGAAGGAATTATGCAATGCAGGTTTTTGTTGCTCGACATACCGAATCCTCACAATTAAACCAAACATTTGTTAAGTAGATCAACAATAAAACACATTTCATGACTAAACAAAGGTGGTTATTATTACTGCATATCACCTCCACTTGAGTGCCTAAAGAGGATTTATAAAGGAGGTGGTCAAGATCACCTCCATTTTACATTTCAACCAATGATTTATATCATGCTGACATGAAATTATAGTTCTTCAACAAGTGAAGGCATCAAGAAAACAATCTATAGGATTTGTGAAACTTCTACCATTTCATATGTAGTAGTGGGATGATATTACATTGTACATTTTCACAATACTACCAAAGAAACATATAAATAATGTTTCTATATGTATTTTTGTTGATCGACTTACAGAATCATCACATTTCCACTGATGTTTCAAGTGAGCATGATCTCAACATATTATATAATGATTGAATATCAATTTTACAATATATTTCTGTTTTTAGATTATATAAATTACTCATACGATGCTTAGTATCCATTGATTTTTTAATAATCATCTACAATTCTGATGTAAAATGGGGATTAGTATTACTACATATCTCCTTCAAACTGACAAACAGTCTAAAAGGACTATTTGGATATTAAAATGGAAATTTTACATATGATTACTTCATATCACCTTAAAAATGACTAACAGTCAAAAAGTACTGTTGAATAATTATAAGATATGTTGAGATCATGCTCAAATTAATTTCATCGTATGTTCGATAGAATTAAACATTGGTGAAATTTTCAAAAAATATTAGTTTCCATTCTAGTAATAAATGGGTTTTATAAGAATCATTCTATGGAAGGAGATGTAATGCACCAAATTGTTGGTTGAAGTTGGTGAGAGAAAACCTATAGGAACAGAACATATTATTGAAATAACAATAAATGTAATGATAATTTAGGCTCATATCAAAGCACCTAAAAGTAGACAATATATTAATGTGTACAATTAGAGAAAGGATTTCGATTTGAATTTGGTAGATTATATCATTTTAGAAGTAAATCCATGTAATGGTTCCATTAGGTTTAGTAATAAAGGGAAACTGACACCTAGGTACACCCGACCAATTTAAATTCTAGAAATAATAGGTGTTGTAGATCAGCGACTATCAGTACCACTAAGTCTCTCAACATTTCATGATTTGTTCCTCATGTCATTATTAAAAAATTACATGGTAGACCCAACACATGCACTCACCTTATGATGAATTAAAACTAAATCCTTATTTGTCTTATTATGATGGTCCTATAGAGATTATTTAAAAAAGTTATCATGTATCAAGAAATTGGATGACTGAACTGGTAAAGGTTCTTTTGAGGAACAATAAAATTGAAGAAGAAACATGAGAAATTAGGATGTTATGAAGAAAATCCACCCACATCTGTTTAGAGTAAAATATTCCTATAAATTTTTTAGGACAAGATTTCTAAAGGAGGGAAGTAGATAACACCAAATGATTTTATGGTATGTAATTTTTTATATAAATATCTTATGTTTCACCGATCACAAAGCATAAATAAATAGTAATATACAATTAAACAGTATCTTGACTGTTAGAATATTAATGTGACCATTTTGAATAGTAATGTGATAATTAAAATAGTAACCTCACTTATTAAAGTATAAATAAAATATATACATATAATAAATTGTAAAATAATATAATTATATCATAGTATAAGTAAATAAATAATTTTTAAATTATTAATTATGTGATGATATTTTTATAAATCATATATGTTTATTTTCAATTTTATAATTAATATTACTATTTAAAATAAAATGTTTTTTTTTGATAAAATGTATTAAATAATTATTATTTTGTTCTTTTTTGACTATAATATAAATTAATGAGACTATAATTAGTTGTTCAAAGACTTATAAAAGCTATTATAATTTTAAATTTGGTATTTTCCATGTAAATGATTATTTCGATAAAAAATTTAATTTATCATATTTATAAAATTATTTTCATAGGATAGTGGTTAATTTAGAATTTAACATGTCAATAAATTTTTACGGTAAATTTTTGGGTGTTTTCCAAAAATAGTTGATTATTTGGTGAATAGTGAAATATGGTAATTTATACTATAAGCTAAATACATGAATTATTGTGTCATAGATTATGTATTGTGATTTACTACTCCAATATCAAACTATCCTTAAATATTTTATTATTTTTAGTGATAGTGCTCAATATATTCTTACTGTTGAGAAAAAATAATAATATAATGAATACAATAAAATGAAAACACCCATCATCCACTATAAATACCACCACTCACCACGTCTTCTCCTCACAAATTTAAAGATTTCATATTTATCCAAATTCATTTGAATCATAGTCCCAAGACTCTTCCCCACATCCAATAGATATTGTATTCAATATAATATATAAAACTAAAGTTCCCCAAGGAGGATCTCAATGAGAAAAATTCAATTTGTAAAAACTGATTTCCTTTTCTCTTAATTTATTTCCAAAATATTTTTTTTCTTATTCTTGCCTCACCTACCGTTATCCATGTAGAATGTAAATATATCTGTCTCACAAATAATTTAATTATATTATGTTATTGGAATAATCCATCTTTATTTCTTTTCCCTTTGTTTTATAGAAAAATGAAAACATCGTCTGTGACGTGTTAATTTATCACATTTATGGAAGATGAGTTTTAAATTTCCATTACTACCATAAAGTATGATAATAAAACCATTTATATTGTTAAAAAAAATACTATAATATATTTATTAAAGTTTATATAATTTTTTAGAACCATTATATATACATAATGATTATTAATAAAATAGAACTAGTTCCTGATGGTCGAAAAAATTTCCAAAATAATCTGAATAATTATTACTAACATTTTATCTAAAGATTCTTCCTCATAACATATATATTAATGATATATACCACCATTTAATATTAAAAATCGTATTTAATAACTTATAATTAAAATTTGGAAAATTATCCTCATTTTACATGATTTATTATACATGTATACAGGTAAATCAATCATGAAAACTAAGGAAACGAACAGTTCTGAATTATAAAATTTTCTTTTATATCCCATAAAAGAGACCATAAATGAGAATAATAAAATTAAAATTAATAAAATATATGTATTAAGGGTTATGTGTAAATTAATTAATGTATTTATTCTATTATTAATGATAATAAGATGGAGTACATCAGACCTATGGTAATGGATTATCCCATAATCTCTATTTTTCATTCGGGTTAAAATTTCTCTCTCTCTACTCCACTTTAATTATTATTTATTTTAATATAATTCATCTAAATTAAATGTAAATTTTTTAATATAAGGTATATAAATTAGGTAAACTTTATTTTATGTATAAAAAACTGTCTTATAAGGCTCCCTTTTCAGTTTCTCCCAATAATAAATCCCAATTTAAGGGAACATTATAATATCATGCATATTTTCATGTACAATAAATAATATATTTTAAGAAACCAATATTTTTATGAAATAAATATTATTATCATGTAAAACAATCTTAAATCATTTCATTTTTTAAATTAAAAATTATTCCTTTTCACGTCAAAAAGACTATTATATATTTTACAAAAAAACACTAAAGAGGATCTTTTATAAAGTTCCTTAAACACTATTTATACTTGTTTTCAGTCCATTTGAAAATCATTAATCATGATATTTTCATTATTAAACACTTATTACCTATGGTTGGGGTATGTATATATTTCTTTTATTTTTTATCATCATTCATTAAATATTTCATTAAATATCTATAGTTATTGTATCATGAATAAGATTATTTTTTAGTTATATACCATTTTTACGTACTATGTTTTAATGGAATGATATTTTATTAAATCTATGCATAAATAATTATATGTAATTTTATTGATGAGTGGTTCCCATTTATAGAAATCCCGACAATTAATTAACAGGTCTAATGAGAAAAGGACGTTATTGAAAATCCCATCGTATTTTCTTCCAAACAGAATCAGTTGTGTTTTTACCCAATAGACATAAACCATATAGAGTGTATAATGGTTCATGTGACTGATAAATGACTTCCATATAAGTATTTTATTCATTCACTAATCATTTATTACTTTTCATTATATATTCACGATGACAAATATATATGGATGCATTTTCATTATTAGTATATTGATGGCACATGTGTTGGAGATTATTTATGTAACACCCCGAGATTTAACGAAAAATATTATTTTAATTTCATTAATTTCTTGTGTTGTATTCTACACCATGATTACCTTGCGCTATACGCAACACCGTATTAGCTTGCAGTATACGCAACACTCTTCTTGGATCGTGTTACACCCAATTTTGATAATAGTTATTCTACGCAACATTGAGTATATATATATATATTCAATGTATAAATGAAATATGGTTGGATTATGTTATACGAAACAACGAAGGATTCTTTCACAACACGCAACCCTGACTTGTCTTGCATTACACGCAATCACGACCTTCCTCGATAGCGTGTGTTGTACGCAATATCGGGTTTTAATAAACAATGTTATATTATTATAATATTGTCATGAACTAGCTGTTATGAATAGTATTAAATAATTTTGAATTTTATACATTATTATTCATCTTACACATTTCTAGAACATGGTATAAGAACAAAATAAATTTTTCGGGTAAAATAAGTATTTTTTAAAAAATGCAGTTTTGCCGCCTTTGGATGGCGCACCCACATTAAATCTGGTTTTTGACATGTTTATAAGTTCAATTTGACAAAATAAAATTCTTCTTTGGAATCAATAAATAAAAATTTACTTTGGATAAAATTTTCATATTATTCTGGTAACTTTCACATTTTAATGAATAGTAAAAACACGCTATATTTTAATTAAAAAAAACTTTTTTCATCGTAATAACTTATGTGGTTAAATTATAATATTGAATGGTTTTAAAGTATAAATAGAATAAATTTTTACCATTTAATATAATGTATGTCATTAGCATTGATTTTACCTTGAATTCGTAAGTTAAATCAATTCAATCTTTTGCAATGTTTTAAACAAAAACCCATTTTTATTCGACAACGGGATTAATTTTAATTTAACTTCTGGGTTTTGAATTTTAAAAAATGGATTCCATATTTGTAATCAGTGGGTCCAAATTATGTTAATAGGATACTTTTTATTTTTGGGAATTATGAATAGTAACTACGGTAAATTTTATTTACCATAGTTAAAGGTAAATCGGGTAATTAAGGGTAAATATAATATTTTAAAATTACCCTAACAAATGTCAAAATCCTATTGGATGACTAAAAAACGACCCATATCACCTAAGGGTCGGATTATATTAATTTAATTAAATTTTTTCAATGAAAATAATTTAATTATTATTAAAACCAAAGAATGTGACAACATGTCACTTTCTTAAAGCTTATAAGTATAATAATTTTAATCTAGTGATACAATTCATGAAACTTCGAACATGAATAGTCTCCAGAAAGATAATACAATTATCTACATCATAGGAATTTATTTAGAATTTTTAGGGATTAAATAATTATCATTTATTATGATAGAAAGATGATGCAGTAATTGTCTTATTAATGAAATATTGACAGAATTGATGTTATAAATGCCCAAATAAATGTAAATTGAGACATTTTATGACTTAAACTAATTTAATAGGTTACTATGATATATTAGTGTTGATTGAATCAACTTGTTTCGAACATATAATTCTGTTATGACTTTCACAAAAATCATATATCAAATAGTGTCAAAATTGACAGAAAATAGTTTTTAAATCAAATATTATATTATTAATTGTTATTTTATTCCTAAAAATCTATGGTTCGGCCAAATGACTTAGATAATTATATATATATTAATAATAAACAATTTGGGGTTCTTTTGGCATGTTATAGTAAGTGTATTAACCATATAGTGAAAGAAAACAAAAAGACACGGTAAAAGTTAAATTATTTAACTTAGAGTTAAATCTAATTGATAAGGTTAAAATAATACCCTAAACTTGTCTAAATCCTATTTTTTGATAGGATTTCGACCCATACCCACTTTATCTTCGAAATAAGACCCATTTGGAACCATTATAAACCGATTTTTACTTTAATATAAAATAATATTTTGAGATATTCCTAAGGTGCCCCTCTCCTCCCTTATAAAAGGGAACCTCCTCCCCCTTCTCCTCACACCAATTTGAGAACTCAAGCTCGGCCAACCTCTGCCAAAATCCCTTCTCCACTTCCTTATAATAATCCTAGAGGTTCTGGTCTTCCTCAAAGACCAATTTTAGTGCCTAAGAGGAGGTCTCAAAGAGGCGCTTCAAAGAAGAGGTAATTACCGTTACCAATTCTTTCATCTTTATTTCTTCTTCCACTTCTTCTTCTTAGGTTATTTCATTATGAAGTAATAAAATCAGTATCACTCATATACTGATATGTTATTATAATTATGAAACAACCCTATTTCACCGTCTATCCATCCTACGGAAAAAGGAAATCACCGCGCGTGCGTACGTACGGAATACCGTCTCCACGCCGTGGTGTAATCTATTTTCCGCCACCACATTAATTGGATGGGTATAATGGTTTAATGAGTAACTATATATGATTAATATAAATTGATATTGATACTGAAATAGTATACAATCACTTCAACACAATTCCAGGACCATGGGAACGATATCATCGCTCGTGCGTACGTACGGACTACCGTCTCCACGACGCGATGAGATTCATTTTCAATGATTAACCATTAATGAATGATTATAAAGTATAATAAGTACTAATTAAATATATGAAATAATAATGATACTGGATTTATTTATATTTATATGTATGTCATCTACTTAATTCCATTCAATTCAATAAGGAAACGAAAACAGCGTTCATGCGTACGTACGGACTACTGTCTCCATGAACGATGTATCTAATTCCATTTATCAATATATTATATATATGTATATTCTGAATGTATATTATATATAAATCATGTTTTACATTATGGATATAAGTAATCATGATCCAAGTAATCATATTAATAATTACAAGTTAAAAACGCGAATGACAAATGAGACGATTTTATCCAAAACGCTACTTTAAAATGAATTTACAAAAGAACGAGTAATATAAAGTCATAAGTGGTCCATATATGATATAATAACAATGAATATGATTCTGGAATAAGTCAATAACATGATTTAAATCATTATACAGGAGGTTCGGACACGCACAAAGCAATTCGGCCCTAAGGTAAGGGAAATATCACAATCTCACTTTTATCCGAGAATGTTTTTACTTTGGTAATTACTGGGGTGTATTTTATTATCCACATCCATGTTACCTCAATGTGTAATATTATTTCCATCCTTTTACAATAGTTTAAATCCAATTTTACCCGTCAGTGAGTTTTTAGTAAAGAATATGAAAGTAATCTTTTGTCATTTTTCGTACGAGGTACTTTTTGACTTTTCCGAAAAAAGTACGAAGAATGTTTTTTTACCTTATACAACATGAATGAATTTTTAAAACATTATTTCCAAGAAATTTATTTAAAAGTTTCCAAGTTTACTTTTAATCAACTTCTTTTATTTTAAAGTCATATGACATGTTATGAAAGGAAAAATGTTTTTGAAGAAGAATGGATATTTTCCTCAAGAATTGAGTTCAAGTGTTTTATCAAAATTATTTTCCATCTATGATAATAAAGGGTTATATTTTTTTCCCTATTATTACATTGATTTGATTATGTTGTGATGGAATTATTTTTATGAATTCCTTTATCATATATGAATTTTCTAATGATGTCATGATATTTAAGATTCCCATTTTTATAACATGGTTTATGCAATGATGTATGGTTTATGATTTTGTGGCACATATAAGAATGGTATCATTATGAGATGGGTGGGACCTATATCTCCCTCCAATGCATTGGGTAAAGATTTTATATCTCATGAGATAGACAGGGCTGGAACGGTAGGTTATACCGGTTCAGTAAAACAGGACTGAAACGAGGGTTACTCGATTCAGAAAGGGACTTTGTCCACTAAGATAGTCTTGGAAATGAGTCTTGACTAACAAGAAATGATTCTCTATGATTATGTGTGAATGCCACAAAGTTTTATGTTTTATGTTATGATTATTGTGATTACATTTCACTGCCATGATTTACCCCATGTTATGAAATTATGATCTCTTTTGCAGGTTAAGATTTCCAAAATGTTATGTTCTTATGAATATGATGTGATTGATATTTCTTTTGTTTACCCTTACTGAGCATTTGAGCTCACTCTTTTATGTTTACTTATCCCCAGGATATAAAGAAAGGTTTTAGGTATAAAAAAAGGGATATCTTTATGGGAGATGTTGAAGATCTTTCATCAGGATTAGAAGATTATACCCCAAGTTTCCAAAGACACTAAACTATTACGATCCTTGTGTGTGTATTTTTTTGTTATGTACTAAGTATTCCGCAAAAGTAATGTAATGTTCATGTACGTCAGGCTTCGGGTCTCTACAGTTGGTATCAGAGGAAAGGTTTAGTCAACCTTTGGAAACTAGGATGCGAGAACTTTAGTGAGATCCCTAGAGATATTTATAAGGTTTGTCTAGGGATGTCCCTAAGGATAAGTATACGTATAGGATACAGTCCTATAACTACGGTAACGATCTTAGAATTTAACCTAAGAAGTTAGATATTGAGGATACTCCCCCTTTATAATGTTGTTTTCCCTAGCATGATTTTTTCCTCTCACACTATTCTTTTTGGGTTTTAGAAAATGGTTGGAAACAAGATTATTCACAATAATGGAGGATATGATGGACAATGGAATGATATTCTTCATGAGAAACCAAATGAAATGGGATTTGTAAGTCCAAACATCATTAATATGCCGAATCAGCAATCTCATAATATGATCAATAAAGTAAAAATTGGTAAGTTTCCTGACTCGACTAATAAGAGAAATATGGAGTTCCATGATGATCATAGAGGAAAGAAAGTTCAATTTCCCCTATGTAAATCATGTGGGAAGAGGCATTAGGGAGAATGTTTCAGGGGAACTGGAAGATGCTTTGGGTGTGGAAAAGAATGACACAAAGCAAGTAAGTGCAAAGGAAAAGGGTCGGTTAACACCATGGATGAGGATAATGGTATTGCTACGACATCAAAAATGGTTAAGTGTTTTAAATGTGGAATGTATGGGCATTATGCAAACAAATTCCCTAAGGGAAAGACTCATGAAGAGAATCAGTATGGTCATATGGTTAGTATTTATGTTGATGATGATGAAGAGACTACAAATGATATGTGAGATGAAATAATTTTTGAAGCTCGGTCAATGGTTTAAGAATGTAGTGGAATGATTACATGTTTATCATGTGTAATTTTGTATAAGTAATCTCATGCTACTATGGAATAAAGAGACATCTATGGATTGTTACACTGTTGCCTTTCCTTGAGTTTTGAAAGTGTATGATTAATGTTACCAGTATCCATGAAAGGTTATTCAGATATTTTTGGAATGTAGATGATATGCGCATAATGAAGGGATAAGGAGAAAATTAAATGTTTTATAGTATTAATGAGCTCATGACTGATATAAGGAGAAGGTTATTTAATGGTTTGAGTATATAGAATTTTTGGATTTTGGTATGTGGAAAGTGTTAACTTTTAACTGAATTCATGATTTCATTAAGGTTCAATGGGTATTCAAGAGAATACATGATTAAGGACTTTGAATGTTTGGAATGTGACCAACAAAACATATCTTATGATATATGGGGATCGACGATGGTGTTAAATCTCTGGTAATTGTTTTCACTATGTTATGAGAGTGGACTGCAGTATTATGGATAAGCCTAATGATTGGAATGGATTATGTTGGAAATAAGTTAGTATTGATTAAGGATCAAAGTTTTCTCGATATTATTGATGGGATGTTATAGTAATATAGTTTTAGAAAAAGGACAACCTGCCGGACGAGCGACAGCCCATCGCGTCAGACAAGGATGTGGGAATCGATCCCACAACCGAAGTGCGACTGGACTTTATCGCCTACCACTGGCCTACATGAAGTCCCTGTTTAGTAGAAACTAGTTTTATTATATTAAGCAGTATGATATATGAAGTATAAGTTCATTTTAGATGGACTTATGTATTTTTTGATAACTTTTCTAACCTTTTGAGATATATGGAATGACCCATCATTCTATCACATGATCTGTTAACACATCACGAATGACAAATTCAACTTCATTTCTTTAAGAGATGAAGTAGAAATTGTCCAAAAAATGACAAATAGTGAGACTATACCAAAATCACAAAAGTATTTCTTCTAATTCCAATTTCATCAACTTTAGGGAAATGATCTTGAAAACCAAAAATGTTGTCCAAGTGCTCTTATATATGATTAATCAGATGGTACCTTAGATCGTCACAAATTTATGGATTTGTGATTGCTAGCTTTTCCATAGCCATGTTCTCTACCACTCTCCATCAGAACATGATGGTTAGATTTCTCTTCCATATCCATATTTTCACCTATGTGGAAACCCATTGATTAGTTTATTTGGGTAACCATTATGTTTCATACTTTTTTTATAGATAAGATTTGGTATTCCTTTTTATGATGTGGGTTTCTATCAAAGAAACTTTCAAATAGTAAACCATTTATAACCCCGACGAATTTTGAGGGCGAAATTCATTTTAAGAGGGGTAGAATGTAACACCCCGAGATTTTATGAAAAATATTATTTTAATTTCATTAATTTCTTGTGTTGTATTCTACACCAAGATTACCTTGCGCTATACGCAACACTGTATTAGCTTGCAGTATACGCAACACTATTCTTGGATCGTGTTACACCCAATTTTGATAATAGTTATTCTACGCAACATTGAGTATATATATATATATATATATTCAATGTATAAATGAAATATGGTTGGATTCTGTTATACGAAACAACAAAGGATTCTTTCACAACACGCATGCCTGACTTGTCTTGCATTACACGCAATCGTGACCTTCCTCGATAGCGTGTGTTGTACGCAATATCGGGTTTTAATAAACAATGTTATATTATTATAATATTGTCATGAACTAGCCTTTATGAATAGTATTAACTAAATTTTTAATTTTATAACATTATTATTCATCTTACACATTTCTAGAACATGGTATAAGAACAAAATAAATTTTTCGGGTAAAATAAGTATTTTTCAAAAAATGCAGTTTTGCCGCCTTTGGATGGCGCAACCACTTCAAATCTCGTTTTGACATGTTTATAAGTTCAATTTGACAAAATAAAATTCTTCTTTGGAATCAAGAAATAAAAATTTACTTTGGATAAAATTTTCATATTATTTTGGTAACTTTAACATTTTAATGAATAGTAAAAACACGCTATATTTTAATTAAAAACAACTTTTTTCATCATAATATCTTATGTGTTTAAATTATAATATTGAATGGTTTTAAAGTATAAATAGAATATATTTTTACCATTTAATATAATGTATTTCATTAGCATTGATTTTACCTTGAATTCGTAAGTTAAATCAATTCAATCTTTTGCAATGTTTTAAACAAAAACCCGTTTTTATTCGACAACGAGATTAATTTTTATTTAACTTCTATGTTTTGAATTTTAAAAAATGGATTCCATATTTGGAATCAGTGGGTCCAAATTATGTTAATAGGATACTTTTTATTTTTGGGAATTATGAATAGTAACTACGGTAAATTTTATTTACCATAGTTAAAGGTAAATCGGGTAATTAAGGGTGAATATAATATTTTAAAATTACCCTAACAAATGTAAAAATTATATTTTATGACTAAAAAAACAACCCATATCACCTAAGGGTCGGATTAGATTAATTTAATTAAATTTTTTCAATAAAAATAATTTAATTATTATAAAAACCAAAGAATGTGACAACATGTCACTTTCTTAAATCTTATAAGTATAATAATTTTAATATAGTGATAAACTTCATGAAACTTAGGACATGAATAGTCTCCAGAAATATAATACAATTATCTACATCATAGGATTTTATTTAGAATTTTTAGGGATTATATAATTATCATTTATTATGACAGAAAGATGATGCAGTAATTGTCTTATTAATGAAATATTGACAAAATTAATGTTATAAATGCCCAAATAAATGTAATCTGAGGCTTTTTATGACTTAAAATAATTTTTTAGGTTAATATGATATATTAGTGTTTATTTAATCAACTTGGTTCTAACATATATTTCTGTTATGACTTTCACAAAAATCATATATCAAATAGTGTCAAAATTGACACAAAATAGTTTTTAAATCAAATATTATATTATTAATTGTTATTTTATTCCTAAAAATATAAGGATCGGCCAAATGAAATAGATAAGGATATATATATTAATAATAAACAATTTGGGGTTCGTTTTGTATGTTATAGTAAGTGTATTAACCATATAGTGAAAGAAAACAAAAAGACACGGTAAAAGATAAATTATTTAACTTAGAGTAAAATCTAATTGATATGGTTAAAATAATACCCTAAACTTGTTTAAATCCTATTGGTTGATAGGATTTCGACCCATCCCCACATTAGCTTAGAAATAATACCCTTTTTAACCATTATAAACAGATTTTGACTTTAATATAAAATAATATTTTGAGATATTCCTAAGGTGCCCCTCTCCTCCCTTATAAAAGGGCACCTCCTCCCCCTTCTCCTCACACCAATTTGAGCACTCAAGCTCGGCCAACCTCTGCCAAAATCCATTCTACACTTCCCTAGAATAATCATAGAGGTTATGGTCTTCCTCAAAGACCAATTTTAGTGCCCTAAGAGGAGGTCTCAAAGAGGCGCTTCAAAGAAGAGGTAATTACCGTTACCAATTCTTTCATCTTTATTTCTTCTTCCACTTCTTCTTCTTAGGTTGTTTCATTATGAAGTAATAAAATCAGTATCACTAATATACTGATATGTTATTATAATTATGAAACAACCATATTTCACCATCTATCCATCCTACAGAAAATGGAAATCACCGCGCGTGCGTACGTACGGAATACCGTCTCCACGCCGTGGTGTAATCTATTTTCCACCACCACATTAATTGGATGGGTATAATGGTTTAATGAGTAACTATATATGATTATTATAAAGTGATATTGATACTGAAATAGTATACAAACACTTAAACACAATTCCACGACCATGGGAACGATATCATCGCTCGTGCGTACGTACGGACTACTGTCTCCACGACGCGATGAGATTCATTCTCAATGATTAACCATTCATGAATGATTATAATGTATAATAAGTACTAATGAAATATATTACAAAATAATGATACTGGATTTATTTATATTTATATGTATGTCATCTACTTAATTCCATTCAATTCAATAAGGAAACAAAAACAGCGTTCATGCGTACGTACGGACTACCGTCTCCATGAACGGTGTATCTAATTCCATTTATCAATATATTATATATATGTATATTCTGAATATATATTATATATAAATCATGTTTTACATTCTGGATATAAGTAATCATGATCCAAGTAATCATATTAATAATTACAAGTTAAAAACACGAACGACAAATGAGACGATTTTACCCAAAACGCTACTTTAACAAGAATTTACAAAAGAACGGGTAATATAAAGTCATAAGTGGACCATATATGATATAATAACAATGAATATGATTCTGGAATAAGTCAATAACATGATTTAAATCATTATACAGGAGGTTCGGACACGTACAAAGCAAGTTGGACCTAAGGTAAGGGAAATATCACAATCTCACTTTTATCCGAGATTGTTTTTACTTTGGTAATTACTGGGGTGTATTTTATAATCCACATCCATGTTCCCTGAATGTGTAATATTATTTCCATCCTTTTACAATAGTTTAAATCCAATTTTACCCTTCAGTGAGTTTTTAGTAAAGAATATGAAAGGAATATTTTGTCATTTTTCGTACGAGGTACTTTTTGACTTTTCCGACAAAAGTACGAAGAATGTTTTTTTACCTTATATGACATGAATGGATTTTTAAAAAATTATTTCCAAGAAGCTTCATTTACAAGTAGTCAAGTTTACTTTTAATCAACTTCTTTTATTTTAAAGTCATATGACATGTTAAGAAAGGAAAAATGTTTTTGAAGAAGAATGGATATTTTCCTCAAAAATGGAGTTCAAGTGTTTTATCAAAATTATTTTCCATCTAAGATAATAAAGGGTTCTGTTTTTATCCCTATTATTACATTGATATGATTATGTTGTGATGGAATTATTTTTATGAATTCCTCTATCATATATGAATTTTCTTATGATGTCAAGATATTTAAGATTTCCATTTTTATAACATGGTTTATGCAATGATTTATGGTTTAAGATTTTGTGGCACACATAAGAATGGTATCATTATGTGATGGGTGGGACCTATATCTCCCTCCAATGCATTGGGTAAAGATTTTATATCTCATGAGATAGACAGGGCTGGAACGGTAGGTTATACCGGTTCAGTAAAACAGGACTGAAACGAGGGTTACTCAATTCAGAAAGGGACTTTGTCCACTAATATAGTCTTGGCAATGAGTCTTGACTAACAAGAAATGATTCTCTATGATTATGTGTGAATGCCACAAAGTTTCATGTTTTAAGTTATGATTATTGTGATTACATTTCACTGCCATGATTTACCCCATGTTATGAAATTATGATCTCTTTTTCAGGTTAAGATTTCCAAAATGGTATGTTCTTATGAATATAATGTGATTGATATTTCTTTTTTTACCCTTACTGAGCATTTGAGCTCACCCTTTTATGTTTACTTTTCCCCAGGATATAAAGAAAAGTTTTACGTATAAAAAAAGGGAGATCTTTATGGGAGATGTTGAAGATCTTTCACCAGGATTAGAAGATTATACTCCATGTTTCCAAAGACACTAAACTATTACGATCCTTGTGTGTGTATTTTTTGTTATGTACTAAGTATTCCGCAAAAGTAATGTAATGTTAATGTACGTCAAGCTTCGAGTCTCTACAATTTACCATTCGCTAATAAATATTCATTATTTTTTTTCACTTATTATTTTTTTATATAACCCTTAATAAGCATTTGAGATCACCTTTTAAATTTTTTCCTTCCTGGGTTATAAGGAATAAATCTTTGAATAAGTGTAAAGAATAAGTTTATTTTCTTTTGTTATGTGTTATATTTAATTCCAATGTAATAAGAGAAACATATATATAACCAATTTCTTCTGGACTACTAGAAATATCGATCTGTTGAGTTGTGATCTATTGTATCTATTCTATTGTAATAAAATTTCCACCAAATCAGGGTTACTAGGGTCAGGGTTGGTACATATACTCTTAACAAAAAACCATCTTTTCTGAAAACAAGTTTTTTCCATCATGAAAGTGATGAGAAACACATTAAAATATATTTCATCCCTTTAAGGAAAATGAATTATTTTATATTTACGTATCTTCACTAATGATATAAAATTTAATGCCTTCAATTCTGAGTGAATTATCATTTCCAAGAGTCACCACACCTTATTTAATAAATTTCTCATTTTTTAATAACATAAAATCTCTTATAATATATGAATAACCCACAAAAAAATGATATAGGGTTATTCTCCCTTTATTGATTTTTTATGTGTTTCTACATATAAGGATTTTTACTTGCCCTTATCTTTCTTCTCATGTGACTGTTTAGTTTTTTTATTAAATTTGATGTTCTAGAGTCATGTGAGGACATTGTTTTGTAATATTTCATGGATAATTACATCATTAACATTATTTAAAATGTTTTGAATTGATTTTCAATCTTGACACTAATTTTCTCTGGTTGTCTTCTTTGAGTTGGTTGATTCCCCATCAAATTTTTCAGCTACATCCTCCTGTATTCACTGGAACATTATTTTTTAAACCTAAAAAATCATGTTTTTAAAACCTCCACACCATCAATAATAAAATTAAAAAGAGTATTTCCCTCTATAATTTTTATACTATTATGATTTATACATATAATTTTCATTAAATTTATTACCCTCAGCATTAGGATTTAATTTTACACCAATTTTATAGTCACCACCTAGAATTTTCTTGATAGACTTGATACATTCTCCAGTTTTAAAAGCCATAGGTTTAATCATTGAGACCATAAAAACTTCTAGTTTTTTAGTTTCACTTTATTTTGATACAAACATGATCTTATTAAATTGAATTTTATTATACACATCATCATCCTTCTTACTAATATTTCTGGAAAAACATTTTATCCTCATAAGTATTACACTTATTATAACTTTTATTGACTTCTAAATATGAGTTTTGGAAATTTTCAATTCTATTCCTATAAGTAACATGTTTTTGTTAATAAAGTTATAACTTCTCCTCGTAAATTTCAAATTCTTATCAATCATAATGTTGTTTTTTTCTTTTCATAATGAAACAAAATATGAAAATATATTTTATAGAGATACTTGGATTTATCTTCAAGAAAAAATTCATTTTTCTTTTATTGAATATTTTTAAACTCAATATTCTCCCCCTTAATTCTTGTAATCCTTGTAAGACATTATTTGAAATATCTCATTAAAATAATCTCCCTATTAATGTTTTCATTCAATGAAAATATTTTTTCAATTGATGATGAATTTCAATCACTAGTTTTGATATATGATGTGCTTTAGTTGAATTTTCACTGAACTTCTCATCCTTTTATTAGTTTTTATCATCTTCCTCACACATATTTAAATTGTTTAAATTTATATATTTACATGACATCTTAAATTTTACCCTATAATTAGATTTTTATTTTTTACCTTTTAGTTGAGTCATTTAATTAAATTTATATCATATACATCAATTTCTTCAACTTCCTCTCATCATGGAAAATTTTCAATAAAATTTCCAATAACTCCACAACCAAAGAATTTCCTTGCTAACTTTCCATTTCACATTCTTATGCCTCTTTTCACCAACTAAGAAAACAAAAAACATAAATTCATTAAACAATTTTCAAACATATTTATTGTTATTAGAGTCACTAAATTTTTCTTTAATAAACAGCTTATACTTTTATTTATTGCAAGCCTTGATGGAAATTTCCCGATCAAACTTCTATTGGTACTTCATAAACATTATCATTTCATTTAACAATTTATGAGGGTGTTATATAGATCATCCATAAAGTAAATAAAAATGTTCCAAAGATGAATCTTTTTCATCAAATTTATCTTGATTAATTCATATGTTTTTTAATAATCGTTGATTATTCCAACTTCCAACCAATAAATCTTGTAGTGATAAAAATTAAAATCAATATAGTAAATAAATAACTAAAATATTCTTATTCACTAATATTAATATCTTCATACATTTGTCTCCATATTTGTAACTTAACCATATTTATTTTAATATTTCATTTATAGATGTTTCCAACCTATCACAAATTCATTTAGCATTTCTTATCCATTTATCTCTATCAAACTCACTTTTAAAGAGAATGAAATGTATAACATTTCTGGTAATCCTATCATTTTCCAAATTCATTTTATGAGTAGCTTTTATGGGAACTTATTAAACACTAGGTGATAAACCATTTTTTGAAAGAAAATAATTTAATAAATAATGGAAATAAGTAAATAATATTATATCTTTTCCAAATATGATAGTCTTTTCCATATAATACCAATATCACCATAATTTTCATTGAATTATGAGAATCCCAATAAAATTGTCATCTCATCAAACATTATGAAAGACTCAATAAAGATAACCTTCTATCTAATGAAACTTGAAATGACTATTCCAGATATTTGTGATCCCAACTAGGGGTGGGGGGAGTAAGTTATCTTTCCTTTTTTATATATTTCATACTTTTGAAACATCCTTGTCTCATGTTAAATAGTTACTATTTATCTGAAAATAGTCTCCCAAGAAAAATATATATGAACAGAAGTATTTACAGGGTTCACTACACAAATATAGTAGCTAGTCCGTGGAAATGTATCGAAACAATCCAATACATCATAATCCAATAGAAAAAGTAGATTATTCTTGTTACAACCATCATGGAATATCCATACACATTTTTTCACTTTCAACAATCAATAATTCATGTTTCATATTCACAAATATAAGATGTAAAATTATTTTTATAATAGCTATTAAAAACCATCACCAATAAGATTCAATATATTTTCATTGTGCTTATTGTACCTATACAAATTTTTTATTTGAGACTATAATTATTAATCAATTTCATTCCTAGAAGTCAAAAAAACTTCATCTATGTCATTCAATACAAAACATCCATTAATTCACCTATTTATCCATTTTCATATTCTAGTCATCAGTTTGGTTCCTTTTGAAAACTGACAACACCTTTTTACGCTATGTTTATCCATTTACCTTTAGGTATGGTCTTTCTTATCCCATGTAAATGATAATATACTTGTATACCAATCCTCTTCATGATTTTAAATCTCTTGTGGATCTAGGGTTTTCTAGTGTGGGTGTTATGGTTCTTGGATTATAAAAATTGGATCCAAGGAAAATTCATAGCGTAAAAGTATTAAATGTCATGTATTTACAATTCACTACTTTGGTTAGATCCCGTTGATGGCCTGTAAGTTGTTCTAAATTTATTTTGGATGATTCATAGGGTGTTATATGATGTGTAATATTTCAGGATTAAATCCTTCAAGGTTACATATTGTTTTATGAGTTCTAAATATCATCAATTATACGAGGTAAAATGGGGTTTCACTATGTATAAATCTCCTACTCCACACACATATAATGGCTCTAATGGTCGAGTTATCATTTAACCATGTGTATTCTGTTGAGTTATTGGAGTATTGGGAACCTTACATTGTGATTTTTTTGATTCATTAGAATGGGGTTGATCCTTAGCATCAGTTTTTTGATCTGTGGTGGTCTATGGTGCATTCTTTATTTTATTTTTCTAGAGGGTTCTCCCTGATTGGTCACATTTCCCACCTTTCCTCTCACCATAATATAGAACATCATCTTTTCTATTCTAATTATGTTTTTTTGTTTTTAGTTTACTTGTGACATGATTACTTTATGAGATCATAGATTCTGCATGGGAGGGGTAATCAGATATCAGCAAACGTTGTCCAGTTCTCTGGTGAATAATATTGACACCTTTGAGGTAAGGGATTTGTTTCTTCTCTTTTAATTTATTTTCTATCATAAATTTATCAGTGTGTAACAATATGGATAGTATTTGAATTAACCTAATAAATTTTTAACCATTTTGAAGAGTGAGTAGGTTATAGATGGCATATTGATTTTATATATACACATATTTTAGGTTTCCACTTGATTTGGTAGATATTTTCAAATGGATGATATACATTGGTAATATTGTATTATGCTTGGAGTAACATTTCTAAATCAATAAAAAACATAAATTAATAATTAATTTATAATTAATTGGGTTATGAATTAATGAAGATTCATGTTGAAGTGAATATAGTGATTCTTATAATTCAATTATGATCAAATTGATGCAATAAACATATATAATTTTTGATGATCTTCCATGGGAATAATAGAATTTAAAAATAATGGGGAACATTCTAGTTCATTTTGATAATTTTGGTAACTATAAAAATCATGTTATTTTAAAATGGTTCTTCACACAATATTTTAGACTGATTTTAATACTAAAAGAATATTTATCTTTTTAATGTTTTTCATTGCTTGATTCCTTAGCTTGAACAAATTTTGAACATGTGAATAATTAGTTAGTTAATTAAACATTTAATAAAAACCAATTATTTATAATTATATTTATAATTATCTAATATTATAATTTTATTGATAAGGTTGATTGCCTTGAGGTGAGACCCCTGAGATCTCCTTTATTTGTGAATGTTAGATGCCTAGTTTTTATGGCCTAGATTTCCTTATCATCTATTATTGTTTTGACATGATGATTTTGGGAGGTTCTCTGGATGTGAGGATCACTATTCAATTTGATACGGGAATGGAGGTCTATATGTGATAAGATCCTCAGATGGTCGTGCTAGAGATGGATGATGTTATATATGGAATGGGAGGCCTAAATGATATAGAAGTAGCTGAAGCCTATGATGGAAATACGTAATGGGATATTCATGTGGGTGTTAGTGGTGGTACCATAGATGACAGCCTGGGTTGAATATTCGATTACCTGTTGATATTATAAAATTGGGTTCATGCTTGAATGGATCTTTTTAATAACCAATGGCTTGATTTCTTAATTTATCATTATTCCATTACCCACTACCTGAGGTCATTGGATGTCCCTGGTTGAATTTTTTCAACATGGTGGTATATTTGGTTGATTTTCATTAATTACATGGTTTATATATTGATTCTAAAAATTTATATATAATTATCAACCCACAAGGTTGGTGTTAGTTTAATGAAAATGTTGAAATTATGTTCTTCTTGATATGCTATGGACTCAATTTGGAATTTTCTTATAGAGAATGGGCTTTTCTTGATTATTAATTTAATTTATATTAAAATAATGTTAATTGATAGTTAAATAATAAATGTAGGAAAATGATAAAAAAGGAATAAAGTAATTAATAAGCTCTTTAAATGTTTGTGTGATTATACAATATATTGTCTTAGAAGTGTAGGCTCGGAGTCCAAGTGAAATTTAATGCAGATGAGTCTAAAACTAAGGTTATCCCACTATGTGGTTATGATAAATAATATATCCTATATATTTTGTGATTTCATATGATTTCCTACTCATTTTTGTTATGGTAACTGACTTCAAATGGACTTTGTGAGAGTGTTTTCCCCAATATCTTGGTGGGGGATGGAAGGAAGACTACAACCTCTTGCCCCACTCTCTTATCTTAGTAGTTACGTGTGGTGGTATACATGACAGATAGTTTAAACATATACATTTGTAGAGGTAAGTTATAGCTTTTGGTTATTTTATACAATTTTATTACCAGATAGAGTATCCAAAAGATTATTATTGGTATAACGTGAATATATTGTGATGGATTGTGGTACTTACTTAGTGTATGGGCTATGATGGGGTGAGGCATAACACTTGTAGTATGATAAATGTCATACAGTATATGTCGGATTATAGAAAATTCCTAGTTAATAAATATTGAAATATATATATTGGATGATGTGATGATGGGATGTACATGGCACATGTTGTTACGCCATTCATAGGTGTATTAAGATAACTTAATTATGGAATGAGATGGCTCAATATATGCGACGTTGGTACCATGTACAAAACCATTTGTGAATCATGATAGGGTACCCTTGATGTTTCATTATTATATTTTATTCTTTTTAATATATGATACATGGTGAGAGTTATCCATGGTTAGGTTAGTAACTTATACACCAACATACGTGATGATTTATTTTCACAGTTGTTCAGTTTGATTTAACATAACATTTTTATATTTATCATGGTAGTATCTTTGGAAAATCTTATTGATTTTAATTTTATTCTAAACTGGTGTATTTGTAAACTATTTTTTGGTCAACTAATGATGGTTGAAGATCAGGCTGGATATTACTATCATGTGGCTTTTCAGGATCTATTTGAGATATTTGGTCACTATTGTATTTAACTTTTTGGTAGTTATAGTTTTCCATTAATTTTTATATTATTTTATGACATTTCATGTTTCGAATTTAGATTTCATTAAATATTTTTTTAATTAGTAATTTATTGATGCATCCTTATTATCTCACTCTTCCATAAGATTTTCATAGAGTTTGTATCCTCCCATTTTATGACTATTATATAGTTGGCGCTATTCACCAATCCGGTGTCTATTGGAGGTGGGACATGGGTTGTCACCATCTCCCTTTACCCTTTATTGATCCATGAGTTGTACTATTTAGTGGGAGGAGTTTCTTATAGATTGGCATCAAAGGATCATGAGGATGAATAAGATGGATATTGGAGTTAGGAATAGGTGAGGTTTCATGGGTTGGTAGGGAATTTTTTTTACTATATTTATCAAGGGATGTAAATACGAAATACGGAATGATACATTGGTAATTCAAACCCCCTGTGATCTGATGCATGAACATTATGTTTTCTAATCCCACTAAATGTAGTGATACTGGTTGTAGGGTAGAACCCTGGGAAATTATTATGGATAATTCTTCTACGAACCTATGTTTGAAAAGGGAAGACCTTTAGATACGTTAAAACATTAAACATGATAGTAAAATTATTAATTAATTAATGTTAAATACATTATATTTTATGTTCAGCCATTGGGGTCTTACCTATGTGGTAAAGGCTCCCCTCTATCCTATATGATTCATTGGTTAAAACATGAGTGGGGGAAATTTTCCACATGTACTGTAATAGTACTATATCATGAACTACAATGGAATTTTAGTTGTACGAATAATATAGTGGGGTGACATAACATCTGTACTGGTCATCCCATTTGGGACATCAGGACACTAGGAATTTAGGCCATCAAGAGGATGATGAATCATGTATTATATGGTTAGGTGGTGACATAGGTAAAGTGAATGAAATGCATTCAGTTTAGGAAATTGTCATCCTATATTCCATATAATTGGATTCATACCCACTACTACAACGGGTGATGTACTAAACAAAAATGTCTTGATGTGTGGGATATCACTAGGGGCTGTGAAATACCTTCACAACTTATATGTGTATTGTGTCTATTTTAATTAATTATACCACCAATTACCATATATATATATATATTAGTTTTAGGATATCTAATTTTTTGTTATTTTTGAAGGCATGGCTCAAGGTAAATTCCCTCTTTAGGTTCTCACTTATGATCTTAACCAAGAAGTGCTTAATGATCACCATAGAGTGGAAGTCGAAAAAGATGATAGTTGTGGGAGGTCTCTCCAAGAGTTTAAATACTAGGTTCTATAGAATTAAGATGAATAATTTTTATATTCATACATAGAGGAATTCTTTAATGAAATTGAGATTAATTTTAGTTCAATCAGGAATCGAACAAGAGCAATGAGGTTTCATTGAATGTGATGATTCTACATGGAGAAGTGAGGAAATTGTGGTTATTTTTAAATGGGGATTGCGGGGAGTTGGTAGTTTTATAGTAGATGTTCCAATACCAATTCTGAGAAGAGATAAATTATTTCACTGTGAATACTACAAGTCACTATGATCTACATACCCTTCAAAAAGGGATTTTCTGTTTGTGATATTTCGAGATTTGTTTCTGGACCCTTCTGTGATAAACATCAGACCTTTTTCTAGATGAGGAGACTAGGCTAAGGGATTTGTATTGGTATTATAATCCAGATATCTAGTTCCATGTCACCTCATTTATTCAAAATACATATCTTTTTGTTCTGGAAAGATCATAGGTTTTTGAGAGGATGCAAGTCAGAATCAGATAATCATGAGAGGGGTGCCATTAGAATTCCTCATGTAGTAGATTTGTGGTCAAGGGATCCTATTTTCCAAGACATAGTATAATTCTATCCACCAAGGGTATGTCCCACCATCATTTTCTAATTACTCATGCGGTGGATACCCTTACAAAAATTACAAGGGATTATATGCATTTTTTATCCTATATGTTTATTTCATCAGTGTCGAGAGTGCCTTATTTTTCTGAGTTGGTAGTGTGAACCCCATTTTCTTCTTCAAGTTCCTCCATTGAGGTATTTTTATCTATGGATACCGAACTAGGGTGTTCAATTTTGGTATTATAATAGTGGATATATTCTATAAACTGTACATCCCTAAAATAATCCTCATCCGTAGAGAGTAGATTGAGGGTATGTAAGAGGTTTTAATAAAGATTAAAGAGGTAATGTAAATTTGTGTGGTCATATTAATACATTATTGTTTCTAACTCTAGGTGAGATAGAAGTTGTTGAATGTATCCTCTTCTTATTTTCTACATTGTAAAATTCATTTTTCTATAAATTTGTGAATCACTTTTATATATCACCTACCATCTTACATTATTTGGGACTTCAGGTAGATAAGCTTCTAGTGCCATTGACATTAACTATGATAGTGGATGGTCAAGCTGACATGAATGATGTATGTTGAGACTATGAGCTAGTTTTGGGGAAAAAACCACTCTTGGATAGTTTTCCTATATTTATAGACAAATCCAAATAACATACTCCTTTTCATGGATTTTTCATATTCAACTAATGTTATTGTATATTTAATTAGAATTCATTATGTATTTTAGGATATAATTGGAGATAAAAAATTGTTTTTTTACCAGTGACACTCTCAGAAGAGCTAGAGGTGTGTTCCATCATTATCATCTTTAAAGGATGAGTTGAGGCTGGGCTCATCAAAGGTTCACCATTAGATGTTTCCCATTGTTGTAAAAGAGTACCATGATGTATTTCCTGATGTGGTTATATGGTAACCCCCTCAATGGAATATTGAGTTTGGTATCATGCTATATTTAGGTGTGAATACTATCTTTATGTCCTTATATAGGATGGATCCATATGAGTTGTTTCATATATGTGTACAACTTGATGATCTATTGGAATTTTAATTTGTTTTAGACAAGTTTCTCCTCTTACTATGAACTGATTTTGTTCGTAAAGAAGAAAGATGACCGTTTGTTTTTTTATTGATTTCCATCACTTGATCCATATTATAGGGAACATACACTATCCTCTTCCATGCATTGATGATTTATTTGATTAATTGGATTGAGAAATATGTTTCTCAATGATCAATATGTGGTCAAGATATCAACATATGTTGGTAAAATATGATTATATCTCAAAGAATACTTTCTATTATCATCATGTGAATTATAATTTCCATGTGATGCCACTAAGTAAGATGAATGCTCCATCTATATTCCTATTGTTGATTAAACAAATGATTATAGAGTTCTCGGATATGTCTGTAGTGTCTTTCATTGAGGACATCCTCAGTTAATATTCATCTTAGGAATGTCATTAAAAAATATATATTCCATTTTGAGTGTTCTACATCATGATAATATATTTAGGATGTTATCAATGTGTGGGAATTGATCTCCATAATTCTGTTTCATAGGCAATGCCATGTTCTAGTTTTGGGAGGTTGTGGATATTATGAAGATAAAGGTAGTTTTATCTTTGCAAAGACCCCCAAATAATAGTAGAGGTAGAAGTTTTCTTTTACTTAAAGGATATTACAGGAGGTTGATAGAAAATTTCCCTCAGGTTCTATATCCTGTGATATAAGTGAATAGAAGAGGTCAGCTATTATTTTATTCTAACTAGATTTTTATAGCTTCTGAGTACTTGGAGGAGAAGTACGTTTGTGCTAGATTTTTTTATAATGGTGCGATCTTAGTTTGAGGTTTTTGGAGACCCATAACACCTTTGATTTTGGTGTTTTTTGACTCAGTAGACATTGGATTCAATATATAATACTCTCTATTTATGTAACCATGAATGTAATTATTCCTCCCCTGATCATGATATGGTAGTAGTTATGTTTTCTATTAATTTTTTGATACATTAACTCATCATATATTGGATTTTTGGTCTTTACAACCAAAAGAAAATGGTTTATTCCATCTCCTACTACGAATTTAATATATTTCAGCTCTAGTTGATGGAATGTTTTTTGGAATATGACATTAATAATTCATGTATGTCAGGAAAGGGAATGTTTTTATCCAATGCACTAGGCAGGAAGTGATGTTGTGATGCAATGTGTGAATCTGAATATTCTTTAATAGTTATGGAATAACTCAGACTGATTTATCATGATATGGTATAGGTTGATGATAGAGGTTTTATTTCCCATATATTGGTGTATTAATCATTTTTTCTATAGCTGGATGATTCCCAGTTGGGTGATACTGAGGTGGAGGTCTAGAGATACCGATTTTTATAGACAATTCACATGATGGATGGTCTTTCAGTAGACAACAAAGGGTGTTGATTCAGGGAAGGCTTTTGGTTACTTCAATGATCCATAATATTTTAATATGTGAATTCCGTAGTTCTACTTTAGTGGAATATCAAGGTGAAAAATTATGTATCAGGACCTGATATGTCAGTTTTGGTGGCCTGATATGAAGAATGTTATTGTTGAGTTTTTTTCTCGATATTTTGACTTCCAGAAGGTCAATTCCAGGAACCATGTTTCTTATGGTTTTTTTACAGCGATTAAATTTTCCCTAGTGGACATGGGAGTACATCTCAGTCGACTTTTCTTAATATTTTACCTTAATCTTATGGAGGAGATGTTTCTATATTGGTGACAATGGATTGTTTGATGAATTTATACCACTTTATTGAGATCAGGGAGTTGTGATCGGTGGAGGATTTATCAAGATAGTATCTAAAATAGGTGGTATGAATTCCCTGAGTCCTAAGGAAAATACTCTCGGACTGAGATCATTATTTTACCACCAGGGCATGGAGAGATCTCCAACATGATTTTTTTACTAATTTATTATTTTTCACTTATTAACATCAATAGAAGGAGAATCATATATAGTAGGCCATATAGAAGCTTGAATACATTTTCCACTCTTGTGTACTATATTTGGGTTGTTCATTGATCCCTTGGTTGTGTTTTCTTACAAAAATCGTATCCACTACACCATTGATATGGAACTATTTGAATCTTTATACTACTAAAATTTCAATTCTCTATGATGTTGGACTGGAGTTTCATATGAAAAAATTATTGGGTTTAAAAAAATTAAATAATATTAAATATATGGTTTAAGAAATTCATGAGAGGATGAAGGTAGATAAGAATCATAAATAATATAGTTTCAATAATTGGAGGAGACATATAGAGTTCAATGTTCAAGGTCACGTGTTCCTTAAGGCAACTCCTCTTTATGGGAAGAGATGGTTTGGTTATAGAAGTATGATTTCCACCCATTTTATTTTCTTTTTGAAGTATTTTCCCAATTATGAAACATGAAATATTAGGAAAATATTCCCCCATCAAAGATATGGATACATGATTTTTCCATATGTATTTGCTCTATTTTTAACATCATGATGATTCTAATATCATTGATTGGGTAAATATTATTAGGTTCGATATTGTGACCTTAAATGAACATCCTATGAAGATCCATGACCACTAGTAGAAGGTGTTTCTTATGTATAATATTCAATTAGATAATGTCTTATGGTGTATTAGTGTCATGGTTGATATTAAATAGGAACGTGAGTCGCATATGTACATTCATTCTCTGGAGCTATTTATTGTTTAGCTCTTCTCATGTAACATTGTTCTCTTATGTATTTTTACCATTATAGTTTATGAGATGGTTTTCTCTTGTTTTATATTGTGTATTTACCCTCGAATGAGTGGTATATCTCGATGGAGAGTGATAATGGGATGGTTGTTTCTATTGTATTGTTTAACACATATTCCTTATATTTGGTGGTAGAGCTCCTTTTATGGAAATACGATTGAGAGGTATCTCATATGATGTCTATTTTGATAACACCTTTTCATTTCCACTCTAGGATGGGATTTAGATTCTTGAGTATGGTAATTTTTGGGAGGCTTCTAATGTATGGTAATAGGTCCATGAAGACCCTTTGCATGTTTCTGATGTAAATGGTGCTCATAGGAGGCCTAATGTGTGTATGGAGATGTTTGACTACTAAAAATTTAGATTTATGGAGAATAAATTGGAATTTAAATATTTAATGTATTGTATTAGTAGTTTATTGATTGGGTAATAGCCCAATGAAGGACTGGAAGAGGTTCATTTCTTTTTAAGGACAATTTATGGGGTGTTACATGATGTGAAATATAAGGGATTAAAATTTTTTGAGGTGAATCTTTTTTTGGAGACATCGGAAGAATTAAAATTACATGACCTGCTAATTGGTTTTATGATATGTAGGTACTCTATGATCCATTCCTATAAAAGCTATAGTTTCTCATGATTTCCTCACACCCTATAGATTCTCTCGATTTTTAGATTTTGGAGACCCTCTCTTCAAGTGTTTTTGAATCCTTTGATAGTGATTGATTGTTGGCTTCTGTAATTGATAGGTGATGATCCAAGGTGCTTTATTTCATCATTTTGTAGTTTTTTCTCCAAAATGGTCCACTTTAATCTTTTATATTCTCACAATGTTATAGAGGTTGATATATAATATTCTAATAAATTTTTTTATCATTATATGAATTTCTGAAAAAATGTATTTAGGAGATCATAGTTTCCTTGTGAGAGGTGATCAGAGATCCATAAAGTCATTTTGTTCTCATGTGTAGAATATTGACACCTATGATGTAGAGGATTTGTTTCTTCTCTATTTATTTATTTAGAATAATAAATTGATCATGTTTTATTTTTTTGGAAGATTATGGAATTAACCAACAAATTATTTAACTGAATTAAAGAATGAATTGGTCAGTGATCGCATGGTGATGTACTTTATAACACAATGATATCTTTCCTCTTGATTTTCTAGATAATTTGATATATATGATATTATTATTTTCCATGTTCTTATTATTTGAGTAGCATTTGAAAATTTTTAATGATCTTGATGATGGAAGTAACTGGTAATTAACTAGAACAAGTCTTATAGAAGTGGCATATTGTAATAAATTTTGTGTATATTATAATTTTATGATGATGAAAATGATGAAATGTACATGTATAATTTAAAATCATATTATATGTGATTAGAGGAATAAGTAAATAATGGGAATACTAATAGTTATTTTTTGATAATGTTGATAATAATAAGATGCATGTTAATTGGAAATGGTTCTTCCCAATATTTTTTGAAACTGATATTAATGTTAAGATCTTGTTTATCCTTTGATAGATAGTTACAAAATTATGCATTTGGCATCCCATAGTTTCATCATGTGATTAATGATTAGTTAAATTTAAGATCTAAAAAACCAATTGTTTGATATATATAATTTATATGGATATAGGTTACCATATTTTTAAGAAGCCCGAGTTATTTGAGTTTAGATTCATGGTAGATCGTCTATGTGTGAAGGCTTGATGCCATATTTTTAGGGCATAGATTTAAATATTGGTGATGATTATTTTTCTTATAAATTTTGTGATATGATATATATTGGATCTTATATATGAAATTTGATATGGGGTATGTAGTTCTAGATGTGTTATGAGTTTGGGATGGATGATCTTAGGATGGATAATGTGATATGTGTGAGGGCAGGCCCGAATGATGTGGCATCAATTGATGCTTGTGATATTGAGATGAGTCATGATTTCTATGTGGGTGTTGGGGATAAAACTAGAAATGACACAATGATTTGAATCTAGGCTTAACCATTGATGTTCTAAAGTTGTGTGCTTTCTTTAATGAATGTATTTAATGGTCCATGTATGGGTTTCTTATTTTATCTGCATTCCTTTCACTACTAATTTTATATAGTTAGATGTATTTGATAGCTTGTTTTCTTCTTTCTGGAAGGTCATGAAGCTTTTCCTAGTGTAACTAGTTTTTTTAATGATGAAAATAATGAATAATTAATTATTAACCCATGGAGTTGGTGTTTTTGGATTGAAAATAATGAAATGATTTAAATATTCAAAAAATTTCATCTTGGTTTGGATTAGTCTTTGTGGGTAAGGAATTTGATTGAGGATTAATGTGATTTATATTCAAATAAGGTGTATTGGTAGTTAATTTTTCAGGAATTATTTAATTGAAGGAAATTATGAAAAGGAAATAATTTATTAATGTATATCTGTAAATTTTAGTGTTCTTATATGATATCTAGTATTGAAAGTGGATTCCAGATGTCTATGTGAGGTTATCTATAAATGATTCAATGAATATTTTATAACTATAGTGTAGTTGTGTGATATATTATATCCTATATATTATATAATTTCATAAGCATACCCAACTATATAGTTAGGGAGACTGAAACCTAGTGAACTATAGCATGGGTTTTCCCCCCAACATCCTGGTGGAAGGATGGAAGGTTGATTACCCCCTCTGTCCCTCTCTATTCTATTTTTAGTTACATGTGCTGATATGCATGATAATTAGTTTACGCATATATTCAAGTAGAGGGAATGTCTGGATTTTTGTTATTTGACACACATTTATTAGTAGATATAGTATCTGAAAGACTATTATGCATTTGAAAATCGTATAATTTTTTTAAAAAAGTGAGCACTAAGGCCCTTTCATTATATGAAAGAAGAATTACACAATTCAAAATGAAAGAATTTAACATTTATCAATTTTGTAAAATATTGGTCATGTCATCGGGTAAAGTGGTCGAGGGTTGGAGTCCATCCACATTCACTCATTTATTACCCAACATAACTACAATATAGTTCACCTCTCTGTAAGAACGAGTGATGATGTAATTCAAAAAAGATAGAATGTCTAGACAATTCACCCATTTGGCAGCCAGCTTCAATGAGAGATGCCTTTTCCCCACTCTAACGGCATGAACGAGGGTTGTGGTGTCAAATTCGAACCATATATTATTCCATTTTCATTGGAGAGTTGTATCAACCACCATTATTAGGACCATCATTTCTGAATCAAGTGCTATGGAGATTTCCCGAGGCCTGTATAAGTATTCGATAAAATCCCCATTCTCATCTATGAAGATTTCTCCAAAACTCGAGGGGCCCAGGATCCCCCAAGAATCATCGCTTGTGTTGTGCATGATCCATCCTACAAAAGGAGAGATCCAGAAAACTTCCATGGTATGATGTGGATTAGGAAAATTACAAGTAATATTAATCCGCCGAAGGACAACCCAGTCCTCAATCGAGTTCTTGCATTTTTCGAAATTCAGGTTATTAGCATCATGAACTACAACAATGATGTTGGCCATCTCGCGGCTAGCATTAAAGCCACACCTTCCATGAACCACCGCATTTCTGCTGATCCAGAGCCAGTGCAGGGTTTCAGTTCATGCCACTTGAAAGAGAACATTGATCTTATAGGACAATTATTGCTAAAAAAGCTTTAATATATTGTTGAACCAAACCCGAGAAATGAATTTTAATGAAAAAAAATGTGTTGTACCGGTACCCAAATTAAAGAGGAATCCTTGAAACTAAGAAAGAGGTGATCAACATCCTCTCTGTGATACATGAAAAGAGGAATTCTAGAGAAAAGGGGAATGCTAACTCCATTAATATTGTTATAAAAAGGTATTTTTTAAAAGGAAGCCTCCAAATAAGAGTAAAATAAGAAGGTGTCATCCTTTTTCTGTTCATCTTGCCAATCCAATGTTTTTCATCCTCAATTAAATACTGATATAATTTTTTTGATTCAATAAAGCCATTTTCCAACCCTTCCCAGAGTAGTATGTTATCATGCTTGATGAAATCATTGTTGTTTACAATATTGAGAACATCCTAAAGAATAATATCAATATTTTCCTGGTACTCCAGTATTGTGATGGTATGATCAATGTGATTTTCCTCTAGATTGATTTGAGATATGAGTGTAATGAGGTATGATAACCAATGCATGATACTCAACATACATAAAGTGGAGGATTCAAAAAAATACATGGTTACCATATATGGATATTTGGATGAGATGTTCAGATTATGTGATGCACGAGGTGCAAGTGGTGACACCTTTCCTAGGTTTCTCCATGATGACATAATTTTGAAGAGAGATGGATCTGGACATGAAATGTTGGGGTAGATTAGAAAACCAATGGGGAAATAGGAGAGGGGTACCCATGATGGTTCATTATTATATTATATTATCTCTTCTATCAGACAAATGGTGAGGGTTATCCATGGTGAGGCTAGGAACATATTATATTAGTCTAGGTGATGAGATATTTTTATTGTTGTTCACTATGATTTTGTATGATTTTTTCATCATTTTCATGATATGATATAGGGAGGATCCTACTGAGAATTATTCGATCCTCATCCTACTTATATATAATCAATTTTTTTGGTTAGCACGAGTAGGTTTTTGATTTGGATTGATATTACTAGCTCGTGGTTTTAATGGAGCTGTTTCGAATTTATGGTTGTTTCTGTCATTACATATTTAGTATTTGTGTTTTTCATTTCCATTGTTAATTACTATATGAAATTTTGTGTTCTATCTTGGGATTTCAGTAACATTTTTTTATTGGTGTATCCTTATTGTCTCCCTCTTTTGTATTCTTTTTTAGCGGGTAAATTCCCACTATTTTCATCATTACTCATACCAATAGCTATGATACCACATGATGGGTCAGATGAAAAATTTGACTCAACCACTATATGTAACACCAATATAACTTACTAGGTTGTAAACACGAATCCTAAATAACCCACATTCATGGGAGACCTAAACATTGATGTTACACTAAACCTATGTCACCACACGACAAAGAAAAACATCTGAATAAACCAATCAAGAACATGAAAGGAAAAAATTAAAGAAAATAAAAAATTTCTTAAATTATTCATGTTGTATTCCTAATCCATATGGGGAACATTGAAATAAATTTATTAGGAATAAAATATTATTTAAATACCCATTACCCTATTATCATATGATTCCACCATATTGAATATGGTAGTGTCTAGCATGTGATATTAGTTACCCTATCATCTAATATATATGGATATAATTCAAATATACACCTAATATTAATGGGAATCCTTCAACTTTTAGATAAAATCCTAGTGCCTTAACTCCTCCTCCTGGTGAATAGCGAGGGCTTCCAAATATCTCATGTGTTCACTCTTACTTTTTGGAATGTAACTATTTAAAGTTATCTTTTTCACAAAACAACTAGGGGAATCCTTAATAATGACTCCTATATATTCTTAAAGTTACTTTTATTTAATTTCTATATGCCATTGAATTTACGCATAAGATAATGACAAGGATAAAACCCGATCACATAATTACAATTTATATTTTCTTTTATACTACTTCTAAACATCTGAATGCTATTCACTTTTGTTCTAATATATCCATCCGACCATTAAGAGTTATTTTCAGAATCACTACTTCCAGAAAATATAACGCCTTAGTTAGAAATTTATTTTCACAACTAGACATAACTATTTCAATTAATAAATTAATCATACTGAAATATTGGATTGATTTAGTTGTTTATTTTATTTTATTTCCAATAATTTAATTTCATATTATTTCATCCATTTTATGTGGTTTTAATCAACATCATTATATTCTATGTGTATAATGTTAATTAGAAATTGATTTTTGAATTTATTTTATAACATCCTATTCAAAAATTAACTTATTGATGAAGTTGAATTAAATATGGTCTGGAGTGTGCTCATTGATAAATAGGTTTTTTTGACATGAACCAATCGTATGGAGTATATATTAGAGAGTTATTTATACATTAATGGATTTACATAATAAATTAAATCAATATTATTGTTTTAAAAATATAGAATGGAAATTGATAGGAAATAACATTAATTTTACTCCAAGGAAATTTTTAATAGTTTCATATATGTCATAAATTACCCAATTACAAGTGTCTATATATAATATATAAATGAGGAAAAAATAAATAAATAAAAACAAAACATTTTAATAAATACAATCTCTTTTAAAAACAAACATTACATTATCATTTCCCATCTCTTATCTACAGAAGGTCCTTCACTGTTTAATCTTATACATGAGTAAAATTTTCACATTAACATGCTGTGAATGTACAATATGTATGAAATACATAATAATTGGATTCCACTTGAAATATCAAATGATCAAAAGGTCCTAATATACTCAATGGGTAATAATTTATTTCATCTTCCTTTTTGGTGTACCATTTCTTGAGAAAAAATCTAATTCTTTATTTGAATTCTCCAATAATAAAACATTGATAGGAACATTAAATATATGAAAAGTGTTGACCTTACCAATCAACTCTATAATCAAATAATTTTTTTATTTTAAACATTGAATAAAAACACTATTTAAATGTTTTAAAAAATGAAATTTCTTAATCTTTATGATAACAATGTTCTAATAAAGGTCATCCCTTCACTTAATTGTGATCATGGTTTTTGATTGATGACTTTAAATTTATTTAATATAATTTAGTGATTGGTTGAGATTATTTCTTGAAATTGTTAGAAATTATTTTTAGGGATTATCTTACTCATAATTTTATTTTTTAAGAATAAAATATATTCTTAAATAGACCACAATACTCAATACCCCCCATTCTTAATCACATGTTTTCTTTTTTTGTCTTACATACATAAGGAATGTTTTTGTGAATATTTTTTTCATTTTGTTGTCAATTATTCTCCCTATATTTTATTCCCCACTTAGTTCATAAATTATTATAATTATTGATTACCAACATGATTAGCAGATGCTATATTATTGAGTGTTGCTGCTATTTGTGCTGTTATTGTATTGTTTTCAGTTGGATTTTAATTAATAATTTGAAAACATTCCCCATTTCTTATGGGATCAACTCATATAGATATATTAGCAAGAGGAAAATTATATCTTGTCACTTGTGATAACCAACATCCAACCACACATTTTCGAAAATAAATTCTATCCCCAATAATCATAAATTAAAATTATAACTCTAAAATATTATCTTTAGATCGTTCACATCCCATGCCTTTAGATGATTATGACCCTTTCAATGATCAATCATAAAAAACCAATTGGATCCCTTATCCTGAAAAATATTCTTCTAGATAAACACTATTTACTCCAAAACCACCAACTACATTTCAAACATCCACAACATTAGTAGAGTTATTCGATATGAAGTGATAAATATATGCTTATAATAATGTACCAGGTCCATCTTTATCTTCCCCCATTTTAGTAGAGAAACCAAAGAAATATTAATAAAAAACATCCTAAAATGATAAATATTAAAAATTAAACACAACACCAACTTCTCTTGCAATAACACTAAGAACTATTCCTACCATCTACAATGTAATACTACATAATTAATAAAAATTAATAATACTAAAAATAAAAAATATATTCCATCCACTAATAAAATTTAAATAAACCACATTAGAAAAAATAATTTCACCCATATCTAGTAACAACCCATCATAAAATCATTGAATCAATCAATCCATTACTTGAAGCACACCAAAGGTCAATATATCTAAGACATATAAATCCTATATATTTCCATAACCACATTTAATAATCACTAAATTAATATGTAACATACTTTTACAGATTTTCAAGTAAACTTAGGACCTTATTGTGTTCATGCTTTGTTAGAGGATTGTCATGGGTTGTTTCAGATGAAATTTAGATAATTTCAGAGGTTTTCGGGGTTGTCTGTGGTTAGTAAATAGTTTCCCTGATCAATGAAATCCTCTTGTGACAACCATGAAACCCTATATAGTAATGGGTTTCATAGTTGGTGAATGATTTTAAAAAATTTACACCCACCTAGGAGAAACTGTGCCCCTTAGATATTGAGTCTAGAGGGGCACACAATTATGGAATATGACTTGTCTACCCATGTGGCCATGTCTATGAAACCATGAAACCATATTAAATTTAGTTATACAATTTATTTTAAAATCCCATACCATATGTTTTATACCATCGTCAAGCGTCACGTGACGTAACTCGAATATAATGGCTCTGGAATCTCTCATGAAGCGGTTTTGGATCCCTAAACACCTTCCCTTGGAGGATCGAAGTATGGTTGACCATGATTAATCTCCAATGAGTATGTGAATATTCTCTCCTAATTTTTCATTAGGTTACTCAGTATCTTATACTTAAAGGGTAATATAACATCATGTTTTTAGGGATATGAACTTTATATGATTATATCATGGCTCTACGATTGGTTTTTTGATATCTAATTTTGTCATTATTTATTGGTGAATTCTTTTGTTGGTGTTGATTCAAGATATCAAATTAAATCTAGGGGTTCTGATAATTCATTTTCATATAATATTAATCATGAATTTATTGATTAAATTTAAATTAGTTTCTATTAATTAATAAAATTCCATTATGATGAATTTATTCATTTTTTTTTATAAATTATTTAAATTTAAAAAAACTTTATTTAAAATGGAATTGAAATTATGGGATAGATTTATGAAAAATGATCTCTTTATAGGATTTTTTTTGAATAAATGAATTCTGTATTGATCTTAAAAAAATTTCATAAATTGAAAGGTTTTTTGAAATGGCATGAAATGATGAAAACCTATGATTTTGTTTGTAAATGAAATAGAATGTTCGGAACTAATATTGGGAAACAATATTCAAAAATTATTAATAATGACTTCCAATTTTAGTGATTAAATATTGAAGAACATTCTCTCTAGGGTAATAAGTGGTAACTATGAATGGAGAACTAGGACCTTGCCTCCATATAAATTGATTTATGATGACAACTCAAACTAAAAAAATTGGCCATGATAGCTTATTATGGGTTCCCCTATTAGGGTGTAGAATTCCAGTTATGGGTTCCCTATATTGTGGTGTATTTATGTGTGAAAAGCTAAATAGATACATGGTCATTATCAGATGGGTGAGGATCCTATCAGCTGATAAGCTGACATAAAATGGATATTTTGAACACAGTTCTTTCTTTTATATTAGTTTTTTTACATAACATACATATCGTTGATGTGTGGCACACTTTTATTCAATCCATTTGATTTATATAAACTGTTTCATATTAAATATTCTTTTATTCATATTTGAAATTTATTTGATTTATTTTCCATCTATTTGAAATAAAATCATGTTTTTGTTTTGAATATGAAAAGCAAATTCCATGACAAATTTTATTTAAATTGATAGAAAAGATGGTAAACATGTATAGTATTTGTTATGGAACACATGGTGAAACAACAAGGAGCAATATACACACACCATATCATTTAATTTTTAAATTATTTGATTTTATAAATCCCTGTCTAATAAAAGGGAATGTTCCACTTGGAGGGGTTGGATGTTTTGATACTTTAGACCATGGGTTGTCAATGAATCATGGGGATGTTTTTCATTATGCATATTACTTTAATGATGTAATGATTTGGGTATTTTATACTTGTTTGGTTTTTGGTACATTCTATTTTTGGAGTGTTGAGCATACAATCTTGAATCTTATGTATTCCACTATTATGTGGAAAATTCATTCCCTCTTTTATCTTGTATAATGATAGGTGATAGTAACCAATATATGGGAATTGAGAATTCCCTTCAGGCTATGTTAGCACCAGATCAAGTATTAGGCTACCTAGGTATCTGGTTTGGTTTGTAAAAAAGTTGTATCAAGGGTTGGTTAAGCAGCATTCATTGATGTTAGTATGATGTTTGAGACATATTTACGATATTTACGAGGTTATTATGATCGTGTTCCTAGATAGATCTCATCGTAACAATCCGTAGATCACCATGGGTGGGAATCTATAGGGATAATTTGATATAATTCTATTATATTACCAACTTATGATTTGGGCAGGTTGAAATCGAATTCATTTCTTATTATCAAATTAGATTAAGTATTTCTATTTCTCTTGTTTGAGAATTCAATATAAATAATATTATAATTTTTTTTATTATTTTTTTCAAATGTTTTATAGAATATTACCCATGTAATGTCTTGTGAGTGGGACATCGAATAAGATATTGATTACCAATAGTGAGAATATTTCTTTATAGAGCATAACATTGTTGAGATTATTTTGCCTAATCTCCCAGCTCTAGGATATGAACCAATAATTATTTCAATTTGGGATCCAATTGTGGAACCACATAGGGATGAATATCAAAATCATTCTCAAGAGTTCCATTACCAAAAGCTGCTAGAATTCCAAGGAACTAATGATCCTGATGTTTCTTATGATAGGTTTAGGAAGATAGAGATTTTGTTTTAATTATTGGAAACACCTCTTTCAATTAACTCGATTACTTCCTTACTTTTCATGACTCTCTTGGTAACCCACACATTATCATTAATATCACAGGCTCACATGCCCAAAAAGTTTTTAGTCTAGTAAAATTTAACACCCTTTGGATGTACTAATTTTGAAATATTTTAGTTTTTTGGGCTCTACCATTTCATTGATAGAAAATATTTGATAATGGATGGATGGAAATGTGAAACCATCAATGTAATTGGATCCAATTAGATATAGTGGGATTTAATGGTTACCAAGATGAAGTAAGAGGGTTTATAGTGGAAGGAAATTGATGTTAATTTCATAGATTAGTTCTATCTATATACAATAGTTCTATATAAGGATTTGGAGATTTTTAAACTCAAACAGGCTGATAGGACTATGATAGAGAATGGAAACCACTTCGTCTATATTGTGAAATTTATACATGTGGTTTTATTTAATGAGATGATGAATAATTGATGAATTGATACGGGTCTTCAACCTAATTTCAATTTTATGTATTTTTTAATTAATATCACTTCTTTTGTTAGAGTTTCATTTTGGAATTGATGGTTGAGATTGGTATTTTTGGTATTTTAGGGTTGAAGGGAGTTTCTTTTCCCTAGTGGTAGTTTAATTATTTTCTATTAAAGGAAATAGGAAGCATGACAAGTCACATTGTGGATATTCATAGTAGGATTCTTTTATTCCTCCTGTAGTGCATGGTAGATAACCTTCGACTTTCTTCTAGGATTTCAATCCTTTTAAAATGATATATTTTTGTAATTAAATTCCAAATATCTATAGTTCATGTGGTCATTCATAAGTAATATTGAAATTATTCCATTTGTTTTTTCTATGTTCATGCATAGTCTCACCATCCCCTAAAAGCACTGTGGTGTAACCAAATTCATCAATAATAATGTGTTTCAAGACACATACATCTATAACGATGCTTCTTCATGTAGTGTAAGAGTATATAGATGAATCTGATATAGGTTCAATTTCTGTGAGAGGTACCATCCCTATAGTTTCATTATTAATGAATAATATAATTGATATTGGTCTATATACCTCATTTATATAAACTAATAATATGAACCTACTAAATCATCATATGAATAATTTGTCTTTTGTGGTGGGTATTACTAAATTCTGAAGATATAATTGAGAATAGGGTTTGTATTGTCCAAATTTCATTTTTTTCATTATTATTAAATGATCATACATGTAATGTTTTGTTCCTAGGCTTGAAGTCAAGGGATTTCATTTCCATGATGGATTGGATCACCGATAGTAAGGCCCAAATGGTCTTCTATCATCCATGTGTATCTTTTATTATGTTGTACGAGGTGTTCCACATCTTTTAGAAAGAATGGTACCTGAGGTTGAGTAAAGAAAAAACTTATTTCTTTGAGTTAGGCTATGTAATATAATTTTATTTATTTATCTAGAGTATGAGTCATTGAATGATGATCTCCATCTAGTTATTACAGTGTTTGTCGATGTGTTTATTTATTATTTATCTACTTTTCTACCAGTAAAAGTGGTATATTTTTCTATTTATTTATTTTCCGGTAATCAACTAGTGTCTATTCATTATTACCACATGGTACAGGTTGAAATGAAAGAGTTTAAGAATTGGATGGATGATCTATTAGAAAAAGGATTTGTATGACCGAGTGTTTCACCTTAGGTGGTTCTATTTTTCATTGATATTAAGGATGATGGAACACTTTTCCTATTCATATATTAACCAAAACTCAACCGGGTTATGACAAAGAACATGTATCAGTTACCATGGATTGATAATTTGTTTGAACATGGTAAATTTTTTTCATGGAGATTGATATTATATTTGGTTTTCACCAATAGATAATAAAATAATGACTTTTAAAAAACCACATTCTGGATCATCTATGGCCATTATGAATATCTTTTTGGTTGCGCCCAAATTTACCCTACAGGTAAAAGCTGTCGTTGAAGTTCAAGTAGTGATCGAATCCACAGGGACCAAAGAAGAAACCATGAGACACTCAAATTTGTTGATGGATTGGCTATGAAGTGGCCAACATTAAGGTAGATTTTAATTGTAGAACTAATGAAATAATTTCAATAACAGAGAAGAAAATATGATGTGAACAAAACAATTATTGATGATGGGGTTATCTTAGGGTTTCACTTGGGTGGATTGGATAAATTTCTTTTTTTTAAAATTTCATGTCATTAATTGATGACGTATCCAAACAACAAGACAATTCTCCCAAATCATTCACAATTTTAATCAAAACACTATTCAAATTAAAATTACCAATTCACATTTATGATCATTTTCTTAATCACTCAATGGAAATAGATCGTACTAGCACTCAAAATGTGTCAACGTTATGGTTGGAGAAGATGAAAAAGAATGTAACTCATCAAATGGAAATCCTAAAATAACGAAAAGATTTAAATATTTAGTACATGAAATATTATCCAATCCCTGACCTTCCTACTCCCTTGGATCATACCTTATGTGTTTATCCCTCTATTTAATCTATTATACCAATGGAAGTGGGGGTGTAGACTTCTGGGGGAGGAAATGAAGAAGAAGAAAATTATTAACAGAATGAACAACCCACCATTATGTGATTGAATTCACAAGAGCTGGTGTGAATAAATTCACATATTGATTCAATGGAATCAATGTGTGAAAAAATGGAAAATAATAAGTGAAGAAGAAGAATAAATTTTATTAAAATACTAAACATGAAAGAAAAACATAGGTATGAAAACTTGACAATGCGATTACAAATTGAAAGAAGAAAATTACAATTAAAAAAATAAAATGGATGAATGAAAAACTCAGATTGAAAGAAAAATATTAGATTATAATTATCTTCACCACCATCTCCTTATATAGGCATATTAGGAGCCTTATAGACACTGCACCACAATAAATTTCATCCCCATTAATTTTGAGAGTCAAAAGGAGGGTGAGAAAATTAATGGATTTTGACGTTTCGAAGTTGACCTGGAAATTTCTCTAGATTCTTCCACCATTTTGATGTGTAAATTTGGAATTGAAGGAGGCCTAATCATCAGATTTCGTAGTAGAAAAATATATTCTTCCACGTGTTCTTTATCATATATCCAAATTTTAGGTCATTTGGCGCAGCCTTTTGAAGGTTATGTTCAAAATGTTGGGATGCCTATATGTGCATTAATGTCGGGCCAACAATTTAAATCTCAACATCAGATCCCTTTATCATCATGAAAAATCAGAATTAGCTCCGGTCATAGTTGAATAAAATGATCCACATATTTTTATCTTTATACTGTAAAAATTTGAGCTCTATTGGGATTGTTTTGTTGGCCCCACATTTTTTTGATGGGCCTTGGGCCCATTATGCTTTTCCAGCAAATTTCTACATTCAGGCACAAAAATCTCTATCTTTCCTTCGGATTCATTAATTAGACCAAAAAGATAAAATGTTCCCAAAACAATGTTCAATAATATCCCATAATTTAAAATTCAGAAAATTAATATAATTCTATCCACAAACAGACTAATGAATGAGCCCAAATTTTCATTTTAATCTTGAATTGCATTTAAGATGAGAAATGATGTTCTATTTCTGTAATGCACTAAAAACAATGTTTATTGACATTGGAACAATGAATATAGAGATATTAAAAATTAATATTATCCACTTTCAGTGACTAATCACACCACCCAACTTGAGTTTTGCTAGTCCCGATCAAAATATATTACAAATATGAAATTCCAATCCCCTTTTCCAAAAACATTTTAATACACATTTCTCACCCAAAGACCTCATACCCAATAAAATTATAAATTCCATCAAAAATAATGTAAAACAATCTAGGTCCATAAACATATCCCAAGCCCAAGCTCATTCCTTTGTTCAAATTAATCACCACATTTCATCCTCTTTCAATTAAGAAAGATAAAGTGTTGTGCATCACAAAAGATATGGGGCCCATTTTATTGTTCTAGGGGCTAAAATGGAAGCTCTATGTGGGAATCACATTAAACCATAAGATTAGTATCCAGTTTTTTGTTGATTTTTTATGAATTTTTTTAACCATAATATATATGAAAAGACTAACTCTGGGCAAGACAACTATGGAGTCACGATCCCCAAGTGTCGGACACCACACATATTGTCAATTCAGTGCTCTACAATAGAGATATAAAGCCTAACTCTGGGAAAGACAACTATGTAATCACGATCCCCTAGTTCCAGACACCACACAGTTGGAAAAAAACATTTCTCTATGTGGTCATAATTGTTTTTAATTTTTTTATTGTTTTTTGTTGTTTTTTTTATACTCAAATTATACTAAAATTTACCTCAGAACCCTATGCTATAATGAAAAGGGCCCAAGAAATTAAATTTACACCCATGATCCAGTAAACGTGCATTGTGGCATTTTTATTAAGAGGAAGAAAATGTAAACATTGAAAAATCAAATCGGACAACCGTACATTCCAAAAACTATGCTCATGAACATAAACATCCAATAAAATCAGAATCAAGGTATCCAAATTTTTTGATATCCAATTTTATAGTTTTTAATGTGTGTTATCATGTTCATGGTTAATTTAATTTTTCTTTCTATGAATGTTCTTATAAAAAAACCATTTTTTATTTCATCTCCCCTCAACATAGAATAACATTGTCCCCACCGTTTAAAGAAAATTTAGAAGTGGGTAGAGAAATATGAGAGGTGTTCTAAAAGGAATATGAAACAATAAACATGGAACAAATTCACCTGGTTTTTGAAGTTGAAGTTCAGGATGCTTTAGATTACTCCTCTGATCTCTTGGGAGATGTAGGAACCTCTTTGATCGAATATGTATCTCCCAAAATATTCCATGAAGCATACAAAGAAGAAAAAACCAGACAAAACAAACAACACAACAATTTATTTAAAACCAATTATCAAAAAAATTATGATTTTTATTGTTTTTTTAATTTTAAAAATCAAACTGATGATACATTGTATTCATTATAATTTCTGGGTAAGGTATTACTCGGGTATCCCACTGCGTGAAATGGATTAGTATGATCTTCCCCTTTCATACCCATCCTTACTTATAAAATAAGAACATTTCAATAATATATTTTTTTAAAATACCTACAAAAACCTAAAAAAATAAAATAAACTGATGATACATTGTCTTCTTTTAAAATTCTATGTAAGGTATTACACAGGGATCATGCCACGTGACACAGATGGATATGGAAATCCCCTTTCATACCCATCCTTACACATAAAATAAGAACAGGTCAACAGCCTATGGTAATTTTTTAAATGAAGAAGAAAAAATGATTCACAAAGATTGGAACTATGAAAACCACGGGTGGCCTCCAATGCAGCGCTTTTGATTAACATCGTCAGCTCGACTTGAATCCCCAAACTAATCCAATTCCAAATTTAAAATTTTTAATGAAACCATCTTTCTCCACTTCAACTTGATTGAGATTGATTGTTTTTTTAGAATCATTTCTTTATATAAATCTATGTTCTAAAATAAATCCAAAGATACAAGGCATGTCATAAATGGTTGATATAGTTGCATTTTTTGTCATTCCTAAGATGTCATGGTTCAATATAACATTATTGATTTCATGAGAATAATGAATAACTATTGAATGGTTATGGGTATCACCTATGATGGAATTCTTGTATGGGGAAGAAGGATAATTATTTTGAGTTCTGGTCGATAGAAATTTCCTAATGAAGATTGGAAATTTGAATGAAAGTCAGTTTCTTCTCCTAAAACATTAGAAAGAATTGGTTCCGTTTGAAAATATGATTCATCCCCAAAAGTGTCTAGTTGAATTTATGAGTGTGTATGGGCTCAATGTTTGGTATTTCTCCAAATTGTTCAGTGATTTGTGTTTTTGAAAAATCATCAATAGAGTTATATTCAGGAAACTCAGTCCATGATGTCAAATTTTCCTCTTTTTAATCCAAAAATTCAATTTCCTTCTGATTTAAAGAACCTCCAACATTTACTTGATCATCTTCAGTTATCCCATGTCCAAAGGTTAGTTATTTTCTAATCTCATGAATTTTTTTTGGGATAAAATATTCTTCTATTAGTGATGAGGAATGGACATCCTGAGTGGGAATGAGTTCCTCATAAGTCTCAAAGATTTGTATTTCTAATCTCAGTGATGAAACTTATGAATTAATTTTAACCATTTTTTCACCCAAATTTTCAATAATTTTATCATAATTAGGATTGATAGATGTTTGTAGATCATGAACTTCAATAAGTTTTATCTCTTCAATCATCCTCGAGAGGTATGGAAATTGATCTTTTAAACATTCATGATTACAAATATTTTTCATGTTATCGGGTGTGGGGTGTTTATTCAAATTTTGATCAATGTAATTAAAAAATATTTTAGATTACCAATATAAATTTACTAATTGATAACATTATGAGTTTCTGAATGGATATTATTGATTATACTTTATTTTATGTATTTGGAAATTTAGAATCATGATTTTCGGGAGTCAAAAAAATAGAAAGGGGAAAAGAGAAGAGAAATGGGGGTGAGAAAAGTAAAATGGGGGAGAATAGAAAGATTTTCTATGGTGACTTACTTGGTACACAGAAATGGAACCAAAATTTGGTTGTGCCCAAATTTACCCTACCGGTAAAAGCGGCCATTGAAGTATAAGTAGCGATCGAATCCATAGAGACCGAAGAAGAAACCTTGGGACACTTAAATTTTTTGATGTATTTGCTATGAAGTGGAAAACATTAAGGTTGATTTTAATTGTAGAACTAATGATATAATTTAAATAAAAGAGAATAAAAAATTATGTGAGTAAAAAAAACTATTGATGATGGGTTTATCTTAGGGTTTCACTTGGGGTGGATTGGATAAATTTCATGTCACTAATTGAAGATGTATCCAAACAATGAGACAATTATCCCAAATCATTCACCAATTTAATACTGAAACAATTCCATGGCCAATCACCAATTCACTTTGAGGATCACTTTACGGGGAACCCAAAGGAAATATATCGTACTATCACTCAAAATGTGTCATCGTTAAGGTTGGAGAAGATGAAAATGAATGTAACTCATCAAATGGAAATCCTAAAATAACAAAAAGATTTAAATATTAAGTATATGAAATAACATCCAATCTCTGACCTTTCTACTCTCTTGGATTATACCTTAGGTGTTTATCCCTCCATTAATGATATTCTACAAATGGAAGTGGGATGTAGACCTATGGGGTAGTAATTGAAGAAGATTAAAATTATTAAAAGAATGAACACTCCACCGTGGTGTGATTGAATTCACAAGTGCTAGTTTGAATAAATTCACACCTTGATTCAATAGTATCAATGTGTGAACAAAAGGAAAATAATAAGTGAATAAGAAGAATAAATTTAATTAAAATACTAATCATGAAAGAAAAACATACATAGGAAAACATGATGATGCAATTAAAAATTGAAAGTAGAAAATTACAATTGAAAGAAATAAAATGGATGATTGAAAAACTCAGATTTAAAGAAAAATATTAGATGATAATTATCTTCACCACAATCTCTTTATATAGGCATATTAGGATCCTTAGAGACACCCCACCACAATAAATTCCATCTTGATTAATTTAGAGATTCAAAAGGAGGGTGAGAAAATTATGGGATTTTGACGTTTTGAAGTTGACCCAGAAATTTCATCCAAATTCGTCTACCATTTAAATGTGTGAATTTTAAATTTAAGGAGGCTGAATCATCAGCGGTCATAGATTAAAAATATCTTCTTCCCTATGTCCTCTATTGTTTTTCCAAATTTTAGGTCATTTGGCACAGCTGTTTGGATTTTATGGTCGAAATGGTGGGACGACTTTAAGTGCATTATTGTCGGGCCCAGCATTTAAATCTCAATATCAGAACCCATTATCATCATGAAAAATTCAGAACTAGCATTGGCCACAGTTGAATAAAAAGATCCAAATATTTTTATTTTATACTGTAAAAATTTGATCTTCATTAGGCTTGGTTTGTGGGCCCCACATTTTTTTGATGGGCCTTAGTCCCATTATGCCATTTCCAGCAAATGTCTCCATTCAAACGCAAAAATATCCATCTTAACTTTGGATTTATCCATCGGACCTTAAATATAAAATGTTCAAAAAAAAAGTGTTCAATCATATCCCAAAATTTCAAATTTAGAAAATTAATATAATTTTGTTCACAAACAGATGAATGAATGGGCCCAAATTTTCATTTTAAACATGAATTGCATTTAAGATGAGAAATGAAGTTCTATTTATGTAATGCACTAAAAACAATGCTTATGGACTTTGTAACAATTAATATAAAGATATTAAAAATAAATATTATCCACTTTAAATGACTAATCACTTTTCATGCCATTGGTTTTGTTGAAATATCCTAATGTCTTTATGGATTTAATGAATATGATCTTATATGAGTATATTGTATGTTTTTTGTGGTCTTTATCTACGATATCCTATTTTACTATGTGTCCAAGTATGATTCTATTAATTATCTAAGGGAAGTTCTAGAATATTTGGGAAATAAGTTATTTTATGCCAATCTGTAAAAATTTGATTTCTATATTAGATAAATGATGTTCTTAGGAAATGTGGTCTTAGAACATGGTACTCATTTTAACAGGAAAAGGTGATATATGTTTTGAAATTAGAACAATCACATAATGGATTCCATATTTGATACTCTTGGTCTTAGTAGGGTATTATAATTGGTTTGAATTTTTTTTTCAAATATGTATTATCTGATGACAGCTCTAACATTAAATGGAGTGTAATTTTTTAGCATTGGAAATGTTAGAGTTCTTTTGTTTAGTTGAAATTTATTTGGACTTCTATAATGGTATTGAATCTTCTAGAGGTCGACCAGGACTCCATAATCTTTTGTGCCACATCATGTTAATGTTTGGGATATGTTCATATAAATGATGATCATGTGGTAGCCTATAGTTCTCAACATCTTAGTCCACATCAGAAGAATTATCTGACAAATGAACATAAACTCAATTCCACGATGCATGCTCTTAAAATTTAGCTGCATTAATTTTTTTTAGAAAGGGTTACCATGTATTATTAAATCAAGATATTGATTTATATCTCCTATAAATAATATTATACTCTCTTCGAGTGAAATTTGGCGGAATACCTTCAATATATTGAATTTGACATTACCCACACCTTGTAAAAATGTAATGTTGTTTCCATTGCATTGAGAAGGAAACTTAAAACCCATGCATTGAAAGAATCATTTTAAGACTGGAAGTTGATAGATATTTTTTCACAGTTTCATATAGAAGTTTAGGAATTAGGGGATTAGTTTTTCTTTTCAAGTGTTCAGTTCATAACCAGTCTTATCAAGATTATTCTTTCTGGGTAGATGCCTGATGATGTATTATGTGGAATTATGAACTCTCTTTTTGGTGGACATATCATTATTGAGTTTTCTTTTTTCCATTAAGGTCATTCTATGTTTATGGAATCTATGTATTTTACCTTTTCTATTCAAAAAACCTGTGAATGGGGATTTCCTTAATTCATAGTGTGATGTGATCCCATGAACCAAAAAGATGTTTTATAACATGTGGTAATGATTTTTGTGACTATGTAAAAGAAGATTTATTTTAAATTTTTATTCTAATTATTATACATTCTAAAAGGTGATATTTGACAAATAGAGACCTTTTGTTTTTCTTCATTCACTTATAATTCCAACATTGAAATGGGAATATATTTCAATGAAAACATGGGTTGAGTTTCTACAAACCCATCTAAAAAATAAAATGATATGTTTTATAATCAATAGAATAAACAAATCTAATCATGTTATAAACATTTGTGATACAACCACGTTTTAGGTGTTTATAAATCTCTATGTGAAAATTATTTTTCATTTTCCCGGAGTTCCATTTTCTATAGTCTCCAATATAGAGAAACAAATTACATATATTGACTTGATATTCCTTAAATGGATGATGACATCTCTAATTTACATTATTACGACATAAAATCCATATATCGATAGTCAGATAGAGAGGTATATATAGATTATTGAGGAAATTCTTCATTCCTTCAGCCTCTATTTTGGTGGGGCTCGATATGACCATTTGGGACAAGATGTGTTTTATTTTATGAATTGTAACCATCCCGCAATTATAATGTCTCTTTTTGAGGCCTTTTATAGATTTCCACGTAAATATTTGTTATGTTGGTTAGAGATTGGATAAGGTTTTTTGGTTAGGTCATGTTTGGTCTAAGAGGCAATGATGAAGATGCAGTTGATTCATTTTAGAATTTTTATGGATCAAAGCTGGTATATATATTATGTAGTTTGTGAGCATGGATCATTGGACTTATTTTTAGGTTACATGGAGTTCTTGATATTTTCACCTCAATTGGGTAACTGATGGATTCTGCAGAAAGGGATGAATTCCCTTTTTAGGGACCTTTTATAGTTGGCTATCATTTTTGGAAATTGTTCTACCATATAGAACTTCCAACATAGTTTATGTTAACTGATAATGTGTTTCACATATCTCAGCTTCATAAGTATCATTATCTCTTATATCATGTCTTAAGCTAGGAAGATCTTGGAATTGATCCGAACATATTGGTGACTGAGAATCCGATAAGGATGGTTCATTTTTATTTATGTTTTATGGTAGGATGTTTCTTATTTTCAAGAGACATGGGAGAAAAAAGCATTGATGATTGAAAAATGGTCTCATATTTTTAATATGGACATTTAATTATTAGATTATTGGAGATAAAAAGTTATTATGGTGGGGAGTTTGTAACATCCATCAACATGTTTTCAAGTAATCATTAACCTTTATTTTGACCATTATTTGGATGAGAATTGTCTCATTTTGTCTCAGGTGAAATTTGGGGAATTTTGAAATTTTTGGGGTTGTCCATAGTTGGTGTATTGTTTTTCCAAATTGTGTGCTCTTGCAATGAAAAATGTTAATCCCTGGATAAATTGGGATTCCAATATTGGAACAAGGATCGTAAAACTATGTTCCCACATAGGAGAAACTATGATCCTTGGATAGTGAGTCCAGATAGGGTACACAATTAGGTTGTACAATTTTTTTACCATCTTTCCCTCTATAGGAAACCATGTGCATTAGTTTGAATTATTTTTAAATTTTATTTTTAAATCCCAAACCCCCCGGTTTATCCCCTAGTCAGTCCCCAGTAAACCTAACTCAAATTTATTATCTTTGGATTCTCTCATGAATTGATTTTGGATACCAAACCCCTTATCTTGGTGGATTGAAGAATGGTTAACCACAATTGATCTCCTCTGGGCATGTGAATCTTTTCACTAGAGTTTTACTAAGATCTTTCATTATTACCTCATTATATGGTATTGGAGACTCATTCTATGATGGATCTAAACTCAGTATTAAATGATTTAGAATCTTTGTTTGATTTCATGTTCTCTGACACCATTTTTCGTCATTGGGGAATCTCATTGTGGGATTGAATTCAAGATCCTTGATTAAAGGTATGTTATTCGAAAATTAATTTCCATACAATTGAAAAAATAAATTTCAATCTAAAAGTTATATGACTTTTCAATTGATTTAACAAAATGGAATTGTTATGATTTGATTCCTTATTTTAAAGGATTATGGAAATTTATAAACAAAACCAAATTTTAATGGAATCGAAATTGTAGTTTGGATTTTTGAAAATGGTGGATCGAATTGGTATTTATTTTTGATTAAATAATTTCATGATAGATATTGAGAAAATGGAATAAATTGAATGTTGATCTAAACTGGAGTGAAACTATAAAAACCTATTATTTGGTTATGAAATGAAAAATAATATTGAAAACTTATATTGGGAAATTATTTTTTAAAATGATTTAGAATTATTTCTTGTTTAATTTATAGAATAATATGTCACATGTTATCTTAGGAAGTTAGGGGTAACTAGGAAAAGAATTCTAGGACCATTCCCATAAGAATGGATTGATGATGAAAACCATTATTAGAAAAACCTCAACATGAATTCTTATTGTCAGTTCCCTTATAGGGCTGTAGACTGCCCATTATGAGTTCCCTGTATAGGGGATTATTTCTATGTGTAGAACTGACTAGAGCCATGATCACTATGAGAAGTTTGAGGATACTATTACATGACAAACTGACTTACAATGGGGATTTTATACATAATGATTTCTTTTCTATGAGTGGATTGATATGATATACGTGTTTCTAATTTATGGAAATGGTTTAATCATTCCATTAGGTTCATACTAACCGTTATATATAATATTTATATTTAATCATATTTTAAATTTTATGGATATATCCTCCATATATTTGAAATGAAATAATGTTTTTCTATATAATATGAAAATTAAATTACAAAACCTTTTATTTAAATTGATATAATTAATGGTAATTTGTTTTGGTATTGGTTATAGAAAAAATGGTGAGATCCTATTGGGATTTATATCTCCCAACCTACAATTACCATTAGGTTTTTGAAGATTTTTATTTTCTACGCCTGAAAAAACTATAGATCGCCACTTGGATAGGGTGGATGTTTTTAATCCTTTGTGACATTGGTTGTTGTTGTCGTTATAGTATGATTTTCATTATACTTAATACTTTGATGAGAATTGGGTTTTGTTAAAACTATTTGGTTTCTGGTACTTTATCATTAGTAAGTGTAGAGAATATTGGATTGTATTTTTTACCTTACACTATTTTTGGGAAAATACATCCCTAGATTTATCTTCTATGGTGTCATGTTCTAGTCCCAAAACCATTGGGCTTGGGAACACCCATCGGTCTCATTTAGTGATGGCTCGTGTATTGGGGTACGATGGAATCGAATATGGTTTATGACATCAAAATCCTTCTAATTGGATAAGTTTTTCCCCATTAGTGTATCCATTATTATCATCTAAAACACCAAATACACAGTTAATCCAAAATCATAAACAAGATGATCAAAAATAAGATAATGACTTACACCAATTTCAAAAAACACATAAGATAAAGAAGAGATATCAAATTATACCTTTAGAATTTGGAATATCCCTCATCGACATCTAATGTAGATTATTTATAATAAAAACGCACTAGAATAGATTGGGATTTGAAACTAATTTTACTGGAAGAAAACATCTATAACTTCAATTATAGAAAAAATTCAATAACATATGGGAGTAGAAGAATCATGAAAAAAAGAAGTACTAGAATTGAGAAAAAAATCATCCCAACCACTACATTGAATTTCTATCCTCACGCACTAAATTTTAATACATTACATGAAATAACCACACATGATAAAAAACAGAAAAAAAGGAATGTGGATAAGATATTTTATGTGTTTTTAGACATTAGTGATATATCCATGGGAATTAACTACAAATTCCTTTCATTTTAGGGAAGAAGGTTATGACTAATATTCTCATTTTTCTCATTTATCTATTTTGGTCAGAATAAATTTACATGTTATCCCACCATGCTTATTTATAGTGAGTATCATATTGCCTACCAGTTCCACCACCATTCAAAATTCATTGGGCACTCAAAGATGATCTTGATAACCATCTATTGACCGTATGTCACTCGAGTATGTTATTCTCATACACCGAGATTATGATTTATATGTAATATTTTTATGGATTTTAAAAACCAATTGCAAAACTCTATCAATGTAGTAATTATAAACGATAGATCTTCAACACTTACATTATCTAGACATGACCTCTAGGAATACTGATAACATATCATGTCATCGATAATATCCAATGTCATTCCATTATTCTACACATATAAGTCTTCATTGGTTAGGGTCCCTTTTTACTGAGTCACTTCTTATAGTAAAAAGAAAAAAAATTAATGTAGACATCAGAATTATTAACAATATCCACCTTGCATACTAATTTCAAATATTGAAGATCCTTTTGAAATTTGAGATAATGATCATATAACAGATTTCCTTATTAATAGTTAGTGTTTATATTCCAACATCTGATCACCAATGTATCTGAAAGTAAAAATTCTTCCACATAATTCTCTAAAATAAACCCTTGGTAATCATTTCAGATAGATTATGAATTATACCAATAATCCACCACAATAGAATAACTGATTATAACATATTCCTTATTAAATGAAACTTTAGTTTACTGTTCTTTTTCTATGAATGAAACACCATATTTTTAGAAAAATTAATTATTCAATGATTTCTACACAGTAACATCCCACCATCCAAACACTTTTTGAGAAACTTCAACTAGCATTTTTACAGGATAAATTTATGTATTTCTTCTATGAGGACCACATACTCCACTTCCATTTATATTTATTAACTAATAAAAAAACCAAAACCAAAATTTTAGTTGTACCTTAAATGTAAACAAAAATTCTATTGTATTTTTTCAATGAAACTATTTCTATTTCAATGAAATCATCAATATAACTTTTTTATAGATCATTTGATCCAAAATAGAAGCCTATATCTTCTGAACCATTGAGATATTATAGAATACACTTCTTTTCATCCATCCTATCGTTTCAAATATTAACTATAAAATGATGGTGAACTTCCACTGTATATGAATTTTATATCGTTTTACAAACAATGGAATACATAAACCTTCTAACTAGCGATGAAAATAGAACTTTCACCATGTAATTATTCCTATCATCCATTTTTGGTACTTTCTATTTGTATAAATTAATGTGTGTAAAAAATAGTGCTGAAACAGGTTTACATCAGGTCATTGTTAAACTATTTATGTCCTTCTAGTTATTTTTATACAAATATAAAACCAATGTTCCTTTCATTCATTTTATTTCAATCCACATTGAATAAAATCCTCTTTGATATCCTAAATTATTTCTTCTCAATACTTATATATAAATAATCTTTTGTCCCCATAATTCATTTAATGATTAGTCCAGATATATGTACTTCATCCATGTATAATTAATGGTTTATGAACACTCCATACTAGAATAATATTTTATAGAAAAAATAGTCTATGTTTATCCAAATAAAACCCATCAAATCCATAGAATCATGAGACAACTGACTGTATTGTCATAGTGAATTCACGAAACCATAAAATCATTACATCAACATGTAAACTTTTTTCTTGTTTTATTTTCTATGAAACCATTTGACTGCATCTTATAGATTTAATTATACAAATAAATTTGAATGAAAAATGCTTTTGCATTCATCTATTATATATACATAATTTTAAAATCAAAAAGACTTAATTACACATAATGGTTTTGTGTATAATGACCCTATGTAACGCCCCGACCCTAGTTACCCAGAGTCGGTGCATTATTACAGAACATTGGAATGATCACAAGAAAGATCAAATCTCGAAAGACCGATTGGTTTAGTAGCCTTGGAAACACTAGATATATTCATAAGTTTTACATTGCATCATCAAATGAAAAACTACTAAAACAACATAATGTCTCCACAGTCCACACTATTATCCCCTCATAATATCCCTGCAGGTCATTCATAACTTACTTCTTCACATCCTGGGAAAAATAAAACATTGAAAAGGGGTGAGCCCAAATGCCCAGTAAAGATAACAATATAGCAGAACATTAAAAAATAAGCATAAACCTTTAAGGCAATGAATTACTAAAACAAAATCCTTTTAAAAATGAACTTAAACATAGTATGGCAAAATTAAAATGAAATAATGCCATTTACTTGTTCACATGGATATTCTAGTAATCGAATAATCACATGCAATATCAATAACCACTTTCATAATGTTGGAATGCATAATGCCAGACTATCATAACCACATAGCCAAGGCCTCGTGCCAAGACTACAAATAAGATTTTTCCAAGGCCTTGTTCCAAAACACTAGTTTGTCTCATGAGTCCTACCGATGCATCGAGTAGCTATAGTGGGCTCCACCCGTCACATATTATGTCCAATGCATTCCCATATGAAAAGGTTTAAACATAACATAAACATTCGTATTAAAACTAGCATACGAAATGTTAATAATTTCACCATAAACTATGAATGGTATAAAAATAGCACATCCACAGTCAAACATATCATAAAACCTTCAATACAATATAGAAGTTTTGTATCATAATATATCAATTTCAAATAAGCGTAAAATCCATCAAACGATGTTGACATAGATGAAATCAAAACTATTTTTAGAGAAATATCTCTTTCTATTTTTGAAATCATTTAAGAGCCATAAAAAATAAAACATTTTCTTTGAAAATATTCTTATAAGATTGTAAGGAAAACTTTGAAGATTTTATAATGGCAGAAAATAACCGCACCCGCCGTATAAGTTAAAAAAACTTTCTTACCTTAATTCTGTCGAAAAGGTTAAAAGGACCTTGTTTTGAAAACGTCGGAAAGATTCCTCTTATAAAAAGTCAAACAATGGTATAAATGAATTTAAACCATACTCTTGTAAATAATAAAAATGTTTTGAAATACATTATTAAGAAACATGGATGTGGATGATAAAGAGATCCCAGTAGATTATTACGTATAAACAAAATCGGATAATGAAGTGATTGTGAAATAACCCTTACTTTGTAATTTTCCTTGGTTGGGGTAGGTTAACCTCCGGTATAATGGTGAAATAATTGTTACTAAATTATACAAGAATCATATACATTAATATGATATCATATATGATCTTTTAATATTAATTTGATAATAATATCTTAGTATTATCGTTGTTTCGGGTGTTAACTTACTTGTTTTCTTTTATATGTTTTGTTATGTAAGCCATGTTTGTAATGGACAGGTTGTATATTATTCATATCCAGAATGATATCAAGTCCTTAAACATCATTTTTAAATCATCAAATGATAATTATACTTGAATGGATACGATGGAGAATGAATCTCATCGCGTTCGTGGAGACGGTAGTCCGTACGTACGCACGAGCGACAATATCATTCTTTTGATATTAAAATAATTTATAAATGGTTGTTATATCATATATACAGAATCATTAAAATTTTATATTTATTATTTACATGAGTTACAGATCATTATTATACCCATCAAAATAATATTATATTGAATAACAATTACACCACGACGTGGAGATGGTAAGCCGTACGTACGCACGTATGGTGACATGTTATTCAAAGGGTGGATAGAATACTAAATATGGTTGTAACATATTTATAATACAATCACAGTATATATATGATACTGGAGTTATTATTTTATAATGGTAACAACAAAGGAAGAAGAAGTGGAAGAAGAAATGAACTTGGAAAAGGGTGGTGAAATCATTACCTCTTCTTCGGGTTCTTCCTTTTGATTTGATCAAAAGGGATCCTTAGGTTAGCTTTCTGATCAAACTAAGGCCTCTAGGTTGTATTTAGGGAAGTTGGGAGAGTATTTGGGCAGAGTTTGGCTGAACCAAAAGGCTTTTAATGTGTGAAGAAATGAGAAGGAGGAGTTCCCTTTTATAAGAGGGGTGAGGGGAACCATTGGAAAAGCTAGGGATATTAGTTTATAATAAATTCATATTCGGTTTACAATGGCTCCAAAGTATACAATTCATAGGTTAAGGTGGTTATGGGTCGAAAAAAACTCAACCAATAGAATTTAGACAGATTTGGGTACTTATATTAACCTTATCTTTAAGTATTAACTCTAAGTTAATTAGTTTCACTTTTACAATGTCTCTTTGTATTTTTATATAATATGAATAATAAACTTACTATATACATCCAAGAGACCCCCAAGTGGTCCATTAATTATTAACCTATCATGATATAAGTCTCTTGGCCGAACCATATATTTTTAGGAATTTAATATCAATTAATAATATAATATTTGTTTTAAGAACACTTTTATGTCAATTTTGACACTATTCAATAGTTGATTTTTTTGAAACTCATAACAGATTGATTACTTCGAACAAAGTAAATTAAATCAATCCTAATATATCATATTATCCTAGAAAATTATTTTAATTCATTAAAATTTTCATATAATATTTATTTTGGTATTTATAATATCAATTAATTTAATTTTTCACTATTTTAGTAATTACTGCATCATCATTGTGTCATAAATAAAATAAATTATTTAATGTCTAAAAATTATAAATGAAATATCATTATGTAGGAAATATTTTTATATTTCTAATTAATATTTATAATCTAAAATCCAACATATATAACCCTATTTAATAATTTTTTTTAAAAGATATATGCTTTTGTCATTTTTGTATTCATTTTAACTTAATTAAAATAAAGTGTCCCTATCACATACAAGTGGCACCATGGTGTCCCCAAATCGACCAAAAGATGCCTATGGTCGAACATGTATCAACCAATAAGTCTAGGACACGTTTTAGGGTAATTTAGTATTATTATAATATTATATTTTAACCCTTATTTACCGGATTTAACCTTAACCATAGTAAATAAAATATTTACCGCAGTAATTATTCAAAATGTATAAAAATAAAATTTACCTATTTACAAAATTTGTACATAATGATTCCAAATATGGAATCCATTTTTCTATATTCAAAACACAGAAGTGGAAGAAATTAATTTAAAATTAATTCCCGTTGTCAAAACAAAAAACGTGTTTTTAAGAGATAATAACTATCAAAAGATTGACACTTGTTTATGTTCGGTTTAATTGTAAAATTATGTCCAATGAACAAAATTATATTAAATGGTGAATATATATTCTAAATATACTTTATAACCACTCAAATTCATAATTTATTACTCTTAATTATTTTGATTAAAAAAGTTGCTCTTAATTAAAATTTAGTAATTTTCACTATTCATCAAAATATGAAAGTTATCCGAAAAGTACCAAAATTTCACATTAGGATAAATTTGATATTCCGAATCCAAAAATGAAGTCCATTTTAAAATAAAATATATATATAATTTCAAAATGTGGGTATTACTATTCATAACGGCTAGTTTGATTGGTTATGGTGTGTTAGAACTCGGTGTTACGTACAACACACGCAATCACATTATTCAATGAGAAGCGTATAGTATAAGCTTGGGGTGTTACATTTTCCCCTCCTTCAAATAATTTTGTCCTCAAAATTTCTAGAATACTACCACATGAAAAGACTCGGGTGGTTCTTCATCATAAGTTCCTCGGGTTCCCACGTTGCCTCTTCCATCTTATGGTTTCTCCACAAAACTTTTACCAGACGCGTTGTCTGGTTTCTCAGCACTTGTTCTCTCGTATCAATAATCTTGACGGGCTCTTCGCAATAAGACAGATTGGGTTCCAATTCTAATTCATCATAGGTGAGTACATGCGTTGGGTCAGGCATGTATTTCCTCAACAGAGATACGTGGAACACATCATGAACTTTAGAGAGACTTGGCGGAATTGCCAATCGGTAAGCTACAACCCCAATCCGTTCTAGAATTTCGAAAGGTCCAATGTACCTGGGACTCAATTTACCTTTCTTACCAAAACTTATGACTCCCTTCCATGGGGATACCTTCAGGAAAACATGATCACCGACTTGAAATTCCAAATCCTTCCTTCGATTATCGGCATAGCTCTTCTTCCTACTATGAGTTGCTTTGATGTGATTTTGGATTACTTTCACCTTTTCCACCGTTTCCTCCACCAATTCTGGGCCTACAAGTTTTCTTTCACCAACTTCATCCCAATAGGTTGGTGTACGACATCTCTTTCCGTATAACGCTTCATATGGCGCCATCTAAATACTCGAATGGAAGCTATTGTTATAGGAAAATTCTACCAGTGGTAAATATTGATCCCACATACCCTGAAAGTCAAGTGAGAAAGATCTCAACATGTCTTCTAAGGTCTGAATAGTCCGTTATGATTGTCCATCTGTCTGAGGGTGGTAAGCAGTGCTCAAATGAAGTTTAGTATCCAGGGATTTCTGATGACTTTTCCAAAATATTGTAGTAAAACGGGGATCACGATCAGAAACAATCGATAGGGGTACTCCATGAAGTCTCACAACTTCATTAATATATAGTCTTGCTAGACGTTCTAGGGGTAGATCTTCTCTTATATCATGAAAATGTGCTGACTTGGTAAGACGATCAACAATAACCCATATTGCATCATTCCTTCTAGGAGTCTTTGGTAGCCCCATGACAAAGACCATCGTAATATTGTCCCATTTCCACTCCGGTATGGGAAGAGGTTTCATGACTCCTCCAGGCTGTTGCCTTCCAGCTTTCACTTGCTGACAAACCATACATCTTGACATAAAATCAGCAATCTCCCTCTTCATGTTGTACCACCAAAAATATTCCTTCAAATCTCTATACGTTTTGGTGCTCCCAGGGTGTATAGAGAAATTGGAACTGTGAGCATCATCCAGCAATTCCCTTTTTAGATCAGCTATATCGGGAACACAAATCATCTTCTCAAATTTCAAAATTCCACCCTCATACACAAAGTCTCTCAATCTCCCATCATTCACAGCTTTAATCTTCTTTTTAAATTCTTCATCATCGGTCTGAGAACTCTTAATCCTTTCTAGTAAAGATGGTTTGGCAACCATTTGAAAAAGTATTGATGTTTCACCTTCCCTGGTTATTCCCATGTCCATCTTCACTAGATCCATGAAAATTGGATCCCTTTCAATTCTCATATTGTTCAAAACTCCATGGTCTTTTCTACTCAAAGAATCTTCCACCTTGTTTTCTTTCCCCGGGTGGTAGTGTATCGTGCAATCATAATCCTTGAGTAATTCAAGCCATCTCCTTTGCCTCATGTTGAGTTCTTTTTGTGAGAAAATATACTTCAAACTCTTGTGATCAGTACAAATCTCACATTTTTCACCATAGAGGTAGTGCCTCCATATCTTCAAAGTAAAGATCACAGCTGCTATCTCGAGATCATGAGTAGGATAGTTTTGTTCGTGAATTTTCAACTGTCGTGATGCATAGGCAATAACTCTATCATTATGCATAAGGACACAACCATGTCCTTTCTTTTATGCATCACTATAAATAATGAACCCATCATTCCCCGATGGTAGAGTCAATATAGGAGCATTGACTAATCTTCTCTTCAGTTCTTCGAAACATTCTTCACACTCTTTTGTCCAATCAAATTTAACCCCTTTACGTGTGGGCTTCGTTAATGGGTTAGCCAATCGGGCAAAATTCTGGACGAAACGTCGATAATAACCTGCCAAACCAATAAAACTACGTACCTCTAGTTGTTTCTTTAGTTCAACTAATTCTACAGTGGCCATTCTATTAGGGGTCTTCTATATTGGCCATGATCAAGGAATCAAATCAATGGAAAACTCAACTTCTCGTTCTGGAGGATGTCCAGGTAAATCTTCGGGAAATACATCTACAAATTCTTTCACAATAGGTACATCCTCTATTTGAACATTCCTTTCCTCACCCAGAGTTATTTCATTCTCTTCCTTCCCAATAATTGAATTTAGTTGAGCTATTGAGGGTGGATCTAAATAAGAATTAGGTAGTGACGATTCTGCTCTAAAGATAATGTGTTCCTTATCATTATCATCAAGAATCGTAACCTCTTTCTTCATACAATAAATCATCGCATCATAGTCCGAAATCCAGTCCATACCGAGGACTATGTCAAACTCAATCATAGTTATGACGATGAGATCAGCAGATAACGAACATTTAAGTGCTCTAATGGGGACTGATTCACAAAACATTGTTGCAATGATACTTCCCTTAGGAGTTTTAACTGACAAATCCCTTGTTAAATCAAATTGGAAATATCTAATTTTCATAGCAAACTGGGAAGATATGAAACAGTGCGATGATCCAGAATCAAATAATGCATTTGATAAACTTGGGGAAACCATTAAATTACCTGCCACCACGTCTTTCGGAGCTTCTACCTCAGCAGTAGTGATAGCATAAGCTTGGCCTTGATCCCTTGGCCTTTTCTGAGATAAGTTCTCCTGACGCTTAGGACATTCATTTGCATAATGTCCCATCTCCCTGCAATTGTATCACTGAACGTTGGTGGCTTTCTTCTTCCCTTTGCAATCACGAGCTTGGAGGCCTTTTTCACCACACTTGTAACAGACTCCCATTCCCTTCAAGCAAGTACCGGGGTGTTTCTTCCTACATTTACCATAGGATGGATATTCAACCTTTCCTTTATTCCCCTTATTTCCATTCCCAGATTGATCAGCAGGCCTCTTCTTCTCTTGCTTTGCTTTAAAGTCATAAGACTTAGAGAATTCCTTTTCGATCTTGATAGCACATGAGACAATGTCTTCGTACGATGAAAAGGATTGTGAGACTAATGCTCGACGGAGAAATGGTTTTAACCCATCAAAGAAAAGATCAATCTTACTTCTTGGGTTACGTATATAATATCCATCATACCTTTCTAACCTTGTAAAGTTAGCCTCATACTTTGTTACATTCTCATCCTCCTTCTGTCTCAAACTCGGAAATTGCCTTTCCATATCTGCTCGATGGTCGCGAGGAAAGTATTTTTCTAAAAGCAGATCTTTGAACTCCCTCCATTCCATATTTGATACTTCATCATCTTCCTTCGTATTCTGAATCAATGACCACCATTGATCAGCATCTCCAGTGAGGCGGTAAACTACCATGATAACTTTTTCCCTTTCATTACTCCCCAAAGCCTGAAATATTTTCTCTAGGGAAAATATCCATTACTCACCTACTAAAGGATTTGTACTCCCATTGAACGATGGTGGTTGTTGCCTCATGAATCGATCTAATATTGATCCTCCACACTACGGATCAGGGTGCTACATATGGGTAAGGTTATTATTCATAACTTCAATGAGTTGTCCCAGTATGGTGATTAGTTGATCGGCACCAGTTTCATCACCAGCTCCACTATAATTATCTTGAGCAGGAGGGCAATCCCAACATGGAGTGCGTGCATTGATACGGTTTCCATTTCTTCCACTAGGCGCCATTTCTAAACAATGGCATTAACTAGATCAGATTATGAATCAAAATACATAATCCCATACTTATAAAACACCTAACATAAATTGAACTATTTATGGATATAATCCACAATCATAAAAATGTCTCCTTTGAGGATGTATATACTCATAAACCCTTCATAATGGTTTGTAAAGAAAATGAGAATTATCTTAAGAATATCCCCCAGGAGTGTCGTAACCAAAAGTGTAGCAAGGCCCGTTGTCGTGCACCAGTTCCCGTTCGAGTCTAGCTCAAAGCGGTGTTTTCGGGTTTTACCCCTAGGTACATCTGTGCTAGAGCCGCCTCTACCTGCTCGTATCCAAACAGGGATGTATTGCTCGGAAAACTCAAAAAATCTCTACAATACCAAAATTCTTGGAAGTTCTTCTACACTAATCCTCAAAGTTCATCTTAGGTCTACGTGCTCTAATCAGAGTTTATCTAAATATAGCTTCCAAGGTTTGTACTAAACTTCCTCTGATACCAACTGTAACGCCCCGACCCTAGTTACCCAGATTCAGTGCATTATTACATAACATTGGCATGATCACAAGAAAGATCAAATCTCGAAAGACCGATTGGTTTAGTAGCCTTGGAAACACTAGATATATTCATAAGTATTACATTACATCATAAAATGAAAAACTACTACAACAACATAATGTCTCAACAGTCCACACTATTATCCTCTCATAATATCCCTACAGGTCATTCATAACTTAATTCTTCACATCCTGGGAAAAATAAAACATAGAAAAGGGGTGATCTCAAATTCCCAGTAAAGATAACAATATAGAGGAACATTCAAAAATAAGCATAAACATTCAAGGCAATTAATTACTAAAACAAAAGCCTTTTAAACTTGAACTTCAACATAGTATGGCAAAAGTAAAATGAAATAATGTCATTTACTTGTTCACATGGATATTCTACCAATCGAATAATCACATGCAATATCAATAACCGCTTTCATAATGTTGGAATGAATAATGCCAGACGATCATAACCACAAAGCCAAGACCTCGTGCCAAGACTACAAATAAGATTTTGCCAAGGCCTTGTGACAAGACACTAGTTTGTCTCATGAGACCTACCGATGCATCGAGGAGCTATAGCGGGATCCACCCGTCACATATTATGTCCAATGCATTCCCCTATGAAAAGGTTTAAACATAACATAAACATTCGTATTAAAACTAGCATACGAAATGTCAATAATTTCACCATAAACTATGAATGGTATAAAAATAGAACATCCACAGTCAAACATTTCATAAAACCTTCAATACAATATAGAAGTTTTGTATCATAATATATCAACTTCAAATAAGCGTAAAATCCATCAAAGGATGTTGACATAGATGAAATCAAAACTATTTTTAGAGAAATATCACTTTCTATTTTTGAAATAATTTAAGAGCCATATAAAATAAAACATTTTCTTTGAAAATATTCTTATAAGCTTGTAAAGAAAACTTTGAAGATTTTATAATGGCGGAAAATAACTGCACCCGCCAAATAAGTTAAAAAAACATTCTTACCTTAATTCTGTCGAAAGGTTAAAAGGACCTCGTTTTGAAAACGACGGAAAGATTCCTCTTATAAAAAGTCAAACAAGGGTATAAATTACTTTAACCCATATTTTTGTAAATAATAAAAATGTTTTGAAATACATTATTAAGAAACATGGATGTGGATGATAAAGAGATCCCAGTAGATTATTACGTATAAACAACCTCGGATAATGAAGAGATTGTGAAATAACCCTTACCTTGTACTTTTCCTTGGTTGGGGTAGGTTAACCTCCTGTATAATGGTAAAATAATTGTTACTAATTTATACAAGAATCATATACATTAATATGATGTCATATATGATCTTTTAATATTTATTTGATGATAATATCTTAGTATTATCGTTGTTTCGGGTGTTAACTTACTTGTTTTCTTTTATATGTTTTGTCATGTATGCCATGTTTTTAATGGAAAGGTTGTATATTATTCATATCCATAATGATATCGAGTCCTTAAACATCATTTTTAAATCATAAAATGATAATTATACTTGAATGGATACGGTGGAGAATGAATCTCATCGCGTTTGTGGAGACGGTAGTCCGTACGTACGCACGAGCGACAATATCATTCTTTTGATATTAAAATAATATATAAATGGTTGTTATATCATATATACAGAATCATTAACATTCTATATTTATTATTTACATGAGTTACATATCATTATTATACCCATAAAAATAATATTATATTGAATAAAAATTACACCACGACGTGGAGACGGTAAGCCGTACGTACGCACGTATGGTGACATGTTATTCAAAGGGTGGATAGAATACTGAATATGGTTGTACCATATTTATAATAACATCACAATATATATATGATACTGGAGTTATTATTTTAGAATGGTAACAACAAAGGAAGAAGAAGTGGAAGAAGAAATGAACTTGGAAAAGGGTGGTGAAATCATTACCTCTTCTTCGGGTTCTTCCTTTTGATTTGATCAAAAGGGTTCCATAGGTTGGATTTCGGATCAAACTAAGGCCTCTAGGATGTAGTTAAGGAAGTTCGGAGAGTATTTGGGCAGATTTTGACCGAACCAAAAGGCATTTAAGGGGTGATGAAATGATAAGGAGGAGTGCCCTTTTATAAGAGGGGTGAGGGGGACCTTTGGAAAAGCTAGAGATATTAGTTTATAATAAATTAATATTCGGTTTACAATGGCTCCAAAGTTGACTATTCAAAGTTTAAGGTGGGTATGGGTCGAAAAAAACTCAACCAATAGAATTTAGAGAGGTTTGGGTACTTATATTAACCTTATCATTAAGTATTAACTCTAAGTTAATTAGTTTCACTTTTACAATGTCTCTTTGTATTTTTATATAATATGGTTAATAAACATAATATATACGTCCAAGAGACCCCCAAGTGGTCCATTAATTATGAACCTATCATGATATAAGTCTCTTGGCCGAACCATAGATTTTTAGGAATTTAATATCAATTAATAATATAATATTTGTTTTAAGAACTCTTTTATGTCAATTTTGACACTATTGAATAGTATATTTTTTTGAAACTCATAAAAGATTTATTACTTCGAAAAACGTAAATTAAATCAATCCTAATATATCATATTATCCTTTAAAATTAGTTTAATGCATTAAAAGTTTAATATTATATTTATTTGGGTATTTATAATATTAATTAAGTTAATTTTTCACTATTTTAGTAATTACTACATCATCATTGTGTAATAAATAAAATAAATTATTTAATGTCTAAAAATTATAAATAAAATATAATTATGTAGGAAATCGTTTTATCTTTCTAATGAATATTTATAATATAAAATCCAACATATATAACCCTATGTAATAATTGTTGTTATAAAAGATATATGCTTGTGTCATTTTTGAATTCATTTTAACTTAATTAAAATAAACTGTCCCTATCACCTACAAGTGGCACCATGGGGTCCCCAAATCGACCCAAAGATTCCTATGGTCGAACATGTATCAACCAATAAGTCTAGGACACGTTTTAGGGTAATTCAGTATTATTATAATATTATTTTTTAACCCTTATTTACCGGATTTACCCTTAACCATGGTAAATAAAATATTTACCGTAGTAATTATTCAAAATGTATAAAAATAAAAGTTACCTATTTACAAAATTTTAACATCCTGATTCCATATATGGAATCCATATTTCTAAATTCAAAACACAGAAGTGGCAGAAATTAATTTAAAATTAATTTCCGCTGTCAAAACAAAAAGCGTATTTTTAAGAGATAATAACTATCAAAAAATTGACACTTGTTTATGTTCGGTTTAATTGTACAATTATGTCCAATGAACAAAATTATATTAAATGTTAAAAATCTATTCTAAATATACTTTAAAACCACTCAATTTCATAATTTATCACTATATATTATTTTGATTAAAAAAGTTGTTTTTAATTAAAATTTAGTAATTTTCACTATTCATCAAAATAAGAAAGTTATCCGAAAAGTACCAAAATTTCACCTTAGGCTAAATTCGATATTCCGAATCCAAAAATGAAGTCCATTTTAAAATATAAAATATATATAATTTCAAAATTAAGTTATTACTATTCATAACGGCTAGTTTTATTGGTTATGGTGTGTTAGAACTCGGTGTTGCGTACAACACACGCTATCACATTATTATTCAATGAGAAGCGTACCGTAGAAGCTTGGGGTGTTACAACCTAGCCTTATACAAATTTCATTACATGATTTTAAATTATTAATTTATAATATTACCCACCATGTATTGTAATGTATAATGTCTTAGAAGACTAGGTACATAAAACATAAAACATAAAACATGCGACTAAATATAAAATTTTGTAATTTAGTCTTTATAAAGATCCAAAAAAAATCCACTGTGCTCATACATAATCATATGATAACATGAGGATAACATTAAAAAAGTGATGAGCTAAAAATCCCAATAAGGGAAATAAACATAAGAATAAATCTTTACCACATGGGATAGAAGGCATGACATAATGATCTAAAAATACAAGGAACATATGGAATCATAACCTATAAACATGGGATAATATAAACATGGATTCACTGTATTGTGGAAACAATATAAAACATTATTTTAGTATGATTAATGTGTAGTTTCTCATAAAGGACCACATGTCATGGTTTACTACCAAGACTATTACACATTTCCACACATGTCAAGCCTAACTTCTAAGACCTTTTCACATAAAAACTAATGAGACAAGACATTATCCAATGTATTAGAAAACTATAATTGATTACCCATTATAACATGTTCATTAATATATTTTACACATTAATAGTCATACATAACAAATAACACATAAACAAAATGGTACCCATACAAAGAAATGGGTTTCATAATCTTATCATAATGGAAGATAAATGGGTGTATCATACAAGTGTCCATGAAAGAACGGAATTGAAATGTGCATGTAACTTCAAATGAAAAATTGGAATATATTAGGTTAAGTGATTTCAATCATAAGTGATAACATGTTATAAGTGTATTGAAGAAATTTTAGGATTAAAATGTTTTTGTGTGGTTTTGAGAAAAATATAAATGATAATTTAAAATTGAAAAGGGAATAATCACTTAGATAAAATATAAAGTGAAATATATATTTTTCATAATAAAAATACCATTTTCATAAAAACATTGGTAGATATAAATTGATGATATATTTAAATTTAAATTTGGCAAGAATTTTTGAAGTTTCCTTAAAAATAGTTTCCTTCTCAAGAAGTATGGAGACGAAAATCACGTAAAAACTTGTATATCCATTAAATATAATGATGAATGAAAAATTATACATGAGTTTGTATCATATAAACATAATTTTTATCATGTATCAAAATATAAAGAAGAACTTATTTTGTGTAAAAATAATGATTGAGAAACCCAACATAATAAATGAGGTTTTGGTATAATCCCAAACCTTAAGTATGATTATGTCTTTCACATGATCATAATTTCCTATATAAAAAAAATTAATTAATTAAATAATATTTAAATATCCTTTTATTTATTTATTTAATATAATATTACCATATTATGTTCAATCCTGACCTTTTGATGGGTAAAGAGGTTCAATTTCATTGTTTCTTTTATTAGTGTTCATGATTGAATTGCATGTATATATGTAAGTATAAACATGTAATATGCGAATGGATGTCTAGAATTGGAGTTATATGTTATCAGTAATCATCCAATTGATTAATTGGTTATAAAGATCATTTGGTTTTTTAGAGTAAAGAATAATGTTTATATAAAACATTAATGATAACTATTTTGGTTAATTGGATGTTTTTGATCACGTGGAACACATTTTGATATGTAAACTAATTCCACAATTAAAAAAATAGATAAACCTAAATGATACATAATACATATTCTGATGTCTATTTCAACCATAAAAATGGTTCCATGTCCAGAAATGAAGATAGTAATAAAAATTGAATACCCATCATCCTTGAATGTGGTAAATTAATACATCTAGGATAGTGTTTCAATTTCTAGTATAAAAGGAGTGTAAATTAAATATGATGATGAATTTATCCATTATCATAAATAAATTAAATAAAATATAATTTTCTAAAGTTATCATAACATTTGGATGAAATGGTATGAAGAAATATAAATAAAAGAATAGAAATTGAAAAAAAATAAAATAAATGAAAAGAGGAATTTACCTTTTGAATATATCTTCCTTAAGAAACTCTTTATGGGATAGGATTTGGACATTTAAAGAGACCAAGGTGTTTCAGAAGTGTGAGAGGGTCTTAGATAAGTATTTGAGAAGAATTTGCAGTAGTTTAAAGGCTTTACAGGTGTGAATAGAATAGGGGTGAGGGTGGTTTTTATTGTGTAGGAGAGGAGGAGTTTATCAATATTTTATTAATTATTTTATTATTCTGCTCAATACAAGAAATTTAATGGATTTCTGCGACAAAAAATAGTAAAATGTTCATGTTATTTCAAACCCAAGGTGCTTACATCAGACATGACTCAATAAATAGTGTATTTAACTTATAATGTCTCTATACAACACAATGATGTATTTTTCAATTCACCAAAAATTGACATATTTTAAAAAAATCTCTAAACATCACCCCAACAAATTATTGATGTTTATAATTAAAAAAGGAATTAAATTTAATTAAAATAATTTTATAAATTTGTAAAATTTAATGTTTAATTAAAATTATAATTTACATTATAATTACAAATTTAAAAATTAAAACAGCTTTTCTAACTACTGGAAAAGTTAAATAAGGACACTTAAAATTTTCATATAATCATAATAAATAAAAATAATTAAGTATGAATACGATTTATAAAAATAAGTTTTCTTTTAAATTATTAAATTATTCATATAATTGTTGTTAAATATACATGACTGAAAATAATACCAACAGTATTATATAATTATATCACATTGTGACTCCCAATATGGATAAAGATTATTTATACTTTCATTGGTATGGTTAACTATTCACATAGATGCATAAGGGTAGTATTACTATTCCTGAGGGTAACATTACTATTAATAAGGGGTAGTTTCTATTCACCAAAAATTATGTTTATCTTATCGGAATCCACACATCATATATATTGCAACCGTGAATGTCATATTTTTGAAATTCAAACAAAAATAATTGAGCATATTATATTTAAACGACACATAGTACTTAGTAGTTCATTGTTTAGTTATTTCGTGTGATTTTGAAAAAAATAAATGAAGGGAATTTCCATTCATTTAACTCTAGGTCGTTACATTCTTCCCCACCTATGAAATTTAACCCTCGAAATTTTGTTTTATATTCACTATTGTAAACTGGTGTTGGTACTTTTCCTTCATTTTCTCCTCCAGTTCCCATGTTCCCTATTTATACTTATAGTTCCACCATGATAATTTTACCATGTGAGTACCCTTGTTTCAGATAAATTTATCTCTCTGGTCCAAGATCATCATTGGATTCTCCTCATAATAAAGATCTTTCTCCCACTATACCACCTCTAATGATAGTTCCTTTGAAGGATACGGTATGTACTTTTCTAAGAGGGATACATGGAATACATCATCCACTATAGACATGGTAGGTGTATGTGCTATTGTTGTATGAGAATTCAACCATTGGAATACATTGGTCCCATTTTCCAACATGATTATGATTATTGAAGTGGCTGATGTACCTGATAAATATTTTTCCTTTCTTCCCAAATCGTATGACCATATTCCATCGAGGTACATAGAGGAATACCATATCACCAAATTCAAACTCAAGGCCTCATTGATGATTGTTTGCATAACTCTTTTTTAGAATTTGGGATTCCCTGAGGTGATGATGAATGGTTTTTACGTTCTCCAACATTTCATCATGAATTTCATGTCCTAGAAACATATGCTCAAAAAATTCATCCTAGTATTCTAGTTTTCTACACCTTTTCCCACAAATATCCCTATAAGGTATCATTAAAATACTGAAGTAGAAGCTATTGTTATATGAGAATTCAACCATTCGAATACATTGGTCTCATTTTCCATTGAATTCCATATAACACACTCTCAAAAATTCTTCCAATGTCTAAATAATTCACACATTTTTTCCATCCATTTTAGGAAGGGAGGCTATACTGATGTTATGTTCTGTGCCTAGAGCATATTGGAATCTTTTCCTGAACATAGAGGTAAATCTCATATCTATATATCATACAATATATAGTGTTAATCTATATAGGCTTAACACCTCTTTGATATATATCAGGTATTTTGATTCAATGATATGTCCTCTGAAATTTTGATAAAGTGATATGTCTTTGTAAGATGATTCACAATCACCCATATAGCATTATTTCCTTTAGATTCCCTTGGAAGTCCAGTGACAAAGTACATAGTTATGTTCATACACATGCTTGTTGGTATGGGTACTAGTTTCATCATCCCATTAATCTTCTATCATCGATCTTTTAGTTGTTTACATACTAGGAATAATGATGTATATTCAACAATCTCATTCTTCATATAGTCCCACCAAAAGATCTCCTCAAGATCTTGATACATCTTTGTTCTCTTGGGGTGAATAAAGATGGTTGTCTTACGTGCATCATTAAAATGCTTATTATTTATCTCCAGATCATATAGTACACATAATCGTGACCAAAATCATACAAATCCATCATCATCAATATTAAACTTATTGTATTTACCATTTTTAATTATCAACCATTTTTAGTATTTCCACATATTTTCTTTGAGAAATGTTAATTTTCTCCATGAGGGATGGTTGTGTGATTTGAGAAGGGATTTATGATGTTCCTCCCTAAATTATTACCATGTTCATCATCTTAAAATAAATAAAAAATGGATCATTTTCTATTATAATAATTTATAATGATGTGGGATCCTGTCTACAGAGAGAATCTTCTACCTTATTTTCCTTACAATGATTTTAGTAGAGTGAGAAGTCATAATACATGATGATATCTAAACTTTATCGCTGGAGAATACTAATCTCTTTCAATGTGAATATTTATTTGAGTCTCTTGTGATCAGTATACATCTCACACTTCTCCCCATAGAGATAATTTCATTATATTTTCAACATAAAGTTCACACCCATCATCTTGAGATCATGTGTGGGATAGTCTTACATTGAGATTTTCAGATGTCGTTATGTGTAAACTATCACATTATCCTTTTGCATCAGCACATTTCTTATGTTATTCTATGAAGCATCGATGTAAAACACAATATATAACACCACTTATCGGGAGTGTGGGTAATAGTGAAATGATTAGCCTCTTTTAGAGGTCCTTAAATCGTTCATCACATTATTGTGTCTAGACAAATATCACCCCCTTCCAGGTAATCATGTTTATTGTGTTTGAAAATCAAAATATGTTCTTAAAAAATAGATGATAGTACCTAGATTGTCCAAAATATTTATGGATCTCCATTACATATGTTATCATGGACCACACTTCAATTACCTTTGTCTAGGAAGGGTCCATGCATATCCCATTACTGGTGATAAAAATCCCTAATAATGACTCTTCCACCATCTAGAACTCACATTTACTATAAATTTCATAATGTTTCTCCCATTACAATGACCTTATCACAATATTTAAATAATCCCCATGTTCCTAATTTTTTTAGAGTATAACATAATATCATTGATAAATTCTATTTCAAATTTTACAAGGTAATATCTAAAGAATCTATTCATTAAACCGATGAATATTTATAGAGAATTAGTGATTCCGAAGGGAATAAATATGAACTCCTAGTGTCCATACCTCTTTGTAAAGGAACCCTTTGGAATTTATTCCTTCCTCACCCTGAATTGGTGATATCCTGATAGAAGGTCTACCTAAGAGAAATAAGTAGCCCTATGTATCTAATCAATCAAGTAATATCTCTATGCCAGGAGATACTTGTTCTTTATCATGATTTTATTTATCACAAGATAATCAATGCATAGATGCCTCGATCCATCATTCATCATGATGAAGAGTACTATCACACCTAATGTTGAATCCCTCGGGCATATAAAACCCTTCTCCAGATTCTCTTATAATGGCTTCTTCCGCTCTTCTAGTGCTACAGTGGTAATTCTATAAGGTTTATTTGATATAGGTAGAGATACTAGAATATGTTCAACTATGAATTTTACCTCTCAATCAATAGGAAGGAAAATAAATTCATAAGGGAATAAATCAGTGTAATCCATCATCATGTGTATATCGTTGATAAGTATCATCTCCATTGACTCAATCATTTTTGCTAGGAATGATTTATCATAAGGCATTTATATCTACACTTGATAAATTAATTCTAAATTATATTAAACTTCCTCCATAAACATGAAATGAATTGGAGGATGCTTTAGGATGTGAAGAGTTACCTCCCTTTCATGAAAGTGATTGTTGTATCTGTATAATGATATCCAATCCATACTAAAGAAAACATAAAATTTCACTAATTGGTGTATGAAGATATTTATGGAGGTTTTGTCCAAAAATTCTATCTAGGGAGGAGTTATATATTTTTAATATAGTAATTTCTCCATTTTATGTTCCTATAGATAACTGAACCTCTAAATATATAGGTGGTGTTCTATAAGATATGCTAAACAATAATTATATGAAATAATTCAAAAAAACTAAATAAGATATTAAGTTCTCTATTCTTGAATGAATAACAAGCATACCTGTCACCACATCATTTCACAGCACCAACTCAGTAGTAGGGATTTCATAATTTCTTCCTTGTTTACATGAATGTTTTTGTTGCTTTCCTCCGAAAACCCTTGGAATTGGGATAATGTTCACATAATCCCCATACTCCTTATTATTTTAACAATACACTAAAGGCTGAGCATTGATCTGAACCTTCATTTATTCTTCAACTATTGTAGGATTCTTCATATCCCTCGTCTTTTCAAAGGAATATATCTCATTCTTCCACATTTGATGCATTTCCTGGAGTGCTTTAAACAATTCCCATGAGGCTTCCTCTCACTATTTTGACATGTGGGATGTTCGATCTTCTATTCATCATGGGATTAATTATTCAAACCACCCATATTAAAATTCATTATTTGATTTCGGTCACCAGGCCCATGAGACCATTGAGATTCTCATATTTACATTTCATCCTTATGGGCACAAAAGAAAAACTCCTCTTAACTGTCAAAGTCACGAATATACAACACTATTAATAGACTAAAAATTAGTGCACTAAGGAACAGATCCACATTAAAATCTGTGTTCATGAATAAACGGGCATCGTATCATGCATGACTTGTGATGTTTACTTCATATGCACTGATGGACTAATATTCCTTCTACTTAAGTATGAGTAACTCTATTTAAATCTTGAGATGGATGGTTCAAAGAAAGTATTTATTGAAAAACAATTTCATGATTTCCTCCAAATACATGGATTAAATTTCCCCATGGTAATTTCTATTCATGGTCAGTATCCATGACTGATTATCTTCCCCATAAAAACGGTAGACCACCAGCCAGACTTTCACATCTTCTAAGCACTGGATGATAGATAATATCTTTTCAATAGAGTTAATCCATAGTTCTATGAGGAGGGAGTCAGAGGATCCACTAAAAATCAGAGTCCTTTTTTGTATGAAGGATTTGATATAAATATTCTCTTTCCTCAGTGGAGGAGGGAGTTCCATAAGGTTCCAGTTTTTATTAATAACTTGAGCTAGGTGAGAATGTACTTTCATAGAGTTTTGAGCACCTGTTCCCATGATATATGGACTATCATTAGGGGAATCATCAAATTCCAAATCAAATTTATTGTTGACTCTAGTTCTTATATTTATATCCCTTAACTATGAAAATGAACATATAATTAAAGGGCTTGAATACATAGTAATTAATCATAAAAAGGAAAATTTAAACATAAAAGGATATAATTTTAATTGAAAAGTATACCCTATATTTTTATTCTAATGGTTTTACTATAGGTTATCATTTATATTTAACATAACATATATAATTATATGTTCATTTTTGTTTTTGTCACTTAATAATTGTTTGTACTAATCTTATGATTTTACCAAAGAATATCCCCTAGAGTGTCAAACTAGAAGTGAATCAGGGCCCGAGGTAGTCCATCAATTCACATTCAAGTCTAGATCAATGTGCTGTTTTTGGGTTTTACCCCTTGATACATATGTTCCAGAGCCACATCAAATTGTTCATATCCAGTCAGGGATGCATTTTCTTGGTAAATCACTTACTCTATACATACCAAAAATTTGGAATGTTTTTTATACAATGTATCTTACCAAATGTTCTTAATAAACTGCTCTATTTCTAATCACTGAAAAATAACAAAAACATACCATTATAACAACTGTAGATACCCTACCATTTTACACATTTTATTAAATGATTTTAAACAATGAAAAGAATCATATTACACCCCAAGTATCCTAAAGTCGAGTGTCTTAGAAGACTATGTGCATAAAACATAAAACATAAGACTAAATGTAACATTTATTTATTTAGTCTTCATGAAGATCCCATAACTTCAATTGTACTCAAAAAATTTCAATAGTATAACCTAGGGATAACATGAACAAAGGGAAGAGGTAAAAATCCTAGTAATGGAATAATCTTATGACTAAAGCTTTAGTGTAAGGGAGAAAAATCAAGGCAAAGTGACATAAAAAGGAATGGAACCTATAGAATCATAACCTATAAAGATGGGATCATATAAACCTGGATTCATAGTAATGTGGATGTAAAATAATCATGTATTTATCACGATTCTAGGATAGATGCATATAGAGGATCACAAATCATTATTAACCACCATGATTGTTGCACATGGAAACACAATTCTTGGATAACCGCAAAGACCATTGCTCATAACATCTCATGAGACTCTACATTACCCAATGCATTGGAGATATATCTGGGTGAACCCATCATAACATGTTAATTAATATGTATTCCTCATTATCAATCACACATAATCAATCATACATGACCATAATGGTAGCCATGATAATGGGGATCATAATCTTCTCATAGAGCATGTTTAATGGGTGTATCATAAAATGGACCATGAAATAAAGGAATTAAAATGAATATGGAAATTATTAAGTAAAAATAGACATATATCATGGTAAGTGATGTCAAACAGAAGTGAAAACATGTAAGAATTTTATTTACTAATTTTTTTCATTAAAGCATTTTAGTTTTGTTTAATGGAAAATACTAAATAACATTTAAAATAGAAAATGGAATAATATTTTATATAAAACCAGAAGTGTACCACAGAGGATTCTTAATAAAAATTAATATTTAATAAAAAATGGTGGCTTAAAAAATATGATATATTGAACATTAAATTTGGTATGAATTTTGGAGGTTTCATTAAAATAATTTTTCTTATCGGGAAGTATTGAGGAGGGAATAATTTAAAAACATGAAAATCCTAAAAATAGAGTGTAAAATGGAATTTTAAACATGAGTTAGGATCATATAAACATAATTTATAATATGTAAATAAAATTTAATTTTCATAAAAATAATGATAGGGTAACCCCAATGAATAAAGGAGGTTTGGGTAGAATCCCTTACCTCAAATCTAATGGTGTCCTTCACATAAAATTAATATAATGGATAACCAAATTTTAATTCATTAATTAATAATTCTAGAAGGTATTATTTATGTAATTAATCTATTATAAAAATATTAATTTAACTAATGAACTTTTTAACGGATAAAATGTTTAATTTCATTGTCAGTGTCATTAGTTTCCATGATTGGTTTAATTATATTAATGTAAGGATAGAAATGTAAGATCATAATGGTTTTCCATAAATGGAGTTATAGGTTATTAGTGAAAATCATATATATTACATATTTATAAAATTCATTTTGTTATTTTTATTGTATATGAATTATTATGTAAAACATTATTAATAACTATTTGGGTTAATTGACGGTTTTTATCCCATCGAACACATTTTACAGTATAAATTAATATCATGTATAAAAAAGATTACCGAACATTAAATTAGATATGATAAATATAATATACTATATTTCAATAATAAAAAAAATTCATGACCAGAATTCATGATGGTAATAGAAATTTAAAACCCATCATCCTAGAATGTGAGAAATTAACACATCTCAGATTGTGTTTCCATTTCTATTATAAAAGGTGGACAAGAGGGAGATTATTATTAGTTATTCCATTATCATAAAATTAATTATATTACATGTATTTAATTTTAGATATAATATGATTTTTATTAAAATATGTAAGGAAATAAAAATAAAATAATGGATCCCGAAAGAAAATAAAATAAACGAAAAGATAAATCTTCCTCATGAATATATCTTCCATAAGAACCTCTTTAAGAAGGGGATTTTCACATTGGAAGAGACCAAGGGATAATTTATGTGGAAGAGGGGATTAGGTAGGTATTTGATTATAATTTTGAGTAGGAACATGGATTTAAAAGAGTGAATCGAAGTCGGGGTGAGGGTAGTTTTAATAGTGGATGATAAGAGGGTTTTCTCAATATTTTATTATTATTTTTATTTTTCTCAAAAAAAAAATAGTATGGATTAATGTTAAAAAAAATTAAAATTTTCATGTGAGTTAATACCCAATATTATTACATCATCAATGACTCAATATATAGTTTATTTAACATATGATGTATAGATACAACAAAATGTTGTATGTTACAATTCACCAAAAATTCATGTATTTCAGAAAAATTCCAAAAATTCACCACAACTATTTTTTGATGTGTAGAATTAACAAATGAATTAGACTTTGGTTTTTTATATAGTCTTTGATAGAATGAGATAAAATATTATATAATTCCACTCCACCCTTATGTTAAAAAACATTGACAACCATTCCGGACGTATACCTCTTTCAAAGATAAATTTCCTCTTTCAACTAGAAAAAATCATTTTTTATATAGTTAATTATTACCATGTGGTATTTGTCATCACCCAGGATTTGTTTTCACACACTAATTAATTTCATTGTTCATTACTGACACCCACATTACATAATCACTAAGGCTCAGTGATAACCTTGGGATCTTGGGATCTCCTCAATTTATAAGAAGATTTTGTAAATAGTTTTTTAAATTCTAAACTAGTCATATGATATAGGTAGAACCATTTAAGTCTTCCCTCTTTCTTGATCTTTATAATGCCACTAATTCCTGAATTTCACCATTTTTAGTGTTTCCCTAAGCTTCCCTTGTCTGACTGAAAATTAACTTTTTTAAACACTTTTATGGAAAAAGTGAGAAATCAAAGGAAGTTACACCCAAAAAACATCCTCATACATACCTTTTGAAGAATCATACTCCCTCTCGGAGTCGAGATCTGAATCCACAAGCACGGAACTAGATTGGCGACTAATGGTGCGATTACGCATCCTACCCAACCTTCCTATCACCTTCTTCCTACCAAAGTCCTCCCTGACCGTCCATTAATCCATAGATTTTTGGAACTTTTTCTTGACCTAATGACCTTTCCAAAAAATTAAATATTTATTAAATTTAAATAGATTCCACCCTTCTAAAAGAATCCATTCAAATAAACATCGATGTGTTCGATTGATTCTTTGTTATTAACTCAATTTTCTACTATGTTTTGATCCTTAAATTTTTTTCTCATTTAAGAGAACATTATATCTTATAATGATCTTTGGATTTTCATCTTCCCAATCTTCAAATACAATGATTTATTCACCATAATCAATAAGGAAACATTCATCCGACTTTCCGTTTCTATAGATCCTTGGAATTAACATTGGCCTAAGAGATATTATTGAAAATTTAGTGGTGTGAAAATGGAATAGTTTTTGAGACCACAACTATTCTAGAATATAATTATCTAATTGTGTTGAAACACATAGGTTTAAAATATCATCTTCACAATATGATTCTTCCACTGAATACTACTTGGGAATTCAAAAATTTAGTCACATGCTTTGAGCCTTTTAAGTCGGTGTTGGACTCATCTATTACACTACACCATTCTATTCTTATTATCTGAGAATGTTCTTGTTGAAACTAATTCCTTCTATCGAGAAAAACCTCTATAATTACCCCAAAAAATATTCTCCAACATTTTCAAACCCTATAACTTAATATTATCTTCACCCTCTTTTACCGTTATGAAACATAATAAAAAACACTCCAAACACATTGGATATTTTTAAAGGAAGTACTCATATAAATTCCTTATTGAATCATTGATTAATTTTAAAAAAAATATAATGTCATGTCAATATAATAGACTTGGGAATACCAGCATACATCTATAATCATGAGCAATGACTTCTAAGAATTATGTGTTATGTTTATGATAACTGAATCCATTTCCTATAATCCAATATTAAAACACTTAGAAGATTTGAAATATATGTGAAAAAAAATTTAATATAACCATTGATACATGGAATGTCATATTCTTATCACTTATGTGCAAATAGGTAAATTCCATAACTCTGGATTAATGAAGGTTTTCAATTTAGAAATTGCTTGCCTCTCTGATCATGAAGTTTTATACGTTGTACCATCTTTAACTCCTCTGGATAAAATAATGAAACCCATAATAGTCTTCTCTACTTCATCTATGAATTTTTTCCAAAAATATTCTCTATATATATGACCATTATAAAATAGATTCTTTCATAAAACTAATGTTTTCTGAACACCATGTAACTCAAATATGTTTTTTTTAATTCAGAGATTCACATCAGTCTTCCCCATATTCTTAGAAGCATCATTATTCTATAGATGGACCATAATAAGCCTTCTAGAAACATAATTAACCATGATATTAGCTATAGAATGAAACAAAGTCCTAAAAATCAATGATCTAATATTCCAATGGAATGTTATAACTCAATAGTAACCTGATCTCACATTTAGCTATGGTGTTTATAGAACACAAACTTCTAAATGAACCCCTTTCAAAATTCAACCGTTGGTCCATACCATCTATCTTTTATTGACCATTTTCACACAATTCTATCATATTGGTCTAGACCTGATTCATTTTCCTCAACATCAACCCATTTAAATATCTTCATATTTCTTGTAAATTTTATCTAGAATTAAATGTCCTCTTCCATTCACATTGGGAGAAATTTCAGATGAAATTTTGAATTACTTTCTATGGAGATATATATTCACAATGAGATGAAAAACATCCTCAAGTACATGTTTTATCTATCCATAGTAATTTCCTTAGAAATTAACCAACACATCCCATGATTCTAGAATTGGTTATGGGAACAAAATATCCCACACCACTTCCCTAAATTTCACTTCAACTAATTCTAGATGACTCTATATGATTTTAAATTACCTATCATGATCATCCTCTACTGTGAATTTGGATATTATTATGCCAAATAACTTCTAAATAATGAAAATTTTATTCATATATATAAGGTTATCATTCAAATGCACTAGGTCCTTCATTTGATCCACTGTAGTCATCACCTTTATGATAATATATTTGACATTATATTCTAGTAACATCTGTATCATTCTATATGATATCTCATAGATCAATTCCCATTCATATTTTGTTTCATTTATTATCATTTATATGTTATTTATAGGAACTAGATTGTATTTAAACGTAGATAATCCTCAATATATATACCCTAAACCCAATGAATCTATCGTTGAATTTTTATATTAGTATTTGTATCTCTACCATTTCCATTCCATCCAAAAAAATAGTTTACATGCATTGAAATTAAAAAACATAGAATCAAGAATTTTTCCTAAGGATTCTTCTACACAGTGTGGATAACCTTTCTAAAATACAATCTTTGATACCAATTTTTGAGATTCAAAACCACCATAATTATAAGCAAGACACTCGAACACAAGTCACATATAATTGTTTGAAACATCAAAATTTTGATGATTCCTAGTCAATGTAATAAAATCAAGAATAAATAATACACCCATATAACCTCACTATAAAATCACCCTAAAAAATTCAATCGAAATAGAACTCCAAGAACCAAACACACATGTAGAAAAAAATTAACCATGAATGATTGTAAGATATATTTTATGGTTGAAACATTTGTCCTTAATTTATGGGAGAACACCAATAGGTCCTTAAATTTTATGGGATAATTATATTACAACTACAATTTTCAATATTTGGAACATTTATACATTTTTACCATAATAAAACATATATTTTTTCCCTCACATCCTATTTATAGTGGGGCCCAATCAGTCAAATTGTACTATTGAATTCTAATATTCATGGGGGACTCATCATTGGCCTTGTCCACCAATAATTTTTCCTAATATTCTCAACCTAAACCATGAAATTTTGGTGAACTATTCATTTCATTTAAACATCTTCTATAATGATGTATAACAATTCCTTGAAAAAACCTCTAGTAACATATTATTTAACTCTATCAGAGTGATTCTTACATGATACAATGATTTCTCAATTCTATCATCTGAGAAAAAACACTTGAAATAATATTTTAATAATATGTTTTCTTGACAACTTTGTATTTTTTATTCACTAGCTTTTATGTTCCATAATTAGTTTGAGTACCTTAATCTGAATTTACTCATTATATACGTAGGAATAAAAAAAAATATAATTCAGAAATCCTAACCGAATAAACACTATAAATTTATATCCAAGTGTAGAGGTCCTAATTTATATCGGTCCCCAACATTTAATATTTTATGTTTTGATTGTATTAGGGATGTACATTGATGTTGATCATATAATTGGAGACAATGTTTAACTCTAGTTTCATTTGGAAGAAGAAATCATGTAGTGATTCTATAGGTTGTGATATTATTTTTTAGAAGAAAGAGGATATTAATTGCATCCCAAATCTATTCAATAGGGTTTATAGGGTTGATATGTGACGAGAAAGCATGCCCCAGGTGTCATGATCCATGAGATTTGATGTGCCTAAATTGTGGTTTAGAGAGTCACATGCATAATGGTTTTTGGGGATACAACATGGGGAGTTATGATGTGCCATAAAGGCCTTGGTCGGGATATTTTTATTTGGATCTATCTATAATGTTGTACCATAATTATTTCCACTACAATGAAGATTTAGTTTAGGTTTATCATGTTCAAGTAACGAAGTTAGTGGGTTGTTTCATGATCTTCATGTGATTTTATTATTACACGGTGATGGGGGTTGCATTATAATATTCCTATCCATATAAAATTTATATGATTATTTATTTAATTTAAATGGGGAGATAAGGGGAGACCACACTATGAATTCTTATGGGGATTTTGAGCCTACCATGTTGTATCTTTTAATAGATCATCACATCATGATTTTATTATTCTAAATTATAATTATAATTATGGTTGTATTATCTAAAACCTTTTGTTTCCTTAATCTTCCATCAATCCCTTAGTACCCAGGAGTCCTTTCTGGAACTTACATGAATTTGTGGTAATCCTTACGGCTTTGATCCATATGGTTAATCCTTCTTGATCGAATGATATTTTCAATCACTTTCTCCCATTCATTCTTGCCTTTTATTTTAATAGTGGCTATAAAAGTATACATTTTCTGGTATTAGTGGTCTATAATTATATATCTAATATTGGATTATTGTGATTATTTATTATGGGTTGTTCTTATGAGTTTTGTGGTATTAAATTATCATATCCTCCCCATTCATGTGATAATATTATCCAATATGGTTTGGTATTGTGGATTCAAAATCACTCTCTTTTTATTTTGTGTTAAATGATGAATTATTATGATTTTTTTTTATTTGGATAAAAATATGGAATTAAATTACTGATGTTAACAACCATATTTATAATTTTTTAGTTGAGGAGTGTCCTCAGAACATTATACATATTTTATTTATTATTGAAGCATTTTGTATGGATTTATTGTTGAGATGAGCTTGTCGTAGCATTTTTTATGTTGTTTTTGATTTATTGAGGAATCTTAAAATTGGTAAAAATATTTAATGATAGTAATAATAAGAGTATGGTTAAATTTGGTATCATATCTAATATAGTTTAGTAGTAATTTTTGAATAAGTGGTGTGAGAATGTTTTTTACTATATTATTGATATTGGTTATGTGTTATAATACATTTATAACTAAGAAGTACTTATAAGATATTAATGCAATGTAAGGATAAATTATTGAAGTGTTTAAAATTATTATTCGTCTCTATTATCATGTTAATACATATATTTGGATTAGGAATCATTTTTTTCTTATAACTGTGGTAATATTAAAATGGTGTTACCGAGGAGGTGAATATTATGATACTGGTGAAATTTCTTTGGTCGTAGAATTATTATAGTTTTATTAATATAGATGTGTTAGTTTTTGTAGTAGATGATTAGAAATATATAAAAAAAGGAAATAAATATAATTAAGGATGTAAATAAAGTATGATAATAAAAATTATTGGTGGTAAATAATGAACAAATTAGCTGATAATTAAAATGTAATATATGAAATTACCAATATTGAAGTAAAAATAGTAAAATTAAGGCTATTGTGGCAAGAAATTAATTTTAGATGATTAATAAATTTGACAAGTAGATTGTGAACAAGAAATTGGAAATGAATATGAAGTGGGATGGAGAAGATTATTGTAATATAGTATTTATTACTTATTGTATTTTTGTTGTTGATAAAGGTGGAAGTGGTAAAAAATATTATTCTAGTTGGGTGGTTTCCATAGGGAATTAACTTTTTTTTGAGTTTGTGTGATGTAATATATTAATTTTGTTTTATATTATTTGTTATGCATCATAACCCAAGTGAAATAACCATACTGACCCCTATATCAAGTTTTGAGTTTTGGATGCCCACCCAAAATCTATGATAGATGTGATATTTATTGCTGACTACCCATTCCCTAATCAATCTTCTAGATATAGTATGATCTTTAACAGCTTGAGGTTGTGACATATAGTGATGTGGCAGTGATGTGATGCGGTTGAAGAAATGGTATGGTTATGTGGATGTGTTCATCAAAGAGAATAGGACACAAGCTTGATGAACGTTGTTATACATCTCAATCACCATGTGATATTTGATATGTGGTTGTGGTAAGTGGAATGTGGTTGTTGTATTTTGTATATGGTCATGGGATGTGGTATGTGGTTGTGATGTGATTATGTGGAATGTAAGGGATGGTAACAAGAGGACATAAGTTTTTAGTATTTAATGGTAACTAGATTAGTTGGGATGTGTGTTCTTTGTATCAATCTATATATATTTCATTTGATATTATATTTATATATAGGTGTGTATATTTTGTGAGAGATGCATATAGAGGATGCGATGGTAGTTGTAATGATATAGGTAACATGATGGATTTTTTATTTTTCATTACACATATATTTTAGCATAATTCTTCCACATTTACAAAATATTATTTGGGAGTATTTTAATTCCCTGACTAAACTAGTTTGAATGACATCCTAGGTGGAACACTATAAAACCTCAAAAATTCCTACCCATACACCTGATGTTTTTGACTATAGGTGAGGGTATATAAGAAATATACGATGATTATACTCTTTTTACCAAATAATTAGATTCATGTATATTAGATAATCAGAATATAACATCAATGTATGAACAATAAATTGCAACCAATGTTTTACTATAAATATCAAATAAAAATCATCATGCTATAACAATATTGGAACTAATACTCAATATACACACATAAAACAATGGTCTCTCACCAGGATGACCAGGTACAAAATAAATGGAAACAAAATATGGTTAGTATCAACTATAATACCGAGTGTCTCCTCAAAACTATCTCCAAAATACATAAAACTACTCCATCCAGATCCCCCCATACAACTTATATACAAAATTTCAATAATATGGTCTATAAATCAATTAGACTTCCAGTGTTGGTTGTGAGCATGAAACTCAGTAGTGAGACACCAAAGCACCCCTTATATATTCTATCATATAATTTATATTCATGTAATGTAAAATAATTTAGGAAACAACGCACCACATGAAAGGATAAATATTAGATCATCATGTGATTAAAAGGCCACACTAACACAAAACCCTTCCTACTTTAAACAATGTTGGAAATAACATCTGTCGTAGCTAAAATTAATCTAAATATTAGTAGTGAATGACATCTTTATAACTAGTAACTAGAATATAAAAACCTATCAATGAGATAAAAATCAATATCTAGTTCAAAAAATATAAGAACCAATAAAGGTATATCAATTAATAATCTCAGGTATGTTAGATAGTCATAACTGACATCAAAGAAGCAATCCAATAAAGAAATCATGATGAAAGACTTTCTGTTAGGAATTACAATCCCCTTGGGTGTATGATGCCATGATTATATATTATATATATACACCAATGTATGTATTGGTTTGAAGAGTAAATATAAATAGACAACCTCTCATGTAAGTTAATCTATCACCCTTCTTAGAGTAACATATCATGGATGATCAAAACTATTGTATTTGGAGTAGTGAGAACCCAATCATCAAAACAATACATCATGATACGTAGGTCTCTAGGCCACCACATCCTCATAGGTAAATGCACTACATTGTCAATTTATAATAATAAGAACAACATGGAATACATAGTCTATTCCCAAGATGTGAGATTTCTATAGATCAATCCAAATACTCATTTAAAGGAGAGAATGTAATACACAACATATCCCACCATGAAGAAACTTGTTATTCACATCCACAAATCCAATCTATATAAAAAACCATTATGAATTTAGGACCTTAGGAGATAACCAACTCACAAGCTCTACTGATTGGTCACACCTTGCCACATGAATGTGTTGAGCCTCTTTTTTTCTACATCCTTCTCTGTAGGGTCTTTAGAAAACTGAAATAAATTTATACTTTTCCCTTAGTAAAAAACTAATACCCAACCACACTATGGAATATCACTTGAATTTAAACACCTTTAAAATACTTCCAAAACACTATGAACACAAGTACCCTAACCAAAACATGTTTGGTCAACCTATAAGAATAACCCTTTCAACATTTGACGATCCTCATGAGGCTTCCCTCGTGTTATCTGTACTCATCTCACATTTCAATCTCTATCTATCTCAGGATCCCCACACCAATGAGATCCTATGACCCTCCATATAATCATCATCATAAACTATGAATTATAAATGGGAGTGACTACCATCATAACTAATCCAACAATCTAGAAAACCTAAGAAAAAAAATACCACTAGCTTTAAGACTAATTTACATCATCCAAACATTATTATTCAAGGAGCTTCATGACATAAGGATATTTCGTATCATTTCCCATAGAATTGTAAAGGACTATTACCTTTCCATTCCAATGACCATTTCATGGTTTTTTTAATGATTTTAACCATTCTCTATGGCCTATCCCATTGGAATCCATTAACCCACTCACTAGAATAGACTCTTGGAAATACACTATTCATTAAATAATCTAATACCACTATAGGATCCTTTAAACAATGTAACCATCACAACCCTTGGTGGTGTATCTACCACATGTTACGCAACTCCAACCCATGAGTGAAAAACAGAAAATTATATAAAATGATTAAACTAATGACACCGGGCCAATCTGAACTAACTTTTCACCTATAAAGAATATTTGGACCAAAACCTATGGCAAAAACATATAAGTACCTACATACATGCACATGGTTATGTATTAAAGGGATCACCTAACTCGATCATGGAGTTATTGTTACAAACCAATATAACATGGACTCAAGAAAAGATCATTTAAATCATCTCCAAGATTCCAATTCCATATCTGATACAACTTGACATAATCAATTAATTATTTCCATTATTAATAAAATTTTCAGTTTAAATCAATGAGGCATCAATCATGAAATATTATAGGTTTTCCTTCCATGGTTAGAACATCAATAAATGACATATCATTTACATATAGCATCCACCAAAACTCATACTAATAAATAATCATCATTTAACACTCAATATATATCCAATCCAATTCTAATTCGGTCAAATCCATAAACATATCCACTAGATGATGCAACTATAATGAAACAGCGGTCAATAAAAAAAATACATTTACAACATCAATACATCCTCAATCCCACACATAATATAGAAATAATGCATAAGGATGATCCACCATGATCTAATTGAATCATACTAAAATTACTTATTTCAGGCAACTTGGAATTGAATGATGCTAAGGGGAAAATTTAACCTAGGAAAAGGGGGATGAAATTCCTCTATTTGGTGTAGCATAATGATATAAACCAACCTAAGATACATACAGGGATAGAAAGATAAATAATGAATGGTGAGGGCTCCCAAAAACCCAGAAACTCAAACAAAAAACCTCTTATAGGTTGCTAAACTCTTATAATTATAATTTGCGTTTGAATTCTCAAAACACCCCTAGCTCAAGAACTCAATTTCAAATTCCACCTGAATATTCAAAATCATAAAGATATTGGTCTTTAAAAAAATTCTTCAATATTGATACTCATCCATGAGAATAATTCAGGATTTCACCCAGTATGCAATCTAACCATAAGAATCCAACTCTTCTATGAATTATAAATTCCATAGCCCCACCTCACATTGACCTCACTGGGAAAACCATATTATCAAAGAAATCCCCCTAAACGATGCCCCCCAACCATCAATAATATCTTGAAGAATGTTCCAAATTCAAAAATAACATTCCATTATCTAATCCTATTAATGTGTTCCCATAAAATTATTCTTGCCTCAAATTACTAAAAAATAGCACATAAACAACCATGATATCAATACTAAATCCTCAACATGATGCCTCCATCAGATGACATCACGGAACACATGTGTGCCACATAAACATTAGACTGAACCCATCCCCCATCAACTACCATACACATTGATGGTATCCACCACTGTAGATAAACTGTTAAATTTCCAAGGGATTAGAAGTAAATATGGATGATCAAACCTCCATCTCAAGAATAACTGAATTCATTATCCTTTCAGAAACACCAATCTCTCCAAATATTTTCAGCAAAATCCACCCCTAAACATATAGGTTACACACCATGTATCTCTGACACATCCATATCATTTTTTCAATAATTCAAACATACCAATGCAATAAGTCTCATGGATATTTTCTTCACATGAGAAAATCTCATCAAAACATGGAAAGATTGACCCAAATACTCTTTCTATGGGTATTATAAACTTTTAAAACCCTCAATTAATCAGTCCGACCATCTATAATCCTTATTGATCTATGAAACACTATATCTATTAGGGTAAATCCAATGGAAGCTATGGAGCTTAATCATACTCATTCATGTGACCCTAAACTTCTATATCATATTACCCACAAATACTCATTTATATACCTCATTCATCACATATTGGGACCATCAATCAAAACTGTTATCAAAATAACATTAGTCGAGACACCCTTCTCAACTCATTAAACTGGTGACACTCTAAGAATGATATCCTTACACCCCATTTGTGAACCATCGATACTATAATGGACTATCCTTTGAAATTACATAATCTTGACTTTTAAGTCAGTATCACTTTTTTGTATAAATGAGTATCCTTAAAATAGGTAACAAAACTTAAAAAAATAAATATTACATCATAATGGGGATACATCAACATTGTATCTATTTTTTCAAGAGAAAATATTGTATGATATTACATGTTTTATATTCAAGACATATATTCACAATTTTTATCTTAAACTATTATTATGGGATATATTAAATTAAATAAATAAACCTATTAGATGATGATAAATTATACATTATTTTTCTTTTTAAAAACTAAACTTTAGTCTCAAAATAATGATTTTTTCCCAAGAAATAAAATTTTGAGGAAAAATATATTAATAAAACATCTCATAATAAATATTAATGGAAAAATAATACTCGTAAAGGTTCCTTTGAAATCATGAAAATTTTATGAAAAATTTTAAAAAATTAAAATTCACCCTCATGAAGTAGAATATATTCTCATTGAAACATAATATTATGAGTAATCACATGGGGGAATAAAATAAAGAACACAATATCATAATATCATGAAATCATATTAAATATGGAAGTAACATAAAACTGGAAATAAGAAAAGGTCATGGAAAACATTAAAACATAATCACAATTTTTATAAAGTCCCATAGTGGAATAGTTTTAGTCCATAATACCATAAATAATGTCTCATGTGGAAAAAAAATTACCCAATGCATTCGAGATCTATCTGGGTTCACCCTTCATAACATTTTCTTGATTAAATGTGACTAAAAATTGATATAAATCATAATTAATTAACAAATTAATTATTTATGTGATGAAATTAAAAATCAAAATATTTCCTCATAAAATGATATTTCTAAAAGAACGCATTTATGAAATGGTAATAAGGCATTTATAACTTAATCAATGGAACGGAGAAAACAATAGGTATATATGAGAGAGACACATAAACATAATTTATAATAATTTAATAACATTAAAGATAGATATAATGTGATTTATAGAGAGAATGTCTATAATGAATGAAAATGTTGGTTCAGAAAGATCCCTTACACACGTATGAAAAACAGTTCAAGATATCAAAATATTTATTCCAAAAAGTATTTTAGATAATATATTATCTATAGTATACTTATATTCTTATAGATTATGTGTCACCTTCATATGCTACAATTTCACCTAAATAATTGTTATCCTCCCTCCAATTTCGGGCTTCCGTCGAACGTGTATCCTATTCCCCCACTCATTGTTAGGGTTTACCTCATCTTCTCCCTCCCTGTCCTGAATTCCGTCCCCGAATTTCATATTCCCTCTCTAGGGTTTATGCTCTCCTCTCTAAATCCATTACAGTTTCCACTCCTCTCTATGAATACCCTCTCCCACTCCCTTCCTGATTCTCCCCTCCAAACTGCACCCCTCCCATTGGCGATTTAGGGACTACTCCAAGCTTCGGTTTCCAATTCCCAACATGGCCTCCACCGCCTTCAGATCCTCCACATCCGGCAGCTCTGCTAAAGCTCTCTCCATCTTCACCTCCTCCGTCCTTCCTACAAAAAACCTATGTGGAAATATTCTCTAAAAATAGTCTCTTTTATGTAATGAACTATATCAGAATATAATGTTTGTTTCATCTCTATGTTATATTATACTGCATTAAGGTATCCCTCTTTCCCAGTCATTTGTCATCTCATCTGAAGTAAAATAATAGACTGTCTGAATCTTCTTCTGCGTTGATTTTGATTCTGTGGTTTAAGATCTATGAATTTATATCAGATTTTAGAGAATTTATAGGATCTTAATTGGGTATTTATTATGATTTTCTTGAAGTATAAATGATTTAAGATGATTTCCTTATGTCATTTCACTGGTTTTTTGTGATCAATTTAGTTGGTTGCAGCTACTATTTTTGAATATTATTCTTGGGAATCATTATGGAAAATTCCAGTTAAAAGAAAGGGATTTCATGTTTAAAATTTTGGAGCTATTAGTCTCATGAAAATTTTTAGTGATATGCAGAGATCGATTCCAGACGAGGAAGCTGCGTTGAGCTAGTAAACACTTCGAGTAGTAGAATCAGTGTAGGTGTGCCAATGGCCATGACTATAAACAAATTTTCAATTTATTTATTTAATTGTGTCTCAATATAGGATCACTTATGTAATGGTAATGATATTGTTTTTTTGATTGTCTTTTGATGTGTGAATTCTTTTGATTTTGGGAGTTGGGTTCACATTGGAAAACAAGTATTTTTATAAGAAGGTATCAGATCAAATGAAATAGGTACCTGGAAATTTAGTTGGGAATATCACTCCTTCCTATATATGCTCCTTCAATCGTCCAGACTAAATATTACTTTGAGATTTTTTTAGTAGAAACCTCTCATCGCTTTGTTCTTAGTTTTATGCGTAAATTCATACTGGATTTTTTGATTCGTTTGTCTCAGATGTCTACTTACTGGGATTTTTTCCTTTCTGTGGTAACATATATGTGGACCCTATTGATTTTAGAAGATGGGTTCTCATCAAAGGACAAGTTTTTTCATGGGACAATGTTGATACCGTTGAAGCGGGTACCTTGAAATCCTTCACTATATTTAACAATGTTTGTTTCTACATCCACATGAAATTGTCCTATTAACTATACATTAATTTTTATCATCCTCATGAAGTGATGAAGATAAATCCTAATGAATGTAAATGGGATTATTGAATGAATGTCTTAGATTAACATGCATAGAAGAGGATAAGCATAAGAGACATATAATTTATAGCTCTATGAGGTTTGATCATGTTGTTTTTTACCAACTAATTTTTCAGCTTGATTTTATTTTTGGTTAAGAACTCATAAATTTAATATTTTTTAAAACTCAAGGGGTTAATGATACATCGATAATAATGTGATTATTGTGGTTTACATGATGGTACTTGATTTTGGAATCAATGATCAGGTATGAGTTGTTTTGGTTGTTTTTTCCTATGCATAAATGTTCAATTCCTATTGTTATTTTTTTCCACGAGAAAGGTTTCCTTTTTTATCTTCAATTTTAAATGATCATATTTCCTTTGGTAATTTGTTATTTTATGCTAGCTTAAATTGAACTAGATTAACATGTTTTTTATATCAATATTTTCTTTCTTTTAAGCATTTTAATGAAATCTATCTATTATCTATACTAAGGTTGTCATTATCTAGCTACTATGTCACCCTAGCATGCAGCCATGTCACGTCTTTTTTTTCAAACCTACCACCATTCTCATGGAACCCCTGAACGTGAAGTCCTCACTGCCATATTTTTTCTAAACTTAACTCTAGCTATATTTATTCTTCAATCTCGGACCACTCTTCAATCACCTCCTTCCAGGATCCCAGATCCATCTCCAATCATAGATCACCTCCATTTCGGTTTCCTCTTCAATGGCTGATCACTTCGCCCTTCAGAATCATGGATCCCTATTACATATTTGTTTCCTCTTCAATAATAATCCTCCATCTAGAATCACGGATCCGTCATGACCCCCAGCAACTATCTCAACATTCTAGATTTACATCACCATCTCACTTTACTACTCGCATATCCAAAGCATTCTTTGATATTCCCCGCATCTGAGGGTTTCCTCATCTATAACGACCCAACTTGGGTGTATCTAGGTACCTGAATCAATATGTGCATCTATCTTATTTCTCTCAGAACCCACCATATCTTTATCTTCACCTAGGTTTCTAACTCTGTCAACACATACATACAACCGGCCATTATTTATTTCTAGCTTCTTATGCTCCTGCAACAATCCTCATGAAATAAGTACATTTGGATTATTTGATGGAAATTATTCCAAATGAAATATTATTCTCAATCATTACTTTTAATCTATGTTAAATGACTATTAAAACATTATTGAATGAATTTACATGTTTACTTGGATTCAAGTATCTTTATCACCATCTACATCTTTACAATGTAGTGGTGCCAATGATTCATTTTAATTGAATATAACTATTTTTTCTATTTCCATTTTCATAATTTTTCATTTATTTTTTTCTTGTTTGACATAAATATTTGTTTGATACAATATTCTATATCTTCCAGGAAATTAGTGTTTCATGTACCTTTTGATATATATATTTGTTTCAACTGTTGTCTTTTTTTCTTTTCAAGAAATTCTTTTTATAAGGGAGATATTATTAGGTCAGATTCGTAAAGTTGGAGAAGAAATTAGGTCTAGATATTCATCTCAGCATCGGGCCTTATGTCTGTGTCCAACGACATTTTGGGTAATTTTGACAGTTTTTAGTATGTAAAATATATAAATGAGTTTTCATTAAAAAATGATTGTTTTTTATTCCATTACAAAATATAGGGGTTTCATTTATTGTTCTGTAGATTGACATCAATATTTGTTTGATACATTATCATGTATATTCCAGAAAATTAGAGTTTCATGTACCTTTTGATATGTATATTTGTTTCAACTGTTGTCTAGTTTCTTTGAAAGAAATACTATTTAGAAGGGAGATATTATTTGTTTAGATTCTTTAATCTGGAAAAGCAATCAGGTCTAGACATTCATCTCAGAATCATTGCTTCTATCTGTTCCCAACGACATTTTGGGTAATTTTGACAGTTTTTAATATGTACAACATATTAATGAGTTTGTATTCAAAAACATTGATTGTTTTTTATTTCTTTACAAAGTACATGGGTTTTTTTTGACATCAATATTTTTTTGATACATTATTCTATATATTCCACGAAATTATTGTTTCATGTACCTTTTGATATGTATATTTGTTCCAATTATTGTCTGTTTTCTTTATAACAAATACTATTTAGAAGGGAGATATTATTTGGTCAGATTTGTCAAGCTAGAGAAGCAATCAGGTCTAGACATTCATCCCAGAATTGGGCCTTATGTGTCTGCCCAACGACATTTTGGGTAATTTCGATAGTTTTTAGTATGTACAATATATTAATGCGTTTGCCTTCAAAAACATTGATTGTTATTTATTTCATTACAAAGTACATGGGTTTCCCTATTTGGCTGAAATATGTTCTAGGATCAGTTTTAGAACTGACAATGGTCCTTTCAAAGTTAGTTTCACCACATATAATGGTCCACTCAAGAAATTATTCTATAATTTTTTTTCTTTGTGTAATATTTTTTTCACAATTTTGCAAGTGTTCTCATGTGGAAACTAAGAAATCTGGAAACACCTATACAGAATCACTTATCATAAATGATAAGTTTTATAATCAATTTTTTATAACTGTAGTCAAACAGAGCTTCAGACAGAGAGGTAAATAAAAAATAATTATTGGGGGAAACTAAAAGAAAACACACAAAAATCCAAAGTCTAACTCTTATGCTTGGGTGAATTGAACTTACAAAATATTTATTTTGAAAATTTATTCATACAATAAAACTAGAACCTGTATTCCAATTAATCCACTCAAAAAGGGTATGTTATAGCCAACCTTTGTTGGATTAAAGTTAAAGAGTACACAACAGACTGAGAAAATCGATCTAGAGGCCTGTTTGGCAGGGAATCATAAGGAGTGAAATGAACAGTGTAAATAATATCCAACCACATGATTAAACGTAAATTTTAGACAAAAAGACTTGGGAAAAGAGATAAAACAACCCATCTAGTTCATATGATCAGAATATAATGAAATGGAATGACTAAATAATAGTTGTCTATTTTCTTTCTAAGAATCTGCGTTCAATATCAATTATACTCCCAAGTTAAAATAGAGGTGCATTATAGTGTTTTTAGTTTCATTCCTACCATTAAAAAATATGACACACACCCCTTGAGGTTTTGTTGTCCATTCCAATGTTTCTTTAAATCACCGGCCTTACTGATTCCCTTTCCTTCCAAACAATGGATAGAAATTCCATTTCCCCTACAATCCAACCAAATGATAGAATGATTTACAATTTTCCATGAACAGTTTCATTATGAAACCAACCGATCAAACCTAAAATCATACTTTTTTTGTAGTATCTTCAGCCCCTGTCCATGCCCCATCTACCTACATGTAGAGCTGCTTAGTTATCTTGTTTGTTCTGTATTCGCCATGTCACCAACTCAGGGTCTCAATTGAGTTGTCTTCCCAGCCTTGACATACAATAGTATGTCTCAGCCAATAGACTAATCAAGTAAGAGAAAAAATATAACACGTTTCAAGACTACAAAAGAACGTTACTTGGTTTTTAAGTATTCTTTCACCCCTTTCAACTCTCCATCATTCTCCTTTAGCTCCTCGACTGATTGCTGGAAACTTTTATTAATGCCATCTAATTTTCTGATTCACTAATTATGGTCTTCTGCTCATAGTTAAAACCGATGTTTTATTATGTTATTATCTTCATGTTTTTGTACTTCATCCGGACTTTATTTTTTTTTGAGTTTTCATTCTTTCTAAAAATTGATTTATCTTTTATTATGGGTGGATATTCTGGGCATTATGGGGATGCCCAGAAAATCAGATGTCAAGGATTGTCTTTCAATTGAAACAAATGTATTTGATATGTCTCCAACCCCAATAAATTATCTATATTTTTCTACATAGCATACCAATGATGTTCTTGGAAGTGACATGAAGGTGAACTAGCATTCAAATTGGACTTATGTTTACAAAATATCTTATAGGTTATTGAATCTTAACCGATTCAATATTAGTTATATTTATGTTCTTACTTATTAGTTATAAATAAGTATTTATGAATTTATCTTATTGAAGTGTATTCAAATTTTGAAAATATAGTTTTTGTACATATATATATTTTACATATTTATGGAATGATTATTTCAATGTTTCCCTTTTAGTCATGAAAATTATGTGTTATTCTAAAACATTACTATATGTTTAGGTTAACATATAAGATGAGGTGATCAAATCCTGGACTATTACCTATTATTAAACCACTATAAATATTTATCACAACTAAAATAGTAGGTATTAAAACAACATTGTTTTCTAGAAATTTTTTCATATTGTCAACAGGGCATTTAATAAGTACAACAAATATGGTCATTGTAAGATGTTTTCGTTTAACTTCAATGTTTTCCATGCAATATCCATGGAAATTTTTCCTCTCATTGCATAACCATGATTGACAAAACTTTTCATTGGGTTCTCTAAATGCATGGGATAAATAGTGAATATCACCCATTAAACGCATGCAGAGTTGATTGCAACCATATAGTAATGAAATTTTTGGAATTTTGAATATGTATGAATTATTTTTCTTTTCATATTCAAAATGAACTTATTATTTATAAAAATTTGTAGTTGAATACAACGGTGATATTGAATATCATGCTACACCAAGATTCAATCTCTCTTCAAATTTTTTTTATTTAATAATATGTTTTCAGATCTTCTAATGTGGTTAAGAGATATTTTTTAAAGCTGCTTGGCATGGGTGAATGTCTCTAATCAATGAAAACAAACCATTCATCCTTTCCTCTTAAACATTGTTTGAATATATTTAGATGATCTTTAAATCCAACAATGCAACACTCTATACATTGAGTTAAGAAACATCATCATTTAATATGTCCTCGTCTATTTTTTCATGTTTTCTCGTTTTATGGACTGATTCAAGTCTCTCTTTACATGATTCTTAACATGGGTCACTGTCTCTATTCAAGGAAATGATATATGGTATCCCCTCCTCTTAACCAGAACTGGTCTCTATTCAGGAAAGCTGTAAAAACAACAACCCATGTTGAATTTTTTTGTTCCTCATGGTTTTTTAATTTCATTACATCATTGGAGTGGAAAATAATGTTTTTTTCAGTATCATTTTCATTGTATCAATAAAACACTATGAAATATGAATTTTCTTCATATAAATTTTGATTCCATTCAAATTTTTTTATTTTGAATTTTCGTATTCATTTTTCAAATAGTCATTAAATTTTAAAAAATCAGGGATCAAAATAGATGTCTACCAGTTGGCTGCTGATATGTTGAATCCAATGCATAATACATATGCAAGGAATTTCCTTTTAATTTCTTGGTGTTGTATAATTTTTATAGTTTCATCATCCAAGGTCTATAATGATGTCCCACCTCTGCTAGATTTGTTGGTTGCTTCATCAAGTGTGGGGTCCATCTCTGAGCAGTGGTATATGCTAAGGATGAGTGCTCAATTTTAGACTATCCAAACTAAATCTCGGTTCCTAATCACATTAACTTCTATCCACATGTATGTTTTATGCCTTATTCCCAATAAACATTAATTTTATCCATCCTTAAGTATCAAATTCTGACTGTAAATTTTGGTTCCTATTTTATTTATCTTGATAAAGGTAAATACTTTTAATCATATAAGGGGATCATTTCGAAAATTGTGGGCTATGTTCTAGAATTAGTTCTTCCTCATAGTTTGTATAATGCGATATTTAGTTATTTCTTATCCATAATCACTTACGATTTCAAATCCTTTTTTGATAGATTTTTCCTGTGTAGTTCACTTCATTTTTAAAACACTGGAATGTTGCCACATCTTGACCTATAGGGTATTCTATTTCTAGGATGATTATATAATAAATACAATATATATATTTTTTATGTTCCTCTTCATATATTAATAACCTATCAGTAGCTGTTATATTAATAAGATATCAATTATAACACCAAACCACTAGCATGAATGGCATTTGTTGTTGACTATTTCATTTTCTGGTTGGAATATACACCTTTTTTCATGTGAAAAAATATTTGGTTCTCATGATATATCATTAATCCATGTCAATGAACACTATACCAAATGCTCTATTGATACTATAAAATAGACAACACTATCCAAATCTTCAGTCCTAAAATTAATAACATATCAGTTCTATTCCTTGATTATGTAAGCCATTTTTTAAAAAAAATTTCAATATTATAATGAAATTAGGTTCCAAAAATGGTATTCTATTATATATAATAACAATTAATTTATAATTCCCTGTGAATGAACGGACGAAGTACTAGTAATTAATACAAAGAGAAATATTTGTTATTTATTGAATAAAGTAAGGAATCATTTAATAAAATCGAAATATTAATTTATGGATGCTAAGGAAGAAAATTTCATTTACACCGATTAGGGTAAAATAAAATATTCTATTTTCTCTTATAAAAAAATCATAACGTTTAGTATAATATATTTAAAAATATCAATTTTAAATACCAATGAATTAAAATAAAAAGAGAAATTAAATTTTCATTATAATTCATTTTTGTAAATATAAATAAAATAATAAGATAATATTATTTATATGTCCATGGAATATAAATATTTGTGAAATTAAAAACTATAAAATGAGGTTTTAAATTAAAGAATCCCTTACATAAAAACTATAAATTACATTATTAAATTTTTTAATGAATGTTTTCATGGTAATAATTTACATTATCATCCATTAAAGAATAAATTTTTTGAAACATATTTTTTGTAATGTACATGTAAGAATAATAGATTGAATGGAATCATTAAAGGGTGTTTTTTATTAGAATTCCACTTACAGTGAGTCTGAATCATCACATACTCTATTTATCTTCATGAATAATACACTTACATAAATTATTTACATTATTAGGAACCTTTTTCAATTATTTTATTTTTGTGATTTTATTCATCATAATTTAGTATTCTATTACTTAATCATTGAAGTTCACGTCATGTGTTTTGATGATATTTCACTCATAAGATCAAAATGCATTGGTAGGTTGACTATGTTCAATGAGGAAATTAATTTATCATATAAAAAGAAATAATTATTACATAATTAAAAATTTAATTAATGCATTATTCTTTTTAAAATAAGCTTATAAATATGTTTATAAAAAATGTACCACGTTACAATCATGGACAGAATAGGTCATACTTTCACATGACTAAAATTTCAATTTTAAAATGATATTAATATAAAGTAGGTAAGTGTTTTTTATCATTCCATAATTTTAATTAAATTATAAATATCATATTATTTATTTAAATACAATTATACATACAATCCAGGTTATGTGATAGTGAAAAATTATTCACATTTCTTCGTGAAGGTGGAATCCCACACGCACACACGAATCACATTATCATATTTCAATGTATTGAAAGGTATTAAAAATTATGATATATATATTTTACATAAAAATAAATAAATAATTTATTTCATATATATATATATAATAAATTCACCATCTTTAATATCCATGAGATGAGATAATGTAAAATGAATAATATCGGTTTGTATTGTGGTAGTTCATCGTATACTTGAAGGATGGTATCATTTTCCATTTATGGAAGATGAGATGGATGAAGGCTATTTAATTGAAATATTTACATAAAAGTACATTTAATACATATATATATATTATTATATAATCATTGTGGAATAATAATTTAATTATATGGAAGAAGAAATAAAAAAATTCTGTTAAGAACGATACCTTTTTTCGGACAAGCTCTTTAAGATTACACCAAAAGCCTTCCAAGGAGGGTTTTTTTATCAAAACAAGAACTCTAAAAGATGGTAATGGAAATGAGGAAGAGTTTTGGTTAGGAATTATTATATGTATAATAACTTTAATGTGTGAAGAAAATGGGATATGAGGTTCTATTTCCTAAGTGAGGGGAGATGTATTTTTGTAATTTCTAAAACTATTAAATTAATAAGAATTTATTTTTTGGGGGAAAATAATTGAAAATGATTTAGATATAAAATAGGATGATTATATGTCAAACTAATATTATCCAATTAAAATTTAAAATATAAATTTGGTTTTTACCTTTTTCTTTTCATTTTAATAGGCGTTATCCTTTTTTAACAATTTGTGTGATAATGAAGTGTTTATATTCAAGGGTGAATACACATACTATAAAATAAAAATTGTAAAATAAATAGAATATGTTTTATTTTTTCAAGAATTCCATAATAAATTGTAAAAATATAGGTTTTTAAGAATTTTAAATCATATAATAAAATATTATTTATTATAAAATAACATTAATGTTATTTTTGAGATATTTATATAATTTTACATTGAAAAAAAACAGGATAGAAATGGAATTAAAAAACCCTTAAAAACATAAATAAAATTAAATATTTATATATAAAATTCATGTAACCCAATAAATAATTCAATTTATATTACTCATAATATTTTTAAATTCATTAATTTTATTTTTCTATTAATTGAATAAATACTCTCTGAGTGATGCGTAATATTTTATGTTTACTATTTCATTAAGAAAAATTATAAATAAATTATGACAACAAAGAACCATTTATCATTAATATGACTATTTAAATTCAATAATATCTTTTTTAATCGCTTTCAAAAAATATATTAGTTACTAAAAGTAAGAAATTCATATTTTTAATCATAATCTTTTACTAAAAAATTTTAATGGTCCAAATAAATCAAATATAAACTATGTGTCCATATATTCTATAAATTGTGGAAAACATTGAAAATTATTTCAAATTTTAGGATAATGGAAATATTTATGTTTAATTTTCATTCCTTATCCTATTCTTTGTTATCCTAAAAACCCAATTTACACATACCATTGATTAAATATTTACCATTGTTATTTATTATAATGAATAAAAATTGAGGGAAATTGTATTCCAAATATAGACCTCCTAACTGTAAAATTTTAATTCTCTTACATGTTTAGAGTAAAAATTCCTTTATAATTTAATTTAAAATTAAACCCAAAAAACGTGATGAAAAGCTATTTTTCACAAGAAATGTATTTTTAATTATATATTTTTAATAAAAATTTAAATAATAATGTTCATTATAAATTCAATAGATGGATTATATTTAATAAAAATAATTTATTTAAATATTTAAATTATCTAATATAAAATATTTATTTTTAAATACATGAAAATAAAATATATTTTTCTATAAAAAACTTTTTTTTACTATTCATTATAAATAAACATTTTCAAAAAAATATCAAAATTTCACCAATAGTTAAATTTGATATGTTGATTTCATAAATGATAAAATTTATCTAAAATAATATATTTTATGTTATACAAAATTATTATAATAAATTATCATGAAAATCAGTTAAGTCAATTTTGAAGAAAATATATTTTTGATGAATAAAATGGCTTAAAAGAGATGAATTATTATTTAATAAGGATTTATAAATGATTAATAATTCCATTATATATATTTCATAATGTATTTAATCATATTCATACGGACTAATTTAATTTCTAGGTTATAAAAATCACATTTTAGTAGTAATGTATAATGTTTCATTTTTGATTGATGTCACGTATTGTATACATTATTGAAAATTATTTAATTTTAATAAAATTGGTTGTGTTACATTTTCCAACATTAATAAATTATGTTCTCGTTATTTGAACTCGAGATCAGTAAATAAGAGTTTGGCATCTTAAAATAAATTTTATGAAATATCACATCGTAAAAAGGGTTAACAAAACTTCCTTTTTAAAATAGTGAAAATGAAATTTGATGGTCATAAAATTTATAGGGTTCCAGGTATGAGAAAATTATTTGGAATTGAAAATAAGGACATAGTGGTATGTAATTTCCCATTTATAATATAGAGTGGTATAGATAATTGATCATGAGGAAGTGAACGGTGAAGATAAATTTAATGGTTATAAAACCATAAACTGATAAAGTGAGAGAAAAAATAGATTCATTAGAAATAAAGGTAATTTGATATTTTTTTGTTTCAAGATCCTTTTTATAGAGTTGAGGAACTAATTTTTCATATAGATAAAAAAATAAGTAAATATATTTACTTGATATGTTGAATTTCTTTCATTAATCAATTTCCACCACAATATAATCTTTTTATAAAAATGAGGACATTTAAAGGGATTTTTCCTATATGAAACACAATAATAATCTTATAATGGATCTTATAAAAAATGATAAAAATATATCCTTCATTCATTATAAATTGTCCAAAAACATAATGGTTTGCATAATATAATTCTTAAAATGAATAAACCATTATATTAAGTAATTTAACATTAATAATCAATGCCCTAATAATAACACCCAAATTTCAACATGTATCATTTTATAAATAACAAAACATAAAATTATCCAATTTTGTTGTGAAAAAGTGTGAAACCCATACATTATAATGATCACGTGATAAATAAATTCAACTTAAATATAACATTTACCCTAAAATAAAATTAATCCTTTTTAATGTGTCATACAAAAAATTAATTTTTCTTAATGATATAATCCCAAACATATAATGATAATTTCATCAAAGAAACCTAATCACCATAATGCCCCATTGAAATCATATATTATTAAAAACAATTCAACAATAACTCTTAAAATAAAATACCATAATTGTGTATTTACCTTAATCGTATAATGTTTTCAAAATAGTGGAATTCATTTGAAATAACATTAATCTACTAATCACAAAATCACTTTTAAATCCCATGGTTAACTCATTGAAAAATAAAATTTTCTCAAAAAAACATAATTTTTATCCATCACATACTTTTTTTGAAATCTATCTCATACAAACAAATAAATCACATAGGTCCATGGTAATAATTTCACCTTTATCACCCATGGATTGTAGATCCATTCCCCATGAACTTACCAAATGTCATAGGATCCCCTTTTTTACTTTAACTATATTACAATGTCCAACTAAATATGTTAAACATCTTAAAACAATACTTAATCATAAAAGATCATAATAAAACTTATGTATTTAAATACCCTAAACCTTGAGGGAGGATAATTATTTCTTAAATAATACATCATGTTAATCCTAAGGGTCTCATATACCTCATCCTTCTAAAATATATCCCAAACAAAATTAATCACCTTGAAATACCATCACATGAAACATTAAATAGGGATTCAAAGACATTGAACTTATGATCAACCTTAAACTCATAAACCCATGATGATATCCATAACTCTATAATTAATACAAATAAAAACAACCTAATCTATGAAGATATATAAAACATTTCCCTGATACCAACTATAATTTCACAACCTTAAAAATTTCAAAATCATGTGATTACTGTAATGAATTAATTTTTTTAACATTTAAGAATTACTACTGTTTTCTTTTTTAGATATTTATTCCACTACCTTTAAATAAATATTAAATCACAAAGTGGAAACTTCAACTTATTATAATTTCATTCCACAAAATAATCTTTTATGGTGTAAATTGTTTTTCTTTTAATGACATGAATTCATAATTACAACCATTAACTATTCCATATCCCTAATCATCATTAAAATAATATGAAAAATATTATTAATTTTGATGGGAACAAAAATATAAATACTAGACACATAAAAAGATAGAATGAAACATTTTATTTTAGGAATACATATAATAGATTATTCTTTTTTAAAATTAAATTTTGGGATAAAAAATTATTATTAATGAAATCAAATTTTCATCTGAAATATTTTCATAATATATTTCATAATAAATGCTAAAATAAAAAATAAAACTCATAATGCTTTCTTTTAAATCATTATAAAATTAAGAAAACTTTCAAAAAATATTTACTCAACTCAGAATTTGGATGTAACATATATTTTTCTTTAAGTAAAATATCTTCATTAATGAAATGGGTGACTAAAATAAAGAACATGGTAGTGAATGTTTTAAGACACTAAAATAAAAGAATCATAGGTCACGGAAAACATCTAATAAAATGTCACATGGTGGACATAGTCTTATTGTAGATGTGGTTTAGTTCTTAATCCCATACTTAACATTTAATGAGATTAAAGCTTTGCACAATGCATTGGAGTGATATCTAGGCACACCCATAATAAATTAATAATGATTAGTTATGAATGATGTGGCCTTGAAACCGATTTTTTGCCATAACTTTTTAATTAATTTTTATCAATTTAATTATAAATTTTAACACTTTTTAATAAATAATGACACTTATGTAATTATATCACTAAATTAATTAATTTATCGATTTTTATAAATAATTGTGTATTTTAAGCCTAAAAATAATTAATTTATCTCTTACATTTATTTTATAGACTAATAACTATTTATTTATATTGTTGTTTTTGTCTGCACAGTTAATAATTTAACAATAATTAGCCAATTAATTAATTCTTCTTTTGCACTTAGGTAATGAAGTCTTAATATAATATTCCATGTATTAATTATTAACTAATTTTATGTAACATAATGTTGTAGTCATCTTTTAACAATTCATTAATTATAACATAAGATTATAATCTTGTTTTATTTTTATTAAGTCTCTTTTAATTCTATTTCATTAATTAACATAATTGTTTAATAATATAATAAATATCTGTCTACTTTAAATTAATTAAAATTTTAAAAGTAACTAATTGAAATAATTTTACATTGTTTTTAAAATTATTATTTTTACTTTAATCTTTAATGAGTTAGTTTCTTTTTAATTTTTGTTTTAATTTATTAGAAATTTTTTTACTAATTGAAGTTATTAATAATTTACTTAAGACAATTTGGTTTTAAAATTTTATTGAAGTTTACAAGTTACATTATTTTCTTTGGTTTTAATTATCTTTTAGATATTATTAGTTATTGCATTCGGTTTTATTTAAGATTCAATTTATTTTATTTTATTTTCTCTATTTAATTTGTAGGTTACCCCTTTTCACGGACGCACCATGTCTCCCTCATACCGTTTCCACTTGCTCTTTTTCTCCATGCACCGGTAACTTCACGGTCTCACCATACCATAATGGCACCATTACTCCCCATGCTCCGTTCCATCCCTCCGTCAATGACTTTTCACTATCTCACAGTGGCTGTCACATCGTTTCTAGGAGAAGCATGTCTCTGCTTACCTTGCCACCATATCCTGTGCACAACCTCTGCTTATTCCACTGGTTTCTTATACACTGTGTCCTCATGATTTTACCCAATCCGACTCCGCTGTAACTTCTCCACCTTCATCCTCATTTACCAATTCACACTCAAATCATGTGCATGATTGTACGTCCAAGACCCTCAAATCTGCCACTATATGAGCTGGAGTTGAAGACTTTAGTGCCCTGGTTCGCAAGCCACCTAAATCATTGTATGAAGAGGATCGAGCCGCTTGAAGGTGAGGAGCCGCCGCTAGAGGGAGGTATACTTGATCCGAGCCGCTCACCACTACCATAAAAACTACTGTTTCAGCAGAGGATTCCACACCTTCTTGAATGAGGATGAGTTTTCTAGGAAAAGCAGTGATGTCGTGACGCATCACTGGAAAACATCGCTTGCCAATTTAAACCATACTGCAATGGGAGAGGAGGTCGAGCTTGCACCACCTTCGTCAACATTTTATTGTGTTGTGCCTCCTTGGAAGCAGAGGAGGAGTCGATTGCCGACCAATTGTGGATACTCGGGGAGCCATGGTCGACACCAATGTAGCTGGAGGCCGAGTTGAAGAGACACCGCAAGTTGGAGAATATGATGTCGCACTGTGTAAATCCGAGGAGTTGATTCCACACCATAACTGTCGAACCGAGGCCAAACCAAGGCCCATTTTGCACTGGGATGAAGTTGTAGGGAGGAGAAGAGGACGCCACGTTGGTTGAGGAGGAGGGTGAGCCGCTAAAGGAGGATGAAATCCCAGATCCATAATTTCCCCTCCTCTGGTGAGATAGAGAAGAAGACATTGGGGGAAGTTAATAAAATATAATAAAAATAATAAAAGTAAAATATATAAAAATGAATAAATTAAATAAATATAATACATAGTGTTTTATGTATATATAACTATAATTATAATAATAAGTAGATAAGTTATAAAATAGGATATTAGAAAAACTAAAAAGAATTCAAAGAATTAAATTATAAAAAATTATAACTTATAAAAAAATTAATTAATAACATAATTAAATATGTTAAACACTTTAATTATAAATTAATTACAAAAAAATAAATATAATAACTAAATTTTATTATTTAAATATACGAATCTAATTAGGTTATACTATCTAATTATTAATAATACTTACACAAATAACTTAAGTTTTATTAATAAATTTAAAACATAATAATTCTATTTTATTAAATATTTAATAATAAATTAATAATCATAATAATAATATTTAATATAATTTAGAAATTAATATTTTTATTATTTGATGGTTAGTTAACTTTTAATAAGTAATATAACTTTAAATTTAAAAGAATACTACTTTTCTTTGTTTGCGTATTCATTTATTTATTTTCATGTTTTAACATTGCAGGTTCATTCAAGGGACTAAAACACATCCATATTCATATAACTAACTCAGCGGAGGTTATTTATGAGGGAAATACTAGTGCTCCGTGCTTGTCGCGAAAGAACGAATGTGTGTGGTGGACAACTGAGGGACTTTTGAAGTCAGTTGTATTGGTCTGTGACAAGCAGCAGATGACGGGTGACATAAAATCAGAGTTGCAGTAGAATTTTATTGGCCGCTCTCATTTTTTTTATAGGACGCTTATTCTGATTCCACGATCAAACATTGGAGAGCAGATAAAATGACACACATTCACTCGAAAAAACACACGACTGGAGAGCAGATCTGAGACAGTCATTCACTTGAGGAACACACCAGACAACGAAGTAGAGCGGAGTACCTGGATTACTTCTCAGAGATCCACTCTTCGGAGTTCCGAGGGTCAGAAGCAGTAGTAATTGATGCAGGCATAGGGAGTTTTCTTTCTCTATTCTCTTTTAATTATCTTCCTCTGTAATTGAAACTTTTATAATATGTAATGCATGCAATGTTAGGAAAAATACTTCTAGTTAGGGGTAAAAATCGATTCTACTAGTTATCGTCTTTATCTCTTCTCACTATCATTCTTAGTGTGATTGGAATTGATCAGCGAGGTCAGTTCAGAATGCATACAATTTCAACGAACCAGTTTCACTTAATATCAGTTTTCCACATTCATATGGTGAGTTTAAATGTGGATAAATTTTCTCAAACTTTTAAATGGAAATAAAATATTACAAGACATACGGCGTGTTAGTTTTGTGATCATTTCAAACTAGTTTTCTCAAGTTGATTATTTGAGGAGTGGAAAACTTCATGATTTGTCAACTTGAGTGATTTATATCCTGGAGAGGGAAATAAATAAATTCTTTTCAGTGGTGTTAATTGTAAAAACTATCGTGAGAAGGGATTTTTTCAAAACCTGTAGGGTTTATGTTTTCCCCGAACATTTATCTCTCGATTGTTCACTCTCTTCATTTTATCTCTCGGTTACTGTTTTATATTGTTCCTAGTTTAGTTACATTTTAGAACAAAAACTAAAAAAAATGTGTTATTTCATCTGTGCCTTATAATAAAAATTAAAAAAATATAAAGATAGAAATTCAAAACCTCTACTGACAATAGTATGGACATTTAGTTAGTTTTTAGAAGACTAGTGGCGAAAATAGCCTCCCGTGTGGGTTCGACCCTGCTGGCCCCATATACTGCAGTTGGTGGGAATATAAATATTATACTTTTACTGGATTCAATGATGGTTTAGGTCAAGTTTTTGGTGACGTTTATGGGGAAGGCATGAGTCATTACTCAAAAAAATAATTTAAAAAACACATATACAAAAATCATTAAAAAAGTTTGAAAAAAATTCAAAACTGTAAAAAAACTATTACTTATCATTCTGAGTTATTAATGCTAATACTTTTACTATTTTATTTAATGAGAACAAGAACTTCTACTATAATATTAGAGCCCCTAAACCTTGAATTAGATAAACATTTAACTTCTCTGAGATTGAGGAAAATAATTGGAATGGAAAAGTTAGATAACAGAGTTCCTGAGGATAATAACTTTCAAAATAACCATCCTGAACTCTTAAATGAACATGAAAGGCCTATAATGAGGGAGTTCCAACTCCAATAATTTTCATGAAACCCATAATCCCTCATATTAAGTCCTAGGGCCATAAACTATGAATTGAAACAGTCACATATATATCTGCTACTTTCTTTTAAGGGGATCTCTAATGAGGACTCTTTAGCCTTCATTAGAGATTTCTAAAACACTATGCATCAAATTTCTTTACTAGGACTCACTGAAAATGATCTAAGGATGAGTTTTTTCCCTTTTTCCTTAAAGGGAATGCTATAAATTGGTTTTTATGTTTAGATGAAAACATTTTTGAGTATTGGGATCTAGTTTACAACTCATTCATTATGAAATTTTTTTCCCCAAAGACTAAAAGGTGAACTTAGAACAAAGATAACTAGTTTTTATCAAGAGGATAGAGAATCTTTTCATGAATATTGGGATAAATTTAGGGACCAGCTTAGGCAGTGACCTCATTATCAACTCCCATCTCATCTCCTCATGGATAGCTTCTATGATGGGTTGTCCTCCTCTGTTTAGAATTTAGTGGATCAAGCTGCTGGGGGTAGTTACAATGATAAAATAGATGATGAGTTGAGTAAAATTGTTAACAATCTGGCCCTTAATTCTCAACATATAAATTCGTGAAGAAAGAGAGTGAATAGGAGTGCTAAAACTAGTTCAATGAATGAAACTCAAGCTCAACTAGCCAAAATCACCAACCAATTTCAAACATTAATGAACAATAATTTAAAAAAAACTATACATCTAATTGAAAATCATAATTTGTACCAGTCAATAAGGCAACAGTGCACTCAATGTGGTATGTTTGGGCACTCTAAATTTTTTTTCCTAATGCTGATTTAACTTCCCAACAACCCGAATCCTTATACTTTGTAAATTATGGTCCTAGAATGCCTAAAAAAGAAGACCAATTCTCAAACAATTACAATCAGGCTATAGGAAACATCTAAATCTACCATGGAAGGGTCAAGGAATTATTAAGCAACCAACTGCCCCTAATTATCAGAACCAACCAAGACCGAACATTCAAAATCAACAAAAGAGGGGTCTTCAAACACTCAATGAAATAATGATAATCAAATTTTTTCTAAATTGGATCAAATCTTGAATAAAATTAATTCAAAATAACAAAAGTATATGGCTCAATTTAATTAACGTCAAAATCAATAAGAGTCAGAAAAAATGAAAAATGATGTGAGAATACAGAATATGGAAACATAGTTAGGACAACATTCTAGGGATTTTTAATCAAGAAAAAAAGGTAGACTTCCAAGTACAACTGAACATAACCCTAGGGATAATACCATGGCTGTTGTAACTAGGAGTGGGCTTAATACTCAAACTGTTTCTGAAAAACTCAGTGAAAATACCCAAAATGAAAATCTTCTTCAATCTGGAAATAAAAATATGCTTTGCACACATTCTGTAAATTCACAGAAAAGTAATGAAAATGATAAAAATCTAATCTTTTCATATGAATCTCAAGCTGAAACTTCTTCTAAAAATAAAAAGAATAAAATAAAAAAAAATTGTGGAAGAGATGAGGGATATGCCAACCATTCTAAGAAATTTTTCCCACCCATCCCTTTCCCAGAGAAGCTGAAACCTCAATGTAACAGCAGTACTGAACTTCTTCAGTTCCTTGGTCTTACTTATAAATATCAAGTGGTCATTCCATTCATACAAGATTTAATTCAAATTCCATCATATCTGAATTCCTTAAAGAAAATTGTTTCAAAAAAATACCTTGGATGAATTTTCTACCTACAACCTCACTGAAGAGTGAAATGTTATGATTCAAAAGAAAATCCCACCTAAACTAAAATACCCAGGTAGCTTTGTCATCCCTTGTACTCTAAGAAATTCTTGTCATCTCAACTTTATCTGTGATCTAGGTACTAGCATTAATCTCCTCCCAGAGTCACTATTTCGATAGTTGAGGCTGGCTATTCTTCAACCCACCACGATCATTCTCTAGTTGAATGATATATCTTTTACTCATCCTGTGGGAAGTGTAGATGATTGGTTAGTTAGAGTTGGGAAGTTGTTTTTTCCTGCTAACTTTCTTGTCTTAGATATAGAGTGTGATCAAGATATTCCTATCATCTTGGGTAGGCCCTTTTTGGCCACAGGTGGTTCTATTATTGATGGGTCAAAGGGTCGGATGATATTCAAAATTGGTGAACAAGAAGAAGAGTTCAATGATTTTAAAAATATTAAGGATCCAACTTATTCTGAAAACTGCTCAAAAATATAGTTCCTTGATGTTGAATGTTCTTATAAAAATCAAGATGAACACATTGAAAAATCTGAAAATCAATCATCTTTGGATGAAAACATTTATGAAGATAAAAATCATGTTGAATCTATTTTAGAAATTGAAAATTCTACTGTAACAACCAATCTAGAAAATCTCCCTGATTTGGACAACTGTCCAGTTTCTACTATAGGAGAGTACTCAGTTTTCGAACATAGGAGCTTTCTGAGTGAATTTGAGGGTGTTTCTGTTAGCACCAACACATTTGAGAAAATTGATATTGATGAGGAATAACTTTTGAGACAACATGATGATTCTACATTGATTAACATGCTAAAATATTATATGGAAAGTTTGGATAGTGATCAGTCCACCTTGGACAGTAGGACTGTTATATTTGAATCTGAGCATGAAATTGAAAATATTTCATCTTTCAATACTCCTTACAAGAAATATGTTGAATATCATGGAACTCCAAGGCCTAAGAGTATTTTTTCTAGTGTAGAACCACCCACTCTTGAACTGAAACCCATCCCTTATCATCTTAAATATTTGTTTCTAGGTGAGGAATCCACTTTTCCTGTAACAATTTTTGCTGAACTGAATGAAATCCAATAGGAATGATTGTTGAATGTTTAAAAAAAGTAAATCTTCTATAGGCTGGAAAATAGCTAATAACAAGGGTATTAGTCCCTTATTCTATATTCAAATGATTCCAATGGAGCCTGATTATATGTCTATGGTAGAGTGTCAAAGAAGATTAAATACAAGCATGAAAGTTTTTGTGAGAGAGGTAGTGATCATGTTGTTTGACACTGGAATGATTTATCCCATTTCTGATAGTCCTTGGGTCATCCCTGTCTAGGTTGTCACCAAGAAGGGAGATTTCACTATAGATAGAAATGAAAATAATGAAGAAGACCAAGTTAGGAAATCCACAAAATGGAGAGTCCATATTGATTATAGGAAGCTGAATACGGCCCCTAGGAAGTTCCATTTTCCAATTCCCTTCTTGGACCAAATGCTTCAGAGGCTTATTATAAATGAATTTTTTGGTTTTCGGGATGGGTATTCTGTTTAAAACCATATTCTTGTTGCTCCAGAGGATCTGGAAAAGAGCACTTTCACATGCCCCTTTGGAAAATTTTCTTACAGGCGGATTCCCTTTGGGTTTTGTGGAGCTCCAGCCACATTTCATAGGTGTATGATGGATATCTTTTCTGATTTTATTGAGAGAATTATTGAGGTTTTCATGTAAAACATTTCCATTGTGGGTAGTACTTTTGATACTTTTTAAAAAATATTGGAATGTTCTTGGAGAGACGCATTGAAACCAACCTTGTTCTTAATTGGGGAAAATGTCAATTCATGGTTATATAAGGTATTGGGCATGGTCATAAAATCTCAAAGAAAGGTCTAGAAGTTTATACTGCTATGATTCATGTTATTCAAAAACTACCACCTCTTGTTAATGTCAAAGGTGTTAGAAGTTTTCTAGGGAATTCCGGTTTTTACTGGAGGTTCATAAAAGATTTCTTTAAAATCACTAATCCCTTGTGATCTTTTCGGGTCAAGGATACACCTTTCAATTTTGATGAGAACAGTTTGAAATCATTTAATCTGCTTAAAGAGAAACTCACTACATCACCTATCATTACTTCACCTGACAGGAAACTACCTTTTGATATTATGTGTGATGATAGTGACATGGTTCTTGGTTCTGTCCTTGGACAGAGGAGATATAGGAAACTACATGTGGGGTATTAAGTCATTAGACTACTAGATGATTCCCAAAAGAATTATACCACCACCGAAAATGAGTAGTTAGATGTTGTGTGTGCTTTAGAAATGTTTAGACTATATCTATTAGGTTCTAAAGTCGTCATTTTCACCGATCATTCTGCTTGAAAATACTTTCTGTCTAAGAAGGAAACTAAGCCCAGGATGATTAGATGGATTTTGTTATTACAAGAATTTGATATAGAAATCAAGGATAAACACGGAGATGAGAATTTAGTTACTGACCACCTTTCAAGGCTTCCTCTTACCCATTCTGAAGATCCTATGGAGATTAACTCTTCCTTTCCTGATGAGAAGTTTCTTACTGTGTCAATCTGGAAATCTGCTAGGTTTGCTGATTTTTCCAACTACCTGGGAGTAGGTGTTTTTCCCAAAAATCTGTCCAATAACCAAAGAAAGAAACTCATTTATGAGTTTAAATATTACCTTTTTGATGATCCTTTACTGTTTAGGAGGTGTTCTGAGGGTATTTTTAGAAAGTGTGTGCCTATGGAAGAGATTTTTCTTGTCTTGGAAATTTGTCATTCTTCACCTTTTGGAGGTCACCATTGTGGTGAAAGAACCACTAAAAAAGTCATACAATATGGTTTTTATTGGCCTACTCTTTTTAAGGATGCTATGAGCTTTGTGGTTGGTTGTGATAGATGTTAGAGGCTAGGTAATGTGGGTAAGACGAAGGAGTAACCCCAAAAAGAAATTCTGGAAGTTGAGATTTTTGATGTTTGGGGTTTAGATTTCATGGGTCCATTTCCAACATCTCGTGGGAATTATTACATTCTAATTTTTGTTGACTATGTGTCAACGTGGGTTGAGGAAGTGGCACTGCCCAACGATCAAGCAAATAGTGTAATAAAATTTGTGAAGAAAAACATTTTTACAAGATTTGGAGTCCCAGAAGCCTTCATTACAGATAATGGAACACATTTCAAGGATTCCATGTTTAAAGATTTGATAGGGAAATATGGATGTTTTCATGAAAAGGGAACTCATTATCATCCACATTCCAGTGGAAAAGTGGAAATTTCAAACAGAGAGTTGAAGCAAATACTTGAAAAATCTACTTCAAATTATAGGAAGGATTACTCACTCAAACTACATGAAGATTTATGGGCTTATAGAACTGCTTTTAAGACACTATTAGGTATGTCTCTTTACAGGTTGATGTTTTCGAAATCTTATCACTTACATGTGGAGTTAAAGCATAAGTCTTATTGGGTAGTTAAGGCTCTGAACATTGATTTTAAGAGTACTTGTTAGAGGAGGTTACTTGAGCTGAGTGTCCTTGATGACATTAGGAGAAAGAGTTATGATAATTCAAGAATTTATAAAGATATGTCTAAAATATTTCATGATACTATTATTCTAAATAAGGAATTAAATCCTATACAAATGGTCCTTCTTTTTAATTCTAGACTCAAACTCATTCTTGGGATGCTGAAGTCCAAGTGGTATTGACCTTTTAATATAGTGAGAGTTCTGAAGAATGGAGTTGTTGAAATTTTAGGTGAATAAAACAAACCCATTTTAGTTAATGGGAAAACAGTGAAACATTATTTTGAGGGATATTCAAAGGGCTTGGCTGCCTTCACTGTGCTTGAAAATTGTTCTTGAACGAAGTTTGGATGGGGACTTTAATCCTTGTGCTGGATGGGAGGAAACCCATGATCTTTGTTGTGTTAATAAATAGATAATATTTTTTAATTAAATAATGTTTAACTAAAGACTTTAAATTTAGTGCTTCATGGGAGTCAACCCATTTTCCTTCTTTTTTGTTTACTTTTATTTCTGTTCTTCTTTAACTTTGAATAAAGTCATGTTGTGCTGCCCCCTATATGCTATGTCTCTATTGGATTTTTGTTCCTAGTTTTATTGTTTTGTGTTTTTAGGATGATGTCGTGTCATTTATGGAGTAGAATTTACATACTGAAGGGAAATTGAAAACTATATTTAGGGGAGTACTCAATACATAATAGCTGCATTTCATTTTTCTACTCCTTGGTGCTTTAGAAAAAAATTCTGATAATGTTTTTGCTAAAACATTCTGCTTGAATTGGAAAAAATCTGCTACATGTGTACTGAAAATTATGCTACATTTTTACTGTATGAAATTTTTCAGCATGTCTTGCTACTGGATTTTTAAAATTCTGCATGTGCTTCTTGCTGAAAAATTAGATTTCACCATTGTTAAACCCATTCACTGCATGAAACTAAGTGTGGGGGTACATGCTAGCTAGTAGTTGTGTTTTTTATTAGAACCGATTGGTCTATAAGGTGTTTAGAATGCATTTTTTTCTAAATTTCACATCCATTTGAATTATATTTATTTTAAAATGCTTACAACCAATTCCTTGTGCACCCACAAATTACATGATATCTCTTGAGATGAATTGAAAATATTTTTCTATGGACTTTAATGTTAATGAATGTACTTGCAAATGAACCTGTTGTTGATTTAACATTTGTGGCAAACAATTTTTTTGAACTTAATTGAGACCCTTTATACATGTCATTAATCTACTTATATGAAAATCTGTTTTGACCTTTATTGATTAATTGTTCTTATTCATATTTTGATTTCAACTTTTGGGAGAAAGTTGGGTTTTATGTGTGGGGGAGGGGGTCAATTATTGACTGCGTTTAACTATGCTTTAATGAGAGCCCATAAATTCCAAATAAAATTTCAATATTTTTGTTAAAAATGGTTAGACTTTTTCAAATTTTTTATAATTTTATGCATTACACTGTACTCAAATGAGTCTTGCCTAAGGATAGTGATTTTCTGATAGTTGAGAGTTTCTTTGAATCTAAAATTAGTGATAATGTATGATTTTTGAGTGATCTATCTTAGTGATTCTGTGGAAATGTTTTTAGGACCTACTTCTGGGGTGATATGGGATACATGTTTGTGGAATTATGATCATAGCCTTTAAGCTGGACGTTTGATTCTGATTCTATGGGCCTCTTTCAACATTTAATTATTAAAAGTAATTTTCTTTAATGATCCAATGTAAATGGTTTCTATATTAAATTTTTAAAACTGGAGTAATTTGGGAATCTGGGATCCCACGATGAGTCTCTGAGACCCTAGATGCTGGGTGCGTTTCTGTTAACTATAAGCCCTCTATTCACTTTAAATAAGTGCATATTGCACAGTGCATAGCACAATGATACATGGCATGGGATAAATAAATAAAGTTTCTAGGGTCAAAAATTATCTCATTAAGGTGAGGGGAATGATGAACACCAGATGAAGAAGGGATCAATTGGTTTTTATGGAAATCATTTAGGTTGTATCATTGAGGTGATTCTAAAAAAAATTAATAATTTTTGGAACCAGGTTGAAAAATTCAAAGTATGATGTTCCGTGGTTAAGATCTTAATTCCATTGATATTTTATATGCTGTTACTCTTGGACTCTAGGCTTGAGCCAGAATTGATGTTAGTCACTAAGTAGTATCACATATAAGGCATGACACTTTCATTTCTTGTCGATTCATTTCTCTCTTGACTTCCAGTGAGTATTTTCTTTAGGGAAGATTCATATGAGAATTTTTTTTCTAAAAGCATATTGACATGTTTTTAAGTCCTCTATTTAAAGTTCTGGACATGTTACATTTTGATCTGAATTATAAACATACCTATGTTTTCATGTTTAATAAAACATGAGATTGTTTGAGGAAAAACAATGAATAAGTGTGGGGGAATTTGATGTGGCCTTTAAAACCCATGTTTTCCACATCTTTTTAATTAATTTTTATCTATTTAATTATTAATCTCGATACTTTTTAATCAATAATGACACTTATGTAATTATATCACTAAATTAATTAATTTATCAATTTTTATAAATAATTGTGTTTTTTAAGGATTAAAATAATTAATTTATTTCAAACTTTAATTTTATAGACTAATTACTATTTATTTAGATTGTTGTTTTTTTCTGCACTGTTTATAATTTAACAATAATTAGATAATTAATTAATTATGCTTTTGCACTTAGGTAATGACATCTTATTCTAATATTTCATGTATTAATTATTAACTAATTTTTAGTAACATAATGTTTTAGTCATCTTTTAACAACTTATTCATTATAACATAAGATGATAAGCTTGTTTTATTTTTATTAAGTCTCTTTTAATTCTATTTCAATAATTAATATAATGGTTTAATAATATAATAATTATCTATCAGCTTTAAATTAAGTAAATTTTTTTAAGTAACTAATTTAAATAATTTTACTTTGTTTTTAAAATGATTAATTTTACATTAATCTTTAATAAGTTAGTTTCTTTTTAATATTAGTTTTAATTTAGTACCAAATTAAATTTTACTAATTGAAGTTATTAATAATTGATCTTATGATAATTTTGTTTTAAAATTTTATTTAAGTTTATGAGTAACTTTATTTTATTTGGTTTTAATTATATTTTAATTATTATTAGTTAATATTTTAACTTTTATTTAAGTATCAACTTATTTTATTTTATTTTTTCTTTTTAATTTTCAGGTTATACCTTTCACGGACGCACCATGTTTCTTACGGTTTCACCGTGTCACTGCCCCTCTTTATGGTCTCATAGTAACCAATGGCACCGTAACCTTTTCCACCAGTTCCACTTACCTGTCTCACCGGTTCACCACTAGATTCTTCACAGTCCCACCGTGATATTCTTTACAATCTCACCATGACACTGAAGGGTCCGGGCGCAGCGAATGCGCGTTAGTGGGTTTTCCCAACTTTGATTTTAATGTTAAACAACGTTCAATCCGAGATCCTTCACGATATAAAATGCCGAATCATCAGAATAGAACGAAGAACGAAAAGAAAATAAGAGTCTCGGAACCCTTGAGGAGGATCATCATATGTTGATTATAATTAATTTAATTAATGCATAAGAATTACCTTGTTGGAATTCTTTCTTCGTTGATGTGTCCAGTCACGATTCGGTGATCTGTCATTGCGTCGTAGAATCCAAGTGTAGGATTCCTCTAGTGGTGATCCTCACGTGTTTCACGTATCTCCGGACGTCGCCGAAGGGATCTCTGAGTGCTAGCGTGGAAGAACCTTCGCTAGCGATATCTACCTTTGACCGCCTTGATCCAGTAGAGGATCTTGCTCTCGTAACTTGAGGGTGTTCTTGGTGGAAAGAGAATTCTCTCTTGTCTTGAGAGTATTTCCAAATCCGTTGTGCACAACAAATGGCTCTTCAAAATGTTGGGGTTGTGAGGATATTTATAATCATGTTTGAGGTTAATAGAGTCATGACAATAAATAAACGTGTTACACGTTTTATTTATTTCATTAACTCTTATTGAAACCCCCCCCCCCATGTCGAATTATTAATTCCTTGAAATGTGCCCACGCTGATTGTAATAAATATCATTTAATAAAATAATATTAAATCCTCAAAATCCCAACTGTAAAAACTACACGGCGTGTAATAATTAATACACAGCGTGTACTTGTTTTCCATAAAATTACACGGTGTGTATATTTAATATACACAGCGTGTACTTTTATTTTCCATTTTTCTCCACCACATTTATTATACCTTGAGTAATGACTATTTAGTTCTTAAATAAATTTAACTGCATTACTCGCTAATAAATATATTATTTCGTCCACAATATATTCTCTCGAATAACTAGTGTCAAAATACATGAAATCAGACATCCTTAAATAATTATTAAACCACAGTCGGGAATAATATTTATTTAACTTGTTAAATTAATATTTAACTGAGATACATGGACACACTTAGTGTGTGACCCTCTCGGCCTCTTTCTCAGTGGAATTAGGCTGAGCCTGCCTAAATTCCAAGGTTAGCGTCTAGCAACACGCCGAGGCACCCATAGAGAAAAAAGTTAACGCCGCAATGACGTGTTACCTCCTACGAACGCAAACCATGTAATATAATCCCTTTGTCTCGATATCTCCAATCAAGCGGGTTGCATGCTAGTGCCATCAACCCATGTGCTTGATTATTCTTTCTTTGACTTCCCGGAATTGAACTTGCCCATACCTTACCATGGCCATGGATTTATTTAGGCTATATCAATTCCATCAAAGGGCCTGAGATATCTACTTTCGTTATGGAACAGAAGGGACAAATCCGCTCTCGCATTATCTATTAATACGGTATTACTCGTGACGCACCCAACGTATCCTACCTCGTAGCGAACAGTGTGTCATCACAGTTTTCGTCAATACATCTATGTGCGCGAGTTGCAATACCCATTAATAATAATCTTAAAGTCTAAGGATCAATACACACGTCCGTAGATAGGAACATCCAATGACACTATGAAATGTGGATTTCCTACTGGTGGGTCTCGTTCTCCTAATATCCTCCTGGATATTACCAAGGGCGCACACCATGAGAAGGTGCCTCAATGTTTTATGAGTCCTCACCCCTAAGGACCTGTATTATTTTTGTCCCTCAAATAATATCATCCAGCCATAGAACATACATTCAAGAACAGTGTTATGGCACTTCCGGGTTCTCATCATAGTAGGGATCCGCTACGACCCTTTAATGCAAAAGCTGTCCTTAGGACATTATCACATGACATTGTTGGATCGAATAGTCGATATAAAAGTCTATTAGATGGAACAATACAAGAGGGGGGGGGGTGAATTGTAGGTTAAAAAACCTTGAGTTTTAGTAACAAAGAGAATAGTTTAAATGAACTTAAAGTAATACAAATACAAATACCCTCAATTGTATTGAATGTAAAAGGTATGAAGTATTGTAATACTAATGTTATGTAAAACAATTGTATTCAAGATGAACACAATAATCAGAGTAATACAGATATGAATGATTCTACCTTAAAGCGTATAGAACCAATCAATACAATATGTAATGGAATGATTGTAATTGAAACAATTACAATTGAATAAGTAAAGAAGAAAGCAAACAATACAAATCCCTTTCTAATACAACAGCAGAAATGTAAAAGTAATACAATTGTTTTAACCCAAAGAGAAGGGTTATCCTTTCACCTAGGATAAAGGGTCTGTCTCACCAACACCTTGGTGAGCCCTCGATACGATGATCGGCACGTCTGTCTGCCTATCCCCGGCAGCCCTCGATATGATGATCGGCACGTCTGTCTGCCTATCCCCGGCAGCCCTCGATACGATGATCGGCACGTCTGTCTGCCTATCCCCGGCAGCCCTCGATTTTGCAGGTAATCGGCACCTCTGTCTTTCAATTACTTGAAAGCCCTCGATACGATGATCGGACGCACAAGGCTGATGAGAGAAGTCACAGTGTCTCTCTCTAGAATCTTCGTAGTTCACAGTCTCTTTCGTTCTCTTCGTTCATCAGTGTATTCTCAGCTTCAAATGACCTCCTATTTATAGGCCTCGGGTTCCAACGGTCATATTGCCTCCAATGGTCATATTGAAACAGAAAGCACGACATCGTTTTGATTAGTATATAACTAACTCAACGACATCGTTTTGTTAGGATAAGAGATATATAGAAATGTAAAACATGAGTACGATTCATATTCAGAGAGAGTTTTTGAAAAAGTACCAAAACAAATAATGATCATCTGAATAGCAAAGTCAGTACGATACGATTGACAGAGTCAGTACGATACGATTGACAGAGTCAGTATGATACGTTTGACAGAGTCAGTACGATACGTTTGACAGAGTCAGTACGATACGTTTTGGTCGGTACGATCAACATCGTACGATACGATAAACATGATAAAAGACAATTTGTTATTTATAAACATATGATATAATACATTTGAGATTTCCAAAACATGACATAGAATATATTTGTGATTTCCAAAACATGATGTAAAAGCCAAAAGAAGACTTTTGACTTAACAATCTCCCCCTTTTTGGAAAGCACAAACACACAAAGTAAATGAAACAAGAAATACTTATCTCCCCCTGAGTTATTGAAAACTCTTCTGAATAAGAAATTGAATACAACTAACTCCCCCTTAGGTATTGACTTTCCTAAGGATTGTATTCATAGATTTTCCTTAAGAGTATTGTAATGCATTCTCCGCCTTTGTAAAACAATCTTTGCTTTGTAAATATTCTCCCCCTTTGTGATTTACAAAAAGAAAGGAGGAATCTCGAATTGTCTGGAAGAGTTAGTGAAGTAATACAAGACAATGGATAAAAGAGAAAGGATTATAAGAGATATTACAAAACAAACAAGTTCCAAAAGAAACAAATACAACAATCATTTGTTTTCTCTTTCCTTCTCTTTCTTTATAAGCTCATGAAGCACAACTTTCATCTTCTTGATCTCCTTCTTGTCTTTAGAAATTGATTCACCCTGAGTTTTGAGAAGCTCTTGTTGATCCGCAAAAATCTGATCTTGATTTCTGATGGTTTCCTCCTGGACTCTGATTACTTTTTCAAGAGTATCAATTCTGTTTTGCAGAGTCTTGTTATCCTTGGACAACTCAGAATTTTGATTCTTCAGTAAAACCATTTCATCTTTGAAAGATGAAACCTTCGAGAATTCAGATTGGAAAGCATTCATCCTATCTTGCAAGTCTTTCACTGAAGGAACATCGGTTCTTTGAGAAGACAAAAGGTTCAGTCTTTCAACCGTTTCATTATCAAGCTTGTTGAAAGCAATTGCTAGCTCATTTGATAACCTCCTTATATCTTAAATAGCTAATTCATGATCAGTGATTGAGCTTTCAGTTTTGTATGACCACTTGGTCATCTTATTGCAAGCTTTCTTATGAGCAACTGAGCTTTCCGAAAGAACTTTCAGATCGGCTTCTACTGACAAAACTTTCTTTCTCAATTCTTTTACAGAGCCAAACTTTTTCCTTTGATTTTCAGTAATAAAATCAATCTTCCCTTCCAGCCTCGGGAAATAAGGAATTGTTTTCTCCACCCTTCTCAAAACATGAACAATGTAATCACTCTTCTTGAGAGAGATTGTATGCTCTGAATCAGTATCTTCATCGTACGATGCTAGTTCATACGATCTGCTTGAATCAACAACAGGCTGTTTCCCTTTCACTTTTTCTTTCTGCTTTCTTTCTTCTTCTACTTTGTCACTAATGACAACAACTTTATCAGAATGAGAGGATTGAGCATCTTGCTTTTCTCGAGATGATATCCTGTCCGGAGATCTTTCCTGATCGGCATGAGGAGTTTGTTGAACACCTTCGCTCAGATTTTGAAGCGATTCCTCTCTACTTTTCTTTGAACTTTGAAGAAATTCTAACAGAAAATCTCCTTCTTCTACTTCCACTTCTTCTATCACTTGTTTTCCTTTTTCTTTATCAGGCAGACTCTGTACGATGGGCTCTTGATGCACTTCCACAGTTAGTTGAGCACTAGCATCTTCAACTGCTTTCAAGACTTTAGATATATCAAAGTCCTGAGCCTTTCTTTTCAAAAGTTTCTTCTTTTTCTTTTCAGCTTGAAGGGTTTCTTCTACCCTTATTCATTCTGCAAAGGCCTCAGCAGGATCAAGACCAAACTTCGGATCACCTTCCTTTCTTTGTTCCTTGTCCTTTCTCCATTTGGCTACAACTTCCTTACTGTACCTTGGCTTCTTCTTTGGTTTTGAACTAGTTTGAGGATCAGACTTTCGAGTAACACCGGTGGATTGATTGTCCTTGGCTGGCATAGGTGCCGATTGATTTTGAGCCAATTCAGCTTCTACATCTCTGACAAAAAGTTTTGAATTTGAATCAAAACATTCAGATTTTTCATCGTACTCTTATTAATCAAAGACGGCCACAAATCCATAGGTTCTCCTTTCAAAGGGATGTTACAAAACTTCATACTCTCAAGAATGAATTTCGTAAGGATGGCTGGATACATTATTATTTGGGATTTAATCCCTCCTTTCTTGACATTCTTGATGGTTTCAAAAATATATCCCATGAGATTTACTTTCCTCATATTCACAAGATAGTCGAGCATAAAGACATCAGAAACTTTAAGGGTTTCTCTATCCCCTTTTCTTGGGACAAGAAAACCTTTCATCCATAAAGTGACAAACCGATTGTCCGGTGAAAGATGATAAACTTTCCTCTTTCCCTCATTAACAACAAACAAAGTTTTTTCAGCACTTTCTCTATTAAACATACCAACTTCCTCTGGTAGTTTGTGAGATGGACAGAATGCATCGCCTTCTATAGAAACATTCAGAAAATGTGCCGCTTGTTTCACAGACATGGATAACTTTCTATCGTACACAGCGAAGTTTATAGTCATATCTTTGTCGAAAGAAACGGTTTTGTAAAACTGACAAACTTCATCAAAAAGAACTGGATCTTGAATATCAGGCTTTTCCACACAGAGATGTTCCCATCCTTGAAACAAAATAATCCTCTTGATTGTAGAATCGTACATATCGAAAAATTCTCGGGATACTAACCTTTCTCTGTGAAAGTCTTTCTCTGTAAAAGTATTTGAAGACATTTCGGCAGGAGTATTAGCAGAAGATTGAGACATAAAGGTTCTGCCGATGAGAAGATCGTACGATGGTTTATAGCTGGTGGAGCAGAGCTTCGCCTCAAATCCTGAAACTTCAATGTGGGTTTGGGGAGGGGAGAGGGGTATTTATAGGCGATAAAGAGATGACCGTTGATATTCTACGGTCAAGATTAGATAATACCAGATCAATGGTTAGGATTAAAACAAAGAAAATAAAATAAAAAAATGAAAAGAAACCTATCGGAGAACATAAGGTGATTGCTGGTTTCGGTATGAATCAAAAGTAAACACAATCGTAAGAAGAAAAAGAAAAAAATCATGATACCGATGGAAAACAGTCATTACTATGATCGGACCGTACGATGGAAAATAGTTGTTACCATTAACCGACAGTACGATGGAAAACAATCTCAATACTATCATCGGTCAATTCAAAAACTATTGAATGGTACGATGGAAAAGAATTTGAATACTATCATCGGACGATACAAAATCTATTGAATGGTACGATGGAAAAGAATTTGAATACTATCATCGGACGATACAAAATTTATCGAATGGTACGATGGAAAAGAATTTGAATACTATCATCGGACGATACAAAATTTTTGAACGATACGATGGAAAAGAATTTCAATACGATAAACAGAAAAACTGAAATGGTCAATACGATACAGGAAAACTTAAAATGAAACGATAAAACTGTCAATACGATAAACAGAAAGAAACATATATAAAGAGAGTAAATATTTAAAGATCAGAAACATAAAGACATAAAGAAATGTCCTCCCCCTTTCTACGAGGAGTTTCTTACTATTAGGAGAGATGTAAAACAGGAAGTAGATATGAATGATTATTTTAATGTAATCATTCCTAGCTTCTGTTTTATAAATTCAAATCTATCGGAAGGTAAAGGTTTTGTAAAAATATCAGCAAGTTGTTCTTGCGTTCCGATGAATTGTAAAACAATATCTCCTTTTTGTGTGTGATCCCTAAGAAAGTGATGCCTAACATCTATGTGTTTTGCACGAGAGTGATGTGCTGGGTTTTTACTAAGAGCTATGGCACTTGTATTATCACACAGAATTTGAGTTTTGGAGAAACTCAAACCATAGTCAGTGAGTGTGTGCTGCATCCACAATACTTGAGCACAGCAACTTCCAGCTGCTACATATTCAGCTTCAGCAGTGGAGAGTGCTACTGAGTGTTGTTTCTTGCAAGACCAAGAAACCAAAGAATCTCCTAAGAAATGACATGTTCCAGATGTACTCTTTCTATCCATTCTACAACCACCAAAGTCATCATCTGAAAAAAATTTTAAAACAAAATCATTTCCAGAAGAGTAGAAAAGTCATAAATCCATAGTGTCTTTTAAATACCGAAAGATTCTCTTTACGGCTTTTAAGTGAGACTCTTTTGGATTAGATTGATATCTTGCACATAAGCATACAGAAAACATCAAGTCGGGTCGACTAGCTGTCAAGTATAGCAAACTCCCTATCATACCTCTAAAAATTGTTTGATCTACTGGTTTCCCAGTTTCATCAAGATCAAGAGTATTTGAGGTACCAATTGGGGTGCTAATACTTTTAGTTTTGTCAAATCCATACTTTTTGAGTAAGTCTTTAATATACTTATGTTGAGATATATAAGTTACTTCTGGTTTTTGAGATATTTGAAAACCTAGAGAGAATGTTAACTCACCCATCATACTCATTTCAAACTCAGATTTCATTAAATTTGCAAAAGAATCGGTTAAAGATTTCTGAGTTGATCCAAATATGATGTCATCAACATAGATTTGGACAACCAAAACATTTTTGTTTTCCATTTTGATAAAAAGAGTTGGATCAGATGTACCTTTTCTATAATTGTTTTGTAAAAGAAATCATGTAAGTCTATCATACCATGCTCTAGGGGCTTGTTTAAGACCATATAGAGCCCTGGTAAGTTTAAAGACATGATCAGGATGTTTTGGGTCTTGAAAACCAGGAGGTTGTTCGACAAAAACTTCTTCTTGAACAAAACCATTTAAAAAAGCACATTTGACATCCATTTGAAATAGTTTGAAATTGAAATATGCTGCGAAGGCTAATAGAATGCGAATAGATTCAAGTCTAGCTACAGGAGCATATGTTTCTTCATAGTTGATTCCCTCTTGTTGATTATAGCCTTTAGCAACAAGTCTTGCTTTATTTCTAACAATGATTCCATTTTCATCACACTTGTTTCTGAAAACCCATTTTACACCAATTACAGTTGTTTCTTTAGGTCTTTCAACTAAAGTCCAGACTTGATTCCTTTCAAATTCATTTAGTTCATCCTGCGTTGCTTTGATCCAATCATCATCACCTAAGGCCTCACTTGGACTTTTAGGTTCAAATTGGGAAAGAAAAGCAAGATGTTCTATTTCGTTTCTTAAGGAATTTCTGGTCCTTACAGGTTGATTTATATCACCAATGATATTATCACTGGGATGATTCCTAAGAAACAATTGATTTTGGTTTTGTAAAACCTGTTCATCAACATATGGTAGAAAATCATCTGTGGTAAATGTTTCAGGAACACTTTCTTGAACATTTTCCTTATCAGAATGTTCTTCTAATATAGGTTGATAAACATTTTTGGAGAACACATCCGAGGATGTAGGATTGGATTGGTTGAAAACAAAAGGGTTAGTTTCATCAAATTTTACATGTACTGTTTCTTCAACAGTACAAGTGTTTTTATTGAAAACACTATAAGCCTTAGAGGTTGTGGAATAGCCTAGAAAGATTCCTTCATCAGATTTTGGTGCAAATTTGTGTAAATTTTCTTTTGTATTCAGAATGAATACTTTGCATCCAAAAACTTTGAAGTAAGAAACTTTAGGTTTTCGGCCAGTCCATAACTCGTAAGGAGTTTTATTAAGAAATGGTCTAGTTAAAACACGATTTATAGTATAACAGGCAGTACTTACAGCTTCAGCCCAAAAGTGCTTAGCAATTGAGTATTCACTCAACATGGTTCGAGTCATTTCCTGAAGAATACGATTTCTTCTTTCAACAACACCATTTTGCTGAGGAGTTCTTGGTGCTGAGAAATTGTGAGTAATACCTTTCTTACTACAAAAAGTTTCAAAAACTGAGTTTTGAAATTCACCACCATGATCACTATGAATAGTTATCAATGGTAGGTTTTTCTCATTTTTAACTTGGGCTCTAAAAGTTTTGAAATACGAAAAGGCTTCAGATTTCTTTGTGAGAAAGTAGACCCATGTAAATCTAGTAAAGTCATCAACTAAAACAAATACATAGTATTTGCCTCCAATGCTTCCAGATTGTGAAGGACCAAACAGATCCATATGCACAAGCTGTAATGCATTAGAAGTTGAAACTTCATTAATTGGTTTAAAGCTAGTTTTATGTTGCTTGCCAAATTGACAAGGATCACAGACTTTTGAAGAATCATATCTAAGATCCGGTAGCCCTTTTACAAGTCCTTTCTTTGAGAGTTTTCTTAGGTTTCTCAAATTACAGTGTCCTAATCTCCTATGCCATAGCCACGATTGGTCTTCTATTACACTTAAACAAGGTAAGTTTTGGTTCCTAAGGTCTTCTAAGTTAATAGTGTAAACATTCTCTTGCCTATGGGCAGATAGAATGAATTCATCCTTGGAATTGTGAACTAGACACTTATCATTTCTAAAATTCACAAGGTAACCTTCATCACATAATTGACTTATGCTGATGAGATTGTGCTTAAGACCTTTTACAAATAAAACATTTGAAATAAGAACTTTTCCAAGAAAAACGATATTACCTATACCAACAATCTTTCCTTGAGCATTATCTCCGAAGGTAACTTTTCCACCTTTTGTTTTGATAATCATTTCAAAGAAATATTTGTTTCCAGTCATATGTCGAGAGCAACCACTATCCATGTACCAAATGTTCTTATTGATACACTTCTCGTTTTCCTGAAAAAGAAACAATTAGATTTTCGGAATCCAAACTTGTTTGGATCCAGAAGGATTAGATAAAAGAATTTTAGGAATCCACATTTGTTTTGCAAAATGAGCTTTATGAAATCCTAAGGATTGAGTTTTGTTAGGAGAACAATCTCTTCTCCAATGTCCACCACATTGACACTTGGAACAGAAAATGGTTTTTTGAGGAACAAAATAGTTATTACTAAAAACAGGTTTGGAATAAGTATAACCAAGACCAGAACGATTTCTCAAAGGTCTTATTTGAGAGTACATCCTATCAAAGTTTTCTTTTCCATGAGTAAAGTTTGACAAGCACTTTTTCAAGGATAAAATCTCTGACTTTAGTTTTAAAACCAAATTCTTGTTTTCTAAAACATTTGAATTAGAACTAGAGTTTGACTCTAAAAAGTTTTTCTTTGAAATAGTAGTTTCAAGATCCTTAGAGAGTTTATCTTTTTCAGATTTGACTTTCTCAAGGGTTTTCAAAATACTTTCAAAATCAGAAGTTTTCCCATCAAGATCTTTAGAAAGATCTGATACTTCTTTAGTCAAAATAGAAATTCTAGAATTTGCTTTTTCAAATCTATTTTTGAGTTTAGAATTTTCATTTTCAAGTAACTTAGCAAATCTAGAGAATTCTTCAAAAGAAGGTAAAGTATCATCTTCTGATGATGAGGGTTCATCATTTGAAGATTCATAATATTTATTATCAACATAATTTGTATTTAATGAGACATTTGTAACAGCTTCAGCATTATGTACCTTAGCCATGAGACAATGATCTTCAATTGGTAGTCTGGCTAGAAGTCCAATATTCCTTTGTCCTGACATCTCATATTCTGAAGAATCATCTGAGGAATCACTACCACTTGCACTCCATGTATCATTTGCTTTCAAGACTTTCTTTGTCTTATAAAACCTTTTCTTGTTTCTTTCAGAGTGTTTCTCTTTTCTATCTTTCCTCTTCAGTAAAGAACAATCAGGCCTTATATGTCCTGCTTTCTTGCATTCATAACAAGTTACCTCTGAATCTTTCCTATCTTTCCTGTCTTTCTTTTTGAATCTATATTGAAAATCATTCTTTCCCACAATCTTGTTCATCCTCCGAGCAAGATTAGCTAACTCATTGTCTGAAAGATTACAATCACTTGAATCAGAAACAATAACTTTCTTGGATTTAGACCTTGTAACCCTTTCAGGTGTTTTAGCTTTAGATGCAAAAGCTACACTTCCATTCCCATTCTTCTTCTTATTGAAATCAGCATCTCTTTTCATTCTTGTCTCGTGCTGTAGAAGAGTTCCAAAGAGTTCATCAAGAGTAATCTGGGAAACTTTTCTATTTTCATCAATAGCTGTTCTTTTTGACTCCCATTCATTTGGCATAATATCTATAATCTTATCAACAAGAGATTCATCATCAAGACCTTTTTCTCCCATAGATTGTAAGCTGTTGACAATTGTCATAAACCTTTGTTGCACTTTACATACTGGCTCTCCATAAGGAAAAACAAATCCATGATACTCTGCTCGAAGCATTTCTCTCCTTGTTTCTATAACCTTGGATGTACCAAAATGAGTGACTTCTAATTTCTTCCAAATACAGTTAGCTGCTTCACATGAAGATAACTGACTATATATATTCCTGGTCATAGAGCATAATAAAGTATTGTGTACCTTGTAATTCAGTTGATATTCTTGCTTCTCTTGATTGGTGAAAGTACTAACTTCTTTGTCAGGAATTTTGTAACCCCCAGTAAGCATAATAAAATTGTCTACACCAGTATTGATGACGAAAGTCTTCATACGATCTCTCCAATACTCATAATCATTCCCATCAAAGATTGGTGGTCTAGAAGGATTCAGATTATCTATTGATCCGATATTCATTCCTACCATCTAATATAACAAAAACAACTTTTCCACTCCACACGTTAGTGTAGTAAGTATTTAAGAAAGTAATAATAAATAAAGCTAGTAATACAAGTCAGTGGAAAACCTCCTCTTATACCAATTGTTGGATCCAATAGTCGATATAAAAGTCTATTAGATGGAACAATACAAGAGGGGGGGTGAATTGTAGGTTAAAAAACCATGAGTTTTAGTAACAAAGAGATTAGTTTAAATGAACTTAAACTAATACAAATACAAATACCCTCAATTGTATTGAATGTAAAAGGTATGAAGTATTGTAATACTAATGTTATGTAAAACAATTGTATTCAAGATGAACACAATAATCAGAGTAATACAGATATGAATGATTCTACCTTAAAGCGTATAGAACCAATCAATACAATATGTAATGGAATGATTGTAATTGAAACAATTACAATTGAATAAGTAAAGAAGAAAGGAAACAATAAAAATCCCTTTCTAATACAACAGCGGAAATGTAAAAGTAATACAATTCTTTTAACACAAAGAGAAGGGTTATCCTTTCACCTAGGATAAAAGGTCTGTCTCACCAACACCTTGGTGAGCCCTCGATACGATGATCGGCACGTCTGTCTGCCTATCCCCGGCAGCCCTCGATACGATGATCGGCACGTCTGTCTGCCTATCCCCGGCAGCCCTCGATTTTGCAGGTAATCGGCACCTCTGTCTTTCAATTACTTGAAAGCCCTCGATACGATGATCGGATGCACAAGGCTGATGAGAGAAGTCACAGTGTCTCTCTCTAGAATCTTCGTAGTTCACAGTCTCTTTCGTTCTCTTCGTTCATCAGTGTATTCTCAGCTTCAAATGACCTCCTATTTATAGGCCTCGGGTTCCAACGGTCATATTGCCTCCAACGGTCATATTGAAACAGAAACCACGACATCGTTTTGATTAGTATATAACTAACTCAACGACATCGTTTTGTTAGGATAAGAGATATATATAAATGTAAAACATGAGTACGATTCATATGCAGAGAGAGTTTTTGACAAAGTACCAAAACAAATAATGATCATTTGAATAGCAAAGTCAGTACGATACGATTGACAGAGTCAGTACGATACGATTGACAGAGTCAGTACGATACGTTTGACAGAGTCAGTACGATACGTTTTGGTCGGTACGATCAACATCGTACGATACGATAAACATGATAAAAGACAATTTGTTATTTATAAACATATGATAGAATACATTTGAGATTTCCAAAACATGACATAGAATATATTTGTGATTTCCAAAACATGATGTAAAAGCCGAAAGAAGACTTTTGACTTAACAGACATGTCACGCAGAAGAACAATCAAGATGTGATAAGGCTTTTATATAATGAATAAAGTACAAAGTAGTTGGTTCTAGACCACCAACTCCAACAGACTCCCACATGGACTAGAGCCAACTGCTAACAACCTTTAACCCACTAGCTCTCACATGATATTCATGCTTCTGATGAGATAGGCCTTTAGTCATGGGGTCCACCACGTTCTCTTCCGTGGATACTTTGCTCACTGCAACTTCACCCCTTTGATAGAAATCCCTCAAGAGATGATACTTCCGGAGTATGTGCTCTGTCCGTTGATGTGACCTTGGTTCTTTTGCAAGTTCCACCGCTGTAGTATTATCACAATACAATGTAATAGGATCTTTACTGCTAGGAACCACATCAAGCTCCTGGACAATGTTCCGAATCCAAACGGCTTCTTTGGCTGCATCATAAGCCTCTATATACTCGGACTCCACTATAGAATCGGCGACAACTGGCTGCTTTGAACTCTTCCAGCTCACAGCTCCTCCATTGAGACAGAAAACATATCCAGATTGTGACTTCAGATCATTCTGATCTGTTTGAAAACTAGCATCAGCATACCCTCTAATGACAAGCTCCTCATCTCCTCCATACACCAGGAACATATACTTAGTTCTTCTCAGATACTTAAGGATAGTCTTAATAGCAGTCCAATGTTGTTCTCCTGGATCTGCTTGATATCTGCCTACCATGCTCAGTGCATATGCAACATCATTCCTGGTACATAACATGGCATACATGATGTATCCTATAGCCGAAGTGTATGAGATCTTTCTCATCATATCTTTCTCCTATTGTGTCTGTGGACACGTTTTCTTAGAAGGATGTAAGACATGTGACACTGGAACCAATCCCATCTTGTATTTTTCCATACTAAATCTCTTTAGTATCTGGTCAATGTATGTACCCTGACTTAGTCCAAGAAGCCTCTTGGGTCTATCACGAATGATCTTGATCCCTAGAATATAGGCTACTTCTCCTAAGTCCTTCATGGAGAAACACTTGTTCAACCAGTCCTTAACTGACTGTAAGGCTGGTACGTCGTTTCCAATAAGAAATATGTCATCAACATATACCACTAGGATGACGACCACATTCCCATTAAACCACTTATAAACACATGGCTCACATTCATTCTTAATGAAACCAAATTTCTATATGGATTCATCAAATCGAATGTTCCATGACCTGGATGCTTGCTTCAATCCATAAATGGATTTCTGCAACTTTCAAACCCATTTGGAATCACCTAGTGTCACAAACCCTTCTGGTTGTGTCATATAGACATCTTCTTGAAGGTTCCCATTAAGGAATGTTGTTTTGACATCCATCTGCCAAATCTCGTAGTCATGGTAAGCTGCTATGGAATGTATGATTCTTATGGATTTAAACATGTCAACTGGTGATAAAGTTTCATCATAGTCAATTCCTTGACGTTGTCTGAATCTTTTATCCACTATCCTTGCTTTATAGGTGCTAACTTGACCTTCCATGTCCAGCTTTCTTTTGAATACCCATTTTCATCCAACAGGCTTTACATCAACTGGATAATCGACCAGAACCCAAACTTGGTTCTGATACATGGAATCCTTATCAGAATTCATAGCTTCTAGCCATCTTTCAGCTTCTGAGCTTTCTACTTCTTCCTTGTAGGAGAGAGGTTCATCATTGTCCAACAATAATGATTCACCATCTTCGGTGACTAGGAAACCAAATATCTCTGGTTCCCTTACCTCTCTTGAGCTCCTACGCAGTACTTGTGTTTCTGGAACCTCTTCCATGGGGACCTGTGGAACTTGTTCCTGTACCAACTCCTGTGTATCTTGAGCATCAACTTCGTCAAAGTCAATCTTTCTCCCACTATACTTCTTGAGGATGTGCTCCCTCTCAAGAAAGACGGCTTGTCTGTCGACAATCACATTCTTGTCTTGGGGGTTATATAGGTAATATCCTTTTGTTTCCTTGGGATATCCTATAAAGATACACTTCTTGCTCCGAGGTGCTAGTTTGTTGCCTGAGAAGGCCTTAACAATCGCCTCGCATCCCCATACACGTGTGTGCGATAAAGTGGGTTTCCTTCCATTCCATAACTTGGATGGAATTCCATTTTCCGCCTTAGTTGGTGCTCGGTTTAATGTGTATGCTGCAATTTGTAATGCATATCCCCAAAAGGATAATGGAAGATCCGCATGACTCATCATCGACCTCACCATGTCCAACAAGGTGCGGTTCCTCCTTTCACTAACACCATCCCACTGTGGTGTATAAGGAGGAGTGAGCTGAGATAGAATCCCAGACTCCCGTAGAAGATCGATGAACTCTTGTTTCAGATATTCTCCACCTTGATCTGATCGAAGATTCTTTATCTTATTACCAAGTTGATTCTCTACTTCATTCTTTAATTCCTTAAATTTCTCTAAGGACTCTGACTAATACCTCATTACGTAGACATATCCATATCTACTCAAATAATCAGTAAAAGTAATAAAGTAAGAATATCCACCTCTAGATTCTACTGGAAATGGTCCACACACATCTCTGTGTACCAATCCTAGAATCTCTGTGGCCCTTTCACCTTGTCTACCAAAAGGCGGCTTGGTCATTTTTCCTTATAAACAAGCGTGACATCTATCAAGTGGTTTTAGCTCAGTAGAGTCCAAATAGCCATCTTGGCAGAGCTTTGTCAAGCGCTTCTCGTTCACATGACCAAGGCAGAGATGCCATAACGGGGTGATGTATGAGTCATGTGAGTTTGTTTCTTTATCGATTGCCAACACTTGGTTTTCGTAATATAATACATACAAACCATTATTCAAATGTGCCATACCATAACATACGTTGTTCTTATAAAAGAGACAACCCTTATTTCCAATCTTGAAAATAAATCCATCCATATCCAAACAAGATACAAAAATTATGTTATTGGTAACACTAGGCACAAAATAACAGTTTTGTAAAACCAAAATCATGCCACTTGGCAATGAGAGGTGATAGTCGCCAATAGCCAACGCAGCTAGCCTTACACCATTGGAAGCTCGAAGATCCACCTCTCCTCTTGAGATCTTTCTAAATCTACTTGGATCCTGCATTTGAATATAGATGTGAGCCCTACAAGCTGTATCTAATACCCAATGTGTAGAAATAGAAAGATTGCACTCGATAATGAATGCACCTTTAGCTTCCCCACGCTTCTGGGTGTAATTCCGCTTCCAATGGACCTGCTTGCCACATGCAAAACACACTGCCTCCCGTTCCTTTCCCTGCCTCTGGATCGTCCCCTTCTTGGAGGGACGGTGCTCGGGGGGCTTCAGACCGTTTATAAGTCTTTGGCCCCTTTGCCTTGTCCTTCCTTTTCTTGTTCACCATAAGGACCGCAGGTTTGTCACGCCCCATGTCCTTATCTACCTGGAGAATCAAGGTCAAAAGCTCCGATAGACTCTTCTCATTGTCGCTCATGTTATAGTTAACAATGAAGCTAGAGAAGTTCTTGGGCAGTGATGATAGGATGAGATCTGTATGCAACTCATTCGGGAATTTAATCCCTAAGATGTCCAAGCGTTCAATGTAGCCAATATGCTTGACTGCATGAGGCCCAGCTGGCGCAGACTCTCCAATCCTCGTGGTAAACAAAGCATTGGAGATCTCATACCTCTCCTGTCTCACCTTCTCTTGGTAGAGATCATTAAGGTGAGACATCATGCTATACGCATCCATGTTTTCATGTTGCATCAAGAGATCATTAGACATGGCCGATAGCATGAAACACTTGACATCGGTGGCATCATCCGTGTGTTTCATGTAGAGAGATAATTCCTCATCACTAGCCTCTTTCCCAGGCGCAACTGGAATAGGCTCTTCCATCACATATAATTTCCTTTCGTGGTGAAGGACGACGCGTAAACGCCTCTGCCACTCTTGAAAATTGGTGCCGGTGAGAAGGTTTTCTTTCTCGAGTATGGTGCGCAATGATATGTTTGAAGTCATTTTATTGTCGTTTCTACAAATTAAGATGAGAAAAGGTTTAGTACTTTATTATAAAATTGAGACAAATAAATTAATACTTATTAGTCTCCCACTATTTTATCGAAATCCAATAGCCCTCACCATTGACTTCGGAATATTCTGTTGCGTGAATATTCTAGTGGCAAGGATCCATATTTCCCTTTGCATTACCCCAACTAGGGTTGTTCAAGCAACTTGAATGGTTTTAGGTAGGCATTCCAAATGCCAACTGCATTAACTCGCAGTTCCTTGATCTGCTGAGTGGACTCCCCAATCCTGAAATCCTTTTTGGATTTCCTCAACCTTTGCATCTTGGTCACACCAAGTCCTGCTGTGGCAGTCAACCCTTGATGTGAACCAAGTCAAGTCAACCCAAAACCTTGAATTAGAATTCCCCGATAATTGAAAGCACCCCAACTAGGGTTGTTCAAGCACTTTGAACTATGGTTCAATTCTATCCAAGATTATGGAAGGCTATACTGACTTAATATTTATCTTGAGGGATTTTATCCTTATACGTAAATTTCCATTTTATTATCTTTGATTACATGCTTGTCAATATTAAGTGGGATATACTTAAGTGATTAACCATGTCTAAGATAATATTTACGTATAAGCCAATTTTATGTTAGTTCCATCTTTCATGCTCGTTTAATTCATTAATTTTGTGATCGTGAAAACACACCCACAATAAATAAACCATGAAACTTACAAAAATAAAATAAATGGTATGATCATGAGCTTTTCTATAGTTTAGTTTATCTAGTGGTTGATAAACTAAACCAAGACCTAGGGGAGAAACACCTTGAACCTATCGGGTTCGTGTCTACAGCTTTCCACCTGTCCACCTTTGTATCTCCATGGATTGGTTTCACCTTGGCTCATGACTTGAGCCGCCTCCACTAGCTTGGGATCTCCATCCATTACATATGCATTTATCTCACATGCAGGTGAGGGGTAAAAAGGGGTTTTTACATAAAAGAATCCTTGGGCGCGCATGCCCAACATATTAATGAGGAGATGGCTCGCATGCCAACAAATTTAATTTAAATAAATAAATTAAAAGAAACCATTCTTATACAAAGGTCTCGGTCTAGCTCATGATCATCCATACATGCAACGATATTTACGCATAAATAAAACTAGCATTCAATTCTTTAATCGTTCTTGTTTAAGATAAATCACAGTCGAATCAATTAATTATCTTTAATTAATCAATCCTTTTATCTTAAATCAATTTTCTGAATTTCCTTGAGATTCTCATCCATCATAATTTTAAACAAATAAATTCATTTTAAATTATCCTTGTACGTAACTTGTACCTTGGAGGCAACCCGGTGAATTCCCATTTATTACGCAGATGTTTAATTAAACACATATATATAAAACACCTATCACGTGTTGTGACTCAGCTTTACGCCTGCACCATAGTAAACGTCTCAAGGGTTTGTATAATATAATAATAAATTTTAATAAATCTGCGTAATTTGGGTGAGTACACAGCGTGTAGTTCCGACTACACGGCATTTACTTTTCTTCACCGTCCATCTGAAGTACACGCCCGGGGATAAGGCGTGTTAATGTACTTTGGAAATTTTCGGAGTACAGGGCATGTACAGTGGGACAAATGCCGTGTAGTGTCCGCATTACATGGTTTCCAGCCGGGCAGGCCGTGTACAGAGTACATGACCCAACCCTAACCCGAAGGGACTACACGCCGTGTTCGTTGGACCACACGGCGTGTATGCCGGAAACTGTGTGCCACCTATTTCTGGTCAACACATGGTGTCTTAAATTCTTAGAAAGAATCCAATACACGGCCTGATTTGGCGGATCAGTCAATGCATTGAACCTAGACTACACGATGTGTACTTCCGAATACATGCCGTGTATTCTGGTGTTATACGGACAGAAACATTTGGCTCCTCTGGATGAGTTCCTCTATTTTATTTTAATCAAAATTAAAAGAAAAATCCGTTTCTGTGAGGTGAACGAGAAACGAGGGAGGAAGAACAGATCTCGAGATTCAGATTTTCAGAACGGTTAAACATGAATTGAAATAACTAAATTATTAAATGCGTAAATCACCAACGAAAAACTAAATAATTATAACCAACGATATGACCCCTCTGATACCACTTGAAGGTTCCGGGCGCAGCGGAAGCGCGTTAGTGGGTTTTCCCAACTTTGATTTTAACGTTAAACAACATTCAATCCGAGATCCGTCACGATATAAAACGCCGAATCATCGGAATAGAACGAAGAACGAAAAGAAAAGAAGAGTCCCATAACCCTTGAGGAGGATCATCATATGATGATTATAATTAATTTAATTAATGCATAAGAATTACCTCGTTGGAATTCTTTCTTTGTTGATGTGTCTGGTCACGATTCGGTGATCTGTCGTTGCGTCGTAGAATCCATGTGTAGGATTCCTCTAGCGGTGATCCACACGTGTGTCATGTATCTCTGGACGTCGCTGAAGGGATCTCCGAGTGCTAGCATGGAAGAACCTTCGCTTGCGATATCCGCCTTTGACCGCCTTGATCCGGTGGAGGATCTTGCTCTCGTAACTTGAGGGCGTTCTTGGTGGAAAGAGAATTCTCTCTTGGCTTGAGAGTATTTCCAAATCCGTTGTGAACAACCAATGGCTCTTCAAAATGTTGGGTTTTTGAGGATATTTATAATCATGTTTGAGGTTAATAGAGTTATGACAATAAATAAACGCGTTACACATTTTATTTATTTCATTAAATCTTATTGAACCCCCCTCCCCATGTCGAATTATTAATTCCTTGACATGCGACCACGCTGATTATAATAAATATCATTTAATAAAATAATATTAAATCCTCAAAATCCCAACTGAAAAAACTACACGGCGTGTAATAATTAATACACGGCATGTATATTTAATATACACGGCGTGTACTTTTATTTTCCATTTTTCTCCACCACATTTTTTAGACCTTGAGTAATGACTTTTTATTTCTTAAATAAATTTAACTGCATTACTCGCTAATAAATATAATATTTCGTCCACAATATATTCTCTCGAATAACTAGTGTCAAAATAAATGCGATCAGACATCCTTAAATAATTATTAAACCACAGTCGGGAATAATATTTATTTAACTTGTTAAATTAATATTTAACTGAGATACATGGACACACTTACTGTGTGACCCTCTAGGCCTCTTTCTCAGTGGCATTAGGCTGAGCCTGCCTATAGTCCAAGGTTAGCATCTAGCAACACGCCAAGGCACCCATAGAGAAAGAAGTTAACGCCGCAATGACGTGTTACCTCCTACGTACTCTTACCGTATAATATAATCTATTTGTCTCGATATCTCCAATCAAGCGGGTTGCATGCTAGTGCCATCAACCCATGTGCTTGATTATTCTTTCTTTGACATCCCGGAATTGAACTTGCCCATACATTACCATGGCCATGGATTTATTTAGGCTATATCAATTCCATCAAAGGGTCTGACATATCTACTTTCGTTATGGAACGGAAGGGACAAATCATTTCTCGCATTATCTATTAATGCGGTATTACTCGTGACGCACCAAACGTATCCTACCTCACTGCGAACAGTGTGTCGTTATAGTTTTTGTCAATACATATAAGTGCGCGAGTTGTAATACCCATTAATAATAATCTTAAAGTCTAAGGATCAATACACACGTCCGTAGATAGGAACATCCAATGACACTATGAAATGTGGATTTCCTACTGGCGAGTCTCGTTCTCAGAATATCCTCTTGGATATTACAAAGGGCGCACACCCTTAGAAGATGCCTCAATGTTTTATGATTCATCACTCCTAATGACCTGTATTATTTGTGTCCCTCAAATAATATCATCCGGCCATAGAACATACATTCAAGAACAGTGTTATGGCACTTCCGGGTTCTCATCATAGCAGGGATCTGCTATGACCCTTTAATGCAACAGCTGTCCTTAGGACATTATCACATGACATGTCACGCAGAAGAACAATCAAGATGTGATAAGGCTTTTATTTAATGAATAATGTACAAAGTAGTTGGTTTTAGACCACCAACTCCAACAGACACCACTTCACGGACCCACCATTTCATCCTCCCACTGTTATCACAATCTCATGGACTCACTGGTTTCTTAGTTTCATGGACACATCGTGACTCCCTCATACCGTTTCCACATCCTCTGTTTCTCCACGCACCGATCACCTCACGGTCTCACCGCTTTTCCCTTGCACCGTAACCCCATATACGAGTCACCGTGAACCTCTCACCATAACATAATGGCACCTTTTTCACTTCACTCTCCATTCCTCCCCTTATAAATCACTATTCACTATCTCACAGTGAGTGTCACACCGTTTCCAGGAGAACTGTGGCACCACATACGTTTCCACTGTATCCTTCGCATAACCTCTGCTTATTCCACTGGTTTCTTGTGCACCGTGTCGTGACAGCTTTGAGGGTCTTGGATGTACAAGAAAGCTCATGATTAGAGTGTGAATGGGTAATTGAGGAGGAAGGTGGAGAAGTTACAGCGGAGTCGGATGGGGTAATATTGTGGCGCGATAGAGAAGAAGACACTGGGGGAAGTAAAAAAAATGTAATAAAAATAATAAAGTAAAAGTAAAATATACATTAATAAATTAATTAAATAAATATAATACATAATATTTTATGTATATATAACTATAATTATAATAATAAGTAGATAAGTTATAAAATAGCATATTAGAAAAACTAATAATAATTAAAAGAATTAAATTATAAACAATAATAACTTATAAATAAAATTAATTAATAACTTAATTAAATGTAATAAACACTTTAATTATAAATTAATTACAAAAAAATAAAAATAAAAATTAAATTTTATTAATTTAATTTGAGAATATAATTAGGTTATACTATCTAATTATTAATTATACTTAAACTAATAACATAAGTTTTATTAATAAATTAAAAACCTATTAATTCTATTTTATTAAATATTTAATAATATATTAATAATCATAATAATAATATTTAATAATATTTACCAATTAAGATTTTTATTATTTGAAGGTTAGTTAACTTTTAATAAGTAATATAACTTTAAATTAAAATGAATAATTCTTTTCTTTCTTTTAGTATTCAATTATTATTTTTCTGTTTTCACATTGTAGGTTCATTCAAGCGACTAAAACACGTCCATATTCATCTAATGAACTCACCAGGAGTTAGTTACGAGGGAAATAGTAGTGTGACGTGCCTGTCGCAAAAGAACGCACGTTTGCGGTGCACAACTGAGGGACTTTTGAAGTCGGTTGTATTGGTCGGTGACCAGAAGAAGATTACAGATTACATAAAAGAAGAGTAGAAGCATAATTTTATTTTCCACTCTCATTTTTTTCATAGGACGATCATTTTAATTCCACGATCACACAATGGAGAGCAGATCAAAGGACACTCATTCACTCAAAAAAAAAACACATGACTGGAGAGCAGAGCCGAGACGCTCATTCATTCGAGGAACACACCAAGCATCGAAGCAGAGCAGAGAACCTGGAGCACTTCTCGGAGAGCCACTCTTCAGAGTTCCATGGTCGAGGAGCTGCGGTAATTTATGAAGGAAAAGGGAGTTTTCTTCCTCTGTTCTCTTTTAATTCCCTTCCTCTATAATTGAATGTTTTATAATACATAATGGATGCAATGTTAGGATAAATACTTCTAGTTCGAGGTAAAAATCGAGTCTACAGGTTATCATCTTTATCTCTTCTAACTATAATTCTTGGTGTGATCGGAATTGATCGGCAAGGTAAGTTCTGAATGCATACAATTTCAACGAACCACTTGCACTTAATCTCATATTTCTACATTCATACGGTGATTTTAAATTTGGTTTAATTTTTTTGAACTTTTAAATGGAAATAAAAGATTACAGGACATACAGCGAGTTAGTTCTGTGATCTTTTAAAACTAGTTTTCTCATGTTGATTATCCGGGGAGTGGAAAATATTAAGATTTGTTAGAGTGAGTGATTTTTTGACCGGAGAGGGAAATAAATCACTTATTTTCAGCGGTGTTAATTGTAAATACAATCATGAGAAAGGATGTTTTCAAAACCATTAGAGTTGATGTTTTCCCCGAACATTTTTCTCTCGATTGTTCACTCTCAACATTTTATCTCTATGTTACTGTTTTAGCTTGTTCTTTGTTTTGATATATTTTAGAACAATCACATAAAAAAATGTGTTGTTTCATCTCTGCCTTATAATAAATATATATAAAATAGATAGATAGAAATTCAAACCCTCTGCTGACAACAGTAGGGACTTTTAGATGGAATTTGAGAAATGATAATAAGGCATGTATTACCACATCAAAGGAAGGTAGGATAACCCAATTATATATGTGAGAGAAATATATATATATATATATATATATATAATTTTATATTATAAAATAATATTAATTATTAATTGAAATTGGTTTAGATAGAGAATATTGATTAACCAATGAAAATGGAGATTTAGTGTGATCCCTTGTATCTATTAGAATAGCATTTCCAAATATAAAAATATTTATTCCAAAAAAAACTATTTTTTTATACAAACAATAACTGAAAGAATTTATTAATTTAAGGAAAAAATTAATATTATAAGGAAATAAAAATATAAAATAATGGAAAAAGTGACTAGAATATACATTGACATCATAGACATTAAGATACAACATTCCTTTTGACTGTTGTATGTAATGTCAAAATATTCCATAAAAAATACATAAAAAGATTCAATTTAAAAACATTTAAAATAAAATCTAAATAGATATAAAATTAAAATTTAATTTAATTTATTTCTATAAATATACATTAATAAAATAATTTTATGAATATTCACATCGTAAATAAATATTTATAAAATTTATATTTAAAACCATTTAAACAAAGTTTTTAAATTTAAGTATCCCTTACTTAAAACCCTAAATTATCCTTTTTTAAACATTTTAAAGAAAATATAATATGGAAAAAATGAACATTATCATCTATTTAAGAATATACAAAAAAAATTCAAGATTCATTTGGAAGTAAATTGACATTGAAGAAAAAGAGTTTGAAGGGAACCTTTTAAAGATATTTTTAAAAGAAAGTCATATACATGAGTATGAATCATCACATTAAATAATTATATATCAAAATAATAAAAATAATTTAATAATATTCAGTATTTGGATCATTTTTAATTTCATTATAGCATTTATTTTATTAATTATCATGTCATATACTATTATTAAATCAATTATGTTCATTTCAAAAGTTTTGAAGATATTCTGCTCATAATTCCAACATGACTTTAGTTATATTGGAATGGTTAATGAGGTAATTGCATATTAATTTATAGAATAATAATCATGATACAATTACCATTTTATACTTCAAGAGTTACTTTTTAAACCAACGATGAAATATGGTTATAAAAAATGAACTATGTTATAATCATATAGATGATAAAGTGTAATTACAGATGTGTGTTGATTCCATTTTTAAATGATAGTGATGTAAAGATACTATGGGTTATTTTATATTTAAAAATTTATATTTATATATAAAATATTGTATTATTTATTTAAATAAAATTATATATACCATTCATGTGATGCGATAATGAAAATAAAATCACATAATTTCGTAGAGGTGGCAATCCACAAGTACTCACAATGGATAATATAATATTTCAATGAATGGAAAGGTAATAAAATAAATGATATATTAATTTTTATAAAATTATATATACTTAATTAATATCATATATATATATATTCCCATCATCATAAACATCTATGAGTGACGGTGATGGAAAATGAATTTAATTAGTTTTCAGGGTAGTAGTCTATCGTACACACCAACGATTGTTTAGTTTCCCATTTGATGAGAGATTAGTTATATGTAGGTTATTACATAAACATAACAAAATATTTGATTATGGGATATAATTATGTTATTATATCAGTATGTTTGAATAATATTAGTTTGAGTTGGAATAAGAAATAAAATTAAAACACCCGGTTAAGAATGATACCTCTTCTTCGAAAAACCTATTTAGGTTAACCACAAAAGTATTACTAGGAGGGTTTTAAAAAAAATTTAAAGTCCGAAAAAAGTGTATTAAGGGATGTATGTATGTTTTTTTGGATCTTATTGGGTGAAAATATGTCTTTTGAACTATGGGTAAATGAGGATAAAAGGTTATCTTATATAAGTGAGGGGAAGGGAACCTTTTTGAATATCATAAAATTATAAATTAATATAAATTAATTTAAAATTAAAACCGATTAAAAATGATGTTATTATAAAATAGTTGGAGTATGGGTCTAAATAAAATCATCCAGTAATTTTTTTACAAGATTATATTAGCTTTTAAACCTTATCTCTTTTTTTAACCAACATTAACCATTTTTGACACTTACCATGACAACCATGTTTTTACTAATTAAGGGACATTATAGTTAATATGTAAGGAGAAGATGACATATAATAATATATGGTTGATATTATAAATCATACCCCAATTACATGGATGGATATATGTATTTTAGGAAATTTATTTCATTTAATATAAAACTATTTATTATAAAATATCATAAATGTCATTTTTTGAACTAATTATTTAATTTGAAATTTCAAACAACATTAAAAATGTAATTTGAATATAACCCTATAAAATTAACTATGAAGCAATATTTATATAAAAAATTCATTGAACACAATAATTCATTCTATTTGTATAAATTTTTATATTTAAAAAAATTATTTTATTTTTCTATTAATTAAAGAAATATAATGTCATTATTGAATAATAATTTGAAATAATAATTTTTTACGAAAAATTATTAATAAATCACCTTGATAAAAAATAATTGATATTTTAAATGACAATTTATAGTCAAATATAAATTTTTTATCCCTATTAAAACATTTTTTTTTATTAAAAGAATGAAAGTAACATTTTAATCTTTATCTTTTACTAAAATATTATAAAGGTAAATAACAATGAAATTTGACACCAAGAGGCCGTAAATTAAATAATTTGATGGACATGACCACACTAAACTCATTAAATAGTATAAATGAATCTCAATACATAGTCTTTATCATATTATTTTTATCCTTAATTTCTCGATTTACCTGTACCATGGTAATAAATATTTCATAATGACTAAAAAGAAAAAAAACTTCTTTAGAAACAACCCATAAATCGCCTTCTTTCATCATTTACATTACATTCTTCTTATAGTGAAATATCTCTGCATATTGGGATTTACATTATTCAAAGGCGCCATTGACAACACATAATACTATAAACATTTTACGAATAAATTAATTTATTAATTAATGTAATCAAAATGAAATAAAAAAATGTATATAAATCAACGGTCATTCTATTTGTACATTAAAATTAAAAATTAATAAATCACCTTGTACTACGAGTTAGATATAATATATATGAACTAGGTGATTTTTTATTCTACAAATGGGATTTTACTAACTTCTATCGTATAATTGAATGGTAAAAATTGATGGATACAATTCATTATCACCATAACAAAATATGTGTATTTCTTATAATGGGATAAAATTGACCCTAGATCAATTTTAATTCAAATTTTAATGAATGTAAACATGTTCATGCATTATAAAGGCATAGGTGGGTATGATATTTACCTTAACAATGGTCTTTCAACCATTATTGTTAAATGAGTTTCGGTAATGGCATTCATCTGGGGAAGCATATGCATGAAACACCTTGGTTGTGGAAACTATTATCTAAAATTATCAGGGGATTTATAGGGCCTTCAAAATCATTCCCTTACACTATTTTGAGAGTTTAAGAGAATCCATGGAGGGATATTTGGAAATGATGATAGCCAACTATTTATAGATGTTTTACTATGGGTTGAATCTATCATGAAATGTATTATTATTTTAAATAAGGGTTTGAGATCAAGATATTTTGTGATGATGGTCCTTAAAACATGCCAGGACATGAGGTATTATTTCATTATCTTTTTTTTAGTGTGCCTTCCTACATTAATGTGTGGGAAAAATATTTTTATGCATTTGAGTCCATCCTCAATTATAATTGGATTTTTATAAACCCTAATGGATTTTGAGGTGTCTACAATCTCTTTTTGTGATAATTATAATTCATTCCCTCTAGATTTAGTACTTAATATTTATTTTGTTGGGATATTGATGGAGTGTTAATTTAAATTGTGATTGCATCTCTCTATACATGCATGTACTATACAACCTCTCACCAACCACCCCTACTATATTTGTGGTGTTCAGTTTCATATGATTTTTTTACCCTAGAATGGTCCTGAAAATTGGATGAAATTGGCCAATACCTATGAATATGCTTCATATGATAAGTATTCCATTTACTTATATACTAATTGTAATAAAAATAATGGAGTTGGAAATAAATGAATATCTAGACTGGTCAATGATGTAGTGGAAGATCCTCATATTGGACCCCATTATGCATTCATTAATTATGAATTCTTCCAATGAAGTGATTCTCCGGAGTCAAATTGGATGATACAATAGGATCTATGGAATTAAAAAATTATTTCAAACATTCATATTACATTAGTTCAGTTAACCATCCTTCATGTCATCTACTTTTGGAAAATTATATTTGAACTTTATAGGACTTATGTGTTTTCCTTTTAATCCTATATATGGATATTTAATACATAGGATACTTAATATGACGTCCTTACCAATGTCACTTTTCAATAATAAAACATTTTATAAAGGTTTTCCTTTAATAATTGGTCTTAAATTATGTCACACAAAATTCAATGGAAAAAGAAAATATCTGGGATGATCAATGATAATGACTTCATATGTAATTTTAACCTATTAATGAATTAATGATTATTTTAATGGATGTGATGATGTATTTGAGAAGAAAATATTTTCAAAAAGGTTATTTTTTTTACACTTATATAATGGGAGACATAGGTCTTTCAATGACATAGGATGTGGGTGGATTGATGTTTTTATCTCTATATGGTATGTGATATGTAATAGAAAATTTTTACAGGTTCCATAGTAATAATTAGTGCTACATTATGTATGAATGAAGTAGTTTTAACATTCTAGACATTTTCCTTTAGGTAGAAGGAACATGATGATATTTATCCTTAGTATGTTTAATAACAACCTGAAGATGTTGTTCTATGTCATTAAAATCCTGTAATATATCTAGGTATATTAATGGAATTAATGGTGATTGTAACTCATCATGTAGATTCTATATGAAATTATCCCATAGATTCTTCTAATAGAATCTCATATTGAGTGAGTTTTTTAAAATCCCAATTTGGTGATCGAATAGGTGACCCTCTCATTTTCACATTAATTATGATTTGAGAGGTCAATGGCAGTTTTCCTCCTTTTCATAAATACATATAGTTAAAGTAATTTATGATAAAGGTATTTTTAGTTGGAAATGTAATCACTGGGAAAATATATTGTACCATAAGAAGGCTATTTTCTAATATCCCAGATATTCCAAGTACTATTTTTAGATACTATATGGAATTATTTTGAGACCATTATATTTGTAAGAACATTCAATTGTGAGGCTCAGAGTGCCTGGTATTAATTATTGAAATAAATAAAACATTTAAATAATGTGTAAGAGTGGTTTTCTTGAAAATGTAGAATAAAATTTAAATGGGTTCCATTATTAGAGACTAGAGGGCACTATTCCATCCGAAACGATTATTTAACCTTAGGAGATTCCTAAAATCTATTAGTGTGGGTTGACTGCAAAAGTAAATTTTTTTACGTTTTAAAATGAAATAAAATAAACTTATATTTTATTTTATTTTAATGGTTTTAACAATTGAACTATTTATTTTATGGTATTATATATCATGGACCCCAGTTCTATAATCATAAACCTAGAAAAATCCCTAGAATCTTTTGTTGCTTTAGAGATGATCAGCCCTTAAAAAATTCTCAATGAACAATGAAGAACGATATACTCATGTATTATTGCACAACAAGGTTGGAGGATCTCATCGACAATAGAATAAAATTATCCCAACATTTGATGACTGAGGAAAGGATTAATATTTTAAATTATGTTTTTCATATTATTGGTTTCAAACAATGATCTTGGGTCAAACCATCAATAAGTTGGCCCACAATTCAATCATTTTTTGTAGGAGAGTTGGTTTGTGGGTTTTTTTTTCTGGGATTGATTCATATTCTATTTTTTATTACTGCTCTTTATAATGGGAGAAGATCAATGCTACAAAAAAAGGAGACGGTTTGTTCCAATATTTGTTTTATAAATTTCATCACCCATTTAACCCCTCATGTTCTTTTCATTCATCAGGAGGTTATGAACAACATATCGTTATGCATCCGTCTCATGATGAAAAAATCACAAATCGTATATCCTTCATCGTGATGACCTATCCGATGTGGGGAGATGATGGTGGCAGATGAATGGATACAATTATAGAGATATTTATCCTCAACCATTCTTCATAAGGATGATGGAAACGAATTTTTGAGACTGTTAAGACACCCAGAACATGCTATATTGGTGTTGCTATGACAGGATGAACCAAGATCATGAATTCAAGGTGTTTGAATGGTTGGATCTTTAATTAGAAGAGATAATGAAGAACACTATTTAAGATCTATGTTTCTATAAATCTTCAATGTACATGACGTATATCAAGAAGAAAGCTTTGTGTGGGAGTGTCCTAATGATGGCTATGGTTTCCGGTGATATAAAGGTTTAACACTGTGTCTAACAGCTATCATATGTCATGTGGGGCCTGACCACTGTGTGGGGTACACGACATGTACTCCACCACATGGAGATACCATGAAACTTACATTGGTCACCCATTGTACTAGTACATGGTTCCTCAGACACAGATTGAATTCGTGTTCATGCACATGGCCAGAGTACACGGAGCAGCCCCTGAATAATAGGACACAATGTGTTACTATTCTAGATGCCATGTATATATTTTCTACATTACATTATTTTTTTGACCCAGGATATTGTACACGAGTAGTACCAGGGTCAAAGGACATGGTGTGTGACCTTCTACATGTGGTGCACACTCTTATACACGGATTAATCTCCTTGTCTGACATATCATGGAAATGTATAGTTTTTTTAGTGCCCCTATTCACATTCCCCTATATTAAGGTATCTTTTCCAAAAAAATGAGTATAATTCCTTAAACATTAATTTCTATATAGAGTTGGATTACCTCCGAGATCCCTCGAGTGCGATACTCTAACCATTATGGATGCTTATAGAGTTAGGGGTTGGTGTAACCAATCCTAATGGACGTCAATCCTCAACATAGAAGGTGAATCTCAATGAGTCATGTTATACTATAAGGCCCTGTTAGTGATCCTCATTTATGTATTGTAATCTTTTCCCAATCATGAATTTTTTCTCCTACAATGAATGTATCTGTTCTATATTATGATATATTAGTGCATCTATCTCTATAGTGACACATCATTATGAATATTAATTCTCATATGGATTTCATCTGATCTATCATGCTTGTGGAGTGAGTTCTATAGGATGAGGCCTTCATGAAATATTTATACTAAATCCCTAGCATGGGTATGTGGGTCGTTGTTACTTACAATATAATATGGGTCTAGGATTTGAGTATATCTGTAATTTTATATTATTCTATGTTCTATATACATAAACATTGTAGAGTTGACATTAACTTTATATTGTATGTTTCTTTGTGGTTTTGGGGGTCTCTTGCCGGGTAATGTTTTTCATACCATGTACAGTATATTTCTACATTATTCTTGTCTTCTATAGATGAGAGTTTTTATTATGGAGTCCAAGGTAGACCAGAACCAAGCCAATATTTGTGAGCTTCTCAACAAGGAAATGGGTTTATTCATTATCGAGAAGTAGCCCCAGAACATTTCTTATTTACAGGGTGGAATTTTTAGTTAGCATTCTATTTCTTTTGGTGGACTAGTATTCTGACAAAGTTAGTTTTACGCAATTTACTTTCAGTTGTATTCTGTTGTTTGGGTTTAGTTTTATACATTCATTTGGTTCCTTAGTGGTTTTTTTAGATTTCAGTTTTTGTGGGCTTAGTAATTTTTTCATATGTATAGGTACGTAGAAAATTACACCTATGTTAGTGATATGGCTACTCGGGGCTTGTCACTAGCCCCTTGCCTATTAAAGGAATTATTGGGGCATTGTGGCGCGGGCCCCATAGGGACATGTCATGATAGAGTGGTAGTATAGGTGGTTGGTTGTACCTTATGGTCCAAGAGTGTATGAGTTTGGTTTGGTGAAATTGTGCATAATGTTTTGAGTTTCTCATTCAAGTTTGGGACTCTTGTGTGGGTGCAGTACGCCAAAATATTCATACCCCAGGACTCTCATAACCAGATTTTCGACACAGTATATAAAAATTGTAGAGACTCGTATCTTGACGTACATTGACATTACATTACTTTTGCGGAATACTTAGTACATTACAAAAACACACACACAAGGACCGTAATAGTTTAGTGTCTTTGGAAACTCGGACTATAATCTTCTAATCGTGGTGAAAGATCTTCAAAATCTCCCATAAAGATCTTCCTTTTTTTTACCTAAAACCTTTCTTTATATCCTGGGGAAAAGAAAACATAAAAATGTGAGCTCAAATGCTCAGTAAGGGTAAACAAAAGAAATATCAATCACATCATATACATAAGAACATAGCTTCTGGAAATCTTAACCTGCAAAAGAGCTCATAATATCATAACATGGGATAAATCATAGAAGTGAAAATGAGATCCCCAAAACCATAACATAAAACATGAAACTTTGTGGCATGCACACATAATCATGGAAAATCATTTCTTGTTAGTCAAGACTCATTTCCAAGACTATCTTAGTGGACAAAGTCCCTTTCTGAATCGAGTAACCCTCGTTTCAGTCCTGTTTCACTGAACCGGTATAACCTACCATTCCAGCTCTGTCTATCTCATGAGATATAAAATCTTTACCCAATGCATTGGAGGGAGATATAGGTCCCACCCATCTCATAATGATACCATTCTTATGTGTGCCACAAAATCATAAATCATACATCATTGCATAACCCATGTAATAAAAATGGGATTCTTAAACAACATGACATCATAAAACCATTCATATAAGATAAAGGAATTCATAAACATAATTCCATCACAACATAGTCAAATAAATGGAAAAATATGGATAGAAACAGAACCCTTTATTATCTTAGATGAAAAGTAATTTTGATAAAACACTTGAATTGAATTCTTGAGGAAAATATCCTTTCTTCTTCAAAATCAATTTCTTTTCACAAAACATCATGCAATTTTAAAAGAAATATATTTTATTGAAACTAGTCATGAAATCTTTTGGAGGAAGCTTCATGAAAATAAGGATTTATAAAACCGTAAAAATCCGTTCGTGCCGTATAAGTTAAAAACATTCTTCGTACTTTTGTCGAAAAAGTCAAAAAGTACCTCGTACGAATAACGAAAAAATATTCCTTTCATATCTTTTACTAAAAACTCACCAAGGGGTAAAATTGGATATAAACTATTTTATAAATATTACATGTTGAGGAAACATGGATGTGTATGATAAAATACACCCCAGTAAATACCAAAGTATAAACAATCTCGGATAAAAATGAGATTGTGATATTTCCCTTACCTTAGGTCCGATTTGCTTTGTTCGTGTCCGAAGCTCCTGTATAATGGTTTAAATAATGTTATTGACTTATTCCAGAATCATACATATTGATATGATATCATATATGGTCATATTATTAGCTTCTTGTTAGTAATATTTCATTGTTACTTGTTACTCGGGTCTTTATAACATTTTGTTCTTATGCGTGTTTTGTCGAATAAATTCTTATTCTTATCTTTAGGTTATAGATAATTCATTTACAGAATGGTATTAGTGTAGTATATACCATATTCATTCATTCAATTCATTTATATAATCATTATGAAATGAAGATCATGTAGAACGAGTCGCATCACATCGTGGAGACGGTATTCCGTACGTTAGCACGAGTGATGATATCGTTCCTATGATCGTGGAATTGTATTGGAGTATATATATATTATTTCAGTATCAATATTACTTCATAATAATCATATATAGTTACTCATTACACCATTATACCCGTCCTTGTAAGGTGATGGTGGAAAATACATTACACCACGGCGTGGAGACGGTATTCCGTACGTACGCACGCGCGGTGATTTCATTTTTCCGTAGGATGGATAGAAGGTGAATTAGGGTTGTTTCATATTTATAATAACATATCAGTATGTAAGTAATACTGATGTTATTACTTTATCATGAAACAACTAAAGAAGAAGAAGTTGAAGAAGAAAGAAATTGAAAAGATCGGTAATGGATATTACCTCTTCTTTGAAACGCCTCTTTGAATCCTCCACTTAAGGAACTAAGATTGGTCTTTGGAGAAGACCAGGACCTCTAGGATTATTCTAGGGAAGTGGAGAGGAGAAAATTGCAGGGGTTGGCCGAGCTTGAGTGCTCAAATTGGTGTGAGGAGGAGGGGGAAGAGGTTCCCTATTATAAGGGAGGAGAGGGGCACCTTAGGAATATCTCAAAATATTATTTTATATTAAAGTCAAAATCGCTTTATAATGGTTCCAAAGGGTCTTATTTCGAAGCTAAAGTGGGGATGGGTCGAAATCCTATCAACCAATAGGATTTAGACAAGTTTAGGGTATTATTTTAACCTTATCAATTAGATTTAACTCTAAGTTAAATAATTTAACTTTTACCGTGCCTTTTTGTTTTCTTTCACTATATGGTTAATACACTTACTATAACATGCCAAACGAACCCCAAATTGTTTATTATTAAAATATATATCCTTATGTAAGTAATTTGGCCGAACCTTAGATTTTTAGGAATAAAATAACAATTAATATTATAATATTTGATTTAAAAACTATTTTGTGTCAATTTTGACACTATTTGATATATGATTTTTGTGAAAGTCATAACAGAATTATATGTTCGAACCAAGTTGATTACATCAACACTAATATATCATAGTAACCTAGAAAATTAGTGTAATTCATAAAAAGTCTCAAATTATATTTATTTTGGTGTTTATGACATCAATTATGTCAATATTTCATTAATAAGATAATTACTGCATCATCATTGTGTCATACATAAATTAAATTATTTAATGTCTAAAAATTACAAATAAAATACCATCATGTAGTAAATCTTTTTAGATTTCTAATGAATATTTACAATCGAATTTATCTTTTGTATAACCCCATATTAAAAATTATTTACTTATTGAACTTTGATTTTAACTATTTTAACCCTTCTTTAAATAAATTAATAATAAATGTCCTAATCTAATCCAAGTGGGCCTAAATGGTCATATTTTATTCCTAAGTTTGTTTTTGGTCGACTTACACTTGTCCAATAGAATTAGGACATGTGTTAGGGTAATATTAATATCATATTTACCCTTAGTTACCCTATTTACTATTAACCGCGGTAAAAAAAAGTAAAAAGTTACTATTCACCAAAAATTATTTTCATCTCATTGAACCACATTTTACTTACTGACATCAACCGTGGCTCTCGGATTTTTGAAATTCCATTCACAGAAGCGGTAAAATTAAGTTTTATGAAAAATTCAGTTTTTTAACTACCACTTAGTAGTTTCACTATTCATCAAAAATTGATGTTTTTCAGAACAGTGCCAAAATTTCATCCCAAGCTATATTTTATATTCCGAATTCAAAAATGAAGTCTATTTTACCAAATTCATTACATAAAAGTTGCATTAATTAATTTTATAATTAAATCCCGCTGTTAAAACAAATAGCGTGTTTTTAAGAAACAATATCTATCAAAGGATTGACACTTGTTTATGTCTAGTTTAAATGTGAAATTACATCCAATGACCAACATTGTATTAAATTGTAAAAATATATTCTAACTATACTTTAAAACCACTCAAATTAATGATTTATCACTATTAATTATTTCGATTAAAAAAAGTTGTTTTTAATTATAATTTAGTAATTTTCACTATTCATCAGAATATGAAAGTTATCCGAAATGTACCAAAATTTCACCTTAGGCTAAATTCGATACTCCGAATCCAAAAATGAAGTTCATTTTGAAAAATAAGATTTAAATAATTTTAAAAAGTGGTTATTACTATTCATACCGGCTAGTTTTAATAATATTTTAATAGCATATCGTTGTTTAGTGAAACTCGGTATTGCGTATTACACACGCTATCGAGGAAGGTCGCGATTGCGTGTAATGCAAGGCAAGTCAAGGATGCGTGTTGTGCAAGATCCTTTTGGTGTAGCGTACAACACAAGATATTAATAAAATTAAAAAGAATATTTTTTATAAAATCTTGGGCTGTTACATTCTACCCCCCTTAAAATTAATTTCGCCCTCGAAATTCGTCGGGGTTATAAATGGTTTACTATTTGAAAGTTTCTTTAATAGATACCCACATCTTAAAAAGGAATATCAAAACCAGTCTTTTAAAAACAAAAGTATGAAAGGTAACGGTTACCCAAATAAACTAATCATTGGGTTTCCACATAGGTGAAAATATGGATATGGAAGAGAAATCTAACCATCATGTTCTGATGGAGAGTGGTAGAGAACATGGCTATGGAAAATCCAATAATCACAAATCCATAAATTTGTGACGATCTAAGGTACCATCCGATTCATCAGGTATAAGATCACTAGGACAACATTTTTGGTCTTCAAGATCATTTCCCTAAAGTTGAAAATTTGAATTGGAATAAATACTTTCTTTATTTTGGTACAATCTCACTATTTTTTGTGCCTAGAACAATTTCCACTTCATCTCTTAAATAAATGAAGTTGAATTTGTTATTCGTGAAGTGTTAGCAGATCATGTGATAGAATGACGGGTCATTCCATCTGTCTTAAACAAAAGGTTAGCAAAAATTATATACATAAGTCGATCTATAGTGAGATTAATCATATATAGTTCCTAAAATGGACTTATACTTCATATATCATACTGCTTAATATAATAAAACTAGTTTCTACTAAACAGGGACTTCTTGTAGGCCAGTGGTAGGCGATAAAGGCCAGTCGCACTTCGGTTGTGGGTTCGATTCCCACAGCCTTGTCCGAAACGATGGGCTGTCGCCCGTCCTGCAGGTTGTCCTTTTTTCTAAAACTATATTACTATAACGTCCCATAAATAATATCGAAAAAACTTCTATCCTTAAACAATACTAACTTATGTCCAACATAATCCATTCCAATCTTTAGTCCTATCCATAATACTGCAGTCCATTCTCATAGTGAAAACGATTACCAGAGATTTAATACCATCGTTGATCTCCATATATCATAAGATATATCTTGTTGGACACATTCCAAACATTCAAAGGCCTTAATCTTGTACTCTCTTGAATACCCATTGAACCTTAGTGAAAACTTGAATGCAGTTAAAAGTTAACACTTTCCACATACCAAAATCCTCAAAATTCTATATACTCAAACCATGATATCACTTAGTCCTTATATCAATCATGATCTCATGAATACTATTAAACATTTCATTTTCTCGTCTTCATTATGTGCATATCATCTTATTTCCAAAAAATATCTCAATCACTTTGAATACCACATCAATAAATATTGCAATACTCAATGATACAACATTATTTTGGAATCCCATTACATAAACACTTAATCATTCCACCACATCGTTGTCATATTCAACATTGCCAATAGTGATCGCATGTGATTTCCCTTTGTCCTTTGCCTTCAGTGGTTGCTCATGTTGATCATCACTAACCCTTGGATTAGGGCAATTATTAGCATAATGCCCCATTTCCTTGCACTTGAAGCATTGAAGTGTTGGCGGTGCGTTCTCTGCAGTGTTTGCTTTATTCACATCATTAGAAACCCTTTTTCCATTACTTCGACACTCAGCTGCTCGATGACCTTCTTTTCCACACTTAAAACATTTTCTAGTCCCTTTAAGACAATCTCCACCATGCTTCATTCCAAACTTTGTGCATAAGGAAACATTCATCTTCTTTTCACCATTATTCTGAGATTTCTCCTTGAACTCCATCTTTCTTTTCTTGTCAAAACCATGAGATGGATATGTAACACCAACTTCCATTTCTACCTTGATAGCACAACGCACAATTTCTTCATAGCTACTGAAGTCTCTTATAGCTAATGCCCTTCGAAGACTTGGTTTTAAGCCACTGAAAAATTGATCAACTTTACTTTCAGGTTGGATGATAATTCCAGAAGCATACCTTGCAAGTCTTGTAAAATTTGCTTCATAGGTACCAACAGATTCATCGTCCCTTTGCTTCAGTTCAAGAAACTATTTCTCCATCTTTGTTCGGAGAATACGAGGGAAGTACTTATTGAAAAATAAGTTCTTGAACTCGTCCCATTCCATAGACTCAATTTCATCCCTTTGCCTCGTATTCTTAATAAGATTCCACCATTGATCAGCTTCACCTTCCAAACGATATACTGCTAAGATGACTTTATCATGTTCAGAACATTGAAGAACTGAAAATATCTTTTCAGTAGTACTAATCCATTGTTCAGCAACTAATGGATCAGTAGACCCACTGAAAGAAGGCGGACGCTGCCTCATGAAGGATTCAACAGAATGTTGCTCCTTCCTTTGCTCGTTTGGAAGTCCTGCATGATTCATAGCTTGAGAAAGTTGTGTGAGCATGGCTACAAGATTTCTCATTCCATCTCCCATATCGTTTGGTTGCTCAGGGGGACAATCATTGCATTGTCCATTGCATTGATCAACACAGTTCCTTCGGGTTCCAGCCATCGTCTAAAACCCCAAAAGAATAGTGTGAGAGGCAAAAAATCATGCTAGGGAAAACAACATAATAAAGGGGTAGTACCCTCAATATCTAACATCTTAGGTTAAATTCTAAGATCGTTAGAGTAATTCTAGGACTATAACCTATACGTATACTTAACCTTAGAGACATCCCCAGACATACCTTATAAATATCTCTAGGGATCTCACTAACGTTTTCGCATCCTAGTTTCCAAAGGTTGACTAAACCTTTCCTCTGATACCAACTGTAGAGACCCGTATCTTGACGTACATTAACATTACATTACTTTTGCGGAATACTTAGTACATTACAAAAACACACACACAAGGACCGTAATAGTTTAGTGTCTTTGGAAACTCGGACTATAATATTCTAATCGTGGTGAAAGATCTTCAAAATATCCCATAAAGATCTTCCTTTTTTTTAACCTAAAACCTTTCTTTATATCCTGGGGAAAAGTAAACATAAAAGGGTGAGCTCAAATGCTCAGTAAGGGTAAACAAAAGAAATATCAATCACACCATATACATAAGAACATAGCTTCTAGAAATCTTAACCTGCAAAAGAGCTCATAATATCATAACATGGGATAAATCATAGAAGTGAAAATGAGATCCCCATAATCATAACATAAAACTTGAAACTTTGTGGCATGCACACATAATTATGGAAAATCATTTCTTGTTAGTCAAGACTCATTTCCAAGACTATCTTAGTGGACAAAGTCCCTTTCTGAATCGAGTAACCCTCGTTTCAGTCCTGTTTCACTGAACCGGTATAACCTACCGTTCCAGCCCTGTCTATCTCATGAGATATAAAATCTTTACCCAATGCATTGGAGGGAGATATAGGTCCCACCCATCTCATAATGATACCATTCTTATGTGTGCCACAAAATCATAAATCATACATCATTGCATAACCCATGTAATAAAAATGGGATTCTTAAACAACATGACATCATAAAACCATTCATATAAGATAAAGGAATTCATAAACATAATTCCATCACAACATAGTCAAATCAATGGAAAAATATGGATAGAAACATAACCCTTTATTATCTTAGATGGAAAGTAATTTTGATAAAACACTTGAATTGAATTCTTGAGGAAAATATCATTTCTTTTTCAAAATCAATTTATTTTCACAAAACATCATGCAATTTTAAAAGAAATATATTTTATTGAAAATAGTCATGAAATATTTTGGAGGAAGCTTCATGAAAATAAGGATTTATAAAACCGTAAAAATCCGTTCGTGCCGTATAAGTTAAAAACAATCTTCGTACTTTTGTCGAAAAAGTCAAAAAGTACCTCATACGAATAACGACAAAATATTCCTTTCATATCTTTTACTAAAAACTCACCAATGGGTAAAATTGGATATAAACTATTTTATAAATATTACATGTTGAGGAAACATGGGTGTGGATGATAAAATACACCCCAGTAAATACCAAAGTATAAACAATCTCGGATAAAAATGAGATTATGATATTTCCCTTACCTTAGGTCCGATTTGCTTTGTTCGTATCCGAAGCTCCTGTATAATGGTTTAAATAATGTTATTGACTTATTCCAGAATCATACATATTGATATGATATCATATATGGTCATATTATTAGCTTCTTGTTAGTAATATTTCATTGTTACTTGTTACTCGGGTCTTTATAACTTTTTGTTCTTATGCGTGTTTTGTCGAATAAATTCTTATTCTTATATTTAGGTTATAGATAATTCATTTACAGAATGGTATTAGTGTAGTATATACCATATTCATTCATTCAATTCATTTATATAATCATTATGAAATGAAGATCATGTAGAACGAGTCGCATCACATCGTGGAGACGGTATTCCGTACGTACGCACGAGTGATGATATCGTTCCTATGATCATGGAATTGTATTGGAGTATATATATATTATTTCAGTATCAATATTACTTCATAATAATCATATATAGTTACTCATTACACCATTATACCCATCCTTGTAAGGTGATGGTGGAAAATAGATTACACCACGGCGTGGAGACGGTATTCCGTACGTACGCATGCGCGGTGATTTCATTTTTCCGTAGGACGGATAGAAGGTGAATTAGGGTTGTTTCATATTTATAATAACATATCAGTATGTAAGTAATACTGATGTTATTACTTTATCATGAAACAACTAAAGAAGAAGAAGTTGAAGAAGAAAGAAATTGAAAAGATCGGTAATGGATATTACCTCTTCTTTGGAACGCCTCTTTGAATCCTCCACTTAAGGAACTAAGATTGGTCTTTGGAGAAGACCAGGACCTCTAGGATTATTCTAGGGAAGTGGAGAGGAGAAAATGGAAGGGGTTGCCGAGCTTGAGTGCTCAAATTGGTGTGAGGAGGAGGGGGAGGAGGTGCCCTTTTATAAGGGAGGAGAGGGGCACCTTAGGAATATCTCAAAATATTATTTTATATTAAAGTCAAAATCGGTTTATAATGGTTCCAAAGGGTCTTATTTAGAAGCTAAAGTGGGGATGGGTCTAAATCCTATCAACAAATAGGATTTAGACAAGTTTAGGGTATTATTTTAACCTTATCAATTATATTTAACTCTAAGTTAAATAATTTAACTTTTACCGTGTCTTTTTGTTTTCTTTCACTATATGGTTAATACACTTACTATAACATGCCAAACGAACCCGAAATTGTTTATTATTAAAATATATATCCTTATCTAAGTCATTTGGCCGAACCTTAGATTTTTAGGAATAAAATAACAATTAATATTATAATATTTTATTTAAAAACTATTTTGTGTCAATTTTGACACTATTTGATATATGATTTTTGTGAAAGTCATAACAGAATTATATGTTCGAACCAAGTTGATTAAATCAACACTAATATATCATAGTAACCTAGAAAATTAGTGTAATTCATAAAAAGTCTCAAATTATATTTATTTTGGTGTTTATAACATCAATTATGTCAATATTTCATTAATAAGATAATTACTGCATCATCATTGTGTCATAAATAAATTAAATTATTTGATGTCTAAAAATTACAAATAAAATACCATCATGTAGTAAATCTTTTTAGATTTCTAATGAATATTTAAAATCGAATTTATCTTATGTATAACCCCATATTAAAAATGATTTACTTATTAAACTTTGATTTTAACTATTTTAACCCTTCTTTAAATAAATTAATAATAAATGTCCTAATCTAATCCAAGTGGGCCTAAATGGTCATATTTTATTCCTAAGTTTGTTTTTGGTCGAATTACACTTATCCAATAGAATTAGGACATGTGTTAGGGTAATATTAATATCATATTTACCCTTAGTTACCCTATTTACTATTAACCGCGGTAAAAAAAAGTAAAAAGTTACTATTCAACAAAAATTATTTTCATCTCATTGAACCACATTTTACTTACTGACATCAACCGTGTCTCTCGGATTTTTGAAATTCCATTCACAGAAGCGGTAAAATTAAGTTTTATGAAAAATTCAGTTTTTTAACTACCACTTAGTAGTTTCACTATTCATCAAAAATTGATGTTTTTCAGAACAGTGCCAAAATTTCATCCCAAGCTATATTTCATATTCCGAAATCAAAAATGAAGTCTATTTTACCAAATTCATTACATAAAAGTTGCATTAATTAATTTTATAATTAAATCCCGCTGTTAAAACAAATAGCGTGTTTTTAAGAAACAATATCTTTCAAAAGATTGACACTTGTTTATGTCTAGTTTAAATGTGAAATTACATCCAATGACCAACATTGTATTAAATTGTAAAAATATATTCTAAATATACTTTAAAACAACTCAAATTAATGATTTATCACTATTAATTATTTCGATTAAAAAAAGATGTTTTTAATTATAATTTAGTAATTTTCACTATTCATCAGAATATGAAAGTTATCCGAAATGTACCAAAATTTCACCTTAGGCTAAATTCGATACTCCGAATCTAAAAATTATGTTCATTTTGAAAAATAAGATTTACAGAATTTTAAAAAGTGGTTATTACTATTCATACCGACTAGTTTTAATAATATTTTAATAGCATATCGTTGTTTAGTGAAACTCGGTATTGCGTATTACACACGCTATCGAGGAAGGTCGCGATTGCGTGTAATGCAAGGCAAGTCAAGGATGCGTTTTTTGCAAGCTCCTTTTGGTGTAGCGTACAACACAAGACATTAATAAAATTAAAAAGAATATTTTTTATAAAATCTTGGGCTGTTACAAAAATAATTGTTGGTGTGAAACAAAAAGAATAGTTCATACATCATATAAAACGGTGTTCTGGTTTCCAATTCCATTGTTTCGGCTATCCCAATATACTCCTTGATTATGGTGCATCTTTTGTTCAAACAAGATATCTCCATGAGGCATGCCATCTTGGATTCAACACCTCGATCAGGAGGATTGCCCCTTCTATGACGATGCATTGATTTAGGGGACACTTCCCTAGGAGATACCAATAGGTGGTGCACATGAATACCATCACCGGTGGAGTAGAACGTGGTAACTATATTACCAGAAGATGAGGAGCACATGTAGAGTGAACTTCATGAGTTTTATAGACAGACACCCCTGATGTTATTAGGCGAGTTTGACCCTTAGGCAGTTGAGGAATGAATTTATTCGGTGACAAGAGACTTACTTCTAGTTAAGAAACCAAGTAACCATTTGGTGATCCTTGGAGCGAGCCTTCTTCAGGGTTTGGAAGGGAGATGGTGGGGTTTGATGACATAGACTCATGATAAAATGAATCTTTCATGGATGATGTTTGAGCGACTCTTTTTAGAGGAATTATCTATAGTTACACTGAGAGAAGTACATATTTAGGAGCTATTTCAGCTGCAGCAGGACAGTTTGATGGTGGCAGACTATTAATTGAGGTTTACTAACCTTGATAGGTACTCGTTGAATATAATAAGGAATCAATACATCAAATCTCTGAACATTGAGTGAGTCTTACAATGGTATATCTGAGCTAGAATTCTGCCTCTATTCATTACGACTTATAATGGAGTGATCATGCAATCTTTATTGGTCGATAGCTTCTTGGAAGACCAAAGAGGGCCAGTGGCAGTCAGTAGAAGGAATATATATTTAGATACCTCGATAATAGGGATTTGATGTTAGTCATAGGGATTGGGATGTAGGATACATCATAGCAGGAACTAGAATTGAGGGATATGTAGTCCATGGATCTCAGTGTGGTTATAGTCAGCCAAGGAAAAGGAGAGTCTACTCGTGCGACGACATAAGACATCCTGCTAGAGACTGTCCAACATGTCAAACTGGTGATAGGGACATGATAGATAGACTACCGAGGTAGATTCAAAGAGCGGAGCAGGAAAAACATCCCGGTGGAATATGTGATAGAGGAGAAGGGAGAGCTGTGGGAGTTAGAAGACATTGCGACATTCATCCACCACTACCCAGTTGGTCCGCAACAAGATTGGTGAACTAGTTGACTGTGGTGTGGGTAGATACATGCATTCATAGAAAAACACATTGGCACTACATATATTAAACAAGGTACCATCTCTAAATATTATACAGTAGCATCCATAATTATATAGACATGTTACAATCATTCATTCCTCTCCACGTGTATTGTGAGAAACCATGAGATTCCATTAGAGTGGATGACTCGACCCTTATGCTTAGAGAAACCTACCAGAAGAGACATGACAACAAAAAATCATTTTCCACAGTTTTATATTACCCTTGGAGGAGATGTTTTTGGTTGGAACCTTTTAGTGGAAGTGTCGAGGCATTATGACGGCATTCCCGGTACCGATGGGTTATCTTGGGTCCATTCCCAGATTGAATAATTTTGGTGAAGGGTGTGTTGTGCCTACTGTAATGGATGAAATATTACTTTGTTGGTGAAATGGAATCCAATGCAATATAAAATGGGATCTTTCATATAAGGTTGTAGTTGATCACTCGTGAATTATCTTTCCTTACCCTCCAAGAAGAAGCTGTTATGAGCTTTTAGTTCATAGAAGTTGCGGCGGAGTACAAGGACGTCATCCAAAAATATATTATAAGGTTAACTCCCCATCAGGGGACTTAATTATGCATCAGCTTACACCCCAAGAAAAAACTGATATCCTCACATTCATATCAAATGGATACCAAGGAGATTCATGAGTTAATGGTGAAGTTGGTGGACTTGGAGAGGAAGGTCATCATAAGACCAAGTGTTTCACCATGGGTGACCCTAGTTTTGTTTTCCAAGAAGTTATATGTGAGTTTGAGGATGTGCATGGATTATCGGTGCCTGAACTAGGTGAGGGTAAAAAACATTTTTGAACTACCAAGGATTGAAAACCTGTTAGATTAGTTGATAGGGGCACGGTGGTTCTTGAATTTTGATCTTCGATCCAGATATCATTGGCTTCGAGTATAAGATAATGATGTGTCAAAGATGGATTTCAAATGCTAGCATAGTCACTATAAGTACTTGGTTATTCCATTGGGAATGACTAACTTCACATTAATGTTCATGGGACTCATGGATAGGATTATCCATCCATACATTAACAGGTTCATAGTTATTTTCATCGACGAAATCCTTGTGTACTCGGTGCTAGAGTAGGAGAACATGAGACAGCTATGAATGATCCTGGATGTACTCTGAGAGAATCATCTTTATAGGATGTTCTCAAAGTTCTAGTACTAGATTCAAGAGGTCCACATTCAGGGACATGTCATATTAGTTGATGGAGTAGCGGGGGAGCCATCCATGGGCGAGATAGTGTTTTCATGGGATCCATGTAGGGGAATGATGAAGGTGCATAGATTCCTTGGGCTGGCATGATATTACCAGAGATTCATTCCATAATTCCCCTTGATATCATACCTGATGAAAAATTTGACCAAAAAGGGGATGTCTTTCATATGGATGGAACAGTGCCTACATGCTTTCCAGTAGTCGAGGCAGATTTTGACGAACACACTGATCTGGAGATTTCCCAAAGAGGTTGTTGAGTACGTAGTTTTCTATGATGCATTGGGGATCAGGCTTGGCTATTTATTGATGCAGTGTTTTGTTGGGGATTGATTATTTTTCTAACTATATGATGCCACTTGAGCATAACTACACGACCCAAGATCATGAGTTGGTAGCGGTTTTCTTCAGGTTGATGATGTTATTAATATTTTCAGGACTTATTATATAACCCATTTACTGATTTTATATGAAATGTGCATAATTTTTGAGAAATATTAATGTTTTAATATTAAGAATAATTTTTTAGCATTTTTTAGAAGTAGTCCAATTGAGTCAGTTTACTGTTTTAATAATAACTATCACTATAATGATCCAAATTTTTTGGTTCTTGTTTTTTAGGATTCTCCTCTAAATATACAATATTTCATTAGAAGTTCCAATGATCCAATTCTGCCATTTCAAGGGTCATATGGCACTCAGAAACAAGACCAATGAATCTCTGAACAAACTGGACCAGCCATGAAGATTGATTTACTAGGCTCGGTCCAGAAGTCCAAAAACATTAACCCTCTACTATAATTAGGAGAAAACTACATGTCATCTTGGATAAAAATTTCAAATCCTAAATCCAAGTAAAGGGGGCCCAACTGAATCTTTTAAGTCCAGCCCACCATTCTGGCCGAGAATTAAAATCAGTATAGTATGCATCACATATCTCATGATGTAAGCATCAAATAGAGCTAAGATTTTGCAGTGTGAAATAGGAGATATAGGTGGCCGACGTTGTTGAAGAACCCATTCAGATTTGAAGGCATCTTCATATTCAATAACCCTTTCACATTATGGACTTCAAAACGACTGGATTGAAATGGACATTTTTACTTTGTTTACTCAACCGGCCATAAGTTTGATCCTTAAGTCCAAATGACTCCAAATGTTGAGAGTAGTCGGCCAAATTTATTATCTAAAACTTTGAAGAAGTTTATTGCTCGATATTCTTCCATATCTGTGAGCCAGGTGGAGGGGTATTTCTGGAATGTAAACAGTCCACCACCTTGGGCTATAAATACATCCCCTCCTCTCCTTTCAAAAGGGTTGGAATTTCAGAAGAGAGGAGATTATATTGGCACGACCAAAGCCTTTCCAATGGCTTGGGAGGACCTTCCATACTCAAGTTTTCACTTGAGAGACCTTTCCTCCTCTCTTTTTTTCACTTACATTCGTTTTCCTCGTTTTTGTAATTCTGTAAGTCTCCTTGTTTGTAATTCTGTTTTAATGAAAGTTTCTCCTTCAATATATATTACTATTCTCCACCATCTATAGTTTAATATTAATGTTCTTAACATACATTAAATTCAGTTGAACCCCCTTCCCTTATTTTTCTTCCTCATTCAATCGAAAATCCGTTTTTAATTATCATCATTGTTCATGTGTGTGTGTGTTCGATGTACCACTCTTTTCTAATCCCTTTCATTTTCTTCTATTCTTAATTTATCATCATAATTTTTATAACCAGAATATTAAAAAACCAAATTTATGAGTAAATATCTCATTGGGGTGAGTTATAATTTAGGTATGTTAAGTGATTGAGATATTTTTCTCGGTGAGTATTCTTTAAATTAACATTGTGTATGTTGGACTTAATATGTCATGGATTAATGACATATATTGTTTAGAATGTGGTTTCCATGGATTATTAGAACCAAAAATACACTAGCATAAACATGTACTGATAGATATTAGAATCCTAATTATGTTAAGGCTTGTATTAAAGCTTTAACACTTAGGAATTCTAATCGACGTCAACTTGTGAAGTGGGTGTTAATTTAAATGCAATATATAGCAAAGGTCAAGGATATCACAAGCCTAACTACCTAATGATGAACTCACCCCAATAATTATCAATTTATTAAATCTATCATAATCAATTAGTCATTTCAATTAATCTCTGCAATCAAAACCCCCCAATCAGAATACAATCAACTAAAAACAAACGACTATTTCAAAGTATCATCACTGAGGATTCGACCCGAGTGCTGCTATTCACATTAGCAGAGCACCAGAACTTTGACCGGTCGATAGGAGACAATCGGCCATGCGTTTAAAATGGCTCTGTTGCTGGGGATGGTTCTTTATGTAGTCATTAGTTTCTGGTTATTGTAAAAAAACACAAAAAAAAACAAATTTAAAAAAAATTGAAAAAAAAATAATGAAAAACCCGTCTCCTCTTAAAAATCATAAACTGAAAAAAAACCATCTTCATCTTTCTTCCAAAATCTCTCTGAATGCCCCATAGCCTTCCAAACAATCCCTCATATTTTTTTGAACCTGAAATTGAGAGAAAACATCGCCAACATAGGAGGAACATAAGAGATACTCAAATAATTCAAGAACTAGTCATCATCCAACCAGTTGAAATTGAAGTTGCCAATCCCAGGGAACAAACCCTAAAAAAAATCACTGCCCCTGATAAGAATTACCAACCTCTTAGTATTCAATATCCAAGCATAGAAGCTGACTTCGAACTCAAATCGGGTTTGATTCATCTTCTCCCTCATTTTCACGGGCTAGCCGGTGAGGATCCACATCTTCACCTTAAAGAGTTCTAAGTAGTATGGTCAACCATGAAGCCTCAAGGGGTTTATGAAGAACAAATCAAACTCCAAGAATTCCCTTTTTCTCTAGCTAACAGTACTATGTCATGGCTCTACTACCTACCTCCTGGTTCCATAACCACATGGAATGACATGAAGAGGCTTTTCATAGAAAAATTCTTTCCTGCTTCCCGTACTGCTTCTATCCGAAAGGAAATAAGTGGTATTTGTCAGTTCCCAAGTGAATCACTCCATGAGTACTGGGAGAGGATCAAAAAGCTTGTTGAAACCTGCCCACATCATCAAATCCCTGACCAAATCTTGATCCAATACTTCTATGAGGGGTTATTGTCTATAGAGAGAACTCTCATAGATGCCGCAAGTGGCGGTGCTCTTGTTGATAAAACTCCAGTTGTTGAAAGAGATATCATATGGGACATGGCTGCAAACACACAACAATTCCATACTCGAGCACATGATCAAGTAAAACATGCCCATGATAATCAATCAATTGAGCCGAACAAAATGACCGAGTGGATGAGTGAACTTACAGGTCTTGTGTGACAGCTAGCTATGGCCACCAAATCCCCAACCTCGTCTTCTCCGCAATCAATGTTTCCTGGACCTATAAAAAACTGTGGAATCTGAAACTCTCCATCTCATCCAACTAAAACATTTCCAAAACTTCATGAAGATCAATCTGATTCATCTGGACCAATGGAGCTCATTGCAGCATATTCTCAACGGAACACCAATCCTCAACTATCATGTCAGTTTGTTAGAAACTTTAACCAACCTCACTCTGAGCCCTTCTCTTCTTCCTATAACCAAGGCGTTATGTATGGTAATCCCATATCTTATCCCCCTCAATTCCCTCCTCAAAACCCAAACCAATTCCAATATGGTCAAGGTGGTGGTAACTTCCATCAACCTTATCCTTTTGTTCTTCAACCTCAAAGGAACAATCCTCCTCCTGGATTCCATTATACTAGTGAGCCTTCCCAATTCCAAACCCAATACAATCGATTTCCCAAGAACCAAAATCAAGTCAATCGCAACCAGGGACAAGACTCTTCTTCCAAGAAACCATGGGAAAGTGCAGTGGAAGATCTTTCCTCCTTCACCCATTTTAGCCTTAAAAACATTGAAACTCAAATAGGTCAAATTGCATCCCACCTGAGCCAGCAACAACAATCAAATTATTCCCAACTCCCAGCTCAACCATTACCCAACCCCAAGGGTAATGTAAGTGAAATTGAACTTAGATCGGGAAAGCACATTGTTATGCCTCAAGATAAGTCCTCTAGACCTCCTTTGAATGTTGAAATTAAAAATGAAAAGAAAAAGAAAATTGAAAAGGAATCTGAATCCATTCCATCACCTCCTTCCATTCCACTTAGAAACCCAATTCCTTTTCCTCAAGCTGTTTCTATGACAAGGAAGTCCTTTGAACCGGATCCTGAAATGCTTGACATGTTTTGACGTGTTGAAGTAAAAATTCCCCTCTTAGATTCCATAAAACAAATTCCTAAGTATGCCATGTTTCTCAAGGAGTTTTGTACCCACAATAGGCAACTCAGGACCTTTTAAAATGTTTCCACCCATCAGTCCATAGCCATTAAGTGCAAATATCCAGGTACCTTTACGGTTCCATGCCAAATTGGATGTTCAAACTTTGATGATGCACTCATAGACCTAGGAGCCTCAATTAATGTCATGCCAAAATCCATCTTCTCCAACCTTGGTCTAGGTCCCTTACATCCAATAGGTGTTGTCATTCAGTTAGCCAATCGAAGCAAAACAAGTCCTGAGGGAATAATTAAGGATATCCTTGTCCAAGTCAATGATCTTATCTTCCCTGATGATTTCTATGTCCTTGACATGGAAGGTGAGACGAACTATTCTCGATCTACCCTAATTCTAGGAAGACCATTCCTCATGACTGCGAGAACCAAGATTGATGTCCATTCAGGCATCCTATCCATGGAATTCGGTGACCAAAAGGTCAAGTTCAACATTTTCCAAGCCATGCGATAACCATCTAAGGATTACTCAACATTCTCAATCCATGCTTCTGAGGACACTTCTAAGATTCAATTGAACTCAAATCCACCATGTTATTCATGTTCTAATGACAAAAGATCTTCTGAAATCTGCACCATGATTAACCAAGTAATAAATGGTGAAGTTGATGTGGACCTCTCATTCATAGAATCCATAAATTTAGAGGATCTTGAAAACTCTCTTGAATCCCATCTCAACTCTGATTTCTACTGCTCCACCTTGGACAATATTAAGGAAAATGAATCTGAAGCAACTGAAGTCCCTACATCCATTCCGGAGATGTCTAAACCACAAATGAGAGATGATATTGATCTAAAACCTCTTCCTGAACACCTGAAATATGCATTCCTCTTCCATGATCACTCATATCCTGTCATTTTCTCTGCCACAGTTACTGAAACCGAGGATTCCAAACTTGTTCAAGTGTTAGAGGAAAACAAAAAGGCCTAAGGTTGGACCCTAGATGACATACCAGGAATCAACCCTACCCTTTTGATGCATCACATCCATCTTGAGGAATCATCCAAACCAATTAGACCACCACAAAGAAGACTCAATCCACTCATCCTTGAGGTAGTTAGGGAAGAGATCACCAAGATTCTTCAAGCTGGTATTATCTACCCAATTTCTGAAAGTGAATGCGTTAGTCCAATTCAAGATTTACCAAAGAAGGGTGGGATAACTGTTATCACAAATGAACATGGGGAGGTAGTCACAACTCAAGTAAAGAACAAATGGCGTGTATGCATCTATTATCAAAAATTGAATGCTGAAACACAAAAATATCACTAACCTCTTCCATTCCTTGATCAAATGCTAGAAAGATTATCCAGAAAGTCACACTATTGCTTTCTTGATGGATACACCGGCTATTTTAAAATCCCAATATCACCTCAAGACTAAGAAAAGACTACTTTCACATGCCCCTTTGGAACATATGCATATAGAAGAATGAATTTTGGCCTTTGCAATGATCCTGCAACATTCCAGAGATGTATGATGAATACCTTTTCAGAATTCATTGAACACTGCATGGAAGTCTTCATGGATGACTTCACCATTTATGGTGAGTCATTTTAATCTTGTTTTCATTCACTCTCTCTAGTCCTTCAAAAGTGTGTCAAGTGTAACCTTGTATTAAATTTTGAAAAATGTCACTTCATAGTTGCAAATGGGATTGTTCTAGGGCACATAGTTTCAAAAGATGGTATTGAAGTCGATCCTACCAAAATTGATGTGATCCAATCACTTACTCCACCCACTTCTATTAGATACATCCATTCATTTCTTGGTCATGCCGGTATCTATCGGAGATTCATCCATAACTTCAGTAAAATTTCCCTCCCACTCACTCAATTGCTCCAAAATGATGTCACTTTCCATTTGGATGAGGTTTTCAAGAGAGCCTTTGTTGAACTCAAAACGGCTCTAACATCTTCCCCAATAATACAACCCCCAGATAGGTCCTTACCCTTTGAGTTAATGTGTGATGCTTCTGATAGAGCTGTTGGGGCTGTTCTTGGTCAAAGAAGAGAAAATATTCCTCATGTCATCTATTATTCCTCAAAAACATTAGATGAAACTCAATATCACTACACTGTCATAGAAAAGGAACTTCTAGCAGTGGTTTTTGCCTTAGATAAATTCTGGTCCTATCTCTTAGGTGCCAAAATCATCATATTCACAGATCATTCTGCTATTAAGTTTTTACTCAAGGAATGTGATTCAAAACCGAGGCTAATAAGATGGATCCTAATGCTCCAAGAGTTTGACATTGAAATCAAAGATAGATCTGGAAAAGAAAACCCTGTGGGTGATCACTTGAGTAGAATTTCTAATTCTTCTCATTCAGAAATCATTGATCCTAAATTACCCATTGAGAACCTTTCGTCTCTCACTCCAATGTTACCATGGTATTCCCCAATTGTAAATTATTTTGTTTCTTGTTTTTTTCCTGAAAAGTTTTCAAATGAACAAAAAATGAAGTTGAAAAGTGATTCAAAATACTATTTTTGGGAATAAAATAAACTTTGGAAAACTAGGGCTGACATGGTAATTAGGATATGTGTTGAAGAAAATGAGCATTCTTCCATCTTATAATTCTGTCACTCACTTCCCAGAGGTGGACACTTTGGACCACAAAGGACCTCCCGAAAGGTCCAAGACTCTGGATTCTTCTGGCCTTCACTCTTCAAGGACTCACATGAGTTCTGTCAATCATGTCCCACTTGCCAAAAGTTTGGCACAATTCCCAAGAGAAATGAAATGCCCCCAAAGCCTTTAATTTTTTGCGAGATCATCGATGTTTGGGGCATCGATTTCATGGGACCATTTCCCCCTTCCGATGGATTCTCATACATTCTTCTTGCAGTTGATAATGTTTCAAGGTGGGTTGAGGCCAAACCCACTAGGAAGGATGATGCTCATACTGTTAGTGAGTTCAAAAAGACCCATATCTTCCAAATATTTGGCACACCATGTGCCTTGATCAGTGACTTAGGAAACCATTTTTGTAATAGAACTATAGAAGCTATTATGAAAAAGAATGGGGTTGTACATAAAACATCAACTGCATATCACCCTCAAACAAATGGAATGGATGAACTTTATAATATAGAAGTGAAAAGGGTGCTTGAGAGAATTGTAAAAACCACCAGAAAAGACTGTCCTGAAAGACTTGGTGAAAATATTTGGGCTTATCGAACTGCCTATAAAACACCCATTGGGATGTATAGTTTTAGGCTAGTTCTTAGTAAATCATGACATCTACCAGTTGAAATCCAACATAAGTCTTTTTGGGCTGTGAAAACCTGTAATTTTGATTGTGAAAAATATGGTAAGAAAGATTTTTGCAATTGGCTGAACTAGAGGAGCTTCGACTTGAATCCTATGAGAATTCCAATCTGTACAAAGAGAAGGCTAAGGTACTCCATGAAAAACACATCCTAAGAAAGGTATTTCATGAAGGAGAAAAGGTAAAGCTCTTCAATTCTAGATTCCGACTTCACCCAGGTAAGCTTAATTATCGTTGGGAAGGTCCTTTTGTTATTACTAATGTTTACCCATTTGGTGCAGTGCAAGTCCAAGACCCCTCTTCCAAAAGGACATTTATGGTTAATTGACATCGGTTAATGAATCACCATGATAAGACACACAATCCCAGATCATCATCGACTTCCACTGGATCCCCAACTTCTCTAGATGACCTACCACTAGATGGAGAAGTCGACCCACCAAATCCAAACCAGGGGGCACCTCTTTACCTTTAACTCCCTCTATATATCTTCATTTCTCTACCTCTTTCTTCTTCTTCTTCTCTCCTTAATTTTTCCCACTTTTCTTTCAAACCCTTTTTTTTCTTTCTTGTGAGGGTGTGTATTTAAAAAAACCCTTAAAAACTAAAAAAACCAAAAAAACACAATCACTTAAAAAAAAGAGTCATGCTTACTCACCATCGAGTTTTGAAATTTTGTCCAACCATTTTGGGGAGTTAACAGACATGTTTTCATCTCAGAAATTGTTTATTTTCATTATGAATTTGGATAAAGAATTTTGTGTCAAAACCAACACATTTTGATTGCTAAATTTTTGGATTTGGAAAATTCTTTTCCCAAACCATGAGAAAAAACATTTTCTTTCATGCCAAGGCCACCCATGGATATCTTTTCAAAATGTGTGTTTTCACCCTCATTTGTGAGTCTTGAGTTTGTGGACCTTTGATCTGAATTTCCTACTTTAGTGTGCATTAATATGATAGAGGCAATTTCTGAACCACATAAGAATTATAATATCCAAATACCCTCCCATTAACCATACATTAATCATCCTTTTGAAAGCCGCTTCGAGCCTATGAAAACCTTTTCTTTGATATCCACAATACAAGATCAATACCTTATCCCACCCAATATCAACATGGATTTTCATTGAATAAGTTTTTGAAATTTAAGTGTTGGGGGGAATGGATTTCATTTTTGGGTATCATTTCCTTACTTTCTGGTGTGTTATCATATTCTTGAGAGAAAGCATTAATTTTAGTGTGTGGGGGAGGGGAGGTTGTAATTCAGTGGGATTTGGGAATGTATTGTACAAATGATATTGAAAATAATTCAAAAAAAATTAAAAAAAATAAAAAAAATGAAAAAATGGGTTGTGTCTTGGGTAGGTCAAAAATCAATCTTCCTCAAACTTTGATATTGTTATAACTATTAAAATTAGTGTCGTGAGGAGATCAATCATGGGTTGAGTAATGAGTGTGAGATCTTTTCAAAGTTCAACTTTCGAAAAAAAAGAAAAAAAAGAGAAAAAAGGAACACTTGCATTATATTCTCTTTGGGAGAAGTTTTGTGTTTTGTAAATATTTCTTCTTCACATTACCTTTATATTTTATTCCTCTATTGTGTCTTTCTCCACATAATAATTTCCTTGTAAATATGTGTTTTCAATTCCTTCCATGTTTTATTTCAAAAAAATGTGCATTGATTTTTCTATGTTGGTGTTTTACCCCTCTTCCTCTCTCTTGGACATTATATCCCTACCATCCCATAGCCACAGAAAAAACCATTAAAAATACCTCTTGATTCTTGTTCACTTTGGATAGGGATTGGAAGCTGAGATCTCTTTTCAAACCTTAATATTTTCACTTTTGGTTGGTGAAAGAGTGAACCTCCAAAAATGATTTTTATCATCTTGAGAGGAGTAAGTTTTGAGTTCCACCATTTTCGATTTCTAAATTTGAGGATGAAAAATGAATTATTTTTGGAACATTATTTCTTTAAAAACATGTGGTTGAATTCAAAATGGATGAGTGAAATAGTCTAAACCTCCCCTAATTGGAGAAAACAAAATTTTAATATCTGTTGGTGAGTAAAAATGATTTTGTCATGTTTTTATATTTGTTGCACATGAGGAAATGCACAAAACCATGTGTGGGGTATTTGATGTTATTAATATTTTAAGGACTTATTATATACCCCCTTTACTGATTTTATATGAAATGTGCATAATTTGTGTGAAATATTAATGTTTTAATATGAAGAATAATTTTTGATCATTTTTTAGAAGTAGTCCAATTGAGTCAGATTACTGTTTTAACAATAACTATGACTATACTGATCCAAATTTTGTGGTTCTTTTTTTAGGATTCTAATTTCAATATATAACATTTAATTAGAAGGTAAGATGAGCCAATTCAGCCATTTTAAGGGTCATATGGTCATCACAAACAAGACTAAAGAATTTGTGAACAAACTGGACCTGCCATGAAGATTGATTTACTGGGCTCAGTCCAAAAGTCCAAAAACAATAAATGTCCACCATAATTCGGGGGACACTACATGTCATCTTGGATAAAAATTTCAAATCCCACATCCAAGTAAAAGGGTCCCAAATGAAGCTTTTAAGTCCAGCCCACCATTCTGGCCTAGAATTAAAATTAGTATAGTATGCATGAAATATCTCATGCTGTAAGCATCAAATCGAGCTGAAATTTTGAAGTGTGAAATATGAGATATATTAGGCCGACTTTGATGAAGAACCCATTCGAATTTGAAGGCATATTCATATTCAATAACCCTTCCACATTCTGGATTTCAAAATGACTGGATTGAAATGGACAGTTTTACTTTGTTTAATCAACCGGCCATATCATTTGATAATTAAGTCCAAATGACTCCAACTTTTGAGAGTAGTCGGAAAACTCTATTATCTACAACTTTGAAGAAGGAGAGTGCTCGAGATTCTTTCTGTCTTGATTTCCATATCTGCAAGCCAAGTGGAGGGGTATTTCTGGAATGTAAACAGTCCACCACCTTGAGCTATAAATACATCCCCTCCTCTCCTTTCAAAAGGGTTAGTATTTCAGAAGATATAAGATTATATTGGCACGACCAAAGCCTTGCCAAAGGATTGGGAGGACCTTCCATACTCATGTTTTCACTTTAGAGACCTTTCCTCCTCTATTTGTTTTCACTTACTTTCGTTTTCTTCATTTTTGTAATCCTGTAAGTCTCTTTGTTTGTATTTCTGTTTTTATGAAAGTTTCTTCTTTAATATATCTTATTATTCTCCACCTTCTGTAGATTAGTATTAATGTTCTTAAAATACTTTAAATTCAGTTGAATCCCCTTCCCTTATTTTTCTTCCTCATTCAATCGAAAATCCGTTTTTAATTATCATCATTGTTCGGGTGTGTGGGTTCGATGTACCACTCTTTTCTAATACCTTTCTTTTTCTTCTATTATTAATTTATAATCATAATTATTATAACCATAATATGAAAAAACCCAAATGGCTGAGTAAATATCTCATTGGGGTGAGTTATAATTTAGGTATGTTAAGTGATTGAGAGCTTTTGCTCGATGAGTATTCTTTAAATTAACATTGTGTATGTTGGACATAATATGTCATGGATTAATGACATATTTTGTTTAGAATGTGGTTTCCATGGATTATTGGAACCAAAAATACACTACCATAAATATTTTCTAATAGATATTAGAATACTAATTAAGTTAAGGCTTGGATTAAAGCTTTAACACTTAGGAATTCTAATAGACGTCAACTTGTGAAGTGGGTGTTAATTTAAATGCAATATAAAGAACATATCAAGGATATCACAAGCTTAACTACCTAATGATGAACTCAACCCAATCATTATAAATTTCTTAAATCAATCATAATCAATTAGTCATTTCAATTAAGCTCTGCAATCAAAACCCCCCAATCAGAATACAATCAACTAAAAAATGACTATTTCAAAGTATCATCGTCGAGGATTAGACCCGAGTGCTGCTATACACATTAGCAGAGCACCGGAACTTTTACCAGTTGATAGGAGACAATCGGACGTGCGTTTCAGTTGATGAAGTGGAAAAACTACCTTATGGGTAAGAAGTTTATCATCTACTTTGACCACAAGATCCTTAAGTACATCTACTCACAAAAGGATCTATATTTGAGGTAGATGTTATGGTTTGAGTTAATATAGGTTTATGACTTTGAGATCATCTATACTCTTGGATATTGGAACGTAATAGTTTATCCACTCAGTCGAAGATCGATTTCACAACTGCAAAGTGAGGCACCAAAACAATTTTACTTGTTGCAGTTATCTTTTGATGGTGGAGATGATTTTTCTTACACTCATTCAATGGTTGTTACCCCTCCATTATTTCAATAACTCAGGGAGGCGCAACGTGGAGAAGTCACTTACGAGGCCTTACATGTTTTGTTATCCAAAGTACATGCTCTTGATAGATATTTAGAAGGTGGGGAACACACTTTCTTTTTATGAGGACATACAGTTCTTCCAGTGGAATTGTGGGTAGTGGTTCTGAGGTAGTTTTGTAAATCCCATTTGATGGTACTTCCTAGAGTGGAGAAATTGTACTAGGACCTCTGACGTCAGTTCTGGTCGACATGGATGAAGAATGAAGTGACATAGTTCATTTATCAATGCCTTATGTTTTAGTAGGTGATGGTCGATCACCAAATTCCATCGTGATTAGCACACCCCTTGATGTACCGTAATGGATGTGAGATGGATTATCGACAGACTTTGTGATGGTATTACAACAGATATCCATGGTAAATGATTCCATCTGGGTGATCATTGACTGACTCACCAAATCGGCCAACATCCTAGCTATTAGAGTGTAGAGTTAAGTATATAACTTGGTGTGCCTTTACATGCAAAATATAGTAAGGAATCATGGAATCAACTCAACAATAGTCTCAAATCGTGATTCTCATTTCAGTTCCCAGTTGTGGAAAAATTTTAGGAGGCATTTGGGACTTATCTATGCATGAGAACATTGTTCAATCTATAGATATATGGTCAGATAGAGAGGACCATTCAGGTTGTAGATTACATATTGTGGGCCTATATGTGGGAAATTGGTCAAATTTGGGAGGAGCAACTACCACTGGTAGTGTTTGAATAGAACAACTCCTACCACTCCACCATTGGTAATTACATCGTATGTGGCTTTATATGGGTGAAACTTCTATCACCGCCTTCCTTGACCAACCAAGGAGTGTCATCACTAATGGGTACAAAGTTAGAATGAACCTCCACAGAGAAGGTATAGATCATCCAGTTGGAGATGAAGAATGTAAAGTTCCCAAAATTGTCTTATGCTGACAGATGGGAGACACCTCTATAGTTTTATGATGGAGATCTTGTCTTCGTTTGGTACTCACCATGAGAGGGGTTGTAGAGATTTATCCAATGTGGCATGTTCTCTCCAAGGTTAATTGTCCCTTTTAAATTACTGCATAGCATTGGAATGGTGGCATACCATCAATCTCTACCTATGCAATATTTTCTGGAACATGATGTCTTCCAAGTGTCATAGTTGAGGAGATACATGCATGAACAATCATGTGTTATCGACTTGTGTGAGCTAGAAATAATGGATTAAGAGACCTTTTCTGAGTACCCAATGGTGATTTAAGATAAAAAAGAGATATTCCTTCCTGGTTGTGTAATTCCCCTAGTTTGTGTATAGTAGAATCATGAGAATCTTTTAGAGAGCACTTGGGAGTGGGAGTCTCAGATCTGTGCAGAGTACCCACATCTATTTGAGTAGCCTTTTGATTTTTCTTTTTAGGGACGTAAAGCCCTATGGTGGGGATAATTTATTGTCTTGGAATTTCCATGTATTTTTTTTAAAAATATTATATGGAATTAATTTGTGACAAGGATTTATGATGGTGTGCAATTCTAAGTCCCGAAGTGGAAATAATAAATGTTTGAAATATTTTAAACTTTTAAAAAGCACGCATGAGAGGTTTTCTTGATAAAGTGTAGAAACATTGGAATGGGTTCCTAGAATAGAAATATGAGGGCACTGTTTCATTTAGACTAGGTAATTTACCTTATGTGATGCCTTATATCGACCAATGGGGGTCAACTAAAGAATTTAATATTCATACATATTAAAAGGAAATAAAATAAACTTATAATTTGTTTTATTTAAAAAATTTTGATAATTAATTGACATGTTTTATGTTATTAAATAATCGAGAGCCCATGGTTAGGATTATAACCCTATAAAATTCCCAAGAATCCACTGTGGCATTGGAGAGGAGACACTAATAGAGAATTCTCGATGAACGGTGATGAATGATATACTCATGGATCATTGTGCAGCACGGTCAAAGGATTTATTTGATGGTGACAGAAAATCCAACATTTATCAATGTTCCAGGTTTTTATTGTTATTTTAAATTATGTTTTCCATGTTCATGGATTTAAAGGAAAAATGTGGATCAATCCACAAATAGGTTGACATGAAGTTTGATTGTTTTTGCGAGAGGGATGTTTTGTGGGTTTTTAGGGGATTTATTAATAATAGATTTTTACGCTTGGTACTTAAAAGGGTAGAGGATAATATCTACAATGAAAAATGGTGCGAGTTCATTTTTTAATTTTTTATATTAACTTTTTATCCCCTTTAACATTGCATGTTATTTGAATTCTTACAGGGTTATAAAAATGGGATCATTGTCTATGTGCCTCACAATGCAACAATTTCTAATCATAGATCCAACATCGTGATGACCTGGATGTGCTATGAAGATGATGGCAGTATATGAATCATCATGATTCTGGAGAAATATTTGTTCAACATTCATCAATATAATTTTGTAAATGATTTTTCAACACCAATCAGACAGCTAAAACATACCGAAGCAGTGTTACAATGATGGGATGACCTTGAATATTGAGTAATGAAGTGTTTTAATGGTTGGATAAATAATTGGAGGAGAGGATGAGGAGTGTTGAAGAAAGAACAACATTTCTAGAAATTTGTGATGAACATGACATGTATCCCAGAGACCATAGTGTGTGGGACTGACGCTGCGGTGGCATGGGTTTTAGGTGACATAATGGTTGAACATGACAAGTGACATCTATCAAAAGGCATGTGGGGAATTACCTGGAACACAACATATATATTTAATGATACACATGCATTGGGTGGAGTACATGGCATGTATTGTTCCACATGGTCAGACCAGGAAATTCACATGGGTTACAATGTGTACTAGTACATGAGTTAGAAGACATTGGTTGAAGTTATTTGTGGATATATGGTTCGCATACATAGATTGACCCCTAGATTGTAGGGCATGTCATGTTACTCTTATAAACACCATGAATTGATTTTCTACCCGATGTGCTCTATTTGACATGGGTAGTTGTACATAGGTAGTACCCAAGGTCCGAGGACAATACATATGACAATTCTACACATCATGTTCTATCATAATCATGGTCAGATCACCTTGTGAACATTATTGTATAAATTTTTTTTGGGTTACTGTCCCTTTTCTCATTCCCTTGATAGTTAGGTATCATTTCCATCAACAGTAGTATGATCTGTTCATCGTGAATTTCTTGTTAGAGTTTGAGTCCCCCTGAGAGGCCTAGGGTGAGATACTCTATCCCTTGATGACCCTATGTTGAGTCATGTATAAGTGTATAAAATCCAACAAAATATAAATCCTCTACTTATCAGGTGAATCCGAATGAATCATGGTATACTCCAAGTCCCTAGTTGTGATCCTCATCTGTGTATCATGATCTTTTCCTACTCAAGAGTGTGTTCTTCCAGAACGAGTGTGTATGTTCTGTTTTCAGATCTATCAACGCATCTATCTCTCTCATGAAACATTCCAATGAATAGTATGTCTTAGATAAATGTCATCAGAGCTATCAGACTATTTGACTGATTACTTCCAGATGATTGCTTCATGAAATCTTCATAGTGAATCCTTAGCATGGTAATGAGGGCTATTGAGACATACCTTTATACTATATGTCTTGGTTTTGAGTATATCTATATTCTTCTCTTTATGTATGTTTTGTAGATATAAACATTGAAAAGATGAATTTACCTTTATTTTTTTTATTTCTTATGGATTTTGAAGTCTCCTACTGAGTATTGTTATACTCAGCCATGCACAGGATTTTCCCGTACATATCTTGTTAAGTGTAGATGAGTGGCCTTTTAACAGACTCTAGTGAGGACCACGACCAGACTGAGATTTTTGAGGTTCCCTACATGCTGAGGTGTTCCTTCAACATCGAGTAAGAGTCATAGTACCCTTCTTTTTTTCAAGTTGGAATTTTTAGTTTGTAGCCTATTTCTTTTTGGTGGTCTTGTATTCTGGAACAATTACATTTCCACACATTACTTTTTATTTTATTCTATTGGTTGGGTTTTGTTTTATGAATTCTTTATGATTCATACTAGTTTTTTTACATTTCAGGATTTGTGGGCTGGGAAATGTGTGTGTGTAAAAGTAAATTGGAAATGCATCCCATATTAGTGATATGCATACTCGATGCTAGACACCAACCCATTTCCAATTGGTGATGGGATGGTGGAGTCACAGTATGGGACATAGTGGGAAGGGTCCTGACATGTTACCTCCAGAGTCTATACAATTATTCTAATCTTCTTTATCTCCTATTAAATGAGTATGGCCATTATAAGAAGAAATCAAGAAATTTAATCTAATATGACCTTCACCTGATCCCCCATTACATTGATGATTAGAAATATTTTATTCCTAAATATTGGTAGAAGTGGATTAACATCCACCAATTCATGATATGGTTTCATTTTGAGTTATAGTAGAGTGCTCAATGATTCTACGATTTCCATTACAAAAGCAGGATAATCAATGTAATTGTGAAGATATAGTTAAAATAGTTTCTATTAAATTTCCTGAACATGAGTAATAGCTAATGATTGATATGATCTACATATATATATTAGTTGTTAATTAACATTTTGAGTTAGGTTAGGGTGTACATCTTGAAATGGGGGAAGATACTATCACAAAATGGAAAAATTTTGGGTTTCTTCTACAATTGAGTCACGGTAATTGGGATGCATTGATGCAGAGACAATTGGGTGTTAATAATCCACTCTTTTTGGATGGGTAACCCTTTCATAGTTAGTGGGAGGAGAAATGTCATCTCATACTTAATGGTTGTACTCAATGTGTATATTTTCCATGAGTAATTCAATATTTTGTCATTTATGATCGTATATTTCATCCTCTTACTTTCCACATTTTCTTCAGCATAGAGGACATAATCCTTTTCAGGTGGAGAGTAGGATATAATCAAGAGGTTCCCTTTATATTTAGTAGAATTTGAAAGGCTTTTTGAAAACTAATCATTTTGTGCTTAAAATTTTTAATTCTATGTATGATTTCAGTTACACAAAGCATCCACCTGGGTTTCAGTGTGGTTCATATATTGGGTAACTATTTATTCAACATTTTTCTAGATGTCCAAGTCTGATTATACATCCTCCTAGTTAAAATTAGTGATAATTTTCACTAAAAACACATGGAAATCAGAATCATTTCATCCTTATCTAGATAAAAAAATTGATTCATCAGTTCCTGTAATCTATTTAAATTTTGGATCCAGGTCCTCCTATAGATCTCCATTATTAGTGGGATGTTTTATATTACATCCACCATAAATTTATATTTGTATTACCATACATTACCCTAACATAAATTGTGTATGGTGATCATTGTAGATTCCAAAACCATCTTTCTAAGTATTCCATGTATGATAGGGGTATGTAGTGTAGGAGGAGGAATAACGAGGCGGGTGTAAATGAAAGAGGTCCTGACCTATACTATAAAATAATGACTTTCTAGGTAGAGGGGGAAAACTCATAATCCTATGGGATGGGGATGGAATGGTTATACTTCTAGAACTTCATAATCATATAGGTGATTTGATGATATTAGTGGTGGTGGTGGTGAAAATTCCCCCAACCCTATTGGTTGGGGTTATTATGGGGTGGTTTTCAAAGTGGATACAAATTAATTCCTCTTGATTTGAAACATTTTTTTATTTAAGAGCCTCATAAAATTTACGTTCAGTATGTGAGTTGCCCAATGTGGAGTTCTATCCTTAGGCTGAGGTATTTTCCCTCCACTATTGGGATACCTCTATTACCATTTTAGTGGATTAGAGAAGGATCAAATCAATGGAATATACCTTATAGTAATACCACTTTTGTGTATAAGAGATAAAATTATTATTTTCATATATAACAAAAAAAATGTATAGATTTAGGGCCTGAAACCACTATTTTATTAATAAAATTATCAAATTCTTTATTATTGGGACACTACTCGAAGGATAAATTTTATTACCCATACTCTCCCAATTCATTAAAATATATATATGATGGGTTATCAATCGTTGTCTTTTAGTGTAACGTTAGAAAAAAGATACATGATATTGACATGCTCAACCATTTTTCCTTAATCTTAGATTTCATGCAGCTGAGAATGATATAAAGTTAATCATAGAGAAGAGCATGATTAATTTTTAGAGATGATTGTCACACATTTCATAGGAATGGTGATTGAAATTTTGTTTATGATGGTTTTCTTGTATAAATTTTCTCTCAAAATTAATGCAATTCTCAGTTTACATATTTAAGACTTCATACCGTGGTGTAAAAATGAAAAAAAAAACATATTTGTAAGGTTACTGTTAGACAATTCCTTCCACATACACATGTCATCTTCATTTTTCATGGGTGGAACATATTCCACATGATTAAACCATCATTTTTATTTTCCTAGTGTTTTATGTATTATGGGAGGGATTATTGGAATCTCTATAATTAATCTAAATTATGCATGTGGTGATTAAGGTGATTAAACCCAATTCTTCTAAAATCAATGATTGATGTAGAAAAAATATGACAGGTACGAATTGAGGATGGGGGTGTAACTGAACTCAATCTATTTATAATCCCTCTATATGAGGAAGTTTCATCGGTACAAGGTGTAGGTAACCCACAACAGGGTCTCGGTGGGTCGATGGATATGATGGAGACCACCATCTGATGGGATGATGCTCAATTCTGATGGATCCCATGCTAAGGGAATTATGAGGGGTGAAGTTGTGATCCGTAACTCAAGGGGTAGTGTAGTAGCAGCCCATATAGCCGGAATCGGTAGTTGAGACTCCCTTCAGACCGAGGCTTGGTATCTTCTGAAAGGAATTCAGTTCAGTCTGTCTAATCATCTGATTCTCTCAGAGATCAAAACTGACTCCAAAATCCTCTATGACACGCTGATGGACCATATCTCCACTCCTTGGAGAAGTTTGTAACATATCCTACATTGCAAGATTCTCATGGATAACATCATCAGGAAATTTCATACTTGGAATGAGGGAAACAAAGTGGCATACTTTCTTGCGTCCCGTTTTCCTCATGATGTTGACTATGTCTCCTTCTCCAGCCTGGGATCCATGCCCCCAGAGTGTGCGAGTCTTGTTTTATGTGATTCTCTAGGACTTAATTATTTACACCCCCTATGTTAGTCCCCTCTATGGATTTTTGTTATCCCTTCTTTAATAAAATTTCTTGATGGTACAGAGACCTTCATTTAGATAGCCTTATTGAAGTAAATATGTTACCAATTTAGATAAGAGTCTTCTTGGGTGAATCTCATATCAATGACAGAGTATACTTATGGGATCTTTGTTATTGGGTTGAAATGAGTTCATATCCCTTTATATCCCTATAATAGTCAAATGGATCGATTTATACTAGATTATAATATTTTTTACCATTTCAAAGTAATTTTTATGCATTGTTTGTCTTCTTTTTGTAGAAGAGTAGTTGGAATATGTGTCTTCTTATGAGATACAACCATGATATTTTGAACAGAATTTTTGATAGATATTAGATTATGATCAAACTATTATATTTCCATTATGATCTACTATCATTACTCTAAAATATGATCATGGATATAGGCCCACTCTAGAGAAACCACTGAGAAACAATAATGGGATTCTTTAGCATTAGTGGGAGCAGGGGTTATGGGGTCACTCTATGGTAATTGTCACAAAATTTTAACTATCAACTTCTATTATTTAAATCATTATGTTCTAACATGTTTCTACGATATATTTAAGGATAAATGTATATTTAAACATTTCCACCAAGATGTGTTGAGGATCTTTGAAAACATGAATGAGGATATATGAATGTTCCTTAGTGAGAGTGGAGATGTGTGGCCTATATTAGCCTCTACCCACTATTTTGATCTACAATAATGCATCATATATCAGGAAAAATACGATAATTCCATTGAGTCACTACTGGGATGTGTTTTCATTGCCCTAAAATAATAATTAGGGGTAATTCCTAGCTTTTCTATCATGAAAAATGACGGAGTCCTACTATTCTATTAGTATGTGATGATAGATACATTCATTAGGGATATTAATATGGGGATAATACCTGTTTACATTGGTATATTTTCCATATAAATCTATCCTATAGGTATCTTATTACCGAGTCAATGAGACTAAGATAAACTAGTTATCTTCCTATGTAAAAATATGAGAAATTGATGTTAGACAAAGATTTCAATGCTTTTGGAGAGTAGTGGGATCCATCTATGGACATTTCATCATAATAGATTGTATGTGGATGGCCAATTCATATACCCCTTGATATGGGTTGAGTAAAAATTGTTTCACTCTAAGGATATACTCTTGATGTTATTAGACGAGGATAGGGGTTATGTTGGCATTACTATAATGTTCCTTTGGTGGGTTTGAACATTGGTTTTTAGATATTGGAGGATATCATGTGCATTCTCAAGGGTTATAATTGAACCTTTTCAGTAGTACAACCTTTTAAAAACTATTCTCCATTTAGAATGGGAGAAATTGGATGGTTGAGATCACCTTTCTAATTGTTCAGGCCATAAATTTCACAATGGTTGAATTATAATAGAATATATAGAATGAATTACTTTTCACAGCATATTGAAGTGAATTATTAAGAGTTGAACATTCAATATGAAGAAATAAAAAATGAACACACATAACTAATATATCACATGTATTCATATGTTTGAGAAATTGTATTGAAAATTCATGAATTCAACTCGAGATGACAAATTTTTTCATATAACACATGAAATAAGATATCCCAATGTTTAGTTGTGGAATGATGGTAACGGTTGACGTATTTATTTTATGTTCACAATTTTTGTTTTAGTAGGCATCTAAAAAGAATTATTCTGGGAAACAAATATATCCACTGAAAAATTTATTCATGATTTTATTTTCAGCCCTTCCCTCCAAATATAGGTGTTCGAGGAGGATTCATACCAGTCAAACATAAAAAATAATTTTGAATGAGAGTATGGGAGGATTTGAGAAACGTACCGTTTAGAGGAAATTATTTCCCATTGTGAGACTGTCTTATTGATTTTTTATGTTTTCTTGACTACTCCCCAAATCTTCAAATGAGATTAGTTGTCCCACTGTAAATGATTGATTGAAATCAGTATCAATCTGAAAATATAAATGTATTAGATATTGTATATCATTAATTCACTTATCTGTTCTTCTTAATTTAGGATTCTTTTTTAAAATGAAACATGGATAGGTTCACTATACTTTATCACCATCTAGGAAGTTGTTAATGACTAGTTGTGTTAGTATTAGGCCCATTAAAGGGATTTTTACATATCTTTGTGAATAAAATCTTAACTCACAAACTTTAGTGACATGTAATTGGACACACCATAACCTAATATGACTATGTATTAAGGGCCAATCTATGTAGTTTATTTCAATGTAGTATGCACGATTATGTGAAAAATATCCATAAATGATGGATATATGGAATATATATGATTTTACCATTCTATAAGATCTTCATGTAATTATAGCTTGATGAGTATGGATTGGTTTGAAAAGGAATATTCACCTTTGAGGCATGGTTTTATTTGACTGGAAAGAATATGAACCACTAAGAAGAACACAGTTTCACAATGAACATGGCATAATGACAGAAATATTGTGATACATGGAAAGATTATAACATTCATGGAGTGGGATTGTTTTATCTAGAATATAGAAAATTCAAGAAAATGCTAAGGAATATTTCCCTTATGAAAGATAATCCCATGATCATGGGTAATATGTCCTATCTTATAAGAATTTATGTAGATTCATGAGGAATATGACCATGTGAGGATCAGAATGGAGGGTTAATGATATTCTGTTTGAACCATTGGAAGGTATCCTACATATCATGAGTGAAATATATCAATTAACATGTATTTTGAGATTCATAATTTATGATCATGCGACAAGACCATGCCATACAATTTAATATTTTATTATAAGGACAATGTCATGTAGTTTTAAATCATATAATAATGAAATTTTAATATAGTTTGGAATCGTGTTTGAGGGGATTTATCTTGAGAAATGTGTGATAATTGATCATTGTTAATTGAATATGAACATTTGATTATTATTTGTGTATTTTTAACAAACCATCAGGTTTATTTAATTACTTATAGAAATATTGGTTTGGGCCTTATTCCTAATGTGGACCACCATACTCTCATATTAATTATGCTAATGGAATGAAAAAATATTATCTGTAATACCATGTGATTCATTATCTATTAGATAAAAAATAGGAAATAGAAGATAAATAAAATTTTTTAAGATAAGAAAATCATATTTGAGTGGGTCTTATACGCAATGGTTTGTAGGAGATGTCCCACCCAATTTGAGAATTAGGTAAATGAATGGTGAATCAGGGAAAACATCCCGTAGGAGTGTAATCCACCCATATCATTACCTATAGATATGTTTGGTGAGATAAAAGAGTCCCACTAATAGTTATATGACTATAAGGGTAGATATTCAAATACCCTAATACTTTGTAATTTATTTTTTAATGAATTGTTTTTATAGTTTGCGATACAAACATACCCAAGTCTAAATTAACTATTATATGATATGATTTTAGTACATAGATAATCAATTTGTAGAAAATTATAGGAATAACAAGATTAGGAAAATTATAATGTGTACACACATATAAAATAAATTTATTGGTTACCAATTGATTAATATTTTGGAACTAAAAAAAACATTAGAAATTAAAAGAAATTTTTATCAGAAAACTACTTCTCTATCCATAATCTAATTTTAATTTATTAAATTAAATTAATTAATATTTATAAATTATTTTAATGAAATATATTTATTATAAATTCAATAATTTTTTATATCATATCTAATATTTTCACTATTAATTTGATATGAATAAATCAAAATTTATTCTAAAAAATGTATGTATTCCGACAAACGATTCATCATATTCTGAGTACATAGTTTAATTTTTTTAAATTTTAGATACTATATTTTAAAAAATAAAAATTAAATTTGAAATCATTATTTTATAATTTTTAAAGATTTATTTTTATTGATTTGTTTGAAATTATGAATTTTTAATGAATGAAGAAAAATACGAATATTTTTGAAAAAAATATATTTATATATAATGAAATCAAAATGATTTGCGTTTTAATTTTTTTAAATGTAAAAATAGTTCAATTATATTATTACTAATCTAATATATGTAATTCTAATGAATTTTATAATACATTGTTTTCTAAAAAATCTTCTTTTTAAGAAAACATTTTCATTGAAAATCTCATTTTCATTTGGATTGCATGTTTAATTTTAAATTAAATTATACAAAATTCGTGAATTTAATTTGGTAAAATGTATTATATATTTGGAATCATAATAAAAAATATTTTTTAATATGGTCTACATAATTTGGTCATAATGTGTATTAAAATATTAAATGCCTGTTAGCATGGTTACGGTTAAAATGGGCTTACCAGGGGGAGATAAAACATAAGACAATGGTATATTTTAAAATTAATCTTTTCCAAATATTATATGATGAAAATATTTATACATTACCCTATACCATATTTAACTATACATCTTGGATTTTTTTACCTGAGAAAGAATGTATCAATTTTTATTCTTTTATGAAATTTCCATGAGGGTCACCTCTCACATATAGAATAGGACACGCCTTATCATATATAATACATAAATAAGGAACCTTTTGTTTCAAAAAATAATTTCACAAATACATTAATTACATTCCTCCCTATGACTTAGATACCCCTTGTTTTATCATTAAACTACCATTAAAATTATTTAGGTATAAACCTAAAGAGGTTCTCTAAAGAGGACATATAAATATGAACCATGTATTTTTGATTTATTTATTACACAAACTCCATAAAATATTGTTTGTGTAGGATGAAATAAAAAAAATATTATCTTCCATATACTAAGATATCATTATGTTACTGTAATATCATATATCCACCTCTGATTCAGTCAAATGATAAAATAAATCATCAATCCTATATACCGATGACTACAACATTTGATAGATGAATATAATGAGGTATTTTAATTATATATGTATGAATTTTATGAATAAATAATTATTATAAAATTATAATATGACATATATATTCTTACCTTTAAGTCCATTGAAAATTTATACAGTTTCTCATGCGTACACATGGACTACGACCTCTATGAAGCATTGTGAAATGTTTTTACTTTTATTTTGACATGGATAGTAATATTGAAAGATTTAATAATTATATATATATATATAATAAATTAAATATTTTAAATTTTTAATTATTATTTTCTTTATTTTGTTCCATCAATTGAGAAATTGTAACAATATTCGTGTGTTTGTATGACTTATCGTATCCATTAATTGTGTTATTCATTTTTAAATATCTAAAATTTATGGATGAATATAAATATGTATATAACAAATATATATTATATTTATACCATTATTCAAATAATGGAGGTTCAAGAACCATATTTAATGTATAATCACCAAGATGAATAAACTGATACCTCCATGAAAAATACAGTGCAATTATCATCTGAAATACTGATTTTAACAAAGAGTTATTAATAAAATAGTGATAAAATATTATAATTATATTATATATGGAATTTTATTTATATTATAATATTTCTATAATAACTTTATACAATTTATTTCTCTATTATGGAAATTGTTCATACATGTATGTTGAAAATAAGACTAGGCGGGTTTATTTCACAGTCTCATCAATATTCAAGAATGTTTATGTTTATGTCCACCCTGATAAAATTATTTTATTATATTATATTAAACCCAATATATTTTATTTTACTATTTTTATTCCTATAAATTATATGTTTTCATTCATTTTCCTCATATTAATTACTTAAGATACCAGAATAATGTATTCACCAAAAACTAAAATTATTTTCCTACTATATATGAATGCTTTCCTTCCATGTACATATATTCTTAAAAAAATAAAATTGACATTTTTAACATTAAAAATTTTTTTTCAAATAAATTTTTATACATTTTTTATTTATAATTATTTTTAAAATAATCTTTTTTCGTTTTCTATCATAATAATTTTTTTCCTTTTTGAAAAAGTGTAAAAGTAAGGTTTTTTAACTAATACATGTTTTATGGAATTAACATACATCATGAAAACACATTAATATGATGATCACATTACAATTGTTGAATTTTATTTTTCAAATAATTTTTTTCCTTAATATTTGGGAATTATGTTTGAGCTTAAATAGGTGATTTCAATGTGAATAAGGTATTTTATTCATGAAATTTTCCTATGATATATTTAATGTATTTTAATTTATGTAAAAATTATTTGGTGAATTTTATTTTCTTTTGTTATTTAATATTTTTATATCATTCCTAATAATACTATTTATAACTTATTTTTTATGTTTATTTATTTAGGAAATTTCTGATATTTCACATTTATGTTTTCCAATATGAATGTTTCTGTTTATTTAGTTGATCCCAATTCATATGATGAATTTATTAGACATAATAAATGATAGTAAGGGCCCAATATTGCTCCCCAATTCATAAATATGTCTCATTAGTGAAAATATTATGGGAATTATTACAAGGCATTGCCCATTTATGTGTTATATCTTAGAACAAAACATTGATGGAATGTTTCTGAAGATCAATAATTTCCATTAAATCATTAGGAAACTAATTATTATCCCTGAAATTATATATATATATATTTTCTTATCCATGGATTTAGTAACACATTTTATGGTATTATATTTATATAATATTTCATTATTGTATATCACAATCAAATTTTGGATGATTTATTTTATTTTTGGTTTCGTCAAAATATATTCTTACACTTATCGAGCATCAGAGCTCACCCTTTCTTTTGTTAACATTCCCTAGGATGCGAGGAGGAGTATTATGATTGATGTATATGGATATTATAAAGGGAATAGTGGTGTTTTCAATAAAATTTCAAGTTTTTTTAGGTTTAAAATTGTAATATGTGACTCATTTCAGTATATTTTGTTCAAAGACATCTAAACCATTTTATTCGTTATGAAGCAATTACCTGTATTTACATCCTCTAAAATAAAGTGACCACTAAACTAGGGATAATAGGGTCATATAATTTATAGTTTATATTAGATTCTTTTAGTATAATACTTGAGAACTAGTTTTAATAAATCCAATATTTTGGAAAGTAACTCAATTACTGACATTGAGGATAACTCTTTCAATAGGATAACACCCAAAATATTGTGCAATGAAGTGATTACATGTTTTTCATACAAATAATTCATGCATGTATACTGCAAGTGGATATGGTTTTGAAATATATTTATATAGGGTAAATATATATGAATAGAGTTGGTTTGATTATATCTCGACTATCATCCAAGTTCGTTATGATAATTCCTTTATTGTGTATGGGATATATTGACCACCCATTTCATAATTACACATTTATTCATGATTTCATAGAAAAGGTACACATAAATAAATCAAAAAATATCCTGAACCCATGATTATTTGGTAAATTATTAAAATTTAATTATAAATTTAAATAACAATACAATAACATTACTGAAAACATTTATAACATACTCCAAAAATTACATTATTATTCTAAATTTGCACGGGATAACCTTGGGATGTACAATAATAAATGGGAGAGCTATAAATTCTAGTGAATGAATAATTAAATTACATAATAAGCTAATATAGTACATATTTACAAGAGTAAAATTGTGGTAACATAATATTGGTGATTATCATAATCTCGAACAATGAGGCAGGTTATCACATGATAGAATAAAGGCAATATGGGAATGTAGCAACAACATAAAACATGACATCACAAAAATAATTCATGGATAAATACTTACAAAAAACTACATATTGTTCTTAAGATAACCACACAAGCACCATACATGTAATCTCATGAGACAAAAACTTTTCCCATTGCATTACGGAGAAATATAATTTTGGGCCCAGTTGTCACTTTAATATCATTATATCCATAAGTGTCCCAAAAATATCATACAATAGAAGAATGTATTTCACTGATTTTAACCCCATGGATTAGTATTGTTGGTTACATAAATTAAAATCTCAAATCAATTAAGGATCGGAATAACTATTTAAAATCACTTGAGTAGAAATAGAGATGGTTATTCATAATAATTTTTGTTGTCATGGAACAGTGCTTGACAATTTTGACAGCCTAACGGGTGTACATATATGTTTATGAAAGAGGTTAATGAATGTGAAATGGTTATTTAAATAATTTTTCATCATAATTATGTTAATTTATATTTGTAATAAAATAATCCAACTTGGATAATTGTAAAAAATGCATGAATTCATGAAGGTGATTGAATAATGAAAGGATGGAGCAGATCCCTTACCATGAGATAGTGCTTCTAAAAGCTAGAGAAGACCTTCTTGAGAACCTGGGGAACCATTTATAATGATATATATAGGTATTTAATGATTAATTTCATTATAAAAATGTTACTAGTTACTAATAATTTGAGTTAGGGTTGGTTTATATAGAAAAAAGGGGAGTGTTCTAGATTAATTTCCAATTATAGGTTTTGGTCTATATTTGTTTAATTAATCAAAAACCATGGAACTTACCTTTTTTTACCATGTTTTATGTAGAATATCAGTATATTTAATTATTTTATATGGTTAATAGTGTAAAATAGTAAAATTAAAACCTTGGTGATGTGGAAGAGAGTTTTGAATATAAAGAATAGAATTCAAGACCATAAAAAATAATGTTGGAATTAGAGGACTAATTAATGGTTTATAAAACAAATAAACCAAAATAAAAACAATTTTATTTTAAATATTAAATATAAATATATTTAGGTAGACCATTTATGGTATATATTACATCACTTTTGTGAAATTAGTATGTCATAATACAGACTATATATATATATACTGTATTTAATTTGTACAAATAAATTCAACAATCTTAATTTTTTTGAAGAAATCAATACTAGATAATTTGTATGTGATTATTTTAAAAATAATACACATTTAAAAAATTATAATCATTAGACATGCGAATTTACATATTTAAATAAAAAACCCAATTTATTTAAAAATATTGGATTCTGACAATAATAGTTTTCTCACCCTTATAGAACATATTTTTGACATTGTAATATAAGTTTTTCAATTATAATTTATAAATATATTTGAATATTTTTTTAATAAAAAGATGATTTATTTCAAAAATTATTTAATTAATAAAAATTAGTTTCTTTGTTGAAACTATTTAATTCCATATAACACAATAAAAGTCCTCCTTAATGAATAATTTTTTTAATCAAACCCATTATTTAATAATTTATAAATTAATAATAAAAAGGAACAAATAGTATAATTATTTTTTTGAAAGAAAAAAAAATTTTCATACAATTATCATCTAGATACATAAATCTTAATTACAAAAGTGAATTCCCTAAGTGAATACAGTGCGATAGTGATATTTTCATTTGGAGTTTGCGATAATATGGTATGGAACATGATATTGATGAGATAATAATTCTTCTAGAAAAAGTTTCCACCATGCATTAAATTTTTAACCTTTACTTGTGCATGGTCATGGGGAAATATCGGTTTTACTATCTCCCTTAGAATCTTTGATTAATGGGATTCATATGGTATGATCAAAATAGTTGATGTCATCACCTATTCTGTCTTTGTTAACTAGAGTTTTAAATAACTCTTAATATTTAAATCTTAATGGTAACTATGCAACCATTATATTATCAAATATAATGATCATTAATGATCTTCTCAATTTTAAAGACCATATAATTGTTAAAACAAATAAATTCTGTGCTTTTATTTTCTATGTTTTCATTTTTAATAAGGAATTCACACAGTTATAACGATAATTTCTTATATAATTATTCAGGTTTTAAAATTCATACAACTTTCAAAAATTTCACCTTTAAAAAATTTATTCCATACACTAATTTGTGTTAGGTTACTTAATTTTTCACCTCTTCTGACACCTATATTTCTTCCTCAAACTTGGGGTTCCACATAAAAACTTGGACCATGTAAGTTTTATTGTTTTATAGACAAGTTTTTATATGACATATGGTATTCACAAGATGATTCTCATATAAATGATAATTTTGTAAAGTTCATCACAAGATTCAGTACATGTGAGGGGTCATGTATGTACTTCCTCAAGATGGATACATGGAACATATCATTTAATTGGGATTAGTTAGGTTGGAGTGATAGTCAACATGATACCAATCTGATATGATGAAGGATCTCAAAGGGGAAGATGTATCTGTGAATAATCATTCTATTAATACAAATACTCATTCATTTAATTCATGGTGATATTTAAGGAAAAACCATATTTATGAAGTCAAACTCCAGGCCACGTTGATGGTTTTAATCATAGATTTCTTATGAAACGGAATGGTTTGAAATTTCTATGTAATTTAATGGATAAGATCAGGTCTTATCAGATTATACTCTCCATATTAATTCCAACATGTTGTAGTTTGAAACATCTTCCAATACATTGACTCATAATGTTCAATTTTAATTATATAATAGAAACTGTTATTTTATGTGGACTCTAACAGAGGATGGTGTTGATCCAAATATCCTTTTAAATTCACTAAACATGATCTTAGCAGATCCACTAGAGTTTTAATGGTTCTTTTAGACTGACCATCCATCAAAGGGTGATAAGATGGTTTGAAGCTCAGTTCATTAACCAACAATTACTGAAGTATTCTCAAAACACAAGAGGAAACCTCATATCTCGACCAGATTAAATATACAGTGGGAATACATTCATTATTACCATTTCCTTCACGTATTACTATGTGAGTTTATCTAGATATAAATATTCCATGATTACAATGATTTTTTTTCAAAATTTTTTATATCGTTCAACTACCACCCAAACTGAGTAATTTCCTTTAAGTGTCTTTGGGAGTCCTAAAAATTCCTTGTTTTTGTTTCCCTATTTTCAATTTTTTTATGTGAAATGGATTCATAATATCCTTATAATTTTATCATTCTACAATGATTTTTTGGAATACCAAGTATCATGACATAAAAACTACAATCTCTTTGATCATGTATTCCTAATTTTTTCCCATCAAATATCTATACATATTATTATTTCATGGATTAATATAGAATGATGAGATATTCACATCATCCAGAAGATCCATCCTATGTTTTGGTTTTGAAGGGGTCACATATCATGGATCCCAAACATTATCTCAATCTTCTTCGAAATTTAACTCTGAAATATTGTATTCCTACCATTGTAGAAACCAATTATAATTCAAGGAATCCTCATTCCCCTTATGAATAGAGTGTATATAAGTAATTATAAAAATGTGTGATTAAGATATTTATTTTTATTCCTAATACCATTATCTATACTTCCACGAATATGTGATCCCTTTTAATCCTCATCTGGGATAGGTTATAATGATCATTCATACATAGAGAATATGCCACTTTTTTTCTATCATAAGATGGAAATAGACTGAAAAATCATAATCCTCAATCATATGTAACCACATTCACTAGGGAATATTATAATCTATTTGTTTGAACATATAATTGAGGATACTATTTAATGAATATTGGTTAAACTTCTCTTAATAGAGATAATATCTCTAAATATTCAATTTGATGATCATAGCTGCAAATTCGTAATCATACTTTGAATAGTAATTCTTATAAATATTTAATTGGAGGGAGTCATAGGGTATGAATTTTTCATCTTGTATGAGTACACAACCCAATACATTTTTCGATGAATCATTGTAGATCATAAATTTTTCACTACATGTGGTTAATGTCGGAACATGTGTTGTGGTTATCCTCCTCTTTTGAACTTTAATGATTCATTCAAATTCATAATTCAAAACATAATTGACTCCATTTAATGTATTTGTGATTAGTGGGTTTGATAATACATATAAGTTCATCACCAATCAACAATAATACCAATCTAATCCATGAAAACTACAAATATTTATCATGGATGTTGGTCTAGGTCATCCTTTGATTGACTCCATTTTTATCTAATCCAAAGATATCCTTTTTTGGACTTAAAATGTACCATGAATGTTATTTTTTCTAACTATACCTCAAACATATTATACATTTAATATAAATTTTAATTTCCCAAGTTCATTAGTGTAGTATTTAAATACCAATAGTCATCCACATTACATTTATAATATATAATAATATTATATATAAATACTACAAAAAAATTGTATAGGTTATCCATAAAAAATATACTAATCATGTCCATAAATATTTCTTTAGAATTATTTAGAAAAATGGAAATCACCATGAACTCATAGTGCTCATACCATTTATAAACATAAGTCTTGGGGATATTTTTGTTTAAAAATTACTTGATAATATCTTAACTTAAGATCCATCTTGGATATGTATTTGGATCCATGTCGAAAATTGAACAAGTAATGAATCCATGTAATAGGATACTTGTTCTTTATCATGTGATTTAGGAGCTCATAATGACAAATGAATAGGAACATCGATCCTTCCTTCTTCTTTATAGAGAGGACCAGTGCACCCCATGGGGAAGCACTTGGGCGTATACACCCTTTATTGATATTATTTTATAATTTTTTCATTATCTCCTCAAGTTAAATTAAAATAATTATATATGAAGTAGGTATATTAGAAAATCTCATTTTATTATATAAATTTTGTTCTCACACTCATGAAAAGGAGGAAAACCATTAAATTCATTGGGAAATGGCGTATTGAATTCCTTCATAATGGTCATGTCCTCAAGGATGGTCTTTTCTGTAGCCTCAATCATTTTAAGTAGATAATATTACGTGAAATTATATAATATCCATGAAATTATTGTTGGTAACAATTTATAATCAACCTCATCCTATAACTTGTATATAATTGGAACATGATTTATGATATGTAGGGTTAGTTCATTCTCATGAAAATCAAAATTTTCTATATTTAAGGAAATCTAATCCATACCCTTAATTAAATAAAATTATGAAAAGGGGAGCGTTATGATGTTTTTTGGGGAAATTTAGTCAATATATATGGGAAATGGAAGAGTTATATACTTTTAAATCGATAATATCCCTATCATATGACTACACTAATAAATTAAATTCCTCGTTTTCAAGTGGCGTTTGAATATTTCTACGGATCCTTCATTATTTGAAATAATTCATTGAACCATGGTTAATAAGAATTTCCTCCACTATTTCATTATTGTTCTAAACATTCACTTTATCCAATATAGATTTATTAATGAGAATTGTCAAAACATTAAACACATAAAAGGGAAACTATGAATATTAAGATGATAACCCATTTATTCTTTTATATATACATTTATGGGTTTAAATCCATGATCTATTTTTTCATATAAAATCATGTTGGAATTTTCTTTCTCCTAATAATGGAATATAAAGATCTTGTAAATTTACCAACTCATATCCCCTGGGAGTGTAAAAAGTGTGTTCAAAAAAGACCATCATCATTCACCAGTTGATGAATGAGTCTGACTGAATGTTATCCTTCAAGGAGAATTACACCTAAGTACATCTATGCTAGAGTTTCATCCACTTGTAGTATTTAGACATGGATTAATTTTCTGGGAAACCACATAATCTATAATTTACCAAAATATTGGGATGTTTTCATTATTTTAGTCACATCCTTATGGATTGAACTTGATTTTATCATTTCTAAACCAAAATATAACTAAACTTTTCTTTGATACCAACTATAATAACACATATACTTAATACACCTTAATTAATTATTTATTTTAGATAGAAATATGTAATAAATTTCCAAACAATAACAAGTTGTAGACTCTTTATGAAATTATGTACGTATCATAACAAATTTCAATAGGAATACAATGAAATTATATAAATATACCTTAACATGGTATTAAAATTACTCCATTATTAAAAAAATATAGAGGATATCTTGGGGATGTACATAAGAGAGTATTGAGCTATAAACACATGTAATGTAATAAAAAAGTGTATAATATGGTAAATAATTTAATGAATACCAATATCGATATCATGGTAACATAAGAGGATTTATAATCATAATCTAGAAAAATGAGGCATGATATAACATAATAATATAAACATAAAATGGAAATATGTGAACAATATAAAACATTCCATCATAATCATAAATCAAGTATAACATCCAATACAAAAAAATATAGTTTTCATAGAATAAAATTCCATGAAACAATATGTAAAACAATGAGAAGAAATCATTACCCAATGAATTTGAGGGATATAAAATTATAGAACCATATTTCACTTCCATATCATCACATGCATAGTTTTCCACATAGATCATAAACCATAAATATGTATATCATTAATTATAACATGGAAATTAAGTTGTGTGATTTATATAAACTTAAATATTCATTTTATTATGCATATATATTGTATATAAATACCCTTGAGTGTAAATGGAATTGGGTATTCACTACACTAATGTTTGTCATGGAAACGAATAAGACAATTTCATTATCCTAACAAGTGTACATAAAGGTTTATATATGTGGTGAATATGATATTATGGAATATCTCATTATTTTGGTATCATATAGATTATAATATGGATGTTTAAGAACATATCCTAACTTAAAAAATTGGAAATCAAAATGTATGACATAAATAAGTTGTGTGAATATAGAAGAGATGTAGAGGATCACATACCATGAGTGGGAAATTATAAATGGTTTGGATGATCTTATTAAGAGTTTGGATGAACATTTGGAGGGATATAGAGATGTAACGGGGGATTACCTTATAATACAAGGTACTTGAGTGAAGAGGAATGGGAGTATGGGTGGGTTTATATAGAAAATTTGAGGAGAGTAGTTTATTAATTTCCAAACATAGGCATTAAGCTCAATATGTTACTGAAATCAAAACCACAAACCATCCAAGGGTTTTCCCCACGGTTTCTACCAATGCAAGTTATTCATTATTTTATAATTCAATTTAAAAAAATACAATATTTCATTATGGTGATGTTTAATTGTGTCATGTTTATAATGCATTTATTTTAAAATTGAAAATACAATATAGGTTTTGGATAATTCATTATGGTATTGAAATGTAAATCAAATTAAATAATAAAATATTATTTTATATGATAAATATATATTTTTTATTTAATATATTTTATAGAGTTTATATTACACCACTTTTAGGTTTTCATGATGCCATAATACACAATGTATATTTATACCATATTTAATTTTTTACCAAAAAATCTACAGTCATATAAAATTATAAAAACCCCTAATTTGGATGAATTTTACATGATTATTTGAAAAATATTTTTTATTATATTAAATTAAATACATTTTAATTATAATATATATTTTTAAATAAAAATTATTCATTATTTGAAAATATAAATTTTTAAAATAAAAGTTTTCTGACCCAAATAAATTTTATTTATTACATTGTAAAATAATATTATATAATTTATTAAATTATTTTTTTTATTTATAATATTTTAATAAGATAGAATATAATTATAAAATTAATGAATTCATCAAAAGGAGTGTCTTGATTGATACTATAAACTTCTATAATACAGAATTGGATGTTTTCTGTTTTAGACATGTTTATTATAAAAAAAATATTTAATAACTTATTAAGAGACAATAAAAATTAATAATTATAATAATTATTTTGTTAAAGTAAACAATTAAAATTTATACTTTTATAGTATAAATAGATAAACATTTATTACAACATTTAATTCCCTAATTGTAATACGTGAGATGGTGTGATTTCTATGATGTGGTTCCATTAAAATGGATTGTGATGTAATCTCAATGATCTTGAACTATCCCAAACAAATAGATTTATCATGACTCCATTATTAGATAACAAATTGGCCATAAAAAATTTAGTGCCCCACTAATTTCGTCACCCTTCGAATCTTCAATAGAAGGTCTCCGTAGAGTATAATCCGACTAGTCATGGATATATATTCATCTATCTAAGATAAATTGACATTATCATAAACCTTAATATACTAAAAATAAGGTTCACTGTAAAAGATAATAATTATCAATGGTTATAATGATTTATGGTATTTTGAATTTGATAGACCATATAATTTCCCAAAAAAACAAAGTAGTGCACGTGTTTTCTATAATTCCATTTTTAATAAGACATTCCGTTATTTAAATATTGAATTTCATTTAAATAATTTTAGGTCCTTAAAATATTATTGGGTTCATTCACATTTTCTATACAAATAATTATAAAAGAATTTGAAAAATAAATTTACAAATATTAAACTTTTCTATAGAAACACAATTTAATATTCTAAAATTAACTGTGAATAAATTTTCAATTTATTTTATGTGTTTCAATAGTTTTAAAAATATATATTATGATTCAAAATATTATGATCTAATATTCTCTATTTCATTATTTAGAAATATATCCAAGTAGAAGGTATGGAAACTATTCAAGTTCAAATAATCGATGTTGGGATTTTCATCCTTGAAATTATAATGATATAAGTGATGGATCCTCAACTAGAGATGAATTTTTTAACTATATTGGGTAACTGACTTGTAACATCCTGGATCCGGGTGCCACTCAATGGGTTCCCCAACCCTCGTTGGTCACATGACCTCAAGCACAATTTCCCAAACATTAGAGGCTACTGACTAGCATCGAGGGCCTCGGTCTGATAGTGGGGAAACTACACCCTCATTTGTCAATGTGTAATGCAGAGGAATAAAATATAAGCATACAAAAGAAAATTTAGTAAACAATACCAAGCTGAAATGGAGAAAAGTACTGAAAAAAGAAATGACCAACATTCATATATAATGATGTAATATGTCCCTAAGTCTAGGAAATCATCCAAAATAGGATACACTGCAATCTAGAATAATCCAGTACAATGTACAAGTACAAAAAAGGAAAAAAATAGTGCAACAGGAACTCGGCAGTATCGCAAGCCTAATCTCATTCCCATGGTCTCGTACTCCTCTACAAAAATCAAGTACATGTATAGAGACTCTTTCCATTATCAACTCCTACAGCTATATAATCTGTTTGGGCCCAAGACATGACCAAAACAGGGTGTGAGAAATAAATCCCTGTAGGCAACCACCAAGTGCTCGTGCCAAACTGTCGGTGAAAATGTGCAACAATAGTTTGCAGTAATGAAATGCAGTAAACTAAGAAGTACTCATGAGTAAACATTCCTACCATTTACATTGCTATTTTGTTAATTATTTATAAATTTCAAGCATGAGATTTGGCTTGGAAGGATCAAATTAATAAATCACCACATTGAATATACAAAGTAAATGTTGTCTGCAGACATGAATATCCTCACCCTTAGGTAATCAGAATTGAAACTTGTAGGTGACTACCCCTAGGCATAATGAATTGTGCACACAGGCATACGAGATATTGCCCGCAGGAATGGAAGATACTGTCCACATGCATAAGAAATGTTTCCCTCATGCTAATGAACATTACCCAAAGGCTAAACACAACACTTCCCTTAGGCTATACAAGAAACCGGGACAAACCCATAACACATAAATCAATACAAATAATATACACTCAAGAAAACCTAAAACATGTTATAGATATGGAATACCCTCTGGTATCCTGGCCAAACAGCTAAATAGGGGGAACGCACCCCCGAGGTGCCCCTGGATCCAAAAAATTATCCCAAACAACAGTTCATATTAAATGATTAGACTACCTAAGCAATACTTGGTATCTAAACAGACAAATCCAATGCTATACAACACCCCAAAAATGGGCGAGTGGCACAATGATACACAAATTCTACTCGACAGTTGTAATAAATCACAAGACCACCTACCTTGATCTTATCTGATCAATATACATGAACGAAACCTCCAGAAACACCTGAGAATGGGGTAGATCTGGGATTAAAAACTACTCATTCAAATAAAAAATATTTTCATTTATAAGAATAATTGGAAAGAAAGACAAATGAAGAGGGAAGAACTCACCTGCGCGGCTCAAATGTGATCGACGGTGGAATAATCTGATTCCCGGTGTGCGGTCAGGAGCTCCTCCAAACTTTGGCCATCTCTCCCAAGCTACAAATGAGTGTTCGGACTCCTATACCGAATGAGGAGGAAACTGTATATTTTAATCGATATTTCATGACTAAACGGTGTGTATTTTGAAAGTACACGGCGTGTACTTTCCTTTTTAACTATTCCTTCGGTGGCTACATTTCACCGCCACCCTGTTCATATATCGACTGATTACATGGCGTGAAATAAAAACTACATGACATGTAGATAGTTATCACAACCTGAATCGCCGACCAGTCTACACGCCATGTGTTTCATCCCACACACCTAAAGTACACAATGTGTATATGGATGTACATGGAATGTAGTTTGGTTTAACTGACAAACCTACGCGCCCTACCTTCTCATATTTCACAGCCGAAGTACACGACATGTTTACAAAAGTACACGGTGTGTACCCATAAATATGGGATTTTCCCCCACATTTCCCTTCTATTCTCAAAAACACTTAATTAAAAAAGGAATAATAGAAACATGTACCTCATGAATAAGAACCGGGTTCTTACAAACTTCCCCCTTAAACCAAGTCATCCTCAAATTTTCCTTCCAATGGTGGTTAAGATAAAACGGTGCACAATTCTGGCCACTGAGCTCGTACATCGGTCTCCCGCTCCTAGGATTCGTCATGGACTCGACCATGATGCCATAAAACTCGTACGAGAGGAACTGACTCGCCTCAGAGAACCTTCATGCTCCTATCGATAATACGAATCAGATGCTTTTCAAAGGATGCATTGACCTGAAGTTCATCCTCCTCGGGCTGAAAAATGTGAGACTGGTCTGAGTGATAACGGTTTAGCTGAGATACATGGAAGATGTTGTGCATGGCCTGATAGCTCTGTGATAACTGAAACAGATAGGCAACTGGCCTGACTCTCTCCAGAATATCAAACATCCCCACATACCTCGGTGAAAGTTTACCATGTCTCTTGATATGCCTGTGTCCCAACCTCGGTGAAACACGTAAGAAAACCTGATCCCCGACCACAAACTCCAAGGGTCATCTGCAGCAATCAACATATGATTTATGATGATATTGTGCTATATCCATACACTTATGAATTAACTGGACCTGCTCTGATGTCTCCTCCATGAGGTGTGGTCCCAGTAAAGCTACCTCACGTACCCCTGAACAACAAAATGGTGACTGGAATGGCCTACCATATAAATCCTTGTTAGGTGCCATCTCAATAGTTTCCTGAAAACAATTATTATAGTCAAACTCGACCAGGAGTATGCACTTCTCCCAAGATCCACCCAAATTCTAGGACGCTTTCCCGCAACATGTCCTCTTGTACTTGTATTGTATGCTCTGATTGGCCATCGGTCTGAGTGTGGTATCTGTGTTCAGAAGCACCTGTGTACCCAGTACCCTCTGAAAACTCTTCCATAAACGAGATGTAAAACAAGCATCGCTATCTGAAATGATAGAACGTGGGACCCATGAATACGTACGATATATTGGATATAATACTTCCTAAGATCATCAACACCGATGGTCTCCTTGATTGAAAAAAAAATGATATACCTTTTTAATTTTGACCAAAACAAACCAAAAGGCATCACTACCTCGAGGTGACCTCGGCAACCCGATCATGATGTTCATCATGACATCATCCCATTTCCACTCTGGAATGGGTAATTGTTGTAACAGTCTAGATCGTTTCTGATGCTCCTCTTTCACCTACGGATAGGTGGAACATCTCGTAACAAAACCAGGAACATCTCTTTTCAAACCTAGCCACCAATACTAAAGTCTCAAGTCACAATACATTTTGGTAACTCTTGGATGCACTACCCATTCTAAATCATGAAACACCCGCATCAACTCCTCCCATATATCCCATGGAACCCAAAATCTTCCATGGATGCATAGTAACTCATCATTACCTATTATCCTACCAGGTGGATGTTCCTCACTTGCCACCAACTCCCGTAGAACTAGGCCTTCTGAATCTGATAGCTCTCTCATCCTCACTCTATCCAGGAGTGATGAAGTCATAGCTAAGGATGAACTATAGGCTCTCCGTTGACTATCATGCACCTCCAAATGCATCTTAGAAAACTAGGTCATGAGCTTCCACTAACCATTGGCCTCCTGCACTACTTTAATCTGAGACCTCCTACTATGTGCATCAGCTACAAAATTACCCATAGCAGGTGTATATGAAAGATCTAAGTTGAAGGACTAAAGATCTTCAACTCACCATCGCTATCTTTGATTCATTTCACTATGTGTAATGATATATTTAAGTCTTATGTGTTCCATAAAGACCACAAAATTTTATATGAAGAGATAATGTCTCAAAAAACATAGCACATGAACAACTACATCCAACTCGAGATCATGCGTTGGGTAATTACTCTCATGTGGCCTCAACTACTGAGACTCGTACAAAACTACTCAATCGACCTACATCAACACTGCTCCAAGACCAATACTGGATGCATCACAGTAAACTATATAGATCTTCCCTTGCTCTGGAAGTATCAAGACTTGTGCTGATGTCATCCTTATCTTCAGCTCTTGAAAGACTTTCTCACAAGCTCTTGACCAAATGAACATCACACCGTTCATATTCAAACCTATCAATGGAACTACTAAGTGGGAGAAGTCTCATATAAAGTTCCAATAGTAACCACCATGCCCCAAAAAACTCCGTATTCCAAAAACGTTCTTAGGATGCTCCCAGAAAACTACTACTATCACTTTCTATGTGTCTACTACAACTACTGCCTCTGAGATAATATGACCCAGGAAGTGTATCTGCTCCATCCAAAAGTGGAACTTTGAGATCTTAGCATATAGATGATTCTCTTTCAGTGTACTCTGTACAATTTCAAGATGAGTGGCATGGTCGTGTTGAGTGTTAGAGTACACTAAGATATCATCCATGAAGACTACCAAAAAATAATCCAAATATCAGTGGAAAAACAATTCCTTGGATCCAGGAAAACTGTTGGCACGTTCATGATTCCGAATGTAATGACCAAGTAATCATATAGACCATATCTACTCCGAAAAGCTGTAAGCGGTATATCCAATGGACAAACGCGCAGCTGATGATATCGGGATCTCATGTCAATCTCTGAGAACACTCGTGCTCCTCGATGTTGATAAAAAAGATTATCAATCCTTGGAAAGGGATATCGATTCTTGACCGTAAACTAGTTCAGATTCCGATAATCCCCACTATGTCTGAAGGTACTGTCCACCTTCTTAGAAAATAGTATAGGTGTCCCAAATGAGAAGTACTGGGTTAGATGAAACCCTTTACTAGCAACTCCTCCAACTGCCTCTTGAGCTCATGCAGTTCTATTGTAGCCATCCTATAAGGATGAATGGACACCGGTTCCACTCCGGGCACAAGATAAATATAGAAATCCACCTATCTCTCTAGAGGTAGACCTGAAAAGTATTATGGGAAGACATCCCTGAAACGATCAACTAATGGAGGGAAATCATTCTGAAAAGTTCCCTATTCATTCAGATATAAACTACCAATCTGGGATGTCACACCACCTCTCCCATAATGCTCAGGTCCAGCTCGGCACACCTGGATATACCTTTCACCTTTTTATAGAATCTCCCCACCCTCTAGTGAAGTGAATCACACCATATGACGATAGAAATTCACAAAGGCTCAGAAGGGTACCAACCAATCCATCTCGAGCATGACATCATAGCTTGTCTTCTCCCAGACACAGAAGTCCCACAGAAAGTAACACCTACCAACCTCTAGGGGTCACTCACTACACTGACGCATACCTTCCGTTCTAATCCCCAACCGAGTGTCTAGAATTATCACATATGTAGATGAAAAACGCAAAGCCCAAGGATCTCCACAATAAGAATAGATATGAAGCTATGTTTTTAACCAGTATCAAAAAGTTCTAAAGTCAAAATAGAAGCCACTTGAATAGTACCTCTGACAATGGATGGTCCAGGATCCTACTCATGTTGAGTCTGTTTCACTACATAAGTCTACCCAGTGTCGCAGCCCTACAACACAGCCTGGAAACCATAAGCTGACACTTCCTACTATCTATGAGATCCTGGTGTCTTGCTACCACGACCAGGACCACCACCTTGGCCTGAACATCCCGATGTATTCCAATTCCCAAAATTGTAAGATGTTGTTGGCCCTACTCCTGCATGTTGAGTCTGCACATAACCCCTCTCACAAGCCACTAGTGGAAACTCCCTTCTAAAGCGCTGCAGATGGCCAATCCTGCCGCAAGCTCGATAATCCCCTGGGTCACGTGGACGATGTGGTCTCTTGTGCCCCACTTTACCACACTAGTAGCACATGAACTGGCCATCTGGATAATTCTTCTGGCTAGTACTTACTCCATGAGATAAATCTATATTCCTCTTCCTCTTACTGGTAGAAATATTCCTAGAAACTAGTGTCAGAGCACCCTGGCATGCACCACTAGCTTCCCTCAAGTTCCTCTTGGTAATCAGTGCCTGGTTCACAATAGAGTGCACTGTAGGAAACCGTAAAATATTCAATAGTACTCAGATGTCATATCAAAGACGATCCTCAAAGTGTCGAGCCCTAGTCATCTCATCTCGTACCGGAATAGGTGAAAACATTGTAGCTCGGTGAAGTGGGTAGAATAGTCCATAACTGACATGGCTCTCTGCTATAGATTCATGAAATCTCGATCTATATCTGCCCTCAGCGTCTCCGGAAATAAAATGTCATAGAAGACTGCCTAAAAATGTTCCCACTACATGTCTCTATGATACTCATTCTGGGTGGTAATATCCCACCACCTCTTGGAGGAATCACGCAGCATGTAAGTAGAGAGCTTGACCTTCCTCCCAAGAAAAATCTCTAGATGTTTGAAGATAGTCTGCATAGAACTCATCCAAGACTACACAGCCTATGGTCTTCCATCCCCTGAAAATATAGTCGGATTGTTGCTGGAATATATGAGTCAGCTCTACCATAGATGTAGTAGCCGGTGGCTCTCCAAGGAAGGTCTGTGTAATCCTCATGAAGCCTTCACGGAACTGTGCATCCATCATAGTTTTCGTTATAACGGTTGGCGCCGCATCTGACTCTGTTGGAGGATACATCGGTAGCCTATGGCCTTCAATCTCTAGAGTATAATTGTTGCTTCTCTCTTGGCATACAAATCATGTTCATCATGGTGGAATGAATCTAAAAGTTCAATCACAAGACTTATCTTAATTTACTTTTGACGATATTTTGTCCATTTAAAAGTGCCCATGCAAAAAGGGAAAGAAAACACAAGAACTAGAAAAATGAGACTACATAGTGTGTCTAAATTCCACATAGTGTGTACCCTAAATACCTTACATGGTCATGTTATGATGCTGTTCTGGGAATGTATCAACCCTAAATACAAGGAGTGTTACACCCGCACACGGTGTGTACAACACATTGTTTTCCCCGACCACACTACCAAATCCACAAGGTCTCTCCCTGGTCAAAACTACACGGCGTGTACTAGTCATGCTTCACCGGACCGTGTTTGTTAGTGAAACATCTTCTATACCCAGGTTACAAAACATGACATGTTCCAGATGGACCATGCGTGTACTAAGAATCCCCAACTGACCCGTATTGTTAGCGACACAGTAGGATACTCAGCAGAAACTACATGACATGTTTAACGTGTACACAACGTGTTTCTGTAAGGCATTCCATATCCCATGTCTCTGCACACATGACATATGAAACAGTTAGATAATACTAGTTGTGTAATTATAGTACACAACCTATAAAAAATTCATTTATTCTCTAACAGAAGTGTACATGGCGTGTGTCCATAGAACAACACATCATGTTTTCTAGGTTTCCGGACATTAAAAATCAGAAGCTACCCCAGAGCCCTAGTATGCCAAATTCCGATCCGCGGGGGCCCATAATCCACAAGAATCTATGTTTAGCACCTGAACATAAACTTTATAGAAAAAAACGCAACAAAACCCTGGATCATGATCCACTAAATTCCATTACAAGGGAGTCCATACTTATCAAGAACCAAAGTATAGCATCCATAAACCCAACCGTAACATGTATCAATACCCTATCAATAGTAGGCTTATCTAACATTGTTCCTATCAAAATAGAATGTGTTTTCTAACCCAAATTCTATCATAAAAACATGAAAATTTTACTGTACCGACATGGCATGGAAACTATTCATGTCTTGTGATTCTGACATGTGCCTAAATGATGCATGAGATGGCATGCCCTCATTTCACCAGGTTTCAACTAAAATAGAACCCATGTATAAAAACATAAACAGAACACCACAACTGCGTCACCAAACAGTTAAATAAAATCAAATGTAACAATCATAAATAGAAAATCACAATTCAATTTGAGGCAATTCAGCCTTTACCTGTACACAGGGTAGCTACTCCCGGACACAATTTATTTCTAAGTCCCTTATAATCCATCTCTTTCAGTGGTCACCAAATAATAATATAACTATGAGAAAATAAATCCTCGCATACCACTTAGTAACGTCCCATATTCGGTTGTGACTCATTGGGTTCCCCAAACCCGGTTGATCTCATGACCTAAATCCCATTTCCCCAAACACCAGAGGCTTCCAACTAGCACCAAGGGACAAGGTATGATAGTGGGGAAATTATGACCTTGTTTTTAAAAGTGTAACGCAGTGGAAAAAATGGAAGAATAAAAAAGTGGAAGCAGTAAAAAATAACAAACTGAAATGGACAACATCACTGAAATAAAGAAATGACCAATAGTCATATATAAGGATACAATGTGTCCCTAAGTATAGGAAAGCAGCCATAACAAGATACACTAATATCTAGAATAATCTATTACAAAGTACAAGTAAAGAAAAGGAAAACAAAACAGTGCAGCAGGAAATCTGCAGCATCGCAAGCCTAAGCTCGGTCTCATGCTCTCCTACTCCTCTACAACAATCAAATACCTGTATAGGGACTCATTCCCTTATCAACACCTACAACAATATAATATGTTTGTTCCCAAGACATAACCCAAACAGGGTGTGAGAAATAAATCCCAGTAGACAACTGCCAAAGGCCCTTGCCCAACTGTCCGTGAAAATTTGCAACAGTAGTGTGCAGTAATGAAATGCAGTAAATTAGGAAGTAATCAAAAGTAAACATTCCTACCATTTACATTTATATTTTATTAGTTATATTTCAATGTCAAGATTGTGATTTTTCTTGGCATGTTGAACTTAAAAAATCACCATAGTGAATATAAAAAGTAAAGGTTGTCCGCATAAATTAAAATCCTTACCCTTAGGTAATCAGAGTCGAAACCCGTAGTCGACTACCCCTAGGAATAATAAATATTGCCCACAGGAATACGAGATATTTCCCGCAGGAATGAAAGGTACTGCCTACAGGAATAAGAAACGTTACCCTCAGGGTAACGAACACTGCCCACATGCTAAACACAACACTGCCCTCATGATAAGAAAGAAATCGGGCCGAGCTCAACAGAATGCAAGAATGACATATAAGTTCTTCTCAAGAAAATATAAAAAATGTTATAGATATGGAATACCCTCGGGTATCCTAGCCAAATTGATAAACAGGGGGAACGCAGCCACGAGGTGGCCCTGGATCCAAGAAATAATCACAAACAACAGTTCATATTTAATTATTAGACTACCTATGAAATTCTATGTATCTAAACAGAAAAATCCTCAGGTATAAAACACCTCGAACATGGGAGAGTGGCACAATGGTACAAAAATTCTACTCGATAGTTGTAATAAAACCCAAGACCACCTACCCTAATATCTGCTAATCAATATATGTGAATAATGACTCCAAAAACACCTGACCAAGGCATAGATCTAGAATTAACAACTACTCTTTAAAACAAAAATAACATCCTTTAGAAGATGAACTGGAAAGAAATACTCCCAAAGTGGGAAGAACTCACCAGCACAGTTCAATCATGATTGACGAAGGAAGAATATGATTCCTAATGTGCGGTCAGGATCTCATCCAAGCATTGGCCATATCTCCCGAGCTCCAAATGAGAGTTCTACCTCCTCTACCGAATGAGGAGGCTACTGCCAGTTTTAAGAAAAATTTCATTACTACAAGGCGTGTACGTTGAATGTTCACGGTGTGTACTTTCATTTTTAACTATTCCTCAGACGGCTACTTTTCATGGCCACCATGTTCATCTGCTGACTGATTACATGGTCTGTAAAACTATGTAAACGGTAGGTATGTAGTTTATACATCCTAAATCACCGACAATTCTACATCCCCTATGTTTTTTCCCACACCGATAAAGTCCACGACGTCTATATGGAAGTACATGGCATGAAGTTTGTTTTTACGAACAAAACTATGTGACCTCCCTTGTCATATCCCTCATTCGAATTACATGGTGTGTGTAAAAAATTACACAATGTGTACCCATAAAATTGAGATTTTCCCCACATTTCACTTGTTTTCTCAAAAAAACATAAGGAAGAAGGAAAAGAAGAAACCCGTACCTCAAGAATAAGAACCAGGTTCTTACATGACTCATGTTATTACTAATAACCATGAATATATGGAGAAGCCAACTGATCTTTAAATTGGTGTAATAATGTTATGCCTCATCATGTGTTTGTAACCTCTAAAATTTAATCGAGGAAAAAAATCAATTTCTAGTAGATAAATGAATAGGGAACATAGAGAATATATTTTTTACACATTTATGTAATATATGGTATAATCATTTCTTGTATATTTATCAACAATTACGGTATTCTGATCAAATTAGGTCTTTGATTAAAAAACCAATGGACGATGAGGAAATATAAAACATTGAATCGATAGAGTTTAAAAAAAATGTAACACCCTGAACCTAGAAGCATGGAGCCACTGAATTAATTTATCCCATTCTCATTATTACATGGATTCAAATATATATGGACTAAACATTTTATCATTTTTGGAAAACTATACTACATTATTGAAAACCATAATACCTTGGGAAACCGAAATAAAGTGTAACCAATGGAGAAGATCATCATCCTAGAAACTCATTCTAATAGTTCATTTTCATATCATGGGGGAATGAAAATAAATAATTGTGATCTCCATTGATCATTAAGGGTAAGTAAAATGGAAGAAATGATGAATAAAAAAAAATAAATAATATGGAAAGGTAAATAAGTGAAGAAACATTCAATTTAAACAAAAAAGAGAAGGAATAATCATTATACGATGTTAAATAAACGATTAAACATTCTTTTTAATCAAATAACTTTGAATTAAATTTATTTATAGATAGTGTCATTTAAATAAATCAAATGGATAGTAATAATATTTACTGAATTCTGAATTAAGGAAATGATTTATTACTAGATTCTACATTTCCTAGCTACATGGTACCTTTAACATAAATAAATTTCAGATGTTTTTTAGCATATTAGGTAGAAAACAATATTATAATTACTATTGATTCATCCCATTAGACCACCAATGCATTTAGGGGACTACTTTAAACAGTCTGAAACCCATGTCGTACCCATACAAAGTAATATTTATATTTCAAATAATCAATTTAATTACCCAGAAATATACATTATTTTCATATATATATATAGAATAAATAACTGTGATTTATCAATATTTCTAGATTAATTGATACATAAAAACCATGTTTCTTAAGACTGATGAATTCAAATACCATTGAAATACCATTAAAATAATTCTTAATAAAATTAATTTTAAAAAATTCTAATGTGTCCCATACCACTTTTTAAGATTTGAATCATAATGATCATAAAGTAATAGGATTATATGGAACATATAATATCATGAGAATAATTATATTCCTGACATAACATGTCAATTATATACACCATATAAAATAATTTAGCTGAATAACATTACAATATGACACAATGAAATAAAATTGATATGAAATCCTTTACCTTATGTCTGACTTGTCTTGTGTACCTTTTTATTTTTAAATAATAAACATATGATAATTATTTGATATATTTAGAAACCTTTTCGTTTTTATTATTAATTAAATTTCACTTCTAATATTATTTAATATAACTATATAATCAATTAACTCTTTGCTGAGTGTTTTAACCATATTTGATTTATGTGTTAAAAATATCTTTTGTAGGTAAACTATAGTAAAGGGGATCAATATATAAAAATCACATGAATAATAATCATAAAATAATTATCATAATCATACATCAATTTCAATTTTAAAACTATTAATTAAATATGGTTTTGAAAACTTATCCAATGGTACAATCATGGAGACAGTAGTTTGTACATACACATTAGTTACCGTTCCATTTTTCAATGGTCGCTATGGAGAGAAGGTAAGTAACATTTTATCATTACATAATGATAATTATTGAAAATTCACATGTTATTTAATCATATATATATATATATAATATTTTATTTATAATGAATCACATCCTGTCGAAGTGGGGGTAGTCCACATGTATAAGAACGACACTATCAGTTTATTAGTGGGTCAAATGTTTAACAAATAAAATGATATATAAAATTTATAGAATATAAATTAACTCATGAATATAATTTATATTATATTTATTTCAAATATTTTTAATTACATTGTATTTAATACATTCGAATTTTTTTTAAACGTATGACATTACTTTGAGGAGGCGATAGTCCACACATCAAGAAATGATATTACCATATTTACACCAACTAGAATGCATAAAATTATTTTTATTTAAAAATAATAGAATATTGATGAGAAAATAAATAACATATATATCATATAAAAATATGTTTTTGATTAAAATTTCCAACCATGAGAGGTTGTAAAGGTAAAACAAACGACATCATTTCGCGAGGCGGGAGTTCTCTAATAAATAATGATAATTTCATTACCCATTTGATAGAAGTGTCTGTATGTATTGTTTGAACACATAACATAACATAATACTTGTATTTTGGGGATAATTATGTTATTATATAATCATGGAATAAAAAAATTAATGCAGGGAAAAATAAATGAAACACTACATCATATTTGAAGAATGTTACCTTTTTGGGGTTACAACTTTTGGTTTGTACCAAGGGGATTACTTTGATGGATTTATTCCCAATTCGAGGTACCTAGTATTCAGAGAGGGATGTGAGGATAATATTTGGATAGATTTCTTATGAGATAAATTTTCTTTAGTTGTGTGAGGAAGGGGAATGTCGAATTCATTTTTATAGTGGATGGAGAGTGCCATTCTTGCAAATACGAAAAGGTTTACAATATTGAGAGGTCTCCCTTACCTCATGTTATTAAAAAACTAAAAAAATAATGAATAAAATGAGATTAATTATAGTGGAAAACTGACTCCACACAAAACTAAATGTGTTTTTATCATTTTTTTACTTAGTATTTAACATTCATTATTTTTAACATTTTTTGTTTTTTATTAAAGTAGTTGTCTATCCTATGTAATTTATCCATTTAGACTAAATTAAAATGATATTTATTAAAAAAAATAGAACCAAATAATTATAAATGTTATATATAATTTAAAAATCATATATCTAATGTTTTTGGAAATTTATTTTAAAACAAAAACATGTAACCAACAAAAAACACAACTTTAACCCAAACCAAGCCAATAAGATTTTTAACTATATTTGCGTAACTGTGTAAATTATAAATGAAAAATTGGTCCATTATTAGAACATATTTTATATTTGTTAACATTTAAAAATTAATATTAATAGTATATTGTTTTGTTAATTTTAATTATTTTAATAAAACATCATTATTTTAAAAAAATGCAATATAAAATTTGACATTATTTATTCATTTTCAATTTAAAAATATCAATACACTTATGGAAGTAAAATATATTAAGAAAAAATCTATGAAACATTATATATTAGTAAAAATAATAATTGAAAGCTATTGTTAAATGAATTTACTTTACTTTTACTGTTTTCAGAATCATTTATTTTTTTATTTAATTATTAACTAAATAGTCCATCCATTGGTTTTTGGTAAGTGTTTAATTTAATTATATCATATATAAAAACTAAAGTTAAATTAGCATGATAAGAAACTAATTTAACTTAAAAAATAATTTTATTATCGAAACTATATAGATTCTATCATACTCTAATTATTTATAAATGAAAAAGGTAAGCAAGGATCATTTTTTAGATTTTCCTTACACGAATTATTATATAGGTAACATTCATGGGATAGTATACATTAATCTCATAAAGTTAAAAATAAGTGGGTATGTGGTGAAATTATTTGTATCTAATAGATTTTAGACATGTTTCTTGACCATTTTGGCACTTCAAAGTTTTAGTCCCTTTTATAAGCTTAATTTTACATTAATCATTCTAATTAATTTTATTTACATTGCAATATTTATTTTTTGTAATAAATAAGTTTATCCTATTAGAATATGAATATTATTCTAATTTAATATATATATATCTATTTTCCAAAAATTAATTCATATAAATAGAAGCATTAAATTTAAATACAATCACAAAGAAGTGGCAAGAATTTAGTTATTTAAAGTAATAATGTTCAAAATTTCAATATGTTATTATATGTTAAAAAATTAAAAATCATTATATATATTAATTTAATAGAAAATGATTCTAATGAACTAAATTTCATTAATGGATTTATTGTTGATCTATTTTAACACTAAAAACCAATTTAGAATATAATTTAAAATTATTAATTATTTAAAAAAATGGATGTTTTTTACTAAAATGATGTCTTTTCAAAAATAAATCAAAAAATAAAACTTCTTAGAAAAATAAAAAATAATTATAATATTTTAATTTTTAAATTAATAAAAATGAATTTTATTTTGATATATAGAATTTAATAAAGTGATAAAAAGTATCTTTAAAATCGGTTCACCACTAAAAGGAAGTAAAACATGATCTAGTTTTTAACACAAGTTAACTCAATTTTGTGTGTAGTGTATGATTAATATTGTTTTAAATTAAAAAAACTAGATAAAAAGTATATTTTATACTAAAATGATAATATTTTAACGTTTTCGGGTGTTAAAAAACAATTTCTTGGAAAAATAATTCTTCATAATAAATGATAATATATGGAGAGAATATTTTTGGGTCTATGACTAAAGAAAGAGAAAAATGTTTCTAATTATGCGGTCAACATTACAAGTTTAGCAAGGAATGGTATATACTACATTCTTAATCCAAAGAGTATCATTGGACATTTCTTTTATGGGATAAATCTAATCATTTTAAGAAAACTAATCTCCCACACCATCTAATTATATGCCGACATAGAATCATGTGCAATTAAGATAGAGAAATAATTTTCAATTAATATGAATTGAAAGGAAATAGTCATAATAAATGGGTAGCTAAGCACACTTGAAAACGAAATACAATAATAGTTAAGAAAAGGAAGGGTGTAATTCATATCCTATATTAAATGTTGAAGAAACAGTACATGACATTCTCACCTAGAATGTGAGTTTTCTACAACTGTGGATGAAAAGGCCACCATGATCACAATTGAAAGGGAAATAAAGAATGAACCAATTTTAAATTGCTTATATTTAAGGATATGGAGGACTATGTAAATTATTTTCCTGGGAATCAAGGGAATTTTTTATAGAAAAGTATAAAGGTGTAATGCCTAGATTATGTGATAAAAATTGATGATGTTGATGATCATAAAGATGTAGTGTTAGGTACAATATTCATATCCTTAAATTTATATAATTAATTATTTCATTCTATTTTATTTAACTCTTTTACAACTTCTAGTTTTTCTAATAAAATTAGATACATCTCTAGAACATTAATAAGGTATTTATGAGTTAAGACTCTAAGTGGAAGTCTCACAATAACAATGGTTAGTCAGTCAGTTCCCAACATAATGAAAATCATTCATTATTTTAGGACATTGTTAGGATAAATATGGTTAATTTTTTAATAATATATTTTATGGAATATATTTTAAAATATTATTCAAAAATTTTATACAAAGTGAAAGAAGTGATTATCCTTAATTAATATTTGGAATTACTTATCATTTGGGGATACTTCATCATATAAATCATGTATAGATCCATCATAGCTAACCCTTCTAAATGATATTCTAGTTCAATTAGAGTAGACACAATCTATGGATTTTAATTTTAATTTTAAAATTGTATATGCACATTTAGTAAAAAAATACAACGATTAATTTCTTGAATAATTACCTATAAATCCATTAGAGCATATAGTTCAGTTTTCTATTGATATAATATATGATGAATGTACTATACTATAGGATTCCCAAAGGATAGACACTATAGAATTAGTATAGTTGATGTAAAGCTTGGGGATTTGTGTGATAAGGGATTTATACACCCTATATTCACTACTTGGGTAGCCCATATAATTTTTGAAAATAAGAAATATTGATATATGAAGTTGTTCACTTATTATTGGGGAATAAATTCATTAATAATATAATTCCTTGATGAATTATTTATCAATTTCATAGTGATAAATATTTTTCAATGATTAAAATTCATTATGGGCATCATAAATTATGATACAATAAGTACGATATTATGAATTCAATATTTCATATTATGTATGGACATTACGAGTTTACAATAATGCGATTTAGATTGACTAGTTCACCATATGTTTTTTTCAATCTAATGAACAAAGTTTTCATGAAATATATTGATGATTTTTTGGTATTTATTGATTATATCTTAATGAACTCTATGATTTTATAGGTCCATGAGAATAATTTGTGGATCATTCTTGAAACTATTATAAGAAAAATGTTACATGTGAAATGTAGAAAGTGTGAATTCTAGATTTACAATGAATATTGAATTGGCCATGTTGCCTCTATTTATGGAATCTCATCTGATCTTATGATGTAAAAGGTAGTCTATGAATGGACTACTCTAATGAACCTTTCTGAGGTATGCAATTTCATTTTTTTGAAGATTACTATTGGTGATTTGTTTAAAATAAATTCCAAATTGGGTACTTTGTTAACCAATCCCATAAAGGGAGTTTTTATATAGATAAAGTAACGTAAGGAATGTTTTCATGAATATAAGATGATATTGGAGAATTCTTCATTTTTGAATCTAAAATAAAAAATTAATTGATTTATGAAATATAGTATTGGATAGACTAATGATCATGGCTATGTAATCATTTAGAATTAAAAAGTAATTTCATATGAATCTTGTTAGTTAAAGATTAATGATTAAAATTATCCAATACATTATCTTCAGTTTGTGGATATAATATTTTGATTTAAGAAATGGATACATTACCTCTATAGTGAATGATGAAATATATACAAATATCATAAGATTATAAGATATATATTTTGTTATAAAGTTATCATCATGAGGAAAATTTTATGGCACGAGATACTGATGTATTATTATTTATCAATAAAATACCAATAAGGTAAGGAAAATACCATAGCGGTTGCATTGAGTAGAAAATATCCTTCAGTTATGACTAAAATTTGGATCAATAGGGATCCTATGTTAATGTATTTAGAAAATATTGATATAGTAATTACTATGTTAGAAGATAGAACACTACCTATTTCATGAGATTTCCAAAACATATTTTTTATAAAAAACAATGTTTTCTCAACCTACTGATGTCAATTTTCTTAATAAAGTTAATGTAATGAATTATGGAAACATGGAAGACTTTAGTTGTGAAGATGAAAATAAGATATTCATAAAAATAATATTAGTTCAATATATACATGAGAATATAATTGAGTCGTTGGATGATAACCACAACTCAAATTTCTCTGTACACCATGGTAACACAAATTATTATATAGATTTGAGGAATCATGTTAGGTAAGATAATAAGAAGAATGAAATTGATCATCATGTGTCAATATACATCGTTTTTGAATATGATAAGTATGATATCTATCATCATAGATAATTATAGAACCCTCTTTTTTATCCCTGATGATATTGGGATGAAATTACTATATATTTTGTCAGTGTATTACCAAAGGCTTATAGAAAAAATGAATCATTTTGGGTTATTATTGATTACATCACTAGATATTCATATTTTCTTCTAATAAAAAAACTATTAGCTCTTTAGAACTTCGAATAGATCAAAATTAATTAGGTTTCATGACATAATGGTTCATATCTTTTAATTATGTCTAATTTTATCACATGATATACTTCAAAATTCTAGAAAAGTGCATAGAATGATCACTATTTCAAGATTAATTTGAGGACTCCTTATGATCCTCAAACTGATGGGTAGTCTTAAATGTATATTTACACTTTAGTTGTGATTTTTTGGTTTTTATCAATTGATATTAATGATATGTCATATTAGTATTTATAGTTGTTAGGGTCTTCCATTAACAATAACTTTGATTCAAGTATTAGTTTTGTAATGTATGAAAAAGTATATGGAATTTGATTTAATACTCCAACATCTTTGGGAAATTTTGATCAATGTTAACTTATAGGACTAGAATATTTAATGAGACAATGAAAGAGTTAAGGACTATTCAAACTCATATCAATGTATTTCAATTAAGGGAAAGATGTTATGTCGATAACTAGAGGAATGTATTGATGTTTCATGTGGAAAATCATGTTTCCCTGAGAGTATCTCCATGTAAGGTTGTTATATGATCTGGTAAGAAGGGAACAATGAGCCCGAGTTATATTATAACTTTTGAAAATATGGAATGAATTGGATTTTTTTTCGTACCAAATAGAAATGTCATTAACCATTTCAAAAGTACATGATGTGATCCAAAAATATATGTTAAGAAAGTTTTGATACAACCCACACATATACTCACCATTGAATAAATTAATTTTGTTTCTTGATCTATCATACTTTGAAGATCCAATATAGATTCTATAAAGTAGGGATGAAGTGCCAATGAATTGGATGATTTGGATAGGAAAGGTACTTTAGTGAAATAACTAGTTAGAAAGGGGAAATGTGCGATCAAGATGAAGTTATAAGATGAAATACCAAAATCTAGTCATGGTGTGATTTTTTATAAATGTTTAGTGTGTTTTTTTGAGATAATGATGTAACACCCCAAGACATTATGATGTATTACTTTTTAAATAAATTTACTCTCATTAATATCTTCCAATACTTGTAACGCTGAATTTAAATGATCAAAAATATAAAATATCATTATAAAATATCCATCAAATTATAAATTATGAATATTTGTAATTAATTAGTAAAAATTATATATTTTACACATGCATAAAAATGATTTATCCATTATAAATTAATATATAAATAATAATTAAATTCATTTCCATGTAAAGGAAATATTTTTCTGATAAATTGCTCTTGATGTTTGTAATGACATTTTATTTACAAAATATAAATTAAATTCTAGTTGTTAATTATGTCAATAAAATTATTATATTATAAATTCAATTTAATTTTTTATCATTTGTCTAATATTTTTATAGGTAAGGTGTATAATATATCCAATTATATTCTTAAAAACAAATTTTTTTTACAAAAAAAAATTTCATCGCGCTTTGGGCCTGTATTTTATAATAAATATTTTAAAATAGTTGATTTCTTTTTTGAAAAATGAACCTAATATTTTAAATCAAAAATTTTAAATTATCTTAGCGTTAATTTTTTATAATTTTCTGTGACGATTAATTTATCGATTAATAGTGAAAAATAATGATTTTTAATAATGAATTTACTTTTGATTAAAGAATGTCAAAGGTCCATTTTTTTATAAATGTTAATTGATGTAATTCTTTTTCAAATATGTTACTATTAATCCAATTTATATAATTTTATGTAATTTTATGTTTATTTAATGTATAGAAAATTTTTATATGTAATAAACCATTTACATTGGAAAACCATACTTCTATTGAGATTTTGTGTTTAATATTAAGTTAAATTATTCCAATTATGTAAATTATATTTGGGAAAATGGATTCCATAGTTTTAATTAGATTAATTAAAATTATTTAGTAAGTTAGAAATATTTTTTTAAGGAAATTAAATAGTAGTTATAATATGATCCCATGGTGAATATAAAAAAGGAATTTCCATGGGTTAAACCAAATGGTGAGGGTATATATTCCAATTTAAATTCTATAAATCATGTTTGAAGAAAATATATGGACCATAACCTATCTAAAATTCCAATTTATTTACATTTGGATGAATTTTAATTTGGAATGACTTTATCATTTTGTATTCCTTTTTGAAATTTCTAAGTATGTCCCCTCCTCCATCTTATAAAAGGACACATATGCTAATATCCTATACTCTACTCACATAAAGAATAACTATTTGTCAATAATTAAATTAATCCATTTCTTACATCTCTCTCTATTACTGATACCCCTTTTTATTATAAAAACATCCTAGAAAGGCTTTAGGTATAAACAGAAAGGGATTTTTCAAAAAATCGGTACAGATCATAACTGTGTGTTTTCATTTATTTCATCTACTTCCTTTTTATAATATTATGTAAAAATGTTGAAAAATATAATATGAGTATCTTAATTATACCAATATTTTATGATAACAATGTAATAGTCAGTGTGTACCCTTCTACCATCTAATTCGAATTGAAACTGTCAATTAAGTATAATGTGGACTACCTACTCACAATCTAATATATTTTATTTTCCATAACCAACAATCATTGATGTATTTAATGATATATATATATATATAATTTTTTTTTTGAAATTATTATAAATTTTTAATTATAATATTATATCTACCATCTAGATTTCTAATACATTGGAAAATGATAACACATATCATGTTTATGTGTGGAATACCACCTACATGAATTAATGTGAATGAAATTTATTTTTATTTAAAAAATAATAGTAATATATATATTTAATAAACTAATATATATGATACATGTGATATAATAATGATTATTTTAATGCTAATTATTATTTACCTTTCTTTAGTTCCATTAGTTAGGAAAAATGTAAACAATGTTTATGTGTACGTATGACCTACCATCTCTATGAAAGGTGTAATTTAGTTTTATGTATATAACCATTACATATGACTCTAAATTTGTATATAACAAATATATCTTATTTTTATATAATTATTAACATTATTATGTTGATGGGGCCATGATCAAAGTATATGGATCAAAAATATAAAACTCATACATACATGGACAAAAAAAGAAATTATCATCCGGAATACTGATTAAAAAAATAAATTATTAATAAACATGTTATTAAATATTTAAATTATCAAATAAATTGTATGATATATATTATTATAGTTCTATAATATAATTATATGATATATATATTTATTTCACATGAGTTCAAGAAATGGGTGAAGGAAATCAAACCTGAGGTAAGGGTGTATATCCCAATCTCATTAATATTCATAATTGTTTCTATTTATATCCCAAGTGGGAAAAAATTTTATATTTATATATTTAAGAACATTTATTATATTATACTCTAGTTATTATTAGGAATTAAAAGATTTATTTTCACTTTCCACTTTTAAGTACTCATGATACCAAAATTATAAATATTTGGAAAAAAACATTGTTTTTCTACCCAGTCATGAATCATTCACTTAAATGTCCATATTTTCCTTAAAATATATAGAATTATGTTTACATAATTTTACTATGACTTATTAATGAAATTTTTACTAGTGTTTTACTTTTTAAACTATATTTTTAATGTAATATTTATTTTATTTTCTAAATGTGGTACTTTTTGAAAATTTTATAACATAGTGAATGAATTGTTTTTTAAATTATATGACATATAAGAAATTACCTATTTATATGAAATATTATTTCTATGAATCATAATTTGAATTTTTATATTTTATTTTTATGATAAAATGTTTTTATAAATATTTGAGAAGAATTTGATTAATTAAATAAGATATTTCAAAATAAAATGGTTATTTTCCTTAATAAATTTTCCTGTTATTTTTTATTGTATATGAATATATATTAAATTTTTTTGGTGGTTATAATTATTTACTATGGATTTAATATTTTGATACCAAAAACACTATTAATCTCTATGGTTTCTGATTATGTTTATTGTTTGGGGAAATTATTGACATTTCATATGATTGTTTTTCAATAAGATTAGTTGTATTGATTATGGTTTACCCCATTAATATTATTAATGAATTGGAAATAGTGTGTAATTTTAGGGGACCAATATAGCCCCTGGATTAATTGGTAGGTCTCATGAGACAAATTATTTTGTGTATTTGGAAAATTCCTTAACCATTTTTGTATGATTTATTATAATTAGGTCTTGATAGATTATTTTTGATTCCCAATATTGTGTATTCAATCATTAGGATAAAATTTATTTTCATCTAGGTGATTATGTATGTTGTTATGTTATCCATGAATTTTTCCCCTCAATAATGGTACTAGTTATATATAATATTTGATTATTGTATATCTCAACCATATTATTCATGTTTTATTTACTTATTTATAGATTTCACTTTATGCGTAACCTTATTGAGCATCTCATCTCACCCATTTAATACATTTACTTTTTCCCATAATGAAAAGAAGTGTATTATTATTAATATATAGGTAAATGATAAATAAAAACTGATATTCTTAAAATAATTTTATGTTGTGTATTATGATTTCAATTATAATTTTAGTGTAAAATATTTATCTAGTTCTGTAATAGTACTATAATAATCGATACTTTATGATGAGATTTGTTTTATTTAGTTATATTTTAAAAACGTAACAAAATATCTATGTGAAATAGGTTTGAGTTCATTACAATGTAGTTTTAAAAAATAGCTTTACCTACCTCACCCACCCAATAAACTCATATGTCTACCAAGAACCCATGGAGATCAGATTCTAGAGAAGGCTAGTTGGATTGGATTCCATGTGTCTATAATTGTTTCGTAAATGTCTACATGATGAGGTATATAATTATGAAGGTAGTTTATAATTTAGAATTTCTTATGGATTTTAAAAATTAGGGGGAACATGTGATATATAAATTTTATCAGGGGAATGTATGATCAATGGTGTCCATGGTAATGATACTTTCTGGGTTATATTGATTAGGTGACCTTGGTGGGGATCACATTATAGTCATTTTATGGGTTTTAACAATAGAGAATAAATATAGATGTTTATTTATAATGGGAATGTCCTTAAGGGGATATCTATGTGAAATCACTCACATTTTAGATGGATAACATATTTGAGAGTCTAGTTTCAACGTTGGGAGATCCATTTTTTAAATGAGAGTTATAGTTTGGGTATCTGGAGTTGGGCTACATGGATTAGGTATTTTGATTTAGGATTAGTTTATAAGGATACTAGATATTGGAGACATGGGTTAGGTTTTATGAGGTTTAATTTATGGTAAGTATTATGTGAGGTTTTCTATAGGACATGATCATTGTGAGGCTATCCCACATGGTTTTCACAGGAGACTGGATTTCATGAGGTCATACAAAATGGTCATCATATTTACTTGGAATCATGGATAGCTAATCCCCCATGAGGCGTTCTTAACATCCATGGGTTCAAAATAGCCATAATGAGGTTGAATTAACCTTTATAAGGTATCATCACATTAGTTTCTTATTTGTTCAGCCACAGTTGATCGTTAGTTGTTTTAATACTCATTAGTTCATATCATGGGATTGGCCTAATAATATCTCATCATGAGTTTCTTTCCCATTGGGAATCTTCATAGAATTACCATCATGTGTTTTTTTATCTATTAATTCTTTTGAGGGTTTCCTCGTTGGTTACCTATTGGTTCATGAGAGGATGTTCAATATGTAAATGGTTTTTTCTCTGATATATTTTGGTCACTATCAATGTATATTCTCATATATTTCTATGTCGAATCCACTCATGTATAAATTTTATTATGTTTTAGGTTTTATACGAATAGTTAATTGTTAAAATTACCGAAATATGTTTATATGAGTGTTGTTCCATGTAGCAATAGAGGGTTTTCAGATTAACTTTAGGGATGTCAAAAATGAGGACAATGAATAAGGTAATTATTTATTCCTCACTATGAGTCCACTATGTGGACAATAAAAAATCATTCCCCAACCCAATATGGTTTAACCATGTATAGTATTACAAAAGGAAACTTCGATGATGTGAGGTTAGATCAAGTGGTGCGATGAAATTTGGGTCAACCACAGGTGCTCATCCTCGTGGTCTCATCCATCCAAACATAAACTCATTGGTGAAACCTCATTAAATAAACCTTAAATGAATATCTTCATGGGTTTAACCTCATGGTGCATTATATTTCTTTGAACACCCTTATTATGTTAACAAGATTATGATGGTAACTATTCATTACAGGAAAAAATTAGGTTGGAATTATTACATTATATTAATTATACTAATTAAAAATATATAATTAATTTTAAAAGAAAAAATTTCAATAATAGGAAGATAATTTTTTAATATAAGTATCATAAAATTTACAATAACCATTTTTATATAAATTATTTTAATGCTTAAAACTATATTTATTCATATATTATTCCTAGTAAAAACTATTATATTTATGGTAATTTTTTTTGTATATAATATCTAAAAATATAATTAATATCATTAATAAATAGGGATTAATATAATTTATAAATAAAAATCATAATAAATACATAAATTTAGTTTTTAGAAAATCATATCATTTTTTCATTTGAAATGATTTTATTTTTAAATATTATTAATCGAAAAAAATAATTGTATAAAAGTTTAGAAAATATATTTTGTTTAATTTAGTGTGTCTTATTTATACCCTATAATAAAAAAAGTTGACTATAAATGTCATATTAAATAATAATATTTCAATAATATGAAGTGTTTCATTAAAAAATAGTTTTAATTTTAAAAAATTATTTCAATGATAAGAAGATGATTTAAAGAGATATATATAATAAAAACTTATAGTGCTCAAAATATAGAGGGACTTGTCCCCCATGTTTTACACCTAGAACCTAATTTTTTTTTGGAAAACTATTGCATATGAAGAGGTGGGAATGAGTTTATGTGTCACCTAATATCAATCTAGGTGATTTAGGTTGGGGTGTTACAAAGGGGTATCAAAGTGGTTTTATTTTTTTTAATGTTTTATGAATTGGTATAAATTAGGTGTAATAATAAAAACTATGATAAGGGAATTATTCCAATTCCTTGACAAGACATGTATATTAGGACTCTAAGTTACTCGTAAAGCGGGATTGAGGATTTTTTTTCACTATTAGTATTGACTGATTTTCCCCTCAAGTGATGAACATGATTTTTTATAATATATAGGATCTTATATTAAATAATTGAAAAATTGAGGGAGTTCTTTCATCTTGTAAGGTCATGTAAGACCACATGTCTTATAACTGTTGCATGTAATTAATATAAACAAAAAACATGTTACAAATTATTATACATATAATAGAGTAGGTACTAGGAATAGATTAGTACATGCTTAATTAATAATGTGTATTCCCAGAAAAAAAATTAATTGTTTTTCCAAGGTTAGAAAATATCTACGAATTTATTGAAATTTTATGATGACTTAAGATGTCAACGGAAATTATGAGATTTCATTTACCATTTCAAAGATACCACCTATATTACATTCTATTATTCCACCCAAGGAACTGGGTTGAACGGTTTTTGATGTAGGAGACACACATTTTGATCATTGAGATGTATACGATGTTTCGGTTGGTTACACTATAAAAGTTTCTATTGATGTATAGGTATAATACTTATCGTGGTATTTTTTTGATTAGAGATGGTTAAGGAAGGGTAAGGACATTGGAGAAGTTTAAAAATGGTGGGTTTTCTATGGTGACCTTTTTTATAGAAACATCTTCCATTATACGGTACAAGAGGTCCTTAGGGTGATGATTAATGTAATGAGATCTTTATAGGGATATGTAATGACCCGACCCAATAGGGCCCACATGGATGAATGAAGGCTGATCCTCCACAACCCTAAGCCCTCCAACAATTGGATATGGGTTGAAACCAACCATCAATAAGACATAACATAAATTTGAGTCCTCATAACAGTTTACCTATATAAATTCATCCAACCCTCTCTATGAATATTTTTAATTGTATAATAATAATAGATAGTAATATTTAGAGTAAAAAATGAATGAAATACCTTGAGGGGATAAAAACAATACAAAAATAATAATGTTTTAAAAATTAAAAAATACACCCTAGAATAAAAATGATGTCCCATACTAAGAAAAAATTAAATATAAAACAACTAATATAGCCCAACTCCTGTTATTCAAAGAAACCAATACATATTTATTTTACACCCGATTATCACTATTCTTCGTGAATATAACAAAAAACCGCCCTTCATCTATATAAGTTAAAAAACATATAGGAAAATACCATGTGTTAATGAGTATATAAATTCATAGTAGTATTCCCCCAAAACCATAATAGAATTAATTTGGAGATATGATTGATGCAGTTATCTCAACCCATAGATAGAGGGAAATGAAACTGAAACACACACACACACACACATTAAGAAACATAGATGAGAGAGAAAGGGGATATCCATCCACCATCCCATCCCAGGATGATGAGCCTTTATAAAACATAAATATATATCATTGATTCCTTTCATCTCACATTTATTTTTGAGAACGTTTTATGGGGGAACCATACTTCCCTACTATTCCATTATCTAAGGGGGAATAATCTATAATTGAGTACCTATTCTCTTTTTATATAAAGGTTTTCCACTTAAAAAATATAGGACATGAATTATAGTGAAAATGGGGATTCCACTAATATAGGACCTACACCCTAGTGAATTAGAGGATTTCCACTCACACTAAGGAGGAACCATGCCCTTATACGACCGGAGGTTCCACTTGGTAGATATCTATATTGAACTATTTACCTACTGAATTTTTTGGGTTCCAATAAATGGGTGCATGACACAGAACTGAATATTTTAGGTTGGTTCAGTTAGTGGGTAGAAGAGCGATGATCTGGTGCACCATGGGCGGTGAGGGGACTCGATATATAGATTTTAATAGAGGAATTGTGCCCTAGATTGATAATAAGATTCCACTATATACATGGAGGGACCAAAATCTACTAAGATTGTTGGTGCCAATAGGTGGGTAGAGGAATTATTCTATAGTTCCATAGGGGTTCCACTAAAACTAGTTATAAGGTAAATGGGGACCTACACCCTGGCATGATTGGTTGGTTTTTATCACCAAACAATCTCTCTGATGATCCTTAATGACCACAACATTTATCAATAATTTCTTAAATTAGAATCATGTTTAGATAATTATATTTTATATCTAAATAATTAATTAGATTTATATAATCATGTTATATGTAGAAAAAAATATAGGATTGGATAATTCCAAGGAAAAAACTGAGTATAGGCAATGGATATTCAAAAGGTAGAAGATACACAGAAAACAACACAACAAACACTATGGGTTGCAAAGCATTTGACCCACATTTACTTCATTCCATATCCTTAATATCACATGTATTATATATCCATATAGTAGTATATGACCGGTTAACCTATGATACAAAATCTTTTTTCCACTGAGGGACTACCCATGTTTTATATGGTTTGACCTTGTACTTCTAGAAACTCCCATGTGACTGGCCATTCCTGAGTGCCTAGTTGTACCTTTGTACCATTGGGATTTCTCATATAGTCACATAGTGAAAAGTGTGTCATCCTTCATGATCTCCGAAGTTTGAAAATGGATTATTCACCTATTGTGGTTCACACTACATGTGATCCTTACCTTCCCTGAAGCCCTAAAACAATAGTTAGGGTGGATACAAGACACGTTTTCCTGGAATACATTCTGTATAATCATGTTTTCAAAAGAATACCTAGTCTATTAATGCATTATGATCATTCCTCTATTACCATTGTTTTGACTATGCATCACATTAGGCATCCTAGATCATGGGAATCTATGACTGATCCATTATTGGTGACTTTATTCTTGCCACCTAAATCATGAAAGTCCATTCCCATCCCTTCAAACAATGGTTACTACCACTCTGGATGTGAAATACATGGATATATTCCCCATATTCCAAAAACAATTCTGATACATCCTCAAATATTTATCCTCATCATCATTCACCAATCTACCATGAATCTTGGGGTTCGGTCACACTCAAAACCTCCCTTAAAATATGGAACCATAACCCCATGAACAATTATGAATAATAAGATGAATGGTTAAGGGAAATTAAAAATAATGGATTTAAATTTACATTTGGATAAGCATTTTCGTCCTATGATTATATTATGGGATATTCTGGGCTGAAACATGGTATACAATATAAAATTAAATCAATAATTTAATTAATCAAATTTGTGATAATGATAAGGGAATAAAAATCACAAATAATAAGAAGATTAATTAATTATGATAAATATTTTAATAAAAGGGTTGAAAAAACAAATTAAATATCATACCTCGAATATGGATCAATCATTGGTAAAGAATGCATTTTCCAATAATGAGGTTGATCTAATACATTCACTACCCCTCAATCCACAATGTTATGATCATTTCTTGTCTTCTTATGTCTATATTATATTGAATAATGTTATTTGATCCTCTATAATCTCATAGGGTTACATGTATACCCATATAAAAGATCCATAAAATGATATTGAAGGATAAAATGTTGGATTTGGGTTTTAATTTAATAAATTAGATAAATAAATAAAATAGTGTACAAAAATTACACGCTAATGGTGGCCTCATCAAAAAATTAGGAACTGAACGTCATTAGGTCATTCTTAGAGAAACCCCATGTTTTGGAATCAACCATTATAGCATAATTGAAATATGCGGCTACATTCCAAATATACTTTATTATTTATGAACAACTACTTGCATGTGATATTAATATAATTAATATTTTTTAATATCATTTCTAGGATCAACATGCCTTATAATCTCACACCATTATACAGTATGTCTTCATTCATATTTCATAATATATTCCACAGTTTTATAAGGAAATAAGAGGGTAACTACAGTTTCTTTGATCATTTTTGAGACTCTTAATGATTAGAGGGTGAAGCTAGCTACCGATTTTCTTCTTGGATACCCTAGAATGTTTTGTGATTTGATGAATAAGAAAATTTTTATTGAGGGTATGAAATAGCTAGATTTGAAGGAACACTTTATTCAAAAAATTATTTATATATATAAAGTGGATAAATATAACACATGTGTTTATGGAAGATCAATTGTGGGTGTTATTGGTGGCCAATTATGCCTCTCATTCCATGCTCTTAATAAGATTTTCTCATATTTTGGAATGTAATGAGGCCCAAAAACTATGAAATTTGAAATTGGATTATTAAACAAGGTTAGGTTCTAGGTTAGAAAAAGTTAACTCACATAATATCTAGATATACTTTTCAAGGACCTCCTGATCGAGATAGATATAATGGAAGACAATAAAAGTTAAGTTCTTCTTATTTTTGTAGACCAATGACTGGTCAATCTAGTGGAATTATTGGTACCTCTTATAGAAGCTAAAATATGATAGTGTGGATATGTTTTAAGGAAGTGATTGGAAGATATAGTAGGGGTTATTAATATTCTTTTATCATATAATGTATTCTTCAATGTGTCCAATGTAGACAAAGGGTTCATCACTACATGATTAATGCCAGTCCATAGGTAGTGTTCCTACATTGTGGTAATATGGGGTACCTAAAGTGATTTTTCTTGAGTATATGGTAGAGGAAGTATGGTAGTAATGATGGTTATATGTATGGATTAATGGCTTGGTTAGGGGGACCTAAAAATAATGTTTGGGATATTATAGGAAGGCGTGACTATAGATCAGTCTAATAATATTATCAAGGTATTTCCTCTCAATTTACATTCTATTGACATGTTACATTCTAAGAATGTTAATGTCCATTCATATAACAGGGAACATTTTTAAGGTATTTCCTCTCAATTTACATTCTATTGAGACTAATTTGTTGTTATGAACCTAATTTCATTTAAATGGTGTATAAAGTACCATTTGACATGTTATATCATGAATATATTTATTATCATGATACTATATGTTTCATCAAATATTATTTCTTCACAAATAGTATAATTAAAATGTTTCAATTTGTTATGGGACACTTTGGAATGTTTAAATTTTATTCTCCTTGAGAATGTTTTAATGATTATCATTGGTATCTCAATTCCTTTTGTGAATTTTTACTATCATTTGATACAATAACATTATTAATTTTCAACTAATTTATTATATATGGTTAAAATAAAACAACATTACCATATAATATCATGATTTAATTATTATTCTGGATATTTTCAGTTTCAATTTGAATTATTTCATCTATAAGGATTTGAGTTAAATGTTACCTTGTGTAAAGGAATTTCATAACCTAATTTATTTTCATTGGGTTATAATATTACCTTCTTATTGTTATTATTATATGATTACATGTATAATTACATTGACTATCTATTTATGTATTTCCATCTCATTATTTGTATTTATAGTTGATACTGATAATCCTATCATTTATTGATTCTTATATCAACATTGTAATCTTTTCAAGGATATAATTTACAATCTCATTTTGTTCGGGATTTATTACACATTGATTTCCATCGTAATAAATCCTTTTATGTAACACCCCGAGATTTTATGAAAAATATTCTTTTTGATTTCCTTAATGTCTTGTGTTGTACGCTACACCAAAAGGAGAATGCAAAACACGTATCCTTGACTTTCCTTGCATTACATGCAATCACGACCTTCCTTGATAGCGTGTGTAGTACGCAATAACGAGTTTCACTAAACAACGATATACTATTAAAATATTATTAAAACTAGCCATTATGAATAGTAATAACCACTTTTTGAAATTTTGTAAATTTTATTTTCCAAAATGGACTTCATTTTTGGATTCAGAATATCGAAATTAGCTTAGGGTGCAATTTTGGTACTTTTCGAATAACTTTCATATTCTGATGAATAGTGAAAATTACTAAATTTTAATTAAAAACAACTTTTTTAATTGAAATAATTAATGGTTATAAATTATTAATTTGAGTGGTTTTAAAATATATTTAGAATATATTTTTACAATTTAATACAATGTTGGTCATTGGATGTAATTTTACATTTAAACCAATTATAAACAAGTGTCAATCTTTTGATAGTTATTATCTCTTAAAAACACGCTATTTGTTTTGACGACGGGAATTAATTTTTAAATTAGTTACTGCAACTGATATGTTTTGAATTTGGTAAAATAGACATCATTTTTGAGTTCATAATATCAAATATAGCTTAGGCCTAATTTTTGGTATTTTTCTGGAAACTTTCATTTTTTTGATTAATAGTGAAACCACTAAGTGGTAGTTAAAAAAATGAATTTTTCATAAAACTTAGTTTTACCACTTCTGTGAGTGGAATTTAAAAATCTGAGAGACACTGTTGATGTTAGAAAGTAAAATGTGGTTCAATGAGATAAAAATAATTTTTGATGAATAGTACCTTTTTACTTTTTTTTAACACGATTAAAAGTAAATAGGGTAATTAAGGGTAAAAATAATAATATTATTACCCTAAGACATGTCCTAATTCTATTGGACAAGTTTAATTCGACCAAAAAAAACCTTAGGAATAAAATATGACCATTTAGGCCCACTTGGATTAGACTAGGACATTTTTTATTATTTAATTCAAAGAAGAGTTAAAAGAGTTAAAATCAAAGTTTATTTACTAAAATATTTTTAATATAGGGTTATACATAAGATTAATTCGATTGAAAATATTAATTAAAAAGATAATAATATTTCCTACATAATGATATTTTATTTATAATGTTTATACATTATATAAATTTATTTATTTATGACACAATGATGATGCAATAATTACCATAACAGTGAAAAATTATAATAATTGATATTATAAATACCCAAATAAATATAATTTGAGACTTTTTACAAATTCCACTAATTTTCTAGGTTCTTATAACATGTTAGTATTGATTTAATTAACTGTTTTCGAACTAATCATTCTGTTATGATTTTCACAAAAATCAATTACTAAATAGTGTCAAAATTGACATAAAATAGTTTTTAAAACAAATATTATATTATTAATTGTTATTTTATTCCTAAAAATCTATGGTTCGGCTAAATTACATAGATAAGGTTATATATATTAATAATAAACAACTTGGGGTTCGTTTGTCTTGATATAGTAAGTTTATTAACCTTATAGTGTATGAAAACAAGAAGACACGGTAAAAGTAAAATTATCTAACTTAAAGTTAAATATAAATGATAAGGTTAAAATAGGAACCTAAACTTGTATAAATTATATTGGATGATGAGATTTAGACCCATCCCCACATTAGCTTCTAAATAAATCAATTTGGAGCTATTTAAAACCGAATTTGACTTTATAGTAAAATAATAGTTTTAGTTATTCCAAAGGTGCCCCTCTCCTCCCTTGTAAAAGGGCACCCCCTCCCTCTCTTCCTCACACCACATTGAGCCTTCAAGATCAGCCAAAACCTGACACATTCTCTTCTCTACTTCCCTAGAAACATCCTCGAGGTTCTGGTATTCCTCAAAGACCAATTTTAGTGCCCTAAAAGGATATCTCAAAGAGGCACTTTAAAGAAGAGGTAATGTCTGTTACCAATTCTTTCAACATTATTTCTTCTTCCACATCTTCTTCATAGGTTGTTTCATTATGAAGTAATATAATCACTATCACTCATATACTGATATGTTATTATAAGTATGAAACAACCCTATTTCACCATCAATCCATCCTACGGAAAATGAAATCACCGCGCGTGCGTACATACAGAATACCGTCTCCATGCCGTGGTGAAATCTATTTTCCACCACCACCTTACTTGGATGGGTATAATGGTGTAAATAATAACTATATATGATTATTTTAAAGTGATATTGATTCTTAAATAGTATACATACACTCCAATACCATCCCACGATCATGAGAACGATATCATCGCTCGTGCGTACGTACGGACTCCTGTCTCCACGACGCGATGGGATTCATTATCAACTTTAACCATTCATTAATGATTATAAAGTATATATATAATAAGTAATAATGAAATATATGACATAATAATGATACTTTATTTATGTGTATATATATGTATGTCATCTACTTAATTCCATTCAACTCAATAAGGAAACAAAAACAGCGTTCATGCGTACGTACGACCAACCGTCTCAATGAACGGTGTATTTCTTTCCATTTACTGATTTATTATATATATGTATATTATGAATATATATTATATATAAATCATGTTTTATATTCTGGAATTAAGTAATCATGATCTAAGTAATCATATTAATAATTACAAGTCAAAACACGGACGACAAATGAAACAATTTTACCCAAAACGCTCTTTAACATGGAATTTACAAAAGAACAGGTAATATAAAGTAATAAGTGAACCATATATCATATCATAACAATGCATATGATTATGGAATAAGTCAATGACTTTATTTAAATCATTATAAAGGTGGTTCGGACACTTACGAAGCAAATCGGACCTAAGGTAAGGGAAAATATCACAATCTCATTTTTATCCGAGATTGTTTATACTTTGGTATTTACTGGGTTATATTTTATCATACACATCCATGTTTCCTCAATATGTAATATTATTTCCATCCACCTACAATTTTTTAAATCCAATTTTACCCTTCGGTGAGTTTTTAGTAAATGATATGAAAGGAGTCTTTTGTCGTTTTTCGTACAAGGTAATTTTTGACATTTCCGACAAAAGGACGAGAAGAATGTTTTTTAAAATTATAAGTCATGAATGGATTTTTAAAACATTATTTACAAGAAGCTTCATATAAAAGTTTTCAAGTTTATTTTTAATCAACTTCTTTTATTTTAAAATTGTATGACATGTTAAGAAAGGAAAATGTTTTTCAAGTAGAAAGGATATTTTCTTCAAGAATGGAGTTCAAGTGTTTTATCAAAATTATCTTCCATCTAAGCTAATAAAGGGTTCTGTTTTTATCCCTATTATTACATTGATTTTATTATTTTGTGATGGAATTATTTTTATTAATTCCTTTATATTATATGAATTGTTTTATGATGTCACGATGTTTAAGATTCCCATTTTTATTAAATGGGTTATGCTATGATGTATGGTTTATGATTTTGTGGCACATATAAGAATGGTATCATTATAAGATGGGTGGGACCTATATATCCCTCCAATGCATTGGGTAAAGATTTTATATCTCATGAGATAGACATGGGTGGAACGGCATGTTATACCGGTTCAGTGAAACAGGACTGAAAAGAGGAGTGAACTCGGTTCAGAAATGGACTTTGTCCACTAAGATAGTATTGGAAATGAGTCTTGACTAATAAGAAATGATTCTCTATGATTATGCGTGTATTCCAAAAAGTTTCATGTTTTACTTTATGATTATTATAATTACATTTCACTACTATGATTTATCCCTTGTTATGATATTATGATCTATTTTGCAGGTTAAGATTTCAAAAATGTTATGTTCTTATGAAAATGATGTGATTGATTTTTCTTTTGTTTACCCTTACTGAGTATTTGAGCTCACCCTTTTATGTTTTCATTTCCCCAGGATATAAAGAAAGGTTTTAGGTAAGAAAAAAAATGGAAGATCTTTATGGGAGATGTTGAAGATCTTTCACCATGATTAGAAGATTACGTTCCGAGTTTCCAAAGACACTAAACTATTACAGTCCTTGTGTGTGTGATTTTGTTATGTACTAAGTATTCCGCAAAAGTAATGTAATGTCCATGTACGTTAAGCTTCAGGTCTCTATAGTTGGTATCAGAGGAAAGGTTTAGTCGACCTTTGGAAACTAGGATGTGAGAACTTTAGTGAGATCCCTAGAGATATTTCTAAGGTATGTCTAGGGATGTCCCTAAGGTTAAGTATAAGTATAGGTTATAGTCCTAGAATTGTGCTAATGATCTTAGAATTAAACCTAATATGTTAGATATTGAAGGTACTCCCCCTTTATTATGTTGTTTTCCATAGCATTATTTTTTCCTCTCACACTATTCTTTTTGGGTTTTAGATGATGGCTGGAACCCGAATGAACCGTGTTGATCAATGCAATGGACAATGCAATGATTGTCCTCCTGAACAAACAAATTTTATGGGAGATGGAGTGAAAAATATTATTGCTATACTTACACAAGGTATGAATCACTCTGGACTTCCAAATGAGCAGAGAAGGGAACCATATTCTATTGAGTCCTTCATGAGGCAACGTCCACCTTTTTTCAGTGGGTCTTCTGATCCACTTGTTGCTGAATAATGGATCAGTACCACTGAAAAGATATTTTCAATTCTTCAATGTTCTGAACATGATAAATTCATCTTAGAAGTATATCGTTTGGAAGGTGAAGATGATCAACAGTGGAATATTATCAAGAATACGAGGCAAAGAGATGAAATTTAGTCCATGGAATGGGATGAGTTCAAGAACTTATTTTTCAATAAGTAATTCCAACGAATTCTTCGAACAAAGATGGAGGAGTTTCTTGAACTAAAGCAAAAGGATGATGAATTTGTTGGTATATACGAAGAGAATTGTACAAGTCTTGCAAGGTATGCATCTGGATTTATCATCCAACCTGAAAGTAAAGTTGATCGATTCTTCAGTGGCTTAAAACCAAATCATCCAAGGGAATTAGCTATAAGAGACATCAGTAGCTATGAAGAAATTGTTCGTTGTGCTATCAATGTAGAAATGGAAGTTGGTGTTACTTATCTATATCATAGTTTTGACAAGAAAAAAAAGATGGAGTTCAAGGAGAAATCTCAAAATAATGGTGAAAAGAAGATGAATGTTTCCTTATGCTCAAAGTGTGGAAAGAAGCATGGTGGAGATTGTCTTAAAGGGACAAGTAAATGTTTCAAATGTGGAAAGGAAGGTCATAGGGAATTTGAATGCCTCAATGATGGGAAGAAGATGTCTAACGATGAAAACAATGGATGGGATACACAGAATGAACCTACTACACTTCAATGCTTCAAGTGCAAGGAAATGGGGCATTATGCTAATAAATGCCCTAATCCAAGGGTTAGTGATGATCGACATGAGCAACCACTTAAGGCAAAGGACAAAGGGAAGTCACATGCGATCACCATTGGCGATGTTGAATATGATAACGATGTGGTGGAATGATTAAGTTTTTATGTAATGGGATTCCAAAATAATGTTGTATATAGTATCGTGGAATATTGGAATATTTATGTATTGGTCTATTGTGGTTTTCAATAATTTTATGCTACCAGTAACCATGGAAAGTGATTGAGATATTTTTGGAAAGAAGATGATATGCGCATAATGAAGGGAAAACGAGAAAATGAAATATTTGAATGTATTCATGAGCTCATGATTGATGTAAGGACTAAGTGATATCATGGTTTGAGTATATAGAATTTTGAGGATTTTGGTATGTGGAAAGTGTTAACTGTTAACTGCATTCATGTTTTCACTAAGGTTCAGTGGCTATTCAAGAGAATACATGATTAAGGACTTTGAATGTTTGGAATGTGACCAACAAGACATATCTTATGATATATGGGGATCAACGATGGTATTAAATCTCTGGTAATTGTTTTCACTATATTATTAGAGTGTACTGCAGTATTATGGATAATCCTAAAGATTGGAATGGATTATATTGGACATCATTTAGTATTGTTTAAGGATAGATGTTTTTTTGATATTATTGATGGGATGTTATTGTAATATAGTTTTAGAAAAAGGACAACCTACAGGACGGGCGACAACCCATCGCGTCGGACAAGGCTGTGGGAATCGAACCCACAACCGAAGTGCGACTGGGCTTTATCGCCTACCACTGGCCTACAGGAAGTCCCTGGTTAGTAGAAACTAGTTTTATTCTATTAATAGGTATGATGTATGAAGTATAAGTTCATTTTTGGAACCATATACGATTAACCATAAGATGGACTTATAACTTTTGCAATCCTTTTGTTGAAAGAGATGGAATAACCCATCATTCTATCACAAGATCTGCTAACACATCATGAATAACAAATTCAACTTCATTTCACTAAGGGATGAAATGGAAATTTTTCAATTCACGAACAACAGTGAGATTGTACCAAAATCAAGAAATTATTTCTTCTAATTCAAAAATTTCAACTTTAGGGAAATGATATTGAAAACAAAAAATGTTTTCCTAGTGCCCTTGTATCTGATGAATCAGATGGTACCCTAGATCATCACAAATTTATGGCTTTGTTATTGCTGGATTTTCCATAGCCATGTTCTCTACCACTCTCCATCAGAACATGATGGTTAGATTTATTTTCAATATCCATATTTTCACCTATGTGGAAACCCAGTGATTTGTTTATTTGGGTAACTGTAACATTTCATACTTTTGTTTTTAAATATTGGTTTTGGTATTCCTTTTTACGATGTGGGTTTCTATCAAAGAAACTTCCGAATAGTAAACCATTTATAACCCCAACAAATTTCGATGGTGAAATTCATTTTAAGGGGGGTAGAATGTAACACCCTGAGATTTTATGAAAAATATTCTTTTTGATTTCATTATTGTCTTGTGTTGTACGCTACACCAAAAGGATCTTGCACAAGACGCATCCTTTACATTCCTTGCATTACACGCAATCCCGACCTTCCTCGATAGCGTGTGTAGTACGCAATAACGAGTTTCACTAAACAACGATTTGCTATTAAAATATTATTAAAACTAGCCGTTATGAATAGTAATAACCACTTTTTAAAATTTTCTAAATTTTATTTTTCAAAATGAACTTCATTTTTGGATTCGTAATATCGAAATTAGCTTAGGGTGAAATTTTGGTACTTTTCGAATAACTTTCATATTCTGATGAATAGTGAAAATTACTAAATTTTAATTTAAAAAAACATTTTTAATTGAAATAATTAATAGTGATAAATTATTAATTTGAGTGGTTTTAAAGTATATTTAGAATATATTTTTACAATTTAATATAATTTTGGTCATTGGATGTAATTTCACATTTAAACCAGTTATAAACAAGTGTCAATCTTTTGATAGTTATTATCTCTTAAAAACACGCTATTTGTTTTGACGACGGGAATTAATTTTTAAATTAGTTAATGCAACTAATATGTTTTGAATTTGGTAAAATAGACATCATTTTTGAGTTCATAATATAAAGTATATATTAGGCCTAATTTTTGGTATTTTTCTGGAAACTTTCATTTTTTTGATGAATAGTGAAACCACTAAGTGGTAGTTAAAAAAAATGAATTTTTCCGAAAACGTAATTTTACCGCTTCTGTGAGTGGAATTCCAAAAATCCGAGAGACACGGTTGATGTTAGTAAGTAAAATGTGGTTCAATGAGATGAAAATAATTTATGGTGAATAGTAACTTTTTACTTTTTTTAACCGCGGTTAAAAGTAAATAGGGAAATTAAGGGTAAAAATGATATTATTATTACCCTAACACATATACTAATTCTATTGGATAAGTGTAATTCGACCAAAAACAACCTTAGAAATAAAATATGACCATTTAGGCCCACTTGGATTAGATTTGGACATTTATTATTATTTAATTCAAAGAAGAGTTAAAAGAGTTAAAATCAAAGTTTATTTACTAAAACATTTTTAATATAGGGTTATAAATAAGATTAATTCTATTGTAAATATTAATTAGAAATATAATAAGATTTCCTACATAATTATATTTTATTTATAATTTTTAGAAATTATATAAAATAATTTATTTACAAAACAATGATGATGCAGTAATTACCATAATAGTGAAAAATTATAATAATTGATATTATAAGTAGCCAAATAAATATAATTTGAGACTTTTTTCGAATTCCACTAATTTTCTAGGTTCTTATGACATGTTAGTATTGATTTAATAAAATTTTTTCAAACTAATAATTCTGTTATAAGTTTCACAAAAATCAATTACTAAATAGTGTTAAAATTGACATAAAATAGTTTTAAAAAAAAATATTATATTATTAATTGTTATTTTATTCTTAAAAATCTAAGGTTCGTCCAAATGACTTAGATAAGGTTATATATATTAATAATAAACAACTTGGGGTTCGTTTGGCTTGATATTGTATGTTTATTAACCTTAGAGTGTAAGAAAATAAGAAGACAAGGTAAAAGTAAAATTATCTAACTTAAAGTTAAATATAAATGATAAGGTTAAAATAGGAACCTAAACTTGTCTAAATTCTATTGGATGAGAGTAGTTATACCCATACCCACATTATCTTCTAAATAAATCAATTTGGAGCTATTTAAAACCGAATATGTCTTTATAATAAAATAATATTTTTAGTTATTCCAAAGGTGCCCCTCTCCTCCCTTATAAAAGGGAACCCCCTACCTCTCTTCCTCACACCACATTGAGCCTTCAAGCTCGGCCAAACCTTGAAAAATTCTATTCTCTACTTCCCTAGAAACATCCCAGAGGTTCTGGTCTTCCTCAAAGACCAATCTTAGTTCCCTAAAAGAAGATCTCAAAGAGGCGCTTCAAAGAAGAGGTAATGTCCGTTACCGATTCTTTCAACATTATTTATTTTTCCACTTCTTCATATTAGGTTTTTTCATTATGAAGTAATAAAATCAGTATCACTCATATATTGATATGTTATTATATGTAAGAAACAACGTTATTTCATCATCTATCCATCCTACGGAAAATGAAATCACCGCGCGTGGGAACGTACGGAATACCGTCTCCACGCCGTGGTGAAATCTATTTTCCACCACCACCTTACTTGGATGGGTATAATGGTGTAAATAATAACTATATAGGATTATTTTAAAGTGATATTGATTCTGAAATAGTATACATGCACTCCAATACAGTCCCACGATCATGAGAACGATATCATCGCTCGTGCGTACGTACGGACTACCGTCTCCACGACGCGATGAGATTCATTCTCCACTTTAACCATTCATGAATGATTATAAATTATACATAATAAGTAATCATGAAATATATTTAATAATAATGATACTGGATTTATGTTTATATATATGTATGTCATCTACTTCATTCCATTCAACTCAATAAGGAAACGAAAACAGCGTTCATGCGTACGTACGACCTACTGTCTCCATGTACGGTGTATTTCTTTCCATTTACTGATTTATTATATATATGTATATTATGAATATATATTATATATAAATCATGTTCTATATTCTGGGATTAAGTAATCATTATCTAAATAATCATATGAATAATTACAAGTCAAAACACAGACGACAAATGAAACAATTTTACCCAAAACGCTCTTTAACATGGAATTTACAAAATAACGGGTAATATAAAGTCATAAGTGAACCATATATGATATCATAACAATGATTATGATTCTGGAATAAGTAAATGACATTATTTAAATCATTATACAGGAGTTTTGGACACTTAGAAAGCAAATCGGACCTTAGGTAAGGGAAAATATCACAATCTTATTTTTATCCGAGATTGTTTATACTTTGGTATTTATTGGGGTGTATTTTATCATCCCAATCCATGTTTCCCCAATATGTAATTTTATTTCCATACACATACAATTGTTTAAATCCAATTTTACCCTTTGGTGAGTTTTTAGTAAAAGATATGAAATGAATCTTTTGTCATTTTCCGTACGAGGTACTTTTTGACTTTTCTGACAAAAGTACGAGGAGAATGTTTTTTAACTTATACGGCTTGAATGGATTTTTAAAACATTATTTCCAAGAAGCTCCCTTTACAAGTTTTCAAGTTTATTTTTAATAAACTTCTTTTATTTTAAAATTGTATGACATGTTAAGAAAGTAAAATGTTTTTGAAGTAGAAAGGATATTTTCCTCAAGAATGGAGTTCAAGTGTTTTATCAAAATTATTTTCCATATAAAATAATAAAGGGTTCTGTTTTTATCACTATTATTACATTTATTTGATTATGTTGTGATGGAATTATTTTTATTAATTCCTTTATATTATATGAATTGTTTTATGATGTCACGATGTTTAAGATTCCCATTTTTATTACATGGGTTATGCTATGATGTATGGTTTATGATTTTGTGGCACACATAAGAATGGTATCATTATGAGATGGGTGGGACCAATATCTCCCTCCAATTCATTGGGTAAAGATTTTATCTCTCATGAGATAGACATGGCTGGAACGGCAGGTTATACCGGTTCAGTGAAACAGGACTGAAATGAGGAGTGAACTCGGTTCAGAAATGGAATTTGTCCACTAAGATAGTATTGGCAATGAGTCTTGACTAATAAGAAATTATTCTCTATGATTATGTGTGTACGCCACAAAGTTTCATGTTTTAAGTTATTATTATTGGAATTACATTTCACTACAATGATTTATCCCATGTTATGATATTATGATCTCTTTTGCAGGTTATGATTTCCAAAATGTTATGTTCTTATGAAAATTATGTAATTGATTTTTCTTTTGTTTACCCTTACTGAGCATTTGAGCTCACCCTTTTATGTTTTCATTTCCCCATGATATAAATAAAGGTTTTAGGTAAGAAAAAAACGGAAGATCTTTATGGGAGATGTTTAAGATCTTTCACCATGATTAGAAGATTACGTTCCGAGTTTCCAAAGACACTAAACTATTACGGTCCTTATGTGTGTGTTTTTGTAATGTACTAAGTATTCTGCAAAAGTAATGTAATGTCCATGTACATTAAGCTTCGGGTCTCTACATTTTATCTTTTTTTAATAAACCCTTTCATTTTATTCCAATACAGTTATATATGTTAATTATCAAATAATAGAACCATTTTCCCATTTTTGGTACAAAAAATGTTTCTAAAAATGTTTTAAAAAAAACCAGACATCATTTATATCATTAGTTATAGAACTTGATTTCATCTAAAAACCCTTTTCCCCAAAAAATCATTAAAAAATGTTTCAATCCATTAAAAATTCATTATTAAATACATTTTTTACATTTTTCCTTTTACTAATGTTTTTATGGTATCTTCTTATCTCCATTCGAATAAGGAATATTTTAAACTATTTATTGTACATAAGGAATGATATTTTTTACCTTGTATTATAGGTAATGATTTAACCACTGTCATTTCATTGAATCTTACTTTGAATGTTCAAATTTTGATTCTTTTTAAAAGAAAATTATTTCAAAAGTGATATAAAAAGGAAAGGATGTAAAAAAATGTAGATAAACGGGAAATTTTTCATCAACTATTAATTTAAAATAACTTTTCATTATATTTATATATATTGATAATTAATCCACATGGGATTTATTTTATTCAATCCATATTTATTATTCCATTAGATGCATTATTATTTATTTGTCTAATTATAGATTTTTTATTCAATTATCTGATTCCTTTTATTTCTTTTAAAATATTAATTTTATTATGATCATTGAAAATTGAATTTCATCTAATTATACATTTCATTTACATGGATATATAAATTTTTTAAACCATATTCAATTTTTATACAATGTTAACATTGAATGTTATATGATTATTTGCTGAAATATTTACAATTACATATCCTTTATTCAATACATATATTTGAGAAGCCATATTTTTTATTTGATTTGAGGAATACTTGGGGAATGAAATAAATGATTAAGGGACTATTTAAGTAATACCCTATTGGTTGGGGACGAGTTAATACAAGCCCCATGATGCTTCTTTAGTCTCATGGGATGAAATTATTTGGTGAGACACCCTTTGAGTTTTTTCCAAATCAGTGTAGTCTAATGTATATTGTCAATGGAATTGATGAAAATGATTTCATGTACCAAGGAAACATAGAGTCTAATAAATAGTAATTTCCCTAAATTTTTTAATTTATTATATTTCCATGAAATTTTGTGTCGACACATCTATGGATGGACTTCCTTCTTAGTTCACTGATAAAATGGAATGTGTTTTAGTTATTTTCCATGACATATTGATTTGTCCTTACCTAGTAATATTAATGGAATGTGTTTTTAGTTACCAAATTTATATATTTTTTATCCATAAAACATATTTATTATATATAATATGTGTTCAGTTATATACCTTTATATAATGTGTAATCAAATTGATTTTTATTCACTCCTTTATATTTTTCTTTTACTTTGATTTTGAGATCACCCTTATTATGTTTCTTTCCCCATGAATCCATGAAGTGTACTATGAAATATATAAAAGGAAATGATATAAGAAATAGAGATATCCTAAAATGAAAAATTTTCTTATAATATGTGTATTCATTAGTAATACATCACCCATATATGTATCAGGTTTACAATGACTAATAAACTCTTAGATCCTTTGGGATTAGATTCATTGTAATTATTCCAATGTAATGATAGTTGACACTGGATTTGGGATTTCTAGAGTCGAGGTGCTGTAGTAGGTATAAGAGGATGTTTATTATAATTCTTGTGAACTAGATCTATGAAAACATAGATTAGAGAACATAAACCTAATGTTGAATTTGAGGATACAAATTGAAAACATATCTTAATGTTTCTGTTATATTGAGATTATGTGGTTTTCTTAGAAATACATCATTATCTAAAAAATACATGTGGATGTGGTTCTAGAACATATGTACCTTGGGGAAACAAATCTAAAATAGTAAATTGGTCTTGACACGGAGTAACCTAGTACATGTATATGGTCCTTAATTTGCACCTATTTTGAAACACCATGGAGATATGATTAAAATAATTCACATTTACATTAAAAAAAATATAAAGGATTTTAATAGATGATGATAATGAATGAACATTGTTAATCCTTATACCAAGGAAGTAACTCTATTTAAATATATGGATGATGTGTTTAGGTATTAAATATTTATCTTAGAAAATATTTAAAAGGCTATTTAGTGGTTAAAATTATTTCAGGGACATCCGTAATATTTATTTTGGAAATTATATTAATAATGTTTTATGAAAAAGGCAACCTATATGATGGGTGAAAACCCATCAGGTCTAAAAAGGCCATGGGACATGAACCCATGAATGTAGTATGATAAGTGTTTCATGCATACAATTGGATTAAATGATGTCTTAGTTAAACTATCATTTCATTAGAAAAATAATTTGATGAATAAATATTAATTATGATCTATTAGTGATACTTTTTAGGATTATATATTAATTTATTAACCTTATTGAACATGGAGAATACATATAGAAAAATATTAATACTTTTCACTCTTTTTTTGGTATATAATATATGGTAAAAGTGTAATTTAGTGCCTTATGAATCAAAGTATATTTTTTGAAATTCATTTCTCGAACTAATGGTTGAATTAGAAATTCATTGAAGCACAACCAAAGGATGAAATTATGTTTATAGAAACATATCTAGTATATATATTTCATTATATTCATAGGCAGTAAAATAATTACCCAACATTAATAAAATGATAAAAAAACGTTTTCCTAATACGTTAATTATTGTTTAATCGATGGTTTTCTAAATCGTCAGATATATATGAATTTGAGTCCCTCAGCTATACATTGATCATCCACATTTTTGTGATTGATGACCTCAAATGTGCCCTTTAAATATTAATTTTTTCCTCCTAATAAAAGTCTCTAATTTAGACTAATTTTTTATTACATAGATACCTAGTTATATATTAGTCCATGTGACCTTTTTTACTTCTTATTATATATTTTCTAGAATTTGTTTTATGAACCCTTCTCCTGAAGTGGGATTTCAATAATTATATTTTCTAATATCATACCCTATGATATTGAGAGAGTGTTAAAATAATGAGGATGCAATTTAATTAATGTAGAATTAATTTAATGAAATAAAATGATAATGTATTAATATTTACATAAACCCCCCATTTTGTGGTTTGTGACGTTTTTTCATACCTTTTTAGGCATATGAGGTGGTTATGAAGGATTTGGTAGAGTTTGGCGGAGTTTAGAAAGGTTTTCAGGAAAGTATACATGCCTTTTTATGGCCGCAAGGTTTGAGCTTGGATAGGGGAAATTGGGGGAGAATCTATGCAACCGTGCGATATGAAACTATTCAGATAGTAGCATCCTCATGGTTAGCACATGATTTTTCAATCCATACAAACTAACCATTTAGCACATTAAAAATGGGGTTTTTAAGGGGTTATGAAGGATAGTCTCTAACTCACCTATTTCATCTCCTGTATGAACTGTACATGAGATTTCATCATTTCAAAGGTTATGAGTTCTCTCCAAGTCATTCTAGATGTGATTTAATGGGATTTAAGGGTTGTTTGAAGGTGGTACATCTCGGGTAAGAATTTTATCTTGGTTGATCGTGGTTTTCTCGAAATCTACTCTCCCCTCTCTCGCGATTTTCTAGATCTACACATGTTCCATATATATATAGGGTTTTGTTTCCTTAATTGATTATATTTATACTTGTTGTTTATATTGAATGAGATCTAGTTTTATTTTGGTGGATAATTTTCTTTAAGTGATAATATTAGAAAGGTGGCTTATTAGTTGGATTTTCCACCATAATTTAGTGTTGTGAAAAATGCATTTCATATCTCGTAGATGAAAATGTATCATATGGATTGTGACTATGTGATTCGATGGGATCATTTTGAGAAGAAGCCAGATGATTCTTTTGTTCACATGATAATGTGTGTTGTGGATAATAAAGACAGAGTCTTTCCTAGGAAAATAATTAGTCTAGTTTGTGAAAACATGGCCAGATTCAGGAGGAGGCTTGGGAGCGACAGATATATATAGTCATGAAATGGCCTGATAAATATTGGTATTGTGATGGTTATCTACATTATTTGTATAGAAAGTCCAATGGTGGGGAGAATGTAGCACCCCTGGTTTGAGGTATGTGACCTTGGATTAATCCTTTTTAAACATATGTAGTGGTTCAGAATGTGTTGGGAGAGTTTGGGGGGAGTTTTATGGGATTTGGAAAATATTGGAAGCCTTTTTAAGGCTGCATGATTTGAGCATAGTTTGTGGAAATAGTGATAGAATCTCAGGTAATCATGTGATATGCAAAATTTTAGACAGAATCATCCACACGATTAGTACATGGTTTTTGGAACAGTGCATGCTAAATGTGCGGCCCATAAAAAATTGTGGGGGGGGGGGGTTTAAATAGGGCTAGTCATGATTTTCCCTAGCTCACCCATTTCCTCTCTTATACGAACCCTATGTAGTATTTATTTTTCTCAACAGTGAGGGGTTCATTCCAATAACTTTTTGAAAGGATTTAATGGGTTTCAATGTGGTTTGAAGGTTTTACATCTTGGAAAATTCTTCTCTCTTAGTAGTTGTGGTTTTCTCTAGATCTACTCATCAATCTATCCTATATTTATTTATCTACATACATTACATGTAGATATTGAGTTTTTATTCCATAAGATATGATATTAAGGATTTTTTATTATATGGAAGATGATCTGGCATTGTTTTGGTGGAGAGTTTCTTGGATTTGTGGTACATTTACTTGTGGGACATTTTACCCAGAACCCTAAATATAGGTGTCTTATCTATCAACACCACAAATCTATAACATGAATCCATTTATTCAATTAGTTTTTTTGTTTGAAATTAATAGTTTTTATGATGTGATAATCTTGGTGGAAACTCATTTTGGGATGATTTGGGGATTTTGGTAAAACGATATACTCTTCGAAAAGGGGTTTTGGGAGAATTTAAAATGTCGATTTTAAAATCAATAACTATTTGAATTATGTAAAATGTTTTATGAAAGAATAATTTCAATGAAAATATTTTTAATTGAAATTCAGTTTGGTATGGAAAATGGTTAATGTATGTCTTGAATGAATGGGGGGTTTGTTGAAGTTATTTGGCATGTGTTGGAATTTCTTGTGTTCATAATGTGTCGCCTTCATGTTCATTATGCTTTTTGATAAGTTATGTATTATGGATTGTGTTGATTGTGTGGGATGTGGGTGGGATGTGTCATGATAAATGGTATGTATAGTGGATTTAAGGGCCACCATTATGTAAAATTTCTTGGGAAGTACCACTTTATTTGGTATATAGTAAACGGCCTTGGACGGGATGTTCCACCAAGATTAGAGTTCTTATGTGTGTTATTATACAGGATGAAAATGGTAGGACAAATTTTTGATGGTGAAATGGATAATGGCATGGATGTTTGGAATTCACTTATTTTTTGTGGATATGGTAATGGTGGCTTGGTATGTGTGTGTTTGGATTGTGGTAATTGTTGCACTATTTTTTGTTTTATATAAAATGTTTATTATAATTATGATGATAGTTTTAGCATAGTGGAATGTGTTGGAAAGTTATTTTCAGAAAACATATTTAGTATTATTACTCACCCCAACATTGGCACTTTGGTTCTTTTGTATATGTTGTATCCCCGGACACAAGTAAGAGTAAAACACCTCATTTTTCTTGCAGTTCATCGTGAGGATTTTTATATGGTGTGGTTCTTGGATTGGGGATCATGGAGTGGAGTTATAAATGTCGTCATTGTTCATTAGAGACTTTTTGATTAGTCGTCTTCTTGGTACTAAAATTTGGTTTTGTTGTAGTGGTTTTAAGGAATTGTTATGAAATTTCTTGGTGGCCATTTGGGACTTGGGATACTATGTTACATGCATTATATAATATTGATGGTAATGGATTGATGGGTTTCTTGGTTTATTTCATGGGAAAACTATTTCCCAATTGATTACTGAAATCCTATGAATTTATTTCTAGCCTTTGGCATATTGGGAACATCACTTAAGGGAATGAAACACCTCACCACCTTCTCCGGCCAATGAAGAAGTGGTGGGGCATTACAATCATATTAAATAGCTTCCATGAAACACTACATAAATCAGGTAAGAGAATATAATATGCTGATACATTAAAATATATTTAATATTTTAAATAATTTCTTAACATAATATATATTTAAATTCACATAAACACTATTTAACATTCCATACACATAAGAACGACCTTGTTCGATAGATTTCATTACAAGCAAGTCGATGTTTTACTAAAACAATATATTATTATTATAATAAGATATAATATAGGAATTAAATTATATGTTCTGATAAGCATAAACTAAGTCATGAAAATATGTGGGTTATAAAAATATAAAATTAATTTTTGGTTACAAATTAAATTAATAAAAAATATAAGAACCAATTGAATATAAACTGAATATTTTTATTGAAAAATGTTTTCATGATCACAATGCTATTTTAACCTAATAAATTAAATAAATTAAAATTATTGAGTGCTATTAATTTAATATATATTTATAAGGACCAGGCCATAAACCTTAAAAAATATTAAATTAAATGAATAATTCACATTAACGATATTTTCAGGTTTAGAGTTTTAGAGAATTAGGACATAAATATTACATATCAAGAAATTAAAAAGTAGACACTTCTACCCATTATCCATTTTTTTAAAAAAACATGAACTCCTGAAAAAAGAGTCATGTCTACTTCCATGTTTAAGAAAGCATGAATTTTACTTGATCCCATCCTTGACCCTATTAAACATTATGTCCTGTGAAAAACATTTGAAAAACATGGGATGAGCATAAAAGTCTTTGTAATGGATACACAAAGAAGGAAAACTATTAGTTTTTCAAAACAAAAAGTAAACCATGAATACTTTAAGATAAGTAAAACTTTTCACCATTAGGAAGTAGTAAATACTCTTCACTGAATAAAAGATCAGTACTTACCCTTTTTTAACCAAAATATTACCATAAAACCCATATAAAGAACTCATAACATATAAAGGTAACTTGGTACATAAACATAATTAAATGGAATAACCATACGGTCGACATCCACACATATCACTAAATGTAATAGCCATATGGCCGACTTCTATACCGAACGCATTTGAGGTTATAACCTAACCACCTGTCCTAGTATTCACAGCACCACCCATCATTTGGTTTATCACGTAACCACCCATCAAATGTCCAAGTACCAATATAAAATCATATCACATACAACAAATATAAAGGAAATGAAACATTTCCACATTTAAATAACAATTTATCACATAAATATATTGACATAAAAAATCCATTTTCAAAACCATTTTCAATACCAAAAATACATAAAAGAGTATAAGGTATTTTTTTTAAACATTGCGACTTGTTGAGGAAGCCAAAGATCAAATAATACTCGTGGCGATGGAAAAGGTCGTTGTCACAGATGACGTTAGAAAGAGACATACATTTTTTTTCGTTTATTAAAATGCTTCATAGAAAACTATTCCCTTTGAAAGGTCAAGGGTGTTTATACAGAGTATAAAAGAATGTCGTGTATTAAAACAAAATATGCCTCAATGAACGGAGATTGAGATGAAGTCCCTTACCTCATGTCTGATTTGACTCGATCGTTCTTTAATATCCTGAATAATATACTAAATTTAATGTATACTTGCTTAATATCATTTTTCAATTTTACTATTCCTTTTATATCACTTATTACCTTGTTATAAACATTATGTAATCATTTAAGTTAATAATGTTCGTTTTATCGATATTTGGTACTTAAGTCAAACATTGACTTCTTATAATTACATGTTGTTCATGCGATCAATAGTCCATTATATCCAGAATGATATTAAAGATTTATATATAATATATATAATATATATCCATTAAATACATGTATTTATAATAGTACATAACATTTGTAGGTATGAAATGAAATGCATTGTTCATGGAGATGATAAGTCTTACGTACGCATGAACGCTACATTCATTTATATTTCTTATTTTAATGGAAATACAAAAAAATGATAAATATTTATATTATAATTCCAGTATAATATCATATATAATATCATTAACTCTATCATTTATACATCCCACATAAGTCATTAATGAGTCACATCACTTTAAGGGGGCGGTAGTCCGCACTTCCTCAAATGAGTTTATCGTATTTACCCACTATGGAAGCATAATGGCTTGATTTAAATGGGAGTAAAGAAGCATAAGGAAATCATAAAAATAATATATATAATATATAAATACAATTCCATCATAATTTCCACCATGAGAGGTGGAAATATGTAATTGAACAATCATCGTTTCGTGAGACGTTAGTTTGCCATCCACAGAAACTGTATGTTCTTTTCCATTAGTTGATGTTGTGTGTAAGTTTAGTTAGAATATTTCTCATAAAAACGTACTAGTATATTTAAGATACTGGTGTTGTTAAAAAAAGAAAATAAAAAAGTTTATGGGTTGGAGAATTAAAATAAAAGAAAACAATTTAAATTAAATCGTTACCTTTAATTTTGGTAACTCCCTTTGGTTTGAACCAAAGGACTTCTTGAAGTGACTTCTGCCTAAGGTTAGGCTTTTAGGAGGAGGAGCGGTAAGTAGGAAGTGTAATTGGGAAGAGTTTGGACAAGAAAAATGGCTTGAAAGGTGTGAGGAATTGGTGATAAATGGTCTCCTTTTATAAGGGAGAGGAGGGGATCTTTAAGAAAATGTGAAAATATTATTTTATAATATAATGGTATTTGGTTTTAATTGTCCAAAAATCATTAAAGTTGAAGATAAGATGACTCATATTCTAAATGAAATCATCCAATCATAATTGGACATGTTTTAGATAATAATTTATTCATTATAATCTTATTTATTTATATCATTTATTAATGAGATAAATACTACATCATTATTGTTTCATAAATAATTTAATTTATTTTATGTAAAAAAATTATAAAAAAAATAAAATGATGTAGAAAATATGATTATCTTTCCAAATAATATTTTTAGTCGAAAATAGGACTTATATAACACTATATAAAAATTAATTACTAAAATATTTTTCTTAATGTCAATTGTTTCTTCACATTAAATTAATTAATCTAAATTGTCATTTTCACTCCCACGTGGCTCAATGGGGTCCCAAAATCGACCCAATGATTCCCATGGTCGTTAATGACTCATCCAATAAGGTTTAGACAAGTGTTAAGGTAATTTGGAATTATTATACTATTATTTTTACCTTGAATTACACTATATACCTTTAACCACGGTAAATAAAAGTCAAAAGTTACTATTCACCAAAAATTATTTTCATCATATTAAACCAAATTTTACTTATTGAAAACAACCATATATGTTGGATTTTTTAAATTCAATTCAGAGAAGTTTTATAATTTCATTTAAATGAAAAATTCAGTTTTGTAACTTCTACTAAGTGGTTTCACTATTCATCAAAAATTGATGTTTTTCAGAAAAATACCAAAAATTCACCCTAAGATATATTTGATATTCCGAATTCAAAAATGATGTCTATTTTTACAAATTCAAAACATATAAGTGGCATTAATTAATTTTAGAATTAATTCCTATTATCCAAACCAATAGAGTGTTTCTAAGAAACAATAACTATCAAAAGATTGATATTTGTTTATGTCCAATTTCATAGTGAAATTAATTAAAATGACCAAAATTGGATTAAATGGTAAAAATATATTTTAATTACACTTTAAAACCAATTATAAAGATAAACTATCCATAAAAATAAATTAGATTAAAACATAGTTATGAATTAAAATACAATATTTTCACTATTCATTAAAAAATTGAACGTTACCGGAAAAATTCCAAAAATTTACACAAAGTAAATTTTGATGTCCCCATTCTAAAGAAGGATTTTATTTGGTCATATAAAATATCTTAAAGTAACCAAAACCAGATTTAAAGAGGTTTCTCCATTAAAAGGTGATAAATCGGCCTTTTAATGTAAAATATGCTTAAAATAAGTTTCATTCACATTTTAAGCCTCTATATTTTTATTGGAAACATGTAAATATATTTAACAATAATGTATAATAATATTGTTGTTAGTTTGGTTCATTCCTGCCAATAAAACTACTAGGAGTTAACTACTATTTAAAATAATAATATTATATTATTATTGTGTAGCGTAAGATTCCAATGAAACCCGTTGTTGCGTATCGGGTATGCTATCGAACATAGAAACCCCCTTAAAGTAAAATTAATATTTAATTCACATATATTAATAAATATAAAAATATATTATTCTTCATTTACTTGGGATGTTACATCCTTCCCCCTTTTGAAAATTGCATCCTCACAATTTTTATTCACTTATCAAAATAAGTGGGGGTATTTATCCTTCATATCATTTTCAGATTCACACATTTCCTCTTAAACCATATTGTTTTTCTAGAAAACCTTTACCTGTTGTATTACTTTATTCCTCAACACATGCTCTCTTTGGTCAAGAATTTGGACTGGTTGTTCTTCATAAGAGATATTCTCTTCCAACTGAACTACCTCTGGGCTCAAAACATGAGATGGATCTGGTATATATACTTTCTCAACAAAGATTCATGAAAAACATTGTGTACCTGGAAAAAACATGGAGGTAAAGCTACTCTATATGCAATTGATCCAAATGTCTCTAGGATTTCATAGGGTCAATGAACCTCGGGCTGAACTTTCCCTTCTTAGCAAAATGCATCACACTTTTCCATGAAGAAACATTGAGAAAGACATGGTCACCAACCTCAAAAAAAAAAATCCTTACTTAGGTTATCTGCATAAATTTTTTGTCTGCTCTGAGCTGTTCTCATGTGCTACTAAATCAACTGAACTTTCTCAATCATCTCTTCTTCCAATTCTTATCCCATATGCTTCCTTTCACCTACTTCATCCCAAAAAGTTGGAGTTCGACAACGCTTTCCGTATAATTCCTCAAATGGAGCCATCTGTATAGTGGAATGAAAGCTATTATTATATTAAAATTAAACCAAAGAATGATGTTGGTCTCAACATCCTTGATAATCCATTGAATAATCACGTACCGTATCTTCCAATGTCTGAATTTTTCGTTCTGACTGTCCATCTTATTGAGGATGAAAAGTTGTACTAAAATTTAATTTAGTACCCAATGACTTCTAAAGGCCTTTCCGAAAGTTAGAAATGAACTTGGGATAACGATCAGATACAATAGAGAGCGGAAATACATGCAACCTGCCTATCTCATTAACATACAACTGAGCAAGTTGATTTAGAGACAATGTATCTCGATTAGGAAGGAAATGAGTATATTTAGTCAATCGGTCAACTATAACCCAAATTGCATTATTACCTTGAGATATCTTTGGTAATCCCACAACAAAGTCCATGGATATTTTTTCCCATTTCCATTTTGGAACTGGTAAAGGTAGAAGCATGTTTTTCGGTAACTATCGCTCTACTTTAACATGATGACAATTCAAACACTTCATAGTAAAATCAGCAATATCTCTTTTCATTCCATCCCACCAGTAATACTCCCGAAGATCTCTATAAATCTTAGTACTTCCAGGATGAACTGAAAACGGAGAACTATGTGCTTCACATAATACTCATTCTTCAACTATGAATCACAAGGAACACATAATCTATTTCCAATCCTTAAAACACAATCATTATCAATGTTAAAGTCAGGAAACTTACCTCTCTGAACCAACTCTACCTTTTTCTGCAACTCACTGTCTTCCTTCAATGCATTCTTTATTAGGTCTGATAGAGATGATCTCACTGACACCTGAAACAAAACAGAATAATTTCCTGCACCAACAACTTCTATGCCAAATTTTATCAAATCAAACACCAAAGGATCTTGTTCCAAACCCAGCATGTCTAATGAGACATTCCTTTTTTGACTAAAAGCATCGGCCACTTTATTTGATTTTCCCAGATGGTAATGGATCATGAAATAATAGTCCTTGATTAATTTATAACCATATCCTCTGTCTCATGTTCAATTGTTTTTGAGTGAATATATACTTTAAACTTTTGTGACCAGTATATATTTCACATTTTACTCCAGACAAATGATGCCTCCAAATTTTTAAAGCAAAAACAACAATAGATAATTCCAAATCATGTGTAGGGTAATTTAACTCATGAGGTTTCAATTGACTCGAAGCAAAAGAAATTACCCGATCATTCTGTATCAGAACACAACCAATTCCTTTCAACAAAGCATCACTATAGATAATAATCTTACCATTTTTGGAAGGTAGTTCCAAAAATAGAGTATTCACCAATATTATTTTCAATTCCTGAAAAAAATCATCACATTATTTTGTCCAGATGAACTGAACACCTTTTAGAGTTAACATAGTTATTAGACTAGATTACCATGGAAAAGTTTCAACAAACCTTCGGTAATAACCCGTCGAACCAAGAAAACTACAAATATCGGTTATATTTGTTGGTCTTGGCCATTATTCAACAACTTTTGTTTTAGCAGGATCAACAGTTATGCCATTTTTTTAAACAATGTGACCAAGGAATGAAAATTTTTGTAACCAAAACTCACACTTTCTGAATTTCCCATAATGTTTCTTTTATTTTAATGTTTTCAAGACAATCCTTAAATGACTTTCATGTTTCACCTTACTTTTGGAATAAACCAAAATATCATCAATAAACACAACCACAAACTTATTCAAAACTCATATAAAATTCATTTCATAAGATCCAAGAATACAGCAGGTGCATTGGTTAACCCAAAAGGCAAAACTAAAAATTCATAATGTCCATATCTAGTACGAAACACGGTCTTCAGAGCGTCTTCATCTTTTACTTTCAACTGATGGTACCCCGACCTCAAGTCAATCTTCAAAAAATACTGAGCTCCCTAGAGCTGATCAAATAAATCATCGATATAAGGAAAAGGATACTTATTTTTAACAGTGATGTTATTCAATGCTCTGTATTCAATGCCTAGTCTCATTCGATAAGGGGGTTTTGAAATTGGCTTAGCATAAAGAACTAAGTCAAAAATAAATTCAACTTCCCGATCAGGTATAATTCCAGGAAACCCATCCGAAAAACATCAAGATACTCAATTACTAGTGGCAAATCATTAATCTAAAGAGTTCTTTTATTTTCAACAATATGTGTAAGGTAACATTCATTAAATTTTTTACTAGATTCTCAGCTTCTTGATATGTTATAAAAAAAATGGTTCATTCTTGCACACAAACTGATCGTGTTTCTGAAAATAAACCACTTTAGCTCTGTAGTAAATTATAGTATGATAAAAAGAAAGCTAATACATGCCCAAAATAACATCAAACTATAATACAGGCAAAAAAATAAGGTTTGAAGGTAGATTCTTTCTGCACACAAGGAAACAAATGTTCTTATGTTTTCTTTTTGTCTCAAAATTTCTTCTATGTGTTTTTACCGTAAGTTTTGTATTCATATCTTGAGATGGAATTCCCAATTTATTAGAAAACTTCTCAGAAATGATAGATTGTGTAGACCCTGAATCAAACAACACATTTTCATAATCTGAACAAACAAACAGTGTACCTGATACTACTTCATTCGATGGCCCAACATCTGCTGAAGTAGTTGGGTAGGATTTCACCACCCCATTCTGCTTGTAGTCCGACTACATTCCCTCAGTTGAGTTCTTCACTGGACACTCATTTTCATAATGACCCATTTCATTACACTTAAAACATCTTACCAATAGATTTTCATTGCCTTCTTGTTCATCTTCCTTACATTTACAAGAAATATGACCAGACTTACCACACCGGAAGAACTTTCAAGTCATTGATAAATATTCTACAAGATTATTTTTACCACACTTCTCACAAAATGGATATTTAGTTTTCTTACCTCCAGGCTTCTTTGATGAATTATTCCCCTTTTCGTGCCAACATGACCTCTTATTCTGTTGTTTTTCAAAGAACACTTGATCATCCACAAACTACATTTCCACCTTCTCGGCACATTGAAAAAGTTTTTCATAACTTTTGAACTCACGATAGGCTAACGCACTTCGATATCATGGCTTTAGTCTTTAGTAAAATCGATTTATCTTACTTTCAAGATCTCGGATGAAATTTGGTGCATACCTTTCCAGTCGAGTGAACTTTGCTTCATTAGCAGCAACTGAGTCATCCTCCTGCCTAAATTATTGGAATTTTTTTCCATCCTTATATGAACCACATTATGAAAATATTTTTTCAGGAAACATACCTTTGAATTCATCCCAATCATGAGCATCAATCTCCTCACTATTCCTAGTATTTTTCACTATCGACCACCACTGATCATCATCACCTTCAAAACAGTAAACATCGAGACTATCCTTTTAATGTTTTGAACAACCTATGACATAAAAAATATTCTCTTGTGCTTTAATCTGTCCATCAGCTAGCACAGGGTTAGAAGATCCTCTGATTAATGGGGGATGTTGCCTCATGAAATGTTACACTACACACATGTTCCTCTGTGGATGATCTGGCTGATCTCATGCATGGATACCACCACCATTTATCCCCTGAGTCAATTGTTCCATCATTGTAACAAACTGTTCAGTTCCGATTGCGACCATCTCAGGTTTCTTATTTGGAAGCTTGTATTTCTCTTGATGTCGTCCCAACATAGCTTCCATGTTTCCTCTGTGAAAAACCATTATGAACAAAGAAATATCCTAGGCGAATCAACATGGTAATATGTAAATGCTATATGAAATCAATATTAGCATAAATTACTTTATGGATAATAATTTAACAATACCCTAACTCCTAAAGATATCTAAATCGACCTCTGATACCAACAATAAGGACCCGAAATTTATCCTTACATTATATTTAATTAATTGAATAATAAACGTTGAGGATCTTCTCAGGTTTAGAGTTTTAGTGAATTAGGACATAACTTTTACATCTCAAGAAATTACAAAGTAGACACTTCTACCCAGTATCAATTTCTTTACAAAACATGAACTCTTGAAAAAAAGAGTCATGTCTACTTCCATGTTTAAGACAACATGAATTTTCAATGATCCCATCCTTGACCATATTCCACATTATGTCCTATGAAAAATATTTCAAAAACATGGGATGAGCATAAAAGGCTCAGTAAGGGATACAAAAATATGGAAAACTCTTAGTTTTTCAAAACAACACGTAAACCATGAATACATTAACATAAGTAATAATTTTTATTTTTATGAAGTAGTAAATACTCTTTACTGAATATAATATCCCCACTTACCCTTTTGTAACCAAAATATTACCATAAAACCCATATAAAGAACACATAACATATGAAGGTAACTTGGGACATTAACATACTTAAACTGAATAACCATACGGTCGACTTCCACACATATCGCTAAATGGAATAGCTATACGGACGACTCACATTCCCAATGCGTTTGAGGTTATAACGTAACCACCCATCTTGGTATTCACGACACCACCCGTCATTTGGTTTATCATGTAACCACCCATCAAATGTCCAAGTACCAATATAAAATCATATCACATACAACAAATATAAAGGAAAGGAAACATTTCTACATTTCAATAACAAAATATCACTTAAAGATATTGACATAACAGATCAATTTTCAAAACCATGTTAAATAGCAAAAATACGTAAATGAGTATAAGGTATTTATTTTATTTTAAAAAAATATTAGGAGTTGTTGAGGAAGCCAAAGATCAAATAATACTCGCGGCAGTGGAAAAGGTTGTTGTCACCACATACGTTATAAAGAAACATACTTTTTTTGTTGTTTAGTAAAACAATTCATAGAAAAATATTCCCATTTAAAATTCAATGGTTTTTATACATCGTATAAAATAAATTCATATATTAAAACCAAATATGCCTCAATGAAATGAGATTGAGACGAAGTCCCTTACCTAGTGTCCGACATGACTCGATCGTTCTTTAATCTCCTGAATAAAAAACTAAAGTTAATTTCTACATGTTTAAGAAACTTTTTCATGTTTATTATTCCTTTTATATCACTTATTACCATTTTATAAACATTATGCGATCATTTATGTTAATAACGTTCATTTTATCGATATTTGATACTTGAGTCAAAAATGAAATTCTTATAATCACATGTTGTTCATGCGGTCAATAGTCCATTATATACAGAATCGTATTCATGATTTAGATAGCATATATATAATATATATCCAGTAGATAAATTTATTTATAATAGTACATAACATTTGGAGGTAAGAAATAAAATCCACCGTTCATGGAGATGGTAAGTCGTACATACGCATGAATGCTACTTTCGTTTCTATTTATTCTTTTAATGGAATTAAAACAAAATGATACATAGGTATATTATAATTCTAGTGTAATATCAAATATAATATCATTAAATCTATCCTTTATACATTTCACATAAGGCATTAACGTGTCACATCACTTTAAGGGGGTGGTAGTCCACACTTCCGCAAATGAGATTATCATATTTACCCACTATTGAAACCATAATGTCTTGATATAAATGGGAGTACAGAAGAATAAAAAAATCATAAACATAATATATATAATATATAAATATAGTTTCATCATAATTTCCACCGTGATAGGTAGTAAGATGTAATTGAACAATCATTGTTTCGCGAGGCGTTAGTTTTCCATCCACAGAAACATTATGTTCTTCATACATTAGATAGATTTGTGTGTAAGTGATGTTCGAATATTTCGAATAACAACATTCTATTATATTGAAGATAATATTATTGTTTTTATAAAATAAAGGAAATAAAAAGAGTTTAGGGATTAGAGAAGTAAAATAAAAAAAACAATTTAAAAGAAACTGTTACCTTTAATTTGGGTAACTCCCTTTGGTTTGAACCAAATTACTTCTTGAAGTGTCTTCTTCCTAAGGTAAGTCTTTTAGGAGGAGGAGGGAAATTTAGGGAGTGTAATTGGTCAGATTTCGGATGCGAAAAATGTCTTGAGAAGTGTGAGGAATTGGTTATAAGTGGTCTCCTTTTATAAGGGAGAGGAGGGGCTCTTTAGGAAAGTGTGAAAATATTATCTTATATTATAATGATATTCGGTTTCTAATGGTCCAAAAATAATTAAGTTCAAAGATAATATGACTCATATTCGAAATAAATCATCCAATCAAAATAGGACATGTTTTTTATAATAATGTAATCATTATAATCTTATTTATATAAATTATTTATTAATGAGGTAAATAGAACCTCATTATTGTGTCATAAATAATTTAATTATTTGATGTCTAAAAATTATAAAATAAATACCATGATGTAGGAAATCTAATTATATTTCCATATAATAATTATAGTCAAAAATCGTACTTATATAACAACATATAAAAATTAATTAATAAAAGTTTTTTTGTTAATGTCAATTTTGTCTTGACATTAAATAAATTAATCTAAATTATCATTTTCACTCTCAAATGGCTCAATGGGGTCCCAAAATCGACCAAAAGATGACCATGATCATTAATGACTCAACCAATAAGGGTTGGACCAGTGTTAAGATAATTTTAAATTATTATAAAATTATTTTTACCTTGAATTATCCTATTTATCTTTAACCACGACAAATAAAAGTCAAAAGTTACTATTCACCAAAAAAATATTTTCATCTTATTGAACCACATTTTACTTTTTGGTAACAACCATTTTTGACAGATTTTCCAAATTCAATTCACATAAGTGGTAAAATTTAATTTAAATGAAAAAGTAAGTTTTTTAACTACCATTAATTGGTTTAACTATTCATTAAAAAATCGATGTTTTCATTAAAATACAAAAAATTCTACCTAAGCTATATTTGATATTTTGAATTCAAAAATGATGTCTATTATTTCAAATTCAAAACATAGAAGTGGAATTAATTAATTTTAAAATTAATTCCCCTTCTCAAAACAAATAGTTTGTTTTTAAGAAACAATAACTATCAAAAGATTAATACTTGTTTATGTCCAATTTCAAAGTGAAACTAATTCCAATTACCAACATTGGATTAAATGTTAAAAATATATTCTAATAACACCTAAAAACCAATTAATAAGATAATATAACCTTATAAATAAATTATATTAAATCCTAGTTTAGAATTAAAATACAATATTTTCACTATTCATTAAAAATGAACTTTATCGGAAAAATTCCAAAAATTTACACAAAGTAAATTTTGATGTCCCCGTTGTAAATAATGATTTCATTTGGACATATAGAATGATTTAAAGTAACCAAAACTATATTTAAATAGGGTTCTCTATTAAAAGGTGATAAATCGGCAATTTATTGTAAATTATGCTTAAAATTAGATTCATTCACATTTTAAACCTCTAAATTTTTATTGGATAAATGTAAATACATTTAAAAATGATGTATAATTATATTGTAGTTAGTTTCGTTCATTTCCACCAGTACAATGGCTAGTAGTTGACTACTATTTCAAATAATAATATTATATTATTATTGTGCAACGTAAGATTCTGAAGAAACTCGTTGTTGCGTATCGGGTACGCTATCGAACATAACAACCCCTTGAACGTAAAATTAATATTTAATTCCCAAATATTAATAAATATTAAAATATCTTATTCTTCATTTACTTGGGATGTTACAATATTTCATTTTTTATTAAATATTTTTAATATTTACCTAATATATTTGATAAAAAAACAAGTAAAACCAAATATTATGAATAAAAATCAGTATTTTTATTAATATAGTTTTTCTTCCATTAGTGAACCTATTTTGAATCATATATTTTTCACTATTTTAAATTTTATATGTAGATAAAATATTTATATTTCCAATTATAATTTAAAAAAAATTATGCTGAATTTTTGGTATTTTTCTATGAAGTTTCACTTTTGTCAAATTGTGAAAAATAAAAAATTTTAATTCAAAACTAATTTTTCATTTAATTTATTTGAATTTTAAACAATATTTTAAATTATGTTTCAAGTTAAATTATATATATATATATATATATTAAATAATCTAATCTAATTATTTATTTTTTAAATTTCAAATTAAAATTGGATAAAAACACATCTCAAACATTTGAACGTTTCTACTTCAAAACTCCATATTGGCTTCAAGAACGAGGGATAAATTTTAAATTATTTTATATCTCTTATGTTATTTGAATTTGAGAAAAAGGATTCTATATAGTTAATAAAAAAATTAAAATTTATAATGATATCAAATTATTTTTTTATAAAATTTTTTATTGAATGTAATTAAAATTAACTATAATGATTTAGAGGGAAATTAGCTTAACAAGGGATTAAAATTTAATCTTAGGGACCAAAATGACCAAGAAACATCTCCAAAAACCATTTGATTAAAATATTTAGACATTATACACCATTTTATATAATTTGGACAAATATTGGATCCACTTTTCAAAAGAAAAACAATGTTGGAAATACCTTTTAAAAAATTTACATGATTGTTATTCCTACTCCAATATATAAAGGAACTCAATATTTCCACTTCCTCATACCTTTCAAGACACATTTTATAAAATTTGATAATATATTATATATACTAAAACCATCCTATAAACCTGGATGCCTTATTTGGTCTGAAATTTGTACATAAAGTCCTTATGATGAAAACAAAATAGTGTTACGTGATTAAGAGGTAACATCCTTCTTCAATGTATTTAGTTTTATTTATATCTCAATTCATTCAATTATTATTATTAAATTATTAAATAATATTATATGTATATTAATTATAATTATATTTTATTTATTTTAATGGTTCAAAGTTCACTGTCACACACTTCCATTTAATAGGTATTGAACATACACATTATGTGTATAGCGAACTTATGCCTCACAAAACGACGTTGTTCTTTTTTTCAATTACCACCTATCATTGTTGGTAATTATGATGAATAATCCATTTATATATGTAATATGTTATACTTATAATTTATTTATAGTTATTTAATTATTTGATAATAAATACCTCTATGCAATCCACTTTGTGGGAATACTATAACACCTTTTGTGGAAGTGAGGAATACCGCCCCATCAAAGCATTATGATTCGTTCACATTATACATGGAATGTATAAAGGATAGATTTTTTTAAAAAAGTGTAACATATATGAAATATATATGATACATTAATTATAATATACATATATATAGTATTCATTTCATTATTTTTATAATAAAATGAAATTAATTTATAATTTAAGTTTACATACAACCTACAGTCTCCATGAATAGTGAATTTCAATTCTTATCTCCAAATATTATAGATTATTATAAATACACACACATATATATAGTTAATAACATAATGGTTTAAATCCATGATAGTATGAAATCATGATCAATGTAAAAAGAAAAATAGGTTTCAAGTCAAAACATATTTGGAATACTATACAATTAACACCTGAAATAGTGAAAACAATAACAGATTGTCCACAAATTGGTAATATGATATTATAATCTAGAAAAAGGGGTTTCAGTAATTAAGTAAAAATTTTTAAAAAATTATAAGAGGTTAATTTCTAATAACATAAAATTAAACAGAAGGCATGGTATATCATCCAAATTTACATTCCATTGATACTTATTTGTTATTATGAAACTAGTTTCTTTTATATGGTGTATATACATCCATTTGAAATGTTATATCATGAATATAATTATTATCATGATATTTTATTTTTAATTTAATGTTATTATTTCATTAATATTATTATTCAAATGGTTAAATGTTTTATGGAACACTTTGGAATTCTTAATGATTTTTCACCCTCAAAACATTTTTAACGATTATCTTTGAATTATCAGTTCCATTAATGATTATTAACATTCAATTGAAAATTTACACTTTTTTGTACACATAATTTATTATATATGGTGTACATACTTACACATTGTTATATAATATAATGATTCATTCAATTAGTAATTATATTTATAGTTTCAATTTGAAATATTTCACTTAAGGGAATTTGAGTTAAAAGTTACTAAGTGGGAATGAATTTCAAAACCAAATTTACTTTAATTGGGTTATACTATTATATCATGGTCTTTAATATTATATTATTATGTGTATAATGATATTGAATATCTATTTATTTATTTATATATATTTTTGTGTAATTATAGTTGATACAAATAATATACTCATTGATTGAGTCTAACTTAAATCATATAATATTTTAAAGGTTTTAAATTAAAATCAAAATTTGTTCAGGATTGATTATATCTGAATTTACATAAGAGTAAATTAATTCATAATTATGTAATAAAAAATTACCTTTTCTTATCCTATTTTAATTCATGACTTTTATCAAATAATAGTTCCATTTTTACACTCTTCGATACAGAAAGTGTGTGAAAAAATGTTTTTAAGAAAACCAAAATTTATTTTCCTCATTAGTTGGGGAACCTATTTTCTTATTAAAACACTATTTCCTAAAAATGTTTTAAAACATTCCAAATATATTAGTTAAATATATTTTTACCCATTTTATTATTTACAAGTGATTTTTAAGGCATATTCTTGTCGCCTTCCGAGAAATGAAGATTTTTAGACATTTTACTGTGGAAAAGGAATGTTATTGTTAACTTATATGACATGTATATTTTTTTATACCTTCATTATCTCAATGATTCATTTGAATGTATAAATTATTATCCTTAAAAATAATTTCAAATTCGATTTTAAAATCAAATATTTTTCAAAATAAAAAAGCTATTTTCCTCAAGAATATTTTTAAATAATCTTCTAATAATATTTTTATTCATCAACAAAAAATCATGTTTTTATACACATAGGATTAATTTTATTGATACCATCCTAATTATATCTGTGGGTTGTTTATTATTTATTTCACTAAGGATAGAAATAACCTTCAATTTTGCGATTCCATTTAGTCTCTTTAAAATATTAAATTTCATATGATAATTAAATATTTATATTCCCCTATTTATCCATATCATCTATTATGTATATGTTAAATATCTGAACCATTTACCATTTTTTATAAGGTAATTAAATTGAAATTTATTTTACTATTTGTCGAAATATTTATCATTCTTTTTCTTTTATTTAATTTATAAATTTGAAAAGCAATATTGTTTATTAGATATGAGGAATTCTTGGGACCACAAAGGCATGGGTAAGGGACCATTTATATAAATCCATATCGTTTAGGGAATAGTTAATAGAATACCAAAAAATTCATCGGTACTCTCATAGGTTGACATTAGTTAGCGAAATACCAATTGATTTTTTTTCCAAATCATATTATCTTAAACTCTCTTTCAAAATTTATTTATGATAACAGTTCCATGTACCATGGAAACATGGTAATAAATAATTATGTGTAACAAATTTTATTTTCCGAATTATATTTTTATAAAATAATTGGGAGAACTATAAGACTAGGCAATGATACGGTGTGTGATTCCAAGGCCCAGAGTTCCTGGAATGATCTGTCAAAATATGTTATGTTTTTAAATATCTACTTTGAGACGATTTTATGAAAACGTATAATAACTCATAAATGGGTACCTAAATCAAAAAACGCAGTGCACGATACCATTAACATTTGGATATTTACCCTATACGCGGCTTATGTTTAGTCCACACAGGTCTCCAGTAAGAAATCCAAAAAAGGAATAACAATAATTATAATAATTAACTAAACATATTTAAATATTTAAAATCATTAAAGATCCTAAATAGTATAACAGATTGGAAATTCAGGACTAATTTTGATCTCGTGAGGGTTTTCATTCCTTAGGAGGACCGTAACATTAATTGATAAGGTTCGAGGGTAAAAGTTAATTTTTTTAAAATTTTCAGCAGAATAAAATAAACTTATAGAAGTTTATTTAATTCCATATTAATGTTTCACAGCTAGAAGATTATTTGAAACAGTGTGGAAGAAATCCATTCTCTTTTCATAAATTAATCATTGTGGGGAAGCTTTTTCAAAGTGAAACAGTTACGCTGAAACATGTAAACATGATTCCTATGTTAATCAGTGATAATGTCTAGCGTTACAATGCATAGTGCTGGAGAATTTATCTAGAACTCTGTTGTTTTTCTAAGGCAAGGTGGAAGAAGGTATCACACTAGTGATAATAGATAAGTGGTTGGGATTCAATCATGTGGAGAAGGATCTATGAACGTGGGTGGAACAAGGATTTATGTGGCGATGTGACTTCATTATACATTTTCAAGTAGTCCGACTTGAGGACTGAGTTGTGTAATGGCACAAAAATTTATTAATGAAAATTCTAATGATATAATTAAATGTATTAGTATGGTAATATAAAATGTGAACTTAATTTGTTTTATGTTTTTGGATTTTAAAATAATATCAATAATTTTGATCATTTCCAATATAGTCGTTGAACATGTTAATCTTGAGCGGAACCGACTACAGGAGAAGTGGAAGTTAATAATGATTACCACCCAAGAAATGTTATCCGAGACACCACAAGAGTCTATCACCACCACACACCTTATCCTTCAGTATTATGTGGGAGTTATAAGGGGTTATGTAACAAGACCCTAGCACTAGGACTATGTACATTATTTTTTTATAAAGAATGTGCATTCATTTTATTATTGTTACTTTGCAAATAGTTTTGAAAGGAAAAATAGTATTTTTAGTTATGAAAATTATTTTTAAGAATTTATTGATTTTTGAATTAAATAATATTATAATAAAATTCTATTATTATTATTATTATTAAATTACTTTTTATTAAATATTAATTCTTGTATAATTTTATGAAATCAATTGTAAATTTTAGTATGGTTTGAAAGCTGTTTTTTCCAAAATCCATGAATTTTCAATAAATTTTAGTTTTAATTTTAAATGTAAAAATTCATATATTTATATCATTATTTAGAGATAAGGAATATTATTTTTTTTAATCTTGACATTGAAATTTTCCAATGTTTATTTTTTCATAATTTTATGAGACAGTCAAATTTTTGGGTAAAAATTATATACCATTTAAATATATAATGTGTTTTATGACATAATAATGACCCAATAGTGAAGTAATGAAATAATATAAACATTATGTTTATCTAATATTTGTTTTACCGTTAAAATAATGTGATTTTAGATTTTTTTGATGTATTTTGAAAGACATTAGTGGACCCACCAAGACTTATAAATCATTTTGTTTTTTAAATTTTTTTCCCTTGAGAGTGTGACTCACCTCCACATAAGAAACCCTATTATTTTAAGAATATAGGCCTTTTTAATTATAAAATATTTTTTTCCAATACACTTTGGAATAAAACATGGGACAAAACCGTGGTCTGGTTTGTGGTTTTGATTAATTTAAGGTGAGGTGTTCAAAACCTAAATAATAACGAATTCTCTCTCCTTTCCTATATAAACCCACACAAGTTGCCAGTTCATATTCTCTAAAATACAAAGGAGTTCATCCAAAATCTTACATCCCCTCCTTATAATCCTCCCAAGGTGCCCTACCCTCCAAATAAGTCTCTCTCAATCCTATCCCAAGCTTTTTGGATCAGATTTCAAGTAAGGGAATTCTCCCTTTCTCATTTTTTCCAATTTTCTTTAAGTTATAATGCCCTTTGGTTTTCAATTAAAAATGTTGCTGAATTATTTCAAAACTCTACCATACTACCCTCTTAATGATTGTATGATGATAGACCCCTTTATCTCTCATTAAGGCCACCCATGTACACCTGTTACCATGCGGAAATTCCATGAGGGATTTCCCTCTCTACTTTATCATCCATGTAATTATTTTGTATTATGCATCTAAATTTTATTAAGTTTGTTTAGACATTTATCTATATGAACACCTTACTCTAAATTTCATGTACATATGATTATACACACATTTATCTCTCAACAAACATTTTCATGAGTCATTATGTCACGTTGTTATGCTACCGAAATTGCACCGCATTTTTCCAAGACAAGATCATTGTGTAGTGAATACCATACCTAGGTCTCTATCAAGGTTTTTCAACTTTATGAACATATAAATATTTAATGGTACATTCATGTATTTATTCCACATTACTTAATCGTTTATTAACTTTTTATGTTGATTATATCATGTTATTTGATCCATGTGATATACTTATGCATGAAATGAAATGTTTAAGAATGGTGCACCCTAATAGTGCTCCAATGCATTGGGTAATGCATAATATAATGATACATCATGTTCAATGATTTTTTAATCATGATAATTCATTTGAAATGAGGGTTTACTCATGCTCCATGCGCAATGAGCCTTGGCTCATTCTAAATTCCATGTTGAGTGGTGTGGCCACATTTTCATGTTATGATTATCATGCTTTATCATGACTTTATTTTCATGTTTATCTTGTGCTCCATTAATATACCTATTTTCTAACATTTATTTTAATCCCCATGTTATTTTATTTTTATTCTCTTACTGTGATTTATAGCTAACCATTTTCTTATTCATTTCCTTAGGTTATCCCATACAGTGCTATGTACGGTGGAATGTAGTGGTCATGTAAAGGATTTTATCAATAAAGATGTTGTATTTCATGTTATATGTTGTTACGTAATGATCCTATGCAATAAAGACACTAGAAATCTTGATCTTCTTTGTTGTATCATGTGAATTTTATGTAATAAGTGATGTTTTAGTGTGTAATAAAGAACAAGATTGTCATATTTGGTATTAGAGGATAGGTTTAGTTATTTTTCAGATTAGGATTAGAAAACCTTAATGAAGACATAAGGAAAATACTATGTATAATAAAAACATCCCTAATTTATTGTGGTTATTGATTTAGTGGTTTATCAAGAAAATGAATCATTGTCTGGATACGAGTAGGCCGAGACGGCTATGGCACAGATGTACCAAGGAGTTAAAATTCCGACATAGAGTTTTGGACTTGGCCGCGGGTATCCTGGAACATGAAAATTTTCCTTGATGCACTATATGTTATGACACTCCCATGGGATATTAATTGGTAAATTCACAATCTTAGTATGAAACATTATTAAGGGAATTAAAAATACCCAAGGAATTTATGTTTGAAAACATAGATTTAAGTTAATAAATTCCTATGTTAAGGAAATAAAATCAATTTATATGTCATCTATTTTTGTCCTTGGATTACCCTTTATTTCTAACCCCTACCGTTCCATTCATTGTTGAAAAATAAAGTTTTAGAATTCAAGTAGTTTAATATCAAAATTTTATCAGGTCTATTGGGTAACTAAATATTTGATATGTTTCGTCAACATGATAAAGGATTGTTTTGAGATAGAAGTTGAAGAACCTGATACCACACTAGTGTCCCTTCCTACGTACATACTAGCTATAATTATTATGAAGTCAAGATCACATAGTATCAAAACCTATTCCATTGTCCAAATTTATTTCTAGATGCTCTATTACATATCAAACCCCTCCTCTATACCGCGAAATCATCAATTATCAGGGATCACATGTGATAAAATCTTATGCTCCAAACTCTACCACCTTTATCGGAAAGAGTGGTACTATCAGGGTATTTTCAAATGCTTCACCCTGTCTAGAGAGAATGTTTCACTATTTGATTTTTGGATAGCTACCGAAGAGGGAGACATCCGATCAGCCTATATGTATATAGTCTTGGATTGAATTCTTTTTTTGAAACATACGATATATATTATTAGAAACATATTTTGAATATTTCAATGCAGACTCAGTCAGACAATTAAAAAAACCTGTTACTAGTTGATGATTTGACACTATATGTTAGAAAAAATTATTTTCAAAATGTGCATATTATTTTCCATCAGTACAATCCAAGTTTCATGGACTATGTCAGTACTAAGGAAGTGGAAGACTTTGAAATGGCATTAAGGTATTGTTGCACTAGGTGGACCCCCACTCTCTGTGATCGAGCTGTTAATGATTGTTGGGGAATGCTTAATGGTGGTGCGTAAGTAACCCTTATGTTGTGTTTAATTTCAGTGTTATTTTTGTATGTAATCTAATTGTGAGGACACGTTTTTTTAATGGGGGATGATTGTAATGAACAAAACCCTTAGTAATGAAAATTCTTCTTGATCTAATTAAATGTCTTATTATGATTATATAAAATGCGATCATCATTGGATTTTAAGTTTCTAGATTTTAATAAACTGGTATGAATTATGACTGTTTCTAATATAGCCATTGAACAGTGCCCACATGATTAGTATAATTATAGGGCTTTAAAAATCCAATTTACTCAAAATGGAAGAGATTGCCTCATCTAGTAGGCTTGACCCATTCGAAGCACATTTTCAGGTGCTTGTAATGGAGGTGGTGACATTGGGCTTCACTCTTCACCATGCCGAAGATGATCTTGAACACATTAATCTTGAGAAGAACTGACTATGGGGGAAGTGGAAGTTAATAAAAAGTACCACCCGAGCGATGTTATCTTAGGGACACCAAGAGTATGTCACCATCACACACCTTATCCTTTGGTCTTATGCAAGTGTTATAATGGGTTATGTAAGATGACCCTAGAACTATGACTATGAATATTATTTTTTATAAAGAATGTGAATTTATTTTATTATAGTTACTTTGAAAATAGTTTTTAAAGCACAAATAGTATTTTTAGTTAAGAAATATATTTTGATGAATTATTTTATTTTTGAAATAAATAATATTTTTGAAAAATATTATAATTATTAATAAATTTATTTTTATTAAATATAAATTATCATATAATTTTATGAATGCGTTTGAAATTTTTATTAAAGTTTGAAAGCTGTTTTTGACAAAACCCCTGAAATTTTGATAAATGTCAGTTTCTATTTTAAAACTAAAAATTCATTATTTAGAAAATTATATAGATAAAATGAATATTATTTTTTAATAACGATGAAAAAATTATCCAATGGTGACCTTTTTATAATTTGACGAGAAAGTCAAATTTTTGGGTAAAAATTAAATACCGTTTAAATATATAATTTTTTTAATGACGTCATAATGACCCAATATTGATGAAATAAAATACTATAAACATTATGTTCAGAAAGTGTATGTTTTAACATTAAAAAAAATTGATTCTAGTATTTTTTTTATTTATTTTACAAATCATTAGTGGACCCTCCAAGACTTATAAATCATTTTATCTCTTTAAATTGTTTTCCTTGAGAGTGTGACTCACCTCCACATAAGAAACCCTATTATTTTAATATGTTCGACCATTGGACTTATAAAATATATTTCCACTCCACTTTGGAAAAAAATATGGGCAAAAACAATAGTATAGCTTGTGGTTTTGATTATTTTAATTTGATGTGTCCCCAACTTAAATAATAAATAATTCCTTCTCCTATCTTTTATAAACCCACCCATACTCCCACATTGTATTCAATCAAAGCATTTTAAGTTCATCCAACCTCTTCTCTTATCTCTCTTGAATCATCCTAAGGTGCCTCATGCTCTATAGAAGTATCTCTCTATCCTCTCCTATGATTTTGGGATCACACTTCGAAGTAAGGGATTTCTTCCTTTCTCACCCTTGACCAATTTTCTTTAAGTTTTTATGCCCTTTTATTTCCAATTACAATTGTTGGGGTATGATTTTTTACCTCCTCCATACATCCTAATTTATGTTTGGATGATTTGAGATCCCTTTCTCTCTCAATAATGCCTCCCATGACCATATGTTACCATGTCAAAATTCTGTGAGGGATTTCCTTGTCCTCTTTTTCATCCAAGTAATTCTTTTGTATTATGCATCTAAATTCCATTACGTTTGTTGGGACATGAATCTATATAACCCCCTTACTGTCCATTCCATGTACATATTATGAGACACCCATTTATCTCTCATGAACCATTTTCATAAATCCTTATGTCACACCATTATGCTGCCGAAATTACACCGCATTTTTCCATGACAAGATCATTATGTAGTAAATAACATACCCATATATCTATCAAGGGTATTAAACTCTATTCACATATACATTTTGAATGGTACATTCATGTATTTATTCCATATGACTTAATCATGGAATAACTTTTGATGTTTATAGATTCCAAGTAATATGATCAATGATGCACACTTATGCATGAAATGAAATGTTTAAGAATGGTGTGCCCAGGTAATGCTCCAATGAATTGGGTAACGTATAGTATCATGATACATAATGAGAAATTATTTTTTACTCATTCTATTTCATGTGTAATGAGGGTTTACTCATGCTTCATGTGAAATGAGGGATTACTCATGCTCTATGTGCATTGAGCCTTGGCTCATGCTAAATTCCATGGCATGTGTTGTTTCCAAATTTACATGTTATGATTATCATGATTTATCATGAATTTATGTTCATTTTTATCTTGTTCACCATTGATATAACTATTTTATAACATGTTTTTTATTCCCCATTTTATTCCATTTTTATTCCGTTACTGGACTTTATAGCTCACCCTTTTTTTGCATGTCCTTATGTTATCCAATGCTATGCTAAGTACGAGGGAATGTAGTGGTAATGTAAAATAATATTTCAATAAAGATGTTGTATTTTATGTTTTCTATTTTTATTTAATGATCCTAATACCAAAGACATTAGACCTCTTGATCTTCTCTGTTGTATCATGTGAATTTTATGTAATAAATTATGTTTTAGTGTGTAATAAATAACAGTGTTGTCATAGGTTGTTATTCATTTATTCTCCTCCATCCCTCGTTCCTAATATTACGTGATAGACATAGATCAATTAACAAAAAAACTGTCTCGTGGATTGAGTGTTTGTGCCGGATGGGATTACACGTCTTTTATTTTAATGGGAGATTTTCTTATTTATTATTGGTTAACCGTTCTAAAGGAAAAAACCCCCGATCAAAATAGACATCAATCAAGTCCCATTCATCATTGTTAATTCGTGATTTTCTCCCTATGTTCTTATTTCATCACTGGAATTCTTCATTCATCGCACAACATGAATTATGGTGATCAATCGATCGTTACATAATGGATCCCTGGTGCAATGATCTTGTATCATAGATCCAGGATGGACACTGTATGATGGAGGATCGATGATGTATATGGAAAATGGATTGAGGCTATGTTGGAGATGATGAACATGGAATGATTCAAAATTGGAAAGTGATAGTAGCACTATTATGTACCTCGATCGATGAAGAACACGACCTGAGGACACCAGAACGTCTTTGTGATTGAACAATAGACCACCTGAGCACATCTGTTGGCCTCTGAAAGGGCCTACAAGTGCCCTGATGGTGGTCGCGTGCTGGTTTATTGGAGGTAGTGTGGTCCATTGATGCGTGTAAATAGTACCAATAGCCACATTTATATGGATTCCCGAGTGGGAGAAGGGCATGACTTCGGCTATGATGGTGTCAGATGGACCTGTGGCCCAATCTGTGGGTGAGAGGCGAAGTTTTGGGTTAAACAAGACACGTGACATGGAGAGGACGTGATGGGTTGACTCAAAAAAGGTGGATAGACTGGACCACCCAAGAAGGCCAAGTTGGATAAACATTTCTGGCCGATACAGTGTACTGGGATGGGTCTAACTGGTCAGGGACGGTCCTAGTGGGCCAGGTCAACCCGACGGGTCTGATCATACCCGGCTGGCAGGGATGGCCTCTGGTTGGGTCAGTAGATCTTGGTTTGGGTCGGGACAACCTCAGTTCGGGTTAGTAGACCTGAGGCTAGGTTGGGTCGACCTCAGGTTGGGTCGGCCGACCCTTGGTCGGGTCAGTCCAACCAAGTTGTAATAGACCCAACCTACCTCTTTTCACTAAAAGGATCATATCTTTCAAACCGTAACTCATATTGACGAGTCATTTGTAGTGCTTGTAACCTTTCAATATGGCAGTCCATTTGTGAATGATTAGTGGGGTATTAGTTTCACCAGTGTCATCTATTTGTATTCTCATTTCCTTTCATATGAGAGATCGATGAATGCACATGATCCCGTCATAGGGGATGATTTTGGAGATTGAGAAGATACCCTTGGGATTTTTTATGAAGGTACAATTCAAGATCCCATCTATCATAGAGAATAAACATTGTTCAAAATTTATTTGGATCAGAGCAGATATTAGTGACCTACCAGGCCTACGTGATTAGCGGATACAGGTGACCTAGTAGGCCAAAATGACTCTGCGGGTCTCAATATCCCTGTGGGTCTATATAGAGCATGTACCACACTAAGAGGCCCATTCGGTCTTCACTTCACTCCATGGTACATTATATAGTGTTTTTGGTATGGATTTGAAAAAAAAATACACAAGAACACATCCCCTATATATGATGATAATTCCAGTCGGGCCAAGATGTCCCTCCAATGAGGCCTAGGGTGCAGGCCCCCCTATATGTGTATCGACATCATTCCATCTTTCATCACATGACATGATCAGTTTACCTAGAGTATTTATAAGTGTGTCTTCTATAGTCATGGCCCAATGAAGTGGTACTTATTAGCAGTAGTCTCAGATGACTTTATAGTATAAGGATTATGTTCTCCTAGAATGAGCTTGCCTTGAGCAGAATCCTCTTACTAAGGATTGGATGTGGTTTCGTGAAACCATGTCTCATTGAGACCAAACATATTAGGGATAAATAATGACATATTAGGACTAGGAGTTCTCTCATATTCTTTTGGTAGACTTTTTGTACATGTTTTATTTCAGATCGCTTGAGGATTGAGACCTCCCAGAATTGAGTGTGCTACTAGATGAACCATTTGGATGGCAGTGCATGATACATTTCATCATGAAATCCATTATTAGTATACCTGGATCTTCATTTTATATGTGTTGATGACATATACCTTAGTTGAGGTGGATTTACCTTCTTGATGGTGTTTCCATTGTTGTATTTTACTTTCTGTGTCGGGTCCCCTATTGATTATTGTCTTATTCACCCCTGCATGGTCTTTTCCAGCATGTTTCATTTCATATTCAATTGATCAACATTGTGGTGTATTCCATGGTAGAGCATGACCAAGACCACGACCAGATAGATCCTTGTGAAATCCGACAAGCCGAGGTGTTTCTAGAATCATCCTACAACCGTTTCAGTTCCCCTGCTTATAGTTCATACTTTACATTCCACCTTGTGTTAAGGGGCTCATTTTAGGCTCGGTATCACTTTACCTCTTAAATTTTTATTGTAATATGTTGTTGGGTTGTAGTGGTATGTATATATTTTCATTACATAGTTTTTCACTCTCCACCATGTGGATAAGAGTTGGGTGCATGTGAAAATGTTGATAGGAACATTCCTCCTATTTGTGGGATATTCCTACTCAATGCTAGTCACCAGATCATGGCCTATCCGAGGTAAGCTTGGTTTAGTCACGACATGGACCTTGGAGACATTTCATGATATAGTTGTATTAGAGGATGTTAGTTCTATATTGGGACCGAGATTCTATGATATCGGTTTGGGGAAATAGTGTTATGTGTTTCAAGTTCAGCATTCAGGCTAGGGACTCTAGTGTTGGTACGAAAACTGAGATATCCATACACCAGGACTCTAGGAACCTGTTTTCCAAATTTGACCACAAAAACCATGGTTGTAGGGAAATAAAGTTACATGCATCATATGTGAATGGTTTATGTTTTCCATATTCTTCTTGAGTCAGCTCACCCTATATACAATTTTATCCATGATACATCTTGTTCTTCATAGGATGTGTTCACAAAGCTTACCAGTGAGGTTTCTACAGTAGGACTGGGAATTTGGACTGATTCTAGATGAGTCATACATGATGGGATATAGTCATATAGCAATTTTTATTCAGGATGGTCAGTAGGTGATGATTTAACATGATGATTAGTTAGCAGAACCCCCTCTAGTGGTTCAGCTACATCCATATTGACAGACTGAGTCATGGATGGATTTCTTGGTGCTAGGTGTTGAGACACATGGTTTGAATATGTATCATAGGCTTAAATTGATTTCATTTCCCAAGAAGAAGGGTCAGTAGGACATACTGATAGTAGGTGAGAAATGTAATACATAAAACAAGATGTTTCATAAAAAGTTCCATAGACATTATAGTTCCCAATACAAAAGGAATTTTTGTGCTAGTTGAAAAATGGGGAATCTTACTGGATATCATCCCACAATTCATGTTGTAGTAAGTGTGGTAGTTGAATAAAACCTAAGGAAGAGGTAGTAGAATGTGTTGGCCGCTCCGTCAGGTAGTAGATGTGGCGGGAGAGCTGGGGAAGCATTAGGTTGTGGCTAAAATTTTGATATGTTACCACCACCACCTCCAGGTTGTCTATACCAGACACTGGGAGCTAAAGTAAAGGAGAGGAGGTAGTTGTAGGATGTTGAGGCTTATGACCCAAGGACCCCCAAGATGATTCAAGGTATGATCTATGGATTTCTACAATACGAAAAATGTTGATAGAAATTTGTGATAGTTATTTCATTTCATACAAATTTTCTTCTTTGATACCTATAAGTTATAGTTAAAACCACTTAATTAATCCCCACATTTAGAGACTCCTACCATAGGATACCCAATGACCACACACTATTTACAATATTGTAACCTATCACTTGAAGGTGAGAGTTTATGTTGGAATCTATTACTATTGACTTCAATGCCTTTTGATGTCTTTCTCAGTATGAACTAAATCCATAGATCATGCTAATATTAATTGTTTTATGCAAAGGAGGGCGTTCATCCATGGTGACTGATCTTGATTTCACTTTATCTGAAAATGGGAAATCCTTTACAGCTCTTGAAGGAATTATGCAAGGGAGGGTGTTGTATAATTATGTATAGTTGGATTGGCAAAACCTTAGTGTAGTGGATGTTATGAGTCCTCATATTTCACAGTGGTGGAATAGTATAATGAAATATTTTTTAAAGATGTTCTAGGTTTACCTCTACAAAGAGAGTTAGAATTTTGGTTTTGTCTACACCCTGGTGTGGCACCAATATTTACACTTGTATATTGGATGGCCTCCAATAAACTCCACAAGCTGGGGGTGAATAAGGTGGACATATAGAAGAAGGGCTATGTAAGACCTTGGGTTCCACCTTTCACAACCCCTGGTGATCATTATTGATGACATATTAGTGTACTCGACATTAGAGGGGGTTCTTGTGTGACACATAACGATGGTCCTAGACCCAATTTTGGAGCTCCATCTACAAAGAATGATATGGATGAGTCTATCTTCGAATCGTAATGTAACTTTTTCTAGGACAAGGAACCTCACAGGGTGGAGTTATAATTAATTTATTTAGGGTTTATACATTTTCTGAAGTGTAGAACTGGGTGACTCATAAAATTGAGATAGAAGTGGTGGTCTTTTCGGTGAAGTTGTGGGAATAGTACATGATGTGAGAGAAAGAATCGTCTGAATCAACCACCAGGTTCTTAAGTATTTCTTATCATATAAGGATGAGGGACTGAGATATAGGCGATTGCTAGAGTTCCTACAAGACAATGACTCATTAATTTTTTATACTACATGGAAGAGGATCTTTGAAGTAGATTCTCCCAATAGGAATCTAGTTAGCAATTAATAAATGAGGCATCATAGTAGTTTCCCTCGATGTGGATATCCTTCATGGATGGAGATAGAGAATCTTATCTATAGTCATTGGTTTTTACCCTTCCAATCTTAATTGATTTTGGGGGGAACAACTCAGGGATACATACTGTGAGTCATTATCTTCTTAGTTTCCCATAAGAAATTCCCTAGATGGACATTTGAAATGTGTGGAGGATGTTAATATTTTCAGAAAATGCACAGTTGTAGCAGTGATACCTAGAGTTCCAATATGAATCGAGATATCCATTTTGGTTTCCTAGTGAAAACCATGGATAACATGACATGTTTATGGTTATATTACATATTGAGTTGAAATATGAAATATACATTGATTCGTTTTTAGGGGTTGTTCCTTCTCTCCCATGAGGTACTAGGAATCAAGTGGGAAGGTATATCGGTGAACATCCTAAGGGGTTTACCACATGCATCAAAGAGACATGATACCATTAGGGTGATCATTGAAATACTCACCAAGTCATTCGATTTCCTAACTCCCCAGAAATAGTGTTTAGTGGAGGGATTGTGATGCCACTTCATGTAAGATATAATTTCACTCCATAGAGTTTCATTGACAATTGTTTTGAGGTCGTGATGTTTTCTTTACATCCCAGTGGTTTAAGGGATTGCAGAAGTCATTTTAAGAGATTATGAAAGTTATATAGGATCGGATGAAGTGCGCACAAGTACGTCCGATGTTTTGGGTTGGTAAACAGTAGAGACCTTTTGAGTTCAAGGAAGGAGACATTTTATTCATTTGTATATCACCTTGACAAGGGTTATAGTTGATTTTCAAGGTAGGAAATATATCTCTTAGGTTAATAGCCCCCCTATCAGGTACTGAGTAGTGTGGTAAAGGTAGCGTATTATTGTGATATACCCCGTAGTGGGACGAGATACACAACAAATCCCACATGTCAAACCTGAGGAGAGTCATGCATAATTGTTCACATATAGTAATATGGGGAGATATGGATATCAATGTTGTTGTGTCTTTTTTTAATTATCAAATGATGTTCTAGGATCCTTCATGGATGATATTTTCCCTCGGTGCATGTTCGGATGCAGCACAAAGACCTTAATAAGAGAACATGGGTGTGGGAGGCACAGATTCATGCTCGGTGCTCTCACCATATGTTCGGGTAAACCTTTTTTAGATTCAGGAGGACATAAGGCCTTAAGGTTGGTAGAATTTAATGAATCAGCCTTTGCTGGTTGTATTTTTAGAAAAATCATGAGAATATTAAAAGACTAGGAACTACGACGACATGCAATGCTTTCTATCATAGTTCCCAAAAGGATCCTTCAATAAATGTTATGTTTCTAATTATTTCATGTGATATGAATTCCTAAAAATGTGGAATAACCCTTAATTGTGTTCTGGGATCAGAAATATGAGTGCACCATTGTGTTCAGTACAGTGAGTTTACCGTAGGTGTAACATAAGTTCAGTCTGCATGGGTCTCTAGTGAGAAAACCTGAAAATGACATATCTGAAAATAAAATAAACAAATAAATGTATTTTAAATTTTCAAATATTTATAACTCATTAAAGGTAACTCCTATTGGATATCCGAGATTACTGTTGATCTCGTGAGGGTGTGCATTCCTTAGGAGGTCCATAACCTCGATCAATGCCAATTGAGTGTAATGGTATCCTTTTAGACCTTTTTAAAGAGGATAAAATAAACTTATAGAAGTTCATTTTATATCCTATTAACATTTCTCAGCATAGAGACAATTTGATAGAACAACCCATTCTATTATCATTAATGAAGCTGTCTGGAGACACTATTTAAAAGTGAAAAAGTATCCCTGAAACTAGTTAACATGTTCCATTCATTAATTAGTGATAGGTTTAACTGTTTTAATTCCAAACACTAGATAATTTCAATGGAACTATTGAGTTTCCCTAAGGATAGTCAGATGAGGCTCTCTCATCAACGACGACAGATTAGAGGTCGGGATTAAGTCAAGTGATGAAGAATCAGTGAACGCTAGTGGAACAACGATCTGTGTGGTGACATGACATCATTCTAAAACTACATATGATCTATCTCAAGGTTGGGGTTGTTATTTTTTGAATATTAACCATTAACTATTAAAGATATTCCACGAAAGACAATGAATATTTAACAAAATAAATCGCCCGCAGATTGATCAATGTTGCATGTGGGATTAATATTCTAGGGTTATAAAGAGAATTTTTTTATTGATTCATGGATAGTTATTCCAACCGCAATGAACCATGATCCAAAAGATCATCTACCAAGGCCTATTCATCATAGATAAATCATGATTCTCCCCATCTGTTCATTTTATGTCACATAAATTCTACATTATCACTACGTCTCGACTTATGGTAATTGATCGATCATTGCACAATTGATTTTTGGAACAATGATATGGTATCATAGATCTGGAATGGGCACAGCACGACAGAGGCATGATGATGATAGTAAATAATTGAAAGAGGCAATGGAAGAGATATCCCATGGCAATGAATTCTCACTGGAAAGGGATTGGGGCATTATTTTAAACCCACTTCATGAAGAACATGTACAGGGACTCCGAAACGTCCTCTGGATCAGGGAATGACTTATAACCCCTATGTATAATACCTTATATCTATGTATCGAGATATTTCCTTCATTTTTGACTTGACCCGATCATTTTACCAGTGTATTTCTTATTATGTCTTCATTAGTTGGGGCTCAATGAAGTGGGGAATCTTTGCATGGGTTTTTGATGAATTTTTAGCTCATGGAGTGAGTTATCCTAAAAGGAGTGTTCCTTCAGAAGAATATAGTGAGTAAAGATTGAATGTGATATTAAGTCTCCATGTCTCATAGAGAATGATCATATCAGGGATACTTCATGACATATTGAGACCATACAGTCACTCATATACATTTGGTAGACTTGTTCTACGTGATTGCTTTCAGATAGCATGAAGAGTGGGACCTCCCAGAATCGAGCATGCTATAAGCCAAACCATATGGCCGGTATTTGATTAGATGTTACATCATTGAATCCATTATGAGTAAACATGGATTTTCATGTTATATTTGTTGATGAAATATATCTTTGTTGAGCTGAATATACCTTCTTGATGGTGATTCCTTTGTGGTGTTTCACATTGTGTTTTGAGGTCCCTACTGAGTATTTTTTTACTCAACCCTACATGATATTTTCTCACATGTGTCATGTCTTTTGAAGTTGACCGATGCTTTGGTGTAGTACTAGGAGGAGTAGGACTGGGACCACAATAGGATGGTGCCTTGTGTGATCAGATGAACCGAGGTGTTCCCTATAGCTTCCAATAACAGATTTCGTTCCCTTGTTTGTAGGTATTACTTTACAACTATGTTTATTTTAGTGGTCTTATTTTTATCCTAGTTTTACTTTAATTATTTTCTTAGTATTGTACTCTATTTTTGGGATGTAATTGTATGCATGTATTTTATTTATATAGTGTTTTCTTCATCAAAAATTGTAGCATGGAGTTGGGTGTGTGGGTACATGTTCTTATCCAAATGCCTCCAATTTGGTATGATATGCCTACTTGGCACTAGTCTCCAACACATGTCTTATCAGAGGATGTCTTGTGGTAGTCACGAAACCTACCACAGGGGACGAGTCTTGAAATTGATCATTTCCCTAATTTATATTCATTTATAATTTATCCATGATATTTTCATTGACATATCTATGGATGCATTTCATTATCTTTTCAATGATTAAAAGGCATGTGTTACTATGATTTTACTTTACATATTGATTTTTCCATATATTGTTGTTTGAAAGGAATGTGTTTCTAGATATTAACATTATCTATTGTTTATCTATTCAGTGTTTTTATTATATTCTATTTTTGTTTAGTTATTTACAATGGGATAATTATTATTCTTATTGATTCATATTTTTTTTCACAAATACATTTAACTTATTTAGAATTTTAGCTCACCCTTATTATGTTTTTCCCCAGTAATCCAAGAAGTTTTATAAGAATGATATGAAAGGATAATAAAGATGGAATAAATTTATCCTCTAAAGAGAAAATATTATATTTTAATTAGTGTATTAATTTTTTAAGCATATTTCATGTATGTATCTAGTTTACTAATACTATTGGAATCTTAGGTCCATTAGGATTTTATTCATTTTTTTTATTCCAATGTTATGGTATTTGACACTAGATCCTGGCTTTCAAGGGACAAGGTACTACACCCCCGTGATCAAAATATCCACATTGGTCTATAAAGTGAAGGATATATAGAAATATGATTCAAACTGTCACGTTATGAAGGAATTATTTATGGGATACGATCCTGCACCAACATGGTATTTGGATTGGAATAACATGCATTATGTGTGTGGAAGTGTTATGGTTACCATTTCTACATGGGAAGATTTCATGATACCCTCTAACACATCACAATTGTAATTAATCCTTAGATCTAATAATTTGTATCATGAAATCAGATTATTATTTTAATGGTTGGATGTGAAAAGGGATATGATAAAATTTGTTTCCAAATTCCATACTTGTCAGAGGATAAAGGGAAAATAATAATGACTGGGTGTATTATTTTAGCCTAATTTTGTTTCATTGTGGATATAGGATGTTGTAGAAATTGTATTCTTTATAGGCCTTCTTAAGACTCTAAGGATTTGTGATTATTTTTGGGATGTGATTTTTCATTTGAAAAAGGTCATGAACATCCTGTCTATTTAAGAGACCCAATCAGTGGATGATTTGGGAAAATTGTATGTTTTGTATATCTTATATTATTATGGTGTTTCCAGGAGTATCCTTTCTTGTGGGTATGCACACCTAAAATCTTTTATTTCTAAAGTCATATAAACTTAAATTAAATCTTTATTAAATATGATTATGAAATTTTGTCTACAGTGTGATGAATAATCTAAGCAGTTGGTCCGAATTAAAGAAACTATTATTAGAGAATATTTTTTTGATTTTGGTGGAGCAAGGGATGGTCATCTAAATTTGATGGAGTTTTTATATAATAAAATTTCATCCATTTATTCATATGGATTTATTTTAGGACCTTTTTGGTCAACTATGTCGTTCATAATTATGTTAGACTAAGATGGGAGAGTCAACAATGTTTGGTATGTGTATCGTATAGGAGAATTCTGAGTGGGTGCAGTAAATTCAAATAAGTTAATTATGACTCAGATATTATATAATACTTATTCCATCCAGTGAAGATGGAATTTGTAGTTTTCATTATGGTACCATGTGTTTTTAGGGGAGTCACCTAAGTTGGGGAATCACTGAATATAGAAATAGGGGAATTTAGAATAATTATTTTCTATCCAATTAATAATTATGTAATAAATTTGGAATGTGGAAAATCTTTTGGATATACATGTATATTATTGATGTACTCAAGATGTGTTTCTAATTTTAAATATTCCAAAATAGGATCCATACTTGATTTATGTGATTGATAATATGGATAATTGGCTACAGATAGATTCTTCATCAATGGAATGTGTCATGCAAATCATATACTAGATTGAGAAATTATTTTAAGGGAAGATGGTTCTCTTATTCATGTATTATATAATCATGGAAACATCCCAGAAGATAGTTGGAAATGAGAGTCTAAAATTTAGGTGTAGTGTCTTCAGTTATTCTGAGGAGACCACTAGAGACACCTTTAAGGTTTAGATAAACATAATTGAGGAGTTTCAAATTACCATTAGAAAAAAGTTAATCTATTGTTTAGTTTATTTCTAAAAATATGTGGTTTTAATAATTAATGCATGTTTGGTGTCTTATGAATGCTCTAATGTGGGGTTTGGAAGTACTATACTGATGTATATATGAAATAATACTATATGAGTCCATAAGAAATATGGTGTTTAGGAACATAGACCAATATTCAATTATAACCCAATGGATAACCGATAATCCATCATTTGTCCCCCAGTGATCCACTCAGTCACTTGTGAAATTTATTAGCTCAGTGATGAGATCCTAATAATTAAACCAACCCCACATTCCAAGAATCAATAGTAAAAATATAATAATTTAATTTTTTTTATTTGATACCAATAATTAAGACCCAACATTAGTTATCCAAAAAATACAGCATAATAATTAATTTTAAGATCACATACAAGACCATGTACCCCATATGATTTTTTTTTGAGAATTACGAAATACTCTTACATAACATATCCATGTCTTTAAGTTGTAACTTTTCCTACTATACCAAAATTTTATTATTCCTTAATATGAATTCACCATTAACCACATGAAAAGATTATTGAAATATAATAATTAAGATAAGTCTTTATAACCTAGGGAAAATAAAAATAATACAGTTGATATCAAATCCATAGTAAAAGTAACTTCATGCATAAAAAATTGAATATATTCGACGAGCACAAGATGCACATAATGCTAGGAAACCATATTAAACGATTAAGAAAATTAAATAAAATAATTCAACCCCAAAAAACATGGTTCATTAAACATGTGACATAGAATAATCCTTTAAAATGGAAAGATATATAAGATTCAGTTAACCATGTCACATTTGATATCAATCATGATTAAAGGAACCATTAAAAACATTACGAAATAATATAGAAAAATGTTCCAATCGTGCAACATTATATTCATCATCCATATTCACTCATGTTTAAGATAACTAGATCCCATTTAAATCCATTTTATGAGTCTCCTAGGAAAACTCCCTATTTCATTATTTTATTGGCATGGAACACTACCAAATTCATTGTAGATCTATATAGACCTCACCTACAAAATTTATTATTGGATCACCCACCATCAAGAGATATAAGTAGATAAATTCCCATCATCAACAACGTTGATGTATAATAATGGAATATAAAATATGGAATATTTCATTTTCATTATCAATATTAATAAACATTTAGGGCCTTATAGATTGATTTACAGATGGAAATAATGTTATTCATTAAAATATATTTAGAATAATTATATTAAACCACACAGAGATATAATATTGATGTTATCATAATATTTCCTTCCAAGTTAATTAGGGGAATCATTAAAGGATGTTTACTTAAATAAATATTAATTTTCAAATAACATTTAATATGTTTCTTAAAAAACATGAGAAAAATAGAATTTTATTTCGGTATATTTTAAAAATAAAATGTCATGGTATGTTTTAAAAAGTAATTTGTTTTAAAATATACATGGAATCCTTTTAAAAATATTAAATTAATGAAATAGTTACGATGGAGTTAATAATAATTTGTGTGATATATATTAAAATTACTTTTCCATTAACACCATTGGTAAAAAGATTTTTGTTTGGGAAATGATAGGAATATTATTTTTAAATATTTTATTAGAATGTAAAACATGGTGAAATATTACATTACTAAATCATTTGAAAATATTATATAATTTATTGAAATCGTTTTAATGTAAATTTGATCATGGAATAAAATGACTTTTTAACATTAGAAAAACAATTTCACTATTCTTTATAAAATTATTTAACAATTTCAATTAGGTAGTGTGTCGATAATGAAAGGAAAATTTTTATTTATAAAAATAAATATAGTATAATAAAATAAATGGTTTTTTACTTATAATTGTCAAATAATTCCCCATGAAAAAACATAATCATAAACAATCCCAAATTAGAATGATATTATGAAATAAAGCCTTTAATGCATAGGTTACTATAGAATTAAAATACATTAAATGAAAAAAATGAAATAGATCTATAAAGAAAATTACTTAATTGAATCAATATTCCAAATTTAAATCACTTTCTATTAGTTAAACCACATAATCAAATCATGGTTCATGTCCTGAATCATATTTCATGAAAATTATTTTGAGAAAACACTAATTCATGCAATGAGAATAATAGTTAAAGTGAAAATTAATTAAAGGAGTGATTATGTTCACATAAATAAATCTACATAAAACATGTTTTAATGAGACTAAAAAAAATTAGAGATCAATTCACACATATTCTTGATATAAAATGTCAAAGAAGAAGTGTTACAACCATATATATGTAATTTGAATTATGAATCCCCATATCTTCAGTCCAGAATTTCTATATTTTTCCTTTAAGTCATATATAATAATTTTATATTATTTAATTAATTATTTAAGAACGTTTTTATTATTTATTAATTTATAATTAAACCATTAATTCACATTATTTTAGTGACATATTTAATTACACAATTTGTTTTGTCTATGTCGTGTGTTTTGATGTAGATCATTTAATAATTATAAAATTATGTTGATAGGTTGAACATAGTTTAAGGTTTCATTGTCTCATAATATTATAATTAATAAATATCATATAATTTATCATTTTCATATATCAACTAATATATTATAATCATCCATGAATGGAGGATGCTAAAATTGAATCTCAACACTCTGTGGAGGTTGTATTCTACAAATTCGCACCAGTTACATTATATGTTTATACTATGTTGAATGTTAAAAATAAAGAAATATATGATTTTTTAATTATCATATTATTTTATTTATATCATATATGTTTATTAAATCCATCATAATATCCATACCTGTGAGGTGGTGATGAAAAATGAAACACATTGCTTCGTGGAGGTGGTAGTCCACACAAACACATGAAAGAATTTTTCAATCAAATATTATAGAAATGGGTGTTGATAATTTTATTCAGTAAAAATAATAATATTTTATAGTATTTTATATTAATATATTATATTGGATTGGTTACGATGAAATTTTAGTTGGAATGAGAAGAACTAAGATGAAAATTTTCGTTGAAGATAATTTCCCCATAAGTGAAGAACTTATATTGGATATATCTTTAAAGACCATAAGGATGGCCATTTAAGAAAAAAAACTAGAATTTATCATCTAAAATTAATAAGTGTTTTTGAAAGGTTTTGGTCTAGATAAGTGGAAAAATATGTGCGAGTAAGAGAGGAGAGGTGGTGTCCTTATATAAGAGAGGAATAAAATGTGACCATTATTACCTAGAATTGGTATATCTAGTATCATTATTCAATAGAAAACATAAAATATATTGAAACACATTAGTCTTATAAGAGGGGATTAAATTTATTAGTATCAAAAGAATACTCTTGTTATTTTGGTGAATTTCACTACATTTTATGGACTTTATAGTGAATCATTTTATTTTAGAATAAATATATTTTCAATATATTTTTTTTGTTGTATTTATAGAATGATTCTAGATATACCATTTTTGTAATAAGAGAGGATTAAATTGTGATATACTATTAAAATATTATAAATTAAATTAGACCATATAACCTAGAATTAAAATTGGATGTGACGAATAGTATTAACCAAAATTTAAAAATTATATATAATCGTTAATTATAATGAAATACTATTGGTTAATATAGAATGAATATGTGATAAATGTTCTAGTAAATTCATTTCATGATTCAAAAATATTTTTTCATTAAAAATTATTTTTTTTACTTCAGTGATAAAATACTACTATTAATTTTTGGATTTTTTAGATTTTTATATTATAAATTTTATTAATTTTTGAAATGATTATATAAAAATTATATTATGGTAAAATTTTTGTATTTTTATGTAATTAATAATATTTTATTGAATATTGAAAAATAATTTCTTTAATATAAAAATGCTTTTTTTCATTCAAGTGTTTAAAAGCTATATCTTTGTTTCAAATCAATTTTAAACATTATCTTGTTTATATTTATTAAAAATAGTAAATTTAATGAAATTTTAATATACATTATTATTTTTTTTTTGGTGTGAAAACTTTTTTATTCATAAAAATGTATTTTTCTAGAAATTTAATTTTCATCACTTTTTATGGGTTTATATGAAAGGTAATTTCTAAAACTTATAGATTAATAATTTGATAAAATTTATTCCATATTTTAAATAATTAGTTCTAAATTATATAAGTATGCACATTTTATTTTTAGCCATTTTGAATATTAATCTAGTTAAATCATTATTCACTATTATAATAATTAAAGGTTTAATACAAAATTACCAAGGGCATTTCACTATCGGTAATTTTGTTCAACACATTTTACTATTACCATGGTGAAAAATTATTTAGCATGATTACTATTCATAATAAGTAAAAATAAAAGGGGCATAATTTTAAAATTTTAAACTAATAATTAAATATATGGAATAAATTTTATCAAACTATATTTCAATAAATTTTATAAATTACATTTTACAGAAACACATAAAACGTGAGAAAAAATAGTTTTATAGAAAAATACATTTTTATTCATAAAAATGTTTTCATACCAAAACATAGATCAAAGTAGATTAAAATTTCATTAATTTGACAACTTAAAAAAAATATAATCTAATTATTTTTTTAAATAGATTTGAAAAAAAGTTATAGTTTTTAAATAATTTAATGGAAAAAGTAGTTGTATTTAAAATCAATTATTTTACAATGTTCACTAATATATTTTTATTTTCATAAAAATACTGAAAATTAACAATAATATAATTTTGATATAATGGTTTCAAAAATTAAAACATTTTATAAAATAAAATTTCTAATAAATCCATAAATTAAATATGGTATTTTATCACCAAAAATAAAATAAAGGCATTGCTGAAGAAAAAATATTATTGAACCATGCATTGAATTTAAAAGAAAATTGATCTCTTATTTATACATTATTAATTGATACCAATTCATTATAAAGAACCATGATATATATTTTTTTAATTTGTGGTTATTACTCTTCCTTCCTTCCAATTTCAATTCTATGTTATAATGGTCACATTTAATTTATAATATTATTATCGTATAACACATTTTAATATTCTCTTATAACACAAATTTTATATCCATTATCATTCTCTAAATAAAAAAAATATTGAAAATATATTTATTCTAAAATAAAATATATCAATATAAAGTCATAAGATGTAGTAAAATTTACCAAAATAACAAGAATCAACTTTTGATACTAATCTAAAATTTTATCCTTAGAATTATTATATATATTAATAAAAATATTAACATGTAAGAATATAACTTTTCAACCAATATCCAACAAAACACAATCAAATCAATGAAGTAACCTTTCTAAAACCCAATAAAAGGATCAAATTACCGTAAGGATATTGGTCAAAGAAATAATATACATAGACATTAGAGGGGGTGAATACATTTCCAAAAAATTTATTGAATTAGAAAAAAACCTTCTTCAAATATTGGATTACATTGTTTCTTTTATAATACACGAAGAAACGAAAAAATAAATGAGATAAAAAACTGTATATTTAAAGTGGTTTTGATGAATAATATTACACTGATCAACTCTCCCGATAGTCAACTACAAGAGATTGGGGATATTCACTATAATATCCATTTTTATAAGGACTCAATTTTCAATTCCTTGGGACTTCATGACCGAGTGAAAGTAGTTGAAATTTGAAAAAACACCAAGAACTTTTAACTGAGCTCTAAAAAGAATTAAATACATCATTTTTAAAGGTTCTTTTTCTAGGAAACATCAACGTGACAGAGATAATATATAGAGGGTTATAAATATATGTTCGTAGTTATATGATATAATTAAGAAAGTGAATAAATATCTATGAGACACGAGATGAGTAAAAATAAACATGAGGAGAGAGTTTTGAACAACAAAAAGATGATCCTGGAAGTGAATATACAGAGTTGATTCATGTTCTTCCTTTTTACAGAAAAATAGATTAAACCATAGAGAGGTTCTGGGATTATGGATTAAGAGTGAATTTTCTTATGTTCTTGTTCATTTTCTATTCTCATCCATAATGGAAAATTCATCGAATAATTACCTCTAAATTTATTAACATTGTATCCATAATTTACTAAAATTAAATTAAATTCACAAAGCCATTTTTTTAAAATAACTTTTTAGAAGTTATAACCATTAAATATTACTTTAATATTGAAATTTTCTTAGTACTTGATTTTTATTGTAATAATATATAACATAATTTTTTATTAAAAAATTTAATGAATTCACAGTTGTTGTAATTTCCTTTTAAAGTACACCAATAGTAATAAATAGTAGGTTACAAAAACACATAGTCAATTTTGTATCACCCCATAGAGGAATTCAACTAATTTGAATTCACGTAGCTGAATTGATTCACATGGCTAATTTATCCATGTAGTGAAATTAATTATATAAAAATTTATTTACATATTGTTTATTTCATCACATATCTAAATAACATAGCTGATTACTCCATATAACTGATTCTTATAGTCATTTAATCAAAATTACTATTTCTCCAAATAAGATATTTATCGATCTAGGATATTTCTACATATCCAATTCATTTAGAAATTTAATCAACATTGTAAATTCAAATATTAAATATCATAACATAAAATTTTTCCTTATAGTCGATTGTTTTATGTATCTAATTTTCCATACATAGGAAAAGATAGTCAAGAAATCCAAATATTGAATATTTTTATATAAATAACTAAAATAAATATAAAAACTAATGATAAAACAAAAAAAAATTATTAGTTAAATAAAATGGGTATTTTAGATTATAAAAACCTATAGTAACAAATTAGTCATCAAACAATCTCCCACATTTTTATGATCACAAGACCACATAATATTTTATAAAATAAAATTTAATATAATTAAATGATTTTATTGAAATGATTTGTAATTTATATATTTCTTTAAAAAAATATTATTTCTATCATTTCCTTATCCCCCTTTGTTAGACACTTTATCCACATTTGTGGACTTCCCCCATTGGGAAGACGTATCTTAACAAGGAAAATTATACATAATTTTATGTTATTAAAAATGTATGGAAATGAGGTGAAAAAATTTAATTTATCACATTGAGTAATGACCTATTTATATATAGTGTTGATACTAATGTTTAAATTTTTGAAAGAATGTAATTTAATAAAAACATTAAATATATAAAATCCATTAAATTAATGCAATGTTAAGGAACACAGAAAAGAGTTAAAATATATTAAATTAAAACTACAACTTAGAAAGATATTAAATCTTTATAAAGATGTATTTCATTAATAATGAACTTTTTTACCAAAATATATCAACTCCAAATAATACATATACAAAACTAGAGTTTGAATACGCGAGCATAAGGATCGGGTAAAACTAATATGAGGTTTGGGTTGAGATATCATGAATGATGGAGTTATTATAGAGGTAGTTGGATGGTACATCAATGGTGGAAATAGTTATTTTCCTATTTTCATATTAGAATCAGTTTTAGATCCAACTACAAGTCTATATCATAGATCATGAGAAGGATGGTCATATAACTTTTGATGATTTTCTAAATCTATAAAAATGTCATAGGAATCATCAGAAGTAATGTAGGAATTATTTGAAAGTCCAGAGTGTGAATCTTCTTAACTATATAACTCAACATATATGAAATCATCCACCTAGTATTTAACTAGTCAATATATTTGAGATGGATCGAAAACCAATTTTATTAAATTTCGGATACCTTTAAATGAATATGGAGGAGCTAGTTTGAGTTTACTTTTTACCTCTAAGATAAAACAAGAATACGTACACATAATAATCCTCTTCATGATATATAACATCTAGAAAACATGAATATGTGTAGATTCTTGTCTATGAATTCTGGATACAAAGCAGAGATTGTTTTTATGAATTTAAATGTAGGATTAAATAATTCCATAGGATGAACAATATTGGGAACTAAACATGGAATAAGCTATGAATTTGTTGAAGTAACTATTAGGTGAAAATAAAACGTTATCATAATTAATTTGACATATACATTCCCATTGACTAAACAACTATTCATATACAATATTTTACTTTCTAAATTGGATATATGTTCTATTAAAACATGAGTTACCATATGAACAAAACATGGAGAATGTTATAAAATTGTAACACTATAAGTAGGTTCTATTTAATTATGCACATAAATTGTTAGATAAGGTGTAACTTGGGAATCTCATTATATTGAAATTATAATCCTGATAGTCTTATAAAAAAGAGGTTCTACCACTATAGGTGCAACTAAAAGTCAATATTTTAACTAAAATAAATGGAAATAGATTCATCTTGTGAATTGTAATTTTAAAAACCATAAAATTAATTATAAATCATAATCAGTTGGTTATACAAGAAGATCAAAATCAAATTTAGGGTGCTACACTTCAGGTTAACATCAATCTACTATAACTAGAGCAATTTCAACAATCCATTCATCATGAGCTAAAACAAGTATCCCCTTAATTTCTAGTATGAGAATAAAAGATTAAAAAACACTAGAAACTATATATTATTTTTCGTGATCGTGATATATAATATATTCATGTACTAAAAAAACTATTTCCATTTCATAATCTCTATATCAAATCCTTATCTAAATGAATTTACCCAAATATTTATTTTTTGGCTTCAAAATATGTATAAACTTCTTCCCAAAATAAAAGGATCTAAAATAAAACTTTTTAAATTTAGTCTTTATTATATAACTCATACCAACTTGATTCTAGATAAAGTAACCCCCCCCCTCATGGGAATAATGAATGATTTCATCAATTTTTAATGATGAAACTAGAACAGAATTCTTATTAACATATGACAATTGAACATCATAAACTTACCCAAATAGGGTCTTTCCATTCCATTTGTACTCTCTATTTTCTTCCTTAATAAAAAAACCGAATTTTTCTCATAAAAAACGAACTCCCAATCTAGTAACTAAAACAATGTCTTTAGAAACATTTATATATTCTCTAACCAACCCAATGTAATGGATTTTCCTTCCCAAACCCTGCATGGAAGGCCTCCTTACATAGAATTCTTGGAAGAACCTGAACTGTCATCACCTCTACACCTATAATTTACAATGGAACAATGATTGATGAATGTCAATAGGTAATTGAGATAGATCATGGAGGTTAGAAGGTTACATTTCTAATTTTTACAGATAGAACATATGTGAAGAGAGGAAATATCGTGGTCTAACTAGGATCTTAGGTTGCATACATGATTTTAAAAAGTTTTCATACTAATTTTATGATATTATTATCAATTATGAGATAAAATAAAAAATAATACAAATATATATATATATATAAATAAATAAACTATGATATTTTAAATTCATCTAAAATTGAATCGGTCAAAAATAATTGTCGAAATAAAGATAAGTGAAAAATAAATTAAATCAATTTTTAAAACTGATTAATATAAAACAATAATAAAATAATAAAATAATTAAAATACAAATAAATTAGAAAAATTAAAATTCATTAAAATTTAAATAACCAAAATTTTATTTTTATAAAATCCAAACAATCACGTTGAAGGGTATTATAAAAATATCTACTAACTGGTCATTTGTAGAAATAAAATAATTAGTTGTATCAATTTTTTGTGTAATATCTCAAAAAACGATTCATATGGTCTATATATGTTTTTATTGAATGAATTATCAAATTATTTTATTTTAAGGTAGCATTAGTGTTATCACATTAGATAAATAATTGATTGAAATTGAATAAAAAAACCATTAAGATGTAATTCATCCAAAAAATAGTGTTTATAAAAACTATAATCGACTATATATTACACACCCTAAGTAGATAATGTCACTATGTTTTCTTTCATACTATATCAGGATACCAAGGACTTATCTTGAAAATGGAATGTTCCTAGAGTAGTCTTCCAATATAGTATACAACACCTAAATTCAGAATATATGTACGAAGTTAAATTAAAATCTAATGTTTTGGAAAAAATAAATAAATGGGAAATTGGTGCTTTTAAAAAAGTTGGAATTTATTTGATATCGTTCAAATGTGATTCCATATGAGTTCTATTAAATGTTTAAAATAATCCTATGAAAAACATTATTTCATTCCCACTAGAAGTAAAAAATGTAATCTACCAACTATTCTTATATAGATCATGTTGTTAATTGTTTTCTCAACTTCAAGCAAGTCATTATTTTCAATAGAACTCATATGAGTCTATTTTACATTATCTTTTTCAAGTCCAACCCTTTTAAGAAAGTTAGGTATGTATTTCATTTGATTTTGAACATTCCAGAATACTTTTGTATAAATATAAAAAATAATATAATAATTTATCTCACCAATCTTGTTCATTTCAAATTATTTGTAATATCATTTTTCAAAATTCATTATAAAAATTTTTATTCATAGAACTAAAAATCACATCATCAAAATATTTTTAATTTAATAAAATATCTGAATACGATGTTTTCTGGAAACTTTTTTTTATCTTCCACTCCCACATTAAATCCCATTCATTATAGAGAAAACCTTAATAATTTATAAAAAAACTTATGTTTCTTATTTCATTCCATAAATTGATTTATAAAATTTGAAAAATTAATTTGGATAAAATGAATTTTCAATACCAATCACTAGTTCAATATAATCATCATCTAAAAACCCATTTATGAATGAATTTTTTCCTTCCATATAATATAATTTAATATTAATATGTTATTCATACGGTAGAATAATCATAACTCATTCCAATCTATTTATAGTTGTGAAGGTCACTTCATAATTTATAACTACTATTTAGTTATACACCTTTCCAATAAGTATTTCCCTACTCGTAAGGATCACAACTTGATCATTGTTATCATTCATGAAAACCCATTTTGTTCCTATGAAAGTATATTCCAAGGGTTTATCAACTACCTCCCATAACGTTTTCCTAGCAGAATTAAATAATTATTATTTCATATATAAAACCCATATCATATCCACTAAGTCTTATTTTATAGACAGATGTTGTAGTTGAGATAAAAATTTTAAAATTCAGTGAGGCTTCTTAAACATGTTTTTCAATGTCCTTTCTTCTAACATTACAATAATAGTATATAATTGATGGTACATAAGGTTTTTGAGATGTTTAAGAAGAATACATTATTGTTCACTGGTATCAATTCTTTGAGGATTTGGTTCAAGAAAATCATGTTCCAACATATCATATATTTTGTTTTCCAAGGGATGACATCTCTCATGTTTTAGAAGAATATGTTAGATCATCAACACGGTACATGTTTTTTATCAAAAGGTCAAATTTAATCAAATTTAACACGATTTTATTCTTAAACAATAATTGACCATTTTTAAACACTATATACCTTTGAAGTGGTATAATAAAAAACAATATTGATGCATCATCCATTGGATAAAATTTTACAAGATTATCCTTCGTGATTAAATTATAAAACTTGCATCCAAACACATCAAAGTATCTAGATTTTGTATTTATATTACTCCATACCTCATAAGGAATTTACATTAAAATATTCATAATTATATATATTTTTATAACATAACATGTTGAATTTTATTGTTTATCCAAAAATGAGATGGAAAGTTATATTTATATAACATTTTTATAGAAAAATGTTGAAATGTTTTATTCCCCCTTTCATCCAAAACATTCTATTGAGGTGTCCCTTGGGTATAAATATTAATTTTTATTATAGTTTTTTAATAATATAAATTGAAATTATTGTTTGAAAATTCTATTCCATTTTCATTTATTATACAAACAATTTTGGAATATTAATATTTATTATTTAATTTATAAATTTTTTAAATAAACTAAATAAGATTCACTATTAACATTTAAAAAAAAAACCCCTTTTAAATATAAAAAAATTAAATGATAACACATAAAAATATATTTTCAACATATAATTCTATAGGTAAAGGAACTAATACGAAGAAGTTATAGGGGTATAAAATTAAAAATACATTAACTGGATTGAAAGATTTATTGTCATGCATACCTATTTAACAGTCATTACACATTATCTCAATTTGCAATTTAATTTGAAGTTAATTTAATACTAAATTCTATTTAAAAAATATTTTATAATTGTAAACAAGAGGATATTCTATTCTGATATGAAAAATCAAAGATTCATTTTTTCATAATTTAATTAGATAACATTGTTTTCTATATAATTAAATAAGATATATATGGTGGACATTATTTATTTTATGTGACATATATATTTTAATTTTATTCTTGAAATTATGACATTAATTTATAGTAAAATAATAAAAATAACCTTTATCAAAAATTTGTGAAATAATTATCAGATTTTACTTCAATCTTTAAAAATAATGAACTTAAATTAGGAATGATTTTAGATTACCTATTGATCCAACATCCATAATATTTATTTCAGAATTGTTGTGAAATGTGACATATCTACTATCAAATTCTGATAATGAGTGGAAGCTAGAGAAATATCTTACCATATGTCTTGATTATCCACTTTCCATGTATAAATTCTCATTGATCCCCGGGGAAATATTTACCAATAAAATAAAGTATTATAATATTTTATTTTCGTACCCATAATATTTTGGGACTAGAAATGTTAGAAACTAGTGATTTTGGAACCCGAATATGTTTTTGCTATCTAGAAAATCAGGCACTAAATTTTGAAAACTGATTTAAAGGAAAATAAAGTTTGTATTAAAAAATTGGGTGATTTTAAATCATTAATTATTATCATATATACATAAACATCAATATATTAAAAAACATTGGAGTGGTTTTATAATAGATATCTATCCATAAAAAATTATTATAATGATTTGGTTTTGTCTTTGTATTCATATTACAAGATTATTCAATTGGGCTATCTTATTTCCAAAAAAATTATTTATTTTTTTTTTACATTTTTTTAAAAGACTCATAACATATTTAATTTCATTAAAATATTTTTAAAAGAATTTAACTTGTTATCATGTTTAAAAAAGAAAATAAAAAAACATGTTATCTTTGTATTAAAATTTAAAAAATATATTTTTACATCCTCCTTTTCATTTTAAAAAATAATAATAAATTCTTAGAGTTTTATTTTTAATGTATAAATATTCATATATGGTTTCAATAATTTTCCAATATTTATTAAATTCCTCATAAAAATATTTTTCAAAGTATGATTTTGATTTTTGATTATTATAATAAAAATAGCATTCCTCATTTGAATATTACGTATTGAACTTGATAATTTCAGGATTTAAAATTTCATATTTTGAATCAACTGATATATTAACACTAGAACAACCATAATAGATTCATATTTATTTCATGAGATTATTTTAATTCTTATTATATCCATCCATATTAGAATACCTTATCTTGCATTTATTTTTTATCCTTCAATTATGGAATGTTTGGCTTGATGTTCCCGAGCATAATAAAATAACAATATACAACTTATATTAAATTCACCTCATGTTTATTAATCTTATTGAAGGGTTTCTTGAAAAATATTTTCTAGTTAATGATATTTTTATCTTCCTCATGAAATTTGCAAGGTCACTATCTGAATAGGAACTAATTCAGTTATCTTCATTCGATAATCAACCATTTCTATATATTTTTTCATACCATCTATTGATTTTGAGACATTAAATTTAGTATCTTCGTTATTAAATAATATGTAATATTTGAATTCAAATTAAATATCATCCTCATACATCATATGAGTTCCAATTATATCATTAATTTTAAAATATTCAACCTCTATTGATTTCCTAATTGATGTAAACATTCTACTGTATCTTGGAGGAGGAATCATAAATATTTTCAAGGAATTATATAATTAAATAATGGGAATTAATAAAAAAGATAAATTATTTACATCGTTATTAATTATTTTATTTATTTTTGACATTCTTTCTCTATAAATCATTTATAATTTATCATACATAATCTCATAAATATGATATCAATGAGAACTCACATTTTTTGTTCCATCATATGCCACTAATGTAGTGGTCATAATTTCATGAGTTGTTTCACATTATAAAACATTATTTAACACTTCCGAATCAATTCACCATATTTTATCATTCATAACTATTGAATACATGCCATTTTTTGCTTAAATATTTGTATCTAATGTTTCATGTTGTTTCATGTGAATATTATATGCCTTCATGGAATTTAGATAAAACATAAGAAGAAGTTTCTTGAAATAAATAATCAAAGTTGTTTTAAAATTAACATAATTATCAAAATTAATATAGGGATATAATAATATTGGCATACCATCTCTTTTTTTATTCATAGAATCATTTTAAAGGTGATATTGGGACTTCATTTTTTAGAATCAATAAAAATTAAAAGTAACTACCATTGATAGAAAATTTTTGTTGGAGACAAACTTCAATTAGTCTTGAGGGAATTGAGTTAATGAAAACTTTTTGAGATAGAGAAATACCATATTTATTGATATTTTTACATATAATATTTTCATAATACATTAAATTACGAACAAGTAAAAGTGATCATATAATGGTGATTTATAGTTTTTTAGTGATGAAAAATCATGTAGTTCCACTCCACCAAGGCATAACTCTAAGTGTTTGGGGGGGTTTCACTATTCAATTACTTTTTCAAGGGAATTCTAGTTATTTAACCATGGAACACAAGTATTTAAAATAGTCAACACATTGTGCATTAATAGTATATTTTAAAAAGAATACAACATGGATTTATGAACAGTATCCTTCAATGAGTTTTTTGTAGGGATATTTACAATGATATATAGAATAAACATAATGTTTACAAATTTAGTCCACATTTGTAAGAATAAAATTGATATAGAAGAATAATTATATTGGTCATATGATAAGAATAAAGATTCTCATAATGAGAGTTGTCGAAAAATTGAAAAGGGGAATTTAATTGCTAGCATAGCTGTAGAGTCTAATCTTCTTCTTCTTCGTTTTTGTGTAAAAATCGATCAACATGAAGGGAGATTTTTACAGTAAGGGTAAAGTGTGGAACCAATTTTTTCATCTAATTTTTATCTACTCCACCACAAGGAAAAAATAAATATAAATTTTCTCTTTTAATTTCTCATCATTAGATCCATAAAATCCATGCTTTTAATTATATTTCATTAGTTCTTTTCTTGAAAATATCTACATAAAAATATTGACCATTAAATAATAATTATACACCATTATTTTACTTTTAATATAAATTTTTTGCAATATTTTTTCTCATAAATTGGAAATATAACATTTAATTAATATATAATAACATTAATTTCCAATAAAGTTAGACTAATGATAAAAAATATCTTTTTATATAATGACATAGCTGATTCTAGATCACCACTTAGATTAATTTCACTTATTTTAATTCATGTAGCCAAATTTATCCTAGTATTCATTCTTCATGTAGCTGATTTATTCAAGTAGCTAAATTAATAATGAAGCCATTTGGATCGACGTAGTCAATTCCACCACATATCAAAATCATGTAGGTGGGTACTAAATTTAACGGATTCACAGAGTCATTTGATCGATGTTTTAGTTTCTTCACATTGGATATTTATCGATGTAAAAAATTTCAACGTAGATAATTTGACAAAATATTTTTTTTCACATTGGTATTTTATTCAAATAACATATTGGAATTTCAAATTTTATATCATAGGTGTTTCTCCACATAGCTAATTACCTTTTATAGATGATTTTTCATAATTAGTAAAATTTAAAACAAACATCCAAATACTGAATATTTCAATAGAATTATCCAAAATAATGATTCAACCTAATGAACACACATAAAATGTTTTTATTATACTATGTGTATTTGATATAATCAGAGACTAAAGTGTATTTGAAATATTGTCATAACATTAATAGTCTAAAAAATAATAGTTAGTTATGTCCTTAAAAGGGAATTTTATATATTGAACCTATGATCAAACAGAAACATAATATATGATGATAATAACCCTAACCCTTAATTTTAAGTCACATTAAGCCATCTTAGTCTCTAATTTTATCAAATCCCTACTATGATACCAACTATAATAATCATGATCCTTTAGACCTAGATCTTGTGTTAAAATTAAAAAAATTACATTTCTGTCATTGATACCAATAATCATAACCTAATTTCAATCACCCCAAAAATTCAACATCATAAAAAACAATTTGATCACATATATAACGGAGCACCATCATAGTTTCCAAATTGATATATTTTTGAAAAACATATATATATAATTAACCTTATCTTTAAGTAAGTATTTTACACAAATATCAGATTTTATTATTCCATAATAAGTTATCATAATTACCCACATGAAACCCTTCAAGACATATCTTAATCAATATAATTATTTATAACAAGGGGAATATAATATTAATAAGGTTGTGATCAAATTCTCAGTAATTTGAAATATAGAAATTAGAACTAAAATATCTTAGTCGAACAAAATATGATCATAGGGTTTTGAGAAAATAATCAATGTTCATGAAAATTATATAAGAGAGTTCATATCTACAAAATCCTTTGTCATTGGAGTAGTAAAATAGAATAAATATTCAAAAAATGTAATGATTAATATGAATCAATAATAATGACCATTGTGATTTGAATATGTATCAATGGAACCATTATAATATCATAGATGTCATAGATAAAATATGTCAGTATGAGGGATGATTAGATTCATCACACTGTTCAATCATTTTTATAATTATATCACACCTATATAAATCCATAGAAGAAAACAGCCTAGTTAACTCCGTCATTAAATTTATAGACAAGGATCATTTACCAACACATTGGAGATATATATCATGATCACCCATAATATCAGATTTGTTGGGCTCAACCTTCATTTTATGATATATTGAGCTCACCCCTCATCATTAATAATTTAAATGTACCATTCAGGAAGAAAACACATGGAATATTTATTTTTCATTATACAAAATTTGAAATATTAATATTCATTCTAGTTTAGATTAAATTATCCTTGTAAAATAAGTAATTTTCAAGATAATACATTTAAAATAATTCTCTTAATCCATAAAGATAAAGATGATTGATTAAAACATAAGATCATATTCTCAATTAAACATAATCGTCAATAATTTATGTTCACATGGATAAAAATAAATTCTAAAAAACCTATAAAACATTTCATTAAAAATAAAAGTAAATAGCCATTTTTAGTACCATTAAAAAATTAAAAAAATTATGAATTTAATTTTCCTAGAAATTAACTAGGGAAACATGTTAAATCATCAAATGAAATAAATATTAAAATGCTTTGAAAATATGTTCATGTAGTATATGCTAAAATAATGATTCCCTTCGCACAACAAGTAAATTATTCCAAATTAAGAAAATTAAAGTAGGATTAAATTTATAAATATTTAACTAAATCAATAAATGGTTAAAAATGTATCTAATATATAAATATATAAAAATTAAAATAATTAAAATAATTATAGAGATAATAATGCCTATATGTAAATTTTTGTTTACTAAATAGATAATAAAAGTGGGTTTTCTTTAAAAATAATCTTTCAGACTACTGATTATATAGAGAGAGGAAAATGAAAGGGAAAAAATTATTTTAAAATAAAAAATAATAGAAGATAATATATGGGGTCTAATGTAGAAATAAAATTCAATTTTATCAATCAGAAATTAAACATAAAAAATTGAAATTAAGGATGAGATTGTGACTTAAAGCCGTACTGATTTGGTATCATTAAAATAAAAAGATTTGGAATCCAAAATGTGATATGGATATGTAATATCAATGAGTAATATTAATTAATATTTAAAAAAAAATCATGATTACATAATTAAACCATATAAATAAATCATGGTCTCTACCATGAACCATGTCATAAGAAAATGAGATTGAGATAGTGAAATCCTTTGCAAAGGTCAGACCATTTGAAGTGATAATTATACCATTAATGAATTATATGAACAAATTTAAATCCACATTAAACAAGAGTAAATATAAAAAATACAATTAATTTATCAATACACAAATAATCATATTATTAGAAAATTCAATAAATAAGTGGTCTGATAAAATTAAAAGAAATTGTGTTAAGAAACACCACACTTAACATCTCTACCTGATATGTATTTACATTAAATCCTTTATAATAAAGTTATTTGTTTATTTAATTTTTTATGAATCATTAATATGTTTATTTTTCTACATATACACATTTTTTTCATTTTGTTAAATTATTTTTTTAATCACTTAATTGGTTAATTCTAGATATGTTATTTTAAGGAAGTTCAGTTAGTAATTTCAAAATTTATTAGGTGGGTATAATATTGTAAAATAGTTAATTTTCACATCATATATAATAATAATAATATTTTAACTATCTTTTTTCTACATCTAATATAGTTTAATAATCATCATTTAATACTGGATGAGAAAATTGAATCAAATCTCTTCAAAGAGATGGTATTCAACACTTACACATGAGCAACATCATCATTTTATAACATGAGGAATGTTAAGATGGTAAGTAATATATTATATATAAAAAATAATTATTATGTAAAAAATATCATATAATTTTATTAAAGTCATCATAATTACTATCCATTTGAGGAGGGGATGAAAAACAAAACACATTGCTTTCGTGGAGGTGGTATTCAATATGAAGACACACATGAAATTTCTATTCTCATAGAATTAAAAAGGATATTAATATAGTTATTCAATTAAAATTAATAAATATAAATAGATTTTAGATAATTATGATATTACATTTTAATGGGTAGGAATGAATTGAATGAGGTTGAAGAAGAATGAAAATGAATATTCATGGTTAGGAATATTTTGTTCCCTATGAAAAAATCATTTGGATATCTTTTTGAGGACCTTAGGGTTGGTCTTTTAAACAATGAAACACCGTATATAATGTATATTGTTAATTTAATAAGAGTTTTTGGAAGGGTGTTGTTATTTTGGTGGCTCATGAAGTGTGCATACAAGAAGACATGTGGTGTCTTTATATAATTTTGGTGAGGGGCACCCATGAAAAAACATAAAGACATAAAATAATATAAAATAATATTCATGATAATGTGGATCTAAATTTAAATATTTATAATATATGATAAATATATGTATAGATAATATAATAAGTTTAAATTTATAAATGTTTTTATGATGTTTTAACCCTTATCAATTATTTTTATCCTCCCCACAATAGTTTTAATGATTACCATGATAACAATGTTTTTCATGCTTTAGGGTTCCAAAATGTTTGTATAAAGGTAAATATAATCATTAATAGAAAATTGTTTATATTTTTCACTATATCTGATTCAAATTTTCATGGCTATTTATTTTATGAATCTTAACACATTGAACAAAAAATTACGTACTAAAAAATACCTTTGACTTTACTTTGGAGACTATTAAAATAGTTAACATAAAAGTATTTCAGTAAGTAAATATAGTTAAAGATATAATTTAAAAACCAATTTTTTCAATTATATTGGTCTATAAAATCATTAATTTTTAAAAAAACAATTACACTACAATCTTTTGTAATCATTTTTATTATTTTTATACTACATGGAAAAGCATTACATCAGCATTGGGTAATCATGTATTGTAATTATTTCCTTAGTAAAACGTTAAATAAAATTAAGATGGTAAAAATTTAATTAATATTTCAAATAAAATATTATAAAAACCCATTTTTTAGCTCTTTGAAAAATATATGTGATATTAACACAAAGAGAGTGACATTTTATATTTATTATTTACATGAAATAATATTATGGCCATTATCAAAGTAAAGTTGTTGTAAAATAACACATTTTCTAATTTTGAAGAATTATGGGTGAAATAATATCATAAAATTAAATAAATAAATTTTTGGGTTATTTTAATGTCATATACTGTAGTTGTCATAATATTTTACAGGTTTTACTCTTTCCAAGTTGATTTTTACCATAATAGTAATTTATAATGTCTAAAAATAAATGTGAACTATTAACCATGTTTTATACCCATAATTCAATAAATATAATCCATTTTATAAAATTCAATTACACTAAGTGGTAATAATAAATTTTAAAATAATCCTATAAAACAAGATAAAAACGGGTTTTGAGGGAAATTTATTTTTAAATAAAAATATATTTTTACAACAACTTTAGGTATAATAACGACTCCAATGAAATTAATTATATTAATTTTGATCAAATTGAACAAATGAAAATTTTAAATCAATTGAAAACTAAAATACACTTTATAAATACTTTAATAGAAATTGTCTTTCTATAAAACCACTATTTATTTTACAATTCAATGGAAAATTAATAATTATTGAAAAATCTAAAAACTTATCCTTTAGATAATTTTGATATTATGATTTCAACCATTGTATGCTTTTTATGAAATATAAGTGCTCAAATTAATATAAATTTTTTATAATATTTACTGAAAATAATTAATAACAACCATTTTTGGAAAATAGTATTCTTAAATCATAAAATGATATTGTTAAAAATAGGGTACCTTTTTATTATCCATTAATAAATAAATATTCATTATAAAGAAACTATTATACATTTTTTTCATAATTTTGTTTTAACTATTCATTCCTTCTATTTTTATGTCTGTGTTAAAATGATCCCATTTAAATAAAAATATTTTTATATTATATCCGAATTTAAATAATGAATGATATTTCTTGTGGACTACACAACTGAACAAAGTGTACTTTTAAATACAAAATATGAAGGGTTTATAGTACTGGAATGAGATATCATTAATCGAATCATTTTAATTTCAATGGATACCCATATTTCATTTCTCCCATGTTCTCCCCGTCCCTCACTCAAACTATAATGACTTAGTGGACTCTTTGTAGTGCTTTATCTCACTCCTCTTCATATATTTGTTTTGGTTATTTTCTTCATTATATAAGTTCCTTTTTTGTTAATTCAAAATATATCTTAACTCATGATACTTTTTATTATTTTATCTTATTATTTTAACACCATTATGAATAATTGTTTTAATCACAGGTATTTGGTTCGAAGTGTTTGATTTAGGTGGTGGTTATTTGAAATTAGAATGTGTTATGAATGAGATAAAAATTCATTACCATGTTAGCGATTGTATAAAATTTTTAATGGATGTATTATCATAAAAAAGTGTGGGTACCCTATCAAAACATTGGGGATTACATTATTATAAAGTGGGTGCATGTTTATTCATATGGGAATTATGATATGTGGCATTATTGGCAAATGGGTGACAATGTAACCCTATAGAAAATCTTATTTTTTTCATAGTGTCCAGTTAAGTGTTTTATTAGTTTAATTATTTTGTAGATATCGATCATGAGATGGTCTAGTCTTGGAATAACTTGTGTTAATTGTTTTGATAATAATTTTCTCTCCATTTTGAAATGGTTGAGTCATGTATGATATATGTGACCTAGATCTAATACCATTGAATCAAACCATCAAATAATTGTTTGATTCAAAAAAAATTACAATGTCAAATTTATGTGACTATCCTTATATTAAAAATATTTATCATTGTTATGAATCAAGGAAGGTTGGTTTCATAGATACCCTTATAATGCATGATGATTTGGTAAACTATATAATTATGTATTTTTATTTTTCCAATAATTTCATAAAAAATTATATTCACACTATAAAAATACTTCTATGGTCTCTCTGGTTTTGTCCTACTGATTTTTTTTCACACCCTAATCAAGATAATCATGTAATGTGAAGAATTTATAGTTGAGGAACTAGTGAATAGTAATATGCCTATGTTAGGTAGTTATGAAAGTGGAGTAATGTGGATTAAGGTGATACAATGATAGCATCAAGGATCAATTACTATCATGCCTTATTTATCATTATTTATCATTCTTTTTTTAACATTGATCCAAAGAATGTGGGGAACCCATTTACCTGATATTACAAGTGTATACCATCTATTTACTACATGATTATTTTTTCCTAATTTATTCCATTTATAGATGTGGTTTTTATCCAAATACTAATTATTTCATCCATTGTATTTTTTATTTTGGTAAATCTATAACCAAGGGCAGTCTCCCCATGTTTCTACGACGGACATCACTGCTAGTCCGTAGCTATTTTCATATAGGCAGGCATGTAAGTTGTTATGTGGTACCTTCACACAGAATGGGTGATTTAGGTAATGGGATTACATATTGTTCTATTCTGATCTCATTATAACTATCCATATTTTATTGGTCTAAACATGGGTTGTTCTTTAAGGGTGTGATTCTAGATTTATGTAATTTTTTATTTCCTTGTTCAACTGTATGGGCGACATTGTTTGTGATGAAATATCTATTGATATGGGTTAGTTATTCTTTAGTTTTGTATAGTGTGTCCATTCTAGTGACCCATTATAAACAAAACTTATGTAATATTTTAATATCATGATCTAAATAATATATCTCACAAACATTCTCTAACCCATGTAGTTAAGGGTTTCATGTCAAAGAGACTATCTACATAAAGAACATATTTAACAAAAAATTTCGAATTCTTATCCATAATAAATTTCCTTTATACACATTATAGATATATCAAATGATAAAATCGTCTTCATAATCTAATGGCTGAAAAAAAATTAACGGTTTGACAAAAAATGATTACTATGGTAAAAACCTATCATAGATTATTAAATCATAAAAATGAAGGGAAACATCTGGTAGAAATAAATTTCAAAATAAATTATCAAAAAACTATGGATGGAAGTCATAAAAAAATATTGTGAAACATAACACCATAAATATATCATTATCACATTAGTTGTTATTAGGCTAAAAACACAAATCAGTAATCAAAAAAAAATGTGATCACGAAATGAAAGTGATAAATACTTTATAAATAAAGAATAAACATTAAAACGTAGAATTTCAGGGAAATAAAATGCACCATTTTAATGTCCTGGATATTCTATGGAATAATTTTTTTGAAAACATGGGCATTTTACGAGTCTGTGATCTCAGACGACATGTGATTCCGAGGCCCGGAGTGCCCACAATGATCCACTGATGTTTTTTGAGCTTACGTTAACATGCCTAAGAAGTTTTCCTAAAAAAGTGTAATAAATCTTAAATGGTAACTCGGATCAGAAATCGGAGGGCAACATTGCACTCAGGATGGTGGGTTTAACCTTGTAACGACTTAAGATTAGTCGGCACGTGCCTCATGTGAGAAAACTCAAAAATGGCATAATTTTATATAAAATAATTAAATAAGTTATTTTTTTAAATTCTTACAACTCATATACATTAACTCAGATTAAAAATCAGAGACCACCAATGAACTTGTGAGTGTATTATTTCTTTAATCAGATACTAACATTAGCCAGTGCTGACCATGCGAGAAAGTTAGTTTTTAGCCGCAAATAAAACAATTAATTAAAAATTATTTTTTTTAAAATTCATAACATCTAAATGGTAACTGAGATTGAAAATTAGAGAGTACGATTGGGTTTTTTGGGGAATTGTTTACCTAGGAAGAGCCTAACCTCTACCGGTTCTAGTCAAGGGTGACTGATAATAATTTTCTGAACTTTTTTTTTTCGGGTACGTTCAGTAAACGCGCGTGCGGCATTTTGTAATTCTTGAACCAGTTCTAGAAATTGAAATATGAGGGCACTATTGAACTCGATGTTCCAATATTCTCTTAATAAGAGTTTCACCTCGATGACAGTTGGTCGAGAATATAAGGTAGTTTTTGGATTTTAATAAAAAATTATTAAATTAATGTGTACAACACTTTATTTTATTTTAAGCTGCGATGTGAGTGATTGTTGGTAAAAACCTCCACTTGGGAGTTGAAGGTGGGACCCCCACACCCTAACCTCCCATGAGTGGTTATGGTGGTGGGGCACACCCGAAAAAAACCTCCCGTGAGAAGTTACGACGTGGGAACCACCCGAAATCAGAACCTCTCTACTCCCTCCATTAATCTCATGTGTCAAAATAAAATTAAATGTTTTCAATTTAATTTTATGTGTCAAAAAAAATTAAATGCTAACAATTAATTTTATGTTTCAACATAAAATTAAATCCTAATTTTTTTTTGATGTAGTCTATGTGGGGGAAGCATCTTGGAATCTTCACAATAATTAAGACAACACGCCTCTTAAACTGCGTCAATGCTATTTAATTCGCTTGACCCCCTTTTTAAATTAAGTAACTGCATCGTAGGGATTTAGGAATGTTCCAAATAAATGAACAATCATAAATTCCATGAGGGATACATACATCTCTCCCTCTCCTATATATAGAGAGCATTATTGGAGGATTTGGGACGACTTCACCAAGTGACAAAATGCTGGCAATGTGACGTGACGCCCTACACTTGGAGGATTACGCCTTCTCCAAAGAAGAAAACCGACCTTCTTCGAATTATTCCTCATACACCTACCGACTTGGAGCATCATCAATGAGCCAACACAACTCGGGTTTGGAAGTGCTAGGTGGACGCGACGAACGAGGATCCTCTACTTCTTCTTCCACGACTCTGTCAATGAATGACATCCACCTTTTTGCGCCAACATCCACCAACTATGAGAAAGGTAGGGAGTTTATTTCTTGATATTATTATACCATTTTCTTATCTTCTTCATCGGATAAAAAGGGATTTTTGAGGATGTTTTATTGATCATCTAAATTCTTTGATGAGCCAAATTATACCTCCCTAAAGGCGGAGGGTGCGGGCTAACATAACATGGCATGACACCCTTCGGTATTTTTCTTCCTTTTGGTGACATTATACAGCACGACGATGAGGTGAAGACGAAAATGGCAGAAACAACAAAGGCCGCGTTACCCGTGGCCTCCGTGAATCGTGCCACCCCCTCGTGGCACACTGATGCTTCTGGCTGAAAACCGCCGTCCCGAGCGGCGCACAACCCGCCTACCCGCAGCCTCCTGGCGCCCTGCCTGGCATGCAGTCCGAATGCTGTGCCGTGCCTGACACCCTGATGGCGCCCTCGCGGCCTGCCCAACACCTAGCCGGCGCCCCTGTTGCCTGCCTGACACCCTGCCGGCACCCCTACGGCCTGCCCATCCCCTTCCGCACCCAAACCGGTGAAACCGCAACCTACCTGGCGTCCAGCTGGTGTGCCCATGTCGCACGCACTCTCCCCGCGGCATGCCCGCTCCCTGCACGGTCTGCCCGCTGGCCGCCATAGCCGAGTTTCCCAAGCTGATACCCTCGCAGCACTAGCCGAATCGGCCCCGAATTTTAGGTCGAGCTTCCTATGTGGTGACATCCGGGCCAAACCGCCCTCGTAGTCCACTGGGCCGGGCCCAATGGACCGGGATGAACTTAACGGGCTGAACCGCACAACGGGAAGGGTCAGACCCAGTTAGTCTAATCGGGTCGACCCGGACCAGGTTGGCCCAGACTGGGTTGGGCCGAGTTGGTCCGACCAAGTCGAAGCAGACCCATGACAACTACTGAACCCATTACCTTCTTGTGTCATACCATCGGCACCGACCATCCATTTGATGAACCTTCAATAGTGCCAATATTTTTGGAACGAAGCCGTACCTTTGTGAATACCCCAATAGTGTTCAGGGTATAGTTGACATAAGGTCAGGTTGGATCGTACACAAATCCAACCGGGCCCCTGGGACAAAAAGGCTAATAAAAAACCGACTGGGTGTCCGATTGACACGCCAACTATTAAGTTGAGACCCCTGTGACGTGGCGTACCATTGAGATATTTCTTCGTGGAACATCGTGACATTTGGAGTATTTACCAATAGCTCGTGGAGCGGATCCTTCCAGTGATGATTAGATAGAGTGCGGAGGACTGGTAGCTGGTCGACCTGACGGCTGGTTGATTGATTCGACTCGGAGTGATTCGACTAGCCCAGTGGGGAGTGCCTGGTATTTGGCGACAGACCAACATCCGAGGGGCGCCTGATAGTCGGCAGTAGACCAGCGGTACTCGACCGGATGAGTACCCCTACAAGATATTTGGGTGAGTGCCTTGTAGTTGGCGGTAGACCCACATTGGAAGAGCACCTGGTAGTGGGCGGCAGACCTACAGTACTGGATAGAAGGAGTACCTCAGCTGTCCAATGATAGTGAGAAGTTCCTCAGTGTCACGACATTCCCACAGTAATCGACAGAGGAGGAGATCTACAACTTCCATGGTTTTGATAATGAAAAATTATGATTTGAGATGATTTAATGACCTTTGTGTTTTTCTCATGATTGAGATGGATTACTAGATAACTTAGGTATATGTATGGGCATATAACTAAGTAATGGTTATCCATTGATTTCATACATTTTGATTTATCCTTGTTGGATTTTGTGATACTTTTAGTGTCTCGGGGTCCCTAATGAGTATTGTTATACTCACCCCTACACGGGCTATGATTGCACCTTGTTGTGTTGGTTGCAGACGACGAACAATGCTGACTGAGGCAGAGAGTAGCAGGACTAGACGGTACCTGGAGGTGGACCACTCAGTGTGACGGTACACAGAGGAGACGGACGAACGTGGAGTGATGAGGAGGTCATATTTACCTACACTTCAGGTAGGAACCCTAGAGGACAACCCAGTAGCTGCTTTACCTTTCTTCATTTGTACTTGCTTTTTAGTTGTACTTGTACATTCTGGTTGGGATTATATTTCTGGCCCCTTTTTACTTTCCTACACTTCTTTTGTATACAGTTTCACTTAGTGTTTTTCTTCCAGTTTTGTACTCTGATGTGTTTGTCTACAGTTATAATGGCAATGTCTTCCTAGTTCAGGGATTTATGCCTTTGGATCTAGTCGCCAACCCCAAGCCTATGGAAGGCGGGCTTGGGGTGGTCACGATACAGGCCTTGGGGGACGGGTCGTGATAATCATGAACATCATAAATAATGTTGAAATTTAGTATGAAAATTAATATAAAAAATATTGTGAACAAATATTCCTTCATCATGCTAATATAATTTTTTTTAACAATTCATCTCACATATAATTCACATAAAAAATGCAAATAATGTTTCTTACATCCCATTGAGTAAAAAACATCCGATCAAGGATTCCAGAATCACATTCACCAAATATGTCATCATCTCATGTTTCCAAAAACATTATCAAATGTAGTGGAGGAAAATATAGGACGCCGATATTAATTATCCATTATTATAAATTCTTTATTAAAATAGACCGTTAATTACCTAATAATGAAAGCATAAAAGAAGAATTGGGTTTTTAAAATATCAATAATATCCACATAACAAGATCTTAATAAATAATATAATATAAAAACATCCATTTTCAAAAATAAATGATCTAATAAATATATATATTGGGTGATAAAAACATAACTTTGTAAAAGATAAACCATGGTTGGTAAATAAAAGAGAAATTACAAATGTTTTAACATATCATTTTAAAAGAATGAAGTAAAATTTAACATACAAAAGAATTTTTTTTGAAGGGTTTGAGAAGAAATTATGGAACCATATTATAAAGAGTTCCAAAAAACTATCCATATAAAAATAAATATTTTAAAAAATGAGAAGTAAAAAATTACATTAATAATTTATTATAAATAATACTTAATAATACTGTCATGAGAAAGAAATAATGTTTTTAAATGATTAATTTATGTTATTCAAAAACATATAATCTGAAAAGAGTTTTTAATAAAATAGAATTCATAAATATATAATGTTTTCCTTAAAAGTTATTTGTATACATTATAGGAAATTTAATTTTAAAAATAAATATTAGGTAGAATAGATAAATCATGGAAGAAATAATTTCTAGAAGAATCATTTTTACTTTATGATATGAGATGTGTTAATAAAGAACATTATGATATTGGAATCATTAAAATCGAAATAAACAAAAATAATGAAAACACTATGGCTCTTTAAACCCCATTAATTACATTTATATGTCATAAGATAGTCATTAGGTAGTAACAAAACCATACAATAGATGTAATGGTGCATAATAAGAAATATGCATACAAAAAGTAATTTTGAAACACAAAACCCTTATGGAATGAGAAATATTCTTATAAAAACCCCTTAAAAGGGATATATCATGATGTTTTAATTAAAAAATAAATATATAATATGATATTAAATAATAAATTGGTAATATTCAGACTATTGAAAATAAATTAGGGGTATAAAATACAATGTTTCTTAAAGAAGGGAATTTTGAGGTGAAACCCTTAACTTGTTTCTTTCCATAATTTATGATAGTATAAATCCTTGTAAAATTACCATATATTCAACAATAATCTGTTTAATGAAACTATTCATATTTTCTTATATTACTCATTTATAATTATTTATTATGGTTAAATTGATTAGTTATATCCCATTTCAACTGTCAAGCGTTAATAACATTATCTATTCATGGAATTTTATTTTTATTTTTATTTCATTACAAATTTTTTGACTACAATTTATTTCATTAATATATAATTTAAGTTACTATAATTTTAAAATTAATGTAATATATATACATATTATGTCATTTCATATGTGATTTAGTTATGCTATGTGAAAATAGATTGGGTGTTGGATAATATTAGAAATTATAGAAAATATATAAGAATATATAATAATAAATAAAATTCAAAAATTAATATATATATATATATAACCAATAAAATATGTATTTCTTATTAAATTTTAATAATAATAGTGTTTATGTTACCATTTTTATGGATGGTATAGTTTTATAGCGTTATTCATATAGGTGGTTAAAAGAACCCAAACATGAACACGATTTAACTCGAAGGGAATGTATGGTTAAGAATGTGACTATTTTGATATTGTGTCATTTTTAAAGAAGAATAATGATATTTTTTTGCGGGGTAATATTATTGTGAACCAGATTTGAAAATGAATGTATAATTAATGAAAACATATAATAAAGACTAAAAAATAATTATTCATGGTGGTGGTACTCTGCACACATTAACGATTGATGTTCCATTGTTTTTATATGGTTATGGAAATGAATAAATACTTTTTTTTACCATTGAGATTAAAAATATCTGTATAATAATGATACTAAAGTCATCATATTATTATAATTAAAATATTTTTTGAAGATTAATATTAATAATAAAAACATAATAAAGATATAATACTTACAATGGATACATGATTTTTTTTGAATGGCGCCTTCATATATAATGGTTTATGGTGACTATGAGTGAAAATATAGTTATTTACATGGGATAGGTTCCTATAGATGGTATACTTACATATTTTAAAGGACATATTATACAGTTAAGATTATCATAAATCGCTATAAGTGGTATATTTTTTTTAGTCAAAGTTGTAGCTGTTTTGGAAATACCTTTACATTTTCAATAACAAAATGTCATTTTCTAGGTCCAAATGATCCAAAATTGAACATTTTTTATGGGAAACATTCCATGGTCATTAAAAAACTCAAACATTTAATTCAAGGCCTATTTTTTAAAATCTTTTAGGACTTTTACTCATGGTTAACCACAATGTTTTCATTTTAATTATACTATGATAATATATTTTATCCTTATTAAAAAAATTTGATGATAAAAATGAAAGTTAACATTATAAAATAAATTTAATATGTTTTTTAATTAATATTTAAATACATTTTATCAAATAAAAATCTCTAAATTATTAAAATGATAAATTTAAAAACACTTAAACATGTAAAATGGTTTTTTTAAAAATTACGACTTTAAATTTATTTATATTACAAAATTATAATTGCTTATAATTTTATAGTAAATAAATTATTTTATTTTTAAATTATAAAATTTTATGAGGCATCCATGGAAGTCTAAAATCAAACCTCCTATTGAAAATTCTTTTTTTAAAGAGGAGAATATTTTATATTAATGAAAAAATTTAATTTTGTTCTAAAAAATTTTGGCATATATTTTCAATGTAATTTTTTTCCAAATTCATATTGATATTACTAGATTTCATATATTATTCCATTAATTATTATTTAAATTTCTTATTTTATTATTAAATAGTTATAAAATCCAGGAAATATTATTTATTTTAAATTTCTATTTTTTGACTAAAAATAAAACATTTTATAAAATGATCAAAAAATTATAATTAGTAAATTCTAATACGATGATCTAAAAATGATGTATATTTTATCTAATTAAAATTATAAAATCCTAAAATTTTTCCGTTAATGGAAAATAAAAAATATATTAAAATATTATTTTATTGAAAATAACCATTTTCAATATTAAATCATATTAAAAATATATCTTCAAATGGTAATGATTCTTAAATAGTTACCATATTTTGTTAACTAATAAATTCTTTATATTGTGTTGTATCTCTTTTAAATTTGGGGTTTTGGGATTTAAATCATATCAAATTGTTTTCCATTCTTATATTAGTTATAAAATATCATGTTATAACATTATTCCACATTAAATAAATTTTTTTCTTAGAATATAAATTATTATTTAACAAAGGAAGTAGCTAATGGATATATTATAATCACATGATATATCTTGTAAAGAGATATCCACCTCATTATCATTGTAAGAGAAATAAAACTATTATCCAAATATATAATTTTTAGGATTTCTTATACACATACATTTCACAACTTCATTTTCTTGGTCTCATTTCTATCCAAACACTACAACCAAAATGGTTATGATAATTTCTAATAAATTATGTGTTAATTTTTAGTTGAATATGAAATATCATTCCAATGATTCCTTCTCAAACGATAATTTTGTTTCATCCAATAACCATATCTTTCTAATTAGGTCCCTCTTGGTTCATCCTATAATAATTTTAGTTCAATATAGGATACTTTATGTTGGGTTTTCTTATTATTCTCTACTAAATCACTCATGTTATCTTTAAAATAAATCCTTCATAGTTCTTCATAATGTTAATATGATAAACCTAAAAATGTCTCCATAGAGTGTCATACTAGTTGTGCCGCTAAGACTATTTTTTGTGCACAAAGTAATGATTGTGTTAATACCCAATATACTTTTTTTCATTTATGTTACCCCTAGGTACATATTTTCCTCATCTTATATAAACATATAATATCCACATAGGGATTTATTTATAGGGAAAACCATATACTCAAGATGTTAAGAAAATTTCAATATATCATTCTATAAATATAGTAATCTCTAGGATTTTCAATAAGGTTATCTAAACCTTCCACAAAAGATAACTAAACCAATATCTAAAAATAAATAAACCCTACACTGATACTAGTTGAAGTCACCCAAGTTAAAAATCAATTAAATTAAAAGTTAATCTCAACATCTAAATAATACATTTCCTAAATTGTTTGAGTACCTTTGGTTTGAAGAGTTTATTGTCAATGATACTAGTTGAATAACTAAATTCTATTACCACACTTTAAAACTTCTATCCATACTCATGCCGCTTCATATACATTTTAGACGTCTAATGTGATGAATGATAATCATAACATGGGTATAGTAAAAATAAGAAAGGGGTGACCTCAAACACATTGTAATAGAAACCTATATCACATTGTATTAGATCAAAAACAGTATATAAAGCATGATATAGATATAGATATCATAATAAAATATCATAATACTAGTGATGGAAATCATAAAACATGGTAGTGAATCTTAAGATAATAGAATAAAATTAGAATAAAATATATAGTATGGCTTAAAATAGATATCATTAATGCTAAATCTTCTGATCTTGATATGAAATTTTATAACACGTTAAAAAGAACTCATGACCACAAAAAAATTTAATTTTTGGGAAATAAAATCCATATTCAATGTGATTAACTACATGGAAGTGTGGAAAACCATAATTATTAAAAAAATTATAAAAAAATAATTCTATATCATGTTAACAAAAAAATTTGGGAAAATATCTTCCCATATCTTACTCACAGAATGAACTTGTGAAAAATCTTCTTATATCTAATTCATGGAATAAATTTGTGATTTTATATATATATCAGTAATGTATGTTTTAATCATATCAGGGGTGACGATATCTTAACCAATTCATCGATAAATTATATATGAAACCACCCTCCATCATTAATGAATATTAATTACATAATAAAATCAAACAGTCATCACCTTATAAAGAAGAAATGGAAAAAATTATGGGGTTCATATAATTAAAAAAAACATATCTCAAGAACATTATACTTCATTGAATATAAATAATCGAGATTTTAAAAATAAATCATATCATAATAACTTATAAATGGTGATTCAAACATCCCTTCATGAATTTTGGGACCTGAAATTATCAGTCACAAATATAAAAGGGTTAATATACCAGAAGCACAAGTATTATTTTCTCTAGAAAAATGAAGAGATGGTTAGAAAAGTCATGCAGATCATAGAAACAAAAAAAGGACTCACGATTGAATGAAATTTAGAAGTCTAGGATAATGGGTCATGTATTATGAATATGCTAATGTGGATAACATAGATCCCATTTGATAGCTCCGTATTCTTGTGAAGATTCATGAGACTCTCATTGATCTTTCAAAGGCTTCCAAATATGATACCTCATTCCACGTGACTTGTGAGCCAACAGATGCTTGAAAATCATCAAAAAACCTTGTAAAATAATCGGTGGAAATAGGAATAAGAAACATCCCATATGTGTTCGTTTATATCCAGGAAACATGCCCCTGATGTTTTCAAGAACACCATGAACATGAGACTTAACTTCCTTTTCTTGCCAGAGCCAACTTGCTTGTATCCTTCATCATGTAATGTATCTCTAACAAGTCTATTAGACATTATGCTGCTCCTTTTTCTCCAAATACAATCAAGCAGTTTGTCCATGATAATTCTCATCCATCCCCATAAGACCTTCCATTTGTCTACCGATACATTTCAAATGATGGGATTTATTTTATTTGACATCACACTCACTATAATGTCATATCCCTGACCCCAGTAAAATGAATAAGGGAATAAAATGGAGAAGTGGAAGTTTATTAAAGAGTGAGGATACTTTGGTATTTTCAAAAAATCAGTTATACACCATGGGGTATCACTATAAATCATTCAAGCACCCCTATAACTAGCCAGTATGATTCTATGAGACCAATATCCTAGTAATCATGATTTCATGATGACCACCTAACAATATAACTTTTTCACATAGAAGCTCCCATAAAAGTAATGTTCGATCAAACTATAGACATCATATATGTGACATGATATCACGAAGACACCAATAAATGTGATAATATCTTTAGGTAATTCCATTGACTTGTCGACATGGTCAGCTAAAATCCATTTGACCGATATGGGTCGAATAAAAATGAAATGGATAGAACATTATCATGCTCATTGATCATCATTTGATTCCACATGAATGAACCACAATAGAAGCATGTGAAGCACAAGACGCCATAACCCAACAATAATATAAGCTCAAATCATTGAGATACATTCCATACAAGGATAAATATAACTAGGGTGAGGAGTCATATAAATCCTTCCCCCAAAGTAGAAAAAAGGTTGCACTGGCTGATCATTGATTGATCTCATATATGAGTGCAGTAGTGGACTATATAGAGAAACCATTGATGTAACCAAAAATGTTATCCACTAATTAAAATATGAGGGATGATCGAATAAATTACATGAAATTAATATACACATCTCACAATCACAATATAGATCACTCGAAGGACTTATGATATGTTACATATTTTATGGTAAAGAGGTCTCACATGTCAGGTGGGTCATGTGAAACTTAAAATAGATAACAATTAAAATACCTAAGGAAAATATTCACTAAAAAGTGTAATAATGAATAATATATGAGATAATTATGAAATGATAGATTCATTGATCTTCATGTGCTTCATAAGAATCATCTAAATCAAAAGTCAATATTGTGACATGATGCCAATGTCATGTGAAATTTCAAAAAAATGTCATTCAAAACATGCGATATTTTCATGACATGTTAAGAAAGTGTCACAATGAACTTCTGGAATAAAGAATGAGTTATTTAGATATCTTAAATGATTTATAGCCATAACATTTGATATCCTCCATACAGGTCATCCATGTTATGCGGTAACACCCATAAAATTCTCCCAAGTCTCACGATGTCACCAAGGAATGTTATAATATATCGAGGAAACCGCTCTAGGACATTTCATTCAAGATCAAGTGATTATATTCAGACATATAAATAAATCATCATACATGATGGTTAGAAAAATAAGACATATCATCCAAGTATCACGATGTTCTCCGAAAATGTCAACTCTGAATTTGTAATGGCCTATAGATATTCCATTCAGATTATGCAATGTTCTCTAAACAAGTCAACTATATATAGAGATTGTATTTGGAAAATTCCTCATTGTAATCAATACATGTCAAGAAATCTACTGACATGATAGGAATAAAATCAAACCATGTCAAGCAGGAATCCTTGGATATGATAACCTTTTTTAGGGGACATGTTAGGGAAACCAATTTATACAATACCCAACTTAATCGAACTAAGTGAACTCTGATTCATACTATTAAATGGATACATGGGATTCCTCTCTATGGATTTAGTTCAATTGGGAATCAATTCTATCGGAGCCGTACTATGTAACCCACATTCTAACCATGAGTACCCAATATCTCCCATGGTATTATATATCTTCATCATATTATATTGGATTGATAAAAAAATTTAACTATAATACATTGATTCCTATATAATCCAAGAATAATAGAACACATTCATATGGCCTGATTCTGTATTAAAAAGGGGGATTTCCCAGAATAGATTCCCCTCATCCATGTGGAGAAATATTTATTATTTTCTCACACTTGTTTATCACACCGAACCTGGATCTTGTGGGATTAGTTATTTTCAATGAATATATCACTCGTACAATGAATCTCCCCCATTCATGTAAACTAAAGCATGTAAGCTCAATAAATGACATAATATGTTTTCCACTATATAAGGGCTTCCACCCTAGGGTAACTCCAAAGGGTGTAATCAGACTACGATGACTATGATTATGTAAATAACAATGATATGGAATATTCCTACCTTAGGTACAAGCTCAATATCTAGTGCATAAGTTCCCTCAAATTCATCATTTCATCATGTTGTCAAACTAAACGATTAATATGAAATACAAGGGTTTTAATTTCAGTAATAAGTACGATATTTAGTACCCCCCTAACAGATCAATTGTATCCTCTAAAAATTAGTTTCCTGTTTGGATGAAAAAAATTCCAAAGAACATATTTATATCAATAAAATAAATATAATTTTCTACTTATTAACTAGATATGGATTAAGAACCACATATTCATACATATAGACATATTAATAGAAACACCATTTTATAATTTTGGATTCCAAAATGATCAATTTGATAGGAAAATATGTTCCACATATTTATGAGAATGAGATTAATGAAAATTTTATAAATTAATAAGAGTGTCTTTGATTAGGAAACAATTCCGCCCACCCAATGGTTGTGATGAGACCGACCTCCCATCCTCTCGACCAATGAGATTTAATAAGTTCCATTGGGCTGGGAACCCCAATTGACCACCTAACTTTGGATTGATGGTCTTTACATTGTTAAGGATGTGGGAGCAGTTGGGAGTCTCTTTGAAATGTTGAAATGGTGAACCAGAAATGAATAATAGTATAGAAATAAAATCCCCCACAATCATCCATCAGTAAAATAATCCATCATCTTGGTGATCCTGATGAGATCCTTATAAAAATAAATGAAAATGGTTTTATGCACGTTGATCTATGTTGTACTCCATCATTACCAAAAAAATAATAGTGTAACTATAGTGAATCTCTCAAACAAAATAATGATAAGTTAAACATGTGTCAAGATATTTTGTTTACATATCTTACACAAAAAAATGGAATCCCAAACATGAATCTCTCAAAATATGAATTTTGGATTATAATGAATTAAATCTATCCTTGCTATGAAAAATACACACAGGATGAATCGATAAACATGGAATAAGAAAGGAAAATTTGGTTAACCGTTAATATTTAATTTAGTGCATACCATTCCTATGAAGATGTACTGATCGCTGACCTTTTTCCTTCTTGTCTTCATAACTGATGAAACTGTTCCCCTAAACAAACCCTTGATCTGAGATCATATATTCACAAAGCGACTTTTCCAAAAAAAAATTAGTATAGATATAAACCTTGTGAGACAATGAACAATATCACTATCCTGAAACCATCAGTGTTGGGTGGAATAGGTAATGGTATCGGAATACGATATACAATGTACAACACTAACCCCAGATTCAACCATATAGGTCATTAAATATTAAAACCAATGAGTTCAAATAATCTAATGAAATATCCACTAAATATAGTGGATCTATTTTCCACCACCATTCACTTACGAAGAATATCCCAGATTGGGGAAATAACCACATTAATTATCTGAATAATGTGGATGAATTATTCAATAATGGATCCCTTCCGTTTCCTGGACCACTAAGAAGAGATGTTTTTAACATTCATCCACAATTCCATCAAACTAGTGACCTTCAGTCTACTTCTAAGGGTACCACATGAATCAGTTAAACCTATAACACCCATTAATGGTAAACAAGGAAGACACCTTAGGCACAAAAAGAATTTGATAACTAGTTTTGGTGTCACATCCCTACTTCCACTGGTGAAGACCTCCAATATATTCTATTTTCTGCCAGAAAGCAGGCTCATATCCCTACTCACTCGTAATTAGACTACGGGCATATTACTGGAGCGACCATGGGGGAGGTTCATATTCCTAACCCAATGCATGATTCCCATCCAAATATTCCAACTGCACATGAAGGAAATAAGTTTTATCAAATACATGCTACAATTGAAGACATTTTCAACTTTATTGTCAAGATAGAAAATTTTTAGGCATATATTCATACACACACTTTAAAAAATTGTTACGACATCTTAACAATTGTTATAGAAACTCAGTTGACATATTCAAAATCTTGTACACATAAATGGGATTTTCATATTCCTATCCCTCCATCCAAGGAAGTATATAACCCATAACAACTTAAACAAGTATTTTCTAATGACAAAACACCCATTCTCATTCAAATCCAAGAGGATTATCTTGATATTCTGATAAATGTTGAGGCACAAGACTAGGTTTATATTCCCAATCACACTGGTACACTCTAAGTGAGAGTGTAACATGCCTTGGGAAATGGGGAAATTCAAATTGAAAACCCATTAAAATACTCCAATGTCCAGGTATCAGGCTCATATACTTATTTTATATGGGGATCAACAAGAAATATGGGCACATACCTTAATGAATGATTGTATTCAAGTTGAAAAAAGTTGAAGGAAAACTCCAAATTAACAAGATAGGTTTCATATCCCTTTACTTGTTGTCGCTCACAATGTGAGAATGGAACATGCACCGGGAAAAGATCATATTCATTTATATGACTCTATATGTAATATTTTAGTAGCTCGCATATGGTAGGTTAATATCCCAAAATCCATTGACGAATGACTACACTAGAATCTATCAAAGGCCTTTCAGGACGAGGCTCATGTACCATTTCCCAAAGTATATGTCCATCATCATATTATTTTGGGGAATGAATATTCCAAATAATTTCATATTCCCTTTTCAACCATAGCTCACCAAGGTAGAGTGGAACATTCCTCATCAATTTCATATATTCCTATCATGAAATATGTTTGACAATGTCCAAAGGTTCAGGATAAGGATGATATATCTATTATAATCAAAGATCACAATGTGAGAGTTGGAAATTTCTTGGGAATGGACTATATTTTTATCAATGAATATATATGGAAAGTTTTAGTATCTTATATCACGCGGGCTCATACTCCAACAAAAACTAATTATTATCATCATATTCTGGCATCTATTATACTATAGACTTATTTAAATGAAGAATTCCAAGAGCAATATAATAAAATTATATTCATGACATAGAATGAGACTCGTATTCCTAATCATCCAAATTCTAGTGTATTTGACCTTGTTTGAGACTCATTCTCACCCCAAGGAATGGAAAAATCATCTATTGAAGTAGAATGTGATTATTATCACTATAGTACTACTCATAGTAGCATTGAGATGGATCCCAAGGACTCTAATCCTAAATTCCTTCATGTTAAACCTACGAATAGTGACTTTTTCCATGGGGAATGATGTCCTCCCCATCCTAGTTACCTCTGTATATAGAGGATACTAGAAAAAAAATCACTGTATATAATTTTAATCGAAACATCAGGGTAAACTATATATATATCCACATCAACATGCATCAACACTTCACTCTAATCTGCATTCCACCCAAAGAAGATCCTTCTATGGTCTGACCATATGGACACTTGTGACTCTGATGATGATGAATAAGACAGTGATATATTGATAGAGTTTGGAGAAAACAACTTCCCAACCATGTTATGGCCCCATGATACTTCTAACTATGAGATCCAATATAATCTGGATGATGAGATCATGCCTTAACTATGCCATAATATTTGGAAAACTAAATATTGAATTCTTGAAACCTACCTTATTTACGATATTAGGGTCACCTAAATAACCCTATGATACTCTGTTGATAGCTAGGCCTAAATTCTATCTCCATGGTTTGGGACCCCAAATATGAAAATCAGAACACAAATCTTCAATACTCTTGTCACCATTTCATCACAAATATTTGGCAATTGATCACTAAAACCTCAACATGAATTTGTATTAAAGGATGTAGAATGTATGGGTAATTACACATTAATGCTACCCTAAAAATACAGAACACCTAATGTATGATGTCATTTAATGTCATATCTTCCAGATAAATTTGGGGAACAGTTAACACGGGATCCAGTTCATCACTCAATGAGAATCCTACCACATAAATGGTAGTCATACATCATGAATGAAGGAAGAGGATATCCAAAATATCCACAAAATCGGTCCATCTATGTTATGAAATTGCATTATAGACACGAAATCTAATGTCATCGTCTGCCTAAAAAGACCCCATTAAAAAATTACATTATTCATGGGACTACATTACACCCAACTCATCCAGAATAAATTTTTCACCAAATCAATCAGGTCACTGTAGTAGCTTCCACGGAAGCAGTCCAAGGGAAAACCCATCCCCCATGTTTGGGGGAATATATAAAAACATATCCACCCTTAATATCAATAATCCCTATGAGGATCCAGGAAACATATACATCATATAACAATAAACCCCATCCCATGGGGATGAGGGTATTTTTATCACAATCACCATCAATAAGTTCATCATCCCTTATGAGAGCTATCAGGTAATCAATAATGGTTCCAATCCAATCCAAAATACTAGTTAAGATACATTTATATCTTAGTGACCATAGTAGGAGTCCTCAATTCCTGAAATCAAAGCATTATATCCCTAGAAAAGGATCAGAAAATCCTAGTTGTATCCTTCAACAGTCCTCATCTGACTGGTTTTGAATCATTTTCATCATAACTATAACTACATAGGGAATCCTAATTCTTTAGGTAAAGTTATTAATATAATCTATATAGATCCCATATATTCAAAAACCATATGAAAACTCTTTTCTATTAATGGATCGTTCATAAAATAGCATTAGAAGCTCCCCCTAGATCCCTATTTCAAGGCCAAAATGGGAGTAGCGTACTTTGTAGAAATCCAACACCATAGGGGTCAAAAGTGGAAATTGTCTAATATAGAGAAGGGATATAGAAACATCACTAATGAAAGAAATAGAAAATCATATTATTTAGTTGAGATTAATCAGATAAATAACATTTTCTGATATACCATTGAGAATGTCTTCGTATACAACATAACAGATAATGTGGATCAAGATATAGATAGAGGGGACTGAAATTCATAAAATATACCCTGATATGAGGATCTAGATGCACTAAATGAGGATGAATGTATCTAGAACTAGAGGAGGATCTAAAACGTGAAACCACCAAATTCATGGTCTCCACCTCTAAGGAAGAACACTAACAAACGAAAAGGGAAATAAGTATTCGTATCTTACTCATCACCCATAAGAGAAAAATATAATTCCATTGAGGATTAAATGGAAAATTAAGGTAAGGATATAGACACTATCATACAACTCAATGAGGAGCTACATTCGTAAAATATTACCATAGGGTATCATATTTAGGATGAGGTGAATATTCCTCCACCAAAACATCTAGAAAAATATGATATACCACCAAGTGTGTTATCTAAGTGTTAGACTGGAACCATATCTAAGAAGCATGCCAAAAAAACGTGGAATTCTAAAATGATAATGACATCACTCTATTATGGAAAAATCCTCACCCTATCCAGTGAAATCAATCATTTTTAACAAGAGTTTAAAATGACCAGGAGATGAAAATGCGTACCTCATTCAACCACACCCACACCCATTTAATGAGAAGTGGTGCATACTAGAATACCACCAGAACAACTAAATTACATTAATTTTGTGTCTATACTAATATAATCTATGGAATAGAAATTCCAAACGTTTAAGACTTGGTGGAAGTAATACCCTAAATGGTTGGATACCAGTTTTCCCCCACCCAAATATGGATTTCCTACATAATCCACCTTTGACTGAGTGGGAGATCTATAACATCATCTCACACACATCGCATCCCGATACAGTTAGATAACAATCTCTCTATATTAAGAAGATGGGGTTAATTGAATGTGTTTTGTGAAGACTCAAATAGGTACAAACATTCTTCGATAGAATCGTAATAGAGAATGGATCTTTATAGGATAGGATGACCTTCTTCATCAATAATTTTTCCAGTTTAGATCCATGAAATGGAAATAAAAAATTATTGGTCTGAAAAACAACAAGAAAAGGGAAAATAAAACGGTGTCTAACTTCATTGCTAAATGATATTTTTTAACGTATTCACTCAACATCCCTTTATCTTAAGATAAATTTTTGGAACTCCAGGGTTAAAATATCCAATATCAGTTGAATACAACACAGATCATGATGAAATAACTAGGTGGATTCCTTGAGTTTGTAAAAAACAATTCCTGGAAGATTCTGTCTACTAGACTCAAGTTATGTCTTAAATTTTTCTCTTAGCCTATGAAAACAGTGTCATCAAGGAAGATACTACTTTTATTACCTTCAATCCAGTATCAATGCAAATTCATGAAACTAGCAATGTCCCAAACTACCCAACACCTCTTTTCAAGTGGAAACCACAAAAATTCACTCATGTTTTGAAGAAAAAAGAGATCTTTGTTAACCATAATTTGTGGAATGGATGAATAAAACACACACCTTATAAAATGAGAAATTCATCGATTATTTAATTAATGTCAAAGATAATAACCTACTTAATATTCCATATATCAGGAATCAAAAGGAGGTCAACCAAATTGATATCCCTACTAGTTCTATTTCTATATTAGAATGGGTCATAACTTCTATAATTTCATCTTCTTGAATGATTCCATCCAATTCATGGATGATTATGGTAAAATAATGTTAGAGGAATCCTTGAATCAATTTTCCAATATAAAAGTTTCTCAGTCAGAATAATAAGGTGATTGGGAGAACATTCGATCCAAGTTTGGGTACATGTTCAACAAATGGAAGACTTTAATGGAACTTGACCAAGATCATGCCACCCTGATAGCATAGTTTTATAGAACAATAATAGACCCTTCACATAGGGATATGACAGCGAATATTTCTCCTAAACGTGGATGTATCCATCAATGATATGATGGCATAGAAGAGGATGAGCCATATATAGATCCTTTATAGGCTCCAACTATTCCATATTTCTTCCTTACAACATCCAAAACAAGAGAACAAACCCACCCAAATGAACCCTCATAAGAGGAATATATAATTATTGATTCTTTTAACATAACAGACGTTGAATAACACTCTACGATGATGGATAAATCATAGATTATGATTTTTCTATACCCAATAGAGGATTCAGAGGCCACTGGGGTCGGTTTCAATGATATAGAGGACACCAAGAGTGTGGTCAGACCCAATATCTCTATCACATCACCATAGAGGAAATATTTATTTCTCAAAACTATAAAAATGTTATCCATTAAGGCCAATAAAGAAACAGAGTTGTCCCAGAACCCTCTATCGATGATCCAATCCACTCATAATAAATTAATGAGTAGTGGCGGTGTGATTACTTAATCATACCATACAACATGTATTTTTCGGTTGACCTACCCCACTTGTAGAAATTATCCCTCAAACACTATATAATAAAATATTCCAAATAACTCATATCCCTGTCTCTGGAAACACATAATTTGAAGCAACCACCCTTGGGAGTTTCTAAATATTTTCACTATAGTACAATATTTAGAAATAGATTTTAGTCATCCAAGACAAGATAAAAATCATTGATGCACTCCATATTTCTGAAGAACATAGAGAGTCACTCATTGAAGTCCATGAGAGTCCACATGAGTTTGATATAGATATTATTTTCGATGAGATTTATCGGGTTGATTAAATTAAATCAGAATGCCGCATCACCCACTTATTCATACATCAAATAATTAAGACGTCTTCTGGGGATATGTCATAACAATATACATTTTTAGTAAGACTGAAAAATGTTATAATTGAGAGTTATTTGATTGAAAATGGATCCAAAATCAACCTCATCCTAATTTGTATTATTCGACATTTGGGAAATTAAAAGGGGGATTTATCACCCACAAATTGACCATTCAAGGGTATGATAAGTATGAACAAAGGCCTCTTTGGAGGATAAATCTCAAATAATATTATGGGGGTCTCACATATAACGTAGATTATATTGTTATGAATAAAGACACCACATAAAATGTCCTTAGTATAAGGACATATGATCACTTCCCTCTGATGGTACCTTAAACATTTTATCAGTATTTGAATCAAACCATCAGGGGAAGAGTAAAAGAAACTACATGGTGATAATTATCACATTAAGAATTAATAATCCACATATGCTTAGGCTTAATTCCTAAAAATTTAGGAAACGATCCAATTTATGATGAAATTATATATGTTACAACCCACAATGGTTTGGGGATAACCCGTGCGAATCTCGTGATTATGCTCGATAATGATTAAATTGAACACATAAATCTAGTTGAGGCAATTGAATTAATCATATATGTATAATATCCATCTGCCCTTATTACATGTTTGAATGAAAATCATCTCAGGAATCTCTTTTTCATTTCTTCTTGAATTAAAAGATGATAATGTCTCCTATCAAGGCCATTCTCACAATGATAGTTATATAGATTCCATTATAATTTCTACTTATATTCATAATGTCTCAATAGACTCCTAGGTGGAATATGAGGAGGAAGAAAACTAGAATTCCACTCTCATATTTGAGGAAGGCTTCTCTACAACCATTGATCTAAAAAGGTAGGTATTTAATGGAACATAAGAATACATGCAACCAAAATCAATTAGTGCTTCTATAGATCTAGAATTGAATGGGATGTATGTTATGTTTCAGTAGAATGATCAATATGTGTTTTCTTATAATTATAATGAAATTAGCTGACTGAATCTAGATGGGGGTACACATCATCATGGATTACCCAATGTCCATTAATGCTTCACAATGGTAGCATGAAGGATAATCCCTTCTCATTCCCCTAATGTAAATACAGAAGTTGATGAGTGATGATGTAAAATTTGTATGTGAAGTGTAATACACAAGATGGAACTCCAACATCTCCCCTACAATGAAAAATAATTGGAAGATTATGGTCTGCATGAATTTCAATGATACTAATTGAGACTTCATAAAGGATGAATTCGAAATGATGATCATATATCTCTAGATAGATGTATCTTCTAGCTTCCAAACCATTTAATTATTTGGATGCATATTTAGGGTACAATCAGAAAAATATGTCCACTAGACATGTGGAGGCCACTACCACCAGACCACCCCAAGGGATAATTTATATTCAGTTAATTCCCTTTTAAATAAGAAACAAGGGAGATACATAAAAACAAGGCATGCATTAGATATTTAATACTTTATTGGGATTAATACTTAAATTACTTGTTGATTTTTTAGTTACAAAATCCCAATAGTTATGTGATCACTTTATGAATCTTGAAATAGTATTTGACAAGCAGTGAAAACGCAATATAAAGCTAAATACACTAAAATGTGTTTTCATTCTAAAATTTGGGAAATTAAATAGATTTGTGGTATGCCATAGTGGAATCTATGTCTATCATGAAAATAATAGTGAAATTATAATAATGACAACAACTCAGAATCTCAATGAATGAAGTGGGATACAAGGGATCCTTTCCTACATTTGTCATTTAACAGAAAAATCAACTTGTAGATCACACCCCTCAACAATGTTGATGATGAAGGGAATCATCTATCCATGGGATTATGGCTTCCAATAAAATGTATAGGTACTCACATATTATTTTCATTACAAATTGGTATCGATGTTGTTAGTGGAAGGAGATACAGTAATATTATATGTGGCCACCATGAAATGATCTCATTGTGCTAACCTCACCCAAAAAATGATATGGAGAATTATAATAGTCCAAACTAACTTATCTAAATGATGATATATACTAAGACATGATGCACAGATGATGGAAAAAACTACAACATAGTCATATTTATAGTGCTGATGGAGTGGAACTACATGCATCTCCTCAAATTCTACTTGTCTCTTGTATTGATCTACTATAGTACATCACTAAAATACCCATATTAACATGGTTTTTGTCTTGATGGTTGATAAATATACAAATATATGACATCATGTTTGTGTTTCAAATTTAATTAATAGGGAATCTTCTCATTTATTTCCTCATGAAACACCATGTATGAAAAAGTAAACCACTAGAAACTGATCATCTAGATTGGGAGATTTTTTTCCCATAAAACTACCCGAACATGGGAAATGTATTTGAATGGTGTATCATAAATCCTTATTGTAACACCCCGAGATTTTATGAAAAATATTCTTTTAATTTCATTAATGTCTTGTGTTGTATTCTACACCAAGATTACCTTGCGCTTTACGCAACACCGTATTAGCTTGCAGTATACACAACACTATTCTTGGATCGTGTTACACACAATTTTGATAATAGTTATTCTACACAACATTGAGTATATATATATTCAATGTATAAATGAAATATGGTTGGATTCTGTTATACGAAACAACGAAGGATTCTTTTACAACACGCAACCCTGACTTGGCTTGCATTGCACGCAATCGCGACCTTCCTCGATAGCGTGTGTTGTGCGCAATACTGGGTTTTAATAAACAACGATGTATTATTATAATATTGTCATGAACTAGCCATTATGAATAGTGTTAACTAAATTTTTAATTTTATAACATTATTATTGATCTTACACATTTCTAGAACATGGTATTAGAACAGAATAAATTTTTCGGGGAAAATAAGTATTTTTCAAAAAATGTTGTTTTGCCGCCATTTGATGGTGCAACCACTTTAAATCTAGTTTTTGACATGATTATATGTTCAATTTGACAAAATAAAATTCTTCTTTTGAATCAGGATATAACAATTTACATTAGATAAAGTTTTGATATTTTTCCGATAACTTTCATATTTTAATGAATAGTAAAAACACGCTATATTTTAATTAAAAACAACTTTTTTCATCGTAATATCTTATGTGGTTAAATTATAATATTGAATGGTTTTAAAGTATAAATAGAATATATTTTTACCATTTAATATAATGAATGTCATTAGCATTGATTTTACATTGAATTCGTAGGTTAAATCAATTCAATCTTTTGTAATGTTTTAAACAAAAACCCGTTTTTATTCGACAACGAGATTAATTTTAATTTAATTTCTGCAACTTCTATGTATTGAATTTTAAAAAATGGATTCCATATTTTGAATTAGTGGGTCCAAATTATGTTAATAGGCTACTTTTTATTTTTGGGAATTATGAATAGTAACTACGGTAAATTTTATTTACCATAGTTAAAGGTAAATCGGGTAATTAAGGGTAAATATAATATTTTAAAATTACCCTAAAAATGTCAAAATCCTATTTGATGACTAAACGTCGACCCATATCACCTAAGGGTCGGATTAGATTCATTTAATTAAATTTTTTCAATGAAAAATAATTTAATTATTATTAAAACCAACGAATGTGACAACATGTCACTTTCTTAAATCTTATAAGTATAATAATTTTAATCTAGTGATAAAATTCACGAAACATCGAACATGAATAGTCTCCAGAAATCTAATACAATTATCTACATCATAGAAATTTATTTAGGATTTTTATGGATTAAATAATTATCATTTATTATGACACAAAGATGATGCAGTAATTGGCTTATTAATGAAATATTGACATAATTGATGTTATAAATGCACAAATAAATGTAATTTGAGACTTTTTATGACTTACACTAATTTTATAGGTTACTATGACATGTTATTGTGGATTTAAGTAACTTGGTTAGAACATATCATTCTGTTATGAATTTCATAAAAATCATATACCAAATAGTGTCAAAATTGACATATATTAGTTTTTTAAAACAAATATTATATTATTAATTGTTATTTTATACCTAAAAATATAAGGTTCGGCCAAATGACATAGATAATATTATATATATTAATAATAAACAACTTGGGGTTCTTTTGGCTTGATATAGTAAGTTTATTAACCATACAGTTTAAGAAAACAAAAAGACACGGTAAAAGTTAAATTATTTAACTTAGAGTTAAATCTAATTGATAAGGGTAAAATAATAACCTAAACTTGTCTAAATCCTATTGGATGAGATTATTTCGACTCATCCCCACCTTAGCCTCAAAATAAATTAATTTTGATCTATTTAAAACCGAACATGACTTTATAATAAAATAATATTTTTAGTTATTCCAAAGGTGCCCCACTCCTCCCTTATAAAAGGGAACCTCCTCCCTCTCTTCCTCACACAACTTTGAGCCTTCAAGGTCGGCCAAACCCTTCCAAATTCTCTTCTCCACTTTACTATAAACATCCTAGAGGTTCTGGTCTTCCTCAAAGACCAATTTTAGTGCCCTAAGAGGAGGTCTCAAAAAGGCGCTTCAAAGAAGAGGTAATTTTCGTTACCGATTCTTTCACCTTTATTTCTTCTTCCACTTCTTCTTCTTAGGTTTCTTTATTATGAAGTAATAACATCAGTATCACTCATATACTGATATGTTATTATATGTATTAAACAATCCTAATTCACCATCTATCCATCCTACAGAAAATGAAATCACCGTGTGTGCGTACGTACGAAATACCGTCTCCACGCCGTGGTGTAATCTGTTTTTCCACCAACACCTTACATGGATGGGTATTATGGTGTAAAGAATAACTATACATAGTTATTATAACATCATAATGATTCTGATATATTGTATCATCCACTCCAATTCAATTCAATAATTATGGAAATGATATCATTGCTCGTGCGTACGTACGGACTACCGTCTCCACGACGCGATGAGATTCATTCTCCATGTTAACCATTTAAGAATGATTATAATGTATATATAAGCAATAATAATGAAATATATGACATTATAAAGCTACTGGATTTATGTGTATATATATGTATGTCATCTACTTAATTCCACTAAATTCAATAAGGAAACGAAAACAGCGTTCATGCGTACGTACGGCCTACCGTCTCCATGAACGGTGTATTTCTTTACATTTATCGATCCATTATATATATGTATATTCTGAATATATATTATATATAAATCATGTTTTATATTCTATAATTAAGTAATAATTATCTAAGTAATCATATGAATAATTTCAAGTTAAAACACAAACGACAAATGAGACGATTTTACCCAAAATGCTACTTTAACATGAATTTACAAAAGAATGGGTAATATAAAGTCATAAGTGAACCATATATGATATAATAACAATGAATATGATTCTGTAATAAGTCAATGACATTATTTAAATCATTATACAGGAGTTTCGGACACTTACGAAGCAAATCGGACCTAAGGTAAGGGAAATATCACAATCTCATTTTTATCCGAGATTGTTTATACTTTGGTATTTACTAGGGTGTATTTTGTCATCCACATCCATGTTTCCTCAATAGTTAATATTTTTTCCATCCACCTACAACTTTTTAAATCCAATTTTACCCTTCGGTGAGTTTTTATTAAAAGATATGAATGGAATCTTTTGTCGTTTTTCGTACGAGGTACTTTTTGACTTTTCTGAGAAAAGTACGAAGAATGTATTTTTTTAACTTATACGGCATGAATGGATTTTTAAAAAATTATTTCCACGAATCTTCCTCTACAAGTTTTCAAGTTTATTTTTAATCAACTTCTTTTAGTTTAAAGTTGTATGACATGTTAAGAAAGGAAAAATGTTTTTGAATAAGAAAGGATATTTTCCTCAAGAATGGAGTTCAAGTGTTTTATCAAAAACTTTTTCCATCTTAGATAATAAAGGGTTCTGTTTTTATCCCTATTATTAAATTTATTTGATTATGTTGTGATGGAATTATTTTTATGAATTCATTTATCTTATATGAATTGTTTTATGATGTCATGATGTTTAAGATTCCCATTTGTATTACATGGGTTATGCAATGATGTATGATTTATGATTTTGTGGCACACATAATAACGGTATCATTATGAGATGGGTGGGACCTATATCACCCTCCAATTCATTGGGTAAAGATTTTATATCTTATGAGATAGACATGGCTGGAACGGTAGGTTATACCGGTTCAGTGAAACAGGACTGAAATGAGGGTGACTCGGTTCAGAAAAGGGACTTTGTTCACTAAGATAGTCTTGGCAATGAGTCTTGACTAACAAGAAATTATTCTCTATGATTATGTGTGTATGCCAAAAATTTTCATGTTTTATGTTATGATTATTGTGATTACATTTCACTGCCATGATTTACCCCATGTTATGAAATTATGATCTCTTTTGCAGGTTATGATTTCCAAAAGTTATGTGCTTATGTATATGATGTGATTGATATTTCTTTTTTTTACCCTTACTGAGCATTTGAGCTCACCCTTTTATGATTTCTTTTCCCCAGGATATAAAGAAAGGTTTTAGGTATAATAAAAAGGAAGATCTTTATGCGAGATGTTGAAGATCTTTCACCAGGATTAGAGGATTATATTCCTAGTTTCCAAAGACACTAAACTATTACGGTCCTTGTGTGTGTGTTTTTGTTATGTACTAAGTATTCTGCAAATGTAATGTAATGTCAATGTACGTCAAGATTCGAGTCTCTACAGTTGGTATCAGAGGAAAAGTTTAGTCAACCTTTGGAAAATAGGATGCGAAAATGTTAGTGAGATCCCTAGAGATATTTCTAAGGTATGTATAGGGATGCCCCTAAGGATAAGTATACGTATAGGATATAGTCCTAGAACTATGGTAACGATATTAGAATAAACCAAAGATGTTAGATATTGAAGTTACTCCCCCTTTATTATGATTTTTGCCTCTCAAGCTATTCTTTTTGGGTTTTAGAAAATGGATGGAAACAAGATGATTCACGATAATGGAGGATATGATGGACAATGGAATGATATTCTTCACGAGCAACAAAATGAAATGTGATTTTGAAATCCAAACATCATTATTATGCCAAATCAGCAATCTCATAATATGATCAATAAAGTAAAATTTGGTAAGTTTCCTGACTCGGCTAATAAGAGAAAGATGGAGTTTCATGATGATCATAGAGGAAAGAAAGTTAAATTTCCCCTATGTAAATCATGTGGGAAGAGGCATCAAGGAGAATGTTTCAAAGGAACTGGAAGATGCTTTGGGTGTGGAAAAGAAGGACACAAAGCCAGTAAGTGTAAAGGAAAAGGTTCAGCTAACACCGGGGATGAGGATAATGGTATTGCTATGACATCAACAATGGTTAAATGTTTTAAATGTGGAATGTATGGTCATTATGCAAACCAATGCCCTAAGGTAAAGTCTCATGAAGATAATCAGTATTGTCGTATGGGTAGTATTTATGTTGATGATGATGAAGAGACTACAAATGATATTTGAGATGAAAGAATTGTTGAAGCTCAGTCAATTGTTTAAGAATGTAGTGGAATGATTACATGTTTATCATGTGTAATGTTGTAGAAGTAATCTCATGGTACTATGGAATAAAGAGACATCTAAGGATTGTTACACTATTTCCATTCCTTGAGTTTTGAAAGTGTATGATTAATGTTACCAGTATCCATGAAAGGTTATTCAGATATTTTTGGAATGTAGATGATATGCACATAATGAAGGGATAAGGAGAAAATTAAATGTTTGATAGTATTCATGAGCTCATGACTGATATAAAGAGAAGGATATATCATGGTTTGAGTATATAGAATTTTGAGGATTTTGGTATGTGGAAAGAGTTAACTTTTAACAACACTCATGTTTTCAATAAGGTTCAATGGGTATTCAAGAGAGTACATGATTAAGGCTTTTGAATGTTTCGAATGTGACCAGAAAGATATATCTTATGATATATGGGGATAAACGATGGTATTAAATCGGTGAGAGTGGACTGCAGTATTATGGATAAGCCTAAATATTGGAATGGATTATGTTCGACATAAGTTAGTATTGTTTGTTTTTCGATATTATTGATGGGATGTTATAGTAATATAGTTTTAGAAAAGGACAACCTGAAGGACGGGCGATAGCCCATCGCGTCGGACAAGGATGTGGGAATCGAACACACAACCGAAGTGCGACTGGCCTTTATCACCTACCACTGGCCTACAGGAAGTCCCTGGTTAGTATAAACTAGTTTTATTTTATTAAGCGGTATGATATATGAAGTATAAGTTCATTTTTGGAACCATATACGATTAATCTAACCATAAGATGGACTTATAACTTTTTCTATCCTTTTGTTTGAAATAGATGGAATGACCCATCATTCTATCACATGATCTGCTAACAAATCACAAATAACAAATTAAACTTCATTTCTTTAAGGGATGAAGGAGAAATTGTTCAATTCATGAACAACAGTGAGATTGTACCAAAATCAAGTAAGTATTTCTTCTAATTCAAAATTTTCAACTTTAGGGAAATGATATTGAAAACCAAAAATGTTGTCCTAGTGATCTTATATCCGATGAATCAGATGGTACCCTAGATCATCACAAATTTTTGGATTTGTGATTGTTGGCTTTTTCATAGCCATGTCCTCTACCACTCTCCATCAGAACATGATGGTTTGATTTCTCATCCATGTCCATATTTTCACCTATGTTATACTATGTGGATACCTAGTGATTAGTTAACTTGGGTATCCATTACGTTTTATACTTTAGTTTTTAAAGATATGTTTTAGTATTCCTTTTTATGATGTGGGTTTCTATCAAAGAAACTTTAAAATAGTAAACCATTTATAACCCCGACGAATTTCGAGGGCGAAATTCATTTTAAGGGGGGTAGAATGTAACACCCTGAGATTTTATGAAAAATATTCTTTTAATTTCATTAATGTCTTGTGTTTTATTCTAAACCAAGATTACCTTGCGCTATACGCAACACCGTATTAGCTTGCAGTATACGCAACACTATTCTTGGATCGTGTTACACACAATTTTGATAATAGTTATTCTACGAAACATTGAGTATATATATATTCAATGTATAAATGAAATATGTTTGGATTCTGTTATATGAAACAACGAAGTATTCTTTCACAACACGCAACCCTGACTTGGCTTGCATTACACGCAATCGCGACCTTCCTCGATAGCATGTGTTCTGCGCAATACTGGGTTTTAATAAACAACGATATATTATTATAATATTTTCATGAACTAGCTGTTATAAATATTGTTAACTAAATTTCTAATTTTATAACATTATTATTCATCTTACACATTTCTAAAACATGGTATAAGAACAAAATAAATTTTTCGGGTAAAATAAGTGTTTTTCAAAAAATGCAGTTTTGCCGCCTTTTGATGGAGCACCCACCTTAAATCTAGTTTTTTACATGTTTATATGTTTGATTTGAAAAAATAAAATTCGTCTTTTGAATCAGGATATAAAAATTTACATCAGATAAAGTTTTGATATTTTTCCGATAATCTCATATTTTAATGAATAGTAAAAACACGATATATTTTAATTAAAAACAACTTTTTTCATCATAATATCTTATGTGATTAAATTATAATATTTAATGGTTTTAAAGTATTAAAAGAATATATTTTTACCATTTAATATAATGAATGTCATTAGCATTGATTTTACCTTGAATTCATAGGTTAAATCAATTCAATCTTTTGCAATGTTTTAAACAAAAACCCGTTTTTATTCGACAACGAGATTCATTTTAATTTAATTTCTGAAACTTCTGTGTATTGAATTTTAAAAAATGGATTCCATATTTGGAATCAGTGGGTCCAAATTATGTTAATATGCTACTTTTTATTTTTGATAATTATGAATAGTAACTACGGTAAATTTTATTTACCATTGTTAAAGGTAAATCGAGTAATTAAGGGTAAATATAATATTTTAAAATTACCCTAAAAAATTTCAAAATCCTATTGGATTAATAAAAGTAGACCCATATCACCTAAGGGTCGGATTAGATTCATTTAATTAAATTTGTTCAATGAAAATAATTTAATTATCATTAAAACCAAAGATTGTGACAACATGTCACTTTCTTAATTCTTATAAGTATAATAATTTTAATCTAGTGATAAACTTCATGAAACGTCGAACATGAATAGTCTCCAGAAATATAATACAATTATATACATCATAGGAATTTATTTAGAATTTTTAGGGATTAAATAATTATCATTTATTATGACACAAAGATGATGCAGTAATTGGCTTATTAATGAAATATTGACATATTTGATGTTATAAATGCCCAAATAAATGAAATTTGAGACTTTTTATGACTTAAACTAATTTTCTAGGTTACTATGACATGTTATTGTGGATTTAAGTAACTTGGTTCGAACCTATCATTCTGATATGAATTTCATAAAAATCATGTACCAAATAGTGTCAAAATTGACATAAATTAGTTTTATAAAACAAATATTATATTATTAATTGTTATTTTATTCCTAAAAATATAATGTTCGGCCAAATGACTTAGATAAGACTATATATATTAATAATAAACAACTTGGGGTTCTTTTGGCTTGATATAGTACGTTTATTAACCATATAGTGTAAGAAAATAAAAAGACACGGTAAAAGTTAAATTATTTAACATAGAGTTAAATCTAATTGATAAGGTTAAAATAATAACCTAAACTTGTCTAAATACTATTGGATGAGAGGATTTCGACCCATCCCCACCTTAGCCTCTATCTAAATCAATTTTGAGCTATTTAAAACCGATCTTGACTTTATAATAAAATAATATTTTTTGTTCTTCCAAAGGTGCCCCTCTTCTCCCTTATAAAAGGGCACCTCCTCCCTCTCTTCCTCACACAACTTTGAGCCTTCAAGCTCGTCCAACACCTGCCAAATTCTCTTCTCCACTTTCCTAGAAACATCCTAGAGGTTCTGGTCTTCCTCAAAGACCAATTTTAGTGCCCTAAGAGGAGGTCTCAAAAAGGCGCTTCAAAGAAGAGGTAATTTCCGTTACCGATTCTTTCACCTTTATTTCTTCTTCCACTTCTTCTTCTTAGGTTGTTTAATTATGAAGTAATAACATCAGTATCACTCATATACAGATATTTTATTATAAGTATGAAACAATCCTAATTCACCATCTATCCATCCTATGGAAAACGAAATCATCGCGCGTGCGTACGTACGGAATACCGTCTCCACGCCGTGGTGTAATCTGTTTTTCCACCAACACCTTACATTGATGGGTATTATGGTGTAAATAATAACTATACATAGTTATTATAACATCATAATGAATCTGATATATTGTATCATCCACTCCAATTCAATTCAATAATTATGGAAATGATATCATCGCTCGTGCGTACGTACGGACTACCGTCTCCACGACGCGATGAGATTCATTCTCCATGTTAACCATTTAAGAATGATTATAAAGTATATATAAGCAATAATAATGAAATATATGACATTATAAAGCTACTTTATTTATGTGTATATATATGTATGTCATTTACTTAATTCCACACAATTCAATAAGGAAACGAAAACAGCGTTCATGCGTACGTACGACCTACCGTCTCCATGAACGGTGTATTTCTTTCCGTTTATCGATCCATTATATATATGTATATTCTGAATATATATTATATATAAATCATGTTTTATATTATATAATTATGTAATAATAATCTAAGTAATCATATGAATAATTACAAGTTAAAACACGAACGACAAATGAGACGATTTTACCCAAAACGCCACTTTAACATGAATTTACAAAAGAACGGGTAATATAAAGTCATAAGTGAACCATATATGATATAATAACAATGAATATGATTCTGTAATAAGTCAATGACTTTATTTAAATCATTATACAGGAGGTTCGGACACTTAGGAAGAAAATCGGACCTAAGGTAAGGGAAATATCACAATCTCATTTTTATCAGAGATTGTTTATACATTGGTATTTACTAGGGTGTATTTTATCATCCACATCCATGTTTACTCAATATGTAATATATTATTTCCATCCACCTACAAATTTTTAAATCCAATTTTACCCTTCGGTGAGTTTTTAGTAAAAGATATGAAAGGAATATTTTGTCGTTTTTCGTACGAGGTACTTTTTGACTTTTCTGACAAAAGTACGAAGAATGTATTTTTTTAACTTATACGGCATGAATGGATTTTTAAAACATTATTTCCACGAAGATTCCTTTACAAGTTTTCAAGTTTATTTTTATATAACTTCTTTTAGTTTAATGTTGTATGACATGTTAAGAAAGGAAAAATGTTTTTGAAGAAGAAAGGATGTTTTCCTCAAGAATGGAGTTCAAGTGTTTTATCAAAATTATTTTCTATCTAAGATAATAAAGGTTCTGTTTTTATCCCTATTATTACATTTATTTGATTATTTTGTGATGGAATTATTTTTATGAATTCCTTTATCTTATATGAATTTTTTTATGATGTCATGATGTTTAAGATTCCCATTTGTATTACATGGGTTATGCAATGATGTATGATTTATGATTTTGTGTCACACATAAGAATGGTATCATTATGAGATGGGTGTGACCTATATATCCCTGCAATGCTTTGGGTAAAGATTTTATATCTCATGAGATAGATATGGCTGGAACGGTAGGTTATACCGGTTCAGTGAAACATGACTGAAATGAGGGTGACTCGGTTCAGAAAAGGGACTTTGTCCACTAAGATAGTCTTGGCAATGAGTCTTGACTAACAAGAAATGATTCTCAATGATTATGTGTTTATGCCACAAAGGTTCATGTTTTATGTTATTATTATTGTGATTACATTTCACTGCCATGATTTACCCCATGTTATGAAATTATGATCTCTTTTGCAGGTTAATATTTCCAAAAGTTATGTGATTATGTATATGATGTGATTGATATTTCTTTTGTTTACCCTTACTGAGCATTTGAGCTCACCCTTTTATGTTTTATTTTCCCCGGGATATAAAGAAAGGTTTTAGGTATAATAAAAAGGAAGATATTTATGGGAGATTTTGATGATCTTTCACCAGGATTAGAGTATTATATTCCGAGTTTCCAAAGACACTATACTATTACGGTCCTTGTGTGTGTGTTTTTGTTGTGTACAAAGTATTCCGCAAATGTAATATAATGTCAATGTACGTCAAGCGTCGGGTCTCTACACTTATGGTAAAGATACTAGATAATAATAATACCAATCGGTTTGTCCATGTAATTTTAATTGTTTCTTTGGAAAAATATATTTTCCCAACTCATTCATTCCATCTAAAGGCTTCATGAATAATGAGTCCAAATAACATTCCATTATTAATGTCTGGGAATTAGCCTTGATGCTGAAAATAGTCTACCTAAATATCAAATGGAATTCATTTCTTTTGATAATACAAATCAATAAAAAATATTCCATCAATAGGATAAATTGGCCACTTTAACATGGTATGTTAGAGGACCAATGTTGGAGTTACCTATTGACCCCCCCATTACAACATGTCCCCCAAACATAGAATGCTCATGTTGATGTATTGTATAATTATACCATAGTCTTTGATGACCCCAATCAGGAGGAAAAAAGCATATGCATCATGAACTAATGCACAGTCTCCTTAATCAACATATATAACATAGAAGAAATCGAACTCGTCAACACAACCCTAGAGCATGATGAATTGATAACCACATCAAAATGGATGGACCCCATAATTTATTATCTCTGAAATGGGATACACCCAATAGACTAAACCATAAGGGAAGAAATTTACACCATGTATCAAATAGTACCCTCCTTGATGGTCCAAATGGGAAAAAATTCCTCTACAAGAAAGGATTTGATGGAATCCTACTTGGATTATTAGATGAAAGAGTGATTATTTCGATAATGGAAGAATTATAGTTGGGATCCTCTAGTACATATCAGTCATGGACCCAAATCTCCAACAAAATCTGAAGACTCGATTACTAATGGGAAACCATTACACATGGTTGTGTGAAAATCCCCAAAAATTTCATGCATGGCACATTCCTGAAAAAAACCATCCATCAACCTCCGAAATTGTGACATATAGATAAATATCCCCCACCAATTTCCATATGTATAATGGATGTTTTGGAACCATATCCACAATCCAAAACTATTCAGTTTAAGTGCATCCTTACTACTACTAACTTTTTTACAATTGGGTTGAGATAAATAGAATAAAGTAATTTTGGATGAGTTATATAATAAACATCATGGAGTCCAATATCATCTCTAAAATCAGAGTCCCTCATATTAGACTAATAGAAAAAACATCTTCTATTATACAAAGTAGATGAAACTATATGATGAGTACAAAATTAAGTCTAGTCACTTATCCCAATATCATAAAGCTAAAAATAGAAAAATAGAGGATTCAATAAGGCATTGTAAAATATACTCCTAAATATAGTGAATAAGGACAATATTTCCATGTTGGGAGATGTACATTATGATATTTCTTACCATACCACAACACATATGACATCAAAATAAACAATATATTTATTTTCGTACATAACTAAGTTAGTGTTTCCAATAGAAGTCCATTTGGTCCCGCATCGTTTTGCGATATGTGGAAAACGCTGAATGATGAGAAATTAAAAATGAAGTTGGATGACTTGGAGAAGATCGATGAGAATAGGTTGTATAAATTTCACAGCCATTATTTTCTTTATAATCAGATCACATAAGCCACCAATAAGAAGGTCCACATGTGTTCATTCATTCAAATATAAACAATATATGTTCACAAAACCCCAATTATACCATGTGGTTGGACTCATAATATGGAACATAAATGGGGGTGGCCATATATCATACAAAATTTATATCACAAAAGATCTTACTAACATGAAATAATGGATGGGGAACACATCACACCCATACCAATGTGAGGTTTCGTATGAAATACATTTCATAACTTCCATCATGTGCTTATCATCCGGAAAAAATGTTGTTAAACTATTTAGAGCATAGGTTCTTCACATGATATTAAATTATAAGGAATAATTACATGCAATATGAACATAAAATTCATTGAAAACTTTTTCCTAGAAACCTAAAATTATGTTGTATGAATACATCCAAACCACATGATAGTCCCCACCACATGACATTATTTTTCATGATAAATGTTTTCTCAGAGACCATTCACTGAACATGATACATATCCATGTAATATTGAAATAGAGAGCCCCATTCTTCTATGTTAGTCATATCCACAAAGGAAATATCTAATACAAGATCAATGTATAGAATTTTTAATATCAATAATTGATACATTGTGATTCTATAATCTCCAATCATAGGTCCATCAACAATATATTCATCATAATCAAAAGATATCAAACTACCGAAAAAATTGTGTAAAATTATTTCTTATGTTGGGTTACCCATGTCTACTCCACTTGGAACTAAATTACATGGTTTCCTAGAAATTTGTGTATCTTGATTCCTACTATCACATGATATGTAGTGATGTATAATAATCCATTCGTGGTCACAACCGTAATATTCCAATTCATTAACGTCGACTAGATATCATCCTTAATACATGAATTTAGACTCCACAACTGATGTTCTCTACTAAAAACAATAAACTTCTTGAGTTTCTAGAACTACATATGGATTCAATCTCACATTAATGTGATACATAGGTATTCATAGAATGTATAAATTTTATAGGAAATTACAAGGTAAAAAATATCGCTTTCCATTCTCTAATTTCTTCATTATACTAAGAGGAACGTTTTCTATTTCTTTTTTCTCACACTGAGAATATCTCGCATGAGAGTAGGACATTTTTTAGGGATTACCTACATGATCAAGAAGCATAAACACACAATAGGGATATCATGGTTTTAGATGCATGACCATAAAATGAACACTATTATTTCTAATCATATGACATGAAAATGCACTTATAGTGACTATTTCATGACATAAAACTATACATTACTATTGGCTTCACCCAAGAGTACCACTATCATTAGTGTTTTTCTCCCACCACACCTCCGATCAGGAACTAAATATTTCATGATTATTGCCATCATAGGATACATAATGATAGATATTATCAAATCTCGGGTCCAACTACAATAATCCATTTAAACAACTCCCCTTCTATATATGGTTTAGAACTATACATGGAGTTAACCATTCAAGAATTACATTTGGCTTGATTCTTATCCTCATAGTATTCAAAGTGATACCCAAACTATTAATAATCGTATTAGTCCCACTATTTCTTATTCATGTCAGGGATCATATGTATTTCACTCTTGTCATTAAACTATATGGTTTCTCCTAAACTATATGTGGATTTATTACTTTTATCATTTGATACATTCTGATTCTTAAATATCTCATATAGGGTCCAGTAACAACAATAAATGGGAGTCATTTATCCCTCAATGTACATGTCAGACTTGTATATAGAATATCCTATTAAAGAACTATATCTGCATAGATTCATTCTCTCAATGATTAAGTAGTGATTCCAAGAACACATTTTCGTTGGTCCAATTTTGATAAAACAAAAATTACCACCATCCTTATGTGCAGGTGAGAAATATGTAGGAAACATATTTTCATGAAATATGTATGGATCGATTCCTATCATCACTTGATATGTAGAGAAACCATGATCCCAATTCATGGGATCACCCACCACTTATAAAAGGATAAAAATTCACCACATGAATGTATGTGATCTAGGATAATGTAGAGAACATCCTTACAACATGACGTTAAACGTCATGGAAATTGTCATGGCTTCATGACATTAACACCACATGGGAAATACACATCTACTAGATGATATTAAATGTGATGTTAATCACCCATCATCTTTCATTATCAATGTTTCATTAGAACATGAATGTGATCAAATAGAGTATGGGGTGATCCTAACATGTTTTAATCCATTCATACTATAAATAAAAATTCATAAATTGAATGAAATAGGTTTCTATAAAAACATTCATGTTTTTGGGAAATGAAAATAGATTATCTATTTGACCTTTTAATTGATGAATAAGTTCATAAACCTAACAAGCAGATATAGCATGTCCATACAAAAAGAGATTTCATATCACAATTTGTGTGACGTCACAATGGTATTACTCATCATTTGAGGGTGTTTTGGGATATCCCTAGAAAGATTTTCCCATATTATTACTCTTAAAATTATAATCTCAAACCATGATTTAATTATTTTTTATATTATTCTTAGATTAATTTTGAAGTACACTTGATCCTGGGAGTCTTAATTAGTCTATTATGTGAAATTCCCATCAAAAAAGGTCTATGTAAAATAAAACCATAAACTTCCAACACATTGGTAAAATCTATATTACCTTAAAATTTTACCCTTTGGTGGTCTAAATCACATGCCCATAAACTGAAAATGAAAGAGAAACTAAATATGTCAGGCTGAAAACCTAATAAGGGAGTTCTAAGAAAATTTCAAGTCTTTACTAAATAAAAAACTCATCTCTAGGGTCTTGGTAAAAATTAGTGCACATATAAATAAGACATATAGCCCACATGGCCTATATTATAAACCTAGTAAAAGACAAGATATGTTCATTGGAAGACATTGCCTAAAAAATATTGAGTAATGAGTTTTAACATCTAATCAATGTAATAACATGTTGAAAAGGAGAAGACATAACTTTTAGGGCTATCTAACTATTCTTGAATATTACCCATTCCATAAACCATATTTGTGCCTTTGATGTATGAGCTAACACAACCAGTTCAATGAGTTGATATTCTTCACTTAGAAACACATGGACCTTTGTCTTATATTCTATTAGATCATCCATGTACTAGATTTATAATAGTTATTGAATCCTTTCAATTTATTATCAAATCCCTAGAAATCCCCCTTAAACCTAAGAGTTATTTTCCTAACCCTGTGGAATTGTAGAGTCTTGTTACACTACTAATTTTTATCACATCACAAGTGGTTCCAACCCCTAGTTAACTCAATGTTTATTAGGATATCATTTAATATCCCTATTACTAGACTATTAAATTGTATTCAACATCATTTACATTATGTCTTCTTGTTATGTACCCTTTCTCAAAGAAAGGATGTGGCCCTCCATTCCAAACCATCTTAATGGCCAACACCCTATGACATGAAATCATATTGCATTGGGCCCGAGCATCCGAACCTAAACCTGAATCTATCTCGCGCTTATAAAACCCTTACTCAGTAGTCATTATTTAAAAAACCAATTAATTGAGCAAAATTTTTAGACTTCATTAATCTTTCTTGGCACCCATAAAGGAGTGGGGATCAAATCTACAAGACAATGCATATAATACCTATGGACTCGTGAACAATGTTTTTGACCAACTAATTAATGGAATCTCATCATTTTTGGGAAGGAAATCCAATTATTTGGGGGCCCCATCAAATCATTCAAGAACATAGAATCATCAGGTGTTTTTTTGTCACCCTTGGTATGTATTTCACATTCCAAGAATCATCGATTCTTGCTCCATTGCACATGTTTTACACAAACCATATTCTGTCCATACAAGTGGAATCAACTTCCATAATATTTTATTATAATCAAATACTACCATAATAAAACATTCATTTAACCAGGAAAAGTGTAGAGACACATCTATTTTAAAATTCTATCAGTTTATAATGGAATTTACCTACGTACCAGATACATCTCCAACAAGAAAGAAAGGAACATCAATCATTGTGAGCCATGAAATCATTATACCAATACTCATAACCAAAGGGTGCTCTAGGTCATCTCTGTAATGTCTTCCCTATATTACATATTCATTAATCATGTCATAGATGTAAGACTTTAGACTATATGGAATATCATGTTCTTGGCAAGAAGGACCTAAACTACGTGAATAGAAGGTCTGAGGTATATGACACTAAACTAAAACAATATGAGGTTTGAACTATAAGAAACTAATTTAAATAAACACCATAATTTATTTTTTTCTGAAAAAAAAGAAAAACCATCATGTTGAAACCCCGTAATTGAGTGGCCTATGGAAAATTTAATTCCATTCCAATGACTCCTTCAACTATGTGAGGAAAACATTAATGTGAAATTAATAAAGATATATAGAACATTTGAGGGAAATCATTTGGTGTTAGAAGAAATTAGTATATTTTAAATAATTACATTGAATTATATAATATATAGAGCATTCTATCTCTATATCATTTATTCCACCAAAATTATCCCTTTTTCAATTTGTTAATCTCAATACTATTAGATTATGAATATCATTAAGGGATCTCATGCCATTGGGAATTCATGATTATTTCTTGATAAAGATATGTTATGGAATAAATATAAAAATATAAGTATTCAGTTTTTCATGATATTATATGAATGATTAGTACTGCTTATGATTCATTCAACATCATGTCAAGAGAATTTCTTGAACATCATAAATTAAAGAAAATAGGGAAACAACATAGAAGTTTCAGAAGAACTTTTAATTGAATGAAATATAAAGGAGGGATATAAATTTTTCATTTTCTCTACATGGATTCAATGGAAAATGAAAATCTTTGACCATCATTCTTCATTAATATTTGATCGTGTGAGATGGAAAAATTAGTAGGAGTCTGATGATAAGTTTTAGGGGAGATCTAAAGTGACACCATCCTTGCTTCTCCCACTATAGATTAAGGGATATGGGTATTGATAAAACTCATGATATCATAAAATCATTTCAGAGTATTTTATAATGAGGATGATGATGAGAATGGTCACACATAGAGAAAGTGATTATCTCATCATGCCTCTCTATCCATACTGTCAAGACAAAAATTTGGGTATGCATCTCAGATATGATCTGATAACTCTATTCCAACTCCCATGAAGATTCCTTCAGTAGATCATGTATGGGAGTATAATTGAAATCACACTATATGATCCTTCATCTAACTAATTATTTCGTAATCATTATTATTTTTCCATTGATTTCATATTAATAATGGTATTCAAATCTTCCTACCCCCCAAATCATCAAAGATCATGTGAAGACATTCTTATTGATCATGAAATGTTTCTAGGAGAGTAATTGTGATGAATGAGTAAATCTTCTTCAAATTAGAATATGTCATGGATGATCATCTACAACCAATGGAGTGTTTATGAAAAAAGGGGAACAACTGGATGATCTAATAGAGAAGAATGATAGAATGATCCATAACCTTCTCTCAAACAGCGCATCATCCAAAATACTAGATTCCTTAACAAATGCTTCTCTACTACTGGGATGGTCATAAATAGGATATGAAAACGTACTCTAATACTCAACTAAACCATGAATTATCTATAACGACCCATACTTTACATACATTGTTAATACTTCAAAATTGAAGCATACTTATTACAACATATAACAAAACCATGAAAGGACCGTATAGGTATAGTGTCTTTAGAAACTGGGAAACATAAACAACTAGTTCATAAAGCATCTACACTGTCTCCCATTTATTTAATCATATCTATAGTACCTTTTGGGATATCTTACTTAATAACCTTCTTCCTGACCTGGGGAAAGAAAAAATTCAAAAGGGTGAGCTCAAATGCTTAGTAAGGGTAAATAAAAGAAATATCAATCAAATCGTATACATAAGAACATAACTTTTGGAAATCTTAACCTGCAAAAGAGATCATAATTTCATAACATGGGATACATCATGGCAGTGAAATGTAATCACAATAATCATAACTTAAGACATGAAACTTTGTGGCATACACACATAATCATAGAGAATCATTTCTTGTTAGTCAAGACTCATTTCCAAGACTATCTTAGTGGACAAAGTCCCTTTCTGAATCGAGTCACCCTCGTTTCATTCCTGTTTCACTGAACCGGTATAACCTACCGTTACAGCCATGTCTATCTCATGAGATATAAAATCTTTATCCAATGCATTGGAGGGAGATATAGGTCCCACCCATCTCATAATGATACCATTCTTATGTGTGCCACAAAATCATAAACCATACATCATAGCATAACCCATATAATAAAAATGGGAATCTTAAACATCGTGACATCATAAAAAAATTCATATAAGATAAAGGAATTCATAAAAATATAATTCCATCACAACATAATCAAATCAATGTAATAATAGGGATATAAACAGAACCCTTTATTATCTTAGATGGAAAATAATTTTGATAAAACACTTGAACTCCATTCTTGAGGAAAATATCCTTTCTGCTTCAACAACACTTTTCCTTTCTTAACATGTCGTACAATTATAAAATAAAAGAAGTTGATTAAAAATAAACATGAAAACTTGTAAAGTAAGATTCTTGGAAAATATGTTTTAAAAATCCATTCATGTCGTATAAGTTAAAAAAACATTCTTCGTACTTTTGTCGAAAAAGTCAAAAAGTACCACGTACGAAAAACGACAAAAGATTCCTTTCATATCTTTTACTAAAAACTCACCAAAGGGTAAAATTGGATATAAACTATTGTATAAGGATATAAATATTACATATTGAGGAAACATGGATGTGGATGATATAATACACCCCAGTAAAAATAATCTCGGATAAAAAATGAGATTGTGATATTTTCCATTACCTTTGGTCCGTTTTGCTTCGTAAGTGTCCGAAACTCCTGTATAATGATTTAAATAATGTTATTGACTTATTCCAGAATCATACTTATTTTTATGATATAATATATGGTCATATTCTTAGCTTCTTAGTAGTAATATTTCATTGCTACTTGTTATTCGGGTGTTTGTAACTTTTTGTTCTTATGCGTGTTTTGTCGAATAAATTCTTATTCTTCTCTTTAGGTTATAGATAACTCATTTCTAGAATATTATTAGTGTAATAAATATCATATTCATTCATTCAATTAATTTATATAATCAATATGAAATGAAGATCATGTAGAATGAGTCGCATCACATCGTGGAGACGGTATTCCGTACGTACGCACGAGTGATGATATCGTTCCTATGATCGTGGAATTGTATTGGAGTGTATGCATACTATTTCAGAATTAGTATTACTTTATAATAATCATATATAGTCATTATTTACACCATTATACCCATCCATGTAAGGTGGTGGTGTAAAATAGATTACACCACGGCGTGGAGACGGTATTCCGTACGTACGCACGCGCAGTGATTTATTTTTCCGTAGGATGGATAGATGGTGAAATAGGGTTGTTTCATAATTATAATAACATATCAGTATATGAGTGATACTGATGTTATTACTTCATAATGAAACAACTAAATAAGAAGAAGTGGAAGAAGAAATAAAGATGAATGAATCGGTAACAGACATTACCTCTTCTTTGAAGTGCTTCTTTGAGACATTCTTTTAGGGCACTAAAATTGGTCTTTGTAGAAGACCAGAACCTCTAGGATGACTCTATGGAAGTGGAGAGGAGAAATTGGTAGGGGTTGGCCGAGATTGAAGTCTCAATGTTGTGTGAGGAAGAGAGGGAGGAGGTTCCCTTTTATAAGGGAGGAGATGGGCTCCTTTGAGAAAACTAAAACTATTATTTTATTATAAAGTCATGTTCGGTTTTAAATAGCTCCAAATTGATATATTTCGAAGCAAAGGTGAGAATGGGTATAAAACCTCTCATCCAATAGAATTTAGACAAGTTTAGGTTCCTATTTTAACCTTATCATTTAGATTTAACATTAAGTTAAATAATTTTACTTCTACCGTGTCTTCTTGTGTTCTTATACTATAAGGTTAATAAACTTACTATAAGCAGCCAAACGAACCCCAAGTTGTTTATTATTAATATATATAACCTTATCTATGTAATTTGGCCGAACCATAGATTTTTATAAATAAAATAACAATTACTAATATAATATTTGTTTTTAAAACTATTTTATGTCAATTTTGACACTATTTAGTAATTGATTTTTGTGAAAATCATAACAGAATGATTAGTTCGATAAAAGTTAATTAAATCAATACTAACATGTCATATTAATCTAGAAAATTATTTTAATTCATAAAAAGTCTAAAATTACATTTATTTTGGTGTTTATAACCTTAATTATGTCAATATTGCATTAATAAGATAATTACTGCATCATCTTTGTGTCAAAAATAAATTAAATTATTTAATGTCTAAAAATTACAAATAAAATACCATTATGTAGGAAATCGTTTTATCTTTCTAATGAATTCTTATAGTCGAATTTATCTTATGTATAACCCTATATTAAAAATTACTTACTTATTAAACATTGATTTTAACTATTTTAACCCTTCTTTAAATAAATTAATAATAAATTTCCTAATCTAATCCAAGTGGGCCTAAATGGTCATATTTTATTCCTAAGTTTGTTTTTGGTCGAATTAATCTTGTACAATAGAATTAGGACATGTGTTAGGGTAATAATAATATCATCTTTACCCTTAATTACCCTATTTACTTTTAACCGTGGTAAAAAAAGTAAAAAGTTACTATTCACCAAAAAATTATTTTCATCTCATTGAACCAAATTTTACTTACTGAAATCAACCGTGCCTCTCAGATTTTTGAAATTCCACTCACAGAAGCGGTAAAATTAAGTTTTATGAAAAATTCAGTTTTTTAACTACCCCTTAGTGGTTTCACTATTCATCAAAAATTGAAAGTTTTTAGAAAAATACCAAAATTTCACCTTAGGCTAATTTCGATATTCTGAATCCAAAAATGAAGCCCATTTTGAAAAATAAAATTTTTAAAATTTCAAAAAGAGGTTATTACTATTCATAACGGGTAGTTTTAATAATATTTTAATAGCATATCGTTGTTTAGTGAAACTCGGTATTGCGTACGACGCATGCTATCGAGGAAGGTCGCGATTTAGTGTAAAGAAAGCCAAGAAAGTGTTGTGTAGAAAAAGATTCCTTTGATGATTTATATAACATAAAAGTCTCGGGTGTTGCATTCTACCCCCCTTAAAATGAATTTCGCCCTTGAAATTCTTCACTTTGTAACAAACAGATGAGGATACCTCTCCCTCATCATATCCTCAAGCTCCCATGTAGCTTCTTCTAATTGGTGGTTCATCCATAAAACATTCACCAATCGAGTGGTTTTATTTCGTGGGGATTTTTCGCTACGATCCAGAATATCTATCGGTTGTTCTTCATAAGAAAGATCTTGCTCCAACGGTACAACTTCTGAGCTGAGTACATGTGAAGGATCAGGTATGTACTTTCTCAAGAGGGTTACATGGAACACATCGTGAACTTCAGAGAGATTCGGTGGAAGCGCCAATCGGTAAGCTACCTTCCCAACACGATCCAGTATTTCGAAAGGACCGATATATCTAGGGCTCAACTTCCCCTTCTTTCCAAATCTTATAACCCTCTTCCAGGGAGATATTCGTAAGAACACTTTATCACCGACTTCAAACTCTAAGTCTTTTCTTCGATTGTCGGAATAAATTTTCTGTCGACTCTAAGCTGCTCTAATGTGTTGTTGAATTGATCTGACATTTTCTGCCATTTCATCAACAAGATTAGGTCCTAATAGATTTCTTTTCCCAACTTCATCCCAGCAAGTTGGTGTCCTGCATTTCTTTCCATATTGAGCTTCATAAGGAGCCATCTGAATAATGGAGTGAAAACTATTATTATAAGAAAATTCCACCAAAGGTAGGTGTTGATCCCAACCACCATTGAAATCCATAGAGAAATATCTCAACATATCTTCTAGGGTTTGAATTGTTCTCTCAGACTGACCGTCTGTCTGAGGATGATAAGCAGTGATGAAACTCAACTCCGTATCCAGAGTATGCTGAAGACTTCGCCAGAACTTCAAGTTAAATCTCAGATCCCGATCAGATATAATAAAAAGTGGTACTCCATGCAATCTTACCACTACCTTTACATATATCCTGGCAAGCTGATCCATAGAGATGTCCTCTCTAATAGAAATGAAGTGTGCAGACTTTGTAAGACGACACTAGTGCAGAAAACATTTTTTACGTCGGTTTCTAGTCGACGTTAATACGTGCGACGTTATAAATAAGGTTTTTGACGTCGGTTATTTAAAAACTGACATCAAAAACCTAAAATCGCGATTTTTATCACGTCGGTTATTTTAGAACCGACGTGATAAAGGGCCTGGAGAATGGTTTATCACGTCGGTTCTCGAAGAACCGACGTGACAAACGGCCTGGACAATGGTTTATCACGTCCGTTCTTAAACACCCGACATGATAAATAGGGGTGAGGGGGTTTATCACGTCGGTTCATATAGAACCGACCTGATAAACTGGGGTGAGGGTGGTTTATCACGTCCGTTCTATAAGAACCGACGTGATAAACCGGGCTGAACGTGGTTTATCACGTCGGTTCATATAAAACCGACGTGAAAAACCGGGGGGGGGGGTTTATCACGTCGGTTATTGTATAACCGTCGTGATAAACTGGTGGGAGGGGGTTTATCACGCCGGTTAGTCAATAACCTACGTGATAAAAAAATTGTCCAGGCCGTTTAGCACGTCAGTTATTCAATAACCGACGTGATAAACTATTCTCCAGACCCTTTATCACGTCGGTTATTAAATAACTGACGTGATAAACCATTCTCCAGGCCTTTTTTCACGTCGGTTATTAAATAACCGACGTGATAAACCATTTTCCAGGCCTTTTATCACGTCGGTTATTAAATAACCGACGTGATAAACTATTTTCCAGGCCTTTTATCACGTCGGTTATTAAATAACTGACGTGATAAACCCAATTTTTTTTAAACAGAATGCAGTGATCTTCTCTCCAGCAGAATCAACCAGAAAATAAATCAAGAAATCGTACCACAAAACAGAAGTACATCAAAATTAAGCATGTACATAGATAACATATAAAACTTACCCACTAGACGGCATCCACCCTCATTTATACCCCATGGACAGCCCTCCCCCACCCCGTTGGAGCCCTCACCCTCATGTATACCCCCTGGACAGCCCTCCCTCACCCCATTGGAGCTCCCACCCTCATGTATACCCCTTGGACAACCCTCCCCCACCCCATTGGAGCCCCCACCACACTCCTGGACTGCCCCCCGACCCCCGAACACCCCCAAACACCCCTCGACAACCCCCACCCGCCTGAACAACACCTCCTCACCCCCTCATCCCACTTGACAGCCCCCACCACACCCCTGGACAACCCCCCCCCCCAACCCTGGACAACACTCCCACACCCCTAGACCGGCTTCCCACACCCCTGGACATCCCTGCCACCCCCCAAGACTGTCCACCAACCCCACCGGACAGCCCTCCCAGACCGCTGGACACCCCCAGCCCCACTGAACACACCCCCACACCCTTGGAACCCCTCCCCCACAGACCCAAATCCATACCAGAAGAACCATCAAAAGTAGACCAAAACAGGAAGTAGAGAAAAATTAAACATTCACTTATATAACATTCAAAACTTACACTGTCAACTTCAAAAAAAATCTAAATCAAACCTAAACAACTACCAAATACACAATTAAAATGACAATATTCAAAATTACATTTTACATTACAAACAACTAAAATTCAATCAAACCTGTAAAATAATTTGACCACTCCATTTGTACGTGTTTGATGTCTTCAGTAGTATAGGGTTGAGGGTCATAAAAAATCTACAAATGAAAAAGAATATAGTTAACGTGTATAACAAATAAATCAAATTTAAATATGATGGCAATGTTTAAGAGGAAATCGTACCAGGTCAAAATTCACTACTGTCCCAGTTGTTATTATTTTATACATAAATTTTAACATATAATATCCGCATTCGATGAGGCCTTGTTGTTCATGAAAATTATGTTTTGAATGAGTGTAAATTCAATATATTATTCTTATGTAATAAATCAAAAAGTACAAATTATAAATGGAAATTTACCTTCGCCTTTACATATTTGATCTTTGCATTTCTTTTCTTTGTGTTTTTTCGAAAGTAGACCCATTCACTGTTAGAAAATAATACAAATGGGGTAAATTTAAAATTAATTATAATATATAAAACTATTGAGAAATTGAAACATACTTTTCCAATATATTCTTAAAACTTTCCCACACATCACCATGAACAGAGAATATCCAATAAAGAGCTTTCTCCCTTGGGCAGAAAATCCCTAACATCCAATGATTACTGATAAAAGGAAATTTAATGTTAGTGGGTTTTTATGTTAAAAGATAATTAACTCTTTGAGAGAAATGTGTTTCATACCTCTCACAAAAAGGCATCATCCAACATTGTTGGATTATATTCTTTTCAAATCATTCAGCAATATAATCCATTCTTTGTTCCTCAGTCAATGCACATGCTTTAGGGGAAATCAATTGCGGGTCCATGAATCCATATACTCCTGTCAGTTCATTCCTCTCACAAAATTTATAAAGATACCTAATACAAAACATATATAAGTATACATTTTTCATAAATATAACGCAGGGAAAAGGTGTTAAGACTTACATGGAAAAAAGTTTCACCACGTTGATGCCCAACTTATCTCCAGTAACAAGCTCCATGATATCATATTTTGTAATCCCCACACTTATTTCACGTCCACAAACATGAGATTCTATTGGAAACTCATAAAAACCCAACAACAAATGTGAATATCTTGACAATCTATCAAGACCACTGGAATCTGTATCTGATGTCATAGCATGTTGTCTTTGTTGTTGTCTATACAGTATTTCCTTACCTTTGAAGTATTCCTGTGAAAAAAATTGAGAATTATAGTAGTTTTCAAATGATAAAACAACTTTAATAAAAAAAATAAAATAAAAGATATAACATTCATACCTCTATGGTAATGAGTCGAAGAAGTCTGGATGGCCAAACTAAAAAATGGCTGATACTCTGTCCAACTGTCGCCACCTCATCTATAGGTATTGGTACTTTAGCTAATCTATCTATAATATCCTGTACAGTGACCCTCTGATTCTCTACCTCTAATTGTTGATGATGAACTATATCTCCTATACAATATACCAACTCGTATGCTACTATATGATGTTGAGAATCATCAACATACAACATGCAATATGTAGGAAGATGCGGCGGAGGCGTAGGATAAAAAATGGGGTCCGTAGGCTGAGGTGGGGGAGTGGGAGCTACTGGCGGAGGTGGAGGATAAATAATGGGGTCTGCAGGGGGAGGTGGAGGAGTGGGAGCTGCAGTTTGAAATTGTCTTTGCATTTCTGCAAACATAGACTGCACCTAATCTCTAATCTTTTCTTCCATCGTCGCATTAATATTTTGAACTTCAGCCTCCAAGGATTCTATTTTTTTTATAAACCCCCTCAATGTTAGAAGTTGAAGAACGTGGAAACACTTTTCTTACCGATACACCTGCCGGATATCCTCTTACACGACCAGGATGTTCGGGCCTTCCCAATGCTGCAAATAAAATATCTTCCCTCCCAATAGCTGTAAATGTCCCCTCTGAACTCTACTCCCCAAGAGAGTCCTGTATTAATTAATTGAACATTTCTGTAATGATTGATACTTATATGAAGAAAAAATTTAACTTAAATAAATTAAATAGATATCTTACAATCCTCTCAGCTACGATTCTCGATTCTTCGAAAGATATTTCCCTTTTTTCCCTTCCGAGCTCTCTTCCATTTTTCATGTCTAGATGTAGGGGATGGTGGGGCCACCTCTCCAGAGCTTGAAGACTCAGCTCTTAGTTGTTGAAATTTTTCCGCTATCATTTTTTCTTCCAATAATGTATACCCTCCCCGAGATAAACTATGAGGGTATACATTTTTAGATTGGATCCCCTGATGAGCTTTCCTTGTTTGCTGTAATTTAAGAATAATAAATCATTAACAAAATATTAATAAAATCATTTATATAACAAAGTTTATAAAAGTTTACATTTCCCTTACCAGAAATGCCTCTTTTTTCTACTTTCAAATAACTGTCTCCATGTGTCTTCATCTATAAAAGGATATATAAGACATGGATTTTCATGACTCCTATGACCATAAATGAAATCAGATGAGAGGGTTGATTTGAAATCCCTCCATCTCCTGGCAGCCAACGATAAGAATTTCTTCCTGACTCCTCCAGTGTCAGGAATATCAAATGTCATCTGATAAAGAAGAGGTTAAACATATTATATATACTAGAAACATTAAAATAATGGTCAAATAATGACAAAAGATCTTACCAAAATCGTCTCCCACAACTGAGAGATAATCATTTTATCCACACCTCTCCAATCATCATACAGAATGCTTACTTTGGTCTTAGCCTGAGTTGCAACAAAACTCTTAAAATCTTTGGCATTCGGACCTCTAGGAATATCATCATCATCAAACTCAACTACTATCCTTTGATCCTGCGTACGGGCAAGTGATAATTTTGGTAAATGCGTGAAACCACGTTTACCAACCTTTGAACTCTTTGTCGTAATAGGATCATGTGAATGTTCATCCCCAGAGGTATGACCAGCAATATGCTCCTCTCCAGAGTCATGTGGTTGATCATCTGAATGATCTGTCATTATCCTTCAAATCAAAAAAACAAACGTCAGTTCACAAATATACAAATTCAAATATTATAATACTACTATAATCAGAAAATAGAAAAGTGTACTAGGTTACATAATAGTAAACATTGGTAATATGATAAGCATGTTAAACAATGGTAAAGATGGAAAATATGGTCAAGATGTTCAAGATGGCCAAGATGGTAAAAAATTGAAAAAATGGTAAACCCGGTAAACATTGTAAACATGGTAAAGTAATTGTCAGTGAACAAATATACAAATTCAAATATTTTAATACTAATGTAATCATAAATTAGAAAAGTGTACTAAGTTACATAATATTAATCATTGGTAATATGGTAAGCATGTTAAACAATGGTAAAGATGGAAAAGATGGTCAACATGGTCAAGATGATAAAAATGGTAAAAATGGTAATCCTAGTAAACATTATAAACATGGTAAAGTAATTTTCAGTGAACAAAAATAAGCATTTTAAAATTCATGTAATGGTTATAAACATGATAAAGTAATCAAAACAAACTTAAAACAAAAAAAACATATATTTATTTTATTTTAAAACATGTTTTAATAAATAAAAAACTTACAATATCTAACATTTATGGAAAAAATAAATGTAAACAAGAAATAAACATATGTTACCTGTAATTTTAGGAATGTACAGATGGATTGTTTTCCCAAATTCCTTCGTCGTGATCGTTACTTATGGCACAAACTATGTCTTCAACATGATCTTCATTATGTTCTGTTAATATTTCCATTGAAGTAGGGATCTCACATAAATCAGCATATTCATCAAGTTCATCCTCACCAACATAATGTTTTTTCCCTTGTAAAACAACAGCCCACTGCATATTTGATTGTTCTACTACATAAAATTTTTTTTTGCATGTGTTGCCATTATAAAATAATCTTATGTGTCTTCCAATCTATTCAGATTAAAAAGTGTCATTCCAAATTCATCGTGTCTGACACTTTTGTTACCGTTAAACCATTTACAGTTAAAAACGGGAAATTTAATTTTAAAGTAATCAACCTCCCATATGTCTTCAATCACTCCATAATATGCATTTGATGTAGAAATTGGGTTTTTGTCCTTAGCACTCGAAAAATGCATTACTTCTGCAAACACCAATACACCACTATTCTGAACTGCACTTCTGTTGTCCTGAGCTTTTGTATGAAATTTATAATCATTAATGTCATAACCAGACCATGTTATCACATTTAAACATGGACCACCCAATATCCATTTTAATGTCTCTGATACATCGGATCTACCAAGCAAAGTCTTTTTAATCCATGACAAAAAAGTTTTGTTGTGCTCATTCAAAATCCACATTTCTTTCTTCTTTGGATGACATTGTTTCAACTCATTAATATGCAATGTGATATATGGTTGAGCATCAGCTATGTTATTCAAGATGTATGATTCTAACTTCTTCATCTGTTCAGCTGGCAATGATTTGACTTTCAATCCGTGAATCCCCTTTCCCTCATTATTAACTCGTTCATGGAGAGATGGAGGCAAACCTATGTGTTGCGCCGCAACCAAGTAGCTCGTACAAAACTCTGATACCTCCTCAGAAATATACTTTTCAATAATGGAGGCTTCGGGTCGATATAGATTTTTAACATACCCCTTTAATATTTTCATATAACTTTCAAAAGGATACATCCAACGAAGATATACAGGTCCACAAAGCTTTATTTCCCGAAACAGATGTATCATTAAATGTACCATTATATCAAAAAAAGTTGGAGGAAAATACATTTCCAATTGACAAAGTATAAAAATTGCATCCTTTTCCAAAATGTTCAAAGCATTCACATCAATCGCCTTGTTACAAATTGAATTGAAAAAATAACACAACTTCATTATAGTCTTTCTAACACGAATGGGAAATATTCCACGCAATGAAACTGGTAGAATTTGTTGCATCATGACGTGATAATCATGTGATTTCATACCTATCAACTTCAAGTCCTTCAATGAGACAAAATTTTTTACATTAGAAGAATAACCTTGAGGCACTTTGGTATCATGAAGACACTGACAGAAGATAATTTTCTCCCTCTTCGATAATTTATGACAAGCCGAGGGAAGAAATGTTCGTCTTCCTTTAGGAGTGGGAGCTAACTCCAAACGTATTCCCATTGATAGTAAGTCTAATCTTGCATTCAACCCATCTTTAGTCTTTCTGTTAATATCTAACAATGTTCCAATCAAAGAATCACAGATATTCTTCTCCACGTGCATGACATCAATATTATGTTTAACTTCATGATACCTCCAATATGGTAGCTCAAATAAAAATTGACCTTTTCTTCCAAATATGTCTATCATTACCAGATTTCTGTGTCTTTCCCAATGTCACGTCAAGGTTTTTCACCCTCTCAAAATACAGATCAGGGGATAAAGGATTTGGAGCAGTATCAAATTCTTGTGAGCCATTAAATGCCTTTTTTAGTCTTCTATAAGGTTGTTCCATAGGCAAAAACTTTTGATGACCCATGTACACCGTTTTCCTCCCATGATGCAATTGACAATAGGACGTCTGTTGTTCGTAAATTGGACATGCTTTATGCCCTTTAACACTGTATCCAGAAAAATTTCCATATGCTGGGAAGTCATTTATAGTGAACATAAGCACTGCATGCAGTTGAAAATATTCCATTTTATAAGAATCATACACCCTAATACCATCAGCCCATAACAGTTTCAAATCATCAATCAACGGTGACAAGTAAACATCAATATCATTACCGGGTTGCTTTGCACCAGAGATCATTATACGCAACATGAAATATTTTCGCTTCATACAAACTTCAGGAGAGAGGTTATAAATTACTAATAAAACAGTCCATGAACTATGTGTACTACTGAGTGTTCGGTATGGATTCATTCCATCTGTGCACAACACTAGTCTGAGATTTCTTATTTCATTTCCAAATGTAGAATACTGCGCATCAATTTTCTTCAATTGTGGACAATCAGCTGGATGACGTATTTTTTCATCACATAACCGCTCTTCAGCATGCCATCGTAACCTTTTTGCATCATGTGAATTAGGAAATAAACATTTGAAACGATTAATTATAGGAAGATACCAAAATACCTTTGAAGGGAGCTTTGTAATCTCTACAACACCCTGTGATTTTTATTTCACCTTATACCGTGATGTCCCACATTTTGGACACTCTGACAGAAATTCATATTCCTTCCTATATATAATGTAGTCATTCAGACAGGCATGTATTTTCTTGTATCCCAATCCCATCGGGCATAATATTTTCTTGGATTTGTAATGTGAATCTGGAAGATCGTTATCTTTTGGAAGAATGTCTTTCATCAATTGTAGCAGCTCTATAAAACTTCTGTCACTCCATCCATGCTTCGCCTTCAGGTTTATCAATCTTAACACTGCCGACAGAACCGTAAAATCTGTACAACCGGGATATAATGATTTTTCAGCATCACCATATAGCCGTGCACCTGTCGGTTCTATCTCAATTTTTTCTGCTACAATATTGCGAATCATTTCTTCAATTCCATCGGAGTTACCATCATGCGAATCATCATCATCAGTGACATTCCGTCCAGTTTCACCATGCCAAATCCAAGGGTTGTAACTCGGATTAAAACCATGACATATCAGATGATCTTTTATCTCTCTACTTTTCAACTTCTTCATATTCAATCATTTCTGGCATGGACAGAAAAAAATGTCACTACTAGGAACATTTCGTTTCGCAAATTCCAAAAAGGCATCAACACCTTCCTCAAATTCATTTCTCATTCGATGTTCCGTAATCCAACTTCGACTCATTATTACCTATAACAAATATCAACAAAAAATATATATTTTTAAGATAAGACAAATACATGTTTATATGAAAAAATCATAATTTGAATGTAAAACAATTTAAAATATAAAACAAATCTATAGGTATTTAAAAAAAATGCGTGAATATTATTTTTAAAACAAAATATAGTTAGATGTAACAGTTTTAAATTTCATTGAATCAAAGAAAACCAGGACGCCTAATGATTCTCCAAATAAAATATACATCAATAAAACATAAACAAAATGATTTTTATCTGGAAGAAGTGAATATGATCAGATGATACACATTTATAATAATCTCATGCCAATATACTAATAAACATGTTAAAATTTAGGAATACCTAATGGAGCATATAACATGTTTTATTCATGCTTGTTGTTTAATCATTATGATCTAAAGTACTCAACAGTTTCAAGTGCCAAAATCTTGAAAGTAATAGTAGTTTTCATAAGTACCCAACACCAAATAGCTATACATCGTAAGTGTCATGTTAGAAATATGAACATAGACCATTTGTTTTATGTTTAATAATATTGTCATATTATCCGATCATTCAGATTATATATTAGAATTACTATATCCTTTTGATTCGATATATAATCTAAGGACATTAATATTTCTTTAGAAAAAGTAATGTTAATATCATGGTAATGTAAACCAAATTATATGTCGAACTATATATATGTAATACCAATAAAAAAGTACATATGTGTTTGGCCTGGGTTTCACACATAAAACAACTCATCTCACAGATTAAATTTTTGAATCATCCTACATAATACTTATTTTTATAACTTAGGGAATGAAAATAATAAAAGTTTTGATTTACGATACTCATTATGGGTAAACATGATATATATAAATATAATATCTAATCTCATAAAAAGATATCCATGGGGGTATAAGAGCATACACAAAGAACATGATCAAAAAGATAAGTGAAACAGTTCTATATAATCATAGATCATAAAACCTTAGTCCAAGTATAACAATTTTAGCATAACATAAGACATGATTTATATGATAGTGGGAACATGATTTAAAAAACCTTATTCACAAGATCACAACATTGGTATGTGGAATAACATAAGAGTGTGGCACAAACATAATCATACAAGTCATAACATATGTCAAGGGAAAACATAGTTTCATTCACCTCATATTGGGATATGTTAATCACCTTTCCTATAATTTATTATAATATTTCTTACGAGACACATCACATAACACATTGGAAATGGTATAACCATTTGTATACCATATTGATCTATGATATATAATGCATTGTCGAATGCATTAGAAGGATATTATGGACCCAAATGTCACATAATGACTAACCATATATATGGGTGAATCGTGATCATGAAATCATTTATAACACTTTCATAGATCAATTAACTAACAAAAATGAAATGGGGGTCATAATTGTTTTTACAAAACATAATAATTATTAATACATAAAAATGTGTTTGGATGGTAAGATAAGATAATATACCTAATTCAATCTAATTATTGTAAAATTATTTCTACCTAGATAGAAAAGACCTTTATAAAAAATATAATTTAACTTGAGAATGAAAAGAAAGTACCCATTAACTTTTTTTATAATGAAAATCTGAAAAGGATGATAATAATATTTAGGTATTATAATTTTTTTATGAATTATTAATAATAAAATAAATCACCTCACTTGGTTTTGTTGAAAATCGGACATACCATCGTATTCATGAAATCAGATACACTTTGCATGAAAAGGTCCATCATTTTTAGGAGATGACTGAAAGATGAAATGTATTATCAGACTCACCATGAGTCCAGAATGAAATATTTGATTGTAATAGGTATGAATTGATATTTTTATGAATGCAGATGAAAACAGATGATGGTTTTATAATCTAGGAGTTCTAAAAATCATAATTTTTTGAAAAAATATTATGATGTAAGAATGTTGAATGAAATTTTAAGGATAGGTATTACAGATTGTACCTAGTCCAATTTCATTCATGAAAATCATTTTCTGGACAGTCATATTGAAAATATGATTTTAAGAAAATAAGTACTACAAATCTTCATCCAGAAAGACACATTCCAGCTAAGTAGGAAATAATAATGTTGCTGGAAGAATGAAACGTTACAGTACCACCCATTATTTTTCAGATTTTTCTGAAGCTAATCCTCAATGTTTTAAAATTAATTATTCTTTCTAAATGATTGAATAATTTGAATGGTTGTGAAGTCAAATATCTATGTTCTCATGGTCATAGTAATATTTTTATCAGATATTGATTTATTTAGATACTTAAGAGGTTGCTCGTAATGAAGTTGCTGGTATTCAGATAGATCAATATAGCGATCATATTGGAGTTGTTACTGATTCGTATTTCAGAAGAAAAGATGAAGTATAAGTGGTTTAAGAATCTTTAATGAATCTACTTTTTCATTGTACTATAGAATCGTAAAGCGTATATCAGAATGAAAATATAGAATAAGAGTCAAAAATAGTCTTATCCAAAATACACCTGCTTGAATGTTGCGAGTTGAATGTTGCGAGTTTAATGTTGCGAGTTGAATGTTGCGAGTTGAATGGACATAATAACCATTTGCAATAACAAAAAATTCCACGAGATTCAAAAACAAACAAAAAGAGGATCAAGAATTGAAACAAAAACGAACGAAATAAATTCGTGGAAGGCTTACTTGAATGTCGCGAGTTGAGATGATAGATCCGAGAGGAGTGAAGAAGATAAACAATGAAGAAAAAATGAGTTTAATGCAGGTGATCGACGAGCCGATTAGGGTTTACCACGCGAGAGAGAGACGAGCCGACGACTGTCAAACGAAAAATCGTAAATGACAGAACACGAGCTTTAATTTTTTTAAATGTTTTATAACGTCGGTTATTATATAACCGATGTTATAAACTATTTTTTATCTTTTTTACGTCGGTTATCTTAAAACCGACGTAAAAAACGCGTAGATATCGGGTTTTTTTACGTCGCTAATTTGGAAACCGACGTAAAAAACCCCCCAGGGCTTTGGTTTTTTACGTCAGTTATTTGGAAACTGACGTAAAAAACCAATGCACGGGGGGTTTTTACGTCGGTTTCCAAATAACCAACGTAAAAAAACCCGATATCTACGGGTTTTTACGTCGGTTATTTGGTAACCGACGTAAAAAACCCGATATCGACGCGTTTTTTACGTCCGTTATCAAATAACCGACGAAAAAAACTTAAGCCCCAAGGGGTTTTTTAAGTCGGTTATAAAATAACCGACGTAAAACACCCTGCACTTTGGTTTTTTACGTCAGTTATTTGATAACCGACGTAAAAAACGCGTCGATATGACGTTTTTTACGTTGGTTACCAAATAACCGACGTAAAAAAACCCCCCGTGCATTAGTTTTTTACGTCCGTTATAAGATAACCGACGTAAAAACCCAACATGCGCGATTTGTAATGTCGGTTATTAAAATAACCAAAGTGAAAAATCTACTCCCCACATTTTTACGTCGGTTATATATAACCGACGTAAAAAATGGTGATGTAAAAAACGATTTCTGCACTAGTGCGATCAATTATGACCCAGATAGAATTATTGCCTTTGGATGTTTTAGGAAGTCCTATGACAAAGTCCATAGTGATGTTTTCCCATTTCCATTCGGGTGTGGGTAATGGTCGTAACATCCCCTTAGAGTGCTGTCTCTCAGCTTTAACTTGTTGACAAACCAAGCATCAAGAGACATATTCATCAACATCTCTTTTCATGCCATCACACTAGAAGTACTCTTTCAGGTCCCTATACATCTTCATGCTTCCTTGATGAATAGAGAATGAAGAACTATGAGCCTCATCCAGTAGCTCCTTCTTTAATTCGGGGATGGGAGGAACACAAACCCGATTCCTGAACTTTATTATCCCATCACAATCAAGGTTGAATTCAGGAACATTTATCACCTTCTTTTGTAACTCGACATCTTCTTACTATGCCTCTTTAATCTTCACATGTATAGATGGTTGGACATTCATTTGAGAAAGATAATATTTTTCCCCTTCCATTATAATTCCAAGATCCATACTTTGTAAATCCATTAATATTGGAACTTTTGTGATCCTCATCATGGATAAACTAGCATGGTCTTGTCATCTTAATGCATCTGCCACCTTGTTTTCTTTCCCAGGGTGGTAATGGATTGAGCAGTCATAATCCTTAATTAGATCCAACCATCTTCTTTGGCGTATATTCAGATCCTTTTGTGTGAAAATATACTTTAAACCTTTATGATCAGTATAAATATCACACCTTTCACCATAAAGGTAATGCATCCAAATCATTAATGCAAAGATTACCGCAGCTTACTCCAAATCATGTGTTGGGTAATTTTGCTCATGGATTTTCAACTGTCACGAGGCATAAGTTATCACCATATCATTTTGCATAAGAACACACCCCAATCCCTTCTTGGATGCATCACTATAGATCACAAACCTCTCTCCACTACAAGGCAGTGTGAGCATAGGTGCACTGGATAACTTTCATTTCAACTCCTTGAAATTATCTTCACATTCTTCCGTCCAGACAAACTTAACTCCTTTCCGAGTCAACATGGTGAGTGGATTAGATAATCGTGAAAAATCGTTCACAAAACGTCGATAATATCCAGCCAAACCAAGAAAACCTCGGAACTCAGTTACTATTGTTGGTCTCGACCATCTTTCGATAACCACTGTTTTTGCTGGATCCACAGATATCCCCTCTTTTGAGATTATGTGACACAAACATGCAACTTTTTTAAGCCAAAATTCACACTTGGTAAATTTGGCATAAAACATAACCTTTCTCAGGGTCTTCAATATAATTCTCAAGTGATCTTCATGTTCTTCCTTGCTCTTTGAATAGACAAGAATATCGTCTATAAAGACTACCCCAAATTGATCAAGATAGTATCTAAAGACTCTATTCATCAGATCCCTGAAGATAGCAGGGGCATTAGTAAGACCAAATGGCATCACAATAAATTCATAGTGCCCATACCTTGTACGGAAATCCATCTTTGGTATATCCTCCCTTTTGACCCTTAATTGATGACACCCTGAACGAAGATCAATCTTGGAAAAGAATTGAGCTCCGCGTAGTTGGTCAAATATGACATCAATGCGCGGGAGAGGATATTTTTTCTTGATAGTGATCTGGTTATGTTCTCGATAATCAATGCAGAGTCTCAATGATCCTTCTTTCTTCTTAACAAATAGAACATGTGCTCCCCAAGGTGACACACTAGGGAATATGAATCCCTTATAAAGATTCTCTTGGAGTTGCTTCTTCAATGCCTTCAACTCAATTGGGGCCATTCTATAAGGTGTCTTTGAAATAGGCAAATCACCCGGTATGCGTTCAATTGAAAACTCAACTTCACGATTCGGTGGAAGACCTGGTAATTCTTTCGGAAAGACATCATCAAACTCCCGTACAATGGGCATATAATTAATTTTGAGTTTCTCACCAACCATTTGAGATAAATAACATTCATTTAGTGGAATCAATACCCATAAAATGGAAGAAATTTCCACTGGATGGTTATGTTCATCCTTGCATTGATAGAAGATCATAGATTGATCTGGAGTATGAAATTTGACTTCCCTTCTTTGGAAATTGATATGATCTCCATATAAATAAAGCCAATCCATGCCAAGAATCACATCAAATTCCACTATAGGATGGATCACAAGATTTACAGGAAGCACATTCCCACAAACTTCGATCGGAGAAGAATTATAAACTTTTGATGCGACTGTTCTGCCATTAAGTGTTGTCACAGCTAACTCAACATCTAATTTTTGAGGTAATACGGTGATACCCTTAGAAAATTCTTCAGAAATAAAAGAGTGGGTGGATCCAGAATCAAATAAAACATTTTCTACATTAGAGTGGATGGTAAGTGTACCTTTCACCACATCATTATCGTACTTTACATCGCTGATAGAAATTGCATGTGACTTTCCTTTGTCTTTAGCCTTAAGAGTTTGTTGACGTCGACCATCATCATCAACCCTTGGATTAGGGAATTTATTGGCATAATGTCCCATATCCTTGCACTTGAAACATTGAAGTATAGTAGGTTCATTCTGTTTATCCCTTCCTTTGTTTGCATCATTAGAAATCTTCTTCCCATCATCGCGGCATTCAAATGCCCGATGACCTTCCTTTCCACATTTGAAACATTTACTTGTCCCTTTATGACAACTCCCTCCATGTTTCTTTCCACACTTTGAGAATAAGGGAAAGCTCATCTTCTTTTCAGTGTTCTCTTTAGATTTTCCTTTGAATTCCATTTTCCTCTTCTTATCAAACCCATATGACTAATGGGTTACTCCAATCTCCATCTCGACTTTGAGAGCACATCGAACGATTTCCTCGTAACTATTGAAGTCCATTTTGGCTAACGCCCTTTGAAGACATGGTTTTAATCCACTAAAGAATCGATCAATCTTACTCTCAGGTTGGATAATAATACCAGAAGCGTACCTTGCAAGTCTTGTAAAATTTGTATCATAGGTACCAACAGATTCGTCATCCTTTTGCTTTAGTTCAAGAAACTCTTTCTCCATCATTGTTTGGAGAATACGAGGGAAGTACTTATTGAAAAATAAATTCTTGAACTCGTCTCATTCCATGGACTCAATTTCATCCCTTTGCCTCATATTCTTAATAAGATTCCACCATTGATCAACATCACCTTCCAAACAATACATTGCTAAGATGACTTTATCATGCTCAGAACATTGAAGAACTGAAAATATCTTTTCAGTAGTACTAATCCATTTTTCAACAACTAATGGATCAGTAGACCGGATGAAAGAAGGTGGACGCTGTCTCATGAAGGTTTCAACAGAATGTTGCTCCTTCCTTTGCTCGTTTGGAAGTATTGCATGATTCATAGCTTGAGAAAGTTGTGTGAGCATGGCTACAAGATTTTTCATTCCAGCTCCCATAATGTTTGGTTGCTCAGGGGGACAATCATTGCATTTCCCGTCGCATTCCGCATTAACACGGTTCCTTCGGGTTCCAGCCATTGACTAAAACCAAGAAGAATAGTGTGAGCAACATTAATTATAATAGGGAAACCACATAATCAAGAATAAAATTTCACACTTATGGTCATATCCTAGGTTATTCATGGACATTTCTAAAACACTAAGATTGTGTTCTATGCTTAGACTTATCCTTAGGGTTCGTACTAAGGCTTTCACATCCAAGTTTCCAAAGGTTGACTATACCTTTCCTCTGATACCAACTATAATGACCCATACTTTACATACATTGTTAATACTTCAAAATTGAAGCAAAGTTATTGCTACATATAACAAAACCACGAAAGGACCGTATAGGTATAGTGTCTTTAGAAACTGGGAAACATAAACAACTGGTTCATAAAGCGTCTACACTGTCTCCCATTTATTTCATCATATCCATAGTCCCTTTTGGCATATCTTACTTAATAACCTTCTTCCTGACCTGGGGAATGAAAACATAAAAAAGGGTGAGCTCAATTGATCAGTAAGGGTAAACAAAAGAAATATCAATCACATCATATACATACACACATAACTTTTGGAAATCTTAACCTGAAAAAGAGATCATAATTTCATATCATGGGTTAAATCATGGAAGTGAAATGTAATCACAATAATCATAACTTAAAACATGAAACATTGTGGCATACACACATAATCATAGAGAATCATTTATTGTTAGTCAAGACTCATTGCCAAGACTATCTTAGTGGACAAAGTCCCTTTCTGAACCGAGTCACCCTCGTTTCAGTCCTGTTTCACTAAACCGGTATAACCTACCGTTCCAACCATGTCTATCTCATGAGATATAAAATCTTTACCCAATGAATTGAAGGGAGATGTAGGTCCCACCCATCTCATAATGATACCATTCTTATGTGTGCCACAAAATCATAAACCATACATCATAGTATAACCCATATAATAAAAATGGGAATCTTAAACATCGTGACATCATAAAACAATTCATATAAGATAAAGGAATTCATAAAAATATAATTCCATCACAACATAATAAAATCAATGTAATAATAGTGATAGAAACAGAACCCTTTATTATCTTAGATGGAAAATAATTTTGATAAAACACTTGAACTCCATTCTTGAGGAAAATATCCTTTCTGGTTCAACAACACTTTTCCTTTCTTAACATGTTATACAATTATAAAATAAAATAAGTTGATTAAAAAAACTTGAAAACTTGTAAAGGAAGATTCTTGGAAAATATGTCTTAAAAATACATTCATTCCGTATAAGTTAAAAGAACATTATTCGTACTTTTGTCATAAAAGTCAAAAAGTACATTGTACAAAAAATGACAAAAGATTCCTTTCATATCTTTTACTAAAAACTCATCATAGGGTAAAATTGGATATAAACTACTGTATAAGGATAAAAATATTACATATTGAGGAAACATGGATGTGGATGATAAAATACACCCCAGTAAATACCAAAGTATAAACAATCTCGGATAAAAATGGGATTGTGATATTTTCCCTTACCTTAGGTCTGTTTTGCTTCATAAGTGTCCGAACCTCCTATATAATGATTTAAATAATGTTATTGACTTATTCCATAATCATAATTATTTTTATGATATCATATATGGTCATATTATTAGCTTCATAGTAGTAATATTTCATTGCTACTTGTTATTCGGGTGTTTATAACTTTTTGTTCTTATGCGTGTTCTGTCGAATAAATTCTTATTCTTCTCTTTAGGTTATAGATAACTCATTTCCAGAATGGTATTAGTGTAATATATATCATATTAATTCATTTAATTCATTAATATAATCATTATGAAATGAAGATCATGTAGAACGAGTCGCATCACATCGTGGAGACGATATTCCGTACGTACGCACGAGTGATGATATCGTTCCTATGACTGTGGAATTGTATTGGAGTGTATTTATACTATTTCAGAATCATTAATACTTTATAATAGTCATATATAGTCATTATTTACACCATTATACCCATCCAAGTAAGTTGGTGGTGGAAAATAGATTACACCATGGCGTGGAGACGGTATTCCATACGTACGCACGCGAGGTGATTTCTTTTTCCATAGGATGGATAGATGGGGAAATAGGGTTGTTTCATACTTATAATAACATATCCGTATATGAGTGATACTGATGTTATTACTTCATAATGAAACAACTAAATAATAAGATGTGGAAGAAGAAATAACGATGAAAGAATCGGTAACGAACATTACCTCTTCTTTGAAGTGCTTCTTTGAGACCTTCTTTTAGGGCACTAAAATTGGTCTTTGAAGAAGACAAGGACCTCTAAGATGTCTCAAGGTAAGTGGAGAGGAGGAATTGGCAGGGTTTGGCCGAGCTTGAAGGCTCAATGTGGTGTGAGGAAGAGGGGGAGGAGGTGCCCTTTTATAAGGGAGGAGAGGGGCTCCTTTGGGAAAACTAAAAATATTATTTTATTATAAAGTCAAGTTCGGTTTTAAATAGCTCCAAATTGATATATTTTGAAGCTAAGGTGGGGATGGGTAGAAATGATCTCATACAACAGAATTTAGACAAGTTTATGTTCCTATTTTAACCTTATCATTTAGATTTAACATTAAGTTAAATAATTTCACTTTTACCTTGTCTTCTTGTGTTCTTATACTATAAGGTTAATAAACTTAATATAAGCATCCAAACGAACCCCAAGTTGTTTATTATTAATATATATAACCTTATCTAAGTCATTTGGACGAGACTTATATTTTAATGAATAAAATAACAATTACTAATATAATATTTGTTTTAAAAACTATTTTATGTCAATTTTGTAACTATTTAGTAATTGATTTTTGTGAAAATCATAACAGAATGATTAGTTCTAAAAAAGTTAATTAAATCAATACTAACATTTCATATTAAACTATAAAATTAGTGTAATTCATAAAAAGTCTCAAATTACATTTATTTTTGTGTTTATAACATTAATTATGTCAATTTTTCATTAATAAGATAATTACTGCATCATCTTTGTGTCATAAATAAATTAAATTATTTAATGTCTAAAAATTACAAATAAAATACCATTATGTAGGAAATATTTTTATCTTTCTAATGAATATTTATAGTCGAATTTATCTTATGTATAACCCCATATTAAAAATTATTTACTTATTAAACTTTTTTAACTATTTTAACCCTTCTTTAAATAAATTAATAATAAATGTCCTAATCGAATCCAAGTGGGCCTAAATGGTCATATTTTATTCCTAAGTTTGTTTCTGGTCGAATTAAACTTTTTCAATAGAATTAGGACATGTGTTAGGGTAATAATAATATCATCTTTACCCTTAATTACCCTATTTACTTTTAACCGTGGTAAAAAAAAGTAAAAAGTTACTATTCACCAAAAAATTATTTTCATCTCATTGAACCACATTTTACTTACTGACATCAACTGTGTCTCTCAGATTTTTGAAATTCCACTCACAGAAGCGGTAAAATTAAGTTTTATGAAAAATTCAGTTTTTTAACTACCACTTAGTGGTTTCACTATTCATCAATAATTGAAAGTTTTAAGAAAAATACCAAAATTTCACCCTAGGGTAATTTCGATATTCTGAATCCAAAAATGAAGTTCATTTTGAAAAATAAAATTTATAAAATTTCAAAAATTAGTTATTACTATTCATAACGGCTTGTTTTAATAATATTTTAATAGCATATCGTTGTTTAGTGAAACTCAGTATTGCGTACGACGCAAGCTATCGAGGAAGGTCGCGATTTCGTGTAAAGAAATCCAAGAAAGTGTTGTGTAGAAAAATATTCCTTTGATGATTTATATAACATAAAAGTCTCGGTTGTTACATTATCTCCATTATTTCAATAGAAATATTAATTGGTGAGGCTCATGGTCTCTCCAAATGACAAACCATTATGTTTACCATGACACCTCAGTAGGCCTTTTTCCTTGCATGGGAATAATCATTATATAATAAGAAAGGCGAGACAATGGGTGTAAGGAAAATATCATCATTGGTATAATCACATTCTAATACTCGTAAAAACTAGTGGATAATAATAGGATGACATTATCTCCACATTCTAGCAGAGGGGAGAGGGGAAACTCGTTGGATGCATCCAAACTAGAGAGAGAATTAGTATGGGGTGTACATATCACAAATGATAAAATTATGAATCCTGTCTATGAGAGCCCCATCATGAATATAAATCTTGTACGGCCATTCATCAAGAGATCCAATTCAGTCGTCAATTATTGGCCTCTTCGGTGCTCGAGTAGGTAAGATGTTGGGGAGATCATACTGGATAATCATGTCAACCCCCTTATCAATACCTATGAGAATTGACTCAACCCTATAAATGTTATGAATAATGGGTTCAAATTTGCCTTTAGGTATCCCAATATTTTTGTAGTGTAAATAGAAGTGAAAATGGTCATATATACAGCTGAATAAAACCTAAAAATTATGAGAAATTCTATAATTGATTTTTTCCAATTTAAAATGGCCCAAAATCTAGAAATGGTGTGAAAGAGTCAATGAAACTAGATTTAGAGGCCATCCCTATACTAACAGAACATCCATCACAAGCATGCTAACTAAAATTCCATAATATGAATCCCCAAGATAAAAAAGACCCCCATTCAAGAACATGGCCGTGATACCATCTAACTTATGGTTATGGGATATCTCTGGCCTCACACAATATCGTCATGAGTTAAATTCTAAAATTTCTAGGATTTCCCCTCATGACCTCATACTATCAAAGATGTATTGATAAGGGCATCAGTGAAAGTTCATAGTAGTTGGCCTAACTCCACTAATGATAGAGTAAAATGTTGATCCATTATTTTAAAGAGATAAGTGATTACATATTCATCTCTGTCAATTTTCTTTATTTCACTATAGTGATAATATCCATTGTTAAAACTAAATTACATATGGGGTTGTCCAAGATGTCAATAGTAGTAAAAAATCATAATACATTTCTCCATTGGGGGATAAGTATCCCAACTAATCAATAGATATCTCAATTAACGATTCCTTATTCACCATGGAGTATATGTAATGAAATTATATCAAGAAACTAATGGATAATTAATTTTATCCGAATTTCTAGTTAATGGTAGATGATGAACTCAGAAAACAATATGAAATCATAAATATAAATAGTACATTCTTGGATAAAAATTTTTAAAAAAGTAAATCTAACCTAGAATGTCCACACCCATTAATTATAAAAACTATCACCATGATGATGTCCCATATATAGATATATTTAACACCATGGGTTCTCAAATAAGACACATATATTATGGGATAGATTTTAGTGGTGAGACGATGGGAGAAATCATAGTTGTCTAGACCCAGATGGGAGTTCGCCAACATATATGACAACCCCCTAGACTATGATATTGAATATTTTCCATCCATAGAAACCATCATCCAAATTAAACTATGTTAAGATTACACCCATTATGATGGGATAATTAAGTCCAAAAATGAATGGAGATGTCATCATGTTGGTCATATCCATATTGGGTAATCTGATGTGATAAAGGATAACACTGAAATTTGAATAAGAGAATCCACCACCAATCCTCTTTTTCAGAATATGAATGTTATTTAGGGTAATCATTATGGTTATATGTGATATAGATACTCGAGATAAATGTGTTGGAGAATGCACGAGAGATTTAAGCCATCCATACAAAAATAAATTGAATAATCCAATGAATTTAAAAAAACATTCCAAAATAAATATTCGGAATAATCAAGTGGATTTCATGACCCATAAAAGGATTCACGGTCACATGACCTGATACAGGTCAAGCAAACCAAATTACACACAATGATCTCATAGTCTACATAACCCATTGGACATATCAAAACCATATATCCAGTCACGATGCACACGATCGTGTGACCCTGATGTGGTTATATAATCACAAAATTGTTGAGTGGTCATGTGATCGAACTAGCGGATCATGAGAAACCAGCTATCCGACTATACTACCAACAACATAGGCCAATTATTAACAAATTACCAAGATTATATTCATGATAATATTATTAATGTTTGAATAAAAATAATATCATCCGATAAATTATTGAAATGAAATTATAACAATCGCCCTTGTAGTGAGGTATTGCAAACTGAGTTATAGGGATATGACTCATGATTAGTTCTCAAGGAAGTTCTCGTGATGTGGTCACATGATGAAATAAGATCAAAGGAAATATAATGTTTCTATGTATCCTCAGAGTGATCTCTCCTCTATTAACCTATTTATATGTCAATCGATGTAATTTCAAAGTTCACCTTGAATAAAAAATAGTCACCCAAGACATCGATTAAAAATAACTGAAATACTCATGAAGGAATTTACCTTCCACAATGATGAGCCCTTATCCGTATTTATATCACTCCTAGGGTGTATCTATTGGATGCTTCTAAATAATCATCATAAAATCAATATGGGTGTAAATAATAGAAACATTGGATTTATTTAACCATATTAAAACAAATAGATGGTTTCTAAAATAATGAGATTCTCACAAACCCCCATTAGAAAAACAATCGCATGAACATAAAAAATGTAATTAAAATTTGTCATGATTAGTGCATGAAATACTTCAGATCACATAAATCACCTTTAACACCCTCAATAGTTTTAATGGTTCCAGGAGACTAACCGATCATGTGAAGGATACTAGACAAGTTCCTCCTCTCTATGCGACATATCAACCTGTGGATTCTTGAAAATCATCCAAAACCTTTGTAAAATAAAGGTTGAAAATATGAAAATAATGGATTCATTATGAATTTAATGATAATCATGAGACATGACCATTCAGATCATAACAAAAAGTGGAATCCTTGACGACATGTCCACCTTGTCTCACATATTCTCACTGGCATGTCCCGATCATCATACAAAGGATCTTGAACATGTCCACTGAACTCTGCACTACTCCTTTTACTCCAATGAAAACCAAATGGGTTTTCCTTGGAAATCGTTGTGCATCACCAGAACACAAATTATTTTTCACTAAATGTGATAATGAAAAAGGGAGTTTCTATCTTCGACAACACATTGATAATTTCATAATATCCTCAACCATTGTAAAATAAAGAAGGATATAAAATGGGAAAAAAAGAAAGCATGTTGTATAGTTTGGATGTGTTATCCTTCACATGAAAGGGGTTATATGCCATGATAAATCACCAATTATTACAAAATTTCACCATTTTCAAGAAAACATGATCACATGGGACTCTTTTTTATGTCATCTTGATTTTGTGAAGGCCCCTTTACATGACACCTTTGTCTCACAGAATACCCCTAAAAATTTGTTTTTAGTCACAAAGGATACATTCAACAGGCATATTGATCTCATAAATACACCTAAACATGACATATTGCCTTATAGAAGTCCCTTGAAATATCCAAAAGTTAATGATAAATCCCTTTGACTAGTCTATGTTGAATGAAAATGGAATGGAGTAAAATTATCATGGTCTATAATAATTTTGTGACTCCCCCAAATGACCCATTTTATGATCTGGGAAATCATGTGAAATAAGAACCCTATAACAACTCCTATTCAAATTTTTGAAGACATCAATCAGGAATAGAAGTGTATAAAATGTTTTTTTAGGCCTATAAGTCCATCCATCTCGGCATAAAAAACAAGGAACTGTCTGATCAATGATCGATCAGACATAGAATCATGGGATATGAAATGTCAGAGAGGCCATTAATGTGACGAAAATGGTATTCTTACATGTTATATATGGGGGATAATATAATGGGTCAAATACAATGAGTATGATATTAACTTGAAAACCATATAGAACGCGTGAAGGATTTATGATGTGTTACCCAGACTGTACGAAGGAAGTCCCCCATGTCGACTGGGTCATGTGAAACCGAAAAAAAACTATCACTGGAAAAACCTGTGGCACATTATCAATAAAAAATGGAATAAATGCTAAAGTATGGGATATTTAGGCAAATAAATATTCATTAATATCTATCTACTTCACATGAATCATCCAGATCATGGGACATCATAGGGAAATGTCACCCAAAGTATATGACATTATATTATAATTCCACTTTGATCATGTTATGTCCTTCGAACATGTCAAGAAAGTTACATGATTCCCATAAGGAATGAATAAATTAGTCTTGACAATTCTTGTAGGACTTCCATCATGATATTTTAATGACCTCCATATATTTTTCAAATGTTATGTGGTGGCACATAGTATCACAATGCCACCAGGTCATTTCATCCTAGTTCATGAGGCAGTCTCCATGGCATGTTGCCAGGATCATGTGGTTGTCTTCCAACATGTCCATACCTCTTCAAACAGGTCATGAAGAAAATAAATATATGTCATATATGTCTATTTATGTTCATCTAATAATTTATCTATAATCAAGTGAAAACATTCAGTCATTGCTTTTAGGTTATGTGATGTCCTCCAGGAAAGTAATGTGATTAAATTTTTTTTTACATGTCTATTATGAAACTGAGACATGTCCATACATCACCACACATGTCCGACATATATTAATGAGATTCCAGGAAAATAATCATTTCATGAAAAGAAGGAATCCCGCCAAATTATAACCCTTTCCTAGGGGAATATTCATGATACCTCATTATGGAAGCCTTTACTCAACTAAACTATGAGAACTATAATTCATGCAATAACTAGGATATGTAGTACATGATTATAAGTCATGATATCTAATGGATATCCAATATGGTTCAGGTCCCCTATGCATCCATCATTGCAAAAATCAAGAACAATTATGGCCCATTGTCTTTTCCCTCTTTGTATTGACCCATTTGTTTCCTTGTAAGTATCTAGAATATTTCTATTTATATACGTATAACTAGGTGAGGAGACAACATGTGTTTGCAAGTATCAGTGTACACAGAATTAATAATATAAACATATTAAATAATTTTTTTACAATGGATAAGAAGGAAATTCTATAACTCATAAATGGTAGAATGTATCAGAAATTAGATGGGACAATTAATTGTAGAACATGGTGTTTACCTTAGGCAGGATAGAATTTTTTTCAGCGTAGGACTTCTCTGGGAAAAGTGACTTGGGGAATAATCATCAGTAAAATAACTAATTTTAATTATTTGATCTTAGATGTAATATATTATAAATTTTGAAAGAGAAATCATATTGGAAATATGATATTTTCATTTAGTTTATAGTGGGGTGTTTTATATAGGTGTGACTAAATTTTAGAGGTCATAAGATGTTCGGTTTCTGCATCCATTGGAGGGAGTTTTATCATTTTTGAATAAAAGATGGTTAATAGGATTGAATAGGATTTCCCTAAACCCTTCAATGAACCCTGCCTCTCACCCTCTTTTTTCATCGACATATGAATGATGAACAATGAAAAATTATTCAGTAGATCACAATGGAAGAGTAACGAACATGTTCATCAATGTCAATTAGATCTAAATTGTGGTAGGATCCTTCTATTTGTGGTCCATATCCTAGATTTAACTATATAATTGAAAAATAAATCCTTTTTCATCTGTATTCTCATTTTTATATCAATCATCGAGAGTCGAACTAACAAAGAAATTGATCCATGCATGGACACTATTAAATTGGCATGTTCTTCGTGCATTATTGTGGAATTTTGTTCAATATTTTCAATGTAGAAACATTAATAAAATAAGTATTTGGTGAATAAATTGACTCATGGATACCAAATATATTCACTTTTATTCGTTTCTAGTTGAATCAAATGTGGTATGACATGTAGATGAAGGAAGCAGTTCATATCTGGTGAGGCGAAAGTTCAATGATTGTGGGCAAGTTGGTCGATGATGGTGAGTCCCGATTCAGGCGGAGGATCTGTGGAAAATAGATGTAGTGGATCATGGGAATATTTTGGAGAGTTGGATATTGGGGAAGAGGAATAAACCCAAGTGAGTAGTGGAATGGCCTGGTGGATGATTTGAGGGGGCAGGGCGTGAGATGTGGAGAGGATGAGGCAGCGACAGGGCGTCATAAACAATGGAAAGATATCCACATTGATGGGGAAATGATGGAAGAACCATGGTCTAGTAGGTCAGTGATCAGGATGAGCCTATGAGAGTAGGACAGAGTGAGTCAGAGCAGCCCATGTGGCTGGAGCGGGTAGGAGTCGGCCGATCGGAAAAGGAGGTTCATCAAGCTACAATTTCAAACATCCATATCTTATAAATAGATAGTTTTTTTGTTTTCCATCTATGGAAAAAATTCTAAATATCAAGGGAAAAATTTTGAGGCTATTTTTGGAATTTGTATAATTGGTTTCATGTCTTGGTTTCACGAAACACATAAATATAATAATAAAATAAGTATTACTCTTGAGGATTTTTTATTGGTCCTAACTCTATCCTACAAAGTACTATCGACGTGTCGTCTATGGAATCATGACCATGAATTTTATGCGGATATTTGAAGAATAATTTATGGTTGTTAGATAGAAACAATGTTTCCTTCCCAATGAGGCACCATTTTAGCATAATATAGAAATTTACAACTTTTTCACAAGGTGCCCATTTTGGACAAATGAATAGTCGACCCTGTATGCTTTTCCTCTTGGATCGAAATCGTGTGATCCATTTAGATTTGAGGTACCATAATATTTATCTCATGAAAAGTGGTATCATGAAGGAAATATAATTGTTAGATCCTTTTTATGGTTTGACGAGAATCCATGATAGCAATAAAATGGCTTTTCTAGAGTTGTTCTAGGTATACCCTCTTGTATGACTAGGTAATGGAATTCCATAATGATCTTTCTAAGTTACACTCTAGTAGGATCTAGGTAGTGGATTCCTTCCATCTTTCTGAAGTAAAAACTTGCTTGGATAGTCAGTGGAGTTCCTCAATGATCATTCCAAGTTTCCCGTTAGAAGGATCTTGGTAGTTGAGTTCCTCAAAATTTTAGGTGTACCCGACATCTTGGTTGGGTATTGGCATTCCCCGATGAATTTCCAAGTGTAACCCTCCTAACAGGATGTGTAGTGATGCATCCCTAATTTATCACCAGTCATACCATATTATAGTTTTTATGGAGTGGCATTCCCCAGTGACATTCTCAAGTGGTACCCTTCAGCTAGGTTTGGCAGTTCCATTCCTCAGCAACTACTAGATAATACAATAGGTTGCGTGACATAGTGATGAGGAATGTTTGGACATAACATTAGACTCCTATAGAATAGGGGTGATTTCCCCACTAATACATGTCATTATGAAGTGACCTTAAAATCATAAATGAGACCAAGAACCACCCAAATAAGATAGAATTAATGCGAGGGGATTCAAAGACCTCTAAATTGGGCCTTCTGGACAGATGTTTGGTATGCTATGCATTGTTGATGGATTCTTATAAAATTTTGGGTGACTCTAATTATTGGGAGAAGCTATGAGATGGATATCCCCTTACTCTCTCATCTTGGTTCATTTTTACTCTCTACATATATATATTAATTATGTGTCCACTACTTAGGTATTGGTTAATATCCTTTTAGGAGAGGCGAAGACGCATGAGTTATGCCACATTATTTCCATTTACAGCTTATGATGGATGTATGTGTCTAATATCCTACCATATGTAGTGAATACATGATGATAATTTCATCTTCTCACCATTTATATATCTTTGTGTTCATATGAGTTTACATCACTCTCTTGTTCTGTTAAGCTTCACTATTTTACTTTACGCTGTTCCATATACTGTTTTCCATTCCTATGGTATCTCATACTACTCCACCTTATTTTTTAAGACATCACACTAGGTATGTATATAATCACCCCTACATGAGATATAATTGTATGTATCATTCCATATATTTATGAAATAAATTATTTATTGTGAATGTAGGGAGCTTAGAGAAACATGTCATTAGACTAAATAGGGTAGCTGTAGCTTGGATTTCAAGAGTGGGGATCTATCTACTATTTTCAACAATATATTTTCGATTAATATGGTACCCTTTCCTTGTTAGTCAGTAATTTTTCTCCTTTTTCTCTTTATTACATTACTATACTCGTACTGTTTATTGATCCATGCATATCTAGTATATTTACAGCAGTTTTCACCTTTTAATTATTTCTCTCTACAATTTTTCATTGATTTGGATACGTGCATGTGTAAAATTACAGAGTAAGATTCCCCCCATGTTTTTTGTTCCTTCAACTCTTGTATCTACCGCTAGACTATGGAGGTATTCTTTGAATAGTTTTGGATCGATTCCGAAATGGGACGGGATATGTCATATTAGTATTAGATCAGGTTTGATGCTTGGGATGTTGTACTAAGGTTTCTCTAAAAATGTATAGTTTGGGTTTAGGGAGAGAGTTTCAATGTATCTCGATGGAAGATCTCAGGACAAGGAGCCTTATTATGGTGCTGGAAGCCAATATATCCTTTCACTAGGACATGGATTAACATGTTTTCAACTCAGTATGAAAGGACACTTACTATAAGGATGAATAGTACATGAATCATATAGGACAGAGTGCCTTATTTTCCATCATAAATCAACTCACTACTGCTTTTGTAGTTGCTGTTATTGTTTTCAAATATAGATATACTCATTTTACCATGGTACTCCTTGATAACTTTTTAGATGCCTATGTGACGATCACCAGCCAGGATACTAGCTCTGATTCATGATGACTAACACATCAATGTCAAGACCTCTATTTTTGGTCAGTCATGAAATCCCATCCTCTATTTGGACATGTTGCAGCACCTCTTCCCATTTAGAAGTTAACAATATTAGCATAGAAGGCTGAAGATGAGCACACACTTAGAATGCTTGGGGTTTCTAGTGCCAGGGACTGATGGGGTTCTATGCTGAGCCAGATCCTCAGGTAGTAGAGGATTGAATAGAGTTAGTGATTTATGTTTTTATAGTTAACTAAACATTTACAAATCAAATGATTACACCAAAATCATATCTTTTCCATGGTGTGTTTGGATTTTGGTGGGGTTTGGATGCTCGTATGCATGAGAAATCTACTTTCTCATGGGATTATATCCAGCGGTTATTCTGTGAAGTGTACTACCCCTCCAGCATTTGATTCGTTTAGATTTATGAGATTTTGTGGTTATAGAAGTGAGGGATGATAAGGGTAGAATATGCATGGATTTTCATAGATTTTATTCTCTAATATCTTGAAATGGTCAGATATGTCTACTTCCGAGCATATAAATATGATTAGGGACTCCATAGAGATATATGATACAATGCAGTTCCCTTCTGCATGCCCACCTATGCTATTGTTCTAGAGAGGGTACCTCTGAAACAAATCATCTAGGTGGAGGGAGATATGTTCATGTGGGACCTACTGGTCATCACTATGGAACACTATGATGTCATCATTTCATGTATTGGATTTCCATGATTTGATCCATGATCGAATATCACTATATAGTAGTTATATTGTAACACACTGATGGGAAAGGTTCAAGATTCTTGGTGAAAGAGGCCTCATAGAAGAGCATGTAGGAGCTCTGATCATGATGATAAAACCATATACAAATACATTAGAATGAGTAACCCTTAGAGATACAAACTAATTTAACATAGGGGTTCCTCCAATTGTGGAGTATTCTATGAATTTTTTACTTGATGTCATTCTGGGACAACCTCAAAGTCATGAGTTGGAGTTATGTATTTCCATGTAATCATGGACTGCCACGATATTTTCTAAGGCATGTCAAATGGAACCCACTGAGATCTGGAAGATATACTTATTGTGGGAGGACCTTTAAGAGAAGGGTTTATTCGGCCCCAATGTCTCCCCTTGGGCATCTCCAGTTCAATTTGTGAAAAAGGAATATGTGAGATTATGGATTTTCATGGATTATCATCCCCTAAACCAGGCCATGATAAAGTACAAGTATCTCATGTAGAGGATCGACGAACACATTGACCAATTTTTATGTGCGAGATTGTTATCCTAGATGGATCTTTGGTCATCCTACCACTTGTTAACGGTTCGTGAGGATTATATTATGATGTTTTAATTTCAATGTAGCTATGGAAAGTATGCATTATTAGTGATGCCATTTTGTGTGATAAACACCCCTTCTATTGTTATTAAATTTATAAACATGATCTATCTGGCTAACCTAGACCAATTTGTTTTTGTATTCATTGATAACATACTCATCTACTCTGTGTCAGAATTGGAGAACACAATGAAATTGAGGAAGGTCCTTGATTAAATTTTAGAGCACCATCATTATAAAAATATCTCGATGTGCCGGTTTTTGATGTTGAAGTTAAAATCTCTACGAAATTTCATTTCTGAACCTACTTTAGTCATAGATCCAACATTGATAGAAGAAGTGAATTCTTGGTATCCACCAAAGAATTTTTCAGAGGTACGATTATTCCTTGGATTTGTAGTGAACTACATGAGGCCTATTTCAATATTATCTAGGGCCATATCATCTTTAACCACTATGACATGTATGTGAGAAATGTTTACCTGGTATGATGAGTTTATAAAAGATTTTAAGGAGTTGAGGTAGTGGATAAATATTTCCATCATTTTTAGACTACCCGTAGAAGGCGTGGAGTATGTATTGTATTGTGATCCCTCGGTAGCTAGGCTCAGTTGTGTGATAATGAAACATCATGTAGTAATCACATATGGGTGGAGGCAATTAAGAACCCAAGAGAAGAATTATTAGGCTCATGACCTAGATATGGAAGATGTAGTCTTCACCTTGAGAATATTGATGAAGTAACTTCGGGGAGAGCGTTTTTTGGTTTATTTATACCAGTAGATACTCAGGTACATCTTTACCCCGAGAGACCTTCAATTTAGGTAGCAATGATGGTTATATTTCCTACAGGACTGAAACATTGAGATATTTTATACTACTTCAAAGGGAATTTTTTTAGTACATGAAATATTTATGAATTTGTAGGCTAGAATAGTGCTAGAAGCTTCTGAGTTGTTATATTCCCTACCGTTGCCCCTGATAGAGGTGTTAGGTAATGTTTTCATACAGTCGATGGTGCTGACTTCGGTAGGGGCGTGAGACTTAAACCCGCAACCGAAGGGCGACAACGGTGAATCACCTACCACTGACCTATGCGTTCTCCTTGTTTTTGTAATGTAGTTATTTTAAATATTTATACAAATGAATTATGAATTCAATATTTTTGGAACCCTATACCTTGATGATAAATATATTATTTTTTAATTCTATAATCTTTGGGAGTGAAATGTGAGTTTTTGGTTGTAATTAGTTGAAGGATGAAACTCTACTTATTAATTATTTTTTCATCTTATTCTTGGAATTTATTAATTCTAAAACATTAGGGATGTTATCTTAAAACAAAAAATTTGTTATCCTAATACCTTATGTTTTTTTGAAATGAAAATATTTTAAATCAACATTGATTTATAGCTTTGAGGCCCTTCATATTACAATTATTTAGGATTGATGGCCACAATCACTCCCTATAAATATTTACATTTTACCTCCAATTATGTGTCTCTAATTTCCACCAATGTTCTCCTAATCGTTATCATAATTTTTTGGTGACTTTTTCATTTAATTTTCCATCTTTTTAATACTAAAGTTTATTAGTACAATATTTGATGTGGGTTTTCCACAATGGTATTTTTATATTTTTATCCTTTTATTTTTGAAGAACAATTTCAAATTGTGAAGAATCAATTTATTGAAGGATGGGATAATTTAACACCATAATATTTCATAGTACATTATTTCATCAAAGTAATTGAATAAAGTGTGCTACACACAACACCGAGTCCGAGCAAACAATGACTTACAAAACTGGCTGTTCAAAAGCAGTTCTTAATATTATTACCTGAATATTGAATATTATATATTCCATATAAATGATAACATCCATGTTATATGATTCTTAGACATAATATAAGAACAAATTCATTTTTCAGATAAAGGATGTATTTTCTAGAAAATGAAATTTTACCGCTTTTTAATAGCAACCAATTTTTTAATCCAATATTTGACCCTTTTATGTAAAGCCCCGACCTCAGTTACCCAGAGTCAGTGAATTATTACATAACATTGGCATGATCACAAGAAAGATCAAGTCTCAAAAGACCGATTAGTTTAGTAGCCTTGTAAACACTAGATACATTCATAAAGTTTTACATTACATCAAAAAAAACATCTTGTCTTCATATCCCATCATACTATCCCTACAGGTCATTCATAAATTACTTCTTCATAATCCCGGGAAAATTAAAAAAAAATTGAAAGGGGTGAGCTCAGATGCTCAGTAAGGATAACATTATAGCAAAAGCTTTCATAGATAAGCATAAACACTTAAGGCAATTTATAACTAAAACAAAAGCCTTTTAAACTTGAACTTCATCATAAAATGGAAAAGATAAATTGAAATAATGCCATTTACTTATTCGCATGGATATTCTACTAGTCAAATGATCACATGCAATATCAATAACCACTTTCATAATGATGGAATGCATAATGCCAGACTATCATAACCACATAGCCAAGGCATCATGCCAAGACTACAAATAATATTTTGCCAAGGCCTTGTGCCAAGACACTAGATTGTCTCATGAGACCTACCGATGCATCGAGGAGCTATAGTGGGCTCCACCCATCACTTATTAAGTCCAATGCATTCCTCATATTAACAGGTTTAAACATAACATAAACATTCATATTAAAACTCGCATACGAAATGTCAATACGTTAACCACAAACCATGAATGGTAGAAAAATAGCACATCCACAGTCAAACATAACTCATTCGATACAATATGGAAGATTTTATTGTATCACATTATCCTCAATCAAGAATAATTAAGGATGTTGACATAGATGGAAATAATTATCAAAACTATTTGATAGAAATATCGCCCTTTTTCTTGAAATCATTTAATAGTCACACTGTTTGTCAAGAAGCCATTTAAAAATAGATTTTTTTGAATCAAAGTGTCCCATACCACTTTGAAACTTTTTAAAAGAAGTTTTTATTTTAAAACTTTAATGTCCATATAAATAAATCCTTAAAACCATTTTTAAAACATGGACATTAATGAGAATGATTTAGATGAATAAGTCTTTAAAAACATTTAAAAATGGTATTTTAGTTAGAGATTCTAACCAAAAGAGAGACACTTGAATACAAATAATTGAGGTAATAAAAACTTTTTAATATCATGAGAATAAAGGGATTAATGATATACTATTTCAAAGTACATTATATACACCACATAAAGTGATTTGATGTATAACAACAAAGAAGTCTCAATGGAATTTAAGTTGAGATGAAATCTCTCATAAAGGTCGTATCCTTAGGTTAAGGATAAATCAATGACATAGTTATGTGTGAAAAATATAAATACACTAAATGTGATTGGATATTCAGTGTAAAACAATCAAATGATATTCACACATAATCTTGTAAAAACAACACCAATGAATTGGATTTTTAACTCAACAAATGAAGAATGAGTTAAAATTACTCTTATCAAATTCATATAGATGAATTGAGAAATTATCAATGGAGTGATTATGTGTATAAAAAGTATATCCATCGAAAAGGGGAGTGGAAATAATGACATAAGCAAATGAATAGTTATTCCACACATAATCTCGGAGTAAAATAATCAATGAAGTTTGCGTAAAGCCGTATAAATGGAATTTGAAATTCTGAATTCCCTTATCGATTAGGTAACATACGAAACATACACCCATGAAAGAAGGATCATAAAATGATGATGTAAATACCCATAAATTAAATTATATTACACAATTAATATAATCATGGGAAGTACACATACACCACATGCAATAATTAAGTGGTGAACAATGGAATTCTCACGAAACTAAGAGTGAGTTAAGAAACCCCTTACCTTGTACATTTCCTTGGTTGGGGGTAGGTTAACCTCCTGTATAATGTATAAATAATTGTTATTAAATTATTAATTAATCATATACATTAATATGATATCATATATGATCTTATAACATTTCATTGTTAATAATATCTTAGAATTATCGTCGTTTCGGGTGTTAACATACTAGTTTTCTTTTATATGTTTTGTTACGTAAGCCATGTTTTTCATGGATAGGTTGTATCTTATTTATATACCGAATGATATTAAGTCCTTAAAAATTATTTTTAAATCATCAATTGATAATTATACTTGAATGGATACGATAGAGAATGAATCTCATCACGTTCGTAGAGACGGTAGTCCGTACGTACGCACGAGCGACAATATCATTCTTCTGATATTAAAATAACATATAATTGGATGTTATATCATATAAACAGAATAATTATCATGTTATATTTATTATTTTCATGAGTTAAACATCATTATTATACCCACCAAAATAATAATATATTGAATAACAATTACACCACGACGTGGAGACGGTAAGCCGTACGTACGCACATATGGTGACATGTTATTCAAAGGGTGGATAGAATACTGAATATGGTTGTACCATATTTATAATAACATCATAGTATATATAATATACTGGAGTTATTATTTTATAATGGTAATAACAAAGAAAGAATAAGTGGAAGAAGAAAGGAACTTGAAAAGGGTTGATGAAAACATTACCTCTTCTTCAGGTTCTTCCTTTTGATTTGATCAAAAGGGCTCCTTAGGTTGGCTTTCTGATCAAACTAATTCCTCTAGGTTGTATTGAGGGAAGTTGAGAGAGTATTTGGGTAGGGTTTGGACGAACCAAATGGCTTTGAAGGTGTGAAGAAATGAGAAGGCGGAGTGCCTCTTTATAAGAGGGGTGAGGGGAACCTTTGTAAAAGCTAGAAATATTAATTTATAATAAATTAATATTCGGTTTCTAATGGCTAAAAAGTTTATTATTCAAAGGGTAAGGTGGGTATAGGTCTAAAAACATTCAACCAATAGAATTTAGACAGGTTTGAGTCATTATATTAACCTTATCTTTTAGTTTTAACTCTTAGTTAATTAGTTTGACATTTACCATGTCACTATGTATTTTTATATTATGTTGTTAATAAACATACTATATACATACAAGAGACCCCCAAGTGGTCCATTAATGATACACCTATCATGATATAAGTCTCTTGGCCGAACATTATATTTTTATAAATTTAATATAAATTAATAATATAATATTTGTTTTAAAAACTCTTTTATGTCAATTTTGACACTATTCAATAGTTGATTTTTGTAAAACTCATAAAAGAATTATTACTTCTAACTAATTTAATTAAATCATTACTAACATGTCATATTAACCTATAAAATTAGTTTAATGCATTAAAAGTCTCAAATTATATTAATTTGGGTATTTATAATATCAATTATTTTAATTTTTCACTATTATGGTAATTACTGCATCATCACTGTTTCATAAATAAATTAAATTATTTAATGTCTAAACTTATAAATAAAATACAATTATGTATAAATTTTTTTTATATTTCTAATGAATCTTTAAAATCGAATTTATCTTATGTATAACCCTATATTAAAATTTTTTTAGTAAATAAACATTGATTTTAACTCGTTTAACTCTTCTTTGAATTAAATAACAATAAATGTCTTAATCTAATCCAAGTGGACCTAAATGATAATATTTTATTACTAATGTTCTTTTTGGTCGAGATAAACTTGTCAAATAGAATTAGGACATGTTTTAGTGTAATATTAATATCATTTTTACCCTTAATTACCCAATTTACTTTTAGCCGTGGTAAATAAAAGTAAAAAGTTACTATTCAACAAAAATTATTTTCATCTCATTGAACCACATTTTACTTCTTGATATTAACCATGTATCTTTTATTTTCTAAATTCCTTTCATAGAAGCGGTAAAATTATGTTTGATGAAAAATTCAGTTTTTTTAACTACCACTTAGCAGTTTCACTATTCATAAAAAATTGAAGTTTTTCAGAACAATTCCAAAATTTCACCCTAAGCTATAATTGATATTCCAAATTAAAAAATGATTTCTATTTTACAAAATTCTAAACATATAATTTTCATTAATTAATTTTATAATTAATTCCCACTGTCACAACAAATAGCGCGTTTTTAAGAAACAATATATATCAAAAGATTGATAATTGTTTGGGTCCAATTTCAATGTGAAATTAATTCTAATGAACACCATTGGATAAAATGGTAAAAATATATTCTAATTTTACTTTAAAACCACTCAATAATATAATTTATCACTATAAATTATTTTGATTTAAAAAGTTGTTTTTAATTAAAATTTAGTAATTTTAACTATTCATCAAAATATAAGTGTTATCCGAAAAGTTCCAAAATTTCACCCTGGGATTGATTCGATATTCCGAATCCAAAAATGATTCCCATTTTGAGAGATAGAATTTATAAAATTCTAAAAATTAAGTATTACTATTCATAACGGCTAGTTTGATTGGTTGTGGTGTGTTAGAATCTCGAAGTTGCGTACAATGCACACCATTGCATTATTCGAAGAGAAATGTACCGTAGAAGCTTGGGGTGTTACATTTTATATATTCAATTTGAAAAAATAAACAACTTATATATAGTATAGACATAAATATTTACTTATGATAATGTTTATGTCTTATCAAATAACTATCATATTTTGTTGAATAATGGAAAATACTAAATATTAAATGAAAATAGATTTTTTAATCAAAAGAATTTATAGTGTCAAATTATACATTTGAATGGTTTATAAATATTATTATATAATAATTTTATCATTTAATACAATGTAGGTCATTAAAAGTAATTTCACATTTAAATTTTACATAAAAACATGTCAATCTTGTGATATTTTTAATTTTATAAAAACTTGTTTTTGGGTTTTGACAACGATAATAAATTTTAAATTTATAAATGAAACTTATATGATTATAATTTGGTAAAACAATATTCATTTTTATATTTAGAATATATTAATTAGAAAAGGTTGAATTTTTTGTATTTTTCTGAAAACTATAAATTTTTTATGAATAGTGAAATACACTGTGTTATTATTTAAAACTGACTTTTTATTTAAATTTATTTTAAGTAAAAAGATATATATAATACCTATATAAGTTCTATGTAATTTATTGGAGTCATTTTATAGTAATATTAGAAGTATAAAAATTTGTTGAACTTTTGAACATTTTTTACCCACCTTCTAGGAGACTTTGCAAATTTTTATAAAATTTTATTTTATTGTTTCTGTGAGTTGAATTTAAAAAATCTGTGAGAACCAGTTGAAATCAGTATGTAAATTTTTTTTCAATCAAATGAATATAATTTTTATTGAATAGTAATTTATGCAATTTATTTACCACAATTAAAAGTAAATAAGGTAAATGAGGGAAAAATGATATTTTAATTACCCTAAAATGTCCTAATTCTATTAGATAAGTGAAATTAGACCAAAAAGGCATTAGGAATAAAATATGATCCTATTTGGTCCACATGTATTATATTATGACATTTATTATTATTTTATTTAAAGAATAGTTAGTAGTGTTAAATTCGATTTTTTATAACTACACCATTTTCTATATAGGGTTATATTTAAGATAAATTCAACTTTAAATATTCATTAGAAAGATAAAATGATTTCCTACATAATATTTTGTTATTTATAATTTTAGACAATATACAGTTAAATTTATTTATGACACAATATTGATGCAATAATTGCCAAATTAATGAATGAATCAAATAAATGGTATTATAAATATTAAAATGAAAATAATTTCAATGTTTTTATGACATCAAAGAATATTATCGATTAATATGACTTGTTATAATTGATTCAATATGTATTGTTAATAGTAATCAAGTTGTGATGATTTTTACAAAAACCAAATACTAAATAATGTCAAAATTGACATAAATGAGTTTTTAAAAGAAATATTATATTATTAAATCATATCACATTCCAAAAAATCTAAGGTTTGGACAAAGAACATATATAATATTATATGTGTAATTAATGAACCACTTGAGGTTCTTTTGAATGTTTAGAGTAATTTTATTAACCATATAGTGTATAAATACTAGAAGACACGGTAAAATTTAAACTATTTAACTAAGAGTTAAATATAAAAAATATGGTTAATTTGGTGACCTAAACCTATATAAAACCTATTGGTTGCGTGTTTTTCGACAAATCCCCATATTATAATAGAAATAAATCATTTTAGAGCCATTTGAAACCGAAAATTATTTTATTATAAAATAATATTTGAGTGATTTCATAAAGTGAGCATCACCTCTCTTTTAAAAGGGTAGTTTCCTTTCTCTCAAAATAATACTCCCAAAGCCATTTGGTTTGGCCAAATCCTACCCAAATATCCTCCCAACATTTATCAAAAAATTCTAGACTCCATTATTTGATCAGAAAGCCACCCTATGGATCCCTTTTGATCAACTCAAAATCAAACACCCAAAGAAGAGCTAATAATTGCACCACTCTCATTCATGTTATTTTCTTCATTTACTTCCTCTTTCATTGTTGTTTCCATAACAGAATAATAAATCCATTTCCTAATAAATACTCTTATTTTATTATAAATATGGTAAAACCAAATTCTTTATTCTATCCATCCAATAAATGAAAAAGTTACCCTACGTGCATACGTTTGGCTTACCGTCCCCACATTATTGTGTAGTTTGTTATTCATACACATAATTTTTTGGATGGGTATAATAATAAGAATAAATAATATAAATAATAAATATACTATTCAATTGATTATATATATATAATATACCGTCCAATTAAATATCACTTCACCATCAATATAATGATATAGTCGCTCGTGTGTACATACGGATTACCGTCTCCACGACGTGATGAGATTAATTTCACATTCACCATTCAATGATAATTATAAATATATATATTCTTAATAAGTATGTAATATATGAAATAATAATTCTTCTTTATTTATATATATATATACATAGATATATCTTATTAACTTACTTCCATTCAATACGATATGAAAATGGAAACTACGTTTATGCATATGTACGACATACCATCTCTATAAACGGTGTTTTCCATTTAATATATCTGTGTATTAAAAATATTTATATTCTATGAATATGTGATATATAAATAATTTTTCATATTCTAGAAGTTTTTAAATCTAGATCTAAAGGTCCTGATCAATAATACAAAGTTAAAACACATACGATAAATAATTTAATTATAACCAAAATATTAATTTAACATGGAAATAATTATTAAATGGGTAGCATAAATTCATAAATGAATCATGTATAATATAATAAATATGAATATGGTTATTTTATAATCTAATAACATACTATGGTCATTATAAAGAAGGTTAAATGTACCCTCAACCAAAGGAATGTGCAATGTAAGGGTTAATTTCATAATCTCTTTATTATCTGAGGTTTTTTGTATGTAAGTATCTACTGGGAAATATTTATTATCAATGTCCATGTTTCATAAAAGATTTATCAAAGGGATTATTTTAAGAGAAGTTTTTACTAAAACATCATTTTAAATATTTTAATGATTTATTCTACTAAACATTTCTCATTAATGTCTATGTTTTCTAAACGTGTTAAGGATTTATTTATATGGACATAAATGTTTTAAAATTTAACTTCCATTCAAAAGTTTCAATGTGTTATGGGAAAATTTTATTCAAAAATATATTTTAAATAACTTATTTTATACAACTAGTAAATGATTTCATGATAAAGGGATATTTATATTAAATATTTTTATTAATCATTTTAAACTATGTCAACATCCTTTATAAGATATTATTCTTGCTGATGGTTGATTTATAATGATAGAAATATTACTTATTATATTTATGGTTTTTTGATATATTTGATTGTGGATGTGTTATTTTTGTACCATTCATGGTTTAGGGATAAAGTATTGACATTTCTTATAATAGTTTTAATATGAATATTTATGTTATGTTTCGTCCTTTTCATATGAGGAATGTATTGGACTTAGTAAGTGATGGGTGGAGCCCGCTATAGCTCTTCGGTGCATCGGTAGGTCTCATGATACAATTAGTCATGGAAAATTTCCAAGGCCTTTCCCAATTTTTGATATATGGATTTGGTCGAGGCCTTAATCATTTGTAGACATCTTGGCCGAGGGCTTGAAAAAATGTTTTATAATATCCCACATTTTACATTCCCTCATAATGAAAATTTTTTGATGGTTTATGTGGTAATTTGACTTGTACAATACCCACGACTATGTTTTATTATGGAATTATTTAATTATATCATATTCATTTCACAATGCGTTCATGTTTATTATTTGAAAAGGAATGTGTTTTAAATTACACACCATGCTTAATGTTTACCTTATCTTCTAATGTATTTCTTACAATAACGTAGCATTTATGATCACCCCTTTCTTATGTTTTATTTTTCCAAGATTCCAAGAAGTGTATTATGATTGATAAGCATAATAAGCAGGGTTAAGCTAGATGATTAATAGTGTTCTCAAAGGATCATTTATTTTGTGGTTAATTTTATAAGGTGTAATGTAACGTTCATGTATGAAATATATTTTCGAAAACTATTAAATAGATCCGTCATTCAGGACTAGATTCCTTTTAATCATGCCAATGTATTGAAATAATACACAGAATCTTGGTAACTGAGGTCGGGGCGTTACAATAATGATTTAGAAAGATCACTTTTTTAATGTGTGATAATTTTAAATTTATATTTGTTTTAACATAAGTGAAATATTTAATTTATAATTATGTTGAAATGTTATTTGTATTTATGATTTCTTTTATTTTAAAAATACATATGAGAAATAGTCAATGATTTTCCTTATGTGTTGGGTGTATATAATTACTATTATTATGATATTTTTATTAAGTAATTATTAATGAATTTTGTTTTTTTGTTTGAATGAAATTATTATTGAAATAATTATTTTTTAGACTATAAATATATTTTTATAAATTTTGATAACATTTAGTTACTTATTAATTTGAATCTTATTGATTTAATAAAAAAATTATAACTTTGTATTTGTAGTATTAAATATTTAATTTATTAATATCATATTCTTATAATAATTAGTCATTGATTAAATTTAACTTTTGTTTTTATCACAGTTATCTAAAATTCATTGTATAATATAATTAGTTTCATGTTATTCAAACATATAAATTTTATATTTTTCATTTCATATTACATAATTAATGTGACATAGTTTAATAATATGTTAGTGATTTTATAAAGTTGGATTTTTATATCATTCTCAGTCAACATAATATTAAATGAACATTTGAATTTTGCATAGAAGAATAAATTGTCCCTAATGTTTCAATAAAATCATACATGATATACATTTCATATACTTGTAGTCCTGCTGCATTAGAGTAAGATAGATGCTGAGAGAATGTGTGAGATTAAATTGGAGAGGTGTAAGAAATTTTATTTTTTAGAGATCCCCACATTCAAATAATTTTTTTTAAACAGGTATTAATAGTTAAATACAATAATTCTGTAATATTAAATATCAAAATACAATCCATGTGTTCTATTATATCATTTTTTGATCAGGATATAGAATATTAAATGAAACTACGTGATCTAGTCGTGTTAAATTAAATTATATACTCGATAGATTAAATTTTAACAAAGAAATAACAAAATCAACCAAAGTCTGAGTTTAATTACATGAATAAATAATAGTAATATATTTGAATGATTAAATCCAATAAATATGGTATAGATAATGCACAATAAAATTATAAAAATCTATAAGATTTATTTGAACCAAATTATAGATCAATAATTAATAACAAAATCAAAACAACACTTGCATATTTTAGATATGATAGGGTATTTGGAAACCTTAACATGCATTTTGAAGGATGTTCAGTCTTTTAAAATTTCTTGACCTTGTGTTGGAATACAATAATATGATCTAGGTTAATGCCTATTAGAGGAATTGAGTGAACAAAATTGATTCATTGTTTAGTTTGAGATAATATATTTAGGGAATCATAGTATGAAAAATTTCAGAAACCAGATGATTTGTTTTTAATGCATTTATGGTCATGTAAAAATTTATTTTTTTACAACTAGAGGGAACATGGGTGGTGGAGAAGTAAAAACATATTTAAAATAGTTGAATACATCCATACCGAATGATGAGTTTTTGTGACATGAGTAATATCTAATGGTACAATGTGGTGAATATTTTATACTAGGAATGGTAACTATGTTGTTATATAAGTTATTATATATTTTTAGAACACTAATTTTTATGTTATTATATTCTTATCTGGTTTTATTATTGTAGTTTTGAATATAGTGGTAGTGGAATTCTTTTTATGGTTTCTCAATCGTATTGATATCAATAATCATATTGAAGTAATTGAATTATTTAAATCTAATATGTTTTTTGTTAAAAATAATTTAATTTTCTTGTTTCTATTTATTGTATTAAATTATTATAAAAATTACATTATAAATCCCATCATTTATGATTTATTTGTAAATTTTCCATTATTATACATGTTCAATTAATATCATAAAAGATGATCTGAATTATAGATCAATGGAACTGTCTCATTGATTATTGAGATTATATCAATGTATTACATTCATATTATGGAGATTTTTATAATATTCTTAAATTTAATATGTGAATTTTGATTAAAACTATATTAAAGGTGAAAGAGTGAATTATTTTATTATTGATGATTTGATAAAATTGGTTTTGTTTTATTGGTATAATCATATAGGTTTTTAAAGGATTAATTCAGATATATTGTGGTTGAATCAATGTTTATACCTTTTAGATTAGATTTAGAGGTAAAAGTTAGATTTTAAATAACTCATTTACATTCCTTACATTGTTAAATCAATCAAACAATATATAAAATTAAGGGAATGTAATCAATACACCATCAATGACAGATACAACCTCAGGTCGACAACTAATGTTATGTTTCTGAGGTTGATGTATAATTTTATTGTTAAATATTTTGATAAAATTATTTTTCATAAAAAAATATTTCCATTATTACCAATTAATGGAATTTTACATAAATAAAAAAACAAATAGATCGTCAAATTCATAATGAAATAAAAAATCTAAACTATAAAAAACGACAATTTTAAAAACTATTAACAAAATAATTTAATTTTGATATCTTTCTGTGATGAATTGACAACTATTTTTTATTGTAATTGAAATTTTTTGTAGTTTGATAATTTTTTGGTACTAAAATTTGGTGAAAATCATTTACCCTTATTTTTCCTCGCTCTTGTTTTTTTTGGGATTTTGACCACTATTTGAGTGAAATATTTTTTGAATATGTATAATATTTTGTTTCTGATAATTTTTATGAAGTGAAATATTATTTTCATTCATCTAACCAAAATTATAACCAATTAAAAATCATTAAATCTTTTAATTATAATACACTTCAATATAACATCAACATCAATTCCTTTGGCCAAAATATATTCCAAAATGAAGAAAACATTCAAAATCAAAGCTATTTTATTTATTATATACCACCAATAAATAGTTTTATTCGAAAAATTTAATCTACCAATATAAAATTGTTTTGATGAACAAAACGATTGGAATTTAGAATATAACAAAAATAACATTAATTTAGAAATATTAACCTATGAAATTATAATTTTAATGGATTATTTAACATAAAGGGTAATAATATAAATAGTGGTTTATGGGAAGAATAAATGATTTAATAAAAAAATACCACTTATTTTAATCATGGTTTTAATTGATAAAATGAGTGTTTCCATAAATAATATCCACGTTGGATAATTTTAAATAAATTAAATTTTTCTAATCATTTATTTCAACATCATAATAATTTTTAAAATGATGAATTTTTGAGTTTCACAGATATAATGAGTCAATATATGCATTTAGTAAAAAAATGGGCAATGAAGTTAAAAAATTCACTTAGAATCATTGTATCTTATAGATTACATCTTTTAATGTAATTAACCATCTTGGGTTATCCTAGAATGTAACCCATGATAGCTCTCCAGAAGGTGGTGATCGACCAAACAACCAAACCAGTCTCATGAATACCCAAAATTTTATGAACAACCATAGAATAATGTGGATGTTAAGTTCACATCCATGAGATAGAAAAGGAGAATCCAAAAATAGCTGAACTTGAATGAAAAAAATAAATACTTTCAAGAAAAATATTCATAATAAAACCATCAAAAAAATCCCTAACCACCTCAAAGATGATAATAAGCCAGAGAATATTCTTTGCCTACTGAAACCCTTATCTTGACATGTATCTTGAAAAAACCTAGAAATTCTCAAATGAAAAAACTACGGCATGGGAACAAAAAAACAATAGGATACCGCAAAATAATCAATACAGTTTTTATTTTCATTAAACCTCTAGATATACAATTTTTAAAAAGTGTTCATAAAAAATTTCAAAATGACAAAAATATTATAAAAACTATTTCATTTCTTTAAAAAATAATACATATTAAAAAGTATTGTAGTATAAAATAAAAAAAATTATTATAATAGTGAAATAATCAACATAATTATGTCCCAAAATATAACATTTTTAGAATATAATGCATGGTATATAATTGTTATCAATACAAAAAAATAATAATACATGAGTGCAATATACGTGTTCCCAAATCATAAGATATATATATGTGATAATAAAAATGTTTATTGAAAAATAAAAAACAACATACATGAAATATCATTAGGATATATCCTATTAAATACTAAACTGGAAAATTAAAATTATATCAAACTGATAAGTAATCATATGAAATCAAGTCGTACTACAACTTATTAAAATGAATCTTATGTAAATACATAAGGTTACATATTTTCCATTTTCACATGACTAAATAAAAATCCCTAAATTATGAAAATAAATTTACTGAGCATCATCATAAGAGAAGTATCACCACTCCCATTCATTGAAAATCCATCTTAAATTAAATATACTATTTCAAATAATTTTATGAAGCAATGATCAGTACTCCCATGTGTTGAAAATACCTTAAAAATATATCTTCTCAATAAAAATTTCAAAAGATAATAATCACCACTCATGTGACATGAAATTCCATTTCTTACCCAAATCCTACCACTGGGGTTTCTATCGATCAAAAAAGTGTATGGGCCAATTTTAAATAAAATCCCCATTAATATTTCATTACCATCAAATATAGTATTTTAGAAACTAACCCTACTTAAAATAATAGATTAACAAGAATGATTTCACACAGGCACATAACCTTTACAAAAATATAATAAGATAACCCAAAGGATCTCATGATAACACACAATATTTATGGGTTTATAATCTACGTGTACAGATGGTAACCATAAACAAGATGAAAATTATCTTGTCTCAAACACCACAAAAACAATAAGGGAAAGAGGCCAATAAAATGATAAAGATTCTATTACCAAAATCTAAATATGTTCAGGAAAACAAACTAGTCCCTTTAACGAAAACTAAATTACCATAAATATCTTTTATAGGATATAAAAAATCACGGATTGAAAGGGTTCACATGTTTTAAAATAGATACAATATGAACTCTTTTTTCCCTCATTAAAACCGCAAAATTAAATAATTCATTTAATTGAATGTTTTAATTAAGTATAGAATGTAAAAATTTAAACACACTATTAATGGAGTTAAAATATTTTTAATGTGCCAAAATAATTAATTCTATTGTTTAACTTGTTTAAAATTTCCAAAAATTCATTATAGCGTCATATTTGAGAAGAAGAAATAAAAAACCACATTTTAATTTATTTTTCAGAACAAATCAATGTTGTATAATGATATCATGGATTTATGCTTAACCAATTCGTATTTTTCATCTATGAGTACTAGGATACCCTTACAAAATTCTATAATAACATTAAAGATACCATTTAAAAGAAGGGGTTACCCTTAGACCACTCAATGTACTATTACATAGTGCCTCTATTATATTTATGAAGCCTTTTTAAATGAGATGCTTCCCTTACACATATCATAAAATACTCATTTAGAATAAATTAAATAGATCTATTAGACATACATGGTGCAGAAGAACCATTTATGAAACCCTTATAAACTCAATGCTACCCTTACATAGTAAGGGTTTACCCTTTCTCAAATTTTTTAAAATTTGGCCTAACTTTTTCTATGCACTTGGGATATACCTAAGCAATGAGATTTCCATTAAATTTATGCATGTGGTACCCATAAATAAGATTTTTACCTATAAAATATATTTAAATAGATTCTCTTTACTTTTATCAAACTCCCAACTTACTCTTATGAATCACATTTCAATTAGGTGGTTTCCTTTACGTTCCCTTATTAAACAATGGTGTACCCTTACATAGCCTATTAAAGACCCTCCCAACACTTGTGCAACATATGTAAAAGATAATTTTCCATTACATTACTCCAAAAAACAACCCTATGTTTGGGAAATAGGGAATTTTCATTACAAATTCCATATTTCATGTGTAAGATTTTAAATTAAGATAAATTGTTTTTTATTTATACTTAATGCAATTATAGATTAAAAGAATAAGGGGGTTATAATTATTATTAAAATCATATTATTATTATATAGATTGTGTTAAAATTTACACCACCATTAGTTTTTTCTACCCTTATAATGTTTTCTGGATTTTACATTCAAAATGTGATAAGGCCACAACTATATAAACAACGATTTTTATTCCCACATCCCATGGTTAACCTATTCGAAATTACATTGTTCATGGAATATAATGATTGTTTACAATGTAGTACCATATATTAGTTATTTTTAATCTAAAGTTTATATAAAACCACACAGGTTTCAGGATTCAGATCAACATCCAACCACTTAAATAAAACGATGTGATCCAACTAATACCTCGATAGTTTGGAAACATGTAATATATTGTGAACCAACTACAAGTGAAATAAAATTTACAACTGATTGGTCACAATTATAATAAATTATATTATCTTTATATAGAAAGAAAAAAAATAGAAAAAATTTACCTATGTAATCAAATATGATATACTAGATGTATGGCGAGTCACTGAGTGATATCAGGGAATTCATTTCATCCTCTCTCATAGAACAAAGGTATTTTACCTAATATCTTTGGTATCTCAAAACTATATCCATCCTATACTGAGATATTTATACCTTACCATTACCCCTTCACAAGACTCAATTTTACTAGAGACCATTAACAAGACTTTTCCTGATATGGAAAATCTTCAAAATGATACACCTATGATACATAAGAGTTCATTCCCTTAAAAATTGAGAATGAAAGATATGAAAACAAAAAACAAGCTCAAAATTTATCTTCACAACCACACACACATAACATTAAATATTTACTACCATTGAAATATCACTAGTAATAAAGACACAATCCAGTTTCATGAATCAATTTATGATTACCCAAATGTTATCTTTTTCCCCCCAGGAGTCCACGGATTTCTAATTATGATATCCTGAGAGACATTACCCAAATTAAATGATAGAGTGGATATGTCTATATCTAAATGGTAGGATTGTGGTATTATTCTATACTTTTCTAATAGAGATGGAATCATGACATAAGCTTTGAAATTGACTAGATCACCCTAGACACTATAATTAATGTCCCAAATCACAACACATCATTATTGCTATAGATTAAAAAGAGAAACAATACCAAATATCATGATCTATAAACTGTTATTATAAATCTAATGAAACAATCAGAAACCTCCAAATAAAAAAAAGTAATATAAAAAATTCATGCATGAAACCTAAGGCCTCCCCACCAAAATAGGTTACATTACAACACTAACATATAGTATCTACTACCTGATTGACTATAATATGATGATGTAATTAAAAAAATGATATATCACATTCTGATCACACAATATATTTAGTGTCTAAAACACAACCATGTGAAATTTATATAAAATGGCCTATAATAATCCCTCCTCCATTTATTCATTACAACATGCTTTAATGAAACCCTGGTCAAAGTATTTATAATAATATATCTTATCCATGAAGTTTACCTAAAATCATTATCAATGATCTAAATCCAATTATCCAAGAATTCCTATTATTGGATAAAAATTTTCTGGGTAAAAGTACACTTCAGAAACTTATTTTTCAAATATATCATAAAATTATCTCACATGGATTGGTTTCACAATGATCTAAGAGAATATAAAACTACTATTAACTCATGGTCATGTTGATATATATTCATTCCATGATGGAATATTTGGATAAGGTTTAAGATATCCCCGATTTTTATCCATCAATGTACTTTTTATCTTCATGAATGAGGCTTCACAATGATATAGTCGAAACCAAACTAGAATTAACAAGAAATAACATTGGAGATAAAATTTACATGACCTATTAATTTTTAAAGGATTCATGGATTTTAAATTACCAATAATTAGAAAAATAGATATCATTAATAGATATTCCTTCCATTTAGATTCAATCTTTAATGGTGCAACAATAATAGACAACATTGACACTTCAGAATATCAATAAAAAACTGAGGATTCACAATCCAAATAAAATAAACCATAATATTTCAACACAAAACCAATGGAATTAAAGCTAATCTCACTGGGAGAAAAGAAACTATTTTATACAAATTAAATGAAACTATCTTAAGGAATTTCCCATAATATCCTCATCCAAGGTAGTCGGGATGCCAAAAGCTCAAACATTATATTTACTATGTCTCAATAAACTATTATATAGTTAAAATAATTCCATTCATATAAATCGAAACAAATTATATAATACTAGGTTATGAAATTGAATCTATGGTAACTTGGGTTTGAAAATCTCCACCCGATGGTTCCCACTATCCAAACGTCAATTACATATCCCTTGTGGATTTCTTGGATGAACCAATCATGAATCTAAATCTTTTCACACATACATATATCCAAGGTTCACAAAGTCTTGGTCAGTAATAAAAAAACCATGGAATATTGTTTTCCATAAATCTAGAGCTTGTAACAATGTTCAAAATGTTAAATAAAGAAATAAGGAATGATGAAAAAAATAATGACTACTACTCTCAATAGAGTTGATGAGGGATGAAATCCATGGTAACTCAAAAATAGGGATATCTATAAACTATAACCAATTTAAAAATACAGATTAAAAAAATAAAGGTATCAGCACAATAATCCCTAGAAACAACAAAATTTCAAAACATCCAAGAGAACAAATGAAAACCAACAACAATAGTCCTTAACGACCCATTTACACATCCGAACATATATAGTCACTTAGATAGGCTATAAAGGAAACTAAAATTGATTTTACACATGACACTCTATTTTTATATCCATATGATACCAAAAAACTTTCCACCACATTAAAATACCATAATAGACTAAGGAATCTAGATGAAAGAGAAATCTTGAGGAAATAATCACATTTAAACTCCAAAAATACATGACAGACTCACTCAAAAAACAAAAGGGGTGAAATCCATTTGGTTAGGTTATTTAGATTAAATTATATAACTCCAACACACAACAAAGGGTCAGAATAAACACACAATTCATTGAATAATGATAACACTTTAAGATAGGTTTCAAAAGAATCCCACTCAAGGAGCATAATGTTTTAAAAAACAATTTATTTTTAATATATCTAAACATCAAATGAAAAACAATTTCATAAGAAAATTGTTTCATAAATGAATAATATTTGAAATAATCAAAAGGATTCAAAAATATAAAAACTTATCAATTAAAAAATTACATGATAATGGCTTCTGCTCATTTCATGCCAAAACAATCAACATGATACATGTTAATCACATTATCCTATTTTTAAGTTCTTTAAAGTTGGAAGAATATTCATTGAATAAAACTTCACTCTCTTGGAATAGAAAATATGAATTTAATTTATCATTCCAAATTAAAAAAAATTATTCATCTTGATTACTAGATGGAAACAACCATGTATTTTCCATGAAAACAAAACAACCTACCATTTTCAACTTCACAGTAAACAACTATTTCATTCAAAACAATTAATTCTTATCAAAATATTTTTTCTATGGTGAAAAATCTTTAATTTTATTGAAAAAAAAAACATTTTGTAGGTTTTCATGGATAGAAAACCATTTCTAAAAACATGATCTAGAAACCAAGAATCACATCATATGTAGGAAATAATGATTATATTTACAAAATTAACTTTCATGATATCAATATTCACAAAATAAATCGATTTTACCAGCCATATAAAATATGATCATGCCATAACGGTTAATCAAATTTATTCTTTATATCAATATATCCCATGAACATCCATTGTTCTTTTAATGAAAATTTTTATCACATATAGAATACACTGATAATGGTTTCTGGAAAAATATTGTATAGGTGTGTAGAGTCGAACTCTACCTAGACATGTGGCTGATTTATATGTGCTATGTTTTTGAAAAACACTATAACATTTTTTCACACAAGTGTTAATTCAATAAATGATATATTCTTCCATTGAATGAAAAATCTCTACTTCAATACTCTTTCAGTTTAACCCCCAATTCTAAGATAATACTCATGGATTTCACCATACTCCAATGAGGATGATAAGTTATCAAAAAAATCCATAACTCATGGAAAATGTAAAATGAGTAATATATATTGACTTCCCATGGTATCTCATGTGAGATTATACAAGGTGGTGATCAATAACATAGTATCCATAAAATCATTTAACTCTATATAGTCCAATATCTAGTCTACCAAATACCCCAAATCAATCCTATTAAATTGTATTGTACATCTAGATATGTAATGGATATGATATAGTTTAATAAAATCTTATGTTAATGTAAAAAATCACATGAGTGGCCACCCAAAAGTTTCTACGATACCAAATAGCCAAAAAAGATACATGAAAACCATAAATAAGATAAATAAGTATAGAACTATTCAAAAGAATAGTAAACGTCCATGATACATACAATTAAAATGAATAATTCACTAAATTTTAAAGAAAAAATAATCATGTGTAAGACTAATTATCCATGGGACAATATGTCACCATCATCTTAAACCACTCTGAATATGATTCTAACAAGTGGAATCTTCCATACAACATGAAACCCTTTTCACTTACTATGACATATAAAACCAATTCTATAAATTTCAAAATTAAAACATAGGTTGTGAGAAATAAAAATATGTAAGACACTACCAATAAATCTGTATAATGACTATCAACAAGACAATGTTAGTTTTATCAATAAATTAATCTAGTTTATAAATTAAATTTTAAAATGAACAAATTGGTTGGAAACATTATTTTTTTTCTTCTCAAAATTTTACATGTTTCAAGCATGAAAATAATAAAAAAAATTAAGAATGATAAAATAGATAAATAATCATAAAATCAATATCCCAAAAGAAAACATGGTAAGAATATGATTCATGTTATATAAATGTATCCATGATAATAACATACCTTCAAGTGCACCATTTTCACAGCTAAAAGACATATGATAAATATATAAGAATAATAAGCATGACACATAAGTAAAAAATATATAACATTATATATCATTGGTCTCTATCTTATGGAGTACACAACATGGGGAATGAGAATGAAACTAATCAGATATGAACCTTATCGTTATACCTACGGTTCTTAAATATTCCCATGTTCAATATTTTTGGAAATAAATACATAAATGATACACACAATTTTCTAATCAATTTCATATATGAAGAATCCTCATTCCCATTCTTTAATAATACATTTTATAATAAAATAATTTATCAAAAATATTTTCCCTAGTTAATAATCTGCACTCCCATTCTTATAGATTCCTTTTTAAAACTAGAAAAATTATTAATATAATTTTAACAATATAAGAATCCCCATTCATATTCTTTGAAAATTAATTTTCGAAATAAATCCACAATTTAGGGTTTCATCGAACACAAAAGTGCATAATTTTTTTTAATATGATCCCAATGTAAATTTTTTAAAACCTCCTATGATTGGATTTTAGGAACTTAACTCACATAAAATAATTGATTAAACTGAATTATTTCAAAGGAAGACATTAAACTGAAAAAAAAATTAATTCAGCCATTGGGATTTCATGAGATCACACAATTTCAGGGTTTCTCATCAATGTTTTGAGGAACCAACCTTAAATAAGATGAAAAATATCTTAGAATTGAACCAATTAACTAGTGAGGTAGTGAAACCAGAACCAACGTGGTAATATTTATTTAAAATTTTCATGTACGAATAATAAAATAATCTAATCCCATATAAAATTTAAAAACATAAAAAATTCAATTTTAGTTGATATCAAAAATCATGGGATTCCAGGGTGAAATTGTTTTTTAATGAATACACTAGGTTCTTTTATTCACATCAAAAAAACCTCAAACATAACAACACTATTTATGTTCGAGTTTTAAAATATTTATAAATGACTATATTTTAAATAGTCTTATAATGGAGTTACAATATATAAAATGAACTTGACAACATAATTCAATTATTTTAGATCCTTAAAATTGTAAAGAACTATTATAGGGTCATTATGAAGAATTAACAAAGAACTTGTTTTAATTTAATTTTCACTCCAAAATAGTTGTCATGACCCCCTCCCACCAAAGATGCCCCTCCTAAGCTGGAAATGGTGAAAGGGAGATAATGAACCCCCGAATCCCGCCTCCAATAGGCCCCGGGGAGGCGACTAGCACCAAGGGTATGAGTTTTCACAAATATGGGATGAATTACCCTTTTTATTATTTAAGATCGGGAAATAAGACAAGTTAACCACCCATAAAGGAAAAGAACAAGTGTATATAAATAAACACAAACCAATCCCCCATGCATGTTTAAACAATTTTATAACAATGTGAATGTACAAGAAAGCTAAAAGTACAATACCAAAAGAAAACAAGAGTACAACAACTGCAGCAACTCCAACTGCCCAACTAGTAGGGTCCAGCATGACCCTGGTAGTCCTACTAGAAACCAGAAAGTAAATATAGGGTGAGCATACAAGTATACTCAGTAGGGAAACCTAAAGCTCTCATGTACAAGTGGGGAGACATCCTAATGTCTCATGAGAACAACAGAAGAAACCTAGCAAGGAATTTTATCCACCAAACCTCACAAGCCACACTCACCAAAAACACAATCACAACAGGTAGTAGTATATAAGAACAAGAGTATTGGGTACCCCACACCATTTCCCATTAGTTATTTTCTCTTCCTAACGGTGAACATACTAAAGCTGCCACACTCTCCCCACCTGCACACACCTGGGCCTCACAAACCACACATCTCGCCCGCACACACCAGGGCCTCACAACCACAAATCCTCCCTGCACACACCTGGGCCTCACAAACCACACATCTCGCCCGCACACACCTGGGCCTCAAAACCGCAAATCCTCCCTGCACACACCTGGCCCTCACAACCAGGTATCCCGCCCGCACACACCTGGGCCTCACAACCACAAATCCCGCTCACACACACCTGAGCCTTACAACCACGTATCCTGCCAGCACACACCTGGGCCTCATCCCAAAGATTATTGGGAAACAGTAAAACCCGCCCAAAGAGTCATGGGCTAAAACCACCCTAATCGAAACCTACCTTAAGGGTCTTAGGTGTAAGGTCGCCTCAAGCCATCACAACCTAGGGAAGGAGCAGGAATGAGCTAGTAACTAAGGGGAAAACACCCTCTCCCATGAAATGGGAGTGTTCGGCACTAAGTGCTCAACATGGGTGTGGTGCGATAAAAACCCAAAAGATACAGATATATATATGTATACCAAACACACAGCCCAACCTATGGCTTCTAAACAGAGAAATTGAGCACGTGTCTCGGCACTTCTACTACGAGGAATGCATACCACAAAAACCCCAACCCCATTTAGGTTTTCACGTTCCAGTAGAATTAGTTTATTAGTTCATTAACTGCTGGGAAACTATCCACAAGCAACCACATCGATCGTTCATAAAATATATCCCATCCATCCACAAATCAAGTTAGGAAAACACAAGAAACACAACCAAGTCCTTCTTATTACTCAAACATCCCTATGATTATTTTCCCGTTTCATTACCATGCCCCACCATTCATTAACTATTCCACTTTTATTCATTATTCACAACTCATAACCCATTCACATTCAAACCCATCCCTGCAGCCCCACTGCCAACCACCATAACCACAAACACACCGAAACCCTTACGTCATTATCCCTTTATATACAATTTATCACATCCCCGCTGCCCATCACCAACATAACATTCACACCAACCCACAACCAATTCAACCACAGCCTTGCTGCTCACCCAAACCAAAACAACCCACAAAACACCCCCTTCACATGCCACGTATCTGAGCCAACACCCACATGTTCATTATTTCAGTTTGTTCAACCAGGGTGATCACACAAGGGTTCCAGATTTTAATCATCCAACTTTACGTGATTAACCAAATTCCACATTCAACAAAAATCCCTTTACAAAAATGATCTATAAAGATAGGGAAACATTTAATTGCGCAAGAAAAGGCCTCCAATGACTGTGATTTTCAGTAGGGATAAGCCTATTCAATTCACAACATAATATCACATGATATACATAATGTAACTGCATTCAAAAACTTCCCATCCCTGTTATATAAGCCAGTTATAATCATTAATAAACCGGTTCAAAAATGTTTCCTGTAAACAAGAGGACACCCACCCCACATGATGCACAATTTAGAGAGATGAAGGTAAGATCCCTACCTCAAGAGGTTCTGATCACAATGCTCCCCCGGATCAACTTTAGAAGACGTTTGTCGGCGTCTGTCACTTTTGTTGAGTCCCAACAAAACCTCCTCGGGTAGAAGTTGGAATGTAAAGGCTGAAGGAAATACAACGGATCCAAGCTCAGTAGTTCTGCCTCGTCGTTATGATCCCGTGGCCATTGATGGATTGTAAATCGGAGCTTGGACGAAGAAGTTATGGAAGAAAAGGAGCCTTCGAGTCTCTTGGGAGAGCTCTGCTCAGAGGAATGGGGAGGAGAGGGGTGAGTTGAAAAGGAGGCGGGGACCCCTCCCTTTATAGGAGAGAAAAGCAAAAGTACACGACATGTACTTTATGGTACACACCGTGTACTTTATGGTACATTGCGTATACTTGGCCATTTCACACAGTCACCACGCGACTTCCAACACGGATTCCAACGCAGAACGCGTCCGTTGACTGGTCCACACACGGCTTGAAGGTAACGCATACACGGGAAGGGACTACACGGCGTGTAGTATTTGATACATGGAGTGTACCCATTTATTTCTCACTACTCCAACACAGCACACGACCGTTGACTAGTCAACACACGGTAATGCGTACGCGGGGAGAGACTACACGGCATGTATTATTGGATACACGTCGTGTACCCATTTATTTCACATGGCTCCAACACGGCATACGGCTGTTGACTGTTCAACACACGGTAATGCGTATGCGGGGAGATACTACATGACTTGTAATATTGGATACATGGCATGTAACCATTTATTTCACACGTCAAGGACACGACCTTAAACACGGGGTATACTCGGCAAAGGGGTACACTGCATGTACTCAAACTACACGACATGTAGTTTCAAAATTCTGGAAAGTGTGGGAAAAGTCCATTTTACCCTCCAAAAACACTTCTTGGCCTTCTTTTTGACAAAGGAATGGGCCGGAGAGCTCCAGGAAATTACATCAGATACCTCTTAAAACATTCTCATCCTCTAGAATTCAAAAACCAACCCAGAGGAAACCCAATAAGCTACCTCATAGGGTTCTCGTTATAACAGGAACCGAACCCACAACCCTAATCATAGGTGTTAGTAATTCCCCCTCCTATGTCGAGATATTATCCACTTTAGGCGGCAATGACTCGCCTGCACTGGTTTAATCGAATCTTCATTAATGCATCTCGATTATGGATTGGGCCTTCCGACTTTCATATGTTAGGATATTCCAACTTGCACTACCCCCCAACACCACACAACCAACACACTGCCCAAACATGTGGTTTGGTAAAACATTCCTTCTCCTATGTCGATATATTATTCGCTTTAGGTGGCACTAAATCGCCCGCACAGGGTCAATTGCATCTGCATTAATGCGTCTCAATTAAGGATCAGGTTTTTCCCTTTCCCCACACATTCGGACATGTTACACATTACTAGGGAACAAGGAAACAAAAGGTCTCACAACCGACAATCCAATCATTCCATATATCAAAGGTACAAAGTATAACATCAACACAAAGATCAGAAGAACAAGGGAAAACACAAGTCAAAGCAACTCCGGTTACTGAGAGTGCATTTGGGTCTCCCTCTCCCAAGTGCTCTCCTCGAGGCCACCATGCCTCCACAACACACGAACCAATGGAATGGTTCGTCCACAAAGAACCTTCTCTTTATGATCCTCCATTCTGACTGGTCGTTCCTCGAAGGTCGCGTCGTCTCCCATATCTAACTCTCCCCAGTCGATAACATGGGAGTCGTCTTGTAAGTACCGACGAAGCTGGGAGACGTGGAAGACATCATGAACCTTCTCCAACTGAGGTGGCAGGGCCAGCTGATATGCCACCTCGTTGACTCTCCTCAGCACCTCGAAAGGTCCGATGAACCTAGGGGAGAGTTTACTCCCCTTCTCGAACCTCCGCTGCCCCCATCGAGGGAAACCCTCAAGAACACATGGTCTCCCACCTCGAACTCCAAAGGCCTCCTTCGACGATCAGCATAAGATTTATGTCGGTCCAGAGCCGCTTTAATCCTCTGACGTACAAGCTGGACTTTCTCTGTGGGGCTCTGCACTACCTCTTTCCCAAGAGCACTTGTCTCACCAACCTATGCCCAGAAAATGGTTGAACGATATGGTATTCTATAGAAAACCTCAAACGATGACATGCCAATAGTAGAGTGGAAGCTGTTTTTATAGGAAAACTCAAATAATGGAAAGTATCGTACCCTTGATCCTCTGAAATCTAGAACGCATGCTCGTAGCATGTCCTCCAACGTCTGGATAATCCGCTCTATCTGCCCATCAGTCTGGGGGTTGAAAGCAGTGCTACGGAGTAGCTGGGTGCCAAAAGCATGTTGTAACACCCTTCAGACTTGTGAGGTAAAATGAGTATCCCAATCTGAGATGATAGTCTTTGGAACTCCATGCAAATGCACCACCTCATCTATGTACCTCTATGAAAAGGTACTCACTGGGCCTGACTCCTTAATTTCTAAAGAAGTGAGCTGATTTCGTCAGTCGATCCACCACTACCCAGATAGCATCATAACCACCCTGAGCTCTGGGTAGTCATGTGATGAATTCCATTGAGATTTCATCCCACTTACACTCAGGGACATCTAAAGGATGAAACAAACCACTGAGAACACGGTGTTCAACCATCACTTGCTGACACACTAGCAATTTAGCCATAATCTCTGCCACTGCCCATTTCACCCCGGGCCACCAAAACTATTCCCTCAGGCCCCAGTACATTTTTGAAACTCCTGGATGTAATTTCAAGGCTAAACTATGGAACTCACGGAGAACTCACTCACGCATTATCTCCGGGACAAACAACCTTCCATGGAAATGCATTCGATGTCGTCTGTCCTTTGTCCATCCTTCTGGAGTGTTTCCCTGAACGACACAATCTTGTATCACTTCCACCTCAGAGTCCCCCCACTGAGACTCTTCCACCTTCTGCAACAAGGAGGATTTCACTGTCATCTGAAAGAAACAGCCTCTAACACCTTCTACCCCTGCATCCAAGTGCAAGGCAGCCAACTCTCCCATCACTTTCCAAGAATCAGTGGATTCCTGAACCACTTCCTTATGCGACTTCTTGCTTAGGGAATCAGCGACAACGTTTCCCTTAATTTCAGTGTAAGAGATCTCAAAGTCATAGTCTTGGAGAAACTTGACCCATCTCTGCTGCCGCAGGTTCAGGTCGTGATGGGAGAAGATATAACGCAGGCTCTTGTGATATGAAAATACCAAAAAGCTTTCCCCAAAGAGGTAATGTTACCACAAATTTAGTGTTAACACTACTGTTGAAAGCTCTAGGTCATGGGTGGAATAGTTACGCTCATGAGGGCGTAACATCCTAGACCCATAATATATCACTCCCTTATTCTGCATTAGCACGCACCCCAGACCAAGGACAGAAGCATCACAAAACACCTCATACAACAACCCTTCCTCTTCCAACCTGAGTATGGGAGCACTGACCAACATCTTTTTTAGGTAGTCGAACGCATTCTGGCACTTATCACTCCATCGGAAGACCTGGTTCTTCCTAGTCAAAGATGTCAATGGAGAAACAACTCGAGAGAAGTCAGAAACGAACCTCCGATAGTAACCTGCTAACCCCAGGAAACTATGAACTTTTGCCACACTCTTGGGTGCTTCCCAAGAAACAATTTCCTCCACCTTGGACGGGTCCACTAACACTCTATGGTGAGAAACTACGTGCCCAAGGAAGTGTACTTCTTCCGTCAAGAACTTACACTTTGACAATTTCCCATAAAGCTGGTGGTGTCGAAGGACATCGAAGACTGCCCTAAGATTTTCAACGTGCTCCTCCTCTGATCTTGAGTAGATCAGGATGTCATCGATAAACAAAACAACGAATCGGTCTAGAAACTCTCAGAAGACAAAGTTCATAAGTCCCATGAACACAGCTGGTGCATTTGTAACTCCAAATGGAATCACTACAAACTCGAAGTGCACATACCTTCACCTAAAATCCATCTTCGAGATGTTACTATACTTTACTCTTAGATGATGATATCTAGATCATAGATCAATCATTGAAAACCAACATTCTCCCTTCAGTTGGTCAAAGAGATCATCAATCCTTGGAAGGGGGTAACTGTTTTTGACCGTTACCTGGTTCAACCTTTGGTAGTCAATGAATAGCCTGAGACCACCATCTTCCTTATTCACGAACAAAACTTGAGCACCCCATGGCGATAGGCTGGGTCAAACAAAACCCTTCTCTATCAGATCTTCAAACTGAATCCGCAACTCCCGCAACTCCGAAGGTTTCATCCGATAAGGGGACATCAAAATCGGACGAGAACCAGGCTGTAAGTCTATCCTGAACTCAATGTCACATTGGGGGGATAGAGTAACAAAATCCTCAGGAAAAACATCGAGGAACTCCCCAACAACCTTCGGGACATCCATCACCTCTGTATCAGCTGGAACCATTGATAACCCTCTTAACATGGAATGGAGAGGCTCCACACACCGGCTTCCCACCTGATAGATCCTCTCACAAACAAAATCTACACGTTTCCAATCCACGTCGAAGAACACGACCATTCTTTAAAAGCATTCGATAATGGAACTTACGGAAAACAACCAATAGATGCTTAGGATGACATCGTATGGATTCATCTGTAACAGAAGAAGGTCCCCACTAGATCGATGAGGTCCCAACGTTAGTCGACATCCCCGAAAAACACAAGATACACTGGTCTGTCCTCCGACTAGTGTACTCAGCACCAGTGGTATAGAAAGTCTCCCTACGTCTAGTCCCAAAGAATGGGGTAGAACAGGTGAAACAAAGGAGTGTGAAGCTCCCGAATTGAACAAAGCAGAAATGAGAGTGGTGAACAAAAAAATCGTACCTCGCACCACCTCTGGTCCTACCGGAGCTGTCAACTCTGCTGCGTGAAACTATACATTCCCAAATCCTCTACCTCTCTGATGTCATCCACCACCCCGACCATGCCCTGGTCGAGGTCCCTGAGGAGCACCCTGAGGTCGGACTCCTTCCACAAAGTCTACTCTTGGAGGAGCATGGTCCTACTCCTACTAGAAGGGCCTCGCTGGCAACTAGTTATACTAAGATGGGCGATGAACCTGCCCACCTCCACCGTACCGAGCTCAGGTCGGGCACCAAATCTTAATGTGCCCGAAACCTTCATAAGAAATAAACTTCGGTCCCGGGCTCGTGAAAAAGGGACGAGGACCTGAAGATCTGAACTGGAACTGCTGGGCCCTGCTCCCCACTGGCCTGAACCTGGAAGGTCCCATCATAGGAGACATGCTGCTGACTACATTCCCCTTCAATGAGCCCGGAGGGATCCCCTCTCGAGGTGCACCTCCCAGCGAGTGCATCATCTGTAAAACTTATTCCTTCTTCTATACTGCCAAGTATGTCAGAAGGGTGAAGGGGGTAACAACATACTGGAGCCAAGGATGAAGCGCCTCCTCCAAACGTGTCGCCCGAGACTCCTCATCCGGAAAGAGATTTGGAGCAAAGCGCATGAGATCCTTTAACATGATCCCCAACTCTCGTACTGAAATACTCCACTGCGGAAGGGAGAGTAACTCCTTTCACTTCTCTGCCTTGATCATGGATGAAAGGAATTCCTCTCAGAATTCCTTCTCAAAGTAAGCCCACGAAACCTCTACCTCTATCCTCTCTGCGAGGTAGAGTGTCCACCACTTTCTCGCCAAACCTCTTAGCTGACTGACTGCTAGGGGAACCCAGTACTCCCTCGGAGCACGAATCAAGGTAAAAGCGATCCCTAGCTCTTCCAGCCACCCTTCCATCTCTGTATCCGAAGTACTACCCTCATACTTCTTGAGGGTTTTCTGCTGGAAAGAACAAAGAGTCTTCTGCCACTGGCTATCTTCCTCCTCTCGGTCAATCCTCAACTGATCGACCGCCTGAATCAGCAAGGCCTCGGCCGTCTGATCCACCCGGGAACGACGTCCAAGTTCCATAACTCTACAATAAAAAGAGATCGCTTAAGACAAGTAGTAATGAAATTTCTCAAGGTTTTATTTTATCATTTTTATCTCAATTTCTTCCCAGAACACCCAAATAAAGTAAAAAAAAAATCATGATGATTCATGTACCTTCCCTAGGGTCTCTACCCTGCAATCAATGTAGTCTCACATGGTCGTTCGGTAGGCTTAGATTCCTTACTTTGGATCACGGGGGGCCCTAAAATCCCATGTCATAGCTGGTCTTCCCTGGCCTATGTCACACACCAAGATTATCTAAAATTTTTGCCTTACCATCCCATGCAATCCTCATTGTGTCTAACACCAGACTCCATCCTATCTCTCAACCATCACCTCTGATACCATTCTGTCACGACCCCCACCCACCAAAGATGCCCCTCCTGAGCTAGCAATGGTGAAAGGGAGATAATAACCCCCGATTCCCACCTCCATTAGGCCCCGAGGTGGCGACTAGAACCATGTGTATGAGTTTTCACAAATATGGGAGGCATTACACATTTTATTATTTAAGATCGAGAAATAGGACAAGTCAACCACCCAAAAAGGAAAAGAACAAGTGTAGAGAAATAAACCCAAAACAATCCCACATGCATGTTTAAACAATTTTACAACAAGGTGCAAGTACAAGAAATCTGAAATGAAAATACTAAAAGAAAACAAGAGTACATCAACTGCAACAGCTCCAACTGCCCGACTAGTAGGGTCCCGCACGGCCTTGGTAGTCCTCCTAGAAACCTGGAAGTAAACGTAGGTTGATCATGCAAGTATACTCAGTAGGGAAACCAAAGGCTCTCGTGGAAAAGTGGGGAGACATCATAATGTCCCGTGAGAACAACAGAAGAAACCTAGAAAGGAATTATATCCACCCAACCTCACTAGCCACACTCACCAAAAACACAATCACAACAGGTAGTAGTATATAAGAACAAGAGTATTGGGTACCCCGCACCATTTCCCATTAGTTATCTTCTCTTCCTAACGGCGAACGTCCTGACGCTGCCACACTCTCCACGCCCTCACACTCCTGGGCCTCACAAACCACACATCCCGCCCGCACACACCTGGGCCTCAGAACCACATATCCCACCTTCACACACCTGGGCCTCACAACCACTTATCCCGCCCTTACATACATGGGCCTCACAACCACGTATCCCACCCACCTACACCTAGGCCTCACAACCACGTATCCCGCCCGCACACACTGGGGCCTCATCCCGAAGATTCTTGGGAAACAGTAAAACCTGCCCAAGGAGTCTTAGGCTAAAACCACCCCAATCGAAACATACCTAAAAGTTCATAGGTGTAAGGTCTCCTCAAGCAATCATAACTGAAGGAAGAAGGAGCAAGAAGAAGCCAGTAACTAAGGGGAAAACACCCTCTCCCATGAAATGGGAGTGTTCGACACTAAGTGCTCAACATGGGTGGGTGCGATAAAAACACAAAAAATACAGATATATATATATATATGTATAACAAACACACATCCCAACCAATGGATTATAAACAGAGAAACTGAACACGTGCCTCGGTACTGCTACAATAAAGCATGGATACCACAAACAACCCCAACCCCATTTAGGTTTTCACGTTTCAGAAGAATTAGTTTATTAGTTCCCTAACTACTGGGAAACTATCCAAAACCAACCACATCAATTGTTCGTAAAACATATCCCTGCCATACACAAATAAAGTTAGGAAAACACTAGCAACACTAACAAGTCCTTATTATTAGCCAAACATCCCCATGATTATTATTCCCGTTTCATTGCCATGCCCCACCATTCATTAACTCTTCCACTTTTATTCATTATTCACAACCCATAGCCAGTTCACATTCAAACCCATCCCTGTAGACCCGCAGCCAACCACCATAACCACAAACACACTGAAACCCAGACATCATTATCACTTTAAAAACCATTTATCGCTGCCCCGCTTCCTGTCACAAACATAACATTCACACCAACCCACAACCAAGTCAACCGCAGCCTCGCTGCTCACCCAAACCACAAAACCCCAAAAAACACCCCCATTGCATACCACATATCTGAGCCAACACCCACATGTTGATTATTTCAGTTTGTTCTACCGGGGTGATCAAACAAGGGTTCCAGATTTTAATCATCCAACATTACGTGATTAACCAAATTCCACATTCAACAAGGTTCCCTATAGAAAAATGGTCTAGAAAGATAGGGAAACATATAATTGTGATAGAAAAGGCCCCCAACGACCATGATTTTCAGTAGGCATAATCCTATTCAATTCACAACATAATATCAAAGGATAAAAATAATGTAACTGAATTCACAAACTTCCCATCCACATTATATAAGCAAGTTATTATCTTTTATAAACCAGTTCAAAAGTGTTTCACATAAACAAGAGCACACACACCACGCATGATGCACAATTTAGAGAGACGAAGGTTAGATCTCTACCTCAACAGGTTCTGATCACAACGCTCCCCTGTATCAACTTTAGAAGACGTTCGTCAGCGTCCGTCACTTCTGTCGAGTCCCAAAAAAACCTCCTCGGGTGGAAGTTGGAAAGGAATGGCCGAAATAAATACAACATATCCATGCTTAGAAGCTCTTCCTCATCGTTATGATCCTGTGGCCGCTAACGAATCGTAAATCGGGGCATGGATGAAGATGTTATGGAAGAAAAGGAACCGTCTAGTCTCTTGGGAGAGCTCTGCTCAGATGAATGGGGAGGAGAGGGGTGAGTTGAAAAGGAGGAGGGGACCCCTCCTTTTATAGGTGAGAAAAGAAAAAGTACACGGCATGTACTTTATTGTACACGGCGTGTACTCGGCCATTTCACATGGTCACCACGCGGCTTCCAACAAGGCTTCTAATGCGGAACGCAACCGTTGAGTAGTCAATACACGGCTTGAAGGTAACACATACACGGGAAGGGACTACACGGCGTGTAGTATTGGATACACAGCGTGTACCCCTTTATTTCACACAGCTCCAACACGGAACATGACCGTTGACTGGTCAACACATGGTAACACGTACGCGGGGAGAGACTACATGGCGTGTAGTATTGGATACACAATGTGTACCCATTTATTTCACACGGCCCCAACACGACACACGACCGTTGACTGGTCAACACGCGGTAACGCGTACGCAGGGAGATACTACACGACGTGTAGTATTGGATACACGACGTGTACCCATTTATTTCACACGGCAAGTACACAACCTTCAACATGGGTTATACCCGGCAAGGGGGTACACAACGTGTACTCAAACTACACGGCGTATAGTTCCAAAATTCTGGAAACTGTGGGAAAAGTCCATTTTACCCTCCAGAACACTTCGTGGCCTTTTTTTGACAAAGTAATGGGCCAGAGAGGTCCGGGCCATTACAATAGTACTACATATGGGTATCATGGCATTACACTTATATTTTACTTATATTCCGTGTAATGATAATGGGATAACCTTATGAAACCATGGATTAACCATAAATAAAATTTGAGAAGGATACGGGACACCTATGTGTCTCCCCTACCTTTATACAACATCCCCAGTACCCCTACAAAGCCTTTAAAATATGACGTTACCATTATGCAGTGGTTTAATTACCCTTAAGTGTCAACTAAAATAGCTCAATTTCCAATAAATTACTTATATTTTACCTTTATGAATGTATTATAAACATACTTCCAACCTTATATTGTGATGATTTTCCCATTCATCGCCCTTAAAAAATCATGGTCACCTTTACGCAATATTCTTGGGTTACCCTTACATAATGATTATAACATTACAAATATGAACTGGGTTACCCATACACAACCTAGTTACCATTAATATGTAAATAGATATTTCACATCACTTTTATGTAACTAAAAAATGAACAATTCAAAACCCTTTTACAGAAGAAGATACCATTATTTTCTATTATTAAATAACACCTCAACCTTATACAGCATGTTGAATCCCATCCCTAACCATATGATACATATTTAAAATATTATTTAATCCTATGTAACACCCAATGAATATACAATATAAGAGTAGAAATGATAGAAATTTTTTAGTTAGTATTACAAGAATTAAGGAAATAATGAAGTTCAAAATATTTTGATTTCAATATAAATTTCAAGAATAATTAAACAAAAATTGGTTTTAATTATTATAAAAAAGATATTATTATAATACAGAGAGAATTACTTTTAATTAGTAGGATGAGTTCATTTTATAGTTATTTATAATCTCATGTTGTGAATGTTGTGTAGTAGTGGGAAAATATCTTGCTTTCATGGAATTATAATATAAATAACAATTTATAAAATACTTTATTTACTGTAAAGATGAATTTTTTTTATAAGAATTATGAAACATCCATTGATTGTAATTAATTTTATAAACCATAGGGAATATATTATTAATTAAAATGGAATATGTATTTCTTTTTTATAAATTATCACTTGATCATGTCATTTAAAATAATTCTACATATAGAAATACAATGTTGTGAATTCAAAAATTGGTTCAAAAAAATACTTGCTAACCATAAAATGAAATTATTTATTTTGATATTTATTATTTTAAGGGTGATAGGTTTTAAATTTAATTGGTACGTGAAGTAATGAATCATATATAGAATTATTGTGATGATTTTTATACATAAAATAAAAAAATGTGGAAAATATTGATAAACATAAAAATAAGTTTGATTATTTTTCTTCTTGTTCGCATATAATTCTATACTAAATTTTTTGAAATCAAATCATTCCCATGTTTTACTAGTTGAAATTTGTTGTTACATTCTAAATAAGAACCTGAAGACTCAAAAAATTATTAATTGACTAAAAGTTTCACTAAGGTGGAAACCTTTTCCTAGACATTAACATTTATAAATCAATTAAAACATGAATATCAACACATTAAACATGAAACATTTATGAAATGGAATGTTAAATGATATTGGATGAAAATAATATTAAGAACATTAATTTTAATGTTAATTGAGATTAAATTTTATGCTTTATTGAATAATATAAAAATTTGATTTATTATGATGAATGAGAACATTTAAAAATGATTTTAAATTTTATTCCTTTTAATTTATAGATAATCATGTGTTCTTGCAAATTAAAATGATGGAATTCATGATTTGTCACTCCCATGTTATGAAATATTTTCTGATTACTGAAAATGAATGTATTGAATAATAATATTAGAAAGTTATTGATTTTTTGAAAGATAAAATTAATGTGTGGAAGCTATTTTTAAATAATCAAAATTTGAAATTGATTATTTTGTTGATGATTCATTTAAAAATCATAATTGTTTTGTAATATTAAATGGCTACCAACAAAATTATGATTTTTTAAAAATATGAAATTAATGTAATTGATTCAATATAATTTTCAAAACAATCCCAATTTTCATCCCACGTTTATGAAAAGCCAAACATGTTAATTTATATTAATTTGGATGCTATTGGAAAAATAAATTCAAACAAGATTCCATATTTTAAAAACCACATTTTAATAATATTCTTTCAAAATAAAAAAGAGTAATGTTTTTGGAATATAATTGGAAAATTTTATTACTTCCCACTATATACATATATTAAAACATTGATATTTTTCATCTAGTAAGATGTTGTAAGGTGACACTATTGGTTGTGAATTCTTTAAATAACATACTACCTGTTTATATCGAGGTTCCTTGTCGTCTTAGTCCAATAATGTATATTACCATACAAATTGAGAGTGTTATAACCCATATCCCCTGAAATGGACTTTTAATTTTTCAATATTTTTATTTTTTATAATTTTCATTAAAATATAAACCAAATTTAAAAAAATATATAAAAAACATGATTTTTAATATTATTTTAACAAATATTTATTTCTTCTTAACAATTATAAAATTTCAAAGGTATCACAAAAACAGTATAAAAAGTCTAAAACCCAAAAAAATTAGAAAACATAAAATCCAAAATCTTAAAAAATCACAAAAAAAATCATTAAAATATTCTTAAATGATATCAAATTTTATTTATAAAATTGTGTGTCATTTCATGTAATTTCATATTGGGTTTTTATGTAAATTTCTAATGCATGAATTTGATATGAAATAAAATAATTGTGCATGTGTTTCATGTAAATTGTTATGTTGTTTTTTTTTGTAAATTTATGTTTTATGTTGGTTATTAATATAAAATAGTACAATAAGTTATAAAATTCAGAAAACGTTAAAAAATATTTATAATTTTTTTGTTGCGTATATATCTTGTTGATATTAATTTTTGTAGTATTTTTTTTGATAAATTTCATTATATAATAGTAATTATACACAATCCTAAAAGTTCCAAATTTTTTGAACAAACTCTTTAGTTATAGATATATATTATTATACATAAACAGATAATTTTTTATACATTTAATTTTTCCACTAATATATTTTTATAGTTATATACGTAAAATTATTTATGTTTTTTTGTGACATAATTTATTATCAGTATGGATATTCTAATAGTTTTTTATAATGATCAATAATTCCTCAATTTCAATAGATGACTTTTTTCTGTAGTTCTTATTTATGTTTTTTTTCTGTTTTTGGAAATTATCCACATGCATTTATCTATATTAATGTTTAAATGTGAGTAATTAATTTAGGAAAAATGATCCTGGACTTTCCAAATAGAATAATTTTTTTCATAAATTTAATAATTTTATGTCAATATGTTCTTTTATATTTTGAAGATAAAAATATTGATTTTATAGATTTCTATGAAATTATTATGAAAACATTTGACATTTAGATTAAAAAATATGAGACATGGAGCAATCATATATGAAGATTTTTATTTGTGAGTATTTGAGCATATAATAACTAACTTGTATGGATTTTTGATGTCATTTTTAGTTTTATCAACACATAAGGGATTAAAAATTATAATTTTATTTTTCTAATTGTTGATTATTTTCTTATATATGAAATTATTTGATAGAATTATATCTATTTTCATTAAATTATATTATTATATATATTGGTCTTAGTAATCTTTTTAATTAATGTCTCAAAGATGCTTCTTATATTAAAAACACATTTGGAAGTGAAATTTAAACTCTCATATTTTTAAAATTATTTATTTTATAATCTTTTTTAATTGACTATTGAGTTAAAAAATTGCAGTTAATTGAGTATCAATTATATTAAATTTTCATTATTTTTTCTTTAAATATGATGATTGATCTTTACTTCCACATATAGTCACATTAGTTATTATTTATATTCTTAAATGAATTGTGTTCATTTTGGTTATTTTAATCCATAAAATTCTTATATTCTTAATCAACGATACATATTAAAAATTACACATAAATGATAGAGTCCTTAGAAAGTTATACATTTCATAAATTATTAATACAAATTAAACATTGTACTAATATTTTAATTTATTTTAATACATATATAAATAAAATCATATTTATTTCAGAAGAAAATTTTATTTTTTGAAATTCCATATCCTCACTTTTCCTTAATTTTTCTTCATATTGAACGTAATCCATCGAGTGTGGGGGACTTAATGTCATGAATAATAATTTATTTGAAAAAATTAAATGAATATGTATTGGTAATGTTGTAATATTCATTTTATTTAGTGGTGTGGTTTAATTTAATCATTATTGTTCAAAAATATTTCAGTTTTCCTTTTATTTTTTCTTTATATAACATATAATACATCTATTATTGTGTCTTATTAACATTTTCATATTTCTATAATTTTATTAATTAATTTCAATTGTTAACCACTCTCATAGAATATTTTCCCATTTTGGTTAAAAATTATTTTATTAATGTTTTTGTTATTCCTATTCAATTATGATATATGGTTTCCAAAAATTTATATATTTAAATATTTATTAGATAATGAAAAAAAAGGAAGATGAAAAGTAGGAAACTATATTTCAATATATCCAAATAAAATATATCATTTTGTTCAAGAAACATAATTTTGTTAAATTATAGTCTAAATATTCATCACATTCCATTATATTAACTTCCATCCAATCATTTACTCACTTTCCTCATTTTCTCCTTCTACTTTTGTTTCATTCTTTGTGTAATGTACATTGTTCTATTTAATTTTTTTATAAATCCAATTCTGAGTTCCCTAAAAAATTATTTTTCACATCCCTTTTGTAATTTAAATTTAAAACCCACAAAATCCCAAAAACAATATTTAAATTTCATATTAAGGTTTATATTTGGTTTCAAGTGGTAGATATTTTTAGATATTTACAAACTAATGAAAAGATGAAATCAAAAAATTAATGATATAAACTATAATTTGTATACGAAATTATATTATTTTAATAAGTGGAGTGGTTTAATTCATTTAGTTTGTATATACATGACATTTTAAATTAATTTTTGAATGGATAAATTGATTATGTTGAATGAGAAGAGAATTATTTATAAATCATACTTTTTTTAAATTGTGGTATTTTTATATTAAGATATGTTCATTGGAAAAGAGATTTATTTTTGGATTAATGAATTTGAAGTGTTTATTGTATTTTGATTAGAATTTTTTACTCCCTTTGACAAGAAAAAACAGATTAACATTATGTGTGGGGGATTTGATGATTTCCATTTTTGAAATTTTGATATTTATTTCTAAATGATTTGTGTAATACATTTATTCTAAATAAATTTATTAGTTAAAGAATTATTTATTTGTTTATAAACACGTATTCATTATCTTTATTATTTTTCTAGTAATTTATTTTCAATATTTATATTATAATTTAATATTAAAATATTATCTTTTATTTTTATCAATAAATATTATGCTAATTGGTATTCTAATATTATATTAATTAGTATCCATTTTTATGTAATTTTTATAAATTTATAATAATATTGTATATTTTTTTTAATATAATCACATTATAGTTAATATTCCTAATGAGTTTTGATACTTATTTAATTTTACTAGATTTTTTTCCAATTTAATATTAAAAAATATTATTTAATAAGTTTTATTTTTATGTATCTCCCAAACAATATAAGATTAAATACACTTGAAATTCCATATAAATAATAAATAGTCACTCTCATATCTCTAAAATAATTTATGTTGTAATATTAATGATTTAGTCATTTAACCCACATTTGAATAACTCAGTGATAAACATGTCACGATATATTAAACTATAGATGTCTAAAAGATTACATTTGGTTGAATTTATCATGTCTGGATAAATATTTGATTTTATAAGGGTATACACTTGGATCTAGCCACTATATTAGATTAAAAATTTAAATCTAATTCTATGATGATATTAAATATTTTAAAATAGGTTATTTTAGAAAGTATTTTCATTTAAATAAATATATTATGTCTTATAGCATGTGATGCACCCAATATTGAACTACAATAAGTAATTATAGTTTATGTAAGAATATTAAAAAAAATAATGTAAATTTTGAGTGATCTAAATGAAAAAAAATTATAAATTTTTTTTTACATTAATATAATTTAATTATATCAATTATCTTGTTAAAATACAATTGATATAATAGATTGTTTTGAACTATTTATTTATTGAATAATTTATTAATTTTAAATATTGAAATCCTTTAGATGAATTAATAAATATAATAGAAGTATTATTAAAATAAATTAATAATATTTATTATATAGTTAAATAACTAAAATAAATAATTATTTAATTATTAATGGGTAAAAAAATATTCTTTTAACAAAAAATGGTTTTCAATTTATATTATAAGTTTAAATATAAATGTAAATTTCATAGGATTGGGGTAAAAAATTTCATGCAATGTAATATATATATAAATTAATAAAATTCCATTATATGACCAATAATTAATTACTAATAAATAAAAAACCATTTTACATCATAATTGGTATTCATTAAATTGATTTTTATTTTTTCAATATTATTTCTAATAAATTATATTATTAAATTTTAATATATGATAATGACATAATATAATAATTCAATATATAAAATTATATAATAAAACTCATTTAATTATAAATTTATATAAAATATGATAAACAATAATTTAGGTTTAATAGCCATTTCATGAAAAATGGGGTTTTATTTACATTTCATGAATTCATTTAAAAATGATATTTACAAATTTACAAATTTTTGTTTCATAAAATCACATTAAGGATTATATTTTTATTTTCCAAAATTATATTAGAGTGATTTCTTTTGTATTTTTCACATATATTAGATCTTTTCAATAATTTTAAGAAACATTTATTATGAATAACATACATGTTATTCCATCACTATGATATAAAAATGACCTCAAAAATTTCAATACCATTATCATGAATATTTTGTTCTTAATGCGTGTAATAATGAATTTTTAAATATTAAAATTTAATTTACAAACCCATGTTTGAAATTCTGGGACTGAAATTTAATTTTATTCATAAAAAACTATTTTTCATTCTTGACATAAAATTTATTGTTTCAATGATTCCATTTTGTTTTGGAATGGTTTGAATGTCAAATATTTATAATATTTTAACTAAAAACAATAAATTTCCAAAATAATATATGCTATTCATTTTATTCAAGGTAAATAATTAAATTATCAATATATTATTCAAAAATAAAATCCCTTGTCAAATATAAAAGGACATATCCACCTCCCTTTCCATGATATATTGAATATTAAAATTCATTACAATATTATGAAATATTTCCTACCTTAAAAAGACTATTACATGTTTTTCAACCCCTTTTCTATTAATTATTCCAAAAATCCTTCAAAACTAATTAGGATTACAACATAATATATGATTTCTACTTTAAATAGGGAATATGTTCAACCATGATGGAGTGCGAGGTAATAATTTCTCATATCAAATTTCCTCTTTTGAGACATTTTTTTATTATACACTATTGTTCAATTATTTATCTCATATTTTTTATTTTATATATTCTATCACAATTAACTTTTAATTATGGGTATTTAGAGTCATATTTAATTTTTTAACACTAATGAGATGTATATTTAATGGTTTCTGAAGGTGTATGGTTTCATTTTTACAATGGGATTTTAAATTTATATATATATTCATATTACAAGAAATTTTATATCATTTTTAAATAAAAATATATATATTCTTGATTCATTAGGTTTCATCTAAAGTTTACATGTATTATTATCTGTTTTACTTACATTATGTTTATAATTAAACTAATAGGATTGCATCAAATGAAATCAACATTATATATTCTATTCAGTTAATAATATTTATCTACCATATCCATATTTTTTATATTATATTAAAAAAAACTGTTGTCTACATTTCAATGTTTTATTATTGTCATCTTTTATAGAAATTGAATTTCAATAAAAAAATTAATAGCATATTTTAAATGTTGTTTATATGGGTACTTTTCAAATTTCATTACAACAATTTGGATGTAATCATTTTCATTGATTTTCTAATAAATACATTTATATCCTTTATAAAACATTTTCTTGATTAATATTCCCTTATAAATTTCCATATTTTTCAATAAATAATTTGTATTCCCCATTTTTAAAAGATTATTTACTTTTATGAAAATGTAATAAAAGAGTGATGGATAATTTTTAATGTATCATTATATTTTTTTAAAATGTGGTAATATTCTATTTTAACATCATGTTATAAATCATATGCTTCATTAGGTATATTTCGTAAATATATCATCCACATTTATTCTCTGGATGTGATTTGATAATTTCTTAATAATGATTCGTGAAACTTTTTTATTTACAATGAGTTAGTTATCCAATATTGTTATTTTTATTTCAATCAAGTTCTTGTGACACACATATGTATAGTTTATCAAAATACTTATGGAAGGTCCTTTATAGACATTAGATACACTGGGATTATTTTTATATCTCATCAGCAGGAAAGTGTACATGGGATGTGAGGCCAATCCTAAAAGGTTTTAGTACATGGGTGATAACCCTAATCCCATAGTGTTTAGAAATGGTTGATATCATAGCACATTTTTATGTGAATGTCTTAATGGGAATCCTTGATATATGTTCCATGAAACAACCTTAGGATATTTGGCCAACATATTTTTATTAAATTTAGTCTATTTAATGACATGAGGTACACAAAATCGATAGTCAAAATGATTTATAATATATTTTATATTTATAAAATAAAAGTTAAATTGTTGGGTATTAATAATAATGAAAATATTATTAAAATATTATTTTTCAAAAATGTATAAAATCAATTCATTGATTATAAATTCATTATAAATAAACTATAATAGTATAAACCATTTTAAATTTATATTAAATTTTTTTGAAAAACATTTTACGGGTTCAATGTGTTTTTATCATAATAAATTAAACTAATTAATTTTATTAAATTAATTTTATGAATGTAATATATTATTCATTGAATAAAATATTTTATTATTTATTAAATATTTATTTTGGTATTGGATAATAAAATATCACATTTTATGCTTATAAATTGTTTTTTGTTTTCTAAAAAATAGATGCTCTTATTTTTTGAAAATAATATTAGAATTAATATTTTCCATTTTAGAAAATTTATTAGAAAAAATAAAACTAAATTTTGAAATTAACATGATAGTATTTTAATAGAATGTGTTTTTTAGAATTTTCCAAGATGATAATTTTTATGAATAATATTGAACTATATTTTTTTTTAATTACTTATTTATAAATTAAATCAAAAAAATGTTTTTATTTTTTTCAATATAAAAAGTAGTGAAATTTTATTTCCATTAATACAATATATTTCTTTTGAATCTGTTTTATGATTATTTTTTTTCAAAAAACATTTTATACGTAAGAAAACATTTTCATTGGATAACCATATTTTCATCAATCATGAATATTTCATTCAAAATTATATTCTAGAACATTATTGAATTAAATTTGATTAAATGGATTCAATATTAGGAATAAGAATAATTAATTTTAGATAAATGGTTCAGTTTAGTTTATTTCAATAATTAATTTTAAAAACTATAAAAATCGGTTACCACAAATATTTTTGGAATGAGTTTATCGGGGGAAGAGATTAAATAAAAAATATAAGGGACTATTTTCAAGTAATTTTTTTTCTAAATCCTATTATAATTTCATATTTAAACTATATCATATCCCATAATTGAACCTATGGCCATTTGGAATAATTTGTATTGTAAATGACTTTACCATTTAGTACTCATTTATAAAATTTATATATGGGTCCCACCCCTATTTATAAAAGGGCTGCTCTCCTCCAATCATATTCCATAGTAAAATTCTTCAAGATTGGAATATATATTTTTAGATAATATTATTTATCAGTGTTAATAAAATATTCTAATTATAAGGACCTTTAAAATGGGGCCTTTTCACTTTGATAGTTGCTGCTAATATAGGGGTCCCTTTAGTAGAGCTAAATAATAACTAAAAAAGATGGTCATTTGGCAGTGCTAGTATAGTACTAAAAAGGTCCCCCCTATAAGGATTTTTTATCACTAATAAAGGACCCCCTTTTTCTACACTTTTCTTTTTTTGAAAAATTGTTCATTTTATCAGTTCTAGAAATTGTGCTGATGAAGGCCACACTATTGCACTCTCCTACTAAATTTTTCACACTCTAGATGAAAATTAATTTATATAGAAAATAGATAATCTATTAAAAATAATTAATTTAATAACAAATTAAATAAAACAACAATATATTAATAACCTTTAAATAATTTTTATATAAAAATACATTAATATGTATAATTTATTACAAACATTTAAAAACATCAACAGTTTCATTCCCATGGTCTCCTGACCCCTCTCAAAAAGTAGGATCATGGTATTAGTTGATGAAAAAAAAACCCCACATGAGAAACATGATCTAACTATATAAAAGAATAACTCATATGTAATTAATACTATAAATAAATACATAAAATATAAATATTAAACAATTCAATAATAAATTGTCATATTAAAGGAAATCCACATAATTTGAGTCATACCAGTCACACCGTATATCATATTAATGTATGAATGAATCATAAACATCACAATTTACTTATAAGTTATTATATAAAATTATCAAAATAATATTATTTTTATTTATTCATTTTGAGTGTGTGATATTTTTTGTACTAAAATATCATTTTTAAGTTAAGAAATAGAGTATGAGTCATAGTGGGAACATTGTGTATCATATTTTTAGTTAGGATGATTCATAAATGTCACAAATTTATTATGGACTTTTTGATGTATATAAACAATCACAATTAATTTGATCAATTTTTGAGTATATGAAATTTTTTTGAACGATAATGTCAATTTTAAATAAAATGACACATTTGGAGGAATACTAGCCATAATGTATAGAAGATTAATTTGTGGTTTATTATTACACCTCCTAAATGACATAATTATAACTTTCATAATCTATAAAAAAAATAAAAATTTATATTTTAACTTTTGAGTATGTCGCGTTCTCTTTTTACTCAAATGTCAATTTATACTAAAAACACACAGAATGGTTTTCATAAGTCACATTATGTGTACTTTCATGTGATCCTGGTTCCTACACATTATAAATGACTTATGCATAATTTTCCTAATGTATCATGTTAATCAGAGAGTGTTTGATTGGTTTTCAGTGAGTGACACACATTTTAAACAAAAATTTCACTTTTAAATTCATAACATAAAATTTGAGTAATATTAGGTACACCATGTATAAAATTGATATGTTGAAGAATCATAAACATGACAAATGAATTATTTATTATATTCAAAAATTATAAATAAAATTCAAATATTTCTTCTTTCTTTTGAGTTTGTGATGTTTGTCTTCATCAAAAATGTTATTTTTAAATACAAATACACACATAGAGTCAGGTTGATCACTTATGCATCATATTGAAATTAGATGGATTCATGAAAAATAAAAAATGACTATTAGATCAGTTTTTATAATGTATCAAATAAATATATTTAATTTTTCTTTCTATTTTTAGTATATTATGTGTTTTTTTAAAATAAATGTAAATTAAATCGGAAGCCGCATACAATGAGCTAGACCAACCACATCTTGTGTCGATTTAATATGAGAATGAATCTTACCCATCATAAATGAAATTTGATTCATTATAATAATTTAGAAATAAATTTTTTGTGAATATTCATGGTTTAATGAGAACAACATGTTTTGACTGAAATTTCAATTTTAAACAAATAAAAAACACATTGAGTCATACTAGTCAAATTGTGTCTTATATTAACATTCTATTGATTCCCAGACAAAAAATAGAACATTTATCCTTTTTATATTATTTCAATACAACCTGACTGCATTATATTATTTATGAGTATGTGTAGTTTATCTTGAATTAAAAACCCATATTATATAAAAAAGTCCTAATTAAGTCATACAAGCCCCATCATGCGTCATACTGATGTGAGGATTATTCTTACACCTCAAAAATGTATAAATGAACATTTTCCAATCATATCAAGACATTTTTAATTTGTCTTATTATTTTTATGTTGGTCATGATTCTTTTTTTATCAAAAATGTCAATTTAATTTGAAAACACAAATTTTGAGTCATACTAGTCACATTGTGAGTCCTTTTGACATGGTATGATTCGTACATTTCAAAAAAATGTATTATTAATTTTTTCCCTTAATTATCTAGTAAATATGATCATTCTTTCTTAGGTTTTAGTGAATGAAACATGTTTTAAAATAAAAATTCAATTCCAAAATGATAACATACACTTTGAATCATATTGAAGCACAATATATCATATTGAGGGGTGATAATTTTTAGCATGTCACTAGTGTATTATGGGTTGATTTCACGTGGTATCAAATTAATTTGATATTTTTATTCATTTTGACCATGTGATGTGCGAATTTAACAATTTTCTAAATTATAAACAAAATACACACACTTAGACTCATATATAACACACTGCGTATTAGATTGAGGTTCATATAACACCAAAATGTAAAATTAGACTTATGAATAACTTTATAAATTATCCAAACTATCTTAATTTTTTACTTGGTTTTGAGTATGTATTTTCAATGTTTTCCTTAAAAGTAAATTATCAATTAAATGTATAAAAATTGAGTCATATTGGGAATATCATGTATTAGATTGAGGTGTGGTTTGTTCCTTCACACCGAAATATGTTTTTTTATTTGCAATGAATAAAAAATTTACAGTTTTATAACAATATATTTATTATATAACCTTTAATTTTTATTTCATTATAAGTTAAAAATAAAATATCATAATCATGAGTGAATCATCCTTTTTGAGTGAATAATAATAATATATGAGTTCATTATTAGGGAATCATCATTCTTTATGATTTTGGTGAAAATAAAAAATACTAGTGTTATATGAAAATTGTCATGAAATTAAATAGTAAACAATATATAAAATGATGAGAAAATTAACTACAAAATAATTATGAATCCACCTTTTTATTGTTTATGTTTTCATTGTGACACCATGTATTCTACCCATTAATTTCTAAAAGTATATTTTTCCCATTTTGAAAATTATTATTGTTGATAGTCCTTGTACTACTATGAAAATATAGATAAACAAAGTATTAATAAATATTTTAATTTAATTGTAATAATAATAATAAAAATCTCTTTGGGGGTGATAGTTTGTTGATGTAGAAGGTTAAATTACATAAATTTGAAAATATAACAACCAAAATACTTTCATTTAGTTTTCATTGTTAAATGTAGAAAAAATAATGAAAACAAGAGATATGTTTTTATATATGTTATTATAGTGAAATATTATTATATATATTCTAATACTTATCAATATTTAGATGTCTATAGGTTTTCTGTTCTCATGGACAATCTTGTTGCCATAATTTTAATGATATTTAAACACTACACTAGCATAAAATAGTTTTAATAAAATCTAAATATAAAATTAACAACTTCATCTTTAATTATAAAATTTCACAATATGTGTATTAAAAAATAGAACATTTCATGATGTGTGATTAGATTATTGGGAATCAATGCATTGAAGTTAGAAAAAGATATTTTGAATATCCAAATTGATTTCCATGAAAAACTAATGCTTCAATGAAAACCAAAAAAATAATATGTAATGAAATTTACGAATTTATAATTGACATGACTTAATATTATATCTTTACCCATTAATAATATTATTTAAATTATTTTTTCACCAATATGTTTTTTAATAATGTTTTATAGTTTATTCACCATTTGAAAATATTCCTTTGTTTCAAAAGAGAATTTCTGTGTAGAAGTGATATAAGGAATAATGAGATAAAATTTTTGACATGTTGGGGAACTATTTAAATATAATTGATATAAAAACATAAAAATAAGAATAATATTTCATTGGAATTGACAATGTAAATCAGATATTGGAAAACAAATATGAAAAATATCTTGTATAAATTTACAATTGATACTCATATCCATTTATGCTTGTTATATCATTTACATTTTAAATATTAAGAGAAAATGTAATTTCTCATCTGTAAGATTTTTTCTTCAAAATAATTTATGCACGAACCATAACTTTTATCATTATATTAATAATATAATGAAATTTTTGTAAATGTGGATATTGAACTATAGGAGTATAAGTATTTTTTGAAAATATTTCTAATTGATTGGTTGGTCCTTTAAATTATTTTTATTTGACCATTATTTTCACCCCTTCAGTTTCCCTATTTATATCATTAACTAAAACATGTAGTTTGACGCTGAAATAATGAACTACTTAAGTTCTCACTATCATATAACCATTTAGAATTTTTTTTGGAGAATATCCATTTCATTATTTAACATAGTTCCCCTCATGATAAGGTGATGGATGAATAATGATATACAAAAAGAAGAAACATTTTCACCATATAGAATATCGGAATATGAAATATATTAGTTTCTTCTTGATTCAAATTTAATTGAAACAATTATGAAAGAATTTATTAACTCAAACAAAATAAGACATTGAGGGGAATTGCTGACCTCATTGTTGCTGGGGGTGTGGGTGATATAAATATATTGGTTGTTTTGGTGATTTTTATTCTCTTTCATTCTTTCCTATAACATTTTATAACACCTCATACTTCCAATTTAGTTTTTTGGGGAGCTTATTATTATTATTCTCATACATTCTATTATCTTTATCCCAATATTCATTTCATTTCTAAAAATATGATTGTGGTGACATCTGCAAAAAAAACACCTCTGACACGACCATACCATTCTGGCCACTTCAAGGACACTGAAATTACATATTCATTATTTATAGCTTATGATGAATCTTTTATGTAATTCATATAATAATATTTGAAAATTAGTAATCATGGCTATATAATAATGATTTAATGGAAAAATATGATTCCCATATTTGTTTTTGTTTATTTCATTTACTAGTATTCAATATTTATTTACATTATCAACCTTTTATTACAAATTTTATAGGATTGATGTGGGTTTCAATTTTGATTCATCAGTCTGCATATAACAAAATGAAGATAATTTTATTGTTGATTCCTATGATAGAAAGTTAATACTGTATATTTAAAATAAATTCTACTTTTGACATTAATTGTACCCCATTCTTTATTTATCAAAGGGGTATGTAGGTTTCATTATTTGTTACTTATTATCTACCCTCATTTACTATTACATAAATTAATAATTCTTAGTCAATGTGACTAATACCAGAACTATCCAGAAATTTATTACCAATCACAATGAACCTAAAAAAGTTGTATTCTCTTGATGAATGATAAACAAATTACATTTATGTTATTTTATCTGGTGTACATACTTTGAATGTGGGTACGAGTTTATTTTCCCATCAGCATCTTTGATATGATATTTCATAAGAATTGTATGATATCTTCTATGAGACTATCCAATGTGAATTAATATAAATTCTAGTCTAAAATAATATACAATAAATGTACTCTTCGAGGGATAATGAAGAGTAAATCAATATAAAATTATTATTTAATTACAAAATGGAAACCATTTCATAATGTTGCACTAATATCTTCTCATTTTATTCCCATAAGATAAAGCACAACATTTTTCCATAAATATGCATAAACTAAAAAAATCCATTCATGTGGTGAGCCCATTATAACTATTGAACATGGCCTTGTTATGGTTATTTGGTTTGTCATGTTCATTCCATACAACCTCCTTTTTCCCTTTATTTCTATCATTTTTAATATTTGGTAACAAAATCACAAGGCAATGCTCTTATTTCTATGAAATACCAGTTTTTTATTGTCTACTATTTCCTCAGGTTTAACAACGTCAAAATTTTGTTCCTTGGGATTGGTAGAATCAACATGTCAATAAGTTTGTTTTTCCAATACATTATGGGCATAAACATATTGAAAAACATGTATTTCTGATGCAATGGGTGCTTAAAATTGTATATATGTTATGATATATTTAAGTAGTTGAAAATGTAATTTATATTATGTAAACACATGCATGAACATATAGTGGTTTTAAATAGAATCATTAATATTAAAAAAATAATTTTATTATTAAACATGCTTTTTTAATGGATGAATGTATTTGAAACACATATCTAGTATATAAATCCCCTCACAGTTGTATCCTTTAATATAATTTACCCTATATTCATTTGGACTATCCCAAAATGATTGTAATGACCTAATGAAATCAGTATGCATAGTTGAATAGACAACTAACCCTTCAGTAGTTTCGATTAATAATAAAACAATTAATCACTATTTGTTTTCATAATATTGACTATAAAATTACATTAAATCCTATAGTTCAACTATAAATTGTTAACCTTTGTTCCCTTATTTTCTAAACAGCACTTCTATGAATCCCGATTGATCTATTTTAATGATATTATTATTACCAACCCACGTGCATAAAAAACTAATCACATGGAATGTGTTAAAATCGAACTCCAATGTTTTTTATGAAACTAAGGTCTAACAAAATCTCATAAATTTGATTTATGTCCTTGGTACTAGATAAATTCAACACTTCAACAATAAGAATAACTGGACTATTTTGCAACATAGTTCATTCATCATGTTAATTTTTAAAGAATGTATAACCACTTATTATAGAAACATTATAAGATAATACATAATCAATTTGTCACTTGGATGATCATCACTTTCATTATGTAATTGAATACATATTTTCATTTGTTTCATTATAAATATTTTCTAGAAATCATCGAATAATTTTATTATATGTATCATTGATAAAAAAATTTCTAACCTTGATGGATTCTAATTACTAGGTAATAAATTTTTTTGTTTCAAAAAATGGGAAAACCTCTAAACATTTATTTAAAATGTAATTTTGGGGCTACTTTTTTCAGTAATAGTTATTACAAAAACATAAATTCCAAAAGATGATTCACCCATAATCAACTTGGTTTGATGATAACATTTTTAGGCTAGTGTTTTCCTCATCAGATAGGTTGAAAATATATAATTCAATTTCTTATTATACTAAATAACACTATATAAAACAACCTTGTTTTAATCTTCAATTTTGGCACAAACCTTCAAAATCGTTATATACCATTCAATGTTGTAAATCAATCAATAATGTGCTGGAAAACATTTTCCAAATCACTGTAACAATGAGATCCATCAAGTAAACCATCATATCAAAGAATGATGATGGGAAGAACCTTCCAATTCACATATTATGGAAAAAAAAATCCTTTTCTATAGATAGTAATTTTTTTATGTCTATAAATTTAATAGATATAGATTTAAATAATTGAAAAATATAGGTTATTTTATTATGGAAAATCTTGAAAAATACAATATAAAGATATGAGCATTATATCCTTCATAAAACCATGTCATTAATATGATTTTAGACACTTTAACAGTAAATTATTAATTGATATTATATTTTTGAAATTTTATAGACACCTCTATGGATGATTTATTTCATTTATGATGTTTGAAAAATGATATATATCTTTATAGTAAAGAGTGTAAGTGTGTGGATGGTGAAGAGTTAAACTTTTAAGCCTTAAATAAAGAAAATTTTTATCATATCCCCATGGAAACTGTAATGGCCCGAGTTCTTGGAAGTCCATTACTTAGTGAAAAATCTGATGTTGGGTGTTCTGGGTAGTCTGGGAAAGTTATCAAGTCTTCTTGGTGAATGTTATCAAGTTTTGACCCCTAACAGTAGGCCTACCGGTAGCCTTAGCCAACCGGTAGCAGGCCTACCGGTAGATCGACCTACTGGTAGCTCGGTATACCAGTAGCCGTAGCCTACCGGTAGCTCGACCCACCGGTAGCTTGGCCTATCGGTAGCTCAACCTACCGGTGGCTGTTGCCTACCTGTATCTTGGTTACCGGTACCTGTCAGCCACCGGTAACTCTTGGCTACTGAGGGCTCTTTCCTACCCCACGGGTTTTTTAGTGGTGCCTCCTGTTTGCGCAAATTGGGTTTTAAACCCTATTTTGACCCTTAAACTTGTTTTAAAGCCCATTAATGCCCATAAATGGCGTTTAATTAAATATTTGGTGGGTACCCCTCAAATGAAGAACCCTTAGGCATGTGCGTTAGTTTTAGCCGCCTCAAAAGGCGGGGACCCTTTAATGACGTGTGGGGTGTCCCAGCCGCACGATCAACCAAAAACCCCGTGTCCTCCATGGTTTCGAGAATTTCTCGATATCTTAACCATATCAGGGGATGTTGTATCTTATTCCTTATCAGCCTTAATAACCTAATGGATTCTCTCGACATTTCTTTTCTTGATCACCCAGTTCTCAGAGTACCCTTCCTCCAGACGAATACCCCGATGTCTTTCCTGGATCGTGTCTCGTGGCGCTACTGCTCTTTATTTTTAGTTTCCACCGAGGAATTAACATCGATCCTTGATCAATCAAGTAGGGTTCTAGCTTTGTCTCTCTTTCTGTGTAACATTCGGGGTGGGTATGATTTTGTTTCTGTATACTTGGACGAACTAAACATTAATTAAGATAATAAAAGGATTCTAATGAATGAAGGGGAGGGGTGTGACCGATGATGATGCTATGTTTTTCTCCTCATTCATGATTAATGATTTCTGATTTGTACGGGCTTATTCCTACTAAAAATCATGACCGTGAGTGGTCTTTCTCTTACACTAATAAACCCTATCTGTTGTTTTGGTCGTGTAAGTGAAATTTGTTAATTACGTATATTCCTCTAAATAAATTGAGAGCACCAGGATCAATCAGTTTTTGTGACAACCCCAGTTAAAGTACATCATAATTGGAATCATGGAGTGTGTTAAATCTTTTGAATCTCAAAATACTGGCATGGGCCTACTTTGTGTTAGTGGTAGTGGTTTGGTTGTTTTTATTTCATAGTTTGATTGCTGGGTGATGTGGGTGGGGATGGGATCCCCTGTTGTTATGGTTTTACTGGTTGTGCATTTGGGGTCGTGTGGTTACTTTGCATATATCACGATTTGGGGTGGAATCCTTTGTTGTTGAGAAACTATTGGATATTGGGTTTTGGAATCATGGGGTAGTATCTTGGGGTTTTCCTTGGTTCCAGTACTTTGAGGGATCTCACATATCCCTTTTTGTGGTTGTGACTTTACAAGAGAATCGGGTGTGAATGTTTATGTTGATGTTTAATGTACTCTTTCCTTGGCTTTTTATAATGGTTTCTAGTTTCCCAAGTAGGCGCAAAAAAATATTTTTAAACATTGTTTCCGAACACGAAAACATGGGTGGAACAAATGGGTTTTTAGTTTGGTGTGAGTTGTGACTTGGACACGGGTGCTGAGTGTGTTCTCTAGGGTGGATGAAGAAAAATCAAGATTTGGGTGAGTGTATGTTACCTATAAATATACTTGTAGTTTTGTGTTTCTTGTTAGCGCCCCACCCAAGTTGAGCACTTAGTGCCGAACACCCCCATTTCACGGGGGAGGGTGTTTTTTCCGACACTTAAATGAGTGGATGGTTATTAGCTCCTTTTCTGCTCCCTTTATCGAATATCCCAAGACTCTACAGGCAGGTTGTGATGGCCTGAAGTCCATTATTATCCAACGAATCCTCGGGCAGGGTAGTGTGGTGGTTTTCCCAGGGGTGTGCTTGTAGGTGGTTTCAAAGTGTCTTCAGGATGAAGCCCAGGTGTCTTCGGGTGTGGCAGTAGATCTTCTAGCCCAGGTTTCCTCGAGCGTGGTGGTGGTTGTTCTGGCCTAGGTGTTTTTGGGCATGGTTATGTGAGATGGTTGTGGCCCAGGTGTTTTCGGGAAGAGTTTGGAAGTGGGAATGCGTGAGGATATGGCCCAGGTGTGTGCGTGCGGGGTTTGGTAGTGGGACTGCGGTGATAATGGCGGGATTGACTATATTCATAATATCTCTTCAATAACTAGTGGTAAAGTGGCACGGGGAACCCAAACATCGATGTGCTTTTATTATAATTTTTTTTTCTTGCACTATTTGGTGAGTGTGGCCAGTGAGTGGGATGGATGAACTACTTGATAGTGTTTGGTTGTCTTTTTCTCATGGGACATTAGTAAGTCTCCCCAATTCTGCATGAGAGATTTAGGTTTTTTCCTACTGAGTATACTGTTTTACTCAGCCTACGTATATGAAACTCTTTTCAAGATTCTAGGAGGACTTTAGGGATCATGCGGGACCGTACTAGCTCATACATTGGAGCAGTTGATGTTTTCATTTTTCTTTCTTTTGGTACATTATCAATTGAGTTCTTGTATCATGTATTTTCACTTTTGAACATGCATGTGGGAATGGTTTTCTTTTGGCTTTACTTTTCTTTCAGTTTGGGTGTTATTGGGTTTCATCATCTTATTCCCCGATCCTATTAAAGGAAAAAAGGGTAATTCCTTCCATTTAGTGTGTGATTATATACCCTTGGTGCAGGTCGCCACTCCGAGACCTATTGAACGTGGGTTTAAGGGGTCATTATCTCTCCATCAACTTAAAGAAGGAAGGGACGGGCAATCTGCTGACCCGTCCCTCCTTTTGGTGAAGGCGGGTCATGACCGAATGGTATCAGAGGAATGGTTGAGAGATTGTATGGATTCTGGAGTTAGGCATAGTAAGGATTGCATGGGATGGTAGGGAAACAATGTTGGGTGACCGTGGTGTGTGAATTAGGCTAGGGATGACCGGCTAGGACACAGGATTTTAGGGCCCCCCGTGATCCGATCCAAGGACTATGGACCTACCGAATGACCAAGTGAGGCCATGCTAATTGTAGGGCAGAGACCCTAGGAAAGGTACATGCATCATAATGACTTGTGTTCTCGTGTTTCATGGGTGTTTTGGGAATTGAAATAAATAATAAGTTTAAGAAATTTTGTTTAAGAACAATATTTTGCACTACATGGGCTTAAGCATTCCTTGTTTACCTTGTAGCTATGGAACCTGGGAGGCGACCACGAGTGGTACGGGCGATCGAGGCCCAGGAGGTTGAATTGTCCGATCAGAAGAGTGCTGATCGAGAGGAGGAGAAGAGGAAGGAGCTACTCTCTCTCCAGCAGGGGGTATTTTAGTAAGGGAGTTGGGAATCAAGTTCAATGACCTCCTCTGTTTTTTTTCCATACCTATTTCCTGATGAGGAGTCTTGGGCAAGACGTTTGGAGGAGGCGCTTTGACCTTCTCTCAAGTACGCCGTTACCCCCTTCACCTTGCCGACATACTTGGAGGTATAGAAGAAGGATGAAGTGGTGTAGAGGATGCACACACTGGGAGGTTTATCACAAGAGGGGATCCAACTGGGATCATCAAAGGGGAAGTCTGTCAGCACCAGACCACTAGCATCAGGACCCTCTTGGTTCCGACCAGTAGGGAGCAGGCCATAGTAGTTCCAGTTCTGGTCCCCCAGTCCACGCCCTTTCCTTTCGAGCCCAGGACTGAGGTGCTTCGTCTGTGGGAGCCATGGGCATCTCCGAAATCAGTGGCCGGACCGAGTACAACATGGCGGTGGCAGACATGCCCAGCACCAGCCCTAGCAGCAGCAGCAGGGGTAGCGAGCTCCCGCTCCTCTGAGGGAAGACGTTGTAGGAGGAGGCCGACCTCAGGGCACTCCTCAGGGACCTCGACCAGGGTGTGGTCGGGGAGGTGGCCGACAACTGAGAGGCATTGGAGCTGTGCGTGGACTATTGCACGCCGCAGAGGCAGTAGTTCCAGTAGGGCTGGAGGTCGTTCAAGGTATGGTCAGTTTGTTTATCACCCTTTCTTATGCCTTGTTCGATACCGGAGCTTTGCACTCCTTTGTTTCCCCCAGTATAGACAGTGCCTTGAGTCCAGATGCCAAGAGACTTCCAGTGCCCCTAGTGTTGAGCACACCAGTCGGAGGTCAGACTGACTGTTATATGTTTGTCGAGGTTGTAGACTGATGGTATGGCCGCTTCGGTCGGTCAGGGATCTCCTACTATTGCAGATACATCCATAGGATGTCATCCTAGGCATCGACTGGTAATTTTTTGTGTGTTCCATCATTAACTGCTTCTGAGGAAGGGTCATGTTTTCAGACTTGGGTGGCCGACAAGTTACATTCACCAGCGAGCGAAGCTGTCAGAAGGGCAACAAGCGAGAGGAATCACTCTTCTCCTTGTTCGCCGAGCTGTCAGTAATGTCGGTAGATGCTGAGATGATGAAGATACCTGGTGTGGTCCGTGAGTTTATGGACGTCTTCCATGTGGAGGTGATGACTCTAACCCCTCGACGTGATATCAAATTTGGGATAGACTTGCAGCCTGGTGCTCTTCCGATTCTGATGGATCTTTACCTGATGACACCTTCGGAGCTACGAGGACTACAGATTCCAATTGACCATCTAATGAAGAGGGGTTATGTTCAACCAAGTGCATCACCGTGGGGTTCTCCAGTCTTGTTCGCAAAAAAGGAAGACGGTGGTCTCAGGTTATACATATACTACAGGAGGCCGAATTAGGCGACGATCAACAATTGCTACCCTCTTCCGAGGATAGAAGATCTTTTCAACTTGCAGAAAGGCGCAGGATGGTTCTCGAAGATCGACCTGTGGTCTGGGTATCACCAGTTGAGGTTGAAAGAGGGAGACATCCCAAAGATGGCATTCAGGTGCAGATATGGGAACTTCGAGTTTATAGTCATTCCATTCTGTGTTACAAACCCCCCGACTATGTTCTTGGGGCTTATGAACTTTGTCTTCCTAGAGTACCTAGATCGATTCATAGTTGTGTTCATTGAAGACATCCTAATCTTTTCAAGATCAGATGAGGACCACACTGAGCACCTGAGGACGGTTTTGGAGGTCCTCCGACAGCACCAGATCTATGGGAAGTTGTCGAAATGAAAGTTTTGGACACAAGAAGTTCACTTCCTTGGGCATGTAGTATCTGAGCAGGGGGTAGCGGTGGACCCATCAAAGGTTGAGGCAGTTGTTTCATGGACAGTACCTACGAATGTGGAAGAGGTTCGCAGTTTCCTTGGGCTGGCAGGTTACTATCAGAAGTTCATACCCTACTTCTCCCGAGTTGCAGCCCCATTGATAGCCTTGACCTAGAATGAAGAGTCCTTTGTGTGGGGCGACCAGTGCTAGAAAGCTTTGGGATCCCTAAAAGAGAATATGGTTAGTGCTCTAGTGATCAGATTTCCAGAGTAACGGGTGTTGTTTGAAGTGTTCAGTGATGCTTCCAGCCTTGGGTTGGGATGTGTGTTGATGCATCAGCGAGGAGTTATCTCTTATGGTTCTAGGCAGTTACGTCCTCATGAACGTAACAATTCCACCAACGATCTGGAGCTTTCAGCCATAGTGTTCACATTGATGTTGTGGCAGTATTACCTCATCGGAGAACGCTTTGTGGTCTTCTCAAATCACAAGAGCTTGTGTTATGTCTTTTCCCAGTGAGATCTGAACTTGGGGCAGCGGAGATGGGTTGAGTTCCTCCAAGATTAAGACTTCTCGATCTCTTATACTGGGGGCAAGGGAAATGTTATGGCTGATGCCCAGAGCAGGAAATCGCAGAAGGAAGTATTTCGGGAATCGGCAAAAGCCTCGAAGGCAATGGGGGAGATGGATGCATTGCACCTAGATGCAAGGATTGATAATGGTAGAGGTTTCCTGTGTCACATGCCAATACAATCTTCTCTGATTCAGAAAGTGGAGGAGTCTCAGTGGGGAGACCCAGAGTGCTAATTGATGTGTGACCGAGTTGAACAGAACAATGATTAGGAAGGATGGACGGAGGATGGTTAGAACCAGATGCTTTTCTGGGGAAAGTTGTTTGTTCCAGAGGTGATGCATGGCAAGGTTCTTAGTTAGTTCCACAAATCACCCCTAGCGGTACACCCAGAAGTTTCCAAGATGTACCAGGGTCTGAGGAGACATGTTTGGTGGGCCGGGGTAAAGCAGGCAGTGGCAGAGTTCGTGGCCAAGTGCCTAGTGTGTCAGCAGGTGAAGGCTGAACACCATGTTCGAGGTGGTTTGTTGCAAACCATTGATGTCCCTGAGTGGAAGTGGGATGACATCTCGATGGATTTCATCACGGGAATACCCAAGGTTCATGGGGGGTACAATTCCGTCTGGTTAGTAGTGGACCAGTTGATGAAATTGGTTCACTTTATGGCGATTAAGGAGTCGAGTGATGTGGATGCTTTGGCACGAAGGTACGTGGATGAGGTGGTGCAGTTGCATGGAGTTCCGAGGTCCATAGTCTCATATAGGGATTCACAATTTACCTCACGAGTCTGGAGGGCATTTCAGCATGCCTTTTGGCACTCAGTTACATTTCAGCACTGCATTCCATCCCCAAACAGATGGACAGACATAGCGCACCATCCAGACCTTGGAGGATATGCTGCGGGCATGTGTTCTGTACTCAGGAAGAATGTGGGGGCAACATTTTCCACTTATAGAGTTTTCGAAGAATAATATCTATCACTCTACCATTGGTATGGCCTCGATTGAAGCCCAATACGGGAGGATATGAGACTCACATGTGTGTTGGACTGAAGTCGGAGAGGTGGGCATCCTTGGCCTGGAGGTGGTGCAAAGCACGACGGAGAAGGTTCAGCTTATACGGGAAAGGATGAAGGCAGCCCCAGACCGACTGATATAATATTCTGATACCAGGAGAAGGCCCTTGGAGTTTGAGGTTGGAGACCATGTTTTATTGAAAGTCTCTCTTCAGCGTGGACAATGGAGGTTCGACAAGGGGAGCAAGCTTTCTCCCAGGTTCATCAGACCATTAGAAGTGTTGCAGCGGGTCGGCGAAGTTTCTTATTAGCTTGCGTTACCACTTCCACTACTAAGGATACATGACCTCTTCCATGTGTCCCAGCTCCGTCGGTATCTGTACAATGATTCACACTTCCTCTACTGGGGAGATCTAGACATCGAGGACGACGTGAACTTTGTGGAAAGGCCAGTGATGATCGAGGATTGTGAGGAGAAGGTGTTTCATGGGTGAACCATTCCCTTGGTTCGTGTGTAATTGAGACATGGTGGGCTTTAGGAGAGTACGTGGGAGAGGGAAGAACAAATTCCTTCCCAGTACCCAGAGTTGTTTTGAGTTTTATACTGCTCTATTTATACTTTTGTGATGGAGAGTTTTACCATGTTGGCTATGAAATATGTGGTTTTCATTCCTCTGAGTGTGTGTGAAGAGTCCTGGCTATGATGAGGGGTGGACCCGACCCCTAATCAATAAGAATTAAGGTGGATGCGATTAAACCCATGCGGGAGAGTCAGTGCCGCCCAAAGTGGATAGTATCTTCATATGGGGGAACAAACTCCCCAACCCACATGACTGTGCATTTTGACACGGTATGTCGCTTGGTTATTTAGAGGGAGTTGTTTTTAGTTAAAAACGAGGTTTACTCCTGCGAGGTATCTTTCGAGGTGGTTGTTCGGAACCTCTCTTTCCTTATGGGTTGTTTGGATTCTCAAGAGTGATAATAGTTTTAAAGGTATCTAATGTAATTCCCAGGGTTCTTGGAGGTCCATTACTTAGTAAAAAATCTGATGTTGGGTGTTCTGGGTAGTCTGGGAAAGTTATCAAGGTTTCTCGGTGAAGGTTTACATGTTTTGACCCCTAACGGCAGGCCTACTAGTAGCCTTATCCTACCAATAGCAGGCCTACTGGTAGCCTTATCCTACTGGTAGCAGGCCTACCGGTAGCTCGGCCTTTGGGTAGCTGCATCCTAATAGTAGATTGGCTAGCTACCGGTAGCTCGGCCTACCCATAGCTCGGTCTACCGGTAGTCATAGCATACCTGTACCCTGGCCTACCAGTGGCTCGACCTACCGGTAGCTCAGCTACTGGTGGCTCTTGCCTACCCCAACGAGTTTTCCAGTCGTGCCTCCTGTTTGCGTGAATTGGGTTTTAAACCCTATTTTGACCCTTTAATATTGTTTTAAAGACCAAAAACACCAATAAGTGGTGTTTAATTAATTTTTTGGTGGGTAACCCTTAAATGAAGAACCCTTAGGAATGTGTGTCGGTTTTAACCACCCTGAAAGGCGGGACCCTTTAAAAAAGTATGGGGTGTCCCAGCCGCAAGGTCAACACACGACCCTGCATCCTCCGCGGTTTCAATAATTTCCTGATATCTTAACCATCCTGGGTGACGCTGTATCTCAGCCCTTATCAGCCTTTATAACCTAAAGTCTTCACTCGACGTTTCATTTCTCGATCACCCAGTGCTCGGAGTACCCGCCCTCCGAACGAATACCCTGGAGTTTTTCCTTGATTGTGTCCTATGGCACTTCTTCTCCTGATTTCGAGTTTCCACTGAGGACTTAACGTCGATCCTTGATCAATCAAGTAAGGTTTCACCTCCGTCTCTCCTTTCTTTGTAACAAGTGGGGTGGGTATGATTTTGTTTATGTAGAATTGGACAAACCAAACATTAATGAAGATAATAAAAGGATTCTAATGAATTAAGAGGTGGGGTGTTACCAATGAGGATGCTATGTTTTTATCCTCTTTCTTGATTAATGATTTCTTCTTTGTACAGGCTTACGCCAACTTAAAATCATTTTCGTTGGTGGTCTTTCCCTTTGCACTAATAAACTCTATCTCTTGTGTTGGTTGTGGAAGGGAAATTTTTTAATTACTTATATTCGTATAAATAAATTGAGAGCACTAGGATCAACCCTCTTTTGTGATAACCTCGGTTAAAGTACAGTGGAATTAGAATCATGGATTGTGTTAAATATTTTAAATCTGAAAATACCGACATGGACCTGCTTTGTTTTGGTGGTAGTGGTTTGGTTTTTTTTTCACGGGCTAATTGCTAGGTGATGTGGGTGGGGATGGGATCCCCTGTTGTTATGGTTTCGTAGGTTTTGAATTTGGGGACATGTGGTTACTTTTATTATATCACGAATTAGGGTGAAATCCTCTATTGTTGAGAAATCGTTGGCTCCCAGGTATTGGGAGCATGGGGTAGTATCTTGGGGTTTTCCTTGGTTCCAGTACTTTGAGGGATCTCACTTGTCCCTTTTTGTGGTTGTGACTTTACAAGAGAACTGAGAGTGAATTTTTAAGTTGATGTTGACTGTACTCATTCCTTGGCTTATTATTATGCTTGCTAGTTTCCAATGTAGGTGCAAAAACTTATTTTTAAACATTGTTACCGAACACAAAAACACGGGTGGAACAAATGGGTTTTTGGTTTGGTGTGATTTGTGACTTGGACACGGGTGCTGAGTGTGTTCTTTAGGTTGGATGAAGAAAAACCTAGATTTGGGTGAGTGTCTGTTACCTATACATGTAATTGTAGTTTTGTGTTTCTTGTTCGCGCCCCACCCAAGTTGACCACTTAGTTCCGAACACCCCCATTTCATGGGGAATGGTGTTTTTCCTAACACTTAAATGGGTGGTTGGTTATTAGATCCTTTTTTCTCCCATTCAAGAATATCCCAAGACTCTATGGGAAGGTTGTGATGGCATGAAGTCCATTATTAGACAAAGAATCTTTGGGTAGGGTAGTGTGGTGGTTGGCCCAGGTGTATGCGGTCATGTGGTTTCCCAAGTGTCTTTGGGATGAGACCAAGGTGTCTTCGGGCATGGCAGTAGATCTTCTAGCCCAAGTGTCTTCAGGCGTGGCAGTGGTTTTTCTGGCCTAGGTGTTTACGGGTATGGTTACGTGAGATGGTTTTGGCCCAGGTTTTTTTGGGTGGGGTTTGGCAGTGGGACTTTGTGAGGATATGGCCCAAGTGTGTGCTGGCAGGGTTTGCTAGTGGGACTGCGTGAGGATATAGCCCAGGTGTGTGCAGGCGGGGTGTGGTAGTGGGACTGCGGTGAGAATGGAGGGATTGGTTTGATGCGTAGGATGTCTTCAATAACCAGTGGGAATGTGGCGTGGGGTACCCAAACATCGATGTTCTTTTATTATACATTATTTTTTATGCTATTTGGAGAGTTTGGACGGTGAGTGGGATGGATGAACTCCTTGATAATGGTTGGATTTCTATTTCTCACAGTACTTTAGTACGTCTCCCCACTTGTGCACGAGAGCTTTAGGTTTTTCCCTACTGAGTATACTTGTATGCTCACCCTACGTATATGAAACTATTTTCTGGTTTCCAGGAGGACTTTAGGGATCGTGCATCATCATACTATCTCGGAACTTGGAGCAGTTTCTGTTGTCATTTTTCTTTCTTTTGGTACTTTATATTTGGAGTTCTTGTATCATGTATCTTTTACATTTGAGAATTCATGTGGGAATGGTTTTCTTTGGGATTTAATTTTCTTTTTGTTTTGGTGTTTTTGGGTTTCATCATCTTCTCCCCGATCCTATAAAAAAAGGGTAATGCCTTTCATTTAGTGTGTGATTATATACCCTTGGCGCTGGTCACCACTCCAGGACCTATTGAAGGTGGGTTTCAGGGGTCATTATCTCTCCTTCAACTTAATGAAGGAAGGGCCTAGAAATCGTCTAACCATTCCCTCCTTTTGGCGAAGGCGGGTCACGACAAAAACTAGGTTGAATTTGGCCTTAATTCAATACCTTTTTTCTAGGATTATTTTTTAACGATTCAATAAAATTATCACATACATTTTTTTCACATGCATTTCATCAATAAAATGCAAGGTATACAAACAATTATAAATTGGAAATTGAAAAAAAAACTAATTTCATTAATCAATCGGGTTTCGTAAGGTTTTTTAAAAATTTATTACTAAAAAAGGTATCCATTTCATTAAATTTCTCAAATATGTGATCACATGTTAATTAAGATTGTGATGTTTCTTCTACTAAACTCCCATTGAAACATTTCATCTAAAACCAATATTTATTTCCCCATGGTAAAAATAAATGTTGTCAACGAAATACATTATTTGATTAATGGTTCATCTAAATTGAGTGTATAGCTCATTCTAAAATAGGACACCCACGATTTTCTTTAATTATACATCCTGAAAAACATCAAAAAGTTGAAAAGTAATTTATTATCCTGTACAACATGGATCTCAATGTTAAATCTTTTTAAGTAACAATAATACAATGTTACACTTGAATTCCAAAATAATATCAAATCATTGATTAGTGATTCCAAATAGACCTCAATTTCATTACCTGATTACTTTTCACCTAATATAACCAGAGATAACATAATTATTTTTTCCTGAATAACTAGAGTAAAATTTTTCTATTTACCAATTATATTTTCCATGTACTGCGAGTTAATATTTGAAAACCAAAAGGATTCAATCCCTATATTGATAAAAAATGATGATTGTTTCTCCACTCCTTTTAAAATATAGGATACTAATGATCAAATTTATTCAATATAGGATATTATATTAGGTGATTATGTTTTCCATGTTTATTTATTTTATATATATAAAATTCTAATGTACATTTGGTATCCTTACATAAATTTATTCTCCAAAAGAGATGAATTATTTGTATGTTTCATATAACTATTAATGTACATGATTCATCATTCATATATCATGGAAAACCACACTTTGAGAATTTTATGTGATCTACTAACCTTGTGAAATAGTATAGTGTCATTTAGACTATCATTTATTATCTTAGGGATCATGCACAATGAATAAAACATTTTTATAGATTCATATGTATAGTAAGGAATCACATTATCATCTAGAATAATATTATTAAAGAGAGAATGTGGGTCATAAAATTTGGTGTCTCTCTATGCATTTCTATCTTGTAAATTTCTTAGATTCAGTATGGATGAAAATGATGTAAATTTATTACAAAAATAAAACAATAGAGTCTATTTGCAACACTTTAACTTGAAATAAAATTTTATACAATCGTGAATTTAAATTACAACTATAGTTTTAATTTATTAAATACTATCTTTATCACCATTCACCCATTTAATAATATCCTCTGTACAATGTTCTTTATTTTTCACACTTGTAATCATATAAGATGATCTGTAAAATGCAGTGTTATCACATTCACTAGATATATTAAAATTTTAACATTGGTTAGTAAAATACTTATTACATTGAGTTATTCATTTGTAGATCAAGTGTAACTCTCAAATTTTTTAGGAAATTATTTTTGTTAATCAATTTACGTTTTTCGACAACATTCATTACACAAAACACTAAAGAATATTGAATCATGTTGTCACATTCAAATTTGGAATTTTTAATAAGAATAAAAACATTTCACAAATTATAAATGATTATTTAGATAATTTAAATATATTTTTAAATTAGTACTTAATTATTAGTACAATTTTTATGTTATTCAACAATACATTTTTATCAAAAGTTGATTTTATTGATTTTTTGAACGTAAAGTAAAATTATTTATTTAAAATTCATGAAAATATATTTTAAAATATAAAATTCATTTCTAAAATATCAATTTAAATATATTTTTTTATTAAAATTTTATAATTTTTGGAAAAGATTTTTTTTCGATGAATAGAAATAGGTACTAATTTTTATAGGAAACTACTTTTTCATTTAAATATTTTAAAAGTTTCATTTTATTTTAATATGGATTGAAAATATTAAATAAATATATTATATATTTATTAATCAAAATAATGAAATATTAATAAATTTCATTCTGATTTTTTATATTAATACATTATCTACTTATTAAAATTGTCTCTTCCGAAATCATCTTTTTTTATGACACATATGGGTTTAATTAAAAATTAATTTTCTCCACTTACATTAATTAAATTTTAAAAAATGATTTAATATTTTTTATTAGATGAATTTATATTATTTAATAATGTAAACATAATTTTTGGATAAAATTAATTGTAAAAACCATTAAAATTAATTACCATTGAAAAATACTTAATATGTTTACAATGCTTTAAAATAAAAATATAACTTTTAAAGTGACATATAAAATTGTAAAAATTAAATTTTATGGACATATTTATACTTTCTAAACTCCATGGTTCAAAAAACGGTCTGTATTGGGCCCTTGTGACATGTGAAAAATGAATTTTCACTTTTTTCTTGTCAAATATTCCATATATGACCTGTCCAAAACATATAAAAGGAAAAAAAATATTCCCTCCACATCACACTTCCAAAACATTTTGGTTTATCCATGAACTAGTGTGGTACGTTCCATATATACACTATTCATATAGTCCTTATTTTAATTAGGATCATCTCTTATAGATACTATACGTATAAACTTAATGTGGTACTCTAAAGAAGTGGTAAATTTTTTAAACTTTTGTTATACCTTTTTAGTTATGCACATACATAAAATTATATTCAAACATGATTATAAAATAATATCACCATTTCCCATATACAAATATTTTTATATTTTTATATCATTACAAATATCCACATCCACTTCCATCAATTGGGAGAAACTGTTGATCGTGAGTACGATAGAACACCACCTCAAGAACCGATGTTATTTTTTGTTCATCACCACCTATCTATGTATGATATAAATATGGATATAACAAATTAATATGATATTTATGAAATAATTAATCCTTTATAATTATATTATCACATATACCTTCATACATTTTATTCTGTGGGAATTTGATATTGTCCATAGTGTGTATGGAAGACTAATTCCTTTCAATGTGATGTGATTCACAATTCACATATGTTTTACAAGGAAGATGATAAAGATGTTTTTAATGAAAATATGTTATATATGTAAAATAAAAATTATTCTATGATGTTAATATGTAATTTATCTTTCTTTCATTTAATCTATAATGAAAATGAAAAGAACATTCATTCATCTGTATGAAATACGTTCTCCCGGAACAGTGTGATTAATAATATATCTAAATATTTAATGGATTGCACTAAATAAATTTTTAATTAATATATATGATATTAATATCATTTTAATATTTTTGGATAATATGGAACTATGATCAAATTAAATTGAGAAAATACAAAACCAAATCATATGTAAAAATATGAAGTAGTTATTACCTGATACATGATTTTAACAATGAAATTTTGATAAAATGGTTATAAAATCTCACAAGTTAATAATATAACTTATGATAAATATAATTAAGGTGATTTCATAGATTTATTTTCATGTTATAATTATTTTAATATAGGATTGAACATGTATGAATGGCATTGATTCTTAAGGTATTATATTTTTGTCTTAAAATTTGTTCTTGGGGACATAATTTATGTTATGAACCTATATTATTTACAAAGGTGGATATATTGATGTTTGGGAAAATTATTTAATTAATATAGTTTATTTAATTATATATAATTATTAATTTTAATTTAATCTCTACTGGGGCCAACAATTCAAAAGATACTAATGTAGAAGTTATTTTTTGTTACAATCTCATTGTTTTTAAAAATTATTTATGTTAATCTTTTTAATGATAAAAATAAAATTATATACCTCTAAAAAACTCATGTGTTTTATTATAATTAGTTTATTTTAATAAGATACATTTTCTCATTAATATTCTTCTCTTAATGTATTATATAGATCAAATGATTGTTTTTTAAAATATAATCTTTATTCATTTCATCAACAGAAAACCCTCCTTATTTAATATGCATGTTATATAAAAATTATAAAAACATTGTTTACAAATTAACCAAAGGTTGTATTAAATAAAATCATGATCATGATTCCATTTTTAAAATTTATTTTATAAGTAATATTAATATCATTTTGAAAACAATAACTTTTTGGATTTTTCCAAGATTTTGAATGGAAATTTTCATTTAATGTGTATAGAATAAACTTGATTTACCTCAACCATGACCACTATTTTCATTAATTATTCACCTATAAATTTTCATGGTGATTTTAAAATAATATTATTTGTTTGAAATTTGATGAATTAATAATTTTAAAAATGAAATTATCAAATAAATTTTATCTTACTTAAGAATTATTCCATGTAAATTTTCATTCAAAAGTATTATACATATATGGTGACATCTTATAATATTAATTAATATTTACTCAGGATATAATCCAAGGATTTGATATTAATTAATTCAATATAAATTTTTGTTTTTTATTTTGATGAAAAGATGTTTATGAAACCCATTTATTTTCAATGGGTCATATTATGATGAAAAGTTTTATGAAACTAATTAATTTTCATGGATTCTGATATAATTATTATTTTATTATATTATGGAACACAGAAGAATTATATTTATTATGGAATTGGTGGGACCTATATCAACCTCCAATGCATTGGGTAAACCATTCTATTTCATGATGCAAAATATAAAAAATTTGAGGTTCTTGGTCCATAAGGAGAAACATGAGAATTAGATTGATCTATAATAGGAAACAAGAATATTGTATTGATCCATCATGGGAAAAATTTAATGAGACCCAATACACTGTGTTTTATGGTCTCAGAAATTTAAAATGAAAACTATATTGTTTTTAAAACCGGTGTTTCTGTAACACTTTTATGAAATGATCTTATGGTTCATAAGTTAATATTATTTATCACTTTTATGAATCATGCCTTAGGGATTGATATTAATTTACGCTATGAATCATGTATATGATCTCTAATAAGTTGGTTATGATCTTTTTATGTAATGTTCATGATCTTTTATCAATATTATTATCTTATTATTTCTAATGATTGTAGAATGATATTTATCGGGTTTACCCATAACTATTAATGTACATGATTCATCATTCATATATCATGGAAAACCACACATTGAGAATTTTATGTGATCTACTATCCTTGTGAAATAGTATAGTTTCATTTAGACTTTCATTTATTATCTTAGGGATCATGCACAATGAATAAAACATTTTTATAGATTCATATGTATAGTAAGGAATCACATTATCATCTAGAATAATATTATTAAAGAGAGAACGTGGGTCATAAAATTTGGTGTCTCTCTATGCATTTCTATCTTGTAAATTTCATAGATTCAGTATGGATGAAAATGATGTAAATTTATTACAAAAATAAAACAATAGAGTCTATTAGCAACACTTTAACTTGAAATTAAATTTTATACAATCATGAATTTAAATTACAACTATAATTTTAATTTATTAAATACTATCTTTATCACCATTCACCCATTTAATAATATCCTCTGTACAATGTTCTTTATTTTTCACACTTGTAATCATATAAAATGATCTTTAAAATGAAGTGTTATCACAGTCACTAGATATATTAAAATTTTAACATTGGTTAGTAAAATACTTATTACATTGAGTTATTCATTTGTAGATCAAGTGTAACTCTCAAATTTTTTAGGAAATTATTTTTGTGAATCAATTTACGTTTTTCGGCAACATTCATTACAAAAAACACTAAAGAATATTGAATCATGTTGTCACATTCAAATTTGGAATTTTTAATAAGAATAAAAACATTTCACAAATTATAAATGATTATTTAGATAATTTAAATATATTTTTAAATTAGTACTTAATTTTTAGTACAATTATTTTGTTATTCAAAAATACATTTTTATCAAAAGTTGATTTTATTGATTTTTTGAACGTAAAGTAAAATTATTTATTTAAAATTCATGAAAATATAATTTAAAATATAAAATTAATTTCTAAAATATCAATTTAAATATATTTTTTTATTAAAATTTTATAATTTTTGGAAAAGATTTTTTTTCGATGAATAGAAATAGGTACTAATTTTTATAGGAAACTACTTTTTCATTTAAATATTTTAAAAGTTTCATTTTATTTTAATATGGATTGAAAATATTAAATAAATATATTATATATTTATTAATCAAAATAATGAAATATTAATAAATTTCATTTTGATTTTTTATATTAATACATTATCTACTTATTAAAATTGCCTCTTCCGAAATCATCTTTTTTTATGACACATATGGGTTTAATTAAATATTAATTTTCTCCACTTACATTAATTAAATTTTAAAAAATGATTTAATATTTTTTTAGATGAATTTATATTATTTAATAATGTAAACATAATTTTTGGATAAAATTAATTGTAAAAACCATTAAAATTAATTACCATTGAAAAATACTGAATATGTTTACAATGATTTAAAATAAAAATATAACGTTTAAAGTGACATATAAAATTGTAAAAATTACATTTTACGGACATATTTATACTTTCTAAACTCCATGGTTCAAAAAACGGTCTATATTGGGCCCTTGTGACATGTGAAAAATGCATTTTCACTTTTTTCTTGTCAAATATTCCATATATGACCTCTCCAAAACATATAAAAGGAAAAACAATCTTCCCTCCACATCACACTTCCAAAAAATTTTGGTTTATCCATGAACTAGTGTGATACGTTCCATATATACACTATTCATATAGCCCTTATTTTAATAAGGATCATCTCTTATAGATACTATACGTATAAACTTTATGTGGTACTCTAAAGAAGTGGTAAATTTTTTAAAATTTTGTTATACCTTTTAAGTTATGCACATACATAAAATTATATTCAAACATGATTATAAAATAATATCACCATTTCCAATATACAAATATTTTTATATTTTTTTATCATTACAAATATCCACATCCACATCCATCAATTGGGAGAAACCGTTGATCGTGAGTACGATAGAACAACACCTCAAGAACCGATGTTATTTTTTGTTTATCACCACCTCTCAATGTATGATATAAACATGGATATAACAAATTAATATGATATTTATGAAATAATTAATCCTTAATAATTATATTATCACATATACCATCATACATTTTATTCTGTGGGAATTTGATAATGTCCATAGTGTGTATGGAAGACAACTTCCTTGCAATGTGATGTGATTCATAATTCACATATGTTTTACAAGGAAGATAATAAAGATGTTTTTAATGAAAATATGTGATATATGTAAAATAAAAATTATTCTATGATGTTAATATGTAATTTATCTTTCTTTCATTTAATCTATAATGAAAATGAAAAGAACATTCATTCATCTGTATGAAATACGTTCTCCCGGAATAGTGTTATTAATAATATATCTAAATATTTAATGGATTGCACTAAATAAATTTTTAATTAATATATATGATATTAATATCATTTTAAATTTTTTGGATAATATGGAACTATGATCAAATTAAATTGAGAAAATACAAAACCAAATCATATGTAAAAATATGAAGTAGTTATTACCAGATACATGATTTTAACAATGAAATTTTGATAAAATGGTTATAAAATCTCACAAGTTAATAATATAACTTATGATAAATATAATTAAGGTGATTTCATAGATTTATTTTCATGTTATAATTATTTTAATATAGGATTGAACATGTATGAATGACATTGATTCTTAAGGTATTATATTTTTGCCTTAAAATTTGTTCTTTGGGACATAATTTATGTTATGAACCTATATTATTTACAAAAGTGGATATATTGATGTTTGGGAAAATTATTTAATTAATATAGTTTATTTAATTATAAATAATTATTAATTTTAATTTAATCTTTACTGGGCCAATAATTCAAAAGATACTAATGTAGAAGTTATTTTTTTGTTACAATCTCATTGTTTTTAAAAAATATTTATGTTAATCTTTTTAATGATAAAAATAAAATTATATACCTCTAAAAAACTCATGTGTTTTATTATAATTAGTTTATTTTAATAAGATACATTTTCTCATTAATATTCCTCTCTTAATTTATTATATAGATCAAATGATTGTTTTTTAAAATATAATCTTTATTCATCTCATCAACAAAAAACCCTCCTTATTTCATATCCATGTTATATAAAAATTATAAAAACATTGTTTACAAATTAACCAAAAGATGTATTAAATAAAATCATGATCATGATTCCATTTTTAAAATGTATTATATAAGTAAAATTAATATCATTTTGAAAACAATAACTATTTGGATTTTTCCAAGATTTTCAATGGAATCATTAATTTAATGTGTATAGAATAAACTTGATTTACCTCAACCATGACCACTATTTTCATTAATTATTCACCTATAAATTTTCATGGTGATTTTAAAATAATATTATTTGTTTGAAATTTGATGAATTAATAATTTTAAAAATGAAATTATCAAATAAATTTTATCTTACTTAAGAATTATTCCATGTAAATTTTCATTCAAAAGTATTATACATATATGGTGACATCTTATAATATTAATTAATATTTACTCAGGATATAATCCTATGATTTCATATTAATTAATTAAATATAAATTTTTGTTTTTTATTTTCATGAAAAGATGTTTATGAAACCCATTTATTTTCAATGGGTCATATTATGATGAAAAGTTTTATGAAACTATATAATTTTCATGGATTCTGATATAATTATTGTTTTATTATATTATGGAACACAGCAGAATTATATTTATTATTGGATTGGTGGGACCTATATCAACCTCCAATGCATTGGGTAAACCTTTCTATTTCATGATAAAAAATATAAAAAATTTGAGGTTCTTGGTCCATAAGGAGAAACATGATAATTAGATTGATCTATAATAGGAATCAAGAATATTGTATTGATCCATCATGGGAAAAATTTAATGAGACCCAATACACTATGTTTTTTGGTCTCAGAAATTTAAAATGAAAACTATATTGTTTTTAAAACCAGTGTTTCTGTAACACTTTTATGAAATGATCTTATGGTTCATCAGTTAAGATTATTTATCACTTTTAGGAATCATGCCTTAGGGATTGATATTTATTTACGCTATGAATCATGTATATGATCTCTAATAAGTTGGTTATGATCATTTTATGTAATGTTCATGATCTTTTATCAATATTATTATCTTATTATTTCTTATGATTGTAGAATGATATTTATCATGTTTACCCATACTATGTATGTAATCTCACCCATTTTTAGGTTTATTTCCCCCATATTTGAAGTATGGTTTTAATAAGGGTATGCTTATGAACATTACAAATGTGGAAGATAATTATGGGTGATATTAAAGATAGTTCATTATGCAAGAAGATTTTGTAACAAGTTTGAAAAGACACTATTCCATTATGTTATATGTGTGTGTATTTGTGAAATTTAATTAATATTCATCTTGAAATATGTGATATTTATATAAGAAAATCCTTGGTCGTTATATTTGGTATTAGAGGAGATTTGAGATATCCTTTGGAAACTAAGATGAGAAAATATAGTGACAATATCTACAACGAGCAAAAGTATTTGATAACATCATAATGTTATGGTAAGGAAGATATTATATGGTTTATCAGAAATACATATCTTTCGGGATTTTAAATGTATATGTGGTTCCAAAAAGAGGCACTTATGGGTGATGACTCTAAAAAGGAGCATTAGGCTTAACTCAAGAATTACTAATAATATTACAATGTGACTAAAAATTATTATTATTTAACAATAATGGGGGATATACATTGGTTAATTCATATTTTCATGATGAATCATCAATGAGAATTTGAATAAAATATGATCATGGATGACCTATGTTAAATATAAGGAATCATAAATTTAAAAGAAGTTGCCTTGTTTTAGGATACCTAAATTCAATTTGTCAAGACTGCCAGTTTTCTAACTATAAATTTTGTGGCTTGTAATATGATTTGAGGTTTATAATATAATTTGTGTTTCTAATACTATGATTTGTAGATTCAGTCAATGGATTAGACCAAAATTTACCATGCTAATCATGAATATAATCGAAAATGTAATGAACATCTGACCCATGTAGTGAAATTATATAGGTACTGGGATACTTAATTTTTTTGTATGCTCATACAACTTTCTCAAGTCTTGAATACTTCTGAGCATTAAAATTATCCAAAGTTGGAGAAAATTTCTGTAGAATAATTCATGGGGAAACATCAACCCTCTATTAAGGGGTATCTTGATCCACACTTGTATTAGTGATTTATCTATTTAATTGAAAATATGTTTTCTATTTTCAAGTGCTAAGAACATTAATATGCAATCATATTTTTAACCTCAATGTTTTTTTGAAATATTTTACATTAACCACATTGAGGTAATGAGGAAATAAATACAATAACAGAAGCCCGTAAATCAAACTGACAATGAGAATTTTAAATTCAAACCCACAGACCACCTGCTAGATTACACCACCCACACCTCGTGATGCATGCTAGGGCATGTACAATAAGGAATGTAAATTCATCACTTCCATTGAGAAACAACACCACACCTTTGTCGAGCCTCAAACCACTTTAGGTCATCGAGATAGTTTTCTCTAATCAAATATATATACTAACCACCCATCTTAGGAACCAAGAACCATGAAATTATTCACATCAGAATCACCACAATATTCATTTATTCCCAAGATATTCAAATAAACATCACTTCACTAGTAACATCGAACATATCATTTCCGTCAAACACACAACCAATAAAAATTAGCGAATACCCAGGTATAATAATTTCCACCAAAAAAATCCAAAATTACAGGGAGAAAAACATAACCACCATCTTGATGTCTCCATAAATGAACTCAATCAATGAGCCTGCAACCAAATGTCAAGAAATGTAACCACCATCCCACACCATATCTCTCTTGGAAAAAAATCAAATTATTTCTTTATATAATGTTTTAAAACCAATTGTGAGTCAAAAAACCACACAATGCAATGCAAAAATTGGAATATAAGAAATTGAACCAAAACCCTACATCACTAATCCAAAAACCCAAAACAAGAAAAAATGAAACTAACCATGGAATCCGACCCAGGCCCTCAACCGCCCGAAAAATAATCCACAAAGTCATCGAGTATAAACTATGAATGGGAATACATTCAGCACCACTTAGGGCTAGAATAAATACAACCAAACCCTATGAAGATCTCTATGACTGATCTATAAGAATACCCTACCTATTTGATGACACCACATTCCTTTTATCAAACAAGTATGAGAGACACAAAAAAGAAGATGTGTGATGATTGAGTGTTCAGGAATTTATGGAGGAGAGTGTAGCCTCAACTAGGAGGTGAGATTAAGAGGCATTGGGGAAAAGGAACTAAACCAAGTAGTCATAAAAAACATCATAGATATTGGAAAAAATAGTTTGGTTAGAAGTGATTAAGTGGAAACCAATATGTTAGAATAATCATGTCATCACAAAGGGTTAAAAAATGAGAGGAGGAACACACTCGAGAGACAAATAAAGGTGAATATGAATGCATCACCCATTTTTTCATTTTTAAGGTTATGTATGTCAATATTGGAACCATATTCTGAATTCAATCCATGAAGAAGAAATCGAATTAATTGAATATGATGTTCTAATGGTGTTTTTTTCTTTAGTACATCACACGTACACTATATAAAATGTCAATTATTGAATTCCTTCACCATAAGAAAAAGGATGATGAATCAATATATTTATATGAGGCTATTTCTACAAGGTATATAATGTGAACATCATGTTAAATAATCAAGCCCCCAAGAATAATTGATCAATTATTTTGTGAATTGAAACCATGTCTCAAAAAGAAGTTACAGTTAAGGGAAATTATTAAATAAGTGTCAATTTTCTAATTCTCACTCATGGCATAAATTGAAATTATATATTTATAATATGCACATGGTTTCGATTATAAAAAAAGATCGAGTCTCATTGAAAAAATGAATAAATCACATGTTTTAAAGTAATTCCAGCTCTATGTATGCTATAATTATGGTATGAAATGTCAAGGGAATTGATTTAATATAAATTTAAGGTTCATTACATATCTATATGTGGTTCATGAATCTCATTAATGTTGAAATATGATTAATGGGGTAGATAATGAATTGATTTACAAGTGGACACCAACAAATACACCACCCATTATCCAATTTGTTAAGTGAAATAAGTATGGAAATTATGCCAACTACTGTTAAATATAATGTTTTATTATAATCCATATCAATAGACTTTAAAACCCAATGATAATGGTAAATAACATGTGATATTATCTAATAACATGAGTTATGAGAATGATTTGGCAGAAGGTTCACACATCATACTCTTTGGAATGCGTAATATCTTATTTTATTTTTCCTCTACCAACTCTTTTATATGTATTTAATTTGAAAATGGAATTGAATTAATAGCTCAATTATTATATGTTTAGTTTTATTTATAAAACATAATGGTATTATTTTCACATCACAAGTCGATAGTTGATCTCCAATTGATTTTTGTTGGACTATTATTCACGAAAATCGTAATACGCTTCCATTAGATGATTTTTTTTGTGATTCTAGTCATGGAATAAAATTCATTATATAGGGAACATAATAATTTCTGAGGAAAGGAAGTCTTATTTTGTATTCCAAATGAACCCATGCTCATTTCAAGCTTTGATGGTTAATAAAAAATACCAATGGTAATTGCATACACCTTGGGTTTCTTAATTCTTATCCATGAGGGATATTTACCTCACATGGTTTAGGAGAAACAATAAATTGAATACATGACTTCTCTTTTGGAGTTTATTGATTTCGTTCTAGATGTGTTTCATAGTCTTCCAGTAAATCATGATTTTTTGTTATCAATATAACTAATAATTGGATTCGGACCCATTTCGAAGAATACATATGAAATGACATTGATTGAGTTGTATGAATTTAAGAAGAAACAACATAAAAAATGTGATAATGTATTTTTACAATATATTTCATCATTATGTGGTTCACTTATTAATTTTTTTAAGAAGAAACATGGTAGATCTGACACTACATTTATTATCATGAAATTAATAATATCATTCTCAAGACCAAGATTCATATACCTCAAATCAATGAATTGTTTGATAAACTATGGGGAGATGAAAATATTTTCTATATTGAACTTAATTATTGATATCATCAACTGATGTTAATGAAGTGGGACATACAACTGAAAAAAATTCCTTATAAGGTATGGACACTACTAGTATATATTGATTCCATTTTATATGACTAATTCCCCCAGTATCTTTATAGATTTTACCAATTGAGTCTTTAGAGATTTGAATGATATGTTTCTAGTAGAATTTATAAATGGTATTATTATATATTCATTGAGGAAATAAAATCATTATGAGCCCTTTTTAATTCTATAGATGACCATGAGGAAAGATAAAATGTATGTAAAATTTAAAATGTCTGAATTTTTTATACAAAAATTCTTCATTTTTGGTCATATAATCTCACGGGAGGGTATATAAGTGAATGTATAAATGAAAGAGGATATTGAATGCAGTTATAGACCAATAATAATAAGTATTATTAAAATTTTTTGGTTTGGAATGATATTATCGACAATATGTATTTAATTTTACATGGCTATATAATCCACTCACCACGTTATCTCAAAAGTGGGATGATTTCCTCAAAATGGTTGAATGCGTTGTATATTTCAAGGAACATGAGAGAATATTAGTTTTCAAAATTGGTCTTATATTATACTATAATAGATAATGGTTTTGAAAATACAATGATGAATTCAATAAGGTATTGTAATGTATTCTAATGAATAATGACATAGTTGTAGCTTTGGCCTCATGCATATTGATTGTTCATGGGAAAAATTACCTGAATCATGGTTTGTAGTTAGATGCATTAAATTACATATTTATGATATTAGGGAATTATATTTATAAATAAAATTTTGATATATTTACTCAAAATAGATAAAATTTTATATTCACATAGATGGATTCTAAAAGGCACTAGGGAAGGTTGTTAGATATGAGTAATGATTATAATTTCATAATAAATTACAACCATGGGAAAGTGAAAAATGGGTAAGATGATTCATTTCAAAAGTATCATTCTATATTATCCACGATAACTATCATAAAAGATACAATATGGATCTGGAAATTTTTATATAAGAGTAGAAATATAATGTTTCTAAAAAGTTTGTTCAACCATGTATCCAAGTGAAGATTAAAGACGTATAGAAGTGAGACATTGTACTAAAATATAATGAAAGAAATGTTCTTTAATTTAACCTTTTTCATAGAGTAATGATAATGTTGATGAACTTTGTAGGTATTTCATCAATATAATATTTTAAGAATGATCTATTTGTAGAGACTCACAGTGCGTCATTCTCTATTTATCCTGGAATTAAAAAGATATTTATTGATTTTAAATAGTATTTATAGAGTGATATAATGAATAAGGGTCTCATAGAGTTGTATTATAGTTATATTTATGTCATCAATATGTGTATAAGAGATAAGATTATAATGGATGTTAAAACCATTACCAATACCAGAATGGAAAAGTGAAAAAATTACATGTATTTGGTCATTGGACTCCAAAATAATTCTTAAGGAAATAAAGTAAAATGGGTTATAGTGGATCAACATATAAACGTATACAATTTCATAGCTACTATATAATACTTTCATCATGATTCAAAATTTAAAATACACATAATGAAATTAGTATGTTTTTATGGAGTATAACATTCCATTATATATCATTTTGTTATAAGGATTACCTTAATGTATTAGAAAATCATTCACTAATATAATGATATCGGGTTGGTCTTGAGCACATAATATCATCCTTAGTTATATGGTCTGTCTATGATAATAATTTAAAACCAATTCGAAATGTTAATACCAATTTTTATGGATTTCAATGGTTTTTGGGATCAATAAATTCATTTAGTTTAGTTACCATACAACAATATCAGTCACTTGAGAATTCAGTTGGCTCTTAATGAATCCATCAATGGAATGAATTGTAGACCTCCAATGTAATGAGATAATGATTTATAAATAAAACTAATGGTACTAGATTTGGATAAAAAATGTTAGAGATGTTCATATACCTTCAACAACATATAAGGAAATCAAAAAGCCTATAGAAATTTTAAGCTAAAAATTGCTGATGTGATAAAAAATTTGATGTTTGGGAATATGTTTCTAATAAAATTTGTACATGGAAGAAGGTAATGGAATATTTAAATTAGTCTAAAATAATCCCTTGGTATATTGATCCGATTAATATACTTTATCATATTATGATATTAGCTTATTAATTTTCACATCCAACGAACATCTCACAAGTCCATGATGTGTTCCAAATATCATTTTGGTAGAAGTACATACCTAATCCATCACATGTACAGACACAAATTTCAAACCACATTAGAATAATCTATCCTAGGAGGAATAATCATGAAAGATTATGATTCATTGAAATAATGTTATATGACACAATTTCACTGACCTGGTTAAATTTTTGTTGTGAAATTACCAAATTTAGTAATCTACATTGGAAAATGATGATGTATGGATGCACAAGTATCCTTTTATTTTTGTACCGAAAATATAGTTTTTAAGCTTAAATCTATTTTAAGGTGGTAAAATTTACCACCCCCAGTATTTTTGGAAATATTTATTTCAAATAAATTTAATTTCCTTAGTAGCTTGTGTTACAAGAAGCGTCATGTTATAATGAGCCTTGATATACTATTAATATTAATATTTAAACATGACCATTATAACCTAGATTTTAAATTTTTAGGTATAATTAATAATAAAAATGTTTTTAAAACTAATTATAACTAATTAATATAACTAAATAATATTTATATATAAGTACATAATGTTTAGTAAGATATTAAAGTTGTTTGAAAATACATCTTTATCAAAATCAATTATGTATTTATTTTTAAAAAATAATAAAATTATTTTATTATAATTTTAGTAAATTTAATTAAATAAATAAGAATAATTTTTAAAATCTACATGTAAAACTATTTTTTGAGTGAATTGTTGATAACTTTCATAGAAGATTAACTTTTTTAAGAATAGTAATAAATAATGATTTTTTATTGAAAACCACCATTACATTTGAAGTATTTAAATGATAAATTTAATTTTATGATGGGTATATAGTAAAATTATTTCCATTATATATTTATTAATCATATTTAGGTAATTTATATCAATTTTATATTGAATTTTGATATTAAAACATTATCTAATTTTGGATTGTTTATCATTGGATAATTCCTTTTTCATCAGGACAATGTGTTTTATTTAAAACTAAAATTTTCAACCTATATGAATTGAATTTTTAAAAATGGGTTTAATATTGGGAATCATAAAATTTTATATTATTTAATTTGTTCAGTTTAATTTTTTATAATGATTAGATAAAATAGTATAAAATATTTATTTTAGTTAATGAAAAAATGAGTTTATTAAGAGATTAAATTAAAATGATATAGGGTAAAATGATCATGAAAAATATCTAACACTGATTTTATGGAAATATTTATATATTTTAATATCTATGGTTCTTTAATATTCCATGTTAGAGCATTTTTCATGTTAGAATGTTTGTAATTTTTTATCATTTAAAACATTCTATGTTAGTCATGTACCCAAGTCATAAAAGGCTAACCCCTATCCTATACTACTAAATATTAAACAATAATTAAGTCCAGACAATACCTAGCGAAATAACATACTTAATTAAATAACTTCATCTAACATGATTTATTTTATTAGGATCCCTTTATAACAAGACATTATATATAAACCTAATGGGGTTCTCCAAAGAAGGGGTAAAATTCCTAAACATATGTTGAAATTTTATTTCATCTCCTCATACATATAATACTATTCAACCATTATGATATAATAATATATATATGTAAAATAATTAAAGGTTATTATGTTAATATCATGAATTAAATATATATCATCTTCCATCATGTGGGAAATTACACTTTCAATTGTCCGTATGACATACTAAAGCATCATGAAATGAGGTATTTATTTTTCCATCAGAACATATCACAATTGTGTATAATATATATGACATAATTATAATTCATTAACTATAATGTCACATATTCCTTTTTACATTCTATTCCTTGTAAATATGATAATGACCCTCATGTGTATGGTGGACTATCGCCTCACAATGTAATGTGATTCGTTATTCACATATGCTTTACATGGAATCTAATAAAAATAGTTTTAATGAATTTTTTTAATATATATCAAATTAAAATTATTCAATATCTATAATATATTATTTACTATTTTTTATTTTTATCCTATGAGAATGGGTAAACAATGTTTATGTATACGTATAGCCTACCGTCTCTATGAACTATGTGACTCACCACCAAAATTACGATTTTTATTTCAAATAACACCCCACACATAACAACAACAAAAAATGCAGTCCCCCCCTACAGAGGGAGAAAATAATGTAGGCCAAGTATGTCTCCCCTAATCAGATTGACTCCCTCAGGTCTAATGGGCAGCACATTATCCACCCAAACCATATTAACCCCCGGAACCGCAATTGAAGCAAAGTAGTCCACAACTTTGTTCCCTTCCCACCAGGTATGAGTAACCCTTACGTTGTTCCCCATGATCGCCTTGCACTGCCTAATAGTGTATCAAATCCTCCACGATATCGTACCCTATTCATGTAACGCGTCATGTATAATTTTTGAGTCAGTCTCTATCTTCTCCACCACCGGGCCTTTGTCCAAACACAACGATATCCCTGAAATGACTGCCAAGGCCTCTTCCTGCACCGAGCTCCCCCCCCCCCCCGTAGTGTACCACGAAAGCCAGCAACACACTATCGCTGCCATCATGAAGCACCACACCACTACGCATGTTCTCTCCCGTGCACACCCCATCGACGTTCAACTTCAGACCGCTCACTGGAGGAATCCATCGAACCCACAACCCCACCTCCTGAAAGTCTCCTGACCACCTCTCATCCCCATGGAAATCAACCCCCGTAAAGAGGGAATATTTTCCCCAAAACCCGCCGTTTTCACAAGATTATACAGCAGACACCTTACCCTTGCCACCACTGCCCTCCCAATGGATACACGCCCATCATACCTGGATCAGTTCCGCGCATCCTACAGAACCCAGCACCCCTCATTGTAAAGCACTGATCGAACGTCTTTCTCCTCCATGTTTCCACCACCCCCTTGAAACCACAAGCCCAAAAACTTCTCCCAGGTATCAGCATGACCCGAGTACCCTATGTGGGTTCCCAATGAACTATGTGACTCATTTTCAATATATATATATATATATATAATTGAATAGTATAAATAATCATATAATGAATAAAAATGATAATTATATCATTTTTATTAATTTTTTTAATTATTTAACCATGATCAAATTTAAATGTCCAAAAATACCAAATAAAAAACATATGTAAAAAAATTAAGCAGTTTTTACCCAAAACACAATTTTAACAAATAATTTTAAATAAACATGTCATAAATGATCAATGGTAAATATAATATTATATGATAAATATGGTTATGTTTCATTAATATATTTAAAACAGAATTATATTTATTTTATATGATGTTTGAATTTATACAATGGAAGTCGATACTTAAGGTAATAGATTTCTGTCGAAAATATCATTCTTTGGGAAAGATTATGTGATGTACATATCCTATTTTATGTGGTGTATATACTTCCAAATGGAAATTTTACAACATGAATATTATTATATTCATTATTTTAATGGTTAATTTTATTTTAATCTTTAATAGGAATTATGATTCAAATTATACCAATTTTTTAACGGTTTTATGTCACAATCCAATTATTAATAGGATTGTTTATGATTTAATATATGATGATGAAATCTAATTACATCACTCTAAAGAAACATATTTATTTTCATATCATATAGTAATTTATATAGTATACATTAAATTTATTCATTTTCTTCTCCTAATGTAATATATAGAATAGAATATTGTATTTGTTAAAAATCACCTTTCTTCCTCTTTTTTGAAGAGAATGATTTTTCATCCATTTGAATTTTTTAAAATATGTTATAAATTTTGTGTCATTATCCAATTTATTAATTAAATATATCAATTAAATGTTTTTACTTGTTAGAATTTGTTTTAAAAGGAATATTCATGCCATTTTTGGTACAAGGTTTGATTAGATTTTATTGAATATGTGAATTTAAACATTGTTTTAACATGTATGAGATGAAAAAAAATCCATTATCATAGACATTATATTTATTTAATAATATAATATATATATTCAATGTTATATTAAAATAAAATTATATCAAAAAATATATTTTATATTATTATATAAAAAATCAATATGGAAGGAAACATTATTTTCCTCAATAAAATTTCAAGATGATTTTTATTTCAATGTTTTTCACGTATAAAAATTTCATTTGATGTTAAATAATATATATTAGGGATTTGATCCAATGATTCCATTTTTAATAATTCCTTAGATGAATTATGTTTATGTTCATTATATTTTTATGAAAATCGTGTATTTATCCTATATTAATCTACGATGAAATGATTTATGAAACCCATTTCAATTCATGGAATCTGATATGATGAATTTTTATGATAACGTGAAACACATATTTATTATTTCAATTATGTTATTATTTGGTCTTATATATCCAACCAATTAATTGGGTAACCTTTTATATCCTGACATAACAATGAGACATAATTGAATGAATTGATCCACAATCAGAAACATGATGATGGGATTGATCCAAAAATGGGAAAGAGGATGATGGGAGTGATCTAAAATGGGTTATGAGGCCTGATCCAAAATGTTATATGGTCATGGTAATTAAAATAAATAATGAAATGGTTTCTATTACTGTTTTGGCACACCACATTTATGAAATGAGTTTATGGTTCACAAATTATGATGATTTCATAATATTCAGATTCATGTGTTTTGGAATGATAATAATTTATTCCAAGACTCATGATTATGAAATATGATATGCTAGTTATGATTTTTTTAAGTTATATTTTTGATCTGATAACCTAATTCTTATCTTATGCTTTCATATGATCATATAATGATATTTACATTGTTTACCCTTATAAATAATTTGATGTCACCCATTCTAATGTTTCCTTTACCAGGTTATAGAGAATGTTTTTATGTAGGGAATGTTTTTAATGGTAATATAATGTGATAATATTTATGGTATATATTTTAGATATTTTAGTAAATAAAATGATTGTGTACTCATTCACCAAATAAACTAAACCATTATTTTCCATGGTTGTATATTTAATAAATGTATTGAATATTTATCTATAAAATTTGATATTCATGTATGATATTCCTAGATAATTATATCTAGTGTGTTCCAAATCCAGTCTAATAATTATTCTTTAGTAAATATTATCTTAACACAGTTATAGGATTCAAGAATCTTCAAAGAGACGATGTTTTAAAAATATGATGAACTCTTTCACCCCATCCATATACTAATTTTTTCATATTATTGGAATCTATCCGATTTAAATTAAAATCCATAGTATTTTATTTTGTAATATTATTATTTAAGAAAATAAATAAATATACATAATGTAAAATCTAGGATGTTATAATATACAAGTTTAATATAATCATTAAATCTACATAAAGCCAGTGGTACCCATGGTTTGAGGTTTTTAACTTTTGATTATTTTAATGTACATATTTACAGTGGTTGGGTAATGATGGGGATTGTTTATAAGGGTTTTGGAATTTTTTGAAGGAATTTCTATGGGTGAAAAATTTGATCACGGTTAGTTGAAACCTTGAAACAATGCATGGTAATCTAGAATAGAGAGACAAAGGTAAAGGATTCAACGCAGAGTTATGATGCATAGTTTATAAACAGTGTCGCCAGCCTAGGTAAGCCGTGCTACTTGAGATAGTGGGATTATGCATGATTGGCTCTTATTTTGTATAACTTCATGAGATAACTATGTGGGGTACCCTTTGGGATAGCATTAGTCACACATTTAGTTCATGGTTAGTCTAACCATGTGATCTAACCATACATTACATTGAAAATGTTATTTTAAAAACAAGGTCACTCTAGATTTCCCCTAAAACACTCATATCCTCTTCTACTCAAATCCCACTCCATATTTCTTCTTCTCAAGGATTATAGACCCTCTTCCACTCATCTTGAAGGTGTTTTAAATGGTTTTATTAGGGCGATAAAGTTGATTATCCTCTTGTATGTCTCCACTATTGGAATTTGCATTGTGTTTCTTAGATATACATCTTTCTCTCTCATCATTTTCTAGATTGACTCATTCCAAATATATATATAGGGAAATGTTTTAAAAAATGATGATATTTTCCATTTTTGATTTTAGTAAAAGATATCTAAGGTGTTTTTAGATGTGTTTAGCTAGATTTGTGGTGTGGTTGTACCTTGGAAAAATTTTCTGAATGGCTATGTTATATAGAATCTCTATAGGATCTATTTTATCTAGAACTATATGTGTTAATTTTAAATTAATTGTTTATTCATGAAATTTATCTTGATTGTAATGTGTAAATCTTGCTAGAAACCCATTTTGTGATGATTTTTGGATTTTTAGAAAAAATTGTTTGTTGTTCTGAAATGTGATTTGTTGTTGGATTTAAAAATAGTGATTTTAAAATTGGTTACTTGACTAATTTATAGAAGATGGTTTTCGAAATTAGGGATTTAATAGAAATTGTTTTGAAATTGAAGTGTGGTTTGGCATGAATAAGGCCTTAAGGGTGTGTTAAAAATATAGGAGATTTATGAAGTGGTTTTTCATGTTGTGTGGAAATATTGTTTAGAATAATGTCTTAATTTGGTGTTTGAAGTTGTGTGATGATATGGATTTAGTAAATATTGATTTTTTTTATTTTTAGATTATGTAGTATAAAAAAGTTATGGATGGGATGAATAGTGGGTGCGAAAAACCACCATCATGTATTATAATGTGGGCATTATGTGACACTATAAAAATCAGATTGTGTTGGATTTGAATTTACACTATTCATGGTAACACCAGTCTTGGGTGTGTGTGTGGAACTTGGGCACATGGTTGGGATATGTGTGTGACCATTCTAGTGGGAATGAGATTGAGATTATTAAAATGGAATTGGGTTAATGAAATATTTGTTTTCATTCCCTATAATTGTGTTGATTAGGGTGACAGTCTTTTGTTATGGATGTATTTGTCTTGTTTTTAATTGTTGAACTATTTTCATGGATATATATACAGTGTTTTATATAATTTTTCTAACTGGTTCTATACTACTGTCATGTATGTGGTATTAATTTGTGGAAAACCAACTGAGTATCACTACTGAACACCCTGATTTAGAATATTGTGGAATTTGTAAATATTGTATCCCAGGACATCGGTAAAGGTATAAAATGTCATCACCTTAGTGGTGAATTGTGATGATTGGGTGGTATTGTTGTTCTTGGAGAACATATCGTGTTGTGGAGTTGTAGAGTTTTGTCGTAGATTATTTGGGATTTCTATGATATTTGATTAGTACTCAAATTATTGATTACAGATTATTATTGTTTCGTTTTATTGATCTATTGTTATTTTAGTTTTGAAACATTTAATGATTTCATCAATTATTTGTTTTCTATTGGAATGTTTCGATGGGTGTTTTTAATAAAATGGAAAAATTTCCCTAACTATTCATGATGCAATTAGAATTTATTTCTAACCATTTTCAACGAGTAGATTTCACCTAGGTCCATGTAGAAGGTCCACCTCCCATAAGCCAATGAGATGGGGTATGACGTTACAAGTAGTATCATCTTGTACGGCTCTTCACGTACAAGTAACGCCTGACATTTTCATTCATTACAATACATTCCAATCTTGGATTTGACTTTTTTTCATGGAGTATTACTTGAGTTGGGATGGTATAAATATGTAGGGTTTTTGGAATATGAAATTTATTTCATAAAAGAACATAGCTAAACCTTTTATGTTGATTTACAAGATACATAAGAGTTGGGTACATAAGAGATTTTGAGATACATACAAGGGTGTGATCATATTATCAAGTGTGTAGCCAATGATATAAGTATGTAATTCCTGGTATATATAAATTTCTACTCATATTCCATATTTATTTTTTCATAATGATTTATGTTGGGAAATATATTAGTTAATTTTCAAAAAATCTAGAATTTTTTTTCAAATGTGCAGTCTGAAAAGGGAGTGGTTGTGGTATTTTGAAAATGAGTTGATTTTTAAAACAATATTGATATTCTATTAATAGAAATGGAGCCACATAGTCATTATAGAGACCAACCCAAGGATTCTACCTGAAAACTGGTTCTACTTGAGCCCCAGGTGAACTAGAATCTCGTGCATATCATAATGAATGTTTTCCAAGATAGGAAAAGTGGGAATATAAGCGATAATATGAGGCATGAGGATCACCCGATTAAATTTTAAAAGAGGAATCCACCCGTTGGATATGTTGTTTCAGAACTGGAATGGGAAGAATTGTGGATAAATAGTGTGAATCGAATAATTTATTTCTTAGGCACAAGATAATATTTTAAAGTGATGTTAGTGATGTACGTTTTGGAAGATATTACATATTATTGGTGGAAGGAAAAACTTTTCGTAAGTGGTTGATCAGTTTTTTGAAAACATTCATGAATTTTTCTCATGGTTTCTACCCATGATAGAGGTGGATTTCATGATTCTTCTCCTCCGATGGTCCAAATCCAATCTCACTTACAACATATTATATGGAACTAGTATAATTAAGGGAATTTGATGTGTATTTGGAAGATCTAGAAAAAGTTTGATCCGTCCAAGCATATCTCTTGGGGAACTAATAATTTGGTTTGTTAAAATATTAGATAAACTCTTTGAATATGTTCTAATTATCATAAGCTCAACCTAATTATGATAAAGAATTGATATCCACTTCCTCCAATTGATGAACTATTTTATTAGTTTATGGTATCTCTGTGGTTCTCCATGATTTAATTGCAATCATGATACCATCAGTTTTTACTATGGAAGAAGAATATTTTCAAAACATCCATTAGGGGTAGATTTGGAAATTACGAGTATATGGTTGTGACCATTCATCTTATGAATGTAGCAGTGGTCATCATGGAATTAATGAATTAAATATTACATAGGTATTTGGATTCATTCAGTGTAGTTTTTTTCGATGATATAGTTTTGCATTTATGTATAAGGGTGAACCATGTGAAACACATGGAAGTAGTGTTGGGAATCTTGAGAGACTGACAAATGTATTACAATTTTTCAAAGATTGTATTTTGGATACAAGAGGTAAATTTTCATGGCCATGTTATTTCAAAAAATTATTTTTCAGAAGATTTAGATAAAATAGAGGATGTTTTCTCTTAGAAACCACCAAATAATTTTTTAGGATAAATAGGTTCTCTGGTCTAGCTTGTCATTATTGATGTTTTGTTTTTGACTTCTCAAAATTAACTTTGTCGATGTTGTCATTGATTGGAAATAATGTTCAATTTAAATGGAATGAGTGGTTCCATAAATCATTTTAAAATCATAATAATCATCTTACATTATCACTAATAATGGATTTTCTAGAACCAGGGAAAGGGTACATAGTGTATTATGATGAATTAGGATTAGGTTTGAGATGATTTCTAATTAAATAGGATTATGTTGTTGTGTATGGCTCATGGAATTTGGGGATTCACGAGATGTACAACCCAACACATTATTAAGAGTTGGTGATAATGGTTTATGCAATTAAAACGTTTCATCATTATCTATTTTGTCATAAATTCATGGTGTATACCAATCATAAGAGTTTTTAGAATATATTATAAAAAATGTCTTCAAAATTTGTGATAAAGTATATGGATGTATTATCTCTAAATGTTTGAATTTGAATTAATGTACACATCGGGTAAGTGGAATTTAGTGAAAGGTGCATCAATTAAGAAGTCATAGGTTCATGTGGTGAAACAAGCGTCATATTAGTGAATGTTTACTTTGGATACAACTATAATGGGTATAGAGTTTGAAGATATGGGTAATGTAGACATTTACATGTCATTTTGTTTCCTAACATGAATTTTCTGGTTAAAGAGGTCTAAATTTCTAAATTAGAGTGTCTGGTTATGAGGATAAATGTGACAACCGAGTCCTAGGGACAGCACAGCCACCCTGCCTTAACATGGCCTTTAGGTCCTGACCCACCAGGTACCACCAGTTGCCCCCGCAGACACGTGGGGCCCACCCCAGGGTCCACCCACATGCCTGAACGAGTCATCTGACTAATGACAGTCCCCACAGGCCAACACATGTCCTTTCCAGTGTGTTTTTTCCTCACTCACACACACCTTGAGAAACTTCCCAGGAGGTCACCCATCATGATCACTACTCCAGGCTAAGCACGCTTAACAATGGAGTTCTAATCAGACAGGCTCCTGAAAAGGAAGGTGCACCTTGTTGACATCAGTCATGTCATTTAGTCATTTAACCCTTTATCATTTGGGATGTTACAATACCCCCCCCCCCTTTAGAGCACAACGCCCTCGTTGTGGGCCCTACATCTCAACCAAGGCAGTGCACCGCACTTAAGGCTGGGTTCCTGCTCTGATACCAATTGTGACAACCGGGTCCCAGTGACAGCACAACCACCCCGCCTTAATATGGTCGTTGGGTCCTGTCCCACCAGGTACCACCAGTTGCCCCCCGAAGACATGTGGGGCCCACCCCAGGGTCCACCCACATGCCTGAACGGGTCATCTGACTAATGACAGTCCCCACAGGCCCACACATGTCCTTTCCAGTGTGCTTTGTCCTCACTCACACGCACCTTGAGAAACTTCCCAGGAGGTCACCCATCCTGATCACTACTCCAGGCCAAGCACGCTTAACTGTGGAGTTCTAATCAGACAGACTCCTGAAAAGGAAGGTGCACCTTGTTGACATGAGTCATATCATTTAGTCATTTAACCCTTTATCATATGGGGATGTTACAATGAAACACAATACTGGGGAGACAATTAAGGGATGTGAACTGGTTTGGAAGTTGGTTCTGCATTTTTGAAAATGGATGGTTGTTCTAGTGCCTTGTTAAGAGAAAATTATATGTTCTTATCAACATTCCAGATGGGTTTTCCATCCTAGAATTTAGAAAATGTAAAAGGTGTTAAATGTGCAGATTTGGAGGGCCAGAATGAAAAGGAATGTGCTTGAGTTTGTATCATGATGATTGACTTTTTTTCAAGTCCAGGTAGTGAATCCATGACTATTAGATAGTTTTGAGTCTTATCCTATCCCAATGTGGAAATGGGTGAAAATAACTATGGATTTTGTTATAGTTCTCCCATGAATGGTCTTGAAGCCTAATGATCAATGGGTGATGGTGGATCAACCTATAAAGCTTGCCCATTTCATCTCTATTCGTGAATCTCATATAGTGGATGATGTATCCAAAATCAATATCTGAGAGGTGGTAAAGAATCATGGTGGTTTCGTTTTGATTGTATCAAATAGAGATACTAGGATAACTTCATATTTATATAAATCCGTTATTAAATCCCATGGGACTCAATGGATAATGATTATAGACTATCTTCCCCATATGAAGGATCAATCTGATTGGATGATAAAAATGATGGTAGATATGTTGTGGGATTGTGTGATTTATTTTGGAGGCTCCAGGTAATGTCACATGATGTTGGTGATGTTCTCATACAGTAATAGTTAGAAAGCCTCCCTACATATGACTCCATTTAAAGCATTGTATGGGCGTTAGTGTCTTCAAATATGTTTGATGAAAATATTCAAGACTTCATTGGTTTGCCCAAGCCTTTAACAAGAGATGATAGAAAATATTATGTTAATCAAAAGATAATGTAGATGGGTTATAGTTTTCAGAAATCATATTCGGACCATCATCCATTCCAATTTTCATTTCAGGTTGGTAATAATGCATTCTCATGAATATGTGTGAGGTTGGGACATCATCATTTTGAGAATATGGGTTAGTGTTCTCCAGGGTATATGTGTCCTTTTGAGAATCATGATCAGGTTGGAACGGTGACATATTAGTTGTAATTACCACCACGGTTCAATGCAGTGCACAATGTGTTTCATGTGTTTCAGTTTAAAAAGTATCAACTGAATAGTGACCATGTAATTTGTTGGGATCATGTGGAGCTAGATCTAGATTATTCACGGGATTATGTTCCAGTTTGAATGTGGAAAGGAATGATAATTTATTGGGCGGTAAAATAATCAGTATATTCTATGTTTTGTGGAAAAATAGTTAGATTCGCGAGGATTCATGTGAGTGGGAGAAAGTAATGGTCAATAAATGGACCAAACACGTTTGGAAAAGAGATTGTTCTCCACATTCTAAGGATAGAGAGTATAATGGTGGGGAGAATTTAGTACCCCTATTTTGAGTTATGTAACATTTTTTATTTCTTTTTTGTGTTTAAGGTTGTGGGGAAATGTTTGGGATAGTTTGGAAGGATTTTTTAAATGCTTGGGGGGTTTTATAAGGGTGCATGGTTTGATAATGGTTAGTGGAAACAATGCAAAAAAACCCTAGTAACTGTGCATAGTGAGGTAGAGGGAAAGTGGTGAGTGGATTGTTAAGGAACATGATTTATAAATCATGCACTAATTCCAGGTAATTCATGAAACCCGACACAGTGGGAATATGCACAATTGGTGCACGATTCGTAAATCCATTCGAAAAAACCATGCGGAAAAAATAATTCATACAATAATAGTCACATGGTTAACACTTGTTTAGTCTAACTCTGAGAGGTAATCATTCATGCAAAAATGGGTTTTTTAAAAATGGTATCACATAGGATTTTGCATGAAATATCAATTTCCTCTCCAACATTAACCATGCTCAAGATTTTTTATTCTGAGGGGGTAGGTAACCTCTTCCACTAAACATAGAGGTGTTTGAAAGGGTATTTGGTTCTTTAATGTCAATTCTCTTCCATTATGTCTTTTATCTTGGTTGTTTCATAGTTTTTATTAGATCAAAATTTCCCCTTATAACTATTTATTTTCTATATATATATATATAGATTTTTGGTTTCCTAAAATTATTAGTGTTAGTATTGTTGATGTTATGTTAGTAGATATAAGGTGTTCTTGTGAAATGTCCACACAAATTTTGGTTTAGGTTGTACGTTGTTCGATTTTGCCAGAACCCTACGGTAGGTGGATTCTCTATTGAATCAAAATTACTAGAATTAGAAGGAATCATTTGTAATTAATTTTTTTCCTTGAAATTTATTGTGACTATGACGTGTGAATCTTGAAGACAACCCATTTTCTGTTGATTTTTTGATTTTTAGGAAAATGGTTTATAATTGTGAAATATGATTTGTGGTTGGATTTTAAAATGGTTATTTTAAAATATATTTCTAGAGTGATTTATAAAAAATGTTTTCTAAAAATTGTTCTACAATAAAAATGATGAATCATTAAAGTACATTTTGAAATGGATGATGGATTATGTGTGTTTTTAATAAATGGGATATTTATTGATGTTGTTTGGCAGGTTTTGTGGAAATTTTTTTGTTCATAATTGGTTAATTTGGTTTTAGAAATTGTTTGATTATATAAATTTGGTAAATATTTTTTTATGTTTTTTGTCTTATGAAGTATAATTGTGGGTTGGATGGGATGAATAAGCAGTATGAAGAACCATCATTAATGATAGGAATGTGGGTGTGAAGTACCACTATAAAAAGGTAATGGGGATGAATGTGAATTTCCAACATCAGGTAACACCCGGCTTGGGTGGGTGTGTGTGTGTAACTTTGGAAAATGGTTTGGATATGCCTGTGACCATGCTAGTTGGGATAGGTTTCCCATTATTAAATGGGATTTAGGTTATTGACCCATTTGGTTTCCTTTTTTGGTTTATTTCCTTGGAATTGTGTTGATTCGAGTGACATAAAATTGGTAATGAAGTGTTGGCTTTTTATTAATTACTGAACTAATTTAATGGATTTATATAATGTGATTTATATAACTATGGTAACATATTCTATCCTATTGACATGAGTAGGGAAGTCGTTTGTGGAAATCCTACAGAGTATTATCACTCACATCCTTTTTTTCACCATTGGTGCTTGTCAAGATATTGTATTCCTATCCATAGGTAATGGTAAAATATCTCCTTTGATTACTAGTTCATCCTGGTGATTTGATAATATTTTGTTTCATAGAACATGGAGCTTGGGGTGGAGCTACAGAGTTATTTCATACCCTCATTGGGTTTAGTCTTCTGCTTGGTACTCTAATTATGAATTATTATGGTTTGGTTTTATTGGTATTTATATTTTGTTGAGTTGTGAAACATTGTTTACATGAATAATGTAGTTAATTAGGTATTAGAATGTTTTTGTTGGGTGATTTCTTTAAAAATGAAAAATCATCTCCCAATTTTCATGATGCCCTTGGAATTTATTTTCTTGCCTTTGGTTCCATGGGGATGTTTCTTATGGCTAATTGGAACCTCCTCTTCATCTTAATCCATTGAGGTGGGGAGATATTTTGCCAATACTGTGACACCCCAGGTTTTATGAACTAGTTCAAGTAATCAATGTTATGAATTTAATGATGTCTCTTATTTTATTTGTTTTGATAATAAGGAATTATAAATAAAATAAAACATGGAGAATAAGGTAAACTGATATATATTAAAATATTACTTTGCAGCAAGACCCAACTAGTTTAAAATACCATGCACAAGACCTAACACAGCCACAACAAGACTACTAAGAACCACAACTCGAGTAATCAGATAATCCTCATCTTCAGAGTCCATCAGCGTGAAAAATATAACAGCCAGGGACATGACACACATGCTCAACGCCAATGGTATGAGGAGGGTCATCCTTTCTGGTTCAAGTGTTTTGTTCTTGCAAAATACCCCTGCTTTTATAATGGTCTTTTGAATATTGACCATTGGAAAATAGCCGTTGGATTTTCAAAATAACCTTTGGGTTTCCATTGATAAAGTTTATCTTTATATCAAAACTTGTTTTTTAACACTCTTATAATTTTTTAATAACATATCTAAAGTATATTTCACAAATAGAATCATAGTTTTAAAATTTAAAGAGTGTTCTGGAGAATAAATCCTCTTTTTTTCAAAATTCTGATGGATACTTATATTGAAAACTAGGTATTATTTTTATAAAAGATATGTTTAAAGGGTATCAATAATAATATCTTTTGAGCTCTAAATTATGAATTTTTGAATTAACTAGTATTCTTTTAGAATTTATTTAATGATCCGAATAATTATAATGGTTTTATATGAAAAGTATATCTCTTAAAAGATTTATATATAAATTGGTAAAGGGATTTAAATTTTAAAACTAAATCTTTGTTATAGTATGTTGACTCATTTTGTGCAAGTATTTATATTTTGAACTAAGCATACTTAAACTTGTTATTTCTAAAGTCTAGATAAATTTCCTTTTTATAAATAAATTGTGTTAATATGAAATATATTACATAAGCTAGTAAAAGGAATATAGATTTTTAACTAAAACTAATTGTCTTTATTGAATGAACCCTCTTTTGTATAAATATTTATACTACACTTCATTTTGAAAATAAGTATACTTATACTGATTTTTTTATAAATTTCAAATAAGTTTTTTTGAAAAAAATTGGTTGGGGCCCGGCCAAGCCGAGGGAATCCCTTAAGGGACAAGCCCTCTAGGCCGAGACCAAGCCCCAAGGGACCTGAGGTGCCGACCATCGGGGTCCCCAGGCGTTCAGTGGGTGTCCAAACCGTGTCCCGCCATGCATAGGTCTCTCAGGTCGCACACAGGCCGTGTGTAAGTCTGCGGTGCGCGGTGCGTAGGGGTGGGCCGAAGCCCGCATGGGGCCTGTGTATAAGGCCCTGGAGTGTGTGTTCGTGTTATTGAGCCGAAGCCAGCGCGCTTTATTTTTTAAGCCGCACCTCAAGCGCGTTCCGTTTCGATGTGGGACGCGCTCCGTGCGACCAGGACCATCCGATCGACTCCCGTGTAGATCTCAACCGTCCGTATTTTTTTTAGCCAAGCGATTGCCCTGTGTTTTACCACGACTGTCTGATATTCCCCGAGATCAAATCCCTACCGTCCCTTCCTTTGCAGGGTCGACCCCCCCCCCCCCCCGTCATCTTCTTCCTCAAAGCGGCACCCGACCAGTAGGCCTGCTCAAAGGACACCCCGACCTCTCCTCCCCCACACTGCTCCTCTTGACCTCCGAACACCCCCTACTAGCTCACTATTCCTGCGTCTTTCCCACATCGATCTATCCTCTTTGGTCGAGTCACCAAAGAGGCACCGAGGCCTTTATAAACCCCCCTGCTTCATTGAAGCCCCAGGCAGCTCCTTCTCCTTCGGACCTCCTTCCGAATCCTCCAACAAGGCGAACAAACTCCTTGTTGATCCGAGCATCCTCCCTAATATATGTGAGGGTCCTTTCATATATGATTTCTTTTTAAAACCTCTGTTTGATGCACTCGGTATATATACAGTTTATTATATATACTTAATATAAAACCTTCGTTTTTGTATAGCCTTCAAGGATATTGACCTTCATGTTTCCAGCGGGGTGCATATGTAAGGGTCCCTGCATGCTTGTCTTCCTTTAAAGAAACCTTAGGTATATACACAGCTTATATTTATATATATATACTTGATTTATATACACCTCGAATGGTACCTCCTTCAAGGAATCGGCCTTCGTGTTTCCAGTCGGGTGCATGTGTAAGCATGGTTCCTTGTTTTGTTCTCCTTTGAAGAAACCCATATCTTATTACTCTCGGTATATATATATAATTTTTATATATGCATACTTGAATATAAACCCCTCAGGTGGAGATGTTTTCAAAAAGTATTTCTTTACTAAAGTTTAATACAATGATTACAAGGGGAAAAGAGTTATCTTACCTCGTTTTAAACCAACCCTTAAGAATATGTTTTGTATGTATATATACGGGTTACCTATTATATATATATATATACACATGGATGGTATTTTTCTTTTTTTTGGGTTGACCTAGGTTGGACAGGGCATTTGGGTGTTAAATTCTAATTGTTCTCTTTCGGTTTTAGTTCCTAAAACCTATACAGATACAAATATACAATTTTTTTCTTTTTATATGTATATAAAGATAATTATAACCCAAATTCTATCTATTTTCGGATTTTCAAAATGATCCAGCACGTTATACTATGCATTAATGAGGGTTGTTTGAAACTGTTTTACCATGAAAACCCCTCGTTATAAATTGGTATCTATATATATCGATGTACTCAAAAACATGTAGACCAATACAAATCAAATTTATTATTTCAAGGAGTGGGTACCAACCTTTAAGTAAATCCTTATTTTATGTGAACTATTTTTTATTAAAGAAGCATGATGGGCATCGCCCATGATGCGTTTTACCATAAAGGGTGTATTTTGGTTTGATTTATGATGTATTAGAGGATTTAAGATTTAATAGGTCATGATATCATGTTGTGTTCCAATATTACCTTAAGACATAATGAACCTACTCTTATGAACGTATTAATTAATCAAGTTATGATTTTATTTATTTACAAGATCAAGGGCCTATTTATCACCATAACAAATTTCAAGAGTTTTCCTTGAGCACTCCTTTCCCATGGATTTATAATGACAAAGATTCATCATTTAGTATATCATTATTCATATTCTTTAGTGTAAAGGATGATTTACTAAGCTATGTATGCATTTGATTAGTTACTGATACATTTTGCAAGTCAACCATCATACATTGTATTAGCACGATTTGTGGTGGTTCATTATTTATTTTTGTACATAATGCATGCTTATGACATATCACTAAATGAACTAAGAAATTGGATTACCCAAAGTGGTATGGGACAGCTTGGGTAAAATGAAAATGAATGAGATATTCAAGGTGGTATGGGAAATCTTGAATATGCATAACCATTTTCGTAAACCATGAACGATGTGGCTCACATGATGATAATGACAAAGATAAGGGTGCACCCTGATAGCGCTCCAATGCATTAGGTAAAGAAATAATCTCTAGAGATGACTTTTTAGACTGATACCTTGGTGAATAAACATGGTAATTTTTAATGAAACCTTGGGGATGGACCTTGGTGATATGTTCATGATTGTGAAAGTTAAATGTTGATGCCACATAATTCAAGTTATGTAACAAGTTCTTTCCAGGATAAAGTTCTTTCACGAATGATGCCTTTAAAGTTTTAATAAAGTTCTTATTTCACTGGTATAAGCTTGAAGCATGATTGGTGATTATTACATAATAGAATAGTAACCAGCATGTGAAAATTTAGTTGTTTCCTTTATGCACAACTCTGATTATGTATTACTTTTAACTGTTTAATTTATGCTTAAGTAAGACACATGCCGTACTTGCTTATGATAACCATTGTAATTCCGTCGAGAATTAACATCATTGTCCCATGTTCTTATTGAAAAACTTGTTTGAGAATTTGTATGTCTTATGTTATAATTTTCCTTTAATCAATGTTCAATCTCTTTTAAAAGAATGTTTTCAAATGTTACAATGTTTTAATTTCTTTTTAAAAACCCCTTACTGAGTATTTTAATTCTCACCCTACGTTTTGATTTAAAATTTTTAGGTATCAGCTTTTGAAAGATGAATTGTTTCAGAAGTTTCCAGTTTCCCAGAACCCGAACCGCACACGATCCTCTGTATGGGACATTATGTGTTGTTAACAAAGTGTATTTTATTTTAAGATAACACATCATGTTCAGAAGGCACCGACTCCTGGGTTTCTGGGGTTGGGGTCTCTACAAATACATTGTTTAACGATAATCATAGATGAATGATGTGCCTTTATAATTTTTTATAATGGTGGTAGTCATTGAATGAAATAGATCATTGATATTTATAAAGAAACAATGAACCCAATTAATTTTTCATTTATTAAAAAACATCAAGATCAATGATGGGTTTTTAGCTATTCTTGGTTGGAGTACTATATGGGGGAGGGTTTGATGTTTTTTCATTTCATTACGTGGTACATGGTAGGCTGGGTGATATTATAAGGCCCGGGACTTAAACCTTACTTAATATTGAATTAAATGAATAATTCACATTGACGATCCTTTCAGGTTTAGAGTTTTAGAGAATTAGGACATAACTATTATATCTCAAAAGATTAAAAAGTATAAACTTTTACTAAATTTCCATAAAATAAAAACTCTTAAAAAAACATGTCCAGCTCCATGTTTTAGGTTGCATGACTTTCCCTTGATCCCATCCTTGACCCTATTCCACGTTATGTCCTATGAAAAACATTTCAAAAACACGGGATTAGCATAAAAAGCTCAGTAAGGGATACACAATGAATGAAAACTGTTAGTTTTTCAAAACAACAAGTAAACCATGTATACTTTATCAAAGTAATACTTTTCACCTCTTCGAAGCCGTAAAAACTCTTCACTGAATAAAAGTTCATTACTTACCCTTCTTTAACCAAAAGATTACCATAAAACCCATATAAAGATCACATAACATATAAAGGTAACTTGGGACATAAACATACTTAAGTGGAATAACCATACGGTTGACTTCCACACATATCACTTAATGGAATAGCCATACGGACAACTTCCATACATACTTAATGGAATAGCCATACGGCCGAATTCCATACCCAATGAATTGGAGGTTATAATGTAACCACCTGTCCTGGTATTCACGGCACCACCCATCATATGGTTTATCACGTAACCACCCGTAAAATGTCCAAGTACCATTATAAAATTATAACACATAAAACCAATATAAAAGAATGATAAAATTTCCACATTTCAATCACAATATATCATTTAAATATATTGACATAATAGATTCCTTTATCAAAACCATTTTCAATACCAAAATACATAAAAGCGTATATGGTATTTATTTTATTTTAAAAACATTGCGGCTTTTTGAGGAAGCCAAAGATCAAATAATACTCTCGGCGGCGGAAAAGGTCGTTGTCACCGCGTACGTTAAAAGAAACATTCCTTTTTGTCATTTAGTAAAACGCTTTGTATAAAAAGATTCCTTTTCTATAAAAGTAAAAGTCAAATGGGTATATACACCGTATAAAAGAAATTTGTGTATAAAATGAAAAATTCCTCAATGAAAGGTGATTGAGACGAAGTCCTTTACAAAGACGGTATACTTGGATTAAGGATAAATCAATTACATAATTATGTGTGAAAAATGAATACACAAAATATAAGTGGATATTAAGTGTAAAACAATCAGAGGTTATTAAAACATATTCATAGAACGATATATTCAAGGAGTACAAGTTTATCCCAAAGAATCAAATTTGGGTTAAGAAGTTCCCTTGCAAAAATTTGACAGCCTAACGACGTCACTACAAAATTCAGAAAATGACTTGATGAGAGATAAAAAGGGTATATCATAACATGGACATAAAATTTAAATCAATAAGGATATATAAGAACATATCCCAACATAATAGTATGTGAATTAAAAGACATAACAAAATAAGACTTTCAAAAAGAGGAGGGTGAAAGGTTCCCTTACCGACATGGGTATCTTTCGAAACATACACACAGTGAAAGAAGGTCAATACAACATTGATGTAAATACTCATAAATGAAATTATATTACAAAATGAGTAAAATAATGGGCAGTACATACACCACTCAAAGGAAATTTTGGCAAATGTAGCATAAATCTCACGGGAATAAAAGTGAGATGAAAAACCCCTTATGAAAACTCGGCAGCCTAACGGCCCCACTTAAAACTTCCAAAAATGGATTGATGAGATCAAATAGGGTCTCTCATCATATTAAAATAAAATGTACAGAAAGAGGAATATAAAATAACATCCCCCATCATAACAAACAGGATCTTAAAAGGAGTAACATAAAGGAGAGTACTTAAAATGAAAGAGAGAGCTTAGATCTCTTAAGAAAATTCGGCAGCGTAACGGCGCCACTCAAAACTTCCAAAATGGATTTATGAGAGAGAATAGGGTCTCTAATCATATTAAAAAAAAATAACAGTAAGACTAATATAAAATAACATCCCAATAACAAGAAATATTATATTTAAAATTAATGACATAAAAGAGCGTACTTAAAAAGAAAGAGAGGAGTAGGATCCCTTACCTCGGGTCCCACTTGACTCGATCGTTCTTTAACGTCCTGAATAATAAACATGAGTTAATTTATACTTTATTAAGAAACTTTTTCAAGTTAATTATTCCTTTTATATCAATTATTTACATGTTATAAACATTATGTAATCATTTAAGTTAATAATGTCTGTTTTGTCGATATTTGGTTCTTAAGTCAAAAGTGGACTTCTTACAATTACATGTTGTTCGTGTGGTCAAAGGTTCCTTATATCCAGAATGACATTCCTGATTTGGATATCATATATATCATATATATCCAGAATATACATGTATTTATAATATTAAAAAATCATTTAGTGGTAAGAAATGAAATGCACCGTTCATGGAGACGGTAAGTCGTACGTACGCATGAACACTACTTTCATTTCTATGTCATATTAATGGAATTAAAACTAAATGAGATATGTGTATTTTTTTAATTCCATAATTATATTCATCCCTAATATGTATCATAAATCATATATATCCATTATATGTACTTATAATAGTACAGTACATTTGAGGATAAGAAATGAAATGCACCGTTCATGGAGACGGTAAGTCGTACGTACGCATGAACGGTACTTTCATTTCTATCTCATAATTTAATGGAAAGAAGTAATAATGATATAGAGGTATATTATAATTCTTGTCTTACATCATATATAATAACTTTAAATCCATCCTTTATACATCCCACATATGGCATTAATGAATCAAATCACTTTGAGGGGGCGGTAGTCCGCACTTCCTAAAATGAAATTATCGTGTTTACCCACAATGGAAACCATAAAGGTATACCACAAATGAAAAATACATAATTATAAGGAAAACATAAACATAATATATATAATATATAAATATATTTACATCTTAATTTCCACCTTTGAAGGTGTTATATGAGTGTTGAACAATCATCGTTTCGTGAGGCAGAAATCCGCCATCCACAGAAACAGTATGTTCTTTAACCATTAGATGAAGGTGTGTGTAAGTGTACATCGAATAATTATTATAAAAACATACTAGTATATTGAAGATACTGTATTTGTTACAAAATAAATGAATAAAAAGAGTTTAGGGGGTTGGAGAAGCAAAATAATACAAAAGAGCACAAGTGAAGACGTTACCTTAAAATTGGGTAACTCCCTTTGGTTTGAACCAAAAGGGTTTCTTGAAGCGCTTCCTGCCTAAGATAAGGATTCTAGGATGAGGATATGGATGTGGAGCCAAAGAATGATCAGATCTTGGCCGACCAAAGGCTTGAGAGGTGTGGGTAAGGTGGTAGACCTGGGGGCTTTTTATAAGAGGAGTGGAGGGGCACTCTTGGAAAAAATATAAAATGATACTTTATTTTCAAATGGTTTTTGGATTTGAATGGTCCCAAATTGATGTGTTTCGAGGATAAGGTGATAAGGGTTCGAAATAAACAAATAAAATAGGTTTTTTACATGTTTAGGTCTTATATTGTTCATTATCTTTCCATTTTATTTAAATCGTTAAATAATGAGGTCATCGCTGCATCATCATGATGTCATAAAGAATTTAATTTATTTAATGTCTAAAAATTATAAAAAAATTACTAGGATGTAGGAAATCATTTTATATTTCCAAGGACTATTTATAGTCAAAATTCTGACTTGTATAACCACATGTAATAAATTGTTTTAGTAAAAAAAAACATGTTTGTGTCATTTTTGTTTTAACTTTAAATAAAAGGCATAAATGTCATTATCAAACCCAAGTGGCTCCATGGGGTACCAAAAATCTTCACATGGGTTTTCCTGGTTGGACATAACTCATAAAATAGGTTTAAGACAAGTTTCAATGTATTTTCATTTTATTATAACATCATTTTTACCTTAAATCACACTAATTACCTTTAATCGCGATTAATAAAACTTAAAAGATACTTTTCATCAAAAATTATTTTCATCCCATTGAACCACATTTTACTTAACAATTAAAATCATTTAAATTGGATTTTTTAAATTTAAATCACAGAAGTGGTAATGTCCCATTTAAATGAAAATCAAATTTTGTAACCACCACTTTGTGGTTTCACTATTCATCAAAAATTGACGTTTTTCAGAAAAATACCAAAAATTCACCGTAAGCTATATTTGATATTCCGAATTCAAAAATGATGTCTATTTTACCAAACTAATAACATAGAAGTTGCATTAATTAATTTTATAATTAAATCCCTCTGTTAAAACAAATAGCGTGTTTTTATGAAACAATATCTTTCAAAAGATTGACACTCGTTTATGTCCAATATTAATGTGATATTAATTATAATGACCACCATTGGATTAAATGGTAAAAATATATTCTATTTACACTTTAAAACTAATTAGAAAGATAATATAATCATATAAATTAATTAGATTAAAAAGAGGTTTTGAATTAAAATACAACATTTTTCACTATTCATTAAAAATTGAACTTTTTCGGAAAAATACCAAAAATTTAAAAAAATTAAATTTCGATGTCCCGATTATAAATAATAATTTTATTTTTTCAAATATAACACATAAAATTGTCAAAAAGTGGATTTAAAAGCGGTTTTCCATCAAAAGGCGGTTAATCGGCCTTTTAAAGAATATTAGACTATCTACGCTTAAAATAGGATTCATTCGCATTTTTAATCCTCTAACATTAATTTTAAAGAGTAAAAATATTTGGCAAACATATATAATCATTTTGTAGGTAGTTCTGTTCATTTCCGCCATTACAACGGCTAGGCATTAACTACCATTTACAATAATATTATTTTATTATTAGAGTGCAACGTAAGATTCCCAAGAAACTCGTTGTTGCGTGTTGGGTACGCCATCGAGCATAGCATCCCCTTTAAAGTCATATTAAAGTTTTATTCACAAATATAAAAATGTAATATTCTTTATTTACCTGGGGTGTTACATCCTTCCCCCCTTTTGGGAATTGTGTCCTCACAATTTTAAAATTGGGCTTCGAAACATCATTGAAAATCCCACATCGGAACAAGAGTCAGTAAAACAATCACTTTAAAATAAAGAAAGACAAGTAAAAAGGTCACCCGAGTTAACCCATACTAGGATTCCAAGTATGATAATATTGACATGGAGGAAAAAAACAAACGGTCATGTTCTGAAGGAGAGTGATAGTAAACATGTCTAGGAGAAAGTTAACCATAAGAGAATCACAAACTTGTGATGGGTTAAACGGTATTCGATTCCCCAGTAGGAAAACTTAATAGACAACATTTTTGTTTTAACTTACTTTTTATTGAGGAATTTATTTGTGAGCCTAACTAAATCATAATGAAACATACTTACTTGTCATGTAGACTTTCAACTTTTACTATATTCCTTAATCAAACTCATATTTTCTCCAACAGACGAGTATTTAGGAAGACTTTTTCGCATTAAGAGCACTATAATCAACTTATAGAGAATCACCTAATCCACAAAAGATAACTATATATTTCCCATGTCTTTAGACTTTAACCAAAACCAAAACTAAAAAGGTTAGTACAAGATCAGATAATCCAGAAAAGAATAACCCTTTATAAAAAGAAAATATATTCTTAATCTCCAAAATTTGTCCAACAAAACCCAAAGTTCAACGAGGACCATTCGATAAACAATTTGTTCATAAAATTATTCAAAGTAAACCAAACTAAGATTGAAACCCAAATATTTGAAAGATTTTTTCACATAGTCTTCCATGTTAAATCATAACATTTATCTCCAAACAACATCAGTTGCTCTTAATGTCTCATACTGAAAAGTAATTAACCTAATCACATATCCTCAATGATAGGTTAATCATTTCCATATATAACCCAAAATAAACACACTCTTGATTTCAAAAATCATCTAACTAAAAATAATTAGTCAAACTAACCAGGGACTTCACGTAGTCCAGTGGTAGGCGATAAATACCAGTCACACCTTGGTTGTGGGTTCGATTCCCGCAACTTTGTCCGACGCGACGGGTTGTCACACGGTCTGCGTGTTATCCTTTTTCCAAAACTATATAATTCTTAAAACATTCCACAAAATGAGATAAAATCTTCAAAAATGATAATAACGTATTTTAACCTCAAGTTTATCTCATGCCTTTCATTTTCCATCATAACATATAATAACCCATAATTACCTCAAAAGTAAGGATTATATAAACTCTAATGGTTACCTTTATAATTATTACCTGGACTTCCACATCGATTGGTCATATCGTACATGATGAATTACATAACATACCAAGTTTCAAGTGGATGATCATGACTCCTTGATAGTTGGTTTAGAACAACCATGAGTTTCCTCATTGAATACCCCATTTCATCTAGTCTCTTAATCAGAGAACCACCACAGTTTCCTTCAAACCTATTGTCACTTTGGTGCCTGCTAGATCCATCCATTCACTAAAAACTGAAATGTCAGTGAGAGTATATCAACAAAACCATCATGCACTAATGAGGAAGGTAAACACTAAGATATACATACTCATTAAACTTTTCTAAAACGAGGACTCTTTCTGAAATCCTAACCATTATGGTAATGTCACTTGTGCTTAGAGGATACCCTAACCTCTATAGTTATCTAAACAGACCTTTGATACCAACTATAAGGACCCGTCCTTAAACCTTACTTAATATTGAATAAAATGAATAATTCACATTGAGGATCTTTTCAGGTTTAGAGTTTTAGAAAATTAGGACATAACTATTACATCTCAAAATATTACAAAGTAGAAACTTTTACTAATTTTCCATAAAATAAAAACTCTTAAAAAAACATGTCCAGTTCCATGTTTTAGGTTGCATGGCATTCCCTTGATCCCATCCTTGACCTTATTCCACGTTAAGTCCGATCAAAAACATTTCAAAAACTTGGGATGAGAATAAAAAGCTCAGTAAGGGATACACAATGAATGAAAACTGTTATTTTTTCAAAACAACAAGTAAACCATGTATACTTTATCAAAGTAATAATTTTCACCTTTTCGAAATAGTAAAAACTATTCACTGAATAAAAGTTCATTACTTACCCTTATGTAACCAAAAGATTTCCATAAAACCCATATAAAGATCACATAACATATAAAGGTAACTTGGGACATAAACATACTTAAGTGGAATAACCATACGGTCGACTTCCACACATATAGCTTAATGGAATAGCCATACGGCCAACTTCCATACATACTTAATGGAATAGCCATACGGCCGACATCCATACCCAATGCATTGGAGGTTATAATGTAACCACCCGTCCTGGTATTCACGGCACCACACGTCATATGGTTTATCACGTAACCACCCGTAAAATGTCCAAGTACCATTATAAAATTATAACACATAAAACCAATATAAAAAAATGATAAAATTTCCACATTTCAATCACAATATATCCTTTAAATATATTGACATAATATAATCCTTTATCAAAACCATTTTCAATACCAAAATACATAAAAGAGTAAATGGTATTTATTTTATTTTAAAAACATTACAGCTTGTTGAGGAAGCCAAAGATCAAATAATACTCGCGGCGGCGGAAAAGGTCGTTGTCACCGCATACGTTAACAGAAACATTCCTTTTTGTCATTTAGTAAAACGCTTCGTAGAAAAAGATTCCTTTTGTATAAAATTAAAGGTCAAATGGGTTTATACACCGTATAAAAGAAATTTGTGTATAAAACGAAAAATTCCTCAATGAAAGGTGATTGAGACGAAGTCCCTTACAAAGACGGTATCCTTGGATTAAGGATAAATCCATTACATAATTATGTGTGACAAATGAATACAAGAAATATAAGTTGATATTAAGTGTAAAAAAATCAGAGTTTATTCACACATATTCATATAACGACATATTCAAGGAGTACAAGTTTATCCCAAATAATCAAATTTGGGTTAAGAAGTTTCCTTGCAAAACTTTGACAGCCTAACGGCATCACTACAAAATTCAGAAAATGACTTGATGAGAGATAAAAAGGGTTTCTCATCACATGGACATAAAATTTAAATAAATAAGGATATAGAAGAACATATCCCAACATAATAGTATGTGAATTAAAAGACATAACAAAAGAAGTCTTTTAAAAAGAGTAGGGTGAAAGGTTTCCTTACCGACATGGGTATCTTTCGAAACATACACCCCATGAAAGAAGGACAATACAACATTGATGTAAATACTCATAAATTAAAGTATATTACATAATGAGTAAAATAATGGGCAGTACATACACCACTCAAAGGAAATTGTGTCAAATGTAGCATAAATCTCACTGGAATAAAAGTGAGATGAAAAATTCCTTATGAAAACTCGGCAGCCTAACGGCCCCACATAAAACTTCCAAAAATCGATTGATGAGATCAAATAGGGTCTCTCATCATATTAAAATAAAATTTAATGCAAGTGGAGTATAAAATAACACCCCCCATCATAAAAAATATGATCTTAAAAGGAGTAACATAAAGGAGAGTACTTAAAATGAAAGAGAGAGGTTAGATCTCTTAAGAAAATTCGGCAGCCTAACGGTGCCACTCAAAACATCCAAAATGGATTGATGAGAGAGAATAAGGTCTCTCATCATATGAACATAAATATTACAGTAAGAGTAATATAAAATAACATCCCAATAACATGAAATATGATCTTTAAAAGGAATGACATAAAAGAGCGTACTTAAAAAGAACGATAGGAGTAGGATCCCTTACCTCGGGTCCGACTTCACTCGATCGTTCTTTAGCATCCTGAATAATAAACATGAGTTAATTTATACATGCTTAAGAACCTTTTTCATGTTCATTATTCCTTTTATATCAATTATTGACAAGTTATAACCATTATGTAATCATTTAAGTTAATAATGTTTGTTTTGTCGATATTTGGTTCTTAAGTCAAAAGTGGACTTCTTACAATTACATGTTGTTCGTGTGGTCAAATGTTCCTTATATCCAGAATGACATTCCTGATTTGGATATCATATATATCATATATATCCATAATATACATGTATTTAAAATATTACATAATCATTTAGAGGTAAGAAATGAAATGCACCGTTCATGGAGACGGTAAGCCGTACGTACGCATGAACGCTACTTTCATTTCTATGTCATATTAATGGAATTAAAACTAAATGAGAGATGTGTATATTTTTAATTCCCGAATTATATTCATCCTTTATATGTATCATACATCATATATATCCATTATATGTACTTATAATAGTACATTACATTTGAGGATAAGAAATGAAATGCACCGTTCATGGAGACGGTAAGCCGTACGTACGCATGAACCCTACTTTCATTTCTATCTCATAATTTAATGGAAATAAGTAATAATGATATAGAGGTATATTATAATTTCAGTGTAATATCATATATAATAACTTTAAATCCATCCTTTATACGCCCCACATATGGCATTAACGAATCAAATCACTTTGAGGGGGCGGTAGTCCACACTTCCTAAAATGAAATTATCGTGTTTACCCACAATGGAAACCATAAAGGTATACCACAAATGAAAAATAAATAAGCATAAGAAAAACATAAACATAATATATATCATATATAAATAGAGTGAAATCTTAATGGCCACCTTTGAAGGTTTTATATGAGTGTTGAACAATCATCGTTTCGTGAGGCAGAAATTCACCATCCACAGAAACAATATGTTCTTTTACCATTTTATGAAGGTGTGTGTAAGTGTAGCTCTAATACTTATTATAAAAACATCCTAGTATATTTAATATACTATAGTTTTTACAAAAGAAATGAATAAAAAGAGTTATGGGGTTGGAGAAGAAAAATAAAACAAAATAGAACAAGTGAAGACGTTACATTAAAATTGGGTAACTCCCTTTGGTTTGAACCAAAAGGGTTTCTTGAAGAGCTTCATGCCTACGATAAGGCTTCTAGAATGAGGAGAGGGATGTGGAGAGACAAAAGTATTAGATATTGGCCGATCCAAAGGCTTGAGAGGTGTGGGTAAGGTGGTAGAGGTGGGGCCTTTTATAAGAGGAGAGGAGGGGCACTCTTGGAAAAAATATAAACTGTTACTTTATTTTCAAATGGTTTTCGGATTTTAATGGTCCCACATTGATGTGTTTCTAGGATAAGGTAATAAGGGTTCGAAATCCACCCATACAATAGGTTTTTGACATGTTTAGGTCTTAGATATTTCATTATCTTTCCATTTTATTTAAATCGTTAAATAATGAGGTCATCACTGCTTCATCATGATGTCATAATGAATTTAATATATTTAATGTCAAAAAATTATAAAAAAATTACTATGATGTAGGAAATCTTTTTATCTTTCCAAATATTATTTATAGTCAAAATTCTGACTTGTATAACCACATGTAAAAATTGTTTTAGTAAAACAAATCATGTTTGTGACAGTTTTATTTTAACTTTAAATAAAAGGCATAAATGTCATTATCAAACCCAAGTGGCTCCATGGGGTACCAAAAATCGTCCCATGGGATGTCGTGGTCGGAAAAAACTCATCCAATAGGGTTAGGATAAGTTTAAATATATTTAAATTTTATTATAATATCCTTTTTACCTTAAATCACACTAATTACCTTTAATCGCGATTAATAAAAAAAAGTTACTTTACATCAAAAATTATTTTCATCCCATTGAACCACATTTTACTTAAAAATTAAAATAATTTAAATTGGATTTTTGAAATTCAAATTACAGAAGTGGTAAAGTCCCATTTAAATGAAAAATCAAATTTTGTAACCACCACTTTTTGGTTTCATTATTCATCAAAAATTGATGTTTTTCAGAAAAATACCAAAAATTCACCCTAAGATATATTTGATATTCTGAATTAAAAAATGATGTCTATTTTACGAAATTCATAACATAGAAGTTGCATTAATTAATTTTATAATTAAATCCTGCTATCAAAACAAATAGCGTGTTTTTTTGAAACAATATCTTTCAAAATATTGACACTCGTTTATGTCCAATCTTAAAGTGATATTAATTACAATGACCAACATTGGATTAATTGGTAAAAATATATTCTTTTTACACTTTAAAACCAATTAAAAATAATAATATAATCATATAAATAAATTATATTAAAAATATGTTTTGAATTAAAATACAACATTTTTCACTATTCATTAAAAATTGAACTTTTTCGGGAAAATACCAAAAATTTAAACAAAGTAAAATTTGATGTCCCGATTCTAAATAAGAATTTTAATTTGTCATATATAACACATAAAATTGTCAAAAAGTGGATTTAAAAGAGGTTCGCCATCAAAAGGCCGTTAATCGACCTTTTAAAAAATATTAGACTATCTACGCTTAAAATTGGATTCATTCACATTTTTAATCCTCTAACATTTATTGTAAAGAGTAAAATTATTTGACAAACATATATAATCATTTTTTAGGTAGTTCTTTTCATTCCCGCCATTACAATGGCTAGGCATTAACTACCATTTAAAATAATATTATTTTATTATTAGAGTGCAATGTAAGATTCCCAAGAAACTCGTTGTTGCGTGTTGGGTACGCCATCGAGCATAGAATCCCCTTCAAAGTCATATTAATATTTTATTCACAAATATAAAAATGTCATATTATTTATTTACCTGGGCTGTTATAGATATTTTACTATCATGATTCTAATGAGCTAATGTTTATCCTTTTTCAGATGTTGAAAATGTTAATGGCACTTAATCACATGGTCTGGAGAACAAAACAATTGAAGAAACACGTTAATTTAAATTCAAGGAAATTGAAGGCTCTAAAAGGGGTTTTCATGATAGTAGAAAAAATAAAGAACATTCTAACTAGTGTTTCAAAAATTCTTCAATTATCATCAATTCACATGATTGGGATGAATCTATAATTAACAACCATGAAAATTACTATTAGATTTGGAAGGAGAAATCTAATTTAACACAAGTTAATGAAGTTTCTAGGTTGGATCGGAAACATCCATATCAGAAACAAATGATTGGATTATATGTCCAATTACATGGTATAACCTAAAAACACTCAGACTCGATGGACCCAACAACAAAAATCAACTCCAGAAAAATTCCAGAGTGGAAACTAGGAGTGTGGTTTAAGCACAATAGAGGTAGATATGAATATTTTGAATGGTGGTCATGATATCAATTTAATGAGAGAAAGGATGTTTTAACGGTTCTATAAATGGACTTTGGAAGGTTCCCATTATAGTAATAAGTTTTAAATAAAATATTGGGTCATCCACAATGGGATAAACCCATAATGTCACGTGTAAAAGAAGATCAATATATTGTTGAAAAAATGAAATCCAATAGTGGTTGGAATGATTGTATGTGGGGAAAAGAGAAAGAATTGACTAAAAATAAATTCTCACGTGACAATTTGAATCGAGGTTGAAATGAATGTTGAAGGAATACTTAATGGGGTTAGTAGGAGTAAGTATCTTTTATGAGTGAAAATATGCAGAAGTGAGGCACTAAAAATGAAACATTTTGTGAAATAACCTTCTAAAACTGAACAATATTTTCATCTTTTAAAAAAAATAATAATTACTAATTATGATTTTAATGTATCATTATAATTTCATTAAAAATATATAACCTTTAAAATGAGGAAAATATATTAACAGTAATTATAATATTGTAAAAATTATTTTAAAAAAGTGATTTCAGATATTCATTAATATAATTCACGTAATAAAAATACTTATTTAATTTCAAATATCAAGTTTAAATTTATACAATATAATTTGTATAATTTAATTTTTAATCAATTACAATTAAAAATATTTCAAAATTATTTAAATAAAAATATTTAAAGACATACAAACAATATATTTATATATATAATATTAACGGAAATTATAAATTTAACTTAATTTAAAAAAATAATTATTTGTTGGAATTAATTACAGTGGTCATGAAAGAGAGACAACTACATAAAAAATTGTACAATATCATAAGAAATAGATCAGTAAGACTCGGACCTATTAGCATACCAAGACCACCATCAATAATATTTGTGCAATATATGGTTATAGGTTCAATAAAATAAAATATATACAATGGTATGATTGGAAATTCCAAAAAATAGCACTGTTACATATTCTTCCTTCAGAATCACCCTATTTTTGGGGTTATTTGATATATTAAATTATAGTGAAAATGATTTTCCAATTTCCCACATGATGGATTTCAATCTTTGTAACATAATATCAAAAAATAGTAGAGATGAGTTCCAATCAACCCATTTCGATTCTTCTCTTCCCAAATCACTATTGTAAAATGAGCAAGATAGTAGATAAAAATATCCCATGGTGTTTGGATCACACCATGATGTTCGCATTGATGCAGCTACACGTATAACAAAATAAATCAATTTCAAAGGTGATAAAATGTTAAAGGATCAAAATTAACTAGTATCTCTAAAGTTATGAAGGAGCTGAGCATGATGGTCAAGTGATGTGATATATATTAAAAGTGTTTAGAAATAATCACATACCATAAATTTTTAGAGGATTGATTTGTGTGAGTGTTTTGAGTAAGAGTTTCAGAAGTGGTTGAATCATACAAGAGCTTGAACGGTGTAGGGAAAAATGTTCATTTAGGTTTAGAATTTATAATATCTATAAATTATTAAGTAATTCATTTCAAAAACTGTGTATAAATATTGTTTTTGTCAATGCTAAAAAAATTATCAGATAAAAGATAAGTTTATCAGAAAATATTTAATGTTGCTAATAAATAACTTTATTAGAACTTATTATTTTAATTCTCATTAAATTTATATTTATCTGTGATTTTATAAGTGCAGATAATATCAAAATAAAATAATATAAAAAATTAAACAAATATATATAAAATATGAATAAATTATGAAGAAATGAGAAATGTATTTAAAATTATCAATGAATATATAATGATAAATAAAGTTAAAAATTGGTAAAATATTATAATGAAAATGAATAAATATTATAAATATTAAAAAATAGAAATGTTTTTTATTAATTAATTATTAAATTAAAATTAATATATATATATATACTAAAATAATACATAGTGAAAATATTCAACATATCATACACATTGAAAATTAATCGATAATATTAATTATAGAAATGTTAAACACATAAAAACAAAATATGAAAATAATATTCGAAATATTCCTTTAAATAAAAAAGTAATATAAATTTCAAACATTTTGAAAAAAAATAAACATAATAAATATAAATGAATGAATATTGATTATATATATTATTTATTATGAATATTAAAAATTAGTACATAATTTTGTATGATTTTTGAGATTAATTACATTAATTAATCATAACCACTTGCAAAAAATAATTGATTATTAAAAAATAGATTTAATGAAATAAATTATTAAAATATAAGAAATTCAAATTATATATCATAATAAATGAAATTTAATAAATAATAATTAAATTAATTAATATTATATTATGAGTATTAAAATTTAATAAAAAATTATCTATTAATACATTTTAAAAAATAAATACTTTCCCAATATTTTAAAATTTAATATATTTTAAAAATTAATATATAATTTTCAATGAATTAATATTAAAAATCAATAAATTAAATTAAATAAAATAAAAAAGTATTTAAAAAATGGATTTCATAAAATTTATAGGAATTTCATAAAAAACAATTATTAAAAATGAATTAAAAGACTATAAGAATTTTATAAATTAAAAATTTATTAAAAATGAATTATATGCACTATATAAAAATATTTAAAATTACTTTAAAGAAAATTATCATAAATAAAATAAGATAAAATACACACACATAAAATCATGATGAATAAAATAAAAAATATATATATGAAAAGTGAATATATATATTAAAAATTAATAAATTATATAAAATACAAAAAAATATAGATATTAAAAATGAATGAATAATATGACTTTTAAGAAGACGACATATTCACACGCACATATATTTTCAGCAGATAGATGTATATATATACACATCCTCAAACATATACATACATATATATATATATATGTATATATTCACATCCATACACACATATACACATATATACAAAAAAATAAAAGACTATACATGTTTTCATATTTTAAATTATTTAACATCAATATAATTATATATTTAAATAAATAAACTAATTGATATATTATTTGATTTTTTATTTAAAATATGAATATAATATATTTATTTTAATTATATTAAATATTTTCATCAATTTACACAAATATATTATTATTCATTTTGATGAATATAAATTTGATAATTATATATATATCCCATTATAAAAATAAGAATAATTTGTAATTAAAAGTTATATAAATCATATTAATATATTATATTTAAATTTATAATCTTTTTTAATTTAAATTATAACTAAAAATATATAGATATTTTTATTTAAAAAAATTACTCACTACTACATTTAATAACACTAAACAAAAAGAGCTGACAAGGGTGTGAATTTTATTTGCGCTACAAAAATATCTCAAAATGTGGGAATTTTGTCAATATTTTGAAAAGTTACAAACAAACAAAACCATTTTATTATAACTTTATCTAAGGTGGACAATTTTAACTTTTTCATTGCTTTTTTTGAGAACTAATAAATGTCCCCCATTATGAGTTATTTTTTTCCAGTGCCGATAAAGGCCATCGCTAAATGTCATGTAATATGTTGTAATGTAATGATTCTTTTGGATTGGACAATAACTGTACAAATTACATCTTTATATCCTTCCACATATCCTAGAGTCTTTTTCTAAAAAAATAATCCCAGGGATGCTTTAGGGATAATCCTAAATAAGATATTTGAAGAAGAGGTATAGTTGTAAACAATGAATTTTTGTATTATTTATTCTAATATCTAATTCAAATCATAGGTTACTATAATATAATATTAACACGTGTATATTAAATAAAATGATATTTTATTATTTTAATGGAATATCATATAATCAACTCCTCTTCCATCAAATGTGAAATGAATCCTTCAATTACGTGTATGGGGGACAAAAGCATCGCAAACCGATGTATTTCATTTTCCACCACTAGATACCACAAATGGAAATTATCATTCATTTAATGTGTTTATATAAATATGATATTTTTGATATTAATATAATTCTAAAATTGTATTATCACACATACCTTCATAGCTTACTATTTAGTGGAAAACAACAACGTCATTAGTGCATACGTCTGGACTACCATCTCCACGAAACGGTATGATAATTTTTTCTATTTATATTGAAATGAATGATAATAATGGAAGATATTAAAAATTATAATTTTATACAAGATATAGTAATTATTCTATAATAGTGATTTTTTATTTTCATTTTTTCATTCGACTAGTAAAAATTGAAAACAAAATTCAAGTTCATGTACCTCATACCATCTCTATGAATGAATTCTTTTATCTATCACTAACCATTACAGATGATTATAAAATTTTAAATAATGAGTATATGTGATATTAATATCATGATTAATTTTGTGTATATTATGTAACCATGATCAATGTATAAGGATCAAAACAACTGAACTGAATCATACATGAAAAAAATGAAGACATTATCCCCCAAAAGTGTTATTTTAAAAAGGAATTGTTAATAAACATGTGATAATAATTTATAAGTAAATGTTATATCATATCATATGTAATATTGTGTATTATCAATATGCTTATAATAAATTAATATTTATTATATAAGAGTTCTATAAATGTATGAAATAAATCATATATAAGGTTATTGATTATTTCATAATCACTACAATATTTTGGACTGTTTAAGTTGATATCCACATTGGGGAAATTATATAATATTTCAATCTCAATACTAGTTAATATTCATCTTATGTGTCTATTAATATAAATTAAAATTTATCCATTAAATTTCCCTAGTTTAATTACTCATGATACAAAAATAATATTTCAATGAAAACAAACAATATTTTTATAATGTGTTTAGAATATTTCTATTTAATGTCTTCATTTTACTTAAAAGGAATAAAATTATGTTTTTAAATTGTAAAATTATTTAATAATGAAAATATTACACTTCTGTATTTTTTCAAAATGGTTTAAAATGAATCTTCTTTTCAATTTCGAAACAAATTACTTTTTTATATTTTTCCGAAACTGTGAAATGAATATTTTTTATCCAATACAACGAGTGTGTAATATACCTGATAATAGACACTCATTTAATTTAATATCACAACACATTTATAAAATGTTACTTTAAAAAATGTTTTATTTAATATTTTTTATATATTTTAGGCATTAAATATGTTATTTCAATGTGAAAATTGTATCTTCCTTTTGAAATTTTCGAGTGATATTTTTAAGGTTTATTCATCAATATCAATATTCCATGGTGAAAAATATTAATTAAAAGGTATATAATATTTTTATATCATTCATAATATGTATCTAAATATGTTATGAATTGGTTTATTGAGGAGTAAATTAATTTAAATTTCATATTCTAGTTTTTAAATACGAATTTTTACATTGATTATATTTCGTGACATTTATATGATAAATGAATTTTAAATAGAATGTCTTGGTTGGGGCACTGTATATCCCCTTGATTCATTTTTAGGTCTCATGAGACATTCTAGTTCACGTAGTTGGATGAATTTGTACCTTTTTATGTATGATGTCTTGACATTAAGCCTTAAATATTACATTATGATGTACAATATAATGAATTCAATATTTATGAAAACTGTTTTTGATAACTTTGAGATTTATATTGGTGTTTTATCCATGAATTTTTCCACCTTTTTATAGTATTTTATAAATGTAATATTTTATTATTGTACATCTAGGCCATATTATTCAGGTTTAATTTACACGTTTCTAGATTTTTTTTACAAATAACCTTTCTATGAATCTGGGATCACCCTTTTCTTATGTTTTTTTACCAGTCATTTAAATAACTTTATTATGATTGAGATGATGGTATACGATAAACATATCAGTGGTGTTCATAATGCGAATTTTATGTTTTTTAGGATTTTAGTCATAATATTATATTAATGTACATATCTAATTTACTAATACTACTAAACCATTTGGTAATTTGGGATGAAAATACTTGTATATAGTGGCCATGTAATAGAGAAAGCAATAAACCTAGGATAATAGGGACTTGTATTTTAAATTATATTTTTATATTTATTCCATAATATTATGATATAAATTGTTCTTATTTCATCTTCACATATCATTGACTCATGTTTCAATACTCCCATGACTTATGTTTTATAATTAAAATGGTTACGACATGATTTCTGATTTATGATCTTTATTTTATTGTTTATTATTTCATTAAGTTATTTTTATATTCCTTGATTATGTTTTTATATCGATACATTCATATTATATTCACTTATGATCTTGAATTGTTTTCTTTTGAGTTTAACATTACAAAGAATTTGAGATCAACTGTTTCATTTAACTATTTCCTGATGATCTGAAAAATAAAATTACATATTATATCTATAAAAGGATATCATGTTTGGATAATTGTATGTGAGAAATTTCTGAATTATTATAAGATAATGAAATATTGGATCAGTGGATAAATCATGGTTCCCTGGAAAAAGATATTGGTTTTATTAGGAAAATAATTTTAATATTAATTATAACTATAAACGTAAAAGGTCTTAGGTATATTAGGGATGAAATTTATAAAATGAATTATTAAATTATTGATGGTTACATTTGGTATGTCATAGATCATATCAAATATACTGTCTGAATAATATTATTTTAGCACCATATCTTGGAGTATGGGTTTAGGGTGTCATTATTGGTATCAAATGTATTGTGTGAAAAATATGTCATTATGCACATATAATGGAGTGTAAGATTGGGGAATTTAATTAGGTATTAAATAAGGATTTACATAACTCTATAAGTTCTTTTCTCATCAGTTTATGTTATCTTATGAGAAATATATACCATTATGGGTGAACAATTTTATGGGTGATAATCAATTAAAATTCATATATACCCTTTTAAGGTATGATGTGATTAGATTTTATGGATATTAGAGATATTTTGGGAGTCATATATTTTGTTTCTAGATGAATATAGGATTTTGGAATATATAAACATTGTGGTGGGTATGTCATTTAATTTGGTAGTAACTATGGTTAATTTTTGAAAACGATCATTTTATTTTATAAATATAATATATATATATATATATATATATATAATATTTGAGATTGATATTTTATTTAATGATAAGGTGGTTAATGTAAATTTTGATTAATCCCTATTTAGTTTATATATTATTTTATATATTTGAAAATAATTGATTTTTTGACCAAGTGGTAAATATTTTTTATTGGATAACAATTGAGTTAATTTTTGAATCATACATAATGGTAATTGAAGTTATTGTCGGAAGAAGTTTAACATATTTTTTCCTAGAAAATAGAAAAGATGATTTTTAATGATATTTTCAGTTTAATAATTTTTGGGGATAATGGATAATCTTTATATCATATAAGATATGTTTTCAAAAAAAAATTGGGTTTTCAATTTTGTAAAGAAATAATTAGAGAATTTTAGTAAAGTAGTTATTTTGGGGGGGTATGTAAAGAAATATTCATACATAATATATAATGTAACTTAGGTTAAAATGAAAGAGTAATTGGTTTGTCCAATTATTTAATTGTTGAACATAATATGGTATATTTTTTAATTACGGTTTAATATTATTAAACATATTATGATTGGTTTTTCCAATTCATATAATGGAATAATAAAATTTCATAGGATATTATTATAATTCAAAATACTTATTTTTTAGTATTTTGTTGGAATAAATATCATAAGACTGTATCTATTAAAGGAATGTCTCAAGAAAATTCAATAACATTCAAATCGTATATTATGCGCAAATGGTTGTGTAACGTTAAAATATATACATATGTTTATTATGAGTGAAAAATTAGTTTCTTAGTCTAACATAAGATATTCATATAGAGACCTCACTTCAAAAAATATCTTCATAAATAATTAATGTTAAGAATTTAAATCTATAACTATTGAAAAGAAAAATAATATTTTTGAGGAATAAATTTATATATGGGGTATCATGAAACAACATTTTAATTTAGAATATATTTTTATTTAAAAAAATATTGTGTGTTTAAAGGAATGAGATACACTCAACAATAATGTAAAGAGGAAATTGACTTTCTAGTAGATTAATATAACATAAATCTGGATACAATAATATATATATATATATATATATAATATAAAAAATAAGTATTTATAATATAATTAAAAGATATTATTTCTTGTGGAAAAATACAATAGATTTTTGCTGAAATTGATTTTATGAATTTTATATTTTTGGAATATTTATTACTTAAAATGAATGAAATAACTTTAATATATTGAAAAAAATAAAGGAATAATATTTAAAATAAATCAATATCCTAATAGAAATAATTAATTAACTATAATGAATAATAATTGAATAATTAATGTCTAAGAAGCGTTTTATGTAGAATCATTATTTTCATTATATATTATATGTATTTATGTTAAAGTAAAAGTATTCGAGTTTTTTTTATGAAGTTTAATTAAATGTATAGTATATATATATAATGAAAATAAAAAACCTTAATTAATTTAATTTCAATTATTTATTAATAAATATAAAATAATTACATGATAAAAAGTAGCATTTTAAACATATTATTTTTTGGTTTTTTTATTTATCATAATAAATTAAATTGATGATTAAAAATATGAATGTAATAAAATATAATATATTAATATGTATAATAATAAATTATCATTCATTTAATTAGTAACTAAATTGAAATAAGTTAGAAACACCATTAATTTCAAGACAAATCAGTTTTTTTTTAAATTATAATTATATTTCTTCGTTTCATTTTGAAATAAAATTTTATAATTTTATAATTTAAATTTCATAAAATTATATTATGTTTTTGATTCATCATTTGAAAATTATATTTGTGTTGTTTGTTGTGTAATTTTAGAAAACAATTTTTTGGTGAATAGTAAAATATATTGTCCTTACGAATGTTGTTACATTTATGACATTAATATAAGAATGACTCTAAAAATTAGAAAATCATTTTCGTGACAGAAAATTCATTTATGGTGTAAAATATTTCATTTAAATATAATAATTTAAATTTATAATCATTTGTTTTAAATTTTGGAAAACAATTATATTTTATTCAAATAAATAACTATTTTTGATTCTTTACTTGTAATTAAGTGTTACGAGGATTTCATTTTTTTAATTTAATTAAAATCATGTAAATCAAAAATTTTAATTATAAACCTATAAATTTTATTGTAATCCATACTATTCATATTCTTCAGGATATATAATATGATATTAAATACATTTTTTCTAAAATGAATCCCCTTCTCACTTATAAATGGCACCCTCCATAAATTTTTTTTAAATAAATGAACGAGAAAAATATCTAAATTGGTATCCAATATGATTCTCCAAAATCCAAAATGGAGTTATCAATCCCCATGTGTTGATGAATAACACTCAAGCATCATGAAACAATCATTACAGACGATTTCACCCTACATATGGTAACAAAAAAACAATATACTTTGTCGAAATATCATAACATAAGTAAGTTAATACAAATATAACAGGATACATGAAGACAATGAAAAAAAATGAAGGCAGATCAAAACTACCAAAACCCATGGCTTAGTTTTTCATTCCCACCCACCATATCCTATTTTTCATGCCCCATGCCAACTGATCGCGAACATTGAAAAAAAATTCAAAGATCTCATGAACACCTTCCATTAAAATAAGAAGACTGAAAAAACCAAATTGAAAAGGTAGGGTGTGAGATATTGAGCCTAAAAGGGTCCCGCCAATAATTTTATATATAAAGTACTCATCTAATTAATCAAAATACGCTCAATTTATGTAAAATAAGTAATTAATAAATAAAATTGAACATGAATCTCTAAAAATTTTCAAAACGGTTATCTTTTATGAATTATGTCCACTAATAACAAATCTAATGAAAAAAATAATTTTACAAGGTTTTGGGGTGTATAGAATTATAGAGACATATATTTCAACATGATATTGAGAATTTACTAAATTTACATGAAATATAAAAATATATATCAACTAAAAGAATTCAAATATTATAAATAAGGGCTAAAACCATTTCTTAGAATTTATCAAAAAATAGTGTTCAAATCATTTAAATATTTAAAAATTGAAAATATGACCATGAAAAATGTTGATAACATTGATTTTTGGGTTAAATATCTTGTGAAGAATCCTGGTGAAATTGGAACCTAGCCTACAATACCCACGTTGTATAGCCTAGAGGGGAATAATCATAAAACATGGGTACTCCTTTTTCCATAAAATTTGTTTAGTTAGTGTTTTATTATTTGATATGTAATCCGTCCTACCCCATTATCCATACCCATCAAACAAATCTGGGCTTCACATGTGGAAAACATCAATTTTTTTTAAAATAAAATAATGTATTTGATGCTAAAAAAATTTATATATTCATTCAAATGAGATATAAGTTACATGAGGTTAAAAATAATTTAATAAAAACTATTTTAATAAAACATACTTCCTTATTCTTTTCATATGATTTGAAAATAAGATTTCAAAATATTAAAACATCCTAAATAAATAGATTTAAAAAATAGCTCTCAACACACATTGAAATGATAAAAATTTTATGGATGAATACTATTTATCCAAATGGAAATGACATAGAATTTATAAAATAATTTAATAAATTATCATTTTCATGATTCATGGAACTATAAATTTGAATGTGAATCTAGAGAAATATAATTTTTAAAAAATGGAAGGCTCAATAGGAAATCAATATCCTCATAATTACAAAGAGTCTCAAAACACTCAAGGGAAAATACAAGTTAAAGAGAGAGAGGTACGACATTGAGAGAATGTAAAACCCAATGAAAAAATATATTCATCTATGGTAGAATATGAAACAATTGTTAACATGATACCAAAAAATTATGGTTAATGAATAATTTTAAATTTTTATCTAAATACACACATATATATATATAGTACAAAACCAACGAATTAATAAAATTAAATTTTAATTTAATTAAATATTAAATATTGAGTTATTAAAACCAATTAGGATAAGTAATATAAAATATAACAAAACATTATTATTAAATTCCAATGGTTTTCATCCCTTAAAATGGAGAAAAGGTCTTATAAGGACTTTATGGAAAAGAAGAAATGTGGAATAGTGTTTTTTATTTATATTTATTCTAAAAATAACATTGTGTAAGGGTAAAATGAGTTTACCCTTACTCAAATCAGTCTACCATTATAAATTTGTCAATTTACTCTTATTTAGCTACATGATATCCTAATTCTACCTGTATAAGTATGGTTTTACCATTATTTAGCATATGAGGTATCTAAAAGTATAAATGGTTGCCTTTAAAGAATGAGAGATGATCCTTATGTGAGTTGATATATACATGTATACTATGAGAGTACAAGCTACCACTTTGCCTTGACCTAGTTATGTAAAAATTATATTTCATTTACCTTTACATTGTATCCAAAATAAAATTTTACCCTTATGAAACCATTTTAAATAATAAGATACCCTTACATAACCTATTATATGATGTTTTTACCCTTACCCAACACCAATATTACCCAAACACAACATATATAATTTTTACACAATACTTATTTTAGTTCGTGATTTACACTCATGCAAACATTCTAATTTGGGTGTTATGTTTTCAGTTCAATTATAGAATATGGGTAATGGATCCTTACCCTTATGTAGAGCCTATACCAATTTAATAATTGTAGTTAAGTTAAAAAAATTTAATTTCCTGGGAAATTATTTATATACTAAAACAAAAAATTGTCCGTAATTATAGTAGAAATGTAAATGATACATTTATATCCACAATAGGGATCTCCATCCATAGAGAGCATCTATTATAAAATATACAAAAATATTGGACTCAAAGCACCCCCTCCACCAATCCATGAAGTGGAAATTCCATTTTAGATATGTTTACTAACCCAAATGAAAACAAATTAGACAATTTCATGGTAATGATATATGGAGAATTCCAAATGAACCTTTAAGAAGAGCAGACAAGTTTAAAAAACATCTCAAAGAAACACAACCACACAAAGAGGAACTATACAATTTCTATAAATAATTGAATACATAGATTAAGTATCCCTAGTATTTATGGACTCAAAACAATTTGTGAAAATGAGGTAAAATCAACCAAAAAACATTTTTCTACTCAAACAAGAGACATTAATCACATTACACATCGAAAAAACCATGAGGAAAAGCCAAAACCCCATAAAATGATAATCTAAAAACAACTCAATGATTAAAAAAGATAAAATTCTCCAAATATCTATGAATGATCAATTCAATCATAATTAATGAAAAAACTGACTAGGGTTTCTACCCTAGGACATTACTCATAGGTATCCATGGATTTTCAACACTGAGCCTCACCTTTCAATGATGTCATCAAATAAAACACCAACATCTCTAGTTTTATAGATTATCAAGAGTTTACTCATCTAAGTTACTTGTGTACACCCCCATGGATTATCTATGCCCCACTAGAAATATATTTAAACAACATGACCAATGCAAAAATAGGGAACTATACTATCATAAGGTAAATAATCCATCACATCTACATTGATCTATAACTATCAAAATATAAATAATAGGATTCAATAGAATAATAAACAAAAGGAACATTATCCAACACTGACCCTGTGGAGACACCCATGGAAGGAAGGAACAAGATTTACTTTGAATGAAAACAACACAAAGTACCAAATGTATCTCAACATAATATTCCATTCTGCATCAAAGTAACGAAAAATATATGATGATAAAACCCATTAAATTCAAAATGTAACACCCCTTATGTGAGTAAGTCCACAAGGATAATCAAATAAGTAATAAGAATATTAAGATAATATCATGATTATAATATCATTATTTTGATACAATCTTGAAAGGAAAATCGATTATTAATGAAAATAAAAAAAAATAGTTCTTCTATAGATCATGAAAAACAATTTTTTTATGAAAGATAATGCATTACCATTCATCATGAGAATCTAAATATTGTTGACCTCCCCACTATACTTAATTTCCTTATAATAAAACCTCAAAAAATAATCTCATCAAAACTAAGGATTCAAACAAGGTTAAGTGAATGAAAAATACATAAAAGTTGATTCTTACATCACAAGTAAATAATCAAACAATATGAATGGAAATACATATCATCACTACTAAGAAATCATGGAATAATAATAATAAATCATGAGGGAAAAGGGTCAAAAGTGGAATGATGTTAATTAAAATCAAAAAACATCTTCACTCTAACATCAGGATGTAATGCTTGATAGTCATTAGCTATTATCGTCTTTTGTGTTAATGCATCAGATTCCCTATAGTCTAGTGTAGATGATCCAAAAATGAAACATCTACAGTCAGTCTCCCAATATATAAAACCTATTAAGGTGAACCAAGTGTCAATAACATTTACAAGCTCAAATATATTTAGAAACATATTCTTATAATAACCGGTTTCTCCATAATATAATCACATAAAATTGATTTTAATTTACAATAAATATGACCCCTAAATATGCAATATCCAGGATTCATCATACAATATATAGAAACATAAGGTTACCAATCACATGTCATTAACCACTTCCTTTGTATTTTAAATATCTACATCAACTAACAAACCCCTTTCCTGAATAAATGGATAATAGTTGGGTTAGAATGATGGGAATGAGGCTCAATAGTCTAGTAGAAGACCACATTATAAAAATATGATTTAGGGGTGTCATCGCCTATATTATTAAGTAAGAAAGATAACAAACTAAAAAATTTCTTAGCATAGTATACTACTGATAGATCAAACTGAATGAAACCATGGAGACTGCACACTTAATTCTTCTTCATTTACATAGGATACTTCTATTGAATAAACAATAACATGAAGAATAACCATGCAATTAATTCATAAAGACATGAGAAAATCATGACATCCCAGTACTCTAAGCAGGGACCTTCAAACAAGGATTAGATATATTTAACCATAAAACATTCAAAATAATGGGTTGTGTTGTAAAATTTGGAAACAAATTATGTAAAACATGAAGTACTGCGTAGAATATTTGATCAATTATCAAAAATACAATTTTTCATGAAAAATATTACTCGTAAAATTTTTGTACACCACGAAAAGATGATTTCATAAACTCAAACATTGTACAAAAATCCAAAAAATCACATACATGAAAAAATAATTGGAAAATACCAATATAGTTTTAATAAATAATCATTTTATTCAAATAATATTATATTAACAAATTTTAAAAACATTTCACTTTTCTAAAAAAATTCAATTATTGATATTAATCTATCAATGTTTGAAAAATTCCCTGAGAACCACATGGAAAATTTTCAATGGTTTAAAATTAATTTATCTAATTTCTATTATTTGTAAGAAATTTCCATCTTAAAATCATTAAAAACGAAAAATTATTCTTGAAACATTAATTTAATAACTCATAAAAATGTATTTGAAATTATTTTTTCGATCTATGATTTCTATAAAATCAAAAAATTTAGTTATTTAAACACTTTTAAATGAATTAAAATAAAAATTTTGTACACTACAAATATGTGTTTCCAATTTTATTGAAATAAAAATTAATGGAATTGATGTAAAATTAAAAACAAGAAATTAAAAAAAAACACCGATAAGTGTAACATCCATATACTTTAACAAATATATTATTTCAAAATAATTTTTTTAATAAATGTTGTTAAAAATAATAAGTAATATATATTTTATCACACCATACACCATGTTTATATTCCATTTCTTTAATCATCTATTTCCTTTGGTGATTTCTGTTACACGCAAGGTCATATCTTTTAGAAAAAAATATATCATTCATATTATAATTTAAATATGAATATATATCCTGACTATAATATTGTAAGGTGTGATTATAATAAAATATATTATTTTTGGACCTGTTTATAATTTTTTTAAAATTCATCAAATTATTTCGATATTGTTATGATGAAAATAATCCCTTTTTATGCATAAAATATTAATATTTTTAAGGGATGTTTTACAACCTTTTAATAGAAAATGTATTTAAAATATTATTTTTGAACCCATTATAATACGTATATAAAAAACATTGTTTTGGATACCTTAATATCAATATATATAAATATATATGTATATATTTTTTATTTTTTTGGTATTTTTTTGAGAAGTTTCATTTTTTCGACGAATAGTGAAAATACTGCATTTTAGTTAAAATGACCCTTTCATTTAAATAATTATTAAGATTAAATTATATTTTATATTGGTTTTTAAATTTAAAATAAATCAATTAGATATATATTAATCAAATTAAATAAATTTTTATCTCATTTATTTTGAATTAAGATATAAAAATAAAATTAACTTTTGAACCTTTATACATTAGAACCATGTTTTCTCGCCAGGTCTGTGAGATTAGATATAAATTTTATTTTTCCAAATATATGAATCCAAATTTACAACATATAAATACATGTTTCAAATATGTAAAATATTAATAGGCTAATAATATAATTTTTTTTTTACCAAAATTATTAGAAAATGTAATAAAAAATAATACCAATGATGAAGGTAAAATTATGCTTCATAATTGAATAAACATTAATCATAATGGAAAAAAATGCCTAGAAACCTATTCAATTGAAGTTGGTAACCACTAGTTAGATTGAAAACCTCATTATTCTAATTTTAGGAGTTTTTTTGACACTATTCCGTGAAGGTGTCCTATATAATAAGTTAGTTAATGAAAAAAAGATAAAAAAGGAACATTCATTAAAATTAACATTCATAATGCATTATAGTGTAGAAGAAGCTACATAGTTTTGGTTTAATCATTATTATTAATTTTAAATGGGGTTTTATCATTTGAATTTTATTTTAATGAATACATATGAAATAATTAGATTAAACACTAAACATATTCTAAAATAGGGATTATTTGGTTAATAGTTAAATAAAATAAATGATTCTAAAAACATTAAAAGTAATGTAAATTTAAAGAAAGTATATGTAAAATTATTTTTGTAGATTAATATACTAATTAAAAATATTTGACCATAATATATTTTAGTTCCTAAAATATTTAGATTTTTTAAATTAAAATTAATTAAATAATGTCAAAATTGACAATAATTTTTTTACAATAAAAGATATTTTATTAAAAGCATTAAAGTTTCTAAAAATTATAAATTATTCAAATTGATTTGTAAATTTTAAAAAATAAAAAATATTTTCCAATTATGGATCAATGTATCTTTTATAATAGACATATTGACACATATATAGTGATAAGAATGTTAGCATGGTTTAGGTTAATGTCGTGTTTTTGCCTGTTACAAACTCTTTTTTTTAAATTTATTTCAGAAACCTATGGGATTTATATTTTTTAAATCAAATATAATATTTATAAATAATTATTTCTATAATTTATATTTTATCTCGCTCTAATTTAGTCTCAATTGTTAAATTACATATGATAGAAAACTAGTTTCCTCAATAAAACAGAAAAATAAAAAACAGAGTGAAACATAATGATTGGGGAACAAAAAAAACAAAAACAAAAATTTCTTTAATGTTGTGAGTTTTTATCAACAAATATTCCCATATAATACATTATTTATCTGAATTTAATGAAAAAGATGTAAGAGAGACCTTCGAATACTGCTTACCTTTTGGTATTTATAAGAATGTCACTTTTCGTCCACTATATAAATTCATTAACTCTTCCCCTTACTCACACATATAAATACACATTTATTTCATTAAAAAATATTAAAAATAATACACCAACATAAATTACCTTATCCTAGAGTCATAAATTTTGTTATGAATCAAAGAAGGGATTCCATTTGATGGAAACCAAAAGGAGTTACCCAAAAATAGGTTACATTCTTCAAATGTACAATTATGTTTTATTTCATTATCCCCTCATTAAACTATTATTATTCCATTAATATTTTGTAACACCCCGACCCCAGTTACCCAAAGTCGATGCATTATTACATAACACTGGCATGATTAAAAGGAATCACCTCCCAAAGGACTGATCAGTTTAGTAGTCTTGAAACACTAAATACATTCAAAATGTTTACATTACATCATAAAAATGAAAACTACAACAACATAGTCTCCATAGTCCACACTCATATCCCCACATAATTTCCCTATATGTCATTCATAAATTACTTCATCACATCTTGGGAAAAATAAAACATTGAAATGGTTGAGCTCAGATGCTCAGTAAGGATAACAATATAGTGGAGAATTTCATAAATAAAAACAAACTTTTAAGGAAATTTATAACTAAAAAAAGCATTTTAAACTTCAACATCAGCATAATATGGCATAGATAAAATGAAATAATTCCATTTACTTATTCACATGGATATTCTACTAGTCGAATAATCACATCCAATATCAATAACCACTTTCATAATGACAGAATGCATAATGCCAGACTATCATCCCACGTATCCAAGGCCTCATGCCAAGACTACAAATAAGATTTTTTTCAAGGCCTCATGCTAAGAAACTAGTTTGTCTAATGAGACCTAACGATGCATTGAGGAGGTATAGCGGGCTCCACCCGTCACTTATTAAGTCCATTTCATTCCTCATATGAATAGGTTTAAGCATAACATAATCATTCGTATTAAAACTATCATATGAAATGTCAATACTTTCAACCTGAACCATGAATGGTGGAAAAATAACACATCCATAGTTAAACATATCACAAAACCTTGAATACAATATATATGTTTTGTTTCATAATAAATCAACATAAAATCAAGTTTAAAATGCATTAAAGGATATTGACATTGATGAATATTATTTGTAAAACTCTTTCAGAGAAATACTCCTTTTTCATGAAAACATTTAAAAGACACAAAATTTGGAAACGAAGACATTTAAAGACATTTTTTAATCAATGTTTCACATACCACTTTGAAACTTTTGAATGTAATTAACATTTCAAAACATTCATGTCCATATAAATAAATCCTTAAAACCCATTTTGAAGACATGAACATTAATGAGAAAGATTTAGAAGAATAAATAATTAAAACATTTGAAATGAGGTTTTAGTAAAAATTCCCATAGAAGAATTACATTTAAAAATCTTTCATTAAACATGGACATGGATAATAAATATGTCCCAGTAGATACTTACGTAAAAACAAACTCGGATAATAAAGAGATTGTGAATTTAACACTTACCAATTTGTTAACATACAAAACATTAACCCCATAAAATCGGTATCATACAATTAATATGTAAATACACATAAATTAAAGTGTATTACATAAATAATACAGTTATAGGCAGTAAATACACCACAAAAAAGGTAATAGTGGAAATATAGCATGAATCTCATGGGAATAAGGAGTGAGATGAAAACCCCTTACCTTGAACTTTTCCTTTGTCAATGGTATGTTAAGATCTTGTATAATAGTTAAAACATTGTTTTTAAATTATACAATAACAATATACATAATTATTATATCATATATGATCTTCTAATAATGAATTTTTAATAATACTTTAGTATTATTGTTGTTTCGGGTGTTAACTTACTCGTTTTATTTTATATGTTTTGTTACATAAGTAATGTTTTTTATGGATTGGATTTATCTTATTCATATCCAAATGATATAAATTTCATAAATATTACTTTTAATCATCAAATGAGTATTAGTCTTGAATGGATATGCTGGGGAATTAATCTCATCGTTTTCGTAGAGACGGTAATCCGTGCGTACGCACAAACGCTACTTCCATTTCATTATTCATTTTAAAATTATCAAAATCAAATGATACATAGGTATATAATTATTCCATTATAATATACTATCTTATATGTGTAACTTAAGTTCATTAACACCATCCTTTATACGTTCCATGTATGGTATGAATGAGTCATATCACTTTGAGAGGGCGGTAGTCTACACTTCCTCAAATGAAATTCTTGTATATATATACAACATGAAACGAATAATGGTATGATATAAAATGGAATTACAGAAGGTTATATATAAAATAAATATCATTAATATCATATTTAATTATATTTCCATCATAATGTCCACCATGAGAGGTGGTAGGAGATATTTGAACAATCATCGCTTCGTGAGGCGTTTGGTTACCATCCACAGAAACATTATGTTTTTCACCCATTAGATGGATGTGTGTGTATGTGTAGTTTTAATACATCCAATAACAATATCCTAGTATATTTAAGATACTGGTTTTGTTACAAAAGAAAATAATAAGAAGACTTTAGGGGTTAGAGAAGTAAAATAAAATAAAAGAAGCTAAGAGAAATTGTTACCTTTAATTTGGGTAACTCGCTTTTGTTTGAAACAAAAAGGACTCTTGAAGTGACTTATGCCTAAGGTAAGGCTTCTAAGAGGAGTAGAGGGATGTAGGGAGAGTAATTGGGCATAGTTTGGATGATCCAAAAGGATTGAGAGGTTTGAGGAATTGGTTATAAGTGGTTTCCTTTTATAAGGGGGAGGAGGGGCTCTTTAGGAAAATCTAGAAATATTATTTTATAATAAATTCATATTCGGTTACTAATGGCTCCAAAGTGGATTATTTAAAAGATAAGGTGGGTATGGGTCTAAAACCATTATACCTATAGAATTTATACAACTATGGGTCATTATATTAACCTTATCTTTTAGTTTTAACTCTTAGTTAATTAGTTTGACACTTACTATGTCACCTTGTAATTTTATATTATATAGTTAATAAACATACTATATACCTAAAAGAGACCACCAAGTGGTCCATTAATGATACACCTATCATGATATAAGACTCTTGGATGAACCTTATATTTTTAGGAATAGAATATAAATAAATAATATAATATTTGTTTTAAAAACTCATTTATGTCAATTTTGATAATACTCAATAATTGATTTTTGTTAAAATCGTAAAAAATTTATTAATTGGAAACAAATTAATTTAAGATATCCTAGAATGTGATATTGACCAATAAAATTCGTGTATGTAATCAAAACATTCAAATTATATTTATTTTAACATTTATAATATCAAATATTTGATTCATTCATTAATAAGGAAAATACAGCATCATTATTATGTCATATATATTTTTACTTTTTCATTGTCTAAAAATTATAAATAAAATACCATTATGTAGGAAATATTTTTATATTTACTATTAATATTTTTAATCGGAAATATAACATATATAAAACTATATAAAAATTGTTTTTCTAATATGTCATTTTTATATTCACTTTAACTTAATTAATATAAAGTGTCCCTATCACCAACAAGTGCCTCCATGGGGTCCCAAAATAGACTCAAAGATGAAAATGGTCGGAAATATATCCACCAATAAGGTTAGGACACATTTTAGAGTAATTTATTATTATTATAATATTATTTTTTAACCCTTATTTACTGGATTTACCCTTTAACCATAGTAAATAAAATATTTACCGATGTAATTATTCCAAATTTCTAAAAATAGAATTTACCTATTTACGCAATTTGAACATCCGGATTCCAAATATGAAATCCATTTTACCAAATTCAAAACACAAAAGTGGCAGAAATTAATTAAAAATTAATTCTTACTGTCAAAACAAAAAGCGGGTTTTTAAGATATAATAACTATCAGAAGATTGAAACTTGTTTTTGTCCAGTTTAATTTTGAAATTATGTACAATGACCAAAATTTTATTAAATGGTAAAAATATATTCTAAATATACTATAAAACGAATCAAATTAATAATTTATCACTATTAATTATTTTGATTTAAAAAGTCGTTTTTAATTAAGATTTAGTAATTTTCACTATTTATCAAAATATGATTGTTATCCAAAAAGCACCAAAATTTCACCCTAAGCTAATTTTGATACTCCGAATCCAAAAACGAAGTCCATTTTGAATGATAAAATTTATAAAATTTCCAAAAGTGTGTATTACTATTCATAACGGCTAGTTTGATTGGTTGTGGTGTGTGTTAGAACTCGAAGTTGCGTACAACACATGCAACTTTGTTAATCCAAGTGAAGCGTACCGTGGAAGCATGGGTTTTTACATTATCCCCTACTTAAATAAATTGCATCCTCACAATTTGAAAAAAAATTCGAAAATAAAATGTTGAAAATAGAAAGTATCTTTGTGGGAAAACCCATATCAGAAATTAGATTAATTTAGTCTTAATAAGAGGAAAAGATAAATGGAAGGGTCACCACCAAATTATGATCTCGATTTGGAGAAAATTGGTGGAAATTTGAGACACATAATTTACGGAAATATGAAAATATTTATAGGGAGTGATTGAGTCCATCAATCACAAACAATTGTAGAATTGTCGGCCTCAAAGCCACCAATTTATGATGATTTAAAATACCATTGGTTCAACAAAACATATGGTTTTAGAATAACACATTTTTTGTTTTAAGATGCCTTCCCTGAATTTTAATAATTAATTTATCCGTAAAATAAGAGGATATATATATATATATTTATATACACTTAAAAAGTAAAGTTACATCCTTCAACTAATTCCTACTATGAACTCATCTTTTACTCTAAAAGAAATAATAATATATATATATATATATTATATTTATCATAATCGTATAGGGTTCCAAAAATAATTAATTTAAAATTCACATATCATAACATTTAAAATAAACTACATTATTCAATCCAGGACATCATGCGGGCTAGTTGAAGGTGATACACCCTTTTCACCCTTCGGTTGTGGGTTCAAGTCTTGCGGCCTTGTCGGACGCGACAGGTTTCCACCCAACCTCCGGGTTGTCCATTTATAAAAATACAAAAATAAATTTTCAAACAAAATCCCTTCCAACCTTTATACTTATCCAAAATACTTCTGTAAACTCTCAGTCCAAAATTTATATGAAAGGAAAACATAATTTGGATCATTTTTAGCCCATAATTGCATGTGAATACCTTCATCATGTATTCTTTTAAAACACTGTAACATCCTGAATTACCATAAATCCTTATTGATGACATTTATGCTCCATTTTTCTTTATAGAATACTAGATATACTTCACCCATCCAAAAATGTTGTAAACTCCAACAATGACTTAATATATAAATATTTAATCAGTTTCAAGGCAGTCAAGAATATCCAATATAATATACCCAAATCAAACATATCTTATTCCAAAATCTGAACCTCAATATTAGGATTATATTGAGGTTTATCCTTCCTTCAACAATTTTATTTCAAAAAAGTTTAACTCACTATAGAGTCACTCTTCTTAGTAACATAAAATCTCAAATCCTCAATTAAATAGTACTACAGTACAATCCTTATTTATTTCTAGCACAACATTGATACAAAATTTAAATGAAATAATTACTAAATAAAAACATAATATCACTAGTCATTCCTCTTCATCTGTGGTAGTATCATAACTTGATAATTAACCCATAGCATCATTTTCGGCATAGTCTGGTGATTTGGACATCGGTTTGCATAGTGTCCAAACTCCTTGTAGATGAAGCATTGTATATTTGAAACCTTTTTCTTTCCCTTTCAGTCACGTACTTGGTGTACTTTTTCTCCACACATATAACATACTCCCATTCTCTTCAAAAAATTTCCAAGGTGATTATTTCTACAGTTATCACATATGGGAAAATCCTTCTTCACCTTATTCCCTTTATCTTTCATTCTCTCTACCATCCTTTCTTTATTTGGCTTCCCTTGAAATCCATAGGACTCCAAGAATTATTTTCTTATCATATCAACAGATGATATTATTTCTTAATATGATGATAATACGTGGGAGACTATTTCCCTTCTAAATTATGGATTATGACCATGAGAGATATGATCTTTCTTACTCTTTGGATCATGCGTATTGCTAGAGTTCTCATCCCTTCTACTGGGCGACATTTCTAAACAATGGCATAAACTAGATCAATTTATGAATCAAAATACATAATTCCATACTTGTAAGACACTTATCATAAATTGAACAGTTTATGGATATAATCCATAATCGTAAATATGTTTTCTTTGAGTAATTATATACTCATAAACCCTTCATAATGGTTCGTAAAGAAAATGAGAATTATCCTAAACATATCTCCCAGGAGTGTCGTAACCAAGAGTGCAGCAAGGACCGTTGTCGTGCACCGGTTCTCGTTCAAGTCTAGCTCAAAGCGGTGTTTTCGGGTTTTACCCCTAGGTACATTTGTGCCAGAGCTGCCTATACGTGCTCATATCCAGATATGGATGTATTGCTCGGAAAACTCACAAAATCACTACAAAATCAAAATTCTAGGATGTTCATTTCTACTAATCCGCAAAGTCTATCTTAGGGCTATGTGCTCTAATCAGATTGTATCTAAATATAGCTTCCAAGGTTATTTCTAAAATTCCTCTGATACCAACTGTAATGCCCCGACCCCAGTTACCCAGAGTCGGTGCATTATTACATAACATTGACATGATTACAAGGAATCATGTCCCGAAGGACCGATCAGTTTAGCAGTCTTGGAAAGACTAGATACATTCAAAAAGGATAAATTTTATCATAAAAATGAAAACTACAACAACATAGTCTACATATTCCACACTCATATCCCCACATACTTTCTCTGCATGTCATTCATAAATTACTTTTCACATCCTGGGAAAAATAAAACATTGAAAGGGGTGATCTCAGATGCTCAATAAGGATAACAATATAGCGGAGACTTTCATAAATAAACACAAACATTTAAGGAAATGTATAACAAAAACAAAAGCCTTTTAAACTTCAACTTCAGCATAATATGGAATAGATAAAATGAAATAATTTCATTTACTTATTTTCATGGATATTCGACTAGTCTAATAATGACATGCAATATCAATAACCACTTTCATAATGACGGAATGCATAATACCAGACTATCATCACCATGTATTCAAGGCCTTGTGCGAAGACTACAAATAAGATTATTGACAAGTCCTTGTGCCAAGACACTAGTTTGCCTCTTGAGACCTACCGATTCATCGAGGAGCTATAGCGGGCTCCACCCGTCACTTATTATGTCCAATGCATTCCTCATATGAACAGGTTTAATCATAAAATAAACATTCATATTAAAAATAGCATAATAAATGTCAATACTTTCACCATGAACCATTAATGGTATAAAAATAACACATCCACAGTAAAACATATCACAAAACCATCAATAAAATATTGAAGTTTTTTTTCATTATAAATCAACTACAAAACAAGTTTAAAATCTATTAAAGGATTTTGATGTTGATGGAAATGATTTGTAAAACTCTTTGAGAGAAATACTCCTTTTTCATGAAAACATTTAAATGTCACAATATTTGGAAATGAAGTCATTTAAATACATTATTGAATCAATGTGTCTCATACCACATTCAACCTTTTGAATGGAATTAACATTTTAAAAACATTCATGTCCATATAAATAAATCCTTAAAAACCATTTTGAAGACATGGACATTAATGAGAATGATTTAGAAGAATTAGTATTTAAATCATTTGAAATGATGTTTTAGTAAAAATTACCTTAGAATAATTACATTGAAAAATCTTTCATAAAACATGTACATGTATAATAAATATTTCCCAGTAGATACTTACGTAAAAACAACCTCGAATAATAAATAGATTGTGAAATTATCCCTTACCAATTTGGTAACATACGAAACATACACCCCATGAAAGAGGTATCATAAAATGAATATGTACATACACATAAATTAAAGTGTATTACATAATGAATACAATTATGGGCCATAAATACACCACACAAAAGGTAATAGTAGCAATATGGCATGAATCTCACGGGAATAAAGAGTGAGATGAAAACCTCTTACCTTGAACATTTCCTTAGTCGATGGTATGTTATCCTTCTATATAATAGTTAATACATTGTTATTAAATTATAAAATAACCCTATAAATAATTATGATATCATATATGATCATCTAATAAATCTTTTTTAATAATACTTTTGTATTGTCGTCGTTTCGGGTGTTAACTTGCTCATTTTCTTTTATATGTTTTGTTAAATAAGTCGTGTTTGTTATGGATAGGTTGTATATTATTTATATACAGAATGATATAAAGGTCATAAACATTACTTTTAATCATAAAATGAGAATTATTCTTGAATGGATACGATGGGGAATGAATCTCATCGAGTTCGTGGAGACGGTAATCCGTACGTATGAATGAATGCTAATTCCATTTCATTTTTCATTTCAAAAAAAACTAAAAACAAATGATACATAGGTATATATTTATTCCACTATAATATAATATCTTATATGTGTTACTAATTTTCATTAACTCCATCCTTTATACGTTCCATGTATGGTATGAACGAGTCATATCACTTTGAGGGGGCAGTAGTCCGCACTTCCTCAAATGAAATTATCGTATATATATACAACATAAAATGAATAATGGTATGATATAAAATGGAATTACAGAAGCTTATATACAAAATAAATACCATTAATATCATATTTCATTATATTTCCATCATAATGGACACCATGAGAGGTGGTAGGAGATAATTGAACAATCATCGTTTCGTGAGGCGTTTGGTTTCCATCCACAGAAACATTATGTTCTTCACCCATTAGATGTATGTGTGTGTGAGTGTAGTTATAATAATTCTTATAACTATATCCTAGTATATTTTATATATTGTTTTTTTTATAAAATAAAAAAATAAGAAGAGTTTAGGGGTTGTAAAAGTAAAATAAAAGAAAATAAGCTAAGAGAAATTGTTACCTTTAATTTGGGTAACTCCCTTTGGTCTGAACCATAAAATAACTCTTGAAGTGCCTTCCACATATGGTAAGAATTCTAAGAGGAGGATAGGGATGTAGGAATATTAATTTGGAAGATTTTGGACAAGCCAAAATGCTTAAGAGGTGTGAGGAATTGGTTATAAGTGGTGTCTTTTTATAAGGGAGAGGAGGGGCTCTTTAAGAAAATCTAGAAATATTTATTTATAATAAATTCATATTCGGTTTCTAATGTCTCCAAAGTGAATTATTTTAAGTTTAATGTGGGGATGGTTCGAATACCACTCAACCAGTAGAATTTATATAGGTTTGGGTCATTATATTAACCTTATCTTTTAGTTTTAACTCATAGTTAATTAGTTTGAAACTTACCGTGTCACTTTGTATTTTTATATTATATATTTAATGATCATACTATATACCTCCAAGAAATCACCCAGTGGTCCATTAATGATAAAAATATCATGATATAAGTTTCTTTTCCGAACCATATATTATTATGAATAGAATATAAATTAATAATATAATATTCGTTTTAAAAACTCATTTATGACAATTTTGACACTACTCAATAATTGATTTTTGTTAATGTCTTAAAAACATTATTAATTCGAACCAAATTCATTTAAGCAATACTAACATGTCATATTAACCAATAAAATTAGTTTATGTCATTAAAACCTTCAAATTATATTTATTCTAACATTTTAATATCAATTATTTGATTCATTCATTAATAAGGAAAATACTGCATCGTTATTTTGTCATATATATTTTTACCTTTTCAATGTATAAAAATTATAAATAAAATACCATTATGTAGGAAATATTTTTTTATTTCTAATTAATATTTATAATCGAAAATATAACATATATAATCCTATGTTAAAATTGTTTTCTAAAAGATATAAGCTTATGTGATTTTTGTATTCACTTAAACTTATTTAATATAAAGCGTCCCTATCACCTACAAGTGGATCCATAGGGTCCCAAAATCAACCCAAAGATTCCCATTTTTAGATATGTATCCAAAAATAAGGTTAGGACACGTTTTAGTTTAATTTATTATTATTATTATAATATTAATTTGTAACCATTATTTAGTGGATTTACCCTTTAACCATAGTAAATAAAATATTTACCGAAATAATTATTCAAAATGTATAAAAATAAAAGTTACTTATTAACACAATTTGGACATCCTGATTCCAAATATGGAATACATTTTTCCAAATTTAAAACAGAGAAGTGGTAGAAATTAATTTAAAATTAATTCCCACTGTCAAAATAAAAAGTGTTTTTTAAGATATAATAACTATCAAAAGATTGAAACTTTTTTATGTCTGGTTTAATTGTGAAATTATGTCCAATGACTAACATTGTATTAAATGGTAAAAATATATTCTAAATATACTTTATAACCACTAAAATTCATAATTTATCACTATTTATTATTTCGATTAAAAAGGTTGTTTTTTATTAAAATTTAGTAATATTCACTATTCATCAAAATATGAATGTAATTCGAAAAGCACAAAAATTTCACCCTAAGATAATTTTGATATTAATAATCCAAAAATTAAGTCCATTTTGAAAGATAAAATTTATAAAATTTCAAAAATTGTGTATTACTATTCATAACGACTAGTTTGATTGGTTGTGGTGTGTGTTAGAACTCGATGTTGCGTACAACACACGCTACTGTATTATTCAAAATAAAGCGTAATGTGGAAGCGTGGGGTGTTACATATTAATTAAAATATATATACAACTTTCAGTATGTTTTTTATTCTTAGATACTCTACCTACACCAAAACATAATTCCATCAAATGGGTAATGAAATTTCCATTCATGTACGACGAACTACCACCCCACAAAACGATGTCGTTCATTTTTCATATACAACCTATCATTGTTATGAATTATGTTGGAAACACGTTTTTATATTATATTTTTAATATTTATTTTTAATTCATACTTCATTAAATGTTATATAAAACATGTCTTTATGTGTTCCATTTGGTGTGTAAAAAATAACATTGTTTGTGGACGTGTGGAACACTACCTCTTCAATGCGATGTGATATATTCTCACATTAAATGTAATGTATTAATAATGGTTTTTATTATACATATGATACATAAAAATAATATAAGATATTTTTGAAGTAATTATAATTCTACATATATAATATATATTTTACTTTATTACCCATTGACACAATGAAAAACTGATAAAGTTGTTTCTGGGAAAGTGGACTACAACCTCTTCAACTTGATTTCATTCCTTTTTCATCATATTAATTATATATATAATAATAATTCATTCATTAATATGGTATTCATAATATAGTTATAATTTTGTAAAGATAAATTTGACTTACCATATTTCCTTAAAGATCATTGAAAACGAGAACTTTACACATGTATTCGTATAACCTTACATCCCCATGATTGTAAGGTTTGTTCAATTCACATAACCATTGCTAAAGATTGGTTTAAAAGGTAAAATTAATTTATAAATATGATAATAAATAAATTATTATTATTCATTATATGAATTAATAATTACCAATTTGATCATTCTTTACCTACCAATGTCTTTTGTGAGACATAAACAAAATATAGTCAAACCAAATGACTTAAATTTTTTGGAATAAGTAATTGTATATAATATTATTATACATGAAATTAAAGTAATAATAATAATATAATACATTTTGAATCCTTAATAATATTAAAACATGTTTTTTATCGTGTAATATTGAAGAAAATCAAGGAAAATCAGACTCAGGTAAGGGATTTCATTTTCATTTACATTCCGTAAGGACGTATGAGTTATGATTATACTAGATACTTTTATATGTTTTATAAAATTTAATATGAATTTTTTTAACATTATATTAATTTATTTAATGATAATAAATGGTTCAATTTATTTTAACCTTCCACGGATCAGATGATTGAAAAGCTTCTCAAGAAGTAAATGGACTTCTGTTCTCACTTTTATTTCTACGAGAGTTATTACATAATCACCTGTTATTATATTTTGGTGAATCAAATTATGATTAATGTATTAGATGATTCTTATCCTTAAATTTATATATATTTAAATTACAATTTATGTATCTCCCTTTAATGGGGTTTTTAGTTACAAAGTTTACAATGAGGTAATGGTTTTTTTTCACTATTTTCATTCATTGTGACGTTTTTCATGTTATACACCTATCTTATTTTCTAAGATGTATGCATTTAGTCATTAACATTTTATATCGGGAATATAAATATTTATCATGATATTATTTTTTTTCATTTAATGATTATTCTTTCATTGGTTTTACTATTTCAATGTTAGAATAGTGATATGGGACTGTTGTTATAATTTTCCTTCTTTGTATCATTTTCATGATATACTCCTAAAACCATATATAATATTTATATAATTAGTATAAAAACGTTTAATCATGAATATCCATATTATAATGATATTATATGTTTCATTTAATATTATTACCTTAATGTAGTTAATTATTCAAATGTCTCGATGTGTTACTGGATGCTTTGGGAATGTGTAAAGATAATTTTCCACAAGAATATTTTTAATGATATATTATGGAAATTTCCATTCATAGACATCAATAATTTTTCTTACATAACCTCTACTATTTATATTTTTTTCAAGCCATAACCTTTAATTATTTGGATTGATTATTTTATTAAAAGATATTGTTGTGAAACCAATTTTTTCACACGGGTTGTTTATATCCTAAAATGATTTTTTGTAAAAGTTTTTTATTTTATATTGGTTTATTATTTAATAAAGATATAATTATATAACCAATTTATATCAATGGGTTAGTATTATTTAAATAAGATTTTTATTTAACCAATTTTTTTCACGATTTAATCATATTTCAAAGAGTATGTTTTGGAACCCATTTCATTTTTTTGTTTAATCATATTTCAATGAAATTGTTATTGAACCCAATTCTTTATCATGGGTTGTTCATGTTTCTAATTTATTATTTTGTTTCCCATTTATATTTCATGATTTATTCATGTTTCAAATATATAGTATTTTAATTTGTTTCCTTTTCATGAGTTGATAATGTTATGAAAAGAATAATTGTTGTTTAAATGAGTTTTTTTGAATTCTGTATGTATTCATTTCTTGGAAATTATAAATGTTGTGTACACCCAGATTACGTTGGATGATCCTCTTATATCTTATATCGTGGGTGCAAAAAGTTATTACTTTGATTCATAGGGATCTCCCAAGATAAATGTTATTCATATTGGATATTCCATTTATAAATGTTTTGTAAGGGTTCAATGAGATGATGTTACCATATACCAAAATGTTTTCTCATTGAAATCTATGAGATTATATTTTTCTTAACAATCGAGATTTATATCACATGGTACATGAATATTGATTATAATAATTATTTTCTTTTCCATGTTTTCTTATTTTATATTAATAATGTATTTAGGTATGAGTTCTTTTCTTATTTTCTCATGCAGCTTCATTACATCATAAAACCCTTATGCACTATTATTATTATTGAATTAGTTTAATCTTTAGTGATTATAATTACCCCTACTAAGTGTTTGATCTCACCCTTAAATTGTTTCATTTCCCCTAATAATTAAATACTTATTTAGAATGATTTATTCCAATAAATATTTTCAAAATGAGAATGTTAATGACTTATTGTGAAATAATAAAAGCTTTGTTACATAAGAGAAATGTGGTTTTTGAAAAACAATGAGTCCAAGTTGAATTTATTTGTTTTTGTATGAGTTTATCCGAATTCTATGAATCTGGAAATCTAATATACAGTTAATGATGTATGTGATTCATGTTTTCCATTTGATGTTATAGGTTTATAATGAAAAATTTGATTAAAAATTATCAGAATCCTTACATGAAATGTAATTTTATGGATTTAATCATAGAATCTAGATGTGTGGGTTCTAAGAAATAATAGTTCACATAAAATGTCAATTTACAGAACTTTATAGACTATAATGTATTTTTATGAGGTTATATTATGAGTTATTTGTACCATCAAAGGTCTATAATCTTAAGGATACTCATAATTCCCAATTATTTGACTCCTTGTTGAGGTTTTCAAAGACGAGATATTATTTTGATTTATGAGACATTTTTTGGGATGTTGTATTTTTATCCCTTATGATCGATGAGATGAATTTTCATGGAAGGATTAATTTTCATGTTAATGGAAAAATGGGACAAACCATATTCATGGTAATAACTTGTTGGATCCAGTAAAGTGGCGGTGTTTTAACCCATGATCGATGGATGATTAGGATTCCCTGCACTACAATTATCCAAGAAGATGTCTGAGTTAGTATGATCATTTTTATTGTAAATAATTAGTTTATTTTGAAAAAAAATTATTTTATTTTCATAGTTATGGTTTTTTTATTTTTTTATGAATTTATGATAAAATATGTCTAATATTTGGGTTTCAAACATAGTTGGGAAATGATATACTATTTTAGGATATATTTTTATAGAACAATTGAGTGTGAAATTTAGGTGTTACTATTTAATTTTTATGATTAGTGTATCATTTTAAGGTTTTCTAATTTTAATAATTATCATACCATATGATAACCATTATGGATTGGGTTAATGTCTAAAACCAAGTTAAATAGATTTATTATCTGTTTCATTCTAATTTGGTATTTAATATATGAATTTAGTGCATTAGTAGTTAAAAATTACTCAAGAATACTCATAATATCAAGAATATATGATATTTTTGTGGAAGTTGTATAAATGATGAACTTCAAGTCATCAAGTGGGTATATTTCTGTTTGGAATAGATAATAAGAGAATTATATAGCATTAAGAAAATCATCTTTAAATAAAATTGTTTCATATTACCATCATTCTGATGACATCAATAACCATTTAAATATTTTACATGAGGTTTTTTCATCATTGAAATCCAATAAAACAAGTTCTATATCACATTATATTATTTTATGATAATTAGTTTTTCCTTTTAAATCAATATTTTAATTTCTTGAAATGTTCACACTCTGTGGAATCCTAGTTATACACAAATTTAGGTGAAATTTATATTTCCAAATTCTTTTTTTAAGAGGAATTTTTTATTAATCCTTTGTATGATGTGGGATCGAATTATAAAATTATAGAAATGTTAATCATTTAATAACCAAATGAATTGGGACGGCTAATTTATTTTAAGTGGGGTAGCATGAAACATACTGAGAATTTATTAAATATATTCATATAAATTTATTTAAAATTTTTAATAGATTATGTTTCATATAATGTATAGTTTATATTGAATCACACAGAAAACTAATTTTATCTTTTATTTCACACAAAATTTATTTTCTTGGGGGAATTGTGTTACAAGAATGTTCGAGTCTTCTAAAACAATAATATATTGTTGATGTTGTAATTTAATATGGATGTTATCAACTAGACATTATAATTGTTGGTAATAATATTAATATAAATATATGTTGTTTTTATAAATATTTTAAATTTTTTAAATTCATCCTATAATTTTGATATTGTTAAGATAAGAATACATAAAATTTTATGTATAACAATTTGTATATGTTTATAAGAATGTTTTACAAACTTTTAATATAGATACTATTTTAAATCTAATTTTTTATAATTTTATAATTTTTATTTTAAAAAATAGAATTTATTTTTGGAATTTAAATATAAAAATTTACATACTGTTTTGTTTTGTTGTATTTTTATTAGAATATTCATTTATGCATGATTAATTAAAATAATGCATTTTTGTAAAAAAACCATACTTTTCGTTTAAATAATTATTAATGTTAAACTATTTCTAAATTAGTTTTTAATTTAACACTAGAACAATTATAAATATATTAATTAAATTTAGGTCATTGGAATCATTTTTATATTCAATATTTATATATATATAATTATTTAACTTATGAAACTGTTGACACTAAAACCCTCTTTCTTGCCACATCTTGCGGATTTGCTATAAATTTAATTTTTTGACATATATAATTTGAATTTAGAAAAATAGACTTACAAGTTTTTAATAACTATAATATTTATAGTCTATTAATATTAAATTAGTATAGTTACTTGAAATATTAATGCAAGTAATTTAAATTAATTTTAGTGATTAAGGTAATTGTATGCCTAATAAGGGTCTAAACCGTCATCATAAGGGACAAAATGACCTAGGAACGTATCAAAAATCCATTTTTTTTATAATTTTCAAATAATATATCTTTTTATCTAATTTTATTATTTATTAGAAAATTATTCCATGATATTATTATATACAATAAGTTATGTTTGGGAAAAGAGAAAAAAATTTAACCTTCTTTACCATTAACATTTATAATGCTTTAGAGTATGGAATATGCTACATAGTTCCACTTATAAAAATAATATGGAATGGTAAATGAAATTTTTTATCAGGTTAATTAAAATCTATTTTTTATACATGACATAATTACATTAATCACTTATCAAATTCTATAACATGGATTATTTAGTTATTAATAAAATAAAATAAAATATCATATGACCATTAAAATTAATGTAAATTTACTAATCTATTTTGTTCAATTATTTTTATATGAAAATATATCGTTAAAATATGAGAAAGTAATATAATTTAATTCCAATAATATTTTTTCTTTTTATTAAATTTAATTAAAATAAATAATTTCAAAATCGACATTAATGTAATTTTACGATATATGAGATTTTATTAGAAGAATAAAAATAAAAATAAATAATATATACATAAAATTTATTTTAAAACATTAATAAATAATTAATAATTTTTATTCATTGGCCAATTGGTGATTTTTAATTAAAATAATGGCGTACAGATAGTGAAGACATTGGTAGCATGGTTCACATTAAAGTAGTGTTTTTGAGCACTACAAAAAACTATTTTATAATTAACTTCTATAACCCATGAGAATTTAATGTTTTATGTTATATATAATATTTTTAGATTATTTTTTTTTATATTTTCAAATAAATATATCTGTAATTTGATTTGGAAGGTAAAATTTACTTAGGATACAAATCTAGTTACATTAAAAACGATAATGATAAAAATAAGAAAATTAATAACTAAAGAAAAAATGAAAAATAAAATTTTATTTTTGTATGGTGTGAGTTTTTATCGACCATAATTTTGATTTAGCAATTAGTTATTTATTTTTAATTCACATGAGTTAAGGGAGAACACCCAATAATGATTTCCTTTTCTATTTAGACAAATGGCACTCCTCCTCTACTTTGAAAATGAATTCCTTCATCCCCTTCCTCGCACATATAAATACACATTGTACCATAAAATCTCTACCAAAATAATATCCCACATCCCTCCACTCTAAATATATTCCTTGCATATGGATGAAATCCATCTAAGGATGAATTTCGAGGAAAACCAAAAGGAGTTACCTGAAAAGATGTAACATTCTGAAAATATAGATTTATGTTTTTTTCTATCTCCACCCACTAAATTATTTTTATCACATTATTATATAATAAAATAATTTTAATAAATGTAATTATATTTTTTTATGTGAAGGTTTGAACCAACACATACACACACCTACATCAAAAGAGTAACAAAATTACCATTAATGTATGGAGAACTACAACCTTTTAAAACAATGTCATTCGGTTTTTCCCTTAACACCTATCATGTTTAATAATAATGACAGGAATACAATCTCATATTATATATATTATATTTATTTTGACTTTATACTAATCTATGTGTTATATAACACATACCTTAATTCATTTCATTCAGTTTAATTACGATAACAACGTTTGTTGACGTGTGGACCACCGCCTCCTCAATGTGATGTGATACATTCACACATTACATGTAATGTATTGATAATGGGATTAATAAAAAAGATAAGAAATAAATAATATATATATGATATTCATTACAAAATTCACATTCGATAAGTATAATATATTATTTTCATTGTTACCCTTCCACATATTGCAAATCGGATATCGTTGTTCCTCGACGTGTGGACTACTACCTCTTCAACGCGATATGATTCTTTCTACATCAAAATAATTATATATATAAGAATTAATGGTAAATAAATATTTTATGTACTATATAATTTTAATTATTTAATGATAAATATTATATGCATTCTTTCAATAATGATCATTAAAAATTGAGAACGTTAGTCAGGCCTACATACAGCCCACAGTCTCCATTGCTGTATCTTTGGTTCATTTTTAATATCCATAATTAATTTTTGGTTAGAAACGTATAAATTATATATAAATATGATAAATATTTTATAATTATTAATCTATAGATGGTTTAATAATTATTATTTTGACCATAGTTGACTTACCAATGTTTTTATTGACACACGAACCAAATACAGACAAAAGGGAAGACTTAAACATTCTTCATTAAATAATTTCATATATATTATGTATAAGTGAAAATTTAAAAATAAAAAAATAAAAGGATTGGAATAAATTTTACAAGTATCATATGTTTATTATTCAAGAATATAGTGGACAATCAGAACAAACCAGACAAAAGGTAATGGATTTTGTCTCAATTTACCATCCATTGAGACTTATTTTTTATTATGCTCACAGTCACACTTATTAGGTTTATATATTATCTTATGATTCATTATATTATTATTATTAGTTTTATCATGATATTAAATTTTTTAATTGAAGTTATTATTTAACAGATTTCATGATTCAAATGATACGGAAGAAGTAATGGGATTTCTAGTCTCCCTTTAATTTATGTGAGACATATTCCATAGTCACCAATTATTTTTGTTGTGTGGTGTATATACATCCCATGAATTTATTTTATTATTATTATTATTTAATATAAGTGTATTTTCAGATTAATTTTATAATATCCCATTCATGGTGTTTATGGTTTCATTGTTACTAAAGAGGTAATGGAATGTATTCACAATTATCATTCATTGTGATGTTTGACATGTTATACTCCAATATTATTTAATAAGGTGTATATAATACCTATTTGAAATGTTTTAACATTAATATACTTATTTCTCGTGATATTATATTTTTCATTTATTGATTATTTTTAATGGGGTTTATGGTTTCATATTTAACTAAATGTAATGGATTGTTATCATAATTTATCTTTATTGTGTTGTTTTTCATGTTATAGAATTATCTTAATTAATAAAGAGTATATATAGACTACATTACAAGTTATATCATTAATATTAATTTTCTCATGATATTTTATGTTATATTGAGATTTATTTCATTAATGGGGTTAATTATTAAAATATTTTAATCTGGAATGGAATTCATTGGAATGATTAAATATTATGATTCTTAAGAATGTTTTCAATAATATTATCATGTCATTTCAATTCATAAACTCCAAAAACCCATATTTCTACTTATCCTCTATATGGGATATTTTTTATGGATTTCATCCTCATTCACTCAATAAAAGGATGAGTTTTGTTTCATTAAGACTTTTTTATGTATCGTCTATTTTCCACAAGTTGATTATGTAAGGAAGAGATTATTGTTAGAACTATGAATTTTTCATTGGTTGATTATTTAATAGAGATATTGTTTTTAACCCATTTATTAACGTTTTATTATTTGTTTTTTAAATATAATATTATTGATACCATTTCGTTTCTATTGGTTAAACATTTTTGAAAGAGTTTGTTATGAGACCCCTTTCATTTTCATGGGTTAATAATGTTTCAATGATATCATTATGGTAACCATTTATTTTTAGGGGATAATAATATTACAAATATATTATTCAGGAAAAAATTTATTTCCCAAAATTTAATCATGATTAAATGATATTTTAAAAGAACCTATTTATATTTCACAAGTAAATAATATTCTAAAAATAATAAAGAATTTTTCAATGAATTTTCATTAAATTTATTTTTATTTTGTTCATAGAAATTATAAATTATGGTTGTTCACTGTTAGTGTCAGGTGATCCCATTATTTCATAAATTATGGGTACACCTATATAGTAATAAGAAATAATGGGTACTCAAGATATGGATGTCAACCACACTGGTAATTTCATTTGAATGGTTGTTACAAGTGTTCTATAAGGGTTTAATGATCTGATGATCCATGATTCCAATGCTTTTTATTTTTTCATACTATTAGTTTATAATATTTTAAATGAACGATATTATTATCACATGGATCATGATTGTTTCTTTTGATGAATTATTCCTTTTCCATATTTCGATATTTTATATTCCATGTATCGTTTGGTATGATTTGTATTACAATTCGCTCATTCCCAATGATTATATTATCATACCCTTATTCAAACGTATGATCATTGATTATATATTATATTTTATTTACTATTCCCACTCTTACTAAGTGTTTGAACTCACCCTTCTTATTTTTCCATTGCCTTATGTGTTAATCATTGATGTTGATTAATTTATTTTTAAAACTTATTTGACAAGGATAATGATTATGATCTATTGTGAAATAATAAATGTTTTGTTAAATGAGGGAGATTTTCTTTTTCTGTGTAAAGTTCCTATGTTGCTAATAATTGTTTATGTAAGAATTTTCCCTAATGATATTAAACTATAAATATAAAGGATACTCTAGTATATAAGTTATCCATTTAATTATTTTGATATTGTGTAGTTTTGGTGGAAAATTTTTGCTAATATTAGTCAACATTATACCATGAATTGTAATGTTAGGAATTTTATCTCATGATCTAGGAGTGCAGGATCTAGGCTATTATAATAACTCTCTAAATAAACTTTATCTAGGTGAATTCATTTTCAAATAAAATGTAAATGGTACAATGTTCTAGGTAAAAGTATAACTATATTCATATGGGTCATATGGGAGGGTAAACCATGTACCAACCTCATATTTATTCCATGATTGAATCCCATATCAACTTCACTGATTCCTAATAGTTTACAAGATAATAAAGGCATGGTGTGTATTTGATCATCTCTCTTCTCTAACCCAAAATACATAAAAGATTCCCAATCATAAAAAACCTACTTAGGGATAAAAATAAACATTATCATTAAGAAAAAAATAAAAAAAATTAATAACATATATCTTGACTTAATAAGGTATTAAAAGTGTCATCCTAAAGAGTTGGTAATCAAGAACCAGCTCACAGAAAACCATTTAAATACTGACACATTATTAACCTCTTTTCAATCAAAACTCACCCCAAATTATAATTGGTATTATACAGAGAATTAATTACTTTTAAGAAAACTCATCATTTCATACAATTGTTAATATTCTATCCAAGAGTACCATCTAAACTAGTGTCTGCAATGATTCACCATGGAGTCTAATGGAGTTTCAAATCCCATTGTACTGCTGACTAGCAATCAAGTACCATGAAACAACCATTGGGACCGATTTCATGCATCAAAAGGTAGAACATATGAAAGAATTTCTCCATTAAACTATCATTATTTTTGTAAATCAATTAAACTATAACATGCTACAGAGAGATAATATATAAATGGATTAAATAATATAAAAAACAAATCTATATGTGGTCTAAAAGAACCTACAATTTCTAGGATCATTTTTCCTTGAAAAATAATTATTTAACCGTTAAAAAACTCAATTTTTACATAAAAACATTTTGTATAAAATCAAAACTACAAAGCCCTAACTATATATATACTATTTGATCTAAATTATATATTATGATCCCATAATGAATTTCATATATAAAGTCATAAACTAATTAATCCATTCATGACCTAATTATTTAAAAATTATATTATGGAACAAAATTAAATATAGATTGCAAAAAAAAATTCAAAATAGTTTTCCTTCATGATTGAAGTCAACTATATATTCCATTAAAAATAAATATATTTTCTCAAGGATTTTGGGTCTTAGAATTTACAATGGAATACATTTTAAAATCCTTTTTTAGAATTTTTTTTGAATTAAATGAATTTTAAATATAAAAATGTTCCATAGAAATTCAAAACATTTAAATAAAACATCAAATATATTTATTAAATTTACGAACATACCAAACACAAAGATTTAAAATATATATAAAGTTATAATATAATAGAAAAAAATGGAATCCAATCTATAGTGATGTTTAAATATGAATGTTAGATATTATGGTGAAATAAAAACCAATTTAACATTACCTATGATTTAAACATTAGAGTGGAAAAGTCCCAAAATTGGGGTACCCATTTTACAATAATATATTTTTAGTCAGTATTGTCATTATAGATATTTAATGAAACTGACCATATTATGTATACACTTTTAAGAAAACCAAGATATACCAAATGAAAAATATAAAATGTGTATTTTTAAAAAATCCAACTGAGATTAGAGAGCTCAAATGATTTTTTGATCATTTCCAATATGAAATCATTTCCTTCATGAATACATTTCTGGAATAAATAACTTTCACATAATAATTTTTTTAGTATTAAATTTAAAATATTGATGAATATGTATAAAAAAATATAATACCAAAAAGATATATATATTTCATAAGTTAGACTTGAACACAGTTTAATATGACAAAAATGTCATGTTTTTAAACAATTTATTAAATAGAAATTAAATACAATATTAACATAATTTCATAAATAATAAATGTAAGGTTTGAGGACATCATAGATTTCAATGTGAAGTGGGTGAATAATAAATTGTCACAAAGGAAAGAACCATTTAGAGTTCACGTACCTCAAAATTATTTAGAGTCTAAAAATAATGACATGAAATTTAAAACCATAGAAATATAGAAAATGTGGAGAAGAAGAAACATGTGAATAGAACACGATTGTCTTTACGGATATCAAAATGAACAAAAAATCTCTAAAAATGATATATCAAAATATTGGGTAGTTATGGTTTGAAAATTTTAAATAAATAAACTATTTGGATCAATATAAAACCCTAAATTAATATAACTATTTCATATTTCTTTTTATATAATTATTCAATAAAAAATGATTAAAATCATAGAATATTGGATATAAAAAATTCAACAAAACATTATAATTAAAATAAAACGATTCCACACATTAATAAGGATAAAAATAGGTAAAAGGTATTTCATTAAGAGTAGAAATTAAAAAGCGAGTTTTTATTTATTTTTCTAATTAAAGTAATTCTACGTAAGGCTAATATGATAATACAATTACACATCTCACTCTAATCTTTCAAGACAAAACAATTACCTTCTGTATCTCTAAGATACCATTTCCCAACAGTTATATGATTGAGTCTATGATTGCATATTGTTTGAGGTTCCCTTATATATATAAAGGTTACCATTAAACAATGAAATTTTATCCTTGAATTTGTAGGCATATACCATTATTTTAACGTATTCCATGCTACTTTCACACTGTGATTTCAATCTGTGTAAGGGTAATTTTATTTACCTTCAGACAGAGGTCAAAATATATCATTACCCATATGTAACCTTTAGAAATAATTGTTTACCCTACATATCTAGTTATAAATATGTGTTACAATTACATAGTTCTTGTATTATCCGTACATATAAAATATAATTCTCACCATACAATTACACAATTGGGGAATTACCCTAAAAAACATATAATATCAGGGATACCATTAAAGTACACATATTTTATATGGGTACATGGTAAAAAACCTTTAAAGTACCATATATCACTTGTAAGGATACAATTTAAGATAAAAATTATTTTTATTCCAAAAAATGAAGTCATAAACTAATACAAATATGGTATTTAATTATTTCAAAAACAAGGATGATACACATTCTATGACTCACCTAAAATTATTATGCCACCCTATAATCTATAACATTTCATTCCTTACAAAAAATATCACATGTTTTTATCCCATTTTCACAATAGTATTTTTATAATCATTTAAATATAAAAAGGATTCCATGAGAATAAAAAATTTCATCTTTGAAGGTATAATATGGTTGAAGAATGGGAAGTTTAAGGTAATGGTTTCAAATCTAACATTTATTCCTTTAGAAATATTTCATAATATTAACCTTTTTTCTTTTAGATGTCGTATATACTATCTTTTTAACCTAAAATATCATAAATAATTTTTTATTCATTGTATTTAACATTCCATATATAATTTTATCTTTAAAGGGACATTGGGTGAATTTTTACTAAACTGGTAAGGGGTTCATTTCATATAACAATGAATTAAAAATTATTTATACCTAAATTAATATTTTATGAAATAATAAATTAATTCAATTAAAACATATTCTATTTTTCTGCTTGATTTTTTTGGGGTTTATATCTATTATAGTCATTTTCCAAATAGTTGGTTAATAATTCAACAAAAATAATGAAAATAAGTGAAACATTACTTATTTATTATGTTTAAACAGAAATTTATCTTCTATTTTTGTATTATCTTGAACCATCCATTTTTAACCCTTTTGGGATATAAATGAAAAGATATATTATGAACATAATGCCTTTCCCCAATATTCCTTAGGATACAATCTACAATCAAGGGTTTATAATGAAAAATGAGAGGCATTAAAATCATTATGTATGTTTAATGATTATGAAGAAATTTGTGATACAAGAAAGGTACACCTTGAAAGAATATATCGTTAAATCGGAATACACGATATTAATTTCCTATAAAACTAAAACCAAATGAAATATACCAACTAGAAATTGAGTTAGTGACCACAAAAAATACCTCTTAAAAACAATTATGATATATTAGTTCCCATCTTGACCACCAAACCTCCCATATGGAAAAGAAAAATATTATATATATATATATATGTGGGTTGGCGTGTTTGTCTAGTGAGTATAAAATTATCAATAGTAAGATCATCCCTATATCATATTCTAAATATCTTCCTAGATGAAAATAAAGGCACATTAAATAAGAAATGAAACCATCTTCTTACCAAAGAATGTAAAAATACATCCCCTCCTCCCTGTGACTCAGTCAAAAATTAATGCATAGAAGTAAGAATATCATTATAGAAAATATATATATAAATGACAGGTACCCATTCCCACTTCCCCATTGGTGTGTCTCCATCATGGTCCAATGAATCCTGTCATATTCTAATCCTTGATATATGATATTCTACCCAAAATAGGGAAATAATATCATATACATTCTACATCCCCTGTAGTATACCATATTATCACTATCATTGTCACATTAGAAACAATGTACACCTCAAGAATATACTATTTTTTATGTATCATGTATTAGTCCTCATTTCATCACTACCCATGCATGTAAACCCATGGGAAGGTATATGTAACATGAGTATATTCTACTATATGATATAAACATAATCTGTTATATAATTCATAAAAATGAATTGTAAATTAATCCCCATAATAGAATTGTTGAGTCCAATCCAATACCTTATTCCATTATAGATCATTTATCCACACATAGTATACTACAATATAAACGAGAGAAGGTGTGAGGGTAAATTGATCCAATCATTCGACCAAAATTGTATATTTTACATAAAAATCCCAAAATTTATTTTGGTGTTGATGTCCCTAGTGAAATTAGTTGTAAATAATATAAAATCAGAAATTATAGATTATATCACACACATCATCATTAAATGAAACTACCTATTCATATAATAATTATATAGTTTTTTTCCCTCTTGATACCCAGCTTCCACCACTACAACGATGATGACCGTATATCCTAAATACCCACAGGCATTTAGATTGACATATTTAATATTTTACACTATATAATTATCAATTAATATAAATTTATTATCTTTCTCATAGAATTTTGGGTGTAATAAAACCATTCCATTACAAGACTACACACTTTAATAACAAATATTCAATTTTCCATACCAAATTCCCAAGCTCATAGGGAATCTAACCAAACATTCAATTGTTCTTATCACTATATAAATAATTTAACATTAATTTAAATGAACACCAAATCCCATGGGATTATTTATTTTTCTAATTTAACTTTATATATATTATGTGAATTCTTGGGTTATACAAATATTATATATGCAATGAATCACTTATGGAGAATATAACCAAATTTTACATGAAATTGATAAATCATAGTGATCAATCATTCAAAAATATAGCCATGAAAAGAGTAATCATGAATCAACCAATTTGATATCCCATCTCTCAGTACATCCCAATCCCCGTAGTGTAATCCCCAACACCATTTTGAATGTCAACTTCCATTACACCACCAATGATATCAATCCATCGCAAAAATTGTAGACAACCATCCCATCGTTCACTAATTACACCAACCAATCTGAGATATAAATAAGATTATATAGGATAAAATATCATAGAGAATATAAAAATGTAAATGAAATATTATTGTGTTAACATATTCAAGATGAAAATATGAAAAAATAATTGGGGAATTACATCATTTATGAAATAGGAATATGATCGTTTAACCCCATATAATTATCTCCCATAGACAACCATATAATAATTATCTTGAATTAACTAGTTATCAGTAAATTTTTCATACATCAATAATAACTTCCCATTTTTAATGTTTAAAAATTAGAAAAGAAATATAAAAACTCACATTGAGTTACACATATATATTTCATTAATTTGAAGGATGATTGATTATCAGCATACAAGGCTCTTTCATTCATCTTTTTAAAAAATATTTTCATTTTCATTCTTTATAAAATTTTAATAATATAAATCTTCCAGAAAAGAACACAAATCATAGAATGACAGAATCACAAACTTATAAAATACCAATAAAATAACATAATTGAAATATATAATAATATCTCATTCCATTTACTAATCTTCCATATTATGAAATAATAATTATCACTACATGTGATAACCCTTTTTCACATATTTCACAACAAATAATTTTATTTTTGATAATTAAAACATTTAATCAAGAGTAATGAAAATAAATTTAAATTTTTACAATTTATAAATAAAATTGAAGTAACATATCAAATACCTTGTGAAATATTCGCATTTTTTCATTCAAAAAAAGAGATAGGGAAATAAAAATTAAGGACTAAAAATCACATGATGAGATAGTGTGATCTATATAGAGATAATTATTCTTGAATGGTGATTTTTTGATCAACCATGGTTGAGGAAAAACAAGAAACATGAACTATGGGGTGGATTCTGATGTTTAGAAACAATATATATCTCTTCCATTGGATCATCTAAAAGATATGTCATTATCTTTACTTTTAATTTTTATTAATTATGTAGTTATTTTATCTGTATCACACAACCCATTTTAAAACACCCAAATATAAGCAAGTTGATGATTATTTCTATATTTTTCATAGTAGATATTAAATCCTATATTTTTTTATTTCAAAATTTTTAAAAAATAAACAATGTTTTATAAATTTGGAAAGAATTAAAGATTTTACTATAAAAAATAATTACACTTAAAAATCACATGTATGAGCCTTATATAAGCTAGGTTATACCCGGATGCGAATAGGGTTGCCTTTATATAAGGTAGGGACATAACATTATAAATGATCAAAATATACCCATATGTAATGGATTATTAGGACATTGAATGGGATCACATTAACAAGAGACAAAAACCACATATATAAGAAAATTAAAATAATATACCATAATGATCTACCTTAATGGATTGTTTATTACTACTTTGGTGATGGGCTCAGATATCCATTATGTGAGGATGGAATCACTTTGAACTGAGATATTTGTTTACTCTTAATGTTTCTATTTTTTAATGATCATAAACACTATAATTTTCATAACATATGTTAATTATGCTTTTTAGTATTTTTAATAGGGTATATTAATAAGAATTAAACTGGCCTTGAAAAGTGATGAATGTGGTTTCAATATAATATCTTCGATTCCAACTTAGTAGTGAACTCACAACAGGATGTTTGTAGTCATCAAACCAAATAATTACGAAAAAAATTTATAATTATACCAAGCATATAACACTACAAAAGGAAATTGGTGGATGTTATCCAACTAGCTAGTAGAGATTCTAGAACTATTTTTATCCTTTTTCCAGACCAGTTATCTGGTGGTGCCATTTTAGAATATTATGAGTTGTATTTAATGTTTATCACAATTTTTTTCTGTCAGGACACTATGAAATGATCTAACCGAGAACACCCTAACAACTGATATGGATATAAATATATGTCAATTTAGTCATTGACCAATACCCTAATGAAGAATGATTCAAATGAAAAACATAAATTAATCAAAAATTAAAATGTTGTCTTTTATCATTAAAGATAAATAATTTTCAAACCCATCTCATCCATTTCATAAGAGGATCAAGAGTACATATTTGATGAGAATTGATAAAATAATTGACGACTATTTAAATCCAATATATCTATTGAAAACCATTATGAACAACCAAGAATAATTGAATATCGTTATATGTGCCATCTTTTTTCTTAATCTCTTGATCAATTTTACTATATCTTGGTTACCCCATGGCTCTATCCGGTGTATCTTTTATCACTATCTCTCACCATTTTTTTCCACTTCTCATCCTATATTGTTAGTTGAAAAGAATTTGTAAAAATTTTCTAAAAATGAAAAACATATCTTTTGTTCTTATATATTCCTTATTTTTGGTTTCATTATTTTTTCCATTCAAATGGTTTCATTACTAATTTATTGACTCTTCATTCAAAAGAAATGGACTATTTGGTACTTGGTTTCCCTTAAAACCACGTCACACTTTAATTTTTTTCATAGAACATATATAAAACCACGGTGTATAATATATACCTCTCATGCCTCCTTAATGGAAGGAGACATAGTGGATCTTAGTGTGCTATTTCCTAACTCTATTTTGAATGTGTCCAAGTCCTATTACGTTTCCATGTATACTTTCCTATTTTACTTTTTGATTTGTTTTTTTAGTTCATAAAAACTATAATTTTAATATATTGAATATTTTTATGATATCTCCTTATAATTTATAGCATAATTTAGTAATCCTTTTATTTTAAATTTTTTATTTTAATTTTTTGTTTTATTTTTAAAAAGAAAATCTCCCCACTATGTCTATTTTACTCCAAACAAAAAATTTTATCAAAGGAAATTCTGTTGATTTTCTAAAAATTTCATATTTTAAATTATTTTATATTAGTTTATAAAATAAAAACGTTTTTCAATGATAAAATTTATGTTATAATTTACCTAATATACTCATGATCCTATATTTTATTTAATAAATTACTCTTATTATAAAACTTATATGTCATATTTTCTTTGTAGCATAGAATGGGGTTTTTTTAAAATAGTAATAAATGAATATTTTCCTTCTAATGAATGAGAAGTTAAATGGACTACTAGAGATATTTACTATTTTGATCATTATGGATAAGCATATAATTTATCATTTCCGGGCTCAACCAAGATGAATTTAATGACATTTGATATTAAAAAACCACCCTTGAAATATTGAAACTACATGAAGTATCGAATAAAGGATCAGAAAAGGGTAAAGTCACTAGATTTTACATTCAAAAAATGATTTTAATAGAAATTATATGCATCCAAATGAATTAATTAAATTAATGTCCATGCAATTAATATATTCTTTAAATCGTAAAAGTTCTCATCATGATGATTTTTCTACAAAAACCTTCATGAAGGAAATCTAATGGGTTTTACCTAGATTATGGTATATCATTGATTGTATAATATAATAATTATAGAAAATAATTAATTTTCTATTAGAAGTGATTCTGATATATCTCTTGACATATAACATCTACATGAAATGAAAAGTGTTAAATTAGTCATTTGAAACCAAGGAAGCCGATAATATCCTACATATTAATGATTTTTTTTGAATTTTTTTTAAAAAATAAGTATTATTTTATTTTTCATAAAATTATGTGGTATATAAAATAATGGGAGGAAAACAAAATAAATAGATATGAAAGATTCATGAGGTTATGAAGTAATGAATTATAACTAAATGTTCTATAGCAAATTTATCTCCCTTAGGTGGAAGATATCCAAGAATAGTGACACTTGATTTATACTAACCATAAGATACATTGTAAGAAAAAATACCTATATTACATGTATGCCTTTGTATGAATAATGTTCACATTATAATTAAGAGTCCCCTAAACATGTGATTATTGTATGTAATATTCCATGGCACAAGGATAAGAAAATTTTGATAATGTAGATAGTTATAGAATCAGTTTCAATTACTGTTAGAAAAAGTTTTCTCTAATTACACAAGAGAAATCTAGTGATCATCACCCGAGCATCAACTTATATGGAATCCACTCTTCCAATAAATTGTGTAAAGTAAAAAATCATCGAACCCATTAGATACTAAATAACACCCAAACCTCATGACTCCCTTGTTACATAAACCATCATTATTTAGTTTAGGACCCGACTAATGAGGAAACCATTGAACCCATCACCCTATCCAGATACATGGAGCTGAACAAGAGGTAGAATGGGCCACTAGGAACAGTTGAAAATAAGGGGATCGATCACATAACTTAGAAAGCAGGATCATATTACAAAACATGGACCCTTTCTTGAAGAAAATTCCTATTATTTTACATGGGGATACATTTTGTCATGATTCATAGTGCACATTCCACAAGGCAATGATGGTCCTCCGAATATATTATAGATATGCCTTGTACTCTATTCTTGAATTCCTTGCACCCTGAAACCAATGATGTATGATGGAAATACTTAAACTCATTATATTGAAACCCTATTAAATCCTAAATATATTTCTGTTTATGTTCTCACATTATCCTTAAAAATCATTTTATCACTGGTTTTCCCCCAAAGATCAATTCAATAGTCAAATATGGAAGCTAGAGTAATTACAAGATGTTTGATTCTTGGCTTTGTGGGAAGCACATGGTTTTTGACTCACCAGACTATGATTTTAAACAACATTAAAATCTATTTACACAAAGGATCATCAATCCAAACATTGTGATTAACAGATGTATAAATAATTTTATGATAGTATTTCACTAAGAAATATCATGAGGTGGATCTTGTTGGGAAACTATTTTCATACTCTTTGTTAAAAAAAATTCATAAAAATTACCCACTAATCCTCATCTAGAACATCTTGAATAAACCACATTTGTTCACATGACTTCATGATTGAGATATTAAGAGTAGGGAATCTAGGTAATCCATGTTTGGTTCCCACCCTACTAGGATCCCATAATGATATCTCTCCCATTCCCACTATCTAGCAAGTGTTCCATTATAGGCACACTAAATAGGTTTGAATTTTTAGCTGAGATGAGGAAATATTTCAACACTGAATGCCCATATCATCCCCATATTTGGATTGCATGTTTATATTCGAGATAGTATTCCAGTCAATAGACTCCTTTGATAACTTCTCTTATAAGGCCTACATATTGCATTAACTACTATTAATATTGATACCCTTTCAAAAAAATGCCTTTCCATCCTATCCTTAAAAACATATTAATTTCTAACATCGGACTGAGTATCTCATATAATGGAAACCATAATATTCTAATTTTAAGAAGTCAATAATTTTTTCATATTGATAGTAGAGGGAACATGCATATGTATTAATGAGGGTACATTTTTTAATAAAGTAATTTTCCCTATGAAGGAGAAGAATTAGTGTTCTTTATTTTTGATGCTCCCCATGATTCTTGTAATGACATGCCATTTCAAGAGGGTATATATGGTAATTGTTTCATTTTCAATTCCATAAATTTCCATAATATTTATTTTTAATCAATAAATTCATGTCTTAGGTGAATCCAATTCCCATTTGGAGCCCATATACCTTAAATGAAAATAAAGGAATAGCTCACATTGTTTGTTTTCTACCATGTGAAACTAGTTTCACAACCATGTAGTATTGTAGAGATTTGGGATAAAACCCTTTTTCATGGTTTTTGCATGGTTACTAAAACCTTGTCCCTAAACATGTGGGGTTCCCTTATGTGGAAATAAATTTCACACATTTTCATATGGTTTTCAAAACATTCACCTAAACTGTATTCCACCTTATTTTGGGGTAAAATGTCCAATTCCCACTCACATAAAATTATAAATTTTTTTATCTTTATCCTTCATGCGCTAGTGGCTAAACATGGATTTTCTCCATCGTGAGCTCCAAAAGTTCCAATATTAGGATTTGAGATAACTATTTCATATTAAGTATGATTCTAGATCCATAATAAGAATTGGATCCATCTTGGTGTGATCTACTATCTCTTTGTTCCCATTTTTGTTTTCAATTGAATCCATAACATTATTTATGTACAAGCCCACTTACCGAATGTTTAGGTCATTGTAAAAAAATTTAGATCTCTTTCATCATACTCTAAATATGAGGATTATATCAAGATCGTATTAATCTATTTCTTTGATGATGGTGGTCACATCATTTTCCCTCTTATTTTTGTCTCTTCATAGTATGTCATTAGCCTACACACCATAGTTTTATGAGTGTCTATTTTTATTGTATTAATTAATATCAAATTTTCCCTTGCACCATAATGTATGCCTCTTAAATCATGGGTAGTAGTTTATAGGAGGGTTACCTCATTTATCAACACCCCATGGGTGTGTATGTAGAATTAACCCCTTTTATAAGTGCACTTATGTCTATTTTTCCTTTTAACCAATGACATAGTTTTTAAATGGGGTATCCATTGATACAATAGTTTTTATAGGACCCAAAGCACTTCTTGTGTATTTATATCAATATATAATATAGAATTTGTCCTATATTATAATTTTTTGAACATGCCACCAATTAGATGACCTATTAATCTTCTTCAATTTAATTACATTTATATAATGGGTTGAATAGTCTAGTTATGAAGTATCGATAAATCATGATGGTTGTCTTTCCTTTGATGATTTAATGTATTCAATGAAAAATTTTATGAAGTTTGTTATGGGTGATCCGTTGTTTATGATTTTATAAATTCACATTTTTAATTGTAATGAATTTCTATAAATGAACATGACCATTGTGTTTCATGGGATTTTTTTTCCTCATTATCTTACATTATCAATATGATTAGGCATCATTTTTATATATATGGGATTGATGCAATTGAATTTTGGGAGGTTATGGATCTTTCATTTTACAATTATAAAAACACATTTATATAGTATTTGATATGGTGATATGGGGTGTTATGTATATAGGAAAAACATCCTCTCTAAAATCGGATGCTGAGTATGGAATCCTACACTATTGATACTATTTGGACATTGGGCTCAACACGCCACATTCTTTTGTTCAACAAATGAGAATATTGGTCACTCACCATCCCAACTATTATTTTAGGAAGTCTCAAATTTTTATAGGGTTGTTGGGATATACACTATATTTCTTGAGAATATAGGATAATTAGACATGTGATAGTCATCTATGTTATGCCCTTTTCTAGCCAAAACTTGTATTCCAAGTATATTTCCACTTACGTATGCATGTACTTGGGTCACGTATGAGGATGAAATATGTAAATGAAATATATATATTATTACTCTGTTTATAGTGACTGTTCAAACATTCCTCCTGATAATGATCCAATGTTTGTAGTCCTGATAGGTTTCTTTCATGAACCTTAGTGAGCTTGTTCTATATTTATTCTGTTTTTTAATTAATTACTTCTTTGTGCATGCAATTTAGTTATGAGAAATAGTTGGTTTAAAAGTAGACATCGCTGGTGGTTTCTTATAATGATTTATATCTCACAGTCCATGTGGGAGACCATACAAATCCCATTATGATTATTTGATTTCAAATATTAACACAAGAAACGGGCTCGCTACATGTTGTTGATAGATTTTTCCTATATGTGATGATTAGGATCAGAGGACCAAGTATTCCATTTAGATTCTTGTGGAAAAGTTTGTGTTCATCATAAAATTTTTTACAGTATCTTTGTATTATTGGTCCTCTATTCCTTATTCAATATCATCTTTCGATGCACCCATGTATTGACACTACCATATTAGATTATGAGTATTATTCAATTAAATATCATATGTTTCTAATTTATTCATCAATTTATTTATACTTCAATAGTTTATTGATTATATCTATTTTCATATTATTATGATTTTTTTTGTAATTTTTTGTTTCAATTTTAGCAGTATGATTAGAGGGAATAATCTACCAACAATACCTACATTACACACCCACTGCTCGTCAGTAGCCTTTGGTGTACGAGGAGGCATTCTAGAGGAAATGTAACCCACCAGCTCAGGGCTCAGGTTATGTGGACCACTAGTCAAGATGTTACAATGTCATATTTTTTCCTTTTTTCTATTTTCATACCATTTGTGTATTTGAAATGAGACTAATATTTAAAGGGAATTGGAGTTGACCATATTGTTGGACATGTATAACCTATTCACTAGGGAACCCCAAATTTTCTTGGATGAGTGATTTTATTTTTTAGTTATTATTTTTTAATTTCAGCATGACTTCACCATTAAGTTACACACCTAAGTTTTGGTGTTATTGATATTGGTGTGATTTAAATGATATATCCTTACCATTGATCAATGAACTGAGGGAACTGTATTAGTTTACACATAATTATATGAGAACAAGAACTAATCGGTCAAGCATACATCCTTTCCATGTTTAATTTTTGGCATGAATTTTCATGTGCATGTTGATTATGGTATGAATATGTATTTAATTGTGATTCCACATCATACAAGGACTAGGAATAATATTCGATACTTAATGTGTAGTTTTAAAACTAATAGTGTGTCACTGCAAAGGTTTGGGTCGAAACCATAAGTAGTAAATTATGGAATATTGAGATGTGGACCATTGGTCTTATTTAATGGAGGTGTTATGGTTTGGTTCAAGTGGATGCCATGTTTTGGTTCAAAAGGAGTATGGGCCCTGATAGACTAGAAAATGGCAAACCATCTGATTCAATAGTTTTTCAGTGATTTAATGTTTTACAAATGAAAAAATTATAATTCAAATTACTTTTAATGGTAATAGAATCCTTATTATACATATATATCCCAACGAATTATACCACAACCCTGCCTTAGTATTGTATAGTGGGGTATCTTTTGGTTCATATAAACTATTATGGTTTCTTTCTTCCATCTAGAGTTGTATTTTTGGAGCAGGGAGAGAGGCGTGGTCTTTTAAGTAGGAATTCTTATAAAAATTCATGTTTTTTAAATGAAATCTATTCAAATGAATAAATACCTTTTGAGTCACATATTTTCCATTATAGAATCATGACACTATTACATCCTCTGTCCACACACCTTGACGGCCTTTACGGTCATGACACTAAGGTGGAGGTCCCAGTGATTCAAGAGGTTCCTCAAATAGTTCCACCTATATAACCTCTTCCAGTTTATGTAATGGGCGTTGAGACCCTATTTAGACAGGGATTCCGACCTATGATTCATAATATGAATGGTTCCTTTTTACATGATCCAAATTTCATAGAGTTTACTATAGAGTTTCATAAGAATCATCCTCCCACCATTTTGGGGGATTGTGGACCACAAATTTCTGTTTCATGGCTTGAAAAAATCCATTTTATATTTGTGAATCTAGATACACCAATAGAGTGTAGGCTCATGTTAGTATTATATAGTCTTAGAAATTCTACCAAGAGGTTGTGGGATGTAATAACCTAGGTATATCGTTATAATGATGTGGCCTACATATATTTTAAGACCAATTTCAATGATTGTTTATTTCCAATGACTATTAGAAGTAATAGAGGGAGATAACTTAGGTTCTTGGCGTAGTGAATCATGTATTATTAGGAATACTGTGATTTTTTCACTAAGCTGCAAAAATTAATTCCCCCACTAGTAGGCAATGATCTTATGACAACAACATGATTCAATGGTAGGTTGGTATAGGTTATTCCATCATAATTCAATGACTTTCCATTGAGTAATTTATCTGAAATCATTAACCAAGTTTTTATATCGATAACAACATGAGGTATGTAGAAGGTCCAAGTCCGGGCGGTTTGGCAGCTAGTGGTATTAGTAGTTCTTCTTCTAGGTGAAATAAAAATTTGGGGTTTTTAGTGAGGTAGAAGTAGTTATAATTTTTTCATAGGTGGCATTATTATTTTTTATTAGTGTGGGAATCTTGGACATAATAAAACTCATTGCATACGAGATCTAGTAGAATAAATATGATACCACAGGAATGGTCATATCTAGAACATCTATAGGACAATCCATGCAGTTCCAAGAGGGTGGTTATATACTCTTATAATATGTTTAGGAGAAGGTACAATAGGATCACGATAAGATTACTTCTAGAATACCAATGGTAGATCATGCTAAGGTGGCGGTGGAGGCAGAGGAAGTTAGACTTATTATTCTCAGCACCAGTAGAGTGGGACTTATTAGGGTATTCAGCCAATGTCATCGGGTTGTGGAACATTCCATTTACATGAAATACATCCTACTCTATAGAATCAGAGTTCCGGAACTTCTACCGATCAATTTACTATTCTAGTTTCCTTAAAATTCGTGTATACTTTATTTGACACATGGATATGTCACTCCATTCTTTATGAGACTATAATGTAATGTTTGGGGTTTGACATTGAAAACTATCATGGAGTTATGATTCCAGACACACTATTATGTTTATTATTATAGGGTGTTATCCATTTTAATGATTTTTCCATTTAGATTGGCAGTTAATGTTTTCTATGGAATATCTACATCCATGAATTGACTTGATTTTATGTAGTCATTGAGATTAAAAGGTTAGATTATTATTGATCTGAAATTGACAATTATAATGGGAGAGTGATGTTTACATCACCAAATGGATATAGGAACCTGCGTAAGTGAGAAAGGGATGTCATCTGGACACCTGTAGGAGCTGAGAAGTATAGGCCTGGTAATGTCACTGCATAGATTACCTGTATTTTCCTAGATTATTAGGGGTTATATCATACTATATTTCATTATGTAGTGTATTGTTTTAGATATTTATTTATTGATGTCTTTTATAGTCTCTCTTAGGGGAGAGAGGTCTAGTTTACTATTGAGCTTCTGCCAAGATCATCACCATTCACCATTCCGCCATATAGGATGACATATATAGATCTTCGAGAACACAAGAAGAAATTGGAGGATAAGGAGGATAATTATTTCATATTCCCTAACACTAATCCTTAGGGTTCACCAGTACTTTTAACCATGATGGTGGATGGTACCCTCGGGCTCTTTATTGATTATTGTCATTTTAACTAGCTCACAATTAAGAATTGATATCTAATACCTATTATATAATACATCTTCAACAAAATTTGAGGGGGAATGATTTTTTAAAGATATATCTGAGGTTTGGCTATCATTAGGTGCATGCAAAGAATTCATACATACATGAAGCAACATTAAGAGTATATATGGTCTATACAATTACATAATTATTATTCCAGGACTCATGAACTCACATGATATTTTTATCGATGTTATGAATTGGGGTTTACATCCTTATTTAGATACATTTCTGGGTGTATTAGTTGATGGATTCTTGGTGTATTAAAACTCCATACATGACTATGCCAACCACCTTGTGATCATGATGAATACACTAAGATAACATCGTATCTTAGCTATCCTCAATATATGAAACTTATGCATCAATAATTTACACATCATGGGTGACATTATCATAGAGTTAAGAGTTTCAATAGACCAATAGAACACAATATAAATAGATTAATGAGATAAATCCATGACTGTCATTGATAGTTAGAGTTTCATGGGGCTACATGGATATTATAGATGCTTCATCCAGGATTTCCCATTCCTTGTAGTGCAACTTATGGGATTGAAAAAGATAGGTGTGAAATTATTATTGTAAGATGGATGAGAAAAAACCTTTCAATATTTGATGTCATTTTTGAATTTAGAACAAATAGTCATTTTTTCTGATCCAAACATAAGTTATAAATTCTACTATTACACTATATATCATAGGCTTAGAGATGATCTGTTGTAGGATAAATGAGTTGTTGTGTATGAATCTATGATGTTGAGGCCTTACAAGAAGAATTACCTTATTCATGTCAATTATCTCACCATTATTGGGGATTCCTTACGCTATTGGAGACACTATCCAAATGAAGATCATTTTTATTCCCTGATCACAAAATCCTCAAGTACATCCTTACACATCAAGATCTCTATCTTAGGTAGCATAGGTGGATAGATTACATATAGTATTTCAATTTCAATAATTCCTTTATGAATGGTAAAGGTAATAGAGTGGTATATGTTCTAATTAAGAAGACTCTTAACCATTTACATTAAGTGGCTAGTGGGGAAAAAATCTTATGACCTTATTCATAGATATCCACATTGAGATTCAAGAGGGCCATGGTATGAAAATACTATCATCATAAGATGTTACATGTACTCTTCTAAAATGGGTAATAATTTTGTAGATATCTGATCATGAAGTCATTTCCATAAAGGGATATAATTTAATATGATTATACATCTTCATGTTCAACTGTGGATGAGGAAGATACATTATTGTTCAATGGATGTGTATGCATCCTAGAAGAGATCAAAGATGGGATGATGTGGGAATTTCATGCCTTGGTATGATAAGTTAATTCCGATGTCAAAAAAGTATATCAAGACATATAGAATCAATATTAGTGTTCCTGTAAGAAATGAGATAATTATTGCTTCATAACTAGGTGTTCAAATAGTTATTAAGTGAAGGCAGAACATCCGCATACGACATGGATTTTACAGCCATTTTCTATTCCAGAGTGGAAATGGGTTGATGGTTCAATGGTATTATTGACTACTCCCCCCTAATCACCACATGAAAAACAATATAGTGTGTGTTGTTATTGATTATTTGAAAAATTCTTCACATTTCTTACGAACACGAGAGGGCTTCTAGATAGATGATATAGGAAGGTTGTATGTCTATGAGGCTAGTTCAATTACATGGAGAACCTAGTTATATTGTTTTTTAGAAAGAATCTCATTTCACAACACAGTTTTGGAAGGGTTTTTTGAAGGTCTTGGGCACATAGGAAATTTTATCCCGAAATATTACCCACAAACTGATAGATATATAGAGAATACATTTCAGGTTTTAGAGGAAAGGCTCTATAGATGTTTCTTAAACTTTTGGAGTTATTGGGGGAAGAATACATCCCTTGATGAGACCTATTATACTCACAATTTCCTAGATAACACATATATGGATACATCGGAATTCATATATTTTAAGAAATTTTTCTCACATGTGTGCTAGCTAGAGGTATGCAAGGAATCTATTCTTGGACCACACATCCTGTAGGAGACTACAAAACATGTCCAACTATTCTAAATGTTCAATATGTTATCTTGTTATAGACAATAGTCATATGAAAATAGTCTCGAGTTACCTCTTCAGTTTGATTTAGGTGGCCATGTTTTCTAGAGCGTCTTACCATGGTCGGGATATATAAATAATTTAGGAATGTAAAATCTCCCAAAGTGGTTCACTAGATCCTTCAAGGTTCATTGGACCCTTCAAGGTTGTGTGACAGATCAGAATAGTGTCTTACCAGTTATTACTTCCTAGATATATCTGTACAAGATTGATACTTTCATGAATTTCATTTTCAGTGATATTATCCAGACCCATCATATTTCATTCATTCTGATGAGGATGAGCTAGATGTAGATGCTTCTTTCAAGGATTATATGCTGCAAAATTTTGAACGGAGCATAAAAAGACTCGGAGGCAGTTTTTTTCTTTTTTTATGGGTGCTATAACTGCATAACACATTACCTAATGAGACATGGGAGCAGGATGATTATATATCATCTTAGTGGTTTGAACACTTTTCTCATAATTTGTTTTTACCCTTAAAAAGCCAACTCATAGGAGAGTTTCATTAAAGAGTAGGTGTTGTAACAACATGTCTTTTTCACAAAATCATGGATCATTATTTTATAAATTGGAAATCATTAAATGACCAAACTATTGGTGTCTAATCAATACAAGGAGGTCTCAGGTGAATCAACTTATTGTTCGGAGATAGGAGAATCAAAATTTTAAAAAGTAATGGGTCCCAAGTTATGTCTACAACCATACAACCTAATGTGCATGGTCATGCAATGTTTTAGAGATTCAAGACATATCCGTTTTTCATTGTTTTTCCCGATTATTTAAACTCTGCACATAACCATGTGTGTTTCCCATAAGTAGTTGTAAAACACACATAATTTTCTCATAGTCTGAAAATTGTTCACCAAAACCATGCACCCCCTTTTTTATGGTGAAATGAAAATTTTCCCCACACATAATAATATAACCTTTTTCATTTTATCCAACTTCATCATTTGAATGAACATGGTTTATATACTCCACAATTTCCAAAATATCCAAAGATAGGATGTGAAACAACTCTTCCATCTTTAGTCTGATTTTCAACCTAATGGAAGCATTGGATCTGTCTTTATAAGACTTAATAATACCTCCCATTATATGTGAGTTTTCCTATGAATCCATGTTTCTATATAGGTTTAATATCATTTTCCAAATTCTGTGTTTGTTAGGCCATTAATATGATATCTTTAAACATTCTCTAAATTTGACGTAGATATCAATCGAGGAGTCATCTATGACCTCAAGGTAGGTGGTAATGTAATTTTACCTTTTTCATTGTCTCTTTTTAGCTATGTTATTCTTTCACATGATGTATTTTCCCAAGAATCGACGATTATTTGGTTCCATCATGTCAAATTGGCCATTGCACCTTAATGAATTCCTATAGAATCTTTTTTAGTTTTTGTATAGTTGGGTTACCTCATTTATGGACACCATAAGACTATTTAAAGTATAATTACCCATATTTTCTGAATGGAAATATGTATGGTTTTCCTTTTAGCTAACAACATATACATTATATGGGATGGAAGTTGATATATGAGTTCTATCTCGACCCAAAGAATATCTTAGGTATATAGATCAATATATATATATATATATATATATATTAGAATTACCCATGTAGTAAATTTATATATTTGAACATGTCACCTCCTACTTGACCCATTGTGCCTTATAAATTGAATTTACATGATTATATAGATTGTATTGTTTCATTCAGTAGAATGGATAAGGCATGATGGTTTTATTTCAATTAATGAATTAAATATAATAAATTAAATGTATGTGAAGGTTGGTAAGGACACACCATTAGTTATTCTTTTATAATTACACATTTTGAATTATAATGCCTTACTATAAATAAATGTTACCTTAGATTGAAATGTTATGTTTTTCCTCAATATCTTATGTTATAAACATTATTACTCCTTATTTATATGTATATGGTCCAGATAGAAATGAAACATGAGAGGTTATGCCTCAATCAATTTCTATATATTAATACACCATTATGTAGGCTATGATACAATGGTAAATAGTGTATAGAATGGTGAAAATAACACTCCCTTACATCAGGTGTTGAGTATGACATCTCACACCATTGGCGCATGGTTGGCGCATGGTCAGGGGAATAGAGCAGCCTGCCTATGAAATTGTGCTTCCAATTGTGTTTTTTTTCATAGTTTCTAATGCATGGTTACTGCATGGTCTATCAAATCACATAGGACATCTGTGAGTCCTAATCATCATGGATAGTGAGGGAAAAAGAGTATCCAAATGGTTTGGAAAACTGTGCATGAAAATAGTGTTCCATGTTCATGTCCTTAAAAATATTAAAAAAGAAGTTTGTTTCCTATCGGGATTTAACCCCAAATCACCCATTTTATTCCTCACATGTGGTTTCTAACCATCAAATCCTTAAAACTACCTCATTTCTCCCTTGAATATTGAATTTTTAGGTTTTTTAGTAGGGATTATTCCTAAAACCTTCATGTAGGTGGGTTTCTCCATCATGTTTTTCTCTTGATAGGGTATCTCTTCATTTTTACTAGGATTTCATACTGCTATTATATTGAGAGACCTATTTTCGTTTGAATCTTGATTATTAGGGTTCCATGTTATTTTTTATTCTTTGATCATTCCTTTATTGGGTTCTCTTATGGCGTGGTTGTGGGTTAGCATTGATTTATATAAGTTTCTACACTTTAGGTGGGTGGATCCAGGATTAACCATTATTTCGGGATGTTGATATACATTTATTTATCCTTGGTTTTTTTATGTATATTAAATTATGTGTGAAATGAATTTTTAAGAGGATTTTAGGTTAATTTGTGTTGAAAGAAGCATTTTTAAATTAAATGAGTCTGTATCATCTCCATTTCATGTGATCATACCTATTTTTCATCACAAAGGTATTTAATAAAATGTTAAAATTATGTGAAACGTTTTTAAAAATGTATTTCTTGTGTATATGTTTTAGTGAGATGATTTGGTTTATAGAAATGACGTCTTATCATGACTGTTATATTGAATGTCTTGTGAATTTGTGAAATTATTGTTTCATATGATATATGGGATGCATATTGATCAAAAAGGGAATCCCAGGTAACAAGGTGGGAGGACTAAGACTAGTATGTTAGTCGGATTGGTGGGGATAAGGTTTGATTAATTATAGTTGGATTGATGATAAAACATTATCTAAACTATTGGGATTGTATACCACTATAATTTTGGATAGATTCCCCTTTAGTGTCACAACCATAAAGACGATGATCAGTGTGGTTGTTACTAAATGATTCACCATGATGAGAGTTACCTATTGAACCACTAAATCTAGTTCCCATGTGGACTACCTAAGACATATTTCACCCTTGTAATGATGTACACATTGTCATTATATGATTTAATTTTTATTTTATTTTAAAAGAAACATTGTTTTTCCTTTAAAAATATTTCTCCCTTGAAAATTATTAGTTTAAAAATGTTTTCATTCCTATTAAATAAAAATCAAGATAATATAGTTTGTAATTATTTTAGCATGGAATCTATTTTTTTGTGGATTCCTACTGTACTTTGGCTCACACCTAGTATAAAAATTTTGGTGTATGTAGATTTAGTTACTTTTAACTCAGGTAAAGGAAATATGATCATTATGGTTGACGTAGTTTTTAGTAATTAATTTTTTTAGGTGTTTGTGGTGGTTTATTTATGATTATTATACTATTTTATGGATTTCTTTTATAGTGTCATTGTATCCTTTTGGATTTAGTCATTTTTTGGTATTTCTAAAATATGTGCACTCAATTATGAAAATTTTCATGACATTATTATTTTTTATTATTCAAATATGAATTGATTATTATTTTTGGATATTTATTAACTGATCATTGAAATCAATACCAACATGTTTTCTTGATACCCAGGAAATATTTTGAATCCCATTAAAATTGAAAAATAATTGTGCGTCTTCCCAGGGAACATGTCAGGTATCAGGTAGGATAGAACTCTATAATGGTTTGTGAGAAAATTTTATTAAGTTAGGTTATTATATATTTGGTAATGTTTTTGTGAAAATATTTAGGATAAACTCCAGTTAGTATTGTGGGCCATGAGGTTCTTGTTAGGTCCACTAGGCTGAATACCCTGAGAGGGGGGGGTGAATCAGGGTATGACTAATTAAAAATTAAATCTCGTTCTGATCTTGTTTCGCTGTTAAGCAAAACACTCTTATCTCTCTTTCCTGCTGTACAATATAAACAGAATGTAAAGAAAGCTCAGGACACAACAATTTTACTTGGTTCACCGCTAAGGGCTACGTCCAAGGAGCATACGCCGACAGGTTGCCGGTCATACCAAGTCCACTAAACTCCACTAGCTGTAGATTACAATGTTCGGGCTAGATCACTTCTATACCCAGGATCACTTCCTATACAAAGTTTAGGGTCATCTCACTGTTTTCCCAAGGGTCACTCCCTGTTTCTCTCTCTCTGGCTCACTGCCGGTGGAGAGGATCACCTTCTTCCTCTTCCTAAGCTCACTGCTCTGTGAAGGGAATCCAATAAAAGTTTATAGACCTGTAGGTCTCTTCATTTTCATGAAGGAATGCATCTTCCTCTGTATGTAGATGCTCTGTTGAAGTCTAACTTTTACCTGTAGATGAATCTCACTTTGCACCGGAAGTACCGGGCAACCTTAGTTTTTACGCGCAACCCTTACGGTGTCTTGCGCGCAATTTCTATGGTTTGCGCGAAATTCCTTTTTCGCGCAACCTCCAAATATTACGCGCAACCTGGAAACTGCCTTGCACGCAATTCACTGCTTTTGCGCGATATCCACTTTTCGCGCAACCTTCCTTTTACGCGCCAACACCAACTTTCTGCGCAGTCTTAGCTTTTCGCGCAACAGCTGAATTTACGCGCAAACTTTAAGTTTACGCGCAACACCCTTTCTAACTTCAATTTCGCGCACCAGAGCTCGGGTATTTTCTATGTCTTGAACTCTATTGAATGGAGGAGGGTTACTTCATATTTATAGGAAAAATCGGCCTCGCGCGAAAAACCCTCCTTGAGCGTGTAATCCGCTTTGATCGCGAAATAGAAATCTTCCGCGCACAACCATTTTCCGCGCACTGCTCCATAATTTCGCGCGCCTCATGCCTTTACCGATTTTCAAGCTTTCGGCCTTGAAACATCTTTTGCGCGAAATACAATTTCGCGCAACCCGCTGTTTTGCGCGCCACACATCAAGATTTCGCGCACCACGCTAATTTTGCGTGCCATGCTTAATTTTTCCGAGCACCTCTTACATTTCTCTCTCCTCAACCTTTTCCAAATACATATCACTCCATTTTCCATTGGCGATTTTCAGGCCCATAAATTTGGCAAACACTGGGAAACGGCGCCACCTTGTACTGCTCTTTTGTACCGCCTCCAGATCGTCCTTTCCTTTGTCATAGTTCTTTGTCAACATGGAATGTCAACAAATTCTCGGGAACTTGACAATTCTCCATGGATTGCTTTGTCAACAAACACAACATAGATGTTTTCTTTGTCAACAAACACAATCACCTCAAAAATGCTTCAATGATACCCTGAGGGATTTTTGCCCAACAATCTCCCCCTTTGGGTTTGTTGACAACTCTCCACAACTCTGCTCAGAAATATTTTCTGCACTTTCATACCTCACTGAGTCTTCTTCCAGCTGCTACCACCATTCGCCTCTTGCGATTATGATAGAGTTCAAGGATTCACTTAACACGTACTCTAAGCCCACATGAGCAATGATCGGTGTGAGAAACAAGAGTAGTATGAAAAGTTCATCAATGAATCACTTCATGTCAGACCCCAATTGTCGATTCCACCCTGATACCAATTCTTAAAATAAAACCAGTTGTTGAACCACACTGATACCAATTGGTGAATTCTTAAGTTGATACCAATTATTGATAGCTGGACACCGTCTCACACCATTCCAACATCACTGTTCTGCTTTTATCACGATCCTCAGCTGTCGTGATTTCTATGATTTGATCGATCACTTCTAGCATCGTCAGATTTAATACACTCCCCCTTTCTCATTGCTCCCCCTTTCTGGCTACTCCACCTGTCAGCTTCTCCCCGTATCAATTATGATTTATCAAATCTCCACACTGTCTCCCAGTCACTATTTTCTCCCCTTTTTAACAAACACTATTTTCTCCCCCTTTGTCAACGAACCCAAAGGATGGTCCTTTGTAGTCGATAACATAGTAAAGAACACATTAGCACAGTAGGGAAAACACACCATACCTTGGGGAGAGGGGGGGTGGGGTCCCATATCCACACTATTTCAAGTGCGGGGAATCGACTGAACTCCTAGAGCCAGTCGATGCCTCTCAAAAGCTTCCTTGGGTAAGGCCTTGGTCAGAATGTCTGCAACCTGTAGCTCTGTAGGCACATACTCCAACTTCACGATCCCCTGCTCAACCTTCTCCTTGATAAAGTGATACTTAATCTCAATGTGCTTTGTCCTTGAATGATGGACGGGATGTTTTCTATGATTTATAGCACTTGAGTTGTCGCACTGGATTCCGATCGAAGACTTCACTTCAACTCCCATATCTTCAAGCTGCTGCTTCATCCACAATAACTGTGTGCAGGCATGAGTGGCCGCAATATACTCAGATTCTGCGGTGCTTAATGAAATGCAATCTTGCTTCTTGCTTAGCCAAGAAATACACAATCCACCAAGATAGAATGCACTACCGGACGTTGATTTTCTATCATCCGCTGAACCGGCCCAGTCTGCATCAGTGTACCCCAATAACTCTGTCTGAGATTTGTCATTATATGTCAAGCCGAAGTCCACTGTGCCCTTAATATACCGAAGTATTCTTTTCACTGCGAGCATGTGACATTCCTTGGGATTACTCTGATATCTCGCTTCTTGGCATGTGGCGAAAACAATATCAGGCCTTGTTGCGGTTAAGTACAACAGAATTCCAATGATTTTCCTGTATTCTGTGATATTAACTGCCTTGCCATCCTCATCTTTTGATAATTTCATCCGGGTAGCCACCGGAGTCTTCATCTCCTTGGAATTTTCCATTCAAAACCATCTCAGGACCTCCTTGGCATATTTAGATTGAGAAATGAATGTTCCATTCCTTCCTTGTGTTACCTGTAGACCAAGGAAAAACGTTAGCTCTCCAATCATTGACATTTCAAACTCATTTTTCATGAATTCGGAAAACTGTCTGCACTGAGCTTCATCTGATCCACCAAATATTATGTCATCGACATAAACCAACACCATCATCCTTTGATTACTGTCATTACTGAAATAGAGATTGTAATAAACTCCTCCACGCTGAAAACCAAGCTTCTTCAAGTACTGATCAAGCCTTGAGTACCATGCCCTTGGTGCTTGTTTCATCCCATACAATTCCTTCTTCAACCTGCAAACTTTGTTCTCATCCTCATGAATGAGAAAACCATCTGGATGCTCAATATACACCTCCTCTTCCAGAGCCCCATTCAAGAATGCGGATTTGACATCCATCTGGAACACTTTGAACTTCCTTTGCACTGCGATGGCTAGGAATAATCTTATTGTCTCCAGCCTTGCAACCGGTGCAAATGTCTCATCAACATCAATTCCGTCAATTTGGGAGTACCCCTTTCACAGTAGACGTGCTTTGTTCTGAATCACTGTGCCATCTTCATTCATCTTGTTGCGATAGACCCATTTGGTCCCAATGACATTCTTGTCTGCTGGCCTCGAAACAATCTCCCATGTCTGGTTCTTCTCAATCTGATCAAGCTCTTCATTCATGGCCTGAACCCAGTTTTCATCTTCAGCTGCATCAAAAAAACATTTCGGCTCCACTTGAGACAAAAACGATGCTTGCTATGATGATTTCATTCTTCGAGTCTGAACTGGAGCTGTTTGATCACCAATGATATTCTGCCTATCAATCTCAGCTCAACTCTTTGGCTTCCTCACAGACACCGACTTGACACTTTCCTCTTCATCATCAGTATCTTCTTCTGAGTCAGCTTCTGCCACTTCTGCTCCCCCTGGGTTTCTTACCTCATCATCACATTCATCCAGGAACTGTTCACTGGGTCGTTGAGCAGTCTGTTCATTTTCGACTATAGTGACATCATTACTCTCAACAATTTTTCACAGCCTCTTGTTGAAGCATTTATATGCTTTTCTTTTCCCTGAATAGCCAAGGAATATCCCTTCATCTCCTCGTGCCTCAAACTTCCTATGATGTTCTTTGTTGAGAATGAAACACTTACTTCCAAAGATTCGAAAGTATTTCAACGTTGGCTTCTTTCTGTAACACAGTTCATACAGAGTCTTCCCTTGCTTCGGACATAACAGGGACCTGTTTGAAACATAGACCGATGTCAAAACTGCTTCCTTCCAAAATTTCTCTGGTAGGTCATTAACAATAAGCATTGTTCTGACCATGTTTTTAATGATCTGATTCCTCCTTTCTACCATTGCATTCTGTTGGGGAGTTCTCACTGATGAAACTTGATGCCTTATCCCAAGTTTCTCGAGATAGTTTTCAACCTGACTGTTAGTAAATTCTGTACTGTTATCAGTACGAAACTTCAGAATTTTCTGCCCAAGCATCTTTTCTGGTTCCCTCATGTACTGCTTTATGCAACTGAACACCTCTGTCTTATGGGTAATGATGAATACCCAGGCCATTCTGCTGTAGTCATTAATGAAAAGAACATAGTACCTTTGCCCATCTATAGCTCGTGGTGAGATAGGTCCACATACATCATCATGAACCAATTCGAGCACTCGAGTTGCTTTTTGTTCCTTTGGCCTGTATGTCTTCCTGATGATCTTCCCTTGTTGACAAGCATCACACGTATGAGTGCGATCACGTGATATTTTGGGAAGGTCTCTAGCAGCATCACACTTTACCAGATCTTCCATAGATGGTTGACATAGATGACCAAGTCGCTTATGCCATAGCTGATTTTCTTCTTCTCTGGATAAAAGGCATGAATCTTCTTCCCCACCTACCAGGTAAAGATTCCCCTTTGTTCGTTTTCCCTGAAGAATGACTATTCCATCTTTTCCTTTAACAATACCCATATTCTTGGTAAATAGTATAGAGTGCCCAGAGTCACATAGTTGACTGACGCTAAGAAAATTATGACTGAGACCCTCTACCACCAAGACATCAGCATGTCTCATTTCTTTGCCCCCAAACTTGGCTTTTCCTGAGCCAACAATCTTCAGGCCTTCATCATTTCCAAACTTGACAACTCCTTCTTTGTCATATTTTATGTCTGTAACCAGATCCTTATTACCCGTCATGTGGGATGTGCAACCACTGTCAAGGATCCAAACACCAGAACGATCTGATGCTTTAAGGGAAATTTCAGCAACTACGGCCTTCTCAGTTTTCTTCTTCCTAGTCCATACTTTTTCTTTCATACTCGGCATGGATTGAGGCTTCTGTTCTTTCTCAGAGTATGATGGACCAGCTTCATCTTGCAAAACTACAAATCTGTTCTGAACTTTTAACTCACTTGTCGGTTTACTGATCTGCTGCTTGCGATCATTTTGATTCTGCTTTGGCACATTTTTCTGAATGGTCGGAGTGCAGTACCTAGCCATGTGTCCAAATCATCCGCACCAAAAATAGTGTCCTTCAAAAAATTTTCTGGAAAACCGTTCTCTGTTTGGCTGCCATCTCTGTTCTTGTTCCCTTCGATATCTTTTGGCTATGGAACACACATACTGTGAATGTCCCATCTTTCCACAACAATAACACCTGATATATGGTGCATTACTTCGTGTTACTTCAGCACTACGAGTTTCCCCTTTGGATCTCTGAGTATTCTGATTCTGCTTTGTGCTCAAATCCACTTTCAATCTCGGGACAGGTGCTTGCGGTCTAACTTCAATTGCCGTAGATTTTTGTTTCTGATTAAGCCATGAATCAGCCTTAACATCTGAGTTCAATTGCTGCTTCTTTCCTGCTGAACTACTAGGCTCTTCTTTCTTCTTTTCCATCTTCGTAACGACCTGATTTCCCAAGAATGTGTTGGGATTCAAAGGTTTTTCCTGTTCATTAACTTTTCTCCGCAGATCGACAACTTCCTCTTCAAGCTCTTCAATACACTTGACGTGATCTTTCACTTTTTGACTCAAGAAATCGATCTCCCTTTTCTGCTCTTCAATCTCGAGCTTATGCTCATCAACCTTTTCTGTGCGCTCTGGCCTGGAAGACTTAAGATTTTCAAATTCTTTCTCAAGCTCAGACTTCCCTTCTTCTTGTTGTTTCATGTAGAGTTTGGCATCACGTACTATCTTATTGGCTTTCTTTGTTTTTTCTCGCCAAACATCTATCTCTTCAAGAGCTGCTTCTAATTCAGCTTCCATGTCAACTCTCCCTTCAATTTCTTCTTCTTCTTCATCAGTTTCAGTTTCTTTCTTTTCTAGAGCGCTACTAGAAACAGCCACCATCGCATTTTGACCACGATCTCTACAGTTTTCTATCTCTTCAACTTCTTCACCCTCAGACTCAGCTGAACTGTCAATTTCTTGGGAAAGAAGATTCTTCTTCTTAAAGAAATTTCTCTTGAACTGCTTCTTCCCTTTCACATAAGCTGAAGATTTTTTCATGGGAATCTCAACTTCATCTTCATCGCTTTCTTCTTGAAACTTTTTGGGGAATCTTGCGGCAAGATGACCAACCTTTCCGCATTGGAAGCATGCTAGTGGAAGTTTCCCTTTAAACTTTCCTTTTCCTCTTTGCAGATTTGAAGAAAGGAACGACATCACTTCATCTGACTCTTCTTCCTCCTGAGAATCTTCAATAGTGATCCTCTTCATGGCCTTAAATGCCACCTCTTTGGATTTCTCCTTTTCCACAGCATCGTTGTCATCATTTCTCATTTCATATTCAACAAGAGTGCTGTGTAGGTTATCCAATGTTAGCTCTTTTGGATCATTATCTTCCAACACAGAAACTTTCGGATTGAACCGAGGTGGAAGCTTTCTCAAGATGCGCTTTACGATTTTAATGTATCCGATAATTTCTCCATGACCCCGCATATCTTCTACCACAGCATTTACCCTATCAAAGAATGCATCAACAGACTCATTCGGGTTCATTTTGAGATCTTCATACTTGTTCCACAACACTTGCAGCTTTGCATATCTGACTTTTGTATCCCCTTCATAAATATTCAAAAGTTTTTCCCACATGGCATGTGACGTTTTGCATGACATCACCTTTGTATAAATGGGATTAGAGAGGGCTCCCCCTAAGGCGTTTATTGCTTTGGAATCAGCATCCAACTCTTTGTGCTCAGATTCTGATAATGCATCACTAGTAATATCAGCTGTGATACCATGCATAGCTGCTGAAAACACATCCATTCCTAGAGATCGGAAATAGTGTTGCATTCGATTCTTCCATATCTGAAAATTACATCCGTCGAAGATCGGAATCCCTCTATGATTAGTGACCTCCATTGAGAGAAGACCAACTGTTATCCTTTCCCTTTGATACCACTTGTTAGGTCGACTAGGCTGAATACCCTGAGAGGGGGGGTGAATCAGGGTATGACTAATTAAAAATTAAATCCCGTTCTGATCTTGTTTCGCTGTTAAGCAAAACACTCTTCTCTCTCTTTCCTGCTGCACAATATAAACAGAATGTAAAGAAAGCTTAGGACACAACAATTTTACTTGGTTCACCGCTAAGGGCTACGTCCAAGGAGCATACGCCGACAGGTTGCCGGTCATACCAAGTCCACTAAACTTCACTAGCTATGGATTACAATGTTCGGGCTAGATCACTTCTATGCCCAGGATCACTACCTATACAAAGTTTAGGGTCAGCTCACTGCTTTCCCAAGGGTCACTCCCTGTTTCTCTCTCTCTGGCTCACTGCCGGTGGAGAGGATCACCTTATTCCTCTTCCTAAGCTCACTGCTCTGTGAAGGGAATCCACTCACAGTTTATAGACCTGTAGGACTCTTCATTTTCATGAAGGAATGCATCTTCCTCTGTATGTAGATGCTCTGTTGAAGTCTAACTTTTACCCGTAGATGACTTTGCACCGGATGTACCGGGCAACCTCAGTTTTTACGCGCAACCCTTACGGTGTCTTGCGCGCAATTTCTATTGTTTGCGCGAAATTCCCTTTTCGCGCAACCTCCAAATATTACGCACAGCCTGGAAACTGCCTTGCGCGCAAGTCACTGCTTTTGCGCGATATCCACTTTTCGCGCAACCTTCCTTTTACGCGCCAACACCAACTTTCTGCGTAGTCTTAGCTTTTCGCGCAACAGCTGACTTTACGCGCAAACTTTAAGTTTACGCGCAACACCCTTTCTAACTTCAATTTCGCGCACCAGAGCTCGGGTATTTTATATGTCTTGAACTCTATTGAATGTAGAAGGGTTACTTCATATTTATAGGAAAAATCGGCCCCGCGTGAAAAACCCTCCTTGAGCGCGTAATCCGATTTGATTGCGAAATAGAAATCTTCCGCGCACAACCATTTTCCGCGCACTGCTCCATAATTTCGCACGCCTCATGCCTTTACCGATTTTCAAGATTTCTTCCTTGAAACATCTTTTGCGCGAAATACAATTTCGCGCAACCCGCTGTTTTGCGCGCCACACATCAAGATTTCGCGCACCCCGCTAATTTTGCGTGCCATGCTTAATTTTTCCGAGCACCTCTTACATTTCTCTCTCCTCAACCTTTTCCAAATACATATCACTCCATTTTCCATTGGCGATTTTCAGGCCCATAAATTTGGCAAACACTGGGAAACGGCGCCACCTTGTACTGCTCTTTTGTACCGCCTCCAGATCGTCCTTTCCTTTGTCATAGTTCTTTGTCAACATGGAATGTCAACAAATTCTCGGAAACTTGAAAATTCTCCATGGATTGCTTTGTCAACAAACACAACATAGATGTTTTCTTTGTCAACAAACACAATCACCTCAAAAATGCTTCAATGATACCCGGAGGGATTTTTGCCCAACAGTTCTGGTTGAGAGTAGGGTAATTGGACAACACCCCTCATAATAGGACTCATGTCACCATGGAATGAAGGAATTTGATTTGAATTCTCCCCCTGGATAGAGATTCACAATGAATAATTTATATTATAATTGGGTTGTGGTGAGGTGGATTGTGTTATTGTTGAACATTGTAAATTATTTCAGGTTATTATATTGAATTTATTTAATTTTTTATTTATGATTTTTTTTGGAATAGTGGTTGTAGAAGAATTTTTTTTAAATATGTGTATATAGATGTGTTGATGGTTTTTTATAGTTGTATATTCTTTTAGAAACACTCCTCCCTAGATAGATCATGTGTATCTTTGAGAGGATGATGGAGAGTTTTATCCCTCAGCAATTGGATTGATATTATTGGAAGTTGTGGTTCTGTCTATCTAAGCATTAGGACAAGGAGTGAGCTCTAGTCCTGATTTGGTCAGAGAATCTAAACCGTTACTAGAAAGGATAAAGCTTTAAATTTTCGTAAGAAAAAGATTCGCCCATTATAGGTCAATGTGGAAACATAAGAGGAAAAGTATTGAATTTAGTATATTGGGTTGATTTTTGAGTTTCTGTATACTTCTAAGAAGATTATAGTGAAATTTGATTCATTTCTATTAGATGTCCCTAGTCGGAGAAGATATGACATAGTGGTTCAAACATGGATGAATGAGAAGATTATTTGGAAATATTTTTGGATCGTTTTCATTGCATATTCTTTTCTGTATGTATTTTCCTATCCCAGGTCACAAGAGATCATGTAACATACCCAGGGATACCAGTTAGTGATGTAGTATGGAAATCGCTTCACCGAGCTAGTTTGATAAGAAACCATGATTTTTTATAATGAAATAATGAAGGCTCTGATGTTTGAGAGGGGTTTGTGGAATGTTATTTATTATTATATATATTTTTAATATGATTACCTAAGCTAAGGTGGTATATTGTTCCATGATGGTAGAAATCAATCATAAGGGAAAGCATGGTTTCTCCAGATTAGTGCTTATAGTAGGCATTGGTAGTTCTTTTGAGAAGAATAGGAAGATGGAAAACTAGGAAGGGATTGGGGCCAGTAACGTTTTAATTATTCTTGAATGTTTTGATCAGTAGTATTATATGATGCATCAGTTTTATTACATCATTGTGGGAAGATGTGGCATGTTAGTTTGACATGTCCAGCCCCACCCAAATCATTTCATCAGTGTAGACATATTGGTGACTTTATGTTGTTTCACAGGGCTATACATTACTATCAGAGTGGTGAAAAATATTTGGATTCTTTAGTAATTTCATCATTGTTAGAGCCATCGTGGTCAGATATATCTTGGTTTAATGGTCCCAGATTATGATGAGATCCAATTCTGTTCATGGTCAACTCCGAGTAATGCTTATAGTAAGTTGTCACGTTCAAACTATGGTAGAGAAATTACATCACCATGATGTGGACCAAAGGGTTGTGGAACTAGATGTTGGGCATATGAATGTTTGAGTCACCATTTTTATTTCATCTTCTATAGTTGTAGTTTTCGACTGATACTGGTGCTTCAATTTGATTTATCACATCTCATCTATTGGATCTAATGATATTAACAACAGATTTGATGTCATATGTGATGGATTCAGAATCACATATTTGTAATAAGTGAGGTAAGGGTCTCAGGTGTACGTCATATGCATCCAAAATGTTAGGGTCGAACAAAAATGTGATATCCACATGTTATGGATGTATACATTTTTGGTCGTCCTTGGTATTGATTGGATGGTTTGTTTTCAGTAACAAATCGATTCTTAAAAATGGTGACTGAGTTTTATGGAACATGATTGGAGTACCTAGGTTTTTCATGGTGAATAGGATCCTTGGTAGGCCTGTACTATACAACCACATCTAGAAATGAAAATCTCATTTTTCAGTTAATGTCACTTTAATTAGAGGAATATAGTGGTTTTCTTGGGGGTGGATTACCCCCCATGGTGAATGAGTTCCCAATGGTTTTCTATAGTATTTTTTGGGTTTTCCTCCATAGTGGGGTGGGGTGTTTTCCATTGATTAGGCACCAAGAACCTATAATATATCTCTTCCCACATATTATTTGGAAACCACTGAGTTTTGGTAATTAACAATATAGATGGATGATTTGTAATCCAAATTGTTTATCCCTTTAAACATCTCTCAATGGGTTGCCCAGTTCTATTCGTGATGAATGATGACTGATATCTCTAGTTTTGAATTTATTACCATAAATTGAATAATGTAACAATAACAGAACATGTACCCTTTTCTGAGATATGACAACATTTTCGATTAGATTATGTGGAAAGGTGGATTTCAATAATTGATTTCTGTTCTAGGTATCATCAAATCCGAGTTAGAGTGGAGTGTACCCTGAAGACATCTCTTGGAAGATTTTTCAACTAAAAACTTTAATTTAGTGATTATTTTTGGAAATTTTAAATAAATTAGCGATGTTTCTAGATAACTTTACTAAAATAGTGACGCATCACCAAAAGCGTCAATAAATTAAGGGCGCTTCCAAAAAACATCACAAATTAAACAACGCTACACCAAAAAATGTCTCTAAATTTGCGATGCATTCACAAAAATGATGTTAAATTATCAATGCATCCCAAAAAATGTTTCAAAATTATTGATGATTCCCCAAAACAATGATAAATTGGATACTCTTCCCCAAAAGAGTCGCTAAATTTGTGATGCTTCACCAAAAGTGTCGATAAATTAGCGACGATTTCAAGAAAAAATTTCTAAACATATATAAATATATATATATATATTTAGATACTTTATTTATATATTAATATATATTTATATATGTTAATATATATATATATATATAACAGACACACATAAACATATACACACACATATATATATATACATATATTTTTCTAAATTATGTCACATTTTTATGAGAACATGTCTATTTTAGTGGAATTTTTATTAGTGTTTTACAATATGGAAAATTATATATACATAAACATATATATTTATACACCCACACACACACATAAAATTATATATATACACACATATATATTAATGTAAACAAACATATATATTATATAATCATATAAAGAACATAAAAATATAAACATATATATATATATATATATAGAAAAAAAATATATATTATAAAAATATTTATATAATATAATATAAACATATATACATTTAAACATAAAATATGATATATATATATATATATATATATATCATAACATATATACTAATACGAATATGAATATATATATTTATATAATATTAATTCTTAAATATTGAAATCTATTTATATATTTAAATATATCAAAATAAACATATATATTTTAAATTAATCCACGTTTTTATGAAAACATGATTAATTTTGAGATATTTTTACCCGTGTTTTTAAATTACTCAAATTATATGAATGTATATAATATATTATTATTATTATTTATATTTCAAACAAATATATATATTAACAAAAACACATATATATATATTATCATTTATGATATATATATAAATAATTATTTATTTAAAATATTAATATATATATATATGAGCATAGAATATAAAATATAAAAAAATATTAAAAATATATAATATAAACATAAATATATTACATATAAATATATATTATAATAATTTCATAAATTTTTAAATATATTTATATATATATATAAATATAAGATAACATTATAATATAAAAAATCTTTAGTGGCATGGTGGTTGGTATGCTTCTTTAGAAAGCTAGGGTTCTACTCCTACGGAGACAACTTTATTTAGTGTACACTCAACATGAGAGGGTATAAGTTTCCATGGAGTGGGTTAATGGAGATATGTGATCGAGGTGCATGGTTTAGTGTAACAACATGGGCTAGGGTGGGGTGTAGGGGCCATAGGAGAGTGGCTAGGGAGGGCATGGTGGGGGAAGACGAGAGGCTATTGGGTGTGTGGCATAGAAGAACACATGAGGGGATGGGGGTGTGTGGATATTAGAATAACAGAAGGGGAGGGGCTAGGGGTTCGTGGGTGTGTGGGTACAGAAAGAACAGGAGGGGTGGGGTTGGGGGGTGCACTGCTATAGGAAGAAATGGTTGGGGAGGGGCAATAGTAGGTTAATAATATTATTATTCGTATAAAATTATATAAAAAATTTCCAAAAATAGATAAATTTACCGACATTTTGAAGAAAAATCGTTAAATGAGGTGACACTTACCAACATTTCTCAAAAAATTTAGTAAAGGTGGTTGCACTAATTTAGCAAAATTTAGAAACATTTCTATATTAGTTATGATTATATAATGAAATTTCTAAAAAACATCAGCCAATGAGGTTTCTTAAATTAGCGACATTTGTAAATGTTGCTAAATTACCAACACTTATGAATTACACTAAATGAAGTTATTTAAAAATGTTTATTAATTAGTGACATTTTTAATTGTTTCTAATATAGTGATACCTCATTCAGAGACATTTTTCATAAATTTCTGTAAATGAATTATGGATTATTTTAAACGTCCCTTATGCAAAAAAACATCACTAATTGTCATTTTTTATAATGTATGAACATTTTGAGTATTTTTTAATCCCTTTAATGTTATTTAATTCACCAAAAATCTTCATGGAACTTATTAATATGGTGTTCCATCAATATTTGAACTCATTTTTTGTGATATTGTTGTATAAAATCCTGGCATATTCTGGGACAATGGAGGTGCATGATTGACATATGATAAGTGTTATAGGCACCGTTAGGGATCAACACCTATATGTGAAGCTTTATATATACACCAAATAAATGAGGGATGTTATTTTTTGGAGTAATATGATCTCATAACAGTGTGATTTAGTGGAAAATGATTAGATCAGTACAGTGATGTCAAAGGATTAGCTGAAGAATGTTTTTATGGCCAGGAGATTTTTGGGCTAGATGGGTATTATGTGTGATTCATTCGGTATTTGGATTTTCCTTTATTAATCAATAAATTATATTACCTGTAAATTGGTAATGTTTGTATAGATCATAAAATGTAAAGCATCCTTTGAAGTGAAAATGTGGTGGTATAATATAGCCCCAGTAACGAGCACACCATAATTTTGGAAGGGATACATGGTTTATTGTTATGATATTGGTATTGTTCATGGGTGTGTGCTTATGCAGAATGCTCATGTGTTGGCATATTAATTCCATAAACTACAATCACATGAGAATAAATATCCTACCCATGACCTAGAGTTAGTAGTTATGGCACATTATATGATGATTTTTCATCATTATAAATTCAAAGAGAATCTTGTAGCTACTTGGACCATAACATTTTAGCCTAATTTTTATATCATAATGAATAAAATTTGAGGGATCATCATTGGGTGGAATAACTCCACATGTATTACATTAATAGTGTCTATACCACATGAAAAACATAATGTAGTGGAAGATTCCTTATGATGAAAATTCATATTGCGGGCATTGAGAGAGTCCAGTGATGAGTGGACTTTGATTGGCCTACATGTTCATATACACTTAGAATCCAAGTACCATAGTGGAGGTGTGTTCTTGTCTAGTTGTAACACCCCAGGTAAATAAAGAATATGACATTTCATATTTATCTATATTTGTGAATAAAATATTTAAATGACTTTAAAGGGGAAGCTATGATCGATGGCGTACCCAACACGCAACAACGAGTTTCTTGGGAATCTTACGTTGCACTCTAATAATAAAATAATGGTAGTTAATATGTAGCCGTTGTATTGGCGGGAATGGATATAAAAAACTAAAATATGATTATATATGTTCTTAAATATTTTTACATTTATACAATAAAAGATAAAGGCTTAAAATACGGAAAGAATTCAATTTTGGCGTATATGCCCTAGTTTTCACTAAAGGTTCACTTATCACCTTTTGATGGATAACCGTCATTAAATATAGTTTTATTCACTCTTAAATATTCTTTTGGACCAAATAAAACTCTTATTAAGAATCAGGACATCAAAATTTACTTTGTGTAAATTTTTGGTATCTTTCTGATAAAGTTCATTTTTTTAATGAATAGTGTACAATGTTGTATTTTAATTTAAAACCACTTTTTAATCTAATTTATTTATATGATTAGATTATATTTTGAATTGGTTTTAAAGTTAAATTAGAAAATATTTTTACCATTAAATCCAATAGTGGTCGTTGGAATCAATTTCACTTTGAAATTAGACTTAAACTAGTGTCAATCTTTTGATACTTATTGTTTCATAAAACACGCTATTTGTCATGACAGTGGAAATTAATTATTAAATTAATTAATGTGACTTATATGTTTTGAATTTTGTAAAAAGGACTTCATTTTTGAATTCAGAATATCAAATATAGCTTAGGGTGAATTTTTGGTAATTTTCTGAAAAACTTCAATTTTTGATGAATAGTGAAACCACTAAGTGGTAATCAAGCAAACTGATTTTTCAGTTAAATGAAAGTTTACCACTAATGTGTATTGAATTTTGAAAATCCGACATACATGGTTGTCATTAAGAAGTAAAATTTGGTTCAATGAGATTAAAATAATTTTTTGGTGAATAGTAACTTATTAAGTTTTTAATCGCGATTAGTGGTAATTAGTGTAGTTTAAGGTATAAATAATGCTTTAATGATATGAAATGACCTAGACACATGTCCCAACCTTATTGGTTGTGTCATGTCAGACTAAGAAAAGCCATGGGTCAACTTGGGGACCCCATGGATCCACTTTGGTTGGGAAATGACATAAATAACATTTTATTTAATGTAAAAGTAAAATTGACACAAACATGATATGTTTTACTAAAACAATTTTTAAGTGGGGTTATACAAGTCATATGTTTAATTATAAATATTCATTGGAAAGATAAAACGATTTCCTACATAATAGTATTTTTTTTATAATTTTTAGACATTAAATAAAGTAAATTATTTATGACATAATAATGATGCAGCGATGATATCATTATTTGACGATTTAAATAAAATGGAAAGATAATGTAACATCTATGAACTAAACATTTAAAAAACTTATTGGATGAGTGGATTTAGAAGCCTTATCACCTTATCCACGAATTATATTAATTTGGGACCTTTTAAAACCGAAACACATTTTCAAATAAAGTAATATTTCTTTACTTTCCAAAAGTACCCCTCCTCTCCTCTTATAAAAGGCCCCCACCTCTACCTCATTTAACACACCCCTCAAGCCTTTGGCTCGGCCGACCCCTGCCCATTTACTCTCTCCACATCCATATCCTCATCCTAGAGGACTCCCTTTGGGCAGAATCCTTTCAAAGGAAGCCTTTAGGCTTAAATCAAAAGGAGTTACACTTTTAAAGGTAATCCATTCTCTCATGTTCATTTGTATTATTTTGCTTCTCCAACCCCCTAAACTCTTTTTATTTACTTCTTTTGTAACAACACCAGTATCCTCAATATACTAGGATGTTGTTATAAGATTTATTCGAGCTACACTCTCACACAACTACATCAAATGGTTAAAGAACATACGGTTTCCGTGGATGGTGAAATTCTGCCTTCCGAAACGACGATTGTTCAATACTCATTTAACACCTTCAAAGGTGGCCATTATGATGACACTATTTTAATATATGACATATAATATGTTTATGTTTTATTTATGCTTCTTTATTTTTCATTTTTGTCTTACCTTTATGGCTTCCATTATGGGTATACGCGATATCTTCATTTAAGGAAGTGCGGACTACCGCCCCCTCAAAGTGATTTGATTCGTTAAATACCATATGTGGGATGTATAAAGGATGGAAATATGATATTATATATGATATTATACTGGAATTATAATATACCTTTATATCATTATTATTCCATTCTATAAAATACGAAATTGAAATGAAAGTAGCGTTCATGCGTACGTACGGCTTACCGTCTCCATGAACGGTGCATTTCATTTCTTACCTCTAAATGATTATGTAATGTTATAAATGCATGCATGTACGGGATATATATGAAATATATGATATCTACATAATGAATATAATTCTGGATATAATAAACATTTGGCCACACGAACAACATGTAATTGTAAGAAGACCACTTTCGACTTAAGAACCAAATATCGGCAAAACAAATATTATTAACTTAAATGATTACATAATGTTTGTGACATGGTAATAAGTGGTATAAAAGTAATAATGAACTTGAAAAAGGGTTCTTATGGAATTATAAATTAACTCAAGTTTATTATTCAGGAGATTAAGGAACGATCGAGTCAAGTCGGACCCGAGGTAAGGGATCCTACTCCTCTTTTTTTTAAGTATACACTTTTATGTCATTCCTTTTAAAGCTCATCTTTCTTGTTATTGGGATGATCTTTTATATTAAATTTACTGTAATTTTTATGTTCATGTTATGAGATACCCTATTCTCTCTCATCAATCAATTTTGGGAGTTTTGAGTGGCGTCGTTAGGCTGCCGAACTTTCGTAAGAGATCTAACCTCTCTCTTTCTTTTTAAGTACTCTCCTTTGTGTCACTTCTTCTAAGCTCCTATTTGTTATGTTGGGGGATTTTTTTTATATTCCTCTTTCTGTAAATTCTATTGTAATATGATGGGATACTCTATTTGATCTCATCAATCCATTTTGGATGTTTTAAGTGGCGCCGTTAGGCTGCTGAGTTTTCGTAAGGGATTTTTCATCTCACTTTTATTCTCGTGAGATTTATTCTACATTTGCCACAAATTCCATTGAGTGGTGTATGTACTGCCCATTATTCTACTATTTGTGTAATATACATTTATTTATGAGTATTTACATCAATTATCTATTGTCCTTCTTTCATGGGGTGTATGTTTTGAAAGATACCCAAGTCGGTAAGGGAACCTTTCACCCTCCTCTTTTTTAAAAGACTTCTTTTGTTGGGTCTTTTAATTTACATATTGTTATGTTGGGATATGTTCTCATATATCATTATTGATGTAAATTTGATGTCCAAGTGATGAGATACACTTTTTATCTCTCATCAACTCATTTTGATGTGATGTCGTTAGGCTGTCAAGGGAACTTTTTAACCCAATTTCGATTTCTTTGGGTTCAACATGTAGTCATTGAATATGTCATCCATTGAATATGTGTGAATGACCTTTTATTGTTTTACACTTAATATACACTTATATTGGGTGTATTTATATTTGTCACACATATTTTGAGATTGATTTGTCCTTAATTTAAGGATACCTTCTTTATAAGGGATTTCATCACATTTGACATTTCTATTGAGGGTTCATTGTTGTTATGCACCAATTCACTCTTATATGGTGTATATACTATCCTTTGGAGTATTATATCATGAATCCTTTTATTATCATGATATTATAAAGTTCTGACTAAATGTTATTCCTCAATTATTGTATTCAAGTGTCTCTAATTTTGGTAAAACCCCTTTTACCAGAATATCGTTTTAAATGTTTTAATTATTTGTTCTTATTAATATCCATGTTTTCAAAATGGTTTTAAGGATTTATTTATATGGATATTAATTGTTTAAAATTTTAAAAGCTTCAAGGTGGTATGGTACACTTTGATTCAAAATCTCTTTATTAGATGTTTTAAATGGTTTTGGAAATGGTTTCTTTTTGAATGGATTCATTATTTCAATATCCTAAAATGTTATATTGTGATTGAAATGTGGAAATGTTATGTTTCCTTTATTCATGTTTTATGTGATACGATTATGTTATGGTTCTTGGGCATTGTTATGAAGAACTGGTGGTTCCGTGATAAAATAAGGGCGGGTGAGCCCGATATAGCTCTCCAATGCATTGGGTAACGCGAAGGAGTGAAACGTTAAGGTTTCTCCGAGGAGATTTAGGGAATATACTGAGATGGGTATTCCAAACGTAACCAAGAGGGTTACTCCCTACGTAATAATGTTATGAATGCCTCAAGTTACCTTTATATCTTATGATTTCTATGATTTATTCATGGTTTGATGAGGTATGTTAAATTACCTTTGTTTTATGGGTAAAGTATGATTTCATTATTATGTATATATGAACTCATGTTTCCTTTCCATATTTTTATAACTCTTAATGATCTTTTTATGCTCATCCCAAGTTTTTGAAATGTTTTTCACAGGTCAAGGGAAAGTTACATGATGTGATGATAGTGTCAAGTATGTGTCAAGAAAGAATCCGTGTTATATTTTAAATATGTTCCCGTTGATGGGAAGAATGAATACTGTCTTTTATGTAACCACTTTGTTTAAATGTGAAATGTAATGCAATTTTCATGATCTAATTGTCTAAAACTCTAAACCTGAAAAGATCCTCAATGTGTAATCTTGTAATAACTCATGATTAAGTAAGGTTTAAGGCTGGGGCCTTATAGTTGGTATCAAAGGTCGGTTTAGATAACTTTAGAGGTTAGGGTATTCTTTAAGCATGATTGACAATTACCATAATGGTTAGGATTTCAGAAAGAGTCTTAGTTTTAGATAAAGTGAATGAGTAAGTATATCTTATTGTCTATCTTACTCATTAGTACATGATGGTTTTGTTGATATACTCACACTGACATTTCTATTTTTAGTGAATGGATGGATCTAGCCGGCACCAAAGAGACAACAGGTTTGAAGGAAACTGTGGTGGTTCTCTGATTAAGATACTAGATAAAATGAAGGATTCAATGAGGAAACTCGTGGTTGTTCTAAACCCAATATCAAGGAGTCATGATCAACCACTTCAAACTTTGTGAGTTCTCTAATGCATCAGGTACGAGATGGCCAATTCGATGTGGAAATTCAGGTAATAATTATTAAGATAACCATTAGGGTTTATATGATAATTAATTTTTAGGTAATTATGGGTTACTCTATGATATGATGGAAAATGAAAGGAATGAGATAAACTTGAGGTTAAAATATGTTATGATTATTCTTGAAGATTTTATCTCATTTTGGGGAATGTTTTAAGAATTATATAGTTTTGGAAAAAGGACAACACGCAGACCGTGTGACATCCTGTCGCGTCGGACAAAGCTGCGGGAATCGAACCCACAACCAATGTGCGACTGGTATTTATCGCCTACCACTAGACTACGTGAAGTCCCTGGTTAGTTTGACTGATTCATTCTCGTTATATGATTTTATGTATTAAGATTAAGTTGATTTTGGGTTATTTTTGAAAATTATTAACCTATCATGGAGGATATGTTATTAGGTTAATTACTTTTCAAAACGAGACTTTAGGAGCAACTGATATTGTTTGGAGATAAATGTTACGATTTATCTTGGAAGACTATGCGACTAAATCCTTCAAATATTTGGGTTTCAATCTTATATTGGTTTACTTTGAAGAATTTTATGGACAAATTGATTATAGAATGGTCCTCGTTGAACTTTGGGTTTTGTTGGACAAATTTTGGAGATTAAGAATAGATTTTCTTTTTATAAAGGGTTATCCTTTTCTGGATTATCTGATCTTGTACTAGCCTTTTTGGTTTTGGATTTGGTTAAATTCTAAAGACATGGAAAGTATATAGTTCTATTTTGTGGATTAGGTGATTCTCTAGAAGTTGATTATAGTACTCTTAATGTGAACAAGTCTTCCTAAATACTCGTCTTTTGGAGAAAATATGAGTTTGTGTAAGGAATCTAATAAAGGTTGAATGTCAATATGATAAGTGATTATGTTTCCTTATGAATAAATTCCTCAATAAAAAGTAACTTAAAACAAAAATGTTGTCTATTAACTTTTCCTACTGGGGAATCGAAGACCGTTTAACCCATCACAAGTTTGTGATTTTCTCGTGGTTAACTTTCTCTTAAACATGTTTTCTATCACTCTCCATCAGAACATGACCCTTTGTTTTTTCCTCCATGTCCATATTTTCATACTTGGAATCCTAGTATGGGTTAACTCGGGTGACCATTCTACTTATCTTTCTTTATTTTAAAGTGTTTGTTTTACCGAATTTTGTTCTGATGTGGGACTTTCAAGGATGTTTCCAAGGGCAATTTTAAAATTTCGAGGACGCAATTCCCAAAAGGGGGGAAGGATGTAACACCCCAGGTAAATAAAGAATATGACATTTCATATTTATCTATATTTGTGAATAAAATATTGAAATGACTTTAATGGGGAATCTATGCTCGATGGCGTACCCAACACGCAACAACGAGTTTCTTGGGAATCTTACGTTGCACTCTAATAATAAAATAATGGTAGTTAATATGTAGCCGTTGTATTGGCGGGAATGGATAGAAATAACTAAAATATGATTATATATGTTCTTAAATATTTTTACATTTATACAATAAAAGATAAAGGCTTAAAATACGGAAATAATTCAATTATGGCGTATATGCCCTAGTTTTCACTAAAGGTTCACTTATCACCTTTTGATGGAGAACCGTCATTAAATATAGTTTTGTTCACTCTTAAACATTCTTGTGGACCAAATAAAACTCTTATTAAGAATCGGGACATCAAAATTTACTTTGTGTAAATTTTTGGTATCTTTCTGATAAAGTTCATTTTTTTTATGAATAGTGTAAAATGTTGTATTTTAATTCAAAACCACTTTTTAATCTAATTTTTTTATATTATTAGATTATATTTTGAATTTGTTTTAAAGTGAAATTAGAAAATATTTTTACCATTAAATCCAATAGTGGTCGTTGGAATCAATTTCACTTTGAAATTAGACTTAAACTAGTGTCAATCTTTTGATACTTATTGTTTCATAAAACACGCTATTTGTCATGACAGCGCGAATTAATTATTAAATTAATTAATGTGACTTATATGTTTTGAATTTTTTAAAAAGTACTTCATTTTTGAATTCAGAATATCAAATATAGCTTAGGGTGAATTTTTGGTAATTTTCTGAAAAACTTCAATTTTTGATGAATAGTGAAACCACTAAGTGGTAATCAAGCAAACTGATTTTTCAGTTAAATGAAAGTTTACCACTAATTTGTATTGAATTTTGAAAATCCGACATACACGGTTGTCATTAAGAAGTAAAATGTGGTTCAATGAGATTAAAATAATTTTTTGGTGAATAGTTACTTATTATGTTTTTAATCGCGATTAGTGGTAATTAGTGTAGTTTAAGGTATAAATAATGATTTAATGATATGAAATGACCTAGACACATGTCCCAACCTTATTGTTTGTGTCATGGCCGACTAAGACAAGCCATGGGTCAACTTGGGGACCCCATGGATCCACTTTGGTTGGGAAATGACATAAATAACATTTTATTTAATGTAAAAGTAAAATTGACACAAACAAGATATGTTTTACTAAAACAATTTTTAAGTGGGGTTATACAAGTCATCTGTTTAATTATAAATATTCATTGGAAACATAAAAAGATTTCCTACATAATAGTAGTTTTTTTATAATTTTTATACATTAAATAAATTAAATTATTTATGACATAATAATGATGCAGCGATGATATCATTATTTGACGATTTAAATAAAATGGAAAGATAATGTAACATCTATGAACTACACATGTAAAAAACTTATTGGATGGGTGGATTTCGAAGCCTTATCACATTATCCACGAATTCTATCAATGTGGGACCTTTTAAAACCGAAAAACATTTTCAAATAAAGTAATATTTCTTTACATTCCAAAAGTACCCCTCCTATCCACTTATAAAAGGCCCCCACCTCTACCTCATTTAACACACTCCTCAAGCCTTTGGCTCAGCTAAACCCTGCCCATTTACTCTCTCCACATCCATCTCCTCATCCTAGAGGACTCCCTTTGGGCATAATCCTTTTAAAGGAAGCTTTTAGGCTTAAATCAAAAGGAGTTACACTTTTAAAGGTAATTCATTCTCTCATGTTCATTTGTATTATTTTGCTTCTCCAACCCCCTAAACTCTTTTTATTTACTTATTTTGTAACAAAACCAGTATCATAAATATACTAGGATGTTGTTATAAGATTTATTCGAGCTAAACTCTCACACAAATACATCAAATGGTTAAAGAACATACGGTTTCCGTGGATGGTGAAATTCTGCCTTCCGAAATGATGATTGTTCAATACTCATTTAACACCTTCAAAGGTGGCCATTGTGATGTCACTATTTTAATATATGATATATAATATGTTTATGTTTTATTTATGCTTCTTTATTTTTCATTTTTGTCTTACATTTATGGCTTCCATTATGGGTATACGTGATATCTTCATTTAAGGAAGTGCGGACTACCGCCCCCTCAAAGTGATTTGATTCGTTAAATACCATATGTGGGATGTATAAAGGATGGAAATATGATATTATATATGATATTATACTGGAATTATAATATACCTTTATATCATTATTTTTCCATTCTATTAAATACGAAATAGAAATGAAAGTAGCGTTCATGCGTACGTACGACTTACCGTCTCCATGAACGGTGCATTTCATTTCTTACCTCTAAATGATTATGTAATGTTATAAATGCATGAATGTACGGGATATATATGACATATATGATATCTACATAATGAATACAATTATGGATATAATAAACATTTGGCCACACAAACAACATGTAATTGTAAGAAGACTACTTTCGACTTAAGAACCAAATATCGGCAAAACAAATATTCTTAACTTAAATGATTACATAATGTTTGTGACATGGTAATAAGTGGTATAAAAGTAATAATGAACTTTAAAAAGGGTTCTTATGGAATTAGAAATTAACTCATGTTTATTATTCAGGAGATTAAAGAACGATCGAGTCAAGTCGGACCCGAGGTAAGGGATCCTACTCCTCTTTTTTTTTAAGTATACACTTTTATGTCATTCCTTTTAAAGCTCATATTTCTTGTTATTGGTATAATATTTTATATTAAATTTACTCTAATTTTTATGTTCATGTGATGAGAGACCCTATTCTCTCTCATCAATCCATTTTGGGAGTTTTGAGTGGCGCCGTTAGGCTGCCGAACTTTCGTAAGAGATCTAACCTCTCTCTTTCTTTTTAAGTACTCTCCTTTGTGTCACTTCGTCTAAGCTCCTATTTGTTATGTTGGGGGATTTTATTTTATATTACTCTTGCTGTAAATTCTATTGTAATATGATGGGATACTCTATTTGATCTCATCAATCCATTTTGGAAGTTTTATGTGGCGCCGTTAGGCTGCTGAGTTTTCGTAAGGGATTTTTCATCTCACTTTTATTATCGTGAGATTTATTCTACATTTGCCACAAATTCCATTGAGTGGTGTATGTACTGCACATTATTCTATTATTTGTGTAATATACATTCATTTATGAGTATTTACATCAATTATCTATTTTCCTTCTTTCATGGGGTGTATTTTTTGAAAGATACCCAAGTCGGTAAGAGAACCTTTCACCCTCCTCTTTTTTAAAAGACTTCTTTTGTTGGGTCTTTTAATTTACATATTGTTATGTTGGTATATGTTCTCATATATCCTTATTGATGTAAATATGATGTCCAAGTGATGAGATACACTTTTTATCTCTCATCAACTCATTTTGATGTGATGCCGTTAGGCTGTCAAGGGAACTTTTTAACCCAATTTCGATTTCTTTGGGTTCAACATGTAGTCATTGAATATGTCATCCATTGAATATGTGTGAATGACCTTTTATTGTTTTACACTTAATATCCACTTATATTTGGTGTATTTATATTTGTCATACATATTTTGAGATTGATTTGTCCTTAATTTAAGGATACCTTCTTTATAAGGGATTTCATCACATTTGACATTTCTATTGAGGGTTCATTGTTGCTATGCACCAATTCACTCTTATATGGTGTATATACTGTCATTTGGAGTATTATATCATGAATCCTTTTATTATCATGATATTATAAAGTTCTGACTAAATGTTATTCCACAATTATTGTATTCAAGTGTCTCTAATTTTGGTAAAACCCCTTTTACCAGAATATCGTTTTAAATGTTTTAATTATTTGTTCTTATTAATATCCATGTTTTAAAAAAGGTTTTAAGGATTTATTTATATGGATATTAATGGTGTAAAATGTTAAAAGCTTCAAGGTGGTATGGGACACTTTGATTCAAAAATCTCTTTATTAGATGTTTTAAATGGTTTTGGAAATGGTTTCTTTTTGAATGGATTCATTATTTCAATATCCTAAAATGTTATATTGTGATTGAAATGTGGAAATTTTATGTTTCCTTTATTCATGTTTTATGGGATACGATTATGTTATGGTTCTTGGGCATTGTTATGAAGAACGGGTGGTTCCGTGATAAACTAAGGGCGGGTGAGCCCGATATAGCTCTCCAATGCATTGGGTAACGCAAATGAGTGAAACGTTAAGGTTTCTATGAAGAGATTTAGGGAATATACTGTGATGGGTATTCCACACGTAACCAAGAGGGTTAATCCCTACGTAAGAATGTTATGAATGCCTCATGTTACCTTTATGTCTTATGATTTCTATGATTTATTCATGGTTTGATGAGGTATGTTAAAGTGCCTTTGTTTTTTGGGTAAAGTATGATTTCATTCTTATGTATATATGAACTCATGTTTCCTTTCCATATTTTTATAACTCTTACTGAGCTTTTTATGCTCATCCCAAGTTTTTGAAATGTTTTTCACAGGTCAAGGGAATGGTACATGATGTGATGATAGTGTCAAGGATGTGTGAAGCAAGAATCCGTGTTATATTTTAAATATGTTCCTGTTGATGGGAAGAATGAATACTGTCTTTTATGTAACCACTTTGTTTAAATGTGAAATGTAATGCAAGTTTCATGATCTAATTCTCTAAAACTCTAAACCTGAAAATATCCTCAATGTGTAATCTTGTAATAACTCAAGATTAAGTAAGGTTTAAGGCTGGGGCCTTATACTAGTGTTCAGTTCACACCTTCTCTCATGGAGTAAATTCAGTTGCAGCATCCTAGTGATGAGTTGTTCAAACAATATATGTCAGTTATTAATGTTGGGGAACCACCTTCTAGTTGGTCTTTGTCTCATGTTGTATTTTTGGGCTTTATGTGTCTTGTTGTGGTACAATTATTTATGAGGACAATGGTGATGTTGGATAGTCACCAGTATTAGTGGTCCATTAATTAAACCATTTTTTGGATTTTTGGTCATGTGTTTTGGAAGTTCTAGTGGCCATGTCTGAAAGAGGACATAACTGAATTTGTATTGACATGTTATACTCATCATATATTTAAAGAAAATCAAAAATGGCCCTCTAATATGATTTAGCTTCTACCTATTTTTACCTAGAAGTCGGATGATATCACCATGGGTTTTATTGTTTCATTAGCATATACGTTTCATGGGAAGAATTTTATTTACGTAGTGATGAATCATTTATTGAAATATACACATTTCATCCCATTCAAGGATTCACACAAGGTTGATGACAAGAGATGGTTGAATGTTTAGGATGTTGTGTGGATTCATTGTGTGTCGTTATAAATTTTCACTAACAAGAACCCCCAATTTACTTTATATTTTATTGAATTATTTTATTATGGGATGGGTTCATAGTTGAAGTTGAGCATGGAATACCATCCTCAAATGGATGGTCATATAGATCTAGAATATCAGATTTTAGAGTACATTATTTGGAAATGTGTTTTGGACTTTCGAGGATTGTGGGATAAAAACTTCTGGTCTGTTGAGATTTCTTATAAAAAAATTACTAATCCAAAACTATAATGTCTCTATTCAAGAAGATTTATTGACATCCATGTCCGTCACCACTGTGTTGGGTAATGGTCGGTGAGACCTCTCTATTGGGACCAATCCTTATTCTATAGATGTCAGTTAAATATAAAATGATCCAGAAAGATTTTTCAATTGTTGAGAATCTTTATAAATATTAAACATATCATAGGTTCTAAGTTCTAAAATTTTCCACATGTGACATGGTGTTTCTGAATGTAGCACCTGACTATGGTCATCATCGTTTGTGTAGCTAATAAAAGATAATTTTAAAGAATGTCATAATTTTTTAGATTTTGATAGTATTTTTAAATTTTCATTCATGTTGCATTTTCCATCTCTGTTGACATCATTTCATGACTTGTTTCATGTATCCCAATTGAAACTTTATATTCCCTATCCATCAATTTTTCTGAATTGGGAAGAACTATAATTGGAGGCTAACTTTTTTGTGTTGTTGTGGATGGTACAAATTGTGTATTCCCATGAGAATATGGTTCATAGGATGGTAATTTCATTTTTCTATGTTCTTTGGCAGCATGGAAATGATTTTCATGATACATGGTAATGGAAGACCTAGGTAAGACAATGTATCCATTTTTATACTCTGACCAAGATACAAGATGACTTTCCATGGATGGAATGTTTTCATGGTCGGTAAAATTATCACATATTTGTTTCTATTTTGAGGTATTCCATAGTTTGTTTTATTTTTTATTTATTACCCATGGGTTATGTAGAGACCCGAATCTTGACGTACATTGACATTACATTGCATTTGCGGAATACATAGTACATAACAAAAACACACACACAAGGACCGTAATAGTTTAGTGTCTTTGGAAACTCAGAATACAATCCTCTAATCCTGGTGAAAGATCTTCAACATCTCCCATAAATATCTTCCTTTTTATTATACCTAAAACCTTTCTTTATATCCTGGGGAAAAGAAAACATAAAAGGGTGAGCTCAAATGCTCAGTAAGGGTAAACAAAAGAAATATCAATCACATCATATACATAAGCACATAACTTTTGGAAATCATAACCTGAAAAAGAGATCATAATTTCATAACATGGGGTAAATCATGGCAGTGAAATGTAATCACAATAATCATAACTGAAAACATGAAACTTTGTGGCATACACACATAATCATAGAGAATCATTTCTTGTTAGTCAAGACTCATTGCCAAGAATATCTTAGTGGACAAAGTCCCTTTTCTGAACCGAGTCACCCTCGTTTCAGTCCTGTTTCACTGACCGGTATGACCTACCGTTCCAGCCATGTCTATCTCATGAGATATACAATCTTTACCCAATGCATTGGAGGGAGATCTAGGTCCCACCCATCTCATAATTATACCATTCTAATGTTTTCCACAAAATCATAAATCATACATCATTGCATAACCCAAGTAATACAAATGGGAATCTTAAACATCATGACATCATAAAACAATTCATATAAGATAAAGGAATTCATAAAAATAATTCCAACACAACATAATCAAATCAATGTAATAATAGGGATAAAAACAGAACCCTTTATTATCTTATATGGAAAATAATTTTGATAAAACACTTGAACTCCATTCTTGAGGAAAATATCCTTTCTTCTTCAAAAACATTTTTCCTTTCTTAACATGTCATACAACTTTAAACTAATAGAAGTTGATTAAAAATAAACTTGCAAACTTGTAAAGGAAGATTTGTGGAAATAATGTTTTAAAAATCCATTCATGCCTTATAAGTTAAAAAAATACATTCTTCGTACTTTTGTTGGAAAAGTCAAAAAGTACCTCGTACGAAAAATGACAAAAGATTCCTTTCATATCTTTTAATAAAAACTCACCGAAGGGTAAAATTGGATTTAAAAAGTAGTAGGTGTATGTAAATAATATTACATATTGAAGAAACATGGATGTGGATGATAAAATAAACCATAGTAAATACCAAAGTATAAACAATCTCGGATAAAAATGAGATTGTGATATTTCCCTTACCTTAGGTCCGATTTTCTTCATAAGTGTCCGAACCTCCTGTATAATGATTTAAATAATGTCATTGACTTATTACAGAATCATATTTATTGTTATTATATCATATATGGTTCACTTATGACTTTATATTACCCGTTCTTTTGTAAATTCATGTTAAAGTAGCGTTTTGGGTAAAATCGTCTCATTTGTTGTTCGTGTTTTAACATGTAATTATTCATATGATTACTTAGATCATTATTACCTAATTATAGAATATAAAACTTGATTTATATATAATATATATTAATAATATACATATATATAATGGATCGATAAATGGAAAGAAATACACCGTTCATGGAGACGGTAGGCCGTACGTACGCATGAACGCTGTTTTCGTTTCCTTATTGAATTGAGTGGAATTAAGTAGATGACATAAATATATATAAACATAAATCCAGTAGCTTTATAATTTCATATATTTCATTATTATTTCTTATATATACTTTATAATCATTCTTAAATGGTTAACATGGAGAATGAATCTCATCACATCGTGGAGACGGTAGTCCTTACGTACGCACGAGCGATGATATCATTTTCATAATTATTGAATTGAATTGGAGTGGATGATACAATATATCAGAATCATTATGATGTTATAATAACTATGTATAGTTATTATTTACACCATAATACCCATCCATGTAAGGTGTTGGTGGAAAAACAGATTACACCACGGCGTGGAGACGATATTCCGTACGTACGCACACGCGGTGATTTCGTTTTCCGTAGGATGGATATATGGTGACTTAGGATTGTTTCATACATATAATAACATATCAGTATATGAGTGATGCTGATGTTATTACTTCATAATGAAACAACCTATGAAGAATAAGTAGAATAAGAAATAAAGGTGAAAGAATCGGTAACAGAAATTACCTCTTCTTTGAAGCGCCTTTTTGAGACCTCCTCTTAGGGAACTAAAATTGGTCTTTGAGGAAGACCAGAACCTCTAGGATGTTTCTAGGAAAGTGGATAAGAGAATTTGGCTGCGTTTGGCCGAGATTGAAGGCTCAATGTTTTGTGAGGAAGTGAGGGAGGAGGTTCCCTTTTATAATGGAGGAGAGGGGCACCTTTGGAATAATTAAAAATATTATTTTATTATAAAGTCAAGTTCGGTTTTAAATAGCTCAAAATTGATTTATTTAGAGGCTAAGGTGGGGATGGGTCTAAATACTCTCATCCAATAGGATTTAGACAAGTTTAGGTTATTATTTTAACCTTATCAATTAGATTTAACTCTAAGTTAAATAATTTAACTTTTACCGTGTCTTTTTTTTATTACACTATATGGTTAATAAACTTACTATATCAAGCTAAAATAACCCCAAGTAGTTTATTATTAATATATTTAATCTTATCTAAGTCATTTGGAAGAACCTCAGATTTTTAGGAATAAAATAACAATTAATAATATAATATTTGTTTTAAAAACTAATTTATGTCAATTTTGACACTATTTGGTACATGATTTTTATGAAATTCATAACAGAATGATAGGTTCGAACCAAGTTACATAAATCCACAATAACATGTCATAGTAACCTAGAAAATTATTTTAAGTCATAAAAAGTCTCAAATTACATTTATTTGTGCATTTATAACATCAATTATGTCAATATTTTATTAATAATCCAATTACTGCATCATCTTTGTGTCATAATAAATGATAATTATTTAATCCCTAAAAATTATAAATAAATTCCTATGATGTAGATAATTGTATTAGATTTCTGCAGACTATTCATGTTCGAGGTTTCATGAAGTTTATCACTAGATTAAAATTATTATACTTATAAGATTTAAGAAAGTGACATGTTGTCACATTCTTTGGTTTTAATAATAATTAAATTATTTTCATTAACAAAATTTAATTAACTGAATCTAATCCGACCCTTAGGTGATATGGGTCGAAATTTAGTCATAAAATAGGATTTTGACATTTGTTAGTGTAATTTTAAAATATTATATTTACCCTTAATTACTCGATTTACCTTTAACTATGGTAAATAAAATTTACCATAGTTACTATTCATAATTCCCCAAAATAAAAAGTAGCCTATTAACATAATTTGGACCCACTGATTCCAAATATGGAATCCATTTTTTAAAATTCAATAAACAGAAGTTGCATAAATTAAATTAAAATTAATCCCGTTGTCGATTAAAAACGGGTTTTTGTTTAAAACATTGCAAAAGATTGAATTGAATTAACCTACGAATTCAAGTTAAAATCAATGCTAATGACATTCATTATATTAAATGGTAAAAATATATTCTATTTATACTTTAAAACCATTCAATATTATAATTTAACCACATAAGATATTACGATGAAAAAAGTTGTTTTTAATTAAAATATAGCGTGTTTTTACTATTCATTAAAATATGAAAGTTATCGGAAAAATATCAAAACTTTATCTAATGTAAATTTTTATATCCTGATTCAAAAGAAGAATTTTATTTTGTCAAATTTAACATATAAACATGTCAAAAACTGGATTTAAAGTGGGTGCGCCATCAAAAGGCGGCAAAACTGCATTTTTTGAAAAATACTTATTTTACCCGAAAAATTTATTTTTTTCTTATACCACAGCCTTGTCCGACGCGATGGGCTGTTGCCCGTCCTGCAGGTTGTCCTTTTTCAAAAACTATATTACTATAACATCCCATCAATAATATCGAAAAACAAACAATACTAACTTATGTCCAACATAATACATTCCAATCTTTAGGATTATCCATAATACTGCAGTCCACTCTCACAGATTTAATACCATCGTTTATCCCCATATATCATAAGATATATCTTTTTGGTCACATTCCAAACATTCAAAGGCCTTAATCATGTACTCTCTTGAATACCCATTGAACCTTATTGAAAACATGAGTGCTGTTAAAAGTTAACTCTTTCCACATACCAAAATCCTCAAAATTCTATATACTCAAATCATGATATAACCTTCTCTGTATATCAGTCATGAGCTCATGAATACTATCAAACATTTAATTTTCTCATTATCCCTTCATTATGCACATATCATCTACATTCCAAAAATATCTGAATAACCTTTCATGGATACTGGTAACATTAATCATACACTTTCAAAACTCAAGGAAAGGCAACAATGTAACAATCCTTAGATATATCATTATTCCATAGTACCATGAGATTACTTCTACAACATTACACATGATAAACATGTAATCATTCCACTACATTCTTAAACCATTGACCGAGCTTCAAAAATTCTTTCATCTCAAATATCATTTGTAGTCTCTTCATCATCATCAACATAAATACTACGCATACGACCATACTGATTCTCTTCAGGAGACTTTACCTTAGGACATTGGTTTGCATAATTCCTGTACATTCCACATTTAAAACATTTAACCATTGTTGATGTCGTAGCAATACCAGTATCCTCATCCCTGGTGTTAGCTGAACATTTTCCTTTAGACTTACTGGATTTGTGTCCTTCTTTTCCACACCGAAAGCATCTTCATGTTCCTTTGAAACATTCTCCTTGATGCCTCTTCCCACATGATTTACATAGGGGAAATTGAACTTTCTTTCCTCTATGATCATCATGAAACTCCATATTTCTCTTATTAGCCGAGTCAGGAAACTTACCAAATTTTACTTTATTGATCATATTATGAGATTGCTGATTCGGCATAATAATGATGTTTGGACTTCCAAATCCCATTTCATTTGGTTTCTCATGAAGAATATCATTCCATTGTCCATCATATCCTCCATTATCGTGAATCATCTTGTTTCCATCCATTTTCTAAAACCCAAAAAGAATATTGTGAGAGGCAAAAATCATAATAACGGGGGAGTAACTTCAATATCTAACATCTTTGTTTTAATCTAATATTGTTACCATAGTTTTAGGACTATATCCTATACGTATACTTATCCTTAGGGGCATCCCTAGACATACCATAGAAATATCTCTAGGGATCTCACTAACGTTTTTGCATCCTAGTTTCCAAAGGTTGACTACACCTTTCTTCAGATACCAACTGTAGAGACCCGAAGCTTGACGTACATTTACATTACATTACATTTGCGGAATACTTAGTACATAACAAAAACACACACACAAGGACCGTAATAGTTTAGTGTCTTTGGAAACTCGAAATATAATCCTCTAATCCTGGTGAAAGATCTTCAACATCTCCCATAAAGATCTTTCTTTTTATTATACCTAAAACCATTCTTTATATCCTGGGGAAAAGAATACATAAAAGGGTGAGCTCAAATGCTCAGTAAGGGTAAAAAAATGAAATATCAATCACATCATATACATAAGCACATAACTTTTGGAAATCTTAACCTGCAAAAGAGATCATAATTTCATAACATGGGATAAATCATGGCAGTGAAATGTAATCACAATAATCATAACATAAAACATGAAACTTTGTGGCATACACACATAATCATAGACAATCATTTCTTGTTAGTCAAGACTCATTTCCAAGACTGTCTTAGTGGACAAAGTCACTTTTCTGAACCGAGTCACCCTCGTTTCAGTCCTGTTTCACTGAACCGGTATAACCTACTGTTCCAGCCATGTCTATATCATGAGATATAAAATCTTTACCCAATGCATTGGATGGAGATATAGGTCCCACCCATCTCATAATGATACAATTCTTATGTGTTCCACAAAATCATAAATCATACATCATTGCATAACCCATGTAATACAAATGGGAATCTTAAACATCATGAAATCATAAAACAATTCATATAAGATAAAGGAATTAATAAAAATAATTACATCACAACATAATCAAATAAATGTAATAATAGGGATAAAAAAATAACCCTTTATTATCTTAGATGGAAAATAATTTTGATAAAACACTTGAACTCCATTCTTGAGGAAAATATCCTTTCTTCTTCAAATTTTTTTTTCCTTTCTTAACATGTCAAAAAACATTAAACTAAAAGAAGTTGATTAAAAATAAACTTGAAAACTTGTAAAGGAAGCTTCGTGGAAATAATGATTTAAAAATCCATTCATGCCGTATATGTTAAAAAAAATACATTCTTTGTACTTTTGTCGGAAAAGTCAAAAAGTACCTCGTACGAAAAAAGACAAAAGATTCCTTTCATATCTTTTACTAAAAACTCACCAAAGGGTAAAATTGGATTTAAAAAGTTGTAGGTGGATGGAAATAATATTACATATTGAGGAAACATGGATGTGGATGATAAAATACACCCTAGTAAATACCAAAGTATAAACAATCTCGGATAAAAATGAGATTGTGATATTTCCCTTACCTTAGGTCCGATTTGCTTCGTAAGTGTCCAAACCTCCTGTATAATGATTTAAATAATGTCATTGACTTATTACAGAATCATATTCATTGTTATTATATCATATATGGTACACTTATGACTTTATATTACCCGTTCTTTTGTAAATTCGTGTTAAAGTAGCGTTTTGGGTAAAATCGTCTCATTTGTCGTTCGTGTTTTAACTTGTAATTATTCATATGATTACTTAGATCATTATTACTTAATTATAGAATATAAAACATGATTTATATATAATATATATTCAGAATATACATATATATAATGGATCGATAAATGGAATGAAATACACCGTTCATGGAGACGGTAGGCCATACGTACGCATTAACGTTGTTTTCGTTTCCTTATTGAATTGAGTGGAATTAAGTAGATGACATACATATATATACACATAAATCCAGTAGATTTATAATGTCATATATTTAATTATTATTTCTTATATATACTTTATAATCATTCTTAAATGGTTAACATGGAGAATGAATCTCATCGCGTCGTGGAGACGGTAGTCCGTACGTACGCACGAGCGATGATATCATTTCCATAATTATTGAATTGAATTGGAGTGGATGATACAATATATAAGAATCATTATGATGTTATAATAACTATGTATAGTTATTCTTTACACCATAATACCCATCCATGTAAGGTGTTGGTGGAAAAACAGATTACACCACGGCGTGGAGACGGTATTCCGTATGTACGCACGCGCAGTGATTTCGATTTCCGTAGGATGGATGGATGGTGAATTAGGATTTTTTAATACTTATAATAACATATCATTATATGAGTGATACTGATGTTATTACTTCATAATGAAACAACCTAAGAAGAAGAAGTGGAAGAAGAAATAAATGTGAAAGAAACGGTAACGGAAATTACCTCTTCTTTGAAGCGCCTTTTTGAGACCTCCTCTTAGGGCACTAAAATTGGTCTTTGAGGAAGACCAGAACCTCTAGGATGTTTCTAGAAAAGTGGTGAAGAGAATTAGTCCGGGGTTGGCCGAGATTTAAGTCTCAAAGTTGTGTGAGGATGAGAGGGAGGAGGTGCCCTTTTATAAGGGAGGATATGGGCACCTTTGTAATAACTAAAAATATTATTTTATTATAAAGTCAAGTTCGGTTTTAAATAACTCAAAATTGATTTATTTAGAGGATAAGGTGGGGATTGGTTGAAATCCTCTTATCCAATAGGATTTAGACAAGTTTAGGTTATTATTTTAACATTATCAATTAGATTTAACTCTAAGTTAAATAATTTAACTTTTACTGTGTCTTTTTGTTTTCTTACACTATATGGTTAATAAAATTACTATATCAAGACAAAAGAACCTCAATTTGTTTATAATTAATATATATATTTTTATATAAGACATTTTGCCGAACCTTAGATTTTTAGGAACAAAATAACAATTAATAATATAATATTTGTTTTAAAAACTAATTTATGTCAATTTTGACACTATTTGGTACATGATTTTTATGAAATTCATAACAGAATGATAGGTTCGAACCAAGTTACTTAAATACACAATAACATGTCATAGTAACCTAGAAAATTAGTGTAAGTCATAAAAAGTCTCAAATTACATTTATTTGGGCATTTATAACATCAATTATGTCAATATTTCATTAATAAGCCAATTACTGCATCATCTTTGTGTCATAATAAATGATAATTATTTAATCCCTCAAAATTATAAATAAATTACTATGATGTAGATAATTGTATTAGATTTTTGGAGACTATTCATGTTTGAATTTTCATGAAGTTTATCACTAGATTAAAATTATTATACTTGTAAGATTTAAGAAAGTGACATGTTGTCACATTCTTTGGTTTTAATAATAATTAAATTATTTTCATTGAGAAAATTTAATTAAATGAATCTAATCAGACCCTTAGGTGATATGGGTATACTTTTAGTCATCCAATAGGATTTTTACACTTGTTAGGGTAATTTTAAAATATTATATTTACCCTTAATTACCCGATTTACCTTTAACTATGGTAAATAAAATTTACCGTAGTTACTATTCAAAATTCCCAAAAATAAAAACTAGCCTATTAACATAATTTGGACCCACTGATTCCAAATATGGAATCCATTTTTTAAAATTAAATACACAGAAGTTGCAGAAATTAAATTAAAATTAATCCCGTTGTCGAATAAAAACGGGTTTTTGTTTAAAACATTGCAAAAAATTGAATTGATTTAACCTACAAATTCAAGGTAAAATCAATGCTAATTACATTCATTATATTAAATGGTAAAAATATATTATATTTACACTTTAAAACCATTAAATATTATAATTTAACCACATATGATATTACGATGAAAAAAGTTGTTTTTAATTAAAATATAGCGTGTTTTTACTATTCATCAAAATATGAAAGTTATTGGAAAAATATCAAAACTTTATCTAATGTAAATTTTTATATCATGATTAAAAAGAAGAATTTTATTTTGTCATATTGAACATATTAACATTTCAAAAACTAGATTTAATGTGGGTGCACCATCAAAAGGCGGTAAAACTGTATTTTTTTAAAAATACTTATTTTACCCGAAAAATTTATTTTGTTCTTATAGCATGTTATAGAAATGTGTAAGATGAATAATAATGTTATAAAATTGAAAATTTAGTTAACACTATTCATAACAGCTAGTTCATGACAATATTATAATAATATATAGCTGTTTATTAAAACCTAGTATTGCACACAACACAGGCTATCGAGGAAGGTCGCGATTGCGTGTAATGCAAGCCAAGTCAGGGTTGCGTGTTATGAAAGAATCATTCGTTGTTTCTTATAACAGAATCCAACCATATTTCATTTATACATTGAGTATATATATACTCAAGGTTGCGTAGAATAACTATTATCAAAATTGTCTGTAACACGATCCAAGAATAGTATTGTGTATACTGCAAGCTAATACAGTGTTGTGTATAGCGCAAGGTAATCTTGGTGTAGAATACAACACAAGACATTAATGAAATTAAAAGAATATTTTTCATAAAATCTCGGGGTGTTACAGGTTACCCCTTGTCCACAGAGAAAATGTAGCTTTTGGGTTAAATAGTAGGCAGAGTATGCTTGGTAAATTGTTAGAGGAACAATGTGGCCTCTTTAGGAAGCTATATGGAAAATTGTGTGTTTTTGGATAGTGGTAAAAAAATATTTTTCAAACCATTTAAGTTAAATGTGTTTCATTTTCCTATTGTATAGTGAGGTCCACACGGTTCCCCCATGGTTTGGTAAATAATGCTTCATATCTAGGTCATTAAATTTTAATATAATGGTTGTGTCCTCACAAAATGTTACCCTAATTCCTCCATTTTGTTACCCAGTCTTGATTTCTATACATAGGCTCCTCCAACCCTACTTTCATCCCCCTTGGATCCCCAATTTTGAGGTGATTTTTATAACAACACTGATCTTTATTACATAGTTAATAATAATTTATTTCATAAAAATTCAATGAAGACAAGTATAAGGATCTAGATATGTAAACACTTGTTCAATTATGAACATTTCTTGTTAAAATAAGTCATAAAATACAACATATTTATGGAAAACATATTTTACATGGACACAACATTCATTCATACTTAGAATTGCATGGTATAACATGAGAACATGCATAAGAAAAGGGTGAAGTCTAAATCCCAATAAGAGAGTAAACAAGGAATAACATAAAGAATAAAAAAATAGAAATATAAATAGGGCATAAGATAAAATGATCATAAATTCATGATATAGAATGATCATCATAACACGATGATGTGGAAACAAAATTTAACAAGATATTAGCATGTCCCAAGGCTCATTTTACAAGGAGCAAGAGTAAACCCACATTTAAAATTAATTGGAATGATTAAATATTCATTTAACTTGATTTATCATCATTAAACACTCATTTAACATGGAATATCATGATACAATTATTTACCCAATGCTTTGGAGCGCTATCTGGCTGCACCCTTCAAAAAAATTTCATTTCATGCATAAGTGTGCCACATGGATAATAGAACATGTAATCTTTGAAAATAATCATATATTCCATGATAAAGGAATGTTAAATACATACATGAAACTCTATAATAAATAATTGAAAGTGAATAAAGATGAGTACCCTCGATAGATAAATGGGCATTGTATTCACTTCACAATGACACTGTCTTGGAAAATGATGTGCAATTTTTCCAGCATAACAATGTGACGTAAGAATTAATAAATATGATAGATGTGGGATAAAGGGATAAATAATCATATTTAAATGAAATGGAAATTAATGGAGTCATATAGATACTTTTCCCAATATATGTAATAAAATTTATATGCATAATATTCAATAATTTCTTGAATCTAAATGAGACAAGATATATCTCGTACTAAATTGCTGCCATGAAATGATTGTACATGGGAGGAATTAATGAGAGATTAAGTCATATATCATCCATCAAACATTAGTAGATAATTATTTTAGTGGTTGTAATTCATACCCCAATATTTTTAATTGAATATAAAAGGTCATAACAAAATAAGGAAACCTAGAAACAAATAAAGAAGAAAGGAATGTGAGGATCACTTACCTGGAATTGGGAACCCAAATAGTTGTGAGAGGCTTGAAAGATGATTATGTTGAGCTTAGGGAGACTTGAGAGGATTCTAGAGCGAAGATGGAATCAGTTTGTAGAGCTCCAAATTTTTTTAGTGAAGGGAAATGTCAGATTGAGTGGGTATATATTGGAAAAAAAATTGAATTCATTATTATTTAGGGATTGGAAGCTACACATTTAACTAATAAAAACCACAATCTATCCCATGTTTTTCCCATGTGGAGGTGAAAAAAATATTTTATATATCCTATGTAATAACTTATTAAAATATTATACTTGACTATGTGGAGGTGAGTGACACACCCAATGTAATAATTTTAAAAAGATATAATATTTTGTATGTCTTGGAGGGTCGACTAAGGCAAAGTAAAATTAATAATAAAATTTAAATAATAAAATTATTTACATGGTAAAATGTATATTGACCGAATATACCTTTTATTGTATTTTTTACATCATTATTGGGTAATTATGACATAATAAAACACATTATATATTTAAGCGATATTTAATTATTTCCCAAATATTCGACTGTATCAGAACATTATGAAACATTCACTCTTTGATAATTTCATCATCCTAAATCTAAAAATTATAATAATTTTATATAAATAATTTTCTAAATATTTGTATTTTTACTTTTAAATTAAAAACAAACATTTATAAAAGATTTAAGTGGTTTATTAGACAAAAATGGTATACAACCCTTAATAAAATTTACCATTGTATTCATAAAAATAATACGATCATTTATATTTAATAAAAAATAATTTAGAAATAATATTTTACTAAAATATTAATTCATTGAAAAATCCATTAATTCATTAAAATATATTTCCCAATTGAATTTGAATATTAACTAAAAATAGTATTTTTACTTTAAAAACAATTAAAAAAGTTACAATGACAAATTTAATGAATATTATTTATACAAAAATAATCATTATAATCATAGTTCTAGGGTATTTTACATAAATCCTTATAATGCCCACATAGGACCTAAGGGTTTGGTGTGTGATAGTGACATACTTTAGGGGTGTCTTGGATAACATCGCTTTGGTGGTAATCCAAACTAACTTCAACATATCACATAGGTGGATCAATTAATGATTAACGTGTTTAAGCTAGGCATGGTATATGTTAAAAAGTGAATCTCATTGATGATACCTCATTTTCAATCTATGACAAATGGGCTTCATATGGATCAATTCCACTGGATGAGGTCATAACATTGATTGTCTGAGTAAATTGGATTTTTAAAAAACTTTATATTTGTACTATTCATGTGATCAATATTCAACAACTATATTAGGAATGGTAAAAATTCCTAACAGTGAAAAACATATTACCAAGGTAGTTCATTTGTTTTATATAACCATTTTACATAATAAGACATATAATTAGATCAAGAAAAATTTTCAATAATAAATGTTGGTGTCATTACAATCATACCCTCTTATGAAATTTCTCCCTTGGAATTTCATATTCCCACAGTAAAAAGGACGAGGGAAAATATTCTTTATCACATCCTTTGATTCTGACACTGTTTCTTCAAAAATTATGTTTCTCCACAACCCATTGATGAGGGGCATTGTAATTGTTGTAGAAATGTTTCCCTACGATCTAAGATATACATTGACATCTCTTCAAGATAGTGTCCATTCTCCAATGGTACTGACTCTAGATTGAGCACATGAAATGGGTCTGGAATGTTCTTCTCTAAGGGTGATACAAGGAATATATCAGGAACATCCATTAGTTTCAGTGGGAGTTCTAGTATATAGGCCACCTCTCCAAAGCGATCAATGATATCAAATGGGTTGATGTACCTCGGAATAAGCTTTCCTTTGTTCTCAAATATAATAACTCTCTTCCACTGTGATATACATAGTAATACCTTGTCTCCAACATCTAAATATATATTTCATCGACGATCATCTGCATAGCTCTTTTGTCAACTCTTGGCATCTTTAATGCTCTGGTAGATGGTCTTAACCTTCTCCACCATTTCTTTGAACATTTTCGTACTTAAGAGTTTTCAATCCCCAACTTCTTCCCAACAAGTCGATCTTTTTTACATCTTCCTATAAATGGCTTCATAAGAACCCATTTGGATGATTGAGTGGAAACTATTATTGTAATAAACCTCAACCAGAGGAAGATGTTTATACCATCCTCTTTTTAAGTCCATTTAGAAAGCTCTACACATTTCCTTATGTGTCTGGATAGTCTTCTCAGATTGGCCATTAGTTTGAGGAAGATAATCCATTCAGAAAATTAGCTCAGTACTAAGATAATGTTGGGTACTCTTCTAGACATATAGGTGAATCGTGGTTCTCGATCAGATAAAATAAATAGTGGTACTCCACGTTGACTTACTACTTCTCTGATGTATATCCGTGTTAGTTGATCCAATGAGAAATCCTCCCAAATAACAATGAAGTATGCAGTCTTTGTAAGACAATCTACAAAACCCCGATAGCATTGTTTCCATTGGATGTCTATATTTATCTAGTTGTAATGTCCACGGTGGTGTTCTATAATTTCAACATTGTTATGGTTAGTGGATGAATCATCCCCTTATACATCTTCCTTTTGGCCTTCCATTTTTGATACACAACACACTTTGATGTATACTCACCAATATCCTTCTTCATGTTATCCAATCAATAATGCTCTCGGAGATATTGATAAATCATTTTTTTACTGGGTGAATGGAGAAATTGAAACTATGTGCATCTTACAAAAGTTCATTATTTAACTCTATATATGATGGAACATTTTGTCACTTCATAAATATAGAAATTTCATTTTCATTAACATTGACCTCTGATGATTAACTTTTTCTGATAGTTTCCACCAACATCTGAATTCCCATATCATCTTTTTGAGCATCCTATAACCTCTCTAAATGAAATGATTAAGAAATAATTCATGAAAGGACTTATGATGTTCACTAATTTATGAATCTCATGTCCATTTTCATCAAATTTATTAAGATTGTATACTTTTCAATTCACTTAAATTATAGAATTGTTGGGTCTTTTATACTTAGAGAATATTCCACCTTCTTCTCTTTCCGAGTGTGGTAATGGATTGAAGAGTCATGGTCTTGGATCATCTCTATCCATCATCTTTGGTTCATATTCATATTTTTTATTGTCAGTATATACATGAGGCTTTTGTGATCCATATATATTTATCACTTCTGCCCAAATAATAAATGTCTCCATCTTTTTAAAGAGAAGATCACTACAACACACTTCTGATCTAGGGTTGGTTAGTTTTTCTCATGAACAATCAATTTTATTGAAGCATAGGCAATGAATATTTAATTTTTCATCGACACACAACCCATGACCTTTTCTAATAATCACTTAATACCACATAAATTTATCCACATGTCAGTAGTATGAGTTTGTGAGCATTAATAAGACCCATTTTCAACTCATTGAATCCATATTATGATTCATCTCTCAAAGAAAACCTGACTCCCATTTTAGTTATCTAGGTAAGAGGGTTTGACAATCATGATGAGTTTCTTATAAATCAGTGATAATATCCTGTTAACACCAAGAATCTATAGACATTTTTCATTAATGTAGGCATCATTAATCCATAAATTACATATATCTTGGAGGGATCTAGAGATATCCAATTGGTTTTGATGATAGGAACTAATAATGAGACTTTCTTCAACAAGAACTCACTCTTGTTGTAATTTACATATATCTTATCCTTTTGTAAGGTCTCTAGTACAAAGCTTAGATTCTCCACATGATCCTTATTGTTTATGGTTTATATTAGAATATTTTATATAATGACTATCAAACTTTTGTTGAGGTAATCTATACACACTCTATTCATCATGTCCATTAAGATTGTTTGGGAATTAGTGATTCTGAATGGCATTATTATGAATTTATAGTTCTTGTGCCATTTACAAAAAACAGTCATGGGATATCCTCCTTTATCACCCTTAATTGGTAATACCATGACCGCAAATCCACCATGGATATGTATTTTTTTCCACATAGATGATCGAACAAGTCCTCAATTGGTGGATGAGGATAATTGTTTTAGTGAATTTGTTGAGATCCCGATAATCAATGCAAAGGCGCATTGACCCATCCTTCTTCATGAAAAAGAGGAAATGTCCACCCCATGGTGAATCACATGGTTGTATAATCCCTCTATCAAGATTCTATTCTAGTTGTTCCTTTACCTCTATAGGATCCAAAATAGTAATTCAATATGGAGTCATGGTTATTGGTAGTTCCCTAGGTATAAGATCAATCATGAATTCCACATCTCTTATAGGAGTAATACCAAGAAATTCCTCGAAAAACACATCCGTGAATTCCTTCAACATAGGAATTTATTCCATGATGGTTGTTTCCATATACTCAAGAATATGAGCAAGATAAGAATAATCATAGGACAGTAATTTCTACACTTGAGATGATGGTGCTATAGAAGATTCATCCTTCTCACTGTACTTTTTTAGAATAGGGGGTCCATTTACCATATAGAGTGTTATTTCCCTCTCATGACAATTTTAGTCAACTATATATAGGGAAAGACAATCCCGACCATGAATTGAATAAAATTCCACTAGAGGGAGTATGAAGAGGTATTTTGGGAAGTTCAATCCACATATTGTGACAGGGTAGGAGTTATATTCATGGGATGAAATAATTTCCCCATTTCCCATTCTCTCCAATATCTCTACATCCATAATTTATGGTGGGGTAGGATTTTTCTAATAAGTGTTCGGGTTATAAAATAATTAGTAGTACCAGAATTGAAAATTATGTTCGCTATTCTTGAATGAATGACTAGAGTACCTATCAAAACATCATAGTTTAGGTTGTTTTTAGTTGTAGTGATGGAAAACGATCGTCTATGCAGCCTTGGAGGTTGTTGGTTTCCACTGAAAACCCTATGCATTGGGCGTTTGTCTGCAATGTTCCCTAGTTTATTGCAGATGAATTAATGAAATTTGTGTTCAGGGTCAAACAGATCGTTCCTCTCCTATGTCACGGCAACCGTTTTTTCTTTTTGGAAATTAATGGCTAGGATACCTTCTCTTCCACTACTAAATCATCTCATTGTCCATGTCAGGAAATTTATAAGCTGCTTCTTTTTGTAACACTGGTATGTGTGGAGATGGAATTTCATAGAAGTATTGGATAAATCTATTGTACCACCAGAATTAAAGTCCACTTTCCTCTTCTTATCCCTATGATACCTCTATGATTCTCCGATTTCCATTTCAACATTGAGGTAATATAGAACAAGTTACTCATACCTATCTATGTCAGGGACCACCCAAGATTTTAGTAGGCTAGGTTTTATCCCACCGAAGAAGTGTTCAACATTGCATTTGGGGGTACTAAAAATGTCAAAGTCATATCGCGAAATCCCTGTAAGTTTTTCCCCACACGCTCTAAAGTATTTTTTCATTTTTTTCATTGGGAAAAAAAGTCCCTTCCTATATTATGAATGAGAGTGCATGAAAAATATTAATCTAAATACATTTTTCAGAAATCCTTCCAATCCAATGGCTTGATCATTTGATCAGGCATCATATTTTTTTATCAATGTACACAATTGATTAGCATCACCATCAAAACGATAATATTCCATAAGAACATTATTTTGTTCGGATCATTGAAGGATGGAGAATATATTGTCATGGGATTTGATTCATTTTTCATAGATAGAGGTATCAGATTATCCATTTAAATTAAGAGGACATTGTCTCATAATGATCTCGATTATGGATTGTTCTTTCTGGGGAGGGGGGTGAAAGATCCTATTAACCTAGGTTTCTATTCCAAACATGAGTTAACTAAAAGAGTATCATGAAAATGTTTGTGATTAATGCTCCCATCAGATTGGGAATCTAATTATAACAATAATAACTTTGATCTTCACATCGGTTGTTAGCATGAGTACACCTATTACCATCCATTGGCATGAATAAAAAGAATGTTAGGGGTAACACATAAAGGGGAATCCAATGTAAAAAGGTATAAATTATATATTACATTTATTAATATAAATAACAAATTTATAGGATTTAATATATGTTACCCATGATCTACTTCCAAACATATTTTCTTAGGGGAATTTTTTTATTCATTTAATAATGATTCATAATATGATTATGAATTGACCAAATAATTCCCCTTGGGAGTGTGGTAACAAAGAATGTAACACTGATCATTTTTGTGTAGTAGTTTCTTTTCAAGTGTTTCTCAAAGCGGTGTTTTCTAGTTTTTTCCCTAGAAATATCCATGCCAGAGCCAACTATACTTGTTTGTATCCAAACAGGGATGTATTTTTTTAAAAAAAATCACATACAGAATACTCCCCAAAATTTAAGAAATTTTATTATTATTCTTTCTCTTACCCCTAAGTCTTTCACTAGTGTTTTCTTATACTAATATGAAATATAACTTAACTAATCCTCTGATACCAACTATAATAACCCATCTCTTTATTACACACTTAAACATAATGTATTACAAAAACATGCCTTTAGGACAACTATGAGGATCAAGAGGTCTAGTGTTATGGGAAATTAGGAACATTACATGAATACATATGATATAAAATACAACATCTTTATTGAAAACATTCTTTAAAAGACAACAGTATTCCTTCATACTAAGCATGGAATGGGATAACATAAGGACATGCATAAAAATGTGTGAGCTATAAAGCCCAGTAAATTTTATTATGGGTGCCGCTGTGGTCATCTCCCCCCTTGAGGGGGATAGAATTTCTTATTCTTTGTGCTCATTCTTATCCTTATCTAATACGGATTCACTCCCTCTTTTTTCCTCTGATTTCTCTTTGCTCAAAATTCTTGAATATATTTAAAGGTCACCAGTAGCCCTCAATTTCATCTTCTATGTTCACCATGGATTTGTCGCATCTGAATTGGACCTTGAATTCTTGTTTCAAGCATCATCGACCATCAGTGGACTTATTTGAGAAGTTTTTATTTAATTATTGGGTTTTATCGGATTGTGCTACAATAGGGCTTCTCGCCAATAGGCATATAATGGTTCATTTTTCTATAGAGACGAATTTGATCAAAGCCGGTTACAAAGCAACTCGAATCAATAATGGATCATGTTTCTATATTTTACCATGGTTTGATTATTTCCACATGAAGCTTGATTCTCTAAAAATGCCAATCTAGGTCATCTTGTCAGAGCTTCCTCTTATGTTTCATAACTCTTCGATACTCTGGATGCATGGAAATCTGATTGGTCGATTTCATTGTTCTGATAGTAGAACTAGTGCAACATGTCATCTGGTTTCTCCTCAAATATGTGTTGAAATTAACATTTCATGGATCCTTTGGACATTGTTTTTATTGAAGTTGAAAAATAATTATGGTATAATCAAACTGTTTTCATTGAATCCTAGGTGGATTTCTTCTCAGTATGCATGAAAAAGGGGAATCAGCTGTCAACATTTTGGTAAGGGATTACATTTGATCATTATAGGTAGGATTGAGTTCAGAATTTAGGTGCTGGTATGGTCAGGGATACTTGTTTGGATGGCCCGACCCCTGATGGTCTGTCCTTAGAGGTTACTTTGAAGGTGTAGGGTATTGGTGGAGCATCCAATGAAGTTCCTTCTAGGGATAATTTATTCCCAGCGATTCATACATTTTTTATTTTTAATGTCCGTGGAAGACTATGTCATGACCTGAATCATGAGAAGAAAGGTCCACCTAAGGCTAAAGTGCATTATGGGGTGTGCATTTCATGTTTTTTTGTAAAACATCATTATTCCCAAGGTTGTGTCAAATGTGGAGGATGTGTGCACTGGAAGTGAGGGGACTTAAGCGAATGAAATGGTTCCTTATGAGGATTGGGTGGGTGAAGAAACCTATTTGAATAGTCATGAATTATTAACATTAGAGGGTGGGTTGAAGATCAAGCTAAATAATGTACCAAATATCAATATTGTTATCCATTTGGATGGTTTAGAATTTTAATGGAAGAATGAGGATCATATAGCTTTGGTAGAGAGCCAAAATAAAGATCAAGTAATCAATATGGATGATTATACTGATGAATCCTCTATCTTTTAGGAAGAAATTCTAGTTTAAATCTAGTGTAGAGGGCTACCGTGTCTGGGGAAAAGGAAGGGCTGAAGATGGAATTAGGACTTGGGAAGGTGTATCCCGATTAAACGGGAAAATTACAAGGGGTGGGAGGACTACTCAAACATACCCCAACCAATAGAAACCAAATTCACCAAATAGGCAATGTCCACGGTGATATATTTTTATCCAAATGATATTAGTAATACCTTGCATGTTGCAGGTGACCATAAAAGAAGAAGAGTAGGAAGGATTTCTATTATAGGATTTAAAGCATACGTTAGAAGGTGCAATGATATAGAAACCACCTCTTATCATGGACTCTGATTGGCCTAAATATGCTGTCAATGTGAATCTATAGGAAATTATTATTCAATTCGAGGAAGAAACGTTTGAAGAATATTTTAGGATTAATTCCTAAAAAGAAGATGCAGATAAGATGTCTGAGAGATTGCATTAGGTGGAAACTAATAAGGTGCAGTTAGAGTGGATTTACAAGAAAGGTCACATCTTAATAATATGATTCAATGTAGGGATTCTTTAATTGGAGGAGTGAATTCAGACATGGGATAAGATGGCCTACTGGCTTGATGAACTTATCAAGGATGGCATGGGCTTCGAGATAAATGGTCTCCATTGGAATATATTTATGAATAATGTTTATCGTATTATTAAATTAGTTTTAAATTAAATTACTATCTCCTATGGTATATGAATCCTTTTACTTTATAACTTCGTGGTTTCTCACTTTTCATTAAAATTTATTTCAAGAAAATAATAATAATTTGTGGTAAAAAATAATGCCTAGTTAGGGAGTAAACAATGAATAACAAAAAGAATAAAATAAATGTTAGTAAATAGGCATATAAATGGGTAAAATGAGAAAAATGAACATAATGGAATGATATAACTTGATCATCATAACACGAAGATGTGGCAACAACATTTAACATGATATAGGAATGAGCCAATTCTCATTGCACATAGAGCATGTGTAAACCCTCACTGCACATGAATTTGAAAGAGTAAAACATCATTGAAATTGAATGATAATGAGTCAAAATTCACTTCAGATGGTGTATCATGATAATATTTTTTACCCAGTGTAGTGGAGCACTATCATGGAACAACCTTTATAAACACTTCATTTCATGCATTAGTGTTCCAATTGGATCAAAAAACATTGAATCATTCAACATCATCATTTATTCCTAGATAAAGGAATGTTAAAAACATACATGGAACTCTATAATCAATAAGTATTTGTTGATAAAGTTTTATACCATTAATTAAGAAATTGGCATGGTATTCACTACACAATGACTTTGGCTTGGAAAATCACAGTGCAATTTAGGTAGCATAATGATGTGACATAATAATTCATAAAATTGGTTGATGATAGATAAAGAAGTATCAAATTATATATACATTAAATGGAATGTAATGGGGTCTTATAGATACAAGTCCCAAAATATGTATTAGAATGTATATGCATTATATAAATGCTTTTCTTGAATGTAAATGAGGATAGAGATAACCCATATGAAATTTCAGTATGCTAAGAAGAGTACATGGGAAACATTAATGAGAGCGAAAGGGGCCTCTCATCAATCAAACATAACGAGTGAAGTATAGGGGTGGTGGGAAATCATACCCCATCATTTTTAATTGAAAATAATCGGACATTACAATTTAAGTAATATTCGTCATAAATATGGAAGGAAGGAATGTGAGGATCCCTTATTTGAAAGTCTGATACCGAAGGCTTGGGAGAGGTTTGAGAGTGGCGTATAGGGAGATTAGGGTTCCTTATGAGGATTATAGAGGGGGGGGGTAGAGGTTGGTCGAGATCAAAATGGTTTGAGTGAATAGAAATGGGATATTGATTGGGTTTATATAGGAAAGGTGAGAGAAATCTATATTATTTAGGTTTTGGGCACTACACATTAAACTAATAAAAACCACTAACCAACCATTTTTTTTCAAAATTGGATTTGAAAGCATTATTTTATAAGGCCAACGGCCTAAATTTTTGTAATTTTATCCTAGCGTATGTGAAGGTGAGTCACACTCTCAAAGAAATCATTTTTAAAAGATAAAATATTTTATAAGTCTTGGATGGTCCACTACAAAACCGTAAAATTAAAAAAAAATTAACAATATTTTAAATTAAAAACCTATATTTTACAAATAACCTTTTATAGTATTTTAATACATCACTATTGGGTAATTATGATGTCATAAAACACATTATATATTTAAATAGTATTTAATTTAAAGATAAAAATTCCACTGTCTTAGTAAATTATGAAAAATACATTGTTAGAAAACATTAACAACCTGAATCCAAAAACAACATTCCTTTTATCAAAATAATTTTATAAATATTTTAATTTTTCTTTTAAAATAAAAACAATCATTTATTGAACATATATCGGGTTTGACCAAAAATATATTTTTAAGCATATTAAAAATTATGAATTAATAAAAATAATATTTTCAACAATATTTAAAAAAAATTAAAATATAATAATTTATTAAAATATTATTTAATTCAAAAATCCATTAATTCCTTAAAATATATTTTTATATTGAAATTGAATAGTAATTAAAAATTCAATTTTTGTTTTAAACGCCAATTAAAAATTAACAATAATAAAATGAATGTATATTATTTATACAAAAATAATGCACATAATCATAGTGCTAGGGTATAGTTACATAAACCCTTATATCACCTACATAAGACCTAAGGGTAATGTCTACGCTGGTGACAGACTCCTAGGGTGGCACAGATAATATAGCTCGATTGTTAATCTATATTAACTTCCACTTCTCCCATAGGTAGTTTGGTTCAAGAATAACATGTTGAAGCTCTTCTTGGGATTGGTCAATAGCGAAGACAAGTGACGCTACCTAATTCACGAGCTCCAACAAATGGGCTTCGTATGGATCAATTCTATTGGATGATCACATCACTTCCTTTGTCTGAGTAAACTGTATTTGTTAAAGCTCTGTATTTATTCTAATCAAGTGATCACTATTTAATGAATGAATTAGAAATGGTAACTATTTGTAATATTAAAATAACATAAAACCATGTTTATTAATATGTTTTATAAACAATTTTACATAATAAGACATTTAATTAGATCAAGATGAATATTCATTAGTAAATTATTGGGTCGTTATAATTTTCTGTGGATTCTTCAAAAACCCTTCAAGTATATTGGTTTCTCCCTCAATTTATACTCTTGTATATGGGTTATCTTTTTATTTATTGGGGTATTACATCTCTAGTGGGATGGGGGACCTATTTTGGGTTAAATCATTTTTATAATGGTTCTATCTTAATGTTAATGGTTCTATTCTAAATTCAGAGTGTTCTGTAGAGGTGTTGGAGAATTTTAGCATCAATTTATGGTTGTTTCTACACTTGATCAAAGTGGTTCAATTATTAAACATTATATGGTGACATTGATATTAATTCCTTTATTCTTTTTTATGTTCAACATATTAATCATGATGTGGGAAATGCTTTCATAAAAGGATTAAATGTTCTTTTGTGTTGAAATATGGGTTTTCAAGGGAAATGAGTATGTAAAATGTGCATTTCATGTGTGATTCACTTTTCTTGTTCATAAAGGTTTGATAAAATTTTTAAATGATGAAAATCATTTTTAAAATGGATTTGGTGTGATTTTGAGATCAAAAGAGGTTTGGGGTTATAAAATGTTGGTTTATCAATAATGTTATATTCATTGCCTTATTAACGTGTCAAAGTAATATTTAATGTGATATGTGTAATTGTTATTGGGAACAAATGGAATCCTATCTGATTAGGTGAGAGGACTAGACTAGTATACTTGTCTGATTGCTGAGTTTGAGGCCAAGTTATTTCTAGGAAGATTAATTTCAATATACTATATAAACTATGATGATTATATACCCCTAGAATTTTTGATATATACATCTCTAGTGGGTTGTCCATGAGGTTGATGATCATCGTGGTTTCTATACAGTGTTTTATTGTGATGATAGGTACCTAGTTCTCCACTCTAGCTTGTGCTTATAGTGATTTCCCATGAGATTGCGATTCCCTATGAAAATTAACACACAACAGTAGGCCATGTAATTTTTTTTAATTTTAGAAGTAATAAACGTTTTTCCTTTTAAAATAATTTTCCACTTTAATTGTTTTCCTTTAAAAATGTTTTATATGAACATTATATTTCCTTTTATAAAATGTGAATGTTAAATTTTCAGGAAATGTTTTTTGGAATGAAATTGGAGTTGTGGAGTGGAATCCTGTGGGGATTTTCCTCACTCCTAGAATACTCCATTAGGTGTATGTAGACTTGGTTATGTTTTACTCAGGTAATCGGAAAATGTATCGTGTTGCTGGATACAGTTTCTAGTACTCATTTATTGCCGGTGTTGGTGCCCGTGGCATGAGGAAGCTTATGCCCTTGTTTCATGGATATAATTCGGATAGTTCTATTGTTCCCTTTTGGTGTTAGTCCAATTTTTAGTTTGATAAAATTTGTAAAATAAAATTAGAAAATCGGTGTTCCATGTTTTTTTATGATTATTCAGTTATTAATTTATTATTATTATGGGTTGTTTATTATTTAATGGGTGAATCCCTTCCAAAGATTTTTTCTGATACATAGTAAATTGTTTCTAGTCCGTGGGGAACTGGAATTCCCTTTTTTCCATGACACAAACTGATTTGGGGGTCTGGTTGGATGGCACTATGTCTTGCTTCGTGATATTACTTGATGGATTAGTCACTATCCTTAGAATTGATTCATAATCTTGCACAGTCTTATAGGGATGTAGGGAATGTAGCATATTATATGGACTTATAGGCTCGTTATACTAGTCATATAATCTATATTACACCCCAATCCATCCAACACTTCTATTCCATGTATATGTCCACTTATATCCATACATAGGTGGTTCACATAGGTGGATTTAATATATAATTAAACTATATATATGATTACTATATTCAGTGATTATTCAGACATTCCTCATGCCAATGAGCTGAAGATGATTGAATCACCAGGTTTCCTTTAGAAACATTAGCTGTTGGATTATTTATTGATTCATGTTTTCTAATCTACTACTACATCCTATGCAGTATTAAATTATGAGAACTTAATTGATTACACGTAGAAATCATTATGTGTGTCCATCATATATTTATATCTCACACCATACTCGTGATTTCTTTTGGTACATAAGAAAATTATCTATTTTTTTGTAATTGATGAGGGATGTGGCATAACTAAATATCATTAATTCATTTTCCATACAAATGGATGTTTGGAGTAAAAGACCGAGCTTTCACTCGAGATTCTAGTGAAGTATTTTTTCTTATTCTTGTAATTTTTAATAGAATAATTATATGTATATCCCCTTATTTTCGTTTTTATATCATCACTCCATGTATCAATGTATTGAAACTTCAAAAAATGGCTATTGAGTATTATTTAATCTATTATCTTCCACTTATTATTTGTTCAGTAATATATTTATGATTATATATTTTATTTTGTATATATATTTATATATTATTACACTATTTTTAATTATTGTATATATAAAAAATTACACTATGATAAGGGGGAATAGTTTCCCTACAATAACAATTTTACAACCCCACTTCTATTCAGCAGCATCTGGCATACATGAGGTTAGCATCGAGCCGTGTGACTTAACTTCTTAGGGAATGAGTTATGTGGACCATAGGTCAGGCCATTACAGTTTAGTTATTAAATTTATTAAAGTGTTGATTTTTTTGTTTCTTTGTAATGATTGGGACACTAAGATAATCAATTGGAAAATTACCTCTGTGAAAATTGATTCTGGAATCAATGGATCTCAACCTCATGTCTAGAAATTTGTTTGAAATATAGATGCTATTATTTTCTAGATTATCTTCTGTGCCACTATATTTACTATAGTCCTCCATATTTCCAGTGACACCCTGAATAGATCTTTTCCTAGCATTAAAAAATGATAGTTTCATCTGGGAAAATTTTAAATTGAAATTACACTAGAGTGATATCAAGAGTGATACATGAGAATTATTCACAAAAAGATATATTTTTCAATGTATTGACTAATTGAATATTGGGATATAATGAAGCGAGTGGGAGAGAGAAAATCACCATTCTTTAGACCCCCAAAAATAGTTTATTAAACAATATAGTTTCCCTCTAAATGTGGTGGATAACCATGTAGAAATAAAACATTGAAATAGGGGATAAAATAAACTATATGAAAAACTAATACCTATTAATAAATTGATAGTAAAAATCCATTCAAGCCTATTTGGTACTATATTCATATCTATCAAGATTTATATATTTTCTATTATGGTCTTCTGATTGATATCACTAATCATCTATTGTTCAAGATTAATAACCCATTGGATCTAATGCCCTTTAAAATACCCATGTTTCTATTCTGATATCCCACTAGGGAGAAATTTATATAGTCTTTTTTTTATAATATAATGAAATACCTTTTATATAAAATTACACATTAAAATATGTCAATATTTTAGTAGGTAATGTAGGTCATTCTCCTTTGGAATAAGCCCAAGCATCAAGGCACATGAAACCAGAGAGAGATTTCCCCCACAGAAGTAGGCATAGCACAATTTCTCAAAATCACTCTTCCAAAAATCCCATGATGTATTATAATAGAATCATAGGAAAAAATTGGGACTAGGTTGACATTATAGATTATGTGACCATACGGCCCCACAAATATCATTTTCTTTAGGGATTGAAATAATAATCTCATTGTACCTATCAGAATCTATAGTGGGATTGGAATAAAAATGCATAAAATTCTAGCATAGAGATAAAAATAGAAATCCCATGGTCAGATCCATAAAGAATGAGGTTTAAGTGTATATTATCCTTGTATCAAAAAATATCTTGATCATTTGGGTAATTTCCATTTTCCAAGAAAATGTTGGGTCTGCAGGTACATTATTTCTCTTTAACTCATGCATAGATCATACTCAGATTGTAATCACATTCCCATAGCCATATGACTCTATATTTCTCATAGGTCAGATGATCCTATTTGACGAGAAAATCTATCATAATATTCTTATTGTTCATATGTTCACCAAAAAAATGATTCATTCCAGTCATTCTCCAAACATGACTCAAGGCATTAAATATCCTTTTAAATCCCCTCCATGTACTGATAAATTGGAGGATGGTTCCACCTAAATGAATGGAGATGAATTATGACATATTTATGTTTATTGTGAAGGTTACTACAAGAATTCACCTAAAAAGGAATATCCCATGACTCTCTCATAATATGGTCAAATCCTCAATCCTCCGTACATAGATGACATGACAGAAAACTATCACCCATATCATTTAGGGAGAAAAAGTAATGAATAAGGGGGAGTGATTTGAAAATATTGTAGCTGTATGAGAAACATTAATATGAAGATTGAATGAAATGTCACGGATGTTTAGAAGACAATTATCAAAGCGGTGATATGTCTATATTCTTCCACATTTTTTCTACAAAATTCGAATTGATCTTCTAAAAAACCAAATTCATAAACCTATATCTTTCCATGAAGTATGTGAATTGATTGCATGATTTCCAAGGTAAGTCCCTTCATCCATTCTTCTCCATCATTTCTATTACAATGGGAATGTTATGACCAATGATACAAAGTACATTCCCCTATGACAAGGAACCAATATCATTCCAATGTGACACCTTGGCATGATAATAAAATTTAAAAATGAAAAAATAAACATTGAATATGTGACAATCTAATGGTATTTTTTGGTTATAAACTAATAAGAGGAATCATGCAGATCTATTGAAATATAAAATGTTCTGAATAGAAAAATATAATAATTCTACATGCTATCTTGTAGGATGGTACCCACCCATATTCTAAAATATCAATCCCTAATAATCAAAGGACATCTATTTTATTCCAACTCTTCAATAAGAGATAAATGTAAGCTATGGAATTCATTATAAATAGTTTTTTTAACATAGTATCCATGTCCACGGGAATTCAAGAAGTGATAAAAAATCATTATAATGATATCAATCTAAAATTTTCCCAAGATTATTATTATTACAATATAGTTGATGATGAAATATAATTCTTGAACATAGACAACAATATAATATAGACATTTTTTAAATAGAGAAGACATTCACAAAGACAAAAATTGGTTTTCACCATCATCTATATTTTACCCATTGTAATATGCATAAAAAATACAGCCACATGGAGAAATAATGGGTGGGGGTGAAGCAGGTGTTGTCTAGCAAGGTTTGAAGAGGAACCATAAACTATATAATATCTTCCGATGAAGCCAATATATCATCACCAATAATCATGTGCAGTTGGATGTTGCGTGAATGTGATGATTCACTATTCATGAAGGTGGAAAAAAGTGTATCTGAGCCTAATGGGCCCATGTCATTAAATCATGGGAATCTTAGATCAAGATACACTGGCCTATAGAGGACCATATCAGTCTATGAAAGACCCAAATAGTTAGAATCAACAATATACATATAGTTTAATTTTGGTGAACTCAAAGAGGGCTTGGGGAAAATTACATCCTTAACCACTGACAGATAATTTGAATCGTCTCTAACTTGTAGGGAGATGTAAAATCATGTTGATCAGGAATCAACATTAAAATAATTTATTAGTAAAAGACAACACTGTGAACGAATTAGAAAATCCATAGGGTATATGAATTATATAGGTAATTTTTTTTATAGTTTTGAATACATAATATTATAAAAAAATAATTTAAAATCAAGTGTTTTAATTAATAATTATTATTTTTAAAATTTATATCTTTTAAATATATTTTAAAAACAAATTCTATTTTTGAGTCTTATTGTTTGGTAAAATAATATGTTAATATGAATATATGTATTTTTCGATTACAAAATTCATTTTTATTAACAAATTATAACATATATATATTGATTGTTATAATTATTTTGATAAATACCCAATTATGTAAGAAATATATTCACTATTCATAAGACAACCCATGATTTTTTGGAATGTTCTTCTTAAATAATATCAATTCATTAAAATTCTTATATGCACAAACAATGTGTTTCTTTGAAGTAATAAATTGTTATAACCTATCCAATGAACATAATATTTCTACACATGTGAATTGAATTTCGAAAAATGGACATACATTTGTTGAATTTAGTAAGTTATTAGTTGTCTGGTATGATCAACATAGTTATGGTGAATAATAAAATACCCTAATGATTTGTAATGCTACCCTTATGAACAGTAATGTACCCTCATAAATACTAATATGACACTTATGAATAGTAAACACACCCATGAAAGTATAAATAACATTTAGGCCCCTTATAAATTAATGTGATTATTTTAATATTTAATAATTATGTGTTTGTATTTTAGTGAGAAATAAATATTTAATTAAAATTTTATAATTATTAAATTTATTTTAAAGAAAATTAATTCTTATAAAATGTATTCATAAATTAATATTTTACTATCCAATGATTTTAGCATAATCTAATGAGACTATATATAGTGTTTACGGTGCTATAAAATTATTTATAATTTTAAATTATGTATTTTTTGAGTAAATAATAATTTTAATTTAAAACTAAATGTATCATATATAAAACTTTTTATTCATAAAATGGATTATTATTTCTATTCTACATGTTGAAAAATGGTTAGGGTGAAATTTTAGGATTTTTCCAAAATACTTGAATTTTTAGTGATTAGTAAATAAAATATTTTACATTATAATATATTATAACATAAATAAACCACTTCATGCATTGTTTATTGTGTTATAAACCATTATATAAATCTCACATGCACTTATTATTTTTTTTAATAATAATTAATATTATTTTTCTTGTGAAAAATTAAATATAATGAATAAAATATTTAGAAATCACTCATCTCCTCTGCTATAAAAACTACCCATCACTACATACTATGTTCACTCATATAATCCTTGAAGCTCATAAAATTTCTACCTAAATTCACTTCCCTAGTCCATTACTCACATAGAAGACCTTGTGGTCACACAAAAAGGCCAAACCTGCAATCCTTAAGGAGGTTCTCAAGGAGGAGTACACAAGAAGTAAACCTCTCTTCCTTTTTATTTCAATTTCTTTTACATGTTCCATTCTATTGTTTCCCTACCCTCACCTCTCATCATATCATTTCTATGATAATTATAGTACCATACCTGTACGGTAATGATATTCTTATAATGTAATATTTCATCATCATCTCTCTTTCCTCCTCCTCTTATATTAAAAAGTTAATTACCGTGTTAGATGTGTGAATCTATCTCACTAAATAAGGATAGGTTTTCAATTTCAATAACCATCATCAATTAGGTATGTGAAATAATTCTTATGGTTTAACTGGATCATAATATATGTAATATATCCTATTAAATTTTCCAGAATTAGTTTTCATTCGGGGTATTAAATTAGAATCCAAAATGAGTTCGAGGTGATCGAAAAACCACCAAATTAATCCAAGTGTTTATCATCATAATTATATCTAATGATACATATTATCCCAAAATAACCAATGGATTTATATGATAATTAATCATTATATATGATCAATAAGAACTCATAACTTCAATTCTGGATTTCAATTTCCACTTTACATGAACTCACATACTCTTATACAAGAGAAACAATAATGAAATCTACGAAAACATGCACACCCAAATGATGAAATTGAATCTATTATCCCATATAGAAAACATAAATAAACATAAAAATGATATAATAAATAAATAAAATTTAAATAAGTTTCTATTGTTATTAATTAATGAATCTAATTTGATTATTCAAGGAATTAAGATCATGTGTAGAATACAGTCAAACATAAGGTAAGGGTTTACAAATCTCACTTCCATTTTTGAGAGATATTCATTATTAACTACTCTTAGTTGATAATAGAGTATTTATACTACCTATTAATGTATCATATCATGAATAAATTTATTTTCATGGTATTCAATGTACCATTTTATGATTATTAATTTTGGTTAATATGATTTGATTGATTACAAAGTGGAAATATTTTTTAACTAAACCTCCACTTTAATTTGGGTTAATCTTATTTTATACATACCTCAATGAAATAAATATTTTTTAATATATACTCATTATAAAATATGTTTGATTGTTATTTATAAGTTTACCAATCATAATATTTCTATATTTAATGTGGGGTAACATGTTTGAAAAGAATATTTCAAAAAAATTCTTCCCAACATGAAAACCCAGATCAATAGAACATCTTGAATTATTTCCTATATTAATGGGCAGTCAATAATAATTCTTATGAAATCATTATTTTTTTAAATCATAAATTGTATTACTAAAAACTATAGTGGTTCATTTCTTGTTTTATGAAAAGAGGCATTTTTTCTTCAAAATATCGTTAATGTTTTTCTTAAACCATAATAAAATGTATTATTTCTAAAGAATTATTAAAAATTATTTATACATATTTTAACTTTTTTTGGAAAACATATAAGCCTAAAATAAAATTTCAATGTTCTTAAAGATTATTTTCTAGGATATACATGTTTAGGAATCATATTACACGATAAATGAAAATTAAATTACAAGAAACCCTTATTTCCAATGTAACCGGATTTTTCTCATCTTAGTTTATCTTTTATGAGATATACGCCTTGTTAACCACTTCTTACATGAATGTGGTGTAGGTAAATCCATATATTATACCATATAAATAGTCTCGTTATCCATATGTTATTATAAGGAATTAATAGTTAAATATTTCACGGTTTTAAGGGATAATTTGGATTGTTTATGGATTAGTTCCTCGTGAAATATTCAATGGTATCAATTAAACGTATATTCATTTGTGAAAAAATACATGTTGAATATTGTATGTTATTGAGTCATATATCTTATGTAATAATATAAAATATATTTTCGAAGGGTTATTGGTTAGTTTTTCTTTGGATGTTCTATCTTGACACCATTAAATACTTTACTCTAAATGGTTAGTGTTTTTGTTTAATTATTGGGGAAATTATAAAAATTTTAAGTGTTTGTATAAATATAAATCTTTAAATTTATTACATTCAACTCATTCATATTAAGAAACCATTTGACATAGTATGTGATTGGTGGGACCCGTGATAGCCCCTCTATGCATTGGTCGGTATCATGGGACAAACTAGATACTTTTCATGAGGCCTTAATAGTATGGTTATTTATGATCGTTGCACGAGGTCTTAATGGAATGGTTATTATTTTCGTAATTATGAATTCCATCATTTTGATGCTATTAATTTATTGTTCATGTGGTTATTCAACTAGTAGTATAACAATGATTATGTTTTATTGTGGTATTATTTAGTCATCTATTATTGATACTGTATTGTGTTCAAGTATATTATTAATATAGTGTGTACTTTTATTTATTCACAATTCCTAGTGTTCATGTTTATGATTTTTTATTCTATATCATATAGACGTACCTAGAATATGAGATAACCAATTTCATCAATTTCATTTATACAGTTTATGAAGAAGAAATAATTGTGTAATATTTCGAGGATCCAATTATTTTTATTTTAAATTGTATCATGTTATATTTTGTTTTTCCAATGTATTATGGTTATCATGAATATAATTTTATCTTCAAAGATTGCTAATCTATTTGATACATCATGATTTTATTCCTTGTAATCGTTCTAATGTAATAAAATAATGCACCATCTATGAGTTACAGGGGCTAGGGCATTATAATTTGTATGAATGAAGGATTATCTGATTATATGGATACATGATTTATAAAATGAAGATTAGTGAAAAAAACCTGATGATATGCATTGAGTAAAAGAATAAAATAACATCATAGAATGTTGGTATGATATAGGTTATGTGGATATTTATATAAAATTAATCTCTTTCTCGATACTACAAGTGGTTGTGGTTCTGGCCCAGATGTACCTTGAACTAACAACTCTAAAAATGTGTTTCATATATAACCCGAGGTAACCTATTATATAACAATAGGCCTTAATGTGAACCTATTTGTTTAGTACTGGGGGATATTCTTAGGATAATTCACATTTTTCTACATATCATTATGAAGGATTTATGCAACTAAAGTTAACAAAATATATGGTCTTGTGATTTATGATGCACAAATTTATTATATATGATTAACCATATTTAAATATATATAGAGTTCATAATTTAATTAGATAATATAATATATTTAGTTGATTAAAAATGGAACATATCAACAGGAATGAGAACATACCCAATTCATGTGATGAAAATAGTAAAAAGGATCATATCTCTCATAGTCTTAATCCATTGTTTTAATGGAAGATAGTCTCCCATAAATCCTCATCATATGATGAAATAATATCATGTGTTAACAAGGTATGTTATTAATTTTTTGATTGTTATTGATATGATGGGAAGAAAAATAATAAGATGATGGGAGAGAAATGTAAGCAGAAGGGAAGAAGGGGAAGAAGATTTTTCACATATATGATAATTGTGGAAAGAATCACCCAGGAAAATCATTGAATGGAATGGGAGTTTTTTTATAAGTGTGGCGAAAAAGGACACTATTTTCATGTTTGAAAGAGTATAAGAAGGTTTCCAATGTACAATTATTCATCTACAAGGATAAGAGACACTATGGGAATCGATGTCTAAAGCATTAAAGGAAAATAACCCAAATGTTATTACTGGATAAGGATCAAGTTAAGATGTAATCATTGATGAGGTGGAATGATTAATACGACTTTTCATAAATCATGTAATTTTAATATTGTTTTAGGAATATAATGGTTATATGAATTTTGGAATATATGACCATTTTACTACAATAATTGTTCATTAATGATTTAATACCATAATTTGAATATTACCAAGAAAAGATATTCTATTTAATGTTAATGTTTTTGAAAAAAAATTATTGATAGAAAGAGAACCCTAAATATATTCCTTATGTTGACATAATGAAGAAAAAGTGATTAATTTGGAAAACTACTGATTACCATGGTACTGATTATTGAATTTTTTTGTTGTTGTTTTGTGATATCATAGACGATGATTACAATGATTCTGTATTTAAGGAATAAATACAATAACAGGTATATTACATATAGAATATTGGAGGCCACATGTCTGAAAAATAAATTATGTTAATTGATGTTATTACAATATTCCAGAGGATACATGATTATGCAATTAACATGTTAGGAATATGAAAATTTTAATCTAACTCATATTGTAAAATTGATAATGACAAGTTCATCCTGGAAATTTAGTGACATTATTTATAAATTTTTGAACCATTATAGATTGTTTAACAATTTATAAATGGTATATGTGGATCATTTTATGATATATTTTAGATTGAAGTATTTCACCAGTACATGGTGCAACCTGTGCTAAGTGATGAATTATAAATTGTTCATGGTGGAATAAAAGAATAAGTATATATATATATATATATACTCTTATAGAGTAGAATGATTCATGAAATCTAGTAAAAGTGTAAAAAATGGTATATTATTATCAAAAAATTTAGTTATATCAAAGATAATATTCATAATTATAGTTTGTGGTTATGTAGTAATCAGTATTCATCTTAACATGTTTACTATAACGTTCCATCAGAACATGATGTTTTGATTATTCTTCCATTCCATATTTCAACATCGCACTATTTTTTTCTGATTCGAATGCGTAGATTGTGGTAACCTATTCATTGTACTTTCCCCCTTATTAAGAGAATAGTTTCTCAACCCTATTTTTGATGTGGGTTTCCCTCAAGAGAATTTTCTAGTATCAACCATTAACTATAGAAGTGAAATTATAAATTGTGAGGATGTAATTATATTGAGGGGTAATAATGTAACCCCCGAATAATTTGTTTTATAATTTTAAATGCATTATGTTATGAAAAAAAAAATTTAAAATTATGTGTTCTAATAAATGCTACTTATATGTCAAATTCATATCATTCAAATTAATTTTATAAACATATAATATTTTAAAGTATTATTTTCTGAAAAATAAAACATTAATTTGAATATTGGTATTTGATTATTACAAGATTAATTTTTATCAATATATTGTTATATATGTTGACTATTCTAAATTTATTGATTAATAATAAATTATTTTATGAATATATTCACTATTAATATGACATCCCTAGATTCTATGGAATGATATGCTTAAAAAATTTTATTCATTAGATAGTTTATATGAAATGAAAAATGGGTAACGACAAAAAAAAAATTTATAACCTAGACAATGAGCATATTTTTCCCCTTTGCAATTTATCATTCGAAAAATAGTTATACATGATTTTATTCCGCATGTTATTTAGAGTTTCATTGGAGATACATAAATTTTTGGTAAAGTGTAACTCACAATTATGAATAGCAATGTTACCCTTATGAATATTAATGTACACTCATGAATAGTTGTATGATCCTTATGAATAGAAACCCCACCCCTGGCAGTGTAAATAAAATATACGCACCTTATAAATGATAGTGAATGTTTTAAAAGTTCATAATTATGTGTTGCTATTTCTTGGAGCATTAAATATTTAATTAGAATTTTATAATTGATAAATTTATTTAAATGAAAACTAATTTTCATAAAATGTATTCGTAAATCAATATTTTTTATTCAAATAATTTTAGGATAATCTAATAAGACCTAAAATAATTTTTAGGTATTTATAAAATCAGTTATAATTTTAAAATCCGTATTATTTGTGTAAATAATCATTTTAATTAAAAATTAATTTTCTCATATTTAAAAAATTAAATTCATAAAATGGTGTTCATTTTTGGATTAAACATGTTAATATATTGTTATGGTAAATTTTTGGGATTTCTCTAAAATACATGATTTTTTGAAAAATAGTATAATAGAGAGATTTACGGTATAATATATTATAAGAAAAATACATTATTCCTTTCATAATGGAAGATGTGAGAAACTATTAGTTCGAACTCACATGACCATATTACTTTTTTTCAAAATAATCAATACTATTTCTTATCTTGAGAGAAATTATAAAATAATGAATAAAATATTGAGAAATCACACTTCTCCTCAACAATAAAACCAACCCTCACTCCCTATTCCCTTCACACCTATAAGCCCTAAAGAAAATCATAATTCTGCCCAAATACTCTTTCTTACTCACTTAATAATGTCCAAGACCTTATATTCTAACCAAAAGGCAAAACTGAATTCATTAAAGAGGTTCTTGAGGAGAAGTACTCAAGAGGTAAATCTCTCTTCCCTTTTCAATCACTTTCGTTCACAAGTTCCATTTTATTGTTTCTCTCTCCACAACTACACTAATTGTAAGGGTATGATAAATACAGAATATTAAATTTACTAGAATGATATTATGATAATGTAATATATCATCATGAATTATCTTTCCCTCTCCACTTATTCTAAAAATAAAAACATCGTTTGAGATGTGTCAATTTATCACACTCAAGGATGACATATTTTCAATTTCTATTAACATCTTCATTTATAGACATTAAACCATTTTTTTGGTCTGAATATATCATTACATATGTAATATATTATATTTCATACTTTAAAATTAGTTTTTACACATGGTATTAATTTATAAAACAAAATGAGTTCATATTGATCGAAAATCCACCAAATTAAACCAAACGTTGATCATTACAATTATATATAAAGATTATTTCTATACCAAAATAACCAAAATAATTATATTATTATTAAACAATATATATTATATAAAATAATACATAACTTCAATTATGTATTTCTATTTCCATTTTACAGGAACACTCACACACTTATACAAGAGAAACCATCAGGAAATCTATGAAAACATCCACTCCCAAGTGATGAAATTCAATCTCATACCCCATATAAAATTACATAAATGAACATAAAAAAGATATTATAAATAAATTAAATGTATCTAATTTATATTATTATTAATTAATTAATTAAATTTTATTATTTAATACAGTAAGATCATGTGTAGAATACATGCAGTCATAAGGTAAGGGTTTCCTCATTTCAGTTCTATTTTTGTGAGGTATAACTTACTCACTAATATTACATGAATATGGTGTAGTTTTACATCCCATTAAATTATCATATCATGAATCTATTTAGTTTCATGTTTTTTAATGTATCATTTTGTGATTATTACTTTGTATGCATATTATATGATTGATTACAAAGTGGTAAGAATTTTCAACCCTATACTTCATTTATATTTGTTGTCTCTTATTCCATACTGACATAAATAAAATTATTATTTATTAATATATACTCATTTTATATTCTATTTTTATTTAAAATATATTTGTACCAATAAAAAGAAATTTTTATTTTATTGGGGGTTACATGTTTTAAAAGAATCTATCAAAAATATTCTTACTAAAACACAATCCTGATGCAAGGGAACTTCGCAAATTCTACCCACTATTGAAGGGCACTCAATAATTATATTATTGTGCTAATTATTTTTCTAAAATAATTCATTTATTCATTAAAAACAATCTTGTTTAAATTTTATATTTATGAAAAAATCATTAATTTTTTCTTTAAAATATCTTTAATATTTTTCTTAAACAACACTAAATTTTTTTATTTATAAATCTTCTTTAAAATATATATTTAAATTATTTCACATTGGTAAACGAAATTAATGCATAAAATATAATTTCAATTTTAATATCTATTCATTTCTAGGATATACATGTTTATGATTTGAATTTCACGACAAATAAAAATGTATTTTCAAAATAACCCTTATTTCCAAAGTTTAAAAGTATTTTTCTCATCTCAATTTTTCTGTTATTATATATATGACTTCTTCACTACATATTACTTGCAAGTAGTGTATGTAATGACCTATAGTGAATCATATCAATATTATCCTTATTATAATGATATTCTAAAGGATTATTATTTACATGTTTCATGGTGGCATGAGAAACTTTTGAATGTTTATGGATTATTTCTTCATAAAATATTCAATGATATCATTTAAAGGTATCTTTATTTATGTCCATGTCATTGTGGAGTCTTGTAATTATTATAGTTTTATATCTTATTATATCATTAAAAATATGTTGTTAAAGGGTTTTTCATTAGTTTAACTATAGATGTGATATCTTGATATCGTTCAACACATTACCCTGAATGGTAAGTGATTATGTATAATGATTAAGAAAAGCTATTTAAATTTTAAATTATTAGTTCAATATGAATGTATATATTGATTATGTTAACCCAATTCATACAAGGAATTAATTCGAATTTGTAATTGATGGGTGGTATTGTGATAGCCCATCGATATATATATAGGTCTTATGAGACTAACTAGAGTATTGTCACAAGGCCTTGAAAGTATGGTTGTCTATAGTCTTGGAATGAGGCCTTAAAAACATGGGTATGATGTCAAAAATTATTCATTCCCTTATAATATGGATTATAATTGATAGGTCACGCGGTTATTTGGCATGTATAACACCTATGATTATGTTTTATTGTGTAATTATTTATTCGTCGTCTATTTTTACCATCTTGTGTTCAATTTTTTTAAATGGTGTGTGTACTTTTACTATTCACCATGATTAGTGTTTATGTTTATGTTATCATCCACTATATTACTTATTATTACAATGAATGTAATCGCATAAATTTGTTATATTTCTTTTCCTGGGGAAATGAAGATGAAATACATGTATAAGGTTTCATGGATGAAATTTATTTTATTTTATCCGGTATCGTATTGTAGTTTTTTTTCTAATGTATTATGGGTATCATGAATTTAATCTAGATTTCCATGATTTCATAAATATTCATTCCTTTGGGATTTGATTATTTTAATCATTTGAGTGTAATGAAATAATTCATTAGCTCTAGGCTACTAGGGTCGGGGAATTACAATATTAGGTAATGAATGTCCTTGGATCCTGTAATTTGAAAAAAAACCATGTTGATTAAGGGAAAATAAGATCCTGTGACCATTAATCCAGTCTGTAAACTCAAAGAAGAACCCTCATTGAGAAATACTATGAAAGATCCATCTTAACACATATAAATAACACTACTTATTTCTCAAGTTGGATAGTACACTCATTATCACAAAGGAATGAGGCTAAGGAGTCACTAATATCACAAATGTAATGGATGTTATGAATCATTTGGGTAATCCCAGGGAGAAGAACCCACATATCCTCCTAGGAGGTATCTATAATGTAATTGACCTCTACTAACAAATGATACATGCAAAACATCCACCTACCAACAAACATGGGGAATAAACAATATTTATATATGATATCATAATGGGAATAAATAAATTTACAACTACATTCACGATTTAGACATTAATATTTTTCAATGTAATACAAATCCTACGAATGTAATAGGAAGTTTGAAATTTGATATTAGTTCCTCATCTTAAAAAATATTATAAATGAAGAAAGAAAACGTAATAAGGGTGTAAAAATATTATCTTACTAACCTGGATTAAATTTCAACATATGAATCAAGTGACCATTGTCTAAAGTGCCTCATATCTCTTATTAAGGATAGTGATGAGGTTAATTCTCCTATTTCTCATCTACATCACAATTCCTCATATTTATCTCATACATTATCTTCTTGTTTATCTTCATAATAATAAGTCAAATAAAAAAACTTATATTGAGCACATTTTAAATATTAATATATTTAAAATAATGATATATGATTTTTTATGAGAAACAAATAAAATGAATGAAAATGATCATCTTTCAAAACAATAAAATGAAATTAATTAAAATTATGAAATAGGTTATATATGTTATCAAATCTAAAATTGAGGATCTCAAAATATATCTTTATAAATTCTCCCAAGGTGAAAAATATATTAACATTTTATTTAGTTATCTATATGTAAAAAAAATCATGTATTTGGTATTGTAATTAATGACATATAATTGAGAAATAATTTTTTTTTTAAAGGTGTTTCACAAAAAAATGGGTCACATATAGTTATAAATACCAGTATCTTATATGTGTGTTTGATTCCACACATCAATGATATGGAAGATAAAAATATAATATTTTTATTTTAATCTTATTGAAGTATATAAATTTTTTGTTCATCAAATCCTAAATTTCTAATATTCAGGGGCATAATTGTTTTTTCAATTCCCCATTAATTTATCTCTAACATTGTCAAACACAAAATTTGGGAAGAAAATGGAAGATAAATTTAATATCATATAGGGCTAACCAATATAACTTCATTATCACGTCATATGGGGAATAATTGTTAATTAAAACAAAATGGATTAAATAAATATTATTTAAATTTTTCATCTATATTAAATTAAACTAATTTAGAAATTTTATAAATTTGTTGAGGTATATTATTCTTATATTCACTATTTCATTTATATTGAGGGAGTTTTTTAATGATATATTTTTATCCTTACTCCATTATCATTGTATGATTCAAATGATTTATATTTTGCTAACATTTTTCTCTCTCAAAAATATTTAGTTTATAAAATCTTTTTTTATTGTACATACCAAGGAATAATATTATAATTTTTTTAAAAAAAATTAAATTAATATTTGAATTTCATTATAATTGTTTTAAATCTTTTTATTTTGAAAATTTTATATTTATATTGAAGGTTTTGTTGATATTTTTTTTATTTTTTAGCGTGAGTCTAATTTATTATATAAAAATTTATTTTAGAGGTTAATTATTTTTATCTCATTATTTTTTTAATAATGGTTGATTGAATGTCCCATTACATTAATAGATATTATATGTAGTGTTGTTAGATTGAGTTTTTTAGATGTTTTTAAAGTCATGTGTATATCATTAAATAAGGAAATGGTTTTAAAATATAAAAATATTATATCATTTCAATAATCGTCTGGATTTGTATATTTCTTATTTATAATGTAAAAAGGAAGATATTGTATGATAATGGAAAAAGATAAAACAATTCAATGGATTACAGACCATGTTTCATCATGGGAGGGCTTTGTTTCATAGATCCATGAATCAAAGGGGAGAAAATATAATGCTATTACAAAGGGGGATGATATATTAATTGATATGGAGACATTGTTTCATGAAAATTTGGTAACTTCACCCCTTTTATCATTTTGACATTCCCTTATAATGATTTTCATATCAACTGTTTGTGATCATTAATAATGGGGGAGATTTTTGACTATCATAGATGTAGTTTTTTGAATGTTCAAAAAATATAATATATTAAAAGCATTATTAAAGCATGATATTGGTGTTTTTTGTATTTATAATGATAGGAAGGAAAATATACTTAATAAGTGTCTAAAATGGATTTAATGGAATTTAAAATAGTACATCATAGCAGGGAATCACTGACCAGATTCTAGTAGTGCACCATCCAATAGGTAAAACAAAAAGAACCATCCATAGGCTACAAAATTTGGTTTGTAACCTAGTGGAACTAAATCGGGTAGATAATAGAACCTCCAAAACATCTATGTTTCTACATTGTATGATGACTAATCGGTGGCATCAGGTTACCAGTGAGTGGTTCCATTATAAAACATTCCATGGTGTAATTAATAATGGAAAAATAGTATTTTCTATTACTATTATGTCCTAGATTGACCCTAGACAATCCCAAAACCCTGGATGTATATATAAAGTGGAGAAATAAGTCTTGGATCATTATCCAAATGAAGTAATATTCAAAAAAATTGTTTTTTAATTACCAATGATCAACGATTCTAATTTCTTATTCAATAATTTCTATTGTTCAAATATTTCTCATATATTATCTACGAATATCATATGAAGATAATTTATGGGAATTTAGAACATCAAGAAACATCATTCAAAGGAATTATCTTCAATTATATCGACCATTTTTTATCACCATTCTCTGTCTATATTCTTTGTGTGCTCTTTATTAAACATATCTTGTTCCTTTGTACTTTCTCTATGTAACAACTTTTATCTGTCCATTTATTTCCACTATCTCAAACCATTACCTAATATTATTAACTTTTCATTATATGTTATGTTTAATTTAATGTTATTTACTCACAAAACTTTCTTTTATATTCATTTATCATCACTGTATTTGGTTTATTTGTATTTACATTCGAAATAATGGTTTTGTTTCTTTATTCACCTCTATTAAAATGAAATTAACTATTTGGTTCATGGTTTCCATTAATATAATGGGATACTTTATTTTTTAGTTTACATATAATTTTTTAATTGTTAGGGATAATTATAAAACCATCATCCATTATTGATGGGTAATGATGTTGGGGAACAATGTGTTCTATTACCAAACTCATATTTTAATGTGTCCCTTTCATTTTTTACATTTCCACATTTACATTTTTTTTTCCCATTATTATTTATTATTTTATTTCCACTTTCGTTACTATTATTTAATCAAATGACTATATTATATCACCATATATTTGTCAAGGTCTTGAAATAATCGTTTTATTTTATATTTTCATGTTAATCTTATTATTTTATGTTTTTAATGGTAATTCCACCGCCCTCTTTATATTATATAATGACTAACATGATTTACCCAAACATATAACTTGATTCAATTACATAGTAAAGGATTCAAAATTAAAAACTGATGAAAATACTGGTCCACTTACGTGTGAATTAATTTACCTCCACAAATGATATGTTATGGAGTAAGGGTAAAATTAGAATTTAAAATTACTAAATTATAATTAAATAAACCTATAAATAATAAAATAGTCCCCAAATGAAATTTCAAAACCAACAAGACCAGGGTAAATGAAAAGGGATGGATTTAATAAATTGATCCCTTGCACCATATACCTCTCAACCAATTCTCATCATTATTATATTTAAAAAATTCTAGGATAAGACATAATGTGGCCACACCTAGAGATAGATCTCCATGATCTCACAACATTCAAGACACAAAAATCACACTTGAAGAAAAACTAGTATGAACATGTGTCATCATCCATCAATCTCAAAATACACTCCCACAAGAGATACTTATCGATCAAAATAATTCCATCAATGAAATACATATCACATAGAATAAAAGATCACAAAAATAGCATCAATTAAATTATAAATTAATGACACATTAAAAATAAGAAAATCCATATATTAAGTCCAAATATATGACTCCCTCAACAATGAAATCTTATACATATCACTATGTCAGCAGAGGCTTCATCATCCACCAATTTCAGAATACATTCCCATGGGATAGGCCTATCAAAAAATAACAATTCTAATGAAAAAATAAGAATCAAAGAGAATAAAAAATGTCAAATAATATAATAAATTTGATGATACATTATTCATTAATCAAACATAAAAAACATAATTTATTTAGTTTACATCTATGAATCCATCTCCCAAGTACTATTCTACATATCACCATTCCACTAGAGGATATGAACTAATCGAATAATATTCCCACACAAATAATTCTAAAGATGGTCTGAAATATCAATAGACTCTTCCTAGAATGTTCCATCATCCTAAACATCTAGATTTCCCAAATAAATAATGTTGGAATAATCCTGATGAATTTGGAGAATTTTTATCACATGAGAAACATTAATTATCTATCTAAATTATGAGGGAATGGATAAATAATGAAACATCTCCAGCACAAAATAATACCATAAAAGGTCTAAAAATATAATGATAAATAATACTCACATATCAATAACATTACATCTAATTATAATTATATAACATTAAAAACACATTATCTTTAATATGGAGGTCAATATAATTCATTATGTGATTAAAATATGATATATAATATTATTTTTCTTCTTTCATTCTCTTAAAAACCACTTATATCTTCCCTATCATGTTCTATAGTAATTTCAGTCAATGTACAATTCACTCTCTAACCTATGATAAAAGATTTTTGGAAAGTTAATCTATATTTTTTTAATAGAGCCATATAAATTATTGAGTGATAACTATTATTGTATGAAAACGATTCAAGGTGTCGGTGTCTCTTTTATTAACCTTTGTATTAAAGAATACACATGTGTAGCATGTCTTTTTGCATCTAATACTCCCATTAAATATAATTATTCATATATAGATGAAAATTAGTGTTTAGGCCTAATTGGGTGACGAAAAAATTCGAGAGACCTCTAAAAAAATATGGTGTTGATCCCCATATACTAAATATATATAATCTTCTTCAAAACACCATAAATACAGCAAACAAATAGAGATACTACATCGACCAAACCAGAATCTATATTAACTCCATAACATCTATGATGTGAGATTACATCATCTAGTCGTTTATGATCTCCTTTGTCACATTACATACTTCTTGACAAAAGGAAAAAATTATAAAAATTTCAATCGATATTTCATCGAACATTTACATGGGAAAATCAAATGTCTGATGAAACCAATAGTGAACATGATTTTCAGCCTTCACACTCAAAAAAACTAGTCACCAAGAGGTATTCAAAATGACTAGTCATTTAATGGAATACCACTAGAACATACATCCCATAATAATATACATCTTATTTATATATTGATTTTCGTCCAATAGAGAACATTGAATCTAATAATGAAATGTGTTTTGTTTTTTTATGGAATCTATATTCAACCATTAAAAACACCAATTATTGACCATCAACAACCCATACCTCAATAGTATTTCCCCAAATGATAGTATCTTAAAATAAATATACTTGGAAATCCTCATGATATGAATTCTCTACATGTTACACCAACGATGAATGCAAAATAAATTTATTAAGGAACCTACTGACATAAAATTCCCCTATAACATTGTGCATCACAACATACTCTTATATAACTCCCACAGAGTCCTCAAACACATGAATAACATATCCACAAGACTTCATTCTCAAATCATCCCGAGAAACATTTTCTTTTCTTAGATTTTATGATATATCAATTTCATAATCATATAGTAATTATATCAAAAAATTATTCAAAAAAGTCATGTCCGGTTGTGAAAATAAGTACTGAAAATACTTTTCTATTTTGAAGAGAAAAAACCCCCACTATTGAGGTAATGATACCATAATTTCATAGAATACATGGTTGTAATAAGATTAATATCATGAGAGGAATTTTAATATTAATTATCATTAAGCTGACGAGACACAAATGAGACATGAACCCTCTTCTACATCATACAACAACAAAATACAAGAGACAATGCACCACAATAAAAATAAATTAAAACAGCATCATTCAATAAATGAATAACCATGGAACTAATCAGTTTCCCCTTTTAATTTTAAAAAACATCATGTCATTTGTTAGTCAACCTAAAAACAACTTCTTCTGTATTCAAAGATATTAAAAGAGTTATAATTCATATAAATTCAATCAATTTACATCAATAATAACTAGCATTACAAATAAAAAAATCACTCCCCTATTACATTTATAGGGGATGATCAAGAAACATATGTCCCAATCATTAAACCATCCATGGATACTTCGTGTTGAGAAACTATTTTTCTAATGAAACAAAACTCAATGGCCTATAATATATACATTTATAGGTTAGTGAATAACATTATATAATGAATTACTCTGAAAATTTATCACATATCCTCTATATACTGCTCCTCTTACTCAGAGAACAAATGATCTCATTGGTTAGTCCTTTCAGGAATTGATTAGAAATAAGTACTGAACACTGAATTAATCAGTGCCATAAGCTTGGTTATAATATTATTTACGTAGTAAAACATCACAATGAAATCATAATTTCTATAAAATATCAAAAAGTGCTCTACAAAATATCAACATTCACCCCACATATATGATGATATCATGATCAGAACTCAGTATTTGATATATAGCTAGATCTCATCAATGGATTAAATAAATAATTATCTTAAGTATAATGGGATTATTTATTTATCATTAACTAATTTAAATAACTATAAATGATATAAATAAAAAAGATAACATCAGCCTTCTTCATAAATATAATTGGACTACCCCAAGAGAAAACACTTGGTCAAACGAATCCTATCTACCGATGAACATAAATCTAAATTTACACATCACACAATGTATAATAGGAAAACCAATATAGACGCATCAATATAATATTATCACATGACAAAAATTATATACTAAACTCAATATCATGATGAAATGATAACAACTCAACCAATTCATGAATGAAATTAGGGTACTCTTCCAAAACTATAGGAAACACTACTGGTTAATCCTCTACAACACTCAATATAAACCAGTACAATATCAAAGATATATATTTATCCCATAATATACCCATCATAGGGTATGTTTCACCACGAAATGCCTTTTCTCCATTGGTTTCATTGAATTCCACATAGATCTAGAAGTATTCAAAGTCATCTAATACTGAATACACTGAATATATTCTAAGGATTAAGTATAATAGATGATTAAATAATAAGAAGTCTCCATATGAGATATTATCACCTAGTATCTTCCCATAATCTCTAAAAACATTACACATTCTAGTTTAGTAATAATTTAGTGTTTTTAATTCCAAGTATTAGAGTTATGTCCAACTTTTGTATCAATAAATAGACTAGAGAGGGTGAAACAAATAAGTAAATAACTTCAAAAAAACATAATGTACAAAATAAATTACTGAAAAATCATATAGTACCACATAACTTTTCGTGAATGCTTTATTCTAGTATCTATGATGATTTCATCTTACCTCAAATTTATCCTTGTAAACTCTTGGAATGATAGTTTCCACCACCACGTTTTCATTCTACTCACTATAAATCCTAGAAAGGGTAATCGTGACTCTAACCTCTACCCATAAAATACCTACCTTGATAAATATTTATTATAGATCCCAAAAACTACCTCTATCTCAAAGGATACTGCTATAATTGATAAAACATAAGAGGGACACTGGCTCAATGCTAGGTTGTAAAGAAGGTCATAAGCTGTCTCTTTTGTTGAATACAACCATCACAAAAATGAAAAAACATTCCTGATCCAATTGAAGGGGTCTTAGAACATCCTTATTTTGATAAATATGGTGAATATTGTCTTAAACAACCCCCTATAATTTGAAACTTGTTATGATGAGGATAATAATAAATATTGTATATAAATCCTCTCAATAGAGAATATTAAAGACACCCCTAATGAGAAAAAATTTATTGGCCAGTATCTTCTCAATGAATTAGACACTTAATAATGCCTTGAGATATGAGTTTGACATAAATGGGTTGAGTGTCAATGGATTTTTGGATAAAAATCATCCTCAAAATTTGTAACACAAGCTTCTTTGTCTATCATAATGTCCTATATATAATGGAAGTTGTTCTTATATGAGATACTAAACACTTAAACAATTGAAATTCACAAATTATAGATATGAATCTCACTATAATAAACTGCCTTCATAGTTAATCAATGCAACATATCCTTCATATTATCTCAAAACAACTCCCACAAAACAAATTAAACCTTTATATATCCAGGGAATATGAACAGTGATTTCTGGGCTCCGCCACCTAGCATTAGAATAACTATAGAAACTCAATACTTCATCCAAGACCAATTAAAACTGAATGATTTATCCACATTATCAAATATATCCTTTGTATATATATATAAATATGATCAATCATACATCTACAGTCTCTAGAAATTAAAACCATAGATTATCCTCCTCTACAATTAATCATCATCAAATGAACTCTATGGATATCTTCTAGCACATCCAGGTAAACATATCGACACAACCGTGATAAGGCCATCATCGTGGATCTATTTCTACAAACGAACACACATTAAGAACATTATAAACATTAAATATGGAATATTTAAGGTTAATTTTCTAATTTAATAAATTTAACATATTTCTCATTGTCTACCGAAATTCAAACACATGGATAGAAAATTATGATACAAGATCTTGTCCACGTCTCTACCGCATAAAGAATATCACTTTTCTTTAGATAATAAAAAAGATGAATTTATTTTCATTTATACATATAGGTAAATAAAATAATGTATTATATATACTATCCCTTTTTTATATCTCATACTACTCTTATTTGACATTGTATATCTACTAAACCATAAACCCTTGTTGGTTCCCTTCTTCGACCACTATACTATCGTTTAACTACCACCTCTCTTACCATTCTATCATGAACCCCAATTAGTGACCTCTAATATTAGAAACTATGGGAGATATAATTACATTTAGACCATATATATAATATCATATGAGTTAGAGACTTGCTCTAAGAGTATATATTTAACAATAATGTGAAATAATAAAATATAATCAATGACGATGAACCAAAAAACAAGTGAACATAAACATTAATATGGAAATTTCTAGATCATTAATCAATGATCTTCTACAAATGTATAAAATATTCTATAAATATATAGTCTGAGTATACATGTATACCCCATATGAACCACCCAAGAACTTATCTCGAAAATTTTTAAAGAACCATACTAAGGACCAGTGAATAATCCATGAACCTTACTCCTTACCTAAATAGGTAAGACAATATCCACTCCTCAACATAACTCATTGATGTCTTAAAAAAATCATATCTATATCAAAAAATGTAATTGAAAGGTACCCCATTGCTACATCCATGTTGTTGTGTCACTCTCATTCCATAATGGCTCATGTCGTCGGCTCATCCCACGAATAAACCATCGTAAAATAAATAATGAAATCATATCATATCCATTTTTCATCATATATCTCCAAATATAATCTCATCACCACTTTAACTACCATTACAATGTTGAATTACCAAATTCACTACAACTCATGGATCATGTATTATACCTCAAGCAATTACTATGTATGCATGTACACCAATGTGTTGTCTATATAACATGATCAGATGAATGTAATATAGCTTTAAAACATTAAAATATCACAAAAATTTATAGAAAATCATATCCATCATATACCACATCATTCCATAGAGTATAACTTAATTTATATTCTATCCAGTATACCCACATGGTATACTATAGCCAATGGAATAGTAGGGTGGGATTGAAATTATACATTCATTCCTTTTTATACTCGGATATTGGGGAAAATACCATCATAACTAATTAGTATTAGTTTCTATACTAATTTAATTGGTGAATAATATAAAATCATATAACATATGATATAATGTATAAAATAATTATGGCCACTAAATCCCCATATACATAATATACATCTATGACACCTCAAGACACACAATTTCCGCCATAATAATATATGAGACTAAATCAAATACCATTTACAAAATAAATATTAATATAATTAATTTTTCTACTTAGTAATATGAATTATATATTCATTAATTATCACAAAATTAAATATATTAATTTAATCAAACCATGAAACTAAATTTCAACATTCCCCTCATATGATTTTCAATTTTATAGATTGAAACCAATGATCATATAGAATTCAGATAATAATTTCATGAATCGAAATAGTTTTTAAACAATTTATCATTATTTTTATAAAAAAAACAGGATCTAATGGGTTAATTTACTATTATAATTTACCATTCTATAGATTATAGGTTTTTTAGGATGCACCCAATGATACCACTTGAAAATATTCAGTTACCATGATAAGAATCTACTAAAATAAGTAGTTCAAAATAAAAACCATCAATGATTCTTAAATATATGCATCTGGAGAAACATTAAACATTAAAAAAAAAAAAGTACCATCACTTAACACATCCCAACTACCATAGTTTTATCCCCCCACACCATTGTTCACATTACATTCCATTCCACCATCACAAACATCAATATATCACTAGAACCCTAGGAAACCAGCCTAGTTTTCACCAATTACACTAAACACACAAGGTTATAAATAAAGAATATTAAAGGTATCCAAACATAAAAAATAAAAAAATTGAAATGAAATATTTTCCATATATAATTTAAAGGGGAATCAAAGGTTGTATCATTATTGAATGCACAATTTTTTCATTTAATTCTATACGCACCTATCCCAAAAAAATTTTATCCACCAAACAACCTTTAATTTAATATCATGAATTAACCATTTCATTATTCATAGGCTTAAAAACAATAATATACTAAATAATTTTCTTTTTTAAGTATCATCTAAATAAATCAATATATATACATCAATATGAAACTTCCTATTTTATAAAAAAATTGAAAATTACATTCGATTCACATGACTCATCCATTAATCATTGCTTTATAATTCTACATTTTTGTATTTTTGAAATATTTATTATATAAGAAATCCTAAAAAATATCCAAACATTGTAACAGGTAATAAAACTATCCAAAAAATATATTGAATTTAATATAACTACAACATTAAATAATCTCACATTTATTTTATTTAATTTCTATATACTAAAATAATATTTTACACTACATGTGATTATCCATTCATTTTTGAAAATTAAATTATATAATATTCATATAGTTAATTCTAGAAACTCAAATATAAGAATCCAAAAAATTATAAACTACCAACTGGTCCAAAAATGATGTAACTTATAACATACACCATAAAGGATTCACAATTTACTATACAAAAATATGGGGTAGATAGAATAGGGAAGATAATCATGGAATGAATTTCACAAGAAGGGATCATCAAAACTGTAAAATTATTACATGAAATTAATGGAATTATTTTTTATCCCCCATGATAGGAAGAAAAAATAGATATTATATAAAGACCAAAAATTTGATTTTATGAAATAATTGATGGATTTCCACACAGATATTCCAAAAAATTAATGAAAATATTCCTTCTTAATTCACATAAATTTAGTTTTTATTGTATTAGAATACACATACCAATTTAGCACTACCTAATATATTATTGTGAAATAATATATCCATGTTCATAGTTAGAAATTCTAAGTCCTTCATTTTCCCATATTATTTACTTGTTATTAATAAAATAAAACAACGTAGTGAATTTTGAATAAAATCTAGAATTTATATGAAGCATAGTCTCCTTTAATCAGCAGAGGTATGACTCTTAATTGACCCAGATAACACTATTTTGTGAGTTGGGTTAACATTATGTGAGTAAAGACATGTCGTTACATGAGACAAGAAGCTACCCTTATAAAAATTATTCACCTGACATGATATATGTCTCACTATAACATGACATTAGAAATACATAAATATGAGAATGATATTTCCCTATTTTAATGGTATATCCATACATGTGGATGAAAAAACATTAATTCATGGTTCTTGATGTCCATTATGTGAATCAAAAACCACCCTAAAAAGGATATCTACCTTGACATAACATATTCTACCATTATGTTGTAATGAATCTACCTCTACATAATGATGGAAATAGTGGTATACTTAATGTTAAATGAACCTACCTTCACATGGGGATGGGATATTTCATAATGGTACAATAAAAAAAATACAAAAAAATAAAGTTATAAATAATACATAATCGGTAGCCAAATACAATATAAACACCAATATGGCTCGATAAAATATATAGGAAAAATTATTGAGATGCGAGTCCCTATATATATATATTATTTATAATATTTTATAAGTGTACTTCTCAATACATCAATGAATACCTATGTTCATTTCATATTGACATTGAATTTCATTATGAGGGTTTAAATGCAATAATTTTTACATTTTCAATGTGGGTTACTTGTTATTTTCATTATAGAGGTGTGAAATGATTATTTTTTAATGTTTTCCTCATAATATAAATACAATATATTATAAAAATTTATTTTCATGAAGAATCATATAAATTTTTCTATGGAAAAAGTAATTCTTATTACCCATTTTTAAAAAAAATAATTTTTCAATAAATGTCACAAACAACTAATGGATGCGCTTAAAATTAACATACAATTGAATTTTTAACGGGTTTGTCATATATGTAACAATACTTTACTATTTATTATTATACATTAGGGATATAATTTAATGATTTCATCCACCATCAATATCTATAATAATTTTGAATAATTCGTAATAATGTTTTCTGGACCCCATTTTGTTCCCCTAATTTGGTAAGATATGATTTTCCTATGATTGATTTCATGTTCTTTTGGAACTAATAAGTATTTTTTATCATTATGTTATGGGTGGGTCTATTATATACATCTAATGATGTATTATATGAATTATATCTCATGAGTTCAAAATGGTAAGTGGTGGTGAGACCAAACCCACATTTTTTTGTAAACATGTTGAAAACACAAGCCAAAAATGGTATATGTGTATTTAGTCCAATACCAATATGTTATGTTAATGTTCTTAGTCTACACCATTATTATATAAATTTATAGGGGATTAGTAATGTTATATGTTTTATAATAATATTCACACAATATTCATATGTTATAAATTGTTTCTATATCTTTTTCATATATTATTGACTCGCCTTTCCGAAAACCATTGACAAATATATTATTAAAAATTCTTTATGTCTGGATCTATAAGTTATGATATATTTTTTATTGGGTATGATTTTCATATGTTATATGCAAGTATCTTTATGATGTTATCATACTCATGTGTCTATCTTATTCTCACTTATGTTCATTGATTGTTATAACTTATATTTACCATTAGTGAGCATTTGTGCTCACTGTTCTTATATTTCCTTTCTAAATGTTTTTAAGGAAGATTATTATGTATGGAATGACTCTAAGTGTATTTTTGTTCATAATATTGTGTGTGATGTTAAATAATTAATATAAAACAATGAATTCAATGTTTAATGAAAAAATAACCATTTAATAGAAAAATATATGGTTTTTGTAGGGTAATGGTTTATATATATTTTTAAACCAATAAAGCTAAAAACTATTGGGAATACTATTGATGAATTTTTTACTACAAATATTTTAATTATATATGGGTATTTATTCTTTATCATAGTCTTTATCAATGATAATTTCAAAATAACTTATTTTAAAAACATAATCTTTTAACTTGAGTGTAGGGTTCCATATATAGTATCTAATGCAATGTGTATTTAATATTTTATTGCACGAGATCCCAGTGAACATTTATTTGAAATCTAAAAATGATTCTTCAACAAATCTAAACAATATTAAATATATTTTGTGAAGCTGATCAAGTCATATAAAGCAAGATCCACAATATATTAATTTTATGCTATTGAAAACTGAAAACCGACATATATTTTAGTTAAAAACCCCATATAAACTTGTGTATAAATTTTTTATTAATAAACCCATTTATTTTAGTTAATTTTGAGCAATTTAAAATTAAAAAATCAACATGAATAGTCTGAAACATATTCAATATAAAAAAATAATAAGAGATGATAAAAATCATCTGAATGGTTGGGACTAGATATGATAGTTTAATGGATTAATAATCATTTTAATGAATTCATTGTTAACAAATTATTAATTATCTCATCATGCAGAACCACTCCTCCATTATTTTTTCGGCTGATGAGTACAACAAAATTAAAATTATTGATAACATTTTTATATTTAATTTACCTTCTACGGAATTATTAGTGTAATGGATTTATGAAATATGAGGACGAGTGTTTAATGTTTCAGTGGCTAAGAAGATTTTTTGTTTTTTAAAATTACATTACACATGTGTGGTGGATAATTAATAATTGATATGAAGTAAAAGGATACCGATGAACCAAAAACAAGTCACATGTTGTGAAATTTACATTCATAGGTAGAGAATAGTGTTAATATAGACTATAAATTATGGTCGGGTAGTTCTAGAAATAATTTTTTATTTTTAGAATATTAAATTTCTATTTATTCTACTATACCTTTATCTTATATATCTTGTGTAGTGTGGATAGTTGTATTATTTGACTTCTTCATATAGTTTACCATTTATAATAATATCTAAAATCCATTAGGAATAATTCATGTATTCAACTCATGTAAATGTTTTTCCTTTCCAAATTCCATTAAATTATTCCATTCATTTATTATCTTACATTCTTATTATAATTAGATTTTTTATTTATTGTACTTTGATTTTTCAATTAATTCTGAATAATATAGAAACATGTTAATTATATACCAATTTATTTTATTTCATGAAACAATGTAATTATCTCATTCATTATTAGGATATCCATAATTTTCTCCTGTTATATTAATTACAATATGTTTATGTTGGTTAAATATAATATGTATAAGTTGCCTAATTTTTTTATAGGTGAAACAATGGAATATTTAATTCTTCTTGATTTTGAAAACATATATTTATATCATTGGTAAAAATGTAATGATACTTTTAAAGGATGGATTTTAATTTTATATTGAAAAATAAAAGATAATACCATGTAGTATATATATATAGATTTCATAATTAGAATTTAAAATATTCATTTACATTTCTCAAATTGCATCTTCCAACAAACTATATAAAAAATTAATGAAAAGTAATAAATAAACATTCCTTTAGATATATGACCCAAGAATGGCCTACAATGATATATTAGGGTGGCCAATGTGTAATTTTATTGTATCGTGTTGGAAAATAAATTATCAAAATATATTATATATTGAATAAATAATGTAATAAATCATAACCTAAATTAATTTTGAATATTTTTCTCTATAATTTTATTCAATTAATTTTTTAGGAGCTATAGAAGAACATATACTTCAATTTTGAAAATATTTCATATGTTTTATGAGATATTGTATAGACAATCATAACTATATTAAAATACGTAAAAAATTAAAATTTGTATTATCTTATATAGTAGAATCCCTAGTTTAGAAACCCACACTTTAATACAAAAATATTTCACACCATTAAAATAATATTCAATATATAACAAAAGTTTCCATGATATAATCATATAGGTGTAGTTCTATTGGAATCATAGATACATACCAAAATAGTTCATAAGATATCATGATAATTTCCCACTATGTTCATAAAAACTAATTTCCTTGTTAGATATAAAATAATTAGAGACATTTTCATAACCTAGGGTATGAAACCAACTAAATATTGTGAGCAGATGCTTGACAATGTTTAACAATAGTGATATTAATGGTCACTTAAGAATAAGATGAGCATAAGAATATAAGAATATGATTATAACATTTGAATACAACACAAAACATATCATTGATCATAATACTGAGTCATGGAAAAAAGATTGCTTATTTATAATGCATAAATCATAAAGGACTTAATGTACTTGATCTATTATATTATAACATAGGTATTAGGAATAAGTAATTGGAATGCATATAAGTATATAAAATCCATTAACTAGTGAAGGCTCAGTACCCATTCAATTGTTGTGGTTTTTTATCATTCAACATTTCATCATATCCATATTATAGGTTCACTCCCCAGAATATTATATTGGAAAAACTCCCATACTAAATTGTGTTCACTCCCCCAGTCTAGTCCTTATTACCTCATTACATTTCTATCTTTACCCAATGCATTACATGCTATTATAATTCTAGTACCACCCATGGAATTAGGAAAATAATTAATATTTTTGATATAAGATCATAGGATATTCATCATATCTTGTTTTATGGATATAAAAAATATTTAATAAAAAATTATTCTTTTAATAATTTCACATCCCATTGAAATGAAATTGGTTTCATAAAAAGTTCATCATAAATTAATAAAACAATTGTAATGAAATGGGTTTCATATAATTATCCTTAAGTCATTATCATAATTATTCATCGAAATAATGAAGGTTGATTTTATCATGTCATATTTTCGATGGAAAAGGAAAAGTATCATCAAAAGATGTTGACATAAATGAAAAATATCATTAAAAGATCACTAAAACATTTCTGAATAATAAGACCTTTTTTAATTTTGATTTACTTAACATAAATATAAAATTTCACAAAACCTAAGGATGTTATTTTGTTAAAATTTCATTTGAATGATATAATTCATGCATAAAATATTTGAATAACTATGATAATGTGAAATTCTCTTCAAATAATGTATCTGAAAATAATGATTCCTTTTAAAAAAATCTAAAAAGTAAATGTACATAATTTAGAAATCGAAAAAAAGAATAAATTTAAAACTTTCATTAAAATTCAATCATTTTTAAAAAACAATTTAAAAAAATTATAATATTAAAATAGTTCTTGAGTTTTTTTAGAAAACATAGATATTGAATTAAAAATATTTTGTTCAGAAGTTAAAAATAAAAAACATTTTACATAAAAACATATTTTCTGTATATTGAGTATTTAATGTGAGTAAAATGAAAGGAAAACATTTAATATAAAAAAATAGAATAAATTCTTATGATTATTGGCAGATAATTAATAAAATTTCTTCATTATAATATTAGAAATAAAAAATCAAGATAAACGTTGCGATTATAAAATAAATACCATACATCATGTTTTAATTGATTCAAAAGAACTCAATCTTTGTATAATTAATTTGAATTTATTTTAATGGTATACTATAGTCATGGATAAACTTATAATATCATATATGTCCCACATATGACATTTTAACATTAATTTATTAATATTTTCTTAGTAAAATCATTACAGTCACATGTTAAATGTTTTAATTTCATGAGAATTTATTTTTGATTGTTCCAATAATTTTTTTTAACATGGTTATATGATATATATTTTTATAATCATGATATTAATAAAATATATATTCATTATATATATATTTTTGAGAAATCCATAAAATGGTAGAGATTGAAAATTGAATCAAACCATTCTAGAATACAAGAGACAATACATATGCATGAACACATTTTTCAATTTTCAATTGATATACAAAAAATGTAAAATATTAATTCACCTTTAATGATGAAAAATTATATAATATATATCTTATATATTTATAATATTTATCCATATTACAATCCATGAATATAAGAAAAAAAACAAATCAGATGTCTTCATGGAGGTAGCATTCCACAGATACACACGGGTGACATTATCGATTTTTTAAAGATTGAACGGTAATTTATAAGATATTATAGATTTATTAAAAAATAATAATTATATAAAAATATCATATAAAAATATGAAATATATATTAAAAACATCCATTAATATTTTGATTGAAAATGAATTGAATGGTTATATGGAGGCGGTGGTCCACACGTATGACCGAGCGAATATTTCACTGCCAATTTGATAGAAGTGACTGTGAATTAATTTGGTCCCATAATAAAAATAATATGATTTCAACATAAAAAGGATAATTATGTAATTATTTTATGATAAGTACTATATATTTCATGGAGCCATATGATGAAATTAATTGAAAGTGGTTAGGTAAGATTATTACCTCTTCTTTGATATTCCTCATTTAGTTCCCTTCTAAACGACCCTCAGAATGGTATTTTAAGAAGAATAGAAGCTATAATTATTTTATTGTTATGTATCGAATATATTTGGGTATGCTGTTTTAAAAATATACGGCCCAACGTGGTGTAAATAAAATAAGTAGGGGTGTTCATTTATAAATGTGGGTGTGGGGTCACAATTAGAATTACATAAAAGATTAATATATAAATATTTAATAATAAAAAAATTATTCCAATTGAAAAAATATTAAATGTTTCTATAATATTAGGTTTAAATGTTTTGGTCAAATATAATTTGACCAAGATTACTTTTCATACCTACCCTTATCTCATGGTCTAATACCACTGATATACTCGTTATCACATTAACTATGGTAATAATTTATTTACTATTAATATAATTATTTTTGACAAATAATTTAGATTACTATATTAAAAATTATTTATTATAATGATTCCAAATATGGGGTATGTTTTATCTAATTCAATTATTTAATGTGGTAGAATTTAATAAAGTGTAAAATCCAAAATAAAATTTGAAAAATAAATTTTATGAATTTTTTCACTACGTATATGATATTTTTGTACCTAATTAAATTATAAAATTTATTCCAATATACTAAATTGGGTTATTCATAATAAGAAATGAACTAATTATACATTTAAACCAATTTTAAAAAAATATCATTTTAAATTCATGACATGAAAATTCAAATTTCAATGATATTAATTATTTTATCACTATTCGATGAAAAATAAATCTTTTTTGATATTTATGAAAAATTTACACATAGATGATTTGGAAATTATTATTTCAAAATATAGTTTTATTTTTTCAAAAATTTTACCAATTTGTTTTTGAAATTAATTATAATTTTTTCTTAAAAAATCAATAAAGACAAGTTTGGATGAAAATTTATATTTTTAAATCAAATAACAACTTTACGAAAAATGAGTTATTATTTACCAATATATTTTATTTATATAAAATATGTATTTTTATTTTTATTTTAAAATATTGTTATTTATATTCATTCTTCGAACATAATAGCTAGATTATAAAATTATAGTAAATTATATGTCATTTGGACTTGAGAATGCATATATCGCAAGCATTCTAAAATGATATTTTTTAAGAGAGGTATATCATAAACATTTATTGTATTACATTATACCCCAAATAAATTTAATTTACTTATAAATTATATCACTTAAATGAAAAACAAATTATGATATATGAATTTTTTCACATCCATTTGTTTATATGTAGCTTTTTCAAATTTAGGATTCCTCCATTTAACTTTTACAATGTGAATAATATTTCTACCTAAAACTTTATCACGGATATAAATAATATATATCATTTATTATTCATCATATAGACCAATATCTAGTGGTAAAACCTCTATGTTTAGTAAATTTGAAGGATCAAGTGAATATTATTTTCAGAAAGATACATGGAACAAATCATCATCTTTAGATAGGTTCAGTGGATGTGTCAACAGATAAGTTATTGTCCCAAAATAAAAAAAATATATAGAAGTAGAAAATAAAATTCTTGTTAAGTAGTCCGTTTTTTAAAAATATCATTACCTTATTCCTTATATAAGTTAATAGTAATACCTTTTCACTTGCATTAAATTCATGTTTTTATGTGATGATTGGCCGCATAAATTTGATGTAAAAACTATGTTTCCCTGTTTTTTTGTATAATATAATTGAATTTCCCCTCTATTTACTCAAGAAAATAAAGTTCAAATAGCATTCAATCTCTATTTTCTTCAAAATGTGTTGTAGCTATAAACTTGTTTCCAATATAGGGCTTCAGAAAGAGCCATAATAATTCATGAGTGGAAGCTATTATGGTATGAAATGAAAGTAGAGGATGGTGATGATCCCAAATAATGTTTAATCCAATATAACATGACCTTATCATATCATATATTGTTTGAATGGTCTTATTAGACTAACCATGTGTATTAGGATAACCAAAAGTATATAAATACACTGAATCTAGAGCTTGTTTATGACATCTCTAGAATATCAAGGAAAACATCAGAACCAAATAAGATTTAATTGAATTTAATAATTTATTCAAAATTTCTATTCCTTTATTGTATATTCTTGAAATATTATGAAGATAAAAATCCTCTATTAAAGTAATTATTTTTTTACCTTAGTAATGTAGTTGACTATAACCAAATATAATAATGGTCATTAGATGTTTTATAGAATCCAAAAAAAATTCATAGAGATGTTTTAACATTTAATTTATTGTATATATAATTTTTATAATATATCCTTGAGATTATGTCTCTCCACCTTAACATATGGACATACCAAGAACAAGGACACATAATCAACAAAAATTTCTTATTTTTTTCGATTAGAGAAAATATTTTATTTCTTGAAACATCTTCATAATTCTAGTATTAATAGATAATGAAGAAATATGATCTTTTTCCATTGATACTTAATATTTTTTGTGGATTGAACACATAAATTTTACCTTAAACATGTAATTTTTTCACAGTCAAGGTCAAACTCTATAACATTTCTCACTTTATTTAACATTGCAACAATTTTTCACCTCTTTAATATAAACATGAATATAAAGTATAATACTCATTTGATAAAGATAAAATTTTTCCCCTGCCAGCAATATTTCAGTATCTATCCTTTTCAAATATGTAAATTTTTTATCTTTTTTATCCTTTTTATATATAATCTAAAATTATCATTCATACTCAAGTCAAGCACTAACTTGCTTAAAATGGTACATTTTAATTCTTCACCTCTTTTAATTAAAAATTAGATACATAGTTAAATACTCAATTGAGACATATGAAATTTCTCTCATCCATCAATATTTCTAGATTCGTAATTTTAAAATCAACAAATTTTTTATCTTTTATTATACTCATTATATATAATCTAAATTTTTCTATTCTACTCAAACTATCTTAAACATAGTATTCAATACCAGGGTGGAAATAAATTGAATAGTATTAATCTTGATTTCAATCCAACCATATTATCTAGATAATATTCAAATATTTATTAGGTAATTTATATTTAAACACATTATCATCAGTATATATGTCAAGACAAACTCTATAATTATAATGCAACAATATATTTAATGAAAACAATTTCACATGTAACTATAAATCATGAGTAGGGTTGTTTTACTCATGAACCTTAAATTATTATGAAACCTAGGGTATCAAATTTTTATTATGAATGGATATTGATCCACCATCCATCCTTAGTGAATCAATAATGATCACAAACCCATATCTATTGATGGGTAAAATAAACACATGTGTGATGAAAAATCCTTTCCTCCAGATCCTTGAATTTTTTTTCACATTCATCTCTCCAATAGAACATGAATATATTACATGTAAGTAGAATGGACAGGTTATAAATGCTGGTGAAGATACCCACATCAGATAAATAATATATAAAAAACAAAGAAAAATATATATGTTAGTTACAATGGTCGGTCTGGGAAAATGATCAATGAATTTCGTCTTGGATGGATCCACTAATATACCATTACTTAAGAATATATATCGAAAAAATTGAACATCCAATTTCCAAAGTTCAAACATGGTAAATTTTCCATATAACATTCCCTTCTCTAAGGTATTAATTACAATATTCATGTTATCTTCATTATCTTATATAATATTTTAATATATAATAATATCATATACAATGATTATCAAAAACTGATCAAGGTAATATCTAAATACTGAATTCATTAAATCCATTATTATAGAAGGTGAATAAGTAACACTGAATGACAGCACTATAAAATCATAATTTCCATAAGTTATATAGAAGGATATCATGGTATGTACTCACTTTTGACTCTCAATTGATATTATCCAAATAGAAGATAATTATTATACAAATATTCATCCCCTATCCATTTAGTGAAGAAATCATATATACGGGGAATAAGATAATATATATTCATTTAAAAATGGTTCATTCTAGATAATAACTTAAATTTTATTATCAATCATTCTTTATAAAATAAAGAACACATGTTCCCCATGATTATGAACCTATATTAATAAATCCTTTAATAATATTATCCTCAATTTTTTTTAAAAAAATTCGTTGAAATCAATATAACCATTTAAAATAGAGTCATTTAAATTTTTTTATAACATTGTATGAGTTATATTGAAAGCTCAACATCAAGATTTGACGGGTATTATGAAATTATATTACAAAGACATCAATAGACCTTAGTAAAATAATAATAACATCAGTTATGATTTTCTCCCAAATCATATGATAAAAACACACATTTGAATATGAATTGATACCCATATAATAGATGTAATTTCAAATTTATTTAGAAATTATCTTCACACTAATATACGATCATATGTCATTTTTTAATATAAAAACTAACTTCTCATCCCCAAAAATCAATGTTGGATTTATTTAGTGAAATTAAATCATTGATAATGAATATGTAAAATTAAAATATAAGAATAACAATGATATTTTTGGCAATCACATTACCCAAAACAGAAATTGTAAATGAATCATAGACATTAGATGTGACCATTCAACCATTATGTTTTTTCTCTATTAATTGATCATATAGTCTTTATGGTTATATTATGACACCCATATAAAATTATTAGTATATAAATGATTTGGTATGTCTATAATCAAATTAGAGATTTTCCATTATAGAGTGGATGGTAGGTGTACATCTCACCCATTAATTATAATACACCACCTCAAAAAATAGTTAATAATTGATATTTCCATTTTTTCTCCGATTTAAAAGCATAGTAACATTGATCATCATCATTAAAATTTGTATTTAAGCAGTGTTTAGCATAAGTCCCATAGTCCATAAATATTAAACACTAGATTGTTGGAGGTTAATTTTTATTCATTATATCCATCGTTAGATACCATATTATTCCAATCACATTATTATTCAATTTTACATTGAAATTCATTTCCACATTTATAATATATACTATTACACTTAAAAAAAATTAACTCCATGTTTCCTTCTACACATTTAGAAAAAATTGAAGAACATTTTATAAAATCCATGGATTATATTATTAAAATATCATTTTGATAACATATTTAAATTTATATTAAAACTATTATATTGATGTGTAACACCAATCTCATTTTAACCCCTGATAACTCAAAAAATTATATCATCATAGATACTAAAGTAACTTAGGGCTAACCCACTTAAGAGTCATAGTATCAAGCCTCTAACAATTCTATCAGACAAACATTCATGTTAAATGGTAATATAATAAGTTTACATTGCTAGTCTTATATATTTTTACTCATAGGTACTAATTGATTCATCATTCCACTGATTTAGATCAAGTAATTGATACTTAGTTTTTTGTATAAATAATATGAGGAAGATAATTATGGAAAAATAATATCTAAAAAAATCCCACTCACCAAAATCAATTTTACTGAATTTTAATGTGTTCTTTCTAAGATTACACCATTTATATGTATCTTCTTCCATTTAATCAACTTTAAGAACAAAAGTTTTCTTTTTTGAACACTTGTGAATGTGCAATCCCATTTCAATGTTACTAGTCCATATCTCATCAACTAGTAGACCAATAGACTATATAACAGAATGTGTATGTTGCCTTATGAACACACAAAAAAATTTTGTTCCATCATTTTTTTATTTGGATGATTTTTATTATTCATAGCATGATAATGTTGTATAAGAATGATAATATTATTTATCACTCTAGATATAATAAAATTTTGATAACTATGCTATCAATATTTTAACTGTACATCACATTATTCATTAATATGGTTCATTTTGGTTCCACCAATAATCTAAAACAAAAAGTCATAATGCGAAAAACATTTATTTTAGTTGTAATTGACATAATCAAGAAAAATTGTTTATTGGATGTCTAAATCATGGTACCATATTTTATATCTACAACACCATAACATTATACTAGTTTATCCTAGCTCATCATATGTTAAAATACATAATAATGGTTTATAAATAATATGTGAGTCTACAATGTATTATCCACCATGGATTTTCAAGGTATGTGTATATTATGATCCCACTCAACATGAACTAGAATGATGGTTGATATATACTCAACCATATACTTTAGTGGTTACTACCCCTAGATGAATATTTTTGAAAAACATGCCAAATTTTATTATACAGAATTATTTATTTTACTTTAAAAAACACATTTTATTATTTAAAATAACTTAAGAAATTACATTAAATTAAAATTATCTTAATTGTTCCTACTATGAATTTCTTATCTATGATTCCACAGTAAATAAATCTGAATATGATACCAAAAAAATGGAATATACATTTCATTAATAATTATTATATCTAACTGTATGCTTATTAAATATATAGAAATATTGTCCACAATATAATCTTATAGGGTTTCTGGATTTGGAATCACGGATACACAAATAACCTGTTCATAATTAATCTAAATATTCTCTAAATATATTCTTCATAACTAGACTAATTTTTTGAAATAACTTAAAATAAAATTTTATATATAAGTTAGGTAAAGGAAATGACAATACAAAAACCCAAATATCCAAGAGAAATTGGTTTCATTATTACATTGGTGTTAGAGAAAAATCACATCTAAATGGACACAATGGTTTTCCAGTAATGGTATGCATCATAAATAGTTGAGTTTCAAATTATATTTGAAAAAATAAATTAAAACATAATGAATTTTAAAAAATATACATTCTTGAATTCATTAAAATTTTACTTCATTATATCATGGGGATGGGAAAATAAAATAAGGCTGATCTCAAATACTCATTAAGGTTTATATATAGTCGAAGATATCATGAATTAATAATGAATAAATATATTAAATGGTAAATTTTTGAATACCCATTCTATTTAATAAATAACTTTGATATGATGATTTGATAGGTAATAATATATATATAAATGTAAATAACATAAAATATCTTCCATTTAATCAATAACAATAGAATAAAGAACAATATCATAGATATAAATGATGATAAAATAATTTCATATAAATAATCACTTGATCAAGTGACTAATTGATCGAGTCAAGTCATTCTTTCTCATGAAACTACTCATTCATAGAGGGGATATCTATAATCAGTACCCTCCCAATATTTCGTGCATGATGAATTCCGCATATATTAAATGATTAATTTAATTCATAAAAAAGATTATTTATTATAAAATAGCTATACTCATTAAATAATACGAATTATAAATAATTCCCCATAAAATAGAATAAAATTCTATGAAATAAAAAATATTTAAGAATGATATATGGTTTATTAAATAGTCATTTCTATGATAAATTTAATATAAATATTTAACTATTGTGTTATTTTCATTTATCACATGAATGTGAACGTTTTAATAGAATGTAAATGAATGAAACATTAATCGTGAAAGTGAATTTCATTACTTTTCGTTATCAAAATAATCATAACCCATACATATAAATAATAATTATGGTATTATTACAAAATATCCCTAGTGGATTATAGGTAAAATATTGTGTTTTCTTCCTCAATGAATTAATAAAATATGAAAAGATCTTTGGAATCATTCTCGATGAAATTTCCCTTTTTTAATTTGAAACTGAATTTAAGAAATTAAAAATTTATATTATATACGATATTTTGAAAAAATATTCTTGTAAAAATATAAGGTAATCTTTAATGTGATGATTTCTCATGATAGTTCAATATTTCCATCCATTCCATGTATATTAAAATAATGATCATTTAACATTCTTATCTAAAAAGTAAAAAAGATAATTGTTTAGAAGATGAATGGATGATTACATTCATAAAATGTTTCAAAAATAAAATAATTTTTTGAAATTAAATCCAAAAATATTTGTAAAATATAAAAAACATTCTTCGAACAATTTTTTATTCATAAAATAGATTTGGATGAATAATGATTATCTACGAAAGAATGAAAAAATGTTAAATGTTTATAAAAATCATTTCTATACTTTTTTATGCACTAAAGTGAGAAAAACTGTTTTAGCACTTCAAAAAAAATTAATAGACATATGATAAGAAAAATTATGTTGTTTATCAAGTAATAATCATATTTTTTTTCATCAATGGAAATTAAAACTTAAACAATGCCAAATGAATTGAGATGGAATCATAAACCATTACCCATTTTGGTAACATTTGAATCATAACCCCCATGATTGATATAATATTAAATGAAACATTAAATCAAACATTAAATTATTTTAAAATAATTATATTATTGATATAAAATATAATAGGTTAATCACATACAGATAAAAAAATAGGTTCAAAATATCAAATATTTTATTAATGGAGTGTAAATTTAGAGAAAATTTGATGAAATTATCATACCATTTAATTGAGGAAAAATAAATGAATTGATTATGTGTATCAAATGTAAATCCAAATTTAAAATTTATATTTTTTATGTTAATATAGTTAAAAAATCATACATAATAATATAATATCTAGTATGATAAAGAATTAATATATACCAATTAAATGAAAATGAGTTATGAAATTCTATACCGATTGGAATATTTTAATTAATATAAAAGATGAAATAATTTAAATTTAAACAAAAAACAACAAAAATTATAATTTATTCCTGATATTACTTGTTAAATGGTCACTATATAAAAAATATATTTTAAATATGGAACATTAAAGAACATGTGTCTCAAAAAAGGTTATTCATGGATGAAAACTATTACCACACATTTCCCTTGTTTTAAACAATATTTAGTCTCCATTATAATGGTTTAAAGAAAGTCACTAATTTATAACAAAACCTTATTAATATTAATAATACCATATATGATTTTATTTTATAATTTTATCCCCCATTTGTTAATGATATTTCATTATTACCAATGTTTTTGGTGATAGATGCTTCATTATCTCATACTTATTTTGTCATGGATGTTTTGTTTCTTGTGAATATGATATACATGAATCATATAAAAACCATATTGAAGATATAAAGATTTCATTTATTCAATGAATAAATTTTTAAAACTATTCTACAATTTTTTGCATGGAAAATGAATCACATCACTTCGTGGAGTTAGTAGGCCATATGTTCACCCAAGCAACAATGTGATTTCTTTAATCGATGAAAGTGTGTATAATTTTATTATATAATAATTTAAATGAATAAATATAATTTTTTATATATCATATATATTCATTATTTCATCCATAATTATTATCCATGTGAGTCTGTGAAGGAAAAAAATTTACACCAGTATACAGGGTAGTTGACCATCGTAAACACATTTAATATCTTTTTTCCATTTGATGAAGGAGAATAAGAATTAATTTTATTAAATAATAAAATAATAAATAATTATATATTATATAATGGTTTTTCATATTTTATGTTTTATTACATTATTTAAGGTGGAATAATATGATGTAAAAAGTGGGATCCTAGTGAAGATGATAACCTTTCCCTTGAAAAACACACATTTAATATCTTCTTATGGACCATAGGCTTTGCCTTTTTGGAGTAAAAGACACCCTATATTTTTAATAAAAAAATTTGGGTAGGAATTTTTCAGATTATATTTTAAACAGTTTTATTCATAGGTATGAAGAAGTGAGGGAGGGGAGTTACCTTATATAATTTAGGGGGAGGACACACGTTGATTATTTGAATGAGTAAATCATTCCCACAGTTTTCACATACCAAAATGCAAAAAAATAATAATTATTAATCCATAGTTGTGATATTATTTATATATGACACTAAAATAGTAAATATAAAACATTATAGGCCATTTAACACTTATATTTATATATTAATCTTCGGATGAACCTATTTTACTATAATTGTAGTGATTAATTTTTACTATTTTACTATTCATTATAACAAAAAAATAAGCTAGACTTATTGTATAATATTAATTGTTTTTAATAGAAATATTGGATCTATATTAAGAAATTAAATTCACATAAGAGGAATAATTAAATTTCCAATAAACATATAGTTTCGATAAAAAATGATTTTCAACCAAATGCATTTCTCAAGAAAAAGATGATCGTACGTTAACTATATGAAAAGTGATAATAATTATAGGGATTTATATTTATATAGATGTATATAAAATCTATAAATATAATTTAAATATATCATAATTATTTTATTAATTAATTAACGATAATTTATGAACATTATGCATTTAAAAATAAATTTTAGAATATTGTGTTGTTAATAATAAAAATAAACTTATAAAACCATTTGTAATTTCATAGAATATTGTGTTATTATTAATGAAAATATTATTAAAATGTAATTAATTATTATATATTTTATTAAATAATACTTATTTTCCTATGATATAAAACTCAAATTAAATTTTTTCATTTAAATAACTTATTTTATTGAAAATAAATGACTCTTTTATAAAATACTGTATGTTTCTCTATTTATCAAAAAAATTTCACATTTACTGAAAATACAAAAAATTGACCCTATGATATGATTGATATGATTTTTTAATCAGTGATAGATATTTTATTAAATAAAAATTAATAAATTTTTATTAATAAATTATAATTATTTAAAGTGAACAATAAAACATTTTTTTGTAGAATATGTATTTGTCGACAAAAAATGAATTTTCAAAAAAAATTGAGAGATTATTTAATAAGCATTTTGTAAAAAAGTTGTATTTATTAGGACCTATATGTATAATTAATAATAGTTTTAGGTAGGTTTATACCATTCACTTCAATGGTTAGGTTATAACAGTAATATTTAAATAATATATATTGTGGGACGCTTAAGCTCACTGTTGCGTGTTTTATCTACTATCAAACTAAATTTTCTTATTTGAAAATAATAAAATTGTTAAATTATCCCAAATTTTAATAAATCTTATTCTTTTAATTTTAACATTCACTTAAAATGTTTGGGTTTAAAATTATAATATATATATATATATTTTTAAAAAACCACATCAAAAAATTGATAATAAAATATCCACTTAAAATAGGAAACAATAAATACAATGCTTATATATAATAACATATAAAATTATGTCTAGGAAGGAAAATCATTATGTTAAGTGAAAATATGGCCACAGAATAAGAATTATATGTAATTACATATTGTGATAAAGATCATTGATCAAAGGAATGTGAATGATCAAGAGATACTAAATGACTAAAAGTCTATAGATTGATTAGGCATTATATAGAAATTGATTCATCAGAAACAATTTTAATATTATAAATTTTTTTCATGATCATTCACCTCAATTTATGGAATATTTTAAATTCCAAGTAATAGAAGGAAATATAATTAAATAATTCTATTTGATAAGTAGAATTATATCATTTTCATACGATTCAATTAATTTCCACTGCACCTATTACACCCATGAATGAATTTCCTATATTAATTTCTTTAATTAATATATAACCAATCATAACATTTAATGGATCATAGTATCCATAAAATAATGATTAGTATTTTTTCCTTTATATATTTACCTAACCCAAAGTAGTTAGAAATATTTATCCAATATAATATATTAATCTCTATAACCTCAATAGTAACACCGAAAATTCAGCATAACCCATTTCATATGTACCTATTTGTCAAAGTGTTTGAGTATAAATTTTTCTAATAACAAGTACATAATGTATGGATATAGTGAAATATTCATCCTTATCAGCCTTATGTTATGGGTTCAAGCATCGCAGCCTAGCCAAATGGGATATGTTGTCACGCAAAATGTTGGATGTTCTTTTTCTGAAATAATTTTTATATAATTCTTATAACATTCCAAAATAGTAATGAACTATAATTTCGACAAAATCTTCGATAAGATAATCCCAAATGGTTACCAGAAACTTTAATCTTATATCCATAAATTTTCATAGTCATTTTCCCTTAAATAACGTTCTCACTAATACATATACTTACCCAATGAGTTTTTTTCCATAAATGTCTCCCAAAAATACCCTTAATATATTTAAGAGACCATCAAATAAAACCACAATAGAGGTGTTAAAGATAATAATATTATGATAAAACCTCATAATATCATATAGTATCTATAATTAATGACTTAATATTAGATGAAGACATATTTTCATCCAAAAATAATTAACAAAATCCTTAATTGTTTCATGATTCGTAAAACAGAAAAACCATTGATAAAAATATGTATACAATATAATAATTGAATCCCAACACATAAATAATTCAACACAATTACTCAAACATATGTATTTCATTATACCATGATACAATATTTAAAATATGACATTGAATTAGCTAATTTTCACGTTCTATACATTCTAGACAACAAACTATAAATGGATCTTCGGGACGAGATTTGTTAATCTATATGGAACTCCATAAATTTACTCTACAATTTATTTATCTATTACATTATTTTTCACACATAATAAATATTCTTATTCCATTCATACACTCTCCTTTGTCTCTCGTTAAAAATTTATGACATGTAAGAAATTTTGCCTTCATACCACCATCTTCTCCACCACCCAATCTCTTAGAGGTCTTCAACCATTCAACACCCCTATATTTTATGAGATATAATCTGTTAAATTTTATTTATTTCTTGATTTCTACTCTGCCCCAAGAGTATCCTCTACTATACTAAACACTATATTTTCTTACAGTATACACATACCTAGTCTTGGCTTGTTTTGCTAACAATTTTCTATTCATTTGAGATATTTCATTTCACAGAACACTGAGAATATTTTATTAATGTATAAATAAAATAAGTATGCTTATGTCATATGAAACACAAAAGTTAGATTTCACTACATGAAACATTATCTTGGCTTGTGTTACATGCTAGAGATACCTTTTTTGATTTCTTGCGTTGTACATAATACAAAGTTTCACTAAACGACGATATATTATTAATATTATTATTTAGTGGGATATAATCTAGAGGTAATGAATATTATACACCAAAATAATAATTTTATTTTACATTATAATTTATCATACACATTTTCTAGAATAGTATATGAGATTAAAATCCATTTTTAAGATAAAAGATATATTTTTCAAAAAATTCTATTTTTCATGTTTTTGATGATGCACAAATTTTAAATTTAGTATATGAAACTTTTAACAGTGAAATTTGAAAAAATAATCTTCTACTTTGGAATTGGGAAATAAAAATTTACTTTTGTAGAATTGTTCGTATTTTTCTAATAAAATTAAAATTGAAATGAATAGTAAAAAATACTGCATTTTATTTCGAAACTACCATTTCATCTAATTTATTTATATTGAAATATTATATTTTAAATTAGGTTTAAAGTGAAATTGGATTTTATTTTTGACATCAAATCTAATATTTTTCATTATAAGTAATTTCTCATTTAAATTATACAAAAACACGTGTTAATCTTTTTTATGTTATTACTTCTAAAAAACCCGCTTTTTTATTTTGACAATGGGATTTAATTCAATATTAATTACTACAACATATGTGTTTGTAATTTTAAAAAATTTATTCCATATTTTGATTCTTGAGGATCAAATTTTATAAATAGGTGCCTTTTATTTTTAGACATTATGAATAGTAATGTTAGAAAATATTTTATTTAGAATGGTTAAAGGGTAAATTCAGAAAATATGGTTAGAAAAATAATATTAAAATATTATTAAATTACACTAAAAAATATTTTAATACTATTTTATGAGATATATCTGACCATGGGTATCCATCGGTCAATTTTGGTACCCCATGGATTCACATGGATGTGAAAATAACCTTTTATAAAAATTAATTTAATGAAAGGATAATTATAATGTATACATATATATTTTACTAAATCAGTGTTAATATAGGGTCATGTAATTGATATTTATGAATATGAATACTATTTGTAATTCTAATAAAATTTCCTACATCATGGGATTTTATTTATAATTTTGAGAAACCATATATATAAATTTATTTATGACACATTATTGATGCAGTGATTACCTTATAATGAATTATTTAAATAAATTAGATTATAAATATTAAAATAATTATTTTTTAACCTTTTTCATCCATACAGAAATTTTATTTATTTTAATGTTGTTTTATCAATTAAATAATGATTTTTTGTGAAATAATAATGTTTTTATATATTTTTAAAAAGTTTTCATTTGAATAGTATAAAAAATGTCAATATTGAGTTTTTAAAATATATATTATTTTATTAAATAAAATTATCAAATTAAAAATATAATATCAGCCAAAATTCCATAGAAAATATTTATCATATCATTAATGAACACCTTGAGGATCAATTGGAATTTTATAGTAACTATATTAACCATATAGTATGAATATACAAGACGATATGGTCAGTGTAAAATTAGAAGACTAAGCATTAAAGCTAATAGATAAGGTTGAATTTGAGAAAAAACCTTTTTATAAAACCTATTGGTTGAGATTATTTCTAAAAATCATCATCTTATGTTCTAATTAATTGGGTTTGGAAATTTTTTTAAATGAATATCGTTTTGTTAAAAATTAATATACTAACAGTTTCCTAAAATGCCTCTCTCCACTCTTATAAAAGGGCACCTCCTACCTCTCCTATTCACTCCATTTTTTGAATTCAAGATCATCCAAACCATTACCATTTCACTTATGAACACCCTAGTTACATTATATAAGATCATTACATCAAAAAGAAACCAACTATAGTTCCCTAAGATAAAATTCAAACGAGGCACGTCGAGGAAGAGGTAATCAATTTTACTAATACATTCGAATTTATTTCTTCTTCTACTACCTCTTCCATAGTTATGTCATTATAAATTAAAAAAATTGTATCACTCTTATACTAATATGTTATTATAAATAAGAATCAATACGATTTTACCTTTTATCCATCCTATGAAAAATAAAATCATTGTGTGTGCGTACGTACGACTTATCGTCTCCACAACCTGGTGTAATCAATTTTTCACCACCACTTTACTTGGATGGATATAATGGTGTTAATAATAAATATATAGTATTATTATTACATGATAATAATTCTTACATATTTTACCTCATCCAATTAAATACCATTCAATAATTATTGGAACGATATCATCTCTCATGCATACTTATCGCTTACTGTATCCATGACGCGATGAGATTCATTCTCTACATTAACCATTAAACAATGAATATAAACTATATATAATAAAAAATAAGGAAATATAAAACATGATAATGATAATGGATTTATTTATTTATATATGTGTCATTAACTTAATTACATTGAACTTGATAAGTAAACAAAAACAGTGTTCACGCGTACGTTCCACCCACCATCTCCATAAACAGTGTACACCATTTCTTTTATCTTTCTATTATATATTAATATATTTGTATACTAAATAATATATATATATATATATTACATTATGGATGTAAATAAATCATGATATATGTAATAATATCAAGAATAACAATTCAATACATGTACAATAAATAAAAGAAGTATTACCCAAAATGTTGCTTTAAGATTGAATTGAAAAATGAAAGAGTAATGTAATGTCGTATGTGAATAATATATGATATAATAAAACTTATTATGGTAATGTTAGAAGTTAATAATTTTTTTAAACTCAATATACAATACATTTAGACACTTATGGATGAAATAGGACCTATGGTAAGGGATAACATTGAAAATATCATTTTTATCTGTGATTATTTATTCATAAGTACTTATTGGAGTATAATGATCATCCATTACATTGTTTCAAAAAAATGTATTTCTATATATATTTTATATCCTTCTAACACTATTAAAAGTTAATTTTTAATATCTGTAAATTTTTACTAAATGGTATGAATGAAAATTTTTTTCATTTTCGGTATGAGGCACTTTTTGACTTTTACACCAAATATACGAGAAGAATTTTCTTTTTAATTTCTATAGCATGAACAAAATTTTACAAGTAATGTCACGACCCGTCCTCTAGGCCCATGCCGTGACTACCCCAAGCCCGCCTTCCATAGGCTAGGGGCTGGCAACTAGAACCAAAGGCGTAAATCCCGATAATTGGGAAGGCATTGCCTTTATAAAAGTAAACAAAACACCACAGAGTACAAGAGGAAGTAAAACACTAAGTACAAAGAGAAGTGCTGAATGGTAAATGGTCTAGAATACAAAACCAAATGAAAGTACAACTACAACTGAACAAAGTACAACAGCTGAAGAATGGAAGCGGCTCCTGGGTCGTTCTCCCCGGATCCTACCAGAAGGGTAGGTACAGATGGCGCAGCTCCTGGATCATCCACCACGGATCCTACCTGAAGGGTAGGTACAGATAGCCTCCAAAACGCTCCTGACCGTCAACATCCTCCGAGTGTCGTCTCGCCGTGAAGTCCACCTCCAGATATTGACTCGTCGTGTAGTCCACCTCCGGGTACTGACTCGTCGTGTAGTCTACCTCCGGGTACCGTCCAGTCCTCGAACACTCGGCCTCCGTCAGCACTGCCCGTCGTCTGCAACCAACACAACGAGGTGCGGGCATAGCCCGTGCAGGGGTGAGTATAACGATACTCAGCAGGGACCCCGAGACCCTCAAGGTATCACTAAAACCGACATGGATAACCACAAAGAAGATCTCAACAGATAACCTCTACTTAGGTATATGCCCATGCATATACCTAAGTTATCAAGTAATCCTTCTCAATCATGAGGAAAAAACCAAGATCATGAAATCAACGGATAACCACTACCCAGGTATATGCCCATACATGTACCTAAGTTATCAAGTGACTCATATCAAACATGAGGTAAAAACAAAGGTCAAAAGTCTCAGCTCAAACCAGGATTTTTATTATCGAAACCGTAACTGCTGAACAGCCCCGTCTCTGGAGTGTACATTGGTCATGTCACGACTCCGAGGTACTGCTCACTAATCCTAGTCTATGAGGTACTCCTTCTGTCGAGTATCGCGGGTCTTCTGCCAAATGTTGGGTGCTCCGTCCACTGTGGGTCTGCCGCCAAATACCGGGCGCTCCCCCTAATAGCCTACAGAGGTACTCCTCCGGTCGAGTACCATAGGTCTACTTCCAACTAACAGGTGATCTTTCCGCTGTGGGTATGCCGCCAAATACCAGGCGCTCCGTCCACTGGGTTAGTCGACTCACTCCAAGTCGAGTCGGTCAAGCAGTCGTCAGGTCTCAGCCATCTACACGGTCTCCATACTCCGTATTTTTGTCTCCGGTAGGGACCGCTCCACGAGCTACTGGTCAATACTCCAAGTATCACAAGTCCCACGAAGAAGTATCTCAAAGGACCGCCTCGTCATAGGGTTCTCAACGCAATAGACGACGCGTCAATCGGACACCCGGTTTGTGATTTATTAACCTTTTCGTCCTAGGGGCCCGGTTGGTTTCATGTGCGAACCAACACGGTCGTATCTCAACTGTACCCCGAACTCTCATAGGGTATTCCCATAGGGACCATTTTTCAATGTGATCACCAACACCGCTGACGGTTCGTCAAACGGACGTCCGGTCTGAAAGATATCAGCTTTTTCATTCCAGGGGCCCGGTTGGATTTCGGGTAAAATCCAACCCGTCCACTATCCAACAGCAACCAAAAATCGGTCGAAGCATGCCAAAAGTTCCGTATCATCAAGAGGAAATCAACGAGACAGACGGTGCGTCAATCTGAGGCCCGGTCTGTGAGTTATTGGCATTTACTTTCTAGGGGCCTGGTTGGTTTCGTGAGCGAACCAACCCGAACGCACACCGACGGCATCAAAACGTCGAGCGGAGTAAGAAAAAAGATCTGTATCACTTAGAGGAATACATTAAAGTTAACGTTACATCAATTGGACATCCGGAACTCAAGATATAAGCGTTTCCGCTCTGAGGGCCCGGTTGGTTTCGTCTCCCAACCAACCCGGCCGAACACAAGGTATTCCGAAATCTTGAGTGTAATATATAGAAACGACTGTCTCGATCCAAGGGTCGCATCGCCGCTGACAGTGCGTCGATCGGAGGTCTACAACTCAAGATATGTGCGGAAAAATGTTAGTGGTCCAAAAACAAGGGGTCTGGGCCCGGACCGACCCGGCCCAACCCCGCCAGGGTCGGCCCGAACCGGGTCGACCCGACCCGGGTCTGGGTTCGACCCGGATGGCGCGACCCGGCCCGACCGGGGTGGCCCAGCCCGGACTAGGCGCGATCCAGCCCGGCCGATGAGTCGGCTCGGCCGGTTACGGCCGAGCGGAGCGGAGCGGGGCACTGCCCCCGCGTGATGAACCCCGGCCCCACGGTTCGGGCTGCCCGTGCTAGCGGACACGGCCGGTGGCCGTGTCCCGCCACCCCCTTCCAGTGCTGTGCGGTCACGGGACCACACTCCGCCGCCGCGGCTTCAGCTGCGGCGGATTCTTCCTGTGGCGCTCCGAGCGGCGCCGCACCCGACCGTCGGCGCGGCGGCGCCGGTGTGGCACGCCGGCGGGGGCTTCCGCGGACCACCGGACATGCTCCGGTGGTCCTATTCGCCTGAGGTCTTCGCCAGTGATCATCCCGGGACTCGACCTTCGCTGCAAAGATCCCACAACGCCCATGCGGCCCCGTTTTTCGTCACCCATCAATCTGCACGTCAATTAACAAATTGCTCCGTCTTCGTGGTTCTCCGGCGCGACGTGATGGCGCCGCGCCCCTTCGCCGTGGCCCGACTCCATCCGTGGATGTATTCGAGTTTCTCTGATGTGGCGTGATGGTGTCGCGTCCTTGTTTGTTTTCACAGTGCGGCGCGACGGCGCCGTGCATTCGTTGCCGCCCAATTCTGCGCGGTGCAACGACACCGCGCCATTCCCGTTTCAATCCACAAAAGAAACCAACATGGATAAGGAGGAGGGTCGACCGTGTTTATGCGGTCTGGACCCCTCTTGTTAATTGATATCAATTGGTCATATTTCACGAAGAACGTCAAGGTAATAATCACGATCAAATTAAATAAATAAACCCCTATAGTTTTCCCACAAACATGAATTCCCAACCCGCAACATATTCTTCGCAGATCAACATGATTTTTAGTTGATCCACGTTCTTTGATTTAGAAGGAAGTAACAAGGGGTTTATTAATATTCACAAAACATTTCCCTACCTCGCCGTTTCTTGAACGGAGGTTCGTCGAACGAGGATTCGTCACGGAAAGAGACGTCGCGAAAGAAGACGTCGACCTCTGAGGAATCCGGCGTTCTTTTCATTCTTCGCGTTCTTCGTGTTCTTCGACGAAGAAGATGAAGAAACTCAAGCCTCCCTTAGATTTTCTCCCAAAGCTCTCAAGCAACAAGCCTCCAACCCCAACATAAAATAAGTCCCTTAAAATTTTATTTACACAACTTAAGGTTTGAAATTCAAGAGTTTGAAATTCAAACACTCACATTAAACACACTTCATTAATAACATAAGTTATCAAAACATAAGTTATCAAATTAAAATGTGAGTTGAGGGAGTTAAGGAATGTGAAGGGTTGGGGTTCGTGTGCGCCCCACCACTCTCATAACCTTCCATGGGAAGTTGGGTAGTTACCCAACTTCCACCCAAAGCTTAATCCACTTAGAGAAAATAAAAATTGTAGTTAAATTTTTATTCTATCTTCCACAATTTTTATCAACCTCTATCATGAAAACACAACTCCGAAAAAGGTGTTTCTAAGAAATTATCGGCACTACGGTTTCATCGGTGCCCTCATAATTCGATTCCGAGAATCGGTTCAAAAGTTATAAAAACCCGCTCGTTCGTTCACAGAACGTACCCTAGCCAAACTTCAGAAAATGATTCCGGGTACACCGGGCCTCGGAATCAGGCGCCGTCAGAAACTGCGTTCTTGTAAAATTCCAAAGAAAATTAAGAAAAAAATTTCTTTGAAATTTCCGGGTCTTTACATTACTCCCACCTCATGGATTTACGTCCCCGTAAAGCTTCAACACAAACTAGGGTCACAAAAGCGGTATTGAGCACGCATTTGAGAATTCTTCTCCCATGTGCTCACCTGGAGGTTCCCGTACTTCTAGTGAAAGTGCACCTGAGGAATCGTCCATCTTCATAGGATCTGCTCCTGTTGATCCTCGATTCCCACTGGAACCTCCGTGAAAGTCACCCCATCGCCAAGTCCAGCTCCCCATGGTCGATGATATGCAAAGGGTCGAGCATGTATCTTCTCAGTTGAGATACGTGGAAGTCGTTGTGAACTTGGTGCAACTGAGGTGGATGTGTCAAGAGGAAAACCACTTCACTTAACCTGATGAGGACCTAAGAAGGACTACATAACCTCCGAGATAACTTGCCGCCTTGTCCACATCTCCGTAAACCTCATCGAGGTGAAACCCGTATAAGGACGTGATCGTCATCCTCGAACTCTAGAGGCCTCCAATTCCTGTCAGCATAAGGCTTCTGTCGGCCCTGTGCTGTCCTCATCTGCTCTTGGATGACCTGAACCATCTCTAGTCTCACAAGAGCTGATATGATTTCTTCTTTGCCGATAAGAGAAATCCAGTCTCATCCCCTGGATGAACCACATTCATTGCCTAATACAGTCAATCCTGAAGTGAATGATGCATTCATGCCATGGATGACGTCGTATGTCCTCGACGTAACTACCAAGAGATCCAACTGTCACTCTCACCTCCAAGGTTCAAGTCACACTATCGACATCAGTGTGAGGTCACTAGGTCTCCTCCAGTAGAAATATCGAAAGTGAGGGTCAAGTCAACAGTCTTAACCGGGACCACTCAATATCAACCAAACAAAAGGACCGGAAAGCAAACATCACAAAGATATGTGTATTTTTATTATTGCAGCTCATAGTGCAAAGACACAAAGCATCTACAAACAAACATCAACAAAACTAGAAGCAACATGATCAATAGCCTTCAGGTCTGGAGCTAGTCCTGCTCCTGTCCATCTGCTTCCGGAGCTCTATGACCATAAGCCTCAGGTGCCTGATGCTGAGCTCTCCTATGTCCTCATGTCTGTGTCAGAATGCTGTGAGAAACAACAGAAGCTCTAGTCTCTCATATGATCCCCTGCTCGAAGGTTTGGGCCCTGAAGAACGGGTCCTGTACCATATCTGTGGAGTAACGCGAGAGGTCTGTGAACCTCGCTGAATACTGTTCCACTGTCATGCTGCCCTGCCGCAGCTGAAGTAGCTCCTATATACGCACTTCTCGAAGGGTGGCTGGTACAAACTCTGCCCGAAACAGGATCTCAATGTCTGCCAAAAGAAGTGTCACCTCGTCATGCATCTGGAGCATCAGGCTCCAGCATCTGCCTGTTGCTGCCTGAAGAAGTCTGGGAGCAAGGATCACCATGAATTCTACTGGCATCCCCACTAGCCTGAAAACTCTCACCACAGCCTCCAGCCAATCCTCAGCCGCATGCGGGTCCGTCTCTCCCCTGAACCTGGGTGGTCTTTAGCGCTGGAACTCGTGCAGTACGCTCTAGCGACGTGCACCCTCTACTGCTGGGGCAAGTGGCATCGGTGGCCCAATGAGTAGTAGTACCGCTGGTGCCTCAAATGGAATAGAGCCTTGTACTGAGGCCACGTCGCTCGGCGGGCTGTCGGTACAAAAAACTCTCGGGGCTCTAGCTGTTCGTCCGCGGGGAGGCATCCTGAAAGAAACAAACATCACACGGTCAAAAGATTCTTCCTGGTGATCAGACCTAGTTTGACATGTCATTTAAAAACTTCTAGAAACACTCACACAATCAGTGTTTTCGTGTACAAAGTCGGAAATCAGTTGTCAGGATCCTGGTGTATGGATACCTCGGCCGCCCGCACCAACACTGGATTCCCTAAACTGAAAATCACACTTGGTACACTTAAAAATATTGCTTCATAGAAAGCAAATATCAGAGTTATAAGTTCTACGGTAGAACCGACTCCTCTAAAACCAATTTGGCACAACCCGTCCTTGGGGACCGTGCCATGACTACCCCAAGCCCGCCTTCCATAGGCCAAGGGTTAGTGACTAGCACCAAAGGCGTAAATCCCTATAACTGGGAAGGCATTGCCTTTATAAAAGTAAACAAAACACCACAGTGTACAAGCTGAAGTAAAACACTTAGTACAAAGAGAAGTGTTGAATGATAAATGGGCTAGAATACAAACCCAAATGAAATTACAACTACAAATGAACAAAGTACAACAGCTGGAAGAAAGGAAGCGGCTCTTGGGTTGTCCTCCTCATATCCTACCTGATGGGTAGGTACAGATGGCGCAGCTCCTGGATCATCCACCACGGATCCTACCTGAAGGGTAGGTACAGATGGCCTCCACAACGCTCTTTCCCGTCAACCTCCTCTGAGTGTCGTCTCGCCGTGAAGTCCACCTCCAGATACTGACTCGTCGTGTAGTCCACCTCTGGGTACTGACTCGTCATGTAGTCCACCTCCGGGTACCGTCCAGTCCTCGAACACTCGGCCTCCGTCAGCATTGCTCGTCATCTGCAACCAACAGAACGAGGTGCGAGCATATCCCATGCAGGGGTGAGTATAACGATACTCAGTAGGGACCCCGAGACCCTCAAGGTCCCACTAAAACCAACATGGATAACCACAAAGAAGATCTCAACAGATAACCTCAACTTAGGTATATGCCCATGTATACACCTAAGTTATCAAGTAACCCATCTCAATCATGAGAAAAACACCAAGATCACGAAATCAACGGATAACCAGTACCCAGGTATATTCCCATACATGTACCTATGTTATGAAGTGACTCATCTCAATCATGACGTAAACACAAAGGTCAAAAGTCTCAGCTCAAACTAGGATTTTCATTATCAAAACCGTAACTGCTGAAGAGCCCCGTCTCTGGAGTGTACGGTGGTCCTATCATGACTTCGAGGTACTGCTCAGTAATCCAAGTCTCTGAGGTACTCCTCCTGTCGAGTACCATGGGACTGATGCCAAATGTTGGGTGCTCCGTCCACTGTGGTTCTGCCGCCAAATACCGGGCGCGACCCCTAATAGCCTATAGAGGTACTCCTCCGGTCGAGTACCGTGGGTCTGCTACCAACTACCAGGCGTTCCGTCTTCTGTGGGTATGCCGCCAAATACCAGGCGCTTCGTCCACTGGGCTAGTCGACTCACTCCAAGTCGAGTCGGTCAAGCAGTCATCAGGTCTCAGTCATCTACACGGTCTCCGTACTCCGTATGCTTGTCTCCGGGAGGGACCTCTCCACAAGCTACTGGTCAATAATCCAAGTATCACAAGTCCCATGAAGAAGTATCTCAAAGGACCGCCTCGTCATAGGGGTCTCAACGCAACAGACAGTGCGTCAATCGGATGCCCGGTCTGTGAGTTATTAGCCTTTTCATCCCAGGGGCCCGGTTGGTTTCGTGTGCGAACCAACACAGCCATATCTCAACTGTACCCCGAACACTCATAGGGTATTATCATAGGGATCGTTTCTCAACGTGATCACCAATGCTGCCGACGGTTCGTCAAACGGACGTCCGGTCTGAAAGTTATCAGCTTTTTCGTTCCAGGGACCCGGTTGGATTTCAGGTACAATCCAACCCCACCACTATCCAACAACAACCAAAACTCGGGCGAATAATGCCAAAAGTTTCGTCTCATCAAGAGGAAATCAACGAGATAGAAGTCACATCAATCGGACGCACGATCTGTGAGTTATTGGCTTTTTCTTTCTAGGGGCCTGGTTGGTTTCGTGAGCGAACCAACCCGACCACACTCTGACGACATCCAAATCTCGAGATGAGTAATCCAAATGATCCATCTCACTTAGAGGAATCAATCAAAGTTTACGGCACGTCAATCGGACGTCCAGAACTCAAGATATAAGCGTTTCCGCTCTGAGGGCCCGGCTGGTTTCGTATCCGAACCAACCCGGCCGAACCCAAGGTATTCCAAAACCTTGAGTGTAATATACCGAAACGACTATCTTGATCCAAGGGTCACATTTCAACTGACGGTTCATCGATCGGAGGTCAACAGCTCAAGATATGAGCAGAAAACCGTGAGGGGTCCGAAAACGAGGGGTCTGGGCCCGGACCGACCCGGCCTAACCCCCCTGGGTCGGCCCGAACCGGGCGACCCGACCCGGATAGCGCGACCCGGCCTGGCCGGGATGGCCCGGCCCGGCCTGGGCGCGACCCGGTCCGGCCGGTGAGTCGTTTCGGTCGGTTACGGCCGAGCGGAGCAGAGCGGGGCGCTGCCCCCGCGTGAAGAACCGCTGCCCCGCGGTTGGGGCCTCCGGTGCCAGCGGACGCAGCAGCTGACCGTGTCCCACCTCCCCCTTCCGGTCCCGCGCGGTCGTGGGACCGCGCTCCGCTGCCGTGGCTGAAGTCGTGGCGGAGTCTTCCGGCGGCGCTCCGGGCGCCGCCGGCCCTGACCGCCGGCGCCGCCGCGCCGGCGTTGCGCGCAGACGGGGGCTTCCGCGTACCACCGTACACGCTCTGGTGGTCCGATTCGCCTGCGGTCTTCTCCAGTGATCATCCCAGGACCCGACATTCGCAGCAAAGATCCCACAACGCCCGTGCGGCCCCGTTTGTCATCGCCCGTCAATTTGCACGTCAATTAACAAATCACGCCGTCTTCGTGGTTCTCTGGCGTGACGCGATGGCGCCGCGCCCCCTCCCCGTGGCCCGACTCCGTCCGCGGATATCTTCAGGTTTCTCTGACGCGGCGCGACGACGTCGCATCCTTGTTCTTTTTCACGGCACGGCGCGACGGCGCCGCGCATTCCTTGCTGCACGATTCCGCGTGGTGCAACGGCACCGCGCCATTCCCGTTTCAATCCACAAAAGAAACCAAAATGGATAAGGAGGATGGTTGGCCGTGTCTGTGTGGTCCGGCCCCCTCTCGTTAATTGATAGCAATTGGTCATATTTCACGAATAACTTCAAGGTAATAATCACGAAAAAATTAAATAAATAAACCCCTACAGTTTTCCCGCAAACAAGAATTCCCAACCTGCAACATATTCTTCACGGATCAACTTGATGTTTAGTTGATCCGCGTTATTTGATTTAGAAGTAAGTAACATGGGGTTTATTAATATTCAAAAAACAATTCCCTACCTCAACGTTGCTTGACGGGAGGTTCGTCGAACGAGGATTCGTCGCGGAAAGAGACGTCATCGGCGTCGTGGTAAGAGGCGTCACAGAAGGAGACGTCGCGGAAGGAGACGTCGACCTCCGAGGAATCCGGTGTTCTTAGCGTTCTTTGCGTTATTCGTGTTCTTCGACGAAGAAGATGAAGAAACTCAAGTCTCCCTTAGCTTTTCTCCCAAAGCTCTCAAGCAACAAGCCTCCAACCCTAAAATAAAATAAGTCCCTTACTTATTTTATTAACACAACATAAGGTTTGAAATTCAAGAGTTTGAAATTCAAACACTCACATTAAACACACTTCATTAATAACATAAGTTATCAAAACTTAAGTTATCAAATTAAAATGTGAGGTGAGGGAGTTAAGGAATGTGAAGGGTTGGGGTTAGTGTGGGCCCCACCACTCTCATAACCTTCTATGGGAAGTTGGGTAGTTACCCAAATTCCACCCAAAGCTTAATCCACTTAGAGAAAATAAAAATTGTAGTTAAAGTTTTATTCTATCTTCCACAATTTTTATCAACCTCTCTCGTGAAAACACCACTCCGGAAAAGGTGTTTCTAAGCAATTATCGGCGCTGCGGTTTCATCAGTGCCCTCGGAATTTGATTCCGAGCACCGGTTCAAAAGTTATAAAAACCCGCTTGCTTGTTCACTGAACGTACCCGAGCCAAACTTCGGAAAATGATTCCGGGCACACCGGGCCTCGGAATCAGGCGCCGTCAGAAACTGCGTTCTTGTAAAATTCCAAATAAAATTAAGAAAAAAATTTCTTTGAAATTTCTGGGTATTTACAAGTAAATAATGATTTATTTACATGAATAATCCCTTATAATATTAAATCTTTTTCTTCACATAATATTTTTATTATAAAATTGTATGGTGTTTTAAGGAAGGAAAATGTTTTTGAATAAGAATGGATATTTTTCACATGAATTATGTTCAACTTTTTTATATAATTATTTTCAATATAAGATGACTATCTTAAATATATTTATGTTTAAATCCCTATTATTACTATTATATTATTTTCATAATGATGGAATGATATTTTTATAGAATATTCAATGATAGAATGATATTTAAGTAACCCATTTAATTTCGTAGGGTTTTGTTATGGTGAATGGTTTCTGTTTTTGTTGTTCATGTAAGAATGATATCATTATGATATTTTTGGGACCTATATATCCCTCCAATTCATTGGAAAAATATTTATATCTCATGAGATAGACATGACGAAAACGACATGTTAATCCAGTTTAGTAATACATGGCTGGAACGACAAGTAAACATGGTTCAGAAATGGACACCGTCAACAATAATGGTCATGGAGGCAATGCCTTGACTACTATGAAAATCATATTACTTGAATATTAGTTTTATATAATTAAATTTTTTATTCCAATATTATTATATAATGTTTAATGTTTCTTCCTGACCATGCCTTACTTACTGCCATGAATTATTTCTTGACCCGTTATTTTTATTTTTAAACATTATTTTCATATTTTTACGTTCGAATATTTATGGTTTGTTTTATGTTCTCCATGATTGACCATACATAGAATTTGAGCTTGATGATTCTATGTTTTCCCCATTATATAAATAATTGGTTTACATTGGAAAATAGGGTAGGATATTTATAGAAGATGTTGAATATCACTCACAATATTTATAAGAATGTGTTTGAGTTTCCAAAGACACTAAAATAATATATTCATTGTGTTTATGTATTGTGTCCTGAATTATGTATTCCAAAAAGTAAATCTCATTTACATGCACATTGAGTTGGTTCCGTACAGTTGGTAGAAGAGCTAAGGTTTACATAACCCATAGAAACTGGGATTAAAAAACATTAGTGATATCCATTGAGATATTTATAAATATATGTATAGGGATGTCCCTAAGTGTATGTTTAAATAGAAGATACAATATTTTAATTATCGTAGTGATCATCAATAAACTAGGATTAAACCTGTGATTATAGAGAACTAATTTACTCCGACTGATTATATTGTTGTGCTATTACGATTTTTTCCCACACACAATTATTTTTCGGTTTCAGAAAATGGCTGGAAACAAGAGGATTCATGTTAATAGAGAATATGTTGGATAATTAAATAAAATTATTTATCAGAGAAAATAATAATATGGGATTTAGAATGTAAATTATCATTATTACTCGTAATCATCAATATCATAATATGATCAATAATCTCGACATTGGTGAGTTTCCTGAAGTAGATAATAAGAGATAGATGGAGTTCATTGGTGATTATAAAGGAACGAAAGATCAATTTTAATCATGTAAATCATGTGGGAAGTGGCATCATAGAGAATGTTTTAAATGAACTAGAAGATGGTTTTGGTGAGGAAAAGTCAAAAACAAATCTGGTAATTACATATGAAAATGTTTTATTAACACAATGGACAAGGATAATGGTATTGCGAAGACATCATTGACGGTTAAATGTTTTAAATGTGTAATATATATTATTTTGAAAATTGATGAACTATGGGAAATATCCTGAGGAGAACCAGATTTTTCATAGAGTGAGTATTCATGTTACCGATTATGAAGACAATACAAAAGATATGTGAGCTGAAAGAAGTGTTAAGGAACAAAATGATGAATCTCAGTCAATTAGTTAAGATGGTAGTGGAAATATAACATATTTATAAAGTACTATGTTGTATAAGTAATTTAATGGTTCTATGGAATAAAGAAACAACTAATAACTGTTACACTATTTTTTCGTAATTATTTGATTGTATCTGTTGAATTGTATTGATAACCATGAAAGGTTGTTTAGATATTTTTTTAAAAGGCATATTATATGCGCATAATGAAGGGACAAGGTGATAATGAGATGTCTAATAGTATTAATGACCTCATGACCAATATAAGGAAAAAGTGATATCATGAACTCACTATATTGAATTTTAGGTATTTTGGTATGTGGAAAGAGGTAACATTTGACATAAATCATGTTTTCACTATGGTTCTATGATAATTAATGTTATTATAATGTTTAATGAGAATACATGACTAAGGTATTAACATATTTGGGAATGTGACAAATAAGTAATACCAAATGAGATATGGGAGACAAATGTTATGTCTATTTAGTTCACATACTTCTAAAGTTTTATATTTTGAGTTTCTTGACAAATTGTAATATTATCCATTTATAGATAGTATAAGTTTTACTCCTACTGAAGTTTACAAGATTAATGTCATACAGATGTACTTATAAATACTTGATAACACATTCTTTCGTTATAATTGATATAGGTGGAATAACCTATCATTCTATTTCATGATCAACTAACACTTCAAGAATAAAACATTAACCTACATTTCATTATATAATATATGATGTGAAAATTGTTCAGGGAATGACCCACAATGAGATTATACTGAAATTATGAATTTATTTTTCCTCATATAAAAATTCATCAACATTTGGATAAGATCTTGAAACACAACATGTTATCCTTGTACCTTCTTATCTGATTAATCATATGGTCCCTTTAATCATTGTTGATTTAGGGATTTCTAGTTGGTAACTATCTCTAAACCTTATTCTATATCATTTTCCATCAGAAAATGATGTATAAATACCTCTTACATATCCCAGATTTCATTTCACACCTATGTTCTACTATGTGGAAACTCAGTTTTGAGTTTTATTGGTTAACCATTGTGTTTTTAACATTCCCATTTAAAATTTTGTTTCGGTATGACTTTTTACAATATGGGTTTCCATGAAATAAACTTTCAAGTAAAAAACCATTTATAACCTCAACGAATTTTGAAGCAGAAATTCATTTTAAGTGGGGTAGAATGTAACACCATGTTATTTTATGAGATATATTCATTTTAATTTCATTTATTTATTGGGTTTCACACTACACCAATATTATATTTCTCTATATGCCACACCTTATTATCTTAAACAATATGAAACACTATTCTTGGCTAGTTTTGCACACAAATTTCTGTTCTTTTGATAGAATTAATTTCACACAACACTGAGTATAAATTTTGTTAAATCTATAAACTAAAAGAGATTATATTATGTTATAGGCAATTGTAATGTTTTTTTTACTATACACAACACTAACTTGGCTTGCGCTACACGCAAAAGTGACATTTCTCGATATCTTTTGTTTTACGCGATATTGAGTTTCATCAAGAAACGATATATTACTAAAATATTATTATTTAATGGGATATAAAATAGATTTAATGAGTATTTTTTACCACATTTTGAATTTTATATAATATTAGAATTCATATTATACATTTTCTAGAACATTAAATGAAAACCAAAGCAAATTTTCGGATAAAAGAATTTTTTTAGAAGAAGTTGTTTTCCCATTTTGATGGCCCACCCATTTTAAATCTAGTTGTGAGACATTTATTAGTTAATGGTTACAAAACAAATTCTACAATGTAAATAGGACATAAAAGTTTTTTTTGTTGAATATTTGTAATTTTTCTGATAAAATACAAATTTTAATTAATAGTAAAAAATATTATATTTAAATTGAAACAAACTACTCAACTAACTTATTTAAATAGTTAGATTGAAATTTTAAATTATTTTAATGTTTAAGTGGATTATATTTTTATAAATTATTCCTATGTTGTTAATTATAATTAATTTCACTTTAAAATTGGTTATAAACACTTGTGAATATTTTAATTTTTAATGCTTCATATAATCCCACATTTTAGAATTGACAATGGAAATTAATTTAAAATTAATTATTGACACTTCTGGTTTATTGAGTATTCAACAAATGGATTCTATATTTGGAATCATAATCTTCAAATTGTGAAAATAGGTACCTTTTATTATTGGACATTATGAATAGTAACATTAGTAATTATTTTATATGCCATGGTTAAAAGGGAAATATGCTAAATAAGGGTAAAAAATAATATTATAATAATATTAAACAACCAAAACACAAGTCTTAATCCTATTGTATAAGATATTTCTGACCATGAGGATCCTCGGGTCAATTTTGGACCCCATGGATTAACATGGATGTGAAAATGTGATTTTATAAGAATTAATTTAAGGTAAATATAATTATAGCCTAAAAATATATAATTTACTAAATTGATTTTATTATAGAGTCATAAAATTGATCTCTATGTCTATAAATATTCTATAGAAATATAAAATTATTTCCTATATCTTGGTATTTTATTTATAATGTTTAGACCGCACATACATAAATCTATTCATGAACCAATGATGTTTGTAGTACTACCGGTTTGTGGTATGTGGCCTTTGTTTTTTTTATGTTCTTAAAGTGCACGGGATGAGTTGTGAAGAGGTTGGGAGAGTTTGGAATGGTTTTTCTTGAGTCTGGATGCTTTTCTTAGGGATCACAGTTTGAGCGCGGTTAGTGGAAACCAGGAGGATTATCCTAGAAATCATGCGGGGAGAGACAGTAGGCTTCGCACACCCTATGAAGGGTTTGTCAAACCGTGTGAGGCAACTATGTGGACCCTTTCTCTTGAGGCAGTAGTGTGTGCATGGTTAGCGCACAATTTTCCAAATCGTGAAGGTTAACCGTGCGACCACTTAAAATAGGATTTTAAAACCCGATTTCACTCAGGATTGCCTCATTCCTCTCCAAATCCTCTCCCACTCGAGCCTCACATGGGATTATCGGTTCTCAGAGGTTGTAGATCTCTCCCACTCATTTTGGAAGCTATTTGAAGGGGTTTCGTGGTGGTTTGAATAATGTTCTTCTCAGGTAAGCCTTCTCTCGTGTTTGATTGTGGTTTTCTCTAGATCTATATCTCTCTATCTCTTGTTTATGTAGGTCTACACCCATCGTTTTTATATCTAGTTTTTTGGTTTCCTTGGATGTTAATTTTTATGCTTGTTGATGTTAAATAAGGGGATATAGAGAGGTTTCGATGGTTCGTTTGCCGGTTTTGAGGTCTGGTTGCTTGTGGGTCAATTTCTTGGAAACCATAAAGGTAGGAGGCTTCAATCTCAACTCCTCTTCCTAGAATTTATTGGATTAGATTCAAATTGTATTATTTTATTGTATTTGATTGTGAAAATCATAGAATAAATCTTCATTAGTGATGATTTATGGTTTTGATGAGATTGTGAAATCTTGGTGATTTGTTGTGCAAGGTGAAGGGGATTCGTGAATTTAAATTGTTGATTTTAAATTTTTGATTTGCTGAAATTGGATGTGGTTTGATGAAAAATGGGTTTCAATTAAAAGGGTGTTTTATTGAAATGGTTGGAGATTGAAATGGTGTTGATGGAATTGGTTTTCAATAAAAAGAGTGTTTTATGAAATGGTTTGAGATTGAAATGGTTTTGATGGAGATGATTTTGAATAAAAAGGTGTTTTTATTGATAGGATGTTTTTGGCATGATTGATGGGAATATGCGATGTGTGTTTGTGTTGCATATACGAGCCTTGGTTGAAATAAGGGTTTGGGATCTCCCCCATCAAACATTCATATTGAATTCGGGACGAATAAGGGTTAGGATTCTCCCTCATCAGTGCTGGGATAGATAAGGGTTAGGACTCTCCCCCATCAATAATTAATGTGAATTTGGGTTGGATAATGGTAAGAAGTATCCCCCATCATGGTTGGGATGGATAAGGGTTAGGGATTCTCCCCTCTTCCAGGTAGCATGCATGGTTGGTTGCATGGGTTTGTGGAATGGTTTGGGTGTGGCAAAAAGGAATGTTTGTGAAATAGTTCTTGAGCTTCGTTGGTTATTTTTCTGGAAAAATAACTTGCTCGAAAATTATTTTCAATTGCTTTTGGAATTCCTTTGGTTATGAATGGTTTTGGAAACTTGTTTATATTTAGTTATAAACTGCTTTTGAGAATTTTTTTAATATAAAATGTTTTTATATAAATGTGGAAAACTATTCTATCCTAGCGGCATGAGTAGGGATGTCCTTGGGGAAAAAACTACTGAATTTTATTCTCACACCTGCTTTGGAAAGTTGGTGATTTTGCTGATGTCGTATTCCAGGACATAGGTAAAGGTAAAACCTCATATTTCTAGTGGCCTGTGATGATGCTTGAGGGATGTTATGGAGCTTGGAGCTTATAGAGCACAGAGTCGTGGTGTCTTGTGAGATTCTTGAGTTGTTTATCTATTGTGTACATTGATGATTGGTTGGGCCGTCTGCTATTGTGTACTTGAAGTGGTTTGACATAAATGAAGTTGTTTAGTTCTCTCTCTTTTGTTCATGAATCATATAGGGAATGTATGGTTATGCTTGGTTGGTTTATGGGATATTTCTAAAAGGGTAAATGGTCCCACAACTTGTATTTGAAACCCCTTGACATTTATTTCGAGCCTTTGGCATCTTGGGGATGTCTCTTAAGGGCTAATAATGACTCGTTGGGCTCTCAAGACAAAGGGAATCGGTGGGTCATTACAAATGGTATTAGCTTGTTCGGTCCTTTCCTAACAAGTTTCCATCGATGTTCGTGGTCTTGGAGTTGAAAATCATTCTTGTCTATTCCTTGGGATGAAATATTAGACAATAGTATGTTTTTCAGAACTTGAAATGTATAGCATAAAATGACGTAGCTAACCCGTTTATGATGAACATCATGTTACCAGGGTTTTGGGTACATAAGTGTTTTGGATACACTTCTAGAATTATGGAAATATCATTTTCATGGTTTTAGCCAATGAGAGAAGCATGACATGCAATTTAGAGGAATGGCTACCCACTAGGATTTCATATCTCATTGTGAGGAATGAGTAATGATTTTGTGCAAGGTGAAATTTTTTGAAAAATGTAGAAATTGTTTTCAAGTGAATGACTTTGAAAAGAAGGTATTTTGTGAATATTGGAAATGGGTTGATTTTCAAAAATTATGTTGAATGTTTTAAAAAATGGTTGAACATGGAAACAGGTTGTTTATGGGAAAAACAATGTTGTGGTAGTTGATGTGATAGAATTTCAAATGCTAAGAGAACATTTTCTTGAGAGTGAGATTGATGGAGTTCGTGTCTGTTTAGAAAATAGAAAATGTGGAACGGAGGTGGAAGGCCTTGTTGTGACAGTGTTGTATAATGAGATATGAAATGGGAATTCATGATGTCTATGGAAGTGAGACTCAAGGTTGGTTGTTCTCTTTATAGATATCAGGTAGGTATCGTGGAGGCCAACTGAAAGTGGCAGATGAATACGTGGTTGCACCGAGCCCTAGGTGAACTAGCAGTTAGTCCAGTGCATTGTGAAAGCATTCCAAGTTGTGAGAAGTGTGAATAGATGGGAAAAGACAATGCATGTTGATTATGTGACTCAGTTCCAATAGCAGGATCCACCAATCATTAGATGTGATTCAGACCCAGAAAGGGCAGAGACAAGGCTGTCTAGAATGAATTGAATTTTCGAATTCTTGGGGACACAGGTAGAGCTGAAAGATATCCTAGCAACATGTATGCTAGAGAATTGTTCCCTTCAGTGGTGGGAGTTGGTAGTCCAAGCGGGACCAGACCAGGGTACGATGTGAGATGGTCTTTGAGGAATTGATTAATAAAAAATTCTACCCTCATATGTTCATAATATAGCGCACAATTGATTTCTTCAGTCTAAAGTAAGAGCATATGTTAGTGACAGAGTATGCAACTATGTTTATGAGCTTAGTGCAGTTTGCAGCTGAGGTGGTGGGTAGCACGTCGTTTATGGGAAAGATCACTGCTGCAGGGTTATGGTTAGAGATCCATTAAAAATATCAGTGCTGTGTATCGGTGATTACACAGAGATAGTGAATAGAGCCTCTATGGCTGAGCGGGATTTGTTGGGAGATCCGGGCGGAGGAAGCATGGTGGTACTCATGGAGAATAGTGGGATCTATAACTCTGGGTTCAAGTGAAGGAGAGACACTAATTACTAGGGCGGTGATTTGACATATAAACTAACGACAGGATTGGTAAATATTCCTCTGAAGCCCCAGAGCAAGATGGGATATTGTCAGTGTGCTTCTACGATCCACATCAAGTGGGATTGTACGACACAGCCTTAGGCTTGTCATAATTTTAATAATATGGGGCATCTTTAGCATTTTTTCTTAATGATCCAAGGTCAGGTGTGTGTGACACTTCTCAGGGATCGCAGACGTCTTATTATTCGATGGGATGAGGACTACAACACACCCCTCATCCGCATAGTAAAGTGGGTCATAGTGATTCTCGGAATACCACGATGCCTTAGTAAATCAATAAAGAGAAACTTGTGACAACAGAAGCATTGTTCGGAGCCGATCAAGTTATGGTGGATGATCAGTCATGACCATCCATGGTGCGAGGTACTATTCTTTTAAATTATACCTTGATGAATGTTTTGTTTGATATAGGTGCCTCAGACTCTTATATTGCTGCATGTATAGTTGATTTGCTGGGTTTAAGGGTAGAAAAGATGCCTTCAGTTTTGAAACTGCAAACTCCTATGGGTCGAAGAGAGTGTTGAGCCTTATTGAGTATAGCATGTAGTATTGTTGTGGGTGAGGTTGAGATAACCTAGAATTTCTCAGTGCTTGAGATGGATGGGTATGATATAATCCTGGGAATGGATTGGTTGGTGGAATTTAAGGCCCATATTAACAGTAATGCACATGCAATGGCATTTACGACACACTATGGCATTAGACATCTCATTAGAGGAGAGAGGCATGAAAGGCACGGTGCAATGGGTTTTTGGCACCAGCTGTGGGCACGTTATCGTATTAGTTGGTGGTGTTGTTGTTGGAATCGTTAGAGGGTGTTGAACAGTGTGTTCTTCCGGTAATGGTGGATCAGTTCATGGATGATTTTCTTGAAGATTTCTCTAGGTTACCTCCCATTAGAGAAGTGGAGTTTATGATTGGTCTCTTTTTGGGGACCAGTACTATCTCACTACTATCATACTGGAGGGAACCTACTGAATTGCGGGAATTGAAAGTCCAGTTGGAAGAGTTAGAAAAAAAAGGTTTTATCCGGCCTAGCATGTCTCTGTGGGAATCACTGGTGTTGTTTGTGAAAACGGAGAATGATACATTGAAGCTATGTGTTGATTATCATAGACTTAACCATGTTATGATAAAGAAAAGATATCCACTTCCATGAATTGATGATTTTTTCAACCAGTTGAGAGGAGCCCAGTGCTTCTCTATGATCGACGTAAGGTCCAGATATCATCAACTGCGAGTAAGGAAGGAAGATATTCCTAAAACAACTTTCAGAAGTAGATATAGACATTATGAATATGTGGTTATGTCCATTGGTCTAACGAATGCGCCAACGGTGTTCATGGCATTGATGAATCAGACATTTCAGATATATCTGTATTCATTTGTGGTGGTGTCTGATTCTTAGTGTGTGACCAGGAGGTCGAGAATCAATGGTAGAGAGACCATAAATGGTTGGAAACTGAATGGATATTCAGTTTTGTGATTTCAGAATCGGATAGTTATACTAGTTTCTTCTAAGGAGGATCTTCTCAGGGAGTATCATCATTCCAGTTGGTATCTTCACCCTGGAATTCATAAAATGTAAAAGTCGTTGAAATCGTGGTTCTGGTGGGCTGGTATGAAAAGAAGTTGTGGCTGAGTTTTCGTCGAGATGCTTGACTTGTCTGCAGGTCAAGGCAGAGCATCAGAGACCCGTAGGAAGGATTCAGTATTTACCAATCTCTGTTTGGAAGTGGGAGCAGATAGCGATGGATTTTGTTACATGTATTCCAAGAACGGTCTGAACGCACGATTCCATTTGGGTGATAGTGGATCGGCTAAAGATGTTGTCCATTTGATTCCAATTCATGAACCTCATACGGTGGAGGATCTGTCCAAAATCTATATCTGGGAGGTGGTAAAGAGACATGGTATACCAGTTTCGATTGTATCAAATAGATATCTGAGGTTTACATCTCGTCCCTAGAAATCCTTGCAGCAAGCCTTGGGGACACAGTTGACGATGAGCATAGCGCATCACCCTCAGATGGATAGTCAATCCGAGAGGATGATACAAACTCTGGAGGAAATTTTGTGGGCTTGTGTCCTGGATTTTGGTGGCTCGTGGTAGAATAACTTGTCATTTGTTGAGTTTTCGTACAATAACAGTTATCAGGAATCCATACATATGTCTCCGTTTGAAGCGTTGTATGGGAGGTCGTGTCGTTCTCCACTATGATGGGTGGAAATGGGTGACTCCTCGATGGTTGGACTGAGACTTTTCAAGGAGACTATGGAGAAGATCAAGTCAATTAAAAAGACAATGGAGACGGATTAGAGTCGTCAAAAATCATCTGCAGATCATCCTCGTCATCTGTTGTCGTTAAAGGTGATTTTCTGAGGATCTCTCCTAGGATGGGACACCATTGGTTTGGGAAGCACGGAAAGTTATCTCCGAGGTATTTTGGACCTTTTGATATTCTTGAGCGGGTTGGTGAGGTGGCTTATCATTTGGATTTTCCACCTAGATTTAGTGTGGTGCACAATGTGTTTGATGTGTCATAGTATAAAATGTATTAGCCGGATCGTAACCATGTGATTCTGTAATGACTCAAAGATTCATTAATGGAAAATCCCTCTTGATCCAGTTAAATGTCTATTTATGAAAAATGTTTTTATAAGATGTCAACTCCGTTGGATTTATGTTAAGAATTTTGACCGTTGTTAATATAGTCGTTGAACAGTGATCACATGATTAGTATAAATATAAGGATTTAACGAACCCAATTTTTACTCAGACAAATGAAGTGATGGCCTCATCCAGTAGAGTTTCCCTATACGAAGCCCACTTGTCGGAGCTCGGAAAAGAGGTGGCGTCTTTGGTCTTCTCCCTTGACCAAGCCCAAGCTGAGCTTCATTATGTCAAGCTCGAACGTGACCGTCTACGGGAAAAGTGGAAGTTGATAGAGATTACCACTCGAGCGATGTTATCTGAGCCACCCCAAGAGTCTGCCACCATCGCACACCTTACCCTTAGGTCTTATGCGGCTATTTTAAGGGGTTATGTAACAAATAAGTAGTACTATGTTCATGTACATTATTTTTTTATATATAATAATGAATATAATTTCTAGTCATTTTTGATACATTGTGAACAGTTTTTAAAATAAAAATGGTGTTTTTAGTTATTATTTAATTAAGAATTCAACTTTATTAAATTAAGGGATTTTTGAATTAAATAATATTTTAATAAAATATTATTATTAATATTAAATTAATTTTTATTAAATATAAATGATCTTATAATTTTATGAATGCAATTAAAATTTTATATTAAGGTCTGAAAGCCATTTCTGTCAAAACCCATGAATTTTCGATAAATGTTGGTTTTTACTTTAAAAGTGAAAATTAACATATTTAGAAAAAAAAAATTAGATAAAATAAATTTCATTTCTGGAATCAGGACGTCGATATTATCCAACGGTGAATTTTTCATAATTTTCTGAGACAGTCAAATTTTTTGGTAAAAATTAAATACCATTTAAATATATAATGTGTTTTATGACATCATAATTACCCGATGGTGATGTAATAAAATACCATAATCCTTATGTTTGGCCAATATATGTTTTATCATTAAAATAATGAGGTTTTGGGTTTGTTTAACTTACTTTTCAAAACATTAATGAACCCCTCAAGACATATCCAGCACTTTTCCTTTTTAAATTAATTTTCATGGGAGTGTGACTCACCTCCACATAAGCAACCCTAATATTTTAATAAGTTCGGACCTTGGCCTTGTAAAATATTTTTTTACTCTTTCCTTTTCCACAAACCATGGGAAAAATGATGGGATGGTTTGTGGTTTGGATTAATTTAATATAAGGGGTCCCAAACCTAAATAATAAAGAATTCTCTCACCTTTCCTATATAAACCCAGCCAAGCTCCCACTTCCTCATCACTAAAATACCTTGTAGTTCATCCAACCTCTGCCCTACTCTCTCTATAATCCTCCCAAGGTGCCCCAGGCTCCCAAGAATCCTCTCACAAGCCTCTCTCTAGCCTTTGGAAGCACACTTCCAAGTAAGGGTTTTTTCTTCCTTTCTCATTTTTTGTCAATTTTCTTTAAGTTGTATTACCCTTTTAATTTCAATTATGAATATTGGGGTTAAGTTTCACACCTCCCTCATACTTCCCTCTTTATTTTTGAATGATGGGAGTCCCCTTTCTCTCTCCATGAATGCCTCCCATGTACAACCGTTACTATGCAGAAATTTCGAAAGGAACTTCTCTCTCTTCTTTTACATTCAAGCAATATTTTTGTATCATGAATCTAAATTCCATTTCAATTGTTGGTACATGTATATATATGACCTCCTTACTGTCCATTACATGTAAATATGATGAGGCACCCCTTTCTCTCTCATCAACCTTTTTTATGAATTCTTTTGTCATGTCGTTACGCTGCCGAAATCACAACGATTTTCTAAGTCAATGTCATTGTGTAGTGAATACCATGCCCATTTCTCCATCAAGGATATTCACCTTTATGCACATTTACTTATTGATTGTAATGTTTCATGTATGAATTCCACATTCCTTTATCGTGTAATAAATGATTATGTTTTATGAATCCATGGTTTATGATCCATGTGGAACACTTATGCATGAAATGAAATGTTTAAGAAGGGTGCGCCCTTATAGCGCTCCAATGCATTGGGTAAAGTATAGTATCATGATACATCATGTGAAATGAGTTTTGACTCTTTCTAATTCAAGTGAAACAAGGGTTTACTCGTGCTTCATGTGCAATGAGGGTTTACTCATGATCCATGTGCAATGAGCCTTGGATCATGCTAATTCCATGATAAGTGTTGTTGCCACATCTCCATGTTATAATTATCATGCTTTATCATGCCTTTATGTTCATGTTTCATTTATGCTCTATTGATATTCCTATTGTCTATCATGTATTGTACTCCACATGTTATTCCATGTGTACTCTCTTACTGGGCTTTATAACTCATCCTTTTCTTATGCATGTCCTCAGGTTATCCCATGCAATGATAAGTACGAGGGAATGTAGTGGTCATGTAAAGGAAGTTTTCAATAAAGATGTTGTATTTCATGTTTTAAGTTTTTATGTAATGATCCTAAGCCCAAAAGACACTAAACCTCTCGATCTTGTTTATTGTATCAAGCGGAGCATTATGTATTGAATCATGTTTAAGTTGTAATAAAAAGCAGGGTTGTCATAGTTGGTATCAGAGGATAGGTTTATTTATTTTTGGGATTAAGAAACCCTAGTAAAGCCTTAAATACAAGAGTAAGTATTATAAAAATATCCCTATGTTTTGGTAAATACTAAGTAAGTGGTTTATCAAACAAATATATCCCTGTCTGGATACGAGCAGGTACAGGCGGCTCTGGCACAGATGTATCCTAGGGGTAAAACCCGAAAACACCGCTTTGAGCTAGACTCGAACGGGAACTGGTGCACGACAATGGGCCTTGCTTCACTCTTGGTTACAACACTCTTGGGGTATATGATTTGATAAATTCACAATCTTGGTATTATCCCTTATTAAGGGAAAAATTCCCCTAAGAATATATGTTAGAAAGTAGATCATGAAAAGCCTAGATTGAATCCTATAGACTCACGAGTTAAAGAAATTAATGTTTATTTATAAGTCATCAACTTTTTCCTTTGGATTACCCTCTATGTGTTACCCCTATCTTTCCTTTTATTCCATATAATTGCCGGTAATAGGACTCGGGCTAAAAACCATTGTGAAGATCAGTGTGATGATTGTACTAATGAGATTCCCAATCTAATGAGAGTGGGAATTGCGAACTTTTTCACGCTTCTCTCTCAGCTAACTCAAGTTTTGAATAGAAACATGAGTCAAGAGGAATGTTCAACCCCCCTGAAAAAATAACAAGTTTCTATCGAGAGCTTCAGGAGAAAAAGGCCTCCTACTTTTAGTGGATCATCTGATCCCACGATCGCAGAACAATGGCTGGACTCCATTGAAAAGATCTTCTCCATCTTTCAATGTTTTGATCAAGAGAAGGTTCTCCTGGCAGCTTATCGTATGGAGGGTGAAGCTGATCAATGGCGGACGTTGATCAAAAATATGAAGCCCGAGGAGGAGATCGATGCTTTGGAATGGAAGGAATTTCGGAAGATGTTTTTTTATAAATATTTTCCGCGCACCCTCTGTCTTAAGATAGAAAGGGACTTCCTTTCCCTCAAGAAAAAAGATGAATAATCTGTGAGAGAGTATGAGGAAAACATTACAAGGATTGCACGATACGCTTCCGGCTTCGTCGTTACCCCCGAATACAAGGTTGACCGCTTATTTGGTGGGTTGAAGCCTAGCTTGCGGAAAGCATTAGCGATCCGTGACTTCGACAGCTATGAGGAAATTGTCCGATGTGCCCTCAAGGTTGAAATGGAGATCGGAGAATCACCGGGGTATCATGGGGACAAGAAGTGTAAGGTGGACTTCAATTCTGGTGGTCGGATGGATAAATCCTATGGTGCTAAGAAGTTCCAGCACCCCACTTGCCAAAAGTGTTGGAAGAAGAACCCTGGAAATTGCCTTAAGGGGACGAGAAAATTCTTCAGGTGTGGAAGAGAAGGGAACCTAGCTATTAACTGTTGTCAAGAAGGACCCGCAGCTGCGACAGAGGAGAGGAAAACTCCGTTCGAACCTCAACGCATTGTTCAATGCTACAAATTCAATGAACCGAGTCATTTTTCAAATCAGTGCCCTAATCCAAGGGTTATCGGAGGCAACCAACAACCTCCAAGACAGCAAGGAAGAATTTTTTCCATCACTTCTTCCGAAGTAAACCCCGACAACGAAGTGGTGACAGGTACGCTAGTTATTCATTCAAGAACAGTGAACGTACTTTTTGATTCAGGTTCTACGCATTCTTTTATATCTTGAATGTTTAGTAGAACAATCCCAGCACCACCATGAATCATGGAAGTAAAGATGTCAGTGAGTACGGAAAATGGGGCAATCATTGCATCCCATGAATATAAGTCTTCCCCTGTTATAATCTGTGGATTGATTTTCCCGGCGAACCTCTTCATACTCCTTCTGGTGGAATTTGATGCAATTCTAGGCATGGATTGGATTTCCTTATATAGATCCAACATAAATTTTTGGGAGAGGGGAACCACACTCCATGTGGAGAATCGACCCCCGATTATTTACAAGTGTCATGAGGAAGATGAATCTCTTTTAGCTCCATCATCTCAAGCATGGATATTACTTCCCTATGAGCACGCGTATCTGGCTCAGATGATTGATTCCAAAGAAGAAACCATCCTTGAAGAAATGCCTATTGTGAGGGAATTCGTGGAAGTGTTTCCCGAGTAACTGCCTGGTCTTCCTCCAAGAAGAGATGTTGAGTTCTCAATTGAACTTATAGCTGGGGTGCTACCAATATCCAAGACTCCATATAGAATGGCTGTTGTTGAGCTTGAAGATCTGAAGAAACAACTATAGGAGAATCTGTATAAAGGGTTTATATGCCCAAGTGCTTTACCATGGGGTGCACCAGTCCTCTTCGTCAAGAAGAAGGATGGGTCAATGCGGCTCTACATCGATTATCGTGAACTTTACAAAATCACGATAAAGAACATGTATCCACTCCCATGAATTGATGACTTGTTCGATCAGTTATGTGGAGCACAATACTTCTCCAAGGTGAACTTGCAGTCAGGATATTATCAAGTAAGGGTGAAGAAGGAAGATATCCCCAAGACTGCTTTTCGTACAAGATACGGGCACTATGAATTCATAGAAATGCCTTTCAGACTCACCAATGCTCCAGAAATATTCATGGACTTGATGAATAGAGTCTTTAGAGATTACCTTGACAAATTTTTGGTAGTCTTTATATATGATATTCTAATATACTCCAAAACCAAGGAGGATCATGAGGAGCATTTAAGAACTGTACTAGAGACTTTGCGCAAGGAGAAGCTCTATGAAAAGTACAGCAAGTGTGAGTTCTGGTTGAAGGAGGTCTCATTCTTGGGCCATATCATCACAAGCAATGGGATATCTTTGGACCCCTCCAAAACAGATGCAATTGAGGGATGCCTGAGGCCAACATCGGTAACGGATATCCGTAGCTTCTTGGGGTTTGCTGGATATTATCGACGATTTCTGAAAATTTATCACGATTGTCCATCGCTCTTACCAAGATAACTCAAAGGGAGATAAGTTTGTGTGGAGTGATGAATGTGAATAAAGCATCAAGGAGTTGAAAAGGAGGCTTATCACTTCACCCATGTTCACTTTAACCACAAGTGGGGAGATTTTAGGGTATTCAGTGATGCTTCAAAAAAGGGCTTAGGATGTGTGCTGATGTAGAATGATAAAGTGATATCCTATTCCTCAAGGAAGTTGAAAATCCATGAGCGAAACTACCCAACGCATGATCTAGAGTTGGAGACTGTGATCTTTGCCTTAAAAATATGGCGGCATTATCTCTATGGAGAGAAATGTGAGATATATACATACCACAAGAGTCTTAAATATATATTCACACAGAAAGAGATTAATATGTGACAGAGAAGATGGATAGAGATCATCAAGGATTATGACTGTTCAATACATTACCACCCTGGGAAAGCGAACAAGGTGGCAGATTCCCTAAGTATAAAGGATCCAACGATTATATCAATGATGAGAATTGAGAAGGATCCAATCTTCTTAGACTTGATGAAGATGGATGTGGGAATCATAAAGAATGGAACATCATCAATCCTTTCACAAATGATTGCTCAACCATATCTTTTGGAAAGGATAAAGGATGCTCAAAAGGATGATGTGGAAATTCAAGAAAAAGTGGAAGCTATCAAAAAGGGGAAAACCTCGGAGTTTAATGTTAATGAAGAAGGAATTGTCCGGTTTGGGAAAAGACTATGTGTTCCATCAATTCCGGAGCTGAAGAAGTAACTTTTGGATGATGCACATAGTTCAAATTTCTCTATTCACCCAGGGAGCACAAAGATGTATCGAGATCTCCGAGAAAACATTTGGTGGGATAATATGAAGAAGGATATCGCCGAATATACATCAATGTGTCTGGTGTGTCAGCAAGTGAAGGCAGAGAGGCAGAAGTCTAAGGGGATGATGCAACCATTGGCCATACCAGAACGGAAATGGGAGAACATCACTATGGACTTTGTCACCGAACATCCGAGGACATCCAAAGGCAACAATGCAATCTGGGTTGTTGTGGATCATCTTACAAAGACTGGACACTTCATTTCTATTCGGGAAGATTTCTCATTGGATCAACTGGCACAGATATATATCAGGGAAGTGGTAAGGTTGCATGGAGTACCACTATCTATTGTGTCTGACCGAGATCCAAGATTCACCTAAAAGTTTTGGAAGAGTCTTCAACATGCTCTAAATACTGAACTGAACTTCAGTACGGCCTATCATCTTCAAATTGATGGCCAATCTGAGCGGACTATCCAAACAATTGAGGATTTGTTGAGAGCATGCTTGTTGAAGCTGAAAAAAAGACCATAACTCTCGGAGGAAGTTTCGAAATGACAGAGCGAAGTCATATTCGGAATCAGAGGCCCGATCCAGAGGCCTGGGATGTGGTGCGCGAAATAAAGGAGGATCCATGCGAAAAATTGTTCTATGTGCGTCAAATCACTGGGTTTCGTGGAATTGAGCCGATGAGGCGCGCAATATTTGCGCACCCCGGTTCTGCGCGGCGAGTTTTTTGCACGCTGGCGGTGCTCAGTGCGCAATTCGGCTCCCCCTGCGCGCAATTCGGCTCCCCCGCGCCCAAGATGACTTCCAGGTAAAACCCTCATTTCGCGTAACCTTGCCCCGGAGTTCGCCTTTGGGCGGAACTCCACCGGCTTTAGTGAATTTTCCCCCTCCCCAGGGTTCCAGCCTTGCACGCAATCTGTGTCTCGTGCGCACAATCCGTGTCTCGTGCGCGCAATACCCTGCCGTGCGCGCAAAACCCTGCGCATAGTTCCCTCTCCGCTCACAATTCCCTTGCTCCAATTTCATGTCGTCCTGGTGTCTTGTGCGCAAACCTTCCCTTTTGCGCGCAAAGCCCATGAATCCTCACCTTGACGCCCCTCGGCTGCCCCCTGCACCGGCACCTGATGTCTCCCCTGCCGGGCATGTGCACGATGCATTTTTTTCCAGTATGGCCTTCCAGGCTCGTGCGAAGTAACCTCAAGGTCCCTTGGGCCGTGTTTCCCATTTCATTACTTTTCCTTATGCTTCTCCGCATAGGCACGCTAATGGCTATTGCTTCTTCGCATAGCCATGCTAACGTGGACCCCCCCGGTGGTTTGCTCTGCAGACCCCCTTCGTTATGGCCTTGTCGATGCCTTCCCACCCACAAGGGGTAGAGGGCGTTGGGAATGTAAGCCCTAGCGGTGTGGAGCAAACAAACCTCATCCAAACTACAGGACATTAAACTGCTAATAACCTCATCCTTAACACAAGATGTTAAACTGTGGTCCGACCCCATGCTTCGCACGCAGGGTCCCCCCAGCTCGGACATTTTTTACTTCCACTCGTCTCCATGGGAATGGACTCTTCCTCACATGGAATGAGATCCTCCTTGTCGGAGAGGCATTTGTCCATAGGGGAAGGGCTGCCTCAGAGCGTAAGCCCCTAGCCTTTCTTGCAGATGATTGCACCCATGCATCTCCGTACTTCCCCCCTGCCAAGGCCAGTGGAGTCTTTTTCCCACTGCGCTTTTTCGAACCACGGGCCTACACCCTAGAGTAAGCCCCGTCACCAAGGGCCGCTAACCACGCGTAAGCCCCTATTTCCTCTTTGGGCCGCCCTAGAGCGCAAGCCCCATCCCACCGAACTACGTGGACTTTGATCCGTGCTAACGCACGATACATAGGAAGCCTCCACGAGGTTCAAGCCCACCACCCGGTCGTCCCGACCTCTCCATGTCGGTTCCCCGACCACCTTGGTCCGCCTCGGAGTGTAAGCCCCAAACCCATCATCCCACATGACGTTAAACTGTATTATGTCCCGCATGACGTTAAATTGTATGTCGTCCAGCATGACGTTAAACTGTATCACGTCCCGCATGACGTTAAACTGTATCCCCCCTCTTGGGCCGTCTCAGAACGTAAGCCCCATGTCTCACTCCACCATCCATCCTGATCCTTACTCGGGCCGCCATATCCTGGTGAGGTCATGCCACCCCATCCCACTCCATGACACCCGGGAAGCCGCCCACGTGCTGGCCCCAACATCGGTGTTCCCCCCTGGGGATCCTTCAACACGATCTGTCTCCACAAGACGTTAAACTCGTGAAATACCCCACGTTAAACATGGGAAGATGAGGAAAAACTCAGATGGAACATATTCCCCGCGTTCGATGTGGGATGCCTCGGGCTTCCCCGCCCTCGAGAAGCCCTTTGATGATGGACCAATGACAGACATGCTAACGACGCCCCAACGTGACCATTCTCCTCACCGAAGGATGCTTCCCCAACAAGACCCCTTGGAAAGTCTTGATGGAAGCAGCGTAATTAACTTGCGTCCATGTAGATATGGCACCAGGAATGAGCTTCACGAACCCGTCTTAAATCAATGAGGGAGACCCGGACTAGGTAATGAGCTCCGAGGAGGAATCCACGGATGGAAGAACCGACATCCCATCATCCCGGTTTCGATCAAGGAGCAGACGTCCCTAAACAAGGAATGGATGTCGCCCGCATTTGGAAAGAGGGAATATGGGGAAACAAGTAGCGCGTCCTCCCCACAGACGGATGCGCGCGCCCTGACAAAAGCATCAGTGCAACAAAAATGGTGAACCCAACGTGAAGCTCTTCTCCTCAATACGGGGAATGGTAGCCGTCAGGGCGTCGGAAGGACAGCATGTCACCAAGTCCCGGTAAACCTCATCGGGACATGAATCCTCCAGGGGTTGAGGCCGTCAAGACATTGACTACTCCATTCTGTGACATCATCAGCGTGGATCCCTCTCACTGACCATTGAAGATGGAATGAAGCTGGGCCTTGGTTGTTGATCTCCTTTCCTGTTGATACTAATGGGTTCATCTCTTTGTTTCCAGGAATCAGATCACTGCATTCAGAGCTCGATTGCCACCTTCCCACCGGCGTAGGGGCAGGGGTAGTACCGACGTGGCTACCCCGCGCAGTCCCACCTATTCCACGGTCACTCCAGCTTCGACTGCCGTAGGAGCCGGGCGCTTGCACCCCCTCTCCCCATCAGAAATCATCCAGCAGAGGGTGATCAATAACCTGGTTTGTAGGTATGAAGAGGAAGGGGTCATCCCCACCAGGGGTATGGTCTTCTTGGATCTAGAGGCAGTCGCGCCTCACCACCATCGCCACCCTCGAGGGCCGCACAGGGAGCAGCTGCTCCCCATGCCGACGTTCAACCACTTCGGGAACCTATCCCCGAAGCGCTTTGACACATCCCTCCCCTACGCCAATGAGGTGGGTGATGTCCGGGTCCACCCGATCGAAAATCCATCCCAGGGGTTAATGGAAAGAACCACCGCCAGGCTGCGTCGACGTCGCCACCCGACTCCCCGAGCCGAGGAGCAGGAAATCTTCCTGCCCGCACCGCCGGTTCCAGCCCATCTGACTCAACGCCAGCGTCGGGTGCGAGCGGGAGAGAATGCCCGTCCTAGGGCACCAGCATCAGCAACCACTGTGTCCTGAGCCACTACTGACTCCTGTTACAAGATCCCCGCGCATGTTGAGCAGGGGCAGCCGCGTGCCCGACTGGGATCGAAACCCCGACCTCCCTGCATGCAAGTTGGGTCGAATCTCCGGGTCGTGGACACTGGAAATGGCCACTACGGACCAATCTGCGGTACTGCCGCCCACCATGAGGGCTCATTCAGTTCCACCGATCTGGGAAGCCGAAAGCTTCTTCGTGATGGATATGCTCCAAGTATGACTCCTTCCAGTACCCACTGCATGGGGTATGAGGTCACTCCCCCTGCTACTGGCCGCGAGCATGGAGCCGTTTCGTATCCAGTCGCTCACTCACATGGGGGTCCTCCCCATGCCCCTTTCGACATCTGTCCTGATGCTTCTCGCACCCCGACCTTCAGTCCCCTTAGCCCCAGCTCAATTGTGGCCGGGGGACCCCATGATGGAAATCGTCCTTACCCTGAAGAGCTACCCAGGGGCAGGAAGGCCAGGCGTCGTCGCCGTAGGAGGAATGTCAGGGGAGTCCGGATGGAAATCAGACCAGTCCGTTTCTCGGATTCTGAGGCAGAGTATGACTCGACAATGGAACCTCCCCCAACCATTCGAGTTGAGGGCAGGGGTGGGGACGCGGCGCGTCAGTCTCGTACTCCACGAATTCAAGATCCATATGATTCCCACCTCCCTTCGAAGGTATATCCCACAGGACGAGGACTTGGCATACCGCTAGGGATCAAGCCCACAATTTCCGCTGGCCTCCTTGGAAGCACATCCCGTCCCTGTTAGGGAGGGTGAGGAAATTTTCTGGGGACCGACAGAAGAATCGTTAGGTGATACAGCCTCGGCGAGCACCGACACTATGACAGGAGGCCCATCCGCCATCCCATCCTATCGCGACGTGGCATCCAGGGAACTGAAACCCTTGGAGGATGACCCAGGGATCGGCGGCCAATCGGCCTGTTCGCCGTATCCCCCGCCGGCCATCCCACCGCCCTGTCGGCCTGCCTCAACGCCATTACGAATTCCCCGACTTTCCTCGGTGGGCGAGAAGGGGCAGCAAGTTCCGGACCCCGAACCGGAGCTGTGGAGATTCTGGACCATTCTGGAAGCGGGCCACATCCCTAAGAAGTTTTGGCCGGTCACAGAATCGGGTTTTGATGTGCCTGAGTCACTCACCCCGGGAGAGTTTGAATGCTTCTGCCAGATTCTTCGGGTGACTCACTCCCGCCTCTGCCATCAGCTAACGCCTTATCCCGAGATCCAAGCGCATCTCGAGGAGATTGGTGAGCAGTGCCGCCAGGTCGACCTAGCAGCACTCCCCGCGGTCCGGCACCCCGAGTCGCTGGACCACCACGAGGACCTTCAGCAACAATACGTCCAGAGTTTTCAAGTACTCCGCAGAGTTATTGAGGAGTCCACCCCCCACGCGCACGTCCGTGGGTGGGGGCATTACGCTGCTCTCTTCTTCTGTGCTATCTTCCGGCAGCCCGATCCACTTGGCAGCCCTGAGGGAACATCGCCAAGGGTAGTAGAAGTCAACAGTGATGACCTTTCAGATGAGGGAAACATTGTGGAGCCCCTCGACGGGGACTCACCCCTCGAGTACATGCCACTACTAGACCCATCTGGGAGGATTACTCGCCAACAGACGATCCTCCTTGGTCTTCTTGTACCCACGGAGGCACTGGCGCTGGGCCGAAACATTGGCAGGGGTAAAGAGCCCGTCGGGTCTGTCAAACTCGCCGACCCATCTGCCTCAGTGCAGAAGGTAGAGGAAGATCCCAAGAAGTCCACGATGCGCCAATAGCTAGCCGAGTAAAAGAGGCTGGTTGATGAGCTCCTAGACGAACGCATTGCAGAGTGGCGGCCTGACTACGGCAACCCTAGACTAGGACAGCAGGGGCAGGAGCATCTACCCCTTGCTGAGATCCCCCCGGGAAACCGGGACCGTGTCTTGTTCTCCGACAGGGGAGACACTGGATCCCATGGCAATAGGGCGTGATATGTTTTGCCGAACCCTCCCGAGCAGCGAGACAACCTGGGGGACTCTGCTCGGTTTCCTCCCGCCGCTCCAAGAGTCACTCTGCCAGCTGCCCCACGAGCCGCTGAGCGCGGCTATCATATAGATGAGCCTGGAAATTCACTTTTGGTTAGAGATCCCCGTCAAGACAGGAATCTGCATCTGAATGATCTGATGGAAGTACTCATCGCTCTTTTGGAGGCCCTGGAAACTCGGCAGGTGGCGATCCCACCGGATGGAAACCTATACCCCGCATGGGTGGATGACATGTCGGCCCCATCAGGATTTGGGAACCCCACTTTTCCCCCTTTAACGGGACTGAAGACCCACCACAACACTTGGACCACTTCAACTCGAGTTGCGGGCATATGTTAGGGACTCCGGTGCAGCAGGAGGCTGCCAAGCTCAGCTGCTTCTTTCAGACACTGGAAGGACCAGCATTCGTCTGGTACAACCAGCTCCATGTTGGATCAGTGACTAGCTGGGAGGACCTTCGCCGACAATTCCTCAACCAGTTCAGTTCCACAACCTGGAAGACGAACATTGCAGACCTCTTCAGGTGCAAGCAAAGGCCCGACGAGCGAGTCGCGGACTTCATCGCCCGGTGGAAGGGGCTCACGTACTCCCTTGACATGCCACTGAATCAGGAGAAATTATTAAAGATGTGTGTAGGGAACGCCAAGGAGTAGTTTGTTCCTTCTTTGATCACGCAGAATTACCCTGGAGGGTTCCGGGACTTCTCGGACAAGGCTCTGCACCTCAAAGAAGCCCTGCAACAGGCCAGTCAGGCGCGCCCACTGCCTCCTGTAATCTATCCAAGGAGAGCAACCAGAGCCAAACCCGCATCTGTGGCGCAGATAGAGGCCCCCAGACAGCTAGAGTTGCTGCTAGTGATGCCAGATCAGAAGGATCATAGGGGTCTACCCCCACAGGCTCCGGCCCAGCAGCGACCGCCTCAAAATCGGCAGGCGCCTCCGCGTAACGCACTGCCACCACCTAGGCGAGGTAATCTGGCTCCGCCTCCTCGGCCTGTTCCTCCATCCCCTGGCCATGGTAAGCCCCCAAGAGTCCCCTTTCCAGACAGAAGGAATCGGGCTTACTCGTTTGGTGAGGCCCAGGTCCCCGGTTATTTCTGTAGCGCCTTGGAGCAGAGGACCGTGCGACTGCCTGAGTGCTGGAAGTCAGTAGAGGCGTGTCTCACGAATCGCCCTAAATACTGCCCTTATCACCAGATCCGGGGACACACCATCGGGCAATGCTATGTGTTCAAGGACTGTCTCCATGACCAGATTGACAACAACATAGTCAAGTTGGGCCCAGCCCCGGCACAGGTGGCAGGTGTCTTCGTGGGATCAGATGGCAGTAGTGACAACGGGGATGGGTGGGAACAGGTTTCCGACCAGGGGTCCCAGAAGTATAATGACTGGATGGCCCGTAGGACGGTCTCCCGTGCCCATGGAATCATATTTTCCCGCCTGGATCAGCCAGATCCCTCAGAGTCTGTGAGCACCGCTTTGGCATCGTCGTCCCAGCCTACTTCTTCCCAGAAGAGCATGCGGCAGCGCAAGAAGAAAGAACGTGCCCTACCATTGCCATAATCTTCTCGCACGCTTGGAGATTTCATGCCCTCAGAAATGGGGATCCCTCCGAGACCCCGTCCGGTAGTGGATGACTCCTCGAGTGAGAGCCTGAGGTATGCTTCGGTTAACACCGTAGAGTTGGTAAATCCCTTTTTGGCGCCCAACGGTGAGGAGCGCCAGGTGGACCTCCCCGAGAGCCCGGGGTACACTTCGGTTAACACCATAGAGTTGGTAAATCCCTTTTTGGCTCCCTGCAGTGGGGATCGCCAGGTGGACCTCCCCGAGAGCCCGAGGTACGCTTCGGTTAACACCATAGAGTTGGTTAATCCCTTTTTGGCTCCCGACGGTGAGGAGCACCAGGTGGACCTCCCCGGGAGCCCGGGGTATGCTTCGGTTAACACCGTAGAGTTGTTAAATCCCTTTTTGGCTCCCGACCATGGGGAGAGCCAGGTGGACCTCCCCGAGAGCCCGGGGTATGCTTCGGTTAACACCGTAGAGTTGGTAAATCCTGTTGTGGCTCCCGACGATGAGGAGAGTCAGGTGGACCTCCCCAATGTCCCCAGCCATCGCCAACATTGACGGAGTTGTGGCTACGTGAATCGCCGAGGCACGACAGTCATCACCTCCAGTCAGGCCGTGCACGCTATCGAGACCAGGCAGCGGGCCCGGTATAGAGAGCAGCACTGGTGACTCCCTCACCCGGTGACAACAGGTTCGCTTACACCACTGTTTGTGTTGCTGGATCGGGCGGAACCGCCTTGCCCGCGTCACAACTAGCCCAGCCCTGCCACTGGCCGACTATGGATTTTTGGTACTAGCATGACAGCCACCTCCCAGGCTTTAGCTGGTGAACAGGGTGACATGCCTAGTACCATTCAGTCACCGGTCCCGCCAGCAGTGCCCGTCATGCCCCCGATCGCAGAGCGACCTCCTGTAAGCAGAAGCTCATGTTTGGCGCAAAAGTATGATGTCCTGAAGCATCTGACCGACATTCCGGCAAGGCTTTCCATCCTTGAGGACCTTCGCCTATCATTCGAAATGCATGAGGCGCTCGCCGAGGCTCTAAGGATCCCCTTCCAGTTTTAAGTGGAGGTCGCGGCCGCAGAGGCCTTCTACACCGAGGTGATTGAGGACGCCGAATTTCAGGCGGTTATCTAATTCTCTGGTGAAGATGAAGACCCTCCCATACAGGGGCACATCCACCCGCTGTACATCACCGACCAGTTCAATGGTGTGGAAGTACGTCACTGTCTTGTCGACATGGGTTCTGGTATTAACTTGATCCCAACTCGGACACTACGAAAACTGGGGTTGTCCGAGGATTATTTAACTCCCTCCGACCTCAGAATCCAGGGGTATGACAGGACCGAGAAAACTCCACTCGGCACGATTCGTCTGAAGACCCAGTTAGGAAGCTTAATTGCCAATACTGAATTCATGGTTGTCTCTCAGGACACTGACTACAACGCATTGATGGGCAGGCCGTGGATCCATCTTCACGCGGAGGTTCCCTCATCATACAATCAGTGCCTCAAATACTCCCTTAAGGGTTGAGTGGGTGTGCTCCAAGGAGATGCGTCACCGTTTTCCCCTTGTGAAGCTCGTTACCTGGACGCTGACTATTACAAGAGCAAGGACAAGCAAATCCTGGCAGGTGAGGTTGAGTCTGCCGCTGTCGTGAGTGATCCCTGGGAAGGTTTGGATGACGCATATGTCTTCCCAATCCATCGGTTGGAGGCCACGACTCCCGATATAGTAGAGTGCTTTGTTGTTTTGGGTACCAGAGGAATGCATATTTCCAGGTCTAAGAAATGGTGGGAAATCACCTCGTACTCTTACACCAACCAGTCCCAGGTGATCCCCGAGCCTCCTACCCCCATACGATATCGAGACGTTGGGCTCATGGCAACGACAGTACGTCATACGTGTCTGTTTCGCCAAGCCGGGATTGACCGGCTCAAGCCAACACTTTACCACTGCGTTGACGTCATAAAGCGTGGCCCCTTGGGCCGTAGGCCGGATGGGATTGGATCAACCGCCTTCGTCGCCATGGTCTCCACGGTGCATGAGTCTCTCGTCGTGACGACCTCTGCCACCCAAGATGGTGCCAGCTCCCCATCAGGGTCGAGCATCCCCGAATCAACTCCCCCCGTGCATGATCCTTCCACAAGCGGAGAAGAAGGCATGGATGATGATGCTCCTACCTTTGAGGAGGGTGTCTCCGCCATGGTCGACGAGCTAGTACAGGTGAACCATGGTAGTGAGGAGGAACCGATACCCTCCTTGGTCAGTGCCACAATGCGTCCCGAGAAACGGAAAAAGTACATAGACTTCCTCAAACAGCAACGTGATGTGTTTGCCTAGTGTTATGATGAGATGCCGGGACTAGATCCCCAGGTAGTCGTCCACCACCTTAGCCTCCCAGAAAACCATCGCGAGTTCAAGTAGCCTCCCAGAAAAATGCACCCCTTTCATGGTTCCATGGTTGAGGCCAATGTTGATAAGCACATTAAGGCCAACTTCGCCAAGGAAGTCCAATACCACATGTGGATAGCCAACATTGTGCCCGTCAGGAAGAAGAACGGGAAGATCAGGGTCTTCATCGACTTCCGCGATATTAATCGCCACTGTCCGAAGGATGACTTTCCCCTTCCCATGACAGAGCTTTTGATCGACGCAACGGCTGGGTTCCAAGCCCTCTCCTTCATGGATGGGTACTCCGGGTACAACCAGCTCCGGATGGCCCCCGAGGATGAAGAGTTCACTGCCTTCAGGTCCCCCCAGGGCACTTTCTACTATCGGGTTATGCCCTTCGGCCTGAAGAACGCGGGTTCCACCTATCAACGGGCTATGCAACGCATATTCCAGCTGATCCTCGGGACGCTGGTGGAGTGCTACGTAGATGACCTGGTGGTTAAATCTCTTCAGCGCCATGACCATCTCAAAGACCTTGAGAAAGTGTTCGGTTCACTCCGTTCTCGCCACTTGAAGATGAACTCGTTGAAGTGTGCCTTCGGGGTCACCTCCGGAAAGTTTGTTGGCTTCATCATTAGGTATCGAGGTATTGAGATCGACTCTGAGAAGATAAAGGACATCAGTTGGATGCCTCCCCCAAATAATATTCGGGAGCTTAGAGGCCTCCAAAGCCACTTAGCCTATATACGCTAATTCATTGCGAATTTGGTCGGCAAGTGTAAGATCTTTTCTTGACTCATGAAGAAAGGTGCTGCCTAAGGGTGGGATGAAGAGTGTCAAACCTCTTTTGAGGAAATAAAGAAGTATCTGCTTCAACCTCCGGTCCTGATGCCACCCATTCCCGGAAAGCCGCTGGTCCTTTACGTGACCGCCCTGGAGCGATCCCTCAGCGCCCTTCTCGCCCAGAAGAACAATGAGGGAACCGAGAATAGCCTCTACTACCTCAGACGCATGCTCCTCGACACGGAAATTAGATATTCTCCCATCGAGAAGAGCTGCCTGGCGCTCGTATTCGCCATACAGAAATTGCAGCACTACTTTCAGCAGCACGAGGTACAACTGGTCTCTCGGGTAGAACCGTTGAAATACATCCTGAGTCGGCCTATGTTGACTGTCCGATTGGCATGCTGGGCGGTGATCCTCCAGCAGTTCGACATTAGGTTCGTACCTCAGAAGGCCGTCAAAGGACAGGCGTTGGCAGACTTCTTAGCTGCCCACCCAACCTCTGCGGACCATCCACTGGATTTGGGCTTTCCTGATGAGGCAATCCTCTTAGTCGATCACGCCAACCCATGCTGGTAGATGAACTTTGATGGCGCCTCCCGAAGCCCTACCGGTAGAAGGCTCAATGATCCTAGTCTTAACAGAGTGGGCCTGGGTATCATCTTCATCACCCCAGAGCAAGACGTTCTGAGATATTCTTTCTTGTTGATAGAAAGCTGCACCAACAATGAGGTAGAATATCATGCCCTCATCACTGGCCTCGAGTTGGCTCTGGAGGTTAACGTACCCCACCTATATGTAAAAGGGGACCCTGATCTAGTCATCAAGCAGGTTAACGGTGACTACACTGTTAGGAAGCTGGAACTCATGCCATTGCTGGAATGCACCCTCCATCTAATTAATAAGTTCCCCTCCCGACCAGATGTCGTTCACGTTCCCCGGTCACAGAACAGTCGAGCAGATTCTTTGGCCAGCCTGGCCGCATCACTCGCAGAGCCCGAACAGGATGAACTAATCATCCAGATGGCGCACCGAAGAGTCGTTTCTCCTATTATCCCGGAGGGCGATCGTGGCCCGCGAGTGAACCATCTCACCACTGGTTCCCCCGCGTCAGGACCCCCCGGGGGTTCAGGCGTGGTGATCGAGACAGTTCCTGACTGGAGGACAACCTTGGTTGAAAATATCCAGCACATCAATCTTTCGATGGACCGAGCAGAGCGAGAACGAATCAGGCGCCGCACGCCGCAGTTCACCCTTCAGAGCGGTGTAACAGCCCGAGATTTTATGAAAAATATTCTTTTTAATTTTATTAATGTCTTGTGTTTTACGCTACATCAAAATGAGCTTTCACAACACACATCATTGACTTTCCCTGCATTACATGCAATCACGACCTTCCTCGATAGCGTGTGTAGTACGCAATAACGAGTTTCATTAAACAACAATATGTTATTAAAATATTATTAAATCTAGCCGTTATGAATAGTAATAACCAATTTTTGAAATTTTGTATATTTTATTTTTCAAAATGGAATTAATTTCTGGATTCGTAATATCGAAATTAGCTTAAGGTGAAATTTTGGTACTTTTCGGATAACTTTCATATTCTGATGAATAGTGAAAATTACTAGATTATAATTAAAAACAACTTTTTTTTAATCGAAATAATTAATAGTGATAAATCATAAAATTGAGTGGTTTAAAAGTATATTTAGAATATATTTTTACAATTTAATACGATGTTGGTCATTGGATGTAATTTCACATTTAAACCAGACATAATCAAGTGTCAATCTTTTGGTAGATATTGTTTCTTAAAAACACGCTATTTGTTTTAACAGCGGGATTTAATTATAAAATTAATTAATGCAACTTATATGTTATGAATTTGGTAAAATAGACTTCATTTTTGAATTCGGAATATGAAATATAGCTTAGGATGAAATTTTGGTATTTTTCTGAAAACTTTCAATTTTTGATAAATAGTGAAACCACTAAGTGGTAGGTTAAAAACTGAATTTTGCATAAAACTTAATTTTACCGCTTCTGTGAATGGAATTTCGAAAATCCGACAGACACGGTTAATATCAAGGACTAAAATGTGGTTCAATGAGATGAAAATAATTTTTGGTGAATAGTAACTTTTTTCTTTTTTTTACCACGGTTAATAGTAAATAGGGTCACTAAGGGTAAATATGATATTACTATTACCCTAACACATGTCCTAATTCTATTGGATAAGTGTAATTCGACCAAAAACAACCTTATGAATATAATATGACCATTTAGGTCCACTTGGATTAGATTATGACATTTAATATTATTTTATTTAATGAATAGTTAAAATAGTTAAAATCAAAGTTTAATAACTAAAACATTTTTAATATGGGGTTATACATAAGATAAATTCGACTATAAATATTCATTAGAAAGATAAAACGATTTCCTACATAATGATATTTTATTTATAATTTTTAGACTTTAAATAAATTAATTTATTTATGACACAACGATGATGCAGTAATTACCCTTTTAAGGAAATATTAACATAATTGATGTTATAAATGCTCAAATGAATGTAATTTGAGACTTTTTATGAATTAAACTAATTTTCTAGGTTACTATGATATATTAGTGTTGATTTAATCAACTTGGTTCGAACATATAATTCTGTTATGACTTTCACAAAAATCATATATCAAATAGTGTCAAAATTGACACAAATAGTTTTTAAATCAAATATTATATTATTAATCGTTATTTTATTCCTAAAAATCTAAGGTTCGGCCAAATGACTTAGATAAGGATATATGTATTAATAATAAAAAATTTGAGGTTCTTTTGGAAATGTTATAGTATGTGTATTAACCATATAGTGAAAGAAAAAAAAGACACTGTAAAAGTTAAATTATTTAACTTAGAGTTAAATCTAATTGATAAGGTTACAATAATACCCTAAACTTGTCTAAATCTTATTGGTTGATAGGATTTAGACCCATCCTTACTTTAGCTTCTAAATAAGACCCTTTGGAACCATTATAAACCGATTTTGACATTAATATAAAATAATATTTTGAGGTATTCCTAAGGTGCCCCTCTCCTCCCTTATAAAAGGACACCTCCTCCCCCTCCTCCTCACACCAATTTGAGCACTCAAGCTCAGCAAACCCCTGCCAAAATCTCTTCTCCACTTCCCTAGAAACATAATAGAGGTTCTGGTCTTCCTCAAAGACCAATTTTAGTGCCCTAAGAGGAGGTCTCAAAGAGGCGCTTCAAAGAAGAGGTAATTACCGTTATCAATTCATTCATCTTTATTTCTTCTTCCACTTCTTCTTCTTAGGTTGTTTCATTATGAAGTAATAACATCAGTATCACTCATATACTGATATGATATTTTAAGTATGAAACAACCCTATTTCACCATCTATCCATCCTACGGAAAAAGAAATCACCGCGCGTGCGTACGTACGGAATACCGTCTCCACGCCGTGGTGTAATCTATTTTCCACCACCACCTTACATGGATGGGTATAATGGTGTAAAGAATAACTATACATAGTTATTACAACATAATATTGATTATGATATATTTTATAATCCACTCTAATTCAATTCAATAATTATGGAAATGATATCATCGCACATGCGTACGTACGGACTACCGTCTCCACGACTCGATGAGATTCATTCTTAATGATTAACCATTCATGAATGATTATAAAGTATATATAATAAGTACTAATGAAATATATGACATAATAATGATACTGGAATTATTTATATATATATATGTATGTCATCTACTTACTTCCATTCAAGACAATAAGGAATGAAAAACAACGTTCATGCGTACGTACGGACTACCGTCTCCATGAACGGTGTTTTTCATTTCATTTATCTACCTATTATATATATATATATATACTGAATATATATGATATATAAATCATATTTTATATTCTGGAAGTAAGTAAATCATGATATAAGTAATAATAATGTCAATAACAACAAGTCAAAACACCTACGATAAATGAAACGATTTTACCCAAAACGCTTCTTTAACATGGAATTTACAAAAGAACGGGTAATATAATGTCATAAGTGAACAATATATGATATCATAACAATGAATATGATTCTGTAATAAGTCAATGACATTATTTAAATCATTATACAGGAGGTTTGGACACATACGAAGCAAATCGGACCTAAGGTAAGGGAAATATCACAATCTCATTTTTATCCGAGATTGTTTATTCGTAAGTATTTACTGGGGTGTATTTTATCATCCAAATCCATGTTTCATAAATATGTAATATTATTTCCATCCACCTACAATTGTTTAAATCCATTTTCACCCTTTGGTGAGTTTTTAGTAAAAGAAATGAAAGGAATCTTTTGTCGTTTTTCGTACGAGGTACTTTTTGACTTTTCCGACAAAAGTACGAACAATGTTTTTTTAACTTATACGGCATGAATGGATTTCTAAAAAATTATTTCCAAGAAGTTTCCTTTACAAGTATTCAAGTTTATTTTTAATCAACTTATTTTAGTTTAAAATTGTATGACATGTTAAGAAAGGAAAAGTTTTTTTGAAGTAGAAAGGATATTTTCCTCAAGAATGGAGTTCAAATGTTTTATCAAAATTATTTTCCATCTAAGATAATATAGGGTTATGTTTTTATCCCTATTATTACACTGATTTGATTATGTTTTGAGGAAATTATTTTTATGAAGTCATTTACCTTATATGATTTGTTTTATGATGTCATGATGTTTCAAGAATCCCATTTTTTTTACATGTGTTATGCGATGATGTATGATTAATGATTATGTGGCACACATAAGAAAGGATTCATTATAAGATGGGTGGGACCTATATCTCCCTCCAATGCATTGGGTAATGATTTTATATCTAATGAGATAGACAGGGATGGAACGGTAGGTTATACCGGTTCAGTGAAACAGGACTGAAACGAGGGTTACTCGATTCAGAAAGGGACTTTGTCCACTAAGATAGTCTTGGCAATGAGTTTTGACTAACAAGAAATGATTCTCTATGATTATGTGTGAATGCCACAAAGTTTCATGTTTTAAGTTATGATTATTGTGATTACATTTCACTGCCATGATTTATCCCATGTTATGAAATTATGCTCTCTTTTGCAGGTTAAGATTTCCAAAATGATATGTTCTTATGAATATGATGTGATTGATATTTCTTTTGTTTACCCTTACTGAGCATTTGAGCTCACCCTTTTATGTTTTCTTTTCCCCAGGATATAAAGAAAGGATTTAGGTAAAAAAAAGGGAAGATCTTTATAGGAGATGTTGAAGATCTTTCACCACGATTAGAAGATTACATTCCGAGTTTCCAAAGACACTATACTAGTACGATCCTTGTGTGTGTGTTTTTGTTATGTACTAAGTATTCCGCAAATGTAATGTAATGTCAATGTACGTCAAGTTTCGGGTCTCTACAGTTGGTATCAGAGGAAAGGTTTAGTCAACCTTTGGAAACTAGGATGCGAAAACGTTAGTGAGATCCCTAGAGATATTTCTACGTTATGTCTAGGGATGTCCCTATGGATAAGTATACGTATAAGATACAGTCCTAGAACTATGGTAACGATCATAGAATTTAACCTAAGAAGTTAGATATTGAGGATACTTCCCCTTTACTATGTTGTTTTCTCTATCATGATTTTTTCCTCTCACAGAATTATTTTTGTGTTTTAGTTAATGGAGGGAACCAGAAGGAATTCGGTTAACATTGAGTCAAATGGACAAATTGGTGACTATGAGCAAAAAAATTGTGTAATGCCTAGAGAGAAAGATATTGTGATTATGCCGAATCAGTCATCGCGATATATGATTAACAAGGTGAAATTTAGTGGTATGCCTAATTCATCAAAGAAGAGGAAGATAGACTATTATTCATGTTCGCATGTTGAGGAGCATAAAGAAAGGAAGATTGAGATTTATAGAGAAGGGAAGAAGAACCTTGAGGAATACATCAAATGGAGGGACCGATGTTATCTGTGTGGAGAAAAGGGTCATATAGTGACAGACTGTAATGGAGTTCGATGTCTTATTTGTGGAGAACATGGGAATTACCCAACTCAATGCCCTGACCTAAAAAGTTACTTCTAAATCCAGGAAGGACTTATTCCAGGGCAATCATTGAAGTGGATGGACTGAAGTGTTTATGTATTGGTATTCAAGAATAATGTTGTTGAGGTACTTTTATGGTGTATTGGAATATTTATGTATTGGTCTATTGTGGTTTTCAATAATTTTAAGGTACTAGTAACCATGAAAAGTGATTCAGATATTTTGGAAAGTAGATGATATGCGCATAATGAAGGGATAAGGAGAAAATGAAATGTTTGAAAGTATTCATGAGCTCATGATTGATATAATGACTAAGTGATATCATGGTTTGAGTATATAGAATTTTGAGGATTTTGGTATGTGGAAAGTGTTAACTTTAAACTACATTCATGTTTTCACTAAGGTATTCAAGAGAATACATGATTAAGGACTTTGAATGTTTAGAATGTGACCAACAAGACATATCTTATGGGGATCAACGATGGTATTAAATCTCTGGTAATTGTTTTCACTATATTATGAGAGTGGACTGCAGTATTATGGGTAAGCCTAAAGATTGGAATGGATTATTTTGGAATAAGTTAGTATTGTTTAAGGATTGAAGTTTTTTTCGATATTATTGATGGGATGTTATAGTAATATAGTTTTAGAAAAAGGACAACCTGCAGGACGCGCGACAGCCCATCGCGTCGGACAAGGCTGTGGGAATCGAACCCACAACCGAAGTGCGACTGGCCTTTATCGCCTACCACTGGCCTAAAAAAAGTCCCTGTTTAGTAGAAACTAGTTTTATTATATTAGGTTGTATGACATATGATGTATAAGTCCATTTTAGGAACCATATATGATTAATCTCACTATAGATCGACTTATGTATATAATTTTTTTTTGCTAACCTTTTGTTTGAGACTGATTGAATGACCCTTCATTCTATCACATGATCTGCTAACACTTCACGAATAACAAATTCAACTTCATTTATTTAAGAGATGAAGTGGAAATTGTTAAAGGCACGAACAACAGTGAGATTGTACCAAAATAAAGTAAGTATTTATTCTAAATCAAATTCTTTAACATTAGGGAAACGATCTTGAAAACCAAAAATGTTGTCCTAGTGATCTTATATCTAATGAATCAGATGGTACCTTAGATCGTCACAAATTTATGGCTTTGTGATTGCTGGCGTTTCCATAGCCATGTTCTCTACCACTCTCCATCAGAACATGATGGTTAGATTTCTCTTCCATATCCATATTTTCACCTATGTAGAAACCCTGTGACTAGTTTATTTGGGTAACCGTTACGTTTCATACTTTTGTTTTTAAAGATTGGTTTTGATATTCCTTTTTTCGATGTGGGTTTCTATTAAAGAAACTTTCGAATAATAAACCATTTATAACCCCGACGAATTTCGAGGGCGAAATTCATTTTAAGGGGGGTAGAATGTAACAGCCCGAGATTTTATGAAAAATATTCTTTTTAATTTTATTAATGTCTTGTGTTTTACGCTACATCAAAAGGAGCTTGCACAACACACATCCTTGACTTGCCTTGCATTACACGCAATCGCGACCTTCCTCGACAGCGTGTGTAGTACGCAATAACAAGTTTCATTAAACAACAATATGCTATTGAAATAGTATTAAAACTAGCCGTTATGAATAGTAATAACCACTTTTTGATATTTTGTATATTTTAATTTTCAAAATGGCATTAATTTCTGGATTCGTAATATCGAAATTAGCTTAAGGTGAAATTTTGGTACTTTTCGGATAACTTTCATATTCTGATGAATAGTGAATATTACTAGATTATAATTAAAAACAACTTTTTTTAATCGAAATAATTAATAGTGATAAATCATTAAATTGAGTGGTTTTAAAGTATATTTAGAATATATTTTTACAATTTAATACGATGTTGGTCATTGGATGTAATTTCACATTTAAACCAGACATAATCAAGTGTCAATCTTTTGGTAGATATTGTTTCTTAAAAACACGCTATTTGTTTTAACAGTGGGATTTAATTATAAAATTAATTAGTGCAACTTATATGTTATGAATTTGGTAAAATAGACTTCATTTTTGAATTCGGAATATGAAATATAGCTTAGGATGAAATTTTGGTATTTTTCTGAAAACTTTCAATTTTTGATGAATAGTGAAACCACTAAGTGGTAGGTTAAAAACTGAATTTTGCATAAAACTTAATTTTACCGCTTCTATGAATGGAATTTCGAAAATCCGACAGACACGGTTAATATCAAGGACTAAAATGTGGTTCAATGAGATGAAAATAATTTTTGGTGAATAGTAACTTTTTATTTTTTTTTTATCACGGTTAATAGTAAATAGGGTAACTAAGGGTAAATATGATATAACTATTACCCTAAAACAGGTCCTAATTATATTGGATAAGTGTAATTCGACCAAAAACAACCTTATGAATATAATATGACCATTTAGGTCCACTTGGATTAGATTATGACATTTAATATTATTTTATTTAATGAATAGTTAAAATAGTTAAAATCAAAGTTTAATAACTAAAACATTTTTAATATGGGGTTATACATAAGATAATTCGACTATAAATATTCATTAGAAAGATAAAAATATTTCCTACATAATGATATATTATTTATAATTTTTAGACTTTAAATAAATTAATTTATTTATGACACAACGATGATGCAGTAATTACCCTTTTAAGGAAATATTAACATAATTGATGTTATAAATGCTCAAATGATTGTAATTTGAGACTTTTTATGAATTAAACTAATTTTCTAGGTTACTATGATATATTAGTGTTGATTTAATCAACTTGGTTCGAACATATAATTCTGTTATGACTTTCACAAAAATCATATATCAAATAGTGTCAAAATTGACACAAAATAGTTTTTAAATCAAATATTATATTATTAATTGTTATTTTATTCCTAAATATCTAAGGTTCGGCCAAATGACTTAGATAAGGATATATGTATTAATAATAAACAATTTTAGGTTCGTTTGGCATGTTATAGTAAGTGTATTAACCATATAGTGAAAGAAAACAAAAAGACACGGTAAAAGTTAAATTATTTAACTTAGAGTTAAATCTAATTGATAAGGTTAATATAATACACTAAACTTGTCTAAATCTTATTGGTTGATAGGATTTCGACCTATACCCACTTTAGCTTAGAAATAAGACCCTTTGGAACCATTATAAACCGATTTTGACATTAATATAAAATAATATTTTGAGGTATTCCTAAGGTGCCCCTCTCCTCCCTTATAAGGACACCTCCTCCCCCTCCTCCTCACACCAATTAGAGCACTCACGCTCGGCCAACCCCTGCCAAAATCTCTTCTCCACTTCCCTAGAAACATACTAGAGGTTCTGGTCTTTCTCAAAGATAAATTTTAGTGCCCTAAGAGGAGGTCTCAAAGAGGCGCTTCAAAGAAGAGGTAATTACCGTTACCAATTCATTCATCCTAATTTCTTCTTTCACTTATTCTTCTTAGGTTGTTTCATTATTAAGTAATAACATCAGTATCACTCATATACTGATATGTTATTTTAAGTATGAAACAACCCTATTTCACTATCTATCCATCCTACGGAAAAAGAAATCACCGCGCGTGCGTACCTACGGAATACCGTCTCCACGCCATGGTGTAATCTATTTTCCACCACCACCTTACATGGATGGGTATAGTGGTGTAAAGAATAACTATACATAGTTATTACAACATCATATTGATTCTGATATATTGTATAATCCACTCCAATTCAATTCAATAATTATGGAAATGATATCATCTCTCATGCGTACGTACGGACTACCGTCTCCACGACGCGATGAGATTCATTCTTAATGATTAACCATTCATGAATGATTATAAAGTATATATAATAAGTACTAATGAAATATATGACATAATAATGATACTGGATTTATGTATATATATATATATATATGTATGTCATCTACTTACTTCCATTCAAGACAATAAGGAAAGAAAAACAGCGTTCATGCGTACGTACGGACTACCGTCTCCATGAACGGTGTTTTTCATTTCATTTATCTATCTATTATAAATATATATATACTGAATATATATGATATATAAATCATTTTTTGTATTCTGGAAGTAATTAAATCATGATATAAGTAATAATAATGTCAAGAACAACATGTCAAAACACCTACGATAAATGAAACGATTTTACCCAAAACGCTTCTTTAACATGGAATTTACAAAAGAACGGGTAATATAATGTCATAAGTGAACCATATATGATATCATAACAATGAATATGATTCTTTAATAAGTCACTGACATTATTTAAATCATTATACAGGAGGTTCGGACACATACGAAGCAAATTGGACCTAAGGTAAGGGAAATATCACAATCTCATTTTTATCCGAGATTGTTTATTCGTAAGTATTTACTGGGGTGTATTTTATCATCCAAATCCATGTTTCATAAATATGTAATATTATTTCCATCCACCTACAATTTTTTAAATCCATTTTTACCCTTAGGTGAGTTTTTAGTAAAAGAAATGAAAGGAATCTTTTGTCGTTTTTCGTACGAGGTACTTTTTGACTTTTCCGACAAAAGTACGAACAATGTTTTTTTTTAACTTATACGGCATGAATGGATTTCTAAAACATTATTTCCAAGAAGTTTCCTTTACAAGTATTCAAGTTTATTTTTAATCAACTTCTTTTAGTTTAAAATTGTATTACATGTTAAGAAAGGAAAAGTTTTTTTGAAGTAGAAAGGATATTTTCCTCAAGAATGGAGTTCAATTGTTTTATCAAAATTATTTTCCATCTAAGATAATATAGGGTTCTATTTTTATCCCTATTATTACACTGATTTGATTATGTTTTGAGGAAATTATTTTTATGAATTCATTTACCTTATATGATTTGTTTTATGATGTCACGATGTTTCAAAATCCCATTTTTGTTACATGTGTTATGCGATGATGTATGATTTATGATTATGTGGCACACATAAGAAAGGATTCATTATAAGATGGGTGGGACCTATATCTCCCTCCAATGCATTGGGTAACGATTTTATATCTCATGAGATAGACAGGTCTGGAACGGTAGGTTATACCAGTTCAGTGAAACAGGACTGAAACGAGGGTTACTTGATTCAGAAAGGGACTTTGTCCACTAAGATAGTCTTGGCAATGAGTCTTGACTAACAAGAAATGATTCTCTATGATTATGTGTGAATGCCACAAAGTTTCATGTTTTAAGTTATGATTATTGTGATTACATTTCACTGCCATGATTTATCCCATGTTATGAAATTATGCTCTCTTTTGCATGTTAAGATTTCCAAAATGTTATGTTCTTGTGAATACGATGTGATTGATATTTCTTTTGTTTACCCTTACTGAGAATTTGAGCTCACCCTTTTATGTTTTCTTTTCCCCAGGATATAAATAAAGGTTTTAGGTAAAAAAAGGGAAGATCTTTATAGGAGATGTTGAAGATCTTTCACCACGATTAGAAGATTACGTTCCGAGTTTCCAAAGACACTAAACTATTACGATCCTTGTGTGTGTGTTTTTGTTATGTACTAAGTATTCCGCAAATGTAATGTAATGTCAATGTACGTCAAGTTTCGGGTCTCTACAAGCGGTCCCAACCGTGAGAAGCTACATTATAGGCGTGGGTTTGACGGTGTTCTCCTTCGTTGTCTTCAAGGAGTGGAGATCCCACAGGTCATGCAGGAAGTGCACACATGTTCCTGTGGCGCCCACCAGGCCGAGTCGAAGTTGTCCCACCAGATTCGGAGACTGGGATACTTCTGGCCCTCCATGATCCACGACTGCATCGAGTACGCCAAGAGGTTTAATGCAAGCTAAGTTCATGCTAACTTTGTGCATCGGCCACCAGAGCCTCTCCATACTACTAAGTATTCTTGGCCCTTTGCAGTCTGGGGGTTGAATGTCGTAGGGCCTTACCCGCTGGCGACGGCCCGCCAGTGTCGGTTCATCTTAACCGCCACAGATTTCTTCTCAAAGTGGGCAGAGGCAGCCCCGCTCTGGGAAGTCAAGGCTGGTTCTATCGCTGAATTCGTGAGCTCCAAAATCATTCACCGGTTTGGAATACCTCACGCTATCCTCACGGATAACGAAACCAACTTCCAAGTGGCCGAGCTGAAGAGATTGTACGCCATGTACATTATTCGCTCTAACCACACCTCCTGCTATCATGCATAGGCGAATGGACAGATTGAGGCGTTTAACAAAACCCTCTCTAACATTCTGCAAAAAATGGTTGGTCAGAACAGGAAAAGTTGGCCGGACAAGCTCCCCAACGCCATCTGGGCTTATAGGACGACGACTCGCAATTCCACCCAGGTGACTCCGTATTCCATGGTATACGGAGCTGAGGCTGTCCTTCCCATCGAGGTCCAGCTGCCCTCATTGCGCACGGTGGTCTACGACCAGCAAGCGCCAGACAGATTTGCCGAGATCCGTCTAGCCGAATTGGAAGCACTGAATGGAAGTAGGCTTCGTGCTTTACATAACTTGGAAAGACATCAGAGCAGGATTGCTCGATCTTTCGATAAGAAGGTTCGCCTCCGCTCCTTCCTGCAAGGTGACTTGGTGATGGCTCTTAGAGCGCCAATGATTCCCGATAGGAAACCACCCAAGTTGGATCCCAAGTGGGAGGGGCCGTTTATTGTCCACAAGGTCTATCCCAATGGCGTGTAATCCCTGGTGACTATGGATGGTGAGTGTATCACTCCTCCCACCAACGCCAGGTTCCTTAAGAAGTACTTCACCTTTTGGTGCTGCATGACCTTAAACTGTATGGTCTCGCACGACCCTAACTATGCTTTGGTCCGAGTTCTAAGACCTAAAACTAAGATCCTCTTGGTCCGAGCTCTAAGACCTAAAACTAAGATCCATATTTCACCTTTTGGTCCTGAATGACCTTAAACGGTATGGTCCCGCATGACCCTAACTGTGATTTGGTCCGAGTTCTAAGACCTAAAACTAAGATCCTCTTGGTACGAGTTCTAAGACCTAAAACTAAGATCCTCTTGGTCCGAGCTCTAAGACCTAAAACTAAGATCTATATTTCGCCTTTTGGTCCTGCATGACCTTAAACTATATGGTACCGCACGACCCTAACTATGCTTTGTACCGAGTTCTAAGACCTAAAAATAAGATCCTCGTGGTCCGAGCTCTAAGACCTAAAAATAAGATCCATATTTCGCCTTTGGGACCTTGACCAAAGGATCGTGTGGCGTGGTGTGAGATTATGTCCCCATTCATGTCGGGTTTGCAATATCTGCACCACTCACACCCTGTCCTCAGGATTTAGCCCTCCTATGTCCAATGGCATTTAAAGAAGCACGCTTTCAAGAAATACGTGTGGCTTGATTCCAATCCTTATGGGATACGTAGGACCTCCTGAACACCTAGATGTCTGGTCAAGCCCCATCTCTTAGGAGATCCCACGATCTCCTGGTTCCCAGGGTGTTTGGAATTACACACCCTTTTTTTTGCCCAAGGATCCGCCATCTTTTTCCCGCTCTCGTACTCAGCCCTCTGACCCTTTCTATTGTTCCGCTGATGTGATCAAGGCACTTTGGTCTAGAACATGGCGTGACAGATTCGATTGAGGAACGTTCCATCCACTTGCCAAGATTTGTGTTCCACTTCATTCGGGCCCCCGTCATCCTTCACACCCGGAGGGACCCCCAAGAACGGCCTGGATACAATGCCCAAGGGATCTTCTACCGTCATGGGCCAATGCCCCCGAGGGTTTCAGACAACAAATTGATACGAATCCCGCGTTGCGAACATGGTCAGCGGTTGATGCTCATTTGTTTGTCCCCGTGGCTAACACAACAGGATGTTGCGTTGCGAACATGGTCAGTAGTAATCATCAGTCGTCACGCCGGCTTCACCAGGACCTGAATGTTGGTGGCATTGTTCATGTCATGTTCCGCCCCACTGTGTCAAGGTGGAATCTCGACACTCCTTGTACTAACCCTCCATACACCCGCGCACATCAGACAGACCGAGCTGCGTAATGGTGTCTCTCGGGGCTCCCACGATCTGAGTGCTAGAGTATGTGCTTGGGTCTCTTCTTTACGGGTTGCGTGCAGCTTGACCCTCATCCCCATGGGGAATGAGGAGTCGCCCAGACATTGGGTTTCGGGCCCAGCATACCCGGGAGCTAGCATCTCCTGCCCCTCCCTGATTGTTGAACCCTCGTAGGCCCCTTTGGCCCGAGGCTCCTCTCTCGGATGGTCCAAACCATATGACCTTAAACTATGTTGTTGGTCCAGAACATAAGACCATAAACTATGTTGTTGGTCCAAACCTTATGACCTTAATCTATGTTGATGGTCCAAACCATATGACCTTAAACTATGTTGGTGGTCCAAACCATACGACCTTAAACTGTGTGTTGGTCCAAACCATATGACCTTAAACTATATTGGTGGTCCAAACCATATGAACTTAAACTATGTGTCGGTCCAAACCATACGACCTTAAACTATGTTGTTGGTCCAAACCATACGACCTTAAACTATGTTATTGGTCCAAACCATACGACCTTAAACTGTGTTGGCGGTCCAAACCTTATGACCTTAGACTGTGTGCCGGTCCAAACCATACGACCTTAAACTGTGTTGCTGGTCCTATAACATGACCCTAAACTGTGACATTATCATCTTGGCCACAAGACCAAAAACGGAACCGCATTATGACGACCTCGTTGTAGAGGACATCACGTTGGGTATTGGTCTTGTGCCATGCCATTTGTCAATGCCTATCACAGCTTGATTCTTGTGGTGACACCATGGCCTACTACTCTAGGTCTGTCGTTTCACAAAAAAAACCACTCACCTTAAAGGAAAAACAAGATTTATCAAATTCCGCTTCTTTTAGTGCAAGGGCCATGCCCGCACTCCCCCTTTTTTTCCCTGGCACTGGTATCTTACCATGTCACCTTCCAGAACTACGTATGGATTGATTCTCATCTTTATGAGATATGTAGGAACTCCGGGGGCACCTCCTCGCGGGTCCAGCCTACCGTCCTGTTCAGTCCCTCGACTCGAGCATTTCCCCGGAGAGCACATGGTAACTAGAGCTTAGGTCCTCATTCACGTAGGGTTTTGTAACTTCCATTCCATGTGTCAATTTCTCCCTTTTCCCACCTCATGGTCCGAGCTCTAAGACCTAAAACTAAGATCCTCATGGTTCAAGTTCTAAGACCTAAAACTAAGATCCTCACGGTCCGAGTTCTAAGACCTAAAACTAAGATACTTATTTCGTCCCGCATGACGTTAAACTGTATTTCATCCAACATGACGTTAAATTGTATTCCGTACCGCATGAAGTTAAACTATATTTCGTCCAACATGACGTTAAGCTGTATTCCGTCCCGCATGACGTTAAACTGTATTCCGTCCCCCATGATGTTAAACTTTATTCCGTCCTGCATGACGTTAAACTGTATTTCGTCAAACATGATGTTAAACTATGTTTCAAGAACTAAGTGTGGCTTGATTCTCATCCTAATGAGATACATAGGGCCGCCCGGAAATTTCGTCTTCGGTACAACCCCAGGGATTACTGAACCCCGTCCTTCTTTATTGTCGACCCCTCAGCCCAACTTCATGGGAAGTGGTGTAATCGGTATATCTACCCCATTCAGGTTCGGGATGCCCCATGGTAATAATGGGAAGCGGCAGTTCTCTCGCCAATGATGTCCTGCCTGGAAATTGGGACGACCCGTGATCAGGTCGGTAGGTCGGCCTAATGCGCCTTCTCCATGGTGGCGTAATTCCGGGAGTGTTGGACTCTGTTCGAATAAACCACCACTCCACCTTCCACGCCTTGCGTCCCCCCTTATTCGGATCCTCATTTCCTTTCATGTTTGACGGGACCCCCTAACGGTATGGATGCTCGACCTATGGTCTGCCTACTGTCTTGGACCAACGTTTCGGAGAACTGGTCATGTTTGATGGGACCCCCTAACAGTATGGATGACAGACCGATGGTCCGCCTATTGTCCTGGGCCAATGTTTCGGAAAACTAACCAATGATATTTGAGTTAGGCCCCGTTTTGCGAACACGGTCAGCGGTCGACCCTCATTTATTACCCCCCCATTTCAGGCCAACATGATATGGATGCTGTTTTTCCACCACGGTTGACAGTTATCCTCCATGGTTGCGCCCCATTGGGTTCTAAATTTGGGCACGGTGATTCACCCTTCCTCTCCATCCCCCTGTGTTCGGATGGATTTCAATGCCCCCGACATTTCCTCACTTGTGTGTTAAAGCACATTGAGAATTCGACACATAAATCGGCCTGGGGTCTCCCCCAAAGTCCAGGCACAATTTTGGATGCCTGAAGCTTGGTCAATTCCCCACAGTTGAACGAAATGATGGTACGAGCATCTTCTGCTTCTTGCATTGGGAACGACCCACAGGAGCCTAGTGATGAGTTGTTATTTGTTTCAAAACTATGGTTGAGCGCATTAAACCAAGGGTACAAATGAATGGATTTGGCCACATATTGGATTGAGATGATGAGTAGTACAAGTAGAAAGTTCATGAGATGGAAAAAACAAATCCCTTAGAGATCAGCGTGCTGAAGCAATCTTCCCAGCGCTGCTACCCTTTGGCTGGTAGCCTCCAGGACCGCTTCTCGCTCTTTTAAGACTCTCTCCACATCGGTCACCATAGAGCGCAGCTCGCCAGCCCTAGATTGTGCCTGTGCCTGCTCGGTTTTAAGTACGTTCATCTGGTGACTCGCCTCCACCAGTTGATCCTGCGCATCAGCAGCTGGGCTTTCAGTTGCTCCACGAGCTCAGAGCTTGTTGTGATGAAGGCCTCCTTATCTGCCGCCTGCCCTTCGAGGTGGCGGACTTCCTGCTCCTCCCTCAGCAGCGCTTGAGCGCTCACCGATCCTTCCCAGCACTGGGAAATGTCGGTGCACCGGCTGCTCTCACGTATCTTCTCAGCCATGTAATCACGGACCGTCAGATGAAGGCGCTGAGCGTCAGCCCCTCTGGCACACAGGAAGCGCAACCAGGTCTGATGTGATCCCATTCGCCTCAGCCAATCCGACTAGGGATGCATAAGGAAGCGCTGGATACACATCCACCCTTTGCGCTGTGTCATCCGGCTCTCCTCGGGGGCCTCTGAGTCTGAGTCATCTATCTCCTCAGGGTCAGCAGTTCAGTATATGGGGAAGGCCGCCAGCAGATCCGTAGTAGGATCCGCCCCAGGGATGTCTTCATGAGGAATAGAATCATCGACGTCCGACCGACCTTCTCTCTCCCCAGCAGCAATGATGCCTCCACCAGATTCCGACCTCATTTCAGGAACAGTGCCGCTGATGTCCGTCTCCCCCTGTTCATCAATTGTCGGGTCCGACTCAGTGAAGATGAGCCGGGCTCCGCAGCCTGACGTGCCTCTAGTGTTGAGATCACTGCGCAAGGCATAGGCTGGTCAGGACGGGTCTTTCGACACCAAGCACCATTAGTGAAGCGTGAGACTTAAAGGAATCCATAGCGTCGGTCCCCAGTGTTTCGGCCCCTACAGGAGCCGCCGTAAGGGGAGACCCCTCTGCGCTTGTTAATTAAATGATGGGTGTCAGATCCCCATCAAGTCCCACTAGTTCCTCTCCTCCCTCCTCTGGTGGGGATGCCTGTCCAACGCTCAACTGCTCCTGAGTAGGATGGGGAAGTGAGTTAGAAGTTGGAAAGGAGAATGGATGAATGGGGGAAACGAATGAAGACAGAGGCAAACCTCAAGAATCTCAGTTATATCGAGATCAGAGTCGGAAATCTTGCCACTCTCTCGGAGACTCCCTTGGTAGGTCTCCCCTTGCGACCCCTCACCTTTGGTCTCCTCTTCTTCGTCTTCTCCCTCGCCTTCATCCTCTCCGATTTCCTCCCCCCCCCCCCCCTCCGGCTCCTCGTCACTGTCGCCTTCTCCCTACGGCATCGCTTCCAGATCATGCTCCTGGCCGAGCATCAATTTCACTAGTAAAGGTGGATCCGCACACCGCCCCCTTTGGCATGCATATGCATCCATGTCCATCAGATAAGCATGCCTCCAATGGAAGTTTACTTGGTCGGTAATTCGAACGAGCCCGAACTCTGGCAGTTGGATCCCGTTTTGTATTATCTTCTGCCAGATGGCTTCAACGCTCAGCGATTTCCGTAGGGTCATCCAGGCCGACCACAGTACCGAGAGCATAGCGTCTTGGGAAGGTTCGAGCAGATATCATATCTGCTTCCCGGGAAGTTCCCTGGCCACCTCATGTGGGCCCCCTGTGGGTAACGAGGACGTGCCAGCACCATGTGATGTTCCCGCTACCGAAGTCTCGGCCTGCGCATGCCTCGCTGCCTGACGCGTCCTTGGTTCCCCCCTTCCGACGGCATCGTGCCTTCTTTCCCGTCGCCCGGTTTCCGTGCGAGTAACCTCGAGTTGCCAGACGCGCTTGCGTACTAGCCCCTCAGGGTACGCAATGGTCCAGTGTTTGGCGTATTTGGTTGCTAGGCCGGCATCGACCCCGGTGGGAGGAAGAGTAACGACGTCGCCAGAGCCGAAAGTGGTAAACATCTACCACATCTTGTGCAGGACGCATGGATTCTTCTCCTGCCAGACAGCCGTGAATACCTTCTTTGGCATTCGTTGGAGGCACCCGAACAACCTGGCGAATCGGGATGGCACGTAAGGCTCGCAGATCACATTCCTGTCGATCTGAGCCACAAGAACCCTGCCCCGAATGCTCTGGAAGTATTCTTGATGTTCCAGAGAGCCCCGCCCGTTGTCCACTAGTTGGCCGACAGGGGTGCGGAACGGGCTGAAGATGAAGTTGGCATGGTTTCCGATGCAAATCCTCACGCCCTCCTCATTGAGCATCATCGGTGCCACCCCTGCGATGTTTGGCAAGGACGGTCGCAGACCTTTTCCTGGAGGACGGACGGAGTTTTGGAATGTATACCCACCGAGATGAGCCGCCACCTAGCCATGGATGATCTAGAAGGGACCACATACTCTCCGAGGCGACCCCCCTCGTGAGATGCGCCCCAGGATGGTATACAACTTGGCCAGCACGGGGACTCCCAAGTTGAACCATTTGTTGGCGGCCATGGAGCCCGCCATCACCAAAGTTGCTGGACGGACGCCCATCCTTGCGTCCCACACCGGAAGGAGCCACCCGCTCAAGAAGGCGACATGGAACCCGGCATACCGGATGTTCGGGTCTCGGGCCTCAATGACGTGGTATCCCCATGATTGTTATTGCCCCGCCTCCAGGGACTTCCAGTATGACCCGTCCTTGCTGCTCGGAGTCGTGGTTGGGCACCGTTTGCCCCGTCCTGGCATCTTGACGGCGGGATCCTTCTCAAGGAACATGCTGAACTAGACCTTTTAGGCGATGTCCTTTAGGAAGTCCATGACCCCCAGCCTCTCCTTGGCCAGCTGCAGCAGGTGCCACGTCAGCATAGGCATTTGCGACCTGTCTCCCCAGGTGTTCTTTGGAGGAACGAACTCGTCATATTGGTAACCCTCCAGTGGGATACCTCTGATGCAGTAAATGTCCCAGAGACTGATGCCAACTTCCCCATGATGAAGGTGGAACATGTTGGTGTCAGGAGACCACCGGGTGAATAGATCTGGTCTGAGTTCAGGCTGGCGGTGGAAATGGAACTGCGATGTCCATACCGCCTTGAACAGGCCGATATACCACAGTTCGTCCCCGAACTGGTCACTGGTATGGCGAACCCAAAACGCCCAGGCCCATTCGCTGGTGATGTTGCCCCCGGACCGCAGGTCCCAATCCTTCAGCCAGCCCTTCATGTAATCTGTGATGCTTTGATGGAACGTGTTCGCGTAGAGGGTCGGAGAATCCTCTGCCACAGGCTCGTCCCCGGTAATGGTCCTAGTCCTCGGGATTAGGACATAAACGTCCATATGTCTAGTTTCTCTGGTAGGATGGCCATTGTTGATGATGTTGTAGCAAGGAAGTTCATCCTCCCGAGTCACCCAAGACCACGATGTGTCCACCTCGAAGCCTGGCAGTGGCACCTCATCCAGGATTCCAAAATTCCAGAGTGGGAGGTTGTCCGACAAGGGATACGTCTTCTGGGCCGGAGTCAGCAGTTTGAAAAAGGTCAGATTGTTAGAGACAATCACCTTGGTGCCATAAACCTCCTCGTTTGCCGCCATTTCTATCCTACGGGTAGCGGCTTCCCCCTCATCAACTCGGTTTGCAGCCATCTCGACTCTTTCGGGAGTTTGGAGAAATCATGATGCAGGGTGCGAAATCAGAGAGTTCTGCGCAAAGTCTGAATTAGTTGCAAGAAATCCTGGAGATGAGCGCGCAATCCGCACGTGAAGCGCGGAAAAGCCCGAACAGGCGTGAAATCACGGCCAAATTTCGGATGAAATTCCGCGCTGCCAGAGCGTTATTACGCGCAACCGCAGAAGCAATTTCGCACACGAGATCGATAAGCTTATTGCGTGGAAAAAGAGGAAGTACGGATTTGGGACCCAGTGCCCCTTTTTATAGGCGAGGCCAGGGTTCTGTGCCGCTCGGAAAGAGGATAACGCACGCGTCCGTAGGTTTTTCACTCCCCATCGGAATTTTGTGCACAACATGACTAGGGGATTTAGCATTTCAGCGTTTCCCTTGGAGTCCGATCATTGCGGCCTCTCGCCAATCCAATTCCAAGGGGGGCATTTGTTGACGCTGAAAAAAAGACCGTAACTCTTGGAGAAAGTTTCAAAATGACAGAGTGAAGTCATATTCGGAATCAGAGGCCTGATCCGGAGGCCTAGGATGTGGTGCGCGAAATAAAAGAGGATCCGCGCGAAATATTGTTCTGCGCGCATAGAATCACAGGGTTTCGTGGAATTGAGCCGATGAGGCGTGCAATATTTGCGCACCCCGGTTCTGCGCAACGAGTTTTTTGCGCGCCGGCTGCGCTTGGCATGAACAATTTCGTGCACCGCCTGGATTCCGTGCCGGTTGTCTCCTATAAATAGAAGGTGACCCCGAAGGGTATGGGGGTTGAGGAATCCGAAGTGACTCCCGTGCGCGCAATTCGGCTCCCCCAGCGTGCAAAAGGACTTCCAGGTAAAACCATCATTTCGCGCAACCTTTACCCGGAGTTCGCCTTTGCGTGTAACTCCACCAGCTTCGGTGAATTTTCCCCCTCCCCAGGGTTCCATCCTTGCGCGTAATCCATGTCTCATGCGCGCAATTAGTGTCTCGTGCGTGCAATACCCTGTCGTGCGTGAAAAACCCTGCGCGTAGTTCACTCTCCGCACGCAATTCCCATTCTCCAATTGCGCGTCGTCCCGGTGTTTTTCACGCAAACCTTCCCTTTTGCACGCAAATCCCAGGACTCCTCACCTTGATGCCCCTCGGCTGCCCCCTGCACCGGCACCTGATGTCTCCCCTGCCGATCATGCGCGCCATGCGTTGTTTTCCCGTACGGCCTTCCAGGCTCGTGAGAAGTAACCTCAAGGTCCCTTGGGACGTGTTTCCTGCTGCGTTGCTTTGCCTAATGCTTCTCCGCATAGGCACGCTAACGGCTATTGCTTCATCGCATAGCCACACTAACGTGGACCCCCTGGTGGTTTGCCCTGCGTCCCCCCTTCATTATGTCCTTGCCGATGCCATCCCTCCCACAAGGGGTAGAGGGCGTTGGGCATGTAAGCCCTAGGGGTGTGGAGCGAACCCACCTCGTCCAAGCTGCGGGATGTTAAACTGCTAAGCACCTCATCCTTAACAGAAGACGTTAAACTGTGGTCTGACCCCGTTCTTCGCACGAAGGGTCCCCCCAACTCGGACATTTTTTACGCCCACTCATCTCCACGGGAATGGACTCTTTCTCACATGGAATGAGATCCTCCTTGTCGGAGCAGCGTTTGTCCGCGGGGGAAGGGCTTCCTCAAAGCGTAAGCCCCCGGCATTTCTTGCGGATGATTTCACCCATGCATCTCCGTACTTCCCCCCTGCCAAGGCCAGTGGAGTCCATTTCCCACAGTGCTTTGTCGCACCACGGGCCTCCACCCTGGTGTAAGCCCCAACACCAAGGGCCGCTAACCACACGTAAGCCCCTATTTCCTCTTTGGGCCGCCCCAGAGTGTAAGCCCCATCCCAGTGAACTACGTGGACTTTGATCAGTGCTAACGCACGGTACGTAGGAATCCTCCACGGGGTTTAAGCCCACCACCCAGTCGTCCCAACCTCTCCATGTCGGTTCCCCGACCATCTTGGGCTGCCTCAGTGTGTAAGCCCCAAACCCCTAATCTCACATGATGTTAAACTGTATTCTGTCCCGCATGACGTTAAACTGTATTCCATCCCGCATGATGTTAAATTGTATCACGTCCCGCATGATGTTAAATTGTATCCCCCCTCTTGGGCCATCTCAGAACGTAATCCCCATGTCTCACTCCACTATCCATCCTGATCCTTACCCAGGCCTCCACATCCCAGTGTGGTCATGCCACCCCATCCCACTCCATGACACCCGGGAAGCCGCCCACATGCTGGACCCAACATCGGTGTTCCCACCTGGGGATCCTTCAACCCGATCCGTCTCTGCAAGACGTTAAACTCGCGACATACCCCGTTTTAAACATGGTAAGCTAAGGAAAACCTCAGATGGTACATATTCCCCACGTTCGATGCGGGATGCCTCGGGATTCCGCGCCCTCGAGAAGCCCTGGGATGAGCGACCAAAGACAGACATGCTAACGATGCCCCAACGTGACCATTCTCATCACCGAAGGTTGCTGCCCTGACAAGACCCCTTGGAGCTTCTTGACAGAAGCAACATAATTAACTGGCGTCCATGTAGGTATGGCACCAGGAATGAGCTTCACGAACCCATCTTAAATCTATGAGGGAGACCCAGACTAGGTAATGAGCTCTGAGGAGGAATCCACGGAAGGAATAACCGACATCCCATCATCCCGGTTTCGATCAAGGAGCAGATGTCCCTGAACAAGGTACGGATGTCGACCACCTTTGGAAAGTGGGAATGCGGGGTAACAAGCAGCGCATCCTCCCCACAGACGGATGCACGCGCCCCGGCAAAAGCATCAGAGCAACAATGCTCAATGGACTTTAAAGGAGGATGGGATCAACATCTTCCTTTGGTTGAGTTCTCTTATAATAACAGTTTCCACTCGAGAATCCAAATGGCACAATATGAAGCCCTGTATGGGAAAAGGTTCAGAACACCAGCATGTTTGGATGAGGTTGGTGAACGTAAGCTTCTTGGACCAGAAATGGTCTAAGAAATGGTGGATAAGGTGAAAACTATTCAGTAGCATATCAAGGCAGCCCAGAGTCGACAAAATAGTTATGCAGATAATCGTCGACGATACCTTGATTTTAAAGTTGGAGACATGGTGTTTTTACGCATATCTCCGTGGAAGAAGGTCATGAGGTTTGGAATGAAAGGAAAGTTAAGTCCAAGGTACATCGGCCCTTTCATGATTCTTGATCGTGTTGGGGCTGTGGCCTACCGACTAGCACTTCCACCTACTATGTCCAAGGTGCATGATGTCTTTCATGTATCCCTCTTAAGGAAGTACATATCGGACCCTTCCCATGTACTCTCTTCTGAGGTGGTATAATTTGAAGATGATCTTTCTTATGAGGAGAAACCAGTGACGATCTTAGATCATAGAGAAAAAGTTATACAAAATAAGACAATGTCCCTCGTCAAGGTGTTGTGGAGAAACCACAAGTTTGAAGAAGAAACTTGGGAGTCGGAGGATATGATGAAGCTGAGTTACCCGCATTTATTGTAGTGTGGGAAACGGAAAATTTCGAGAGAGAAATTTCTTAAGGGGGGAATATTGTAATGACCCAAAGTTTCATTAATGGAAAATCTCTCTTGATCCAGTTAAATTTCTATTTATGAAAAATGTTTTTATAAGATGTAAACTTCTGTGTTTTTATGTTATGAATTTTGACCGTTGTTAATATAGCCATTGAACAGTGATAACATGATTAGTATAAATATAAGGCTTTAACGAACCCAATTTTTACTCAGACAAAGGAAGCGATGGACTCATCCAGTAGAATTTCCCCATACGAATCCCATTTGTCAGAGCTCAGAAAAGAGGTGGCGTCTTTGGGATTCTCCCTTGACCAAGCCCAAGCTGAGCTTCATTATGTCAAGCTCGAACGTGACCATCTATAGGAAAAGTGGAAGTTGTTAGAGATTACCATTCGAGCGATGTTATCTGAGCCACCCCAAGAGTCTGTCACAATCGCACACCTTAGTCATAGGTCTTATGTGGCTGTTTTAAGGGGTTATGTAATAAATAAGTAGTACTATGTTCATGTACATTATTTTTTTGTATATAATAATGAATATAATTTCTAGTCATTTTTTATACATTGTGAATAGTTTTTAAAATACAAATGGTGTTTTTAGTTATTATTTAATTAAGAATTCAATTTTATTAAATTAAGGTATTTTTAAATTAAATAATATTTTAATAAAATATTATTATTAATATTAAATTAATTTTTATTAAATATAAATGATCTTATAATTTTATGAATGCAATTAAAATTTTATATTAAGGTTTGAAATCCATTTCTGTCAAAACCCGTGAATTTTCGATAAATGTTGGTTTTTATATTAAAAGTGAAAATTAACATATTTAGAAATTTTTTTAGATAAAATAAATATCATTTCTAGAATCAGGACGTCGAAATTATCCAACGGTGAATTTTTTATAATTTTCTGAGATAGTCAAATTTTTGGGTAAAAATTAAATACCATTTAAATATATAATGTGTTTTATGACATCATAATGACACAATGGTAATGTAATAAAATACCATAATCCTTATGTTCGGCCAATATATGTTTTATCATTAAAATAATGAGGTTTTGGGTTTGTTTAACTTACTTTTCAAAGCATTAATAAACCCCTCAAGACATATTCAACACTTTTCCTTTTTAAATTAATTTCCATGGGAGTGTGACTCACCTCCACATAAGCAACACTAATATTTTAATAAGTTCGGACCGTGGACTTGTAAAATATTGTTTTCCTCTTTCCTTTTCCAGAAACATAGGAAAAAACCATTGGATGGTTTGTGGTTTGGATTAATTTAATATAAGGGGTCCCAAACCTAAATAATAAAGAATAATCTCACATTTCCTATATAAACCCACCCAATCTCCCACTTCCTAATAACTAAAATCTCTTGGATTTAGTCCATACTCTGCCCTACTCTCTCTATAATCCTCCCAAGGTTCCCCATTCTCCCAAGAATCCTCTCACAAGCCTCTCTCTAGCCTTTGGAAGCACACTTCCAAGTAAGGGTTTTTTCTTCCTTTCTCATTTTTGTCAATTTTCATTAAGTTGTAGTGCCCTTTTAATTTCAATTATGAATATTGGGGTATGGTTTTGCACCTCCCTCATACATCCCTCTTTATGTTTTAATGATGGTGTACCCCTTTCTCTCTCATTTAATGCCTCCCATGTACAGCCGTTACTATTCCAAAATTTCGAAAGGAACTTCTCTCTCTTCTTTTACATTCAAGCAATACTTTTGTATCATGAATCTAAATTCCATTTCAATTGTTCGGACATGTATCTATATTACCTCCTTAATTTCTATTATATGTAAATATTATGTGGAACCCCTTTCTCTCTCATCAACCTTTTTTATGAATTCTTATGTCATGCCGTTACGCTGCTGAAATCACACCGATTTTCTAATCCAATGTCATTGTGTAGTGAATACCATGCCCATTTCACCATCAAGGGTATTCAACTTTATGCACATTTACTTATTGATTGTAAAGTTTCATGTATTAATTCAACATTCCTTTATCTTGGAATAAATGATTTTGTTTTATGAATCCATGTTTTATGATCCATGTGGCACACTTATGCATGAAATGAAATGTTTAAGAAGGGTGTGCCCTTATAGAGCTCCAATGCATTGGGTAAAGTATAGTATCATGATAATTCATGTGTAATGAGTGTTGAATCATGCTAATTCAATTGAAACGAGGGTTTACTCGTGCTTCATGTTAAATGAGGTTTTACTCATGCTCCATGTGCAATGAGCCTTGGCTCATGCTAATTCCATGATAAGAGTTGTTGCCACATCTCCACATTATGATTATCATGCTTTATCATTCCTTTATGTTCATGTTTCTTTTATGATCTATTGATAGGCCTATTGTCTAACATGTATTTTACTCCTCATTTTATTCTATGTGTACTCCCTTACTGGGCTTTATAGCTCACCCTTTTCTTATGCATGTCCTCAGGTTATCCAATGCAATGCTAAGTACGAGGGAATGTAGTGGTCATGTAAAAGAATTTTTCAATAAAGGTATTGTATTTCATGTTTTAAGTTTTTATTTAATGATCCTAAGCCCCAAATACACTAAACCTCTCGATCTTCGTTGCTGTATCAAGTGATGTTTTATGTAATGAATCATGTTTAATTTGTAATAAAAAGCAGGGTTGTCATAGATGCGATGGGATCATGTTGAACTAGAAACGGAAGCTTAGTTGGTGAATGTTCCAGTGTGGGTTGTGGATATGAAAGAGAAATCATGGAGTGGTAAAAGAATCTGGAGAAAGAGATGGTCGAGCAATGACCCGAGCTCTTCGGCAATGGTTAGGTTTCCTACTTTCCGAGGATAGAAAGACCATTGGTGGGGAGAATGTAGTACCCCCCATTTCAGGTATGTGGCCTTTTTGATGTTTTTTATATGTGATTAACATGCATGGGATGAGTTGGGAAGAGGTTGGGAGATTTTGGATAGGGTTTTATTGAGTCTAGAAAATTTTCTTTGGGATCAAAGTTTGAGCATGATTAGTGGAAACCGTGTGGATTCTCAAGGAAACTGTTCAAGGGGTGATAATAAGCTTCACACATCTTGAAAACAGTATGTCAAACCGTGTGAAGAAATCATGATGAACCTTTCTCCCAAGTTAGTAGTGTTTTCACGGTTAGCGCATTGTTTAACAAACCATGCGGGCTAACCCTGTGACCACATAAAATACGGTTTTAAAATCCGAGTTCACTCAGGATTGCCTCATTCCTCTCCAATCCTCTCCCACTCGAGACTCACTCGGGATTCTCAGTTATAAAGGATTTGAGGGGCTATCCCACTCGTTTTGGATGTGATTATAAGGGTATTCGTGGTGGTTTGAAGGAGGATATTCTCGAGTATGTCTTCTCTCATGGTTTTTTGTGATTTTTTGTAGATCTACATGTCCCTATCTCTCATTTTTCTAGATTTACACCCCTTTTTTGTAGATATAGGGTTGTGTTTGCCTTGGATGTTAATTTTAATGCTTGTAGATGATAGGGAAGGGGATCTAGAGAGGTTTCGGTGGTGTGTTCACCGGTTTTGAGGTGCGGTTGCTTGTTGTTCGATTTCTTGGAAACCCTAAATGTAGAAGGATTCACTCTTTAATCCACTTGCTAGAATTGATTGGCATAGATTCAAAATGGTTTATTTGAATGGATTTTATTATTAAAAGCATAAAATATATCTTATTTAGTGATGATTTATGGTATTGATGAGATTGTGAAAAATTGGGGAATTTTTGTGCAATGTGATGGGGCTTCGTGAATTTAAAATAATGATTTTAAATTATTGATTTGCTGAAATTGGAAGTAGTTTGGTGAAAAATGGGTTTCAATAAAAAGGGTGTTTTATTGAAATGGTTTGAGATTTAAGTGGTTTTCATGGAATAGGTTTTCAATAAAAGGGAGTTTTATTGAAATGGTTTGAGATTGAAATGGTTTTGATGGAGAATATTTTTAATAAAAAATTGTTTTTATTGAAAGGGTTCTTTGGCATGATTGATGGGAAGATGCAGTGTGGGCTTGTTGTTGCATATAAAAGGCTAGGATTAAATACGACCATGTGCTCAGTTCCAAAGGTGTAACGACACATTGTTCTGTGTGTTCATATTGCATTCCGGAAGGATAAGGGATAGGAGTCTCCCCCATCAGTGTTGGTATGGATAAGGGTTAAGTCTCTCCCCCATCAATCATTCATATTGAATTCGAGACGGATAAGGGTTAGGAGTCTCCCCCATCAGTGCTGGGATGGATAAGGGTTAGGGCTCTCCCCCATCACGAATTCATGTGCATTTGGGTTGGATAAGGGTAATAATTCTCCCCCATCATGGTTGGGATGGATAAGGGTTAGGGATTCTCCCCTCTTCCAGGTAGCATAGATGGTTGGTTTCATGGGTTTGTGGAATGGTTTGGGTGTGCCAAAAAGGAATGTTTGTGAAATAGTTCTAAAGCATGTTTGGTTATTTTTCTGGAAAAATAACTATCTGGAAAATTAGTTTCAATTGATATTGGAATGCCTTTGGTTATGAATGGTTTTGGAAACATGATTATATTTAGTTATAATTTTTTTGAGAAAATGTTTTATATAAATTTTTTTTAAATAAATGTGGCTAACTCTTCTATTCTAGTGGCGTGAGTAGGGAATTCATTGGGGAAATCCTATTGAGTTATTATATTCACCCCTGCTTTGGCATGTTGGTGCTTTTGCAGATGTCGTATTCTAGGACACAGGTAAAGGTAAAACATCTTATTGCTAGTGGCTTGTGGTGATGCATGAGGGATGTTGTAGAGCTTGGAGCTTGTGGAGCACAGAGTCATAGTGCCTTTTGAGAGTCATGAGTTGTTTATCTTCTTTGTACTTTGATTCATGGTTTGGCCTTCCTCTGTTGTGCACATGATGTGGTTTGACATAAATGAAGTTGTTTAGTTGTCTCTATTTTGTTCATGAATAATATAGTGAATTTTTTGTTATGTACGGTTGGTTAATGGGTTATTTATAAAATTGTAAATCATCCCCCAACAGGTATTTGAAACCCTTCGACATTTATTGCCAGCCTTTGGCACCTTGGGGATGTCGCTTAACGCCTAGTAAGGACTCGTTGAGCTCCCCAGCCAATCAGAATTGGCTGGTCATTTCAATGTTGTAGTGATTACCTTGTTAAAGAATGATATAAATAATCGAGATTGTAAATATTAAGATAAATTTACTTTGAACTTTTTTATTCCTTAAAAAAATTTATGATAGATTATTACATGTTATATTCTAATTAATGATGTTTTTTTCAAAATAATCATGTTTTTATATGTTTTTAATAAGTCATGATACGAATAATATAAAGATTGATAGAAATGTGTTTTTCAAATAAATACTATTTTATAAAATGATATAATAGTCCTAAAAATCTACGATTCCACATAATTACTGAGATGATGTTGAAAATTTCATTAATTAACCACTTGAGTTCGATTTTAATTTTAACATAACTATATTAACCATATATTATGAATATATCAAAAGATGGGATATGAGGTAAATAGGTCAACAAAGGGTCAACGATAAAATATAATGTTATATGTGTGACCTAAACTTATTTAAAAACTATTGGTTGTGATTATTTCATAAAATAATCATTTTACCATTGAATTTAATGAGTTTTGGACCTTTTTAAACCGAAAATAATTTTGGAATATATTAATATTTTGAGAGTTTCTTGAAGTACCCCTCTCCTCTCTTAAAAAATAGCACCTACTCCCACTTCTCTTCACTCAATTTTGAGCCCTCATGATCAGTCAAACCCTACACATATGTCTTTTCATCTTCTATATTATCATTATATAGGTTCTGGTCTTCTCAAAAAACAAACTCTAGTTCCCTAATAGGAAATTTATAAGAGGCGCGTCGAGAAAGAGGTAATCTCTTGGACCAATTATTTCCAATTTCATTATTCTTCTTCTTCATATAAATTAGTTGTTTAATTATAATGTAATAACATAAGTATCAATAAATATACTAATATTTTATTATAAATATTAAACAATACAATTTTACGTTCTACACATCCTACAAAAAATGAAATCATCGCTCGTGCGTACGTAAGGTTTATCGTCTCCATGCAGTAGGGTAATCTGTTTTTCACCACCACCTTACATGGATTGGTATAATGGTAGAAATAATAAATATATATAATAATTATAACATGATACTAATTATGATATATTATACACCATCCACATCAATACCATTCAACAATTATGGGAATTATATCGTCACTTGGGTGTACGTATGACTTATTATCTCCCCAATGCAATTAGATTAATTTTTAACATATACCATTCAAAAAGATTATAAAGATTATATAATAAATAATCATTGAATATAAAACATAATAATTATATTATATATATATATTTCATTTACTTAATTTTATTTAATATTATAAGAAAACAAAAACAATGTTCATGCATATGTACGGCCTACCATCTCCATGAACGGTGTATTACATTTCGTTAATGTATCTATAATATATATATATTTATATATAATGAATAAATATAATATATAAATCAATTTTTAAAAATTAAAATTAATTGAATCATGATATATGTAATGATATGAAGAATATAAATTCAAAACATGTATGATGAATAAAACGATTATTACCCAAAACTTTTCTTTAAGATGGAATTGACAAATAATCAGGTAATATATTATTTTAAGTGAATCATATATGATATCATAAATATTATTATGGATCTATTAAAAGTTAATAATACATTTAAACCAACTATACAGGTGTTTTATACACATATGGATGTAATCGGACCTAATGTATGGGATAACTTGGCAAATATCGTTTTTTTAGATTGTTTATTCGTAAGTATTTACTAGAGAATAATTATCATCCATTTCCATGATTCATAAAATTAAATTTCAAAATATTCTATATATCCTTATATCATATTTAATATTCAATTTTACCCATTTTAAAAATTTTATCAAATGTTATGAACAGAATATGTTGTCGTTTATTGTACAAGGTAATTTTTGATTTTTTCGTAAAAAGTACAAGAAGAATTTTTTCTAACTTGTATGAAATTAATGGATTTTGACACATCAACAATTATTTAATTCCTTTAACCATCCCCAATAATCATACAAGGTTATTTTAACATAAAATTAATTCTTCTAAAATTTTATGGTATTTAGAGGATGTAAAACGTTTTTGAAGAAGAAATGAAATTTTCCTCAAGAACTATGTTAACGTGTTTTATCCAAATTATATTCCACCTACGATGATGATCTTAAATAATTTTATGTTTCTATCCAAATTATTACTATTATTTAATTTCATTAATGATGTAATTATTTTATTTTTATTATGTTATGATTGAATGATATTTAAGAAACATTTTTTATTTCATGGGTTATGCTATGATGAACAATTTATGTTTTTGTGGCCCATGTATGAATGATTTTATTATGAGATGGGTGGGTCCTATATCACCCTCCAATGAATTGGTTAATGAGTTATAACATGTGAGATATTCATGAATGAAACAAACTTTAAACTTGGTTCTGTAATACATGGTATGAACAACAAGCAACCTGGTTCAGTAATGGACTACGTCCACTATGATGGTCTCGATAGTAATTCCTAGGATATTATGGAAATAATATTATTTGTAATATATTTTTCCAAAAATACCTATTTTATGCCAATGTTATTCTATGATGGTTAATATTTCATCATGATCCATGCTTATATAATTCCAAGATTTATTTAATAACTCAAATTTTTGTGTTTAAACATTAGGTTCATGTACTTAAATTCAAATGTTTATAGTTAGTTTTATGTTCTCCATGATTACCCTTACTGAACATTTGAGCTCACCCTTTTTTTTGCACCATGATATAAAGAATGGTTCTCGGTGGGAAAAAAATATAAATATCGTTATGGGAGATGTTGAAGATGTTTCACCATTATTCGAAGACTATGTTACGAGTTTCCAAAGACAGTAAAAAAAATATAGTAATTTGGTGTCTATTTTTATCATGTATTAAGTATTCGATAAAAAGAAATGAAACATCCATCCATGTCACGCTTGTGCCTCTACAGTCCATCAATTCTTAATTGATTTCATGGTTTGGATTTGGTCTATGTTTTTTATAATATAACAACACAATTTATTATTATTGATCATGATATGTTTTACTCTTGTCATCATCCCATTTTTTTCACATGATCAAATCAATTTAAATATACTCATTATTAACGTAATTATTTCATGTTCCATCAATTTAATAAAATTAAAAAGAACAGTGTTGGAAACATCAACCATAATAGGGAAACCATATAATCATTCAAGGGATTTGTAAATCATTACACCATAACTTCAATTAAAGAGCCCTTGAGTTTAACTAAGATCATTCATTACCATTATAAATTCAAATCATTTATTACAGTTAAAAAGGAAAATATGAATTATCCTAAGCATATTTCTCAGGAGTTTCGAACCTTGTCTAATGTAAGGAATGTTTTCATAAACCATGTGAAAATTGATTACAATACAGATTCACCCTTTATATAGATAACACACCTTTGTATAACTATACCAAAACCAAGACCGCTTGTCAAATCATGAAAGGGATGTATTACTATAAAAAATCACATAACATGTACCTTAATAAAACATTATGTTGTTATTCTATACATATACTTAATGTCTACTATAGGGTTATGTTATCTAAAAAGGACCAACAATGATAAATTTTTCACGGAATGGGGGAGGGGTTGAATCAATGAAATAATGTTCTTTTATTTTATCTTTATTTTATAACAACCTTTCCCTTCTATTGAAGAATTATCACTGTGCTTAAAACAAAACATTAACATATCCATAAGAACACGTGTTTATATAAGATTCACTAGTAAGTAAGACAATATATTCCATGGATTGTATTAGAAATTTTCCAATACCACACAATCCACTAGAAAATAATCCTTTTTCTGGGTAAAACAAGTAAGAATTGCTGTTAATATTTTTTCCTAATATGATCAATTAAAATGTATATGTATTTTTAATAAAACAAATAATTTAAATGAAGGTTTTGTAAAAAGTTATTAAACATTCAGTAGTTGGATCTGATCATATAAATGTTACACATTTTCATCTTCCAATTTTGGAATCCTTAAAAAAAGAATTCACATTCTAACTGAGTAGTAGGTGGAGAAAAATCTTCTGGAAATTATACAAAATTGTAGAATGATTTCATAACATTATTTCATTAATATAATCTATAATTATACACATATAATAAGATAATGTACATTAAATTGAATTTCTAACCACATCTATCCTTCCTAGAAACACATACTCTTATTGATCAGTCTAATTTAGTAACCTCTTCTTCGTTCTTATTCTTTCTAGAAAAATTTCTCCATAAAATACTATCTAAAAAATTCATCACACAAAAAAAGAATAGCCTTCACAATCCCTCTCTCTCACATGTGAAAAATAATCTCTCATCTCAAATTACATTTTAATTTCTTATATTTATTGGAGATCCATATGTGGAATGGGTGGGAATCCATTTTCACATTCCTACTGAACTAATATTCTCAAAGCATTAATTTGAATTTCATTTTATCATCATATTTGACCAATTCAATGATTATAAATACTTATTAATTCCACTTGATTCTTCTCAAATTATCAAACAAAAAGATCTTACTTCAAATATTCCAAATTGTCATTATTGTGATTACATTTATTATACAAATATATTACATTATTATGATAAAATAAAAAAAAATATAGAAAACATATAATTATGATGATTTTATTAAACTGAAACATGTAGAACATTGAAAATATTCATTTATATTTTTAGACATTTTTATACTTATTTTTCTTTTAATTACATTTTTCATATTATAAATATTTCAGATTCAATTAATAACATTTTAAAAATTCTATAAAAACATTTTTCGTCAATTATTCAGTAATTCTTATCAATGATAATCCTACATCCGATCATGTATAGCATCTGGTGACTAATCAGTGAGATAAATAATTTTATGGACGAATAATTGATTCCTTATAAAGAATTTTCATCATGTCATGTTTATTAAATGTTATAGCATTAGGAAAACAAAAAACAATTATTCTTTTTCTCTTAGAATAATAAAAAAAATATAGATCCTTTCATCTTAACGCAATTGTAGAACTGAATGACCTTATGATAATGGATGACTAAATTTTTTAACACATTCTAGTAGGTCGGTCTATAGTCCTATTATATTGATCAATCTTATAAATCATTCACATTCATCAACACCAAAAATTTCACCTATGAAATATTTTTCATCCAAACATATCTACCTATGATATATGACTATATCTAATGTCTTGTTGTTACTAACTCCATTTTTAACGGATCAGTATGATATATACTTCTATGGATCATTGGATGATCATCTCCATTGGATGGGTTTCAACAAGAACATCATTCTTAAAAAATACTTATAACTGATTATTGTTCCTTAAGTATCGATTCTTTTAATTGATCAGATTGTATGTTGGATCTGTCGATCTGCACATCTGATAAAATAAACTTGGTTTCCTATTTTTCTATATAATCACTTACATTTATCATGGGGTTTTTTCATGATGATGGGAATGTTATGATCAGAAAGAAATCATCTTATTAATATTCCAAACACATCTTCTTTTAATTATTTTATAAAAATTGGATAACAATTATTCATTAACTTATGATGTTTAGAATAAAAAATATATATATCATCATTATATTTAGTATGGATACATTTATAGTATGCTAAAATACCTCATCCTGATAAAAAACATCCTTCATGACCAAAGTATTGACTGAAAACAACTTCACGCACAAATCATCTTGATAACAGAAAACTAAAACTACTAAAAATTGATATGATATTTTCATGCATCATCTATGTCTTTTCCTCCATTATTAAAATAAAAAAAACATTAAAAGAAAATTTATTTAAATTATTGACAACAAAATTAAAAACAAAAAATATATAAATCATCCATCATCTGAAAAATACACCCTCTAACATGGTCTAAAGATCCCCACTTCTGATTTTGTTGTCAACTAAGGTTCATAACACATTATACCTTCTAACGAAATTACATGGATCACTAATCAATAATTCTAAGCCTATATGAGTAAAATAATTATAGGAAACAAAATTAATTGATAGAAAAACCATATTTTCCATTATTAGTGACTTATGATAGTTAATATTTAAACCTTCTTCTCATCGACATCAAAGCATTCATTCTTTGTGTAAATATCTTTTTTCTATATCCACATCCACCAAATGTTAAAATAGTTCACACACATATGTGTTTTGTTCATATCATAAACCTAACTCCCCCTAAATACATTCATACTTAAATTTCATAGAAACTATATATGAATATATGTATGAAAAATAATTTTTCATCCCCTTCACGACACTATCTAAATACTATATAACATAGTTTAATGGGACAAATAGCTCAATCGTGGAGAAAAAATAGATTTTAAAACCTTGATCAACCTCAAAATTAAAAATAATTACATTGGTAATGTTTTTTAGAATATGTCAAAAACATTGTTTGATGTAGAAACATACTTTTGCATGAGTTTATTCTTCTACAGATTCACATTAATGAAATTATATTTAATATCAATGTGTTTTGAATGAGAATGTTGCACAGTATTTCATGTAGATAAATAAAACTTGGATCATCACAACCCAATCAAAGTAGTAATTTCAAATCAACATATAAGACTTCAAATTGAGTCTTCATCCCCAATTTTTTCGTTGCACATTGAGTTTTAGCAACAAACACTACTTAATACATACTAATAGTTACTGAATTTTGGTTCATCATATTGTAATTTTCCCAAAATTACTCCCAAAATAAAAATCCACTAGATGTGGATCTTATATCATCCCAACTTCCTACCCAATAAACATCTTTTTAACCATATAAGTATTTTTTTATAATATATTATCCTCAATTATAATTTCCCTTATGCAATTGACATATATCTACATTAATTTTAGATCCAATGGATGTGATACTATATATTCAATATAGAAAAATTTAGAAAATGTAACAATATAATAAATGATTGGTCTTAAGTAGTCATATACAAAAAAGATTTATTCAGATTCTAAAACTCTTGAGAGTCATCTTCCTTACATTATTCATATTTTTTCAACTTGTTTACTACTAAAAGTTTTGTGGAAACATGTTCCAAATTTTCTGTTACTAACCACACAACATGTTCCTTAGAACGCCATTGTTAAGATATAAATAAGTTTTTCATATTTGTTCATATTTGTAAGAGATGAAATTATTTCATTTCCTAAAGCATGGAAATATAAAAAAACCATTTCATTTATTTATAAAATATTTCACAAGTTATTTCATCATTCTCATTAATGATAAATTCATCAACATAACAACAATAATGATGAAAATATCCTAAATTTCATTTAAATATCGATTGATATAAACTATTCCCTTTAAAAAATAAGATTTATTAATTAGAGTTATAAATAGGAATATTATTCCATCATATCATTATTTATCCCATAGAAGGTTTTCTAGAACATTCATAAATAAATTTCATCCTTTATATAATATAATCGCAGTTTATTACAATATAAACATCTTCATTAAGTACCATATCCATAAATACTGACATCATATCAATGTGAATAATTTTATAAATTCATTGTGCAACAATTACATGAATTATTTTAATTATGTATAACCTCAACAATGGAGATCATGGTTCCACAAAATCAATTCCTTTAATCTATGAGTATCATTTGGAATCCATTCTTGCTTTGTTCCTCATCACATCACCATTTTCATTGAACTTTTTCTATAACACCCCTTTTTGTACTAATTATATCTTGTTTCCTATGGTATTGTTTTGATTTCCCATGTAATATTCTTCTAAATGTGATCCAACCCTTCATTCATATAAAGAACCCATTATAGATGGCCAACAACTTCACAATGATGGTTTGCCAAAACCTTTTAATAAAAATATTCATGTGCAGTAATTTGTTTTTTTTTCTGGTTTGAACATTATGATATTGATCACCAATAATTTATTTATATTAGATACATTTTTCAGCATAGGATGAGATGTAGGACTGTATTCCTCATCAGTGGAAACTGCGGAATCATATTCCTCCATATTTACACCACAACCACTGTTAGTATTTTTCTCATTTTGTTCAATAATATTTCCTAGATCATCTCTATCTTCTTATTATGAATTAATTTGTGAAGCATATTACTAACCATTTTATATATTTTCCAAAAATTAATAAGATATTCTTCTTATTTATTTTTTATAAAAACATATTCTATACCATCCAGATAATAACTAAGAAGTGTTCCTTCATAACCATTGTGATCAAACATCCATAGATTTTGACCATTAATATTTATGATTCAAGGACTTCAAAAAACTCTAAAATTTTTCCATCATTGGGTTTACTCATATGAAATTAATACAGAGAAATATCATATCATGTACTATAGAAACAATAATTCTAAATATAAATAATTATTCCCAATACATACCTCCAAATTTCGCGATAATGTCAACAATCAATCAAAATTTTATAACCCAACTCAACTAATCTTATATTATTTATTTTAGAAGCACTAAATTTTTGTGGGGTGTGTGGTGTACTGAACTCATGAAAAATTCTGGGTTTTAAAGGTAACTTTTAAATTATTCATTATTTTATTCACCACCATTATTATTAATAAAATTTATTATAGAATATCCACAATCCTTTTCATCTCATATCCAAAAACATTTAAATAGATATTGAGTATCTAAATTATATTTAAAATACCTAACTATAGTAATGGGTATAAAATAATTATTTAAATTAATATAGTAATTATCACAAAATTTTGAATATTTTCGGCATTGGTCTAAAAATATCATAATTAATAAGTTCTAGGGGTTGAGTCGAACAAATATTAACATTATTTTTATAGTGTTTGTAATGATCCCTTTATGTCAAATTAGACAACACCAATATCTTATTCAATACATATTAGAAATACCATGGACAGTGTCACTCTTTTATAACTTTATTTTATTTATCTTACTCATATATACCAACATTTTATTTTTCACCCTATTTAATTCAATCATTCTCAATGAACCTGAATTTTTTATTTTTTCAAATTGAAACGAGACTCCTTTTTTGTGTTGGAAATTTATAATATTTTTTTAAACTTCCACTCCTTTAACAACAAACCCATCTTTTCTAAACACATGTTTATTTAAATCATTAGAATGAGAATAAAAAATCAAAATATTACATTTAAGCCCATCAAAAAACAATGATTTCTTAGATTTCATATTTTCTTCCCCCATAATAACATATAAAACTCCTTAGATTTTTAATGATTCATAATTTCCAAATGTAATAGTTCCTTCTTTTAAATCGGTCACATTCATTAAAAATATTAAATCTACTATAATATGAGAAAAATAACCATTATAAAAAATCCACTAACTTTCTCATTTTTTATCCCTGAGTGTGAATTCTATAATATGATCTTTTTATATCCAATTATCTTTCTTCAAAAATGAATTATTATAAATTTTATAAACATTTACTAGAGATGGTAAGGGAAAAAAATCTATTTTCCAAGATGTTTGAGTTATCCATATATTTCACAAATAGTTTACAGTGGTTGGATCCTATTTACCAATTTCAATGCATATTTTTTGGAATTCTCCCTTTTTATGTATTGAATCCCCCTAATACATACCTTTCTATAACACTACGGATAATGGGAAATTGTTTAGTTAAACTGAGACATATTATCGATATTCCCAATTCAACCACCATAACAATAATAACTATATAATGGTTATTCAAATATATAATATTCATATTGCAAGTAGTCTTTACCAAGGTTTTCCTAATCTTTTATATCATTAACATAACAATATTTTCCCCCAATCATTATCTTATCACCAAGAATAATTTTATTTATTCATTTATTCGTTACAAAATTATCCGAAATAGAAGTGGTATAAATTTTATTTTTAGAATAAAATATTTTATAAATATATAAATATTAAAACATTATGAGTTTTAGCAACATATATATTTTTCATAGCCTTCGTCTTCTTAGGGAAAATTCTATCTTTTTCCCCAGCTTTTAAGGTATCTTTTATAAAACCTTCTATGTTTTATCCCATATAGAACACTCACCACCTTCATAAACAGTTTCAAACCTGAACAATCGAATGAATTATATTTTATTATTTTTTGGCATTTGATGTGTTTTGACAGTTTTGTGGGCCGAGCCTAATTCGACTTTTTGTGTTTTTTACTGGAAAAGGAATACTTTGGCCTTGGTATCGTCAAACACATGGGTAGGGTATAGAAAAAACACTTTGGCTTCGCCCGGGTCATCGTGTCTCATGATCAATGTTTTAGTCAAATAAAAAATTAAAAATAAAATTAACAATAAAATAAGGACAACGTTAAATAAGATAAATGGAATAATGTTTAATAAATTATTTTAATAATAAATGTAATGGTAATTATTATTATTATTATTTTTATTATTGTTAATGTTTTAATTACTATATTATCTTGAATATCTTGAATATCATTATTATTGATAATTTTTAAATTTTATAATAATTATATTACTATTATCATGGTTAATATTTTAATTAAGAATATTGTTATTATTATTACCATTATAGTTAGAATTAAATTATTAAAATCAGTAATTTTATTATCATTCATGGTTATTATAATTAGCTTATTATTATTATTATTATTATTATTAGTAATATTATTTATATTATTGATAATAATTTTATTATTGTTATTGTTTTATTTAGGGTATAGGTTTGTTGTCTCCCCTCCTCGAGCCTATCGTGCTCACCGTCATCCAATCATACCCATGTCACAAATCCCCCCCTAGAATAGCCTCCCTCATGCTTCTAGTGAGCCCTATCATGAACCCTCATGTTTTCAGACAGATCATCACATGCCACCCTTGATACCCATCATGATCCGTCTCTATTTCACAGATCCCCAATATACATGTATGTGGATGCCTTCCTCCCATTTCCGGAAAGCTATTCTGGTAGTCCCTAGCTTGTTTCCCAGCTCCCATTGGTGTGACCCACTAGGTATTCCATACTCCCTATAGTGTGACGCTCTGGCCCGCCCGGGCTACCCCTTGTGTGACCTTCTAGTTAAGACTGATCCCTATCTAATGCAATTTACCCTACCAGTGCTACCTCCAATAACCCCCTAAGAATGTGACACCTCCTATGGAGGACTTCCCCTCACGTGATATGCTATGACCGTTAGATTCTCCCTTTTGTAAAAAATTATGGTTATGATTTTGTGTTACGTAGGGTTCATTTTTGCATAAGTTTTTCGATGTTTTTATGGTGTAATTATGTCGTTTACGATTTGATTAATGTATGGTGGATGTTTCTCACCCAGGTTTGTGTTTTTTCTTACTCCAAGGTAGGTGGTACCATAAACATTCATATTTAGATGAATTTAATGTGTTTTAAGCATTAATATGTGTTCATTGGAATAATTATGTGTACAAACAGTGGTTTGAAATTACATTTGTTTTTATTGTTTTGAAATGTTTTTTAACAAAGGAAATGACTATGACTTTTTGGGTGTATTCGTGTAATATTTATCAAATTATTTTTACATATATTTTGGAGGGTTCAAATTATTTTTCTAAGGGAATTTTATTAATTTACATTTATATGGGTATTTCCATTGTTAAAATAGATCATTTTGATCAGTTTTCTTTGTTACAAATTTAATGTATTAAATTGTGAATTGTTTGAAAGGTAAAAATATTGTTTTAAAAATAGTTTAATGTATTGTTAGTTTCAGGAAGGGGCTTGGACCATTGTTTTGGAAGGGTTTCTATGAGTTGTTTTAAAGAGTTATAAAATGTAAATTATTGGTATTTTCCATGTGATGGAAAAACTAATTAAAAGGTGATTTTCGACAGTGTGTTAAAATGGAAAGTGGGTTGTTTTTAAAGAATGAATAATTCATTGAAATTCATGGAAATTGTGTAAATGTTGTTGTATGGATTGTGGGAAATTGATATTTAACTCGAGGACAAGAGAAATATCTAGTATATTGGTGGGTAGACTAGTACTAGTACGCTAGATGATACAGAAGTGGATCATGTAACTATCTTCTAGAAATATTGATGCAATAACTCTAACTAAAGAGTAGTGATGATTACATACCACTAGGTTATGGGTGTGTTCCATACTAGTTGCATATTCACAAAAACTCTGATCTTTGTGTTTAATATTCCATGTTTACACTTAGATGTGATGTCTCTAGGTTCCTATTTGTTTTAGCTACCTTAAGAGATGTACCCATAGTGCTACACTATGTATGATGTGGTTCCATCCATCGGCATTTGGAGGACCACTTGTGTCTTTGTGTGTTATTGGTGAATTTATTCTTCCACATTAATATGGTGGTTTTGAAACATATTTTCGGCTGGAGTTCATTTTAAACATCATGTTTTTAAATTTTATCCTAAAAAATGATCTAAAAGGAATTTTAAAAAGAATGTTAAAAAATGTCTTTAATTTTATGGAATTAATTTTTTTATTTACTGTCATCCTACGATGATTTTGGTTCACACCCTATATACACTCTCAGGTGTATGTAGTTCTTGTTCCATGTGTATTCTAGGTTGAGGCATCTAGCATAGCAATGATGGTCTGAGTTTTTTGTAGGTTTTCTTGTGCAGGTTGGTGTTACTTCATTAAGAATGTGGCTCCTCATGTCACTTGGAGGTTTGAGTTGGAGTTTTGGGTTTTCAATTTTTTTATTTCTTTTGGGATTTAGTTTGATGTTGTTATCATTAAAATTGATCATAGTTTAAACGAATTTTTTTTGTCAGTGTTTTTAGTTTTAATATATTTTTATTTTTAGTTGTTTTGTGTTTACAATTTTGGGTAAATAATTACCTAACCATAAATTTTGATACTCTAGTACTTGTGCCAGAATGTGGGGATCCAGAATGACCTTTGGGGATTTCTAAAGACTCGGTCAGGCATTAATTGTATGGTGACCTGATTAGGCTCATGAAAAGATAGTATTAGAGGAGGTTCACTCTTTTGGGAAAAAATTAATGGGAATGAGTCAGGGTATACCAGAGCTGTGATTTTCGGAACACAAAGATCTGGTTATGAGTAAGGTTATTGGAAATCTCATCTCATAATGGGACTCGAGTTTCTAAGGCATGTAGATGTTTTATGAGTCCTTGGTCACTGGGGTTAATCTTGTATGGTTTAAATTGAAAGGGGGTAGGCTCAATGGTACCATCCAGCTCAGAGTGCCATGAAAAACATGAATAGGTGAGGACATTGCCTTAGTGCACTCTCCGTGATGGTGGAGTGATTGGATTTTGGATTCCATCTATATGCCCGAGTCACCCACAAACACATGTTTTCTCTTCCATAATCATGCATCATCTTCGTTTCTGAAAATAAATTTGAAAACCCATTGTGTAAAAAGTTTAAAAAATACAGATTATAAAGTGGAAATGGATTGATTTCCAAAATAATGGAAAATGTGTTTTCAGATCTATTTTGAATGAGGTTTTAGAAAGTATGATTTTCATGAAATGGTTTTTGAATCAATTGTGATTGGATTTTTATAATTGGACTTGTAGTTTTAGAAACCCGATGGTTTGGGAAATATTTGTGATTTTAAGCTGGGTTTTGAAATTATATTTTCAAAGGAATTTTTTAAACCAATGAAAGGTGGTTGAATGAAATGAAGTGTCTTAAATTGATGTGTGTGGTCTACAATTTAATTTGTGTTTGGATAATTTGAGAGTTTATATAATGTTTTTGATACATGAAGGATGTTTTATTAGAATAGTCAATGATTTTTCAAAGAAATTTTTGTGAAAAAGTTAAATTGGTTTTAACCATATGAAGCGTGGTTTTTCAAATAATAGATGTCTGTCAGAATTTGATTTTGGAAAATAGAAATAATTTGGACCTAACATTTGTTATTTATATTGGTAACCACACACATGAGTTACATGTGAAAGGATGATTTTTGTTTGATTGACATGAGAGCAAGAATGTGTAAGACCCATGAGGTAACTCTGTTGATTGTGAAGCCCACCCTTCTGGTTTTAATTTCAAAGGAGTTTTCAAAAATAAATGATGGATTATTTGATGATCATTGGGATTAATCTATGTCATTTTCTATTTTGGGAATCTCATAGTGGGGTGTTTTGAGTTTAAAAAACCTCTTCTATTTGATATATGTCATGGTTTTTTCTGTTATAATTTGGTTTGGAGTGGTCTTTTTTGTTCTCTTTTTTGGGTGAATGGGAAACTATTGTGATGGTTTACCCTTGTGTGTCCATTGTTGATTTTCTACCTATGTTGGAAAATAGACCAGTTTGAATAGGGTCATTGGTGTTCCTTCATGGCTAGTGTATAACCCCATACAAAGTTACCATGAGATTAAATTGTGCCCAAGGAAAATTCCTCATTGGCTAAACTTCCAGTTAATCAAAGTAAGGAAATTAAATTTTGATTTTCAGTGTTATGTATATCACTTTATTCCACTTGGATTATGTATATCACCTCATTGTGGGATGGTAGATGTGAGAAGATTTGAAGAGAGTTTGGGTCTCCATGAGTTGTCTGAGATTTCAAAGGAGAAGTTTGACATCGTTGTGCTTATAAGCTATATCTGCAAGGGGTGATGGTAAATCTAGTGAGGATTGGTAAGTAGGATGAAGATGGATGTTTTGGTTGTTTTCATAAAGGGCCTTTTAATTTTCTGTTGGACTTTTCTAGGAAGGGATTCAAGCTGGACCACCAGTGTAGCAAGTCAGACCCTAATAAGATATTATTTGTCATTTGTAGAATTCGTGTGCTATTTAATACATAGTTTAATGTCCTTTTATGGTTATTTCTTCACACATAATAAATGAAAATATTCAGTGACGTTTTCCGGTTTTGTACTCTAGTTTTCCTATATGGTGATGTTTGTGTGAAATTCTAAGGGCTTATGTCATAACAGAAGTGAAAATTCTTTTAAGAAATTTTAAATTTATCAATTTTATAGAAAGTTGTATTTTATGTGTTGTTCTTCTCCATGTTTCTCATTTGTAGTAACTAGGGTAGAGGTTCATGTATCATATTAGACTTCATGTTAGTGAATGTTTAGTGTCGAACTAGTTGGATGTTAGAGTGAGTTTTTTTGTTGGTGTTGTATCAGTTGAAGTGTGGTTGTATGTGGATTCAAAAAGAAGAAGTTAGGTTTTAGATTTTTTACTACCTAACTACGAGGAAAGAGATGCTTCAAACATCAGGGCTCCAAACATATTCTTTTGAGTGAAGCCAACATGTGGTCCGGAACCTTGAGAGTGTGTGGGACCCAAAACATATTTCTATCATCGGTGTAAATGGTTAAAGAGTTTAAATTGTTTCTTGTAGCTATTCCATTCGGAATAACCCATTTTGGTGCATGATGGTTCTCAAGGATATTAAGTGGCATAATTTTCTTGATAACCTGATGTCCTATTGGTTTTTTTCCACATGTTCTAATCTCCGTTCGCGTCCCTTATGTGGTTTGGTTGGGGAAATAGTTCTCAATATTACAAAGTGGTCATCCAGGGACGTGAAGATGTTGGTTTATCATTGGATGTGGTTTTTACACCTCGGTAGTTGGACTCTTACATATCTTCCCCTTATAGGGGGGTGTTTGGTTAGTGATTCGATGTATCTATGTTTGTGTGTTTTCATTTTCAAAAATGGTGGTGAGACCCATTGTGGGTATCGTAGAAATTCCCCAAGAAAAAACCGATGTTAGGCCATTCTTAATAGTAGTGAGTCTGTTCTATCTTCCTGGTGTTGGTTTTATAGACTTGTCTCTGAGGATGATTAGTACATAATACAGGGGAGTCCATTTGGGCCTCCCCATGTCAATATTTTGGTTCTCTTTCTAGAGAAGTCTCATTAGTAGGTATTGGGAGTGTTCATTAGGAATAGTTTTGTTTTATAGGTTAATGTTGGACATGTGTTGTGGTCTCCTTTTATAATTCTTGAGGTTTTTTAAAATGTGAGAATTTTGATTACATGGATGTGAAAGCCTGTTTCCTTGATCAATAATTTTTTAATGTTTTAACTTTTGGGGGAGGGTGTTGCATTATGGGGGGTCCATTTTGAGGCTCCTGAGTTTATAATCCTCTTATTTTCTATTTTTTAGTGTTCTTGCTTCCCTTTGGTGTAATTTTCATGAAACTATTTGAGTTGATATGAGGATACATGTCTATTTTCTATGTCTCGTTGTGGATTCCTAGGGGCCCAAAGAATTACAATTTGGAGACCTGTCACACTTAGACTCTTAAAAGAATTCTGTATGATTAATGTGACAACCTTCGACATATTTTTTTGGGGTTCAGGCTGATCATGATTGACTTTTTTATATTTTTACTAATATAATAATATTTTGGCATTTGCATAATCTAGTGCACATCTAGAGAACGGTCGAAGATGAATAACATCAACGGGGTCACTGTGTGGCTTCTGTGATGTTCTAGTCAAATAATAAATTGAAATGACTGATAAAATAAGGACAATGTAAAATAAATGAAATAAAATGACTTATAAAAAATAATTTTAATAATAATAATAATTATTATTTTTATTATAACTATGATTATTATTTTTAATTTTGTATTTAAATTATTATCTTTAATATCATTATTATCATTATTATTAATAATGATTCAATACGATATTATTATTATCTTGGTTAATATTTTAATTAAAAGTATTATTATTAATATTAATATTACAATTATGATTTAATTATTAATTCTTTTATTATTATTATATTTTTATATTGTTGTAATTATATTTATGTTATTATTATTATTATTTTGTTATTATTATGATTATTAAGAATATTAATATTTTTACTATTATTGTAAATATATTTGTTTTTGTTTTTGTTTTATTTTGGGTTTGGATTTTTTCTACCCTCCTCCAGCCCGCCGCGCTCACCCTCCCCCTCCTACCCAGGCCCCGCTCGGCCTTCCACCCTACCCAGGTCATGTAACACGCCCCCGACTAGCCTCACTCCAGATTCTGGCGAGCCTTAAAGGAACCCTCTCGCTTCCCACCAGATCCCCTCACGCATCCCCATATCAACATCATGTTCCCCATTCTTATCCCAACTGCCCTTACCACCTCCAATTGGAAATAATCCCCCTTAGCATGAAACTATTCTGGTGGTCCCTTTTTGGTATGTCATTTATCTCTGGTGCAACCCCATGTGTAGTCCCAACTCCTACTAGTGTGACACACTGGACATTACTGGATCCCCCATGTAAAACCCCCTCTATAGTCATGATCCCTCTCTCAAACAATTTTCCTTATGAGAGAAACCTCCATTGGCCCGTTTAGTTTGTGACACAACCTCTATCAGTCTTCCCCTTCTGTGATATGCATCAGTAGTCAGTTTCTACCTTTTGGTAAAATTTTGATTTATGGTTTCATATTTTTATTGGTCCATTTTTTTTCATAATTGGTCCAAGGTTTGGTTTTTAGGGTCTAATTTTGTTGTTTGTAGTGTGTTTGACATGCGGTGGAATTTTCACGCCAATGTTTGTGATGTTTTCCTATATCGAGGTAGGTGGTACTGTACCCTAAAACCATAAAATGAACTTAATGTGTTTCTATGCATTTAAGTGTGATCTTTGTATTAATTATGTGGTGTTTATTGTGTTTTTACATGATTTGAGTGGTTATAGGTCAGATGCAAATCTTTATCAAAGAAAATGACAATGTCTTTGTGTTGGTTTTGGTGTAATGTATCTCAACTGGGGTTTAATGTTGTTTTGGAAGGTTTGAATAATGTTATTCATGGAATTAGATGTATGTATGCTCAAATGTGTATTTATAAGGAAAAATGAAAAATATTGAGCATGTTATCTTATTTATGCATTTGGAGAATAAATTGTGAAATTTTTGTAAGTTAAAAATTTTGTTTTAAAATTAGTATATTGTATGATTTGTTTTATAAACGGTATTGACCCATTATTTTCACTTATCACCCAATTTCTTATAACATCTTCAAGGGATTATTTTATCTCTATCACTATATTAGTCATTGCTTTTATAGTATAATTCACATTTCTATTGAAAATGGATCCAAATTCAATGATATTTAGGGGTAAATTGATTTTATTCTCTTTTATACCACTTTAACATTTTTATTAAACTATTATAAGAATTCATCAATATTTTTACTAACTTTATATTTAGATTTAAATTCACTATATTCATCTTCTTAAACAATTTATATTGACATTCCATACGTAGAAGACTGAATGGACATTTCCTATTCATTTTTTTAATTAATAGCATTATCCCTTACCATTTTATTAGTAATGGTAGTATTATAATGGTCATATACAGATAGAGTTTAATGATCTCTATATTCATAATAAGGGACTATAACATCAAACTTATTGGGGAAAATTTTAAAGATATTTTCCAAAATATTTGAATCATCAAACTTTTAAAAAATACATTCTACGGTGTTAACAATTTCATTCACCCTTGAAAACATTTCACCAACAGATTCACAGACACCCATTTTTTGATTTTCATATTTCAGCCTCTATATTTGTAACTTTTCACTCATCACCTTTGAATTGCATTCACAAATGATTTTTTATCCTATCCAAAATACATTTAGCCCTAGAAACACCATTTATTAATATAATATCATATTTATAATATGATGATATTAAAGAAATATAATCTCTTCTATCATTATATTGATTTATATTATCCAAAAATGTTAGAGAAATGTTATCATTAAGAGAAGAAAATCCATCAAAAATTGCATTAAAGAATCACACATAAGATAAGATTTAGAAAAATTCTATCCATCCAAATAAGAATATTTCTTCCATTGATGACTAGAATCCACTTACTATTCACATAATTTAGATTATCTATAACAAAATTTCATTAAAATCTTTTCGAAAAGTTTTAAATATGTGAACTTTTTCACTAATACCAATTAAAAGGTCCCAACAAGGATCAATGTGACACTGAGAGGGTATGGTGTTGAATAAATAATAATTTCATTCTTTAATGTCATCTTTATTTTATGAAAACCTATACATATTGTAAAGACTGATCACCTTAATGATTACCAAACAGTCACATATTCACCAGAACAAATTTATTTACATGGTTCACTTGTGATTGAGAGTAACTAGTCCTTGGAATTGTTTGGAAATAATCCAATACCACATAAAAAATACGAAAAATTAATTCACTATAGACAAAATATGTTGTAATTAACATACACTTGTATATCACTAAGACCAATAAAAAAGTGCATGTACTTCTTCTAGTACAAATGATGTAAAAACAGTTTATGTAACATGTAATGAAACCTTCACTAGTTGGTTGAATACATATCACTATGAATATTTATCAACTTCCACTTTTGAAAACCATCATAAAACCATGATTTATCTTTTTACTCATTATCAGGTAGAAATAAATCGATTTTAATTTCCATTAAAACTGATAGTGATGGCTCAGTTTTATTTCTTTATTCTTATTATTTAGTTGAGAAAATAAATATGAAATTATGGTCTTGAAACAATTCGTAAATTATTTAAAAATCCCCTTAAAAAATTTATTAGTATTTCTCATTCTGATGTAGTAACTTCATCGTTTTTATTCTGCAATCCAAAAATGTTCCTCAGGAAATCAATATTTTTAAATTTTCTAGCCAATCAAACTATAGTGTTTCACTCTTTCACTTGAAATAGAATAGTAGGTCATCTTAAAAAGGTACAATGTACTTCATTATATTTATAGGATTTCTTGAAGTGGAAATGTTGGGAAACCAATTTCACCTGCCCACTCAACCAAATTTTTACAGTCATGAATTTTAATGTAAATTTGAAATCATTTTTGAACACTTTTTTGCTCCTCAATTATTCTTGATTCCCCTTGAAACATCAAAAATCTTCTCAAAACATCATCCTACTTTGAACTTTCAAAATTTTATTTAGTTCGATAACAATATTTATTCTAATAATATTCTTCATTATGAAAAATCACATGATAGACTGAAGAATAACCAGTTTAACTCTAAATACCTTATGGATTTTTTTATTATAATTTTAAAATATTCCATAATCAAAATTATTACATAATATTTATAATTTTTTATCATATCCTAAAAATCATTGAAATTTCTAACTATTCTATAACAGCTTTGGAAAACATCAGAAAGGGCCTAAAATCCATTTTGGATCAATTTTTCAAAAATTTCGTTAAAATATAATCATGAGTCTGATGATGTTCAAAATTTAGTGACATATTGGTGTCATCATTCATATGATGGATTAGAATCTTATTCCTTATGATTAATCAACTTTAATTAATTTGTAATGATTTTTTCCCATTTAGAAAAAAACAATAATTATTCTTTTTCTCTTGATCCACTAAAAAACAAATCTGACTTCTTATTCGCCTAACCAAATTGAACAACAAAACAACCTAATGAAAATGTTTGTCAAAATTATTGAAATTCATCTACTTTATTGGTCCCTGATCTCATTTAATGAATTAGTCTCTATGTTTAATCTTGTTCAGCAGTCCCGTGGTTTTCTACAAACTCATAATTTTCAATAATCATATCTACCCCTAATATATAGCTAAATTTGATTCCATGTAGTTACAAATAATGGGTCTGATGGTTTGGTGCCACAACTCCTTTGATGGATTGAGGTCACACCGTGTTTGATGAATCAATGTTATCAATGGCTTATTAATTCCAATATTTTTGCAACTTATGATTAGTCCATTAGTGTTAATTTGTTCAGTTGATTGAAAGGTTTAGGTGATTGACTATTCCAATAGATCGATTGATTTGTATATCAGTAAAATTATACATCTTATCTTATTTTATTATATAATAACTTGATTTTATCACATGTTTTAATGATTTTCAGAATATTAATATCATAAAAACATCATCTGAATTAATTCACCAACCACATCGTCTCCCCATTTCATTCACAATGGTTTGGTGACCAATATTTAATAACCTATGATGTTTATTACATTAAAAATAGTAATTCATCATCAGATTTATTATGAAGACATTTAGACTCTGATATAACAAATTATTCTAATAAAAACATTACTCTGGACTAAAGGTGTGTTTTAAAACCACTACACCCCAAAATCATATTCAGAATTGAAAACTGAAACTATGAACATTCTTATGAAATTTTTATCTAATAAATTGATTTCAGTTATCCATTTTTCTAATGTCCAATAGTTACAAGGTATATTCATTTTTCACAATTAAAATGTATAGAAATATCATAAAAATATTTTTCCATTATATTAAATCGTCGTCTAGTGAATTTGGTACAACAGTTTGAGATCCACATCCACATGTTTTATAAAAAAATGGTTTTATTCTGAAGATGTAACACAAAATTTTTCCATTAATAAAAATTTAGTATATGGTTCTATATTTATAGACAATTTTTATCATATGATTATGCATCTGAATATATTTTTCAAATAAATTTAGTTCAATAGATTTATAAAGGCACATCTTTACGGACCATGTGGGAATTTTGTCAACGAACAATGCACACTTTTTAGTGTAAATAAACCTAGGTACAATATTTTAAGAACCATGCCAAATTTTTTATCTATAATTTCATGTATTCATATAAATAAAAACATAATCCCTTCTTTACTAAAGAATTAGGTTTCAAGTATATTAATATCATCAATGACTAGAATATGGTTATGTTTACTAATATATGGTATCCTAATTCCAATTAAAGTAGTTCATATTAAACATAATCTTATACGTACTATAAATATATTGGTCCCAGAATCCCAGATTTGGTGGATTCTTAATTACATTGGTGACAAATAAAATCAAATGAATCCCAAATGAGTAAATGTTTTATTAGTAATAAGAAACTAGATACATAATTGGGTCTCATGGTACATTTTAATGATAAGTTATGAAATAGTTAAAGTAAATATTTTCCATCCTTGAAAACTTTTCAAGATTCCATCTTTATATCATGATAAAGGGAAAAAATAAGGCCGAGCTAAAATGATCATTAAGGTTTATGAATAGTGTAATAATTCATGAATTAATATGAAATAATAAAAAACGAAACGAAATATTAATCACACGTTAAATATAATAAATACCATTAATATAATTATTAAAAAGGGGGAAAATATTGAAAAGTAAATAACCAAAATGAAATACCATTTAATTAATTACATGAGAATGAAGAATAATATGGTATAATGAAATAATGATTAGACAAATTTATATAAATAATCACATGATTTTAAAACTAATGAATTGATAATATTAATATAGTAATCCCATGGATAATAATAACTCAATTATCATTGAAGTGAATGATTAAATGTGGACTTTATCTTTTCAAACATCATGATAACTATACCATCAAGACTTTACATCATGATAGTTTAATTGATGGGTATATATAAAAAAATCCTGTATACAAATATATATAATAGATTAATTTCAATATAATATCAATGTCTCAATGGGACATCAATTATAGGGCCTAAAAATTAACTACATGTCCAATATACACATCATATGTTGAATGATTTAAAAAATTCAATAATAATTTTAAATATCAATAAATAATTTAATTGGGTAATGAATATGGAATATAAATAATTCCCTATTGAATCAGACAATATTATATTAAAAATACGATATATTAAAATTATATATGGTTAATAAAATTATCATATCCACCATAAACATAATATTGAAGTTTCAGTGTAATGTAATATTCAATGATCATATGATAGTGAATATTTCTATAGAGAGTTAATGAATACCCAATTAATCTAGTAAAATAATTTCAATACCATATTTATTCAAACTCGTCACAAATCATTAATATAAAAATTAAGGATAGTATTAATATGACATAATCCAAGTGGAGTTTAAGTAAAATGTGAATTGTTTTTATTAATGAATTTAAATACAATTAATATTGAAATAACCATTTTCTAGAGTAATATATAACTATTTTATATTGAAAATAAAATTTAGAAAAAAAATCCATGATATTATGAAAACCATATTTATTGAAAAGAATATTTTTAAGATATAAAGGTATCAATAAAGAAAGAGTGGTCATGATGATGGGACTGCTCAAGTAATTTCTTGTTCATTTAAAAAATATCTATTCTCATTTTAGTATGAAAATTTAAAAGTAACATATTTTGAAAATGATAAGATGATTCCTTATAATTATTTTAAAATCATAACATGGATAAAATTTAATTTAAAAATATGTTGGTGAATAGTAAAAAATATTCAAAAATAATTTAGAAAAAAATAGATTTGGAAGAAAATAGATTTTTTACGAAATAGAGAATAAAGTCATATTTTATTGAAAACCAATTTGTAAAAAATTTATATACCAAATAGAATATAATGGTACCATTAGTTGAAAAAATAATTAATAAAATGATTAAAATAAAATTAAATGGTTTTACTTGAAAATGATTACATAATATCGTTTAACCTAAATTCAATCATAAATAATAATGATTAAAATGAGATTGAACCATAAAACATTGCCTCTTTAGAAACTTTGGAATCATAACCCCCATGAAATAAAAAAAATGAAATAAAAAATTTAATACCATTTGTATAAATATATACATGCTATAAAATAAACATGTGATAGTAGGTACACCTCATAGAAATAAATATGTTCATATTACAAAATATGTCTCAAAAGAGTGGAAATTGAGATGAAATCACCTATAATGACCATATAATTGACATGAGGAATAATAATTGAATGGATTATGTGCATAAAATTTATATAAACATTAATAAATTTTAAATAATATATAAAATAATAAAAATGATTTACACACATAATATTTTTATGACAAATATAATGAATAAGTAGTTAACCCCATGAAAAGAAATTGAGATATGAAATTCTTTACCACTATATAAATTTTAATTCAAATCACTTGGAATGAAGTAATTAAAATTTAAAATAAAAATACAATGAATTAGAAAGTACTAATTATATTACATTTAATATGGATACTATATAAACTATATAAAATATATAATATTCATATAAGAACATGTGTATCGAAGAAGGATGTATTGAGATGAAAACCATTACATTACATTTCCCTTCAACTAGATGTACATTAAAAAATAGTATAATGATTTTAAAAATTTTATTGATTAATAAATAACCTATATTAATATTTATTATATCATATATCGTATTATTATAATATTTTATCCCTCAATTTTAATAATAATTCATTATTACCATTCATTCGGGTGTTAAATAATTTTCTTTTTCATGCTTCTTCTGTCTCATATGTACTGATAATTTTGAATATTAAATAGATAAATCAAATAAAAATAGATAGAAATTTCATAAAATTCATTTTTTTTAATTTCATAAAATTTTTAAACCATTCATGAAGACTGGATATCGAAAATTAATCACATTGATTATTGGAGATGGTACGTCGTATGTATGCACAAGCAATGATATCATTTCCTTAATGGGTGAAATGGTAAGGTGATAATCTATTAATTTTCATGAATCAAAATATTGGTTTATATATCATATATAATAATTATTTAAATAATTATGAGTGTCCCTCTGATTCGTTGATGAAAAAAAATTACATCGGTTTCTGAGGAAGTAGTTTGGTGTACACACAAGCGACGGATCTGTATCCCCATTTGTTAGGGGAGGAGATGGATTAATATTATGACACAAATAAAATGAAATCTATGTATATGATAGATAAATTTATTATTATATTAGATGATTTAAGACATAATTTATCTTGGAATAATATAAATTAAAGAATGAATGATCTTATTGGAGACGAGTAGCCTTTATTAGAAAAACCTAATTTGGATATCTTTTTTAGGGAACATGTGGTTGATAGTTTTGGAAAAAATATTCTCTATAATGAATATGTGGATTTTTTTAAGATATTTTTTCATTGAATTTGTGAAAAATGGATTGAGATGTGTCAATATGTGATGGGAGGAAGTTCCCTTTTATAATAGAGGTGGAGGAAACACGGGGAATATTCTAAAAGAATAAATCGTTATGACATTTTTCATATGAATCAAGGATAAAAAATATTTAATTATTGAACCGTATATTATATATGGTTAACATATTACCTTCAAATAGTAATAAGAAACGTTTTTAGTACATATGAACTCTAATATTTATAAATTATATCCATGTTAAAATGTTTTTTCGTTAAATGTGGTAACTTAATATTCATTTTGACTAAAAATTATGAATTAATTATAATATAACATTAATAACTATTATCATAAATAGTTAATTTTTTTAAAAAAAAAATTCATAGTTTTTATAATTTAATTAAAAAATAAATTTTCATAGTTTTTATAATTTAATTTAAAATTAAACCCACAAATTCAATGGAAAAACATTTTATCATGAAATACATTTATCAAGCATATGATGATCTTACATAAACTATATGGATAGTGATTATTATTATAAAGATTTAAATTCATAAATTAATATATAAAATTAGTAATTATAATTTATATCTATCTTTATTAGTGGACATTTTAAATAATTAAAATCGTTGAAAATTATGCTTTTAAAAACATTTTTCCAAATATTTAATTTTTATTATCAATACAATGTTATACCAAATTATGATATTAATATGATTATAATGTAATTAATTATATTAAATATTAATTGTTAATAAATTTTTATGTTTTAAAAAATATTAAAATCACAATTTTTAATTTATATCACTTAATTTATTTAAATGGAGTGATAATTTTTTAAAAAGAATTATTGTTTCACTGTACATTGAATAATTAATCATTTTAAAAAATATCAGAATTAAATAACACGAGGATTTTGACATGATGATTTTAAAAAGTATCATTTATATTATATTTATTATTTAAAATTATTATATTTGTTTTGAATTTGGAAATTTTTTAATTATAACGTTTTGTTGAAGAAATTGTTTTTTGAAAGATAAAAAAACATTACAAAACATTTGATTGAAAATAAATTTTTATTGATTAAGAATAATATATATATATATGTATCATAATGATATTAATAAAATTCATATCTTACAATTAAAATACTTGTTTATAATGGTCATATTAAAATAATATATTACTTAGGGTATTAAACACGGTGTTTTGTGTCATTTTCTCTATCAATCACAATTTCAATATTTTGAAATCATTGGATTTTATAGAAAAAATATTAAATGGTGAGAATAGATGCATATTAAGGGTAAAAGAGTGATCCAATATGTATTATATGAGAATTATGGTATGTGAACATGAGATTGTCATCTAAAAATAGTGCTCAATATATAATTGGTCATAATATTGTGTCATGGAATAAATAATGTCAGTTCATAAGAAATGAATCATAAATTAATTAAATAACATGATACATGTTATTAAAAGATTATCATAATAAAAAATGTTAATGGAATAAATTCAATAATATGAAATAATTCGTATATTCAAGGATAACTAAATAATCTATCAAGGTGGATTGAGTTTATTCCTTATTCCATCATACTATTAATCGATAACTACCACCATGACATTCATAGTTGATTGATTCCACTATAAAATATGGTTCACTACCCATTTAGTCCTTATTACCTCATGAGATATCTACCATTACCCAATTAATTAGAGAGATTTATAATTCTAGGACCACACATCACAGAATTAATATCACTTATATGTGTTCCACAAGATTAAAAAATAAATCATCACAATATAAACCATGAATAAAATATATTTCAATAAAATTTTCATCATTTCATAATTTCATGATGTTTTGAAAATAAATGTGGTTTATAAAGGATTTATAATAAAATAATAAACGTATGAGAAAAAATGAGTTTCATAGAATCATTCTTAAATCATCATCATAATAATTGAACCGAACAATGAATGAGTGTTGTATCATTCGATAATAACCCATGTAAAAAATAATAATAATAAATATAATATAGCATTGATTAAAATTCTCATTAAAAGATAACTTTAAAATTTCATTTGGAGAATATAATTTTCACATAAAATTCAATTATCTAAATTTGAAATTTTTCCCTGTTATTATTGAAATTATTTTTGTAGGAATGAATGAAGAAGAAATGTAACAAAAATGTCAATTCATTGATTGGTAATGATGGTGGAATATTCCAATCTTGTTGTGCAGGTTAATGAAATTCTTTTTACATTTTCATTAAAACTAAAAAATGTTAAGAGGATTCAATTAATTTGTTTTAAAAATAGATCATCTGTATAATTTACTTTAATGATCCATAAGGGAATATTAAAAAAATTCCTCAATATTTGAAAAAAATTTAACTGTAATAATGTTTATTATCGTCCAAAGATAGTAATAAAGTATTATTTCCATGAAAAAATCCTTTCAATATCTAGAGAACATAATGTGAGGTAAAATAAAGGTAAAAAAATAATACCGAAAACTGATAACCATATTCAATGTATTATTTAAATATATTTCAAAAATTAATCGCCGATAATTTAATAAAAAGATGTTGATAAACAATTGGATTATAACATAATTCCCCTAACCCAAGATTAAATTTCTATTAAATAACATTAAATAATTATTAAATAAATAAAAATTTCATATAATTATATAATATATAAATTAAAATACTGATAAAAGATATGGCCGAATTAAAAAATATCAGGACAAATTTATTTATAAATCATTATTAAAATTTCCTTTTCTTAGTGTCAACTATTTTTGTTTTCATTATAATTTCAGCTTGGTAGGTCCATTTCATGTTATTTAATCAAGGTTCCATAGTCAGCAAAATTATAACAAGGATATAAATATAATTTATATTCATTATAAATAAATCTTCACTTTCATCTATAAAAGGTATATATTGAAAATTGGATTAAACTATTCATGGAGATGATATGCCATATATATTTATTAACCCTATTTTAACTTTTGGAATAATGGAACAAAAGAAAGGTAAATAATATTTAACCTTTATAAATAAACTTTAATATAATATTTATCATATATATTTGATAAATTTATTCATATTACTATCCATGTATAGCATAAATAGAAATAGACTCACATCGCTTCATCGAGGCTATATTCCACATGTACGAATGAGCGATGTTTTCATTTCTTTGTGAATGAAATTTTCAGAATGTTGATAGGAAATTATAATTACATAATTATTATAATGTTATAATATCATGTTTAAAAATTAAATTTCTAATAATAACCATAAATAAAAATTTATGGAATATTAATTGTATCTCGACATGGATGTGTTAGTCCACAAGTACGCACGAACAACACATTCACTTACTATTAAAGTGAAAATATGGTTAATAATTGGGGTCATATAATCATAATATATTTTTAGTAAAACCAGGATATAGAAATTATTAGTTATTATTAAAAACCCATAGTTTGAAGTGGTATAATAATAAATAAATTGAAAGAGGTCACGGTGGATGATTACATATACATTTGTATGCCATAATTAGAACCTTTCATTAAAACCCTTGGAATTGTATTTTATGAATTCAAAAAATGAAATTCAATTATATTTATTATTGAAATATAATTTTTAAGGCTTTGTTCTATAAATATTTTTAATAGTTGTTTAAATAATAGATAAAATATATTTTCTTTCATATTTCTAAGAAATTATACACATTTAATTTCTTAAAATTATCAAATATAAAAATGTAATACTCAAGGAAACATATTCCAAATTAGAAAATACATGAATTTTGGATAGTATTAAGTCAAAATATGATCATAAATTAGAATTTATAAATATTTATAAGGAATAAATAACTTTATTTCTTGACTTAACCACCATGGAAAAATTGATTAGACCTTAATCACTGTAAAAATTTATAATTTTATTAAAAAAAATCGTTAAACATATTAAATAATGTCAATTATACATATTACAAAAATTTCATCCCTTTTATCAAATTATATTCATATAATTTTTAGAGTAAATGTTGATATTAATCTCAAAAAATGAAATGAGAAAATTTTTTCCCAATGAAAAGTTTCCAAAAATTTGAAATAATTTTATACAAAGGTCCATAACAATGTCAATTCCAATAAACAAAATAGAATTTTTAATAAAATAAATAAACTGATGTAACATATAAAGACATTTTAAAATGAAATTAATCTTTATGAGTTCTTTAAATAAAAAATAAAACTATCAATAAGAATATGTATTTATTCATTGTTCATCAAAAAATCATCCTTTTCAAAAAAAATATTAAAAATAGAATACAAGATAATTTATAAATGATTATTTCTAAATTGAAATTAATTTTTCCTAATACATTTTCTTAATTTTGTTGAAATTAATTCTAATAATTTCTTAAAAGATCTTGAGAAACCAATTTTGATGGAAAATAAATATTTTTAAAGAATAGTATAACTTTTCAAAAAATTGACTACATATTTATCAATATATTTGTTTTATCTAAGACCATCATAATTTTTCATTCAAAATGTTGTTATTTCACTCCACCAAAATAATTTTTCTGATATAATGTCATAAATTTTTTTTTTTATTTAGTCTCGAAGTATTTTGTATCAAAAGAATTAAAATAAATTAATTTTATTTGAAGAGAAATATATCATAAATCTTTAAGCTAATACACATACAATCCGACGAAAATACTATATATTTTTGTTTTTTATTATTCTAAAATATTGGTAAAAGAATATAATGAATAAACTTTCATTGTTCTTTATATATTAATATAATGAAATTATAATTTATTGTTTTGCATGATGGATCAGCAGAAGTTAAAAGTAATTAAATAATGATTATTCACTTTATAACCCTGCAAAAATATATTTTACATAAATTATATCTTATGAAATAGAAATAATTTTAATAATATTATTAATGATAACATAAATTTTAGAGTATTGGTTTTGATGATTTATAAGAGGAACCGAAACATCATTTTTCATTGTATAGAAATTGATTATTAAAATAAATTTATATTTCTTCCAAAAGAAGAGGATGGAGAGGATAACACAATCAATACATTTCTAGTGAAGATTTTAACATGTCAATTAATAACCCTAATAATATAATACCCATAAATAATTTGTAAATGGGTAAATTCATCCTTGAAAAAGTTCGTATTAAATAAAGAATATTATATTTTTAAAAAGGATTTTCTATCGTACATTTTAGTCACAATGAGATATGGTGGTCAACATTGATCCTCTTGAACACATGAATATATTCTCATAATGAATGGTTGTGAAGAATAATCTATTTATTGTTCCAATAAAAGAAAACACATCCTCTAATAGACTTTGATTACATATAGAGTAATATTATATTATCTTTTTAATATTATAGTTACATGGGAGTAATATTTTGGATTTATAATAAATTTTCAATTTTTTTTATTTTATTAACTGTCACGAACCAGACCGGGTCTCCATTTGAACCCACTCCCAACCCGGTCCATGGCCTGGCCCGAAGGGTGTTCTCGATCCCAACGGGGTGGCACAAGTGCCCATGTATCAAAACTAACACATGAGAAATATTTACAAGAAATAGTAAACACAAAACAACTACCAAGATAAATAAACTAAAACTGAAAAGAGACAATCAAACTGGACCTTAAACAAAACCAATTTTAATAATCTATAACATAATCCAACATCCGAAAAGTAACCTCAATGAACAAAACTAAAACACTAACCCAAACATCCAAGAAACAATAGAGGTGAAACATCCACAAGATACATACACCATCCAATACAAGAAGTCCATCAATAACCCAAACCACCATCGTTGAGCATGATTCCTCAAACAAGAATACACAAAGAACATAGTCTAAAAACACCCAATGGTGTTTTTACGGTGTGAGAAAATAGAACAGTAGGACGTCACCAAAAAAACGTTTCCACACATAATTATTAAATAAAAATACATTTAGAATATACACTAAAGAAAAAAAATAAATTCTATAATATTTTAAAATAAAAAAGAATTAAAGAAAATAGTTTTAAATTGAACAACTAAAATTAAGACACAGACAGTCCCTTAAAAAACAAAATAGTCACACTGACGAGCGTAAAGTAACCAATGTGAACTACCGTGGTAGAGGCCACATGGGTGTTAGCTAGCATTGGTCCCTAGATCTTCTTGTCTCAGTGAAATGTGCCTTATAAGGACTTGACCCAATAAAAACGTCGCTTAGAAGGCCACGACCCTCAGAAAACGTGGCATAGAAGACCATGACCCTCAGAAAAACATATGTTTAGTTAGTGTTGCAATTTTCAGTCCTGTTAGTGAAACCGGGCCAAGTCACCTTCGTAACACTATACCACTAGTCTTGTCTACCCTCCTAGCTACCCGGGCTCCCCGATTTGTGCTCAAACTAGTTTCAAGTTCATGTCACATGTCTCAGTAATGCATAAAATCCAAATAGGGTGTTCATACACAAAAAATCACAATTTCCTTGCCAAAACTTCTTTTAAAACTATACAAACACCAAAATATTTTCAAAACATAATCTGCATAGGTTCCATAATCAACTAAACCATCATGAAAATATAAAAGGCACCCACCACTAAACAAACCACCACATACACATGTAAATGCCATTTTGAAATAAGGCGCACACTAAAACATTTTTCAAACACATTTCACAGCATTTTCATAACTATGTAAACCATAAAAATTGTTAAAAAGAAATAGTAAAAGAGTGTCACGTGGATTTGAAAAAACTAAAGATACTATTTATAAACTCAAACAAACTCACACATCACACACAATCAAATAAAATTTTAAAGTGTGACCTACCCCCACAAATTAGTTTGATGAAAAACCGTACACCATATGAAAAACACAATAGTATAATCAAAATAATTAAATAGGCCAGAAATAAAATAATATAAAAAAATTTAGAATAAATCATTTGGATCTAACCACTGAACTCATGAAATACTTATTTCACGACCAAACGCACAGGACTCCCTATCAAAAATACAGTTCGCACCACTTGAACAACATAATAAGATAACTGCAGAATTCAAAATTCACTGATAGAGTTCTCAGCAGAAAACAACCAATAGTATGAACAATTTACTAAAATATTTCAATGAAAATCAGACATCAAATAAACCCAACTTTCTACAAATTAAATTAATTACATAATATGCGAAAAAAATTAAGAATGGAAAATTAATTTGACATATGACAATTAGATATGAAACCACCTACCTCGACGTTGAACAATGAAAATTATTGTGAACTCTTCAAATTATAGTGCGGCACATCAATCACACACCGTTTTCAATGCAAGGAACCTCACGAGAACTCAAAAAAACAAAAATTCAAATAAAAAAACATCATGTTTGAACCCTAAAATAAGAACTCATACCTATTGAAAAAAATAAAACTCAAATACCAAGGAGAGATACTTATTTGAAGGGGTGTGGTGTATGCAGAAGAAGAGAAAGGCACCAAAGGTTGTTCGAGGAAGGGTTATGTTGTGAAAAGCTGGCCTAGGATGGTGTGGGTTGTTCATCGTAATGGGTTTCCAGAAGATCGGGAGGAGGTGCGATGTAATTCTGAGTGGGAGTTATTGCGCATTAAAGAGGGAAGGGGTGAAACGACGGAAGACCTAGGGGTAGTAGGGGAGGTCCGGTAGCCGGACCAAGGTGTGGCGTGACAAGTTGTCTTCTGGGAATAGGCAGGGCACCATGGGGCAGTGCGAGGTTGCCATCTAGGAGACGGTTGGTCCGATAGGGTACCAAAGAGAGGGGGTGCGGCATGGTGGTGTACCAGGGAGAGAAGGGTGCAGCGCTGTAGGGAACTAAGGAGATGGGGGTACGGTAGGCAGAGGGTGGGAGATTGGGAGAGCCGCCGCGCTGGGTAGGGTTTTATGTGGGGGGATCCAATGGGGAGAGGGGGAGAAAAACTGGGGAGAGAATGAGGGGAAGGGAAAAAAAGAATGAAAAAAATGAATAATGAAACCCAAAAAAACTAAAAGAAAAAGAAAACTAATTATTATTATATTATTAATAAAATTATTCTAAAACTAAAACCATAATAATAATAATAATAATATTATGAATAAAACACAACTTATTAAAAAAATATTTTTAAATTATTAACATGTATTTTCTGAATTTATTTTTATTTTTATTCAACCAAACAATTAATTATATTTCACTATTATTAACCCATTTTATTTGGTTAAAAGAACAATGGGTAGGTAACACTTTGGAAATGGTGAAGTCGTGAGACTTTTCAATTATTCTTTGCTCGTGCGTCTCATGCTATCACACCCCAAAAGGAAAACTCGTTTATCGATAAAAATATCAAATTCAACTGAAACACAGCTTTCACCTTGACGGAATATTTCAAATAGAAATAAAAAAATGAAAGATATTATCAGGGTTTAATTATTACCAATAATAATAATTTTTACAATATTAATAATGTCATAATTAATTTTTTTATTAACACTAATAATAATAATAACATTATTATCAAAAAAAATTATTATTATTGTCATTAAGGCAATTTCATAAATTTTCTTGAAACTTATTTTTTATTTTATTTCCATTTCACTATTCATTACATATTATATGTCTTCCTTTAAAGCTGATTAGACAGTGCGAATAACCGGGCAAGGTCGCGCGGTGACTCGGAGGAGCCCGTGTGGCTTCGACCATAGTGTGATGGATGATGTCAAGGCCAAAACATATGTTTTTAGGTAGGAACTCAAAAATTTTAAGTTGCGATTCAACCCGAACTACCTTATATATAGAAAATTAATAAAATAATTTATTTAATGATTACGGGTGTGACAATTCTCCCCACAATAAAGCTTCATGTCCTCGAAAATCCATAACTTGGACTAAAATCCAATGTAGAACCCCCCCCCCCCATAAGGTTCAAAGGGGATCCCCACAGACATCATGTGAAGATGGGAACACCCTCTAAATGTGGTGCACTGGATAGGTATAAAAAAGTGACTCAAATAAATATTTGAGAAACTCGTAAAAATACTTTCTGATATGTGTCGCCGGCCCCAAAGGGAAAGAATGCCTCCGGTTGACAAATCGAGGAAGGGAATTCTCACATCCACAAAAACCAACTTCACCAGTTGAAACATCTCAAGAAATATTAAATGAAAACCACATCATTTTTCTAGAATGAACAAAAAATGTCAAACCTCATCAAAGGAACACTCTTATCACTCATCACCAAGCCATATTTATAAAAAAACAAAAGGTCAACATGGGGAAGCAAAAGGGGCTCCCCTGTATTATGATTCTAACAATGCGAAAGGCGAGGCTGGAAGACCGAAATGGGAGGTCTGAGCGGACTCCCCACTATTAGGGAAATTTCCATCATTGATTAATTCAAGAGACATTTTTGTGATACCCAACGTGGGTATCTCCACTATTAGAACTAACAAAAGATACATAACATTGAAAATTTCATGATGGTGACAAAAAACCCCACCACAAGGGTCAGGGAGGGAGGGGCTCACTACCAGGACATCAAAACCATGTTCAAAGACAAACCACCATCTCCAGATACCTGGATGAGTACTATACAAATTTGAGAATGATTTACCCAACAGACCTCCATATGGAGCACTAAAAGCAATTACACTCTTTGGGATGAAACCACCGGGACTTGAAGGTGACATAATGACCACACCTCCCCATAGCTACGTGAAACCACAAGCACCCCAAATGGGTCTTTCTAATTTGAATAACCACAAGAAACAATTCAAATCTTTTTCACCTTCAATTCCGATGACCGAAATAAGGTTACAGTCTCACACACTCCTGAGGTTCCTGACCACACGCCTTCTTCACGCTGACGCCAATTGTTGTAGCCCTGATGTTTGAAGCATCTCATAACTCACAGTTAGGTATTGATGCATTCTGAATAGAGGTTCTCCTTTCAATATCACACGCAACCATCATGCAACTGAGAAAACACCATCAAACACAACACACCTGAATGTCCTACAACACTCTTACGACACATCCACAAAAGCATGTGTTTAGAAGATGCATAGAAATCATCTCTCCACCTTAACCAGAGAACATAAAGAGGGAAAGACGCATGAAAAACACTAACCTTTAAATATAAAGAATCAAAACTCTCTAAGAGCGGGACACAGTCCTATCAAAACAAAGATTCTCGATGGATCCTAAAAAATCCAACACTTCTCTTCAAAGAGACTCACACTGCAAGACTTCACCCAACATGGCCCTTGGGACCAATGAATGTACTACAAATCACTTCAAGACACTTGTCAACACTGAAGATTCTGAACTGCCTTCACTCTTCCCTACTGGAATTCCTTTCACCACATCCAGGGGGAATCTTTCAGACAAAACGATGTCAAACATTATACCTGAAAACTAAGACACCATAAAGAGGCCAAAGTCCCATTAAACTCCTCTCGCATATGTCATCCTGCTACGAGAGGATACTCTTAACCAAAAAGGACAAGGGAGAAACATATCATTGTCGCTCAAAAGGGAGATTCCTAGATTTATTCAACTGGAGGGCTGACCAACATCAAGTTACCTATGGCTAAGCTTGAATTGCATGTCTGTGCTTTATGGGGGCATACAGTAGTCAAGATAGAGAACCACAAAACCAATCAAACTGGTCCAGTGACAAAGACATATCATAATCAAATAGTAAGTGTACATGGGTAACCACTACATGGGATCCCCGAAGCACTTTTTAGATGAAATCATTAAGAACACACATGAACTCCATTTTAAAAATAAGAATTCAAAATCAAGACAAAAATCACTCAAAAGGGATTGTCGTCTTGAAACACCTCACTCCCAACACTTCCAAAATACGAGGACACACCACATAATAGGCAGTTATTAATGAACCATAATTTTTTCCCTTAACCAAACTTTTTTAAAATAAACAATGTTAGTGGGTTTCAAAAACACCCATGGTATCTCATGGCCTCACACATGCATGTTCTTGTGCCACACTGGCACCCACCTCATGTACATACAGTCACTCATCCACTTGTTCCATCAACCATTTATCTTTTCATATTCACTAGAGCATGTGGTTGTCGATGGGAACACCATTAATCAAAAGCAAGTTTTTTTCATTTTTTTAAACACCAAACATTCATACCACACTTTCCAAGCCTTACAAATCATTTTATTTCAAAAGAACGTATTTTCAAAACAATTTTTTTCAATATGAAAACAGTTTTACTTAAAACCCATATTTCCATGAATCCAGAGCAGAGAAAAGGAACGATGCAAGAGGAGACTAGTGTCAGCAGGCGACTGGAAGATATGGCTGGCGACCATATACCTATCACGCCATAGGCACAGAGAGTATTCTAGGACAACATTACCGGCTCCACATGGCTTTCCAGACACTATGATCTCACTGGAACCACTGACCCTGCTCCCTTTACATTTCCACTAAACATGATTCACCACAGAGACCAAAGTTTTAGACAAACCTCAACTTTCTTTGGTATCTCGAGTCCCGCCACGAGGTGTACTAGTCAGGAACATTTCTTGTATCTAGGACGTCGAGTCCCTAAAACCTTAACTCCAACCTATCATGACTATATACTAAATGAAAATGACTCAAGAGGGAAAAACACGCTCCTATGATACCATTTTTTCATGAACCAGACCAGGTCTCCATCTGACCCGGTGCTCCACCCGGTCCGCAGCATGGCCCGAAGGGCGTTCCCAATCCCCACGGGCTGGCACAAGTGCCCGGGTATCAAAACTAATAAATTTGAACGATTTACCCGAGATAATAAACACAAAACAACTGACAAGATAAATAAACTAAAAATGAAAATAGACAATCAAACTGAACCATAAAAAACCAATTTTAAATATTTAAAACATGAACCAACATAAAAAAAGTAATGTTAATGAAAGAAACTAAAACTCTACTTCAAACCTCAAAGAAACAATGGATGTGAAACATCCATAAGCTATAAACACCAACCTGAAAGTGATGACCATCAACAACCTGGACCACCATCATTGAGCACGATTCCTCAACCTGAAATACAATAAGAACAGGGTCTACATACACACAAAGGTGTATATGGGGTGTTAGAAAAGTGCCCAGTAGGACGTCACCCAATAAAAAGGTCCCACACATAATTATTGAATGAAAAATACAATAACAATATTAACTAAAGAAAAGAAATAAATGATTAAACATTTTAAAATAAAATAGAATTAAATAAAAGAGTTTCAAATGGAACAACATAAATTAAAACACACAAAATTACATTAAAAAAAACAAAGTGTCACACTGGAAAGCGTAAAGTAACCAATGAGAAGTAATGTGGGAGAGACTACATGGGTGTTAGCTAGATTAGGTCCCAAGATCTGTGTGTCTCAGTTAAACATGGCTTAGAAGGCCATGACCCTCAGAAAAAGTGGCATATGAAGGCCGCAACCCTCTTAAAATGTTTCTTAGAAGACCATGACCCTTAAAATGCATATGTTTAGTTAGTCTTGCAATACTGAGTCCTTCCAGTGAAACCAGGTCGAGTCACCTCCTGAACACTATCCCACTAGTGTAGTCTACCCTCCTAGATACACAGGCTTCCCAGTTTGTACTCAAACATGTTTCAAGTAAAAGTCACATGTCACAGTAATGCATAAAATCCCTACAGGGTATTGACACACACAAAATCACTATTTCACACCCAAACCCGCTTTTAAAACCATACACACAAAAAAAATATTTTCAAAACATAATGTGCATAGGTTGAATACTCAACTAAACCATCTGGACAATTTAAAAGACACCCACCACTAAACCAACCACCACTTACACACGTAAATGCCATTTTGAAATAAAGCGCACACTAAAACCTTTTTCAAACACATTTCACACCATTTTCATAACTATGTAAACAATAATAAAATTATAAAGAAATGGTAAAAGGGTGCCACATGGCTTTGCATAATCTAAATCAACTATTTATATACTCAAACACACTCACACATCACATGCACTCAAATAAAATTTTTAAAGTGTGACCTACACCACCCAATTAGTTTGATGGAAATATTACACCGTGTGAAAAACACAATAGTATAAACCACATAATATAATTGTCCATAAATAAAATATAATAAAACAATTTAGAAGAAATCAATTAGCGTAAACCACTAATATCAAGCAAAAACTACTTTCATGACCAAACTCACATGACGTCATATAAAATAAACAGTTCTCATCACATGCACTACATAATAAGATAACCACACAATTAAAAAGTCACTAATAGAGTTCTCAGTAGAAAAAATCCAATAATATGAACAATCTACTAAACAATTTCAATACAAATCTAACATAAAATAAAACCAACTCCTCACAACAAAAATTAATTTAATAATATGCGAAACAAATTAAGCATTGTAAATTAATTCTTCAGATAAAAATTAGATGGTGAACCACCTACCTTGACGTCAAACCTTGAAAATTGATGATAAATATTCAAATTCTACTGCGAAACATCAATCACGCGACGTTTGCACCGCATGGAACCTCCCGCGAACTCAAAAAAAAGAATTCTAATAAAAAAATTCAAGTTAGAACCCTAAAATATGATTTCATACCCACTAAAAAATAATAAACTCAAATACAAAAGATAGATATTTATCTAAAGGGGTATTGTGCATGCAGATGGAGAGAAGGGAAACAAAGGGTGTTTGAGGAAGGGTTATGTTGTGTGTGGCTGGACTGGGATGGTGTGGGTTGTCCGTAACAATAGTATTCTGGAAGATCTGGTGGAGGTGTGATGGAAATATGAGTGGGAGGTGTTGCGCATCAGAGAGGGAAGGGGTGAGTCGACGGAAGACCGAGGGGGAGCAGGGGAGGTCTGGCATCTGGACCTAGGTGTCGCGCGATGGGTTGTATTCTCGGAAAAGGTAGGACACCATGGGTGGGGGGGGGGTTGGTCGGGTTATGGTTAGTCAAGCGGAGTACAAGGGAAAGGGGGTGTGGAGTGGCGAGGTACTAGGGAGAGATGGGTGCGGTGTGGCGGGGAACCAAGGAGAGGGGGTGCAGAAGGCAGAGGGAATGAGAGGGGGAGAGAAAACGCGCTGGGAAGTGTTTTAGGTAGGAGTTATCAGACGGAAATAGGGGTAGAAAATGGGGGAGATAATGAGGGGAAGGAAAAAAATATAGAAAAAAATAATAAAAAGAAACCCAAAAAAATAAAATAAAACAAAAAATAATAATAATAATATTATAAATAAAAATATTCATATACTAAAACCATAATAATATTATTAATATTATTATCACTAAAAAACAACTTATAAAGAAAACAACTTATCGAATTATTAACACATTTTTTCTCATTTTATTTTTATTTTTATTTTTATAAACATTTAATTTTATTTCTCTGTTATTAACCCATTTTATTAGGTTAATTGAATTATGGGTGGGTCACATGGCGGCACTAAAGACGCCATTCGACTTTGAAATTATTCTTTTTTCGTTTGTCGCATGCAATCACGCCCCAAAAGTAAAACTCATTTATCGATAAAAACTTCAAATTCAACTGAAACTCATCCTGCACCTCGATGGAAAATTTCAAATCCAAATAAAATAAAATAAAAGATATTAACATTATTTAATTATTAGCAATAATAATAATTATTGCAATATTAATAACAAATTAATAATTTTTTTTTTCATAACACTAATAATAATAATAATAATATTCTCAAACAATATTATTATTATTGTCATTATGGGAATTTCTATAATTTTCTTGAAACTTATTATTTTAAATTTATTTCCATTTCATTATTCATTACACTTTATAAGTCTTCCCTGAACACTGAGCAGACTGTGCGAATAACAAGTTGATTTTGAGCGGTGACTTGCATGAGGCCATGCGGCTTCTACCGCAGTGCGCTGGATGCTGTCAAGGCCAAAACATACGTTTTTAGGTAGGAACTCAAAAAATTTTAAGTCATGATTCAACCCAAACTACCTGATACCCAGAAAAGTAATAAAATAATTTATTTAAAGATGATAGGTGTGACATTTACAATTTTATTTAAATTAATTATTATTTATCTAATAATATTCAATTTATAACTTGGGTTTTCAAATAGTCTTATCATTATTCATTTTTTTTATTTTTATCCATACCACATAAATAATACATGTCATAGAAAACCGTAATTAGTCTATTTATTATGAGAAAAGATAAAAAATTATACTTTTAAACTACTACCCACATTATATTCATTTTCTTATAGAAAATAATATATATATTTATTTTCTTATCATTATTTATCAATTAAAAAGTAATATTTTATCCATTTATTATTTATCAAATAAAATTTTCATCACACGTTATATAAAACCTTTAATTATAAAAACAATAAAGGACCCAAACTGAATTGTTGAGTCCTATCTATAGTGGAATATAACACCATTCATTTTTCCCCTATATATTTGGGTTTAGAAACTAGTTGTGTTGAACTAATATATTCATTGAGGAGACTATTACCATAATATAAGAAATATTAATTTAAACTAGTGGTAGAAATAAAGGGTTTTAATAATAATAAATAGATACAAATAATCCTAGATGTATGAATAACATAAAATAATATCACATTTGGAAAATAGTATGTTGTGTCAATCGTACAATAAGTCCATAAATGACCCTCACATGTGGTGTATAGTCGCATGAAATATAATTACATATTGGTTAAATGAAAAGATTTATAAAACAAGTCATTGGTTATTCCTAGACATATTATCCAACAACACCTAACTCTACCAGCTAAAGCATATAACATAAACACATTTTATCGTGTATGGATCCCTAATAGCAATTCCATCACATGCACTATGAATGTTGTGATTTGTGTGTGTAATAATAACACTTATGAGAGAACTAATGTTTCATTAGTATATTTTCAATAACAATATGGGACTGTATGCATTTAATAGAGGGTATTTATAATATAAAATCCAACAATAAATGTTAGACCCTATTTTATAATAATGAAACCAGAAAAACTGATTGTAACTTATGCATCTTTATGTTTGTAATTAATTTTTACCATAAAAAAACTATCTCACCCATCCAATTTCCTCCCTCATAGTGTACGACCTACATCTACCAATCACATTGAATATATATCAAAGGCCATCAACATCGAATTATATGTATGTTAAAGACAAGATCTATATCCCCAAAAATAATAATGGGTGTTGAAATAATATCACTCAAGGTAAAGAATTAAAATCGAATCCCATATCCCAACCCCTTAATAAAGGTGTGATACAATCACATTTATCATATATCATACACCCCAACATCTCATTGAATTTTTCACCTAAAATCACAATCCATAAAAACCCCCCCCCATGGGGAACTATATCATAAACATAATAAAAACCACTATCCTCTGAATAAGGATGTGGACCTCAATATCATACATCCAAAATCGAATATAAGCCTCACCAGGATTAACAAAACCAAAATACATCAAAAAATTCAGCCCTCACACTCTCTTGAATAATAATAATACTTTGACATTTTCAGTTTCAAGTGGAATAATTCCCTTATTCATATCCTTTAATATAGATCCATCTATGATCCAAAAAATCCTATCAAGACACATTATAAGAAATAAAAACAGTCATAAAACCCAAATATTAGTCTCCAATACACAATGACTTGGGGGAACACAAGTACAGAAGCCTATGGGAAACTATTAATGGTCAAATCCAAATATTAAGATTGATCCCAACAACTTGAAGGCAACGTAACATGAATTATCAAAAAAAATGTACACACCCAAAATCTTGGAAGTTCATACAATCACATTAAATTTTTATGTCAAGGAAAATAATGTTTACTAAATTCCAAGTGTAACTCTCACAGCAAGACATTAAAAGAACATCAAATCCATTTCACTAGAATAATAATCATTTCACAACACCATCTAAATTTGGGATTACATTGGGATAAAGATAAAATAATGTCGGACACAAAGGTCTAGCGATGAAATGGATTTATATATACCCATAAGATACCAAGTAAATAAATTAATATTATTTAGGCCAATGAATAATAAAATATTATATCATTGAAGTTAGAAGAACCAACAAATAGGGGTTTTTTAAAGGTTCAATAGATGACTAAGGGAGAGTATATGTGGTGAACCATTGAGTAACCTGGTTCACCACGTAATGATTCATCTGCCTTATTTTAAATATCAAATTTTTTATCAAAGGTGTAGGGTGTGGTTTATACATTTCATGTATTGATATGTGAGACACAACATAATTTTTTTTTGAGGGATAGATATCCAAATTTTATTCCACTATTACAATCACATCCATGACCTCAAATGGATTGGTAAAACATATCTTGAGTTCTCATGGAATCATATCAAAATGATTGAAAAAATGAGGAAATAATTTTAACAACACCTTATTAATATTATATAACTCCAAGGATCATGAAATCATGTCATTTTACGTTGAATTACTACATTTATTGGTAATCACCCACTATTCTATCAACAATATTTGTTTATTTTTCTCATAAACTAAGCTATACCTAATCCTTAATGAATGTCTACCCTATAAATTATATAATGGGGAGATAATGGTGTTCCTTGTATATTACCAATATGGTTGATATTGTATTATGATTAAATGACATTTTCATAAAAAACAGTACCATATCTATATGGTTATCCATGGATTACAAATAATCTAGCACAAATGAAAATATAAAATACTCTAAAATAATGATTAACCTTTTAGATTCTCTATATTTCTATAGGTTTATTATGTACTATGATTTGGGAATGAACCCAACCCAATACAAGAAAACAGTATATATTAAACACATATGGCCAGGGACTTTACCTCACAACATCTCCTCATCCCTCAAACCTTAACAACTCTAGTACCAATGGTGGGGATTCGAATATAAACCCATATAGTTATTTAGATATTACTATAATTATTAAATTAATCATGTATACTGATCTAATACTATTTTAATTGGTACCTCACGCACTTGTACTGACTCCCACACGTGTAAATTGCCCAAATCATCTTTCAAACGAGTCTCATGAATAGGAATAAAATTTTAATCATTCATCATCTATTTATGCATGAACAACAATATATAACTACACCTCAAGGTATTAGGTATCCCCATGAAAACTTTATAGGGAACCTCTTCCCAATTCTATAAAGGAACCATAATGGGATGACGTAACTCATGTAGTTTTTAGTGCACATCCTTTATCCCCAAAAATGAAAGTTATTGGAAAATAAACAATGCACTATTTTTCATTTTTATTTGACACTATAAAAGATTCCCAACTATATAGAAAATTATTTTGAATCATCGATTAACAACCCCTTGCAAGGAATTAGAGTCCTCCATTGGCTCATCTCTCTTAGAAGTAGGAATAATCATTCTAAAAATGATTTAGAGCACAATTTCCAAGAGTTGGAATGATTCTGGATCTAGTTCATCTCCTATAATTCACTTACACATAATGAGGTAATAAAAACCAGGCTTGAGACTATCTATAAAACTATAAAGAACATTGTTTTCTGGGTAGTGAAATTTAATATATTTTTTATTTTTTATTTTGAGAAATGCATAATTTTATGACATATGATATGAATTAGAATTAGGAGAGATTTATAATCTTAATAAAATGTTTTTGGATGGGTAATAAATCATTAAGATGTGTTTGAGTACTAGAAAAAACAATAAAGAATTTTTTTTCGGCCTGTATATAAGATTTCAACTATTGGAAACCACTAGAATACATCAATGAGGGACAAGGAATTGTGGAATGATTTTGAGCAAGATGATGGTAAAAATGCAGGAGTCTTAAACTATAAAGGGATATGGTGATTTTGGGACGTACATAAAAGATGTGGTTCCTTATTCAGAAACTAAGGAGGCCACACTGTTGAATAGTCCTTCTGTTGTTGACATACCCCACGACACTTCCTAGAGGCATCATCATATAGGTTTCCTTCATGTAGGGGACATGGGGATTCCTAGATGTGTGATGTACCATATATCCATACTCCATATCTTAGTTGGGAATCCATTCATTTGGGCCCCTATATACAAAATGTAGAAAATCCCTCACCTAGTTATTTATATATGTGGAAGAATAGAAATTTACAATTTATCCCCCTAGGGTTTTTATAGGGTATATTTAATCAGGTAGTCTGTTTTGGATGGAAATACCCTTACATTTCACCTCTTTTATCCTCACATATTCATAGGGTTAATTTTGATGAATTTTGAGGGTGACTAACAGTAATATCTTCTCTTCCATTCATTATATTTTGGTTTCCATTATAGCCATATGATTTGGGATAAACTCAAATAGTTTTTTGGAGAATATTATATAATAGGATGGATTAAATATACATGGATTATGGATATTTTCTTATCATGGGGGGAGGATTCCCCTATATAATGGCTTCGTTCTATCACACTTTATTTCAATTGATATATGTCACTTAATGATTTTGCTTAATTATTTTCCCTAAATTAAATTAAATTATTCATTTATCATGTTTTAGATGATAGGGATATTATTTATGATAGATTTATATAGAAATATTAGACCTATAGTGGGTGGTTTCCCATGTTTTAATGCAATGAGGTCACTGAGTGAGTAATTATGCCACTATACCTATTTTTTTAATTTCATAATTAAATTTAAATGATTTATTAATTATAAATTAAATTTAATTAATTATTTTTGGATTGTTGACATGAATTATAGCATCATGATAATGGGTGATGGCTGTATAGTCTTATATTCCCATTAACGATATTTAATAAGATGCATTAAAAGGAAATAAAGCCACAATTGAAGCTTTTTCTCCTTATTTATTTCTCCTAGGGCTATGGATTTGATTTATATATACATATATTGATATATATATATATATAAATATATACATATATACATATATATTTGTGTGTTATGTATGATAAAACCACTAAGCTCATTGAACCATTTTGTTTAAACAATTTGTTTTATTAAAATGAAATGGTAATTAATGGTATAAAAAATGTGTCAAGGGAAACAATGAACAACAAATAAATTTTTTGCTTATTCATATACAAATAGATGAAATTTTTATTATAGATTTATTCTATGATATGTATGACTGATGAGGGGTGTGATTTAAATGAAATGTACGACCGAGACAAAGATAATCAAGTTATAAGAACCCCGAGTGACCACCATGTGGGCGAGGGTGTGGGACTATGCATGGTGGGATCAGGGAGACTATGAATGAACTATGACATTCCCTAGATCTATTGGGATAGTTGTGGTGATCATGAGGACTGTGTTCTTACACTACTATTATTTGAATACGAGTTGGGTAATCTATAGGTAAATTGCGGAAAGGTTGGGTAGGAGGACCAACCAAGGACAACCCGACATGTGGGATGGGAATTGTGCCATATGTTATGACTTATTTGAGCTAGAATATCCTTATGTGGATTTTGAGAAAATGATAATATCATGAGGATTTATATGTATGATATTCCCTCTAGGTTAAGGAAAATTATTCATTGTCGATGGTGGGAATGTGGAACCAATGATGGGTGTATATGTATTGATGTGGCCAATGGGACCTCAAGGGGCATCTAAGTGATTATTTTTAACTATAATGGCATTCCAGGGGAAATTTATATTTCTGAATTTTAATGCCACATTATAACCAATAATAGGGACATATTATATGAATGTTGTTAGTGGATTTTTTAGGTATTTCTCATTATCGGATGTACATAGTTATTTTATATGTGTTAGAGCATTTAGACAACACATACTATTATTGTTATTGTTATGAGATTAGATGGGATGGATGCACTACCCTTGAGAGTTTAAATAAAATAAAAATTATATTACCTTTTGTTTAATCGTTTGGTCTAAACTAAATTCATAATTTCACTCACCTTTGAATAGACCATTGATTTTTTGAAGTTATGAATTTATTCTAGTGAGGTGGAATAATCATTGGATCTATTTGATGCTTATCATATTCCCTAAGGAATTGGTCATTGATATTGATACTATGAGATACCAAGGTTGTTCTCTTATGATCTGAATATTGATACTGATACTATAAAAATTCATTGGGAAATCTAGTTTAGGATTTAGCATCCATGTCTGTATGAAATACATCAAATTATTGGATTCTACCGTTAGGTATATATAATACCCAGGGTCATTCCATTAGAAATTAGTTGAATTCATACTACTTTTGGAATTCCCCAGATCACATGCTATTGATTCAGAATTATGTCTTGATACTATTGGTATACAATTATATATATAAAAATATATTATACATTCCCTTGATATAAAATGGAAACTATTCTTAATAGTTTGTGGAATGGTTATGTTATATGATCAAATACACTCTAAAACAAGATGAAGTAGGTATATTTGATATTATGTGTTATGATAAACAACATGTTTGAAAGTGAATATTTTATATATATATTTTTAATACATATATATATATTATTGATAATTCTACTAGATAATACACTCCATTAAATGGTTTTATACAAGATAGTATTGCTGGTTCTTTAGCATGTTCTGCACACACCCTATAAGAGGGACCGTTGTACATGGGTTCTAGTTTTGTTTTCACTTAATGAAGGACCAATGATGGAAGTGTCCCTACATTTCCTAATTGAGTGAGATATCTAAGATAGGTCAAGGGATTTGGAAAAGTTAAGTAATGTGGATGGTAATGTATCCTCTATTTTATTGATTTAATTGATTTATTAGTTATATTTATGGTGATAATTTATTTTATTTTAGCATTATCATTAGTCTATTTAACTATATACACGTGAAATTTATTATGTAATGATTTTTTATCTTATGAGTAATATATCTAATTTTTTGATGTTCTTTTTGGTATTTCTACTCTCTTTTTCACTGATATGAAGGTATAATTTCTCCATTTTAATGGCTAAGATCCTCACTGTTGTTCAATTTCCTTTGGGGTATGGGGAGTTATTCCAATTATTTAGTAGTAAAGTCTACAGTTTAGGAAATATAAAATTATTATAGACCATGGGAGGAAATGTTGATCGTGGTATTGAATATTTATATTTTATATTAAACATTGTGGAGATGGTTGACAACTGATATTGGAATGTGTTAGATCTTATTATTGATATCAAATATGTTCCTCTCATACACCTTTTTTCTATCAATTTTCTATTGGTTAATAATGATTTGATTTTACGATTTCACAATGATAATAGTATATCAGTTTTTGGATTTATTTATTATTAATTTTTGGAGATTTCCTCGATGGTAGAAAGGCAATATTCATTAATTAGATTTGGACCGTAGGAATATCATGAAAAACAAAAGACTATTTGTTAATTGAATCATTGATGATGAGGACTCAAATATTTAATCCATCAAAAACAAATTTTATATATTTATCAAATATAACGTTTTTCATTCATTCTACTTAGTTGAGCTGAATTATATATCTTCTAATGATAGTTATTATAGAATTAATGGAGGGATGACACTAGATGATGACTATGTAGTACCATAGTGAATTTCACGAATTTTTACCATTAGTATATAGATATATACATTTATCATTAGTGGTAGTCCAGTTAATGGTGGTTTTGATAGATGATAAAAAATTAAATTAGGATTTTAATTTTTTAAATTCATCAGCTACCAATATGGTGTTTCTATGAAATGATTTTTTGGGTAATTCAACATAATAAACCCATATGACCATTGTTTAATCAAAACATATCAATATATAATTACTATTTTTTTAATTGAATGATGATATATTAACCCTTGATGAGGTAGTACAATACACAAATGCTTGGTTATTATTACTTCCATTGTAGTCTTATGGTATGGAATTTGATGGATGAAAAATATGTATATATGGAACAATAGAGTGTCTGTTTTTCCATGTGAGTGTCCACACAATGGTACAAATTGTAGAAATAATATCTCTTGTAACCTATATCCTATAATATATATGACCTATGGGATTATTGGTAGAGCCCAGTGATTTTCTAGAATCAACAATGTTGAATGTGGATAGTTGATAAAGGGGTTAACCTGGTCATGTCGGTTCCCTTGGGGATTGGAATCATGTTTATATGCCTCATTTATGAGATTTATACCATTGATGTTCTATAATGTATTTGTTAAACATGTGTGGTAGCCTTTAAATTTTTTGATTTAATGTTCTTGAATTGATTCTTGTTTCTATGTCTGACATCGATGAGTATGATTAGTATAATTCTTTCATGAATTTATTTTTTATATGGTACATTTTGGGGTAATTCATTTGCATCCTTTATTTTATCATCTTGGAATGACATATCATAATTATTTTTTAAATATTTTTAATAAATTCTTGATATTATTGTTGATCACACATCATGACATGGCATTGGTGAAATGTCAAGATTATAAAAAAGGATCATTAATTGCGATTCTAGAAGTATGAGACTTAAATGTGACTTGATACATGTTCATGGTTTGGATTTTGATCTTATTATTATTATTTGAGACTCGTGGTAGTCTGAATTATGTTATTTGATAAGGTTCTATGAGTGTTTAAAACATTGGTGATGAATTAAATCGAGATTATATACAGTAGTTCAGATTTTTACTATTGAGGATTGGAGTGGTTAGTGGTATTATCTAGGTAAAAGAGGAATGGACTTTAGGGATTCTTTGTGGGATAGGGTTTTTTTGTTTTTTATGAAAATGATAGGTATTCTTTTTATATGAGTGGTGACACTAGACATGTATCATGGCACTATTATATGACAAGCCTAAATTCATTCATTGTAATGTATTTTTAGGAAGGTGTGATGATGGAAAATTATGATACTTGGATTAAGGATTAGATTATGGGAATACTTATTTTGGGGAGAAAAACATCAGCAGATCGAGGGTGGGACCCTAATTATGGTTGAATTAGTGTTTATTATAAGAATTTCATTCTTGGTTATTCATGAATAAGTAACGATAGATTTTTTTAATTCATAATCAGATAAGAGTTGGAAACAAATTTCTAGTAAATATATGTACTAATCAATGCAGCATGATTTTTATTATTATATACCAATGTTGGAAGGTTTGTGAGTGTGAAAAAAGATTTCTTGGGATATTAAAATTAAAATTTTGATTCTGGAAGGAATATAAATTTTATTTTTTTCATGTTTTCTATTAAATGAATGATTTTTGGAATTGGATAAGATATTATTTAAAGATTATAAATTGGCCCCAATATGATGATGATTTTAAGGGTATTTGAATGTTAGTTAGAATAGTGATGGCTAGGTGGTTGTTGTGAGTTCTTTGTAATGAATATTTTTGGTTGTTGATTCAACCATGGAATTATAATAGGTTTCGGGATCAAACATTGATATTGGGGTTTGGAATATCATAATATTCCCTTGAATGTTAAGGAATTGTGACCAGGTGATGTTATATCACTTCAACATGTGTGACTAAAGTAATTAAAATACATCTAGTATCCTAGAGTCGATGGTTACTTTATTAATTTGGAATATTTTATAAGGATTGAACCCCTGAATGACCAAATAGTGTATTTTTTTCGAAAAAAGATACACAATTAAACATTACATGCTAATTTAAAATATAAAATATAGCATAGTGAATATTTTTTGAACACAATTATTCAACTAGAAAAACCCTAAAAAAGGGTTATATTTTTTTTGGTATATTGTGAAAAAATAAATAATAATTAAGTGGTGATATCAGATGATCATTTAGTGTATATATAAAACATAAGAGAACATTAATAAAAAAAATCTGAAAAGGTAAATAACTGAAACACATTCAATTAAATCAATAACTTGAGTGTAATACAAAAGGAATATAACAATATCATATAATGACATATAAATAATCAATTGAGAATGAAACAAAATAATAGATATTCTAAAAGTAGAATACGCCCATGAATAATCAGTAAATAGTCTCAAAATGGTGTTATTATAATTCTTGATGTCTAAAACATATATTCATGTTCTTGGAAAAGAATTCAACATATTTTTTATGGCCTCAGAAAATACCTAATTATGATTGTCTCATCACACTAGATGATGCATCAAGGGACATTATCGGGCCTCACTCATCACATAATAGGAAAAACGGATTCCTCATACGAATTAGGGGAAACACAATCAACAAATAAATTCATATTTCTACTAATATGTAAAATGTAAATAATTTCCCCCATCACCAATCCTAATTATAAATAATCTAGATTAAAATGGATAACGATATCAAAATAGTACATCCCCATTCAAAAAGATCATAAACCATTCATCAAAATATTATAGGTGGTATCAAAATTGTTGAGTCTCAATTATTCTTAATAGTCAAAAATTATTATTGACATAAATTGTTATACATTTTCATGATTATTGAAAATTTCTAATGAAAGCAACCCTTTTACATTAAAAACAATTCTTTTTAAAATTTTGCACAATTATTAACGTGATTTTTTATAATAAACATGTAAAAATGTTAAGGATTCCTCAAGATATTAATGATTCTTGAAATTGATAAAATCATCTCATACCATCTATGTTAAAAAAAATTAAATTTTGAAAAAAAATCATTTAAAATAATTTTTAAAAGAAATTACATTACAAATAACATATCGTTGATGTGAGCATTAATAAAACGAATTAATTATGTGTATCCAAAATAAATCCCCATAAAAAATTTCTATTTCAATATATTATATTGAAATTTCATTTCACATAAAAAGTATTACATGAATTATTAAATATAGTAGGTGTTTAACTAAAATAATGGAAAATGGTTTATGATTTCCCGTACATCTTGTTCAACTTCATTGAAAATTATTTGAACTTCCTCTGATGTAGTTTTAAACATATTATTAATTCATAACATAATCAAATTAATATTTATAATATCATATATGATACCCTTATATCATTTTTCACATGTTTATTAATAATATTTTATTCATTTAACTATTTATGGTTTTAATTACATTATTGTATCTTTCATAATTTTTATTGAATGTACTTATTCTCATACATAGGATATAGATCCAACATTACAAAAATAAAATTTATTTCATTGATAACATATTTAATAAATAAACACATTTTTAAAATATTCATTAATTTTATCCTTGGAAAATGTCTCGCATCACTAGGTGAAGATGTTAATTCGTATGTACACAGAATCCATTATATCATTTTTAAATGGTTGAAAGGGTAAAGAAGTTTGTGGTATAAAAATTTTAAAAAATAGATTTCATGTGATAACAATCATATATATCCATTATTTTTTTATTTATATCTATCCATTTAAACTGATGATGGAAAAGGAATTATACTACTATACGGAGACAGTAAGTTGTATACACGCACATACGATGCTTCAATTTTTAATAGGATGGGTAAAAGGCAGAGTATGATTGTTTAATTATAATAAAATATTAGTATATATATGATAATAATAATATTATTTTTGTAGATAAACAAAACATGAAGTGGAAGTAGAATAATAAATAAATTTGAAATAGTTGGTATGGATGTTTACTACTTCATTGTCTTACTTTCTTTTGATCTCATCATAAGGGATATAGAGTTCCACTATTTGGATGACTAGGACCTTCTTAAAATGGATAATTATTTTGTAAAGTGAAATGGTCCATTTCTGGTCAACATATAATGATCGAGCTATTTTGATGGATCGATGGATTTTGTACCCATTTTTAATTGAGGTGAGGGGTACTTTATGAATTTTTCAAAATATAATAACATAATATAATTATTCTAATGTAAAATAATTCCCAACTTACATTATTTTCATATGGGATACAATTTAAGACCTTATCTTTTCCTATATGTTCAAATTTATCATTTTAATGATTTTTCAATAATTTAATAAAATATTAATTCCATAAAATATAATTATTCTCAATTTTAACCAAATTCATATAAATTAACATTGAATAAATTAATAAAATGGTGAAATTAAAATAAAATTTATTCACACGAATATAATATTCTATATAAAGCTTATTAATTCATTGGAATCATTAATTCTATCAAATTATATCAAAAATAAATTTTTTAAAAATAGTTATTTAATTTTTTATGTAAATTATATTAATGATATATTATTGTTGTCTAAGAATTAAAGGTAATTATATCATCGCTAAAAATATTAAACAAATTAATATGATATATATAAATATTTTATATTTTCAAATAATATTTATATTAAAACAAATCATCTATATAACGACGTATTTGAAATATTATACTTAATGAAAACTAGAGTAGGGAATGATTTACTTTTAATTAAATAAAATACTCTATAAATCATAACCAATTACTAATGAATAAAAATAGATATAAATAATAACATTGAAGGATTATGAAAAAAAATACTCCTCTAATAAATTTGAGATAATTGTTAGTGTAATTTAACTGTTCATATCATTTTAATTAAAATCATTTCATTAATTTTTACATTAATTAAACAATTATTGCATCATTAGTGTCAAAATATTAATGGTAAATATTTATTCCATAAAAATTAACAATAAATTTCCATGAAAAATAAAAATCTCAAAGATTTACAATTACTATTTATGGTAGAAAATTCCTTTTGGTAAATCTATATATTAAAATTGTTATTATTATTAAAAACAATAGTGAGAAAAGATTTTATATGATTAAAATAAAATACTATAAGTGAGAAATGTAAAAAATAACTCTTGAAGAGGTTATAAATTCGACCTATGAATGAATTTCATTCAATATTACACATCCAATGAGTGGTAGAAAACAATTGTCAATAAAAGGTTCTTTTTATTTTAAATAAAATAAATTTAATAAATTTTTTTTAATTTCACAGGCACTGCATTAGTGTTTCAGAAGAATATAATGTAATTATTTAAAATTTATAAATTAAGTATAAATTTCTATCATCAAGATAAATAAATTATTCTTAATATTATATTATTTATTAATTAATTATGTATTCTTACGCATATCCATTTCAAGTTAACTTATTTAATTCTATAATTTAACATTTCAATACTTTTGTAAGCATTAGAGAAGCATTTAGAGTATATTTTTGTTATATAGGTCAAAAATTGTAAATTATCCATCCAAATAATAATTTATTAATCATTTTTAATAAAAAAATTAAAGATAATACTTTTTTACTTATCATTTAATATATTAAGGCATTGGTTTTAATTTTTTATAATGATTTTCATTCATTGTGTCACTTACATTATCAATTTTTGGGAATCATATTTTTATTATATTATCATTTATTATTATTTATATTATTTAAATAATTGTTTATATTATAGTTATATTTTGATAATATCATAGAAAACAATGTATTTCATGGAAATCGTTATTGTTTTGTGTTCATCAATATTTTTCCTTCTTTATAAAATTATTAAAATTTTAGCAATGAATATTTTTGTAACACTGAGTTATAAAATTGAATTAATATTTTGAAATAATTTTTATGAACATGTGGATAATTATTTATATTTAATTCATTAAATAAATCATTAAAAATCAATTTATAAAAGAATATTTATTTGATAAAGAAAATGACTTTACTCAAATTTGATTATTTTTCCTGTGAATTTAAATAAAACAATTGAAAATGATCTCTATATATATTTCATAATATATTTATTCCTATTCAAAAATATTTATTAAATGGATTTGTTATAGTATTAATGTTAAAATAATTATCATTAATAGTATATCCTCGTTTTAAGCTCTATTTTTCATGAAATGTAAGCTATCAAAGTGGATAAATTTAAATAGAGACAATATATGAAATCTTATTCTCTCAGATTCTCCAGTTATTAACTAAGTTACTTCATCATAAATTTTAATTTCACTCCTAAATTCAATTGTTGATATTTTAAAATCCCTTTTTGGGAAATCAACTCATAAATACTGTTAATAAAACTTCCCCTTAAATAGAGGAAAATGAATATTCAATGGTAACACAAATTTATAAGATTCCAAATATAAAAAAATAGTGGGAAGTAAAGATATATACATGTAAGAAAAATATAACTATCATGTTTTGATGGATAATTATAGAGAACATAGTCATTAGAAATTTAAACATCAAAAAAATGAAAAAAAAATATGTGTATATGGTCCACTAACTTTTTATAACAAAAAGATAATGGACAATGTTTTTGTTCTAAAATCATTTTTTAGAGATAAGGGATTATTTTAAAATAATACTAATAACATAATAAAATAAACATAATATTTTTTATTTCCATATTATTAGATTAATCACATTATTAGGTTTGGAATTGATATATTTCTATTTTATTTATTGCACCGATAAATGGATTTCATGATTGATTTTTTATACAATATGAAATTTTAACAAATTATATGGATATCAAGTCATTGCTTAATCATCTAAATATATGTCAAAACCAATATGGTTATAGTAGGTTATCCAATGTGATTAATTAAACATGAACCATAGAAAATAATAGCCTGTGAAAAACATAATCCAGTCCATAAATAGAAATATAAATATTCATTCAAAATATGTATATCCAATGTCAAATGCCAAACATTTAGAAGAAGATAACTAAATTTACAAAAATTAAATTAACATTATATTTCCTAAGAAAGAAATGTAACTCTTAATGTAACATTGGAATACACTGATCACCACAAAACCATATCAAACACATGCATGCTTTTAAATCCATAAATAATAGTTACTATAATAAAATATTTATATATCTCAAGATTCATATGACAAGAATATCATTGATAAAATAGGATTTTCAACATTATTCTTAAACCTAAGACAACAAAAACGTAAATTTTTGACCTAAACTATAGTAAGAACGTTTTCCCAAATTAGATATTTTTACTTCTGTGGATATATATTCACTTGATACTTCATAAATTCATTTGTGTAGGGCCACATATCCTTACAATTTAAATAATAGATATATTCATTTGTTACATTTCAAACAAGAGAATGGTGTCCTTTCTCTTTACACGTGTAAAAAACTCTTATTCCCCTTAATAAAGAATTGGGTTGTTTCCTTCCACAATCATCCCATTTGGAAAAATCATTCTTTCCACTCTTCACTTTATCTATATTCTTATCTTCAATCCTATTCTTACCTTACATATTTTGATTTCATAAAAAATTGATAATTATTAATATATCTTAACAGAACATGATATTATATCTTTATATGATGAGAAATTATTTAATAGTAGTTCCCATAAAATAATTATATTAATACTATCAATGAAAGGGTCAATTTTACCCTTGGATTATTTGTGTGGACTGCAACATTCCATTATAACCATGAAAAATTGGATTTATATATAGAAACACATGTATCAAAAAATTTCTAAGACTCAAGTATTTTCCCTCCATATCTAATCATTTTTATTGAGTGACATATTTTTCCCTGAAAATTACCTTAAAATACATCTATATTATGATGATTATTTCACCTACATAATTAGTGTTTTGAATAAATGACCACCATTAATCTGTATTCCCAAGGAGATTAAAAACATCCATAAAAAATCTCTCTTTAATTCATTCCAATGTATGAAATATTTTCACTAAGGAACATACTAATTTCTCATTTATCTATTGGTTTCTTATTCCATTTAATAATTGTTTTTACTAACACTTAAAAAGGTCAATAATTGTTATAGATCATTGTGGATCCACGTGATTCTCCAAACATGAAAATTAATTTCTCATAACCAGATTCAGTTTTTCTAATATACTTATTATTTATTCGATCTCCAATAGTATATTATAATCCATCTCTATTACCTTATGTATGATGGGAGTCCCTATATGCATTGATACAAATTTCATTCCTCTAGATATGTTCCATTTCAAAACAACTCTATACACTAGTCTAGATGATAAAATGATTAGATAGTTTTGATATATTTCCAACTTCCTTCATTGGGTTTCATTATCTAAAATATTTAATCTAAAATTCTATCATAGGGTTTCATTCAATAGTCTATTGTCTCAAAATTTCTTTCATAGGGTTTTTAGTAAAATCATTATTTTCTAAAATTTATTTCTCATGGTTTCTTCTAAACATTCTCTAATACCAACTATAATGACCCATACCCTAGTACCATAATGTTAGTGTTTACACTATTATATTTGAATATTATATAATGAATCACATCCTAATGAGTAGAACAGTTTTATAGTTTTGGAAAATAAGATATCTATATAATAATACATTATAATATAAAATAAAAAATAAATCATAGTTAATCTCTTTTGAACACCATTGTTTTCTAAGTCATACCCTACATATCATTCATAATAAACATCTTGTAATACTATGTAAAAAATGAATCAAAATAATGGGATGAGACCATATGATCAGAAAGGTTACACATATAGTGAAAAACATCATAAATAATAATAAATTATTATGGGAAGGTAAATAAATAAAACATATTTCATTTAATCAATTACATGAGAATAATAGGGAATGAATAAAATGTGATAAATTTTTTTTATATAAATAATCACATGAGAACTAATATTAACCATGAATATTATACTACACCAATAATCAAATAGAAAATCAATAAATAATATGACAATGAAGGAATTCATAATTTTAAAGACCCTTTCCTTTTTCATACATTGGTATTAAATCTAAATAGATTAATATTAATTATATAACAATAGAAAGATGTTATAAAATCATATGGATTTATCAGCATTGGATTACTGGAATAAAAAACCATATCATAGAACATCTACATCATCACCTTACTAATTTCTAAGACCTAGAACCCTTGTTTACATAACATACTTAATAACATATTTCATATATTTGATGGAATATAATAATATTTGAAGGGTGAGATCACACGCTCAGTAAGGTTATATAAGGGAGATATGAATCATATCATAAACATAAGGGTATAAGAATATGAAATTATGATTTTAATAGTATTCCATGGATATCAAATATATTAATATTGAGTCAAATAATAAATAATAAATATTTATAAGACATGAATCATAAAATTATATCATGGAATAAAACATTGAATAGTGGAAAATAGAAAATAATATAAAATCATTTCCTTATTAATAGATGAACTTCTCCAAGACTATCATAGTGGATTTTATTTACTCCCAAAAACATTATAATAGTCAAGGATCACTCTCGAGCCTATCATTATATATAATTTTCATTACTAAACCATTTTCACAACCAGATCCAGTCCTAACTAAATTAAGTTCAATCCCCCATTCAATTCTTGTGTATATCATGAATCATAATATTATTACCCAATTAATCAGTAATATATACCTTTCTCAACCATTAAATAATTAAACCCATACATATGTGTCCCTAAAAACAGAAATGACTCATCATACCAAAACCTATACAAAGAAATAAGTTTTATAAAAATTTCATAATATCATCACCTGTAGAAAAGAAATAGATTTAATAAATATTAAAATAATCCATTATGAAATAATTAGGATAATTTACATGGATAATTTCATTATTAAATAATAATTAACATCAAATAATGATATCTTAGATAGAATATAATTTGATAGATAAATTAAAATGGTTTTTTAGGAAATTATCATTTATTTTTTGAATTTTTTTATTAAATTGATTCATAATTATACAAGAATTTTGTTTTCAAAAATAACCACATTTAATAGTAAATGATGATTCAAGACATTAAGGAATCATAAAGGCATTTAAATTATTTCATTTAATATAAGAATAGAAAATCATTACTTCCATTTTTTTTCAGAAAAATCATAAACAACTATGCATATAAAACGAAAAAAGTATACCTTCAAACCATTTTGAAATATGTAAATAAATTTTAAAAATGAATAAAATAAATCATAGAAACATAGTAAAAAAATTCATACAATTTTATAAAAGTATGGTAATGGAAGGAAAATATTGTTTTAAGGGAAACATTAAAAAGATAATTTTTAAAATAAAATATTTACTAAATATAATTTTATTGATTTGATAATAAATAAAATCGATCAAATATGTTAATTATATATAAATAAACATAAAAACATTGATATAAATTTTAATTTAGTCAAAATTAATACAACCCATAACCATAGTTATAAGAATTCAATGAAGCAGAAGGTTAACCAAAAGAATGGAATTTGGGTAAATAATTCCTTTATCAGTTTGTAATCAGTTGGATCATATGCCCCATAAAAGTAATAATTATCTACAGAAATAGTAAATAACATGAATATAATGATATTAATTATATTATATTTCAAATGGTAATATATATAAACCACATTCAAGAAACAAGTCATGAATACGAAAAATACGTCATAGAAGTAAAAGTGAGATGATAAAATATAACCTCACGCTTCCCATTGGTTTTCTGTAGTTTATACTCCTATATTTTTTTTTAAAGAATGTTATTTATTCATACCAAAGACATAATAATTGCTATAATACCTTATAAGATTTTTTTATCATAATTTTCAATCTATTCATAATTAATATTTCATGATTTTTGTTTTTTCGGTGCTTTCGTTTCATGGTTTTCATGGTTGTTACATCTATGAATAATTAATAATTTTATTAGCGAATATTAATATAACAACAAATGGGGAATTAAATGGACTTAATGAAATTTTATAATTATAAATGGTCATTTATATCATATTTTCAATTATGATTAATTTGATAAAATGAAAATGATAAATTTTATGGTTATATTTTTTTTGTCTTTTTTAACAACAAGACTATAGAATCCCAACCTTTGAAAGCATAGATATTATGTCATTATACCATTAAATAGTCATATGATACAAGTAAATACCCTCCCAAAGTAATGACCAATTTATTATTCTTGGTAAACTAGATATATACAAGATTCTTACATTAAAACTCAATACACTTATGACAACATAATTTTTTTCGAAGATAATAAATATATTCTATCTTATGTAGACATGTATATCCTTCTTTGTATAAATCAGAATATCATGCATAATTCAAACAAAAAAAAATGGTTTACTGATGTAATAAATTAATTTTAAATACTTCACAAGAAACAAATAAATTAATTACAATTGTATGTATAGAAGGTTAGTTACTGAAGACACAATCCATGAAATCAAAAAATATAGAAGGATGTGGATAAAATATATGTCTAGGTAAATAACTAAAAAAACAATCCATTTAAAATAATTATTTAAGTTATAAACAATATAGTTTGGTATGAAACTAAAACCTCATTCCATTTAATTAAAAAATTGAAAATGAAATTCAACCCAATATATGTCATTGAAAAATCTCACAGATAAATAGTAATTGTGTTGGATGGGGAAAATCATAATTATTTGACACCATGTTTCCTATGTACATTGTAAATTTACCATCAAGTATAAACATAAGATATTTTTCCATATCGATTTAAATCACATCTTAGTCTATCCAACGTACTCATCATATGAGACCCCTAATATAATGAGGATATTCCAATAATTAGGACTTACTTGTGTCGTACCCATCCAAATAATCCCTCAAATATTGAATAATATATTTAAAAATGTACCCTATCAAACATCCATATGGAGTAGAATAATAATATTTATCAATATTACCATAGTTAATAAGGTAATTATCATGTACACACCATTAATAAAAATGGTATATCATGTAAAGACCCATAAAATTCAAGGGAAATGTTTTCTAAATTTTCTTTGGGATTTTACAAGAATGCAGTTTTTGACGGCGCCTGATTCCGAGGCCCGGTGTGCCCGGAATTTCTATCCGAAGTTTAGCTCGGGTACGTTTAGTGAACGAACGAGCGGGAATTTATAACTTTTGAACCGGTGTTTGGAATCGAATTCCGAGGGCACCGATGGAACCGCAGTGCTAGAAATTGCTTAGGAACTCCTGTTTCGGAGTTGCGTTTACACGAGGGGAGTTGTTAAATTTTTATGGTAGTTGAAAATAAAAAATTATCAATTTTTTATTTTACCCATTTTGTAGGTTTATCCTAAGTAAGAATGTTGGGGGTGGGACCTACTTGTGATAACCAACCTTCAGAGTATAAATTAGGGTGAGACCCACACGAGCCCAAACCCTCACTTTTCTAACCCCTCTAACCCCCCCCCCATTTATGTTTTTCTAACTTATGTCCTCATTAATTTTATAACATCTTATGTTATAACTTAAGTGAGTTAAATGTGGGTTTTGAATTTCCAAACTCTTGAAATTCAAAAACCTATTCTGGGTTAAAAAAATAAGTGGGAGGCTTATTTTATTTTGTTGTTAGAGTTTTGTCATTGAGAGCTTTTGGGAAGAACACCTTCTTCTTCGACGAAGAACGTGAAGAAGACCTCGGACTCCGACGAAGAACACCGTCCTTAGCGAAGAACATCTCCGCCGAAGAACGCGGAGAACTTCTTCCACTGCATTCTTCTTCCGCGACGGTTTTCCATGAAGAAATCTCCGTCAACGTCTTCGAATCCTCGCATCGCGACGTCGACGTTCTTTTTCCGCGACGCTCGTCTTCTGCGGATCGTTGACGTGCACCGTTCTTGAAACTGAGGTAGGGGTTCGACTATTTTAAGTTGGTGACTCTTTCCTTCAAATTTGAAAGATAAATCTGACGGCCATGTTCCAATTTTTTATTTAAATTAAAAAATTGTGAAGGTTAAAAATTTTACATTTCAGCCAACTTCTATCGATATAATGGGAAGGGATCGGTCCGCACAAACACGGCTGATACCCCTCCCCCCTTTGCTATTATTCGGTTTTGATTAGAGAAGACGGTAATGCATCGTTGCACCACGCTTGAGCGAAAGGAGACGTGAACGATGTGGGCCACGACGAAGAAACACGATGCAGACGTGTTGCGTCGAGGGTACGAACGAGGCCGGGGTCGGAGTCGGGCCGCGTCGGAAGGACGCGGTGTCGTCATGCCGCGCCGGACGAATTTGCATCCATCCTAGAAGTAGCGGCCGGAAAAACCACCCACCGGAGAATTCGAAGAAGGCTGCCGGAACTCCGGCCACCGGCGCTGGATGGAGCGGGATCGTGGGGTCCCGCGGAAAGAAACCAGCCGGCCCTGCACTGGCCGGACGTTACAGGGGAAAAGCCGGGGGGTTACACCCCCTGGGTTGAACATGGCACGACCCCTTAATGGGGGTCGCCGTTTTAAATTAAAGGAGGGGCGTAGCCCCTCCCTTGGACGCGCTCGCGCAGCGCGCTGGCCACGCCGCCGCACCGCCGGCCGGGCCGGGATTCCGGGCCGGGCCGGGTCACCGGGCCGGGTCGCCTCCCAGACCGGGTCGACTCGGTTCAGCCGACCCAGGGGGTACGGGGTCGGGTCGGGCCCAGACCCCCTATTTTCGGACTGAGTTGGTTCAAACGCCCATATCTTGGGCTACGACCCTCCGATCGATGCACCGTCTGTTGCGTAGAAATCCTTGGAACAAGGTGGTCGTTTCGGTATATCAGACTCAAGGTTTTGGAATACATTGGGTTCGTCCGGGTTGGTTCGGATAAGAAACCAATCAGGCCCTCAGAGCGGAAACACTCATAAATTGAGCTCCAGACGTCCGATTAATGTGCCATCGACTTTGTTGGATTCTTCTTAGTGAGACGGATCTTTTGGCTTACTCCGCTAGTGTTTTGGATGTCGTCGGAGTGCGGTCGGGTTGGTTCGCTCACGAAACCATCCGGGGCCCCAGATCGAAAAAGCCAATAACTCACAGACCAAGCGTCTGATTGACGCACTGTATGTCTCGTTGCTTTTCTCTTGATGAGACGGAACTTTTGGCATACTTCTCCCGAGTTCTGGTTGCTGTTGGATAGTGGCCGGGATGGATTGTACCCGAAATCCAATAGGGCCCCAGGAACAGAAAAGCTGATATCATTCAGACCAGACGTCCGTTTGACGAACCGTCAGCGGCGTTGGTGATCACGTTGAGAAACGGTCCCTATGAGTATATCCTATTAGTGTTCGGGGGTATAGTTGAGTTATGGTTAGATTGGTTCACACATGAAACCAAACAGGCCCCTATGAAGAAAAATCTAATAACTCACAGACCAGGCGTCCGATTGACGCGTTGTCTGTTGCGTTGAGACCCCTATGATGAGGTGGTACTTTGAGATGATTCTTCGTATTTTTGACCAGCAGCTCGTGGAGCGGACCCTCACGGAGACGAGCGTGCGGAGTACTGAGACCGTGTAGCCGGCTGAGACCTGTGGACTGTTTGACCGAATCGACTTGGAGTGAGTCGACTAGCCCAGCGGACGGAGCGCCCGGTATTTGGCGGCAGACCAACAGCGGACGGAGCGCCTGGTAGTTGGCATCAGACCCGTGGTACTCGACCGGAGGAGTACCTCTGTAGGCTATTAGGGGGAGCGCCTGGTATTTGGCGGCAGACCCACAGCGGACGGAGCACCCAGTATTTGGCAGCAGACCTACGGTACTCGACAGGAAGAGTACCTCAGAGACTTGGATTAGCAAGAAGTACCTCGGAGTCATGACAGGACCACTGTACACTCGAGAGATGGGGCTCTTCTGCAGTTACGGTTTCGTTGATGAAAATCCTGGTTTGAGCAGAGACTTTTGACCCTTGTGTTTACCTCATGATTAAGATGGGTCACATGATAACTTAGGTATATGTATGGGCATATACCTGTGTAGTGGTTATCCGTTGATTTCATAATCTTTCTGTTACCTCATGATTGAGATGGGTTACTTGATAACTCAGCTATATGTATGGGCATATACCTATGTAGAGGTTATCTATTGAGATCTTCTTTGTGGTTATCCTTGTTGGTTATAGTGAGACCTTGAGGGTCTCGGGGTCCCTACTGAGTATCGTTATACTCACCCCTATACGGGCTATGCCCGCACCTCATTGTGTTGGTTGCAGACGACGGGCAGTGCTGACAGAGGCCGAGTGTTCGAGGACTGGACGGTACCTGGAGGTGGACTACACGACGAGTCATTACCCAGAGGTGGACTAAATGATGAGTCAGTATCTGGAGGAGGACTTCACTGTGAGACGACACATGGAGGATTTTGACGGGCAAGAGCGTTGAGGAGGCTATCTGTACCTAACCTTCATGTAGGATCCGTGGCGAATGATCCATGAGCTGCGCTATCTGTACCTACCCTTCAGGTAGGATCCGAGGAGGACATCCCAGGAGCTGCTTCCTTCTTCCAGCTATTTTCATTTTTCTATTGTACATTTTTTTAGTTTTAGCAGCACTTTCAGTTGGGTTTGTATTCTGGACCATTTACTTTTCAACACTTTCTTTTGTAATTAGTGTTTTGCTTCCGCTTGTACTCTGTGGTGTTTTGTTTACTTTTATAAAGGCAATGCCTTCCCAGTTATCGGGATTTACGCCTTTGGTGATAGTCGCCAGCCCCTAGCCTATGGGAGGAGGGCTTGGGGTAGTCACGGCATGGGCCCCGAGGACGGGTCATGAAAAATAAATAAAACTTCTGGAAACACACACACAATCAGTGTTTTCGTGCACAAAGTCAGAAATCAGTTGTCAGGGTCATGGTGTATGGATACGTTGACCGCCCGCACCAACACAGGACTCCCTGAACTAAAAACCACACTCAGTACTCTTAACCCTATTGCTTCATAGAAATAAAACATCAGAGTTATAAGTTCTGCGGTAGAACCAACTCCTCTGATACCAATTTGTCACGACCCGTCCTCCGGGCCCGTGCCGTGACTACCCCAAGCCCGCCTTCCATAGGCCAGGGGCTGGAGACTAGCACCAAAGGCGTAAATCCCTATAACAGGGAAGGAATTGCCTTTATAAAAGTAAACAAAACACCACAGAGTACAAGCGGAAGGAAAACAATAAGTACAAAAGAAAGTGTTGAAAAGTAAATGGGCCAGAATACAAACCGAACTGAAAGTGCAGCTACAATTAAACGAAAGTACAATAGAAAAAGGCAAACAGCTGGAAGAAGGAAGAAGCTCATGGGATGTCCTCCTCGGATCCTACCTGAAGGGTAGGTACACATAGCGCAACTCCTGGATCGTCCGCCACGGATCATACCTGAAGGGTATGTACAGATAGCCTCCTCAACGCTCTTGCCCATCAACCTCCTCCATGTGTCGTCTCGCCGTAAACCTCCTCCAGATAATGACTCGTCATGTAGTCCACCTCCGGGTAATGACTTTTCGTGTAGTCCACCTCCGGTTACCGTCCATTCCTCGAACACTCGGCCTCTATCAGCACTGCCCGTCGTCTGCAACCAACACAACGAGGTGCGGGCATAGCCCGTGTTGGGGTGAATATAACGATACTCAGTAGGGACCCCGAGACCCTCAAGGTCTCACTAAAACCAGCAAAGATAACCACAAAGAAGATCTCAACAGATAACCTCTACTTAGGTATATGCCCATACATATACCTAAGTTATCAAGTAACCCATCTCAATCATGAGTTAACACAAAGATTATGAAATAAAAGGATAACCACTACCCAGGTATATACCCATACATTTACCTAAGTTATCAAGTGACCCATCTCAATCATGAGGTAAACACAAGGGTCAAAAGTCTCAGCTCAAACCAGGATTTTCATCAACGAAACTGTAACTGCTGAAGAGCCCTGTCTCTGGAGTGTACTGTGGTCCTGTCACGACTCTGAGGTACTTCTCACTAATCCAAGTCTATGAGGTACTCCTCCTGTCGAGTACCGTGGGTCTGCTGCCAAATACTGGGCGCTCTGTCCGCTGTGGGTCTGTTGCCAAATACCGGGCGCTCCCCCTAATAGCCTACAAAGGTACTCCTCCGGTCGAGTACCGCGGGTCTACTTCCAACTACCAGGCGCTACGTCTACTGTGGGTATGCCGCCAAATACAGGGCGCTCCATCCACTGGGCTAGTCGACTCACTCCAAGTCGAGTCGGTCAAGTAGTCGTCAGGTCTCAGCTGGCTACACGGTCTCCGTACTCCGCACGCTCGTCTTTGGGAGGGTCCTCTCCACGAGCTACTGGTCAAAACTCCAATTTTCTCAAAGTCCCACGAAAAAATATCTCAATGGACCGCCTCGTCATAGGGGTCTCAACGCAACAGACGGCGCGTCAATCGGACGCCCGGTCTGGGAGTTATTAGCCTTTTCATCCCAGGGGCCCGGTTGGTTTCATGTGCGAACCAATCCATCCGTAACTCAACTATACCCCGAAAACTCATAGGGTATAATCATAGGGACCATTTCTCAACGTGATCACCAACGCCGCTGACGGTTCGTCAAACGGACATCTGGTCTGAATGATATCAGCTTTTCTGTTCCAGTGGCCCGGTTGGATTTCGGGTACAATGCAACCCGGCCACTATCCAACAGTAACCAAAACACGGGTGAAGTATGCCAAAAGTTCCGTCTCATCAAGAGGAAAGCAACGAGACAGACGGCGCGTCAATCAGACGCCCGGTCTATGAGTTATTGGCTTTTCGATCCAAGGGCCCAGTTGGTTTCGTGAGCGAACCAACCCGACCGCACTCTGATAACATCCAAACCTCGAGCGGAGTAAGACAAAATATCCGTCTCATTATGTGGAATCCAACAAAGTCGACGGCACGTCAATCGGACGCCTGAAGATCAAGTTACGAGCGTTTACGCTCCGAGGGCCCGGTTGGTTTCGTATCTGAACCAACCCAGCCAAACCCAAAGTATTCCGAAACCTTGAGTGTGATATATTGAAACGACCATCTAGTTCCAAGGATTGCTACGCAACTGACGGTTCGTCGATCAGAGGTCTGTAACCCATGATATGGGTGTTTGAACCAACTCAGTCCGAAAATAGGGGGTCTGGGCCCGGCCCGGCCTGACCCAGTACCCCCTGGGTCGGCCGAACCGGGTCGACCCGGCCTCGGCGGCGACCCGGCCCGATGACCCGGCCCGGCCTGGAAGCCCGGCCCGGCTGGCGGTGCGGCGGCGCGGCGGTGCGGCCAGCTCGGCCAGCGCACTGCGCGAGCGCGTCCAAGGGACGGGCTACGCCCCTCCTTTAATTTAAAACGGCGGCCCCGATTAAGGGGCTGCACCATGTGCAACTCGGGGGGTGTAACCCCCCGGCTTTTCCCTTGTAATGGATGGCCAGCGCCGGGCTGGCCGGTTTCTCACCACGGGACTCCACGATCCCGCACCTTCCGGCGCCGGCGGCCGAAGTTCCTCCCGCCTTCTTCGAATTCTCCGGTGGGTGGTTTTTTCGGCCGCTACTTACAAGATGGCTGCAAATTCGTCCGGCACGGCGTGACGATGTCGCGTCCTTCCAGCGTGGCCCGAGTCCGACCCCGGCCTCGTTCGTACCCTCGACGCAACGTGTTTGCGTCGTGTTTCTTCGTCGTGGCCCGCATCGTTCACGGCTCCTTTCGCTCAAGCGCGGTGCAATGATGGATTTCCGTCTTCTCTAATCAAAACTGAAGAATAGCAAAGGGGGGAGGGGTATTGGCCGTGTTTGTGCAGACCAATCCCTCCCTGTTATATCGATAGCAGTTGGCCTAAATGTAAAACGTTTAACCTTTACAAATTTTTTAATTTAAATAAAAAATTGGAACATGGCTATTAGATTTATCTTTAATATTCGAAGGAAAGAATAACCAACATAAAATTGTCGAACCCCTACCTCAGTTTCAAGAACGGTGCACGTTAACGAGCCACGGAAGACGAGCGTCGCGGAAGTCGAGTGTCGCGGAAAAAGAATGTCGACGTCCCGAAGCGAGGATTAGAAGAAGTTGACGGAGATTTCGTCACGGAAAACCGTCGTAGAAGAATAACGTCATGGAAGAAGTTCTCCGCGTTCTTCGGCGGAGATGTTCTTCTCTAAGGACGATGTTCTTTGTCGGAGTCCGAGGTGTTCTTCAAGTTCTTTGTTGAAGAAGAAGGTGTTCTTCCCAAAATCTCTCAACAACAAAACTCTAACAACAAAATAAAATAAGCCTCCCACTTATTTTATTAACCCAACATAGTTTTTTGAATTTCAAGAGTATGAAAATTCAAAACCCACATTTAAATCACTTAAGTTATAACATAAGATGTTATAAAATTATTGAGGACATAAGTTAGAAAAACGTAAATGGGGGGGGGGGGTTTAGAGGGTTAGAAAAGTGAGGGGTTGGGCTCGGGTGGGTCCCACCCTACTCTATCCTCTCAAGGTTGGTTATCAAAAGTGGGTCCCACCCCCAACATCCTTACTTAGGATAAAACTATCAAGTTGGAAAAAAATTATTTTTTATTTTCAACTACCATAAAAAATTAATAACTCCCCTCGTGTAAATGCAACTCCGAAACAGGAGTTCCTAAGCAATTACCGGCGTTGTGGTTCCATCGGTGCCCTTGGAATTCGATTCCGGGTACAGGTTCAATAGTTAGAAATTCCCGCTCGTTCGTTCACTGAACATACCCGAGATAAACATCAGATAGAAATTCTGGGAACACCGGGCCTCGGAATCAGGCGCCCTCAAAAACTGCGTTCTTGTAAAATCCCAAAGAAAATTTAGAAAAAAATTTCTCTTGAATTTTACGGGTCTTTACATTAATCACACCTCAGGGATTTACTTCCCCGTAAAGCTTCAACACAAACTAGGGATACAAACGCGGTACTGAGCACGCATCTGAACCTCCCTCTCTCATGTGCTCACCTGGAGGTTCCCGTACTACCAGAGAAAGTGCGCCCGAGGAATCGATCGTCCTCGTAGGATCTTCTCCTGTCGATACTTGATCCCCACTAGAACCTTCATGGAAGTAACCCCGTCGCCATTGTCCTGCTCCTCATGGTCGATGATATGCGAATGGTCGAGCATGTATCTCCTCAGTTGAGATACCTGGAAAACGTCGTGCACCTAGTGCAACTGAGGTGGATGGGTCAAGCGGTAAACCACCTCGCCTACCCAGCTGAGGACCTAGAAAGGTCTGTTGAACCTGGGAGATAACTTTCCTCCCTGGAAACATCTCCGTAAACCTCGTCGAGGTGAGACCCGTCTAAGGACGTGATCGTCATCCTCGAACTCTAGAGGCCTCCAAGTTCTGTCAGCATAAGGCTTCGGTCGGCCCTGTGCTGTCCTCATCCCCTGGGGCTCACCCTAGGGTCCACCCACGTACCCGATCGGGTCATATGACTTATGAAATTCCCCACAGGACAACACATGTCCTTTCCAGTGTGCTTTGTCCTCACTCACACACACCCAGGGAAACTTCCCAGAGGGTCACCCATCTTGAACACTACTCTAAGCCAAGAACGCTTAACGGTGGAGTTCTAATCAGACAGGCTCCCGAAAAGGAAGGTGCACCTTGTTGACTTGAGTCATATCCTTTAGTCATTTAACTCTTTATCATTTGGGGATGTTACAATCAACCCCCCTTTAGAGCACAACGACCTCATTGTGGGCCCTACATCTCAACTCAGGCAGTGCACCGCACTTAAGGTCGGGTTCCTCCTCTGATACCAATTTGTCACGACCCGTCCTCGGGGCCCGTGTCGTGACTACCCCAAGCCCGCCTTCCCTAGGCCAGGGGCTGGCGACTAGCACCAAGGCGTAAATCCCGGTAAAAAGGGAAGGCATTTCCTTTGTAAAGTAAACAAGCACCATAGAGTAAGCAAGCGGAAGAAGTAAACACTAAGTAAAAACAGAGTACAACTGTAAGTGCGGAAATTAAGTGGGCCAGTATACAAATCCAAACTGAAAGTAAAGTACAACTCGAAAGGGAAAACAACAACTGAAAAGTAAAAGCAGCTACGCCGAGCTGTCCACTGGAAATCCCACCTGAAGGGTGGGTACAGATAGCTCCACAGCTCCTCGGGTCCCGCCGTTCGCTCCGAGTATGTCCCGCCCAGTGGTCCACCTCCAGGTACCATCCTGCAGTGCAAGCCTCAACCACGATCAACACTGTCCGTCGTCTACAACCAACACAACGTAGTGAGGGAATAGCCCATGCAGGGGTGAGTATAAGCTACTCAGTAGGGACCTCGAGACCCCCAAAGGTCTCTGAAAATCCAAAAAGGATAAACTACAAAGGAAAGATACAATCATGATGTAACACCCGACACTGCTTAGGTATATTCCCATACATATACTTAAGTCATCAATTCCAGTACGCTCCAACCTCAGAGCCCAAGTACAAACCAGTCCACACAGGAAAGTATACGTATTCCACACAGGAAAGCAAAACGTACTCTACACAGGATAGCACAACACAATCCACACATGAAAGCAAACAGGTTTCAGCTCACACAGGTGTACTTCTTCGAAAGATGATAGAGATGATAACTTATCCATCTATGTCGTCGGACCCACAAAGGATCGATAGGTACTAACCCCCGCAAAGACCCACACAGGATCGGACCCACACAGGATCTGTAGGCGCTGGCTCACACAGAACCGCTGAGCGCTGACCCACACAGGATCGAACCCACACAGGATCGGTAGCACTGATCCACATAAGATCGATGAGTTCTGTAGTCGTCGTCGTCGAATCCACTGAGGATCTCTGCACAGTCGTCGTCGCAGTCATAGTTGCAGTCGCAACCAGCTCTAGGGTTCCCGTACACAACAAGCTCGTTCGGGAGGGTCCGCTCCATGAGCCGAGAGGCTGATACATCAACTGACACATAGTCCATAGTTGATGTATCCAAAATTCTTGTATCGTCAACAGGAACTCAACGTCGCAGACGGCGCGTCAATCGGACGCCCGGTCTGAGAGTTATTGGATTTTTCGTCCCAGGGGCCCGGTTGGTTATTAAGGAAAAACCAACCCGACCGTACTCCACCTACGTCCAAACCTTGGGCGTAGTATGCCAAACGATCTGTCTCACTAAGAGGAAACCATCAATGTCGACGACACGTCAATCAGACTTCCTTAGCTCAAGATATGAGTGTTTCCGCTCCGAGGGTCCGGTTGGTTTCGTGTACGAACCAACCCGGATGAACTCAAAATATTCCAAAACCTTGAGTGTGATATAAAGAAATGACCGTCTCGATTCAAGGATCACAACGCAACTGACGGTGCTTCCATCGGAGGTCCGTAGCCCGAGTTATTGGAAATTAAACCTAAACGGTCTGAAAACGGGGGGTTCGGGCTCGGACCGACCCGGTTGGGCTCGGCCCGGCCCGGCACGGCCCGGCCTGGCAGACAGGCCAGGCGCCAGTCTGGCTGGGCACAGCGCGCCCAGCGCGCTGTCTGGACCGGCCTTTGGCCGAGCCTTTTCGGCAGGGGGGGCTGCCCCCTTGTGTAACCGCAGCCCCCCTCAATTAAGGGGGCCGTTTGAAAACCAGCCGGGGGAATTTAATTCGCCTGGCTCCTCCTTGACCTGCCGGCCCGACTTGGCCGGCTAGTTCCTGCTCATCGGGACCGGCAGTGGCCAGTCCCCTTCCAGCTTCGACGCCGGCGGCTCAGTCCGGCCACCGGTCCCCTTGCTCCGCCGCGGCCCGGAACCGGCCGCAACCCTTGTCGTCCGGCGCGGTGCGACAGTACCGCGCCCCTCCGCCGCTGCCCTACTCTAGCCGCGGCGTCTTCCGTTTTCTTTGACGTGGCACGACGGCGTTTCGTTCTTAAACTTCTTTCCACGGCGCGGGTGACAGCATAGACACCCCGCCTTAACATGGTCGTCGGGTCCTGGCCTACCAGGTACCACCAGTTGCCCCGCAGACACGTGGGGCTCACCCCAGGGTCCACCCACATGCCCAGACAGGTCATATGACTTATGAAATTCCCCAAAGGACAACACATGTCCTTTCCAATGTGCTTTGTCCTCACTCACACACACCCTGGGAAACATCCCAGAGGGGCACCTATCCGGATCACTACTCCAAGCCAAGAACGCTTAACTGTGGAGTTCTAATCAGAGAGGCTCCCGAAAAAGAAGGTGCACCTTGTTGACATGAGTCATATCATTTAGTCATTTATCCCTTTATCTTTTGGGGATGTTACAATCACCCCCCTTTAGAGAACAACGCCCTCGTTGTGGGCCCTACATCTCAACCCAGGCAGTGCACCGCACTTAAGGCTGGGTTCCTCCTCTGATACCAAATGTGACAACTGGGTCCCGGTGACAGCACAGTCACCCCGCCTTAGCGAGGCCGTCGGGTCCTGGCCCACCAGGTACCACCAGTTGCCCTGCAGACACATGGGGCCCACCCCAGGGTCCACCCACATGCCTGAACGGGTCATCTGACTAATGATAGTCCCCATTGGCCAACACATGTCCTTTCTAGTGTGTTTTGTCCTCACTCACACACACACTGAGAAACATCCCAGAGGGTCACCCATCCTGATCACTACTCCAAGTCAAGCACAATTAACTGTGCAGTTCTAATTAGACAGGTACCCAAAAAGGAAGGTGCACCTTGTTGACATAAGTCATATCATTTAGCCATTTAACCCTTTATCATTTGGGGATGATAAAATTTGATTCGAAAATTTTATTTACTTTTTTTAAAATACCCCATTAATTAACTTCTTCACCCGGACAGACGCAACTACGGTAAATGTTCTCTTAAGCGATTACCGGCGTTGCGAGTTCATCGGTGCGCTCAGAATTCGATTCCGAGCACCGGTTCAAAAGCTAGAAATTCATGCTCGTTCGTTCACTGAACGTACCTGATCCAAACTTCAGAAATTGATTCCAGGCACACCGGGCCTCAGAATCAGGTGCCGTCAAAAATTGCGTTCTTGTAAAATTCAAAAGAAAATTAAGAAAAAATTTCCCTTGAATTTTACGGGTCTTTACATTACTCCCAGCTCAGGGATTTATGTCCCCGTAAAGATACATCGAAAACAAGGGAAACAAATGAGGGTACTGAGCATGCATTTGAGCCTCCCACTCCCAAGTTCTTTCCTGGAGGTTCCCGTGCTGCCATCTGATGGGTAAGAAGTGATCCGACTTGGTGAGTCGGTCGACAATCACCCAGATGGAGTCATGACCTCTGCATGTGCGTGGAAGTCCAGTCACGAAGTCCATAGATATGTCGTCCCACATCCACTCCGGAACCTCTAAGGGATGTACCAAGCCTGCTGGTACCCGATGCTCTGCCTTTACCTGCTGGTAGGTGAGGCATCGAGAAAAGAACTCTGCCACAACCTTCTTCATGCCTGGCCACCAGTGTTGTCGTCTGAGGTCCTGGTAAATATTTTCCACTCCAGGATGTACCGCCAAAAGAGAAGTGTGAAACTCTCTCAGCACCTCCTCTCGTAAAGCAACTAGTACCAAGACCAGTTAACTACGATGTTTTCTTTCTGTGAAGCAATAGTGTTAAGAGTACCGAGTGTGGTTTTCAGTTCAGGGAGTCTAGTGTTGGTGTGGGTGACCGACGTATCCATACACCAGGACACTGATAACTGATTTCCGACTTTGTGCACGAAAACACTGATTGCGTGTGTGTTTCCAGAAGTTTTATTTAAATATCAGTTCAAACCAGGACAGCTCACCAGGTATAAGCCTTTTGACCGTGTCATGTTTATTCCTTTCAGGATGCCTCCCCGTGGATGACCAGATAGAGCCCCGAGAGTGGTATGTACTGACAGCCCGCCGAGCGACGTGGCCTCAATACAGGGCCCTATCACAGTTGAGGCACCAGCGGAGGCACCAGTGGTACTACTACCCGTTGGGCCACCGATGCCACCAGCCCCAGCATCAGGGAGTGCACGTCGCTTGAGTGCACTGCACGAGTTCCAGAGCCAGAGACCACCCAGGTTCCAGGGAGGGACGGACCCGCAGATGGCTGAGGATTGGCTGGAGGCTATGGTGAGAGTTTTCAGGCTAGTGGGGACACCGACAGACTTCATGGTGATCCTTGCTGCCAGCCTCCTTCAGGAAGTAGTGGGCAGATGGTGGAGCATGATGCTCCAGATGCATGATGAGACGACACTTCTTTGGGCAGACTTCGAGAGCCTGTTCCGGGCAGAGTTTGTACCAGCCACCCTTCGAGCGGTGCATATACAGGAGCTACTTCAGCTGCGACAGGGCAGCATGATAGTGGCATAGTATTCAGGGAGGTTCACAGACCTCTCGTGCTACTCCAAATATATGGTACGGGACCCATTCTTCAGGGCCCGAACCATCGAGCAGGGGCTCAGGAGGGAGATTAGAGCTTCTGTTGTTTCTCATAGCATTCCGACCTAGAGAGGGGTGTTGGAGAGATCCCTCTTAGTGGAGAGTTTCCTTGCTGAGAAGTCTCCAACAGCATGACCCACCACTAGCCAGCTTGCGGCAGAGTCTTCTGCAGCAGATAGTAGACAGATGACGCAGAGGACCAAGAGGACCAGACCTACCGGTGGTCTACTGCACGACTCAGGTTCAGTTGTGCGGGGGAACCAGGGTGGAGTCAGAGCCAGTCGTGCCGAGAGTGGACAGTGTTACTCCTGTGGAGGTATTGGTCACATGGCACGTGACTATCCGACCAGCCATGCAGATGACCAGCAGTTAAATGAAGAACCTCCAAGCCAGAGGAAGAGGTTCGATCAGGGAATACTGCAAGGAGAATGCAGCCATGGAAGAGGAGCTGGTCGTGCAACTGGAGGTGGACGCTGCCTCGGGGTGTTTCCACCCCCACCACCAGGAGGCCCACCCCGACCGCAGGGGACAGGAGGACATGGGAGAGCTCAGTTTTAGGCAGCTGAGGCCTATGGTCATGGAGCTCTGGAAGAAGATGGACAGGAGATGGACTAGCTTCCGACCTGGAGGCTATTGATCCTATTGCTTCTAGTTTTGTTGATGTTTTTCTGTAGTTGATTTGTGTCTTTGTAATATGAGCTCCAAAGATGAAAATACACTTATCTTTGTAAAGTTTTCTTTCCTGTCCTTTTTGTTTGGTTGATACTGAGTGGTCCCGGTTAAGAATGTTGACTTGACCCTCACTTTAGAGATTTCTACTCGAGGAGACCTAGTGACCTCACACTGATCCCGACAGTGTGACTCGACCCTTGGAGGCGAGAGTGACAGTTGGATCTCTTGGTATTTACGTCGAGGACTTACTACGTCATCCATGGCATGAATGCATCATTCATGTCAGGATTGACTGTATTAGGCAATGAATGTGGTTCATCTAGGGGATGATACCAGATTTCTCTTATCGGCAAAGAAGAAATCATAATAGCTCTTGTGAGACTAGAGAAGGTCTAGGTCATCCAAGAGCGGATGAGGACATCACAGGGCCGACAGAAGCCTTATGCTGACAGGACTTGGAGGCCTCTAGAGTTCGAGGATGACGATCACGTCCATAGACGGGTCTCACCTCGATGAGGTTTACAGAGATGTGTCCAGGGAGGAAAGTTATCTCCAAGGTTCAACGGACCTTTCTAGGTCCTCAACTGGGTAGGCGAGGTGGTTTACCGCTTGACCCATCCACCTCAGTTGCACTAGGTGCACGATGTTTTCCATGTATCTCAACTGAGGAGATACATGCTCGACCCTTCGAATATCATCGACCATGAGGAGCATGACAATGGCGATGGGGTTACTTCCACGGAGGTTCTAGTGGGGCTCAAAAATCAATAGGAGCAGATCCTATGAGGACGATCGATTCCTCGGGTGCACTTTCTTTGGAAGTACGGGAACCTCCTTGTGAGCACATGAGAGCAGGAGACTCAGATGCATGCTCAGTACCGCTTTTGTATCCATAGTTTGTGTTGAAGCTTTACGGGGACGTAAAGCCCTGAGGTGGGAGTAATGTAAAGACCCGTAAAATTCAGGGGAATTTTTTTTTTCTAAATTTTCTTTGGGATTTTACAAGAAAGTAGTTTTTGACGGTGCCTGATTCCGAGGCCCGGTGTGCCTGGAATTTCTATCCGATGTTTTGCTCGGGTACGTTCAGTGAACGAACGAGCGGGAATTTCTAACTTTTGAACCGGTGCCAGGAATCGAATTCCGGGGGCACCGATGGAACCGCATCGCCGGTAATTTCTTAGGAACTCCTGTTTTAGAGTTGCGTTTACATGAGGGGAGTTATTAATTTTTTTATGGTAGTTGAAAATAAAAAATAACAATATTTATTTTTCCCACTTGGTAGTTTTATCCTAAGTAAGGATGTTGGGGGTGGGACCCACTTGTGATAACCAACCTTGAGAGGATATAGTAGAGTGTGACCCACACGAGCCCAACCCCTCACTTTTCTAACCCCTATAACCCCCCCCCCCATTTAAGTTTTGCTAACCTATGTCCTCATTAATTTTATAACATCTTATGTTATAACTTAAGTGAGTTAAATGTGGGTTTTGAATTTTCAAACTCTTGAAATTCAAAAACCTATGTTGGGTTAATAAAATAAGTGGAAGGCTTATTTTATTTTGTTTTTAGAGTTTTTTCATTGTGAGCTTTTGGGAAGAACACCTTCTTCTTCGATGAAGAACGTGAAGAACACCTCAGACTCCGATGAAGAACACCGTCCTTAGCGAAGAACATCTCCGCCGAAGAACGCAGAGAACTTCTTCCACGAAGTTCTTCTTCCGCGATGGTTTTCCGCGACGAAATCTCCGTCAACGTCTTTGAATCCTCGCTTTGCGACGTCGACGTTCTTTTTCCGCGACGCCCGACCTCTGTGACACTCGGCTTCTGCGACGTGTTGACGTGCACCGTTCTGGAAATCGAGGTAGGGGTTCGGCTATTTTAAGTTGGTGATGCTTTCCTTCGAATATGAAAGATAAATCTGACAGCCATGTTCCAATTTTTTTATTTAAATTAAAAAAATTGTGAAGGTTAAACATTTTACGTTTCGGCCAACTGCTATCGATATAACGGGAAGGGATCGGTCTGCAAAAACACGGCCGATACCCCTCCCCCTTTGCTATTCTTCGGTTTTGATTAGAAAAGACGGTAATGCATCGTTGTACCGCGCTTGAGAGAAAGGATATGTGAACGATGCGGGCCACGATGAAGAAACACGACGCAGACACATTGCGTCGAGGGTACGAATGAGGCCAGGGTCGGAGTCGGGCCGCGCCGGAAGGACGCGGCGTCATCACACCGGGCCGGATGAATTTGCAGCCATCCTGGAAGTAGCGGCCGGAAAAACCACCCACCGGAGAATTCGAAGAAGGCGGTCGGAACTCCGTCCTCCGGCGCCGGAAGGCGCGGGATCGTGGGGTCCCGCGGCGAGAAACCGGTCGGCCCTGCGCTGGCCGGCCATTACAGGGGAAAAGCCGGGGGGTTACACCCCCCGGGTTTCACATGGCTCGACCTTTTAATAAGGGCCGCCATTTTAAATTAAAGGAGGCGCGTAGCCCCTCCCTTGGACGCGCTCGCGCAGCGCGCTGGCCACGCTGGCCGCACCGCCGCGCCACCGTGCTGGACGCGCCGCCGCCCCGCCGGGCGGGCCGAGCTTCCGGGCCGGGCCGGGTCGCCCCCGGGCCTGGTCGACCCGGTTCGGCCGACCAGGGGGTACTGGGTCGGGCCGGGCCCAGACCCCCTATTTTCTAACTGAGTTGGTTCAAACGTCCATATCGTGGGCTACGGACCTCCGATCGATGTGCCGTCAGTTGCGTAGAAGTCCTTGGAACGAGACGGTCGTTTCGGTATATCGCACTCAAGGTTTCGGAATACATTGGTTTCGGCCGGGTTGGTTCGGATACGAAACCAACCGGGCCCTCGGAGCAGAAATGCTCGTAACATGAGCTCCGGACGTCCGATTGACGTGCCATCAACTTTTATGGATTCATCTTACTGAGACGGATCTTTTGGCTTACTCCGCTCGAGGTTTGGATGTTGTAGGAGTGCGTTCGGGTTTGTTCGCTCACGAAACCAACCGGGCCCCTGGATCGAAAAAGCCAATAACTCACACACCGGGCGTCCGATTGACGCGTCGTCTGTCTCGTTGCTTTCCTCTTGATGAGACCGAACTTTTGACATACTTCGCCCGGGTTTGGGTTGCTGTTGGATAGTGGCCGGGTTGGATTGTACCCAAAATCCAACCGGGCCCCTGGAACGGAAAAGATGATATCATTCAGACCAGACGTCCGTTTGACGAACCGTCAGCGGCGTTGGTGATCACGTTGAGAAAAAGTCCCAATGAGTATACCCTATGAGTGTTCGGGTTATAGTTGTGTTACGGCCGGATTGGTTCGCACATGAAACCAACCGGGCCCCTGGGATGAAAAGGCTAATAACTCACAGACCGTGAGTCCGATTGACACGCTGTCTGTTGCATTGAGACCCCTATGACGAGGCGGTTTTTTGAGATACTTCTTTGTGGGACTTTGCGATACTTGGAGTTTTGACCAGTAGCTCGTGGAGCGGACCCTCCCGGATACGAGCATGCGGAGTACGGAGACCATGTAGCCGGATGAAACCTGACGACTGCTTGACTGACTCGACTTGGAATGAGTCAACTAGCCCAGTGGACGGAGCGCCCGGTATTTGGCGGCAGACCCACAATGGACGGAGCGCCTGGTAGTTGGCAGCAGACCCGCGGTACTCGACCGGAGGAGTACCTCTGTAGGCTATTAGGGGGAGCGCCCGGTATTTGGCGGCAGACCCACAGCGGACGGAGCACCCAGTATTTGGCAGTAAACAAGGAGTACTCGACAGGAGGAGTACCTCAGAGACTTGGATTAGTGAGCAGTACCTCGGAGTCATGACAGGACCACTGTATACTCCAGAGACGGGGCTCTTCAGCCGTTACAGCTTTGTTGATGAAAATCCTAGTTTGAGCTGAGACTTTTGACCCTTGTGTTTACCTCATGATTGATATGGGTCACTTGATAACTTAGGTATATGTATGGGCATATACCTGGATAGTGGTTATCTGTTGACTTCATAATCATTGTTTTACCTCATGATTGAGATGGGTTACTTGATAACTTAGGTATATGTATGGGCATATACCTAAGTAGAGGTTATCTGTTGAGATCTTCTTTGTGGTTATCCTTGTTGGTTTTAGTGAGACCTTGAGGGTCTCGGGGTCCCTACTGAGTATCGTTATACTCACCCCTGCACGGGCTATGCCCGCACCTCGTTGTGTTGGTTGCAGACGACAGGCAGTGCTGACAGAGGCCGAGTGTTCGAGGACTGGACGGTACCCAGAGGTGGACTACAAGACGAGTCATTACCCGGAGTTGGACTACACGACGAGTCAGTATCTGGAGGAGGACTTCACGGCGAGAAGACATATGGAGAGGGTTGACGGGCGAGAGCGTTGAGGAGGCTATATGTACCTACCATTCAGGTAGGATCCATGGCGGATGATCCAGGAGCTGCACTATCTGTACCTACCCTTCAGGTAGGATCCGAGGAGGAGGACCCATGAGCTTCTTCCTTCTTCCAGCTATTCACCTTTTTCTGTTGTACTTTTGTTTAGTTGTAGCTGCAATTTCAGTTGGGTTTTTATTCTGGCCCATTTACTTTTCAGCGCTTTCTTTTGTACATAGTGTTTTGCTTTCGCTTGTACTCTGTGGTGTTTTGTTTACTTTTATAAAGGCAATTCCTTCCCATTTATCGGGATTTACGCCTTTGGTTCTAGTTTCCAGCCCCTGGCCTATGAATGGTGGGCTTGGGATAGTCTCGGCACGGGCCCCGAGGACGGGTCGTGACAAATTTTTATAAGAGGAGTCAGTTCTAGCGCAGAACTTATAAATCTGATATTTTATTTTTGTGAAGCAATAGTGTTAAGAGTACCAAGTGTGTTTTTTCAGTTCAGGGAGTCCAGTGTTGGTGCGGGCGGCTGACGTATCCATACACCAGGACCCTGACAACTGATTTCTGACTTTTTGCACGAAAACACTGATTACATGTGTGTTTCCAGAAGTTTTATATAAATATCAGCTCAAACTAGGCCAGCTCACCAGGTATAATTTTTTTGACCGTGTCATGTTTGTTTCTTTCAGGATGCCTCCCCACGAACGACCAGCTAGAGCCCCAGGATTTGTTCATACTGACAGCCCGCCGAGGGACGTGGCCTCAGTATAGGGATCTATCCCAGTTGAGGCACCAGCGGAGGCACCAGCGGTACTACTACTCGTTGGGCCACCGATGCCACCAGCCCCAGTAGTAGAGGGTGCACGTCGCTTGAGCGCACTGCACGAGTTCCAGCACCAGAGGCCACCCAGGTTCTAGGGAGGGACGGACCCACAGGCGGCTAAGGATTGGATGGAGGCTGTGGTGAGAGTCTTCAGGCTAGTGGGGACGCCGGTAGACTTCATGGTGATCCTTGCTGCCAGCCTTCGTCAGGCAGCAGTAGGCAGATGGTGGAGCCTGATGCTCCAGATGCATGACGAGGCGACACTTCTTTGGGCAGACTTCAAGATCCTGTTTCAGGAAGAGTTTGTACCATCCACCCTTCGAGCGGTGGGTATACATGAGCTACTTCAGCTGTGGCAGGGCAGCATGACAGTGGCATAGTAATCATCGAGGTTCACAGACCTCTCATGCTACTCCACTTATATGGTACGGGACCCGTTCTTCCGGGCCTGAACCTTCGAGCAGGGGCTCAGGCGAGAGATTAGAGCTTCTGTTGTTTCTCACAGCATTCCGACGCAAACAGGGGTGTTGGAGAGAGCCCTCTTAGTGGAGAGTTTCCTTGCTGAGCAGTCTCCAGCAGCAGGACCCACCACTAGCCGACTTGCAGCAGAGTCTTCTGCAGCAGGAAGTAGACAGATGACGCAGATGTCCAAGAGGACTAGACCTACCAGTGGTCGACTGCACGACTCTGGTTCAGTTGTGCGGGGAAACCGGGGTGGAGTCAGAGCCAGACGCGCCGAGAGTGGACAGTGTTACTCCTACAGAGGAATGGGTCACATGACACGTGACTGTCCGACCCGCCATGCAGATGACCAACAATTAAATGAAGAACCTCCAAGCCAGAGGTAGAGGTTCGATCAGGGTAGACCGCATGGGATTGGAGGACATGGGAGAGCTCAGCTTTAGGCAACTGAGACCTATGGTCATGGAGCTCCAGAAGCAGATGGACAGGAGCGGGACTAGCTCTATACCTGGAGGCTATTGATCATGTTGCTTCTAGTTTTTTTGTTGTTACATTTGTGTCTTTGTACTATAAGCTGCAATAATGAAAAGGCACTTATCATTGTAAAGTTTTCTTTCCTGTCCTTTTTGTTTGGTTGATACTGAGTGGTCCCGGTTAAGAATGTTGACTTGACCCTCTCTTTCTAGATTTCTATTGGAGGAGACCTAGTGACCTCACACTGATGCCGACAGTGTGACTCGACCCTTGGAGGCGAGAGTGACAGTTAGATCTCTTAGTAGTTACGTCGAGGCCTTACGACGTCATCCATGGCATGAATGCATCATTCATGTCAGGATTTACTGTATTAGGAAATGAATGTGGTTCATCCAGGGGATGAGACCAGATTTCTCTTATCGGTAAAGAAGAAATCATAGCATCTCTTGTGAGACTAGAGAAGGTCCAGGTCATCCAAGAGCAGATGAGGACAACACAGGGCTGACAGAAGCCTTATGCTGACAGGAATTGGAGGCCTCTAGAGTTCGAGGATGACGATCACGTCCTTATACGGGTTTCACCTCGACGAGGTTTACAGAGATGAGGCCAAAGCAGCAAGTTAACCCTGAGGTTCAACGGACCTTTCTAGGTCCTCAGCTGGGTAGGCGAGGTGGTTTACCACTTGACCTATCCACCTCAGTTGCACCAGGTGCACGACGACTTCCACGTATCTCAACTGAAGAGATACGTGCTCGACCCTTCGCATATCATCAACCATGAGGAGATGGACGATGGCAATGAGGTGTCTTTCACGGAGGTTCTAGTGGGGATCGAGGATCGACAGGAGCATATCCTACGAGGACGATCGATTCCTTGGGTGCTCTTTCTTTGGTAGTATGGAACCTCCAGGTAAGCACATGGGAGCGGAAGGCTCAGGTACATGATCAATACCGATTTTGTGACCCTAGTTTGTGTTGAAGCTTTACGGGGACGTAAAGCCCGGAGGTGGGAGTAATGTAAAGACCCGTAAAATTCAAGGGAAATTTTTTTCTAAATTTTCTTTGGGATTTTACAATAACGCAGTTTTTGACGGCGCCTGATTCTGACGCCCGGTGTGCCCAGAATTTCTATGAGATGTTTAGCTCGGGTACGTTAAGTGAACGAATGAGCGGGAATTTCTAACCTTTGAACCTGTTCTGGAATCGAATTCTGAGGGCAGCGATGGGACCGTAACACCGGTAATTTCTTAGGAACTCCTGTTTTGGAGATGCTTTTACACGAGGGGAGTTATTAATTTTTGTGGTAGTTGAAAATAAAAATTAACAATTTTAATTTTTCCCACTTGGTAGTTTTATCCTAAGTAAGGATGTTGGGGGTGGGACCCACTTGTGATAACCTACCTTGAGAGGATAAAGTAGTGTGGGACCCACACGAGCCCAACCCCTCACATTCCTAAACCCTCTAAACCCCACCCCCATTTAAGTTTTTCTAACTTATGTCCTAATTAATTTTATAACATCTTATGTTATAACTTAAGTGAGTTAAATGTGGGTTTTTGAATTTTTAAACTCTTGAAATTCAAAAACCAATGTTGGGTTAATAAAATAAGTGGGAGGCTTATTTTATTTTGTGGTTAGAGTTTTTTCGTTGAGAGATTTTTGGAAGAACACCTTCTTCTTCGATGAAGAACGCGAAGAACACCGTCCATAGTGAAGAACATCTCCGCCGAAGAATGCGAAGAACTTCTTCCATGCCGTTCTTCTTCCACGACGATTTTCCGCGATGAAATCTCTGTCAACTTCTTCGAATGATCACTTCGCGACGTCGACGTTCTTTTTCCGCGACGCCCGACCTCCGCGACGCTCATCTTCCGCGGCTCGTTGACGTGCACCGTTCTTGAAACCGAAGTAGGGGTTCGACTATTTTAAGTTGGAGACTAGCACCAAAGGCATAAATACCTATAACTGGGAAGGAATTTCCTTTATAAATGTAAACAAAACACCACAGAGTACAAGAGGAAGTAAAACACTAAGTACAAAGAGAAGTGATGAAAGGTTAATGGGCCAGAATATAAACCCAAATGAAAGTACAACTACAACTGAACAAAGTACAACAAAAAAAGACAAACATCTGGAAGAAAGGAATAAGCTCATGGGTCATCCTCCTCGGATCCTACCTGATGGGTAGGTACAGATGGCGCAACTTCAAGATCGTCCACCATGGATCCTACCTGAAGGGTAGGTACAAATAGCTTCCACAACGCTCTCGCCCGTCAACCTCCTCCGAGTTTCATCTCTCCATGAAGTCCACCTCCGGGTACTGACTCGTTGTGTATTTCACCTCCGGATACCGTCCAGACCTCGAACACTCGGCCTTCATCAGCACTGCCATCGTCTGCAACCAACACAACGAGGTGCGGGCATAGCCCGTGCAGGGGGGAGTATAACGATACTCAGTAGGGAACCTGATACTCTCATGGTATCACTAAAACCAACATGTTTAACCACAAATAAGATCTCAACAGATAACCTCTACTTATGTATATGCGCATGCATATACCTAAGTTATCAAGTAACCCATCTCAATCATGAGGAAAACACCAAGATCATGAAATCAACGGATAACCACTACCCAGGTATATGCCCATACATATACGTAAGTTATCAAGTGACTCATATCAATCATGAGGTAAACAAAAAGGTCAAAAGTCTCAACTCAAACCAGGATTTTCATTATCGAAACCGTAACTGCTGAAGAGCCCCGTCTCTAGAGTGTACAGTGGTCCTGTCAAGACTTCGAGGTACTGCTCACTAACCTAAGACTGCTGAGGTACTCCTCCTGTCGAGTACCGTGGGCCAGCCACCCAAACACATTATTGCTTCCCACCGAGGTATGTCACCCAAACACAGTAGTACACACCCCCATGTAAGCTGATGAGGTACTATCCGGACGAGTACCGCGGGTCTGCACTGTCACACAGGTAGTGCTCCGTCCGCCATGGGTTTGCACCTCACAAAGTAGTGCTCCGTGCACTGGGCTAGTCGACTCACTCCAAGTCGAGTTGGTCAAGAAGTCGTCAGGTCTCAGCCGGCTACACGGTCTCCGTACTCCGCACGCTCGTCTCGGGGAGGGTTCGCTCCACGAGCTACAGGTCGATACTCCAAGTATCTCAAAGTCCAATGAAGAAGTATCTCAAAGGACCGTCTCGTCATAGGGGTCTCAACGCAACAGACGGCACGTCAATCAGACGCCCGGTCTCTCGTAGGGTATAATCATAGGGACCGTTTAACAACGTGATCACCAACGCCGCTGACGGTTCGTCAAAAAGACGTCCAGCCTGAAAGATAACAATTTTTCAGTTCCAAGGGCCCGGTTGGATTTCGGGTACAATCCAACCTGACCACTCTCCAACAGCAAAAAAAAATCGGGCGAAGTATGCCAAAATTTCCGTCTCATAATGAGGAATTCAATGAGACAGACAGCGCGTCAATCGGACGTCCAATCTGTGAGTTATTGGCTTTTTCGTTCTAGGGGCCCGGTTGGTTTCGTGAGCAAACCAACCCGACCGCACTCCGACGGCATCCGAACCTCGAGCGGAGTAAGACAAAATATCCGTCTCACTTAGAAGAATCCAACAAAGTCAACAGCACGTCAATCGGACGCCCGAAAATTATGATATGAGCGTTTCCGCTCCGAGGGCCCGGTTGGTTTCGTGTACGAACCAACCCGGCCAAACCCAATGTATTCCGAAACCTTGAGTGAGATATACCGAAACGACTGTCTCGTTTCATGGATCGCTACGCAACTGACGGTGCGTCGATCGGAGGACTTTAGCTTATGATATGGGCAAAAGACCAAAGAGGGCCCGAAAATGGGGGTTTCGGGCCCGGACCGACCCGGCCCGAGACCCCCCGCTCGGCCCGAACCGGGTCGACCCACCCCGGGTCCGGGTCGGCCCGGCCCGGCCCGGCCTGGGCGTGGCCTGGCCTGGGCACAGCGCGCCCAGCGCACTGGCCAGCTCAGCCAACGACCGAGCAGTTTTTTTGGCAAGGGGTGGGGGGGGGGGGGGGGCGCCTGCCCCCTGGTGTAACCGCAACCCCACAATTAAGGGGGCCGTTTTGTATAGCCGGCCCGAGGAATTATTTCCCCCAACTCCCCTGTAACATCCCAGGTAAATAAAGAATAAAGAATTTTCATATTTATTAATATATACGAATTAAATATTAATTTTAATTAAAAGGGGTTTCTACGTTCGATAGCGTACACGGTACGCAACGATGAGTTTCTTTTAAAACTTACGTTGCACACAAGTAATAAAATAATATTATTTTAAATGTTAGTTAATGAGTAGCCGTTGTACTGGTGGGAATGGATAGAAATAACTAAAATATGATTATATATGTTTTTAAATGTTTTTACATTTATCCAATAAAAGATAAAGGCTTAAAATACAGAAAGAATTCAATTTTAGGCGTATATGACCTAGTTTTCACTAAAGGTTCACTTATCGCCTTTTGATGGTGTAGTGTCATTAAATATAGTTTTTATCGATCTTATAAATTCTATTGGACCAAATATAACTCTTCTTTAGAATCGTGACATCAAAATTTACTTTGTGTAAATTTTTGGTACCTTTCTGATAAAGTTCATTTTTTTAATGAATAGTGTAAAATGTAGTATTTTAATTCAAAACCTCTTTTTAATCTAATTTATTTATATGATTAGATTATTATTTTAATTGGTTTTAAAGTGAAATTAGAGAATATTTTTACCATTAAATCTAATAGTGGTCGTTGGAATTAATTTCACTTTGAAATCGGACTTAAACTGGTGTCAATCTTTTGATACTTATTGTTTCACAAAAACACGCTATTTGTCATGACAGCGGTAATTAATTATTAAATTAATTAATTTGACTTATATGTTTTTAATTTTGTAAAATTAACTTCATTTTTGAATTCGGAATATCAAATATAGCTTAGGGTGAATTTTTGGTAATTTTCTGAAAAACTTCAATTTTTGATGAATAGTGAAACCACTAAGTGGTAATCAAGCAAACTGATTTTTCAGTTAAATGAAAGTTTACCACTAATGTGTATTGAATTTTGAAAATCCGACATACATGGTTGTCATTAGTATGTAAAATTTGGTTCAATGAGATTATAATAGTTTTTTGGTGAATAGTAACTTATTAAGTTCTTAATCGCGATTAGAGGTAATTAATGTAATTTAAGGTAAAAATGATATTATAAGAATGTGAAAACACCATGACACTTTTCCTACACCTATTGGGTGAGTCATGTCCGACCAAGACAAGCCATGGGCCAACTTGGGGACACCATGGAGCCACTTTAGTTGGAAAATGACAATAATATATTTTTATTTAATGTTAAAATTAAATTGACACAAACATGAGTTTGTTTACTAAAAATTTTTTTAAGTAGGGTTACACAAGTCCAAATTTTGATTATAAATAGTCATTGGAAAGATAAAACGATTTCCTACATCATAGTATTTTTTTATAATTTTTAGAAATTAAATAAATTAAATTATTTATGACATAATAATGATGCAGCGATGACATCATTATTTGACGATTTAAATAAAATGGAATGATAATGTAAAATCTATGAACTAAACATGTCCAAAACCAATTGTATGAGTGGATTTCGAACCCTTATCAGCTTATCCACGAATTATATCAATGTGGGACTTTTTAAAACCGAAATACATTTTCAAATAAAGTAATATTTCTTTACTTTCCAAAAGTGCCCCTCCTCTCTTCTTATAAAAGGCCCTCACCTCTACCTCATTTTACACACTCCTCAAGCCTTTGGCTCGGCCAACCCCTGCCCATGTACTCTCTCCACATCTATCTCCTCATCCTAGAGTATTCCCTTTGGGCAGAATCCTTTCAAATGAAGCCTTTAGGCTCAAATCAAATGGAGTTACACTTTTAAAGGAAATTCATTCTCTCATGTTCATTTGTTTTATTTTGTTTCTCCAACCCCCTAAACTCTTTTAATTTACTTATTTTGTAACAAAACCAGTATCTTCAATATACTATGATGTTGTTATAAGATTTATTCTAGCTACACTCCCACACAACTACATCGAATGGTTAAAGAACATACGATTTCCGTGGATGGCGAAATTCTGCCTCCCGAAATGATAATTGTTCAATACTCATTTAACACCTTCAAAGGTGGCCATGATGATGTCACTATTTTTATATATGATATATAATATGTTTATGTTTTCTTTAAGCTTCTGTATTTTTCATTTTTGGCATACCTTCATGGTTTCCATTATGGGTAAACACGATATCTTCATTTAAGGAAGTGCGGACTACCTCCCCCTAAAAGTGATGTGATTCGTTAATGCCATATGTGGGACGTGTAAAGGATGGATATAAAGTTATTATATATGATGTTATACTGGAATTATAATATACCTCTATATCATTATTATTTCTTTCCATTAAAGTATGAGATAGAAATGAAAGTAGCGTTCATGCGTACGTACGGCTTACCATCTCCATGAACGGTGCATTTCATTTCTTATCCCCAAATGTAATGTACTATTAAAAGTACATGTATATAATGGATATATATAATTAATGATATATCTAAATGATTAATATAATTCAGAAATTAAAATATACATACCTCTCATTTAGTTTTAATTCCATTAAAATGACAAAGAAATGAAAGTAGCGTTCATGCGTACGTACGGCTTACCGTCTCCATGAACAGTGCATTTCATTTCTTACCTCTAAATGATTATGTAATATTATAAGTACATGTATATTCTGGATATATATGATACATATTATATCCAAATCGGAAATTTCATTCTGGATATAAAGAACCTTTGACCACACGAACAACATGTAATTGTAAGAAGTCCACTTTCAACTTAAGAACCAAATATTGAGAAACCAAACATTATTAACTTAAATGGTTACATAATGTTTATAACATGGAAATAAGTGATATAAAAGGAATAATGAACTTTAAAAAGGTTCTTAATCAAGTATAAATTAACTCAAGTTTATTATTCAGGATGTTAAAGAACGATCGAGTCAAGTCGGACCCAAGGTAAGGGACTTCGTCTTAATCTACTTTCATTGAGGCATATTTTATTTTATACACAACTTTCTTTTATATGGTGTATAAAACCCTTTTGACATTACTTTTATACAAAAGTAATCCTTTTCTATGAAGCGTTTTACAAAACGACAAAAAGGAATGTTTCTTTTAACGTACACGGCGACAATGACGTTTTCCGCCGCCGCGAGTATTATTTGGTCATTGGCTTTCTCAACAAGATGTAATGTTTTTAGAATAAAATAAATACCATATACTCTTTTATGTATTTTGGTATTGAAAATGGTTTTGAAAAAGGATTCTATTATTTCGATATATTTATGATATATTGTGATTGAAATGTGGAAATGTTATCATTCCTTTATATTGGTTTAATGTTATATGATTTTATACTGGTACTTGGACATTTTAACGGGTGGTTACGTTATAAACCATATGACGGGTGGTGCCGTGAATACCAGGACGGGTGGTTACGTTATAACCTCCAATGCATTGGGTATGGAAGTCGACCGTATGGCTATTCCATTAAGTATGTATGGAAATTGGCCGTATGGCTATTCCATTAAGTGATATGTGTGGAAGTCGACCGTATGGTTATTCCACTTAAGTATGTTTATGTCCCAAGTTACATTTATATATTCTATGTGTTCTTTATATGGGTTTTATGGTAATCCTTGGGTTACAAAAAGGTAAGTAATGATACTTTATTCAGTGAATATTTTATTTACTACTTCATGAAGGTGAAGGTATTACATTGATAGAGTATATATGGTTTACTTGATGTTTGAAAAACTAACAGTTTTCATTCTTTTTGTATCCCTTACTGAGCTTTTTATGCTCACCCCAAGTTTTTCGAAATGTTTTTCACAGGACTTAAAGTGGAATAAGGTCAAGGATGGGATCAAGGGAATGTCATGCTATCTAAAACATGGAATCTAGACATCTTTCTTTTTAAGAGTTTTTATTTTATGGAAACTTAGTAGAAGTGTCTACTTCGTAATCTTTTAAGATGTAATAGTTATGTTCTAATTCTATAAAACTCTAAACCTGAAAAGATCCCCAATGTGAATTATTCATTTAATTCAATATTAAGTAAGGTTTAAGGCCGGGGCCTTATAGTTGGTATCAAAGGTCGGTTTAGACAACTTTAGGGGTTAGAAAAGTGTTAAATTATAATATGATTGAAATGATATAGCATTTACGGATTACCATGTTGCTTCGCCTAAGATATTTCTGTGTTCAGAATGGTTTTCCGCAGAGGAAACAAAGCAGCTATGTTGGGACGACGTCAGGAGGAAGATAACCTTCCAAATCAGCAACCTGAGTTGGTCGGAATCGGAACTGAACAGTTTGTTGCAGTGATGGCACAGTTGACTCAGGCTATAAATGGTGGTGGTATCCATGCACGAGATCAGCCAGATCAACCATAGAGGAACATGTCAGTGGTGGAACATTTCATGAGGCAACATCCCCCATCATTCAGAGGATCATCTGACCCTGTGAAAGCTGAAGGGTGGATTAAAGCACTGGAGAAGATTTTTGATGTCATGGGGGGTTCAGAACATCAAAAGGTTAGTCTTGATGTTTACCGTTTTGAAGGTGAAGCTGATCAGTGGTGGTCGATGGTGAAAAATATAAGAGATAGTGATGAGATTGAGGATCTTCACTGGGACGAATTCAAAGTTATGTTTCTTGAGAAATATTTTCCTATGGTGGTTCGTCTTAGGATGGAAAAACAGTTCCTAGAATTGAGGCAGGAGGATGATTCAGTGGCTACTTATGAAGAAAAGTTCACTCGATTGGCAAGGAATGCTCCAAACTTCATACGAGATATTGATAGTAAAATAAACCATTTTTACTCAGGGTTAAAGACAAAGTATCGAAGGGCTTTAGCTTCTCGTGAGTTGAAAAGTTATGAAAAACTTGTTCGATGTGCGGAGAAGGTGGAAATGGAGTTTGCCGATGATCAGGGGTTCTATGACAAACAACAGAATAAGAGGTCTAGTTGGCAGGCAAAGGGGAAGAATTCATCAAATAAGCAAGGAGGTAAGAAAACCAAATATCCATCCTGTGAGAAGTGTGGTAAAATGCATCCTGGAGAATTTTTATCCAAGTCTGGTAAGTGCTTTCGGGGTGGTAAGTCTGGTCATATTGCTCGTAACTATAAGGAAGATGATCAAGCAGGAAATGAAAAGCCAATGGTAAGATGTTTTAAGTGTAATGAAATGGGTCATTATGAAAACGAGTGTCCAATGAAGAACTCAACTGGGGGAATGCAGCCAGACTACAAGCAAAAAGGGGTGGTGAAATCCTTTACAACAACTTCAGTAGATGTTGGGCCATCGAATGAAGTGGTATCAGCTCCAGGGAGCTCAGTATTTTTCGAAGATTGACTTGAGGTCAGGGTACCATCAGTTGAAAGTAAAAGAAGCAGACGTTATGAAGACTGCGTTCCGTACTAGATATGGCCATTATGAATTTGTAGTTATGCCTTTTGGGTTAACCAATGCACCTGCTGTATTCATGGACCTTATGAATAAAATTTTCCATGAGTTCTTGGATATGTTTGTGTTTTGAGGTTTGGGAAGAGATTGTGTGTGCCTTGTGATTCACAGTTGAAAAGAGAGTTGTTATGTGAAGCTCATAGTTCTCCGTTTTCAGTTCATCCTGGCAGTACTAAGATGTACAGAGATCTGCGGGAGTGTTACTGGTGGGATGGAATGAAGAAAGACATTGCGGATTTTTCTGTGAAGTGTTTGACATGTCAATAGGTTAAAGTAGAGCGGCAGTTACCGAAAGGGATGCTTCAGCCTTTACCAGTGCCAGAGTGGAAATGGGAAAACATATCCATGGACTTTTTTGTGGGATTACCGAGGACATCTCAAGGTAATAATTCAATCTGGGTTATTATTTATCGCTTGACCAAATCTGCTCATTTCCTTTCTATACGAAATACTTTCTCTCTAGATCAACTTTCCCGTTTGTATCTTAAAGAGGTAGTCATGTTACATGGAGTTCCTCTCTCCATTGTATCTGATCGTGATCCCAGGATTACTTCTAACTTTTGGAAAGGACTTCAAAAGTCGTTGGGTACTGAATTAAATTTTAGTACAGCTTTTCATCCTCAATCAGATGGGCAGTTAGAACGAACAATCCTGACATTGGAGGATATGCTACGAGCTTGTTCTATGGATTATCAGGGAATTTGGGACCAACAAATTTCTTTGGTTGAGTTTTCTTATAATAACAATTTTCATTCTAGAAAACAGATGGCACCATTTCAGGCATTATATGGGAAGCGGTGTTGAACTCCAGCTTTCTGTGATGAAGTGGGTGAAAGGAAGTTGATGGGACCAGAATTGGTAGAATAGGTGGAAGAAAAAGTTCAGTTGATTCAGAATCACATGAGAACAGCTCAGAGCAGGCAGAAGAGTTATGCGGATAACCGGAGGAAGGATCTATCTTTCGAGGTAGGTGATCATGTTTTTCTCAAGGTTTCTCCTTGGAAAAGTGTGATGAGATTTGGTAAGAAAGGAAAGCTGAGTCCAAGGTGTATTGTACCATATGAAATTCTGGAAAGAGTTGGATCAGTTGCATACCGGGTGGCTTTACCTCCGAGTTTATCTCAGGTACACAATGTTTTTCATGTTTCAATGTTGAGAAAGTATATGCCAGATCCATCTCATGTTTTGAGTCCAGAGGTAGTTCTGCTGGAAGAGAACCTATCTTATGAGGAACAACCGGTCTAGATTCTTGACCACATGGAGCAGGTGTTACGGAATAAGGTTATTCATTAGGTAAAGGTTTTGTGGAAAAACCATGTGATTGAAGAGGCAACGTGGGAATCTGATAATGCTATGAGGGATAAATACCCCCACTTATTTTGATAAGTGAATAAAATTGCGAGGACGCAATTCCCAAAAGGGGGGAAGGATGTGACATCCCAGGTAAATAAAGAATAAAGAATTTTCATATTTTTTTAAATATTTATGAATTAAATATTAATTTTAATTAAAAGGGGTTTCTACGTTCGATAGCGTACTCGGTACGCAACGATGAGTTTCTTTTAAAACTTACGTTGCACACAAGTAATAAAATAATATTATTTTAAATGTTAGTTAACGAGTAGCCGTTGTACTGGTGGGAATGGATACAAATAACCAAAATATGATTATATATGTTTTTAAATGTTTTTACATTTATCCAATAAAAGATAAAGCCTTAAAATATAGAAAGAATTCAATTTTAGGCGTATATGCCCTAGTTTTCACTAAAGGTTCACTTATCGCCTTTTGATGGCGTACTGTCATTAAATATAGTTTTGATCGATCTTATAAATTCTATTGGAACAAATATAACTCTTCTTTAGAATCGGGACATCAAAATTTACTTTGTGTAAATTTTTGGTACCTTTCTGATAAAGTTCATTTTTTTAATGAATAGTGTAAAATGTTGTATTTTAATTCAAAACCTCTTTTTAATCTAATTTATTTATATGATTAGATTATTATTTTAATTGGTTTTAATGTGAAATTAGAAAATATTTTTACCATTAAATCCAATAGTGGTCGTTGGAATTAATTTCACTTTGAAATCGGACTTAAACTGGTGTCAATCTTTTGATACTTATTGTTTCACAAAAACACGCTATTTGTCATGACAGCGGGAATTAATTATTAAATTAATTAATTTGACTTATATGTTTTTAATTTTGTAAAATGAACTTCATTTTTGAATTCGGAATATCAAATATATCTTAGGGTGAATTTTTGGTAATTTTCTGAAAAACTTTAATTTTTGATGAATAGTGAAAGCACTAAGTGGTAATCAAGCAAACTGATTTTTCAGTTAAATGAAAGTTTACCACTAATGTGTATTGATTTTTGAAAATCCGACATACATGGTTGTCATTAGTATGTAAAATGTGGTTCAATGAGATTATAATATTTTTTGGTGAATAGTAACTTATTAAGTTCTTAATCGCGATTAGAGGTAATTAGTGTAATTTGAGGTAAAAATGATATTATAAGAATGTGAAAACACCATGACACTTGTCCCACACCTATTGGGTGAGTCATGGCCGACCAAGAAAAGCCATGGTCCAACTTTGGGACCCCATGAAGCCACTTTAGTTGGAAAATGACAATAATATATTTTTATTTAATGTTAAAATTAAATTGACACAAACATGAGTTCTTTTACTAAAACAATTTTTAAGTAGGGTTACAGAAGTACAAATTTTGATTATAAATAGTCATTGGAAAGATAAAATGATTTCCTACATCATAGTATTTTTTTTAAAATTTTTATAAATTAAATTAATTAAATTATTTATGACATAATAATGATGCAGCGATGACATCATTATTTGACGATTTAAATAAAATGGAAAGATAATGTAAAATATATGAACTAAACATGTCCAAAACCAATTGGATGAGTAGATTTAGAGCCCTTATCACATTATCCACGAATTATATCAATGTGGGACCTTTTAAAACCGAAACACATTTTCAAATAAAGTAATATTTCTTTACTTTCCAAAAGTTCCCCTCCTCTCTTCCTATAAAAGGCCCCCACCTCTACCTCATTTCACACACTCCTCAAGCCTTTGGCTCGGCCAACCCCTGACCATTTACTCTCTCCACATACCTATCCTCATCCTAGAGGATTCCCTTTGGAAATAATCCTTTCAAATGAAGCCTTTACGCTCAAATCAAAAGGAGTTACACTTTTAAAGGTAATTCATTCTCTCATGTTCATTTGTTTTATTTTGTTTCTCCAACCCCCTAAACTCTTTTAATTTACTTATTTTGTAACAAAAACAGTATCTTAAATATACTAAGATGTTGTTATAAGATTTATTAGAGCTACACTCTCACACAACTACATCCAATGGTTAAAGAACATACGGTTTCTGTGGATGGCGAAATTCTGCCTCCCGGAACGATGATTGTTCAATACTCATTTAACACCTTCAAAGGTGGCCATTATGATGTCACTATTTTTATATATTATATATAATATGTTTATGTTTTCTTTAATCTTCTGTATTTTTCATTTTTGGCATACCTTCATGGTTTCCATTATGGGTAAACACGATATCTTCATTTAAGGAAGTGCGGACTACCGCCCCCTCAAAGTGATGTGATTCGTTAATGCCATATGTGGGACATGTAAAGGATGGATTTAAAGTTATTATATATGATTTTATACTGGAATTATAATATACCTATATATCATTATTATTTCATTCCATTAATGTATGAGATAGAAATGAAAGTAGCGTTCATGCGTACGTACGGCTTACCGTCTCCATGAACGGTGCATTTCATTTCTTATCCCCAAATGTAATGTACTATTAAAAGTACATGTATATAATGGATATATATAATTAATGATATATCTAAATTATGAATATAATTCTGGAATTAAAATATACATACCTCTCATTTAGTTTTAATTCCATTAATATGACAAAGAAATGAAAGTAGCGTTCATGCGTACGTACGGCTTACTGTCTCCATGAACGGTGCATTTCATTTCTTACCTCTAAATGATTATGTAATATTATAAATACATGTATATGCTGGATATATATGATACATATTATATCCAAATCGGGAATTTCATTCTGGATATAAATAACCTTTGACCACGTGAACAACATGTAATTGTAAGAAGTCCACTTTGACTTAAGAACCAAATATTGAGAAAACAAACATTATTAACTTAAATGGTTACATAATGTTTATAACATGGCAATAAGTGATATAAAGGGAATAATGAACTTTAAAAAGGTTCTTAATCAAGTATAAATTAACTCAAGTTTATTATTCAGGAAGTTAAAGAACGATCGAGTCAAGTCGGACCCGAGGTAAGGGACTTCGTCTCAATCTCCTTTCATTGAGGCATATTTTATTTTATACACAACTTTCTTTTATACGGTGTATAAAACCATTTTGACTTTTACTTTTATACAAAATGAATCTTTTTCTACGAAGCATTTTACAAAACGACAAAAAGGAATGGTTCTTTTAACGTACACAGCGACAACAACCTTTTCCGCCGCCGCGAGTATTATTTGGTCTTTGGCTTTCTCAACAAGACGTAATGTTTTTAGAATAAAATAAATACCATATACTCTTTTATGTATTTTGGTATTGAAAATGGTTTTGAAAAAGGATTCCATTATTTCAATATATTTATGATATATTGTGATTGAAATTTGGAAATGTTATCATTTCTTTATATTGGTTTTATGTTTTATGATTTTATACTGGTACTTGGACATTTTAACGGGTGGTTACGTTATAAACCATATGACGGGTGGTGTTGTGAATACCAGGACGGGTGGTTACGTTATAACCTACAATGCATTGGGTATGGAAGTCGGCCGTATGGATATTCCATTAAGTATGTATGGAAATTGGCCGTATGGCTATTCCATTAAGTGATATGTGTGGAAGTCGACCGTATGATTATTCCACTTAAGTATGTTTATGTCCCATGTTACCTTTATATATTCTATGTGTTCTTTATATGGGTTTTATGGTAATCCTTGGGTTACAAAAAGGTAAGTAATGATACTTTATTCAGTGAAGATTTTTTTTACTACATCATGAAGGTGACGGTATTACTTTGATAGAGTATATATGGTTTACTTGACGTTTGAAAAACTAACAGTTTTCATTCTTTTTGTATCCCTTACTGAGCTTTTTATGCTCACCCCAAGTTTTTAGAAATGTTTTTCACAGGACTTAAAGTGGAATAAGGTCAAGGATGGGATCAAGTGAATGTCATGCTTTCTAAAACATGGACCCTAGACATCTTTCTTTTTAAGAGTTTTTATTTTATGGAAACTTAGTAGAAGTGTCTACTTCGTAATCTTTTAAGATGTAATAGTTATGTTCTAATTCTCTAAAACTATAAACCTGAAAAGATCCTCAATGTGAATTATTCATTTAATTCAATATTAAGTATGGTTTAAGTCTGAGGCCTTATATCCCCTTTGTCCGGCCGGCCCGCACCGGCCGGCCGGTTCTGCCAACGAGGACCGGCGACGACCGGTCCTTCTTCCTTCGCCGACACCGGCGGCCCGGAACTGGCCGCAGCTTGGTTCGCCCGGCATTAGTGTGAGGTCACTGGGTCTCCTCCAGTAGAAATCTTGAATGTGAGGGTCAAGTCAGTAGTTTAACTGGGACCACTCAGTATCATCCAAACAAAAGGTCAGGAAAGCAAACAAAGATAAGTGTCTTTTTATTATTGCAGCTCATAGTACAAAGACACGAATACAACAACAACATGGAACTATAAGTACAAGGGACATATCCACTAGTTCTTCTCCTGTACACCTGCTCCCTAATCTCTACTGCCTTGTCCACTGCTCGGCTGTTGCTCAAGCACTCGTCGATGCTTCTGCCTCGGTGGAGTGGACCCTCCCGGAGACGAGCGTTCAGAGTACGAAGACCGTGTAGCCGGCTGAGACCTGACAACTGCTTGACCGACTCGACTTGGAGTGAGTCGACTAGCCCAGTGAACGGAGCAGTACTTTTTTGGGTGCAGACCCATGGCGGATGGAGCACTACCTATGTGACAGTGCAGACCCACGATACTCATCTGGAGAGTACCTCTGTAGGCTATTAGGGGGTGTGAACTACTGTGTTTGGGTGGCATACCTCGGCGGGAAGCACTACTGTGTTTGGGTGGCTGGCCCGCGGTACATGACAGGAGGAGTACCTCAGTAGTCTTAGGTTAGTGAGAAGTACCTCGAAGTCGTGATAGGACCACTGTACACTCTAGAGACGGGGCTCTTTAGAAGTTACGGTTTCGATAATGAAAATCCTGGTTTGAGCTAAGTCTATGATCTTTGTGTTTACCTCATGAATGATATGGGTCAATTCATAACTTAGGTATATGTATGGGCATATACCTGGGTAGTGGTTATCCGTTGATTTCAAAATCTCTATGTTTCCTCATGATTGAGATGAGTTACTTGATAACTTAGGTATAAGTATGGGCTTATACCTAAATAAAGGTTATCTGTTGAGAACCTTCTTTGTGGTTATCCTTGTTGGATTTAGTGAGACCTTGAGGGTCTCGGGGTCCCTACTGAGTATCGTATATTCACCCCTACATGGGCTATGCCCGTACCTCGTTGTGTTGGTTGCAGATGACGGGCAGCACCGACAGAGGCCGAGTGTTCGAGGACTGGATGATACCCAGAGGTGGGTCTCACGACGAGTCACTATCAGGAGGTGGAATTCACAGAGAGACGATACTAGGAGGAGGTTGACGGGCAAGAGTGTTGTGGATGCTATCTGTACCTACCCTTCATGTAGGAGCCGTGGTGGACGATCCAGGAGCTGTGCTATCTGTACCTACCATTCAGGTAGGATCCGAGGAGGACGACCCATGAGCTACTTCCTTTCTTCCAGCTGTTGTATTTTCTGTTGTACTTTTGTTCAGTTGTAGTTGTACTTTCAGTTGGGTTTGTATTTTGGCTCATTTACTTTTTAGCACTTTCTTTTGTACTTAGTGTTTAACTTCCGCTTGTACTCTGTGGTGTTTAGTTTACTTTTTTAAAGGCAATGCCTTCCCAGTTATCGAGATTTACGTCTTTGGTGCTAGTCTCCAGCCCCTGGCCTATGGAAGGTGGGCTTGGGGTAGTCAGAGCACGGGCCCCGAGCGCGCCGCTAGAAGAATTGGTGGAGGCGGTTGCGCCGTCACCCTCAATTAACGGCGATGGGCGGGCCGCGTGCACCCCCCGCTCCCCGACTTCGGCTCGGCCACGTCGAGCTGCGGCGGGCCGGTCGGGCCAGACCGAGCCGGCTGGGCCGGGCCGTGCCGGCCGGTCCGGGCCGGGTCCAGTCGGGTCGACCCGGTTCGGGCCGACCCAGGGGGGGTCGGGCCGGGTCGGTCCGGGCCCAGACCCCCCGTTTTCGGACCACTTTTGGTCAAATGCCCATATCTTGGGCTACGGACCTCCGATCGACTCACTGTCAGTTGCGTAGCGATCCTTAGAACGAGACGGTCGTTTAGGTATATTACAATCAAGGTTTCGGAGAACTTTGGGTTCAGACGGGTTGGTTCGTACACAAAACCAACCGGGCCCTCGGAGCGGAAACACTTATATCTTGAGCTCCGGACGTCCGATTGACGTGTCATCGACTTTGATGGATTTCTTTAAGTGAGACAGATCTTTTGGCTTACTCTGCTCAAGGTTTGGATGTCGTCGGAGTGCGGTCGGGTTGGTTCTCTCATGAAACCAACCGGGCCTCTAGAACGAAAAAGCCAATAACTCACAGACAAGGCATCCGATTGACACGCCTTCTATCTCGTTGATTTCCTCTTGATGAGACGGAACTTTCGGCATACATCGCCTGAGTTTTGGATGCAGTTGGATAGTTGCCGGGTTGGATTGTACCCGAAATCCAACCGGGTCCCTGGATCGAGAAAGCTGATATCTTTCAGACGGGACGTCCTTTTGACGAACCGTTAGCGGCATTGATGATCACGTTGAGAAACGGTCCCTATGAGTATACCCTATGAGATTTCAGGGTACAGTTGAGATACGGCCGAGATTGGTTCGCTCAGGAAACCAACCGGGCCCCTGGGATGAAAAGGCTAGTAACTCCCAGACCGGGCATCCGATTGAAGCGCCGTCTATTGCGTTGAGACCCCTATGACGAGGCGGTCCTTTGAGATACTTATTCGTGGGACATTGAGATAATTGGAGTATCGACTTGTAGCTCGTGGAGCGGACCCTCCCATAGACGAGCGTGCGGAGTACAGAGACCTTGTAGCCGACTGAGACCCGACGACTGCTTGACTGACTCGACTTGGAGTGAGTCAACTAGCCCAGTGGACGGAGCACTACTTTGTGAGGTGCAGACCCATGGAGGATGGAGCACTACCTGTGTGACAGTGCAGAACCATGGTACTTGTCCGGAGAGTACCTCAGCAGGCCACTAGGAGGTGTACACTACTGTGTTTGGGTGGAATACCCCGGTGGGAAGCACTACTGTGTTTGGGAGGATGGCCCGCGGTACTCGACAGGAGGAGTAACTCAGCAGTCTTAGATTAGTGAGCAGTACCTCAGAGTCCTGACAGGACCACTGTACACTCCAGAGATGAGGCTCTTCAGCAGTTACGGTTTTGATAATGAAAATCCTGGTTTGAGATGAGTCTATGACCTTTGTGTTTCCTCATGATTGAGATGGGTTACTTGATAACTTAGGTATATGTATAGGCATATACCTGGGTAGTGGTTATCCGTTGATTTCACAATCTGCGTGTTTCCTCATGATTGAGATGGGTTACTTGATAACTTAGGTATATGTATGGGCATATACCTAAGTAGAAGTTATCTGTTGAGATCTTCTTTGTGGTTATCCTTGTTGGTTTTAGTGAGACCTTGAGGGTTTCGGGGTCCCTAATGAGTATCATTATACTCACCCCTGCACGGGCTAGGACCGCACCTCGTTGTGTTGGTTGCAGACGACGGGCAGTGTTGACGGAGGCCAAGTGTTCGAGGACTGGATGGTACCTGGAGGTGGACCACACGACAATTCAGTACCCGGAGGTGGACTAAACGATGAGACGACACACGGAGGAGGTTGACGGGTGAGAGCGTTGAGGAGGCTATCTGTACCTACCCTTCAGGTAGGATCCGCGGTGGATGACCAGAAGCTGCGCCATCTGTACCTACCCTTTAGGTAGGATCCGAGGAGGATGACCAGGAGCTACTTCCATTCTTCCAGCTGTTTTCTTTTTCATTTGTATTTTGTTCAGTTGTAGTTTTACTCTAATTTGGGTTTGTATTCTGGCCAACTTACCTTTCAACACTTCTCTTTTTACTTAGTGTTTACTTCCGCTTGTACTCTGTCGTGTTTTGTTTTCTTTATAAAGGAAATGCCTTCCCAGTTATCGGGATTTACACCTTTAGTGCTAGTAACCAGCCTCTGGCCTATGGAAGGCAAGCTTGGGGTAGTCACGGCACGGGCCCCGAGGAGGGGTCGTAAATTTGTCACAACTCGTCCTCGGGGCCCGTCCCGTGACTACCGCAAGCCCGCCATGCATAAGACAAGGGCTGGAGACTACCACCAAAGGCGAAAATCCTGATAACTGGGAAGGCATTGCCTTTATAAAAGTAAAAAAACACCACAGAGTACAAGCGGAAGTAAAACACTAAGTACAAAGAGAAGTGCTGAAAGGTAAATGGGCCAGAATACAAACCCAAATGAAAGTACAACTACAACTGAACAATGTAGAATAGGAAAAGACAACAGCTGGATGAATGAAAGTGGCTCCTGGGTCGTCCTCCTTGGATCATACCTGAAGTGTAGGTCCAGATGGCGCAGCTCCTAGATCGTCCACCACGGATCCTACCAGAAGGGTAGGTACAGATAGCCTCCACAACGCTCTCTCCCGTCAACCTCCTCCGAGTGACGTCTCACTGTGATGTCCGCCTCTAGATACTGACTCGTCGTATTGTCCACCTCTGGGTACTGACTCGTCGTGTAGTCCACCTCCGGGTACCGTCCAGTCCTCGAACACTCGGCCTCCGTCAGCACTTCCTATCATCTGCAACCAACACAATGAGGTGCGTGCATAGCCCGTGTAGGGGTGAGTATAACGATACTCAGTAGGGACCCCGAGACCCTCAAGGTCTCACTAAAACCAACAAGGATAACCATAAAGATGATCTCAACAGATAACCTCTACTTAGGTATATTCCCATACATATACCTAAGTTATCAAGTAACACATCTCAATCACGAGGAAACACAAGGATTGTGAAATCAACGGATAACCACTACCCAGGTATATGCCCATACATATACCTAAGTTATCAAGTAACCCATCTCAATCATGAGGAAACACAAGGATTGTGAAATCAATGGGTAACCACTACCCAGGTATATGCACATACATATACCTAAGTTATCAAGTAACCCATCTCAATCATGAGGAAACACAAAGGTCATAGACTCATCTCTGATACCAATTTGTCACAACCCGTCCTCGGGAACCATGCCGTGACTACCCCAAACCCGCCTTCCATAGGACAGGGGCTGGCGACTAGCACCAAAGGCGTAAATCCTGATAACTGGAAAGGCATTTCCTTTATAAAAGTAAACAAAACACCACAGAGTACAAGTGGAAGAAAAACACAAAGTAAAAAAGAAAGTGATGAAAAGTTAAATGGGACAAAACACAAACCCAACTGAAAGTGCAACTAAAACTAAACGAAAGTACAACAGAAAAAGAAAAACAGCGGGAAGAAGGAAGCATCTCCTGGGACGTCCTCCTCGGATCCTACCTGAAGGGTAGGTACATATAGCACAGCTCCTGGATCTTCCGCCACAGATCCTACCTAAAGGGTAGGTACAGATAGCCTCCTCAACGCTCTCGCCCGTCAACCCCCTACGTGTGTCTTGTCGCTGTGAAGTCCTCCTCCAGATACTGACTCGTCATGTATTCCACCTCCGAGTAATGACTCGTCGTGTAGTCCACCTCCGGGTACCATCCAGTCCTCGAACACTCAGCCTCTGTCAGCACTGCTCGTCGTCTGCAACCAACACAACGAGGTGCGGGCATAGCCCATGAGGGGTGAGTACAACGATACTCAGTAGGGACCCCGAGACCCTCAAGGTCTCACTAAAACCAACAAGGATAACCACAAAGAATATCTCAACAGATAACATCTACTTAGGAAGATACCCATACATATACCTAAGTTATCAAGTAACCCATCTCAATCATGAGGTAACACAAAGATTATAAAATAAATGGATAACCACTACCCAGGTATATGCCCATACATATAACTAAGTTATCAGGTGACCCATCTCAATCATGATGTAAACACAAGGGTCAAAAGTCTCAGCTCAAACCAAGATTTTCATCAACGAAACTGTAACTGTTGAAGAGCCTCGTCTCTTGAGTGTACAGTGGTAATGTCACGACTCCGAGGTACTACTCACTAATCCAAGTCTTTGATGTTCTCCTCCTGTCATGTACCGTGGGTCTGCTGCCAAATACTGGGCACTCCGTCCGCTGTGGGTCTGCCGCCAAATACCGGGTGCTCCACATAATAGCCTACAGAGGTACTCCTCCGGTCGAGTACCGTAGGTCTGCTGCCAAATACTGGGCGCTCCGTCCGCTGTGGGTCTGCCGCCAAATACCGAGTGCTCCCCATAATAGCCTACAGAGGTACTCCTCCAGTCGAGTACCGCAGGTCTGCTGCCAACTACCAGGCGCTTCGTCCGCTGTGGGTCTGCCGCCAAATACTAGGCGCTCCCCCTAATAGCCTACAGAGGTACTCCTCCAGTCGAGTACTGCAGGTCTGCTGCCAACTACCAGGCGCTCCGTCCACTGTGGGTCTGCCGCCAAATACTAGGCGCTCCGTCCACTGGTCTAGTCGACTCACTCCAAGTCGAGTTGGTCAAGCAGTCGTCAGGTCTCAGCCGGCTACACGGTCTCCGTACTCCTCTCCGGGAGGGTCCGCTCCACGAGCTACTGGTCAAAACTCCAAGTATCTCAAAGTCCCACAAAGAAGTATTTCAAAGGACCGCCTCGTCATAGGGGTCTCAACGCAATAGACGGCGCGTCAATCGGACGCCCGGTCTGTGAGTTATTGGCCTTTTCGTCTCAGGGGCTCGATTGGTTTCATGTGCGAACCAATCCGGTTGTAACTCATCTATACCCTGAACACTCATAGGGTATACTAATAGGGACCGTTTCTCAACGTGATCACCAACGCCGCTGACAGTTCGTCAAACAGATGTCTGGTCTGAATGATATCAGCTTTTCCGTTCCAGGGGCCCGATTGGATTTTGGGTACAATCCAACCCAACCACTATCCAACAACAACCAAAACTCGGGAGAAGTATGCCAAAAGTTCCATCTCATCAAGAGGAATGCAACGAGACAGATGGCGCATCAATCGGACGCCCAATGTGTGAGTTATTGGCTTTTTCGATCCAGGGGCCCGGTTGGTTTCGTGAGAGAAACAACCCGACCGCACTCCGATGGCATCCAAAACTCGAGCGGAGTATTCCAAAAGATCCTTCTCACTAAGAGGAATCCAAAAAAGTCGACGAAACGTCAATCGGATGTCCGGAGGTCAAGTTACGAGCGTTTCCGCTCCGAGGGCCCGGTTGGTTTCGTATCCGAACCAACTCGGCCGAACCCAAAGTATTCCGAAATCCTGAGTGAGATATACCAAAACGACCGTCTCATTCCAAGGATTTCTACGCAACAGACGGTGCGTCGATCGGAGCTCCGTATCCCAAGATATGAGCGTTTGAACGAACTCAGTCCGAAAATAGGGGGTCTGGGCCCGACCCGGCCCGACCCAGTACCCCCTGGTCGGCCAAACCGGGTCGACCCGGCCCGGGCGGCGACCTGGCCCGACGGCCCGGCCCGGCCCGGAAGCCCGGCCCGGCCGGCGGTGTGGCGGCGCGGCCAGCGCGGCGGTGCAGCCAGCGCGCTGCGCGAGCACGTCCAAGGGAGGGGCTACGCCCCTCCTTTAATTTAAAACGGTGGCCCCCATTAAGGGGCCGCACCATGTGCAACCCGGGGAGTGTAACCACACGGATTTTCCCCTGTAACGGCCGACCAGCGCAGGACCGACCGTTTTATCGCCGCTGGACCCCACGATCCCGCGCCTTCCGGCGCCGGCGGCCGGAGTTCTAGCCGCCTTCTTCGAATTCTCCGGTGGGTGGTTTTTCCGGACGCTACTTCCAGGATGGCTGCGAATTCGTCCGGCGCGGTGTGATGACGCCATTTCCTTCCGGCGCGGCCCGACCCCGACCCCGGCCTCGTTCGTACCCTCGATGCAACGCATCTGCGTCGTGTTTCTTCGTCGTGGCCTGCATCGTTCACGTCTCCTGTCGCTCAAGCGCGGTGCAATAATGCATTACCGTCTTCGCTAATCAAAACCGAAGAATAACAAAGGGGGGAGGGGTATCGACCATGTTTGTGTGGACCGATCCCTTTCCGTTATATCGATAGCAGTTGGCCGAAACGTAAAACGTTTAACCTTCACAATGTTTTTTAATTTAAATAAAAAAAATTGGAACATGGCTGTCGGATTTATCTTTCATATTCGAAGGAAAGAATAACCAACTTAAAATAGTCGAACCCCTAACTTGGTATCAAGAATGGTGCACGTCAACGAGCCGCGGAAGACGAGCGTCATGGAGGTCGGGCATCGCAGAAAAAGAACGTCGACGCCGCGAAGCGAGGATTCGAAGACGTTGACGGAGATTTCATCACGGAAAACCGTCGCGGAAGAAGAACGTCGTGGAATAAGTTCTTCGCGTTCCTCGGCGGAGACGTTCTTCGCTAAGGACGGTGATCTTCGTCAGATTCTGAGGTGTTCTTCACGTTCTTCATCGAAGAAGAAGGTGTTCTTCCCAAAATCTCTCAATGAAAAAACTCTAAAAACAAAATAAAATAAGCCTTCCACTTATTTTATTATCCCAACATAGGTTTTTGAATTTCAAGAGTTTGAAAATTCAAAACCCAGATTTAACTCACTTAAGTTATAACATAAGATGTTTTAAAATTAATGAGGACATAAGTTAGCAAAACATAAATTGGGGGGGGGGGTTAGAGGGGTTAGAAAAGTGAGGGGTTGGGCTCATGTGGGTCCCACCCTACTTTATCCTCTCAAGGTTGGTTATCACAAGTGGGTCTCACCCCCCAACATCCTTACTTAGGATAAAACTACAAAGTGGGAAAAATAAAAATTGTTAATTTTTATTTTCAACTACCATAAAAAAATTAATAACTCCCCTCAGGTAAACGCAACTCCAAAACAGGAGTTACTAAGAAATTAATGGCACTGCAGTTCCATCGGTGCCCACAAAATTAGATTCTGGGCACCGGTTAAAAAGTTAGAAATTCCCTCTCATTCATTCACTGAACGTACCCGAGCTAAACTTCAGATAGAAATTCCGGGCACACCGGGCCTCAGAATCAGGCGCCGTCAAAAACTGTGTTCTTGTAAAATCCCAAAGAAAATTCAGAAAAAAAAATTCCCTTGAATTTTACAGGTCTTTACATTACTCCCACCTCAGGGCTTTACGTCCCCGTAATGCTTCAACACAAACTAGGGATAAAAAAGTGGTACTGAGCACGCATCTGAGACTCCCGCTCTCATATTCTCACCTAGAGGTTCCTGTACTGCCAGAGAAAGTGCACCCAAGTAATCAATATTCTCGTAGGATCCGCTCCTGTCGATCCTTGATCCCCACTAGAACCTCTGTGGAAGTAACCCCAACGCCATTTTCCTACTCCTCATGTTCGATGATATGCGAAGGGTCGAGCATGTATCTCCTCAGTTGAGATACCTGGAAAACATCGTGCACCTAGTGCAACTGAGGTGGATGGGTCAAGCGGTAAACCACCACGCCTACCCAGCTTAGGACCTAGAAAGGTCCGTTGAACCTTGGAGATAACTTGCCTCCCTGACCACATCTCCATAAACCTTGTCGATGTGAGACCCGTCTAAGGATGTTATCGTCATCCTCGAACTCTAGAGGCCTCCATGTCCTGTCAGCATAAGGCTTCTGTCGGCCCTGTTCTGTCCTCATCTGCTCTTAGATGACCTGGACCTTCTCTAGTCTCACAAGAGCGGCTATGATTTCTTCTTTTCCGATAAGAGAAATCCAGTCTCATACCCTGGATGAACCACATTCATTGCCTAATACAGTCAATCCTGACATGAATGATGCATTCATGCCATGGATGACATCGTAAGGCCTCGACGTAACTACAAAGAGATTGAACTGTCACTCTCGCCTCCAAGGGTCGAGTCACACTGTCGGCATCAGTGTGAGGTCACTAGGTCTCCTCCAGTAGAAATATCGAAAGTGAGGGTCAAGTCAACAGTCTTAACCGGGACCACTCAGTATCAACCAAACAAAAATGATAGGAAAGCAAAATTTATAAAGATAAGTGTCTTTTCATTATTGCAGCTCATAGTACAAAGACACAAAGAAACTACAGAAAAACATCAACAAAACTAGAAGCAAAAGGATCAACAGCCTCCAGGTCGGAATCTAGTCCCACTCATGTCCATCAGCTTCCAGAGCTCCATGACCGTAGGCCTCAGCTGCGTGAAGCTGAGCTCTCCCATGTCATCCTTTCCCCTGCGGTCGGGGTGGGCCTCCTGGTGGTGGGGGTGGCAACACCCCGAAGCGTCGTCTACCCCCAGCTGCACGACCAGCTCCTCTTCCATGGCCGCCTGCTCCTTGTAGTCTGCCCTGATCGAACCTCTTCCTCTGTCTAGGAGGTTCTTCATTTAACCGCTGGTCATCTTCATGGCAGGTCGGACAGTCACGTTCCATGTGACCAATCCTGCTGCAGGAGTAACACTGTCCACTCTCGGCACGACTGGCTCTGACTCAACCCTGGTTCCCCCACAAAACTGAACCTGAGTCGTGCAGTCGGCCACGAGTAGGTCTGGTCCTCTTGGACCTCTGCGTCATCTATCTACTGTCTGCTGCAGAAGACTCTGCCGCAAGATGGCTAGTGGTGGGTCATGCTGCTGGAGACTGCTCAGTAAGGAAACTCTCCACTAAGAGGGCTCTCTCCAACACCCCTGTCTGGGTCAGAATGCTGTGAGAAACAATAGAAGCTCTAATCTCCTGCCTGATCCCCTGCTCGAATGTTTGGGCCCTGAAGAACGGGTCCCATACCATATCTGTGGAGTAGCGTGAGAGGTCTGTGAACCTCGCTGAATACTGTGCCACTGTCATGCTTCCCTTCCGCAACTGAAGTAGCTCCTGTATACGCACCGCTCGAAGGGTGGCTGGTACAAACTCTGCCCGGAACAGGATCTCGACGTCTACAAAAATAAGTGTCGTCTCGTCATGCATCTGGAGCATCAGGCTCCATGACGCTCTTCTTCTACGACAATTTTCCACGATGAAATCTCCGTCAACGTCTTCGAATCCTTGCTTCGCGACGTCGATGTTCTTTTTCCGCGACGCACGACCTCCGTGATGCTCGCCTTCCGCGGCTCGTTGACGTGCACCGTTCTTGAAACCGAAGTAGGGGTTCAGCTATTTTAAGTTGGTGATTCTTTCCTTCGAATATGAAAGATAAATCTGACGGCCATGTTCCAATTTTTATTTAATTTAAAATTGTGAAGGTTAAATGTTTTACGTTTCGGCCAACTGCTATCGATATAACGGGAAGGGATCGGTCAGCACAAACACGGCCGATACACCTCCCCCTTTTCTATTCTTCCGTTTTGATTAGCGAAGACGGTAATTCATCGTTTGCACCGCACTTGAGTGAAAGGAGATGTGAACGATGCGGGCCACGACGAAGAAACACGACACAGACGCATTGCGTCGAGGGTACGAATGAGGCCGGGGTCAGAGTCGGGCCGTGCCGGAAGGACGCGGCGTCACACCGCGCCGAACGAATTTGTAGCCATCCTGGAAGTTGCGGCCGGAAAAACCACTCACCAGAGAATTAGAAGAAGGTAGTCGGAACTCCGGTCGCCGGAGCCGGAAGGAGCGGGATCGTGGGGTCCCGCGACGAGAAACTGTCCGGCCCTGTGCCAACCTGCCGTTAAAGGGGAAAAGCCGTGGGGTTACACCCCCCGGGTTTCACATGGCGCGGCCCCTCAATGGGGGATGCCGTTTTAAATTAAAGGAGGGGCGTAGCCCCACCCTTGGATGCGCTCGCGCAGCACGCTGGCCGCACTGGTCACGCTGGTCGCACCGCCTCGCTCGCCACGCCACCGCGCCGCCACGCTGGCCGTGCCGCCGCACCACCGGCCGGGCCGGGTCATCGGGCTAGGTCACCACCCGGGCCGGGTCGACCCGGTTCGGCCGACCAGGGGGTATTGGGTCGGGCCGGGCCCAGACCCCCTATTTTCGGACTGAGTTGGTTCAAATGCCCATATCTTGGGCTACAGACCTCCGATCGACGCACCGTCAGTTGAGTAGCAATCCTTGGAACGAGACGGTCGTTTCGGTATATCGTACTCAAGGATTAGGAATACTTTGGGTCCGGCCGGGATGGTTCGAATACGAAACCAACTGGGCCCTCGGAGCGGAAAAACTCATAACTTGAGCTCCGGACATCCGATTGACGTTCCATCTACTTTTTTGGATTCCTATTAGTGAGATGGATCTTTTTGCATACTCCGCTCGAGGTTTGGATGCCGTCGGAGTGCAGTCGGGTTGGTTTGCTCACGAAACCAACTGGGCCCCTAGATCGAAAAGCCATTAACTCACAGACCGGGTGTCCGATTGACGTGCCGTCTGTCTTGTTGCTTTCCTCTTGATGAGAATGAACGTTTGGCATACTTCCCCCGAGTTTTGGTTGCTGTTGGATAGTGTCCGGGTTGGATTGTACCCAAAATCCAACCGGGCCCCTAGAACGGAAAAGATGATATCATTCAGACCAGACGTCTGTTTGACGAACCGTCAGCAGAGTTGTTGATCACGTTGAGAAACGGTCCCTATGAGTATACCCTATGAGTGTTCGGGGTATAGTTGAGATACGGCTGGATTTGTTCGCACATGAAACCAACCGGGCCCCTTGGACGAAAAGGCTAATAACTCACAGACTGGGCGTCCGATTGACGCACTGTCTGTTGCGTTGAGACCCCTATGACGAGGCAGTCCTTTGAGATACTTATTCATGGGACTTTGAGATACTTGGAGTTTTGACTAGTAGCTCGTGGAGCGGACCCTCTTGGAGAAAAGCATACGGAGTACAGAGACCGTGTAGCCGGCTGAGACCTGACGACTGCTTGACCGACTCGACTTGGAGTGAGTCGACTAGCCCAGTGGACAGAGCGCCCGATATTTGGTGGAAGACCCACAGGAGACAGAGCGCCTGGTAGTTGGCAGCAGACCCGCGATACTCGACCGGAGGAGTACCTCTATAGGCTATTAGGGGGAGCACCCGGTTTTTGGCGGCAGACCCACAACGGAAAGAGCGCCCAGTATTTGGCAGCAGACCCGCGGTACTCCACAGGAGGAGTACCTCAGAGACATGGATTAGTGAGAAGTACCTCAGAGTCGTGACAGGACCACTGTACACTACAGAGATGGGGCTCTTCAGCAGTTACGGTTTCGTTGATGAAAATCCTGGTTTGAGCTGAGACTTTTGACCCTTGTGTTTACCTCATGATTGAGATGGGTCACTTGATAACTTAGGTATATGTATGGGCATATACCTGGGTAGTGGTTATCCATTGATTTCATAATATTTGTGTTACCTCATGATTGAGATGGGTTACTTGATAACTTAGGTATATGTATGGGCATATACCTAAGAAGATGTTATCTGTTGAGATCTTCTTTGTGGTTATCCTTGTTTGTTTTAGTGAGACCTTGAGGGTCTCGGGGTCCCTAATAAGTATCGTTATACTCACCCCTGCACGGGCTATGCCCGCACCTCGTTGTGTTGGTTGAAGACAACGGGCAGTGCTGACAAAGGCCGAGTGTTCGAGGACTAGACGGTACCTGGAGGTGGACTACACGACGAGTCAGTATCTGGAGGAGGACTTCACAGAGAGACGACACAAGGAGGGGGTTGACGGGTGAGAGCGTTGAGGAGGCTATCTGTACCTACCCTTCAGGTAGGATCCGAGGAGGACGACCTAGGAGCTGGTTCCTTCTTCCAGCTGTTCGCCTTTTTCTGTTGTACTTTTGTTTAGTTGTAGCTTCACTTTCAGTTGGGTTTGTATTCTGGCCCATTTACTTTTCAGCACTTTCTTTTGTACTTAGTGTTTTGCTTCCGCTTGTACTCTGTGGTGTTTTGTTTACTTTTATAAAGGAAATGCCTTCCTAGTTATCGGGATTTACGCCTTTGGTGCTAGTCGCCAGCCTCTGGCCTATGGAAGGCGGGCTTGGGGTAGTCACGACACAGGCCCTGAGGACGGGTCGTGATATATCATTTATGCAATAACCATATATTGATAAATCATATAGATATTTGGAGAAACATATTGTTTAATGATCTATGAATATTGAATATTTAATGGGGAAAAACAAAGCAATCAAGGGACTGAATTTAAATACTATTCTTGTTCATATTAAAAAAACCATCTAGTGGAATAATATGGACGGTATCTATATGACATATACCCATTATAGAAATAATAATGGTCATTTTAATTGATGAAATAAAATATTTCCATTTAAATAATTATTGTGAAATATAAACTCCTGTTTTGAAAATCAATCAGATAAAACATTTGTTCGAGAATTAATTTTTAAACAACCTCTTATTTAGATTTTAGTAATTTAAACATGAAACTGATGCTTCAAATGATTGATTATGGGTTAATCAGTATATGTTATACATGGTAAATGAAAATTAATTTTTCATGGGGAAAATGATACAAAAGTTCCTTGTTCGAAATGAAACAATAACATTACATTGATAAATTATTGTAATAGAAAAAAGTGTAAAAATGTATTAATTATTTAATTATGGAAATAGTGAAAAATATTTCGAAATCATTTTTAGAGAAATGGATTTTAGGAGGAATCATTTTCTCGGATCAAGGAGGGAAATAAAATCAGGATTTCTTGAAAACATTTTATAAAAAAGTATCAGTAAAAAAGAATAAAAAAAATTATACTATTACATGAAATGGTCCCGAATAAACAAAGTATACTAAAATTAAATAGTTTATATAAAATGGTAAAATAATTTTATAAAATTTAAATTCATGTGTATAAATTCCCAAACAAAATGAGATTGTGATGTAAACCTGTGAAAATATCAAAACATTAATGTGAGAATCATCAAGGAATCGATTATGTGTGAAAGATTTAAATAAAAATAAAATAGTTGGATGTTAAAAAATTTATATTAAAAATTTATTCCCTACATAATCAATGAATACTAATGATAATGATAAATGTAATATTTCCCAATGAAAATGAATCAGGTTATGAAATTATATTCCGCTTACAAAATTTTATCTCAAATCCCCATAAAATAAATAATACAAATTGAGAATCAAAATACAATTAATTTAAAATAATTCATGATATAATATATCAAAACAGGGAAAAGATAAACCAAACAAAATTAATGAGTTGTTATAATTTAGTATGTGTTATAGAAATATAAATGAGACAAGAATCCAATTCACTTGTGGTTACATATGAATAAGAATCCCCAAAAATAATAATTTCCAAATTTATAATTTAAATACCATGAAAATATTATAATTAATGATATAATATACTATATTTTTCATTAGATACACCAAAGAAAAGAAGTATGTAGTGAATATGAAATTTATCCCATGGATATAAAAAGTGAGATGAAATCCTCTGACCTTTCATTTCCTTTTGATTGAATGTCTTTTAACATACTATAAAATAACATTAAAAAAGTAAATAAGATATAAAATAACTATTGAATTATTTAAAATAAAATATATGATATATAAGATTATATTATTAATTATTTTTCATAAATCATTCATTATTTTTTCTATTTCAGGTCTTAATTGCCTGGGTTTTCAAGTATGTTTTGACTTGTAACTTTTTGTTACTATTACATAGATAATGATTTGTTCATATCGATCATTTTAACTATGATTTAAATATCATGAATAATAAGAATTTATTTATTTATTATAATCTATAATATTTTGAGATAGGAAATAAAATTCATCGTTTATAGGGACGAGAGGTCGTATATACTCAAGAATGATACTAAATTTTCATTATCGAATTAAAAATAATGAAAATATAATGATATATATGAATATACTAATAAAAGTATCATATTTACATCATATATTTCACCTATGTTTATTAACACAATGCTTTATATATTCTATGTTTATCATGAATGAATCACAACACATTGGGGAGGTGGTAGTCCACACATCTAGAAACGACATTAACGTATCCCCACAAAATAGAATATAAAATGGCATGTATTATATAAAAATAAAATAATATTTAAAAAATTTAAAATATCTTATATCTTATATAAAATAAGTGTGTATCATAATTCCCACCATGAAAGGTGTTAAGGAAAAAAAGGGACAACATCGTTTCACTAAGCGGTGGTTCGACGTAAACAAATAAGTAAGTTTGTTACCCATTAAGAAAGAAGTGTGTATAGGTGTAGGTAGTACACATAACAAAAAATATATTATAATATTTCTTATAAATATGTTATTATGTAAGCTTATGATATTAATAATTTAATTATTTTAGAAACAAATTAAATGAAAGTGATCGTGGTAGATTGTTTCCTTGTTTATGGCTAACTCCTTATAATTTATACTAAAATAATTTAATGGTTGTATTTGTTACCAAATGGTGTCTTCTATAAATACTCTATGGAATTTGGGAAATTATATTATAATATTTATGTTGATAAAAAAGGATCTAGAGGTCTGAATAATTGGGAGGGTGAGTTTTTTATAGTGGAGGGAGAGTGTAATTCTTATTTTTTTGGAACAGTATTTCCACCAACTCTTTTAATGTGTCATGAAGATCCAGTAATGGTCCCAATTAAATCCAAAGGAGTATAGAGTATAAATATTATTGTACAAATTTTTTAGATATGTTTTAATGTAAATTTTTCTATTATGGTTATGTTTTAGGACCTTGTTCGTGTAATTTTCCTATTAATCGGTGTGATTAATTTTATGCACTTTCAGTATTATTTTTGGTCAAAAAAATTTTGAGGTTTTTATAAATTTTAAATTTGAAGGATTAAAAATATTTAATAAATTTTTAGAAATTTCAATAATATAACTTGAAGAATTTAATATATATTTAATCCCACAGATGAGAAAATAATGTTGGGTTTTAACGAAAATAATTTAAAAGTTTTCTATGATTCTAAATCCAATTTCAATGTTACATTTATTACAATGACTTTTATTGGATTAATTTGTGAATAATTATTGTAATTATTTTTTACATCTAGTTTAATACATACCTTCAACTTATAAATAAGTTAAATGAAAAATATTTTTTTGAATTAAAATTAATTTTTTTTAATTTTCATCAAAAAATGAATCCTCATAGAAAAATAAAAAATTTCATCCTAAAATAATTGTTTTTAGAATTATAAAATTAAGTTTATTTTTAGATATATAATTTATTATAGTTCCAAAAAAATATTTAAAATAGGGTTTTTATTAAAATGTGTTTCAACTATATTTTGAAAATTTTAGTTTTTAATGCGTAAATTTGGTATTGTTATTATAGTATGCCTATCAAATATTTTGGATAAATATCAAAAATATTATATTTTATATTTAACATATATATATATATATCATTAAGAATATTCACTATATATTATTATGTTATTTTTTTAAGACAAAACACATTTCGGAGAATAAAATAAAAGTATTTCTTTTATATTCAATTGGATTATATTTTTGTTCATAATTAATTGGTAACCAATGAATTCATATTATAACTATGTAAAACATATAATTTCGTAAGTAAAATAATTTATTTCATAAATATTAACTTAAATTGAATGTTCTATCATATAATATTAAAAAAATGGTTTCATAATATAATATTTTTTGGTAAAACATGGTCTTGTATGTAGCAAAAGCCATAAAAGAGATTTGTTGTTCCTTACGACGGATGATAATAAAGTTATTCATGAATTGAATTATATAGAATATATTAGATTTATTTCAATGAGATATTATATTCTAAAGTATCATGAATTTATATTCGCTTATGTGATTTTTGTTATGTTTCATACTAACTAACAGAAACAATGTTCTTATTTTAAAATTTCGGGCTGTAATATTATCCCTGAATTAACTAAATAGTGTCCCTGCAATTTCAAAATGATATTGGTAATATTTTTTTTGATATATATAATCATGAAATCCCACATTGTGAAAAGGGTACATAAAAATTCATTTGTAATTGATATAATTGGAACAACATATGTTTCACAAACTAACATAGAAATTAGACTCTATGTAGGAGAGAACTAGTGGAATGTGGATATATATACATGGAGTAGTTGAATAAATATAATTATGGGTGACTGTGATCATAAATAAAAAAAAATTATTCATCAATTGAAATTTTAGGGCCGAAATAATTTAAATATTAATGATTTAGATATCCAGTAGGTTAACAAATTTTAAGGATTGAGGACAAAATTTTACTTCAAGAGCATTTTCCAAATGCTGGGTAATTATTTCAATCCCTAAGGATTAAAAGAAATATACTTACATGATATTTTATAATTTCAAAATAATAATTTCCTAGTTTTTTATGATTTTATCAAATTATAATTCATTCATTACATTATGAAATGTCCATTGAAAAATTAACTTGGATGTTTGAATCCCAAAAATTATATTGTAATGGACTTTAATACCAACAAAAAAAGTCATTATATTTTTCTCTAACTATTTTTATAAATAAATATGGTTAATTTATTATAATATTAACCTATAATTTATTTATACTAGTTCATCATTAATAGTTGTTCAGGGGGTTTTCAGCAAAAAACAAATACATGTTAACCATGGTATTTTTTAAGTAACTGGTTGAAATTAAACCCTTACATTACATCAGTAATGGGTTAAAGTCCCACGGACAATCCGAAATTGATAAACTATCAAATGAAATAAATGTTTTTCTTTTTGAAAACCATATTAATATAACTTACAAAATAAATATGATAAAATACTTTAAAATTTAATGATTAAATATCATTATAATTAATGTTTTCAATACAACCTAAATACATAAATATTTCATCCATTTATTTCATCATAGGTCCTTATTTTTGTAATGTCTATATTTTAAAATATGTAATTTCCTTAAACCATAAACCATTATATGAGTGTAAATTATTATATTCAAAAAACTATATAATCATATATAGGATGTCTATATTTTGAGACATTATTTTTAATATAAAACTCCTCAGGTTTAACCCATGCCATCATTTTTATTATTTATAAAAATCCATCATAATTTTTATTATAAAATGTGATTTATCTTAAGAATAAAATATGAGAGTATGTAGATAGGCACATAGTTTGCCCATTTCCATGTACATGGATACACTCAATTTTGACCTGATACACCTTTTTGGAGTTATTAACCCTATGTAGATCTATTCCAGAACCACATTCACTTGTAATATTAAAATTGGACGTATTTATAATATGACCACATTATTTTCTTCTAATGTAATATTTATAATGTTCTTCTATACCAATAATAAAATTATATCTTATGGTTACATTCCCTAATATATGTTTTTTGTAATCTAGTTCGTAATGTTTATGCTAAACTCCTCTGATACCTACTATATTTAGAAGACCCCAGAAAGCATAGATCTAATGTTATTCTACCATTACATTATCAAAAGTTACATATAAATTGTGTTCTATGTTGCCGAACAGTTTAGTTTTCACAGAAAACTAGATATATACCAGATTATTACATAATAACTACGTACCATATCTATAATATACTATTATTTGGAGGACTATAACTTTATTACATATATCGAATCATTGATTAAATTTATTAGTACGCATTAGGGTATCCTAGGGAATAGAAATGAAATAAGGGTGTGATCAAATACTAATTATAGGTATATACATCCGAATTAATTATGAAACTATTAGAATTTCCCATATGGAAATTTAATAACTGAAGAAACATACCATGTAATCCATAAAATAAAAATGAATTAGATTACAAAATATGGAAAGGAAAACAACTGAAAACACATGAAATTTAAGATATATGGATAAGGCATATTCAATATAGAAATGTATGAAATTAAAAACACCTGAAACTTAACCAATAAACATAAAATGAAATGCATCCATTAATATTTAGAGTAATGTTCTTAGGAATAAATAGTAACTGATTCAAAATGATGAAAATTTTTAATTATTGTATGCCATGTTTTCTAGGTACATGGAACATTTACCGTCTTGAATTTTCACATGATTTGGTAGTATATTTTGTAAATCCTGATCTACAGCTAGTGAATTAAATTTTCCCCTGAGAATGTCGATTCAACTAGGGGCTATCTATGAATAAGACAAACCTATGGAATAGCATTCCAAATCAAATATTTTATATAGAATAATATATATAATAATGTTACATATCATTTTTCCATATATAGTGGAAGATAATAAAAATCAATATTCCTTAGTTAATATTATATCTGTAAAGTACACTCCATATGTAATAATGGGATAAAATTATGGATATTATCATATAAAAAACTATTGGTATGATTATTTATGGTAAAAATATGGTTCAGGGATCATTATAATTTCAATATTTAATAGGAAAAAATGAAGGAATCTAGGAAGTGAATTTCAATACTATCCTTGGAAAAAACAACCAAAAAACATCTTGAGGAAGAATTGGGAGTATATTTTTGTATGAAAATATTTGTTTTGGAATCTCCATTCAATTTTTTTGGAAATCACAAACTCTTTCTAAATACATTCCACGGTTATTTATATATACCATTATTTATAATTTATTGTTTTAAATCAAAACCACATATATTGTTTGCAATCATAACCACATGTATGTTTTTCAATCATAACTGAATATATTGATTTTAATAATAACATCATATTTTTTTTACAATCATAAAATTATTTTTTTTGAAATTAATAAATTAACATAAATAATAAATTCATTTAATGTTATCAATCTTAATGGGTATGTATTCATAACTGTTAATCATGATATCAATCATAATTCCAGGTCGTAGTTTCAATTGTAAACAGGTATTATTTTATATATGAAAATCATCTTTCATAACAATATCATTTCTTGAAATAATTAATTCTTATAATATTATATCTCTTATATCAATACAACGTTATAAAATATGTTATGTATTTCAATTAAAATGATTTTTTGCAACCTGTTATGTATTTCAATTAAAACAATGTTATATATTCTATTTTAATATGACCGTCAAAGTGCCAGGTGTACATGTCCCTCCTAATTTTTACGAAAAATATTATCGTTGGAGAATGAATATACCCATTTAGACAAAGAATATAAATACCATGTCATTCAACTAATCTGATAATTTTTTTTAATATAGAGAGACTCTATGGGGGATTTTTCAAAATAACTAATGTGTATGAAATATCTGATGAATACAAGTCATAAATAACTTTTTCCATTAACTTGTATCAATAATGAGATTTGATTTCATTTTTTGATATAAATACATTATTATTATGATTGAGGGATACAAGGTATAAATATCTATATTGGTTTGTATCTTATGTGGATCGAGGTGTTCCAAGTGTTGGAAGACAGAGCATTCTATTACCTTCTTAATCGAGGGCTTCTGAGGATAGAAAGACCGACTGGACATAATATTCTAATTGAGGCATTACCCTAGTGTGGGTACAATAGACATTGTTGAATGTATAAATCAAGTTTCCAGGATCATAGGTTAATAGATACCCCTCCAATTGGGTTAAAAAATTATATTCTACACTTTTCCTCTATAAATGTAATAAACATATATATATTTTAGTTTTTCTTTATAAAAATATTTCATATCATTTAATTGTTAAAAATATAATACAAACAGTTCATGTTGTATTAGTTCATATGATTATATAAGTTGTGTGGTAAAATAATATATTTCTTTAATACTCTTGTTATCGTAACGATTGTAATTATGTTTATTTATTAGCTTACTATGGTCATTGTGTTCATCTAGGATATGAATGTGCTTTAATTACAACATGTGGTATACTTATCATAGTCAATATAAAAATGATACATATAGTAATTAACCCAATTACAATTATCGTTTTTGGTACCAGGGCTCACACTGATTTATAGTATTATCACATTTAGGGTTATTGTGAATTGAATTTTATAAAATCCTTCTAAACTTTGTTATTTTTAGTTTTGAATAAAAAAGTTTTCAAAACATACAATTCACTCCCCCTTGTATTTTGCGATTTTCATCTTTATATCAATCCAACAATTGGTATCAGTGATAAGAATATTTTTTAATGATACATACATTTGGGATCAGAGGGGGATTCCATTTCACTGTACTCGCTCAATATTTTATTACTTCTACATGAATGTTTTATTATAACATCTTCAGGTATAACTACTTAATACACCAACGTGTATAGTGGAGATTATTGGTTATATAAGATGAAATTAATATATGTTCGTTATATTAATAATCTAAATCCAACAGAACTACCTATTTTTTATGGTAATTTTTAGGAGTATTAGAGTGTTTTAGTGAATAAATTTGTTATTAAAATAGGAGTATACAATTTTGTTAATCTTCCAGGGTATTATAAGATACTTGAATAAGAAGTCATATTATTCTAAAACTAAGAGAAACAACAATATCAATTGTATTATAATGAAAAATATAAATTTTTTGTTCAATGAAAAAGAACATATATAAAAAAAAATATTCTTATCAAGTATCAAAATTGTATTTAGAATATACTAGAGATTACTCATTTTGGAATGTCTAAAGTTATTTAGACACGAAGGTCCATGCTTAGAGAAGATTATTATGTTTTTGTTTTCTATTATGGATAATAAAATATTAATGATCAACAAAAATTCATGAATATCATAAATATCTTATAGTCAATGAGACAAAAAGATATATAATATCAGAATATTATATATAATATCATATACATCATTCCTAATGAATGAGAATCAAAGTGAACTGCTATTGATGATCATGAAATGTTTCAAATGTAACTCATGATGAATTTTTTGGAACACTCTGACAACATGACCATATATTGAAGAGAGATGTCTGAAAGGTGATGATGAGGAATGGATGGTTTTATTTTACTTCATGTACAATTAAATTTCAATGAAAGACTCTAGATAAAATATTATCGTAATCAAAGAATACGAATTTTGCTTCTCAATAAGAATGAATTGATGATTAAAAATTTGAAAACCAATTTTCTAATATTTCTTGAAGGATGAAAAATATTGTTGGAAAGAAAGGATTTAAACACATATATAATAAGAGAAAAAATGATATAAAGGATAAAAAAGACTCAGATGTGAGATATTATGAATGTAAAAGAACATGAAATATCAGACAAAATTATTCTAAGCTTAATAAATAAGACATAGTGGATAAACATTCAAATAGAATGAAGCTTTGGAAATCCATGGAAATAATGTTCTTTAGTCAAATGAATCTTTGAGTTCTACAAGTGAGACTCATCGGATGAGTCTTTAAATATTTAATATTATAGATAAAACCATATTTTTATTTTGACTATTATTCCAAAAAAAATTATTTATTCATGGATAATGTACACAATACTAAAAAATCAAAAAAAATTTCATTAAATATTAATTATCATGGTGAAAAGTATTTTTAATCCTCAAATAAATAACCCTATTCACATAGTGATAATTACAATTTAATTTCTTTTAAACAATTCACTATATTTTCTATGTTAAATGAAAATGAAAATTGTATGATAAAAAAGAAACCTGATAACATAAATTCCAGAATATATATTATGAAAAAAGGATTATCATAAAATTATAAAGATCCTTGTTAATTTTTTTTTAATTTTTTAAAATATTTATAATAAACATAAGGAATTAAATTATAAGAAGGATAAAATTTTTACGGTTCTTGAAAATATTGTTTTAAAGAAAAATTTATTTGAATAGAAACTAAATTCTAAAAATAATACATATGAGGATAATAATTTATTCATTAGACTAAAATGTGAAATTATTTACTTAAAAAACCTTTTATCAATCATCCCCTCATAATATTATTAATATGATAAGATGTATTCACAACACCGTTCTCTACGGAATAAATATGGAGTGGGTTAATCTCATCCAAAACCATTTTTTAGTGACAAATATTTTGTACCCTAAAATTCCCTAATCAGCACGAAGTGTGAAAGTGGTAGAAATAGGAGCCAAATAGTTCATTAAATAAAATTCTATCATTTTAATTTTTTAAGGATATTAATTTTAAAAAAATTGTGGATTCTCAAAATTTAGCATTATAATGTTAGGAAATCATGGAATGTTTGGTTTCCAAAAACCTAATCATTTTTAGGGGATACAGGGAATAAAAAAAAATATTTAGTACATAGATGGTGGATGTATTTATTATATGACTAGAATCAAAGATTTCATTGAAAATGTAATTGAAATGAAATTTGGAAGACTTATGATTAGATATAATTAAAAGGGAAAGATAATTTGTATATGTAATATTATTCTTCCTGGAGAAGACTTATTTTTAAATTTTTAATTTATGAAGGATCATAAACACAACCTTGTAAGTATAATTAAATTATGTGATGTTGGTTACCATCTTAAATTTATGAATTATAACGGTGTAGTTCACAATTCCAAGGATAAATTTATTCATTATAGAAATATGAAATGAAAAAGATTAAAATATAAACATTGAATACTGTAGAATCCAAGACTTACCTATCTTAGTGAGTAAAAGGAAAATCATGGTTATAGAATAGATATATTAAAAAAATTTAACATTATGAACTTGTGATAAATATCTACAAAAGGGCTTGTAAAGGATATATCAGATAATAGACATGATTCGTCAATATATTGGGACACTTGTCAATGTGTAAAACATAATAATTCTAGCTTTAAATCCATATGAAAAGTCTCAACTTCTGATGCCTTGCAGCTAGGGTGTATGGATATTTCCATCCAGTACTAACTAGATGTATTAGAGGAAAATAATATGAAATTTTTAGTTGATGGTTACACTATATTTTAATTGTTATTTTTTCTAAAAATGAAATCATAATCTAGATATTTTTTTAAAACCATTACATCTATTGTTAAAAATGAGAGAACCTACCACTGATAACTATTCATAGTGATCACGGTGGAGAATTTTAAATTTTGGATTTTTAATTTTTTGTTTTAAGATTGTTATTACTCATAAATTTTTAAAACCAATAACTCCTCAACAAAATGGTGTTGTTGAATTATTTAATTGAATTCATCAAGAAATAACAAGAACCATGTTGAGTGAATACTAAATTGCTAATCATTTTTGGGATGATGGTGTTATTACTACATGTTATATTATAAATCGAGTTTTAATAAGTCTATTTCTTAATAAATAACCTAATTAATTGTATATTGAACAATAATAAAAACCTAAATTTTTCAGTTTTTTTTGTTTCAAAATATTTATTTTAATTAAAAAAGATAATAGAAAAAAATTCACACTCAAATCAGATGAAGGTATGTTCATAGGATATTCCACAACTTCTAAGGAATATAGGGTTTTACATGAAAACTCTTGTACTATTGAAGAAATATTACATGTGAAATTTGATGAAACTAGCCCTTTTTAATGAAACTCAACCTACATCTTCTAACATGTTTTCCAACACTTATTATCCATCATGATAAAATATTCTTCTAATAAGTAGAATACTTAGGAAATTGTTTCTCAGGAATTTACTATGGGAGATATTATACCAAAAGTTTATGCATAGGTCATACAAAACCGAAATCATTTGTTTCCTAGGAATAATCGTTGTGATATTATAATTGGTGATGTAAATCAACTAGTGAGGACAAAAAGTTCTTTCAGAAATAAAGTAGAACATTTATCATTTCATTATCAATTTGATTCTAAATGTCCTAATGAGGCCTTAGGTGACGATGATTGGATAATATATATGCAAGATTAAATAAATGATTTTGAAAAGAATAAAGTATGTACATTGGTTGAATGATCAAAATAAACCATTTAAATTAGATTAAAATGGATGTTCAGAAAAAAAGTGATGAAAATGAAATAATCTTTAGAAATAAAGAAAGACTCATTGCTAATGGTTATAATCAAAAAGAAAGAATGGATAATGAAGAATCATATGCTCTAGTAGATAGAACTAAATCTATTTGTATTCTAATATCCTTGGTGCCTTTTTTAAATTCATACTTTTTAAAATGGATGTGATTCTTGATTTACATAACAGATATGTACAAGTTTAATTATTTTTAGAAATCCCCTACTTTGGAAGATAAAAAACATCATAAATATGTTTTCAAACTAAAAAAGCATTATATGGCTTTAAACAAGACCCTATATCTTAGAATGATAGATTAACATGATTTCATTGAAAAATTATTTTATATAACTGCAGATCCAAATCATTTTAGCATGAAAGAAAGAAAAAAAAAATTTGATTGTTCAAATTTATAATGATGAAATTATATTCAAATAAAATCAACAATATTTAAAAGAATAATTTTCAAATGTTATTAAATCTAAGATTTCGATGAGTATTATGGGTTACATTACATTTATTCTAATCTTTCAAATTTCTCGAAATCCCTATAGAACATATATATACCAACACAATTATATTAATTTTTTAATGAAGAATGTATAGAAATGATGACACTAAGAATATTATTAATGATATCATTATCTCAAATACACATGAACATACTGAAACTGTGAAAGTAGTTGATCAATCATATTTTAGAGTTATGATATTAATGTTACTTAACTTAACAGCTAATCTCCCAAACATAATACTTTTAGTATGATTATGTGCATGATACAAAGGAAATCTAAATTAATCTCATTTTAATTTAGTAAAAATGATTTTTCCCTATTTAAAGGGATCCATGTATTTTAGAAAATGTTATTCTTTTATAAATGATTCTGAAGAAAAAAAAATTTGGAAGCTGACAATGGTGGTTATATATTGGATAAAAATAGTACATCCAGATCATTTAATTTCATTAGAGATTGTTTACTTTCTTGGACATACATGAAACAACACTTGATAGATATTTCAAATTATGATCATGGGTATGTGTCAGATTGATGTTGTTGTGCTCAAGTATTTTGAATACAATACAGACTCGCAAATTATGGAATGATTTTTAATTAAAATCAATTACTATATGATATAACTACTGACATATCTCACTGTAAAAATATTACACTTCACTCTCATGAAAAACACATAAATATTAGGAAATACTTTCTTAAAGATCACAACCCTAAAGGAGAAAACATTTTACAATTCATCAAAACGCATGAACAAATTCTTATTTTACCATAAAACTATTACTTTATGATAGATTTTAATATATTAAACATAAGCTAGGAATGATCAATGTAAAGAAATCATTCAAATATAATTCATATTTAATCCATATTATTACATAATGATACTAATTTTCATTGGGGGAGTACATATGATTTTCATATTTTTAATCGGTTTCATAGTTTTCATCGATTTCATGATTTTAATTGGTTTCATGTTTTTAATCAGATTAATATTTTTTCTTATTTTCATGTTTTCAATCTGTTTCATGTTTTAAATTGTTTCATATTTTCAATTGGTTTATTTTATTTAATTGTTTCTTATTTTTATTCTCTTTCATATTTTTAATCGGTATTACAATTTTATTAATATTACAATATTATCGGTATTACAGTAATTTCGGTACAAAATTTTTATATGTATTACAACACTTTTTTATATAATTGTAATACAAAAGTGAATTGTATTCAAAATATATTTAAATAATATTACATATTTCTCTACATTAAATTTCTATTTCATAAGAAAAATATATTGAAACCAATATATCTATCCTAATACCATGACAGGTACAATTTCTAAACCTAACACTTTATATTACATTTCAATGTTGTTGATATTTTAATTCTTTTACATTGTTTGAAATAATTATTATATTCATCTTTAATATCATATTTTTTTAAACAGATAATGACTTTTAAATAATTTTCAACTATTAGATTTTTATGATATAATTTTAATCATGTGATCACAATGCACATATTTTCATCACGTATATAAAGGGATACCCTACCTTATCCCACACCAACTTATTACATAAGAGCACAGATGCTCTGATTCCCATAAAATGGTTGATACAACTTATATTCATAACTAGATGACATATTTGATTTTGTATTCAGAGGAATTTAATATTTTTATTTCCAAATAAATAACCTCATATCAAAAAGAAATTTATTCAAAGGGATTATCGTTTATATCCATTGAAGTTGAAAGGTTAGTTTATCAAGGATTTTATGATTGTTTTTATTCTTCATTGAAATGAACTATAGAATTACAAGGATAGAAGTATCTTTGTGTTGATACACCTAGAACTAATAAATATCTTGTTCACTCTAGGAAGGTGATGCAATTCTATAATAATATCAAAATAGATGGTAATATCACAGTTTCATTTACAATGTATGAGAATAAATACACCAGTTTGGTAATGCAAGTTTCTAATTTTGTGGGAGTTCTGTGTGGAGGAGATTATTAATGTCCATCCCATAGGTTTCCCAAATTATATGGGACATTTTATAAAAATGGAAGAGAAATATATATTCATGATTCATGAAGATAAAATCATTTTTAATAATCTTTCATGAAATAACTGATTAATATCCCTCCGGATAAAATGATATTTACTAAAGATGAATTCATATAAAAACCCTTATATTTTCTAATTTTTATGTCTTTGACTACACAGTGAATGTTATGAAATTATTCCATATGGGTTTGATCTTTATGATTAACAATAAATTGAAATCCAATGTAATCAAATATCATCGAATAATGTTTCTCAGAATCCATAGAAATTGTTTTTCTGAATGTTTTGGGATGAAAAATGTGGAAATTAATTTAGAACCAAAATGTTTCAATGTTACTATTCTCATTGTAGATACGATTAGGATGATGAAATTATTATTCAATTTGGAATCATATAAATTTGAAAAATATCTTGATGAGAAAATGAAAAAAATATATGGAGGGAGTCCAGCAGCTACAAAATAATGAAAATTGATTATTTCTAAAAGAATAATGTTGAGTCTAAATCAACCAAGGAATACAAGATGAAAAAATAAGTATATAATAATGATTCATATGATTGGAGAAAAAATTGAAGAATGAAAAAAGGGTGATCCCAAAACCAGACTTCATCCTACTAAGGCCCTAGCCCAAAAAACAGTCACGAATGTCTCAAAGAAGTACAGATGAAAAGACGCTAATGAAGAGAAAGGCCAATGCTATTGATATTTATTGACTTTTTTTGGGAGTGGGGAAAACATGGGATGGGAATGTTTTAATAGAAACTATTGATATAACCAAACCTATAATATCTGTTCAATGAAAAGGAAAATGGTCTAATGAAAGAGAATTGTAGTAAAAAAAGATGTAAATGAAATTTTTTTGAGGCACATTGATTATTATAATGATGATAGACAGACAAGGATATAATAAAATAATAATAAAAATGAATAATAGGAAGAGAAGGAGGATAAAGAAAATGAAAATCAAGAAGAATCTGTTAACAAGAAAACCACTCCGGAAATGTAATCCCACCCGGAATCCTCACAAGATGCATCATTTAAATTTGTATTTATAGATGCTTTTTCATCAATTTTTTATGGAATATTATACCGAAGTAAGAAATTCAAATACCAGATGATGATGATGAATATGTTGAATCAAATAACAATTATGATTTAAAAAATTATGTTTTTGGCCATATGAACTTATTATAGTGAGCATAACGATTTCAATTAATATAAAAATTATGAATGAACAATTTTAATAAATGGATTAAAATACATTGATAAAGAATTAAACTAACTGGTAAAGAACATTCATTTCTTCCAAAAATATATGTAATGATTTACATTCTCTAAAATAGAAATAATTATTGAATGGATATTGTCATGATTTTGATAGAATGATTTATGAAATTCAATGATGATTTAAATGTTTTTGAAGAATGTGCTATCAAACATAGAAAAATTGTAAAAAATGAAGTTATGTGGTCATATAACATTGAATAAAATGTAAAATTTCATTAGGAATAGATTGAGGAAAATAAGATATCTTGTAAATCAGCATAACACGGCTTATAAAAGGTTATTTTGTGATATTAATGACAATGTGAAGGAAATTTTAAAACCTAGTATATCAAAATAAATTCACTCTAGTGAGTATGAGAATATCATGATTAAAATATTGAATTTTGAAAATCTAAACATTTAGTTGAAATATAGATATTAAATCTATGGGGAGGATTTTAGTATCCAAATAGAGGATTTTCATTCTCAAGATGAAATTAAATGTCATTGAAACAAATTAATAAACATTATGAAAATTAAATTGACAATAATGAAAATATGTTTTTATAATCGAATGAAATGTTTTGGGATCATCATGAATATATTATGAAGTTGATGTAGGGAAAAAATAATTACAAAAGATGAAGTTAGTTGTTATTAATCTCATTGATAATGGAATGGACATGAATTGATTTATTTTTTGAACATTTCCTTTATTTTTATAGTAAATCAAATTTTTGATTTGGTTTACCTTTATGGATTTGAATTTTTATTTTTCTCTAACACTTTACATGTTTATCTAAATTTTTATCTTTTTGAAAATTACAATTTAAGGGAATGTTTTTCTGTTAGGGAAAATGTCTTCAACAATGGAAGACTATTACTTTATGGGGGAGAATACTTAAGAAAGTGGGAGTAAAGTTTTACAAAGGAGATAGTAAAATACACAGGGACAATTTTATCCTGAGGATAAATTAGTCGTATTCAACATTAATCTTAGAAGAGTTAAAAAACTAAGGGGGGAGATATGTTTTTTTACCTTTATATTTTAGTTTTGTGCATTCCAAAAAAGTGATGATTTTTGAGTTGAATGTTTTTTTCATTATACATTCATTTTTTGGATATCACAACATCTTTAAAAATACATTCCATAGTTATTAATACCCAATATTATTTATAATGTATTGTTTTCAATAGTAACATAATGTATTGTTTTTAATCACCACCGCGAGAATTTTTTCAATTATAATTGCATATTTTTTTTTTCAAAATCATAAAAATATTCAATTGAAATTTGTTAATGAATGTCTATAATAACGTTATGTCATGTTTCCAATTGTAACTGTTATATAATCATAACCGTTAATCATGATATCAATTGTAATTTCATGTCGTGGTTTCAATCATAACCACATATTATTTTTTTAATGAAAATCATTAGTCATAAAATTATTGTTTCTAGAAAATTATAATTCTTATAAAAAGAAACAATTTATATAAAAAATATTTCATGAATTATATTATGTATTTCATTTAAAATTATGTCATGCAATCTGTTTTTTATTTCAATTAAAACAATGTGATGTATTATTTTTTAATATGACCATTGAAAATATAAGTGTCAATGTCCCATAGAATTTTAAGGAAGATCATTTCTATTATAACATGAATACGACTATAGGGTATAAGGATATAAATAAAAGGTCATTAAAAAAATATCATATATTTTTTCGATCTAGAGATGCATGGTGAAAGATCTGTCAAAATAAATACCTTGTGTGAATGAATGGAAAAATATAAGTCATGGATAGATATAATATTTTGTTGAAAAATATTTGGAAAAAATTTTCATTTAAAATAACATTAATAAAAAATTTATTTAATATTTATCCTTTAAAAAATGAAAAGGAATATTTGATTGAATGGTAGTGGGTTAATTAATACAATGTGTACAAGGTAGAAGAACATTCATTTTCATCCAAAAAGGATAGTTACTAACTAGTTCAGAAAAGATAAAAAAATGACTCCACTGAAAAAAATTTAAATCTAAACATATTGTAATTTCTTAAAGAACTCATTTTTAGGGTGTATAATAATTATTTTAAAATGATTTTATAAATATGGGTTTTTAGTAGGAATAAGTCTCTCCAAAAATATATAGACATGATGTCGGATTTTTTTAAAACTTTTTATAAACAATTTTATACCCTAAAGTGTGTAAAATGGTATTATTACATGTAAATGTTCATGAATAACCATTGGAGAAGAAATGTGTTTTAAAAAATGATTAAATACTTTAATATTCTTGAAATTCAAGTGAAAATAATCCTAAAAAATGTCATTGAGAACTAAACCATTGAGAGGACCACCACATTAATGTGAGAACAAATCATTGAATAGATTATGTGTGTCAAATGTAAATACACATTAAACAAGTGAAAATAAAATAATAGATAGTGAAATCTTATTACACACTTCATTTTAGAAAATTAATGATAATAAGAATGTAATGTAAACCAAGGAAAATGAATTGGGTTACTGTATGTTTTCACTCAAATACCATTAAAAGATATAATAAAATTCAAACATGAAATACCATGATGTTAAAATAATTCATGACATAATATTTCAAAAGTTAAAGTATCTAAAAAACACAAATGAAATAATTTGTAATAATGGTATATGGATCCCATAATGAAAAGTGATACAAGAATCCCTTATAAACGTGGTAAAATTTGAATCAGAAACATGAAAAATTATTTTCACACAATGAATGAATTTAAATACTATGAATAAAAAATAATTAATTATTCAAATAATAAAATGTTAATTAAATATATCTAAAAAATATTTCATTGGTGAAAATTAATTAAATCTCGTGGATGAAAAAGGTGATATTGAAATCACATTCAATGCATTTCTTTTTGAGAGAATTATATTTAACATTCTGTGTGATGATATTAAACATTTAAATAACCTATAAATTAATAATAATAATATTTTTGTTATCATATATGATAATATTATAATAAATTATTACTCATTTCTATACAATCATTCATTAATTTCTCTATTTTTGGGGTTGATTGACTAGTTTTACAATTATGTTTGGATTTATACTTCTTGATCCTACTAATTTGATCATAGTTTAATCATATAAAAAATGCAATCCAAGATTGATATATCATATATATTAATTATATATTAATATATAGAAATCCAAAATATTGGGAGGTGGTAAATGAAATTAATTTTTCATGGAGATGATAGGTTGTAGAAATAAATTATGGATACTTCTATTTCGTTATCATATTTAAATGAATTAAAATAAATAAATATATATATATATATATCTGTGTGTGTGTAGATAATAATTTTGATATCATATATATTTATATAAATCAAATATTTCACATAGTTTTATGAAAACCATCCTTTATACATTCCATGTATTGTGTGAATGAATCACATCCCTTTGAATATGCGGTTGACCACACATCCACAAACGATGTAATCATATTACCGAAAAAATAAACTATAATGTTAGGTGTCATATAAAAATAATAGAAGAATATATATTTTATAAATAACATATAAATCATTTATAAATAGTTATTATACCAAAAATAACATAATTAGAGGTGGTTAAGTATCAAATAAATGACATTGTTTCTCGAGGCGGTAGTACGTCGTACCAGGACATCAATTTTTATTACCCATTTGATAAAAGTGTGTGTAAGTTTAGGTATAACTGATAAAATAAATATATATTATTATTTTTAGTATATTTCTGTTATTATATTAAAAATTATTAATAGTAATTGAATGGTCTGAAAATGAAATATAATTAATGAGATCTTTGAAGAATGTTACCTCATTTTTTGGTAAGTAATTTTGGTTTACATCAAAAGACATTATTTGTAGGATTTATTCCCAAAGGTGAGACTCTAGGATGAGATGAGGTATTTTGAGAGATTATTTTAGCATATTTGTTTTCTATCCAATGGTTATGAGATATTGGAATAACTTGAATGGATGAGTTTTTTTTATAGTGGATAAGGACTAGCATTCTTGTAAATTTTTTAAAAGGGAATTCTACACATGTTTTTTAACATTAATGTGGATCCAATAATGGTCACCATTTGAAAAAATAGTGTATAGGTTCAAAATATGAAAATAAAATGTATTTTTTCCATGTTTATTGGTAAATATATCTCTTTTGTTTAAAGTTTAGTCCCTCGTAAAGCTAATTTTATTCTTGATTCCTATAATTAAATTTGATCACTTTACCTGATATTTTTTTGTAAAATACTAAATTATTATTATTATACATTATAAATTATTATTATTTAAAATATAAAACTCATTTTTTTCAAATTTTATTCATTTAAGTTGTAAAAATTATTGTAAATTTATTCCTATAGACGGGACTATAATGCATGGTTGAAAAGTAAAAATGTTCAAAAATTAACCAAATTTTTATATTCAAATTAAATTTTAAATTGATTCAAATGACCTAAATTAGAATAATTAATGTATAGTTATTATAATTTTACATTAAAACTAATTTTAAATATAATGTCTATTTATAAAAAATATTAATAAAAAATAAATTTTGAATCATTATTCTGTATTTTTCACTATTTATCAAAATAAGAAAACATTGAAAAAAAGTACCAAAAATTCACCCTGATATATTTTTTTGCGAAAATAAAAAATTAATATAAATTTTAAATATATAATTAAAAAATAGTTCTAAAAATTATATTTATAATTTATTTCCAATAAAAAAGTCAGAAAGTAGTCTTCCGAAAAAAAACATTTTTTTATAAAATTGGGGTTGCTCTTATATTCTACCTATCAAATCTATTTGATGGATATAAAAATATTTTATTGAATATATAACCTATATATTACATTAATATCATTCAGTAGTTGTAATTAATATTATAATTATGTAAAAATTCCATTGGGAGTGTAAATCAATATTCCACTTATATTCAATTGGTATATATATTCACTACTAATTAATTGGTATCCATTTAATAAAAATTATAGATGTATAAACCATATATATTCATAATTTAGTAAATAATATTAATAAATGTTAATTTAATTTGTAGGTTATAAAATAATATATTGAATACAAATGCTTTATAAATGTATTATTGTTCGGTAAAATGTGGTCTTGTGTGAAATGCAGGCCATCGAAAAAATTCATTGTTACGTGCCATGTAAGTTGAAAACGTGTCTCATAATTCATAATATATAGAATATATTAAATTTTATTACAATATTAATTATATTTTAATGTAATAGGATATTATATTCATGTTTGGGCTTAGTGTTTCTTGACATACAAGCTACCGAATACAATGTTCTTAATTTAGAATTTTAGAGCCTTCCGAGTAGTAGTTTCATTTTATTAAAAATTAAGAATTTATATTAGTTATAGATAATTAAATATATTTTAATAAATATATATTAAAATTATATTTAATGATAATGATATTTTCATGACCATATATAAAAAAGGTAATGGAATCCAAAAAAAATTATTCACGGGGACAATAAAATGGCATAATTTACACAGTGGTATTCTTTTATTGAATATGTGGAGATAAAAAGTGAAGTGGATATGAGATAATCCATTACTAACATATAAAATAAGTATATATTTTATTCATTATTTTTCATTCCTTGATGGGTGAAGTATTTGATGAGATTGTTGATGGAGAAATGAAATTGAGATGTGATTTAATAAAATTACCTCCTAAAAATCACCCATTTGAAAGATCCATTGAATACTAAGGTAATGGTATTTGGGAGATACTAGCATCACTTATATGTGGGGAGAGTGTGTAGGATATATTTTATCATATATTTTATGATCTACATGGATTGTGAGTTGAAATGCTAGGGTGAGGGGTGTTATATATTCTTGATGAGGGATAGTTTTGATTGATTAATTAAGGACTATCTTATATTTAAATCCATCAAAATTGAGGTAAAATTAATTTCAAATAATTTGGATTATTATTAATGATTTAACATATTTAATGGTATAGAAAAACATTAACCAACCAATTAATTTTTTATTTATTAGGAGTTGTAATTACTTTTCATCTATCATTAACAAATTAGATTATATTACATATAACACAGTAAATAATTATTTTTACCGTGTACATGTCTATGAATAAAAATGAAAATGAACTTACTACCTAATATTTAACATTATCATTCAAAATATAGAATCCATTTTAAACAATCCAATTCACATATTTTGAATAAATAATATTTAAAATTAATCTCGTAGATGCAACGACAAATCATGTTTGTAATGTGAACAATTTTAAAAAATTTAAATGTATATATACCCAATTTCAATGTTATATTTCTTAAAATGACATAAATATGACTTATTATTGTATAATTTGAATAGTTATACTATAAAAGTAGTATTGTAATATAATTTAGTTATACAAAAAAATAAATAAATAAAATAGATTTCAATTAAAATATAATATTTTACTATTCATAAAAAATGAAACTTCTTCGTAAAAAAAATATATCAATAATATAAAATTGATATTATTATTGAAAAAAACAATTTTTTAAAAATAAAAAATTGAAATTTTTTAAAATTTATTTTAGAAAAATTTGCACTACTAAATGGCGTAAAAATGCCTTTTAGAAAAATATATGTTTTTAGGCCTAAAATTGGATTTATTCTTACCATAAGACTATCATACTTATATAATGAATTTGGAAAAATTTTATTGGATCTAAAACATATATATTTCATTAATATATTTTAATAATAGTGGTGAATTTAATTAATGATTCTAAAATTCTGTTATAGGCATAGAAATAGTTTTTTAAACACTTCCTTTTTGTTCAATTTTTTACTGTAATTTCTAATATATTGTTAACCAATGAATTCATTTTATGAAATGGGTAAACTATATTTTCATAATTTATATAATATCATTAATTCACATGGTTACAATCACTAAGTGATAATTATTGTGTTAAAATAATATTACTTTGGAGTTTTTTAGAGCTCTATGTTTTGTGAAAAGTATGCTTTAAAACAGATTAAATTATTTTGTTAAAAAATTTAAAATCTAGGGTGTTAACATATACCTCAATAAAATATGTTTCTATATTTAAATTCATTACTCGGATAGAAATAGACGAGGATACATCTTCCTCATCGCATGCATAGGTTCCCATGTTGCATTCTCAAATAAAAGGTCGCACTAAAAAATAATTAGTACGTGTGTGGACTTATTTTGAAAAACATTATCTCTAAAAACAATAATCTCCAAATATTTTTTCATTGTTATAATGTTATTTCTCTAGTGTAATGAACTTTGATTATTATACAAGTTAATGATCTACTGTGTACTTCCTCCTAAGAGATACATTTAACCGCTCAGGAACTTGAGAGAAATTTAATAGAAGAGTCAATATATATGATACTATCACAATACGGTCAAGAATTTCATAAAAAATTCCTCACAAATTTGATATTGAAATTAAATGTAAAATTTGGTTATTTGAAAATTTCATTGTTGAGAATCCCACATTGGTATTGGTGTTAAAAAATAATCATCTTAAAAATAGGGAAAGTAAACGGAAAATATAACCACATAACTAATATTCTGATTATGGGAAAATTTGTGGAAAGTGGAAATATAGACATAGAAAATAATTATAATGATTGATTATTGATAAATAATGATTTATAGCATGGCCATTATAATTTAAATTACTAGAAAACCATAGAAAAAATAGGTCTGAAATGTTCTTTAATATACTCATAAATTATGATAAAAGGACAATATTTTTTCAAAAAAATTTAAGAAGATATACATAATTGATTTAATTAATTTTATATAATATCACTATTTTATTATTACATGATTAATTTATAATTCATTTCTTAATCAAAAGAATGTTGTTGAAATTAAAATGCCTACATAAATAGTGTATCATAATATCCATAATGTTTGGAAAATTTATTCTTTATGTCTCTAGTAATCACAAAAATAATATATCATAACATATTTTCCAATAGAGAAATTAATTTAAATGTTTATGTAATTCATTAATCTCAAAAATATGACCCGATTTTTATCATAAAAACTTCATAAATTCTCAACAATACGAACCATCCAAAATATTATAATCCAAAAACATTTTAAACAAGGTCACTAAATTTTCAAAATCAACTTATCATTTGTCCACAAAAAAACATGATGTATGACATAATTGACACAAACTAATACTGTGAAAATCATTATAATTTACTCTCCAAAAAACATAATAATAGAATCAATGGCGATAAAAAATTACTATTAAAATGGATGCTTTAAAAAATTATCTCTTTCCTCAAACCATAAATAAAAAAATTCAATAAACTCAACCCATAAACCACACTATCACAAGAATAATAAATAGTTCCAAGGCCATATATATTATCCTATTTATTTTATTTTAAAAAATATCGGTTTGTCTCATAATTATCCCATTATCATAGATACATTAAGGGTTATCATTCCCTTAATTATCTGTTCTAAAAAATATCGCATTACCAACTTAATCACCTTTCATGGTTAACAATACCATTCAACATATACATTATTATAATTAATGAAAAAACAATTGTGGAATAATTATTAGATGTTAAATTATTCCATAATTCCATAAAATCAATTCTTTAATGTTAATATAGTTTTCCAATACATAAATTCTCAATCCTTCCAATTCATTCTTAAATCGATAACAAGTAAATTTCATTTCATTTATTAACACTTATTATATCTCATAATTCATTGCTAGATTCGTCATCATTTAAAATATAACCATTACTCATAATAACTTTATGTTTCTCTTCATGATTATAACCCCTAGGGAATTGATTTACATAATTCCCATACATTTTAAAATTTAAAACATTAAACTTTTGTTTATTACTTATGAATATTGGTTTTGTTGTACATTACATTAAATGAACCTTTTCCTCGGAAATTTCATTCATTATATAATTATTTCCAAAATCCAAAGAATCATCTAGTTCTTTTTAATTATTCTACTTTATTCCTCTTCCCATATATTTTATATGGGGAAAATTTTACTTTAATTACTTAGTGATCACCATCAAAATCTATTATTATATGATTATATGGGTTAGTAATGTCACCAATGTTGAGATTAATTATCATAATATGATTTTTTTTAAATCATAAAAGGTTTTTTCCACTGATCCCTATTACATTCATTTTCAATGGAGTCTTATCATTCTATTGTCCATAACATTCACCATTGAGGTATTATTCCTCCTATATCTAACTATTGTCAAAAATACAAAAAACATTTTGTAAAGAACACTAATCATAATGGAAAATAAAAAAATATAGTGGAATTATTTATAAAATTCTAATCAATGAAACCTAAGGTTTAACATCTTTTATTAATGAGAATTACCAAAACTCCAGGATTGTAGCAAAAAAATCCCTAGAGTCTTCAATCTAAGGTATTTCCATACCACATTCAAAAGGATAATTAATTCTTTTTATGATTCAAAATATAAATACCCCTACTTTTTCATTAATTGATATATCATATAAATAGTTGAACACCCATTACATAACATTTAAAATACCAAAATCACATTCATTTATCATCCTTGGAACCATTAAATAAATAACTGGTTCACAAAAATTATCCCACATTTCCCTCATATTTCTTCATAACTAGAACTATTTTTGACATGTCATAATTCTAATCTTCGTTTATATCATGGAGGAAAGAAAACCTTATATAAGGGCCGGCTGTAATTCTTATTAAGGTTAGGAAAGGGATATATTAATAATTAAATAAACATATGTGTAGAATTAAATGAATATAACATTTGAAAATTAGACCTTCCATATCAACGATCAATATCATATGTCATAGAATAAATCCAAAAAATTAATAATTCATTAATCATGTAAGAATAACATAGAATGAGACATATAATTGTAAAAAAACATAATAAAATAAAATAATTTAATTATTCATTAAAGCTATTTTCCATGTCTAATGTAGTTGATGGGATTCACTCCCAAAACCATCGTAGTATTCAAGTATAAATCCTAAGATTTACGTGTTGGAAAAATTAATACACTGAACAAGATTCAGTTCCCATTTCAATCTTTTCTAAATTGTGTTCAATCAAAATTCTATTCCCATCAATATCATGATATATAATATAATTACCTAATGATTTTTTGGAATATATATTTATACCCATCATATAAGAGAAACCAAACATATTTGTTCCACAAGAACATGAATATATCATCATACCAAAACATATAAATATAGGTTTCATAAATATTGAATCATAGCATAGCCAATGGAAATGAAATGGCTTAAATAAATGTAATCATAGATCCGTCTTAAAATAATGTGGATAATTTTACTAATAAAATACCCTGTATAACATAATAATGTTCAATAGTGTTATCATGGATAAGAAATAATTTTGAGTGACCACATGAAATAATTATTGAGGAAAATTTAATTTCTGTATGAATTTTTTAAAATGACTATATATTATAAAATAAAACATTTACATATAATAAATACATGTAATCTTATAAAGTAATATTCAAGGAATTATGGAATCATGATATAGGGAATAGCCTCTCATTCCATATAAGATAAAAACATATTCCTTCAATATTTTGGTCATAAAATTCATAAAGATCTTCAGTTAGAAAATTACATAATGAAAACATTGAAACCATTTTTTTTAATTTAAAATATGAGTACAGATTAATATATTTAATTAAAATATAATAATAAGAACATATTTTGGATTTTTTTAGGAAAACATGGTCATTAAATGAAAAGATTGTTTTATGGTAATTATTAAAATGATATTTTTTTTAAAAGATTCCCTTATAAATATCATCAAATTTAGCTAATTATTATAAAAATAAAATATATTGTTTATTTTCTAAAAAAAAAATAAAAAATGGTAAAAAAAATATAATATAATGAAAATTCATCCTAGAAATAATGATATCAGGAAGTAATCGATGAAGTTGAAGGTTAACCCAAAAAAGAAAATTGGGTTCTGTTTCCACTTTTTAATTAGTCAAATCATATTCCACATAAAATTAATAAACATTTATTGAAAAATATAATAAAATTAAGGCAATTAAATTCCGGATATGATATGTAAAATGGTATTCTATATATACCATACTCAAGAAACATCTGGTGAAAAAAGAATATATCACAAAAAGGTAATTGTTAGATGAGAAACCCCCACCACGCGCTTCCCTTTAGATTTTCCAAATTTAAACCCCTATATAAATGGTTAGAATTTTTATTAACTTATTAAAAAATCCCATTAATATTTATAATAAGATTTATGATATTTTTATAATATTTTAAAAAAAATTAATTTTTTTTTAAATATTTGTCCAGTTTCTGTGCATTCGACTCTTGGTTTTCATTGTCCATACATTTATGAATAATTAAAGATATTCATTCCAAATAGTATTTAAATTCAATAAGTTGAATAAAATGTCATTAATTAACATATATATGTATAAATTTTCCCACAAATCATTTTTATTCCTTAAATAAGGATGATTCATTTGATAAAGTGTTATTGGTAAATGTTTAGTTTTTTAGGCAGTTTTTTCAAAAACCAAGACATGGTTTCATTTATTTAATATTGTATGTATATATTACTTATAGAATAAGAAATATGTTTTAATATAACTACTTAAATATGATATAACCCTAATTATTCTTTAATAACAATTCAAAAAGGCGGTATTGAAAAAGAAAAACCCACTATTCATGGGGATGACTAACTAGAATAATTTGGACAATAGATTTTATTAATTGAATAAGAGAAAATGATAATTGAGATGTAGAATATATATTCATTTAAAAAATAAAAATATTTTATATAAATTAATTTTTAGTGATGAAAATAGGAAGAGAGGTTAAAATAGAAGACTAAATGAAAATATGAGAGCTGATTTGAGACAAATACCTTATCAAATTTACCTCCCTGCAAGATCCATGAAAACCCTTGAAAATGGTCATTGGGTTAGACCAGAATAACATAAATGTAGTGATAGTGTGTAGGGGAGAGTATTGAAGATATATGAGTAGATTAAAGTCTTCTATGGTGACATGCGGTGGTGAGGAGTGGAATTTATAGATGAGGAAGGGTGTTTTTATGTGATTAAATAATGATTATTTCATATTTAAATCCATCCATATTAGGGTGGAATTAATCCCCACAAATTTGGATTATATTTAATGTTTTAAAGGATTTTGGTTTGATAATCACATCAAAAAACCGTTTATTTTTTATCTTTATTTTTTTCTTTTATGATTTTCTGATATAACTTCATCAAGTTACATTATTTAACTTATAGAGCAGTAAATCATTTATTTTAACACTGTAATTTTTTATGAATAAAAATGAAAAATAAAATAATAAATAAATTTAAATATATGATTCCATATGTGTAATCAATTTTTCGTTAAAAAAATAAGATAGTTTTCAAAATTATTTTTCAAATTAATCCATCAAATGGAACGAGAAATTATGTTTGTTAATTGAAAACGCTCAAAATATTAAAATGATTTTTTATTCAATTAAATTTTTAATTTTTTTAAAATTAGATAAATTTAATTTATATATGTACAACATAACTAGTTATAATATAAAACAAATTTAAAATATAATTATTTATATATAGAAATTATAGGGAAACAATTTATATAAAAATCGATATTTTACTATTCAAAACAAAATAAAACATTTTCAGATAATCTTAAAATATAACCCTATGATAATTTTTATTTACTAATTTAAAAAAATAATTTTATTTTTTCCAAAAAAAAATTATAAAATTGCAAAAAAATATTTTTAAAATTTTAATTCCATTAGATGGTGGGAAAATAGCCTTCAAGGAAAATATAGATTTTGTTATTAAAATTGGATTTATTCTTATCATAAGACTATAAAACTTTTTGGATGAATTTAAAAACACTATATTGGATATAAAACAAATATTTTTCATTAATAGTGTTCACTAATAGTGATTAATATAATTTATTAAGAAAAAATTCAATTCTGAGCATAAAAGTAGTTTTTTTACCAAAACACTTCCTTTTAGTTCAATTTGTTTTTATTTTCATCAATAATTAATTTATAAACAATTAATTATTTCTAAAAACATTTTAAAACTCTATTATCATAATTTTACATAATAACATTCATTCCCACTATTAAAACCTCTATGAAAAAATGAATTTATTAAAATAATAATATTTTAATGTTCATTTATAGTCAGTGGTTTGTGACAAGAAAAATATCAATGAGATTAAATATATTAGAAAAAGGATAGACCATAGAAAAATTTAGTGAAAAAAATTCATATGTTAAAAACACACTTTCATGGCCTCGACCATGAAGTATACAAAAAACGGGTACGACCTTGACCAAAAACCGGTCTAATTTGTATCATGAGACCCACCGATACATCAAGGGGGTATATTGGGACCCACCCATCAGTTATTATGTCCAATATATTATTCATATGAATGGAGGGAAATATAATCCACGTATAAATTCATATTTCAACTTGTATATTGAATTAATCTAATTTCCCCAACCAGTAATAATAATTATTATCAATCAATAGTAATATAGAGAATGGTATCAAAATAGTACATCACTAGTCAAATTAGTATTCAAACATTCCAAAAAAATTTACGTGGTATAATAATAGTTAAAACTCAATTATGAATAAGAAACAACAAATTTAATTTAACATTGTAGAAAATTCATTACCATTATTTTTAAAAAATTGTTGAGAAATGTATAATTTTTTACTAGGAAATAGCATACTATTAAAATAATGAATTGTTATAAAAGAAGATATTTTATATAAAAAATAGGTAAATATTTAATGTATTACCCAATACATTAATAAATAATAAAAATGAGGAAATCTTCTCATTATTTATAAGATTAATAAAATCATTTTTATTTTAGAAAAGTATATTTAAAAGAGTATATAGAAATTTACATCATGTTTAATATTAAATCATTTATTTGAGAGTTCAAAAAACGATTATATTATGTTTATTTATTGTAAATGCATGTAAAAAAGTATAAATAAAACATAAAATTTTAAAAATTCACATAATATATAATCAGAACATCAAATTATCCGTTGTGTATATGTTTAACCTAATAAATGGAAACAGAGTTACGAATTCCAATACATCGGATTCACCATCCATAAAACATTTATAGACTTTTTATAGAGTATTTTTAGACATATTATTAATATATAAAAAATAATATTAAATATTATGATATCATATATGATCCTCTAATATCATTCCAACTACCTTTTCATTAAAAATATTGTATTACATTCGCTATTTTGTTTTCAATTGTATTATTTTCTCCTACTTTTTATATCATGAATTTCCACTTTCTCATGAACATATTACAGATCCGAAATTTAAAGAATATAATTAATTTAATAAATATCACATTTAATCATAAAATACATTTTTATAACGTTTCTTTATTGTTAATCATAGAAAATAAATCACATCGCTGCATAGAGATGGTATGTAGTACACATGCATGTCTGTTGATATCATTTATAATTAGATCAAATTGTATGGAAGTGTATGGTATACTAATTTTAGTGGATAAATTTCTTTTCTTAATTATCTTTTATATACCAGTTATTTTATATATTATAACCATGAATGTAATGTTGTGATGAAAATGAATTACAAAAATACATAGAGACGGTAACTCGTAGGTACGTACATGTGGTGATTTCATTTTTCATAAGATTGATAAAATATGTAATACTTTTGTTTCATAAAAAATATATCAGTATATAGAATATACTGAAGTTATTATTTTTTGATTGAATCAACACATTAATAGGATGTAAAAATAAAATATATTTGAAATATATTTTAAGAATGTTTACATCCTCTTCAGCATAATTAATTTAGACCTAATTTAAGAGAGATATAATTTTCCATTTTAGAATATCTAGAGTTGTAGAATTAGATATAGGATTTTTTAAATTAAAATGGTTTGATTTTCTTCGATCAATAAGGATCCTGATGTTTTGACAATGTGATGGGGGATGTTCCATTTTATTATATAGGCGAACATAACATTTAGAATTTCTCATAACATTATAGTATAATAATTTTATTCTATAGCCAAATAATTTCAAATATCCCATACAATCATGGAGGTTCTCATTTTGACCATTTATATCACCTATAGAATTATACAATATTTTAATTATTTTTTAATAATTTCATAAAATAATAATTCAATAAAATATCTATATTCCCAAATTTGACACTATTCATATATTTTGACTAATAATACATTATGAAAATTAGGGAATTAGTATAAAAATAATTAAAACCTCAATATTTTTTCATATAGAAAAAAATGCATATGAAATGATAAATATTTCACATTATATCAAAAAAATTTATTTTAAAAACATATATGTTATATTTCTATTAAATAAATAAATAATATATTAATATTGTTAAAGAATTTATTTTAATTATTTAATAACTAAAATTTTAAAATAAAATACTATGATTTACATAAATATGTTAACTTTACAAATACAATTTGTAGTCGAATAAATATTTTAGATAAAACAATATTTTAAATATCATACGTATTGAAAGTAATAGTTTGAATGTTTTATTTTTAATTAATTAAAAATATAAATGTTCATAACCACTTTCTAATGAAAAAAATGGTCATAAATACTTACCATAGATTATTATGGAATATTTTACTAATGATGTAAAATTAAGAACCAATATTTCAAAATTTAGTGGTTCTTATCCATTAGATTAAAATAATTTTACGGACCTTTTCATTATTTAAATAATTATTGTATCTTTGTTTTGAATACCTTTAAGGAAATTATATACTAACTAAAAATTAAAAAAATACAATGAAACGTATAAATATTTTAACATTATGGCGACTAGTTATGGATGAACATATATTCTAGAAATCCATATATTAAAAATATTATACTTATTAAAAACAACAGTGTGAACAATTTGGCTTTATTTTAAATAAAATAGTATAAGGGACATAATGTCAACTATATGGATCCAACAGGTCATAAATTAGAACCTGGGATTATTTTTGACTAATATTACTCATCTAATTTTATTTTGTCATATTTTTGGTTCATTTGATAGTTCTTATTATTTTAATTAAAATAAAATTATCAGTTTTTCAATTGCATCACAATAACCTCTTTAGTATTATATAATCATATAATGAAATTATATAAAATATAAGGATTAAAAATATATTATATCCTAAAAATTATTTAAAGAGGATTAGTATAATCCTTTACATTTATTTATTATGTATATTTAATAATATTTATATTGAGATAACTTATTTAATTTTAAAACATGGTTTTATAATCCTTGTGCAAGCCTATCACAAACATTTAGAAACGATTATTTCTATATAATTATAAAATTATAAAAAATTAGTCCAAATAATCATTTATGAATTATAGTTTATAAAAAACCCCGATAAGACTTGTAACATATCAATCAATATTTATAAATCCCAGATGTGTGATACCCATATGAGCATAATAGTGGGGATTAGAATCACTCTGAATCAGTCTTGGTGAGATAATCCTTATAGTGGTGAAAACATCTGGCCTTGTAATGAATTTATGAGTGAAAATATTTTAATACTAGATAAATTGGGGCTATTTAGATTTTTCTTTTTGTATGTGATGATAAAGAAAAAATGGTTGCTTTTTTTCTTTGTTAATGCACCATATTCATAGAGTTTCCCAATATAAGATCATTAGTTTTTTGAGGTAGAATGTGACTTGTTGAGTATGAGTTGATTACCATGATTACTTATGAGTAGTGGTTGGAATACCACCATTTATTTTTGAGTTTGAGATTTTCTTTAGTGGGAGGATGGTAAAGACTCATTATTTTTGTTGTGGTAAATTTATTGGTTTTGTAAACTTTTTTTGTGTGGGGATAATATTTTGGTCCAGGATTTTAATTTTCATTATAACAGTTTTAAAATAATTAGGGGACATTTCAATATGGGATGTTCAGTCCATACAGGAGTTTTAAAAATCAGGTAGGTAGTAGTGAATAATTCAATTCTCCTACAAATAAAATTATAGCTACAAGAATCCACCGTATAATAACATTTATAGTTGAAGCATAGAGGCCCCTGGTCAATAAAGTCTATGGGGAATCATGATATGGTTGTGTGATATTGAGGGATATGTGGTATTTGTTCTATCCCTTGTAATTAGGGACATAGTGCATAGTAACCAAGGAGTCACATTATAGACTGGACTTGGGCGAGTCGAAGAATAACTAGATGTATTCTATGGGATAATCCATAGAGGATTCTTGGAAGGAATTTCCTCATTTTCCCCCAAGGTGGGTTGTTCTATATAACCATACTCCATTCCACACATGGGGGAATTATTTGATGGACCCTATTTACATGAAACATAATTTTTCCATCCCATTTTTAGTGGAGAGATGTTTGTTTTTTAACTTATTTTCCTCCCTTTTTAGAGGGGGTAAAACATAGTGAAGCTATTTTGGATGAACCTATACCTATATTACTACACATTAATCCCCCATGGATTTGTGTTATTTTTTATCTATTTCAATTGTTATTTTTTTCAATATCCTTCATTTATATCATTTATTTTGTTGAAACCCACTAATTTTTAGATGAGTGAGGTTAGGGTTTCTTCACCTATTCTAAAATATAAAGGTGTAATTGTGTTAGGATGAGGTGGGTTTTACTTGGCTTGGGTATATTATTCCTCATGTTGATTCCTATATACTGGGATACACTATTATTGTGGAGTTATGTCACTCAATTAATTTTCCTATATATTCAAATATATTAAAATAAATTCGATATTGGAGAGGTTTTTAATGTTAGGAATTTTTCCACGATAATTATGAGAGGATATCATGGACCTTCCATTGGTTTTTGGTTAGGGTTTTCGTGATAAATGTTCACTAAATGTTCTATTCCAGGATTATTCCTAGAAACATCACTCTTTAAAAATAATTTTCATTTTTAAAATTATAATTTTATTATAATTATTCATTTTATTTAATTCGGTATGTGACGGGGCCTCTGGATTATGGTTCATGGCTTGCTGGAATTGGATGATCATAAGAGAGTGAATAAAAACTCCATTAAAATAGAATAACTCTAAAATTAATATAGCAATCCATTAATAATTTCAGAAATGATTATGAATTTGATATATTCCTGTGATTTATGTTCTTTATAATTTTAGTATTGAACCATTTTATTTAGTATATTTTTTTATTAAAATAAAATTCATATGAATTAAATGAAAAATGTATAAAGGGCCATGTTAGACCTAACAAAATTAGCCTAATGCCATGTCTACCGATAGTCAATAGTGTGGTAATAAATAAATGTATAGGAATGTAATTCCCTATGTTGAGAATGGTTTAAATTTTTGGAATGAGTGAGACATTGTAGACCTAGTAATAGGTTCCCCTTAGGGACCTCTGATTGGTGGAGAATATTTGAATAAGAATTATTTCCCTTTGGTAGGACATGACAAAACAACGATATTCCTTAGAGTAATTTTTCTGGTTGACATTATCATGGTTTGTGTGTTCCATCCATATTAGTTTATAGGTACAATGTATGTATTCCCTTGGTAGATTTTTTATTTCTTGAATGATCAGATAGACCTAAGATAAACTAGAATGCATGTTCGGCCTCTTTCCATTTACAAAGACCAATGTTAATTAGCCTTATCTTATAGTCTAGTGAGATTATGATGTAATCATTAGTATGTCAAGGGATATTATTACCTATATTCGATGGTCTAATCATGATAGTGGAGAATGTGATTTAAGAACTAATTAATTGATTCTTTTTATTTATATAACCTAAGAAACCTGATGTTGTTCCATAATTAATATTTTACCTAGATATGAAGGTTTTAGTGATACAGTTGTTGAAAACAAAATGTTTCACCTTATAAACTTATTAAATTTTGTGATCCTCAATTAGAGTTTGTAGTGTTGTTAGGTCATGTTACTGAGAGGATAACCTTATTATGTGAAAATGGATTAAGAATTTGGAAAACAACAATTATTATTCTTGTTATTTTTATGAGATATTATTAGGGAATGAGCTATCCCTGATAGGTGAAGTGGAATGACTATATATATACCTTATATTCAGCCATTTATAAATAATTGAAGTCATAGGGAAGATTAGATAAGATTCAGTTGTTGAGATTATTATGATTCAATGTGATCTTTTGGGGACTGTGTAACTTTAATAACTATTTGGTTCCTATGACATTCTCTGGTCATTCAATCACTGAGATTAATAATATATGATTCCTATTTATTTCTCCTTGGTTAATTTTAGTCATCAAGATTTTTTTTTAAATTCATTGGGATATCCACATGGATTATGTTTGTTGGTTTATATGGTATAAAATATTTTTGGAATTCATGATTTGGGTTTATAGGATTTATTTGGAACGTCACTTTGGGAATTCATTCTATACCTTCGACCTAAGGAATGCCTAGGATTATATTTGATGAATTTAATTATTTTTACTTGATACTATTGGGAATCCTTTGGAAACATACAATGGTGTTGTTATTTTAACTACTTCCAAAAATCCACTAGGCCTAGTAATGGTTGGAGTGTTTATGTTTCATGATCAACGACACTCAAACACTAATAAAATAGGTATATTAAATCAACAGTGTCATAATTTAATCGAATGTTAAACCGTGGTTATTTTATTTTTTTGTTTACACTTCATTTTTTATTCATCTTACTATTTCACATTCACACATATTACATATAATTTTAATGTTTGAGAAATTTTTTTGGTTCCCTAATGTATTATAAAAATATTATTCTTGGGTGGTCATGATTTTGATGTACTAGGGTAGGTCGCTCTAATATTAGGCTTGGGTTGAGAATAAGTGTATAGTTTTATAATTGAGTATGATAGCTCAAACTTTTCAGGATAATTTGTACTGGCTAGGCTTGATGATGAATATAATAACTAGATTTGGATGCCACTCAATCGATTCACTAGAAATGTCCCCCTTGTAATATTATTTATTCCTCCCCATATTCCATAATCTACCAAAATGTAGCCTAGTTATATGGAGGTACAATAGAGAATCTATACACTATATATTATAGTGTGAAATATAAAACACTATCCAGATCACACCCGTCAATAAGACATCCATAAAGTTTCAAATAATATATTAACATAATAAATAGTAAAATCAAATTTATTTTAAAATTAAGATGGAAATGGTCTCATGAAAAATGGATCACCCACTTGGATGATCACATAAAAAAATAAACAAACAAAAATATATGGACATGCTACTCTACCACTATAAAGATCCATACCTCATCTCAATATATAGAGTCCACAATATCATTATTACAAAGAAAATAGAGACTCTACCTAACATGTACCTACAGAATGTGAGAATCTAGTTCCTTACACAAGGACGTGTTTGACCTATATGGGTGTGTGTAAATAACATAATGCTGAATAACTAACATAGTCCTATAAAAAACAAGAAATGAAATTATAAATGAATGTTACATGATCATCTAGAAAATATATCATAAAAATGGTAATGAATAAATAACTAAACCCCATCAGTCTCTGGATCCATGACCTTGATTTTCCAAAACTAATTTATATTATTCTAAGGGTATCTTTGAGCATTCCATAATATATTCGAAAAATATTAATTTATTATCCTAGGATTTAACATAAGAGGCCTTAATGATCTGGATTTACTAACTACATAAGACATTAGAAAAAAATAGAAATATTGTCAGAATCATGAGAATCTCTTAAAAATCATTGTATAATTAGTGGATTGAAGAAAATTATTTCTAAAAATTAATTATATTATATAAATTTTTTATCTTACCCATCCAACGAGTCAGCTACTAGGAATCATAGGAAACACAATTATTTAA